>OU565270.1:357500-5157500 GCA_913789895.3 Seladonia tumulorum | reverse complement strand
GTCGGTTCTTGCCAAGGTATCAGAGTAGGACGTACTTTCTGGAATTCCAATTTCTGAGCAAAATTTCCGTCTCCGGTATGCCGATCACGCGTCCCTGCCGCGATCCATGAATCGTCAGGTGACCGATTGACTCCGGATTCTTTCGGTCACCGCGTATAAATAACGACCTACAAAATTCGTGGTTAACGTCGGGCTCCGGTTAATATTCCAGGGACGAAGGACAATCGGCTACCGGGGAATAAGGGTCTTTCCTACGGTATTTCGCCGAAAATTCACGAGCTCCCCGACAAATATTCCGTCTCGTACCGAAAAGTCAGATTAGAATCAGTTCGTCGTCTGCGAGATACCGTAATGTAATTGGCATTGCCGTTTGTGGTGTGAACATCCTTTGAACGGACACTGAGATGAAAGATTTCGCCTGTGAGCGAACAAAAATACATTTAATAATATTGCTAAATGATTTTGACGACGGTTTGAAAATGTACAAATTAAAATGGTCAGATATTAGGTGTACAAATGAATTCGTGGCCCTCGAAACATAATCATTCGTAGCTTCACTTTAAATCCAAACCTTTCGTCCTTTATATTAAAGATTTATTAATCCTTTATAAGATGGAGTAAAATGTAAAAAATGTGATGGCAATTATTTTCGACAGTATTTTATACTTCGATTGGTGGTATCTTATATTAATTAATTAGTACACCTGATAGAAAGTATTTTCACTTTAAACAAGCACGAGAAAGCAAAGAAAGCAGGTGTCACTGATTCTATTCTTTATTAAAGTCTCGTAGTTATGTGTCTATCTTTGGAGATAGTGTAGATTTGTAGATTCCTTTGATACATCGTGCGATTGAATGTTTTCCTGAGCGGATAGACAGCAGTTGCATGCGCATGACAGATGCAGCGATGGAGACGCATTATTTTGTCACGATGGTCTCATTGTCAGACCGCTTTCAGGTAAAATAAAGTAAATTTTTGCTTTTTCTCGACTGTCGTGCAATTTCTACACTTTCGACTGTCAATATACAACAAATAACTAACGAAAGCGTGCATTCAGATTTCTCTGGTATTCTGAAACATGAATGTGCTGCATTAATAAATATGATAGCGCTTTCGGCATCGAACAGATAATGCTGATTTTAGCAAGAAAAAGCACAATGTATTCCCAACGCGTCCAGTTATTTGTACTATAGACTCTTTGGTACCGTTCGCAACACTCGATAAAAAAATAAACGAACAACATTCCTCGAATGTTTGGCCAAGCAATTATTGGTAGCATCGAGTGCCGCGCGGTTCAATTCGAAACTGATGCAGTGCAAACGCGTAGACGCGTTTGAAAGCGCATGTGAGATTCATAACTCGATAAAAACAAATAGTGCGAAGCAAATTCATGTAGGCGGATAAGCCGAGACTGTACACGATCTAGAATAAATACATGCGATAGATAATTTTAATCTATCCACTCTTCTTAAAAAAAAAGATGTATATATATATACGTACGCAACGAATGTCGTGGAAGTGTCTTACAGATTGTGTGAACTAATGAAAATGGAAATGTGCATAGTTACGGTCTAGCGATCATATAATAAAAAGAATAATGTATATTATTCGTAATATTGTACGTAAGAAAGTATTAAAGCATAATTTAGAGATAGCACAATTTGTAATTTACAAATATTTCATAAACAAGCGTTATTTCCACCAACTATTACTATATTTGTTATCACTAAATAAAAGATTCGTCTTAACATCCGCTACAATAATATGTAATAAAAAATACTTAGTTATATATTTACTTAAAAAATTGGAAATTGCTTGTTATAATGCATGATTTGAAATTATTCTATTTGTAATAAATAAAGTAAGACAAGACAAGTACATCAAGAATATAAAGTATCTGCAGGGGAAAAACTTAAATTGCTTCGAAATTCTTGTAAAAAACAATTAATTAAGCAATTATCTTCATACTTTGTTATGTCGGAGAAGCATTCTAATTTGTCTTGATTTCAAAATTTCGTGCGAATCGTTCGACTCGGACCAATTGCGATAATCGAATAGTGAGATGCGCGCGCAGGCTTTCTGAGCAGCCATTAGTCTTCCTTGGCGCACAGGAGAACTTGGACGAACTATGTAAGTTGAACTGTGTTTGTTTTAGTTAGTTTGTTTGTTTGTTTGTTTTTTGTTTGTTTAGTTTGTTTATTTCATATTGTCTTATACCGATTTGTGTAGATATTGCTTTTTATAGTGCATGATTTGACATTATTCTATTTGTAATAAATAACCTAAGACAAGACAAGTAAATCTAGAATATAAAGTGTCTGCAGAGCATTCTGATTTGTCTTGATTTTAAAATTTCTTGCTAATTTTTAACGTATTCTATAACCATTATTCCGACCAATTGCGATAATCGAATCGTTCGACGTAGACCAATTGCGATACTCGAATGGTGAGATGCGCGCGCAGGCTTCCTGAGCAGCCGTTAGTCTTGCTTGGCGCTCAGGAGAAATTAGACGAAGTATGTAAGAGAGCATATTATTTAGTTTGTTTAAATAATTGAAGTATGCGTAGTCATCGCGCAGTCAAATTAAATGAATTTGTTCTTTCTGTTACAGAGCCTGAGGGATCGAGTCGAGATCGTCTTAAGATCGTGAAGGAGAACCTTCCTGCAAGCGTTGGCCACATAATCGGAGTAAGTGTACATTTTATTTCGCCAATAATAAATTATTTGTGTTTATTTTATTTATTATTTTGATAAATGAATCGAGTATTCTAATTATTTGTTTTATCAGTTATTCAGGTATATTGGGCCCCATTCCAATATGCAGAGTGTTGGAATACGATCTCACTGAATGCATCGTACAACAAGTTCGAACGCCGAACATAATTTTTGTAAGTATCCACTTTATTGTATCATGTATTGAATGGAATTCATTCTAGTTTCTGGTTCGTTTTAATGGACATTTTGATTTCGGCTCAAATTAATTTTGATTTTATATTCAATTTGAACTATTTATTTCCTATTGAGTATGAATCCATTGTTTATTGAATTGTATATATTTGTTGTATCAAATAACGATAGTTTCTAACGTATCGTTCAATTGCGTTTCTAGTTTTTTTTAAATATTTTTAATGAGACATTTTTCAAATGTGCTATTTTTCAATTGTACTATTTTTCAATTGTGGTATTTTTCAATTGTGCTATTTTTTAAATGTCATTTTAGAACCTTTTTTTTAATGTGCTAATTTAAAATTAATGTAGAGTTACGTAGAAAAATTGAAGTGCACACGGGAGTTTTACGTATTACAAAATTTAATAAATTAACTTCACTAATAATAGTGCACTGGTCGAGTTTTTTTTTTGAGACGTTCAATACGTATTTAATATCATGAAAATTCGTCTGATTTTTAAATTTCTTGCGAATCGTTCGGTTCGGACCAATTGCGATAATCGAATCGTTCGACGTAGACCAATTGCGATACTCGAATGGTGAGATGCGCGCGCAGGCTTCCTGAGCAGCCGTTAGTCTTGCTTGGCGCTCAGGAGAAATTAGACGAAGTATGTAAGAGAGCATATTATTTAGTTTGTTTAAATAATTGAAGTATGCGTAGTCATCGCGCAGTCAAATTAAATGAATTTGTTCTTTCTGTTACAGAGCCTGAGGGATCGAGTCGAGATCGTCTTAAGATCGTGAAGGAGAACCTTCCTGCAAGCGTTGGCCACATAATCGGAGTAAGTGTACATTTTATTTCGCCAATAATAAATTATTTGTGTTTATTTTATTTATTATTTTGATAAATGAATCGAGTATTCTAATTATTTGTTTTATCAGTTATTCAGGTATATTGGGCCCCATTCCAATATGCAGAGTGTTGGAATACGATCTCACTGAATGCATCGTACAACAAGTTCGAACGCCGAACATAATTTTTGTAAGTATCCACTTTATTGTATCATGTATTGAATGGAATTCATTCTAGTTTCTGGTTCGTTTTAATGGACATTTTGATTTCGGCTCAAATTAATTTTGATTTTATATTCAATTTGAACTATTTATTTCCTATTGAGTATGAATCCATTGTTTATTGAATTGTATATATTTGTTGTATCAAATAACGATAGTTTCTAACGTATCGTTCAATTGCGTTTCTAGTTTTTTTTAAATATTTTTAATGAGACATTTTTCAAATGTGCTATTTTTCAATTGTACTATTTTTCAATTGTGGTATTTTTCAATTGTGCTATTTTTTAAATGTCATTTTAGAACCTTTTTTTTAATGTGCTAATTTAAAATTAATGTAGAGTTACGTAGAAAAATTGAAGTGCACACGGGAGTTTTACGTATTACAAAATTTAATAAATTAACTTCACTAATAATAGTGCACTGGTCGAGTTTTTTTTTTGAGACGTTCAATACGTATTTAATATCATGAAAATTCGTCTGATTTTTAAATTTCTTGCGAATCGTTCGGTTCGGACCAATTGCGATAATCGAATCGTTCGACGTAGACCAATTGCGATACTCGAATGGTGAGATGCGCGCGCAGGCTTCCTGAGCAGCCGTTAGTCTTGCTTGGCGCTCAGGAGAAATTAGACGAAGTATGTAAGAGAGCATATTATTTAGTTTGTTTAAATAATTGAAGTATGCGTAGTCATCGCGCAGTCAAATTAAATGAATTTGTTCTTTCTGTTACAGAGCCTGAGGGATCGAGTCGAGATCGTCTTCAGATCGTGAAGGAGAACCTTCCTGCAAGCGTTGGCCACATAATCGGAGTAAGTGTACATTTTATTTCGCCAATAATAAATTATTTGTGTTTATTTTATTTATTATTTTGATAAATGAATCGAGTATTCTAATTATTTGTTTTATCAGTTATTCAGGTATATTGGGCCCCATTCCAATATGCAGAGTGTTGGAATACGATCTCACTGAATGCATCGTGGGACAAGTTCGAGCGCCGAACATAATTTTTGTAAGTATCCACTTTATTGTATCATGTATTGAATTGAATTCATTCTAGTGTTTTATACCGATTTGTTTAGAAATTGTTAATGCATGATTTGAAATTAGTCTATTCGTAATAAAAAAAGTAAGACAAGACGAATAGTACAAGAATAGAAAGTATTTGCAGGGGAAAAACTGTAATTGCTACGAAATGCTTATAAAAAACAATTAGTGCAGTGATTTTTTTGAAAAATTCCTAAATTTTCGGAAATCCCCTCTATTTCGTTTAATTTTTTATTAGAATATTCCACTAATGTTCATATTTTCTGAATTTTGATCTTTTTTATTATTTATTGGTAACAGGTATTAATTCGATTTTTTAGGCATACCCTCCAACCACTTGCCAAGGAAGACAGACGTTATGCAACAACAACATCAAAACAACACAATGTGAGTTTCATTAATTATTTACTTATTATTATCCTTATAACTGTGGCTGGAGTAAGAAATAGAAGGCCAGCGACGATATCTCGTTAGTGCAGAATACATATTCGAATTCCACAGATTTTTTTTTATTGTTGTTTTTAAGGTGTAAAACATTAAAAGTAATACTAATATCAAGAATTAAAAATTCCTAGAAATATTGTACGTAAGAAAGTATTAAAGCATAATTTTATAGATAATTGTTCCAAGAATCGATCTGTGTGAACGGAACCATGTTGAAAACCAGAGTAACGTTTATTTGACATATTATTCCGAATAATAAAGAGTTTGAGAGAGAATTACGTGGATGATTTAAATTACCTTTGAATTTCAAAACCTTTTTTGCACGTCATTCGGTAACCAATTCTTCGAATTGCTCAATAAAAGTCTGTCGTTTGGTCTACTATAAACAAAGTCATCCTTTTTTTTGTGGTTACACAGAGTCATAAAGACGGCAAGGCAGCCCTCGTAACATCCCAATTCAAGGGCAATCGCCGATCATCGGAGACAATCGTCAACAGTACGGGCCTCGCGCCCCCCACCACCACTCGCGGCCGCGATGATCAGGCCGCGTCTTCAGTTTGATATGAAAAGTGAAAGTAAGAGGACGTATTTTGGATATCTTCACCAACTACCCTCCGTCCTTGTGAACCGTGTCGTTTGAAGACGCAGAACAGTTCTACGACGCAACACAAGGACCTTTACGTGGTGAGTACCATTTTTCTGTGTTTTATCATTCGATAAAAGTCCGAGATTATTTATCGTAATTTTTATTAAAATTAATACTGTGTTCACTGACGTAAAAATTTTAATTTATTCTCGAGTCGTTGTTGTCTTCTCCCGATAATTTTTTTCTTTTTGCGTCGTGGCGATCAAACGTATTTAGATTCGTGTCGTGCGATAGAACGTGCGATAGTTTATGTTATTTAATTTTGGTTCAAATTAATTAATTTGATTTTATATTCAATTTTAACTATTTATTTCCTATTAAATCGGAATTATTCTTTGACGGCTGGTCGATTAAAATTAAATGAATTTGTTCTTTCTGTTACAGAGCCTGAGGTATCGAGTCGAGATCGCCTTCAGATCGTAAAGGAGAACCTTCCTGCAAGCGTTGGCCACATAATCTGAGTAAGTGTACATTTTATTTCGCCAATAATAAATTATTTGTGTTTATTTTATTTATTATTTTGATAAATGAATCGAGTATTCTAATTATTTGTTTTATCAGTTATTATTGAAAGTTTCCTACTTGAAACCTTAAAATTTTCAAATTTAAGAAAATATAACAAAAATTAGAAACTAAGAATATGTATTACTTTCTGCGCACTGTTTGTTGAGGTAATATTTTCTGCATTATCTGTATTTGGAAAAAATATTCTATTTCTAATATTAAATAAAGATTTGTTTTATAATGAGAAAAAAATATTCTTTTCATGATATTAAATAAATATTATTTGTATATTAGAAAAAAATATTCTACTTCTAATAATAAATAAAGATTCATTTAATATTTAGAAAACAATATTTTTCTCGTAACATGAAATAGATATTTCCTGCATATTTAAAAAGAAATATTTGTTACTTAATATAAAATAAATATTCTATGTATATTTGAATATTAAAAAAGGATTGTTTCTCTTTTTAATATTATATGAATGTGTATACAATATTTTGTGCTACTAGGGGCAGAGTCATAAAGGCGGCAAGGCGGCCCTTGTAAACAGGTCCGGACATGCCTCCGTGACGTAACAAGTGTCGAGCCACCCTCTTGCGCCGACTCCCACTATTCGGGCCGCTTGCCCCCCACCACTGCTTGGACCCTCGCGGCGGCGACTTCATTTACCTAACGAAAGTCAAACAGAACAGATCCGCGACCTAGTACCCTCTGACCTTTACGTGGTGAGTACTATTTCTCTGTGTTTTATCATTCGATAAAAATCGAGATAGTTTATCTTAATTTTTATTAAAATTTATATTGTGCTTATTGATTTCAAATTTCAATTTATTCTCGAATCGTGTTGTCTTCTCCCGATAATTTTTTTTTGCGTCGTAGCTATGAAACGTATTTAAATTCGTGTCGTGCGATAGAAATGAATTTTATTTAATTTTGATTCACATTAATTTTGAATTATTTGTTTCCTATTAAGTATGAATCCATTGTTTATTGAATTGTATATATTTGTTGTATCAAATATCGATAGTTTCTAACGTATTGTTCAATAGCGTTTCTAGCTTTTTTTAAATATATATGTACTGATTCATGATGCCATTAATTCGGTGCAGTGATCCAACACCAAATGCTGTTAGGCACCCCCAGAGTCAATCTATTTTTGTCGTCATTGCTAATCGAGGAGACATTGATTATTGAAAAAAATTTTATAAGTTACTTCTAACTATGACAAAAACAATTATAATGTTGATTTTTTGTTATCCTTCTATATTCATAGCAATAAATTTTGCAATAAGTTTTGCTCCTTACTGTATATGAAATTCCGATTTATTCCTCTGTCAATTGTCAATTGATTGAAATCAATTGAATTTGTACTTTGTGTTCAACAGTTCTTCATTCTACCTGGACGCCTGAGGTTTCCTACCTCGCCAAATAAAGAAAAGACATCGATTGTCATCGATACTACCCTACACTTCCACTTTTACTATAGCCACTCTTGTTTCCAATACCTTCCCAGTTATAACTTCTTAGAGATTAGGATACGTTTAGAGTTTAGGATATCGTTAGGGTTCAGGAACATTTCGTAGAAATAATATAAAAATATCATTACAGTTTGATTGCTTGGCTTTGTTTGTTTATTTCCACCCGCTTCTCGGGTATTTGTGCTACCGATGGATGGTATGTATTTACATTATTGGGGTTTGCTGATAACCGATTGAGTTCACTCGCCGATATGCGTTTGGCTTCATTCGTTGATATCGAAAATTGTCTGGGATTCGAGGTACTGTGACCCATGGGGGTAACATGCAGTCTCCGGTACTTAGTATTGCGGTCCTTATGGGCCGCAGTCGGTCTTGGGACTGAGCTGTTGCCGTCATGTGCCGCAATCCCGCCCATCCCTTTCATGTTTTCCCCGGTGTAAATACTTACTCCGCCGCTGGCTTTTTGGGGAAACCCAGCGAGTCCCCGCGTCGAGAATATGACATATATATATACAATAATTTATATATGTATGTATAATATATTTATATATTATATATATTATATTTATGTTGTAATATATATATGTTCAACCCGCGATTAAATATTAAATGTATACATGTTATAACATGTGCCAAGCTTGTAGGTAGGTGCGACGAAGTGAAATGGATGGATCTTTGATTTGTCAAAATCATTGAATTTAATGGAAAACATAGATCGTTACAAGTCGTTTGAAGGATAGTTTTTACGCGTACCCCTCTGTCGGGGAGATCGGAGAGCTGGCGATGGTACAGCTCGACCTTGCTAGAGGATTAGGCGAGGTCTTGGGCCTCAACAAGGCGTACACAATCTGGCCGTGCTTAGGCAACGTGGGCTTTATTGTTGAGGCCCTTGCAACACTCAGAGGTTTTACCGGCAGGTCCGCGTCGTAATTATTATATTACTATCAGCCGACATAATTGTAACGATCTCTTAGAGCGCGATCCTCCATTTCACTTCGGATAAAACGATCCAGCAGTAGAGTCATTTGTTTTTGTTCGAGGGTATAATACTCGCGCATTAAAGTAGAGTCATACAGATGTTACAGATGCAAGATGGATTAACCAGGCACGCTTCCGATGCATACGTTGTTGTATCGAACAGGGTGCATTGGCTGGTACATCTTCCATCTACCTGTTGTCTAGCTGGATCGATTGTAACTCACGCTTTCTTGTAGAAAATTATCGCATGAAAGACTTGGCTACTCGACTTTGCCATAGCTGTTTCATACCTTCTGTCTAAAATAGACGACCCAAAATGAGCTAAGTGGAGGTTTAGAGACCTCGCAGTTCATGACCGCTGTGACAGCATCTCTGGAATAGCCAGCGTTACTAGGCTTCGGCCTATACTCAGGGCGGGACACCGTCCTGGGCGAAGGGGCGCACTCAACTGGCGTTACGTACGACCAGATGGGTGGATGCAGTTGCAGTGTACGGATCTTGTAATCCGAGTGGCCTGGAAAACCACTAGTCACTAGCTTATGCTCATTTTGGTGGAGGGTAAGCTAAATATTCCATAGGCATGAACCGGCCTGATAGACCTGCACAAACCAGACCGCGGCTATCACGCCGGTCATACCCCAAAGCGCCTACATCTGTCGAGGTTCCACATTTGGAGGTCAATGTCATGCGTTAATTACAATTCGTTTAGATCATTTGGTAGGCGTTTGCGAAAATTCAAGATGAATTCAAATCGAAGTAGAGAACGAAAATGACGAGGTTAGTGGAGGTCCAACACTCTTCGAGTGGAGGACCTCGCAGCACATGACCGCGTGGCATCATCTCTGGCAGTATAGCCATCGTTACTAGGCTTCGGCCTATACTCAGGGCGGCCAACTGGTGGAGTGTATACTCGCCAGTTGGAATAGCGTGTTGAGCGAAGGGGCGCATCTGTCCTGGCGTTACGACGTCCAGGCAGGTGGATGGTGTCATAGCGTTTGAATCCGGGGTGGATTCTATGGGCTTGGAAACCCAGTCGCTAGCTACCTCGTTGTTCCGTCTCTACTTCGTCAAGTTTGATTTAATTGAATTTATTGCATCGTTGGTAATGTTACTCAACACCAGATGTACATGTACCCGCTTCTCGGGTGCATTCCATTTCCATTGCTGGCTTCGGTTGGTACCCAGCAATCACCTGCATGACAGCTCGGAGGTTTATTCTTTTGATTCCTTTGGCTTACTGTGGCGCCGAACAAGTGGGCGAGGCCCGGTGGAAGGTGGTGGTCCTGGCAGCCCGTATCCTATTGCGTACAATCGTGATTGTAGTAGATATTGTGTCATGGTGTCTCCCCGAATGCGCCATGCCACATGGGCTCAGAAGTACGATTGTAAGCCGTAGGTCTCCGACCTCTTCGTGCCCGGCCATTGGATTCTGTGGAATCTCCTCTTTTTGAGCGCGCAGACCGGGCTGATGTACATCTCTGTAGAGTCCAACATGTGATAATTGTTTCGCAAATGTCCGAACCACTCTTTTACGAATTACTAGGTGTACTTGCTCGGAGCGAATTTCACTTTTTTCGATATATCAGGGTTTTTTTCCTTTCGGTGATAAGAATTAGCAATGTTAGCTAGCTAGCTAGGTTAGGTTGCCAGCATGTAGATTTCCGCGATATTTCATATTCAATATTTCGATATTTAAGTCTAAGTAGAGAAGTCTGATCGAGACGGTGAAGGTCCGCACCTAATCTTCAAGTAGGGGTGACCTCACAGCCTAAAGACCGCGGCGCACCATCTCTGGCAGATAATGCCAGCGTTACTAGGCTTCGGTCTATACTCAAGACGGCCAGCTCGTGGAGTGTATACTCGTGAGTTGGAATAACGTTTTGAGCGAAGGGGCGCATCTGTCCTGGCGTTACGACGTCCAGGCAGGTGGATGGTGTTGCTTCGCGTTTGAATCCGGGGTTGATTCTGTGGGCTTGGAAACCCAGTCGCTAGCCGCCTCGTTTCACCTCTACTTCTTCATATCTAAATTCTTTTCGTTTATCGCATGCTGGTAATGTAGTCGTTTTGGAAACAAGAGTAATAAGGCTATAGTAATTCATCGTAGAAGGAAGACCTCGAAGCTAGAATGGAAGTTCGCGGAGGACATCACATCAGTACTTTCGATTATTACGTTAGCCAATTTTGTTGTCGATGTGTTCAAAGTTGTATTTTGTTAGAGATTTGAATATCTCTGATTAACAGAGAAGTTCGATCGGGACGGTGGAGGTCCGCTCCTACTCTTCAAGTAGGGGTGACCTCGCAGCTTAAAGATCGCAGCTCGCCATCTCTGGCAGATAATGCCAGCGTTACTAGGCTTCGGTCTATACTCAAGACGGCCAGCTCGTGGAGTGTATACTCGTGAGTTGGAATAACGTTTTGAGCGAAGGGGCGCATCTGTCCTGGCGTTACGACGTCCAGGCAGGTGGATGGTGTTGCTTCGCGTTTGAATCCGGGGTTGATTCTGTGGGCTTGGAAACCCAGTCGCTAGCCGTCCCGTTTCGCCTTTGTTTTAATTGATATAAATTTAAATACGCTTTGAACACATTGAAAACGAAAGAATAAGGCTAACGTAATTAATCGTGGTGGAACCACCACTCCTGCTCATCACGAAGAGTGTCACTTCTTCAAGGAAGATAGAATGTGTGAGTACCAATATATCTTTCCAACTAAACTTTGTTGTGGAACATTTTCGTTTAGAATTATTCATGAAAAATGAATAATTTATCATTAATTTACTCTCGTGCAAAAAAGCTTATTGTGAAACTGTTCGATTATTCGATTGAAATAACCTTTTCAAACCTAATTTTTCGGCCTTTTTTTATATTTTTTTATGAATCAACTATATTAATGCAATATTGATTGTATTGTATATGTTTGTTGTATGTTACTAAACGAATTCTATATATCTCGTGTTTATATGTTGTAGGCTACCGTAACTCGAGAAGAGGAACCACTTCCATTATTACGTTAGCCAACCTTGTTTTCAATGTGTCGAAAGTTGCATTATCTTAGAGCTTAGGATATATTTGATATCTTATTAGTAGAGAAGTTTGATCGAGACGGTGGAGGTCTGCCCCTACTCTTCAAGTAGGGGTGATCTCACAGGCTAAAGACCGCAGCTCACCATCTCTGGCAGATAATGCCAGCGTTACTAGGCTTCGGTCTATACTCAAGACGGCCAGCTCGTGGAGTGTATACTCGCGAGTTGGAATCACGTTTTAAGCAAAGGGGCGCATCTGTCCTGGCGTTACGACGTCCAGGCAGGTGGATGGTGTTGCTTCGCGTTTGAATCCGGGGTTGATTCTGTGGGCTTGGAAACCCAGTCGCTAGTCGTCTCGTTTCGCCTCTACCGAATTAAATAGAATTTGATGATAATGTGCTTGAGATATATTGAAAACAGGGGTAGTAAGACTAACGTAATACAACGCATCAATGCTCAGATTCAGAGCCAACGTGTATGCTGACTTCAAGGGGGTGAGAATGTAAGTAAGAAAAGGCATTTGTCTAAATAAACTATCTTGTTGATGGAATTGTACGAATTGTTTTGTAACGTCTTGATTCATTTTTTGATTCCAGGACTCTAACGCAGCATTCGTATCCCCCCAACAAGTAGTGAGTCAAAAAATAATTTTTTTATTATTATATTTGACTAGAATAGTAGTTGAGTTTGACGAGTATAGTGACCGTGGATAACGCCAGGCGTTTCCACGGGTAGTAATCTGTTTCCTAACTAGGTAGGGTCTTTTTGTACGTCGCCTTTTTTTTTCTTAATGAAACAATTTTTTATAACGGTTTCACCAAATTTCGAGAAGACAAAAATCTTCCGGAATTTGGTATGCGATTATTAACTAAGAGATCATTTCTAATGGAAAATTTACTTTTAAATTAAATGAAAAACGTATTTTAACATCAGTTGTAATTTATTGAAAGGATTAGATTTTGCGTACAAAAAGACGATTCGCGACGGATAGATCCCTGAAACAAAGTAAATACGCATACTTTACATTTGGTAAAGTGCTGTTTTCATTTTTTCAAAACTTTGCTTTGTTGAAAGGATCGTCCGAGGGTTTTTAAATATTTTATTAAACATTGTAAATGCATAAATAAGATAAATTAAAGTCTTCTTTAACCTTTTTGATTAATAACACAAATTTTATATTTTTCAATATTTCAATATATAATTTAGAATTTGAGATTAAATTTTGTGATAAAGTAGAGTCATTTTTGAAGAATGAAGAAATATTAGACCGTTTACAAAATTTAATGAATTCTTTTAGATAGGATTTTCAGGATATTGAGGTACCCTGTTCATTGCTCGAATCCTCTCGCGTGCCCAGGCGTTACTCGGGAGGGTGAGAGCAACGGGCACATGGAACATTGTTTTAATAATATATATATGTGTGGCGACTGACAATGGTTAGTGTATCGTGCACGACGTATTTTCCACTTGTGTGTGTGTGTGTGTGTGTGTGATTAGGCAGTGGAATTGCGTCGGTTCTTTCAATTAGATTTATTAACGCATATTCCTGTCGATCTGTGACATGCTACATAGATCTTCGTGGAATATGTTGGCGCGTAACTTTTTCGAAAACTAAATCCGCAATATTCAGAATTGCACACTTAATTTAATTCATTGTCGATAATAGACTGTCATTTCAATTTACCGATTTATCTCGCAAAGGTCACTGCCATTGTCAGTTGATTTCAGTAAAACTGGTACGTACCTTAACTGTGTTTGTATGAGGTTTCGACGTTAGGGTGTCGGAGGCGTCCCGGGACGTGCTCTCTAGGTATTAGGCTTTTGCACCCTGGCGTCTGAATGGGAATCGTTGAGTGAATGTGTTGGTGAGCTTGTGTTTTTTGCCATTTTTTAAATATAGGACTAGGTAGGGTTAGGTAACTTACCTTCTTGGTGTGAATGTTAATTTTAAGTAGGGTAGGGGCCGGGACTGGCTACCGTTTTCTCTTTCGGGTAGGCCGCGATTCGACCGGTAGTCAGTTCCTGGAAGAGCTCGAAGTTTCGTTCTCGAATCAAAATCGAACGAGGCATGACGTTCGATGGATGATTCGTCTTCGATTCTTCTTGCTCGCATAGCTTTTCGCGGACGCGGACGCGAACGTAAACGCGCGCGGATTAAGGCCTCGAAACGTTGCGCACCTGCTCGATTGCACCAGGGAAACGATCGGCTTCTCTCGAGACTTGTGATTCGTCTCGGAAGTCGTCGATCGTTTTCCCTGCGAGCACGTTTAGGGTTTCAGATGTTTGGCGGACCACGAAGAAAAAGAAGAGGCCCGACAAACTGTCAATCAAGAGGGCAGCAACTGCATATTGTTTTCATCACTACCTTGTCACTGTACTCGTCTGTAGAAATGCTAGAAGTAGTTTTAAAAGTAGTTAGTTGTATATATGGGCAGGCCTCGCCGCTCCAACGATCAGCTGAGATGGGCACATCCGCGATTTGCAATAGCGTTGCGAAAAAAAAACACGCGTTGCATTAAACGATTTTGAACAGAGAGGATCAAAGTTAGTGTTGCGAAGATATTCGCGATTTAGATTGTTTCTAGTTTAGTGTTGCGAATTAAATCGCGATTTCCATTTCATTTCAATTTTATTGCTACTTGAGGCAATTTTTAAAATATAAAGATTTCATAAGAATTTTTATAAGTAAAGTAGTTTTTTTTTCATTCCTCTGTTCCTTGAATTAGCGTTGCGCAGCAAAAAAGAATCGCGTTTGATTTCGAGTCATTTTCGATATTTCAGGCGCCCATGCTCGAGCTGCAACGAACCCTCCCTGGTGTGGTGCAGGCATTCGCGTTTTCGAATAGAGTTGCGAAAAAATCACAACGGGTTGAATTAGCGTTGCGAAAAAATAAAACAGAATTTTTTTACTTACCGCTTTTGTTAATGACAAAGTAAAATGGTGGATGAGCCGGGTCTCTTCACCAATAGACTTTGTCACTCTTCCTCTTTGATGCCTCGCGAATCAATTGATAAAAACATTGTTTGAGAAATTAGCGTTGCGAATTTGATATCGCGATTGTCTTAGTGTTGCGAAAAGTACCAACGCGTTATATTAAGGCGGGATTATTTTCTTGCATATTGGAAAACGTAAAACCTTAGATGTAATGGTTATACTCGCGACCGCGTATATAAAAGTAAATGTTTAACATTGCAGAATTAGTTGCGCAATAATGCATACGAACATTGAATTCTAGAGATTTTGTTGTTTAGATTTTCGAGTAATATTGCTCGAGTTCTGTATTTCAAGTTTAAAGTTTTTGAAATGTGGAGCATGTGTCCACCGGGCCGCTACACGTCGAAGAAAGAAACGTATTGGTACGTTCTCAGGTCGCAGTTAGCGCAAAATCACGGTGCACGTTGCTACGTTCGATTCCGCGCGGTGTGCCCTAACACACGATTCGTTTGCCGTTCCAGCAATGGAGCATGTGTATCCGTTTTCGTATGACAGTACCATACACAAAAAGAAGACGTATTAAGTTACGTCACCTGTGGTGGTACGCACGACAATGCCATGGTGACCATTGTATTAGCATCTAATGCGGTGCAAGCCATGGTGTTGACGTGCTTTACGATGACGGAAATCACTGTAGGTTCACCTGAACGTAGCGACGTGCACCTTGGCCATTTGATGGTGTGTGAGCGCTAAATGCAAGGAACTTACCACTGCGTTTCACAAAGCATGAATTTTTTTAACGTAGTGGTCCGATCGGGTTAGAAGACATACACTTTGTGTATGTATAGCGTATCGAACGCCTCGTCGGCCCGCAAGGTAAAAGACGGGGCATCTTTACGTAGGGACCGCGCAGTAATTTTGTCGATGGAATTCAGTGTTCGTTGCACCATGCAAAACTGATTTTGCAATGTTCGAATTTGTAATAATAGTAGGGCCCGCGAAGTATATTTCCCTACTCGCGTGATAGAGTAAGAATTAGAGATTCGTATCGATCTAATATGAATGTTTTCCGATATGTAAACGGTAGAAAATCCTGTCTTTTAGAGTTGCGATAAATGAAATGCCACACTTCCGGATGAATTAAAACCGTTGTTCCCGTTCTTCGGTAGGTGCAGAACCGTGTAGAGGAAGATTGACATGTAAGACCTAGACGGAATGCAGTCGTGGCTGCCACGGGATCGTCGAACGCGTCCACCGCGGAAGGATTAATTGCTCGACAGGTAGGTCCGAGTGGGTTCGAGCGTAACGCTTCGGCCACCGCGCCGGGATTTCCGCTCGGCAACGCGCGATAACGTTGTTAACGCGTCGGCTGTCAGAACAGGTTCGGAATTGTTTCCTTATTCCCGCGGAAGATCCATCGTAACGGGTCTCCCGCGGGCACGAAAACCAGCGGGACAGGCGCCGCGCAAGAAGTACGACCCGCGTTGCCGAAGACGCAGTGCCGGTATCCGCGATGTGTCAGACACGGACCATTTGTTTCACATGCGGGGAGCGTGGGCGGGTTAAAAAATTAAGAAGGCCGCGCCGGCCGGCCAGGCACACACAGTCGTTAGAGTCGGTGAAATTGATAAGGCACGGAAACACGCGAATGATAAATAGCCATCGCACGGGTCTCGAGGAGCAAAAGTGAGGAAGGAAGGAGCAAAGAAGAAGCGCGCGGGGAAACGCCGGAGGATAGGAAGAATGGAGTGCCTTCCTGGTGCGGAGCGAAACGGAGCGAGCCAGAGGGAGAGAGAGAGAGAGAGAGAGAAAGAGAGAGGGAGAGAGAGAGAGAGAGCGAGCGAGCAAGAGAGAGAGCGAGACAGAGAGAGAGCGAGGCAGAGAGACAGAGAGAGAGAAAAAGAAGGAGAAAGAAATAAAGAGAGAGAGAAATAAAGAGAGAGAGAAAGAGAGAGAGAGAAGGAGAGGAGAGACACAGGGTGCCGGGTCTAGCGTGCACCGCTATTAATCAACCGGTGTTTCTGTTGTTCCCCCGCGAAGATGATGCCCCGTTGCAGCCGCCCCAGCTCCGTATATCGTCGCGGCCCTCGTACGGGGATACCGAGGAACCGGCAAGAATTAAAGCAGCTCGCTCCGCGGAATCGGCTGAATCTTTAATTAGTTCTGACAGGCACGTTTCATCCTCGTTCCCCGCGGTACGTGACGAGCCGCGTAAATCAGCTGAAAACTACTACCCCGTTCGCGCGCGGCGTGCTGCACCTTAAGCTTGCACAGTCGCGGGACGAATGAAACCCGCGGGATAATTGTTTCTTTTCCTCGTTGATTGCGCGCGGGAGAATGTAACCGTATCGCCGATCTCCACTTTTATGCTCAGTTTCATTGATTATATGTTTATTTTGAAAGTGGTGCAAGTCCATTTTCTTTTGTTTCGAGAAAATGTTAGCAGATCTGAAAATTAAAGAATATAGGTTAATTAAGTGAAGTCTGGGAATGTTTTTAATAATTTATCAACATGTAATTTGATTATATAAATTTCTTTTAGGCGAATTTAACTAAAATAATATGTATATATATTTCCAGGCTGCAAATGGACTTACACCACTTTCAAAATAAACGGTCCAAATTATTTTCTTATTGGTGTTTTTGCAACATGATTCGATAAAATGGAAATCTTTAAACCAGCATTTTCGTTAAAGAAATTTTCGGGCTTTATTAAACCATCGAATGCAATAAAAAGATTGACTCTATTCGAATTGCACATATTACAGGAATTTCAGGTGTAGGATATAATATTTTGAGCGTGCATTTTATCGTTATACAGTATTTTCCGTTCAGTATTTTAATAGATCCACTCGCAATCTGTCGATTCGTATTTGAACAGATTGAATTTTAATCGATTCGTTTGCCTCGATGTGAAAAGGTTCGATTTGAACAAGATACGGGGTGATCGATTAAAAATCTATCTCTAAACGACCAATGAACGGTGTTAACAGCTTTTTATTGGGCGCAGTTTCAACACCAGTGCTTGCTACCTTGCCACGAAAAAGAAGCAAAGGGAATTATTAGCTGTAGCTTCGTGTGTACATAGAAATATTGGATTACTTCATGAAAGCAAAATTTAACGATCGCCGCGATGAAAGCTGCGGGAAAATAAAACAAAAGGGAACGCGAAAACAGAGCAGACCTAGAACTTTTTTTGCGCTCCCGTGCCCTTTGTTTCGCGGCGAGCGCCGACGAAAAAATAATCATCGCTCTCCAAACCGCAAAAAACTTTAACAACCGAATTGCCTCGCGTACACAGTTTTCTGCAAATTACACGAGGAAATGATCATAGTTTTTAACCACTCGCTTACAAATAATCTTTCGTCTCTGAACACACAGCTATTTTCTACAATAGAAGCTTTATTAAAATATAATAAATTCACGATTTTTGTTAAATATACAGGAAATATTGAACGCAATTGTTTGACCTTTTTTTCCTGCTGAAACCGGTTGTTCGTGCGCATCTGCAAATTGAGATATTCGTAGGAACAGGAAGCTTCCTTTCCACAGAAACGGTATTTCTGCTTTGAAAAGATTAAAGTTGCATCATTTGGTCAAGCAGGGATCCCAATGGAAGCTTTGTGTGCGCGGCTTTTAAATGTTTTGAAACGCACAGAAAATACGTTTCGCTTAAGAATAGACTTTGTACGCACGGGTAATTATAAATTGTTTCTTTACACCCGCTTAATTACCACGCGCGATGCTACTGAAACAAAAATATTGTTGGAAAATTCCGCGTGTTTCACCGCAGTTCGGCTTCAACAACGTGGATCACGAAACCAGACCATTTTTCTTTCGTTTCTTGCTCTATAATAAAGGTTACGTGCGGCGCGTTCACAACTTTAACAAACCCACGTACACGGTGTCAATCAGACACGGGGTGGTTTTATTTGCAAAAATGAGCAAAAAAAAGACGAATAACGTTCTTTCAGTTGACGCTTCCTTTGTCGACAAAATTCCGTTCCGAATGTTCGACGAAATCGCGTGCCATAGCGTTCACGAGAAGTTGGTTGGTCATGATCAGACGGAATCTCAATTTCCTGGAAAACGAGGCGCCGATGGAAATAATGTTTGTAAATAAAATCACCTCGTGTCCGCTTGTACTAACCATCCTGAGACACCCTGTACATACTGACATAAATTTAACAATATATAAATATAATTAACGTTCAAAATAAAAACTACTAATTCTATTTTATTTCTTGTTATCAGATCTTGTCAGATCTGCTAACATTTAATTTTCTCGAAAAAAAAGAAAATGGACTTGCACCAATTCCAAAATAAACGGTCCATTTATTATTCCAATTTTCTAGAATTTCGTACACTTTTATTGAAGTATTATAATCTACTTGAGAAAAATGTTTGCCTAAAAACTTCCATTTTAACCGATCTCTTTAGATTTTCTAAAATTCCCGAATCTAGACATTTCACAAATATCCACGATCGTTTTTTTACGTTTATACTTCTAATAAAATATAAAAATTGAGTTTCCAGCGAGTCGTTAAAAATCCGAATTCGCGCAAATATTTCAGTTTTGGTATTACATCGTTTTGTAAGATCAAATTTCATTTCGCCGGCAGAAGATTCTTCAGGGCGAAAAATAAACTGGCAGGACCGATCAGTGATTATTAGACAGCGGATGTTTATGCAATTTCCAATTTGTATAGAAAAGTTTTAAGAAAGTGGAATGAAATAAAATCCTATTTTTAATGGGAACAGCCTCTCTAGATCCAAAGCAAATAAAAATCGTGTTAAATTCTTTATATTGTAGCATTTTATGAACATTTCCATAAGCCATAAATGCATAAAGATTCGCTGTCTAGTGAGATTATTAACAAGAACGTTTTCTCGTGTTTCCGGTTGTTTGCATCAGCGAGCGAGTACGAGAATCCGCAATCTAATTAGAAGATTGTGTTTTGTTGAGCGAGAGAGGGACCGGGGCAAAGCGATGCGGAGCAATAAAACAGGAATAACCGGGCAGTCTCGCGGCACTTTCGCCTAGCGGAGCGTCCCCTGGAAACTTTCATCTATTAAAGACGCCGTCGTTCGACCGCGGAAATCGTCTGCGACCGACAAATTCGTTCCCCTTTTCGCCCGGCGGCGAAATTACACATCGAACTAATAGAAACATTCGCGCAATCGAGACACTTTAAGTGCGGGCGCCGTCTCAAAGGACGCCTTCGACGTCCGGAATTTCCAGCGATCCAATGAAATCGCTTCGGCGACCGGCCGGGACAAGTAGAGACAGAGAGAACTCTCTAGTTTCCCGTGAATTTCCACGCGGACAAAGTGCAGTTTCGAGGGGCCGAAACGAAACGAAACGAAACGACACGGCGAAAGAGATGACGAAAAAGGGAGAGAGGAGAAATTTTCGCGAGGAAAGGAACGAAGGGAAGCAAGCCGGAACAATGGAAACAAAACGGTCGACGGCCGGTTACTTAACGGAATAGTGACATTTAAACAGGGTTAGGAGCGCGGGAACGAACGGTAACTCCCCGCCGGACACTTTGCCTTTATCATTTCAACGGAGTTTTGTTTCTGCATAACGTGCGTGGGATCCTTTCATAAACCCGCAGCCGCGGATAAGGATAAAATGGTATAAAATGGTTGGGCGCGTGTGTGCGCGAACGAGAGCACGGTCGGAGGAAGAGAGAGAAAGCAAACGTAACAGAAAAAGGGAGAAACGGCCGGCGCACAGTGGAATAAGAAGAGAAGGACCGGGAGCGTGGGATGAATTTTCTGGCGCGTTTAAAGCTCAAAGAACTCTCGCCCTCATAGTCCGGCCAAAATGTTTTAATTACTCATAACACAAAAGCACCGGGCGATGTGAACAAAAAAAAAAAAAAAGAAAGGGGAAAAAAAAGTACGAGTTCGCCGGAGAAAGGTGAAAGGCGACAAAGGGCTGGTGGTGCGCGGTCGCGGATAAAGAATTAAATTGGGAAATGAATAAAGGAAATGGAAGGAACGTTGCAAGACAATGACGTGCACAACGCATCCCTCTATCTCGTTTAAAACCGGCTCGAGCGTGTTTCGTTTTCGAGGCGCGCAACACGGATTTCTCCGTATTATGGAAATTTTCTGGTTAGTCGGTCCTGGATACCGTACGATTTACCGTTCTCCCTATTTTCGCGACGACTCCGGCCGTAGATCCCGCGGATTCACGATCCATCCGCGCCAAACGATCCCCCCTCCGTTTTCCTTCAAGTTTCGTTCTCATTCTGCTTTCCGACACGTTTCTCCTTCTGTTTGACCGCGATTCGGTGTATTTTCTCGGCCGACAGAACGGAGAGAGAGGCAAAGGGCCGCGAGCCGTAGTCGCAGTGAATGGGCGAATGCTAATGCCGAGCAGAAAAAGCCCCCGATTGAAGCTGTAAGTCCCCTGGCCCCGGTGGTAACGAGTGGCGGATTTGTTCCCGCGTAACGCGAACAGGTATCGTTGGCCCCGACGCTAATGACTTGACGTATTTACTTTTCCGTTTTATTGCATTTAATTAAGACCCCGGTAGGATTCCGTTCTATTTGACTCGGCTCGGTGTTCGTTCGTTCGTTCGTTTCTCCTAATGCGCTAGTTCGTTAGTATTGTGCCCGCGACAGGATCCTGAGCGCGGAGCGCACAGGAAGTTTCGCGACGTGCCCGTGAATGCGGCTTTATGCGCGAACAAACAACGGCCAACTAATGAAACGTATTCTCTAAAATAATGAAATTATTTTTACAATTCGGCCGGCTCTCGCGCGAACCGGGTTGGCTAGTCAATTATTTCGTTATTTTTCTTCCCTTCGGTAGAATAAAAGAACGATCCGCACCGTAGCTCACCCCCCGATTATCGCATACAGTAGGCCCTCGACACATTATTGGTTCCTGAAAGTGTGTGCGAATGTTGAATGTTCGAAAATAGAGGGATGTAAAAGAATATGCACCAAAAACTGTGTTTTAAAGTATTTATATGATATATAAATACTTTACACATAATGAAGTTAACCCTTTGCACTCGAAGCTATTTTAACTCCAAAACAAAACATTTCTTCTAACCTAGAATATTTCCCTTTTACATATTTTCTTTTCGTGTTATACACATGAAAGTGGTGCAATTGACTAGTACAATATTGGAGTGTTTAGTAATTTATTAAATACAAACAAAATTAATAATGGTATGACAATTTTTAGTGGCGCCTTACAACCGCCATTCGAGTGCTAAGGGTTAAAGAGGCGTGTTATGTGCTTTCGGGTGTTTCCTTTATAAAGTTGTCAAGAGTTAGTATTTTGTTGTTAGTTTCTTTTCTTTTCTTGATAAAGATTTCTATAACATGCTGTGTCTTTCTCAATTGCCCTACGTACTTGAGATATACGTTCTCCATTGGGATCACATTCTTCCATGATAGTCAAAAATTTGTCAAAATGCGCGAAGGCTTCATTCATATTTTTAATTGTCAAAGTCTTGACGTTTTTATCAGCTTCCTCTTCCTCACTTTCATTGTGTATTTCACTGTTACTCAATTGTTGCTCAATTAAGTATTCATTTCACGTTGACCTAATGCAAGACTGAAACTGTTTCGTTCTCTTGATCCGAACAACATTCGATCGCAGAGGATTAAACAGTTGAATCTTTAAAAATGTGCGAAATAGCGAATTGTGCGAAAGTAGAAAGTCGAGGGCAGCGTGTAGTTCGCTTCCATAGTTCATCGTCCGTTGTAAAACAAACCTGTACAAGAGCCAGCCGGGAATTCCTCGGGGCAACAGAAACGAGGAAGACATCCGGGAACAACTAATTTACTTGGAAACAGTCATCACGCATTCCGGGCCAGGTTTTCGCGTAAGGACTAACACGTATTAGAGGAGCTCGAGAGCCAGCCATCTTGCTTCTTCGACGCGCGGCGACTCCTGTTTATTCCATTTTCGTGCCTTTCACGCTCACGCGAGCTTCCCTCGAGGGCCTCCAGCTTCGTCCCTTATTTCCCGGGCAATAAACACGCGGAACGAGCCTTCCGCGCCCGTAAACAGGAAACCCAGCGAAAACTTGCCGAACCGATGGGCAAACCCGGCTACGTGATCTTACGTAAACATGACAGCGTGTACGACGAGAAGAAATTCGGCGTATCGGAAACCGGGGCTGCGACCCTGACAAGATCTCCAACCCGGTCCAGAATTGATTAAGGACTAACGTTCCTGGTCCGGAGAACGAAATTGAAAACATTTAAACCATCGATGTTCCGCTGACATCTTCTCTCATTCTTCTTTTATTCTTCAATCTTTGAACGAGGTTTACACAGCTGTGTGTTATTCATTTATTTTCTGCACGCATCTTGTACAAGGATATTTGAACACAGCAATAACACGGTCTTCTAATATTAATTTATACCAGGTACAAGCTATTTTTCATACTGGACTCAACATTTTTATACAAGTATAGAATAGAGTAAAAATCTTATACAGTCCGCGACAATACTATAAGACATCACTTAAAACGAAACGATTATGTGTTATATGAAAGAACTTCATCGTCTTTCATACAGAGTGTTATTAGTAGACATCGGATTTTATGCATTTATTACAAAAATGAGTAGGTGTGATTTAAACCAGTAAGAACATTAGAAAAATTTAGAAATACTGTTATATTATTTTCAACCTATTAAACATATTAGGAAAGAAAATAAATTTCTATTTCGTTTCAGTTTGTTGCAATTTTGGTAGAAAATTTTTATTTTGCTTATAGATCCGCTGTCTAGTTATTAGTTACTTCTGGAGACACGTCGTTTAACGCAGTGTTTTCGTTAGTATTTCTAAGAATTTCAAAGTAACACCAACTTACCTTTCATTAACTGCGACAAAATTTTTTCATAGAATACATAATTATTTCGTTTTAAGTGATGTCTTGTAGTATTGTCGCGGACTGTATAAAGCATGATACGTGTTTCACTCTTCCACTTAATTCTCGTATAATAAATCATAGAAATGGTCTAAACATCCCCCGTTCTAATAAGAGCAACGGTGTATAACGAACAGGAAAATTTTTCAAACACCATTTTTCCGGCCACAAGAAAAATGATTTCCGTCAGGTTATGGCAGTCTCGCTAGCGCGCGTTTACAAATGAATTCCGTTCGCGTTTCAGGAGGATAATATGCCAAGAGCAAGAAGAATGTATAGCGAGAATCAATGAAACGACAAATAATTGATTCCAGGAATAGCGAGTACTGTCGTTACCGTGGTAAGCCGTTTATCGCGTCACTGTCGGCAAGAACAGCACGGTGACTGGTAATCGGGGATAATCCCGGTCGTAAAACAATCTTCAGCAGGTTTACCGCATCGCAGGTATCCTGCGCTAGGCTGCCGCGGCGTTCAGGATCGGAACATTAATAAATAAGGGGGATAAAGGGGAACGGTTCGCGATTCCCGTAATCGAGCGACGGGCCGGAACTTTTAAGAGGTTTCGTCAATTCGCTGGAAGTTTCGCGCAAGTCGACGATAGTTGTCACGTCCGAGGAGCAACTTCCGCAGTTCCCGCTACTTTTCCCGGGGATTCGGTGGGGTGTATCTCAGGGAGGAAGCGGAGCGCGCGAATGTTCTTTCGGCTAAGGGACACCGTTCTTCCCGCGGCGAGGCGGAGTCGATGGGAAGTTTATAATTTGGCCGGGCGTCGCGCGTTCGAGTGACTTAAACCCGGCCCGAGGACTTCGACCGAGAAGCGTACCGACGCCCGACGTCGCTCTCGGTCCTGCGGTTTTCGAGCGAACTTCTCTCCCGCCCCCTGACTCTCGGAACGATCGATACGAATCGCCGGCTAACGTTAAATTTTCCTTCCGTTTTGGCTCGACGACCTCTTGCGGTTTCGGGAGGAGGACCATCCAGAGATAGTTCCCGCTGCCAACCCCGGGAGGAATCTTCGCCGAGTTTAGGTCAATGTTTTCTTGAGTTAGCCAGGGATCGGTACGCGCCACCGATTGCCCTCTCAAACTTCTCGGAGACGGACCGGACCGGCCCGCTCGCTCGCGTAAAATTTTATTCGGACCGTAACACGCTCTAAACCTCCCGGACGCTTTATGCCCGGCCATCGGCGACTTTATACCCGCCTTTTTAATCCCCCGTTGATGGGACTTCTTCTGTTATCCCAGCCATCGAGCCTTAACCGAACGAAATACGCCGATCCGATCGGATAACGTATCGGCTTGCGAGTACAACTCTTCAGCTGTTCCCTGTTCCCTGGCCCCAAGTATTAGGTTGGCAAGAAAGTAATTTCGGTATTTTTAGGTGAAATAAAATCTAATTTTTTGATCAAAGCAATGAACTTTAACACTAGAACTACCGAGTAATAAATACAACTGATGAATATTGTTTTGTACTGATGGCAACACTACATCTATTTAAACCTAATACCATTTTTATTTTAACATGTGCTTAAATGACAAAGTTCACTCGAAAAATACTGATGAAAACACTTTTATAACGAGACTACTCCTTTTTTTCATCCCGTTCGTTTCTCTTTTTTCGACACGTTCGCTTGTCGTTGGCGATTAATCGCTCATCAATAACATGAACATATTTGTTATTTATATGAACAATATACACAGTGGCGGATCCGTTACAGCTTAACATACAATCATTCTACCTCGGCTTATTATTCGAGAGAGAAAAAGATATGGCCAAGATGATTCTTTCCTGTTTTTATTTTTCTTTCGAGAGACCACCGTAAAAGATTTCTTTTGGCTGTCTACCTCGTACCTCGATCACTGAACCAGAAGTTTGGGCAAATAATAAATATTTTTACAGGCAAGCTCGGCCAAGCTGACATAAAATAATAATAACTGCGAATGCAGAAGAAAGTTTTACGGTGTAGTATCATTAATCGATGGCCAACGTTGTCTTGATCATTTACTATAGCTTATGTCGCGCGATCGGCTTTATTACGGAAGTTTCCGTCTCTAAAACTTTGATGCTACGTAAAATTTATTATAGACTGCGAGGAAGATGAAATTTTAAGCGAACTATTACAGTGTTTCTCACATTTTAGAGCGTTTCCTGCACACGTACAGATAGGGTACCGTTATTTCTCGATCTTGCGTGATATAATAGCAGAGTTCCCGGCAGCTCCCCGGCTCGAAGACCCTAATTTATCGCCGATCAAGAAACGAAAAATCGCGGATGAATCAGACCAGCACGATGTTCTATCATAGAAATTTCCAATACCCCGTGCCGGCGCTTGCTCTCCCTCTTCCGGTTAGTTAAACGTGTACGCGCACGGCTGTTTGAGAAAACAACGATCGCGAAAGGGGAAGAGGCACGTTTCCATTTTATTTTCCGCCATATCGTTCCAGTACCACCGAGGAAGGAAGATTCGCGTTGAACGGGCATCGCGAGGGGTGGGCGAAACGAAGGGTTGGCTTAGGGACACCCCCCAATACTTGGAAGTTAATTGAATGCAGAATAAACAAGTCTAGCGATGTTGTCAATAACTTGCCAGACGCGCAACCCCTTAATTAAAAAGTTCCTGCGAGACCGGAGACATTGTTCTCTCGAAATCGAATCAATCCACTTTTCTGTGAAATTAGATACGCAAACTTGCTCGTGCGCGCAGTTATCAGATTTATCCCCGCCATTTATTTATCCACGGATCCAACCCTCCGGATCATCCCGCGAGTTTAAACGATGCGAACGATAGCCGAAACTTTCTAACCAAACAACTATTCCGCAGCAAACTCTGCGCGATTCGTTATACCTTCGACTATAGCGGGTACGGTCCGTGGAACAAATGGTGGCCGCGAACGAAGCCACTCTGCTCGCAAAATAATTAACTATCGTTCATATTTCTAATTTTAAAGTGACCAACATATTGCCCAAAATTAATTTCCTATAATACGAAATTAGTCGTGCGACTCGTAGCTTCTGGTATGCTCCTTTGATACAATTTTCCAGGACTAATAATTTTACGATTAAGCATTAACAATCTTGTGTGTCCTATTAAAGAAAGGAAGTCGTTCCTATGGCAGTATTTTCTTGTAATTAACACGTTGACTGCCATGTCACCCATATATGGGTGACGGAATTATTTGTTCAGGCTTTAAAATGAATTTTTACGTTAATATATTCATTGTACCTTTAATTAGGATCTGTAAAATGCAAGAAAGTTGGAGAATCACACAATACCATACATTTAATTTTTTCAATTTTTATTTCATTAAATAACACATTAATTTGATGGAATTTTTTAGGTTTCTAGCTTGGCAGTCAAAGTGTTAAAATACTATTTTAAATAGTATCATTTAATGTGGTCCAAATAAAATACGTTCTTCATTCACTAGACTGTACACATTGTAATTGCAATAGCTTTTGGGTTCTTCTATCTTTTTTATGGAATAATATATAGCATATATATTAATGATTCCAGGTTTAGTGGAAGTGACATTGTAATTTCAATAGCTTTTGGGTTCTTCTATTTTTTATGAAATAATATATAGCAATTCACTAGGGACTATTCTATTTTATCAAATAACTTACTTTGATGTCGTGGAATTTTTGAGCTTTCTTGTTTCGCGATCAAAGTGTTAATATGCGAAAAATAAATGGCAAAATGGCAGGAAAATATTTCAGCTTAACACTGAATTCAACGCCGCCGGTTACAGTGACCGGTTTCAGGTTTTGTTATTGTACAGTTATCGAAACTAGAAAAATGCTTTCGTGTGAAATAATTCGAAAGTATTAAGTATCACCGTAATAAAACGCACCGAATGTCAAGCGAATCCTTCCCAATCGAGAAGCACTCGATTACTTTAGGTACGTACAGTTTCGGCGGCAACGCAATTTTCGGGCGCGAACAATTGACCGTAATTTACCGCAAGGAATTAATTGAACCGCGAAAAAAGCCGCGGCATTAAATCTTTTCGATTGAGTGTCGGGCTGTACATTAACGTAATGGTTTTTGTTGTCGTCCCGCGGAATTGATTCGCTAATGAAACGATTACATCGCCGGCGGCGGCGACGTCGTTGTCGCACCGTGCGGAACGATTTTATTAATAAATACCGTTCTGCCGGGAAATTAATGTCATCGCGCAAACATATCATCCATCAACCGGCAACCTTCGGCCCACGCGTGCGCGCGCGCCTAAACCGGATTGTTTTTTAGCGTTCAAATAAGATTGATCGTTCAAACAACCGGGGTGCCCGGCCTCCTGATTAACATGGTTAGGGTGCAGGGAAATCGAACCGTGCGCACCGCCCCCGCCCCCTTGTATTTACGCAATATCCATTTTTTTTTGCTCGGTCTGCAATACGACCGGGGCACAATAGCCTTAAATACATTCGAGGCTCGCGCACCCTTCGCCATCGTTCGCGTTGGAGGAACAGGGATTCCTGGGAGAGGGCAGCTTTTATTTGGTCGACGATGGAGGTAATCGAAACGTTTACCGTGCACTCTTGAAACACGAGCAAAAAGTTTTAATTGAATATGAATAATTAATGAGCAGCGCCGCGGCGGTGGGCGCGCGCGGGAGAGAGGATAGAAACTGAAAGGGCCGGCCCGGCAAGGTGCAAAACACCGTAACTGCAAGCAGAGAACTGTCGTTGTTCCCGAGTCCCGTGTTTCCCCATTCATTCGGCGACAATGCCTCAAAAAACTTCGATCGAAATTAAAGCGGCCGCCGGTTAACCTTTCCGATACTTCGACACCCTCAACATCGGTTACAAGAGAATTTTTTAAAAAGAAAGGAACTCATGTTTCTTCTTAAAATTTGTTCAAGATTTCGTCTTTAAAACCATAGACTCTGTTAATAGCGTTCAGTTATGATTACCGAATTTTTTTTCTTTTTTTTATTAAGCGTTTGAAACCCTTTTGGGTTTATTTCGCTTTAGAGTAATATTCGTTTTACAATAATATAGAATACAGAAATAATACAAGAAGAATACAATAATGAAACAAGTGAATACAATAACAATGTCCGTTAACACTAAATATACAGATTACAATTTCTGAAAAAGGAATGAATACTAAGACTTTTTAGAGGATCTCCAGGAGATCAGCTATAGCAGGTTTCAAAATTATTATTTTTACAAATAAAAATGGTTAAAATACAGTTAAAAGTTACCATAATATGTGTACAAATTTTTACATTAATAGATGTAAAGGTCTCCTCAGGAAAAATTCTTAATGAATTGCTTTTTTTGAGCCTCCTAACTTGTATATAACCCCTTAAGAGGTAGTTGAAGGCCCGTACTAAGTAGGGCATTTATATTAACTTGTGTCTTTATGGATTATACAATTTGCACTGCCATATTATATGGTCGAGGGTTTCGCAGTCCCGATTGCATTTTTGCACTGGCTATCATTGATAATATCTACCCGCGCTAGTGAAGCAGCCAGGTTATAGTGATCGGAACGCATTCTGTTAACTGTAACAATGAAGCTTCTCCCTAGTTTTAAGTGGGTGAACCAGGGAACAGAGCTTTCATTAAAAAAGTTTTGAAAGAATTTTTTACCCTTAAAGAAACCTTGGTTTTTTATAGCTTCGAAAGTACGATCTTTGGCTTGTTTTTTAAACTTCTCAAATAAATCAGTATAGGGAACCGCAGGAATATTTACAGTGTTCATTGACGTTGTCGACTTAGTTGGCTGAATTAGCTGAATTCCGATATGCGACGGAATCAAAAACAATTTAACAAAGCTGTTATGATCATTGTTGATCAACAAATTGTATTTCCTTTTGATTTGAAGGATGTATGGGTTAGTTTTAATATCTACTTTGATGCTTTCCAAAGCCTGGAGCGCGCTGAGAGAGTCCGAGAATATGAGAAAACTGAGATGTTGATGTTCTAGAGCAATATCAAAAGCATCATTTAGGGCAATACATTCTGCGGTGTACACAGATGCAGATGGGTTAATGGAGAGAGTTATTTCAAGGCTAAGCTCAGAATTTAGCCTCAGAAATTTTACTACCATCCATGTAAATAGTGGAGCAGTCACTGACCGATTACCGATTTCTCCTGTGCCCCGGTTGTTAACGGTTCAAGCGTTCGAACGAAACTGATTAAACTGGAAAGGGTTAATTGAAACGCTCGCGCAGAAATCGAGAGTCGCGAGCCGATTCGATCCGATCGTCGTCGACGGTCCGAGTTTTTGGCGAGACGTTCCGCGGTATCATCGTTCCCGAAGATTCCGGGAGAAGTAATCTGCGTCGCGGACCCCGGCCGTTAGAAGAAATTGAGCGAAAGAAGGAAGCCCAGAAAAAGAGAAGACGACGAACTATCTTGTGGAAATCTGCGCGTAAGCACTCGAGCCTCGATTCTACCCGTCGAACGAAGACAGTGGACCTTCTTTGAGGATGCTGCCCTCTCATCCGAGAACGTTCGCAGCCAAGCAAAAAGTGGGTTGGGACTGAAAACGAAAAGAATTCGGATACGTCGGATCGTTCGCGGGGTTTCCACGTAGAATGCCCGGAAAGTAAGAATTTTTCGGGGGAGTATCGCATGAGCAAATGCGATACATGTAATGGCATGGCCACCGTAACGTCGAATGGGAGCGCTACTATATTTTGTTTTCGACTTTTTCCGAGACGCGATTGAATCAGACCTCAACAGAGAATACAAATCTGTATTTGGAAATATTCTACTTTTTACGTGTGTGGAACCTTTCATAAAATTAGTATGTGTTAAGGAAACATCTCCTAAATTTATTAAATATACGGTCAGTCCCATAAGTATTCTAACCCTTATTTCTTGAAAAAAAAATTTGTTGAAATCAAATGATGCAGGTAAGATTTTGCAATAACTCTTTTCTTACGAATGAACACATATATAAACTTTATTTGTACATGTAGTAATACATACATGTTTGTATGTATTATGTAGATTAAAATTAATATAATTTTGTTATCAATGATTAAATTTTGTTGAAATTTTGTATACATATAGTTTATGCATCTGTTTATTCGTAACAAAAAACTTACTGCAGAATCTCACATGTATCACTTGATATCAGCAAATTTCTCTTATATGCAACGAGGGTACGAATACGTATGAGACTGACTGTACGTCGAATTCAAGATTGAAATTAGGTAACAACTTTTATCTCATTTTAATGATGTTAGTGCGCGTACGTCGAGGAGAAAACCTTTCTGAATTCCATTGTGCTATAGTCAGAGCGACTGTGAACATTCGGGGCAACAAACGGTCAGCTCGATTTAGACTGGCCACTTCGAGTTTTTAATCGTTCGCGGAAACAAACAGATGCAAACGTCTCATGACGCGACCGTTTGTTGCAGCGAACTTTCGAAAAAATGTCTTCTACAGAAATCGAGCTGACCGTTTGTTGCCCCGAGCTCTTCAATTAACCAAACTGTACGACCTCGTCAGACGGGCCAAGTCGGGTGATTCAATTGTAACGTCTGGTTACGGTGAAAAAGGACCTACCCCACCGCGAGCGTGCTCTATAAATCATGGCTGCGGATAGCGGGCAGGTTTCGACGTTTCCATCGCGGTAAAAATACCCGTAAACACAAATAGAACGGGGGGTTTTCTGCCGCGTCGGATCGAATGCCGCGAAACAAATTTCACGCCCCGATATCAATTTTCAAGAAGAAACCCTTTCAAGGGGGTGCTCTATTCAGCGAGCTAATCTCGAGCACACGCGATCAGACCAAACCGCATTCACTTGGAGTCGCCGGTCCCGATAAATTCTAGGGGAAGCATCGATGGAAGGAGTCCCGGAAAATATCGTCGGATCGGCGGCGGTTCGCGATCCAGAAGAAATATCACGGTCGATGGGAGAGTACACTCCCAGTCGAAAAGATAGCACGTGCCCGGCATGATTGCTGGAAACTCCACGTTCGGCAGATATCGGTATTTAGAAAATTGGGGATTCTTAAAATTTCTCATTTTCTACAGCGGAACTACCAAACTGAAACTTTAAAGTCTATCCTCGCCATATCAAATGTTTAGACTCAAGTATATTTTACAATTTTCATGCGATCCACTTCAAATTTTGATTCAATCTTTCTTCTCACATCGTCCAAGGTAGTCTGGTTTTTGCAAAATATTTCGAACCTTTTTGCTGCAAAGTTGAGGGTTAATATTGTACAAAATCTAAGTACACGTCATTGTCATTTTTATAGGGTAACACGTGCCAATCACTTTTAGTTGTTGGTAGGTTCAGTGTTGACACGTTAACTGCCACGTCAATCACACATGACTGACAGTGATTTTTCACTGGGTTTAGAAATTCATTTTTACTATAAGATATCCAGATAAACCGAGTTTTATGGGAGTCTTTCGAATTCAAAAGGGTCAAGACAGCATCCCCTATAATACATATTAAATTTCTAGTTGTGGATTCATTAATTAAATTACTCTGATTTTGTAAGAATCTCTGGGGTTGATATTTGGCACTTAACGTGTTAATGGTCAAAATCGTTCATTATTACTGGGAAATTAAACGTATGCTTTTTGGCCGGGAGTGTATGAGAGGGGGCACGAAGTAGTGGGAAAGAGAAAAATAGAGAAAGAAGGAGAGGGAGGCAGGGGGTTCGTTGGTGCCGAGTGCACGAAACGCTCGTGATCCAATGTCATTTTTACGCGGGCGTCGGTGTTGGCGTCTGCGTCGCGAGGCTCACCTCGGCCCTCGAGCGTGGCCGGGAAAATGGATCGGCCGCTCGATCGGCAGACGTATTTCAATTTCATACGCGAGTGCCCCCGTCATTTTCTCGCACGTAGGAAGTGTCAGGGAGTAATGAAAAATTTACCATGCGACGACGACGCTCCCCGGGCCGTGCCGCGACGCGTCGCGACGCACCGGACCTCGGCACAGGGTTATAACGCCGGATGCACCGACAGTCGTGTTTATGTCACGGGCCGTGTTGCGCAACAATGTTGGCCCCGCCATTTTAAATCGGCCCGGAGTCCTCTATTTTTCACACCGCGCTCCGCGCGTGCTCTTTCGCCCTTCCATCCCTTTCACCCCCCTCATGCCGCAGCACTCCCACCCTTTTCACCGGGGTCCTTTGAGATTCGTGTCACGTTCCGACACGTCATTATTCATACGGGATCTCGTACCTGCCCCGATCAACAGAGACTCGTTCAAAGGGGAATTAATAAGGACGTTGCTTGTGGCTCGTAAACACACGCCCACCTATTTTTATCGGCGACATTTTGGAATGTCCGGCGGGCTGTCACAGGTGTGATCGAGGTGAAAATTCGTTGCCGAGAGAGAGAGAGAGAAAGGTTTATGCTTTTATGGGGCGCTTGTTGACTCGTTACCTACGAGGAACGGTCGCATTAACCTCTTTTCAGCCGCGATTTATTTGCTAGTGGTGATGACCAGGCATGTAATGTGAAGCTTCAAACTTTTTGCGTGATGACTCTGAAGCGTCACGTTGCTATAATTCGGAACAAGTTAATAAATTGATGAACATTTGAACTCGGCACACTTTTCATTCAAGATATGAGAAAATCCTGACAAGAAAAAATATCGCAGAACAATTTCTGAAAGATAAAGGTCTCTCGGATGCGTAATTGGATTCTTCATTTTATCGATATTAAAATTGTATAAATGTTTACGCAGTCACTAGACACTTTTATTTAGATTTACGTTTATATTGCACCCCAAGTCTGTAAGATCTAACGTCTCATTTTCGAGAAAAATAAGTGTGAAGACGCACCGGGCTCGCTAGCGTATGCAGCAAGTAGAATAGGTCGGTCTTGATCAGACACGTCAGACGATTCTGGAACACTTTTCTGATTCCTGAGAAATTGTCAATTTTAAATATATAATGGCTTTAATCAAGTAAAAAGTTTCTCAATGTTTTCAGAAACGTTACAATTTGTAACATTTTTAACAGAAAACCTGTCGTTGGTTTCCCAGTAGCTATATACAGGGTGTTTGGTAACTGGTGGTACAAGCGAAAAGGGGGTGATTCTACATGGAAGAGTAAGTCGAAAATGTAGAATAAACATTTTTCGTTTGAGGCTTTGTTTTCGAGAAAATCGACTTTGAAGATCTATCAGGTTTGTGTGCTTTAGTATATGCAGGAAGTAGATTTGGTTGGTCGTGATCAGACGCGTCAGACAATTCCTATCGAATAGCATGCTGCATTTCAAACTCGATTTTCTCGATAACGAAACATAGGATGAAAAAATTTTATTCTATATTTTCGACTTATTCTTTCATGTAGAATCACCCCCTTTTCGCTTGTACCACCAGTTACCAAACACCCTGTATAAGAGTAGGGATTTTAAACGAATCAACGCAGTGATTCTTCCAAGTCAGGATGCAACCGAGGCAATGATAAAATATTTTTTCAACGAAACGGTAAACCGCGGACGCAGAAGTTGTCGGAAACAGAGCGGCGTAGGTCAGACAGAGTTTTTGTAACGCGTCCGATTGTACCGGAACAGTGAGGGTAAGTAATTAGTGGTGTTTCACGGACGATGATAATTAACGAATTTCAACGATCCTGGGGAAGTTTCGGCTCTCACAATGAAATATTCAGGCCCGCCTTCTTCAGTGTTTCCCAACCTTGTTTGAGTTCAACGATCCGTTTCATTCAATTCCCGCTTGAATGCCCGTCCCAATGAAATCGAAACAATTGTTTCCGAACAGAAGGAGAATCATTGTTACTACTTACCGACGTATTATTGGATTTTCTGCTCGACGTTATCACGGGCTGCCGGCGGATTCTACGTTCAACTTAATTGGAGCAAACATTTCTTGAGATCGGTTCCCCCGATCGTTTCGTTTCGGCGGGCCGCGGTCTTCAGGGTAACTCGATTAAAATTTCTATACGGTTCTCGTCTCGGGTAGAACCGACGAAACCAACAACACCAGTGGCCCAATTGATCCGCGCGAGCTGGATGGATGCAAACGCGGTTATTAACCGCCTCTCGTGCTCGTAGATCGAGGAGACGGGCGAGTTCACGAAGCAGCCAGAAAAACAACGGCAGATGAGCACAAGGGGGGAGGGGAGGGGGCCTTAAACTGGCGAAAATGGGAAGTTGGATGTGTTCCAACGCGAAGGTAATCGGCAGTCTCGGATTTCGCGAAAACAGTAAAAACTGTCGAGTTGGAACCCAACCAATGGATTCACTGGTGCACCGTAACTTTTTCCTTGTCCGGATAACAAGTAGCTTGTAAAATTGAATACGCCCGGCTCCCAAGACGAGAGTCTTCCTCGTCCTCGACCTCGTCAAATATCTTGTATCGATGCCGGCGTAACGAGGCTCCGCCTCTCCACAGAAACGAGCGAAACATCCTTCGCGCAGGAAACATCTTTTCTACCCTCCTCTAGGAACCACAACACGACATTTTTAATTTAAGCCGTTCCCTCGGCGATCTCTCAATTCGAAACCTTCGCGAGGACGCCAACAAACGAAAAGAAAAGCCACGAAGAGTTAACAACTTGCCGGCGAGTGGTGGCTCGACCGGTGGTGTTGTGGGAATGGTGATCGTTGAGCTTAAGTGATGTTGGTTGGGGCTCATCGAAAGATGGGTGACCGCATAGGTGTGAACCTATAGAGAGAGAGGATTGTAACCCTGAGGGGAACAATAATAAGGAATTGAAATTGAGTTTAACAACTTAACGATGAAAATCTGTGCCGGACAAAGTTTGTTCATAAATTTTCAACCGAGAGAGATATAATAAAAAATTGGTAACCCTGAGGGGAACAATAATAAAGAATTGAAATTGAGTTAACAACTTAACGATGAAGATCTGTGTCGGACAAAGTTTGTTGATAAATTTTCAACCGAGTGCAATATAATAAAAGGATTTCGCGTCTATCCGTCGGATCGGGGAGCGAGGTTGATAAGATAAAAAATTAATTGGCCGTGCGGTCGATCCGTTCGCACGATTGTCCCATAGCGTAATGGCCGGTTCTTGTTCGGGCGGCGCATTGCGAGACCGCGAAATTGAAATTTCGCCGTCGCATCGGAACGAACGGGGGACGCAATAAAAAGCAATGATGTTCCTACCGGTTATTCGAGGGGAGCCCGAATATCAGGATTAATCTTCGTTATTCGCGTCCGGGCGTGAAACACGGGGAGAAAACAAATCTCCGGGACGCCATCGCATCGCGGGATTTATACGGCGCGGCTCCGGAATGAGCTGATTTGATTCGAAGCAGAAACGAGAGGGAACGATAGAGATGGTTTTACTTAAGAAGCTTCCGGGCCCACCTTACTTCGCTTAGCTCAGCCGTGGATGCGGTTGGAGTTTCAAGTAAACATCCGGTCGGGCCACTTCCTACCACAGAAGCGAAACTCTCCGGCATATCTGATTTTCTAACCGATCGTGGCCCAATAACTTTCACCCCTACCGACACCGTGTCTCCCTCTCTCCCCTTCTATCAGTTTTCCTTGCTCCTCCTGAATTATTACTGGAATACGCGACTTTCCCACCCCCAGCCCAACCCCCTAGATAATCTGCAACGAAACTTCGAAAGTCTATTTATTATACCCGATGGTGTTTTACCGCGATCGAACACACCGGCACGTCGCTGCCGCCGCTGCGACCTGTCGTTGCTGTGTCGCGATCAAGATTTACGTCGGGACTTTTTTCCGATTGGAAATATTTTTCTAGTTAGCGGAAGTCCCGACTGATTCCCCCGACTTTACGTCGAATCAACGGCCACGGCACCGTCGAACGGAAATCGATAGTTACTTTTTTAGAGCGTCCGTGTTGCGGTTCTTCTATAGCTCTGCTGATTTTTTTATAATTCACTACCCTCCTGGGTGTATTATATCGAGTAACACGTTAAGTGCCAAATATCAGAGTAATTTAATCACTCTGAGCGCTGAGTTTTTACGACGAATCACTCGCGACAATTTACAAACCCAATGCGCAATAAATACACACACGAGTCTAACGAACAACACATATCTGCGTTCGCGGTCCAAATTGAATGGCTGTGTGAGAACCCATATATGCGTTCATAGCGCTCAAAGGGTTAACTGTACACAGAGAAAGAAACGAGTGAATTTTCGTGAATTTTCGAGGAGGGTGTAGGGGTCGAAGATCTCCGTAAGGCGAAAGAGAATTGTTCGATCTCGGATTTCTGTGCTCCGCGAACCACGGGGGTGTGTCAGGTGGTATTCCGCTGGTCGGGCTGTCCCGCAGCGGGTGAAACACGTCGGCGTCGCGTCAGCGTCCCGGCGCGCGGCGGCGCCGCACTTTTGCCCGGTCCACGGCTGAAATAATAGTAACTGTTATTATCTATTTAACCGGGGCGGTCGGCGCACAATTTAGTGGCGAATGGATTATCCGGGGAGAGAGGGTTGCGCGGCGTTGTGCACGCCGGGCGAATCGTGCACTTTACGGCGGGAACGCGCGGCGCGGCGCGTCCAATGACAATTTTAATGCGCGCATTCATCACGAGTGCCCGCGCACGGCATCGTGGAAGTCGCGTGAACGCGGCCCACCAGCAATGGAATAAATTTGGCGAACTCTGATGCGGCATAAACGGGACAACCCCTCGTCCGACACCCCCCGGTGACCGGATGGCCACCGTTTAAACCGACGGCATTATTCACGATTCACCCTTTCGCCTGTTACCGCCGCGACCGCCCCCGCAACCGTGCCCACTGCCTCCATTTTTGCCACCCCCAACAAATTTACGCGAATTCACACCGGTTGCTGTCCAACACCCTCGAAAATGTAGGCTGGGAGCGTCTATTACCGTTGCCGCGGCGACACCGCCCGCTAGAAGTGTGCCAATGGAGCTTCGGACAGGGCGAAAGCAACAAGAAATCGATCCACCACGATCTAAAATTTTCCTCGTCCTGCATGATTCGGGCAAGGCTCGAACAGTGAAAGACGAGGACGATCCGTTTATACAGGGTGTTTGGTAACTGGTGGTACAAGCGAAAAGGGGGTGATTCTACATGAAAGAATAAGTCGAAAATATAGAATAAAATTTGTTCATCCGAAGTTTCGTTATCGAGAAAATCGAGTTTGAAATACAGCATGCTATTCGATAGGAATTGTCTGACGCGTCTGATCACGACCAACCAAATCTACTTCCTGCATATACTGAAGCACACAAACCTGACAGATCTTCAAAGTCAATTTTCTCGAAAACAAAGCCTCAAACAAACAATGTTTATTGTATATTTTCGACTTATTCTTACATGTAGAATCACCCCCTTTTCGCTTGTACCACCAGTTACCAAACACCCTGTATGATCGTTGGCGAACTCCTAAACTGTTTGACAAATTTCAAACCCGTCATTTTGATCGTTCCCTACGGTAATATTGGTTTTTTTTTTCCTGGTTTAACGTCGCATCAACATCTAGGTCATTAGCGACGAGTTTCTTTGGTGTTCTTAAATTTTCTGTATGTATATGTTTTATGTACAGTGTCTCCAACTAATATTCGTACACTCTTAAAAATCGCATAACTTTGTCAATATTGAACTATACTATTTGAATTTTTCTGAGAAGTTAGAACAATTGGATCGTTATATAACGTGAAAAAATTTTTATACAAAAATGGCAGAAAAGACTAAAAATTGTATTTTGCAACTCTTTTATGTGGACTAGCATTGCAAATTTCGGAAGAACGATTTGTAGATCTGTATTAATTATACATATTCTGAGAATTTCAATTCTCAATTTCAGATTTTGTTTTAGGTAAAACTAGTCAAAATTACAGGAGTCCTATATATTTTTTTTGCCATGATTCCGGTCCTCCTGCTGACCGGAAACAAAGAAATCAAATTGTTTATTAATCTGAATCTCTTAAAATCAATTTCCGAACCCTTGAATTCAAACTGCCCTTATATGTTCTTATACACCCTTATGCCCTTGTCCCTTTTGCACATGCGGTGAACATGATTCTTTAGCGAAGCGGAGTGTCGTCGCTCAAAGTTCGAATCTATCGATGAGAGTAGAATACTATCGACCAACCGTGGCTTATTAGCGAGTACGAGTGTGCGCGTGCGTGTGCGTGTACAGAGTTTGGCTGCGTAGTGATCGGAACAATGGGCGAAACACTGCTTAAATTCATCAAGGTATTACGTGCGCCAGTTTCTGCCAGGCGGCAGAACGGAATGCGAAGCCTACCAAGATTCGATTAGCGTTTCGGTGCTGATGCGTCGGTAATTAACGCACAGTTGGTGTGCACATAGAAACCAGCCGACGGTGCCGACACCGTATATTTACGCTCGGCGTTAATGAGCGCGATTAAAGTCGCTAAAAGCGCGCGCGACACCGCGACGACCATGCGAGCGGATTTCTCGCCGCGGGCCGAGCTGCGGAAATGTATGCTGAAGGGTTAGGGTTAGGGCCGAAGCCGAGGAAAACCTTTGCGATAATCACGCAATTAAGAAAACGTTGAAGAGAATTTTGTTCAAGGCTTTGAGACCTCGGCTGCTGCGATCAATTAAATCTTACTTTTGCATCAGTTTCACATTTTCGGAAGGTGCTATTCTTGATCACGTGAATTATTTAAGGGATTGAAATATTGATAAGAATCGATATTTTATAAATAGAAGGAGAAGAGTCTATGCGTTAATTTTTAAGCTGCGACCGTGTTCATTGCCGTTTCATTACACCGTTACGGATTTAAGATCCAATATCACATTCCAGAGTGTAGAGCAGACTATACCACTCTGGAAGGAGCCATAAATTTTTCAAACCGTTCCGGTGCGACCCGGCCCGTTTAAATATCAGTAACAGGAAACCAATCTACTCCATTCGGTTGCCGGAAATTACCTGTGCCCGTTGCCAGTTCGCGTTAGGTCTAGCATGATCGGTTAGAAAAAGTAAATGCCTTTTCCACTTTCCGTCTCGCCGCGTTTAAGGGCTCGCCGCTGTAAAAACTTCCGTAAATTTCTTCGCCGGGCCGAGGGAATAATTCCTCCGGGATATCGTAGCAACAACAAAATCGAACGTTTATTTGCGAACGCATCTTCCCGTTTCGCTCCCCTCGAACGGGAAGCGAGAACCATTAATATTAAAATCGTTCTCAGACGAGGGAACTCGTCGTTCTCGCGCTATCGAAATTCAAAACAAGTTTATGCAGTAAGCCTGGGCTTAATAAAAACGAGCATAGAGAGAGAGAGAGAGAGAGAGAGAGAAAGGATTTCGAAACTCGGGGACAGGAACGAGAAGTATTTTCGAATAATCCTTTTCGATGTTTCAACGTGTAAGATTTTTATTGGCAGTCCGAAACGATCTCGGCCGGGGTTTGCTTTCTAGAAAAACACATACACGAAAACGTTATTTTTTTCGGACTGTTGTTCCGCGACGGAGCTGCATGTAAAAATCAAGATATACTGATTTTTCACCCGCTTATTTACATGGGGCTGAATAAACTTCGCGTTCGGAGCCAAACGGCGGCGAATCGTAAAGATTTAAAGCCATAGGTCTGTTTAGAACGCTTTATGGGTGGAGGAGTGGGGGACAAAAATATAAATGTCAGCGAACCCGGCGTTTCGAACATTCGAGACCGTGCGGACGTACGTAGAACCATATTCCATCAGATCTGCTGATCCTTCACGGCAATAGTGCCGCCGTGGTTTGCAAAATCTCCTCCTTCTATTATGCGAAATTGAAACGTGTTTATGGAAAACGACTCCCGTAAATACGGGATAACGCCAGCAGGTAAACCGATCGATCGACATTTTCCAGAAGTTAACCAGAGAGCAGCGATTCTCGTACGCGAGACGTATTTCTGGTAGTTAAATATTTACAATGTTGATAACTGATCGGCGAGAGCTGACCTGGGCAATATTTCGAGAAAAAATATTTAACACGTTGATTGCCATGTCACCCATATGTGTGGGTGACGGAATTATTTGTCCAAATTTAAAAATGAATTTTTACGCTAATATATTAAGGTACAGGCACTAGTGTAGTTGACCACCATGTACCAGTAGTTGACCATTTTATAGAAAAAACATAAAAAACAAGGTTTGAAATGTTCTTATTGTTTTGAAATTTAAACAACAGACGGCATGGCATCCCAGGTTCACTTTCATCAAAAGTGCACTTATAAGTGCGCTTATAAAAACCTCATTTTTTATGTTTTTCTATAAAATGGTCAACTCTACTGGTACATGGTCAACTACTGGTGCCTTTATCTTAATTGTATCAAATTTTTTAAGGATCTGTAAAATGCCAGAAAGTTGAAGGACTACTTCAATAAATAACTTACATTAATTTGATGGAATTTTTGAGGTTTCTAGCTTGGCAGTCAGTGTTAAAATACTATTTTAAATAGTATCATTTAATGTGGTCCAAATAAAATACGTTCTTCATTCACTAGACTGTAGACATTGTAATTGCAATAGCTTTTGGGTTCTTCTATCTTTTTTATGGGATAATATATAGCAGTTCACTACACTGTAAATGCTTAATGATCTAATGTCTAATGATTACCCGGATTACTTTTTGCAATCAATTACAAATGTAATCACCAGCCTGCGGATCCTTATGCATTTTTCTGGTTTCCAAAAATGTTAGAAAAATGCCGGAATATAAATTTCTTCTATTTTTTATGAAATAATATATAGCAATTCACTAGACTGTAAATGCTTAATGATCTAACGTCTAATGATTACCCGGATTACTTTTCGCAATCAATTACAAATGTAATCACCAGACTGCGGATCCTTATGCATTTTTCTGGTTTCCAAAAATGTTAGAAAAATGCCGCAATGTAAATTTTTATCTACTCCGGATCTGTAGAGGCTGCTACCGGTGAAAGCAAGATTTGACACTTTCACATGGTTTGCCTAGAAAAACGGAAATTCGCATAAACATCCACGCGGTCTGGTAACCAAAAAATAATCATTCACCGGCCAGCTCTGGTCCGCACCGGTTTAATCTGGCTCCGGTTTGACTGCCGTGTGCAATTCATTTCGGCCGTTGCGCGGATTTCTTTGAAACGTTTCGCTGAGCCGCGTCGCAAATAATTTTGATAATTGCGCGTCACCGACTAACGTGCGTGTATCGCGCGGTCCATTTCCATTTGAACGGGCTGGGGTGCCGAAGAGGAAGGATTAAAGCGCGACGCAAATGGAAAGTGCATTTTGTCAAGCGGGGGGTCCCGGCTAGCATTCCATTTCTACGTTTCGCCGGGGACGAATGGCAATGAGAAAACATTAGCCACGCAGGGACAAATTGTCGGTCGGGTAAACGGGGGGTAGGGGTGCGAGGATTCGGTGATATCCGCCCTCTCCCCCCGCGATATTCCAAACTCGTAACAACGTAAATCACTTAATGCGAGGGATCGAGTTGCGCGTACTTCTCCGTGCCACGACCCTTGAAATTAAGCGATCCGCGGGGGTGGCCAAGGGGGTGCGAGAGGTGGTCCGAAAAGGGGTGGTCACCGGCCGATACGAAGTCTCGAGTAGGTATTACCGTCACAATGAGATTCCGTTGCGGCGCCGGAAGCCGACGGGACGCCGCGACACGCAACGTCGCGGAAACAAAGCGCGACGATCTTGGTTATTTCGTGCCTAAATGCGGCCCTCGCCGAGATGTTTCAATGTGGACGACATAATGGGTCGCCTAGCATGTGGTACTATCGCAAGGCCAGAAGGTAATAACTCATTGTCCATTGCCCCGCGACTCTGCAAGTCAGGTACTGATGATTTCCTTCCGGTGCCTGTAGCTCTAGCCTCTCTCTCTCCAGGTTTCGCTTGGTCGTCGCCCTTGCGTCGTGTCCGAGTTCGGCGTCGGGACGCCTAGCGCTGATGGGGATATTGCGCACAGGCGGCCCGATGTACCAATCCGCAATGATTTACCGAAGCGAACCGTTACGTCATCGCCGGATAAATTACTTAGCGTTCGCTCGACGGTAATTCGAATCGTTGTCCTCCCCTCCGGGCCAGCCTGGCTACGAATTATGGCTGTCTTCGAGGAATCGCGATTAAGGCCCCTGTGACTCGATTCCCGCGAAACTGCCACGATAAACCCACAGGCACTTGCGGCCGCCAACGTTGAACCTCCCACGGTGTTTACGCGGTTTATGCCGAGGACTCGTGATCATGCGACCTGGTGGCTCTAGCGTTCAGGCCACTAGCGCCGCGGATGATATAACAGTCGGAAGAACAATGGACTCCGCGTCGCTTGTGTTTAACACTCGATTTACCAGCTATTTAACACTAGAACTACCGAACCAGTCAAAATGACTGGTTACTAATTTTTTCTTTCACAATTACTGAAATTATAAAAATGTTTTGATCAGAATTTTTTGAATGACCTTTTTCATTGAAACACGTATTAGAATAAAAATGGTATTAGGTTTGAATAGATGTAGTCTTGTCATTATTAATAAGCAATATTCATCAGTTGTATTTATTACTCGGTAGTTCTAGTGTTAAGTATATCTATTTCTACCAAGACCAGTCAGAATGACAACGCGTTAAGGATAACGCAGTAAACCACAGCGCATTTCTGAAATTATCGTTATAGGCTTACATAAAAAAGTTAAAAAATCATCATTTCTCCATTTTCTTATCATTCCAACCAATTGCAATCTAAAAAAATTTTTGGTTACTTATTGTCCGGCAAACTAATCAATGCAATATCTAAACAAAAATCAAATCATTTGGATCAATTTTAAAAAAGTTATGCAATTTTTAAGAGTGTCCACTTAACAACACGTTAACTGCCATGTCAGTTACATATGACTGACAGTGATTTTTGAGTGGGTTTAGAAATTCATTTTCATTGCAAGGTATCCAGATAAACCGATTTTTATTGGAATCTTTCGAATTCGAAAGGGTTAAGACAGCATCCCCTATAATACATTTCAAACTTCTAGCTTTGGTTTCATTAATTAAATTACTCTGATTTTTTAAGAATCTACGGGGTTGATATTTGGCACTTAAGGTGGAGTGTGGGGTAAGTGCACCCCAGTTTTTAGTAAGTTTGACTTTCAACCCAAATATCTTGAATTTGTTTTATAATAATTTAACATTTATTGATATCAACTAATACTTGAGTTAATACTCTTTGATTAACATTGGCAATAATGCCAATTCCACTTGTATATTTTAATTTTTTAAGAGAATTGTAAAAAATTGCAACAACTGTGCACTTTCCCAGAAAACGGGGCAAGTGCACAATCGACAGTTAAAATCTATTTGATGCCTTATATTGTATGCTACGAGGCAAGAGCATAACTATTGATACGTATGTCTGCTACAAAATACTTTTTACCGCATTCAAATATGTTGTTTCGTTTTGGAGTAAAGCAAATAAATAATATAAATAAATGAATACAAAGGGATTAATGAAATAAGATCAATATAAAAAGAATAAGAGTCCGTATAAGAGTCTCTTATATTAATAAAAGTCCGTTTATGCACTTACCCCGTTTATGCCCTTACCCCACTCCACCTTAACGTGTTAATATTGTCGCCGACTGTATCTGACAGCACCTAGACCGAAAGAAAGTGGCTGAATTTTTTTAGGGTAGGGATGAACGAGGGTTAAGGAAGCGTGAATTAGTAAATCAACGAGAGCGAGTGTATTTTTTTCCAGGGCATCAAACGGTATCTATCATCGGCGGAACAGGGCCGCTCTTCCGTTCACGTGTCTCGCGGAAACTTATCGGGGCGATAAATTTTTAAAATTCCACGAAACTTGGTCGTATCCTGTCAATCGGTCCGTCATGATCACGAGGTCCCTCTCTCTCTCCCGCGACTCGTGTAAATGGAAAACTTTTATCAACGTCGCGATCAACGTAACGATCCAACTTCGTGACGAAGACTCGAAGGGCACTCAGCGCCGGCAGCCGCCTGCCGCCAACACCGGGAGCGGCGGTGTTCCCGGTGTTTCCGCGATAAATTCGCATTGACTGACTTTCCTGCCGGCTAGATAATCCATCAAAAGTCGTTCCAACAATTCGCGCCGGGGCCTAGCCGGGGCTCTGCTAACTTGGCGAGAATCATCGCGGAACTTCGCCGCGGCTTGGGCGCGTTACGCTCTCGCCCGCGTCGTTGTCGTCGCCATCTTCCGCGCCGACGACGACGACGACGACGTGAAGTGTCGGATGATTGAACGCCCGGGCTTAAAACCTGGAATCACTCGAACGGGGAAGCTAAAAGGATTTCGATAGAGGCATCCAGCGTCGGGGAAAATGCGAGGAAACGAAAAAAAAACACACACACACACAGACATACGCGCGGTCGCAACAGACACGGACGCACAGGCTGGAAAAGTGGTGAGAACCGCTACGACGAACTACCACGGAAAAGAAAAGGGAAAAAGACGGGAAAAGGAGGTGGAAGGAGGGACAGGATGACGGTGGAACACGGCGTCTCTCTTTTACCGTAGCCGCGTCTCTGAAAATGCAGATGTTCCAACGGCGTCGGCTTCTATCGAGCCTTCCCTCACCTTCTGCGACGTTACTACCGACGGCGCATTTGACAGGAATACGCAATAATCTCTGCTAGCAGTATATGGTGGCGCCTGTTGAGCATTCATCATACCTGTCGATTTCTACGGCGCATCTATCTAGACACCTTCGCTTCCCGCTCTAAATTATCGTGTCGGTTCGCACGGACACAGCCCCGCTAAATGTACAGCTCCCTCCAAAAATCCGATATCGAGAGAGCACGGCGTCTCGTGGCTTAGAGCCTGGACTCTGCAAAAATCTGTTTTCAAATTCAAATCTCTGCAAAGTAATCGTCGATTAGCCTGGCATTTTCTGCTCACGTCAATCACCAAAATTTTCATGGTGTTGCACTTTATAGTTGCAACCCACATTTCTGTGCCCCTCAAATGTAAATTAACCCCTTAACAACACCGCCCAAAAAAAAAAAAATCAATGGAAAAGGTCCGTTCCATGGTTCCATGGTTCCATGGAAAAAGGCTATATTTTATTCTTGAATAAATAAGTGTTATAGCTTACAATCCCATGTAAATGATAAATATCAACAAAACGATTTTTTTTTCTTTGCTTTCACATCGTTATTTTCAATTCTCGATTATATTCGAGTGTGAAAAATTATAGCAGATAAATTAAAATTTGGACAAATAATTCCGTCACCCAAATATGGGTGACGTGGCAATCAACGTGTTAATTTTAAAAATTCCTCACGGCGCTGAATGAAAATCAAGCAATGACGAAAATACACGTCGAACGCAGGCCGAATGCCACTGTTATAAATTTTACGAAAAAAGTAAAGCAAAATGAGAAAGAATTACATTTTTATTCGATAAGAAATTAACAATTTCTTAAAGTTAACCGCACCGTAATAGAGTTTTGGATTGACGTGTATACACGTCGAACGCAGTTAACTGGTTAAAGTAGATCTCCAACCAAAAATATTTGATTTCTATGTGATCAACGAAATTAGGATGCTAAAAAATAAAAATAAATAAAGAAACTAGGTGGTGGAATGCTTGGAATTTTCTCTGGTCACCGCATACCTGGAACTGCATGGAATTGACAAACGAATTGCAATCATGCGAGGCAGTAATGTGCTTCATTTTCTCTGGAACAGTCAGGCGCAGTAGTACAAGTAAACCGAAGTGCTGGCACCGACGTAGTCGCCGACTATTTTCGTTCCACTGGCGTCGACAACACGACGGACAATCTTATTCAGCTTCAGCGACTTTCACCGGGTCTAGCTGTTTCATTTCGTTCGGTTCCGGTTTGAATCAGCCTCTAGGCCGACGGGCGTGTATTGTGCGGCCTAGGTGCAACCACCGGTGAAAATATACCGGGCGCGTTTCCCTGGCGCACAATGTGTCGGTCGAGCGAGAAGCGTCGATGCTCCTCTCCTTTTGTTTTCATTCGCCGATGCGTTTCATCGGCTTCCACCTAGACGATGTACTTCCAATCGCTCTACTGACATAAGTGCGCGTGTTTCGGAGCCTTAAAAAGCGAGATGCAGAGCGGTTTTTCCGCGACAGGATGGAGCATCCCTTAAACAGTTACCAACGGTGTCCTTACTTTTCCCTTGGAAAAACCAACGGCGAGGCGCAGCTCGCTTTAGCTGGATTTCCTGCAGCTTTGTGGATACTTGTATACTTAGCATCCGTAGTATTAAAGGAAAAACTGTTTAATTCAAATGATTGCAAGGAGAACTTACACCTCGATTCGCTGATAACTAGACAGCGGATCTTTATGCAAAATAAAAAATATTTGCATTGATTGCAAGGCACAGGAGCGAAATAAAAATTTCTTCCTTCCTTTAATTATTTTATCAAGCTAAAACCAATACGCTGGCACCCCTACATCTTTTTAATATGTCCACCGCTTTAAATTGTGCTTACCCATTTTGTCATAAATGCATAAAGATCCGCAGTCTACTGATAACTAAATTGTGAAAATTCATGCAAGCAAATACATGTAAAATCCAAGCAAATTCGAGGAAACTGAAAATTGGAAACAGAATTTAAACTGCTGCAAACTGAATTTAAAATAATCTTCAACACGTTAAGTGCCAAATATCAACCTCAGAGATTCTTACAAAATTAGAGTAATTTAATTAATGAAACCACAACATGCAATTTAAGATGAATTATAGGGTATATGCTGTCTTCACCCGTTTGAATACGAATGACTCCAATAAAATTCTATGCCCGGTCAAAAATCATTGTCATACGTGACCGACGTGGTAGCTAACGTGTCAAATAACGTTGTTTATAAAGTGTGTGACATTCCTGCTGGATTTCCGAGGTCCCAGCGATTTTCGGAGCATTCTTCTCGGAAATGTCTCGTCGACTCGAGGATAATCGAAAATCCGGCGACCCTAGGGAAAAAGGTGGTACAGCCGGCGAACAAATGAGGGCTCTGTGCTCGGCGGAGGAGTCGATCGTTTTAATTTGACGCGTAAAAAATGGGCCCGTTGACCACGTCCGTTTGCGCCGCAGTGCGGCCGACCGTGCGGAAAAAAAATCGGACATTTTTCCCGCGATGATTTAGCGCATCCTTTCCCGCGGCGGGTCCAGATCGGAAAACATATTTTAAAGCTAAACGTCACGCGCATCTGACGATTCGCGTCGGCCATGAATTTTACGGGGTCGTGATGATTTCACTCGCAGTTTCGCCCGATTTACCCGCCGGGCGAATGATCCTTCGGTAAACACGCGCAGGGTCGCCGCGCCGCGCCGCGCGTTGTCGAGCGGATTCTTCGCGGCGAACGTCGACCGTTTCAATCCGAGGAATGACCGTGACAAAATTGGTTAGCGGCCGTTTCGTTTTACTGGCCTGCCCCCTCCCCCGTCGTCCCCACGGTTTTACACTCCGAAAAAGTATAAAAGAATAATTGAATCCGAGGGATAGGAGAAACGCGTCTCGCGCTTATCCGCCGCTATCCTAGCGCTTAGGCGAAATTAACTTCTTCGAAAGGCTCTTCGAAACTATGGAATCTGCTCGTTCCCCCGCGAAAATGGCACTTTGGCCCCGTTAGAGCTTCTGCCGAAGAAGTTTGCCTCTAAGGAAATTTATGCAGCTTGGATCGAAGCGAGTGGAGTTTCCGTTAGCCCGAAAGGGGTTATACGTTATAGTTGTACACTCGCCCGAGATACACGGTGTTGAATTTTTGCGACAGAACTTGTGCGAAATTACTAATTAGGAGTGTCCGCGGCGAACGAACCGTTGCTTCCGTAGCAACCGGATCGCCAATACGCTCGGAAGTTTATTACCAGCCGAAATATGGTGGAATAAAACGGACATGTTGAATCATAAATCGCGTTATCGAATACCGCATGGTATTACGGCTGCGTAAATTCACTAAACGTCACCGTAATTGCCGCTTACCGCCTAATGTATGTATTTTATTACTCAATTAAACTCTTCGGTAGGTATCTGGTTGCTCGCGTGGCGGAGCTGGCGAGCTGCACGCGTAAGTTGCATGTCCTACACGGCGGATAAAGCGCAAACATGGAACCGACTCTAGTTTAATTTGTCATCGTTCTCTCTATTTTTTTCGTTGGACCTGTCGCGTGTCTTCGATCGCCTCGTGAGATTGTATTCACGTTACCGCGAGATGGGTTTCGAATCGCGCGCATTTGCATGCGAGTCATTAACGCGTACAGCTTATCGGCTCGTTAGCAAAACTTCCCCGAAATAATTCGAAATGGAATTCTGATGAGAGTAGAGAAGATTGGAAAGTGGCAATTTAACACGTTGACCGCCATGTCACCCAGATGTGGGTGACGGAATTATTTGTCCAGGTTTTAAAATGAATTTTTACGTTAATATATTAATTGTACCAAATCCAATTAGAATCCGTCAAATTCAAGAAAGTTGTAAGACTATTCAATGTCACACGTATAATTATTTTCAATTTTTATTTCATTAAATAACTTGCTTTGGTTTCATGGGATTTTTGAGGGTTCTGGTTTGGCGCTCAAAGTGTTAATGCAAAAATGGTGCTATTCGAAACAGTTGATCACTGGGTAACAAGGAATTAAGGAAAATTACATTAAATTTATTTTACCCGATTAAACCCTTGATGTTAAACCGAAGAGAGGAATATTGGCGCACGTCATCAGGGGTAAATGATAAGAGACGGAAAAAGGAAGCTGTCAGCCTCGATAATGAGATTACAACCAATGAAAGAGACGATGAAGAATATCCAGAAGGCAAAAGAAGATTTGCAGCGGACGGTAGAAACGGCGAGGAGCTGAGAGAATGAGCCGGGTAATAAAGACGATGATTGACCAGTAGAAGAAATGACCCTTAAAAGGAATGAGTCCAGAGTCCGTTTGAATTATTAAGATAGGCCCTCGAGATCTCGGAGGTGTTAAACCACTCCCAGAGAATCCTAAGAGGTCATTATGATCTCAGAAGGTCCCGGCTTCCTCGTAACCTTGAGGGTCTGCACCCTTAACGCATAAACATTCTAATAATCTATGTGGACTTCAGGGCCCAGACACTTGATGCTATCACTGGGGATTTAGGTATCACTGGTATTTTCAGCATTTTTACAAGTTTCTTGGCATTCTTGCAATCTGCTTAAAGTAGTTGACCATGGACCAGTAGTTGACCATTTTATAGAAAAACATAAAAAATAAGGTTTTTGTTGCTGTTTTTTTAAACAGCAGACGTCATGGCATCCGAGGTACACTTTCATCAAAAGTGAACTTATAAAAACCCTATTTTTTGTTTTTCTATAAAATGGTCAACTACTGGTGCATTTACCTTAGTGATTATTTACTGAATACTATGCTCAATTCTTTCTGATCAATGGGACAAAAGGAACAAATTGAATGTTGGAGATGCTACGAGATTTCGATTCCGAAAAAATGGCTTCGGGACCTCGCAACAATTTTTCGCCATTTCTGCCAGCTCCTGCAACACTTCCGATATTTCCACTTCATTCTGGGTGTCCATCATTCTTCGATTTCGATATCCAAAGAGTACGTTTCACCGTTTTCTATCGTTCACTTCTGATCCTTCAACTTCCCCTACAATCTCCTAGCAGTTCTACACAGTTTTTACTGCCATCTGTCAGCGTTCCTTCGTTTCCGCTGTCTTCCATCAGTGTATCACCGTGTCCATTGGTTTCTAGGTTTCCGTGGTCGTCTACCTTGGTTCATAAAGTATATACTTGTTGTAAAGTGGCCAAAAGTGACCATGCCATACCATTAACACTAAACCTACCACTGCACAAAACATATAAAAGTGAAACGTCTTATAGGAGGGAGAAGATTGAATTTACTTAAACTTTGCACGATCTTCATTATGATACGTGCTTAAATGAAGAAGTCGACTCAGTAATTTCCTATAGAAACGTTTTGATAATTTCAATAATTGTGAAACAGAGAACCGGTGATTTTAAAGTTATTTGAAACGAAGTATGCATGAGGGTTAAAAAGCAACATCGCGAGCTGCCGGTTTGCAGCGTAGCGAATTAATGCAACCCCCTAATAAAAATGGACGATTCAGAGTATAGAACTCGAATATAGAACTCGCGGTCCGAGAGCGTTGGTCCGATGAACGATAGCGGCCGTTCGATCGCATATTTATCGGTCCTCGTTTAACACGAGCCGCAACAGCTGGCATTGATTTATTTATAAGATAGGGCGTTGTAAATGGTTTATGCGCGACGCATAAATCGTCGTGTGGCCGAACGAGCGGAAACTCGTGGGGCGAAGAAACCGGGCGAAAGGAAGTCCGCTTTCCGCGGTTAGAAGACGCGGCCGATGCATCGCAACAACCGTGTCGGCCGAGTATATTTCTTCCAAGTTGGATTGGCTTCAAGTTTTATCCGAACTGTTATTTCAACGAGACAGCGCATCGTCCGACAACCGTTCCTATCCCGGACGAGGGGAAGTAGAATACTTAGGGGAAGAATACGTACCGAGGGGAATGGAAATTCACCAGCTGCCGGAATCGCGCGAATTTCAATTTCGAAATAGGCCCGAAGGCGCGGAACTGTCCGAGAGGCGCGCGAATAAAATATCAGCGTCCCGAAGCGCCGTTAATAATCGCGGCCGAAAGCGTTTCAGGAATGCAATCTGCAACGCTGCCGCCGACAGCCAATTATAATCAGTCATGCTCGGTCAATTAACCAGTCAAAGTATAAATTATTCCGAGTGATCAGTAACTGAACATTAGAGAACACAGGTATTAATTGGCCGATCAATTCGAATTCGCGTGATTGCAGGGCTAGAGCCCTGTGTAAAAGTTCTTGCGAATTTTCAGGTTTCGTTTGTCTTCTGCCTTTGATTATTCTGCGTTGAAACGGATACACTTCTATTTTGTTTTGTGATTAATGTCGCTTACAGCATGGCTGCAATTAAAACAATAGTATAAACCAGGGGTCGGCAACCGTTTTTGGCCGCGGGTCAAAATCAACCAAAATGTGAGTATTAAAGAGACGTTTGGGGTCAGAGATATTTGCGTATTAAAACAGTTTTTTTAGTAAATAATAAGATATATTTTATGAAGAAAATGATTATAAACGTAGTTGAATGAACTTTATTTATAAACTTTCTCTTCGATATCAATCGCTCCCCTGATGTTGAACTTGTGACGCCAATTTAGTCAAGTCTGTTTTATAGTTTGACATGGATTATATACATAAACACTTATATGTATAAGATCCATGGTAATCGAACTAAAATGTTGTTCTTAGTATCTATTTTCAAGTTCTTTATTCTTAAAATGTTTGTTTCATGTTTATGTTTTATAATTTATTTTTATATACTATAATTTATTTTCGGAACTAAAGTGGGTCACTTGAAATTATCAAATGGGTCATTCGGTCATGGGTTGCCGACCCCTGGTATAAACGTTTCATGTTTCTGGAATTTATGTGATCTGAAACTGGAGTGTTTCGACAGGAATTCGATGTTATAATCATAACGTGACATTATTAATATAAACTTTTTTTAAGGTAGGGACCAGAGTCTCGTTTCTCGAAATTTTCGAGTCGAAAATGACTCTGTACCTCCAGAATTCGAGAATTTCGCTAGCGTACAACGCCCGCGGAATTATTTTTTCGTGAAAGCAAATAATCTTTTCAACGTAAACACTGACAATCGACATGATAACGATGAATAGATGAATAGACCGATGACGCGTCCGATGATGACACGTATTTACCCATGGTACCCGGGACCTATTCTACGCTCGTGCGAAATATTCCATTTACGGAGGTAATCAAAATGTGTAAAACGACCGAATGCCCGACAACAATGCAACCCAGTTGCCCTCGTAGTGCGTGAAATTATACGGAATTCGCGATGGTCTTTTCACCGAACCGTCCAACGATTTAATAACGGCGCTCTCTGATGAAATGACCGGAGCATGGTGAGAATTTAGTGCGATCATTTCGATAAACTGATCGACCGCGTGCCGAATTGCTTTCAAGATATTGAGCTGCAGAATTCGCTTTCGAGACCGTTCTACACATTGTCCCTCTTTTTTTTTTATTGCTGTCTTATTACTCGACAAGTTGACAATTTTTCGAGAGAATCCTAACATTTCGATGTGTACACATGTTTCGTCCTTAGTTTAATTTTTACCGCGACGAAGAAATAAAATCCACGAACACAAAGGGTCTGAAACTGAACCGAATCGTATGTTAAATAATTCGGTGATGTGTCGTTAGAAAAATTGAGAAACCCTAGGGGATCCTCACGGAGACATCCGACGAACGCGATCACTATGCGAGGTTAGCAAATCAGAACGGTGCGTCACCGGAAGATAAAACTCCGGGGGTGGCGGATGTGATGGCCGGAAACACGATGTTATTAAAATCCGAAGTCTCTGCAGCGGGCAAGTGACGGCGCGGGGATATTGAAATCCCAATGGCGGCGTTTCTGTGACGAAACGGGAACGAATGGAACGCGAAAGATTCACTGGCACGCTCCGCGCGTAGTCTACTCTCCCGCGTATATCGAGCCGGTGGCAGGGGTGCAAGGAGATCCGGAAGCTGGCAGGAGAACCATCGAAAGAAACAAAGGGAGAAACTGGAGAAAGTCAAGACAGCGCCCGGCAATAAAAGGGTACACGTCATATTAAATCCGGTTGCAGGGTTTTCTTATTGCGGCGGTTGATATGCGGCTTTATGCGCCGGGTACTCGCTACGACCGAGCGTATTACCAGAAACAGAATAATGCGCACCGCCACTCGCAGACCTTCGTCCGACCTCGACCTACCCTGAACATCTCGTCTCGCTTTATCGAACCATGCACGCGAATTCCTTTTAATCCTAGCACATCAATCTTATTTGTTATTGCGTGCGGGAGCGAACTCTTTCAGGAAATACACTTACCGACAAAATTTAAGAAACAAAATAGTCGTTTGGGAATTAGTGTATATTTTTAATCTCCTGAAATACACGTGTCCGAATTAAAAATAACATGACGAGATTACGTCTCATACATGAACATACAATAAGTTTTTTGGGGATTTTTTTTGTCAGTAAGTGTATTATCAGTTTTCTAGCAAAAACCTGAGACGAAAAGCTGTCCCACATCATCCAGACAGAACGAATGTTTCGTGGTAACAAGTTATTCCCCCGGTTGTGTTGCATATTTGAATCGTTTCGCCGCGGTGTCATAATTCTGCGAGACGAAATGAGTTTTACTTTTAATTGTTCCCAATGTGTCTTACCGGGGACAAGTTAGCAGACAATTTTACTCACAAAATAGACGTTCCGTATGTATTATTCAGACCGACCAGGGAGGAACAGTCTCAACACACGCGAGCTTCTGTTCCAGTTGGTGTTCTCAAAATCGTGACAGTTGTAATTAATACAAGCTTTGACCATCAACCCTGTGCCGCAACCCCGCCGGTCTTAAGTCTTACCGTTTCTCTCGAAGTTACCCGTCACTATGCATTCCGGTCTCCCTCGAGGCAGAAAATTGTCCTGCGGTGACTGAATCGCTTATAAAGAAGAACACCGCGATCCTCGCCTAACGGCACAGAGCCCGTTCTAATATTGCGAGCCAGTTCTGCTCGAATATGCATGTGCTCGATAACTATTCTATTTAAATCCAAAGTAAAAACTCGTCCAACCTAGAAAAATATTGTAAATATCGTTGACGTTTATACGAAGGGAACACTTCAATCGATAATCAATCCTGTATCGCATAGTTGCTCGAAGATTTGTCTACACAAGTGCGCAAAGTTTGCAGTCTAGTACCGAATAATAATTAAAATTTTACCCCCCATTTCGAGTACTTAATCCCCGAGGGCACACCGAGTCGTTGAACACTTTCAAAGGGAAAGGAGGGGAGACCCTGATTCTTCCGAGAGTAATCCGCGAAAGTTTTATTTTTTATCGACAACAGTGTTAAAGCAGAGACTCGAATAAGCGCCCTAGTATTTTTTCCGATTTTTTGAAAGTCGGAACGATGGTAGAAATTGTTATAATATGTTTCTTGCGCACTTTCGTTGTTGATTTCACCGGCGGCGTCGAGGATCCAGCGACTTTCTCTATAGCGAGTTTTTCAATTTAAGGAATCGACGTCGACTTCACTGCAGCAGATTTCACACACGATTTAGTACATCGCACAAAAGGCTCCTACAGTGATAAAATTCAAAAGGAACGAAAATCAATCTGTCCGTTGCGTCCAATAGACGGATACTTTTTTGCGGGCACGGCCACTCGTGTTCGATTCGGATCCGTATATCAAGAGAAACCATTCAGTGCCAATCTGCTGTAGATAGCTGGCCTATTCGTCTAGTTTTTGTCCAAAAAATCGGTCCCGGCCAGCGGCAGCGGAGTTGAGTATTACAATCGCGGGACGAACCCGTGAACACTGCCATTGTTACCGAACTGGCTCCCCGTCACCTGCAGATTATGGGAATTAATTGACCGATAAGGGCGTTACTCGAAGACCATGAGATTTTTAAAACACCGCCATTAGTCATCCGAGCTGTTCAAGCGAGGAGTCTCTATCAGAGATTCGGCGATCGATCATTCTCTCTTTCACTGGGTCTCGATGATCTTTGTTTTCTATGGCTGGGTACAAATATCAACTCGAGTTTATTCTAAATTCTGTAATTTCGATGAGCACCGTGTTCCGAAAGAAAGTGTTATTCGATATCAAAATAAACGGAGAGGAAGACGAAATGCCTCTGCAGTTCTCTCTGAAATTATCATTTATACACTCTTATTCCTCTCGTGTTCCTCGGGGTGAGGATCCGCCCGTTTTATATTCTGTAAAATATTTTATTTCTGCCTGCTGAAAAATGTATCTCTTTAACCCCTTGCCCTACAATAACGAGCCAGACTCATAAAGATTCTGAATACAGTCTAATATATGTGAACGTTATTAATTTCCTTTAAATCGAAATAAAAGTCTATTTTTTTTGTTTGTAGTTGATATATATTCTTTGAGGAAAATGTAGACATACAATAAATATAAACTATCCTTTTTTCTATGAAATTCTAAACGACGAAGAATTATCAATCATTATAATCACAAAATAAATAGTAGTGTAAGGGGTTAAACTGTGGAACTCTAGAGCAGACTGATTTAAAGGGTAAAGTATAATTTAGTAAAGCGTTATCCCGGCATCTTTCGTGCAGCTAGTTCCTGAGAGGTAAAAAGCTGACTTGATTCATTCCGATACTTAAATCACAGTAAATGAATCGTAGCTAAATGGTATATGTCATTATCGCCCGGGTCCGAACCATATTTCGGACATTATCGCGGTTATGAATCATGTCCGGCATACCGGAAGGATTAGTTTAGCGCTCTAGGCAGACCGTTTGTATCTTCTCGCGTGATATTTACATAGATTTTTCTTGGTCCCGCAGCCACCGCCGGCAAAAAGCCGATGACAAATCGCCGCCCGGAAGAATATAGAGCATCGTGTGTGCATGCGCCGCGGTGCCTACGGCTTTCGCTTTCTTTCAGGGGTTAGAAAACTTAGTGGAAGCATTTATGGCCCGCCTTCCTTTCGGCAAGGACGCGAAAGAAGGGCTGGCACCCGGCTGTTTTTACGGCTGTTCACCCTAAATCCTTTTTTCCTCTTACATACTGCTTCGCAAATTCGAGCAAACTATCCGGTCACCCTCCCCTCCGAGACAAGGCAAATGTCATTCGCGATTCAATAGCATAATTTCGTTTGATTCATCGCGCTTCGAGAAAATATCCTTGGGGGACCGGGCACCATAAAAGCGGACCGGAATTCCGACATGTTTGCCTTCTAGAGAATTTTATTGTGCCCTACCGGCTGAACTCGACTGATCCAATTCCATACTTGACCGATCTTGGCGGAAGTTTAACGACCGACGGGATCTGATCATAATAATTGCTCTATCGAGCTCGGTATAAACTACAAATCGACGGGAACGTTCTCTCTAGCTGTATGAAAGATCAACGTTACGATCAATCCTGGTTATTTTCTAGGAAATATGTCTCGTCCAGACGTTTATAGCAGTAGACCTTTCAAAACTCTACACGGCGAACCGTTTCACGAGATTTTTATCTTCTTCGGACCGTGATGCGACCCTTAATGCATCGGATAAACTATTCCTGCTGCCATTTTTAGAAATCGTTCCAGAGGTAATCCGAAAATCTAATTGTAGAACTTTTGAGACAAATTAGCACGTCGCTAAAAGCTACTAAATTACTAAAGAATTTTCCGATACCTGGTCCTAAAGACGTGACTCCACTTTGGAAAATCTGAAGAAATTATATGTTAACAACTGTAAAAATAGAAAGTTAGTATCTCATAGCTTCTACAAGAAATCGACATTGGAACACTTTTTTCATTTCTTAAAATTCAGTTTCGAGGCTGAAAGTTCTGGAAAAATTCATAGATGTGCATTCGAACAGCTAAAATATGTCTGATCTTTTCAGAATTTTAAATTGAAGAGGAAATTACGGAAAAACCTGATATTCTTTGTCATCCCGTTACTACCCCCCATGGTGGCATACAGGGTTGAAAATTGGCACAAAATATTTTCTTTGGACAAGCTATGGCCTATTGCAAATTCAATTTGGTATAGGGGTTTTGACCTCCTCGTTCACCTACACCCTTTGATGATCATGCGCACGACGGTTCATCAGCGACGGATTTAGGCATGGACTTAACGGGCTCCAGGACCTAGTTCAATCAAAGAACCGCCTCCGCGGTAAAAAAAGAAATGAAAATAAAAAACTTGAGAATCAAATAAATGATACAGAAATTTTTGGTACTCCGGTGAATTTCGGTTAATTGGGCCACCCCAAACAGTGTCAGCCGAGGGCCCCGAGAACGAACGGTCCGCCACTGCGGTTCATCTATTCTGTTCTTCGCCCAGCGGTCCGTCTCATTCAATTTCCCGGCGAATTCATAAAGGTTGAGCGAATTACTTCCGCGCGATGGGCGACCCGATGTAAAAACGCCTGGCTCGTCTTCGCGGCGTATCTCGTGTCAGTAAATATTCCCCGGTGTAATCGGCGATAATAGCGTGGCTTGTTTGCGGCCGAGTTAGTGGTACTTTCTTTCGCAGAGTCTCTCTCCACGGAGCCGGTTCATCTTGTCCCGCAGTCAACAGCTCTGTCCATCCGGTCCCCAGCGTCTTTCTTTAACGAGTTTTTATGAAATTCTGGCCGGCCGAAACTAACGAACTCGCCCCGACGAAGATCAGAGCTCCGGCCCCGAGACGAGAGGCAGCCTAAGCTTTATTAAAAAATAGCAAATCCTGTTCCTCGACTTTTCGCCCGCGCTTCACTTTCTGCTTCGTCGCTTCTGCGCTTTCCCCGAGCAAATCTTTCCCTGCGCACTTTGGTAAAACTTAATAAAACTCCTTCAGTGTATCAATCTCACTTCTCAACAATAATATTTTAATCAGTCATACGTACGTCGAGCTGTTAATTGCAACAAATTGTTGATTAAACACTTTGAGCAAGATGAACTGTCAATAGATCGTGGATTTACGGTATTTAGGATTTTATCTTTATCACAAGATATTTTCTACAATTGAATTTGACTTTGAATTTCAATAAAGGAACACTTCATCTTGAAATTCAAGGGCAATTTTGCTGCAACTTTTTTTTAGTAGATAGTTTATTTATCTGAAGTGTAATAGCTCAGGAAGTTAGTGTTTGCCGTCAAAGAAGATAAAATTCTGCTGCAAATCGATTCGGCTTTTTTAGACGGGAGAGATAGCGCTAGAGTGAACACTTTATGGTGTACGTAATTTATTTTTACGGTATAAGGGAAGAGGGAACGCATCATTGCCGGTGGATTCGGCGTAACAAATTCGGTTGGACGCGAATGCGTTCGTCGTTCGTCATTGTGCGCGAGCTGCCATCGAAGATAGAATCGGTTAGTGCTTCCAACCCCCGTCCCCGTTTCGCAGCTCCTGCGGTGCGGAATACTAACTTCATCGTAAACCGGATGTCGAAGGCAATGCGGGCTAACGTCACCGACAATGAACGCAACGACACTCCTGATGCGAATCCGCGGTTTATTAAACCGGCCTGAATCCGAATAAACCGCGACCGCGCGGACGACAATGCGTTTTTGACGTTCACCTCTTGTTTGACGGACTCGCACAGCAATGCATTTCCAATGCGCTTTATGCTCGAATAATTCCGTAATGACGGGCAATATAAACGGAATAATATGCGCTGCTTTCTTCGAAAATAAAATCAACTCTGAAATCTGATTAACAAAATTTGGAGCCCTAAAAGTGACTTCATTTTATAAAAATAACGAGAATGGATCTATCTTGATTTTTGGCCATTCTTCTTGCAATATATATAATAAGTTTATCCTTTTGTTCTTCAAGTTATCTTGCGGAAATAATAACCAAATTGAGTTTCACTGTAAACACAAGATAAATTGAAGAACAAAAGGATACACTTATTATAAAACGACATTAAAAGCTATTATTCCACAAAGATTTCTGTAAGAGTGTGACGCTTTATTCAGACAATCCTAATCAATTAGATTTTGTAATGTGTCAGTCCGCTGTTTTGTTTTACAGGCATGCGCAATGCGTATCTAATTCAAAATGAGTTTTAAAAGGAATACGATAAATTTGCATACCTTCTATCGCATTTTTATTACATATATGCCAAAAGAATATAAATTTAAAATATACGGAAGTCAATGGAAGATTTAACGAGCGCAGTTCGCGAAGATATTACAATAATTTTTCGCCGTAAAACGTATTACATGTTCAAAGTAAATTACTTGGCCGATGCGAAAGAGAAGACGTAATCGTGCCATAAATCTTTACTGCCCTGAATAAGTCAATACTTTATGACGCGACTTAAGGAAGTAATTTCCTCGCCTTAATAAAATATAGGCTCGGTTTCTGCGTTACTTTGTAATAACCGTTAACGCTGCACGCTAATGAGTCGCCTAATAATTAAAATCTTACTTGCCGATTCGAGGTGAACTCGACACGACAAACATATTATCCATTCGTTGAACCGACTGAAAATACCCACCACCGTCGGCAAATCCACCAAGACAATGCTAAAGACTTTCCACAGTTTTTTTTTCTCTGTACAATCACGCCGACAGTTGGACCCATTTGTACAAGTCATCCGACGCTAATTACTATGTTCCAGCGTTGTAAAGTCGATTACAGGTATGACTTCGTGTTACGACCGGCTCGCAACCATGACAAGTAACAAGTGCACACGCGTTAAACAACGTCGAGAATATAATGAACTGTGACACAGATTGATGAATATAAAATGTAGGAAACGGGCAAGGGTCGTGTATGTGTACACTGTGTGCCGCAGTGCGTACTACACCCTTTAATTCTCCGCTTCAACGTCTCTTCAAGAAGTCCTTACTCCTTGTACTTTAACCCAAAGCATGCGCTCGTTCGATTGTACACAGGGTGTACCAAATAAAGCGTTACAAGCTGCTTTCTCAGAATGAAGATGTCGACTCCATTTTTGTAAATTAAATGGTTTAGGGGGGCTAATATTTTGGCATGTATTCAATTTTTTTCTTGGGGAAAAAGGGGGTCTCCAAATTTTTATTATGGTAACATCTATCTAATATAGCAAAATTTTTTGGGGGGAAAAAGGGAGTCCCCAATTTTTTCCTATGTTAACACCTATCTGATATAGCAAAATTGTTTTTGGGGAAAAAGGGGGTTCCCAATTTTTGCTTATGGTAGCACCTATCTAATATAGCAAAATTTTTTGGGGGGAGAAAGGGAGTCCCCAATTTTTTCCTATGGTAACACCCATCTAATGTAGCAAAATTGTTTTTGGGGAAAAAGGGGTCCCCAATTTTTGCTTATGATAGCACCTATCTAATGTAGCAAAATTGTTTTTAGAGAAAAAGGGGGTCCCCAATTTTTTCCTACGGTAACACCTATCTAATGCAATAGAAATAGTCCACGATTTTTATGGAATATTTTCTGCAAGTGGTAGTGACATCGTGGAAATCGGAAGCGGTGTGTAGATAGCAGGGAAAGTGTTAAACTCCGTAAACGGGTCGCTTAACCGGCGAATCTTCCCCTTTAACCAGTCGGAGGTTCGATTTCGCAATCGTCTTGAAGTTGGTCGACGGCCAGCAGGTCTGTGTTTATCCGGATACATGGTTAATCACGGGTTAACCGTAAGGCCGCAACCCCTCCGTCTAATGGCACCTGAGCGGCGAGCCGTGCATTGTTACTACGTTGCACATCGGAGTGTTTGATTAATCATTGGCTCAGCCCGTGTAATCTAGCTGTTAAAGCTGCTCCTGCAGGCCGTGTTCTCTACAAGATTCTACGTTCTGCCTGCGTACACGTACCTGTTTACTCCTCTGTTCAGCAACAGAGTATCCACTTCGACTTTCCTGGACATTTTTCTACCTACCCAGTCAACGGTCATTATGGTCATCGACCATAGTTGAATGTCGACTGCCCTGGAAATATCTTTTTGCGACGATAACTTCGCTCGCATCAGTAGTCCCACCACAAGAACTTCAGCTTGTACTTCACCCTCTTCCCTTCCTCCATCCCTTCACCATCAGGCGCATAACTTAGCTGTCATACTTTACAGGATCATTAAAATCCGAACCCTCGTCCGACTCACTTTTTCTCGATTTTAGTCTGACTAAAAAAGGCTAAACCGACTAAACTGAATAAAGGGCTAAAAAGGGTTAAACCTTTTGACCCTTAACACTGAACCTACCAACCACTAAAAGTTATCGGCTTGCGTTACCCTATGAAAATGACAAGATTGTGTTTACTTAGATTTTGTACAATTTTAACCCTTAACGGTCCGGAAGTGTTTCAAGTTTACTTCCCACCAAGCTACGTTTCATACGAAGAGAAACTGTGGACTCGATATTTTTATATCAAGCATAGAAAGGAAAATATTTGTTAGGGGTCAAGTTGGAAAAATGAGGAATGGACGAAAATTGAGATTCGATGTAAAGCGACACTGTCACGAAGCTTCTCGAAGTTTGCACTTGGTAACTTTCTCGAGATTTCCGTAAGCTTGCAAAGTTAAGGGAGGAGAGTTGAAAATAATGAAGTCTCGAGTATAGCCATAATTTCGAGACGTTTCGTCGAATCTCAGAGACCCTGGCCACCAGTGAAGGGTTAACATTTGCGAGGCGACCTCGAGGTTGGAGCGTCGGAAATCAGAGGTCTTTCAAGGTCTCCGGTTGTCCGGTCGAGGGACTTTCAGGCTGTTTCGGAATTTAATAAGATTCCGAAGGCGTGGGTGTTGGTGCGGCTAGCGAGGATCGTGCGAAGATGCCCGGGAGCTCGCAAAAATTCTCGACCGCTCTTCACCCTCCTCTCTTGTTTTTCCTTTCCCCCGTATCTGCTTTTTTCCTCCCTTCTTCCCGCTGCCTCCATTCTCCTTTCTGCCTCATAAATCCGTTTAAAAGCCGAGGATTTATGTCGTCGCACGGCCATGCCCAGCCCTGTGTGGGTTCCGCGTACCTCCTTGTACATGGGCCGACTGTTTCAGACGGTTTTCGTGAACAGTCTTAGGATCCGTGTCGCTTTCTTCCGTCGACGTTTCTTGCGGCTTTCTCCTTTCCCACACAGCCGGCCAAGGCTCGGCGAATTTTAAGGAATTCGTTCGTCGACGGACCGCGCAAGATTTACGCGGCAATTAAAATTTCGATTCTTTATCCTCGCGCTTTTCCCTGCGGCCGACCTGCCGCCCATCGACTCCGCTTCGCGATCCTCGTTGCACTACAGTCCGCGACAATACTATAATAGGGGATGATTCTACATGAAAGAATAAGTCGAAAATATAGAATAAACATTTTTCTTTTGAGGCTTTGTTTTCGAGAAAATCGACTTTGAAGATCCGTCAGGTTTGTGTACTTCAGTATATGCAGGAAGTAGATTTGGTTAGTCATGGTCAGACGCGTCAGACAATTCCTATCGAATAGCATGCGTATTCGATGCATTTGAAACTCGATTTTCTCTTTTCTTCCTCATTTGGAGATTTTTCCTTCCTCATTTGGAAATTGCAACAGTTAATATACAATATACAATTTTAATATTAAAACAGGGATTTCAATTCCTGAATTTTTCCTTTCTCATTGAAACAGCCAATTTCCAAATGAAAATCTAGCTACTCTTACTAGCTTGTATATCATTATACAGGATGCTTGGTAACTAGGTTAAAAGACGTCTCCAGAAGTAACTAATAACACTCTATGAAAGACGATGAAGTTTTTTCATATAACACATAATTATTTCGTTTTAAGTGGTATCTTATAGTATTGTCACGGACTGTCATTTTTTTTAACTAAAACTTCTTTTCTAACTTTGCGAAGTTCCAAATTTTTGCCCCCATGTTTTCTTATTATTAAGCAATTTTAACTTCCACGAGGGAAAGTTATTTTTATTTCCATACGTTGTCCTCTTACGTTATTAAATCTTAAATTAATGATACACTATCTTCTTATAATTCACATTGTTTCACCCTTAGCATTCGAGCGGCGTCCCTAAAAATTGCTACATATGTCGCTATTCGAAATACTTTGATTCAATTTGTTTACATTAATAAATATTTGAGGATCGCACGAGCAAATCGCATCGGTTTTATGGGCATAAAATGAAAAACTGTATCACAATCGGTGAATACAATTTACATCGGTGAAACAAGTAATTTGGTAGCAGGGAAAATGCAAAAATCATAATAAAATGTAAAATAGCAGCGAAACGAGCGTGTATTTAATAAAATGACGGAACAGATTGACGATATTTACGTTAGGAAATATGTTTTTGATTTCCTTTTATTCCGACAGGCGCATTGTGAATCCGGTAAACACGGTTTACGGTTTCAGTTTGAAAAACGCAGCCTCTGTAAATGGATTATACAAATATTACCAATTGGTTCTTACGCTGTATCGCACAAACAAACCTTTCCGTTGTTGTTGCGTATTTTTGTTGCGGCTTTTTTGAGCGGCATTCATGAGTCCCACGCTCGTGTAACATATTTTTACGCGGACATTGTTTTACGAGAATGCGCGGTGTATATTTTGTGTACTAGCCAATGTTCAATCATTCCGAGCATGTTGCGACACCGAACCAATTAAAATGAATAAACGTTCCGCTGATAACGGAATTGTTATAGCAACGGAAAATCGGTGGTTCGACCGCAACGAAAAATTAGCGAAGCAGCTTTTGCGAAGAGAGAAGTTTCGCAATCGGAAGTTGCTTGATTTTAAAATGAGGAGCGCGAGGGACGCGCGTCTTTTCAATTCTGCGACAAAGAGCATATTCGCGGGAATAACTGGCTGGAAAGTCTCGGGAGCTTTCAGCTTCGGGTGATTCTTGAACCGTTCACGTCGTTAGCGTGGCAGGACCAGACAATCTCTGCGCGGCCACTCGTTGTCGGGGTTATTTTTATACGCTGGCATTGTTTATGAACGGGGCGCGGTTTGCATCGGCGACGCGGCTCTGCGAATCCGGAACGGATAATCCACCCGTGAAAAAGTGTCGCGACGTCTGCCACGAATGCCGCGTCTCCCGATGGTTAATTAATCCGACAGGATCTAGTGAACTGTTCAACATTTACGAGGTTCGGCGGCCGCGCTGCATGCATATTTCAGGGAACGTTTCGGCGCGATGACGCTCACCTTGAGCGGCCCGTGCGCGCGCGCGCGATCGCTTCGTATCCGCTAGAAAGCCGGGAACCGGCAATTAAACGTATCACGTAATTTATAGCGAGAACACGCGCGCGTAAACGTGACTCCATTAAATCAAATTGTCCAATTAGTACAGCTTTGTTTGTAAAACGCAGAACGAGCGACACGATTGATTTCGCCCCCGCGCGCTCGCAAGCTCGCGCGCCGCTGCAATTCACGGTTCGGCCGTTCCGCGATATAAAGTACCGCCGCGCCGCGATAATGCAATTACATGCGATGCACCCGCGCAGCTCTTCCTTCTCCGAAGAGAGTTCCGCCGATTCGATGAGCTGCCGCCATGCTGCCCGCTAAAATGAAATCGTGAGTCGATCCTTTCTGATCGAAACACTTCGAGCAAACGTCATTCCACGCGCAGCGTTTCATTTTTATCATCTAACTTTGGTACAGAAAATTCCTTCCTACGCACGCCAGGTGCAATACTATCTTCCATTATTCATAATTATTGTTAAATGGCAAAAAGAAAGAAAATCCTGAAACACGTATCAATAATACAATAAATAAGAGAAACTGCAAAAAAAAATCAAATTTTTAAAATATTGTTTAAACAAAAGACTTTTGTTAACATTTTCTTGCGCGACTACATTTCCCATTGAAAAACACACAATTTATAAAAATTCAGATTTTTTCGACCTCTGGTTACCGCGATATCTCAAAAAATATGGTTTTGACCCCCAACTTTGAGGGCTGTTTTCACCCCTTCAAAGTGGATGGTTTTCGATAAAAAAACACGTGTCAAATATTTTTCAAAGAACTATAAGCTCCCATAAGTTTCTTGTGAGCTGCTATGCAGGAGTTTGGGATATAAATGCACAGACTTTGTCTTTGTGTTCGATCATTCGCTTGGCTATTCTACTGTGATGGTAAAGAGGATGTGTCCGATCGTTTAGTACAACTAGATTGCAGATGTGTTTTGTATTTTTCTATTCGAGGTATGAATGCACTGACTCGCCGTTTGTCTTTGCGTCTGACTATACTCTTGGCTATTCTACTGTCATTCTACAGAGAGTGTGCATCCAACTATTGTAACTGTATTGCAGAGTGTTTTGTATTTTTCTATTCGAGGTATGAACTCATCGACTCGCAGTTTGTCCTCGTGTCTGACTATACACTTAGCTACTCTACTGTGATTGTAAAGAGGATGTCCGATCGTTTAGTACAACTAGATTGCAGAGTGTTTTGTATTTTTCTATTCGAGGTATGAATGCACTGACTCGCCGTTTGTCTTTGCGTCTGACTATACACTTGCCTATTCTACTGTGAGTCTACAGAGAATGTGCATCAAACTATTGTAACTGTATTGCAGAGTGTTTTGTATTTTTCTATTCGAGGTATGAACTCATCGACTCGCAGTTTGTCCTCGTGTCTGACTATACACTTGGCTATTCTACTGTGATTGTAAAGAGAATGTTCGGTCAACTGGTATAATTGGAGTGTTATATTTCTATAGTTCATGCAGGATTTTTCTAAACTCTAGTCACAATAAAAGATTAGATCTGGAATAAACGCATAACGACCGCGTTTTAATTACAACTAAACAAACAAATATGTTTCCTAGGAATTTTCTACATTCTTCTCTGTTTAGAAGAAAAAATGTAATATCGTATATACGAAGAAATAATGCTGGATGTTTATTTTGATAATTTTTGTTTTACCATCTTACCTTGCATGAACAAACTTTTTCAAGAATCTCTTCCTATTCTGTTGATTAACAGACCAGAGTTCATAGAATAAGCTTTTATAAGCTTTTAAATTAAGAAACTTGATCGGTAGCAGACGTTAATGAGCGAAAGGGTGTGCATCTTTCAAGGGGAAGACAGGTATCATACATTTAAGCCAGAATGATGATGAGAACAGGTAAATTGATAATGTCTGTTAGACAGGGTTACATTTACGCTGTTAGGGTACTTGGCTCCCACCTCTAAAAGCTTTATCCGGCCTGTGATCGCCGTTTCTCAAAACTTTTACTGCAGGAGACTCCTTTTGCGTCACGCTTAGTTGCCCCATGCCGTGGCACTTAATTAAAAAAAAACTCTTTGCTATTACCCAGTGTCGGCGCACGCTAAATTAAACACGACTGTGTTCAACTAGTCTTGCTAATTACAGGCCACTGATTCGAAGTATATTCTAAAATATCTGATTAATTCTTGAACGGTAAATGATTCAAAATCAACAGGGGAATCGTGATTCGATTGAACTTCAGTAGTGGAACTCAATCTTTCATTTGACGATTATTCTGTTATATTCTGTATTTTTTAAATGAGAAATTATCCAACATTTCCCTGGAAGCATACTGTAATCCTCCAGTGAACTATTAACACTTTGATCGCCAAACTAGAAACCTCAAAAATTCCATAAAATCAGTGTTATTTAATGAAATAAAAATTGAAAAAAATTAAATATATGTAGTCCTCCAACTTTCTTGCATTTTACAGATCCTAATCAAATTTTGTACAATGAATATATTAACGTAAAAATTCATTCTAAAACCTGGAAAAATAATTCCGTCACCCACACGTGGGTGACATGGCAGTCACCGTGTTAAGATCGATGCGGTCCCATTTAAACTTATGCTAATAATTATTTAATATGTAACTATTTGTGGATTTAGAAGATACTTTACTATTCTGTTACGATTCTATCCACTATTTCGATACGGATGAATGTTAGATATGACTTAATTGAGTGATTGCATTTTTAAACTGCATTTAGAGGGTCTACTTAAGGGGTAATAAAAATCGTATAAAATTTGAATAAACGCGGTCTTATCAGTTCCGCAGGCCAGTGTAAATCGGTCGCGTTTAGTGCTCGGTGGATCCAGTGTTAAAGGCCACCGTTCTGGCTACGTGAGCGAAAACGTGAAAATAGCCACTTAAGCTTTGCAACGAACTACCGTCGTGTTGGCGAACAAAACGGTATCGCGGCGCAAAGTATCGAATACACGTGAGTACAGAATATTCGGCGATAGTCTTAACAGCATTCGTGCACGCTCGTTTTCGAACCGAGCCCGTTACCGAGTTCGACCGGATTGCACGCTCGAAAGCTCGCCCCCGTGCTTCCAAAGGCTTTTCTTGCCCTGCGCTTTTTCCCTTCATTATCTTCCCTTTCTTTTCCCTTCTGGTCAAAGCATGATAGATGTCTGGGGCTCGACAGCTTGAAGCGAACCCCCGGCAAGAACCGTGTTTGTATTTAAAGAAAAAGCAAAGATTGATATACCATCCAGTCAGTGGATAATCGTAACTGTTGATTCGGTGCACGTATCGATCGATAACGACGTAAGCTCAAATATTTAATCCAAGACGGCATTATTGCAACGCGAAAAAAATTAATTATTTGTTCAGGCTTTAAAATGAATTTCTACGTTAATATATTCATTGTACCAAATTTTATTAGGATCAGTAAAATGCAAGAAAGTTGGAGAACTACACAATATCATACATTTAATTTTTTTCAATTTCTATTTTATTAAATAACACTTTGATTTCGTGGAATTTTTTAGCTTTCTTGTTTGGCTTTCAAAGTGTTAATTCCGTATTCTCTTCTACACTGATTAAAATGGTGCAGGTTTTGCTGAAAACAGTTGAAGGGAATGTTCGTTTTCATTGTGTTTTAATTATTGCATTCTCATTCACACAGGTTGATGTTGCATATTTATTTTTGCAACGTGAACTGCGTGTCCATTGTTTCATGAGAAATGTTTGGCAGAGGTATGCAAATTTCACATTTCCTGGGGAACATTTCATTAATTTTTAACATGTTCCATAAACATTTGCTACAGCGTTTTCCCTGTGATCAGTAGTTGTCAATAAATATTTAGAATTCCTGCAAATAGATGCTCCACTTTCGTTCTCTGAACACGAATAACGCCAGCCGGAGAGAAATGTGTAAACAGAAAAATATTCGATAAACCGCGGTGTGATTATTCACCTTTTTTGGGAACGTGACATGTTCTTCGACACGGTAAAGTTTGACAAAATGGCAAAATGGCTCGGAAACAATTCTATGCATCCTCAAATTTCTGTTATAACTTTAGCAACAGTGTTTCCAACAGAGTCTTAGAGTCCTCGTTGAAATGATTGGCGAACGGGCCTGGAGCTCCAGTGTCGAAAAAAAGAAAATCTTGGGACATCGTATTCCAGGATGGAACTTTTAAAAAACGATCGCACGGCAACGGGAGCTTTCAGTGTCGGTGAATAGAAAGCTCCCAGGGAATTGACCTTTCCGGTATAAGCGCCGCATTGTCTGTCACGGCAGTCGCTCGCTATTGCTTCCAGATTCTCCGAAAGAGCTGGTGACGTCACCGGTTAGTTATGGCAAAGGCGAAACGTCGAAAGAAAATGCTCTCTCTCTCTCTCTCTCTCTCTCTCTCTCTCTCTCTCTCTTCCTTTCTCTCCTTCTCGCGAGTTGCTACTATGAAAGGGAACCGTTTCTCGTGCGCTGTTTCCTTTTTTCGAGACGCCCTCCGTCGCGCAAGTCGCTGGGAAACAGTTAATTACGGCCGACAACATCGCTTTGTTACTCATTAACGAGGTGACGCGTCGCTACGTCATTGGAATGCAAACGAACGGCGATGCTCCTTCAAGATTTCGCGTCGCGACGTCAACAACCCTTCTCACTCTCTCTCTCTCTTTCCCTCTTTACACTGAAAACACTTCCCTTATACCTTGCACAACTGCTTTTGTTCCGGACAAAAGCGTTTTCACATCAGAAGACCTCGCATTCCTCTGGAGCTGATATACCTACTCCTTTTCAGCGTCGGCGGAGCAACGTGGTCACAAAAGAAATGTCTTTTTCTCCAGTCATTTTTTTTTTTAATTTTAAACCGCGCGCGGCAGCCGTAGGTGGTGCACGAGCCACGAAATAATGGGGGGAGAGAGATTCCATGTTCCGATCCGTCAGAAAGTGAAAATTGCACTTCAGATTTGAATAGCAAATTGTTCAAAAATCAAAAATTGTTTTGATTTTTGTACAACTCGGAAGTACAAGAATATTTGTAGGGGAGAGTGGGGTAATTACGACCGCGGGGTAATCACGAACGCAGATATTTCAGTCTATTAGAAAAGGAAAGCAGATCATGCCGAACCGAAAATCGACAGGTCCGAACGCGTTCTGAAATGCAGCGAATACGCATGCTGTTCGATAGGAATTGTCTGACGTGTCTGATCATTACCAACCAAATCTACTTCCCGCATATACTAAAGCACACAAACCTGACAGATCTTCAAAGTCGATTTTAGACGAACAATGTTTATTCTATATTTTCGACTTATTCTTTCATATAGAATCACCCCCTTTTCGCTTGTACCAAACACCCTGTATAAGTAGTTATAAATACGACTCATACGAGACTTTGGCAGTAACGAATTTTTTGATGCACGTTTTTAACCTCTGAATTATAATATGCTGCTGTGTTCGTGATTACGCCCTCAGTAGTCGGGTAATTGCGAACACTAAAGGTTTCGTTTTTTTATTAAAAGTATATTTTATTTTTAAATTTTATCAATACTGATTACTGTAGGTTATAAATAAATAGTTTAACTATAATTATAAACAATAAATGAACTTGTTTCATACTCAGCCATCGTTTTATTTGAATTTTTTCTTAGGTGTTCGTGATTACCCCACTTTCTCCTAAATATATTTATTTATGGAATTGATCCTAGACGCTTGTCCATCCTGAACAAGTTTAGTACCGAAATGACAATCAAAATGACAATCTCTCTCGTCCGTTTGCTCGATGAAGAGCAAGGCTGTCAACATCAACTTAATTATTTAATGAACATACTCCCGTGTATGGTCAATATACAATACTTTTAAATATTGCATTATGCGCATAAATAGGAGCACGACGCGTGACAGCACGGGTAATAAATATTTTCCCGTCAAACACTCGCCGCTGTACGTTTAATTTGAGCTGTGTTCTGTCTATCAAGCGTAAACTTGGTTTTCACGCGACCAAACATTTCCTTACACCCTGTACACACATATGTGTGCTCGAGCCGGACTGGATTTACAAAATCGAGGCAAATGTTGTACAGAGTGATCGGTGGTGTTGATATATCCTGGATGTCGCTAGATTTAATCACGGATACGGTGCAGGATGGACACTGACAGGAGGTTGTAGAATCAAATGGAGACACTTTGCCATCGGCGTTGATAGAGCAATCAAGCTGGTTATCGGTAAATCTTATTCGCGAATAAAACGTTCAACACTCTGACTGTCGAATCATCAACTTTTCTCATCATGCAAAATTTTATCGCACGTTGGCCCTTCGCTGTTACAGCGGATCGTTAAGTTCAAGAGAAATTCCCATTTCCTCCTAAAGTTCGTTGAATTTTTATTTTTATTACAAAAGTGTTCGAGCATTTGGCTGAAGTATCACTCGCGCGTTAAATTCGAGACTATAACCTGTGATTCAGAATTTTTTCAACTGTTTTCAAAGCTCAGAATAATGACAAATCAGGAATAAAATTCGTGGTAGTGAAGAAATATGGCTTCCTAGGTAGTTATGTGCTCCAAAAACAGTTTTGTGATATTTCACAAGTGCGAGGATCATGATGACAATGTAGTTTCGCAGCTGTTGCGTCTTGGGGCCACAAAGGAATTCTCGTAAATTAGAATTCCAAGTTAGAGTCCACGTAGTAAAGGATTAAGGGCCGAGGGAAAAACAAACATCAGTAGTAGCGGATGAGGAACCCGCAGGTGCTCACCTGTTCTTGAGAATATTCGGTTGCCTGCGGGGCTCTCGCTCAAATGTTCATCATCCTAGGAGCATCTTTTGCTCCTGGTAGTCCTCTTAACTCCTGTGAGTTCCTCGATGCCCGCCAGCGACCGTCAGTCCTTGAAAGCATGCTCGCTCATAGTTCACCGAGAAATTGTACGATTACTCCGTAAACACTCTTACCTACCTAAAAATATTTCACTATATTTTATTTTACCTTAGGTCTAATAAATTGATAAAACATACACATTACATTTTGGCTCGAACTTCTCGAAATTACCGTGCAACAAATTATATTTGCAACTTCTGTAACTGCCCAGGTTACTTAACCCCTTGCACTACTATTTATTTTGTGATTACAATGATTAGAAATTCTTCATCGTTCAGAATTTCAAAGAAAAAAGAGATTGTTTATATTTATTGTATGCCTATGTGTTGTCCAAAAGATACATATCAACTACAACAAAATAGAATTTTATTTTGGTTTAAAGGAAATTAATAATATACATATTTATTAGACTCTGTTCAGAATCTTCATCACGAGTCTGACTCGATATCGTAGGGCAAGGGGTTAAAAGGCAGTAATAAATGAACTACATCATTTTCAAGAAAATGGAGCTGTATGAAAATTTATTTCTCATGCAAAAAATTTTGTAGTAAATATTCTTACACTTTTTCTTTTTATTGTTTCACCTAAATGCATAAAATCGGTTGTCTAGTAATAAGTTAATAGATTCGTACTCCCCGACGTTACAGTGACTGTTACAATCCTGAAATGGAATAATTCGTTTCTTGCTGTCCAAAGTCGTCCTGTAATTAAACTACAAGTCTGCTATGGAACTTCAATTTCACACGGACACGACGGCTCTGCGTACGCCGTGGCATTGGAAATCGCAAAAAATGGGGAAAGGTATGCGAAAGCAATATTCCGCGACCAAAAGTTCCGTACGACTCGGTAGATACAGAACGTAAAGTTGGTAATATTAGTGTAAGCCCGCCCGTTGTTTCTTGCGCGCCGCGAGCGGGATTAATTAAAGCGTTTTTGCATGCGCCCGGCTTCGCCTAACTGAGAGCAATCAACATCTCGCCGGTCTCTAATTGATGTTCTTTCGCATCCCCTGTTCCGAGGAAGTTCTTTCGATAGAAAATCAATAGGCGAATGCTTTATAGAACGGGGAATCTATTATAGTTTTTCAAGAGGAGAATCCCAGCTGAACGACGGTACCGTTGCAATAAAGTTCTCGGATCGTGATAAACAATCGCGAAAGGAAGCAATCGCGAACAATTACAAACGCCCGTCTAAATGTAATTCAACTGGTACACGCGGTGTCGCAACGATTACAGCGTGATGGCAACCATACGTCTGGATTTATACTGACATCCGGGAGAATGTATTGTGTAATAAAGTAGAATATTTCATACGCCTTGGTCAAATGTAGCACAGCTGCCAACGGGACTGAATCCTAATAATTTAGTAATGCGCCGTTACACTATAGTCAGATCCCAACCCGTATTGCTACCCGAAATTAACGAAGGCTTGTCATTAGCAGATTCAGTAAGTCACAGACCGATAATTGGGCTTCGGGCGGCCGATTTCATTAAGCGTTCTATTTGTAATGGCCCGTTAAGTGGCCTTTTGGGTTGTTAACATACGGTTCCTTTGAATCCGAAAAATATAAAGCATATTATAGTCGCCGTAAAGCGACAAAACCGATTAAAAAATAATTTTGTGCACCGCGAAACTGTATTTTTCCCTGTTCCATGAAATGTATAAATAAGTTTTAAGCTTTAATCGCGAAGTCAAGTGTCCGAGTCTGCGACGCGGTTCAGATGCTACAAAGCTGCATTTGTAGTGGTCATAAATTTGGCAATTGACCTATTCAAACTTGCAGCACCCACGGCTGGCAATTGTCAACGAACGACGTCTACGTTGAAGGGCCTGTTAGGAATTTACTATCGTCAGCAAATAAAGTATTCAGTTTGTTTAACCAGAATGAAGTGCACGTTCACAGCAGAACTATTTTCACACTTACCGTTTCTTTTGATTGACGCTGACCAATGAATGCCCCAAAAATGACTTTAGGAAAGGGGGAACGCTGGATAAAGTAAACGAATTAACCAGTTAAGCGTGTTTGACGTGTATACACGTCGGACCAAATCTCTATTGCGGTGCGGTTAACGTTAACGAATTGTTAATTTCTTATCGAATGAAAATGTAATTCTTTCTTACTTTGCTTTACTTTTCTCGTAAAATTTATAACAGCGGCAATTGTTCTGCGTTCGACGTGTCATTGTTTGATTTTAATTCCATGCCGCGAGGGATTTTTCAAATTAAATTCCACAGTTAATTGGTTAATTTGATGGGAAGAGAAATATAAATTTTACGGTTTTTCTGGGGTGCAGGTGTGCCTCGTTTGAAGAACGATAGGTGTTCTATGAATAACGCTATCGAACACTTTAGAGAAGTTCCCTCTTAAGAGTACTTACTGCTGTACAAAAGCAAACAGTTAGGCGGCAGACGCGCGTGCATGTGCCTGCACAGGCATATACATATCGACGTAAGAAAGCTCTGAGGAAGTCCACAGGGAGTAACGACTCGTGACTACTTTTTGCATAGCGAATGCCTGAAGACGGCGCGCCGGAGAGAGAGAGAGAGAGAAAGAGAGAAAGAGAGGGAGAGGGAGAGAGAGAGAGAGTAGCTGCAACGTGCACGACACGGCGAGGGCTGCAGGGCCCATGAGAAGAGCTTATACAGGTATACTGCTATCCTTTCGAAAGACGACTATTTGCTTACATTTCGAGCCCTTCTTTTTCGTTCCCCGAGACGTCCGCCAGCCATCCGCTGTCGGATCAATGCTGCTCCTACTCTACTGCCAGTAGAGTAGCTCTTTCAATTTACGGAGCTTTAGTGCGTTCCCCGTGCCAACTGCTGCCTTATTATCCGAAACGCACGGTAATTAAAGAACAGAGATACCAACGCGACACACGAATGCCATCGGTATTTGCAAATTGTTGGCAAAGCAGAAGGTTCTTCAACGATACTTTCCCGTGAAAATTCGGTAGCAACTTTAGTGCAAATGTCTCGCTTGGAAAGTTCTTCCGACTTCGTGGAGGGGGAAAAAAAATTGCGTCGACACGTTTCATCGGCTGCAGGCAGTCGCGGAGTTAATTAACAAGCTCACAAGCAAGAGCTGCAACATTTACGCGAAAACATCTGGGGAGAACGGTCCCGGATTTCAAACGTTATGAACGAGACCCGCTCCGCAGCGACAACGCTTCGGCTCCGAGGACTTTTTCAGTTCGAATATTTCCTGCTAAGGGAAAAAACTCCCTCAGCACCTCGTTCTATCCGGGCCCCCCAAAAAATTGGTTAATCAAGTCTATGCTTCTCTCCTAGAGTCTGGCTGAAACTCGGAAGAGAGATTTCGACGTTCGAGCGAGCGCGACGTGTGAACTCGACGCGGAATTGAAGCGTGCAGCAATGTTCGAAGAACCGAGTAAAGTAAAATTGTTGCATCGGTACTGTTAGAATTTCGATTTTTTAATTTGTATACACGAGTAAACGTTCTACTGTCTGTCTGAAGCGAGGCACTTTTGAAAGGCGAACGCGTCGACATTCGCTCGTACTGTAATTTGTCCTCTTCTGTCTCCAATTTGTAAATCCATCAATTATGAGACTGTAACGACTGAGGACCATGTAACAACAAATTAAATTGCTACTGGACGACAACACGTATGACGTGTAACTTTACTATCTATTAATAAATGTACTTTACCCGTAGGCTTTTATAAGACTGTAACAACTGAGGACCCTGTAACAACAAATTAAATTGCTACTGGACGACAAGACGTATCACGTGTAACTTTACTATCTATTAATTAATGTACTTTACCCGGAGGCTACTATAAGACTGTAACAACTGAGGACCCTGTAACAACAAATTAAATTGCTACTGGACGACAACACGTACGACGAGTAACTTTACTATCTATTAACTATCTATTAATAAATGTACTTTATCCGTAGGCTTTTAAGCGCTGCCGATTTTTCACCGCAAAAAGCATGAAAATCGAGCACCGCGCGTCGCGTCGTCTCCTGGAGCGGATCGCTACTTTTGCGCGGTAGTGTACGTTAAGTGCAATCTACGTGCGAATCATGTTCTAACTGAGGAGTGCTCGGAGTGATTAAGAGATGCTTCTGATTCGTGCAATTTCATTGCTGGAGGTTCAAAGGTCCGTTAAGCCCCGGCATCGCGGGATAAACGTTCTCCTCCGGCCTCTTGAACTCGCTGTCCCTCTCGCCGGGGCGATTCCGCTTTTCGCTCTTGAAGCTCGCGCCGGTTCCGTCCAAGCCGACCTAGAATTCCAAGGATCGTGATGGAGCTTGCGGAATTATTAATGGCATCCCAGGACGTACCGTTAATTGACTCGGATTTTATTATACTCGCGCTTCGGCTCCACCTCGACGGTGGGAGACGTCGCGAAGGAGGAGACCGACGTGATGGATCGTCCTCGTGGCAGAGGAGTTTTCCATGGGGCAAGTTCCGCTCCGTGGGACATTTTTGAAAGTCAGCCGTCCGTATCGGTCGCCATTCAAAGCCGCCTGCCATAAGCCCGGCGCGCCGCTAGAAGACAAATAAAAACACCGGGAAACCGCCGCGTCGACCCCGAATACGTGCACGCGATACTCCCCGGTTCGTCGTCCAATGATTAATCGCTTCCTCGATGTTATAATTAGGCCGGCCTATCGACCGATTCCTCGCCTGCAAAAAGGAAACGCTGGGAGAGGGGCAAGGAAGAGAAAAAAATTCGTTCCGTTCCTTCGATTTATTAAGCCGCCTTTCCAGCGACGCGCGCACTTTTCACCGTGTCCCGAATGGATCACGCTAGGCGAACATTAAACACGATTAATTGGTGAAATCCGTCAAATGCAAACCTGTTGCGCACCAGATTCGCCAGACGTTCGTTGCCGGCTGACGCTAACTTTATTATCGGCACGCCAATCGAATCGGTTGAAAGCTTTCGTTCCCCATTCTTTTGCTTCAATTAGCAGCCGGATTAAACTCGGAAAAAAAGGAACGGGAAAGAGGATCCTCGGGATCCCCGGTGCGCGTCGGTCGAACCGTTCGATTTTAATTAATTTAACGACGTCGCCGTAAGAACGGAGTCGAAACTTTCGACTACAATGTCAAAGAAAAGGACATCGCGATGAAAATATTATAGAAACTTCGATGGAATCTTCCTTGACGATTCCTTAGCCTGAATAAGAAACCTGTTTGTATACAGAGTGTTTGGTAACTGGTGGTACAAGCGAAAAGGGGTGGTTCTACATGAAAGAATAAATCGAAAATATAGAATAAAATTTTTTAAATTAAAAACCAAATAATTACCAAATTATGAACATAATAATAGTGCAACTTTAACCGTGTCGCTGCCACAAACGTGTTAGGGGCAGGTCATACTATCGAGGTCAGCCGCCAAGGCTGTATGGACACAAAAACAGGGTAATTAAATTCCGCGGGACAGAATTGGAATTGGGTACCGAGAGTTGAATTTGGGTAATTTGTTTCCCTTTTTTTTTGTATCTAGCGGTTACACTCCCTCAGCGTCTGACTTTCCTAGTGTAACCTATCCCCACCACGCCCGTGGGAGCGAGGCGATTAAAATCGCAGTATTATTTTGATCGCGGTCCGATTAACTTCGTATCGTTCGCTGTCAAAATTTCGCGGTGTGTTTTGTTCGTAGTGTCTTGTGCGTAGTGTGTTGTGCGTAGTGTGTGCTCCAAAACACAGGCAGGATTATTCTGACGTATTCGTTTGAGCTAATAATAGTGTGCTATGGATCCGACGGAGGAGCAGATGATTTTGAAAAAATTGTGAGTACACTTTACATTAGTATTTTATAATGTAGAATTGCTATTCGTACGTATAACATTCGATACAAGATTTTATTTCATATTTTGCTCTGTACCTGAAAATGATAGATATCAAACTTGCAAAATGTAATAGCACGTATTCGTCGATCAAAACGCTTTATATCATTATTATCTATAAACTGTCAGCACTCTAAAATCGGGCAACTTATTAACTTAGAACTAAATTTTTCTTTCGTCTTAGAATATTTTTGTTCCTACGAAACTGATCCGATTTCCACATACAGTATCTAAATGTTTAGTAATCTGTTAAATTTTGTATCGTGAATTATACAGGGTGTTTGGTAACTGGTGGTACAAGCGAAAATGGGGCGATTCTACATGAAAGAATAAGTCGAAAATATAGAATAAACATTTTTCGTTTGAGGCTTTGTTTTCGAGAAAATCGAGTTTGAAGATCAGTCAGGTTTGTGCTTTAGTATATGCAGCAAGTAGATTTGGTTGGTCATGATCAGACGCGTCAGACAATTCCTATCGAATAGCATGCTGCATTTCAAACTCGATTTTCTCGATAACGAAACTTCGGATGAAAAAATTTTATTCTATATTTTCGACTTATTCTTTCATGTAGAATCACCCCCTTTTCGCTTGTACCACCAGTTACCAAACACCATGTATAATTATAAGAATGGTCCGCCATCGAAATGTTAAAAAATGCAACGTAATTGAAACTTTACATAAAATACTACAAAACCTTTCGAATCAGTAAACAATTTTAAGTCCAGTCAAGTTTATTCTTTGTTCCTGCAATCTTTTAACCCTCGGACTCCAGCGAGTTCTAGGCCCTGTGCCGGAGTCACTTCTGACCCACGCCGATATTTCACTAGAGTTTTCTTTCGATATAAGGCGGTGGTTCGAGACCGTATTTCGGACGAAGAAGAAGATATATATTAATAATAAAATCGTGTATATCGACGGTCGCTCGAGTTCATCCCCACTGCGACGGGTAACAAACGACTATAGCGTGCGGAGGGTAAAATGATACAACGAACACCGGTTGTGTCAGCTTAATCCAAGCCGTCCCGGACAATCATGATTCCGCGGCGTTAATCGCATTTTTTCGTGTACGAGATATCGATTTGGTATGATCAGGGCCGGCGCACGAAGGGCGAAGGGCCGCGCGGATGCCATCTCTAAGTGGAATTGCGACGCAGCCTCGCGAAACTCGCGGGTCTCGCAATAATATTCGAGTTTTCAACTCGATAAGGGCTTGATTAAAATGTGCTTTATCCCCCTTCGCCCTCCGGTGTCCCCGTCCCGGGCTTTTTCCCCCGTACTTCGGCGCGGCGCCGGTAATTTGAAAATGAGACGCGCCTCCGCGAAAGTTTTCAATACGACGCCGTTGTTCTTCTTGTTCCCGTTCCTCCGTTGTTGTTCCTCTTCGTCCACTGCTGCTTGCTTCGTGCCGTGCCGGGAAAACCGAGGGAACAAGATTATACGTGTATACGAACACTCTTATATACGCCGGCCTTTTTAATGAATATCTTTCCCGGTTCTCTTTTTGTCGTCAAGACGACGCGCCGGCGAAATTATTGCTAAAATGGATGCAGCATCCCCGCATTGGTATTCGGTGTAATCTCAACGGACGAAAACTTCGAGGAAAGTTGCCTAAACTGGGTTCTTTTTTCCAGTTGGTTATAGACTCTACATAAATAGAAGAAAATTTGTTAGTTGGTATTTTCATGAATCAGTTTTTTCAGTATCGTTGAAGAACCCTCTCCATATTGAGAAGCAGGAATATTTTTTATTCTTTATTTGGAAATTTGTATTTTAAATTTATAGTTTGTCATATAGTTATTTTTAATGAAATCCGACGAACGCACAGTGCTTATTTATTTCTTATTTTATTTTAACTAACTCTTAAAAACGCAGAATATTAACGCAACATAGACTCTCCACGAGTAATCCGCGGAATTTTCTGAAAGACCTAATATACACGGTGTCCGTGAACGTCTTCCGCCTCGGCGATAAAATATGACTGCGAGGCGTGTAACCGGTATCAGCGGAAAGTCAAACTCCCAGGGATTTCGAACTTGGTGAATATTATCTGTTTTTACCGCGGAACTTTGCAACTTTCGAATACGGTGCTTCCCGGAGAACCTGATTGATTGAATAGCTGAAGGTCGAATGATATGTGAAACTTTTGTGGACGAGCTCGTAGCTTAAATTATAATTCTTCTTGTCTAGACACGATTATTTTCTGCGCAGCTTTCGACGTTCGAATTGCAATGTTTCTTCGAAGGCGAGAAGTAATTTCACACGCGCTGTCTGTTACTTTGTAAACTGAGCGTATCTAGAACATTATTCACCCTGATCGACCGTTTTACATTACTTTACGAGTATAGAAATAAATGTGTTGAATAATTCCTCATAGATGCTTACTTAGACGTTTTACATTACTTTATCAATATAGAAATAAATGTGTTGAATAATTCCTCACAGATGCATCATTAAAATCGTAAATTAAAAATAGCAGAATCCCTCATTTTGACAGGTCCCGTGAACCTAGTGTTAACAAACGTCCCGCTACGGTTTCGCGGGTTGTGATCGAACATTTATAGCAGCAGACAGATCTGTCGAAACCCCTAATCAGCGAAACGTCGGGGTGGAGGGTGCAGGGGAAGGGGAAGGGGAATATAGCCTACTTAAAACATCGTTAATAGAAATTTTGCGACCGGTTTATGAATCGCTTGCCGTTCATTATGATAATCGGTTGTCAAAATCATAATGCCGCACCAGCATCTGCAATCGAAACGTCAGCAACAGCTTCGATCGAACCCCGAGCGTTTCGAATTTCCCTAAAGTCTTGCAAATTTCCGCTTTTAAAAGATAAAAAATATTTGCATCACTTTTTATCCACTTAAATTCGTTTTCAATTCGTAATCTAGGACGAAAACTGCACAGACTTTATCTTCCAATCTTCGACAAATACAAGTTTGCGGATACAGTGCTCGTCGTCGAAATACGCGCGCTATTTCATTTTGACGCGGACAGCTCGAGTATGGCGGGCAGCGAGAAACGCAAGAAACACGAGAAACACGAGTATCGAGTTATTAAAGGGTCCCGTACTGGGGGAAAAAACGGGGCCGGAATTACAATAATGCATTACGTATATCCGCGTATTCTTTCCCCCGTAGTTGGTTCTCTCGCCGGGGCGCGACATAGTCCGCATTTATCAGGCGCATTGTTGCGCGCCGTATGCGACACGGTCGCGTTTCGTGCGCGTTAAGTGCGGAACACGGGCCGCAGTAAATAAAACCCTTCTACAGAGGACTATTATGCAAATTTTGTTTAACAGATACTTATCTGTTTTACGAGTCTTTTAATGCGCCCGCCGCTCGGGCTAACAGGATGACTAGGAAGCATGAAGATCATAATTCTCGGACTTAAAAAAGTACACGGGGACCGTGAATGATCTTTCCATCGTTAGCGATAAAACCCCGGTGCACTATGAAACTTGCTCGCATGTCGTCTCTGTCGTGAAATTTTCAAAATTACTGCCACACTACGCCTGTTACCGAGAAATTCTTGTACACGGCTTTACGAATTAGTCGAAACAAGCGATTAGAAGCAAAAATTTGGAAAAATCATTCCGCGATCATCTCGAGTTCATTAATTTTGAGTGACACAAGCTCAAACCGTGGAGACATAAAAACTGTGAGAATTGTCTGACGCGTCTGATCATGACCAACCAAATCTACTTGCTGCATATACTAAAGCACGCAAACCTGACAGATCTTCAAAGTCGATTTTCTCAAAAACAAAGCCTCAAACGAAAAATGTTTATTCTATATTTTCGACTTATTTTTTCATGTAGAATCACCCCCTTGTCGCTTGTACCACCAGTTACCAAACACCCTGTATAACTAACGATGTCTAGAACGGTTATTTATCAACGTTCTAAAGGATATCTCTGAAGGTACTTCTCGTTGACATGTAAATCTTTCCATTGTTCCTAATAAACCTCCATTTGAATAATTCGCTGAAAACCGAGGAGTTCATCAACGATTTTGATACTCCGATTCGAAATACACACGGATTACGTCGTCGGATAGGTTAATTGAATTAGGTGGGCACTTTGTCTTCGACAACGTCCATTGATCTGTTAGAAGCTTTCATTTCGATCACATGTCAACCCAGCTGAATATTCGGCAACAGGAATGCAAACGAGGTTGTTACTACGCTTTTAGAACCCATAGAAATAGGAAGTGTATGGAGTGCATTATATTATACACGATCTCTTTAATTATTATGCCGCGCGACGTGTTGATTTCCAATGACGTTAAATATCTGTCAGAGACACGTTTGGTTGATTTTAGTATGCTACCAGCCGAATTTAAACGTCACACGCTTCAAAAGATGAATTTGTGGACGGCCGTGTTTAAACAGCGACCCGTCAACGTATTAAAATCCTGTCAGGCCTACGAAATTAGTAGTGAAATTAAATTGCGCGGGAAATTCCATTAAAAATTCGAATCTATGGCGATATTTGCACGGCAATGCAGGCGGACTATAATCTGTTCAAGATAGCGGGATCATTTGCGGTCGTTGGGAATATTGAAATCGTAATTGAACTGACTTTAGTCTGGGAAGATCTCCAACGAATACTACTGAAATACTATTAATCAGTTCGAAATCGACTGGAAACAATCTGCTTGTTACACGAACTTTTATAGTTTTAACTATTTCATTATCGAAGACACGCGTGGTCACTGTACTTTGTTGTACAGTGTTCTCTTGCCAAATGAAGCAGCAAAATTTTATGCGAATATTCACTACTTTCCTATAAATCTTCGTTCCAGATTTTATTGTAAAAAAATATTATTCTCCGAAATACGTAGCAAGTATGAGGTTGAAACACCTGGTGGATGAAAGCAATTCTTCGAATGGAGTATGGAAAACGTATTTCTCCGAATATTCCAGAAATTATTTATTCTATAGAGCCGAGGGTAGATAATGTTTGGTTAAAAATGTTTTTCCCGAAGCGCATAGTTTTTGAAGTACGTATCGAGAGAAGCATACATTGTATCGCCAACTGCGAAAGCTGTTTCCATCCAGCAGACATGAACGATTATCGGCAAAAAATTCGTATCAAATATGATACGTATGTATAAATATCTATCTATCGCATTTTTTCGAACGACGAAAAAATATTTAAAAATTACCCATTCATCCAGGCTCGCCGGGAAAAGCATTTGTTAAAACTGTACCATTTGTTGAAATATTTTATAAAAATTTCTGAAGCGAGTGAATTCCTTGCATTAACCCTCCACAATGGGACGTGGAGGCAAACAATTTCTTTGTTCAATAATTATCTCGGAAGTTTTTTCAGATTTTTCTGGAGAATGTAGGACCTGAAATAAAAGTGTGTTGCGGGCAGTGGTTTGGAAACAGTAATTGCAATAAGAAGTTGAACACGTGCGAGTAGAGATTACGAGAAAGTACGAGCAGAGATTTGTTCGTCGGTGCGAGAGGACAGTTTATTTTCTCAGCAGGCTTTAGCAGGGCCAGCTCTGCTTAGGCTGCTTGTTTCGTCGCGTTTCCTTTGGTCGGTGGCCTCGGTCGGGCGATGCAATTCGTCTCAGACAGCAGATGTTTGCCTACGCTACTGTGCAGACGCTCAGGCGCGCTCGTAGGAAATTCTTCTTTGCAATATTACTGAATATTGCCCGGGCGAAGGAAAAACGAGGAGCACGCCGACAGGAACGATGAAGCCAGTGTTTCCCGTGCGCCCGCGAACAAGTCAACCGGATTATATTTTCGCGGTGTTTTCGCGCTCGCGCTTTCAAATTACGAATCGCCCTTAAGCCTCCCCCCACTCCTCCGGAAACTTTTCGCGTCCCTCCCGACTCCGGCCCTGGCCGTAAATTCACGCGTTTTATTTTCGACTTTGCGAGCAAGCGCGCGTCGAAAAACTTCCGCGAAAGATGAGAACCGAGAGTCGATATCGCGCTAAAGAGTCTCATAGCTTCTTCCGGCGAGCTCGTTACGCAGCGAAATGAAATCGCGCGCCAGCCTCGCAGGGAAAAAATAGAGGAACGCGCATCAACGCGCTCTCGCTGATTCGTTCGAAAGACTAACTCGACTCGTCGACCGGAAGACAATTCGTTTCTCCGTTCAAGGTATAGTCAACGCTGGTGTTTTATGCACAATAAAAATTGTTTACACCGATCGCGAGAAACGGGAACTGGTCATTCATCTCTTCTCTTAGCAATCTTAACAAGTCTCGAATAATACAATGAAATTCCAACAATTTTCCTACTTTCACCATTTTGTGTTTCACCTTCCCATTTTTGTCACAAATGCATAAAATAAGTGGGCGCAATTTGAAAAAGCGGAGAGTTTAAAAGGATTTTAACACGTTGAGTGCCAAACCAGAACCCTAAAAAATTACATGAAACCAAAGTAAGTTATTTAATGAAACAAAAATTGAAAATAATTATATGTGTGATATTGAGTAGCCTTCCAACTTTCTTGCATTTTACAGATCATGGGTGACATGGCGGTCAACGTGTTCAAATATCGATTTTCATTTTATTAAAGTCATTAAAGAAAGAAAAAAATTTTGCAGACTATTTAGTAGATGCCAAAGCTGTAATTTTTGGGAATATGAATTTCTGGGAAATCTGAGAATTTGTGGAAAAATTATTCAACAGCAATGACAATATTGATGAACCAACAAGCCACTGTCAGGCACCCATCGTTTCTTGTAGTATTATTTTTTTTTTTCATAAAAGAATATTTTGTGCTAGAACGCAGTCATCGAGAACCATAGCAATAATGCAATAATGTAACGTATTACGTAATCGTATGGTTGGATTATCCATCGCGAATCCCGTTACCAACTTGTTAAACGCAATCTAATTTTCGGGCTACCGAATAAACAGCGAGTGGAACCTGAACGCACTTACACACCACCGAAAGTTTGGAATCGCTCTGCGCATTGACGGAGATAGAGGTTTACTCGTTAAGTCAACGAACCTACCAACCAATAATTTCATTAGCTTAGGGAATGCGCGGGCGAACAGTTTTCACAGTTGCTCCAAAAATATTGGCTTTCAGTTCTGTCGAATTTTGGGGTGCGTTATGGTCTTACCGAAAGTCCGCCAGCGACCGTAAGCCTTCAGTGTGTATTACTGGTGTGAAAATGTATAGACATTCTTGGTAGAACGATGAAAACAAAATTCCTAAGAATTCTATACGAATAATTCTTTATGAATTTATGAGTAATTCTTTATGAATAAAACGAAAATAATGAGTATCATTTTCTTTTAACTACTCGAGCCCTCGTGTTTAACGAAAATTGTTAGCAACAGACGCGTTCCTCTTTTACCAACAATATTAAAAATGCACTCAGTCCAGTACCATTAACCCTTTGCACTCCATGCTATTTTAACTCCAAAACGAAACATTTCTTCTGACCTAGAATATTTCCCTTTATACATATATATATTTTTTCACGTTATACATATGAAGATGGTGCAATTTACTGAAGTGTTTAGTAATTTATTAAGTACAAACAAATTTAATAATGTAAAAAATATTTTGAGTAATGATACAGCAACTTTTAGTGGCCCCTTACAGTCACGATTCGAGTGCTAAGGGTTAATATTATATGTATGACAATCTATAAGCTAATTATTTGTTTACATATGGTGAAAAATTCTTTTCATAAGTAATTAATCGCGAGAGACAGCCCTACTTTCGAGTACGTCAATTTACGTACAGTCTATGCACACAAGTTGCGAGGAGTATTGGAGATAAAGAAGAACGTGGTGCGAGCATGTAACAATGCGAGCAAAGGGAAGCGTCGGGCCTCAAGAGGTCTTTATAGATGACGGGGGAAAGTTGATACCTGTAACGATTCCTGAACGAGGGGGGGGGGGTGGTTTACGACGTCATAGATGATGGGGGATCTGTGTCTGACCAAAGGAAAATATTTGGTGGCGAGTAGAGTGTTGTGTGAAAAGAGAAAGAGAGGGATAAAGATCATCGTCCTTTCGCAGGACTCCATTCCGTGTCGCATATTGTACGCGCCTACGCGAGCACGAGGACATCGGACAAGGCCGAGCTGTTAATTCATGAAGTATCGATCGCCAAGATTCGCATTCAACCGGGACACAAAGAAACAGAAGGGAAAGGGAACCGAAGGTTCAGAAAAAAGGCGAAACAGCGGGTGGGGAGAACGAAAAATAAAAAAGAAAGAAATAGAAACGAGAAACAGAGAAGCGGGTTACACGGTACAACGTGGTCCGTCGATGTCGCACCTGTACAAAAGGGAACGGGCGATTTTTCAGGCAGATAAAAGTAGCGAGTAAAAAATCAACATCACCATGGACCGCTCTCGGACGAATGGGAGCGAGGGATATCCGTGCGCGCGAGCCGACACAGGATTTGCCCATTTCCTCCTTTCTCGAGCACCGCGGGAAAAACGCCGAGGGGGTGTAAGCGCAGAATGAATATTGTTTTGTTAGGTATACGCTTTGACGGAGCTGATACAATTTAACAGCTCCGCCGATTCTCGATACCGCAGCCGCTTCAATTTTTCTACCCACCGTCCGCGAGTGTCGAACGAAATGTAATGAACTTAAACGCGACTCTTTTGTGCCTTCGAAATCGATGTCGAATCATAAACGACGTTATATCCCGCACTTTTCACCGCCGTGTATTAAGCTTTATTTCGCGCTCGCCAACGAATGAAACTTTAAATTACCGGATGTCGATACGGTGTCGCGAGAAAAATAGAACTTACACTCCCGGACAAAAAGATAGCGCATGGGTAATATTTCCATATTTTGAACGGTATGTTCATAGTTTCCTAAATGTTATAGATTGAATGTAAACAGCACGTCTTGGGAGCGTAGTAAACAAGGTCGAAGCTGGAAGTATTTGTTTTTATTTCAGTTTCTCGGAATATGCTATAATAGAAGGGGGGCAAAAAGATAGCACACTTGGAATTTTTATAACAATTACTAGTGTTTGTCAAACTTTCTGTGAGACTAGACGTGTCAGTCAGTTTAATACACTTAAATCACAAGTAGTTTAAAAGATTGAAGCATTTGGCAGCCATGGGACGAGGAAAGAGATTGAGTAAAGAAGAGATTAACACAATTCTTGTTTCAAAGGACCAAAACTTTTCTATCTCTAAAATTGCTTCAGCTATCAAAAGAAGTCGGAAAGTCATTTACAATTTGATGAAAAATGTGAAAAATTACGGACGGAAAAAAAGTATTGGCCGGCCATCAGCATTAACGAAACGTGAGAAAAGAGCAACTCTTTGCCTGAATTCTTGCCTAACAGCGAAACAAATTGTTCATGAAACAGGTGTCAAAACCAACGTTAGAAATGTACGTCGTGTCATTCAAACGTGTGAACATCTTATACGGAAGAAAATTACTGCTATCTTTTTGTCCGGGAGTGTATGCATCGATTCCGGTCGAAGATAAATCCCGCGGCTGCGTTTCGGGGGCTGTCGCAACGGTGGTGGGAGCCTGTTTAAAAATTCGCGACAGTCAACATTTTTCGAATTGGGAGCAGCGAGCTCCGCTTCGTTAACAACGACCATTAGAAGTACCGCGAGACGCGCCGGCGAACGTTGAAACGTTTCTCATTTTCCCGGGAAAATGTCGGGGGATATATAACGTCGCGTGGAAAAAAAATTTCATAAAATCCACCGGGATTAGAAATTCCGCGCGAGATCGACGAAACTCGAAAAAATTTCGGACCATGTGGGTCACACAGTATCCGACGCCGCGGGAAAGTAGGATGCATCGGACAGCACGTTGGCTGTTAATGGACCGAAGGAATTCCTTTGTAGGCTGGCCATTGTGTTCGGCTTCGGGGAATTCGCTTTTGTCTAAAAATTAGCGAAACGCCGTGGTGTGCAGCTTTTGAAAGGCTGCCGGCGCACGATTGCTGGAACGGGGGTGGGATGGGGGTGAGTGGAGCCAATAAAACGATTGTCGGGGGCGGCGTAATTCAAAACGTCAACACCCTGTCCGGGGGCAGGGGAGGGGGAACAAGAGTTTCTCTGCAGAAGCGATTGCAGTTGCCGGCATCTGCGACGATACAGACGCGAGATCGCGCGGATGGCGAAAAAGCGTCGAATCACCACGGGATGGATCGCCGCCGGCACATTTCAAAGAATCGGTACATCCAGCTACAAGCCGGAATCACGGTATCCCGGAGAAAAGGCTAAGATTTCACCGTTGCCAGTCCCTCCCCTCCCCCTTCCCTCGACTCGCCCTCTCTTACTTTCCGGCAATTCTATAAAACTACCACGTCCCCGGCCAGTATTTCATAACCCCGTAACAGTCTGCCAACCCTCATTGATTGAGCAGATACGAGTCCAGGGCTGGCGGCGGCGGCAGAGAAATAACCTTCGTAGTGGCCGACATCAAACTCCTCTGTGTACAAAAATAGGGCCTCGCGCGCGCGCACGATTGTGTGTGTGTGGGTGTGTGTATGCGCGCGAGACCGTCTCTCTTCATGTATGTGCTCCGTAGTACCGGCCCTCTCGTTCTTTCCCTTTTTCCCCTCGTTCTCCCCTTTCGATACATGTAGCCGACACATAACGTATACGTGAATAGGACAGCGTCGTCAGCGGAATTTCAAATTCCCTTAAAACGACGGATCGTATCGCGGAACACTGGAAATTTCGTCAACGGGCACACCTGTCTCTGTATTCAAACGATAGCGCGCGAAGATGCACGCACCTGTGAACAACGTGTGTACCGGCAATCCATTCCGCGGATTTTTTTTCGTTAACCTGTTACTCAAATTCGCGGCAGTTAGACTCCCCGTCGATACGATTCTCTGTACCGTGAACACAGCCACGGAGGAATTCGAAATAGTTTAATATAAGTTCTTTTACGGAACACTCGAAACACGTTTCAGTGGAATTAATATTAGAATAGGTTAAGAGTATAATTTAACTGAAATGCATGAGATGCGATAACCACTCCGCTTGATTGATTTTCGATTCGTGCAACATTTATTCAAACGGAAACGGGGAATGAATCAATCCTGTTCTTTATTCAATTAATTGTACGTGTGCGCTGCTCATTGAAGTAAATTAAATTTAGTTTCTGTTGGCTAATAACTTTAGCTTTGAAACTATTGGTCGCACTACGTATTCATCCTCGTTAACGCTCGATAACTGTCTCGTTTTAATTCGGAAAATCGTTTTATCGAGCATACCTTCGCGCGAAACTCTTGTAGGCCTTTTTGTGTATTTAATTCATTTTAATATTATCAAAAGGCTTCTACGTTATCCATTATATTCATAATGTCGGATTACAGTACGGAATATCGGATTACAGTGCATAATATTGGCCCATGTTTCACGGTAAAAATATGAATGTCGCGAATTCTGAAATCAATTCCTACGCAAACGGCAGAATGTCATTATATCTAGGGTGTTTGGTAACTGGTGGTACAAGCGAAAAGGGGGTGATTCTACATGAAAGAATAAGTCGAAAATATAGAATAAACATTTTTCGTTTGAGGCTTTGTTTTCGAGAAAATCGACTTTGAAGATCTGTCAGCTTTGCGTGCTTTAGTATATGCAGGAAGGAAGTAGATTTGGTTGGTCATGATCAGACGCGTCAGACAATTCCTATCGAATTTCAAACTCGATTTTCTCGATAACGAAACTTCGGATGAACAAATTTTATTCTATATTTTCGACTTATTCTTTCATGTAGAGTCACCCCCTCTTCGCTTGTACCACCAGTTACCAAACACCCTGTATATCATTTCAATATTTATTCTGATTTTCCCTCAGAGGTATCAGATTTCATTCGACTCGCCTCGATTATTACAGAGCATTGATCTTTTCCTTGCCTCGCAACGAGATCTTTTACAAAAAAATAGTATCAAATTGTCACGAAGTAATTATTAATAAATTGTTATTATTACTAGACTGCAGGGGCTAAGCAAACATTCTTTTCTTCTTTTAACACATTGACTGCCACATATCATTCCCAGAGATTCTTACCAAATCAGAGTAATTTAATTAATGAAAGCGAAACTACAAAGTACAAAATACAAAGTCAAAGTACAATTCTCGGCTCGAAGAGGACGGAGAAGACGGGAAAAGATGTTCCAGAGTTTTTCGGGGGGCGTAGGAAGAAGAGGACGCTATATTTAACGGGTGCACAGCTGCGTCTCTCTAATCAGCGTCTAAGGTATTTGCAGATCCGGGTAAGCGTCGGCGTACTAATTCGTCGGAACAGTATTACGAGGTCCCGAAACATCGCAATCGATAGGGACGTAGTCCCGATCTTCCGGGGCGACGCACGTAGCTACACCAAGGACGGATATAGCCCGGTATTTGTCTACTTATCTCGAGTAAACTCGGTCTACACCGTGTCAACGCGAGTCCTTGGTGGCAGGATCACAACGGATTTCAAGATGCAAATGCACCGGGGCGCGGTACGGCGAAGGGTTCGCCTATATTTCCATGCGTGTCCTCTCTCTCTTTCTCTCCCTCTCTCTCTCTCTCTCCCACTCTCTCTCTCTCTCTCTCTCCCACTCTCTCTCTCTCTCCCTCTTTCTCCACACAGCGTCAGTGTGTACCCGCGTCCTATTTCACCGGGTGACCGGCAGAGACGACCCGGTCGTGATACCCGCAAGCCGGTATCTCCCCTTTAAACGGTGAAGCACGCCTACTCGAGAGTCCGACGCGGACGTGAAAGCGCACAAGACACGGACACGGAAAGGAAGCACCGACGAGCACGGACGAAAAAGAGATACTGCGAACGGATATGTCATTCTCGCGTCGGCATACCTGCCGGCTAGTTTTTTATTAGCCCCGCCGTGTCGTCGTTAATTACGGAGCTTACAGGACCGTGCCTCTGACCACTTCAACAGCCGTAAATACAGCTCGCCAGCGTTCGCCGTAAGGCACATGTCTAATCATCCTTCGAGGAGGTTAATCTCAATCGAAGTCGTCAATTTTTCTTTTTATTTTTCATTAAGCGTTTGAAACCCTTTTGGGTTTACATTTAGCTCTACAGTAATATTCGCTTTACAATAGTATAGAATACAGAAATAATACAAGAAGAATACAATAATAAAATAAATGAATACAATAACAATGTCCGTTAACACTAGATGTACATATTACAATTTTTGAAAAAGGAATGAATACTAGGACAAGCTTCAATATTTGGCTTCGCTATGAGCGAGTCTACATTAACACGTTGATTGCCATGTCACCCATATATGGGTGACAGAATTATTTGTCCAGGTTTTTAAATGAATTTTTATGTTAATATATTCATTGTACCAAATTCATTGCACCATTTCTCATCTATTAAAACTATCAAGTGAAGAAATAACATTCTACTTTGTTTCTGTTTCTTGACATCGATACAGACAATTTTTATTTTGCATAAAGATCCGCAGTCTAGAGATAACAAATAGTTAGATTATCATAGATTAACGCTAAACCTACCAAGCACAAAACATATAAAAATGAAACTTACTTGAATGAAGATTGGACAATTCGTTAGTCATAAAACATTTTTACCGTAAAGATTAGCAGTGAAACTGACTCGAATAGTTCAGACACGATAGAGCGTTCATTCGTAAAAGCGAATGCATTTTGTATTATTCAAATCGGACTACTAAATTTAAAGGTGTCGCGCTCGCACTTTCAAGACCGTAGTTTCGATGAAAATGAGTTGGAAGTTTTTCGTAGATTTATTGTCGCGATAACAATGAAATATCATTGCATACGATCGACTATTCCTAGTCCACGAAGCAATGCGTCCTGAACATCTTCTCGTGTTTTGATTTTCCGAATTTATTCGAGGTGCTGGACTCTTTAAAGGCGAACGCTTGGACCGATTGACCCAGTTTCCGAACTTTCATGAAACGTATGAAAAGAATTATTATGTTCATAACTTTAACCAAACTCGAAAAGAATTTGATTGGAGAAAATCGAACAAGGGTCTACGTTCATTTTAGTATACATTAATACTTGCAACATAGACCCTTGAGCAAGGTTTCCATTTAATCGTACTATTCTCCTAAAGTAAAATCTCGGGAATAATTCATCGGGTGAGAAAAACGTAAATTGGTTCGATAATCCTCGATACCGATATAGTTTAACGCTTAGGTATCGATTTGCGATGGACAATTCGTTTCATAGCTAAATCCTATCAAATCCCAGCGTGTCAATTTCCATTTTTCTATTTTTGAATCCATTTTCTTGAGATTAACGTTAATCCTCTTATCGGACTGAATATAAATAGCGCTTTAAAGTGACCGTAAAAGTTTAACAGTTTCATAGCAGTAATAGCGAAAATCCTATCGAATCCTTTGTGTGTCAATTTCCGTTTTTATATTGTTGGACCCACTTCTTTGAGATTAACGTTGATCCGCTTGTTGGATTGAATATGAATGGCGGCTAATACCTTGAAACGGCTGTTAAAAAATCCTCCGCGCGAGGATTGAATCCGGTAGCCGTGTTTCTAGTTTTCAGGATCAAATTTTCGCGAGGACCATGATTATCAAGATAGGTCTCCGGGCGCATTCATGTTTAGGAAGGTTCGCGGAAGTTTGTGCGTAAAAAAGTGTAATAGTCCCGAGAAAAGGGAATACTCCCTTAAATCCCGGGATTACCAGCCATTTACCTTCTCGTTCGAGGAAGTATCGTTACCGGTGGAACGATACGCGGTCGCTTTTATGCGCCGACCGAACAACTTATCGAGCATCTCTTTAGAGTTCTCGCAGGAATCGATGAATTTTACGCGCGCGCGATTCGAATTCGTTCGGCTTCGAGGTTCCTCGTTTCAGCGTAATCGATGCCATTGGCGAAGTTTATGAAATCCTCGTGGCTCGCCAGGATACCGGCCCCCGATTATCCCGTTGGAAACTAAAAGGGAATAAAAGCGAGGCGTGCGTTAGACGAGCTATCGCCGGATTTCATTCGACGCCGAGAGATGTAATTTATTTCGAAACCGCATAATGCCCGGGCGACGCCGAAGCGCCGCGACGTGCACGTTTGAAAAATACACGGTAAAAGTATAACGGATAAAATGACGCTTCGCAATAACCACCGGCGCAGAAACAGCTGTGCGAAAGGTAAGAGGATAACAGAGTAAAACACTCAGTCTACCATAGAGCTTTATACACCCGGTAGCGCGAAAGTCAAACCGTAAGCTTTCGAGAGAAACAGGAAGGACGGAGAGTTTATTGTTCCGTAGGTTTTTCCCGGGCTTAAAGCCCAAACATTCCCCGAAGCGACTTTGTTGAGTTGTCTTAAGCGTCCGCAAATTCGTCGACCGCTCTCATAGGAAAAGCATTAACGACGCCCGCAAAAGGAAACCGCTGGAAATATAAAATATTTATCGTGACGGAATTGAAACGAGCAGAACCGCGGACACAAAGTGCCCCAGTAATTCTGAACAGATACTGCTGCCGCGAATTTTACAACTAAAATGAGAACGTTCATTTCTCTACCTTTCAAATCAAATTGAAATTAGAGAAGAACATTGGCGAGTGGACTTGAAATATTGGGCTAGCAAGAAAGTAATTTCGGTTTTCACTAATAGATGGCTTTACGTTTTGTTTGATTGATTTCTGTTAACGTTGCGTTTGTTTTCTTTCTGACATTTCATAACTGCATCCTTTAGATTACTTTTGAAGCAAATTACACGTAATTTTGATTAAAATTGTTAGTTCTGTGTCAATTTGTACATGGAGTGCAAAAACGAACATTATAGGCACATATTGCTTTTTTATTACCGTAGAGGTAAAAAAGCTGCCGAGGCTCGCAACATATTTTATTGATTAAAGTTCATTGCTTTGATCAAAAAATTAGATTTTATTTCACCTATAAATATCGAAATTATTTTCTTGCCAACCTAATAAAATGAGAACGTTAATTTCTCTACCTTTCAAATCAAATTAAAATTAGACAAGAACATCGGCGAGTGGACTTGAAATATTTGCATTCTTATTTTGTGTAACTAAGAACGGTGCGTTGGATCTTGAAACACAAGTTCTTGGAGGTCAGCGTATTTTGGAGACGTGTCCACGTTTGGGAAAACTAAGATTAACTACTGCTCGCTGAGTTCGCCGAATGGTGGTATACCGTCGAAGAAACGCAGTTATTTCTAATCCACGGGAAGCGCTCGTACGTTTTCACGGAATCCCGGTGACGGCCATTACTAGTCCGTCGCGCCCAACGTTATTACGCCGCAGTGAAATGTGTTCATGTTTTGTCGAATGGAAAGTTGCGACGTAGGCTTTTAAACGTTATAGCTCGCGAAAATCTGTTTATGAAATCGATTATCACAAGAACTGCAATAATAACACGTTGACTGCCATGTCACTCATATATGGGTGACGGAATTATTTGTTCAGATTTTAAAATGAATTTTTACGTTGATATATTCATTGTATCAAATTGAATTAGGATCTGTCAAATGCAAGAAAGTTGGAGGACTACTGAATATCGTATATTTAATTGTTGTCGATTTTTATTTCATTAAACAACTCACTTTGATTTATGGAACTTTTGAGGTTTCTAGTGTGGCAGTCAAAGTGTTAAGGCATCTAAAATTTGTACTGTATTTCTTCCAGCTCGTTAAACTTATTGGAAATAAATGTCTATGCAGCTCATGTGCCTTTACCTTAGTGCAGAAAAGTTTCTAATACTAAAATCGGTAGTAGATTACGTTCGCGATAATACTCTTTCTGTTATCGCCAAAAGGCTGGCAATGTTGACAAGTTCCTAGCTACAGGAATTCGCGAACAATGAAAGAGAAACACTGGCTAGCCAAAGGGACGCGAAACACCGACGAACAAAGATTGCGGTGACAATGGAAAGTGCGCATTGTTTAAAACGTACAATAATCTTCCGTGAAAAGTTATCTGATTGTATGAGATATTGATTTTATATCGCTGCCGCCCCCGCAGCCGCGTTATCGTCCCGATTGCAGACCATTTTCCTGAATGCGTCGCGACACCGTTTTAATTCTGATTTATCTCGAAACGAATGGCATCAATGTTCCGGGGAGAAAATTTCATTAACCGATCGAGTAATGCGTCCTCTTCAATAGTTATCTCGTTATACCTTGTACGCGGTCACAGCTTTTACGCGTCGATTAAAATTATATGCGTTCCACGCGCCGGGGAATTATTACAATTTTCTACGCTCGCGAATTATGCGCAACGGAATTCCCGGTATATTTTAATCGGTCCAAAATACGATTGAAAAGAGAAAATAAGATTGTTAATAATGGGCGTAGCTTTCTCTTTTGCGCGAACATATCCTGCCAATTTGACTGTGACAGGTGAGAATCGGTTTGCAAAAATATACTCTTTCTCGTTCGTCCTAGAAATATAAAAATAAAATTTTTCCAAGTCACCAATTCGTCTCGCTGCGCAGTCTCGGGGAATAATTAGGAATCAGCTGCTCATTTCGCGAAATAAAAGTTTCACGGGATACGCGTGGACGATGGGTGCAGCACGTAATGCAGCTTAATCCATCAATACCTGTCAGAAATTCTGCGGACACCCGCCCCGGAGAATTTATCATTGGCTACATAAATCAGATACCACTCGAGAGATACATGGTATTGTCATGTATTGGATCGTAGTTTTTGTTTAAAAAAATTCAGTGTTAGCCGAAAATCCGTGTTAACCACCGCAGTCCGAGCGAGCCAATGATTGCCTTGGAAAACGACAAAGACAAACTGGGAAACATTGAATTTCGAAATTTCGACAAAAAATTGCTAAATTTACTAACGAAAACTGTTCTTTCAATAGACGTTGCCCCGGGGGACACTAAAATTCACGGCTCGTGGCATAGGAATTCGCTTTTCTACTTTCCGTCTGCCCAATGCTCGACTCGTTCTACTGAAATTTCAGAATTACTAAAACGTTCATGAATTCTCTAGATATTCTTGAAGTTTAACAATTTACGTGGATCGAGCGTGTGTTTAGAATGTCACATACTGCGGATATTAATGCAAAATTAATCCGTATGCGTTAATAATAATAATAATAACCCGTTGACGGCGCTGTTGAGTTTCTAAAAATCGATACTCAAAAGTAACACCGAACGTCGATTTATTCGTTCCGAAATGAACTAAATTACAGTGTAAGATGCAGACTTCGTTACAACTGGTAATAATGATTACATTATTACAGACAAGACTCGCGTGTTAAATTTAAGTATTGCCCAATGCTTGACTCGTACTACTGAAATTTCAGAATTACTAAAACATTCATGAATTCTCTAGATATTCTTGAGGTTTAACAATTTACATGGATCGAGCGTCTGTTTAGGATGTCACATACTTCGGATATTAATGCAAAATTAATCGTTAATATAACCCGTTGACAGCGCTGTTGAGTTTTTAAAAATCGATTCTCGTAAGTAACACCGAACGTCGATTTATTCGTTCCGAAATGAACTAAATTACAGTGTAAGGTGCAGACTTCGTTACAACCGGTAATAATGATTACATTATTACAGAGAAGACTCGCGTGTTAAATTTAAATAATGCGATGCAACCGCGACGCATCCCTGATAAGATGGTAATGCTTTCGTCGTAGTTTCCAGGCAGCGTTCCGTCCGTGGTGTTTTTTATTTTTTGGGCGTTCTCGAATTCTGAGAATTGCAAACAATACGTTCGCCGATGTACGGTGTGTGTTTTCGCAGGGGTCGGCGACGCGAACCGGCTTGGACGTGCTTTCCAGTGTGGAAACGCGTTAAAAATACGTCTCTAAATGAGATTCTAGCTGGCGATGAGCTTTTTTGCCAGACGCGGTACCTTCGCCCTCTTTAAAGTTTCATGCCTCGTGGGAATAGCATCGCAGCACCGCCGCTACGGTTAAGCGATGCAGATCATGGTGAGGCGAAGGGAGAAACCGCAATCTTGATCCGTCGGAATCCTTCGTTTCTGTCGCTCTTCTCCTGGCACTTAAGCTCCAATGAATTATTACGGCCTGCCATTTACGCTATTCACTTACACTGCCACATTATTTTCCTAGATCGCCGCACACCCTCCAACACCGTGTCCCGAGCTTTACGATTTCACGATCGCACGCGAAACTGCTACACTCCTCGTCAAAAAGATAGCCCAGGCGTGGTATCTTTAATTTCTCAATAACGCATATAAAATTTCTCGTCTGTAACGTATAATATCAAAACATTATAAGCTCAGAATATGCGGCTTGCTGGAAATAAGTCACAATGTCGTAGATGTTTGTATACAACAAAGAAAAACTGTTCCATAATAAGGTCGAAATGATAGCACACTCTGTTAATACGTTTAGAAATTGCTCAGTATTTCATGATCTATCAACGAGTAAAGATTACAGTGCAATATTATATTTTGTAAGTATGGGATGCGGAAAAAAATTAAACGAGTCTGAGAAAAAGCAAATTCCAAATCGTACCGATACCAAATCGTACAATAGAAGTAATAGAAAATAAAGGGGGATGTACCCATTATTAAATAAGTATATATGTGTTTGATAAGTAATTATTGTTAGTTAAAATTTATGTTCATTATTATTTTCTTATTGTACATGTGCTATCATTTCGTTCTTAAAATAAAACAATTCTTTTTGTTACACACTAATCCTTATAATATTTTTAATTATTTTCAACGAACCACAGCAGGGTTAATATGAAACTAGTTGAACGGAACCTGTCACGGGAGTATAACGAACGCTAAAGAATTCCTTGTGACGTAATGTTAAATCGATCGTAAGTAATGAGGAAGCCGGATTAAAATTCAGGGAAAGTAACAAAGAGTCCTGCGCCGTTATTTCTTTTTTTCCGATTGCAGTTTCGACGCACACCGTATCGAGATTAAACTTTAAGGTATCACGTGAAACCATACCTTTCCCGTGGGAGTCGCCCGTAACTCTCCCGTATCGGATCGGTGTCTGCGACGAGGCCGTGAAACCAGGGTAATATCCATTTCGAGGTGCGGCACGTCGAAGATTGATCTCTTTCTCTCTACCTGCTTGCTCGCTGATCTGGAAGAAACTAGTATCCTAAGTAGTAACAGAATCTTCCTTCTGTAACAGTACTTTTCATTACCAATCTGTTAACCTTGCATACTCGACCCACTTTCTCGCTTTCTCGTTCGATCAGCGTGCTCTCCGATTTTTGAAAGTGCTCGCACGCTCCTCAGAAATACTTATCTCATTCTTTAAATTTTTATTCTATATTTTAACGAGTTGAGAATAGTATAAGAACGTTTCACTTGTAATTCCATTCTCGTACATTTTAGCATACAAACGGGAGGAAATTCAAGATTCTGTGGCATCCAAAAATATAAAACGGGTCAATTTTCATCCCGAGGACCGTACGAGAGTTATTCGTATAAAATCGATTTTGCCTTATAAATTTAACACTTTAACTGCCAAACTAGAAGCCTAAAAAATTCCATGAAATCAAAGTAAGTTATTTAATGAAATAAAAATTGGAAAAAATTAAATGTATGATACTGAGTAGTCCTCCAACTTTGGTACAATGAATATATTAACGTAAAAATTCATTTTAAAACCTGCACAAATAATTCCGTCACCCACATATGGGTGACATGGCGGTCCACGTGTTAAAGATGTCGAAATAACAGAGAATCATCCAAATTTTCAAACGGTCACGTCTTTGCCCGGTAATAACTGAAAATAATGCAACGGTTTAAAAGTTCCTGGTGGAAGGATAAATCCAGAGGATAATTAATACGAAGATAATTTGGGAAAAACTGACAATAGTGAAAGGTGGGCACCAACATTGTTACATCGTTAGGCGAATTCCGACTCGGTGATGCGAAGCTGATCGATGGAGGACACACAGCGTGCCGAATGAAAAGGCAAGTTCGAAGATTATTTTTCGCCGCGGCGGCGGTTCGATCGATCGCGGGCATGTATAATTTAAAACGGGAAAGCTAATGGAAAGTTTCATTACCGGAGCGAGGATCTATTTTAGAGCGGGGTTTCGAACAGATCGCAAAATTGACTATCGATTCTGAAGCACCGGGCCGAGGTTCGACTGCGAATTGTTTTAAAAGCTGCGCATTAAATGTCGACCAGCGATTTCTACGAGCCAGACTCGTCATGAAGATTCTGAACAGAGTCTAATAAATTTGAACGCTATTAATTTCCTTTAAATAGAAATAAACATCTATTTTTTTGTAGTTGATATATATCCTTTGAGGAAAATGTAGACATACAATAAATATAAACTATCTCGTTTTTCTATGAAATTCTGAACGATTTCTAATCGTTATAATCACAAAATAAATAGTAGTGCAAGGGGTTAAGTAGTCGCGCGTAATCCAAAGACTTTCTGCCGTTGAATAATTAAATATCTTACGCGCGTCGGGACACTAGCGAATTGATTTCGGCATGAATTTTAATTTCGAATTTCACGGAGAAATCGCTGAAGAGGTTACCGAAAATTGTTCGTTCGAAGTGATCGATCGATCGCGGCGCCCATTCCTCGGACACGTTTGGATTACTCGTGACAAATGTTTATAAAACGATCAACCGGGGAACGGGGGAACTGATAAATCTCTAAATAAATATTCGGACTCGCTGGCATCGCGATGACGTCGAACGTACTTTGAAATGTTTTTCTCTGGATGGTCACTAATATCCTGAAATGTTTGAAATATTGTATCTCGAACACCGTGCTTCGCAATTATTCACGATCCTGCGTTTCACGATTCAAACTTCACCTTATCGTCGTTCTGCCAATAACGAGATTGCTTTGCACACAGAAAAAACATTATATGTAAAAGAAATACGATAGAAGATATGTAAATTTATCGTATTCCTTTTAAAACTTATTTTGAATTATTATTGAACTATTATTGGATTGTCTGAATAAAGCGTCACTCTCTTACAGAAGTCTTTGTAGAATAATAGCTTTTAATGTCGTTTCTTGTGTTTACAAGGTAGGAATATAAATAATGCAAATAATGTAAATAATTATTACAAATAGCGAATAAAATTTTAGTCTTGTGTTTACAGTGAAACTCAGTTCGGTTATTATTTCCGCAAGATAAATTGAAGAACAAAAGGATAAACTTATCATATATATTTAAATCGGAACACCCGGAATTTAAATACTTTCCTGCTTCATCAATATTGCTTTATACACAGAGAAGAGCGTCATATTTAAATCTGCGTTCGAACGCTCGATTTTCAATGTGTTCGTCGAATATCCTGTCATTAATTTTTATGCAGAGCAAACAGGGGAAACGTAGATTACCGTGCGGCAAGTATTTCTGTTCGCGGAGTTGCAATCTCATCCGCGAAATTTCGTCGGCAAACTGAACTCGTGCAACGATCGCGTGAACGCTCTTACATCACTTAGCCGGAATCGCGATACTTAACGACCGCCTACTCGATATACTTGGTTAGTTTCCAGTTTACCATGCGCTCGCAACCTATGTTACGTATTTTATGTGCGTTTTGGCGAAATGTTTGCGAGTAGGTTAGCCGACTATAGTATTACCGCGAGAAAAATACACAGCGCGGCGCGCGTTTACTTAGCGTTCTAAATATCCCCGTTAGGTGGAATGATAAGATCTCGGTAAACAAAACGCCGGATGCGCGCGGCGCGGCCGAGTTCTTAATACCTGAGCGTGTGTAAAAGGTTCTGGGCACAAGTAAATAGGTGTTTCATTTTTTAACACTTTAACTGCCAAACTAGAACCTCAAAAATTCCATAAAATCAAAGTAAGTTATTTAACGAAATAAAAATTGAAAATAATTATATGTATGATATTGAGTGGTCCTCCAACTTTCTTGCATTTTACGGATCCTAATTAAATTTGGTACAATGAATATATTAACGTAAAAATTCATTTTACGTTTTAAAAATTCATTTTATATGAGAGTTAAGAAATGGGTGGGGGGTACCGTGGTTGACCGTGTCTCGAAGGAGGATCGAGAAAAGGGTGTTCGCGTGCGATGGCGAATGGGCGGCATAAAGACGTCAACTAAAAAGTACTTTATCGTCGCCGAGGAGGGAACGATCGTTCCGGCTATCTGATTTTCTGAGTACGTTTTAATAATACGAACAGTTGGTTGACTAATTCCCTGGAGATTGACTGCAACGATGACATGAGGGAACGGCGGACGGTCAAAGCCGCGTCGGAGAGAAAGTAATAATCGTTATGCAAAGCTGTAGTCTGTTCGAGATAACTAGGCTCCGCTTAAAAAAAGAAGAGGCTCTCTAACCTCCGACACTCCGGCCCGGGTAGCTCTGCCCGGTGTCTTACATTTTATAATTCGAGAGAGAGAGAGGAAGAGAGAGAAAAAGATGGAGGAAACGAGTAGCGAGTTACATTGGAGCACGATAAGCCGCCCGAGGTATGAAACTAAGAAAGAGAAGGGCCACGCGGAGGGCGCTATCAACCGGGGGTAGTTACTCCATTTTCTCTAAGCACCAATCAGGTACGCGTTATCAGCTCTTATGTTTATAACGTATACGGGCACTTGGCCTATGAAAACCGTACCGGGAAAGGGAATAGCTTGACGCCGTGATATCGGGCACGATAATTCGTTAGCGGGATCACCGTTTTATGAAATTTCGCGAGAGGCACAAGGTAAATGCTAATTTAGTAATATTCGATGTGTGTAAAGCTTTTAAACGCGTCGCTGACGGTACTATCACGCGCGAACCGGACCGAGTTATTTTTCCCCGGACGGATCCCGGGAATAATCTGATTTTACATTATACCGGGATCATATTTTCGGTGGAAATACGCTTTGTTTGCACCTTCGATTATAACTGTATGCACGCTGTGACGGATAAGGATCTGTCAATGGCAACGACTCGGCAATGAAATTCGATATTACATATGAACGACAAAAAAAATAAAAAAAACATTGCCGAGCGGAGAGAAATATCGGGCGTAATATATATGAACGAAAGATGCAAAAAGCATTTTATATACGCGTTTCGTTGCACTTAGAAGTCCGCTGCATAATTCATTTTACACGAATTATGCATCGATAAATGGGTTTTCCGTTTTAAAACAAATGAAATACGCGATCTATTAATTCAGCAACGTTATTGATATCGTGCTAATGAAGCTATTAATGGACTTACTCTACTCTGTTCAAGTTAAAGTAGACCGATTAAAGCGGCATCCCGGTTGCTCCGGTGATAAGCGAGACCTCCCCTTGAATTGTAGAAACTTCCTGGCGGACTTGCTTCCTCTCCGGTAAATTCTACCTGGAAGCAAAGCAGAAATAAATGTAACCGAATTTTGCCAACAAATTAAGAGTTAATTGCGAAGTTCGCCCGGAAACTTTATGCTCGAATAACGTTTGCGTTCCGCGGCACGTCGACATTTTTGTGGAAACGTATGCGAGAAGATGCACCTGTATCACCTCCGAGTATTATCATTACCAAAGTTAATTATTTTGCCGTTTCTCTTAGGTCACGTGCATTGACGTCCATACACTTTTTATTTAATAAAAACAGAAGAAGGTTCGTACGTTAAAACCAGCCTAATTATCCTGTTGGGGTTGGGTTCGGTACGTCACAGCTGAACCTTCGCCGTTTGCGTGCATTATTAAATACCACCGCGTTTCTCCATTACCGCTAATAAATGTATTAACATAACAGCTCGCGTGTCGTAAAGACGTTAACGATATTGCACGAAGGCCAGAGGCCCAGGTGTACTCGAGAATAGAATTGGACAGCGGGAAACAGCTCGAAATACACTGGTGGGGGGTAGGGGTAGGGGGAAGCGAGCATATTGATATGTCCTAATCATTCGGCTATGCCCGCGCAAGATTCGAGCAGCCACACTTCGGCCTCTAATTGACAGAGCACGATTGATCGTCACGGTTTATCGATCGAAAACGGAGAACGCGCTTGGTGCCTTTCGCGCGGCAGTAATGGAATACACAAGTACCATATCTGGCTCTGTGCGGGACGCGCTATACCTGGATACTCGGCTGTACATACATACACTCCCGTCCATAAGTCACCGGACCCTTACTCGCTTTCGTCGTTTTGTACCGAACAGCTCAAATTTCGACTCATCGGTCCACGACACCTTTTCCGAATCTTCAGCAGTGTAATCTTTATATAATTTTGCCTACTACAGTCTTTTTTTCTTATTTTGAGTCCTTAACACTTTGACTGCCAAGCTAGAAACCTAAAAAATTCCATCAAATTAATGTGTTATTTAATGAAATAAAAATTGAAAAAAATTATATGTATGATATTGAGTAGTTCTCCAACTTTCTGGCATTTTACAGATCCTTAAAAAAATTGATACAATTAATATATTAGCGTAAAAATTCATTTTAAAATTTGGACTATTTATTATTTCGTTTACGCATGCAGTTCCTTTTTTAAACGTTTATTTAAATAGCTAATATTTATTTCTATTTTTGCATACCGAAATTATCGTAAAATAGCCAAATATTACAAGATCGACAATAAAATCAAGCTAGAGAGTTATATCTGTGGTTCAATCATTCTTTTGCTGAAAACGAGTAAGTGTCCGGTGACTTATGGACAGGAGTGTGCGTAATTTTTAATTTAGAACGTCAGATATTTCACAAAGAACTAATAAAAATCGATTTTAGTCACCATTTTAGGCACTGAAATAACTTTGATGCAATGCTAATAACGATATTTTTGAAAGATACAAATGTGGTACCGTTTACTATTACTCGAGAGTTAAGAAGAGTAGAAGAAAGTTGCTCTCGAAGGTGTCTCGTTTAATTCGTTAAACCCCAAGAATTATACAGCGCCGTTGAAGCTAATTCAGCCGAGAAACAAGTCGTTCCTTCAGATAGCATTTTTTACGAGGGAACTAGCGACTTGTCAACAATAACATCAAGCTAGAGAGTTGTATCTGTGTTTTAATCATTCTTTTGCTGAAAACGGGTAAGTGTCCGGTGACTTATGGACGGGAGTGTACATACGTACACCGTACTGTATCATCCCTCGTAAATCAAAACGGAAACAAGGCGGCGCTGTTTAATTCAGCCCGATTACGGGGCAGGGAACCGAAGTAGTCAGCGTAAAGTCGAGGAAGAGCACAATGAAATTGTCGACGTCCCCGGATAGATGACATTAAATTCCGATCGCGCGTCCGCGGGACGTTCAGTGGGTCGTTAAAAATAATGTATCGTAAAGTGTGACGGACTCAGCGAATGGAAATGCTCCGTAGTCGGCACACGTACAAGCAGAGAGAGAGGGAGAGGGATAGAGGAAAAAAAAGGAAAAGATTAGTTTCCCTGGAGCGAGGAGTCAAGTAATCTCGATTTTTCAAGCGACCAGAATATCCCTGAGGTACGATGTAAGAAAATTAAGCGTCCCCAAGAACCAACCAGCTTTTTTGCAACGTTCAACTACACTTGGAAGGGTTTCTCTAATTTGTCGAAGGATAGAGAGACAGAAAGAGAGAGAGAGGGGGGGGGGGAGAGAGAGATTGGGGAGAAAGCAAGTAGATGTCCGGGCGATTCAGCTGGTGCACAGGATGACCAGCGTAGGAATAGGGCAATGGTGCAGAGACGGTCAGTAGGATTTATGTATGAGACGCCACCAGGGCTTAGAGAGATAAATTAGTCGACCTGGCAATAAAAAGTCGACTCGCGGATAGCCCGGATTACACGGATGTACTGCCAGGGAATCGATGGTGCTTCTTGCCACCTTTTTCCCCCGTTGCCTTTTCGTTTACAGACGTTATACGTTTTCTTTTCACCGTGATGTTTTTCTCTTGAAATTCTTTCAATCGTACCGCCTCCTATTTATCGACCGGCTCGAATATAAGGCGCTTCGACGTGGCTTTCTCCGATCTTTGATTTAGGGTTTCATGCTCTCAAGAACACCGTTCCCGTCCAACACACGAATATTCGTTCGTATCGCGCGAACAACACGTTTTACAGTATACACTTCGATCGATCTTACTTTGACACTGGGCTTGCGGAGCACTAAAAGTGGCCAGTTATTTTATAAAAATATCGACAATACATTCAGCCAGATTTTTGACAGCTCCGCGGTGGATACGTCGATGAATCTTAGATTTAATTTTAGTATTGGAATGTTCCACATACGTAATTTTAAATTTAATCACTTAACTGCGGAGTTTAATTTTGAAAATCCCTCCCGGCACGGAATTAAAATCAAACAATGACGAATATACTGTTATAACGTAACTCGAGTACGTTTGCACGCTTCTCCGAAAAATATTCAATTCGAAAATCTCAGGTGTGTTCAGAAGCAGCAATTTAGTCATTTACATAACCAGCATGCATCTACATTCATTCTTTTTCAATCGTCCATACAAAATCCTCCACCTTTTCTGATAGACAAATTTTTTAATCATTTTCATTTCTGTAATTTAGTGACTGTCTCTGTATAAAAAGAATTTGTTCTTGATGCTTCGGTACATTCAAAGTTTCAAGAAAATTGGTTTAGCTTTTAATCAGTTGACTGTGGAATTTAATTTTAATATACGTCGAACGCAGGACAATTGCCGCTGTTATAAATTTTACGAGAAAAGTAAAGAAAAATGAGAAAGAATTACATTTTTATTCGATAAGAAATTAACAGTTCATTAACGTTAACTGCACCGCAATGGAGATTTGGTCCAACGTGTATACACGGCAAATGGACTTAACTGGTTAAAACGTTATATATTTTATAAGAAACTAATAAAAATCGATTTTAGTCACTATTTTAGGCACTGAAATGAAATAATTCGTTGGTCTATTTGTGCCCTCGGATAGCATCATTTAATCGCAATTAAACCGCATGTTATGCAGTACAAGATTTTATTATATTTGTTACGTCCGTGATATTTGCAATATCAACTGGTAATGTTATAGATTTGGGGCAGGAAGTGAAGCAATTGGAACATAATTCTGTCAGACGGCACCGCAGCGGTACGTTAATTACGAAACACAACCATACCTAATCCGTGATTAAGGACGACCGCAAGATGTTGGTCTATGATGCTCTCACCTTGTACCGCGTGGCCCTTCAAACTCGAAGAAACACGGATAATTGTGATGAAATGATAATCAGGCACAGTTCCCGAGTATTTCGAAAAGACCACAAGCAAAAACAACAGATTTAAAACAATCCAATATCAACAATATCGAAGAAGAAAATCACGGATCGAGTAATTCGTTTCTCCAATAAACAATTGAATCTCCAAACTCACCTTCATCAGAGATCACAATTTCAGTCGTGAGTCAGTGTTTCGCAGTACTTGCAACAAAAACAGAGACAAGTAGTAGCACCGAAAGTTTCATTTCGTAAGAAGAAAATATATTAAATTCGAGAGACACCGCCTGCTGCCCGTATTTCCGGTGTCGAGTTGCACCGTCAACGTTGTTGCAGTGCAAGCAGAATTTTCTTTTCTATGCCTTGCAATCGGATTCAGTTTAAATTAGTATTCGCGCGTCGTGAAAAATTTTACAAATTCATCGCAGGAATTTGTCACTTCGTTCGTGTTGATTACGATGGTGCTTATCTTCGTCAAGATTTTCTCTGTATTGAGAGAAAAGTGATTGTTTAACCCCTCAACTTGTACGCTCGAGTTATTTCGAGCGGCGTTGTATTTTATGCTGCTATAATTTTTCACACTTGAATATAATCGAGAATTGAAAATAACAATGTGAAAGCAAAGAAAAAGAATCGTTTTATCGATATTTATCATTTACATGGGATTGTAAGCTATAACACTTATTTATTCAAGAATAAAATATAGCCTTCTTCCATGGAACCATGGAACGGACCATTTCCATTGATTTTTTTGGCCGGTTTAAAAAAAAAAACTGTGCGTTAAGGGGTTAACGTTATCGATAAAAATCGGACATTTTGCACGCACTAACCTAACAGCTCGAACGGATTCGTCCGAAGATCTTGCGAATAATTTTCGAACGATGGATTTTTCGTAGTGCTGCGTATCCGTGCTGGCGATTTGCGAAAATTCGGAATACACGGTGAACAATAAAACTGGGTCACGGATTTATTCAATGGTGCTTCGAAAAGTAATAACGCAGTAGTGGAGCGGCGCTATCGATGGAGCGCCGACTTGATTCCTTGAAAGCTGCTTATTAGCTGTTCCGAGACCGATGAAATCGAAGGAAATGTCGCTGCGGCCCGGCCCGACGCCGCGCCGACTACTGGTCGCATCCTCTTCGATGCCGATATTTCCGCTAATCGTTAAATAAACAATCGGCGCCGTTCCCCGGCTCGATTGACAAACGTTTATCGGCGATAGGTGGCGGCGAGCAAAAAGACCAACTCCTAGCCGAGAACATTTGCAATGTAAATGACAATCATTCTCTGATTGGAGTATTTGCGGGTGAAAGGACTCGGCTAGTCGCAGTCAAGTGCGCGCGGTCGAATTAAATACTTCCGTGCTCCTCGAACCTCGTGCTCTCGAATATTACGTTGCTCGCTCTTTTGTTTTCCTCGTTCTTATGTAATTCCCTGGGAGCAAAATTTTTTGAATAATTCCGGCCCCCTTCCCCTCCCCCCGGGTCTTTCATTTACGCGTAACCCCCTCCGCGGTCGCCCTTCAAATTACAGTTTCGCATAATTAGCCTATAAGGAAAAGCTTCGGCAGCCCGGCTCCGCGAATTCTCTCTATTCCGTGAATTCAATTTGGATCGTAATTACTTGTTTAATTCACGATATGGTGGAGCCTCGATTATGCGAAATAATCAGTAGGGCTTCAGTGTTCGGATAACATTCGGTGCTCCCGGAGCTTTCGGAAAAACGCACGAATATTTTGGAAGCACGTTGAATTGAATTTTGTTCAAAATGTTCTTCCATAACGGTGAAAAATGAGGCAGCGTTTATAAATCCAAAGGGTAAAATACTTTTAATAAGCGAGCATGTTTTGTAATAACTTTTCAAATAAATATCAAATATCAGCTAATAGAAAAATTAGCAAGCTACGATGTTAAAGTGAATCTTCAGCGGTTTGTAAAATAGATTTTTCCCCCGTCCTCATGTAATTCTCTCCCGGCAAAAATTTTTTAATAATTCCCATCCCCTCGGGTCTTTCATTTACGCGTAACCCGGTCCCGCGGTCGACCCCTAAAATTACAGTTTCGCATAATTAGCTTATAAGGAAAAGCTTCGGCAGCCCGTCCCCGCAAATTCTCTCCGCGAAGTCGGACTCCAGCGAATTTTTGCGAGCTTTATTCCCTCCGCTCAAAGAAAACCGCGACAGCCGGATATAATTTCGCGGCATTGTTATCCGCGTTATCTCGACAACGCGGTGCCTTGATGTTTTCGTTCGGCGAAAAATCCGATCGATCCCGCACGCGGCCCGCATTTTTCGTTTGCGATTGCCGCCCGCTGCGCTGTTGCGCCGCGATAAAAAATGACAAAGATAACGCAGCGCAACTGTGCGGCCACGCTGGAACGCGCGTATCGCGGCCTGTCAATTATTTAGGTCGGTTCTCCCTCGACAAACTAACTTGATTTCCGGTGACACGGTCCCTTCAAAACGATTAACGGTGAAAAAGCCTAAATCGCGTGTTCTCCCGGCGCGGAATCCGAATCCTGGAACTAATATGAACGGCGGGAAAGGCAGAGGTACGAAAATTGCCGAGCGGCATCCGAATATTGCGGGGAAATTCGATTTAATTCCATTCGATCGCATTATGCGTACCTACACATGAAGTATTGTGTCGCTGGAAGCAAGTGCCTGTCAAAACCAAGTATTGAAAATCGAAGCCAGACGCACATTATGTAGGATTCAATGGGGTCCCTCATATATCCAATTATCTGCTTCCTTATAAGATCAGATTTGTATGAATTATATATATTGTGTTGCCGGATCAATGGAAAGTGTTTTTTTCCCCTCCGTTGTAATTGAGAACCCGTGTGCCCGTTTAACACTTTGAATGCCAAACTAGAAACCCCAAAATACCATACAATTAAAGTAAGTTATTTAATGAAATAAAAATTGAAAAAAATTAAATCTATGATATTGCGTGGTCCTCCAACTTTCTTACATTTTACAGTTCCTAATCGAATTTGGTACAATGAATATATTAACGTACAAATTTATTATAAATCCTGGACAAATAATTCCGTCATCCACATATGGGTGACATGGTATTCAACGTTTTAACGTGTTTTTCGGTGTTTCGCGTCCCCGTTGCATAAGAATCGTGCATTTGTCGGGCCTGCATCCGCGTTTATTGATTCCCATAGTTACGTGACTAGCGTCCCGTCACATCTCCCCGCGGTAATCGATCAAAATTATACGGATGGTTGTCGACACTGATACCGTTTACAGATCATTCTCGATGGCTGTCTGGGTACCGCCACACCTACACATTCGAGCGCGCCGATACGTGAAATCGAAGTCAGAATTTTGGGAACGTCACGAGCACTTGCATCGCGGTAAATAATGACTCGTCCGATATCAACACAATTTTTTCCATTTCAACGAGATCTCGTTGATCTCTCGGCCGGTCCTGATTTTCTCTCTGCACGACATGCTCTCACGAAGATGAAATAAAGTTGAATTTTCGACGACCACTCGGTGCCTGAGGATTTTTATACTTTCGTTTGAAAATGTAAAAGCGATGACCAGAGAGAGAGAGAGAGCAAGAAAACGGGTTTTCAATTGGATTCAGATGGCTTCGATTCTTGTTTTTTAACTACTTGAATCAAATACTACAAATAGCTGGCATAAAATATTCGAACAAAACCGTATATTAAATGTGAATAGTAGCATTGTGTATATATCAGACAAATATGAGTTGATAGTAGTTTAGAAAAATATTAATAAAAGGCTTGTTTCTTCTACATCTATGTGAAAATTATAAAGAATCAAATACTACAAATACCTGGCATAAAATATTCGAACAAAACCGTATATTAAATATGAATAGTAGCATTGTGTATTTATCAGACAAACATGAGTTGATAGTAGTTTAGAAAAATATTAATAAAAGGCTTGTTACTTCTACATCTATGTGAAAATTATAAAGAAAATGAAATAAGATAAGAAAGCAACACTTTTTAATATTTCTGAAGGTGAAAATAGACATTCCCACAGAAATGTTCTGAATGATTAGGGGTGATTGGGCCCTTCCTTAAGTCGGCGTGTAATTTGAACGTATTCACGTTTGTACCAGCATTTTCATTATATATGACTAGACAGTGGATTTTTATGCAAAATAAAAATTTTCTACCAAAATTGCAACAAACTGGAACGAAATAGAAATTTATTTTCTTTCCTAACATGTTTAATAGGTTGAAAATAATATAACAGTATTTCTAAATTTGTCTAATGTTCTTACTGTTTTAAATTACACCTACCCATTTTTGTAATAAATGTATAAAATCCGATGTCTATATATGACTATAGAAACAGTGTAAATATTCTCCACGATGGAAATATGAATGAACTCTTGATTTTCCCACTGTTCTTCGAATTGAAGGGTCGGTCGATCCCTGGCGAGCAGATTAGTGTTTCATTAGAGCGAGAAGAAACCAACAAACGAGAGGCAGGATTTTAAAACGAAGTAATCCCGTTGCCCGCTAATCTTTCCCGAAGAATTACAGCAAGTTTTCTTGCGATCCGAGCCAAGTTCTTCGGGCCGGTGTGTCTGTTTCGAGTAGATTCTCGCCTGCCGTGAAATTCAATCTCCGGTGAAAGTTTGGTCCGGAACGGAAGAGCCGGTGCAAAGCTTTTGATATTATTCGGAGCGTAATTTCAATGATGTACGGTCCCGATATCGCGCCCACCACGTTCGTCATGTTCTCCGAATTCGATCCTCGGGGTTATTTTAAACATATTCGCAGTTTCTACGCCGGATCGGGGAACGCTGACGAAGAAAAAAAAAACAAACTTTGTTCCGCGCGCGTCGCGTCGATTTCGCGGCCGGATATTTCGATTGCGTTTCCAAAAACTGATCCGCAAAACTGTGACAATTTCGAACATTGCGGCCTGGGATCGTAACGGCGATCATAATAGCACCATTCATTGGACATTCGAAAGAGGATTTTACGGACACGCTGTATCAAAGTACAGCATGCAAATGCGATTATGCGATATAGCAGGGGATCGATCGTTCGACTCCGACCGGTGCCCCTCTAACTATAGCTGGACCTGTCGCGGCACGGGAAGCCGATGTTGGGTCGTCTGTGACCCGGCATAGTGTGTTCGATTGGTGAAAAAATAATTGCTGTTGTCATCGGTTTAAAACTTCCAAAATCTATCGATTTGTGTTCTGTCTTTTGTTATAGGCGTTTACTATTGGGTTATCTATTCATTTTTGTAGTAAATGTGTGTAAAAGAAATACGATAGAAGGTATATAAATACCTAGGTAGGTATTAATACTCCTTAAATTAGTATCATTAGTAGAATTTTTACTATAAATTAGTATTCCTTTTAAAACTCATTTTGAATTAGATACGCATTGCGCATGCCTGTAAAACAAAACAGCGGACTGACACATTACAAAATCTAATTGATTAGGATTGTCTGAATAAAGCGTCGAGAAAATAATCTTTCTGTCGCGGCCGTTTCAATTTCTACTACTATGGACCGTTCTATAAAATTTAGAACAAGGAAAAACTGTGTTTCGCTTTTGCTAGAAAATCCTGTACGACAGAAAGCAAATGGAAATGTGCTTAATGTCTCTTAATGGAAACTTTCTTCTGTATTTCATGAAAGGTTTTATTTCAAGTTGAAAGGGAACGAATGGATAAAAATGAACAAATGGTACTAAATACGGATATTGAAGATAGACGTGGTGCGTGCATTAATTCTTGGATTAAGAGTCCCGTGTAATTCTAACGTGAAATTCGCTAGGAAACTGCCAATTTTACGCCAGTTATGCTGCAGACGTTTGATCCCCGCATAGTGGAAGAATGAACATTACTTACGAAACGAAGAGAGTTACAGTCTTGTTATTCTGTTGCTTTCTTTTCGTCTGTGTGTATTCAATTTCCCGGCGAACATTATCCGTGCATCGTTCAGTTCGTAGAAAACCGAGAACCGGTGGGCATGCGGGATATTTTAATATCAACATCTAGCGTTACCAACTCGGAGGGTAGCGATCCACGATTTATGTGTACGCCAGGGAAATATTTGTAGCAATATTAGATGCCTCTACGCGCGTGCTGTAAAATATTAAGGTTACAAAGTGACTGGTTGTTTCGAAGTTTTCCAAAATTCAAAATACACCGAGAAAAGTCTCCTGAATTATATCGCACGAAAGAATTTTACCTCAATTTCGGGCAAACTAATCAAATGAATGTAGTATAAGGTATCCCGTGTATATTCACTAATTAAATCAACCTATTATAAGGTATCCCACGTACATTCCATTTCAGTGGGCTTTATTAATGAAGATCGTTCGGGAGCGTAGAAACAACCTCGTTGCATTCTTGTTACTAAATATTCAACTTGGACAGACATACATTCGAATTACATGCTTCTAACAGCTCGCTCGACAATGACGACGATAAAGTGCCCATTAAAGTAAACTCAATTAAATTCACCGGAGTCCGGATCTATTTTGATCGTCATTAAATTCTTCGGTTTCTGGCCATTTAAACAAACAGCTGTTCGGAGCAATAGAGAGATTGACGTGTCTACAAGAAATGCCTTCAGGAATATGTTTGAAAATATTAACAAACGAAGCGATTGTATAGCTATAAAAATGATCCGTCGAGGGTGAAATATTGCTATAATCAACGATTACGTAGCACTTTTAATGAATAGCAGTTCGTTAAATTCCGTAACGCGAGCATGGGCTTCGTTTCCAACCACCGGCGCTGCCGCCGCGGATATCACAATGGGCGCATCTAAAATTAACAGATAATATTCTGTTTGTGCCCGGAAACGCTGGAAAAGTTATCATTACCAGCGCATAAATCGAATTGACAGGAAATTAAATGAACATGCGCAAGAGATTGAAACGTTCGGACAAACATTTTAAATGAACGCGCATTAATGTAAGCTTGTAATTCATGCGTATCCGATATTTAATTTGGCTTAAATTAAATCGTGATAAAAGCGATGTGGGACAAAATTTAAGCGCACGGCGCCGACGCATTTACCGCGGGAACAGGGCCGATTTTTATCAATCCTGGCTCCCCATTATTTACCCGTTACCGATGTAAGCGATACGCGTTAAAGCTCGTATTTACGAACGCCGCGTTTCGAGGTGAATTTCGGCTCATTTTTTTCCTTCTTTTTTTTTTAAATCCCACGCGTTTCAAACGATTTAGGCGAAAAGCTATTGATTTGTGCTGCGCGCGCTTTAAAACTCTTTCGGAGTTACGAGCTCCGTTATTAAAACCGTAACAGACATCAGAATGTTGTATGAAAATATCATTTTCACTGTGGTGTTCCCTGATGTAACCGTAACCGTACCCTTATAAATATTACAAAACAGAATTTATCTAGGTTTCTCCGGAATTTTTACAACAATATGCGATGGAACGAAGATACAGTCAGTGTCATTAAGTATTCTGCGGTAAGTTTTTTGTTACGAATAAACAGATGCATAAACTATATGTATACAAAATTTTAACAAAATTGAATTATTGATAACAAAATTATATTAATTTTAATCTACATAATACATAATAACAGACCACAAAAGTATTCCTACCATGCTTGACGGAGTTGAGTTTATTCTGCTTATAAACATATAACTTATACGATACACATTACATACATACAGTGTCCTCATACACTTATGAGACTGACTGTATGTACTTGATAATTTCTAACGGAAGCATCTCCGTGACTTCGGTAATTGTAAAGTCAAAAATGTGAAATCGATTCCCAGATATTTGACCGTGGATAATTTAAAAATTTTTTAGAGCGCACATATCCGCCTTTCGCGGTCGAAAGTTCATGTCTAGTGTTTCAAAATGCGGAGAAAAGAAGATGCGACGAAATTCGGAGTTTGTTCGAAAGCGACAAAACAAACAAGACCGCGAACGCTACGGTAAATAGTTCCGAAACAGTGCAGCGTGCAGGGCAAAACGACAATCTAGTTAGCGCAACAGCGCAGCACAGAGACAGTAATATTATTTTTGCAAGCGAGGTTCTCGCAAACTGCAACTGTAATAGATGTTAATATTCTTAACATTGCCGCGTGCGTATTCCCACAAGGCGGCGGCACAGGGCAACTTCTCAAGCACTACGTTCACATCCGAATAGCTCATCCCCGTTAATGTTTGCTAATAGACTTAAGATGCAGGGCCGTTTTTCCTCGGAAACTCGAGGGCCGTGTTAAAATCTAACTTGGTCCCTCAGACTCCAGGCATTCCGGAAGTTCTAAGGGAGAGCTGTATGAAAAAAGAAACGCTCCATATCCGGGCAGGATAAGATATTTGCCTTGAACTTTTTTACTCGCGTAATCCTCGGTCGGATAACTTTTTAAAGCCGATATATAGGCGGCACGAAGGGGGGAGGAGTGGGAGCGAGAGCTTTTAAAATGCGGTTATAAAATTGTCAGCGCCCCGGCAACACATACTTCTTAGGCTTTCACGGTTCGTGCCGCGGAAATAATTTTACGACGATCCGTGTAACCGAACTCGATCCGCTCACGCGCACATGCGCAACCTCTACCAAGTGCTCTCGACACGTACATAGATACGTGTAACCGAAAAAGACAGCGACAACCGAATTTAACCGGTTGATAACGTAGCAAATGAATCGTCGCGTATCGCTAATTTGCGTTACAATTTACAATTCGCGGTTGCAGATTATAATTATCAATTCTAACGATATCCTATTAACATTATCAGCATTAAATCAAAATTATCGAGCACCGAAATGATTTATTAAAACATATCAATAATATCTGCATAAATGTATGCTGATCCAGGCCCTATCAAAAGCGTTCCCTCCACACTCGTGTTAAACGTGTACACTGGGCTACTGCATACTGCTCGTCACGTGAAATTAAAAGGAATATAATATTGATCAAAGTGCATAACGAGCAGACGTGCAAGTGATATTATTTCGCACTGATTGGCTCTGTTTTATCACGGTGTGTAATTCACTTTTAAGCTGATAATAAAGCGACATCATTTTTACCGTAATAGAATCTGAAAATTTGAAATTCATCGACGTTGATTACGACGTAGCTTACTTCGACCAATAAGTTTGTTCAAAAAAATAAAGTCGCGTTTGATAGTTTTCTGAGAAACGTATTCAACATTTTTAGGAGAGCAAAGGGTACACCCTTTAATTCGGCTCAAAGTTGCACTCAGACCTTTCAGCGATGATAGGACCCGTATCATTATTCCTTATTAATTAAAAGGAAAAATTGGTAAGCCCGCACCTCCTGGATCCACTCTATCCAACGCGAGTGTAGAATGCAGCGATGTAATTTGGGTTGCCTTTGACCAGGCGTTTCACGTTCACTGCCATCTACTGCCTTCGCTCTCGATCCCAATGCGAATAGGGGTCAGCAGCAGACACTGTAACAAAATTGCGCTTAAAAGCGTCCCTTATCTGTAATAGTTCAACAGGCAACGATAAAATTCTTGCAAACACATACGATGAAAGAATACCATACTATACCGGTACTGTATACTATAAACTAACTGTAAACTGTAACCTGTATACTAAATCAAGTTTATTTAACTTTGACTTGGACTATTTATTTTCTATTAATTCGGATGTATTCTTTGACGGCTGGTCTATTTAAATTAAACGAATTCGTTCTTTATGTTACAGAACCTGAGGGGAAACAGAGGCTTCGACACCAATAGGACATATCGATAGCCAAGTTCGAGATACGATTTCTTCGAGCAGGAGAGAATATGTGAGTACCAGCAGTACATGTTACTAATTAAACTTAGTTATTGAACATTTTATATTATATTTAAATTGTATTATTTTTCAATTGTGCTATTTCCAGACGTGCTTTTTTTTAAATTTGCAAAAAGCACCAGAGATAAATTTACACGATCTAAACATGCCACTAGGTATCAACAATGTATCAGGCTGCCGATAATTCATCGGTGGCCAATTAGTATCGATTTACAGTTGATTCTTTAATTTACCGGTTACGAAACGGGCCAGCTCACCACTTAAACGATCGATAGAATTAACTGTCAAGCGGCATTAAGAAGGAAAATGTTCAATGAGATTTTTTTTTTCTTGCTCGTGTTGCGAAACTTTAAATCGCCCGCTATCTCGGGGCGAAACTTTATCCGGAAGGGAAATGAATTTACGTTTCGTGTTAGGGCTGATTGTAGAAGGACCATAAAAGTTTTAAGTACTCCTGTTAAAGGCGATATACTTGTTCCGAATTCTACCCGTATGTTCATCCGCAATACTCGCGCGTCGTGCAACCACCGTGCTATCTTAACTGATAAATTCTGAAATTGCAGTTCTTAGTGCGCTCCCTTAGCGTACGTTGCTACCGTGTCCCTGCAGTCCCAGACGGCCTCCGACATATCGGTCACGTACGACCGTCGCGGAGAATCGCATTCGTACGACCCAGCAACGTTATCGCCGGGTAAACATCGATAGGGAAGCATTGTCATAATACACACGGCCGTGCACTTGCGCACTTCCAAGCTGCGTCTAGTCTAACCGCCCCGATCTGGCTTAGGTCTGGCTAGTATCGTTACTCGATATCGCTCTATCGCCGCACCGAGAGCCTTCTATTATGACACATGTTCTTACGTTCCTGCGGTTCGATGCAGCGATAATTTCTTCACGGCAAAACCCGCCCCGTAATCTCTAGATCGCTAGACCGAGCCTCGAACTTTCTAACTCGTAATAATGCGTGTCTCGATCTATCTGAAAACTTCCACAACGAAATGCCACTTATATATCGTGTGCAAACGCTATTCCTTGGTCCCTCGATCTGAATCTAATCCCATGATAAAACCTTTTTGCTTTGAACGAGAATTTGGGTCGTCGAGTTACAGGCAAACTTCCCGTTTTATTCCAAAATGGTTTGTAGTTGACCAGTTAAGAGAAGTTTTCCACGCGAACAATAGTAACCACTTGTTCTGTCCTCAAATAGCGAGAGTCGATGACTGAAGACACTCTTTAAGTCTTCTAGATTGTGTAACGAGGCCACTTTTTTAAAAAAGTTTACTTGTACAAATTTAAGAAACATATTTAAAACATCAGTAATTGCTTCAGAAGTTGAAATTTAAACAACATACGGCATGGAATCCGAGGTTCACTTTCATCAAAAGTGCACAGCTTATAAAAACCTGATTTTTTATATTTTTCTATAAAATGGTCAACTACTGGTGCCTTTACCTTAAGGGGCAACTTCAGCTTCTTACTATGTTTCATAACAGAAAAAAACCAAGTCGAAGAGTGCGAAAGTGTGTAATTCACTCTTTAAAATCAACGTAGGGTGATACGGTGTATGTCGTGTGTAGAAAGATAAGATGTCCAAATCCTTATAGATTTCGATGTCTTACGTCAGTGGTAGAAATTTGGGAATAGGTTGTCAGAAGGCAGCAGGGGCGTGTACACGCCAGTAGAAACGAATAGACGGACATGAGACCTCAACTCAAACACCTGCGGCTTTCGAGAAGTCCGCGGTGCGTCTAAATATATGGTTGGTTCCAAAGGTACAAAGGTACAAAGGTTCAAAGGAACAGGTGGAGGGAGGAGGGGGGAGGGAGTTTTAGGAGTCCCGGAAGTCTTGGGGTCTCGAAGGTCCCTGGGATCCCACGGATCTGGACCTCAAGAGCTCCCTAGATCCCTCGCGCGCCTCCTGACACCGTCGAGACCTCCCGTGACCTTGAGTCCTCCGGTATCCACTCTACCCGAGATCACACGAAACAGAGAAATCTTTGGGTCACTTAATGCATCAGGTTCATGGGTACATGCTGTATCTAGGAGTCTACACGCGTTTCTAGCTAATCTCTCATCGTATTCGGCCTCCGCCAGCTTCCTGACCCGTCCATATCGGGTTCTACTAATTTGTCGCTAGCTCAATTGTCTTCCATTAGTGTTTCTTCGTCTCCAATCTCTCGGACCAATCCGTCACCGTCATCTATGGCTTCCAGGTTGCTCCGCCGTTGGCCGTCGTTATCGCTATCGCCCTCAATCCATTTACATCAGTTCCCATCGATCTCTGTTTAAACACCAGTGTCTCTATTGCATTTTCCGCGTCTCTTAGAGTCTACGTACACCGTCGGCGATATCATACAGCTTCTAGCAATATATTAACGTCCGCTATATAGCCTTTGACCAATCACTCGTTAGGAGAAAATGTTCTATATGCAAAGGCAAATGCGCGCTGCCACGGTGCAGGTGAATGAAAGTGTGACACACAGACGACGGACGGAAAACTACGTGACCCGACGTGTAGGTAGTAGAGATGTATATCTACTGGTAACGTCTGCCTATAACGTGTGCTCGCTGTCCGAATATTCAAATATTTACTCTCTTTTTTTTTGCCGGCAGAAGTCGGCTTACGGTACATCGATCATATCTTGGCGTATCCGTTATTGTTTGAAGATACATAATACGAATAGCACATAGTACGGCAGGTACAACTTTTTGTTTGCGATTCTTCTCGTGCATCGATCGGTTCCAGACATTAGCTAGAAACTGTTTATTTTTCTTTTTTTAAGTCGATTCTGTTTTATCACGAAGATAAATACTCGAGCAATTAACCCGGCCATTCTACATAGTTTGTATTAGACTAGTCGGAGAGCATCGTTTTTACGTGAGCATCTTTAATTTCATAGCATTCCAAGAATCGTCCTAGCAAACCGTTCCATTATACGTTTCTCCGTATCAACTGCTTTCTACCTAATCCTCGTGCTGAGCATAATTTTCCCCATTAAATAACTATGAGAAAAACGGGTCTATTAACTGCACAAGCATGGAACTAGTTAACTCCTTTCCCCGTATTCCCGATGAAGTGATTATCCACAGGGCATCGGAACCTGTTCGATCGAACCTTTCACCAAGAAGAAACCGTTGATGAAAAAGGAAGTAAACGATACGTTAAAAAATACAGCCATCACTGTAAGATGGTCGATCGTGATTAAACTTGGACAGAATAATTGAGACTAATGCGGGAACGAGCAATTTATCAGCGTTGAAACATTTCCGGTGTCCGTAAAAATCGACATTTCTAATACTTTTTGACTGGGACGCAAAAACCCCAGGTTCTTGGCAAGAGTAGAAGGTATTTGCAATGTTAGGTATCTTACACAGTTTGGAAACTTAAAATATTATTTCAAGAGTAGAAGATATTTGCAATGGAAACTGTAAGGTACCTAACATTGCAAATATCTTCTACTCTTGAAATAATATTTTAAGTAAGAATTGAAATTTTGACTAATCGAATACATTTTGTTTATCAGAAATGCGAAATCATTTTGATTTGATACTTGAAATATTTGTTAACAATAGGAATAAATTGTTTCGTGTATACAGAATTAAACACAAATTCCTTTTTCAAACAAAATTCCATAATTTTTCGTAATTCTTCGTGTGAAACACAATTTTTTAATGCTACTTTGATCTCATAACGAACGCGAAAAACGTAATTTCAAATTTATGCGCGCAATCGAACGCTCAGGTACTAATTTACTATACTACCTTGAACAATTTCCTATAGTTCTAAAAATACCTATATACACTGATAACAGTTCAATGTATAATATAAATCAGCGGAAAAATCTTAAGATAAACGGCCTCGAAGGAAACTCGGACGATAAAGGCAAATAGAAACGACGAGTACGGGTTAACAGGTTAAGAATGCACGGGGGTTACGGTAACAAAGGGATATGCGTTCTCGCGTGCCCTTGCATCGAAGAGGGAAGAAGAAGAAAACCGTGTGGATCCGAAGGTGCGAGAGTAAATAAACACATAATACCAGGAATACGGTAAAGTGCGTGTGCACGTAGGTTGGGCACGAAAGTAGGTACACCGTGAACGATATCAAACGGCGCTATCGGGGGATCGGAGCGTTCGGGCGATCTCGGCTCTTGCCGATGTCTCACGAAGCGGGCTGAAAGCAAAGCGCGCGGCAGACGGTATTCACGCGCCGAGCTATCTGGTTGTCCCTCGCGTCGAGTCTCGGAACACTCTCTACATTCGAATTGACGTTCGTAAAAGTCTGTTCGGGAGAACGAGTTTCGCATCGTCCTCGTGTATCCGCCACGTTTTCTCGGCGACGAGTTTTGTGCTCCGTCCGTTTCCCGAAAGCGCGCGGTTCTCACGCCACCAGTTTCTTCGCCGCCAAGAAAAAGGAAGTTAGACAACAGTGGGTTTTTTTTTGTGATGTGCACGAATTCGACGAGCCACTTCAAGATGACGAGCCACCTCAAGATGACGATCGCCTGGGTCTGCCTCATCGGGCTGTTGTGTTCTACGGCTGTTAAAGGTGCGACTGAAGTTAACATCATCCGTACTTTCTTTTTCTATCGCGGCGTCGTCGGGCATGAAACCGATGGTGACACGTCGGGTTAAGAATGTTGCAACGATCGGTCCGGCGGTCGATCGATCTATCGTGTCCGTGTCCGTGTTTCGAAACCGGCCGTCGTCGTTGAAAGGCGGGAAAATAAACGATGAAAACGTTGCGGCACGCGATCCGAACGTTCACAACGCGGCGTAACCTTCGACGGCGTTTCCACGAGAACTGGTATCCCGGATCGATGAAGTTTCGAACCAGTGAGAGACCGTGTTCTCCGCCGAGCGCAAAATTATGAGGGATCGATACGTAGAGATGCGGGGAACGGTTAAATATGATTTGACCGATCACGGACGCGGGCTAATCCCCCGGCCGAAATCACGGTCGATCGGTCAAACCAGACAGACTGCTGCCAGACTGCGACCAACTTGCGCCGGCATGATCAAACGAATTGCGATCGGCTCTAGGACTTTTTTTTTTGTTTTCTTCGAGAGAAACGAACGTTTCGCGTCCGGTACCCGACCGTCCCGCCAAGACGATCATCACTGACGCGGCAATTCGTGCGGCCACTGCTAAGGTCAAGCAAATGGGAGATCATGGTCGTCTTAATTGTGGCATGGATGACACCCGAGCGACTTCGAATGTCAAAACCCAATTATTTTCACGGAAGTATTCCAACTGATACGTTATCGGTGGAATTGCCTTTCTGAAACGGGGATTCGAAAAATGAAATTATTCTACCTGACAACCTGTGAACAATTCTGTTGTAGTAAGGGCTATCCCGATAATGTTTTGTTTTTTAACGTTTTTTCTTTTTATGTTAATGGTACAATTGATGCACACCATTCATCCGTACAATCAGAAATAATGGCACGGTGTCGTCACAGTTTAGCCATTATGGTTTTGGGTTTTTGTGTCGTTGATTTTTCACTGTAACTGTGCAACTCTTTTTCGCTTGTTTTTGTTCGACGGTTATGCGGCTCGCTGGAATTCCAACCTAAAATGTTTCCAGCAATATAGCACAAAATTTATTAATTGTATCGTCACGTTTTTTAAATTCTTATACGTTGTAACTACGCTGAAGTTCCTCCTTTTTTTTGTGATTGATAAAAGTTTATTTTTGAATATTTATTACGTATTTGGCGAAGGTGATTTGTTGAACGACACTTCAGTCAACATGTTCTACGCTATCTCAGAAACAGGAAACACTGCAGTTTTTACTGCTTGATATTATATCAGTATTACGTTTCGTAAAAACAATACCGGTGCGTTTTTTTCACCTGGTTCAAGCATAAGTTGAAATGAAAAAATAATATAATAACGCGTGTTTATTCAATTTTATTAGAAGATAGGCAACTGAAAGATAGCTTAATTAACTGACCGCTATAATTTTATCGACCACGATTCCCAAAAAACTCGTGAAACAAATGAAAACGATCATAAACAATTGTGCATTGCGGTTTGCTTAATGTAATTAACGTTTACACGATTTTTATAATTAATACTTGCTGGCAGTGTTCAGACAGAAGCCATTGTCGGTGATCGTCAATAACTTTTCAAGTGCCCTCAACCAGTATTAACTCTTATCCCAATAAACGGGTTTCCACTTGTAACTGGGGCTTCAAACTTTGCTTACTTCTCTTTTGAAAAATGGCACACCGTTTTGAATCCTCGTTGCTCGAATAACGTCACGGCTCGGACTAGCAATACGAAGACTTGAATCTAATAATTAACATAGAAATTGGTACTAAAAAGAAGAAAAAAAAAAGAAATAACTTATTTCAGTACCTGTTAAAAAACTATGACTCTCTTCAACGCCCGTTTCGAAAACGTTACGGTCACTAAACGATATCTGTTTAATATTTAATATAAAAGAAACGGCAGTTTTTAATATAAAATGTAACAGTCGTAAACTTTAGAAGCGTCTTGGATTATATTTCCTCCTCAACATTTTAATACGCTCTTAACGTGGCAACTTTGTTTCTTTTACAACTCGGACGGAGTTTGTTAGCCTACTTCGACAACAATAGGGGCTAGGACGATGGCTTATGATTTTTCTGTAAAGTAGTCGGATACTATTTCAATTCTAGCCTCGTTCCCACCGTTGTAGTATTTTCCCCCTTTCTGTTGGTTATAATGTAAAACGGAACGGTTACCTTGCCTGAAAGTAGATACGAAACGAGCGTACCCGGTTATTCATCGATCTAAAGTTAGGAATAATGCTCGGCATCGAGCAACCACCCTCGCCGGCTTTTGTTCATCGCAACAACAGTACCACTGAAACATTTAGACTGTTTATTGCTCCGGCTGTTCTTCGCAATATTCTTCCTGCCGCGATTCAAGGATATCGCTCGTTTCGCATTACATAATTGGAATGGATGCAGCTCGTTTTATCGAAGCGACGCCGCTAACTTCCTCTTGTAATCCTTTCTTTTCCTTCTTCGGCGAACTTCCGCGTAACTTTGCCGCGGTGCACGCGCCGCTTCCTGTATCGTAAACCGATAAATACGAGAAAGTTTCAATTAAATAATGATCGAATACAACTTAATAAACGAAACGAGCACCACCGGCCAAGCCGGTGTACTAATCAGTGTCCCGTTGTATCATAATTATCCCCCGTTGGAAGCTTCATTATCGCCGTGACGGAGCGGCGGGGGAAAATTCGGTCGAAAGTTTCGATTTCTATAGAAAATGGCGGAACGGTGTCTTCCAGCGTTTGTGTTGAGGTTGTGTCCGGTTTCAGGCGAAAACCCACGGAGAATTAACTACCCCGCTAGCAGACAGTCAAGGTGAACATTATTTCGCGAGAGAAATCCTAATCTTGCTCCACGTGCGCTGCATCGTGGAACGCAGCGACGGAAACGCCTCGCGTACACGGAAAGTTTAAGGTCGCATTTACACGAAATGCCTCTCGCTCTGTGCGACTTGGTCTCGGCTGGTGCTTACCTTGGGCTGTAAAGAAAGGTCGATGGATAATGTGACGCAATCGGAATCGCTAAAGATAGTACATGCGTCGGTGCAACGCTGCAAGTAATGCAACTCCCGACGACGGTACCCTTGCAATTCGCAACTGGACTCGCAATCTTCGCTGAATAGGCTACGGGTGTGAATGGCGAAGACGAGTTTAACCGTTCGTCGTTGCCGTTCCGTACAGAAACGTTGATTCTGTAGCTCTGTTTCTCCAAAAATTTCCAACGTTTCCACCTCGTGTTTACCTTCGCCCGGAATCGATGGGAATTCGGTCGCGTGACTTTGTTCGTGAGTCACGTTTTTCGACCTACTCAGCGCACTGCCGCGATTCCTGGAATCGACAATTATCGACCAGTCCCGCCACCTGTTTCATTTAAAATTTCTGCATACAAACTTGCGCTGGCTCGAAAGTTATTCGAGAAAATGGACTTCATTGTCGCCGAAGTGGTATTCAGGTTGGCAGCGTAATTTAAGATAATTTTTTCTGGTCAGCTGAAATGTCCACGAACCTTGAACTAACATCATAAAAGCATTATTAACACTTTGAGTGCCATGTCACCCATATGTGTGTGACGGAATTATTTTTACGTTAATATATTGACTGTATCAACTTTGATTAGAATCTGTGAAATGCAAGAAAGTTGGAGGACTACTCAATATCATATATTTAATTTTTTTCAAGTTTTATTTTATTAAATAGCTTGCTTTGATTTTATGGAATTCTTGAGATTTCTAGTTTGGCAGTCAAAGTGTTAAGATTGTCATTTTAATCACCGTCTTTTAACAGAGACATACTCGAGACGTGTCGCTTACTCCGCAACGCTTCTATTCACGCAAAATCGATGAGTCAATGAGTCACGTCTTTTAATATAGAATGTTCCGATGTCACATAGCAATAACAACCAAATGTCGCAGTTATCGCTATCTTTTTTAACGTTGCCGAGGAACATAATAATTTTTGTTACATCGACATGATTCTAGTTTCAATCGTATCTAGAGTGGCAGGCTTCGAAAAATGTAGGAAATTGGCGTTTTCTTGGTTTCTGAATTAGAGAATCTTCTGAAATTTGGATAGTTGGCAGTGGTCCTAGTTTGCAGAATCTCCGAGATGGTCTTATACGAAACCAGGGTTCAGATGTCGGTGTTAAATCAACATTTGTTTGCGAGTAGTGGACGGCGAGGTATACGAGAGGTCGCTTTAGCGTCTAAATAATCCAGTTTTGTAGCCCACGTACACCAACAGTATGGTTAATGTACGACCCAAGGTCGGTCAGAGACTCGTATCAATCCTGCAGGCTGGCCGGATCAAAATTATCGAGTTAAAAGGAAGAGATTTTATCGAGACAATAAACCCATGCGAATAGGGTTACTGGAATACGCGCGCGTCGCAGTATAAAATTTAATAACCTTACGCGCAGCGAACGGATCCGCGAAAGAGATAAAGTGATCGGTGGCGGCTATTAAGTCTCGGAACGCAATGATTTTTATTCGAGGTCGAACGCTTTTATCGATGACGTAGCCGCTGTCGCGGTGGTACGTCAGGAAAAACTGTGCGCAATCCGATGATAAGATTTCAGATAAACTTATCCTCCGGTGTTCGAAAGATGCGCGTCGATATCAGCGCGTCGACGCCGGGACGATAATGCGATCCTAAGTAAAAGTTAAAGCACACGCTCATTGAGCACGGCTGCCGGCTCGGAGCTCGTTGAATTAATTGATGGCAAACACGATCGATCGCCCCGGCGCTGTTACGCGGTGAAATTTGTTTTAGGAGAATGCTAATTACGCAACGTCAACGTATTAAACAGAACGTTACGAAACACGATTGTTACGCTACTGGATGCAACTGGAAAGACTGCGCGCCGCACAACCCGCGTGGAGAATGCACGCTCGCTGCGAGCGCGCGTGTCCTTGCAGTTATTACGCATTCCGCGCGCACTTCGTTTCTCTCATTTATTTCTCGATTGAAGCTCCCCCGAGTTCGGCGACCGCCTATAAACGTCTCGGCGACGTCGGTTGTTTATTTATTTAACGGTAGATCGACCACGAAAAAGAGGTCGAGCGACCCTCGTTCGGCGCTTCAAAGCAACAATGTAAAAGCTTCGGGATTAATCACGCGCCAATAACAGTCGAAACTTTCGCATTTCCCGCTATGTTTTCGCGTGTGCAACTGTTGCAGACTGTTGTTAGGGTGCTCCCCATGGAAATAACCAGAAAGATGATGAGCGTTCCTGTTTTGCGTTTTATTAATAATCGTCGAGGGAGAGTGTCAAGTTGAATTCGTTCGAATAAGGAAACTTTTCACAGAAGTCTTGCTAATCGGTGAACAGTGACGAATAGGAGCATCTTTCAGTTGCATCGACAGGATGCGATGACTGTATCTAGCTTAGACCTCGGTGACTCATGCTTGTACACATAGAGAAGCATAGTTAACGGTTTCACGTACTGTCGTAGATATTAATCGGATACTTCACACTTCAGGATTTACAGCCTAGCGTGCTGGTTCATTGCTCTAAAACTGTTTGAAAATCCACAGAAAATGCAATTTAGTCGACGCATATGGTTGCAGTCAGAATAATGATTCATCTTCTGATTCGTGTCTCGAGGAACGCTCGCTTACGTGTTACTTGTGCAATATGGACGCGGTGAGCCGCAAGTATCGTCACTCAACCATGTCTTCCGATAATTCTAATCTTCTTCAATCCTCGTTGGTCACGCCACGGTTACAATACTCATCTCGTCGAAATCGTTGAAGGTTGTCCGTTCCTTATGTCATCTTCCAATAGTTTTCATTGATTTTGAATGCACAGCACGTATCGTGCGTCATAAGTACACTGCGGTTTTTATGCGTTTACTGTAAAAATGAATAGGTCAAAACTGAAAAGAAAATTTTCATTTAACTTCAGTTTCTTACAATGAGCTTGGGCAATTTTTAACCTCTTGCCCTACAATATCGAGTCAGACTCGTGATGAAGATTCCGAACAGAGTCTAATAAATATGTATGTTATTAATTCTCTTTAAACCGGAATAAAAATCTACTTTGTTGTAGTTGATATATATAATTTCGAGAAAAGATAGGCATACAATAAATATGAACTGTCTTTCTCTTTGTATGAAATTCTGAACGATGAAGAATTTCTAATCATTATAATCACAAAGTAAATAGTACTGCAAGGGGTTAATAAGATTCCAATGAAACGGATGACTTTACTTCAGCTTTTACGTTCATAGAAGCAATGTATTAGATTATTTTCTTTATTTTTGCGTCAAGTTTAGACGAGATCTCGAAAATCGCAGAGTCTGCTGCAATAAGGAGGTCGCTCCACTTTCGAGTAATTCGAGTGAATCAACAAAATGCAATTAGAGACCAGGTAGTGCTTCAACGTAGTGTACAAAGATATTACTTTCGACCTACTAAAATCGTTCAAGAAGGATAGGAATTTTCCAGTGGCTCCTGTTTCTTGCACCGAGCGCAGAAATTTTTTTAATAATTTTGACTGTGAGGAAACTTGCTCGACAAATGATGATTCATAGAGGATATGTAACAAGAATCGTGTAAAACGCTGCTGGCTTCTTGTTGCAGCAAACCCTTAATCCCTTGCACTACTATTTATTTTGTGATCATAATGATGAGGAATTCTTCATCGTTCAGAATTTTATAGAAGAAAAAGGTAGTTTATATTTATCGTATACCTATGTTTTCCCCAAACAACAAAATAAAATTTTATTTCGGTTTATGGGAAATTAATAACGTTCACATTTATTAGACTCTATTCAGAATCTTCATCACGAGTCTGGCTTGTTATTGTAGGGCAAGGGGTGAAATTCCGGCAAATGTCTTGAGCGTGTTTGCATATAAGCGTCGAACGAATCGATAGTAGACGAATCGAGCAAGGCTTGCGTAAGCTCGCGTAACGTGTCGCGTCGCGTCGCAAGTGCGACCTACTCTTTCGGTCGTTGACACGGTTCTCTCCTTGGACACAAATGTGTTCTCCGGCCTAACAAAGGCACCGGTGGGCCAAAGGCAGGGCTCGACCGGTGCCGTCGACCCATGTCGAAGGGTCGAAACAGCCATAAAGGCAAACGATCAAAGTCGTGCGGGGCCAACGGTCATTTGGATGCGGCGGAAAGAAGGTGAAGCGTCGTCCTGCGAAGAAAAGTTACGTGGCAGGTGCGTTCCCCGTGGCAGCCGCACACATGCGCGTGTACACGCACACACCAGCGCCGTGTAGGCGCGACTGGAACTATATATACGTCTATGACGACCAACAGGTTCTCCTGGAACAGGTTTCGGTGCCTATTTTCGGTCCGCGTCCGCTGCCTAAACTCTTCAAATTACGTTGAATCAAGGCGGTCCCTCGCCACGTTCTTTCTTTTCTACCCTTCGCCCGAGACCCTGCCTCTACCCCTTAATCCTGCCTAATTAAAACATGAGGGTTGCCCCGTATTTCCTTATGCGCTGTTACGTGCAACCGTTGCCCCGACGCTCGATCGAAAACTGGAGGCCTTCTGCACCTAAATCTCGCCTAACCTCCTGATCTCGTCTCCCTAAATCGTCGTCTGCAATTTAGCTCCTCAGTTCTTCAATTCAATTAAGAAGTTCGTAGGAACTTCGTTATACGAAGCAGGTTAAAATATCATTTCGTCTTTTTCTCGCAAACAATTCGTAGAACGCTTTATGTAATAACGCGAAACTCCAGTTTTCTAAGAATACGTAAACCATCGACGCGTTGATATAAAAATCGTAATCATCTCCTCGCTTTAGCTTCTTTGAAGCATTTTCATGAAATATTTAATCTGCTACGTACGGGGATTTTCCGTCCACGACTTTCGACCCTTCCGGAGATACGTGCCTCGGAACAAAGGGCTTAGTTAAAGTCAAAGGACTTGTTCAAAATCCTGAGAGACAGCGCTTTTTCAACGGAGCAGTCAGTCGCATAATTTTTAGGAATTCAATTCTAATTGGAAGATGCATGTGTGACGCCCTACTGTAAGCTAAGTTACGCGGAAAATGTGAGCGATTTACTCGTAGTCGTGCGACAACTGACTCTGTGGTCCTCGAGAGCCGCTTTTATATCGGAAACATCTAAAACAGTGCCGGTCATCGCGAGAACGTTGCTTATCGCCAGGGTACCGTGCCGCAAAGAACGCGGCAGCGGTACCATGCCGCAAAGAACGCAGCGGCATCGGTAACACGCCGAAATGAACGCAACGGTTCGAACAGTCGTCGCGGCAATGTGCCTTGATCGGTAAACACTAGTCCTACCAAACACAAAACAGATAAAAGTGAAACGTCTTATAGGAGGGAGAATATTGAATTTACTTAAACTTTGCCACGTCGATTTTTGATTGGGTTTAGAAATTCATTTTTATTATGAGATATCCAGACAAACCGAATTTTATTGGATTCTTTCGAATTCAGAAGGCTTAAGACAGCATCCCCTATAATAAATTTTTAATTTCTAGTTCTGGTTTCATTGATTAAATTACTCTGATTTTGTAAGAATTTCTGGGCTTAATGTTTGGCGCTTAACGAGTTAATCGGAATTATATGAATTTTCCAAGCAAGCGGCGATGAAATAAAATCGAAGGTCCGCTGTTGATTGCATAGAATCGGGTTAATTGAGTTTTCACGATGCTTCGACGCGATAAGCTCATCATCGATCGCGCGCCGCTGATGCGTCTACACGCACTCACGATAAACGCATGATTGGATGGTTGCGCATGATAGTGTCATAATGAAGGCATTAGTAGTTTATACGAATTGCATTGTTCCACATGCAGTGTTCGATCGCGATGTTGCATCTCGCGTTGTGCGCGTACCCTACCGCACCATATATCCTGTATTTCGCGCGGCGGGATTCGCGGTCGAGCGTTTTCTAAAGCGGTCCTGAGCGTTCTGCCGCGAGGAAAATACGCGGAGCAGCATGTCGGACGGTGTGCAGTCGCACGTAATTAATGAAAATCGAGATTCACGACGATACGCCTCCCTGTGCGCGTTGCGGGCCGGGTCAACGTCCCTCCCGCGCTTGACGATTTCACCGTCGATGCACCGGGCATATCTTCGCGCGGAACGACGCGGTTGGAACGATGATTCACGCGGAAAAGTTCATTGCCGAAGATTTATCAAAGCGACACGTCCAGTTCACCGGGAAAGTTAAAACCGCGCGGCTAGAAAGTACCCGGGGCCCAGCGATGCGTTTTTATCTCGATTATAAATGTTACGCGCCGGGGCGCGCGAGCGACCGAACGCGTTAGCGGAATGGACGCGTTGCGTTCACACTATTAACGAAACGAGTTTACCGTTTCGAATTTCTGAATGCTTCGTGCATCATCTCGCGCGATAATTCGTCGTGACTAGCACCTCATTGCTTTCATTGAATCCGAATCGTCGCGATAGGTAACGATTCGAAAGCGACAATTTGGAATGTTTATCCTAGGAAAACCGAAACAGTGAACAGTGAATACTTTCCATTGAGAATTTTTATAGGAACATTCCAGAATAATTTTCTGCCCTTTTTATCTTCCAAAATACAGTCTGAATTATTTATTTTCTTAACACGTTGACTGCCATGTTACCCATACGTGGGTGACGGAATTATTTGTCCAGGTTTTAAAATGAATTTTTACATTAATATATTCATTGAACCAAATTTTATTAGGATCTGTAATGTGCAAGAAAGTTGGAGGACTACTCAATATCATACATTTAATACTTTTCAATTTTTATTTCATTAAATCGCTTTGATTTTATGGAATTTTTGAGGTTTCTAATTTGGCAGTCAAAGTGTTAATACTCTCCACAAATAAATAGGTCGACTTAAACCAATTCATATGACACAGTATTTACGGCACAATTTGATGGTGATATTATTCAGCACTGACACACAATTATGTTGCACCGATGAGCGCGGATAATAGAGGTTCTACGGTGTTTACAGCCTCCCTGCAGTTACGTATAACTATCCCATAACGTGCTTATGGTTCATCCATTTCACTTGAGACTAAGTAGTAGGTGGTTCGTCATTTTCTTGTATAGTACGATTGCGTTTGGCCGCGTTAACGACGGCTAACGAACTTTGCGACAGGAATGTCGTAAAAATGTGATTAGCGTTTCCGTGGTGCCGCAAGTGGCGTAAGTGCGGAAACAGACGGGCGACGACAAAGGCTGTTGCCGTCGCTTTTGTGCTCGAAGAGAGAGAGAAGGAAGGGAACCGGTAGTTTGAATTCGACGAGCAACGTCGGCGGAAGTTTCGTGCATGACACACTTAGCAGATTTCGATTCGGCCGCGATACGGTGTGCTCGCGAAAGGTAAATGATTAGAACCAACGGAAGCAAATTGGCTGCTTAATCGATCAGGGGTGGCCGATGCGGTGAGGCGTCGGTCGGTCAAAGAACACCAGGGAGAACTCCTCCCGGAGGCTAGCGTCAAATGTTACGCGCGCGGCCCTCGGCTAATCGACGGACATTCGCGTAAGGCTTAATTGCACGCGGCTAAACAGATGAAAGGAGGATATTGACCCGATCCCTAAAGAGCACATGGTCACGGAAAGGGACCTCGTAAAGTGCACGCGAACCAAACGCTCGCACGCTCCGCAACTTTCCCTCCCGATGGTTACGCAATCGAATTCATTGTACGCAGCTCTCGACGATAGCCCGTCGATCCGGCTCTCTCGGGTCTTGCCGGCACGGCGGAACCATTAAAACTCTCCGCTACACCTTCCAGGTATTATTTCTCGGATGGCGGCCTCGTTATTCCGTAAAAGAAGAAATATTGTTGCGCGGAATGTGCCGCTGAAACGTCCGGGAGAAATAATACCGGACCGAAACGTGCGAAAGATAATGGTACAGCTTGTGTTCCTCTCGACGACGCTGTCTCTTAACCGTCGGAGACGCGTAGCAATACATTTGCTATCTAAAATATATTGTCCACTGAAACTGCGACACCAGTTATAAAACCAATTGGTTCTCACCCGAGCATCGTTTTTATCATTCGAAATAGACGTCGTTCAAGAGGAAGATCCTAAAACCAGTCACTTAGTTGGCTCTCAGAAATCATAATTTATTCAAATGTTCTATAATATGAGCGAACAATTTAACCCCTTGCACTCGAAGTTATTTTAACTGCAAAACGAAACATTCCTTTCGACCTAAAATATTTTCCTTCTATATATATATATTTTTTTCATGTTGTACCTACGAAAATGGAATTTACTCTAAAATACTGTAATTTTTAGTAATTTATTAAATCCAAACAAATTTAATAATGTAAAAAGTATTTTGAATAATGATATAGCAAGTTTTAGCGGCGCCACTCGAGTTCTAAGGGTTAAATCTAAATAGTCGCGGATAAACAATTCAACAATTTACATGCAGACATCGAACCAAAATAACCGAGTTAATTGCGCATCTCTTCGCGGAACTTTGAAGTGGCGAAGAGGGAAAGCGCAGGAACGCGGAAAATCTATTTTCCACGCCTAAAAACGCGCAACATTTCCCCGGCGAATCATGCTGTACAGCATCAGCATGTATGTACCACATATTTTTACGGTGAATACTATTTTGCACATAGTCGTTCGGTTCCCATTGGATCGAGCAGGTTTATTTACGGAAACGTACATAACAACCTTTTCAAACATCACCGCAGGACGTTCACACTACGTCCGCTACTATACATAGCTCACCGAGGCTCTAACATCAGGCCGGCATAGTTCTTGGTTCTTCTACGAGCTTCAAGGTATCGTCGCGTGACAGTTTGCACAGTGTATCGTTGTTAACTATTCAGAAAGGCCGCATGCGATCATTATAGAAATTGCACAAGGAAACGCTGTGTGTACACATTATTGGGTGTTGGATAACAGGGAAGAAGAAAAAAAGCAGTTTTAATTTTTAAATATTGCACTCGCGTTTACGAGACTGCGGTCCGCGTCGCAACACCGTTTTGAAAAAACTATGCAGGGTTATCCACTTAACTCGACTCCCTCGCGTGTCAAAACAAGCGCGAATGCTAATAGAGACCGGGTTTGTTGTCGAAAATGAGGTTCGCATGATGTTTTCCCTACCTTATCTCGAAGCTGAAATGTCTTTACCTGGAAAATGGTTCGAGACGCTGAAATTGGTATTTTTCCGCATTTCTTCGACCGCCAAACTGGTACGGGAATATGTTCTTATCAGCTTTACGCAATTTTATCATTCCTTCGACCAACCGGATGGTAGCGTTAATTCGGCACCGGCCTTCAATGGGTAATTCAATTTGTGCAATTTGTGATGCGCTAATCGAAATCGTCTCGATGCGTTTGCACAACTGTAAAAACAGCCGACGATGTTGAAACGAAAGTGTATTTGAATTTAATCAATTGCTGATGCACGTATCTTGATACATTTTTAAACAGGACATAAACCACGTCAATTAGCGTACAAAGAGGAATATAAAAGTCCTGTTTAAAAACACAGAACTGACCTGGAATTGTTCGAAACATCTGCTTTCACGGCAGATGTGTGCGATGAATTATTCGATACTGGTAACAGTGTTTGATGAACACTTTTATTTTAGTTCCTTCGAATTTGTTTTATTTAATAGATCCCTGCCACACGTGGTATACTAGGTCACCGAAATTATTTCTTAACCTCTTCTCTTTTTAGATGTCGTCTCAGAGACATCATGGGTTCCGGACGCCAAACTTGACTATGAAATACAAAAAAAAAAAATTAAATGAAATACAGTCTTGCCAGCAACATATATCGTCCAGGAGGTACTTTCCGTGTCCTCTAGAGCTTCGGGGCCCCTCATGGGGACAGTTCTGTGACTTTTATCAGCTAGATATACGCGACATATATCGAGAAAAGACCGTAGTTCGAACTTGAAACTTTGGAATTAACTGGAAATTTTGTAGGGCATGTTTTACTTGAAAAGTATTATTTACAAATAGCATCGGCTTTTTTGGACCAGTTTCTTAGCTTCCGCGGGTCGCTCGCAGACGGCAAATTTCGCTGGATTTTACAATGTGTGTTGAACTTCCTCGAGTCGTCTTGGAGGCAACGTTGTCCGTTCACCGGCGAAATTAATTAGTCTGCTGGTAGCACGTGAACGGTTCTTGCTGAACGATCCAATTACGCCTGTCGTGAAACCGTGAATTCTGCGAAAGAATTCCGAGTTAATTATAAGCGGACGATGGTTTTCGCAACGCTGCGGTGCCGAGTCGGGTATACCCGTGTTGCGAATGCGATCGCGAAACGGTTAGAATCGCACGCGCGGCCAGTGCGAGTGTACCGGCCGGTGGTGGTGGTGCGCACACAGGCAATTTGCCAAGTTTTCCGTTCGATCAGGGGATTTGCTTGATATACCGTCTTGATTTTATGGACGCCCCGCAAATCTTTTCAATTCGCGTTCCGGGTCCCGCCCGGGCCGGCGATTGCCTCGGCGACGCGCGTAATCATTATCAGATAACCGGCGTCGGCGTTGATAATACCAGGCGCGAGAGCTCGTTATTGACTTTTAATTGGATTTTGATCAGCCGGTCACGTTCTTTACAGGATCGGCGGAACGATTTTTGTCGGTCTCGCGAGACCGGCGCTTGCGTTGCATCAAGTTTATCGGCGGCGAGACGCGAACGAATTAATTATTGTCGAGCCCCGTTACACGTGGCTCGGCCACCCTCGCGCAACGCCAATATCCCCGATCGGAATTGCGTGGAAAAATATAAATTGAGACATTAAATATATAATTGATCGTATATTGGACACCGAAACATCTACGGGCCGAGCGTTTCGGGTGGCTTTCCCTGGCCGCGTATCGGTAATGCATCGAGCGAGATACGTATCGTTTATGTAATCTGCAATGCAAATAGAATTTATACTCGCCGTTTCCTTTTTACGACGTGCCCGCAGTTTTTCTATGTCCATTCGAGCCCGGGTAAATATTAATATTCCCGCGGATACGATCGGCCGTTCGTTCGAAAATCGACCGTCCCTTCGTGGCGTTATTAATTCGTTAACGTCGCAACGAATTTAAAAAAGTCCGGTTCGAGGAGAGCGAATCGGAAATGGCCGTCGGGTCTTGTCGCGGAAAATCGACTTCGCCGAATCGGCGTGGCACCGCTTGCGAGTGTATCGTTATCTGGATCTGGTACGCAAGACTCGACGGCGGCTTTTGCGCACGTCATTCCCTGAAATGTGTGCAGCAGAGGCACGCGCGTGTTGCACGTCAGCGTAAACCATGTAACCGTTATGGCCAGCTTCCCCCATGAATTCGCCAGTCGCGCCTCGCCCTCGAATAAGTCTCCGAGAAAGAGAGAAACGAGCAAGACCGCGCGGCTTCGAGACCCGGCTTTCGCGCGTAATGCCGGGAAATACGTTTCCCCGAGCGTGCGTCCGCGGCAAATCTGTATGACGAATCTATACCGCTTATCACCGTGGAATTTATTCTTCCTGGAAACCGGGTCGACTTATTGTTCTCGCGAACTTCGGGAGCCGGCGGGTTAGGTTAACCGGGTCCGGACGGGTATGGGTTGGCCTTCGCACGTCGACGTAGCCGTCGCATAGCTTCCAATTGAATCCATTCACGTCAACGCGACGCGACTGTTGTGTGTGTACCTACCCGCGCGACCCGCACGAAATCTATTCCACCCGGCACTTGATCGGCAAGGTCGCCGAATAACTCGAGGGTTGATTAGCAGACGGAATGCATCGTTGTGTTTCTCACGTGGCAGACGAGACGAGGCCGTCGCTGCAACTAGCCGATCACGAGGAGATTGCATCTGAATTGGAGGATTGTTTCTAATGTCTCGCAATCATCGCTTGCGAACGCGCGTTTCCATTCTTCGACTCCAACACTCGGAAATTTTCTCGTAACATGCTCGAAGGTTTTATTCTGATCATTCACTCTCGGTTGTTGTTGTGGGTCCGTGTTCAATTTTAGAAAGAGATATTACTTTATCTAACAAACTTTTTCATTTTTTTAACACTAGAACTACCGAGTAATAAATACAACTGATGAATATTGTTTTGGAATGTTGACAAGACTACATCTATTAAAACCTAATACCATCTTTATTCTAACATGTGCTTCAATGAGACAGTTCATTCAAAAAATTCTGATGAAAACATTTTTATACTTTGAGTAATTGTGAATGCAAAAATTAGGAACCAGTCATTTTGACTGGTTCGGTAGTTCTAGTGTTAAAAGCGATTTCTCTTCGTTTGTTCGATTTCCTTTAACAAAACATATTCCACGGTGTTCAAACAATTTTTTCACCTGACCCCGGATGCCTGAAACATGCTCGCTGCGAAGGTTTTATTCTGATCATTCACCCTCGGTTGTTGTTATAGGTGCGTGTTCAATTTTAGAAAGAGATATGAGTGTATCTAACAAACTTTTTCATTTTTTAAAAAGCGATTTCGCTTCGTTTGTTCGATTTCTTTTATCAAAACATATTCCACGGCGTTGAAAGAATTTTTTCACCTGACCCCGGATGCCTGAGAGCTGAAATCTTAAAGAGATAGGACTCTTGGAGGGTACATCGAGCCGGTTAGAAAGCGCACGAGGTCACCTATCGCCTTAATTGTCGTTCGGCGAAAGGTCAACCCGTTGGAAAACCGGGCAGGAAGGGGCAATTACACGAGGCCGCTCGCGGAGAGCCACTGTCCGTTAATTAGTACAACCGAGTAATGACCGTTAATCGCGTCTAATTCGACGTAGAACGCGCGTAGAGTTTGCGTGAGCAATTCGCTCTTTGCCTTTTGAAGAAGTTGTCTCGTGGTGGAGCACCCAGCGAGCAGACTAGGCGTTTTTCTCGTGACAGGGTCGCGTGCATCGTGCGCGTAAATGTACACCCGGTACATGAGGCTACACGTGCGCGAACATATGTGTGCATGCACGCGTGTTGCAGTCGGCAAAAAGGAACATCGTGCCGGCAGACTTACAGATCAGTGCACTGTTATATTCTTCGCGACTAGACCCCCACGGGAATTGGAATCGACTGGGCCTCGTATATCAGTATCATTTTTCCGACAGAAAATCGATCAACCGGCTGCCGCGTTCCACGGGCGGATCGCAAAATATGCCTGGCATAATTTAGAGCTCTGCACGCGGCGAAGGATTGCCTTTCACGGGCCGAAACCGGTGTTTCTCTCGCCCTTTTAACCCTTCTATTTATCTCGATCGCTGGGGGGATGAATGGCGGGATGCGCCGCTGGGTACGCGACACGTGCAACTTTTCACTGGCCTTGTAATGTCGCGTGTTACCCAAGTGTGTCCTCCGCGGGGAAACATCGCACGGTGTTCTATAGCAACGTGCAATCTAGTGTCACAATACCCCTCAATTAGATTCTGTTTGCGCATCGTTTCCATGCGCCAACTCGAAGAGGACGGACGCTAAAACCATTTTTATTTCCTGCAGCATTGGACTCGATACCAGAAATTGTATCACGCTCTATTAGAATTTTGTGTTTCACTGTCTTGTGATTTCCTCTTAACCGAGAATATAGTCTTTTCTTGATATACACAGGCTCGCGAAAGTATTCGAACGACGATATAACGATGATATATTCCTAATTGAAAGGGACACCGATTGTACACTATACAAAATATTTTGAAATTGTCGTATGTATTGTGTATGGAAAATATGTGTGGGTAATGTGCATAAATTTCATTGAAGTCATACATATAATACATATCCGAGTTAGAAAGACTTTATTAGACTTAATAACATATCGTAGGTTACAAAAGTATTCGTCGTATTAGTAACATTTCTAAGCATCGGCGAATATAAACAAACATTGGTCAGTTCATACGCAGCTAGTCTAAGAGGAATACTGTTCAAAACTCGCGTCGCAATTTATTTAAAGTCGAATTCTTGCAAAATGAATCGGAAAAAGTCGGAAACAAGTAAGCCGGAAAGAGAGCTGATAGTAAAATGGTATAAAGGAGGAAAATCTATGAATGAAATTGCAAAACTTATAGATAGAAGTAAGTCCACGGTTCACTATATACTTAAAAAGTTTAATAATATTAAAAATATTTTGTATATTGTACAATCTATTTTCCTTTCAATTAGGAATATATCATCGTTCGAATACTTTCGTGAGCCTGTGTATGTCCCAACTATCTCGCCAATAAAAGTCCCAGGACTATGGGTAACTTACTCGAATGGTACCCTGAGGTCTTTTGAGAGCCCAACAAAATGTCCTGTACTCTCCTTTTCTCTGGTGAATTGCATTCTCTTGAACGTTTGGATTTTGTACTTCGATAGACTTTTACGGAATTTTTTGAAAAATACAAATGCGATGCCATTTACTATCATTCGAGGGTTAAGAAGAGTAGAAGAAAGTTGGTCTCGAAGGTGTCTCATTTAATTCGTTAAACCCGAAGAATTATACCGCACCGTTGAAGCTAATTCAGCCCAGAAGCAAGTCGTTCCTTCGGATAGCATTTTTCACGAGGGAACCAGCGACTTTGATCCAATTTAATCCGCAAGATCCGAACGCGGCAATTACTCGAGCAGCGTGCGGGTGTTAATTCTGATGTCTGGACGTGTCTCTATCCTGGCGGGGTCCGTGCGAATTTCAGTTAGTCGAACGTTCGGTGCCGAAAGTAGAGCCGGGCCAAGAGTGATGATTCTTGAAGCGACATCGGCGACTCTCTAATTTCCCGAGACGGAGGACTCAATTATCGCGAAAGGTCAATTTCGATGGTCGAGCCTAGTAATTTGACTTTTAACTGTCCCGGGGGTAGGAGGAGGGTGATGAGTCATCGCGGCCCAGTTGCATCCGATAAATTGGCCCCGTTAGGTCGTTAGCCGGCTCTCGGGCAGCGTCGCCTAAGTTCCTGACGGCGTGCGCGCCTCGCCGGCAAAAAGGAAATCGGAAGAAAAAGGAGGACCGTAAAGAACAACGAGCTAGTGTCGCTGTGTGTTCTCTCTCTCTCTCTCTCTCTCTCTCTCTCTCTCTCTCTCTCTGGCTGCAGCGTGACGAGCAAGGTGGATCTGCAGCGTGCCACGCCACGCTGAAAGTCGTGACTGTGCCCTTTCTTCCAGTCTGGTACTTCCTCGTTTGTCACAGCAGACCAACCTCGATGGAAGTCGGTTTAGAATTTATTGTTCCTCTTCCTCTAGCACTCGTTCTCGGCGCAAGGACATAATTGCCTTTCCCCGGTTCACAATCGACCGTTTGTTTTTTTTTCTCCTTTCGCTCGAACGGGTTTCACTAGCGTTCGATTATTATAGCGATCCGTTTGATGTCCACGCCGTAGAAAACGCGGTTCTCCTGCCGGTTTTTACGTCTCGTCGAACCTGTATCGAAGTCGACCGGCGATCTTTATTGTTGTTTCAACTGGTTCATCGTCTCATCGCGAATCAATCGAAGGCCGAGATGATGGTTTTCTGTGTTGGCCGCGAGAGAAGAACAGTCTTGAGAGTTTATCGAACGGCAGACGCACGCAGGTTTCGGTACGATGTCTTTTTAATTAGAGTTGTTCCGAGTCGTCTCAATGTCGTTTCGTTGAACGCACCAAGCCAGAGGTTTATTAACACTGGAACTACCAAGCAGTAAATGCAACTGGCATACATTGTCTTATAACAACGACAAAATTGCAGTTGTTTAGATTTCGTACCAGTTTTGTTTAGATATCTACTTCGATAGAGAAGTTCATAAAAAATTTTCTCATAAAAACATATTTACAATTTCCTTATTTCTAGAAGAAAAAATTAGGAGCAAGTCATTTTGACCCATCCGGTAGTTCTAGTGTTAACCCATATGGGCCGGTGTAACTTTCAGGTCACGTGCTACTATATCGACATTTTACCAAATAATTTTAGTTCTTTCAGAAGATGACGTATACGTCTGAATTATATAATGTCTCTGAGATAACGAATAACAATATTGACGACGGTTAGCTGCACCAACAATTTGGAATATAAAAGTAAATGCCTTGCAAGTTGTCTGCAAATAGAAATCAACGGAAGAAAATTCGGCCCATAGAATGTTAATGAAAACTTTTACGTAATGTCCATCTCGGCGAGCATGGAACACGCTCGTAACGCCGTTCTTAATATTCCGCGACGCTTCGGCGATACTCGCGGACATTTATTAGGGGGGAACACACCCTGCATGGCATATCAATTTTCTTAATTGTACCCGTTCCGCGGCCGGGTCCTCCGTTTTCGCAATTTATATACGAACAACAATTGCGCCGGAAATTTACGTAGCCGCGAATTATGGTAATCAATACGATATTACGTCAATTCATTATAACCGCGGGTTTCTGTCGTATTATGTTGCGCAATCACCCTCACCCCCTGCGCACGTTTCGTGCACGCGATTGGAAAGACATCGGTATGTGATTAATTGAAAAATCGGGGGATAAAAAGAAAAATCATCGGGACACATTTTGGTTCGGCGCTTTGTCGCGTTATTAATGCACGCGACTAACGAGAGAACCGGTCGACGAGAAACATTTCCGAGCATCGTTGTGTTGCGATTGCGTAATTTACAGGCAAGATTTTCCACGCTGTTGAATTCATGTCACGGCGAGTCTGCAGACTAACAACGGGTCCCTGTAATTCCTGTCCGAGGGGCGGGCGACGCCATTGGATCGAAACGTGTAAATTCTGCGTTCCATTGCCGCGAAGACGCTTTATTTTGTCACGTTGGATCGCGACCATGTACGTACATACCTGGTCGTCGATCGTTCGGCGACTTCTCCCGCGTGGATCTCCGGCGTTGATCCTTTTTCAATTTCTTTCACCGGTATATGGATCGCATCGGTCTCGTTAATCTACGCTTCGCGTGATAGAATTACATGCCCGTGGCGCCGATAATCCTTTACACTTCGCAGTTCACGGGTCCCATCGGTGCCGCGGGTAAAATCGTATTTCGATACACAGACGAGTCTCTTCAAGTTGTACCCGCGGCGCACACCGAGCTACACGGGTACCGTACCGTCACCGGATGCGCGTTCCGTGAGTAAAATTACCAACGATACACGCGTTCCATCACGAACCAGTTACACTCAAGGCAACGAATGCTCACGATTGCGTGTACTCATCGAAATTTGCATATTTCCTTTCAGTGTTCTTGCTGTGCCTCGCCTCTACCCCTATCCTATTACTCTCGCCGCTTTGTGCACCGTATTTCCAATTTCCTCGACACTTTATCAGCTGGCGGTTATTTAATAAAAGATCGTTTCCGATCGGCATCCATTTTGATTGTATATTCTCAATTACCGGGAAAACACAGGCTAGAAAACGGGTTTCGAAGGTTAATCGATTCCTGCTTTCAAAACGATTTTTAATTCAAGAGTGTGACATACCTCTGTCCTGTAATCAGACTGCCGAATTTTATGTAAAATAGAAACTACATATCTTCTACATCTTTTCTCAATTGAAGAGGATAGTGTGATATACCCTTCTTGAATAATCAGACTGTGGAATTTTATGTAGAATAAAACCTGTATATATTTTCTACATCTTAATTAAAGAGGATAGTGTGATATACACTTGCCCAATAACCAGACTGCGGGATTTTATGTAGAATATAAAAACTGTATATATTTTCTACATCTTAATTGAAGAGGATAGTGTGATATACCCTTGTCCAGTAACCAGACTTCGGAATTTTGTGCAAAATAAAACCTGTATATATTTTCTACATCTTTTCTTAATTGAAGAGGATAGTTTGATATACACTTGTCCAACAATCAGACTGCGGGATTTTATGTAGAATAAAAACTGTATACATTTTCTACATCTTTTCTTAATCTTGACGAATTGAAGATAGCACAGCAATGTCTTTAAATCTTTTAAATGTTTTTTCTGCACTCGAGTCAGTAATTTCTAAAGATAAATAAATCATAAATGCATAAAATCCGCTGCCTAAATCTTTATAAAATTCACTTCTCCATGAACGCATTTCTATTTCCCCAGTGATAGCTCCCGCTGTGTTTTATCGACAGAATTATTTCAATTGCACAGTTGCCTCAAACAGAAAATTTCTTCAAAAATTTATGAAGCCTATTATCACGACCCCGGTCAGGTGAAGCGTTAGCATATTGCCAGGAGCGGTTCGACCCTCGCCGCTGGGTATATTCGCTCGAGACTAATTCGTTTCGGTATCACTGGCCTTTAGATACTACACGTTTAATACCGACTGTCGCGGCGCAAAGAAAGGGCTGCCGGTATAGTGACTCACGGGGAGCGTCCAACCGTGAACGATTCCCCCGAATTAGGGTGGAAATGAGTCCGGGAGTAGCGAAACGATGGAGGACGACTGCGAAGGTAGCAGAGACCTACATGGCGATCCGCGATTCACTTCACGAGTCCTTCGTCTTCCAGGGACACTCCTTCCTTCTTCGGACGTTAATAAAGTCTTCTGTCTCCTGCCGGTGCTCGAAAGCCGGTGAATTTCCATCCCCCGAACCATTCTTCTTCCAGCAAAGCCCTCCCCTTACCCCTCGGCTTTCCTCTGCGCTTTCTCGCGGATCTCCTGGGCTCTCTTTCTCTCGACGATAGTTTTCGATGCTCCCGTCCCTTTCGCTCTCCCTTTTCCCTTGGTCTCTCTTGCTCCACGTCGCTCTCGGCGGGCCATCCATTGCGATCATAGATCTGCATCGTCGGCGGCGGAGACGGGGTGCGCTGCTCGTAATTACCCCGTCGCTAGTGCACTCTGGAGGCCACTAGCCCACCACACAGATCGCACACTTTCACACCGAGGCACACACAAGGAGCCTCTTCGACGAACCTAAACGCAGACGACGACGACGACGACGACGAAGACGTAGACGACGCAGACGACGCTCTCTGTAGTACACATAATGCGGGCCATCCCCTAACGGAGATCTATGAGAGAGAATCTTGGTCAATTACCTACTCTATTCGAGCCACGAATCCGCCGTGCAACGGCTGGAAGATTTAAGTGGTTGTTGGGGGGCTATGGATATCTAAGACGGCACGAAGTTGGATCAACGTTCAGCTCCGGTGAACGTCGCGCCGCGACGCTGACGGATATCGAACGCGTCGGCAATCCGCTCCGTGAAATTTGTGTGCCCGCGCTTGCCCGATTGTAAACCGATCTCCGATTCTCGGCTGACGGTTACCGCGCCATTTCGCGACCAATTTACGGCCAGTTCGGTTGCAGTCGTACCGTACGTATTACAGCTATCCTTTGATTAGGTCGCTCCGTGTTGCATTAAACGAACCGAACCGGAGGGAATGGATTATCTTCTGTGAACTTTGCTGCGTGATTTCAATCCACGTTGAAGTAATTTGGTCGTTCTCCTTCTAAATGAAAGAGAAAATAAGATTATTGTCTTATAAAACGACAATTAACCATGTCACCCAGATGTGGGTGACGGAGTTATTTGTTCAGGTTTTAAAATGAATTTTTACGTTAATATATTCACTGTACCAAACTTGATTAGCACTAATAAACTTACCGAGCTATATATGTAACGGACAAATGTTGCCTTATAAAAATGACAAGATTTCGTTTATTTAGACTCTGCGAGGTTCTTATTGCAATGGGTGTTCTACTAATGATATTTATCGAATCATTGCTCGTGAAAGGATCTTTATGATTTCAAAAATTGTCAAATAAAAAATCTAAAACCGGTCATTTGACCCGTGGTGGTACGTTTAGTGTTAGGATCTGTAAAATGAAGGAAAGTTGGAGGACTGTTTAATATCACACATAATATTATTCAATTTTCATTTCATTGTAAAACTTAATTTGATTTTATGGAATTTTTTAGGTTTCTAGTTTGGCAATCAAAGTGTGAAGGGTGTTTACTCTTATATTATCCTTAAATGAAGGGTTAGCGACTTATAATTTTTAGGGGATTGTTTTTCAACCTAAAACGATGGTTTTCCACACACAATACCAATAAAAATTGTCGCCGGGGCCGCTGGACCATTCTTATCCTCCTAGACCCTTTCGTTAACGGTGCCTAAGATTTCAGCCGTTCCGAAAGAATGTGCGCGGCTGAAGGTGGAGTTGGGTCGCCATGATTTTCGGGAGGAGATGATCTCTGCCTGCGTAGGGGAGTCTGTAGGAAACGAAAGACAGAACAAAGGGGACGGGAGTGTGTGGGGGAAACAGCGCACTTTTACCCGTGATCGTTATACTTCCTGGAACCTTCGCGAAGGTACCAACAAGGAAAGCCGGTCGACGGGTTCAAGGCTGCCTGTGTGGGTTCAATGATCCTCGAAGTGGGGTCCACAGTCCTCGCGAAGAGAGTTCAGACACTTGGAGGAGCATCAACTATTTATGGGGGGGACAGTGCGTTGCCCCCGGGAAATATCGCGTGCCAGTGTCATTAGGGGATCCCGGAGGGATGTTATCGCCCTTCGATAATTGCGAATAATCGTTCCCGTCGTTTCTTTCTTTCTGGTCTCGTGAAACCGTTAACCCCTTGCACTACGATTTATTTTGCGGTTTCAGTGATTAAACCTTTTTTATGATTCGTAATTTCCTAAAAAGAGGAGAATTCTTCAGTAGCTGTGTTTATATCCATTGTATATGTTCTTCAGTAGCTGTGTTTATATCCATTGTATATGTTCTTCAGTAGCTGTGCATTAACGTCAAAATAGAATTTTTGGCAAAATTAATCCCAGAATACTTTAACCCCTTGCACTGCGATTTATTTCACGGTTTCAGCGAGTAAAAGTTTTTTGTAATTTGTAATTTCCTAAAAAAGGGGGAAAATTTATATCTATTGTATACCTATATGTTCTTCAGTAGCTGTGCATTAACAACGCCAAAATAGAATTTTAGTTCGGTTTAAAGGAAATTAATAACATACATATTTATTAGACTGTGTTCAGAATCTTCAACACGAGTCTGACTCGCTATTATAGGGCAAGGGGTTAATTGGTACCCTGTCCCGACCAATAACGATCCCGAACGGCGGGTATACGCGAAACGCGACCAGGATTCGACGATTGAATTTCTTCGATAGAAAGAAGGGAGGTTCAATCGTGCGACAAACCGTTTATAAGGGACGCTACAAGAAAAGCTCCGTTGGAAGAGAAAATAATTTTGGTATATCGCGCGCGTGGGTACGGTGAATAAAAGCATGTCGACAATGGTCACCGTCGAACGCTCTCTCTCTTTCGTACCCACACGAGGTTGTTCGGTAACCAAGGTGCTCCGGAGACTTCGGATCCGAGATACGAAAGGAAGGATTCGAGAGGCGAATGTAGCATCGGCCGTATCATTGTGTTCCTGCAGTCGACTCCGGCCGTCTGCGCGGCCGTTTACGTGAATCGGACGCGGGGGTAGACGGAGAGAGACGGCCACGGAGAGAGAAAGAGGCCCGATTGGCCAGGCAAGACCGGTCGAACAGGTTTCTTGGGTCGAGTAGGCGAAAGCCTCTACTCCGTTAGCCTCTTTCTTTCCTCGCCGCTACGACCGGACTCTCTCGAGAGAGCCTCGGACACCTCCGCTCCCCACGAACGCTGGCCGAGGTGAATCGTTCGGAATAATACCGTGTGCAACGTGACGGACGATGTTTACAGCTGACAATAATCATTCGGAAAAAATACCCGCGGAATCATTTCCGAAGCTCTACCGATTGTAACGGAGGCCAGCACCGGGTCAAACCTAACCGTCTTATCGCATTTACGTATAACGCTGGGGCGACGTTACGCTCCCGAGGACCGAAAATTCCTCGGCTCCGACGTCCGAGCGTCTCCCTGTTTTTACCGTTTGTAAAACGTCGCCGGGCGACTGTACATAGGTATACCCAGGCTCGCCGCAGCATCCTCCCATGTACAATACTACCTATCTTTCTAAACTTCCCCGACGGGTCGTCGAGGCGTGGCTCCATCTTTTTCGGGAAACCTGCCAAGATCACTGTTTATAAACGTCTTCGGGGGCGACGTTCCTCGAAACCACCGACCGGAAAGAAAACCTTCCTTTTTGACGAACGTTGGCGCGCTGTTTGAGCTGGACTCGCGCAGTCCACCCGGCTACAACACGTACACCATCCTCCGCGAAATGGTTCGCTCGATGGAAACGTGCTGGTCGTATAGTTTCGACCCTTATGCGCTTCCCGTGTATCGCCGGTGGTCATGCGGTAGCTTGCGAGCTTCTATATGTTTCGACGACCTAACGCGGCCCGTGGGCGCTCGGCTCTTCCACTGCTGTTGGCCAATCTTGACAACGAGAACCTGAGAGATAATACTTCCTCCACAGAAGAATGTCCCATTCGGTGTTTTAGACTCGATTTTTGTCTCCTCGGACCCCCGTAATGATTTTCTGCTGGAAAAATGATAAGAAAACTATTATTTGTATGAAGTAAGTAGAAATAGAGAATGTTCTGGTTATTCTTTAACACGTTAACTGCCATGTCACTCATATATGGGTGACGGAATTATTTGTTCAGGCTTTAATATGGATTTTTACGTTAATATATTCATTGTACCAAATTTGATTAGGATCTGTAAAATGCAAGAAAGTTGGAGAACTAAGGTAAAGGCACCAGTAGTTGACCATTTTATAGAAAAACATAAAAAATAAGGTTATTATAAGCTGTGCACTTTTGATGAAAGTGAACCTCGGATGCCGTGCCATCTGTTGTTTAAATTTCAAAACAATAAGAACATTTCAAATCTTCTTTGTTGTTTTTCTATAAAATGGTCTGTACTACTGGTACACAGTGGTCAACTACTGGTGCCTTTACCTTAGTAGATTACCAAACACTTCAGTATTGTACGAGTAAATTGCACCATTTTTATGTGTAACATGAAAAAAAAATATGTAGAAGAGATATATTCTAGGTCGGAAGAAATGTTTCGTTTTGGAGTTAAAATAATTTCGAGCAAAGGGTAAACTTGAAAGTCTAAATCTCCAATTATTGTTGCTCGTAGGAATAGAAAATGGAATTTCGAATGGAATGTTTACTTAGCTGACAAAAGTTTATACGTTTGCATTGTGCAGTCCTTTATTCGCGTCCGAGCCTCGAGCAGTGGAAAAGTACACACGTTGCTTGCTGATATTGACATGGCAGGATTTTATTTCCTGTTTTATTAGATTATAGGAGAGTTTAATATTTCTGTATCCTGTTCTTCCCGTTTCTTTCTCGAAAGTATACAACGGATCTTTATCTTGTTGCTTTGCACACAAGAAAATTGTTCCTCTCTTACCATATTAGTTGCGTCGTATAGTCCTTATTTTGTATGTATATCCGGCTCATCTGGCTCAGAAAGTTGTTGTGTGACTGTCCACTATTTCCGTGGAGCGTTTGTTCGTTTCGTTCGGATAGGTACACTCCCGTGCATAAGTCACCGGACACTTACTCGCTTTCGTCGTTTTGAGAATTTTTTATTTAGTAATTTTTAATTTAGACCGTCAGATATTTTACAAAAAACTAATAAAAATCGATTTTAGTCACTATTTTAGGCACTGAAATAACTTTGATGCAATGCTAATAACGATATCTTTGAAAGATACAAATGTGATACCATTTACTATCACTCGAGGGTTAAGAAGAGTGGAAGAAAGTTGCTCTCGAAGGTGTCTAATTTAATTCGTTAAACCCCAAGAATTATACCGCACCGTTGAAGCTAATTCAGCCCAGAAACAAGTCGTTCCTTTAGATAGCATTTTTCACGAGGGAACTAGCGACTTATCAACAATAAAATCAAGCTAGAGAGTTGTATCTGTGTTTCAATCATTCTTTTGCTGAAAACGAGTAAAAGTCCGGTGACTTATGGACGGGAGTGTATATTTAAACCGTGGGACCGAGAATAGTTCTTAGAATCGGTTGACAGAAAATCTCGGTGCTGCACGGGAGTAAAACTCCGCGATTTCTCGGATCCGACCGAGCAAAACGCTTCTGACTGAGCTGTCCCGGCGGTTTCGAGAGTTTCGTTTACGAAACAGCAATACCTGGAATGGAAAGGACGATCCCCCCGGATGCCGGTCGGTGTTTCTGTAAAGAGTGTCCTTCCCTCTCGCGTTCTGCACCATTGATCAGGAACGAAGAATATCAGGGAACGATACGATATCCGATCGAATGGCTGCTGGTATCGAGAAACGTGAAATTTACTGGTACGACTGGCCGCGCAGACTCGTTTCGAAGCGGAGCTTTAAGCTCGCCTTAGCGTTGCGCCACTTGGAGGACGCTGGTCCGACAGGAGACCTCCCCCGCCTCTCGCCTGGCTCTCCGATGTTTGCCTCTTTCCAGGTATATCTTGCTTGTTTTTTTCTCTTTAACCCCTTGCCCAACAATATCGAGTCAGACTCGTGACGAAGATTCTGAACAGGGTCTAATAAATATATTTCTTATTAATTTCCCTTAAACCGAAGTAAAATTCTATTTCGACGTTGTTAATACACAGCTATCGGAGAACATATAGGCATACGATAGATATAAATTTTCTGCTTTTTTTAGGAAATTATAAATATAAGTCTATTCGGTTATTCTCTCGGAAATTGGCAAAAGGAGTAAACACGTGTTCGTTGCTCTGAAAAGGAGATTTTAATTTGGTTCAAATAAGTGTTATTTACATTATTTACATTATGTACACACAGTAGTTTACCTGAAATGGAGAAACGACATTTAAAGTTTATTCTCCTGATGACAATTCCCTTTTCCCTACGATTCTTTATTAATCACTTTCCTATCTCTCTCTCTCTCTATCTACTGACTGGGGCGCTCTCTACTCTATCAACACTCTTGAGAATATACCTCCAACTAATACATTAAAGAAATACATTTTCTTTACATATATTACAAAAAAGTTCTAATCACTGGAACCGTGAAATAAATCGTAGTACAAGGGGTTAAATGAAGTCCGACGCGGTCTCGCTTAATTATTTCGTCCGGTTCGCGAGCCGATTCCCTCGCAGTTTACAATTTCTTCGGGATCGTAAAAAGCTCGGGATAAATTTTAGACAGCGTCCACCGTATTTTCCATGGACTTGCCCGTTCGCAAAAACGGTCAAAGTTCAAGAAGGTGGACACCGAAATGCGCCGGGGCTCCTCTCCCCGGGCCGGCTGCCAGGATTTCTGTTTACAAACGCCAAAAATGACAAAGAGGAACCGACGATGGAAAAGTTTCCACCCCCACCCCTCGTTTCTTTAAGCTCGTTTCTTTCGCACGGAGATCCCAGCCCTTTCTTTACGAGCCACGTCGTCGCGGGTATCTTATCAATTTTCTCTCGCCCCGGCGAGTGATCTACGCGCGTGTCTCGCGCCGTGACATTTATCGCGCAATTTGAATTAAATTGATCCCGGCCAATCGAAACCGGTTAACGTTTTCATTGGTTTATACTCGCAATACAGTTAGCCCCGCGTGTCGGCCGCGTTGATCGCGCTAAAATAAAATCCGACCGAACGTGTTCTCGAACGGTGCGCAACTGCGACGGCGATGGTTTTCCTGCTCGTTTTTCGCCGATCTAGAATGAGCATCCGGATCGATGTGAATGCTCATTAACACGTTAACTGTCAGGTCAGTCACATATGACTGACAATGATTTTTGACTGGGTTTAGAAATTCATTTTTATTATGTTATACCCAGCTAAAATGAATTTTATTGAAATCTTTCGAATGCAAAAGGGTTAAGACAGCATCCCCAATAATACATTTTAAATTTATAATTTTGGTTTCATTAACCCTCTATGGGCCGAATTTTCTTCCGTTGATTTCTATTTGCAGGCAACTTGCAAGGCATTTACTTTTATATTCCAAATTGTTGGTGCAACTAACCGTCATCAATATTGTTATTGGTTATCTCAGAGACATTATATAATTAAGACGTATACGTCATCTTCTGAAAAAAGTAAAATTATTTGGTAAAATGTCGATATATTAGCACGTGACCTGAAAGTTACACGGGCCCATAGAGGGTTAATTAAAGTACTCTGATTTTGTATGAATCTCTGAAGTTGATATTTGGCACTTAACGTGTTAACGCTCTCAATCTCGGAAACCTTCCACTTTCGAAACTTTTCTATACCCGTCCATCAGCGTATTCAAACTGTCTCGTTTTCGGGGTTTTTCTTTTTTAGCCCGTTGCAACGCGCCCGTCGCGATAAATTAAGTGTTGATGCAATCACGCTTTTCCGAGGGAAGATTCTTATTTGCCCGGGCGAACGTAGTTCGGAACTTTCTCCTCGAATTAGTCAGCGGCTTTTACTGAACTTCCTAATATAGCGGTCGCTCTCAGGAGATCCGTCAGAGATAGCTCATTGTCTGCTGGGGGTTTCTGCGGATTCGCACGTGACGATTTATGCGTTACAGGAGCCCCGCGATCGCGAGTGTCGCTGCGAAACCAGGCGACACCGTGGAATCCCCAATTAGTCGCGTTTAGAGCATCGAGGGGACTGTCGAGTTCGTTATGAAGTCATCTCAGTGATATCAAGCCGAAATGATCGAATCTTTAAAATTTTCACCGAATTTCTAAATCTTCGGGTAATAAGAAAAAGAAATTCTATTCTATTTTTTAAAATATTCTACAAATACTCTACCTATAGTTTTCTTTCAGCTCACCCACGATTTACAAAATAGCGAAGAAAATAAAATTGCTTGCAATTGTCATCGAATATCTAAATCTACGGGTAACAATTGCCACGTCATTTTTTAAAATATGGGTGAACCCAAGGAAAAATATCTTATAAATACTCTACCAATATTTTTCCTTCAGCTCACCCACACTTCAAAAAATAGCAAAGAAAATAAAATTGCTTGCAATTGTCACTAAATCTTTGTGTGACAATTGAAAGAAATTTTATTTTCTTATTTTTTGAGATACGGGTGAACCGAAGGAAAAATATTCTACAGACAAACGCAAGTTACCAAGAATTATCGGACATTGAATTACCGTGTCAGAAGGCGCGCCTTTTCAATATTCCACGGACTCGGGCCACTCGAAAAATTCTACAAATATGATTTTTGGAGTCAGAGATAGCAGTCCCTTCACCAGTTCAATCTTTCGTCTCTTTTCATTTCCGGACGACCTTAGCGACCACGTCACGTCACGCCACGACGAGACGGTTTCGTGCGTAGGATCTTCCGTTTATTATGCGGTCCACGGCCGGTCCTCCTCGAGGAACTCGAAGAAACGAACGCGACGAGTCTATTACGCAGAAAATCTCCCTAGGAATCGTTTTCAACTTGGTTCTAGGAACGCCTCGGAGATCCTTCATACTTTGACATGCTCACAAAATGAAATTCTTTCCGGTTGAACGTTCTCGCAATCTTACATCCTTAAAATGTAATCCTGATGCATGTTCTACAAACAAATTGAAAAAATTGTACTCGATACCAGAGGTGTGCTTATCGATTACCGATAATTATCGGCATAGTTATCGACGATGCTCGACTTTTGTACAGTTACTAATATACTAGTAGAAAGACCGTGAAGACGTTAGGACAATTTATAAACACGAATACACTATTTTTTATTCGTTAGAACAATTACCACGTTGACTGCCATGTCACCCATATGTGGGTGACGGAATTAGTTGTCAAGGTTTTAAAATGAATTTTTACGTTAATATATACAGAAAGGCAAAACAGACAAAACAAAATAAAATATGAAAGAACATAGATCCACACAATATCATAAATTTAATTCTTTTCAATTTCTATTTTATTAAATAGCTTACTTTGATTTCATGGAATTTTTTAGCTTTCTTGTTTGGCGATCAAAGTGTTAAAAGAGAAAATATATTTGTATTTAATGTCTGTTTCCCATAGTTGAGTTGGAAGATTTTTACTTTGCATAAAACTCCGCAGACTATTCATGCGTTTGTCAGTTTCGTCGAATTTTTGTTATTTTTCGGTTGTCGCGAAGTCCTCGAAGGAACGGTGGGAACGAAGGGAGCGACGAAATGCCGGAAATCGGTTGGCCATTGTGAATCCATGCAACAATTTCATGTATCCGCGTTACCTCACACGCACGTACACTCTCGTGCGCGCGCGCGCGAGATCCGCGTGAGGGATGAAATTTCAGTTGGCACGGTTGCTATCGTCCCACCGCTGTCCCACTACGAACTCCGTTACAATATTTCTCGTCAAACAGCCGTTCATTCTCCTCGGAAGTTACTGGGACACGTTACTCAACGGAGAAACTATTGTATGTCTGATACAGTTAATCGGAAGAGCTTGGAAATTTCATACTCCTCCGCGTCGTGTTTTTTTTCTTCTTCTTTTTGTACACGGATCCTGAGACACAGACAATCTCACCCCGTCGCATTCCGTGAACTTTTTATTACGGACGCAGGGCTGCTCGAGCAAATTGCGTCTCCTGAAAATTGAAAACGTAGATTTTCCAGGCGGAACGTACAATATGTTTCTCCCTTATAAATTCTTACTTACTTTCTTCTTCCCGATTACTATAAAACGCTTGACTCCTCTTTGGCTGTACCGCTTTGCGCTCCGCTCGATCAAAGTATGAAAAATTAGTGGAACAGTATATTCTTGTACAAATACTTTTTAGGAATGCTCGAGGACTAAACAAAACTCGTTTGAAATATTTGAAAAATAATTATTCGCTACGTTCTTCAGAAGAAAAGACAATTTTTGTGATTTTTTGTACAAATACTTTGTAGGAATGCTCAAGTACTAAACCAGACTCGTTTGAAATATTTGAAAAATAATTATTCACTAGATTCTTCAGAAGAAAAAACAATTTTTGTGATTTTTAGTACAAATACTTTTTAGGAATGCTCAAGGACTAAACCAGACTCGTTTGAAATATTCGAAAAATAATTATTCGCTACATTTTACGGAAGAAAAGACAATTTTTGTGATTTTTGTGTTGCAAAGAATGCGAGTTTCTTTTATTCGCGTTTCGAGCTCGGTTGAAGGATTATTTAGGATGAACCCCTGACTCGGAATACAAGATTCCAGGGCGATGATCTTCGCGAGATGCAGAAGCGGTCTCCAGAGCCGGGACACGGATAGATTCCAGATAGCAGGTCGTGCCCGCGTCGTCAGCATTTGTATTCCCCGGGCAATCTCACAATTTCTACCTGACAAATTTTCGAGCCAGCCCCGGGATTGTCCGTTTCCGAATTGGCTCGCAAGCGAAGATGCACCGAGAGGAAAATGATCGTTAGGGGTGCAAGTTCGACGTTCAGCGTCGCGGCGACGCGACGTCGACGATCCTTCGAACGATCTCGTTGCATGCAAATGAATCGCAGGGGGTCAGGACGATATTCAGTCGCCGTTGAATGGGTAGTCGACGATTCGATCAGGATGCGCGAACGTTTCTCACGCATCTGTTGAATTATAATATTCGGTCGCCGAGAAATTGTCTCTTAAATATGCCGCCCATCGCATTGTAAGAGCCCTCTCTTACCAGACTGCGGATCTTTATGCAAAATGAAAATTTTTTGCATCGATTGCAACACAGAAGCGAAACAATTTTTTTCTCCTCTTCAATTAATTTATTAACTTGAAACGAATACGTTGGTGTCCTTAAATCTTACCCATTTTTGTTATCAATCAATCAATTCTTTATTGTTCCCCTCAGGGTTCCAATCCATTATACATTTCTCCCGCCCCTTAAACTAAAATATATTTATAATTAAATACATACAAAACAAAATAAAATAAAATAGAACAATAAAATAAAATAGAACATTACCCATTTTTGTCATAAACGCATAAAATCCGCATTCTAATTACTACACATTCTTGTACATGGTTTGAAAAAATGAAGTAAAGAAACAGGGACACGTTGTACAATCAATTTAGTTTATTGAAATGATTGTCGTCGTAAATGGAGACAGATTCCAGAGAATTACGTAACAATTTCTTTTCGTTGGCATTTCATCAGCGTACGCTCCGCAGGTGTGTAAATGTTGTAAAGAATAAATCTTGTGTACAAAAGAGAGGCACGCAAGAATATGATTAAAAGGAAATTAATGTCAAGGGTGGGAAAAATGTGTTTCCGTAATTGTATGGTTCGGGTCGTGGCCGAACACGCGTTTTATAACAATGTATAATCTGGCGTAAGAGCGAACGATTGAAAACACCTGCGGAAACAGTTCTCTCCACCTGCCAAAGGTGCACGAAAGAATGGATGTTCGTTGTCACGCTTGGGTCGCTTCTGCAACTTCCCACGATCGGAAACTACGCTTCAGACGCCGTCCTAGTTTCCAATCGAACGCTATAGCAGGTTTAGAAGCTGCCCTGATTATAAGCTCCATTATCATAACTTACTACGGCAGGATAGAAATACAGAGCAAAGCTTCCTGCGAGCGAAATGCCTCATCAGAATTTGTGCGAAAATGCATGCACGCGATAACATAAGAGCATCCGAAAGCGAGATCAGGGACGGAGAGAAATTTGAATAGAAATCATTCGATCGAGGAAACCGTAACCGATTCTGTAACATGAGATTTCTACAGGAAATGCGAATTCTTTTTCATTTTTACGGACGGTAAAACATCTTTGAACCGAGATTTTATTTGTTCCTCGATTCCTGTAAACGCTTTCGTCAATTACAGTTTAGTAATTGTTGCTAACTGTTTCTTTCCTTGGGCTTGCTGGTCTCTGAATGAGTTGGAAATAGACTGAGAAGCATACGCAAAAAGTTTCCTCGGTAAATTATACAGTAGGTTAATCGGTGGAGATATAACTTGTCTAACATGCAGAAGAAACAGCTAAGCGAACAACTATGTTCTCAGATTCTTGTAGCGTAGCAAGTATTTATGAATTTCTAGTTTAGATAAATTTCACGATTTAATTCAATTTAATTGTTTGCGAACACACAGCCAAGCACATATTATTTGTGCTATGTATAGGTGGTAGCACATTACATTCTTTCTAAGGACTTTTGCACTGATTTACATTACATTTGTCAATAACACCATACTTACATAATATCTAACAATGGCTGCAGTATTTCTCATCTATTCCAAGTGAGGAAAATTACATATGGGAGAACGATTTCATTATGTGATTTCATTATAGAAAGTCCTCGAGTGAAAGAGAGAAAATACTGAAGATTGAAAATTATCAATCAATTATTTTCATTCTAAAACTAAATTTCTCTTCCGTCTTAGAATATTTTCATTTTATTCATACGAAACACCCGATTTCCACATACAGTGTTTAAATGTTTAGTGGTACATTAAATACAAGTTTTCACAACAATTTCTAGAGATGCTTCAGAGTCACCACTCGAGTGCTAAGGGTTAAAAGAACCATTTAGTATGAAAGTATGTCCGCTTAACACTTTGACTGCCAAGCTAGAAACCTCAAAAATTCCATCAAATGAATGTGTTATTTAATGAAATAAAAATTGAAAAAAATTATACGTATGATATTGAGTAGTCCTCCAACTTTCTGGCATTTTACAGATCCTTAAAAAATTTAATACAATTAATATATTAGCGTAAAAATTCATTTTAAAATTTGGACAAATAATTCCGTCACCCACATGTGGGTGACATGGCAATCAACGTGTTAAATGATCGCGAAATATTTTTAGGACCAGAGTTTCTAGGAGTAGTCTTCAATTCTGCTCATTTCTAATCTTTCTGACTCCGAACCGACGTTTACACGGTGATTTTGCGCGCTCTTATGAAGAGCCTAACGGCGCAGTCTATCCGCTATCCGTGTCAGCCGCGCAAACATAAATTTGCATGCAGCCCCGCAGCTTAGCGGCAAAATATCGTTGCCCAAATACTGCCGCGAACGATTAATATCCCGCAGGTTCGGACTACATTAACGTGGCCGGCGGCCCGGGAGGTTTGAAATCCGCAAACGTCCGCCGATAGCCAATCGAAGCTCGATTGCGGGGCAACGGGATCGAGGGCGAGCGGGCGCGTGTAAAAACACAGCCGCGAAATTAATCGAGGCTACGTACGGGGGCAATCGAAACGCAACGGCAATTGAACGGTATCGGGCCGCCCCGAGACCCGTTATTATTTCGACAGTGCCTATTGTTACAGCATTCCGCGGGATTCGAGGAGTCGCGCCGATGGCAGGCAGGTGTGATCGAAATGAAACCGAACTCGATCGGTATAAGAAAGTTCTCATCGCTTCTCTGCACCCTAGTTCATTTATCAAATTTGTCAGTGTTATAATTAGGTATATGGATATGGTAGTGGATGTGAATATACAGGGTGGGTCGCCACATTTTGCCATCTAGGTTTACGGCATTATTATTACGCATAGCAAACAATGTTTCAGATGAAGTTGAATGGTTTTGAGAGAGGCACATTCTGATGGTACATCTCCTAAACCAATGATTTTTTTACACAAATAGATTAACACTGACTGCCAAACTAGAAACCTCAAAAATTCCATAAAATCAAGGCAAGTGATTTAATGAAATAAAAATTGAAAAAAAAATCAAATGCATGATACTGAGTAGTCTCACACCCTTAACTATATCTTTTTTTTCTCGGTTATTAATTAAGATATTCAAATGGAATAAAAACGAAAATATTCGAACTTACCTCCTTCGTATCATATATTTTTCTCACAATTGTAATTAAATTATTAAGGGTAGAAAAAAATTATTTAATTTTTTAGGGGTGGGGGTTGCAAGCAAGCCTTCGAGTGACCACTTCAAAAAAATTCAAGAACAATGTTCTGTTACCTATCTAGTATGTACAAGTTTCAAGATCGTCGGATTGGTGGAACACAGTTAAATATTGAAAAACAAATGAAATTACGCCATTATAATAGCATAATGTGTAGTGCAGTGTTTCTTACGACTCTAATTAATAATTCTTATCAGAAGATTATGTCTCTCCTTGATCAATTATTCGCATCGTATTATACTCTATTCCTGTCTTCCCGAATTTACAATATAAATAGACATTATATAGGTGTAAAAGAAAAGTTTAGGAATAGTTTTATTCAATCTTCGTCACTATTTTCCTCAATTACTGGTACAGTATGTATGTAATATAATGATTTTAGCAAATCACTTAAAGTAAATGCAAAATTGCGAGCACTGTGCGTCGCGAGCGAACTGACAGAGTTCGGTTTCGTTTCGAGCACAGCTAGTACAAGACCGGTGGCCGGGTCTGGGAAAAAGCTGGGGACCTGTTGGCAAGGTTTCTCCTACGTGCCGGCAACGTCTGACGGGGCAAACGAGCGTCACGCTCTGCCATTTGTAACTTGACAAACTCTCACGATCATGTCGCTGGTAAGCGACTCTCGGTACGCGACCATAAGTCCGCGAACGTTATCCGCTAGCCGCGGATTTTCTTGCTCGGAGTGTACGCACGCCACGGTGTATGTACCGTTCGTTCCTTGTATTCGAGCTCGTCCCCGGTTGCCGTAGCGGGAACTGCGAGAAAGTGTTTCCTTTCGTTAAGTTGTTTTCCACGCTTCAAGAATAATCCCGCACGCCGGCTCGCCGCCTAACGGCTGTAACAATGGGGAACAGAGGAAACGAGTAAAATGGGAGAATCGGGCCTCAATAGTGCACCTATGCGTCGTCCGCGTCGGTGGTATTATTATAATCTTTCCTCGTTAGTGTAGCATTATTGTAATCTAGTGTCTCTCTCCCTCTCTGTCGACGCCTGCGCGATCGCAACAATTGCCTGAGAATGGAGCACGTGATTGGTAGATGCGTCGCGAACTTATTGTACCAGAAACGTGTAACGGCTCCGCGGGCTGTTCCGCGATACGGGAATGCGCCGTTGTAGGCTTGTAAACGAACTTCGGAACAATTTATCCGTTGGAACTTCTCTTGTTACGCATTCTTGCCAGGAACCGTCGAACCGTTTCCGCGTAATCCGTGTAATGTACTTGTTTCGAGTAAATCATGGGACTCTTGTTGCCTGAAGCGCCATTTTGCAGGCCTGGGACAGCTTTCTGAGGTAATCGGACGACTGTTTCGCGTCGAAGCTTTGCACACGTGTTTTCTATTATTTGGACGATACTATCCTTTGTAGTCGGAATAGTGAAAATTAGAGGAATTGTGTTTATTATTTTTGAAGATGGGTGCTTTGAGAAAACGCGAGAGAGAAAACCTCGACCTTTTTCCAAGGACCTGAAGACCCCTTATCTCTTATGTCAATAACCAAAATTTTCTACGATATTCAACGATGTCGCAAGTTGTAGTTTCAACGTCCACTTTTATGCTTGAAATGTAAATTAATCTGTGATCATTAGACTGCGGATTTTATGCATTTATGGGTACGCAAAATTTAAAGTAGTGGTCACTTTAAAAACATTTAAGAACATCGGTGTAACAGTTTCAGTTTAACCCCTTGCCCTACAATATCGAGTCAGAGCAGAGTCTAATAAATATGTGATTAATTTCCTTTTAACCGAAATAAAATTCTATGTTGCTGTAATTAATATATATCGTTTGGAGAAAACATAGGCATACGATAAATATTAACTACAAATATTAATCTTTTTCTTCTATGACATTCTGAACGATGAAGAATTCCTAGTCATTATAATCACAAAATAAATAGTAGTGCAGGGGTTTAATAAGACAATTAAAAGAAGGAAAAATTTCATATTTGGCTCCTGTGTCTTGCAGTCAATGCAAACATTTTAAAACAGAAAAACCTACAATAACCTTGCCATGAAAGTAGTTTCGAAATTGATAGCGGGTACCCTGGTTATTGACATAACGGTTAAGATCGTGACTTGAAAAATTTCTATCCAGGAACACGGAAGACTGCTATAGCGAAGTATCGATCAATAAAGCTTTTTTACGCATGGTAGAATGCAAAAAGATCAACCACCGTGATAAATGTTTACATTTCCGATCTCGTGCCATTCAATAAACTGCCCGGATTTCGCAGAGACTTGTGTATGTAGTCGCTGACCTGTCGGTTACGTGCGAAATTTCGAAATTATTAATGCACTTTTGCGAAATCGCTGGACGGCGAGTTTCCTACCCGGCGAAACGCGAGATCTCGCATGTTTGATTATTCCCGTTTAGGCGTTCATTACCATTAGCTGTCGAGCGATTCAGTGTATGTGTTTCGCGCATAGAGAAAACGACTGCGAATGCCTCGACCGGTCGAATTCCACGTGCGTGGAATGCGCGAATGCAGACGCACGGCCGCGCCGAAGGTGGATTGCATTTTCTGAAGTCGATACGGTTAAGAAATATTTCTGGGACGTAGAAGGAAAACCAGAACGGCCGAACCGATGAATACGTCGATTTTTTCGACGTTTCCACGCGTAATTCTTGACCGACCGCGGCCTGCGGAGTCTGCCCGATGTGCAGCAAAGGAGCGCATTCTTCTGCACGTGACGAGAAAATATTACCTCGCCTCGAACAACCGACGGCGCGCACATGTGTGCATCGCCGTTGCAGCCGGCGGGTACGTCCAGCGTGCGTCCCGTTTTGTGAGAAAACTCTGCCTGAAACGAGATTGCGAGAGGTTCACGAGCTCATCCGTCTACCCAATGCAGCAGTGCTCGCTTAAGTTTCCAAAGTTTGCTACCCCGATCCAAATTTTTGCGTTTGCGAATTGATAAATGTTCCACGGTTCACCAAAAAATCTGAAAAAAACTCGTAAACAATACCTATAACTGCACTGTGAAAATATAAATGATCACTCTTAACACGTTGACATATTATTGCACATTATCGAAATATTTGCACAGGTTTCAAAATGAATTTTTACGTTAATATATTCATTGTACCAAATTCAATTAGGATCTGTAAAATGCAAGAAAGTTGGAGGACCACTCAATATCATACATATAATATTTTTCTATTTTTATTTCATTAAATAACACTTTGATTTTATGGAATTTTTGAGGTTTCTAGTTTGGCAGTCAAATGATTCGGGCATAAATTGTTAGAAAAATTGAGAGAAATATAATAATTATACGAATAATTAATATAATAATTATTATTATAATTAATAAGATCTTGGGATTTTTATAGAACATCGTATATACTAGTCACATTTTATCCTGGTAATGTTAAGTATTTGTGATAATTTAAATTGGAAGAATAGTTTCTTTTTGCTAAGATTGTTAAGAAGAGAAATAAAGTCCTTTTAAGAGTCACTTAAATCAAAAATCCTTTTAAATCACTTACTTAGATTTTATGGAATTTTTGAGGTTCTAGTTTGGCAGTCAAAGTATTAAACTTCAATGCGAAATGTGCATTTTTCCGATTCCTAGACTTTTTTATTTCTTACAATCAGAATTTTCAACTTAAAAATCCGAATTAATTCTAGCACGTGTGTCTGGGTATTTGACACCTGTTACATTTTGTCCAGAATTTTTGCGTATACGACTGAATAGGGAAAATAGGTCAAAACTGATCTTTTCCATGTCACCCTGTTGAGTGGCCCACTGCTTGGCTCTCGGACCAAAATGAATTTGTTTAATTTGTTCATCTTATTTTTCCGCTTGCGGAAATCGGGGCGCGGTCGTGGTCGGACGAATGCTTGCTCGCACGCGGGATTTGATCGAATATAAATTAGGCCCCGCGGGGGCTGCGAACGAGACGATACACGGAAACATCCGCGCGAAGGTTTCGTGCCTGCATTCCGTATCGCGGAAGTTACGATAACGAGTTTCGAAATTGAAATCAACTTCGTTGCTTTATCTTTCAATTAATGCCGTTTCTAGACCGTTACCTTGATTTCACTTCGTGCCGGCAATTCGAGCCACGCCGAGAACAATGCCGTTCCATTTCGAGACTTTTTTAATCGATTCGAACGAACGGAATAAATTATGAGGTCGACGATCGGCGCCCGGTTTTTATTCCTGCTGGTTTGTTAATTAAGGACGATGGGATTGCTCTCGATGCGCGAATAATTCATACACTTTGTTCGGACTAGTCGGATTCATTTAATTCATCAAACCTCTTTAATATTACAAATTATTGGGAGCGAGAATGACGGCGAGATGTGTGGGCAAGAGAACATAGTGCGTTGCGGTAAATATATAAAATATTAAAGAAAAATTATCATATTAAGTGCCGCGCAAGCACGTGCCAAAGTTCCAAAAAATCTTTTTCGAATTGAACCCGTAATAAGTCAAGATTTATGACGATCACTGCTACTTTAACCCCTTACACTACTATTTATTTTGTGATTATAATGATTAGAAATTCTTCATCCTTCAGAATTTCATAGAAAAAAAAGATAGTTTATATTTATTGTATGCCTATGTTTTCTCCAAAGGATGTACATGTATCAACTACAACAAAATAGAATTTTAGTTCGGTTTATGGGAAATTAATAACGTTCACACTTAATAGACTCTATTCAGAATCTTCATCACGAGTCTGGCTCGTTGTTGTAAGGCAAGGGGTTAACTTTCTTATGTAAAAGGACTGTGCAATTTCTATAATTTCCTAAAAGGATTCCAAAATCGGATGACATTTGATCGGAACGCGTGGTGTATAAATTCGAAGCGGCATGTCTTTCTTGTAAAAATACGATCGAAGTTGGATAACATCTGTACAAACAATGTCGCGATAAGCAAGCTAAACGACGAGCACACGCGGGCACCGCTCCCAGCGAAATAAGTTACGGGGATCGTGATCGCGCTCGTTTGTAACTTTCCGACAGGGCGTCTCTCTGACAATTTGTATATAAAATCCGGAACGGCATGGAAGGATCGTATTTCACCGGGGCCGAATATTTGGAATTCAATGAAGTTCGAACTTCCGCAGTGCGTTCGAACACACCAATTTCCAAGGAAACCGATTCGTTGCAGGCAAACAAACTTGCCGCCGCGGGATGGAAAAAGCGAAAACGCTGAAAATAGGGAGAGTTTCGAAACTTGTTTTGCAAAGTTCCCGGGAAAGGAAAGGCTAAGGCGAAGCATAAAAAGATGAGAAGTCGCTGAACAATCCCGGGAACGACTTTGAAAAAATTGATTCCCGGAAAAACGCGTTCGAAGCGAAAGCGTCGACTCGAGGAGGCTTTGCGTTTCCGGCACGCGAGACCAGTTTATGTCAAAGTTGTTAGTTTTCTATTACAATCTTATGCTTTTCCCGTATACTCGGCGAACGAGCTCGAGGCGCGTAAAATTTGCAAATTTCCAGTGAACCGAGGAACTATGAATTCGGTCTTTTATACGGCTGATAGGATCAGGCCACGGGTTTGAAGGTTTTCAAATTCTTTTGTACACGTATCAACTGATCTAAACCCATTATCTGACATTTTTTAACACGTTAAGTGCCAAAAATCAATCCCAGAGATTCTTACAAAATCAGTGTAATTTAATTAATGAAACCAAAACTAGAAATTTAAAATATATTATAGGAAATGCTGTTTCAACCCTTCTGAATTCTAAAGATCCAAATAAAATTCGGTTTATTTAGATATGTCGAAATAAAAATAAATTTCTAAACTTAGTCAAAAATCACTGTCAGTCATATGTGGTTGACGTAGCAGTTGAAGTGTTAAATTAAGTTGCCCATAGAACATCTCACGTTACCATTATTCTCTTAGTGAGTACTCAACCATTAAACGTTTTCTTTATATGATAACGTTGCCGAAACATATGAGTCAAGAACTTGGAATCTGGTAGCACTCTTACAAAGGTTGTTTCTTTCTTTTAGTGTTAAGTATACAATTGTTAGAAAGCCAAGTGAGTACTATTATTCTCTTCATACAGGTTTTTCTATGAAACAGCTCGTTTTACTAATATTTTTATTCAAGATGTCTTCAACTCTGTGGCACTTGCCTAATTCTTTCATGATTCATATTTACTGGCATTTCCCATTTGCATTTTCGTTAATCATCGAACTTTCCCGGTGCACGGTAGCCGCCAAGCAGCTTCGCGAAGCAAACCGAGAGCAAGGTCTGCCGGTTGAGGCAATCGAAAGATCTCGATTGAGTCACCTCCTGAAACCAGAATCCTCGCGATGCGCCGGCGTTACCTCCAGTGCGACCATGACTCATCGGTCCATTAGGCGAATAATAAGCGTTAACCTTTCGGACACGACCAGTCGTACCGTCTACGTGACAATTGTTTGTAATAATCGCGGCGTGGCTAGCGTGCACTCGGTTTGCACCGATCACGTGACGGATCGATACTAGCCACAAGCAACTTGTTCCTCGTAATCGGCGAACAGAAATCGATACTCACAGTTTGACCTATTTCCGCGGCTATTGTCTCGCGCGATTCTTTTCCGACTCGCGCGTGCGTCTCCGGCCGATCGTATCGAACGGGACACGAAAGATCTGTTGATTATTATATACGAAAGATCTGGAGCACGAGGATCGAGTGGATCGGTAGCCTGGGCACCGAGTGTCCTCTCTTTCTACTTTCATCGATGCTTCCTCTCTCGAATTAGCAATCTACTTTCTAATATTGGTACTCTTGTACCGTTTAAATTCTGAAAATAAAATATGTAATCACTAGACTGCGGATTATATGCATTTATGACAAAAATTAGTAGGTGCAATTTTAAGTAGCAAAAATATTAGAAAAATTTAAACATACTGTCATATTATTTTCTATCTGCTAAACATAATAAGAAAGAAAATTAATTTCTATTTCACCTCAGTTCGTTGCAATTCAGGTGGAAACATCCGACAGGTCTTTTTAAAATAAAATTAATGTTCTTGCTATTTAAAATTGCAAGGCAGACACTGTCTCCTATATAGCTGAAGTTTTAATGTAAACATTTCATAGATTGATCAAGAGAATGTCAATACGTAATTTTCAACTTCCTAAAATTATTAAAGAAGGTACTTGGCTCCTATGTCTTGTGATTGACAATTTTTATTTAGCACAAAGGCCGCGAATATTGCTTTGTAATGATGACGAGACTATATTTATCCAAACCTAATAACATTTTTATCCTAACATGTGCTTCAATTGAAAAGTTCATTCAAAAAATTCTGATGGAAACCTCTATAATTTCAGTAATTGTGAAAGAAAAAATTAGGAACCAGTCATTTCGACTGGTTCGGTAGTTCTAGTGTTAAAATACTTTTCAACGGGGAATAATGTAAACATATCCACGGCACCAACCTATGGGACGACCTAATATCTTGCGATGCTCCTCGGTTCGGAGGAGACCGCAGCTAATGTGCGCGCTGAGCATAGATCGTAATTAGAGACCCCGTCGCGGATAGCATTTCCCGGATCGCCTCCCGGGCACACGTAACTCGAAGCAACGAGGATTTTTCAGCGGAGCAATGCCACGTTCTGTCTGGGATTATAGGGATCGCGAAAATCGAGGCGAAAGATCGACGCCCCGCTGATCCGAACGCTCACGCCGCGAGGCGAATCGTTCCCGAGCGGGTTTTTCGCTCGTTCATCTGGAACGCGTCCTTTCTTTCACCGGAAGATCGTTACCATGGATCCCAACTACGTCCAGACACACGAACCCGTTTTGCAATGCGATCGCGTCCGTTTCGCAGGAACAACGTCGCGTCCAAGACACGTTGCCGGAGAAGCGGCACAGATGGACGCCATTGCGTATCAGAGAAACGCTATAGTGATTTGACTCGGTCTCCTTCCGTATCTCGGCTGAACAATGCGATACATGAAAATTCCATCCTCAATTTAGCTTCTGGGCTTGAAATTTAATTAACACTTTGACTGCCAAACTAGAAACCTCATAAATTCCATAAAATCAAAGTGTTATTTAATGAAATAATAATTGAAACATATTAAATATATGATATTGTGTAGTCCTCCAACTTTCTTGACAATGAATATATTAGCGTGAAAATTCATTCTAAAACCTGGAAAATTAATTCCGTCACCAACATGTGAGTGACATGGCAGTCAACGTGTTAAAACTCTATTTGTAGCAAGTGTAGTCGAATCTACGGGGTTTCCGAGACTCGACAGGTATCTATTTTCCTTCTGTCTTTGGCGTGATTCATTTACATACGTTTGCCTTTATTTCTCGTTTGTTTCTTTACAATTATTGCAGCCCGTGTATTTCATTAGTCCTTTTTTTTTGGTATCTAGGGGCTACGGATTTATATTTGCAAAAAGTTTCTGCATAGGTTATAAGTAGACAGCGAAGCTTTATGCATTTATGGTTTATGGAAATGTTAAAAAAATGCTATAACATAAAATTCGAGAGAATTTAACACGATTTTTATTTGCTTTTGATTTACAAAGGCTGTTCCCATTAAAAGTAGGATTTTATTTCATTCCACTTTCTTAAAATTTTTCTATAAGAATTGGAAATTGCATAAACATCCGCAGTCTAATTATAAGAAATAGAAATCGAATTGAAATAATGTGCATTTTAAATTCCTGAAATGATCTCACTGTTTCGTGCGTCAGTTGCTCGTTTATGCCATAGAATCATTAGCAACAGCTCTTTCCAAGATAAATACTTCAATATGTGCATAATTTTTTGTTGTTTGTATTGCAACCGTGCAGCGTTGTAATGTCCGAGAACGAGTCGTCAACGTTCCGGCATCAAAATACTTTTCCCGGACGTCGGGTTTTCCGTTTTCTCTTCTCTTCACACAGTTGGTGAAGTATAACAATGTAGGCTGCCGGTGTTGTAAAAGTATTCATGTCGTTACTTCGCCATTTCTTCACAACACAACTGACGGTGAATACAAATATGCGGGACGCTGCAGCATTACAGAAGTTTGTTAGACGACGAGGTTCAGCGCGGTGAAAAATCTAGACCTGCAACCTTGCCGCGTATCCACGAGTATATTGCGGAACTCCGGGCGAGGTCATATCCTAGAAGAAAAATTTCACGATGCTAAAATTTAGCGAAATATTCCTCTCTTCGCATACTCTCCCCAATACTTCTAGCCTATTCTTTTGTGTGTCGATATTAACACCCCACGGTTATTCATGGGCTCGTCATTTAACCAACAGGTCTTTTTAAGATAAAATTAATGTTCTTGCTATTTAAAATTGCAAGGCAGACACTGTATCCTGTATAGCTGACTAGAGATGATCAAGTTTTAATGCGAACACTTCCTAGATTGATCAAGTTTTAATGTGAACACTTCCTAGATTGATCAAGTTTTAATGTGAACACTTCCTAGATTGATCAAGAGAATGTCAATACGTAATTTTCAACTTCCTAAAATTATTAAAGAAGGTACTTGGCTCATACGTCTTGAAATTGACAATTTTTATTTTGCACAAAGGTCCGCTGTATATTGATTAGTATAAATACTAATCAATACGAATAATCGTTCGATCACAGCTTGAATTTCAATGTTTCACTCATTCTTAGGAACGCTAGTCAAGCTTCACGTAACTGGGTCAGGGTCAATATCGATTCATCAAACTGAATCTCGTCCGAGATAAACAATTCTATCTGGAAAGCAGTATCGATCAATCTTTCTGACATTGTAGTCGAAGGGGGTGGCCAAGGGGGTGAGATTCGTCGCTTAAGCATTAATCCGTCGAATACGTTCGTTAGCTAGCATGGCGGGCTGCAGCTCGGTCTCCTCCGGCTGCCGATCTACTGAAATTACAGTATTTCGCAGCCGCGGAACAATACGGTTTCTTGTTTCGCGGGTGTCGCGCGGGAGTGCCAGAAAGAATAAGTGCCGGTACAGAACGGTTCAGAAAACCAGAATCGCGCGCTACGTCCCGGACAAAAGAGCATGCAACAGGTCAGCGAGCCGGTGCAGACATCTCTGACTACCGGGAGCGAGAAAGAGAAGGAACGTGGTCGGAGAACCGACGACGGGAGAATCGCGGGGGAGGTCGAGAAACGGATTCGACATTGATGTAAGAACCGAACGTATTGCTTTCTTCTTACGTCGTTCGCCGTTTTTATCGCTCGTCGAAGTGCCCCAGCCTCGGATTTGATACAACACCCGATGTAACGTTGCCGCTTCGCGCAGATAAAAACCGCATATCGGGTCGGACGACATCGAACCCGACGAAAGTCGAAAATAACTGCTCTCGGTTATCGAATGTCTTCGATCTGCGATCCTCCGACTCTCCTGAGATTTTCTAAACGTAATTTGAAAAAATACACATTAGTAATCATAATAAGATACAACTACCACACTATAAACGTGGCTACGTGAAAATTTCAATATAAAATTGGGAATTTCAAGTTTCTGGAGGTTTTTGAAAATCGATTTCCCGGTGAAAAATTCGGAAAAAATTCACAGACGTGTGTGCTACCGGATGGAATGATCGTGAATTTTTTCGTAATTGTTTACTAAGCAGAGTAGGAGAAATAATTCATTAAACTGTGCTCACCCCGTAACCAGCCTTGTGGTAAGGGCACCGACTTGAAGCTTGCCACAGATGGTTTTCTTTGGGGGAAAGTTCGGAAAAAATTCACAGACGTGTGTGCTATCAGGGGGAATGTTTGTGAATTTTTTCCTAATTTTGTACTAAGCAGAACGAAAGGAATAATTCATTAAACCGTGCTCACCCCGTAACCAGCCTTGTGGTAAGGGCACCGACTTGAAGCTTGCCACAGATGGTTTTCTTTGGGGGAAAGTTCGGAAAAAATTCACAGACGTGTTGTGTGCTATCAGGTGGAATGTTTGTGAATTTTTTCGTAATTTTTTACCAAACAGAACAGAAGAAATAATCCAATAATCCATCTAATATAGTCTTGTGGTAGGGGCACCGACTTGAAGCTTGCCACAGATTTCTTTGGGGGATCCGTGGGATGGTATGGGGGAAGATCAATTTGGTTTGGGGCACGTTTTACCACCTAAGAGACCCACCCTTATCCGGCTACAGCCTTTACTCGGTATCGGGTCGGGGTCCTAGAAGTTTCCAATGTTCGACACACGAAACTGCTGCTAGTCAAGTTTGAGGGTTCCATAAATTTGTAATCACACGATGACAATCTAATTTTGCATTTTCACTTTCCTGGTGCCCGAACGATTCAAACTTTCGGAATCCCAAACCCTCGGCTCGGACACCTCTAATATTTTTGTATAATATCCGATATATTTTCGATGTTACACCTTTTCCAAGAGATTCTGGGTATTTCAAGTTTTCCCACGCGCCATAACGAGCCCGCTAATTGTAATCGATTCAGATCACTATCCCCGATCCGCGCGATCAACGTCGTTCTTTTCAACCGCGCGCGGAATTTTCGGTCCGCGTCGACGCACGCATCGCGGAAACACGCGCGCCAGCGTTAATTGGGGCCTGTATAACGGGCCACCGGCTTTATCTTTTTCATTGTTGGCGCTTTGATGTTTCCGGGGAGCCGAGCAACGAATTTGAATCTAAATAGAGCGGGCGGAACAAAAGATATCGGCGACATAAATTCGCCGGCGAGAATGTTGCCGATACCGGATTTAATTGCGATTCGAGTGCATTTATCTCCGGTGACAATTGCTGTTCCGTTTGGCGTTAGAACCGGTGAAATTGGTCGGAGAGTTCGGTCGTTATCTTCGGAATTAGGCTTTTCGCTTGTAATTTATGGTGCTCGGGGTTTTGTGTTTTTCTGCCGGCGTCGGATGTATCGGCACTGCTCTTTTTACGGGTTTCGAATACAATGGGAACGTCACTTGCATCGGAGTTATCAGCAGAAAATTGTATTATTTTTAATATGGCCCGCTAATCGAGAAAGAGCGAATGTTCTGATTGACTTTCATTCAGCAAATTTTTATGCTCTTATTTTGTGAATTGAAATTGATTCAAAGCAAAAATTAATTAATTTATTTATACAGGTCGCATCAACAACTAGGTCATTAGCGACCACAGATATTATATCGTAATATTACATTATTATGTCTCTTTGTACTTAACATAAAAATCATTTATAAGTATACCTTAAAGTTGGTTTCTTGAATACAAATGACTCTAGGGTTTAGGTTATTTTTAAGTAAGACTAACTGTTCCCTTTGAGGGTGGAAGCCGTTAATGTTCCATCGTAGAATTGATTCAGTCATTTTCCTTAGACCCTATAATTGAGGATATGTTTGAGTGATCTTCTATGTTTTCGTCGGAGGATTTCCATATTTTCTCGGTGGAGAAATCATAATTAGGAAGGCTCGCTTTCGGACAAAAATTGAGTCATCTCTCGCGTGCAGGAACGTCGAGTGCCCGATACTTTCTCCAGTTTCTTCGAGTTCAATGTACCGTTGGCCGAACAGTATGAATGAAAAAAAGAATTCTTTGCGGGCCGAGGGGAGGGGTGGGGGTCGAAGCGAGCCGAAGGGAAGCGGAACGTTAAATGACGAGAATGAAACGTAGTGATTCCAGTCGGTCGGCGCACGGTGCAGGTTCTCTTTGTTCGTTGTTACACCTGACAACGAGGATGCAACAACCGTGACGGCACCAAGGTTATACTGCGGTTCAACGCACTTCCTGTCGACAGATCTTTCTCCACCATGGGATACACGCGGATCCCTTTCCGAAACCACGTGGCCATCGAGCTTCTTCGATTTTCGACGAGACTCTCCACGTTGACTAAATCTTTTGTTGATTTTTTATTCTACTGTGCATTCTATAGACGTAAATTTCTGGCCGGCTAACTTCTGATAATTGTAGTCAAATAGAGCTTTCCTGTTCATTGTTGAAGGGAGCTGAACATATTCTACGTTGTCATTAGACTGCGGATTTTATGCATTTATGACAAAAATGGGCAAGCACAATTTAAAAAGATTTAAAGCCACCAGCCTGTAGTTTTCAGCTGAATAAAATAATTAACTCGTTGACTGCCATGTCACCCATATGTGGATGACGGAATTATTTGTCCAAGTTTTAAAATTAATTTTCACGTTATGTACATTCGTTGTACCAAATTTGATTGGGATCAGTACAATGTAAGAAAGTTGGAGGACTACCGAATATCATACATTCAATTCTTTTCAATTTTTATTTCATTAAATAACTTACTTTGATTATATGGAATTTTTTAGGTTTCTAGTTTGGCAGTCAAAGTGTTAAAAGAATAAAGAAATTCTTATTTCGCCCTTGTGTCTTGCAATCAATGGAAATGTTTTTTACTTTGCACAAAAATCCGCAGTCTCCTTATCATATACTTTGATTATCGATAATACTTTATAATACTTTATCGATTATCAGATAAAGCATGTTACAAGTGCTGCAGTTTCTACTAGAAACGTTTACGAAACGAGTAGCAAACGGTGAAATCACGGAATGGTTTCACGGTGAAACGGTGAAACCATTGCGTACCTTGTTAAAATAACAGTGGTCCTCGAAATATCTGCAGCAATAAAAATCGATTTCTGTGATAACAAACGATCAGCAGTAAAAATCACTCAGAGTTTCAGACTTTCGTGTGCGAAAGCTCGCTAGAATTACGCCGGCGATGCATTGCCACGCGGACAGCAGAAGAAACGCAGGAATCCATAAATTCCGTGGCGATTGCTTAGCGTTTCCAGTTCCAGGGACTGGGGTCGCGGCGTTCCACGAAAATTAGCAAATCAGCCGTGTTCAATTGGCCCGACAAAGATCGTGTTCCCGAGTAAGATGGAGTGTGCCGCTTGTCTCTGAATCGGTCCGGCCATGCCGGTAACTGCAGCCGGTGTGTAACGGTGCACCGTAAGACAGACGCCGTTAGAGTTTCGCCGGCAAGAAGAATCTAGGAGCATCGCGATCCGTTATCGCGATGATTTTGCCTGCGCCTCTCTCTCGTTCTTGTGACCGTGTTACGAGTTACGGAGCCGCGGAACCGGCTGGCTGGATTCCGACGCGCGCGGATCACAGAGCTCTACGAAACGAAACCGCTCCGGTTGTAAAATCTGCTCGTATTCCGCGTGGATTTCGTTTTTTGCCGGTCCGAGCACGATACGTACGTGCAAATGAGGGCGGTCAGTGAATAAAGGCCGCGCTCGGAACGGCGTTAAATCACGTCAGTCCCTGTGCGACTCACTTTTTTTCTTCTTTGGCCGTCTTCCCGAACTCCGGAAACGTTTCGGTCGTTACGCCTGGAACACCGAGAAATTATCGGGTCGCGCTCGGTCCAAGTAATTTTCACTGTGAGGTCTCGTTGAAGCGGAGACGACGACCACGGTAGGAGTTGGCCTAACAGCGAGGACAGCCCGCGTCAAACACGCCGCGATGGGCTCGCGTCGGGGCATGTATACACCGGGGCATTAATATTTATAACGACGCGCGACTCTTTCGCATTCCGTGGGCGAGCAGAACGTCCCGGCGTGCGTGACTTTCGCAGCCAAACTACGTTTCGTTCGTCGGACAGCCCTTTTGCATTTTTAATGAGCCATCATTCCGCTACCGCTGCTCGCGACCGCCTCGGATACGCGAACGTCTGCGCCGGGCTCTTTTCCCCGTGTCATCGTATCCTCCGCGCGAATACCGTTGTCACCGCTGGAATTCATGGGTGACGATTGCATAACGTCGCAGATAATGGGACATCCTTTCGCGCGAGACATCCACACCCGTTGCCGAATGGTTCGCGCGCGTTTTATGCCCACCGCCGTCGTCCCGGTTTTACGGCGACGCGTGCATTTTTTAAACCGAAAACCGTCCACTGGGTCGCGGGTCTTAGGAACGCAGTGAACTTCTCGCTTCCCGATTTTTTAAAGCTAGAAATACAGCACGGTTATAGGCAACTCTGCGAAAACCTGTAATTTTCACCGTTCCTCGTTTGCAGCTGACAGCAACATGTAAGTTAACAAGGGAACATATTCAGATGCGAAAATTCGATTTTGATGAAACTTATGGGAGCTTATAGTTCTTTGAAAAATATTTGAGACGTGTTTTTTTTTATCGACAACCATCCACTTTGAAGGGGTGAGCCTTCGTGGAGCCTTCGATTAAAATATATCTGCAGCCTTTTTAAACTGTGGATCCTTAAAGTAATCGAAGCTGGAGTTTTCCTCGTTGTTTATGGTAGCTCTGAAAAGAGCTGATTTTGAAAGAAGAGCTGTCCGCAAAGATTATTCTACATAATTCTGGCAATAATGATACTCAAGGATAAAATGAGAAAAACATAAATGTTCTTTGCACCAAGAACATTTAGGTACAACTACATTTAAACAATGGAAACACGTTAGACCATCTAATTTTGTAAAGCAGAACTCTACGGGATTTTCAAATTCTCCTGGCCGTTCTTCTACATATCCACTGCGGAACCGAGCATATGGAAACAGCCGTTTCGGTGCCGGTCATTGCGACAACGTTGCTCACAACCAGGGTACCATGCCGCAAAGAACGCAGCGGCATCGGTAACACGCCGAAAAGGTCGCAACGGCTCGAACAGTCGTCGCGGCAATGTGCCTTGATCGGCAAACATATAGGCACACCGCCAGCAGCAACCTTATACAAACATTAAAGGCGAACTCGCGCCTTCTACTTCTACTTGTACTTCTACTTCTTCACTTTGGATCGTTCACGATGAATGTGAAAGGCGAGAAACGGAGTATCTACACATACCTGCTTAACGATTACATTCAATTCGCTCGTTTTCATGAAACATTGAAATTGATGGATGGAAATGAACAGCACTTGTTTGTACCGGTCAATTCATCAAAAGTAGAAACTGATCCTAATTTGTTCGCTGACGATCATCGCTTTGGATGAAGCATTGAGTCTGTACTCCTTTCGTTGTGGATGAAAACCAGGTGAAGAGCCTGAATTCGCCTCATCCAGCCTCGAATAAAAGTTGTCGCTTAAAAAGTTGAATAACCTTCTTTCGGATGTAAAAGTTTGTCCCGTTTCAAATTAAAATAGCGAAGTAGTCCGCGTTATAGCTGGCATGAAAGTTTTATTTCACGCAAACCACAATGTTTTAATTCCTCGGTGAAATTTTTATCCGCACACATTTTACTCTCTTCATAAAGAGGATTGTTGTCGTAGCATGTTTACTCTGCGGAATAAAACTGTATCTTCGTTGGTAAATCTTTCGTCTGCGAATGCTGGCGGAAGACAACAACGTGGAACAACAAAAAGTGAAAGATCCTGGTGCTCAATCGAGATTTTTAACGGCGTTGAATGGGCCGGCTACAAAAATGGTGGTGCCAAGGAACGGCTACAAAAAAGTTCTATGAAAATTGTGTTACAATTTGTAAGGAATGGCCGGGATTAAAGCAGACAGTATGTAATTTATTAACACGTTGACTGCCATGTTACGCATATATGAGTGACGGAATTATTTGTTCAGGCTTTAAAATGAATTTTTACGTTAATATATTCATGGTACCAAATTTGATTAGGATCTGTAAAATGCAAGAAAGTTGGAGAACCACACAATATCATACATTTAATTTTTTCAATTTCTATTTTATCAAATAACTTACTTTGATTTCGTGGAGTTTTTGAGCTTTCTTGTTTGGCCTTCTGAATTCGAAAGAATCCAATAAAATTCGGTTTATCTGGATATCTCATAATAAAATACATCCATATTTGTTATTTATATGAACAATATATACGGTGGCGGATCCGTTACAGCTTAACTTACAAATTATTTTATTTGCTGACCGATGAAACCTTTGAGATGCAGTGTTAAATCAAACGGTCAAACATTGACCTGCACCACTTCCGCGTTAAATGGCTGAGATATTGCGACGAGGGTTTCGCAGCGGGAAAACTTTGAACTTGCGAATTTTCGGTGCATTCGCGATTAATCACCGTTAAAGGGAGCTAGCAATTATTTGCTTATCTCGTACAGGCGGCGTGGCAAGTAAAGCCGGCGTCGTCATCAATTTCTTTTTCCGGTCTCGTTTTTCAAGTGTGAATGTTCTTGGATCCGGCCCCGGGGCTGTTGCTTGCCAGGGTTGTTGGTTCTCGGTGGTTCGGAGAAACAAGTAAAACGATTTGAAATTTGTTCGAACCGGGTGGCGGGCGCCGGTGTTTTCCGGTTTGCACGAAGACCGATCGCCCGGACCTCGCGAGCATCCTCGAATATCTGATTCCATTTAAATGCCGACGCTCGCGCGCGGGCTAACTGTTTTCACTGGAGGTAAGCGCGTTTCAGGTAAATTACGATTCGTTAGAGGAAAGTGGTTCCGCGCGATGGATGTATAATTAAGGCAACTGTACATCAGCGCGGGACGTGCGCCCAAACGCGCACACAAACACACGCACGGTGAACACCGAGACCCTTGCCCGCGTAAAACAGTTCCCGGCGATGCACACGCTCCTCTCGCCGTTGGAAATTGCATAACATTCACGACGGAGAAAAAGTTTGGGGTTTTTGGAAAGTTCCCTGGAATCAAGAGGGAAAAGGTCTTTCTCTCGTACCTGCGAACCCGGCTAACCCATTACCTCTGCCGGCCGCTGTCTGGATAAGACCCATTTTCTACGTTTTACCGTACTTTCGAACGTTTCCGTTGTGTCTGCGCGGAACATTTCCAGGATTATCTCGCAGTATCATACGCTTTATACTCTTTCAATGCGACCTAGATTAGCCGTTGTCATTGTCATCGGTAATTAGACTGCGAAACTTCATGCAAATTCGCACTTTTGTCACGCATTCGAATCAAATCGAGCTCTAGGCTCATTGTGCCCGGATTCACTCAATTGAAAATAAAGTTATACTTATTGTATCAATAAACCAAATTATCACTAGGAACTCCACGCAAAATGAACATTTTGTGCTTCGGTTGCAAGCTACAGGTCCCCAATAATAATTTCTTTCTTCTATTAAGAACTTTAGTATGTTGAACATAGTATACCACCTTTAAATTCTTTTTGCATAAAACCATAAAATCCTAATTGTTCCTAGTAACATATCCTTTTAACACGTTGACTGCCATTTCACCCATATGTGGGTGACAGAATTATTTGTCCATGTTTTAAAATGAATTTTTACGTTAATGTATGATATTGTACCAAAGATTAGAATCTGCAAAATTCAAGAAAGTTGGAAGACTACTCAATATAATGTATTTAAGTTTTTTCAATTTTTATTTCATTAAATAACTTACTTCGATTTTATGTAATTTTTGAGGTTTCTAGTTTGGCAATCAAAGCGTTAATCCTCACACGTTCCTCAGGGTGAAAATCCACCCATTCACTATTTTCACACACTGTAAAATCATAAAACTTTCTGTCCGCGTGGTGAAACATATTTCTTCAAAATGTGACACAATAACCTTTGTTGATTTAAATCGCAAAAATGGGTGAAACATTCTGCCAAGCCCTTTTATGCAACTATTTCCGGGGATCGTACGAGTACGTTGAAATAATTTCGTTAAAATGACAATAATTCACGAATATCAATCTTGACAAAGGAAGTCGTGCATCGCGTTTGTGTTAAATATTCTATCCGAATATATTTAAAAATTTTTTATCTTTTCGAAGGTCGGTGCCCTGGGAGAGTCGCCCACTTTATCTCTCAAAGCTCTTGAAGCTTTTAGAGGGTATTCACTGTAAAGTAGCGAGTGTAGAAGTTAAGCTGGAAAACTTTGTTGTACGTGATTCCAGCTTTTCAAGCGAATCCAAGCAGCAGAATGAATTTCCCACTTGAACTTCGTGTCAGATTGAATAGAAATGATTGCTAGAACTGGTGCTGCTCTTACATGGAACAAGAATGATTCTTGGCGCATCAATTTCAATCATTTTATTTCGCTTCGGTCTGTTGTATCTCTCGTCTATGACCAAACATAATTCTGCTAATTTTCAGAGATCAATGTGTGCGGCAATAGCAGCGTTATTATGGTCTAGATCGGTGGTTCATAATCTCTTCAGTGATCGGCATTGAAAAATGCGTTTCTGTTTCTTTATTTAGGAAATTACATCTATAGCAAGATAATTTATTTATTGAAAAATTTAGAAGCTTCCCTTGCACCCCTAGGAACGTTTCCTCAAACCCTCGGGAGTGCATAGGACTATTGTTATGGCCTGGCAGAATTGTTTTCCTGAAAGCGGTTATAACATGGTAAATTATTAAAGAAAATCGTCGCGGCAGGATCGTCCGCCTAAATGCAGGTTAGGTGGTTCTGCTGCGTGTGCTGTTTAAGAAAAATAACACTGTTGGTAGCCACCGGAAACGATGATTCACTCCAGAGCGTCCGAGTGAAAACGCGACGAAGATCCATGATTCGCGGAACTCGTAGCGTAGCATGTTTCACGGGAGGCCAGATTAGGTACAAAGGCACGGACGTGCGTTAACAATTGTTCCCTGAGAAGTGGTTTATCGAAACGGAAAGTGAGATAACGCGATTTCACACGTCCGACGGATATGAATGGCGCACGCGTGGCCATTTCGTACTGTTCCCCGTCAAATTCCGCGTCGAGTTTGTCGCGTAATCGCCAAGTATTCTTTTCTAATCTGCCGCGTGTTGTTGCTGGTCTTAAATTGTTCGTGACTGCGGTAAAAAAAAAAGGCCGATAACGATGCCGCAAATATTGTTTGGCGGATCGGTTGCGGTTTCGCGATCTAGCCGAGTGTCGGTGTAATCAAAGTTTCGTTAAAAAATTCGCGAAAACTGTGCATCAACCTATCGCTTCCAGTTTATTGGACGTTGCGCATCATGTGTCCACGGTACACGCAGACGTGTATCAGGCTACGAAGCAATTTACACCGATTTTTACTGTGGTTTCAGTTCCGTAATGGATTGAGTAGAGCGAGCGCAGCTCGTTTTTTAATTGTGTTTTTCAAAAATACGCTATGGAAATAAAAGCTTTTTTTATTTCTATAAATATTCGTGGATTATTACACGCCGCGCGATATTGTATCCTACAGAAAAAATCCTCGTAAACGCGTGGTACGTCGAGGTAGTTAAATATACTAATGAATCAAATCATTGAATTTTAAATTGATTCTAATACCGCTGCGTACATTGTGTCGCAACGTATGTAATATTGATTAGTGGTTAGAATATCTAAATTTAACTTTACTACTGTTATTGAAGCAGAGTCCAATTTCTGTTTTTCTTTTCAATTAATTTTCAGTGATAGGGATTTATGCTTAACAAGATAAATTCTTGATCGAAGTATGAAAAAGTTATACGTTCGATTTTCTTCCTCAGAGCGTGTAATATGATTCATCGGTAGAAATTGGGTCGCAACGTGCATTTCTAACGGGGTTAGGCTAGTCCGAGTGAATGCCATTGCACAGCACCCATTGCCTCTCTAACGACGATCACCAGCTGATAATATCTATGCACCTGTCAGGTGCGCCACCTGTTATTGAAACCATACCTGCTTGTCCGCGAGATGGCAGATCTCTCGAACGATTAATTTTCTCGATTCAGATATACTAATCCCACTTTTGAATGCTTTCTCTTGACATTACCCGAAAGATCAATTTCGAGTGCCTCGCAGGAGAAAATACTCGTAGATTCTCCTGAAGAGGAGAATTCCAGCAAAAAGTTTCACACAACTTCGAAGAAGAGTTCGAAGAAATTTCGAAGAAGAGTTCGCACAGCTAACATTTGTAGGACCTGGTTCTACGAAGCATTGAATTTGTGAAAGTCCGTCTTCATGAAAGTCCAGGACCGTCGTCATCATTTATGGACCGATGGCTCGCGTTCGACGGTCTTCGCCGTGACGTAACGAAGAATTAAGAAACTCGTTGCATCAGTGAACGCGAATGCATCCGCGAGTAGGTTTGCCAGTCTCCTTTCGTTCCTCTTATAAATTGCACAACGTCTCGTCCTCCTCCGCGTCCATCGATCAGATTGTCCTATCCACGAAACGCGGTTCAAAGATGAACAAACGATCGACTAACACTTGTTGTAACATATCGAAAGGAAGTAATTATTTACTTTATTTAGATATTAACAACAAAGATTTACATTATATGTTTTTGAACAAATTAGTAGTAATGTGCAAAAGGAAAACAAATCAGAGGACATTTGACGATCAAAACATTGAGATCAAGGAGGTCAAACACATATCTGTACTGCTTTAAAACAACGGACAGAATAGAAAAATAGTATTTGTATATTATGTGTATAATCAAAATTACAAATCATCGTCTTAAAGTTTTGTCCGTTACTGTACAGAGATGGAAACGACTTTAATTATCCCGCGCAATCCAATAAGCGTTCTGGATGGGAAAAAGGGGAAAAAGGAGGAGTTTCTTCAGCTCGTTGGCACGGCCGCGAAATGGCCAGGTCTCTTTCGTAACTTTCGACGGTTTGAATGCCGTTCGCGATGCGTTTGCCGATGTTATCCTGAATAGGAGACCAGAAGAGGGCAACGCGTGTACGCCTTGAGCCGCGAAGAGAGCCCGAGCCTGGACAGAGACACAGTGAATATTAATACGCGCATGGAGCCCTCTCTTCGTCGGTAGATTTTATCGGCTCGTCTCGGCTTTCCAGCTTCCGTTTCTTCCAGGCCGGCTATTACGGCCGACTGCTCGTTTACACGACACTGAAGTCCCTCGTATTCCGTTTCGTGGCCGTTGGACTCGCTTCGCTGGACCCCGGAGGAAGTACACCCACTTGACCAGATTTTCTTTCTACCCTTCGCATCCTCTCCCCTCTCTCCTGCCCGCTCCTCTGTCTTTTCATAGAACGACCAGCACTAATTCTTTGTCCGCCAAAATGAGGTAGCGGCAGCTTCCTTTGCCTCCGGCCTTCGCTCGGACTTCTTAGCGTCGTTTATTTTCGGCCGTATGCACGCCCCAGGCCCGCCATTACCAGACTTTTATTTGCACGCTTGATCAATATTAAATACTAACCCTCGCACCACCGACAAGACTTATAACTGTACATCCGACGACGGTTAGGACCATTCGTTACTTCATTTACCAATTTTTAACATACTGTCCCTGCTCACTTTATTAGACTCGCCTCTATAATTATGATAGTTACCATGAATAATGGGTATAGTAGATACAAACACAGTTAGTGAAATAAATACTTACCTTAGAACTTCTAATGCTGTGCAAAATTAAATGCGCAAAAATTAATATTGAGAGCGTTGATTATAATGTAATACACAACAAGCGAAAACTAGAAAATTTCTAGGTTAAGAAACACTTTAACCAGAATTCGATATTACCGACCCGATTTTAAATCAAACCAACTACATTTGGATAGACAACCCATAAGGCGATCTTGTAGTACGCAATCATTACCCCATAGGTTGAAAACAGCGTTGAATTTCCTATAGAATTTCAAAAAGCACCAATTCCTCAGGTGAGTCTAATAAAGTAGCAGGGACTGTATATTTTTGGAGACACTCTAATACAACAGCTGTTCATTCAATTAATTAATAATATAACGGATAATATTCAGTTTGAAATCTTCGTAACCAGTCAGACACAATATTCTAGAACGTCGGGTTGGTATGCAATTGATCATTTTTCAGATACACGTATGATATATCCACGTCTAAATAGTTAAGCGGCTAAGCTAAACAGTCCGTAATGAAACATTACCGCGGCAAATGACAGCCCCGCCTCGAAACTCCAGGAGAATGTTTACTAATCCGAGGGGTATCATAATTGTGTGAGCCCAGTCGAATGAGTGACAGGTTTCTACTAGCAATTGGGTAGATCAAGTCTGCACCATGAATAATGCAAACTAGAAATCTACTTGGACGGTTCGCGGCGGTGTATAAACTTCAAACAAGGGGTTTAGGTTTGCGGACGATGGAAATATCAGAAGCATTTCATTTCCATCTATGACTTCGTCAGTGTAATGGACAAAGCATGCTGCAGACATTGTTTAATTTTGAAGGTTTATTTCGGGATTTTGCAGACTATTTGAATTACAGTAGTCTGGAAGTGTTTGTTTTACCGTTTTAACATGTTGACTGCCATGTCACCCATATATGGGTGACGGAATTAGTTGTCAAGGTTTTAAAATTAATTTTTACGTTAATGTATTCATTGTACCAAATTTGATTAGGATCTGTAAAATGCAAGAAAGTTGAAGAACTACACAATATCATACATATAATATCTTTCAATTTTTTTGATTGTATGGAATTTTTTAGCTTTCTCGTTTGGCGATCAAAGTATTAAACTTCAATACGAAATGTGCATTTTTCCGATCCTGCCATCTACATTTGTCTCGCGGACTTTTTAGCGAAAGCACTTGCAAAATTATACCTGAGTGTGTCGTGTTCAGATTTCTCAAGGTAAATTACACCTCTTCCAGAGCATTCAGAGTTCTGTCGCAACTGTCGCATATATGAGATGATAGGACGAGGCGGGATTCGAACATTGTACTTGGAATCACGCTTCGTTCGACCTCTACACTAGTTTTCGAGCAGTTCCGGGGGCGAAGGGTAGCGTGGCCAGAAATTTCAATTCCGACCGGTGTATTAAAATCAACTGTTATTTCTATTCATGACGCTGTCCTGATTATCCAGAGAGTCCGGAGAGAAAGGCGATTATCTGCGTGAATATTCAATGGGTAATTTCTGTGCAGCTTTAAAGAGGCGCAGACAGTTCGGGAAAAGGTGGCCATTGAAAAGGAAATCGCGGTGAAAAACGCGAAAGACGGTCGACCGGAGAGTAGTCCAGGGGATCCTTTTTGGAGAATGAAGGCATTCTCGCCCCGATTCCGAGTGCAATTAATCATTTTCTGCGGAAACGCGGAGACCCCGGCCCCCGGGTAACCGAAGTTTCTCGATATCCTGAAAGCTTCCCTCTGACTTCGACTTCCGAGAAAAGTTTTTATGCCACCACCCCCTCTGGTACCTCTCCCACCCCCGCCGCCCTTCGGCTTTTATACCCCCGCCCCGTCGGGATGGAACCTAATCTGCACTTGTCGAGATATCAGCCGGCGAGTCACCGTTAATTCTATTTTCTGTCGTCGTCGAGTCCCTGGGATTGTAATTATTGGAACATCCCGGTCCCCGATTATTTGTGTCGGCCGATGTCCGGGACAGTAATAGGAGCGCGAGTAATTGAATAGAATTGAACCGAACTCGATAAAAATTCTTCAATTTATCATCGCTATCGTCCGCAGAGGAAACTTCCGACGATCCGATAAAACTTCTATAAAATTGGAAATGTTACCCTTAATGCGATCTTCGAACTTTTAATTCGCTCGACAAAATAACAGGCCCTTCGGCCACCGCTCCCTTCTGTATAAACTTCAATCTCGCCGCGCAAACATTTAGCTACACGGACGTCGAACTTGGGGGACAAGGGGCCAGAAACCACTGCGGATTTCAAGGTTGAATGCATACTACTTGACCCACCATTTTTCTAGTCGATTTATCGAGCTTTTAATAAATAATGTACTGCTTGTTCCTCATTTTTCTTGTATAACACGTTAAGCGCCAAACATAAAGCCCAGAAATTCTTACAAAATCAGACTAATTTAATTAATGAAACCACAACTAGAAATTTAAAATGTATTAAGGTAAAGGCACCAGTAGTTGACCATTTTATAGAAATACGTAAAAAATGAGGTTTGAAATGTTCTTATTGTTTTGAAATTTAAACAACAGACGGCATGGCATCCTAGGTTCACTTTCATCAAATGTGCACTTATAAGTGCGCTTATGAAAACCTTATTTTTTACCTTATAGGGAATGCTGTTTTAAACCCTCTGAATTCGAAAGAATCTGATAAAATTCGGTTTATCTGGATATCTCATAATAAAAATGAATTTCTAAACCCAATCAAAAATCACTGTCAGTCATACGTGACTGACGTGGCAGTTAACGTGATAAACAACCAAAAGCAAATCCTGCGTCAATTTTGAAGGTCTCGTTTCGAGGCTTCAATCCTGAAATCTACATTCGTTCAGGAAATTTTTGCGTTTCCTAATATTGTAATTTGCGGCTACGATAGATTTTGAACGATTCTCGAAAATTGAATCTGTCCGCGCGTCTCTGTCGCCGCCTAACCGCTTATTTCTTTCATTTTCTTGTTGCAGGTATGTTGAACGCCAGCCGTGAAGCTTGTCGTCTTGCGAATCTCGCGTCGCCTAACCGAGGTCCTTGAGGAGCGCAATCTTTCCGTGATGTACGCGCGGTAAGTCTATATACATTTACGGAAGCGGGCGCCGCCGCTCGCAGCCTGGAACTCTTAAAACGGTTTCCGGCCGTTTAAAGTTTAAACACTTCGTAAGTTCTTTCTTCCCCTCTGTCTCCTCTTCATAATTCATGTGACGCTTCAAAACTCGCGACATCGCAGCGCGACGCGGTGGGGGTTGGTTTTTCTGCATTTTTCTACGTTTCTTTCCGCCGTTCGCCAACGGAAAGGATATCAAAGGATTAGCCCATACTTTTCTTGACCCTCTCGACCCCTCCCTCCTCCTTGCGGGTTCGTTCGTTACTCTGCACACTGTATTTTCAATTACTCTCGTCTTTTATGACCTAAGCTTGCGACCGGCTTTGAGATTCCATCCCGCAACGCTATCGCTCCAGTGTTGCTCTCAGCGGGATCGTGAAATTCATTAACAGGATGTTTATGCGATTTTATTTATACGTTTCGAACGCTTTTCGCGTTGGGAACGGGTGTTTGATGTCCTTTGTCTGCGCAGGGCTCTCTCCAGAACTTAGGTATTTATTGCAAGCAATTACGGATCAGTAGACTGCGGATCTTTATGCTAAATAAGAATGAAATGACAAGAAATAGAAACTAAGTAGAATGTTATTTCTTCACTTGCTGATTTTGATAGACGAGAAATAGTATATTGACATTTAAAATTTTTTTAATTTTCGTACAACTGCAAATTTTATCTACTCAATTTTGTAATAAGTGCATAAAGTTCCGCTGTCTACGGATAAGTTTGATCTGTTAATTGAATGTTACTGGCAGTGTAATGGTTAAGATTTTTTAAGATTGTCCGGTTCGTGCAATTTTTCGTACAGAGAATATCGATAAAAGCGAAACAACGCGCACGGTTCGATCAAAACGTCTATCTCTATTTCACTTTTATTAAACAATATTGAACTTCGACATTTGTGAGAGTTCTCCAGTTCTGGTAATTTACAAAAATATTCAATCAAATATGAGTCCTCCCTCGAAACCAGTTTTCGTCCTGTCGATATGAATGATGAAAGTATCTGCGACATATTTAAAAGGAAACGCTTCATATGAACGTCGCATCGGTACGTGCCTTTTTCGAACTAAAATTGACTACAATTTTCTCCGTTCCTTTCAATCATCTCACGTGTGCTGTGTTCGTTCATTTGCCATATTTAGATCGCTTCTGTGAGACTTGAAAGTGAAAAAGTAATCGACGTATTTATTTAAAAATTATGCTAACACGATAGAAACACTGACATTCTCTGCTTACGATGCGAGTTTTAAAAAAATTAATTGATATCTCTCTTGCACGGTTTAATAGGTAGCATTGAGTGGAAAAATTTTATGTATCGTTGAAATTGTTTCTCATTCGATAAACGTTATGTTTTACAGGCTGAGGGAGGGGAGGGGATATTTCAAATGGTTTCACAGCTTGGCCGAAAGTGCGTCCGGGAACAGTGACAGTTTCATTTGCGCGTGAAACGAGAGCCGCTAAACGATGGAATTTATTTCAATCGTTCTGCGGTGCTCGAATTATTGGAAGCCACAAATTGTTCGTAACGGAAGAGAAATGTAGTGGGACGCGCGAGTCCTGTGGTTCGGCTCCGAATAAAAGATTTCTTCGGCGTGGCTCTCGGATCGAGTCCCCGGACCGTTTGGCTTTCTTACGTGGTCGTTGTGCAAGAACCCGGTGCACGTTGCGGCCAAATGCGCTGGAATATTTCAAGTCATCGGACTCGATTACGATAAATTACCAATTCTTTTTTGCCGCCCGGCCAGTGCACCCTCGACTCATTCAACTGCCGTTCGATCGCGATTAATCATTCCCCCCCACCCACCCCCTTTTTGCATTCTCGAGGAGCACTTTTGGCACAGTGCGTCCCTTTGTGCCCCGGCTGTACGCCCCTGGGCCCGCAAAAAGAACGTGGAATCGGTACAAATTGTATCATACGGAATCTGAGCTCCGCCAGAAATGCCGAAACACGCTTTTTCCGTTGCCCCGCGATGCGAAACATATGGCACCGTTCGAACGACTCCGAAAAATGCGGTTTCGGCTAAACTATAGCTTCGATAAATCCACATCACCTTTAACACGCTGATTGCCATGTCACCCATATGTGGGTGACGGAATTATTTGTCCAAATTTTAAAATAAACTTTTACGTTAATATATTCACTGTACCAAACTTGATTAGGATCTGTAAAATGAAAGAAAGTTGAAGGAATATTCAGTATCATACATATAATATTTTTCAATTTTTATTTCATTATAAAACTTACCTTGATTTTATGGAATTTTTGAGCTTTCTAGTTGGGCAATTAAAGTGTTAATACACAGCGAACCCTACTCTACTCCCATAACGCCACTTGGATTTCTTTGAGAAATTGGAACAATTAGTTTCGAGAAAATTGGTACACGTAAAAATATCGCAAAACAACTCAAATAAACTTCTTTACTTACTTAATTAAAATACAAATTTTCGAATAAACAAGATATTCGAGTCTTTATACGTAAAGGGGTTAAATTTTTAGTTCCTATTAAAATAATGGCAATTATTAAGTGAATAATATGCGTTTTCTTACCAAGAATAGAGTTAGGCCACTTTCAAAATTAACAACCAGATTCGTTACAAAATTTGAAGGAGTTCAAGTCCATTCAACATTACTTAAGATGCTTCAAATTGGAAAAAACATTTCAAAAACACAATTTATGCAATTCAGGACATATTCTAACTATATAAATTACATAACAATTTATTGCTCATCTACAGTTTGTGGGGTCAACACAATATTTTCGAACTTTCTTGGTCCACCCCGACGTATTTTACACAATGTAAATGCAAAATTTCAAAATTTTGTTCTGTTTATGTGAAATCTGCCCCTTTCCTGTAATATCATTTTATGACACAGTGTAATACGGTATTTCCTAACAGAGCTAACCCTATCCGCGTTTAATCCTGCCTTTGTTCGTAGGCTGTTACCGTCGAATCGGTTGGTCAAAGCGGAATATGCTGACCGGCCGGGTAATACGTTCGAATCCGCAGTTGATGCGGGTAGACGAGCAGAGATAGATATGTATATATATATAACGCAAGTGCGGGAGGAGGCGCGATGCACGAAATTTCTTCCCCGTACGCGACAACGTGCATTAATCGGGGTGACGTCAATGGGCTTTCATAATCTTGAGGGTGGACTAGGGGACGGAAGAGGAAGGGACGAAGGAACAGCCGTGTCGTCGTCAGAGCTTCCTAACGACGGAACAACTTTAAAGCTTGATATTAATAGGGGATTACGGGCGGGTACTCAATTTCCTTCGAGTCGTGTCGTTCCCGAAAACTTTCCGCCGCAGCCGGAATATTAATGAATATTCGTATTGATAGGGTTTCTTAAAACTGGCGATCCGACTTCTCGTGCCCGTCGCTTAATTCAATTTAATTAGCTCCGACCCCCTCTCCTACCCGCGTCTAGTTGTTTACGGCGTTTTAATAGACGTCCGGTAAATTATGCATCGGCGTTTGCAAAATTCACTCCGTCGCGCTGCCTACGGCGAGTTTATTAATCAGTCGGTAATAATATTTCATTAGCAATTTGTACGTTTTCACACGGGAACGCATCGTTGTCCATTAGCCGGTTAATAAACGCCTGCTTATTTTACCGGAGTAATTTATGTAATTTTACAGTTCGATTCGCGGTCGAATAAATTTTACACCGGATAACACTGTCGCTCGTGCGCAGACTGCGGAAGTTTCCGCGTTTGTACGGCCCTGCTAATTCAAAACGTGCGTCGAAATTTTCACCAAATTCCACGCTCTACTGTATGTATTAATTTTGCCAATTTGTTGCGAATCGATGCATTAAATAATTCTACATTCTTCGTAGAACGTAACGATGTCTCCGTTCGAAATTCTGGATGACAAGTATCTTCAAGCTTTTCTGAAGATACTTGAAAATAGAATTTCTTTTATCTTCGTTTTAAAAAATTAATAATTATACATTCTTCATAGAATGTAATGATATCTCCAGTTGAAATTCTGGGTGAAAAGTGTCTTTAAGCTTTTCTTAAAGTACTTGAAAATAGAATTTCTTTTATCTTCGTTTTAAAAAATTTATGTAGGTACCTGCCGGAAATTTTCTAACAGTTCTCATAAAATTCAACAGCTGAGAATGTGTCAATAGTCCAAAGGTGACAGAGCAGTTTCAAATCGTCCAGAATGAATGTAATGTAGCAACTTCTTTTAAGATTATTATTTAAGAGAAAATCGTGGAAAGTCTTTGGCAGACTTTCTCAGATTTTTGGTAGATAAAGATCCTCCAAGGACATTGAGAATACAATGGTTTAGAGCTGAACGCTTAAGATTGCGCACTGTTCGAGCCATTGTTCCGCGGAAAATCAATCAACGAGCTGAATGCCTTTGGGCTCTCTCTCTCTCTCTCTCTCTCTCTCTCTCGGAGAAACGAGGCGCGCTGCGATCTGAACTGTGCTTTTGGTCGAACAAAATCTTTGTGTCTTTGCAGCAAGGCGGACTGTTCATTGTCTTCTAGACCAAACACGATCACCGGACCACTCGACATCGCTGGCCGACACTCAATTAGCCGCGGAATCGGTCGAATCGATCGGTTCACACCGTATTGTGGGCATCGTCAAACGAAGTAGATTGACAACGTAGAGAGATTGTTTGACGAGCAGTCGATTAGATTGGATTCAGGGCTGCGCATTCTCTGCAACGCTGTTACCCGCCCGCGCCTCCTCTCTGCCGCGGGGATGCACACCCGAAAATGCATCGAACTGTCGTTAAGGCAGCCACATTCATGACGCGTGTTCGATTCAAGCAATTCGAGTTCGGCATTCGTAACTTTCAAGTGTGCCCGACGATCGTAGCCTTCGAGCCCCTATACTTATGCCGGTCACGTGCATTTGCCGATGCACCTTGGACTCGTGAGATATTTGCTCGGTACACACGACGATTCTTAATCGCGTTACAGATTTACATTATTCCGTCTAGCTTTCTTCCACGTTTCTGCCCGGTTTTTTCTCTTCCGCGAAACTCGATTTCTCCTTTCGAAAATATTTTTTACTTTACCCTCTTTTGTTCCTCGAACGACTGTACGTCTTTTGTTTTACTGTAAAATTTTCATTTCTCTATAATTCTGTTATCGCTTGATGCAATTCTGTGAAGTATGAGGTTGCGAATGAAACTGGTCGAACCAAGCTGTAAAACAAAACTGGATCAATATTAACCGAGGATTTTTATACAACTGTCTTTGAAATGGATTTTGTTGTTTAATCCACCGGAGCGCAGAAATTATATCCCTAAAGTCTCAGACAGAAATTGAAAGTAGTTGTTATACACCTCGTATTACATACCCCACCTAAATGTTTATGTATACGAATTTCGACCAAGTATTTTCTAGTGAAAAAATTAGTACATATTCCTGGAACACGATATAAGCTGTCCTAGAACTTTCAAGAAGAAGTTTTCGTAGTTTCTTAAGAAAAAATGTCGCAACATCCTGAACCACTTAAAATCAGGTTCCTCCCTTGATCTAGCTTCTCCTCGCTTGTTTGAACCCCTTGTACTACGATTTATTTTACGGTTTTAATTATAATTTCCTAAAAAAAAGGAGTTAATTTATATCTATTGTATGCCTATATGTTCTCCGATAGCTGTATATTAATAATGCCAAAATAGAATTTTATTTCGGTTTAAGGGAAATTAATAAGAAACATTAGACCCTGTTCAGCATCTTCATCACGAGTCTGACTCGATATTGTAGGGCAAGGGGTTAATCGAAAGAATCGAGTTATATATTTTTTAATATGACGTCGATTATCAGAATTGCAATTTCTAGTAGTAGCTCGTTCCCGGTGGGCGTATTAAAGTAAATGTCACTTAGCGACAGCGCGATCAATTACGGGATAGGCTATCGGGCAGCGGTAGTGATCGATTGATCGCCATCTTGGTAATCTCCATTACAGCAAAGTGTTTGCTCGATTTTATGACTCCGGGTGGCTAAGTGTTTCCGTAAACGCACCGACGACCGGGCCTCGTGAATAATGCAGTAATAATTGCATCGTTAAAGTCGCCGGTCAATTAACACGCCTGTTACGGGGCGTCGAACGCGCTTGCCGCTCTGGCGCACAACTTTTTCGATAAAAGTGGCCCGCGTCGTTGACGTTCGATCACGTTGAACTTGAACTTTCACCGGTATACATATACCGTCTTCGGACAGTAGTCAACGGGGAAAGATATTAACGTAGTTATCGAACTTGCCGATTAGTTGCCCCGTGACGCGGAGAGTTAGCCCGGAGTTTCCAAACTTGTACTTTGTCAACGGTTAACGATGATTTGCGCTAAGTGTTCCCGGATCACTGGAGGGATACGCAGATCCTTTAACTGATTGGAAGCGCATTCACGTGACTAAGGCTGACAGGATTTAGTCGGACAGAGTCTTGATGAATCGTGCTGTTACGTGTGCTCTTCGTTTGCTTCCACCCATTTCCTCCCCCTTTCTCTTTCTCTCTAACCCCTACAATTATAATCCTCCCTCGGATTGGGAACTGCCGGGGTCCACAATATGCCTACTTGCTCCTTCGACTCTCGGATTTCAGTCACGTAACGACTTTACGGTTCGCGAATATTGCCTGGACATTTTTGCACGTTTAATAGGGTCAAGTAATTTTAAGCGGCACCATATCCGCACCGTACGGTAATTTGATTTGCATTGGCATTCAAATTTCAGGCCAGTTATTCCCCGATTAATATCTTCGTGCCCGGAAATAGCAATCTCACCGACACGTCAATCTATGCCAGTATTATACAAATTCGGGGAGCAAATTTCAAATACAAATAATTTTAACACGTTGACTGCCATGTCACCCATATGTGCGTGACGGAATTATTTGTCCTGGTATTAAAATGAATTTTTACGTTAATATATTCACTGTACGAAAATTTGATTAGGATCTGTACAATCCAAGAAAGTTGGAGGACTGCTCAATATCATACATTTAATTTTTTTCAATTTTTATTTCACTGTATAACTTGCTTTGACTTTATGGAATTTTTGAGGTTTTGGGTTTTTGGGGTTCCTAGTTTGGCAGTCAAAGTGTTAACAAAGGGTGTCTAGGATTGTTTCATATTTCGTATTGATCTGCGTTTGACACAGTTATTCGATGTGATTACCGTTGAGTCACGGGTCGGCAAAGTGCCGTGACTAATTTTGATTAATCAGAACTACAGAGTACATCATAAAAAAACTAGAATGGAAAGAATTACCAAGATATTAGCCGATTATTCGCCTAATTTCTCACGGTAACAATCTCAACAGCAGTTGGCCGAAGTTAATCGAGAAGTATTCTCGAACGTCATCCGTGTCGATCCATAAGAGTTATAGATCAGTTTTCCCGTGCATTAGTTCGCAACGGGGAAATCTTTGCATCGTGTACAAAGGAACGCTTAACAAACACACAAAAGATGATTCATGTTGGGATCGTGAAGTCTGGCCTGGTTAGAGGTAGGGGAGCCCACTTTCATTTTTCACTCGACCGCATTGTGAAATGACGCGAAAACTTCGATCGTAAGGATAACGATCTACACAGATCACTCTGATGGGATCTCACACGAAGATCCTGTCAGCTGTTTCAGCCGGAGCGTCATCGTTCCTTCCATAATAAATTACCGAAATCACCTCGGGTCTCGTAACCTTTGAATTTCGTCGAAGCTTTTTAATTGCACCTCGCACACCGTGTGTGTAGTGCAAATTACATATTAGCACGTTTCTCTAATTCGTATTTAATTCTTACAACCGTTTCGCAGGCGAAGCACTAATTCAACTGTTATGTGCACGCGATGCTAGGGTGGATTCAATTGCAACGGACTTGCACTTTCTTTTCAAAATGAATGCAACGTGAAATAGATAGGTCGATAGATTAAAAAATTTATGAAAACAAAAAAACAGACGTATTTTTGCACGTGTATGCTCTTAACCCCTTGCCCTACAATATCGAGTCAGACTCTTGATGAAGATTTTGAACAGAGTCTAATAAATATAAATATCTTATTAATTCCCTTTAAAGCGAAATAAAATTCTATTTCGTTGTAGTTGATATATATCCTTTGGAGAAAACATGGGAATACAATAAATATAAACTATCTGTTCTTTTCTATGAAATCCTGAACGATGAAGAATTTCTAATCGTTATAATCACAAAATAAATAGTAGTGCAAGGGGTTAAATGTGGTGGGCGTTCAAATTAACCGTAATTTCCATCGGTGTCCACCGTGGCCGCTTTATGTCAGTGAAATTGCATTTCTTCCGCGCTTCCGAAAACGCGTCTGGTTAGTGTGTTTCTCCGACGGTTTCCCGGCAGCAGGGCGAATAAAAAAAAAAACGTTACGAATAGCGTATTTAAATTATGGGAAACTGCGGTTAGGGGATGGTTGAAGCACTGGGTTCGCGGTTGGGCCATCGATCACCGTCTCCAGGCCGTCCGTTCTTTATTCCCCGGACAAATGAGATTCATTATGACTCCTCGTGTGCGTCACTCGTGCGCGGAGAACAAAAAAAAAAAGAGAGAGTGGAGTGTCTGCATTTTATTTATTAACGGCCCGTTGGCTAAGCGCCGCGGACAGATAATATGCAATTTTCATCGTGCTTCCATTTTCGAGGTTCTTATCCGCCAGTCATTTCGCCATTAGAGCTCTCCATGTCGATTACCGGCTTTTCCCTTTGGAAAATGCTTCTCGCATTCCCGTGCGCTCTCTCTCTCTCTCTCACACTCACTCGCTTATTGTTTATTTTCACGGATTCTGTTCGACCTGCTTTTCGGAATCGCAGGTTCGATTGGTCGCGGTTATTACATTCGGAACGTCGCGTCGACGAGAACTCGATTAATCAAAATAGGGAGGAATTGTGCCACCGGTAACTGTTTAAAACCGTAACAGCACGCCCCGGGACAATTCGAAACTTTCGTTTTAAAAGTTAGTTCCGACGCATGACGAATTAATCTGATTGTCTGTTCGTTACCGGGTTTCTTGCCAGCAATTGCCAGAGATCCGTCATTTCTCCAAGTTTTTAATTGGACCGTTCATTTTGAAAGTGGTGCAAGTCCATTTTCTTTTGTTTCGAGAACATTAAATGTTAGCAGATCTGACAATTAAAAAATATAGCTTAATTATGTGAAGTCTGGGAATGCTCGTACTAATTTATCAATATGTAATTTGATTATATAAATTTCTTTTAGGCGAATTTAACTAAAATAATATATATTTCCAGGCTGCAAATGGACTTACTTTTACCGGCCAATCTTAAATTGAACAAAGCATCGGCATTTTTTAAGATATTAAATACTAACTAGTTATAAACAAAAAGTTTACACTAAATTAAGCATAAATTACGTCATATCTTATTTTTTTTTTAAAAAGGACTTTCACCACTTTCAAAATAAACGGTCCAATTATCCCGCGGAAGATTGGGAACATCGTTGACAGTTTGCTTTCTACGGCTCGTCGATATTTTGTTTTCTTAGAACCTCGCTAATGCCTATTCTCCGATCGCGGTTTCAAGTTGCAAGTTGCTATGCTCGTCATTCGGAACGCTACCTGCCAAGAATTTTCTCAACTATCCGCAACCGATGATGTCATTGCTGCGTATGACGACACACAGCGATCATCGAATCACGAATGTTTAACAGGAAAAGTGTTCCAGATAATATCCTTCAATTTTGTTAAGTACTAGCACATTTATTTAACGATCGCCGCCGGTGCTGCTTCAAGATACGTACCGAAGACTAACAGTATTCCTCGAATTAATCCTCGGAAGGCGGACGTTGCTGACAACTTTCCAGGCGATGGTATCTAGGTCTTTGACGCATGTACAAATAGTATTAGCGAACCGCTGTATGTATTTTACACCCCGCGGCAAGCTCGACGCGAGTTTCTTAGGTTTGCAGAGCAAATCGGCTCAGCGTTTAACGAGTTTTGAGCAACGGGGAACACAAATATCAGCATTTTCTAGTTATTCCGAATGAACGTTCAATTAGAGACACAGTGCTACGTGTACAATTTTTCTCGCGCAACGATCAATAACCGTTTTCTTAAACAAATTTTCGAGACCTGCTTTCCCCGCTATCGGGTTGAACGTAAACAACCGTCGACATAAGTTAACCACCGCAGGCTGAAGAGTTAGACGCTGCTTTTGGAAACCCGGGTCAAAACAGCCCGGGGCGGTGACTGCCGAGGGTTAAGGAGAGACTCGCATCAACGATTTTGGACATGCTGAAACTTCCAACGTGTGCTTATATTACCGAACTAGGGAACACTCTTTCGCGCAAGCCAGAACCAAGAATTTCTTACCGCCCACGTGCAAACAACTAAATTGCAAGACTTTACGGGAATTCCAAGTTTTGTGGACTGTGTGCGCCAGAGCCACTGTGAAACGGAGATGCTTTCGCCCAATGAAAGATTTATTTCAACATTTACAGGCTTTCAGGAAATAATTCCATCAAATATTCACCCGCAGTTTTCATCCATTTCGCGTTGCGCACTTTCACTCGGCACGCAGAGTCTCGTGTGTGTCATAGAACAAAGTTTTTAGAGCCCACAATTATAATCAACGTAGGGTGCATGTACCAGTGACCATCTCTGAATGACGGAAAGAGACTTTAATTCATTTTTAACAACCCTCGGTATGTAGACTGAACATGACCCTGGTATGTGATTTACTATAAAAAATATTTTTGGTACATGTGGTTCCATTGCAGAGTGATTTTTCACTTTCGCAATAACTTACATTGCTTCGCAATAATATCGTTTCTTTATTTTATGCACTTTAGCTATCCTGTAGTCGTTCACTGGTATATCTACTTCGATTACAATTTCAGCATTTCATTAATTCCTAATTAACCCCTGGCACTCGAATGGCGACTGTAAGTTGCACTGTAATTTGAACGTGTTTAATAAATTACAAAGTACTTTAGCATTGTACGAGTAAATTGCAGCATTTTCGTATGTACAACATGAAAAAACAATCGTTTTGGAGTTAGAACAGCTTCGAGTGCAAAGGATTGACGGTAGAAAGAAATCTAGGAATCGTGATTTGCATAGGGAAAGGCAAGAAGCAATAAATAATTGTAGCATGATGTTATCATTAACTGGTCATTTACCGGTACATTCATCGTACGGACACATTTTTCTCGTATTTCGCGTTGGCAGGAGCTAAGAAATCGATCTGTGCGATGCCACTATATTTTATTGCGCCAGCGACGAGGGAGTGATGTCTGGAAGAACGATATTCGCCCGACGTTGATTAACTGAAGCTCCGGAAGACAAAGTTTTTAGAGCCCGCCGTGCGCCGTCTGGAAGGGCCACGTTACATCTCGCAGTCGTCGCCGGGATCCGCGTAGCAGAACTTTTCCTCCCGTCGAACCGTCACAGTTTCCCGCTTCAATTTCCGCAAGAAGACCGAATCGACTGGCGGGTGTTGGGGAACGCCGAGATATTTTCATCGGAGAGATTCTGTCCGTGGGATTCCCAATGTTTCAACGGACCCCTCCGCGTTTCTCGGGACGGGGTCGCATTCGAATGCCGAGGTTTCGCCGTGGAACACACCTGCCGAAATCGTCGTCGAAAATCTGCTCGGCGAACCTGCCCCGGGGTCGGCGGCGTGCCGCGCAGCAGCTCGGCCCGGCCCGACCCGGCCCGACCCGGCCCGGCTCGGCTCGGCTCGGCTCCCGGCGTCGAAAGGAATAAGAATTCGAGCGCAGCCGGAGAGTGGAACGAAATTGAAATGCGGTAGGAACGTGAACGGCTTGACAGCCACGATCGGGGAGACTCTCCGAGATCTAGAAATGGCTGAAATATCGACACATCCGATACAGCCCGTGCACTTATATTTACCCGCTGCACCGGCCTACAGGTTTCTTTACGAGCGCCCCTGTTGCTGAATTCTTTATCCGCCGGCCATCTACATATCCTGGCTGCCAGTACTATGTTTGATTGCCTGGAAACAGCTTGCCCCGTGCACGTGGTTCCCGCGTTTCTTCCAATACCGTTACGGGAACCCATAAGTAATCAATTATTTTGAAATTTAAACAAAACTTTGTAGTAAATTCGATCGAGGACAGTTTGCCATCTTTCCTGCAAATTTTCAATCCCCCACTTATAGAAATCGTGAAGGGTTCGTGAAGCAAAATATGACTCAAGGTGTCTCCTTACATCTTCTACAGCAACGAATGTTTTATTTCTTAACGCTAAACCTACCACGGTCAGAATGACCGGTTCTCTATTTCACAGTTATTGAAATTATAAAAACGTTTTCATAGAAGATTACTAAACCTACCATGGTCAAAATGACCGGTTCTCTATTTCACAATTATTGAAATTATAAAAACGTTTTCATAGGAGATTACTAAATTGACTTCTTTGTTTAAGCACATGTTATAATGAAAATCGTACAAAGTTTAAGTAAATTCAATATTCTCCCTCCTGTAAGACGTTTCAGTTTTATCTGTTTTGTGCTTGGTAGGATTAGTGTTTGCCGATTAAGGCACATTGCCGCGACGACTGTTCGAGCCGTTGCGCTCTTTTCGGCGTGTTACCGATGCCGCTGCGTTCTTTGCGGCATGGTACCGATGCCGCCGCGTTCTTTGCGGCATGGTTTTAGATGTTTCCGACATAAAAGCGAGTCTCGAGGACCACAGAGTCAGTTGTCGCACAACTACGAGCAAATCGACATCGCTCACATTTTCCGCGTAACTTAGCTTGCATGTTAACCCATTGACTGCCAACTACGAGATATCTCGTAGTAAGCGTCTGTACCAAAACTGCCAGCTACGAGATATCTCGTAGTGGGTGCTGTAAGTTTAGATTGGCTACAAATGGCTATTTGAGTTAGGAACTATTAGAAAGGATGAATGAAAAATGTATATAGTGTCGAGAACATATTGATTATCAATTTTTATTATTAAAATTATTATTAAAACTATTAAAACTGTAACTTAGACGATTAGATCATAACATCATAATTATATACAGGGTGGGTCGCCACATTTTGCCATCTAGATTTACGTCATTATTACATAACAAACAATTTTTTAGATGAAGTTGAATGGTTTTGAGAGGGGCACATTCTGATGGTACATTTATTTTGTAGGTGGACGTGTAAAGGACATATGAAGGTCATTAATGTTTTTTTAAATGGAATCATATATTTTTTATTGCATCAGCTGATGCTCCTTCATATTATTTACAAAAAAGTATTAATCTATATATACGAACCGTGGCACCCAGGGCAAGACGCGCTTTTGCGTGGCAATGAATGGGTTAAATAATGCTCCAGAGATCTGAAAAGATCAGAGGGAGCAAAATCCGGTGAGTACGAGGGTTGCGATAAAACTTCCCATTGCAATTCTTTGATTTTTTCCTCGGTGAAAGTTTTAGTGAAAGAGAGTACTGCCGAAAAACTTGAGCCCTCTGTGAAGATTCAAATTGATGCATCACGAGAATGTAACAATGCAAAGGAAGCAAACAGAAACGTTAGAGCTCGAACGACGAGAAGTCCCGAAGTATTAGAAAGTCGTGTCTCAATTTATCCTCCCCCATTTGCCAGGCTCCCTGCGCGATTGTCTGCGCGTTGCGCGTTCGTGAAAAATTGATGGTACCCCGGCGGTGTTTTGATTGTGACCGGCGAACAAACGAACGCAAGCGGCTGACACTTCCCCGAAGGATTCAACGGGGTTCATATTTTATTGGCGAAAGCAGGGCTTAGCACCTACGCGGGTACAAGGTTCTCTACTCCGGCGGTAACGCGACTACGGTATTCACCGGTGGCTAAACTCGAAACTTCTTAATATTTCACGATCGGCACCACCCAGCCCCCTCGAATATTGACTAGGCTCGTCGAGAGAGGGGGGTTGCTATTGAAATAATCACCATCCGCGCGCACCGTCTCGCGGAGATATCCGTGTTTAAACGGTAGCCGGTATTTCTCCGCGGGTCCGGAAGATAACGGATTTCCGCGTTCCGCCGAATAAAAGTCACCTGAGAGTCTGGCACCGCGGTGGTGGCACGTCTTCTTTTATATTCCGTCAGGAGGAAAACTTCCTGCGGGGGAAATGGGAGCGGCGCTCGGCTATTTTCCGTGAAAATTGTACCCCCCATCCCCACCCCTAACCTTGTACATGCATATTTTATTCAGAATGGGCGTGAGCCGCAAGAAAGACATTTCTTCAACGGGCCGCCGCCGCGCTCCGCAATGGGCCGAGGTGGACGAACTTGCCTGAACTTTGTCCGACTTAGTCTCCTCCCGTCTTTCGACCCCCTGGCCCCCTTTAACCCACTCCCCCTGGATCGTATCTTTCTCGTGATCCGGAAATAGCAGTCTCACTGACACACGTCAATTTATGCCAGTATTATACAAATTCGGGGAGCAAATTTCTAATACAAATAATTTTAACACGTTGACTGCCATGTCACCCATATGTGGATGACGGAATTATTTGTCCTGGTATTAAAATGAATTTTTACGTTAACACGTTAAGCACCAAACATCGAGCCCAGAGACTCTTACAGAATCAGAGTAGTTTAATTAACGAAACCAAAATTAGAAATTAAAATGTATTATAGGGGACGTTGTCTTAACCCTTTTCAATTCGAAAGATTCCAATAAAATTCAATGTATCTGGGTATAACATAACAAAAATGAATTTCTAAACCCAGTAAAAAATCACTGTCAGTCGTATGTGACTGACGTGGCAGTTAACGTGTTAATATATTCAGTGTACGAAAATTTGATTAGGATCTGTAAAATCCAAGAAAGTTGGAGGACTGCTCAATATCATACATTTCATTTTTTTTCAATTTTTATTTCACTATATAGCTTGCTTTGACTTTATGGAATTTTTGAGGTTCCTAGTTTGGCAGTCAAAGTGTTAACAAAGGGTGTCTAGGATTGTTTCATATTTCATATTGATCCGCGTTTGATACTTCAATGCCTCATTCGCAATAAAAACAGCTATTCGATGTGATTACCGTTGAGTCACACGTCTGCAAAGTGCCGTGACTAATTTTGATTAATCAGAACTACAGCGTACATCGTGAAAAAAAATCTAGAATGGAAAGAATTACCAAGATATTAGCCGATTATTCGCCTAATTTCTCACGGTGACTGCGCCAACAATCTCCAAGAGCAGTTGGCCGAAGTTAATCGAGAAGTATTTTCGAACGTCATCCGTGTCGATCCATAAGAGTTATAGATCAGTTTTCCCGAGCATTAGAACTTGCCTGAACTTTGTCCGACTTAGCCCACTCCCCCTGGATCGTATCTTTCTCGTGATCCCGGGCATCATCGAATCCTCGGCGACGGCATTTCAACTTTTCCCGATCTCATGCATACTGGACGCGTCGTGTCGCGTGCTCGATACGTATTAGAGGGCGGGCCGCTCAACATATTTCCGCCCCGAGTTTACCCGATACCCGGCTGCATTTTCTTTCGCCAGGCCCGGAATTCGCCGGGATTCTTCGCCCAGAAGAACTCCGAGTCCGCTCCGTTTCGCGCGCGTTATCCGCCACGGTAATCGCCGCGGGAATGCTCGCGGATTACGCTCGAAACCCAGATAAGCCCCGTTTCCCCTTCCCCATCCCTCGAAGAAGAATATATTCGGTTGAATCCCTCGCGTTCCTCGCACCCTACCCTTCGAAATCGTAATTACACGCGGGAAAGTTCGACGGGAATTAGTTGATTTATCCGACCCGCGGATACTATGCGCTTTCGACGGGACGCGTACATGTAACTACGTTTCCCGGTCTCGTTCGTTTTCCGCCTCACTTACGGTACTTCAACTTCTGACCTCTTGCGCGCGATTACCGCGATCCATGCCCTCGGAAACTGTTGCGCTTGTATTGTTTCCATGAAAGACAGCTTTTATAGCTGGGAAGATCATGTTATTGAAAGGGTTTGTTTCGTCTTTCATTTCTTTCTCTGTCCTATTTATTTTCTTATCAAAATTATTAATCTGTCCCAAAAGTTTGTTTCGTTTTCGATCAATGCACGCAATGCAAGTTGATTGTAGTTTGAATTGCTTGCAGCAGACATTGCTCCGGTGCATTCTAACCCTTAGCACTCGAATGGCGACTGTAAGGCGCCACTAAAAATTACTGTATCATTATTCAAATATTTTTTACATTATTAAATTTGTTTGTATTTAATAAGTCACTAAACGCTTCAGTATTGTACGAGCAGATTGCACCATTTTTGTGTGTATAACATGAAAAAATAAATATATAAGGGAAACATTCTAGATCGGAAGAAATGCTTCGTTTTGAAGTTAAAATAGCTTCGAGTGCAAAGGGCTAAACCAGGGAGAAATAGTATGAAATCCGTCTGTTACTTGGTTTCGAACCATCATTTTCTGCCGGAGGAACAAAATAAGTTAATGCGACGTGTAATGGTGATAATGAGAGTAATAATAATAATTAGAGATGATGACAGTTTATTTCCTACCAGTGCTTTGATAAAAATAAGAGGCAATCGACCCTCTTCCTTTCTCTGTGTCAATTTACATATTTTTCTCATACACTGCGCATAAATGTGAAATAGCGTTGCACCTCACACGTCGCTTTATTATTCGCAGAACAATGCGAGTAATTTTATGCTTGGACGTGCAAGAATTTCATTTCGCTATTTTCGGCGAGAGAACCTTCAGACTTAATTATTTATCGCTTCACATTTTTAGCAACGCGATTAACTTGGCGTCAACGCGCACATTAAATCCGGAAAGTGGATAAACGATGAGGAGAAACAAAAGTATTGATAACAGAGCGGCACATGCGAAATAACGAAAGCACGCGACACACTAAAAATAATACTGTCAAAGACGACGAAAACTGAATGAAGTATTATTCGCTTGTTATTGTTCACGATACAAAAGAATAAACCATACGTTCTTAAAAACTTAACACTGACTGCCAAGCTAGAAACCTAAAAAATTCCATCAAATTAATGTGCTATTTAATGAAATAAAAATTGAAAAAAATTATATGTATGATATTGAGTAGTCCTCCAACTTTCTGGCGTTTTACAGATCCTTAAAAAATTTGATACAATTAATATATTAGCGTAAAAATTAATTTTTAAATTTGGACAAATAATTCCGTCACCCACATATGGTTGACATGGCAATCAACGTGTTAAATAAAATACGAATGTGAAATCGAACAGTATTTCAAGTTTCCTATTAAATTTTGTTTCGTGCGGCAATCGTGTTTCGTGGTTGCAAAGTCTTAATTTCGAGTCCAGAGCTGCAGCTCGAAAGGCGAAGGTAAGATTGCCATAATTTTTGGCTCTGTTCGGCGAGAAAACTATGAATGAACGTTCGCGAGCGTTCGTATTCCATGCCGACGGGAAACTCACGGAACGAGATTACGTCGAGTTAGCCCGGACGAATCGAGGGAGGGCATACCGGGGCGCAATATTTAACTTCTAAAGTCGTTTGCAATCGGCAAACACGCCGCGGCCGTGTGCATGTCCCGTTACAGTTCCAGCGTGGCTGGTCAAGGAGTTGCCGAGGAGCTTTGCATGGTCGCCACGCATGGCCAGCGTAACGTTGCAAGTCGCGATGCAGAGCTACGTGGACGGAATCGGGTCGGCTAGCCTCGGACATGTCCGAGCATAAATAATTTATTATACACCGCTATAATCAACCTGGACGCTCGCGGATTTATCATTCTCTCGAACACGGCTTTTCCTCCGTAACGTCCTCCGACTTGGAACGCCCCGAAACAAGCTATATATTCTCTTATTGCTAACTTCACTTCAGGTAGTTAATATTGTTTCCTGCTGGTTGCTGTTCTGACGACGTCTGGCAGCCAGAAATGAACCGGAGTGTCATTAGACGCAAGGGAGAAACGTGTTTCATACTTTAAAAATGAATTTTTTAATTATAAGAGTATTCCTAGGTTAGGCTAAGCCTTTTCGATTAACCCCTTGCCCTACAATAACGAGCCAGACTCGTGATGAAGATTCTGAATAGAGTCTAATAAATATGAACGTTATTAATTTCCTTTAAATAGAAATAAACATCTATTTTTTGTAGTTGATATATATCCTTTGAGGATAACATTGGCATACAATAAATATAAGCTATCTCTTTTTTCTATGAAATTCTGAACGATGAAGAATTTCCAATCATTACAATCACAAAGTAAATAGTAGTGCAAGGGGTTAACAGTGTCTGGTAAATATCGCCTTAGAAAAAAGGCAACCATAAATTTATTAACCCTTAGCACTCTTAGCACTCCCTTAGCGAATCACTGACCTTCGTGACGACGCAAAAGGGCGCCTCCTTCGTGGAACCATCTTACGAACGAACACACGGCAATTTCGTGGAAAAATTCCTGGCACGGGTAAATTACAAAAGGGACCACCATAAACAAAAGGGAGACAAAAACTGGGGAGGTTTCGACCTTCCCCCGGCCGCGAGGCACGACGTTTATGGTTCTTCGCACATGGTTCGGGACCCGAGGGTGATTAAGAAAATTGCGATAAGGCGTAGGGTGGGGGAAACAAAAATCATCGTCAGTGTCGCGTCGACTTCCGTCCCGGAAGGATCAATTAGGAGTGTAGTGATAAATTGTGTCAGTGTCGGATTAAAGTGACTACATCGAGACACCATGGTGCTTGCGAACCACCCTAAGAGAGTCCTGAGTCCAACCGGAAACGGTACGTTAACCCAGTGATCCTTTTTGATCGACTTCGATCGATTCTCTGGTCTCGTTCGAAGGAAATAACTTTTTACAAATTTTAAGAAACGGCTTGAATTTTTTGGTGATGTTAGAACAATTAATTTACTAAATAATGTATAAATAATTTCTTTCTTTAAATTGCTGTCGGTCGTAATTGCGAAGAGAAAAATAGAAGTGTCACACGATTTTTAAGTTTCTTGTAAAAATTTCTCGTAAAGTGCGCGAAAAAAAAAGGACTGTAAAATGCAAAAATGACTGCAAAATAAAAACAACAATCACGTAAACACATACCACGAATGACAGAAGAATAAAATTTGCGCCGTAATACGAGAAACTTGAAATTCACTGACAGATTAAATCGACTACAATGGTGCTTACTAATTCATTTAGAAAAAGAAGTTGAATTTGTTCAGTCTGACGGATAGTTTCCGAGATAAAAATTCACGAGTTGGGAAAGCTGTTCGTTTACAAAATTGAGAGTTGGAAAGTTCAGAGGTCCGTATTTTGGAGACAAGTTCAAAGTCAGCAAAGTGATGACTTAAACACCCCCTCATTTAATATATACTTCATGGTAGTTAATTTTGAATAAAATCGTCCTACTGTTAGTCATGAAAAATGATCTGTTAGGGTTCAGAGGTTCGTATTTTGGAGACAAGTTCAAAGTCAGCAAAGCGATGACTTAAACACCCCCTCATTTAATATATACTTCATCGTAGTTAATTTTGAATAAAATCGTCTTAGTGTTAGTCATGAAAAATGATCTGTTAGGGGTGGATTCGTGACAGAGACTCGTGAAATCTCACTGGTCGGTTTTCCGCAGGTCTTAAATTCATTTCCTGTTTCACGAAAGCCGATAATTCGTTCCCGGGACAATCATCGGGACAGGTAATCTGGCCGGGGGCTGATATTTCCCGGGTCTTAATGTGTCGAGTAATTTCGTCGGCGTTCGAATGTAAAAGTTTGATGGCCGCGGCGAAACGGATGTAAGCCTCCGGGTTGGTCTGAAATTATGAGCAAAAACGCGTAGTCTCGACGCCGTTGCCATCGTCGTCGTCGTCGTTGGGCGCGCGAATTTCCGCGGAAGAGCAAGACGACGCCGCGCCGGTTAGAATCGCGACGCGCACAGAACAAGGCAATATGTTTCCGTATGCTTGTTTCACGGGAATTTAACTCTTCTCTAGGGTCAATTTCAGCATCCATAAAACGCGGTCTCGTTACCGTTTCTTCACGGGCATCGCCGCGACAATAAATTCCGACGAAAATTGAGTCGTAAACTTTCGGAAACGCGTTTCCGCGAATCCGGCCCCGGCACGCGGCGCTCCTTATTCTCGGCACCGTTACGAAACACACCGGGGTCGCGACTTTTTTCCCTTGGATAGCAGCCTACGATGACAGCAGACCCGCGAGAGTTAATTGGCAACGCGAACCAAGACCGCGAAGCCTGTCTTAATGAGCCGTTAATCATAGTTCGCCGCCCCGGCGAGCTGCGAACGTGTCGAGTTCTAACGAATCTGTTTGCCAAACACAAAAGGTGTTTTGTTTCGCGTCGGCACTGCGAGCGCAACTGTGTCACAGGGTTCGGCGTCTTGTAAATCATGTGAGCCGACCGAACACTATTTTTATTTTACCTGTTGACGGTTACCGATTGCTCTCCGTGCACTGACAAAGGCGTCACATACTTTCTCTGACTAGGAAATAAATATCCACAAATTTAGTAAGCAACTCATAAATATATTTGTAATGATTTATCGAATGAATTAGTAGCTGTGGTTTAACAATAAAACTACCAAGATGCAACTGACATACATTGCCTCATAATAACAACAAAATTGCATTTGTTTAGATTTGCTACCAGTTTTGTTTAAATATCTGTTTTGATAGGGAAATTCATTCAAAAATTTCCTCCTGAAAACCTATTTATAATTTCAATATTTCTGAAAGAAAAATCTACAAGAAAATTTTAGAAGCAAGTCATTTTGACTCGTCCGGTAGTTCTAGTGTTAAAACTAAAATTTTTAGAGAAAGGTAGAAATTCCTAAGAGGTTCCTGTTTCTTGTAACCAATTCAGACAATTCTCGTATTGCATAAAAATCAGTAATAACGTAAATGGAATAATGTAGTAATAACGTAGTAATAATGTAAATGGAAAGTCGTGTAAGGTTTGCTAAATTGACCAGTCGGAAGTATTTCGAAGTATAGCGAGTGAAGTCGTCTAAAGAGAAAGGATCACTGGAGAAGCAGCTTACGGCTTGCGGTACGACAGTTTTCTTTTCCGGGAGAAAAAATTCAAGAGACAAATTAAGTCTGGAAGATGAGTAATGGACGAGGGTACAAGGTTCCCAGGAATTATATTAAATTAATAGGGGCAGCTATCGAGTTAGCTCAGGGAAGTAGGGATGGGGCAGCCCCGAAGATTAAGCGAGCCGAAACCGCGGTAAAATTGTTCGAAATAGAAGAAACGCGTGCCGTATTGTTGTGAAACGGCGAACAGTGGGTACTAATTTCCCGACGGCTAAAAAGTCATGGGCTTGAAAGGTTGGCGCGATGGCGGCCACCTCAGAATCCTTGCTTGCGCAGCGGATGATTAATTTAACCGGGGCTCTCTGGTTTCCCGCGAAAAAAAAGCCCAGCCGCGCAATTATCTCTTCTTGCATGGACTATTGTCTCTCGGAGGCGAAGCTGAAAAATGCACCGCTTGCACCGCGACGACGTCGTCGTCGACGACGACGACGACGGGGCACATTGCAGCTCGTTCCCAGTTTTCGGCGGAGGCTGCCGAATGAATGAAACTCATTATTAACTAAGGAAGACAAATCCTTTTTATTGCCGGGTACCTCGAGCCCGTGCAAACCGGCGAAATTCACTCGGTTGTCCTTCGGCCGAGGCGTGAACAATACGAGGTGTGATAAAAAAGAAACTGGACTTCTTGCAGGACCAAGTGTGATGACATTACTGATTTGTACCCTTTTGTGTTAGTTACTGTGATTCTCTCTCTCTCTCTCTCTCTCTCTCTCTCTCTCTCTCTCATACGACACAATCTTTACTCCTTCCTGTCTCATCTCGCCGAATAATATAATGTTGTTATAAGATATAAGACATATGAAAACTCCGCTGGTTTCTCTGGTAGTGACACTGAAAGACTGACTCGACAAACTGAAATTCGTTCTGACCCTACCATGGTCTCGCATCGTAAGTTTACATTATACGGAAGATAAGACTTCATCGCTAAAGGTGTCCAATTTCATTGAGAGGTAACTTGACTTCTTAGGCTAGTATACCCATGCGTATCTTATCGCTTAGGACAACAAACGTAAGCCAGCCGCAGCGCGAGAATTGGGCGGCTATATGCCGACACGCGTCCGCAACGGTAAAAAGGCTTGGGCGGCTATTTGCCGACACTCGTCCGCAAAGGATTAGCTCTCTCTCTCTCTCTCTCTCTCTCTCTCTCTCTCTCTCTCTCTCGGACAGAAATCATAATACATAAGAAAAACAAGGTTCGATAAACTGAGTCGTAGCAAATACAGAAGTTGTAAAGTGTAGAGGCCAGACACCATGAGGTGTCAGCATTTTGGGAAATCTGATTTTTGAACATTTTATAGGATAAAGTGAGAGGGAACGATGAGTTATACTTAGACAGCGGATCTTTATGCAAAATAAGAATATTCTACCAAAATTGCAACAAACTGGAACGAAATAGAAATTTATTTTCTTTCCTAATATGTTTAACCAGTTAACTGTGGAGCTCAATTTCAGAAATCCCCCACGCCGCGGAATTAAAATCATGCAATGCGGAATATACACGAAAAAAAAATAAATAAAAAGAAAGGTTCAAAGGGGGGCAGGGAAAGGGTTCAAAAATTACGTTTTTATTCGATAAGAAATTAACAATTCATTAACGTTAACGGCACCGCAATAGAGTTTCGGATTGACGTGTATACACGTCAAACACGCTTAACTGGTTAATAGGTTGAAAATAATGTAACAGTATTTCTAATTTTTTCTAATGTTCTTACTGTTTTAAATTACACCTACTCATTTTTGTAATAAATGCATAAAATCCGATGTCTAGTTATACTATTTCGTTTGGTCTTGGTATCGCGTTTCGGCCAATAGCAACACTGCGTATGATAGTAGTGAAGACCATGCTCTTTGCCTTGCCATCACCTGGCGGACGCACAGTACAGTACCTTTGTCGTTGACTCTTCTTACCGGTTCGCGCGCGATCGAACACGTCGCCGTTTCCCGATCCACAAAAGACAAGCTCCACGCACGAGACCTTATCTCGTTTTCGCGTGTAACGCGACGAGCCCCCAAGCGGATCCTTAGAAACTCCGCGACGAAGCTTTTGTTCTCCTTGAGAGGAAAAGAAGCGTTCCGTTCGACATACTTCCGAGGTCGCGCCTCGGGGCGGAACGCGTTACGTACGACGGAGACATTGGCCCGATCACCCCTTCCCTTCCCTCCCCCACAGCGGATTCTTCGAAATGTCGTTCCTTTGTACTTTGCTCGCGAATTTCAGATTTAGTCCCGGGGATCCTTTGGAACACTTGGAAACGCGATACGTGAGCGCGAATAATGCTACGTGCTGCGCGAGCGATCCCTCTACCCGCCTCTCGCGTTCTCGCAATTCGGTTTTTCGAATCTCTCGGGATCGTTCCCCGTACGAAACTGTACAGTGGCTCGAGAAAGTGGTCGAACGCCCTTTTTGACGGTATAAAAATTTTAACCCTCTTAACGGTCCGGAAATATTTCAAGTTTACTTCCCACCAGGTCCAAGCTATTTTTCGTAAAAAGAGAAACTGTGGACTCAACGTTTTTACATCAAGTATAGAAAGGAAAACATTATATCGTAAATTTAAATATTTATATTATTAACCCCTTGCGCTACTATTTATTTTCTGATTATACTCATTAGAAATTCTTCATCGTTCAGAATTTCGTGGAAAAAGGAAGATAGTTTATATTTATTGTATGCCTATGTTCTCTCCAATGGATATATATCAAGTACAACAAAATAGAATTAGAATTCGGTTTAAAGAAAATTAATGACTTACGTATTTATTAGACTCTGTTCAGAATCTTCATCACGAGACTGACTCGATATTGTACGGCAAGGGGTTAATTAACCTTAACTGACCTTTTTCTGAGCTATTGGAAGAATTGGTTTACCTAATAACGTGCAAGATAGATTTCAAATATGTATTTTGTAGATCCGTTACACGCTGAAAATTTGAACCAACTTTGAAACTGAACTGAAAACAGAGTGAACGAACAGTGTAATCGACGGCTTTTCGCTATTCTTGTGGGTTAATTAAACCCGAAAATAGCAATTTTATGCGAACCTCGGCACAGCCGATGCGTCGCCGCATCAGCGTGGACAACCTGAACTTGTGATCTTTTTAATTATTATTATGAGGACGCGCTTTGTTACCGGACGCAGCAATTAAAAAAGCCTCTCAGCCTGGAAATAGTTACGCGATTCTAGTGGCTTTTACGAGCGCGTCTGTATGAAACACGCTCGCGACTACTCGCGAGTCGAGTTCCCGTGTCCGAATAGAATGCTTCCCTCTTTCTGTCTCGCGAAACCTAGTGTTTATTTACGAGAAGATATTCTCTTGTTTAATACCACCAGTGCGTGACCGTAGATATTCACTGTTGCATAGTTATTCACGCAAACGTTGCATTCGATTTGACGATATCAAAAATGTACGACAGACAGACTTTCGTCAAAGAAACCTTGTACCGAAAAACGTAGTTGTAGAATTATTAAAAAATGCCTTGCGTCTCTTCAATATAATAATTCTAATGTAAAACTTCCGTGAAAATAGCTGTTTTTACTCTGCGTATAATATTCACTTTACAAGTGAATTGACGCTACATTCCTGTAGATTTTTTAACCAGTTAACTGCGTTCGACGTGTATACTCGTCATTGCTTGATTTTAATTCCACTTTTAACATTAAATTCCGCAGTTAACTGGTTAACGATGCTGCAAGAGAGCAAGACATTTTACAAAGAGAGCCATCTTTCAGCGATACGTCGGATATTAAAGACGAACTATTTTACGTCTGGAATGGTTGCGATACCAAGGGGAGGTTAAGCAACCGTAGAACGTTTACTACGGTTCTACGTTCGAAAACAATAAACGAAGGAAATAAGATGTTGATTGCGTGGCGGATTGCTGTGATTATCCCGAGAAATCTCTGGAAGCTTCAAGGTCCGTTAACTTCCACAAATGGAAAAAATGTCCTCCGGACAAAGGAATAAATAGCTTGCGACGACGTTCATGATCTCTCCGGGGGGAAGAGGTCCACGACCTCGGGAGTCTGACAATCTCTTTGCTCGTCCTGTTCCTTGGCCTCAAGGTTGTTAATCCTTTAGGTCGAGATCGTCTGCCTTGGCTGTTCTCGTCCGAATAAACAGCCGGAGTACATAGGACGCGCGATATAAAACAGGCTCTCCTCCGTAAAGCTGATTGCTGCATTAATCGGGCGCCCGGTGGCCACCTTTGAACTAGCTTCCTCCTTAACCTAATTGCACGTAATCGCTCGTAGGAAGCGCGTAGGTGTCGTCACAAAAATTTCTAGCGCGGACGAGACCGTATGGAAATGTTTTTCGTGCCGTTCCGCGGCAACGTTGATCCGAGCGGTTAAAGTGTCCCGTTCTTGGTCTAGTAACCGGCTAAAAAGTCCAAGAGCTGTGGGATTAAGAGCCGCGGCTGCTTCAGAAAAAGCGCACAAGTGTGTGCGTGTGTGTGTGTGTACTCGCCGACTCGCAGAAAACGTTTAATTGAAAGTCGCGCGTGCGGAATTCCACGACTCCACGAAACTTTACAGTTCAATTTCGTGAAAACGTTTCCGGCTATTGTTTCAACGCTCGATCAACGGTTCTATCGCAAACATAGAAAACAGTAGGCCCTTTCGGACCGTGCCTATAAAATTCGGAAAGGTAATACAGCACGTGTCCGCTCTCTAAAAATATGTAGAGAACCTAATACACCTCTTCGCTAGCTTACAACTAACTTAACACGTTGAGCGCCACGTCAGCCATCGGTGGCTGACACTAGACTTTCCGTTTAGGCCGCGTCAGTCACCGATGGCTGACAGCATGTAACATGATATAGAACTATAAAATTGTGGCCTGACGGGGGCTTCTTTAAAAATCAGCGTGGCGCTCAACGTGTTAACCTTACCTACGCAGAGAGAGGGAGAGAGGGAGAGAGAGACGCTGTCTTAAACTAAAATATATACAATTAAATTAAATGCAGGCAAAACAAAATAAAATAAGAAAGAACACAGATCTACAAAATATCATAAATTAAATTCTTTTCAAAATTTATATATTATTAAATAACTTACTTTGAATTTCATGGAATTTTTTAGCTTCCTTTTTTGGCGATCAAAGTGTTAAAAGAGAAAATATATTTGTATTTAATTTACTTTGCATAAAACTCCGCAGACTATTCATGCTATATAATGTTGCCTATAATGTTCGTTTTTGCACTCCATGTTCAAATTGACACAGAACTAACAATTTTAATCAAAATTACGTGTAATTTGCTTCAAAAGTAATCTAAAAGATGCAGTTATGAAATGTCAGAAAGAAAACAAACGCAACGTTAACAGAAATCAACCGAACAAAACATAAAGCCATCTATCGGTGAAAACCAAAATTACTTTCTTGCCAACCCAATGGATTATTACTCTTTCCGGGTTTGTTATCTTTAAGTGGCAGGGAGTGTTTTCGATCGGGTGATATTTCAACATCGCTGTTCGACCGGCAGCAACGGAGGCTTTGCGATCGTAAACTCCGGAATTACAGTCCTGTAGAAGCAGAACGTGGCCGGGTCGGTCGTAAGCCGGTCCCGGAAGAAGGGACGCCGGGAGAGACGTGTAATGACCTTAACAATCGACATGATTCGAGCTCTCTTCCTTGATGACGGTCACCGTCGGACGCTGATAAGCTTCCTCGGCGTCACAAACGCACCGAGCCGGCTTGGCCTCCCATCGTCCGCATTCAGAAACGAAGCCGAGGCCCGAGAGACCCGAGACTCGAGGCCGGCCTCGATAGGAACGACGCGGAACCGGGCTGGTTCTCTCGCAGAAAATTGCCGACGGTTCACCGAGCACCGAAGGTTTATCATCGGCCGGCCGCGCGAAAAGCTCGTTTCATTTATCGGGATCGATCGTGCCGCCAGATTTATAATTAAAGAGGCTCCGTTCCGCGAGCAGCTCGCATAAGCGCAGAGAGAGAGAGATCGGTTATCCGATACGAGCACGGTAGACGCGCGATATATAGATTAGTTCTAGCCAGGGCCGGTCATTGTAACGGGAATATTTGTAAAAACCTCCTGCGGCTTATCAGAGCCGAGAATTTCGCGATACTTCGCCGTATCGAAGAAATTTAGATAAGCCGCGGTGCTTTACGCGTTTCTAATGTATGAAAATATTAAAACGCATCGTAAGTATCGACAAGGAAATGAAAAAGCGGAGGGAAGCGCAAGAAATCGAGTCTCATTTAATTTCAACCCTTTGCCCTACGATATCGAGTCAGACTCGTGATGAAGATTCTGAACAGGGTCTAATAAATATTCCCTTAAACCGAAATAAAATTCTATTTTGGCGTAGTTAACACGTTCACTGCCACGTCACCCACGTATGGGTGACGGAATTATTTTCTCAGGTTTTAGAATGAATTTTTACGTTAATATATTCATTGTACAAAATTTAATTGGGATCTGTAAAATACAAGAAAGTTGGAGCACTCTCTCTCTCTCTACGCAATACCGTATATTTAATTTTTTTCAATTTTTATTTCATTAAATGGCACTGATTTTATGGAATTTTCGAGGTTTCTAGTTTGGCAGTCAAAGTGTTAATGTGCAGCTACTGGAGAACATATAGGCATACAATAGATATAAATTTTCTCCCTTTTTTAGGAAATTACAAATTATAAAAGATTTCTAATCACTGAAACCGTGAAATAAATCATAGTGCAAGGGGTTAGGAAACTCGTCGATGGATATGCGCTTTTCCGAGTAGGCAAATTTGCACTTACGCGGTCTAGTCGTGCCAAATAGAATTCTATTTCCGTACACGCTGTAAATGGAGTATTAATCATTCATGAGCTGTCCGCAGCAATAAAAATTCAATCTTCTCCTCTCTGCAGATTGTGTTCCCGCAACGATCATCTGGGAGTAAATAATTCATAGAGATATATAGATGCTCGCAAAAAGATCTAACTACATGAAGACCAAAGAGTTATTTTAACAGAACTCTACGATGTTGGACGCCGCGGGGCTAGACCTGCAAACTTTGCTGTCGGTTGCAAACAATTTTCTTAAACGTCTCAGTTCCATGAATTACGTATGAACTCGGTTACTTTAAAACGAATCATTCGATACGTGCGCGAACGAATGTAACACGTAGACTCCGGATTGAGTGAACATTACCTGGTGAACGTTTTCGCTAAATAATTCAAAATATTAAAATTAGTTACCTATATTGCCCATTAATGTATCAATGCATTAGCTAATTAGACTGATAGAGGAAAGGAATGAAATCTCCAATGAGTCCAATCTCCAGTTAGTTGATTATCGATTTAGTATCATTAACCAGTAACAGCGTCGAATTATTTTATTTATCTATTGCTTTAAACCAAGTGGTTTATATAGCAAGTACAGTATTATTACATTTGGCTTACACACGACTGGACACTTTCTGCTCACTCTTTTAAAAAATATTTTTCAACCTGCTTCTTCTACTAAAATTTCCTTTATAAGATTACACACGGAAATCAATGTGGAACAAAATTTTGTAAACTATGTAAAGTCATTTGAATTTGTGAAAGTTTGTAAAGAAGTAATTTTAACCCTTTGCACTCGAAGCTATTTAAAATTCCAAAATGAAACATTTCTTCCGACCTAAAATATTACCCTTCTTCGAAATGTTTAGTAATTTATTAAGTACAAACAAATTTAATAATGTAAAAAAATATTTTGAATAATTTTACAGCTATTTTTAAAGGCACCATTCGAGTGCTAAGGGATAAAAGTTGTACTTTGCGACATGTTTTGTGCTCGTTGTTGGGCCTTTAGGAGCGTTGGGCGTTGTTTTTTTAAATTTCGAAGGGAATATTGTCTACGGTCGTTCCGGACTCGGCTGAGAAACGGTAAAGCGACGTATAAAACGGCGAGCAGCGTGTAAACCGGAAATGCTGACCCGTGGGCACAGGTGGTTGCGTGAAACCGTCTCCACCCATGCCACCGGAGGGTTCACGCTACGTTACGCACATTCCACCTTGTGGCTCGAATAGTGCGCGTTCTTCGTGCACACGCAGATACGAGCCGATTGGTTCGAAACGATCCGGGGCCCGCCACCGACGCTCCTAATCTGTCGTTGTGTAGATTCTATAGGGTGGGCTGAAACGTTTGCGCCCCGGCCAGGGGAAATAGGTGTAAACGTTTAGGGTGCATCTTTACGGGTTTCAGCTTGGAAGATCCGCGACAAAGACTAAAAAAAGAAACCTGCATGGAATCCTATTCAAATATATTGAACATTCTGCATTTCAGAATGTTGTACGACATATACAATAGGAGTTTAACAAACAGTAAACGTAGATAGAAAATTTATTTCGGGGCTTTTAGCGAGCAAAGCAACGTTTTAATTATGGTCAGGATCATAATTACTTGAAAGGGCCAGCTTCAGTATCAATAAGCTGGTTTATTATGTCACCGTAATGCCCTAGGAGCAGGTGGTCCGTGTGTCTAAACTTAGTGCGAGATTACGCTTAATTATGATCGAATCGGCCAATAGCTGTACAGTCAGGCAAATATAGGTCCCCCGATGATTCTCTCTCGTGTCGACAAAAATCGAGGCAGACCTGGTGCTCCGAAAAAACAGTAATTTTATGGAAACTAGCTGATGTCGAAAGGTGGGCTTGTAGAACTGGATTTCGAAAGGCTGTATCACCTACTTACACAGCCCCGCTCAAACTAGAACAGTCGATAATTAGTTGAATATCAGAATTCCGTGGAATCTGCGTACAGCTCGACTTGTTGAACTGATTAGATACATCCTTGAGCAAAGAGAAGGTTCCGGTTCATTAGACCGTAAAGCCCGAATACTAATCTTGCGATCCGGAGATCCTAACTCTACACAGCACGGAGATCCGATCGTTAAAATATCTGCGGTTAGGTCTTCAGTGAAATCGAGCAGAGAAAAGAGATACAATAGCCGCCAATATACTTACTCGCGACCGCAATCTAAAAATATGATTTCCTTGAATATTCAGGCACGCTGAAATAACTGGCTTCAGGTGTGTTCACAATCCGGTACTATAACAATGCGTTACTTGATTAGACTCTGGATCTTCGTACATTCGTGGTAGTTCTGAATCCGCAGAATGCTAAAACTTTCTTGCTTTACATTCTAAACCAACAAATTACGGTTCTAAGGGAACATTTTTACTATACGTAAATCAAATGAAGGTTATGAAGAGTTGATGCAACTTGAAAAATCAAATAATAGAACATCGAAAGTTTCACAGTATTTAAGACAGGAAACATTTTATTCTCCTCACAGAGGGGATTGTGTGTCACTCATTTTTGTTTTATCGCTGTCTTCGACCGATTCTTGTTTTATTCATTAATTTATATTAATTTATATTACGGTGTTTGCGATAGAAACAACGTGACTGAATTTTTCTCGGCAAGCCCGTGGCCGGTTTCAGTTTGCGTTTCCGGGCGGCTCGCTAAAATATCCGTTGCACGTAGCAGGGAGCGCCCAAGTGCAGGGTCGATGTGGGACCATATGGTCACGATATCGATGTACCTGCGTACCTTGTAGGTACGTCAGATGGATCGGCAGCGGCGCGGCGGAGCGGTGGGCGAAGACAAGCTGGCCGTCGACAGTTACGACGATGACTATGACGAGGTCTGCGGGTTTGCGGTTAACCCTATGTACCAGGCCTCGAGAGAAATAGGGTCAGTACGTTGCATGCGAATAACAGCTAATCGCTGTCTAATAAGTTTGCCCGCATAATCGATAACAGACGTCGCCTGAAGCGGCGCGATCGAGCCGAGCGGAGATTCCACGGTGACGCTCGATAAATGATATTCAATTGATAATCCGATCCGTGACCGGCGATCGATTCCGCACGGCTGACAGATTGCTGGCCTCTGTCTGATTTATACGGCCGGGGAACCGATCGTCCGAGTGGATTTATTAACGCCTAATTCGCTTACGATCAAACGACACGGTAAACAACGAACGGATTCTCGCGTTCACAGTCCGCGACAATACTATAAGACACCACTTAAAACGAAATAATTATGTGATATATGAAAGAACTTCATCGTCTTTCATACAGAGTGTTATTAGTTACTTCTGGAGACGTCGTTTAACGCAGTGTTTTCGTTAGTATTTCTAAGAATTTCAAAGTAACACCAACTTACCTTTCATTAACTGCGACAAAACTATAAGACAGGTAATGTTTTTGGAATTTTCAATGGCTTCTTTCAAGAATTTCAGAAATTTTTGCCACTGACTGATTTTCATTTCTCAAATTACTGATAATTTTAATCTCTGTTTCATTTAATTTTTTCCTCGTGGCATTGTGTATAAAGACAAATATTGCAAGTCGATTAATATTTTTCAGGTTTTACTTAAATTATTTACTTCAATTACTGACACTTTAGAAGAATATTTCATTGACGATCTTTTCGTTTTCACTGTTTGCGACCAATTGTCTTATAGATTTGTCGCGGCCAACAAGAGGTCAAGCTTGTGTAAATAATAGCACTCTGCGTGAAAGAAATTTTTTCATATACTATATAATTATTTCGTTTTAAGTGGTGTCTTACAGTATTGTCGCGGACTGTAGACTCATTCGCATGCAGAACCACTTGGGAGACCCGCTCGGTTTTTGTCGGACAAAAGAAAAAATGGAATCGTTGCAACCCGCAACGAGAACGCTAATACGCTGGGGTACCACCCATTGGCCCGCGTGCGACTGCTCGCAATCGACAGCAATATCGGCCGGTTATACCTGTATCGATGCCTTTCGCAATCATGCAACCGTGGCTCGCGGCAGATCTCGTTTCGGTTTCGACGTTTATACCCGGTGAGCCTGCAATAATGCCGAGTGCCTTTCTTCGATCGAGTTTACAACGAACAACGCCGGGGCTTCATAATACAGCCGGGCTATTGTCGGGCCGCGGTCGGGCTCCTTGAAAGTTCGCGCGAACACGTCCTGAAATATGGCGTTCCAGGCTGCCAACATTGGCACCGAGTTCTCGTGCAAATCGGTCTCGACGAATTTAAGGACAGTCTTACAGTAAGGACTATCTTCCATTTAAGGAGAGTTCTGACGTTATAAATAATTATGGTACATTTTCCTGGAAAACTGCTTCCTCGGGAAATATTCTTTTACGCAATTACTCCTGTTTACCATAGTAATTGAATTTACGGCTCCGAGGAGGCGGCATTATCGTTATTATCACTGCGTGACTCTTCCGCGAAGAAAGTTAAAGCTCTCGCCGCTCTGTTAATTTCGAGATCCGCAAAGATGACGCAATTAGCAGTCAAAGAACGTCGGAGAGAAAAAGCCGTAGCTCTCGTATCAGCTGCGGTTTAATTCACTCCCGCCGTCTCGGCTTCCCGGAGAATTATGATTTCATTATGAAACGGGAACGTTCGATACCTTCCCCTTTTCCCCTCTCCCGGTCCCGTTTCCCGGCGAAGAAAATCGCGGTATATTTATAAAATTGCAACCGGCCTGGCTAGGGGAAAAGAAATTGGTCCAAGTTAATTATCCGTGTAACGTTCATCTCCGGTTACGAGAAAATTAAGAGAGTGAGACAGAAAGAAAGAGAGAGAGAGAGAGCTGGCAACGGCCACGGGATTATACGATCATCGATACGTTCCGACCACTTTCCCCTCACCGCCACTACGCTTTTTCCTCTCCCGTTTCATTTTTCTTTCCCCGGGCTCGCGAAACGCCCGAGATTATTCTTATAATGTTCCGTTAAACTTCTAGATCCGCTTGAACTTTCCTTAATAGGATTCCACTTCGTAGGTGAATGCAAGTTAGTTCTAATGAAGTCTACGATGGTCAGCAATTAAGCCGAACGAGGGGAGAGAGTCTTCAGAATTTACAAGGGAAATAATGGATGGTTCTCCTCGGGGTCTTCGCGAGAGTCTTCTTCTTCTCCACCATCGTCGTCGTCAGCACGCTCGACGTTTCTGACTTTCTTCTGCCTCGGCTCACGAGGCGTGTCGTCCCTGAGAGCAGTCTCTCGCGATTCTGCACTCGTCGCGTGGGCGTCGAATGGTTAGATGCAGCGTCTCCCCTCCTCCGCATGCACCTCTCTCCCCGACGACGACCAACGACAATCTCCCTGCACTCCTGTGCATTACGGCGACGGTTGGGTATCGTAGACAGACCGCGTCCGCCGTCCATCATGTTGTTAATGTACGTCGTTTTCTCTTCTCTCCCTCCCACACCGCTCCTCTATCTCCTCCCTCCTCTCTCCTCTCGTTCTAGCAGAGCCGTCTCTCTTTACCGTGTCCTTCCCTCATAAATGCATTTATCTGTCGCGTCGAGACGATTCTCCTCCAGTTCCTGCCGCCGTTTCTTCTGCGCTCCTCTCCCAAACCGGTGTCTCCGGCTGACTCTGTGTCTCTGCCGACTAGCTGCATGCTCCACATTCTGCAGTTTCCACGTTCCGACGCTTTCCCCCGCGACCGACGTCATCCCGCAAACCTTTGTCCCTGTTGCGAGTCGCTCGCCGAACGGCTGCGCTCTTCGCGAATTCTAATTTGCTCCGGCGCTTCTTCAACCGTTTCAACCAACGCGGTCCTGGCGATTAGACGACCGCGGAACAACAGTTTATGCAAATTTCGTTCAGCCGAAAAATTCGGGGCGAATTCGTCCCCTGTCGATGGTTCCGGTAAATTAAATGGACGACGAGACCGCGGTGAAATCTGTTGGGACCTACGATTTCATATTTTCTTGTGTGTTGCTGCAAGTTCCCATTGTGTGTTGGTCTGGTTTCTAGTTTCTGTGAGTTCGGGCACCATTGACTCTCGACCATCACGAAAATCCAGCAGTGCAATATACTGCCCACAACTAAATATCTCTAAAAAATTTAGCCTAGACGAACACGCATCAATTTTCACGGCAGAGTGCTACGCCATTAGCCGAGCACTGGATAGTGCCAATTTATACAGGGTGTTTGGTAACTGGTGGTACAAGCGAAGAGGTGGTGATTCTACATGAAAGAATAAGTCGAAAATATAGAATAAACATTTTTCGTTTGAGGCTTTGTTTTCGAGAAAATCGACTATATGCAGTCGGATATGCAGGAAGGAAGTAGATTTGGTTGGTCATGATCAGACGCGTCAGACAATTTCTATCGAATTTCAAACTCGATTTTCTCGATAATGAAACTTCGGATGAAAAAATTTTATTCTATGTTTTCGACTTATTCTTTCATGTAGAATCACCCCCCTTTCGCTTGTACCACCAGATACCAAACACCCTGTATATAGAGGGGCAATATTCTAGGTCGGAAGAAGTGTTTCATTTTTAAGTTAAAATAGCTTCGAGTGCGAAGGGTTAGTACTTTCTCTGTAATTTCGACCAATTGCAATTTTAATCAAACATTTTTCTCACGTTATGCAGTGATCCAATTGTTCTAACTTCTCAAAAAAATTCAAGTAGTATAGTCCAATATTCACAAAGTTATGCGATTTTTAAGAGCGTTCGAATTTAGTTGGACTCACTGTACATGGTGCCTCATAAAAATGACAAGTTTTAATTTATTTACACTTTGCGCGGTTCTTATCGCAATGCGTGCTCTTATTATTGCTCATGAAAGCATCTTTATAATTTAACACGTTGATCGCCATGTCACCCATATGTGGGTGACGGAATTATTTGTCCAGGTTTAAAATGAATTTTTACGTTAATATATTCATTGTACGAAATTTGATTGGGATCTGTACAATGCAAGAACGTTGGAAGACTACTCAATATCACACATATAATTATTTTCAATTTTTATTTCATTAAATAACACTTTAATTTCATAGACTTTTTAAGGGTTCTGGTTTGGAACTCAAAGTGTTAAAAAATTGTCAAATAAAGAATGCAGAACTGGTCGTTTGACCGGTGATTGTACGTCCAGTAGAATATGCCTTCGATCCAAGACGGTTTGAACCGAACATCGTGTAGATCTTCTGGTGGGCAACGAAATTAGGATGTGGGCGCGCGTGGGGCGTTGGCAGAGGGCAGTTGCGAGGCGTGCACTTATCGGTCGGCGAGCATACTCGGGCTCCGGAAGACGATCAGCGTGGCTGGTTTCGTCCTCGAGCGAAATGGCCAGCGCGCTGCGCCGTTCTAAACGCAGCCGGTCGAAATGAAATTAAACGTTTCAATTGTCGATCGTGACGTGTGGCGTAGAGTCGATCGTTTGAAGCATTCGTAATTATCCTTTTATCGAACGGGTGCGCTACGTGCTCGAAATTCCTAATCGTCTTCTCGTTCGTTAAGCGTGGCCCGCTCTCGATGTCGCACCGTGCAGGTCCCGTGTTCGTTCGCTCTCTCGCGCAAAATATACGGCCGGTCGCGCTTGAGAATTATTTGTCAACGTTAACGGGAACGCGACTCCCCGGCCAGGCGTGCCGTTCACTTCGCTTATTACGATTCCCAAGAGTCCGCGCGGCGGAATAATAATATATCTAGATGAATCCGATGCCTCGCGATGAAATTACATCCGACCGGGTTTTTTTCTTCCGCCTACGTGAGCCGCCCGTGAGTCATTCTCTTACATTATCGGTATTCTTTGTTCGTTTCGCATGCCGAAAATATCCACCGACTCTCCTCCTCCCTCTCCCCCGTCTTTTCCTCCCCTTCCGGTCCATTTTTCTGCGACGACGCTGAAAACTGCGGAATCCTTTCCCCGGGAATCCACCGCATTACTTAACCCGGGACTAATAAAGTCTCGCCTAGCGTATAAAGTGTGAAAAATTCTTGTCCTCTCGTACGCTGTACGTTATTTATTCTTCCATTCGCTTCCCACCGTGAAATATATTTTACGGCGCGCAATCTCGCCGAGCGTGTACACACCGTGGCCGAAAATTATGCCGCCGTAGTGATCAAGCAAACTCTCTCCGCAAAGAGACGCAATATCTCTTCGTCTGCAATTTCTACGATCACAAATTCTCGATGTGTGTCAACAACGCGGGTCCAGGAGACATAATACCCGAGCCCTGTTATGTTTACCGAGGCCTCTATACCCCTGACAGGGTATACCGTTCGCGACATATATAGAGAAATCACTGTAAACGTGATTCTAAACCATCGCCGAACGACACCGTAACAAAACGTGACGAAAGTGATAGAAGTAAACCACTTCTGAATTTGTAAGGAATGGCCGGGATTAAAGCAGACTGTATGTAATTTATTAATATGTCCTTCTCCGATGTCGGACCTGACGAGACTGCTCGTCCTTTTTTCATCCCGTTCGTTTTTCTTTTTTCGACACGTTCGCTTGTCGTTGGCGATGAATCGCTTGTTATTTATATGAACAATATATACGGTGGCGGATCCGTTACAGCTTAACTTACATACCTAAGAAATATAAAAATAGTCACTTTTTGCGCAAGAAATATGAGGTAGCAAATGCACATTTTTTAACACTTTGACTGCCAAACTATAGAAACCTCAAAAATTCCGCAAAATCAAAGTGTCATTTAATGAAATAAAAATTGTGTAGTCCTCGAACTTTCTTGCATTTTACAGATCCCAATCAAATTTTGTACAATGAGTATATTAACGTAAAAATTCATTCTAAAACCTGACAAAATAATTCCGTCACCCATATGTGGGTGACGTGGCAGTCAACGTGTTAATAAACGCTTGTTTTGTGAACAGCTCCCGCGCGGGATTTGGGAAAAATCGTCTGGCGGCGTTTGGGCGAATAATTCCCCGAGAGCGTGTAAACTGTTGCATATTTTACCGCGCATAATTAACAGGCTAGGAGGCACGGGATAAGACAGTGACTAAACGATAAGGATCCGTGGAGACTTGGATCCCGGTGCTGAAGGTGTTCACCGGACAACGAAGGATGGGTACGGGGTTGGAAGTTGAACACGATGGATCAACGGAGGCAATGCTCTCTTTAGTAGGTACCCGAAGGGGGTTTGTCTGCACGGTCTCTGTGCGAAAGCAGAGCAACGGATGAGCGAACAGGAGAGAGCACGTAAGAACAGAAAGAGAAAGAGAGATGGAGAATTAGCGAGGGAGTGAGAGACAAAGGTGGGGAGGGAGAGAGAGAGAGAGAGAGAGAGGACAGTAAAGGCAAGCAGCAGGAGCGGTTGGCGGTTGATTTGCTTGGTTTGGCCCAGACAATGCTGAGATGATGGCTTTGTCTCGAGGTAACACCGTTCAAAGGCTTTCTGCTCCTTCCTTGTCTTCCTTGCGGATATATAGAACCTGTACGTGTATTATATGTACAATATCTGTATATGTATATGTATCGTAAGAGGTCATCGCCTGCGATCTCGTATCGCCAGATATGAATGAAGAGTGTTTGCGAGCGGATGTTTATCGGTGACGTGGTCGTGCGAATTGCGTGTCCACGCGAGAACACGCGAGGAAATTTCGGTGACCGGGTGTAACGCGCGCGCGCGTGTGTGCGTGTCAAGCTGAAAATACAGCGAGAACGGAGCGTGGGAATTGTTGTTCGAGTAGTCAGCGTTCTTTGACCAAATGTTGACGCGCAATTTCCTTCTGTCAGCTGGGCGATACCTCCACGGGAGGGTAGAGTTAAAAAACGAGTGGCCAAACGAGCCGGAATTAACCCCTTAACGCAGTTTTTTTATAAAAAAGAAACCGGCAAAAAAAATCAATGGAAAAGGTCCGTTCCATGGTTCCAGGGAAAAAGGCTATATTTTATTCTTGAATAAATAAGTTTCATAGCTTAAAATCCCATGTAAATGATAAATATCAATGAAACGATTTTTTTTTCTTTGCTTTCACATTGTTATTTTCAATTCTCGATTATATTCGAGTGTGAAAAATTATAGCAGCATAAAATACAACGCCGCTCGAATTATCTCGAGTGTGAATTAACTCGAGCGTACAAGTTAAGGGGTTAAGTTAATCTAATCGAAATCTAAAACATATTTTCGTTTCCTCGAGGTTGAGTTGCTGAAAAATTATACAATTTTGGAATCCCGCTGGGTGTGTTTCTCCGGAGGAAAATACGGGTTCTTCGAACGGGGCTTTGACTTCCGCTGATCCATTCTATGGATTTCAGGTGCGCGTTACACATTGGCCGGCCGGCTCGCGATTTGCGACGATCAATTAGCACCGTCTGGACACCGGGTTGACGTCGAAATAACGATGAACGATCCATAAAATTTAGTAGCGCGGCGATACGCCGGGATTGGGAAACGAAGAGCTGGCTGTAAACTCGAAATAGGCGGATAACGGAACGGGACACGTGTAAAACACCGATTCTTCCTGTAGTCGAAAGTTTCGTTCCATCACCGTTCGCCGGTCTCGAATTAGTTTCATCAAATTTTACTCGGTCCAAGACGAGATGGATTTGCTGAATTCTTTACTCGATGTCGAAATACAGCAAGAATGTACAATGTTCTCGCAAAAACGCCGGTTTTCGAGAAAACGTCATTCAAGCGCCAAACTTGCGTCTTAATTTTATCCGAGCATTAGCCGAGAGGACGATGTCGATTCTAAAACGAACGAGAGATGATAAATATTATGCAAATATTATGTAGTAATCCCTTGCGAACGTATCAGTGTCACAAACAATGGAAAAATGAACAATGCTGATATTTCGATACGCAGACAATTATATACTTGCATCTCCGGGAATTAGATTTACAATCCAGTATGTCGACATTCGTTAAAACATTCAAGAAGATATTTGCAGAGTTTATTCGTTCGGAGGATTTATTCGAGGACAGTAATGGAGAGAACGAATAACTGTGTTGGGAAACAAAAAAAAAAAAAGGAAAAATGGAGTGCACGGTAGAGGCCGGTAATATAAACAGTGAATTCTCGGCGATAAATAAAGCGAGGACAAAAGAAAGAGGCGGGAGGAAGCTGACAAAGAACGAAACGAAAGAAAAATGTGCATTATCGATTACAAATTTTCTACTGTTACGTGCAGCGAGCAATTTTGTGATGCACGCACAACGCTACCGAAACTCGTGGTTGCTATTAGGCTGGTGCGTATGAAATGTCGGATTTTTAAGTGAATATATAAAACTGCATATCTTTTTTCAAAAGCTGTTTATTCAATCAAAATATGCTCCATTCGCTTCAATACACTTTTCCCAACAAGACTTTAAAGCAAAGATGCCTGTCTTAAAAAAATTCTGATCTTTAGAATCAATAAACTCTGATATCGAATTTTTCAAACTGTCTTCATTTTCATACCGTTTAGCCCGTAGAAACAGTTCTAAATGTTTAAAAAAATAAAAGTCGTTTGGAGACGCTTGGTTTATGTTGCGTGCAGCTTTTGCAGCATTATTACCAAGTTTATACTCATACAAAAAAATTACACGGTTGAATTCATATCGGTAGAAAATTCAAAACAAATAACAAAAGGGAACACTTTCGAGAAAATCTCCTTTGTTGAAATGTGACTCTGGGAGTGGACAGTACGACTATAAACGAGGTTATGCCAAAAACAAAAGTATAACGAAAAGATAGGGAGACAGACGTTTGCATGTAAAATAAATCCGACATTTCACCAACCTAATAATATTGTTCGCATAAAATGTGTAAACAATCGACGCTGGAGGAGTGCACAGCGATACGTAGGAGTCAATAAGCTTCTACCGCGCGGAGTGCGAGTGCCGACTGTGTGTTTACATTCCGAGTAGCGGAAGCCTAAATTGTCCCCTCCAAGCAGAATCGGGTACCAAGCCGGAAACTGTAGACTATGAATCGCGGGCCCGCAGCAGCGAGCAAGCAAGCAAGCAGAGGCAGAGGCAGCAACGGCAGCCAGTAGCATCAGCGTGGGACGGTAGTTGAGCGCCGGCCGAGGGAAAAGTAATAAACGTTTAGGCTGGCAGCGAATTAAAGAGTCATAAACGATCGATTGGTTGCCGCTCGACGGCCCGTGTGTATTCCCGTGGAATTGAACGGAAAGCCGGTAAGCCCGACGAGTTATTTGCATGTCTGAATGCCGGATGACATGTTACCGTTTCTCCGAACGCCGCTCCGCAAGAGTTTACGCGGCCAGGGCTCTCGCGGGCCCCCGGTGCTTTTTCAACGTCTGTGCTTTTACTGCGGCCGAGCGTCGCGCGGAAAAGTATTCGACGCGTGACGCCGGAAAATTCACGGTTCGTTGGCTTTTATTGTACGCTTTGATGGCGGACATGTCGAGCGCTCAGCGCCGGCCTGATACACGCTCCCGCCGAATTCCTTCTGTCGTACCCCTCTGTCCGATCGGTTAACTGTAAAATCGAATCGGCGAAAGAAGCGTTTCCGACGCTTACAGCCGCCAATTCGCCTCGTTCGAGGCTCGTTCGCGCGTTAATCAAACTTTACTTGCTTCCTAAAATCATGCGCAGCGCGCTCTCTTTTCTAGCATCCCGAATTTTCGACAGGGACTCGGTTTCTGTGCGATAAAAACGGCTGGGAGCAGCAAAGCCACGCCCACAGACAGCTAGACCCGCGCGAGAGATTAGTCCAGGTTTCAAAATGAATTTTTACGTTAATATAATATCATTGTACCAAATTTGATTGGGATCTGTAAAATGCAAGAAAGTTGGAAGACTACTCAATATCACACATATAATTATTTTCAATTTTTGTTTCATTAAATAACTTACTTTGGTTTCAAGGAATTTTTTAGGGTTCTGGTTTGGCGCTCAACGTGTTAAAGCTTTTCTCCCTTTATCGTAATTATTTTGCAAAAATTTATTACACGTGTTCCTTACACAACCTTCACTTTCTTGTCACGATCACTCGCAGAGATAGATCACTGGCATATGAAGCGCGGTCTATTCAAATAAAGAAAGTATTACTTTCTTTACATCTAGATAAATCAAAATATGTACCGAATGTATTGACTATTTTCCCACACGAGTCAACAAAGTTATCACATGCGTGCCTACGTCGGTTTGTTCGGGAGTCGACGGAACAATTTCGTCTTCCATGAGACCCAGAAATGAGCTGTCCGAGATTTTATCGGCAACGTTGGGTGAAAGTATGAGGGGAATAGAACAGGGATGCCGGTAGCAGGGCCAATAAAATTCTATTTCCTCCGCTAAAGGTCCGAATAAACTCAAGATTCGCAGCGGCTGTAAACGTATAAAGTACCGCAGTCTATTCATTACGAGTATGCCGACGCAGAATGTTCAGCTCCGCCGGCAGAGAATTACTTTGCAGCTACGTTATCCGGGACAACGATACAATGGCGAACAAAGAGCGGTACAACGTAGCCATGCAGCCAACCCAATTGATAAGGAACAATTAGCGGAACTCCATTCCGCGGCCGAATAAATTGGAAGAAGCGGAATCGTAGTGAGCGCGCACCTTCGCAGGTGTATAGGATCGTAGCTGCAAAGGATTTGCAGGGAGCTCACATGCAAACGGCGAGCCGTTCGCTGCGAAGTATCGCATTACGGTGCGCAATCTGTAGCCTTGGTCCACATTTACAACCTCTTTCCTACTCCTTCCACCCGTCCGACTGCACCGTGGCGTGGGTGCACCGGCGCGCGGCACTGATGCTGCGCACGCTGCGTGTTGCGCGCATTCGCGATGCATTCGCACAGGCGCAGCCAGCGAACCGGATTGCAAACGCGGTCTCGAGCTCCGCGCGGGCATTACTTTAATCGACATCACCTTTAACGACCGACTATCTTATCGCGCTTTAGTCATCATCGCGTTATCGCTCCGGAAAACTTTTATCGACGCGCAGTTATCCGCGCCGGCCATCGAACGCTCAGTGAATTGCACCGCTCGGATTGATTCGGACGATCCCGCGGAAACTACACAGGCTCACGAAAGTATTCGAACGATGATATATTCCTAATTGCAAGGGACGCGGATTGTACAGTACACAATATATTTTGAAATTGTTGTATGTATTGTGTATGGGGAATATGTGTGGGTAATGTGCATAAACTTCATTGAAATCGTATGATACATATCCGAGTTAGAAAGACTTTATTAGACTTAATAACACATCGTAGGTCACAAAAGTATTCGAACTGTACATTTAACATTAATTAATAGCAACATTAATTGGACTAATCAAACGTTTAATATGAAGTTGACCGTCCCTTTGCCGTTATTACAGTCCTAAGACGATTTTCCATTTAAAGTACTAACTTTGACTTCATATTTATGTCTATAGACTGCCATACTTCAACAATCTTCTGTTTCAATTCTTCTTTCGACGTAATCATTGTATTTCTTAATTTTCATTCCACTCCATCCCATAGGTGTCAATGGGATTAAGGTTAGGACTTTGTGGTCGACGTGGCAATGTGTGTAAAGTATTGTACAGTAACCATTCTTGAACCATTTTTGCCGACTACGAATATCATCGTTCGAATACTTTCGCGAGCCTGTGTATTCTCGTCGAAGGATGTATAATAGGTATCCGAAAGTTGTCGCATATTTTCTGTGTTCTTTTGTTGCTTTCGTTCGGCCACTGCGACTGTCGCCCCCCCCCCCCCCCCGAGTCAATCGTTTGTATTAAATTTATAACGAAGTACCTGTTGATCATCGGCGGCGTCACTGAACCAGAGTTCCGCGATCGCCACCGGGAAGGTTTGTGTACACTCCTCGACGTTCTTAATTTCGTTAAAAGCCATAACGGAACCGGCACAAAGGACAGCGCCCGTCCCCCATCTCGAAAAAATTTCAAGCACCCGTCCCCCGGCGCGCAGTTAATTATCACGTTTTTCACGGCGTTACGTCTCTCGCCTCGCCTTTCAGGCTACATTACCCGAGCACCGAAAGAACCGTCACCAATCTTTCCGCTTTAACGGACCGACGAAATCGTTCTTATTGACGCCCAATATACCTGTTCCCGTCTGTTCGAATCGCTTCGGGGAACTTTTTTTGATCATTCATGGACGGTTTCGATGAGTTTACTCGTCAAGGATACGCGTCCGAGAGGATCTTTCCGGTGTAAAATGTTGCTTCAAGACCAATCGATTGTTCCAGGTGAAAATTGCTTCAGTGGGAAAAGAATAGTTGAACGGGTCATCAATTCGGTGACACGATCCCTCGTGTGTCTTTAAAAATTAATTTCGTTCACAGTTGCTTGAACCGAACAGGCGTCTTCTGTCACCTTTGGTGGAAACAGTGCCAACCCATTGCACTCCAAATTTTATTTCAATTTCGTTACCAGCAGCTCCCAACGCTTTTAAGTGTTTTATTTGAAATTTACTTTAACTAAAAAATAAAGCAATTTAAATAAATAAAGGAAGGAACAAATTCACTTAAATACCAGTTTTATAAACCAGATCATTTGTATTATCCTCTTCCTCGAGTATATTGTACTCAAGATCTACTTCTTGCATATAGTCATCACTAGACATCGGATGTTTATGCAATTTCCAATTTTTATAGAAACATTTTAAAAAAGTGGAATGAAATAAAATTTTATTTTTAATGGGGACAGCCTTTGTAGATCCAAAGCAAATAAAAATCGTGTTAAATTCTCTCGAATTTTATATTATAGAATTTTTTTAACATTTCCATAAGCCATAAATGCATAAAGATCCGATGTCTAGTCATCACTATCACTATTCTGTCAAAGTCCTTATTTATTACGCGCCTTTCACTCATTGTAAATATTTAGAGGGTGACGGTTATACAATTTTCAAACTCTGAGCAGGTTGATGCAAGCTTTTTTCCGCTTAATAATAATAATAATAATAAACCAGGTCGGTAAGAGCGTCAATGACGTGTGCGCGACATCTATTTTATTTGGACATGAAAAAATGTCGAGTGGGACTCGACAGAGGAGCTCCTGAGATAAAAACTGATGTCGAGTGACACTTGACATAGGAGTGCAAAGGGTTAATAAAGTTTGTATCATTTGTTGACCTCTTGCCCTACAATATCGAGTCATGAAGATTCTGAACAGAGTCTAATGAATATGTTATTAATTTCATTTAAACCACAATGAAATTCTATTTAACTCGTTACCTGCCACTTTAGTCACATATGACTGAAAGTGATTTTTGACTGGGTTTAGAAATTCATCTTTATTATAAGATATCCAGATGAACCGAATTTTATTGGAGTACGAATCCATTAAGTCAGCATCCCCTGTAATACATTTTAAATTTCTAGCTGTGGTTTCGTTCATTACATTACTCCAATTTAGTAAGAACCTCTGGGGTTGATATTTGGCACTTGACGTGTTAAAGAAGATTCATAAATTTTCTCTTTTTTTTCGGTTTCATTTTCGAAACCGTAAAATAAATCACAGTGCATGGGGTTGAATTAGCATCGCCTATTCCCTATATTCCGTGCCATGAAATTGCATCTCGCTCCAACTCCCCCGAAATAAAGATAGTCGCGCAGCTATTTCCCGGAGAAACAACAACAATGGGGCAATAAAATCTCATTATATGCTCCGGTCGCGCATGACCGGCTAATTAATCCGCGTTGTCCTGCAATCTCGTCGGGTATCGCTCATCAGCGTATCCCATCGTGATTCACGAACACTTTGGGAGGAGTGACTCCCCTTAGATTACCATCTCCCGCGCGTCAACGAGCCAAGATTTCTAATTAATCGGTTAATATAGCGCCTCCGGAAATGACCGAAGTTATCCCCGGGAGGTGAGTAGGACACGGGAGGAGGGAGCTGGAGAGGGTGAAGCACGAGGGTTGGGCCTAACAGTTAGATCAGAGAGTATGGTCCCCAGACTGTCTGCAGACGCGCTGCGTCACTCCCCTATATTACGCGTCGTTTCACGGTCGATCGTGCACTCTGAATTCGGCCGCCCTAATTTGACATCGCCGATATTTTCCGCTTTTGTCGGCCGCGCGAGAGGATGCATCGGCGACATATGTCCCGGCGACCCTCTGATTCCCCTGCAATTTATGTAAGTACACAGTGCGAACTGTCGCGCATCTGCCTCTCTCGCTTCGCCTAATCTCGCCACGTCTCGTCTCCTCTCGCCTTGCAGCGGCACCACCGTTGCTAATGTTGACAGAGGAGGCGTGAAATTGAACGGAAATCATTCGACGATCGCCGTGACGAAATCCCCAATATTCCGCTCGAGGGTGCGTCCATTTTTTTTTTTCGTTCGCCGCGAGATGGAATGGGCGTCGTCATCCGTATTAAATACTTGTTTCCCTGTTTGCACGGGCCGAGTGGATGACATCCGAATTTCGGTTTGCTTCGGATTAGGGCGGTCTGAGTGCCTATTAACGGCGGACTATGTTGATCTTCTCTTTTCTCTGCCGCTATTGTTAGACGATCGGATTTTCTCGCAGGGAATCCCCCCACCCCGTACCTCGGTGTCTCGATGCAAATTCTCTTGTTCTCTCCTAGTGTTCTTTTTTTTTTTTTTTTTTTTGGTTCGAACAGCTATTCGTCACCCGGTGATACAACTCCGATATCACGAAGCCGTGCCCTCACACAACAGTCTGAACAACAGTTGGACAACTCCCGGCGAGGGTGGCAAGGGTAGGCTGCTAAATCACAGGAGGCAACTGCTGGCACGCCCTTTTGCCCGTGGCACCTCGTACGATTCCGGGAACGACCTCCTTAACCCCCGCCATCCATATCGAGCTTAAAGCTGTTTAACGACGCCGCTGTGCTTCGTAAATTGCAATTCTTTTCGAGCCAGCACCGGCGGTGTGTCGCCTCGAAGGGTTGCGCCGCTCCAGCACCGGCCGACCCAGATGAGATTTCTCCTCGTCGGGAGCTGTGTTGCCTTTGTGCGAAACAACCATACTCCTCCCTGGACATTTTCGGAACCCTGCCCGTATAGCTCCACGCACTTGGAACACCGGATGCTTTATCGTTAAACGTACTTGTTGCTTAACACGTTGCCGTCCGATCTTTGGCGATATGTAGGCAAACGATGGCTATAGTCGTCGTGCACATTTTAATCAATAAAAAAAAGAACAGCGTTAGTACGAAGCGTACTAACGCATACACTTGTTAATTATTGAGTAATACATCGAAAAAAAAGGTATAGCATGCCAGACTGTGCATATTAATTGTTCTTTTATGCATTTTCTCATGCTTTACCGCTTCGGAAAAAAATGTGTTTCTGAGCACGATCGACAAATTAAAAGTGTGCGGCAACGTGTTAACCGTTTGAGTCCCAGGGGGTATTGAAAAAACACTGTCGAAGAATTCCAAACAGCGCAAACGCGCTTTCTCTGAATGAGAATTTTTATTTTGTAATGTATTATTGCAGTATTATAGTATTACTCTAACTATTATAAACATGGCAGCATTACGGAGCAAAGAAAAGTTTTGCACATCGTATCGCACAGATAAGGGTCGGATGATATTCTGGTTCTCGTGCCGAGGCGTTAAAAATTTTATTTGATTTTCCAGGAGCCTCGAACGACGGAATCGCGTCTTGGCGTGACGCAGGCCGATAACCACCGACCGAGAAAAGTCACGCATGCCTAATGCCGGTCATAAAAGCGTTAACTCCGACGTGAGAATGGAAGACAATATACTTGATGGTTTATTTAAATTTTTATGCGCGCCGAGTCGGCTCGATTCTCTCGCTTCCGAAGATTGCCTCGGACCCGTAAATTTTGCGACATCGTTCGATGATTACGGGCAGATAGGACACGATAATTGTCCCCCGAGTTAAATCGATTCGAAGTGTTCAATCTTTCGAATGGACCTAGCCGAACGGGGGTGGGGGAGGGATCTCTCTCTCTCTCTCCCTTTAATCTCTTAACCGGTCACTCCAGCTTTCTCGCGCGGCTCGGCGCGGAGGTGTCGCGAACGAGCCGGAGGATTGCGAGATTCGCAAGCGTGACTGAAATCGAAGCGCGGAAACGGTTTACGATCAGCCGGCACCATTAAATCGAATCACTGTATTACGATTCCTTCAACTTCGCCGTCCTAATATCGATCTGCCGCCTCGGGCTCGCCCGTCGCCTCGAGGAATTTCGGTTTATTAACCACCGAACAATTTAAATGCGTCGCAGAATCGCGTTCTCGTTAACTGCCGAACCCCGTCGAAATAATTCAGTACTACTCCTGAACGGATCCCAGGTCTCTTAACCCATTTGCATCATTAGGAAATATGAAAACAAGGACTTTAAAAACTTTTTTTTATGAAAAGAAAATATATCTTTTTACTTTTCAGTAAGATTTTGGTATGTGAGAGTAGCATCCTTTCTTTGACATGTAAACCTTTAAATAAGTAAAAATTTGTTCGCATCCTTCAACGATTATTTCATTTTTTCAAAGTTGAATACGGGAGTGTATATACACTAATGATGCAAATGGATTAATTCCGACATTCAAAAATGTCTTCACGGTTCGTACGATTTTCTTCAGCGTTTTATATTGCTTTGCGATTTTCTTCTCTTTTCGACAATTGTTTGAAACAATTGCGCGTTCGCTTGCCGCAGGTCCCGAATTCCCTTCGCTGCAATTTTCGATGTTGCACGAATTCCGCTCACGCGACACGATTTAACACTGGATATTAAGTTTGACTGTTCGATGGAAAATTTCATCCCGCCGATACAGAGCCGCGTGGAACGACCGTAAACGCCGGATAACTGTTATAATCCCATTTATTATGACGCGGAGCGTTTATGGCGTTGTTATTATCCGTGTCCTCCACCTAGACGATTCGCCGATAGACCGCACATTAGCGATAGTGATTTGTTAATTGCTTTGTCTATTATTTATCTACGTAGCGAGAGCCAGCGAATTAGCGGGCTCTCTGTCACGCGGACTTGTTGTTTACGTTAATGTAATTTCTTTATTAATGCACCCGGTCCGACAGCCGCAAATTACAACTAATCGATACGCGGTCAGTATGCTTCTTCGCCGTCCGTGCAGTTAATTAACTGACACGTGCGAACAGGATTTCACGATTGTTTTTCAGAATTTGTTAGCTTATCGTTCAAACGATGGGCGGTTTAAACCGTTTGCATCATAAGGAAATATGAACAGAAGGCTTTTATCAGCAACCTCTTTTTATTATATTTAAGTACAAAAATGACTACAAGTAAAAGAACTTCATATTTCAGCATTGTAAGAAAAAATGAGCGTATACGTATATACGCTCCTAACGACGCAAATGGGTTAAATTTGTGTGCTTAGAAACTTTGTAGTAAAGATGTGCTCAAAATGCTGTGGATTAACCAGTTAACTGTGGAATTTAATTGTAAAAATCCCTCGCGGCACGGAATTAAAATCAAACAACGACGAATATACACGTCGAACTCGGGCCAAATGCCGCTATTATAAATTTTACGAAAAAACTACAGCAAAGTGTGAAAGAATTACATTTTTATTCGATAAGAAATTCACAATTCATTAACGTTAATCGCACCGCTTAACTGGTTCAATTAGACTGTAATTACAGAATTTCTAATGGCGTTTAACAGTCCAACGCGCCAAGGCAAAATCCAAGTCATTCAGCTCGGAACGCTACAATGCTTTTGCGTCCCGCCAATGGCGTGTGGTTTTATCACAAACACAGTATAAACACTGTGCATGTGCTCGAATGATTTTTTAATTTTGCTGACACGATCTTGATATTTGCCTCGACCCTCGCTGTTGCGAATAATACAAATCTACCGAGCATGTTTCAGTTGGTAAACGGGGCAGATGTAATGATTCCGACCACGACCGTGGTCAGTTTAAAAACTAAAGCCGTACATTAACAGTGGTCGTGTTTGTGTTCATTCTTCGACAACAATCGGCCGGTCGCGACGAAATATTTCGCGGGACACGAGCCGCATAACCGCGTCGCGTCGCGTCGGTTCTTTTTTCTCGGTCCGAGGCTCGTTCAATTAAAATTCGCGACGGCGCTATCGCTGTAAACGCGACGACGAAAAAGGCTCGCGAGCTACGAAATTGCAGGCGGCGATAACCACCGGTGGAACGGTTACTCTCGGCTCTCAGGAACTCGATAAACACCGGCGCTCTCTGCGACGTGTAGAGAATTCTCGGGGACGTTGCAGAACGAAGGCAGAACGAAGGCACATGGGGCGGGCAACACGTTAAACGTCGAACTCCACTCGGCCCACGCGAATATGATGGATAACAGGTCCGGCGTTCGTGTTATGGATGAAACTGGAAGACTCACCCGGGGCGTAACATGAATTAGTAACTAGCTGCGACCGCGGGTTAGTCGCACGAAAACTCGTGCAACGTGACGCGAGTGCCCCACCCACACGTTCTTACTCTCTCTCTCTCCGCTCTCGTTTTCTCGTTGGTACCGCAGAAGGTGCCTGTTATTGAAATTTATATTAATGCCCCGGGTGAGCCCGTGGCCGAACGATTTTCGTAATTTTCGTCCGGACACGTGGCGCCTCCAAGGACGAGAGAAGACGAACGAGGTCGCGTGCCCCGGGAGGTACGGTTGCCATCGCCTAATGAAAAATACGGGTCGCTGATGTAACCTCCTCTGCGGAACGTGCGCCCCGAACGGAAATACGCAAACACAAGACGCGGGTCAATGTTATGACTAGCTGGGGAGCAAAATTGGACAAAGGGAAACGCACGCTCCGGGCGGAATTTTCGGAGTTTCGTTCGGGATACATTCTTGTTCTCTTACACGGAGCACGGAGTTCCGTCCCGGACAACTATCGAGAATGTTTCCGCACAGTTTCGGCCTCGTATATTGACCCTTTGCCTCCGTAATATCGGGACGCGCTCGCGACCAACGTTTTCCCGCATCGTCCGCTAATTTGCAACATTTTCGCCGAGGCTCGTTAGGTATGGCAAGTTTTCCGCCTTGGCCCTTTCGGGGATTTCATCGGGGGTAAGGTAAAGGCACCAGTACTTGACCATTTTATAGAGAAACATAAAAAATAAGGTTTCTATAAGCGCACTTATAAGTACACTTTTGATGAAAGTGAACCTTGGATGCCATGCCGTCTGTTGTTTAAATGTCAAAACAATAAGAACGATAAGAACATATTCTTTCATGTAGAATCACCCACTTTTCGCTTCTACGTTTCTGTTGTATTTAGTTGTCTAATTCTACTTTTCCATAAAGTTTGTTCGTTTATTTCAACGTGAATCGATCTCACTATCGTGTATGCTTCGTATGGACGACAACGTTACTTTAATGTTACCATAAAAAATTATACATTTTATAAACAGCAACTTAAGACATGATAAGAGATCAGTGGTTCGTTTTTCTCGTTGGATAAGACTCTGTAATTTGGTCCTCCGAGGAAAATGTTCTTAGTGGTTCAGAAAATTTTTTAATAATAATTTCAATGTTTCATCGCCTTTGTGTAGTCCTTGAGTGGAGACACGATTAGTCGGCGACGTGTTCGAATGGAAATAGTTTTTCGCGCGCGCAATTGCTCGCGCTGTCGGAGGAAATTGACAAATATGACGCTTTCAGCGGAACTGCAGACGTTATTTCAACACGTCGTACGCAAATAGCTCGAAGGTAAACGCCGCAGGGCATAAGCGAATATATTAATAGAAACGTCAATACCATATAGCGATTTGAAGTACGCCGGGGAATAGGGCAGACAAATTCCGCGTTACTGTTTGCCGTTTTATCCTGTCCACGGTCTCTCTATCTCCATAAAGATTGCACACGTCCGCCTACCGCGGAGAGAGTTTTCAATTTTCGATAGGAATCAAATTTCTGCCCGTTCTGGTCAATAGAAGCGTACGCCGCGCGCCGTTGCGCCGAAAATTCGAAAATAGATCATTCGATGCGCCCGTCTATCGACAATAAAAATATTTTACGGGAACCGTTTCCCTCGACGCAGCTGTGAAACGATGATCAGCGAATAATAATTGCGTTTTCGATCCGATCTCTTCGATCTCTGCTTAACACTGGGTTTACGGAACCCGTCAAAATGACGGATTCTAATATTTTTAATTTACAATTACCAAGATTGTAAAGATGCATTTATGAGAAATTATTCAAAAAATTTATTTTTTTGGGGTATATACTACAAAAGGAATAGCTAAAAATGTCAATAAATAAATTCTTGTCATTCTTATAAAATAATGTAGAACAGTGATTTTTAGTGGTCCGTAAACCTAGTGTTAAATTCGTGAACCGCTCGATTTCTGGAAACCCGGAGAAAAATCCTCGAAGGTGAGCTGCTTCTGTCGTAATTGAAAATCTTCTTTCGTACGAGCTTGTCGAGGCGTTTAAAAAGGTAGTAATCGATTGGAGAGAGGTCTGGAGAATAAGCTGAGCGAGGTAAAGTCTCGTAGCTCTCGGTTCGTTCGATTCCTACAGAGTCATTTGCGAGACACGCGGTCGAGCGTTGTCACGAAGGTCCTTTTCGATTGACGTTTCCTTTCGCTTAAACTGCATGCTCGGAACCACTCGATGTAATCGGCCTTTTCATTCTCACAATGTAAAGAGAACCGTTTATCATTATTCGGTCGATTTTATTCCTTCGCAAGCGACATGGTTAATTAACCCCTTGTACTACGATCTATTTCACGGTTTCAGTGATTAGAACTTTTTTGTAATTTATAATTTCCTAAAAAAAGGGAGAAAATTTATATCTATTGTATGTCTATATGTTCTCCGATAGCTGTATATTAACAACGCCAAAATAGAATTTTATTTCGGTTTAAGGAAAATTAATAAGAAATATATTTATTAGATCATGTTCAGAATCTTCATCACGAGTCTAGTCAGACTCGATATTGTAGGGCAAGGGGTTAAAATAACGGATTCTTATTTGAAACTATAGAGAAAGCTTTATCGAAATACCGCGTTCGTATTTTACAAAGATTTCGTCGAGAGCTATTTCAATATAGAAACCCGACGATGCCTACGAAATAAAAAGGGGAGAAGACCCGTTGAGAAAACGACGTGTACAGGATACATCCCCTGCGCAGAGGACATGGATCGATAACGAACATGGCCGGATTGTTAAGAATGCCTTTTCGACAGAGCTGGAAGTGACGGGGACCAAGAGAATTATTTCTAAAGTGGGCAACGATGGATATACACAGGCAAAGGATGGTATATTTACGAGGAAGAAAGTGTTCTCCGCATGCGAAATTAGCAGGACGGGCCGACGAATTGCTCGTCCCGCAATTCCCGGTGTATTTACGGAGCTTCGATCAGAATCCCGGCGCGCAAAGATTGTTATCCACGAAACGTAGCTGGCCCGCAACATCGTTCCGACTCCGGGGCAATTTAATCAGCTCCGAAACGTTACATCGACCAGGAGCGGAATTGCGATTCTTATCGCGGCGGGGCCGCGTCTTTACAGACAGATTGAAAAATCGTCCTTGGCCCCGTCGCGTCGCCTCTCTCCGACGGTTTTTGCAACGGGAAACGTGGCTCGAGAGGACTGTTCCCGTCGCTGGCAAAAATTGTTTCTGTTCGGTGGCAGCCACGCGAAGACAGACCACGACAAAACCTGTTATCTGCGGACGTGCGATCGTTACACACCCCGCCGCGGCCCGGAAACAAAAGCCCGCGTAATGGCGGCACGTTGGAAATAGGCTCTTGTTTCTGCCGCGTGCCAACTTAATATCGCACGACCGCCCGGTGAATGTCAACAAGGTCGAATTAATAACCGAGTGGCTGCTGGAACGACATGTAACTCAGATACCGGGTGTTTCCTTCATTTCAACCACTTGCTATTCCGGCCACTCCTACCGCAGGACCAGAAACCTTTGGGGAAATTAGCCTCCCTAATTCTTTCAACGCTCGCGCACCGTGTACACTAACGCCCGATACGGATCAGGTTGACGGATTCCAGATTTTTTCTCTTACAATCTGTGAAGTTGTTATTATTATTTATTGCGATCCTTGCATGTCTTAGGGTCACTTCCAGTCCTATCTACATTATATTAACTCTTTGTACTCGAATCTATTTTAACTCCAAAACGAAACATTTTTTCCCACCTAGAATTGCCCCCGATTGCCATTCTATATATTTTTTTCATGTTATATGTTTCTACTATATATATATTTTTCATATTATAATGTGAAAAATATTTTGAATAATGATACAGCAGTTTTTAGTGGTGCCTTACAGTCACCATTCGAGTGCTAAGGGTTAATAAAGACGAAAGAAAATGACGCAGATTAGAAAGAAAATGGCAAACTGTCCTTGATAATGATGGAGATTATACAGGGTGTTTGGTAACTGGTGGTACAAGCGAGAAGGGGGTGATTCTACATGAAAGAATAAGTTGAATTTTAATTTTCGTTTGAGGCTTTGTTTTCGAGAAAATCGACTTTGAAGATCTGTCAGGTTTGTGTGCTTTAGTATATGCAGGAAGTAGATTTGGTTGATCATGATCAGACGCGTCAGACAATTCCTATCGAATAGCATGCTGCATTTCAAACTCGATTTTCTCGATAACGAAACTTCGGATGAAAAAATTTTATTCTATATTTTCGACTCGTTCTTTCATGTAGAATCACCCCCTTTTCGCTTGTACCACCAGTTACCAAACACCCTGTATATGACAAATTCGGGAATCTTTGATGACCACAATTCTTGTCATAAGATACATGTAATATTTTTAGCAAGATTTATAAGAAAATCCACCGAATTAGAATTTCCGAACGTTGCATTTGCTCGTGCCAGGATGTTTATTCGCGATCAAATTTCGGGGGACACGACAATGGACGCGAATTTCGTTTTAAGGTTCGGAATTAAAAATTTACCGTGTTCCAACGGGCAATTCCTCCAGGTCGCGGCGATTCCGCGGCGGAACGACCGGTCTCATTCCATCGGCGAGTCGGGAGAGTATCAGAGGCCGGTCTCGCTAGGATAATTTCCATTCGGTTAAACCTATTTATGCCGGGCGAGGTCTCAGTATTTTGAAAATCTCTCGAATCCGGCGAACCGTGGCCGAAGCATACCGGTACCTACCGAAACCGCTGTATTACGCTCGGCGAGGATGCAATTCGCCCTGTGCTATTGAACCTCTATATGCTTCGCGTAATCTGAAGGCAGTGGTGTACTCCCCTCTCCCCTGCCCCCACCCCACCCCCTTCCCCTTTTCCCCCGAAGGCACGGAAAATACCCGAGTACGCGAAGAAAGCTTTCGGTACGCTGTGCTCGAAATTGCGGTAATGCTATTACAAAGGATCATGGCGGACCTACTCCCCTTCCCCCCACTCCTGTTTATACCTGAATTTCGCCAAGTTTCCGCGATTTAAATCTAGTTTGATCTCAGATTACTCCGCCAATCTTTGGATGGTCTAATGCGGTTTAAATCAGGCTGCAGCAGCCTCGAAGGTCCTCGTCCTTGCGACCGTTTACACGATCGATACCCGGGCTCCTTCGCCGACCATGATTGCCTCGGTTTGTACAGCTGCGACCAATATCCACAGCAGTCCAATTTTTTCCCCCAGCTCCTTAACAATACGATCTTTTGAATATTTCGATGAAAATACGCCGGATAGAATTGATTCGACGCGGCTTTTGTTGTAGCTCGTTGCGCAATCTGGTACTGCAACGATATTGCAATAAATTGCGAAACTTTGTAATTGTGTAACTAGCTAAATTGTGCGGAGTAATAATCTGTACACTAACCGGTGAATATTTTTGTTTCCAGGTAAGGGTCTTCGTGCTGTCCCTAACTGTTCTTCCACGGAGAACTTCGCAAATAATATGGAGCCTCTATTGGTAAATTCTTATCGTTATCTCTTTGTCTTTAATACTTTGACTGCCACGTCACTCCTACGTGGGTGACGGAAATTTGTCCAAATTTTAAAATCAATTTTTACGTTAATATACTAATTGTATCAAATTTTTTAAGGATCTGTGAAATGACAGAAGGTTTGAGGACTACTCAATATCATACATATAATTTTTTTCAATTTTTATTTCATTAAATAGATTACATTAATTTGATGGAATTTTTGAGGTTTCTAGCTTAGCAGTCAAAGTGTTAAATTTATTTCCATGACTTTCTGCTAGTTTTCTGATAGTAGGTTAGGACGCAATTACTTGCCATTATACGATTAATAATATTTTTGCATGAAGAAAGGACATTCGGGTATAAAATGACAAATTATTTAAGAAAAACAGTCTCTTGCGACGATGATTGAATTAAATTGGACTTTTACACCGGAATCCTGAAAGGTAGCAGTCAAAGATAGTTTTACATTTCAGGATAATGTAAGAAAATTATATTTGATCTGTTCATAAAGATTCATCTTTAACACGATATTCTTGCGCGAAACGTTAAAAGTCGAGTAATACCATTAATAAATATTATCGGAGTCAGCAGAAATTCCGAGCAAGAATAGTTTCGGCCGAGCCTGCCAATCAAAAGGCTCGAACAAGGGAAAAGACGAAACCCCGGGCGAATTTTCTCGGTGAAATTGAATTTTAAGAAAAGTTTTCAGACTCATTTGTCGAGGAGAGGTGTACCCGGTATAAAATCCTTATTCTCGCCAGAGCAGCGTCGTTTTCCTATTCCCAGGAAGCCCCGGGGCTGCATTATTCCAATCAACAAGGGTCGCGGCACTTGAACGCGGCCGTGCAGCGATATACAGGGTGTTTGGTAACTGGTGGTACAAGCGAAGAGGGGATGATGCTACATGAAAGAATAAGTCGAAAATATAGAATAAACATTTTTCGTTTGAGGCTTTGTTTTCGAGAAAATCGACTCTGAAGATCTGTCTATGCTGTATATGCAGGAAGTAGATTTGGTTGGTCATGACCAGACGCGTCAGGTAATTCCTATCGAATAGCATGCGTATTCGTTGCATTTCAAACTCGATTTTCTCTTTTCTTCTTCATTTGGAGACTTTTTCTTCCTCATTTGGAGACTTTTTCTTCCTCATTTGGAAATTGCAACAATTAATATACATTATACAATTTTAATATTAAAACAGGGATTTCAATTCCTGAATTTTTCCTTTCTCATTGAAACAGCCAATTTCCAAATGAAAATCTAGCTACTCTTACTGGCTTGTATATCGTTATATATCAGCTACTAAGAGTAGGTAGATTTTCATTTGGAAATTACAACAATTAATATACAGTATACAATTTTAATATTAAAACAGGGACTTCAATTCCTGAATTTTTCCTTTCTCATTGAAACAACCAATTTCCAAATGAAAATCTAGCTTGACTCTAGACTAGCTAGACTTTGAAGATCTGTCAGGTTTGTGTGGTTTAGTATATGCAGGAAGTAGATTTGGTTGGTCATGATCAGACGCGTCAGACAATTCCTATCGAATAGCATGCTGCATTTCAAACTCGATTTTCTCGAAAACAAAGCCTCAAACGAAAAATGTTTATTCCATATTTTCGACTTATTCTTTCATGTAGAATCACCCCCTTGTACCACCAGTTACCAAACACCCTGTATAAGTTGCCCCGCGACTTTTCCTGAATATCGGTTTTTCGGATAACCCGGCCGCAACGGGAACCAGAACAAACGAGACCGCCGCGAAAGTACCGGTGATAATGCATTCATGAATGGGTCCGAATTCCGCAAGAAACCGCGTTACCGTGATTCGAGGCGTATAGTACTCGCGAAAAGGACGTCGTTAGTATTCTCGGCGTGCTATCCCCCGCTGCCACTGTTCGCACAGCTGGCGGCCACGACGGCAGTCTCGGCAGACGTATGGCAGCTTTCTGAGGCTGTTACCCGGACCAATTCCCAGAAATATTTTCTACTACGCGCGTAAAATCAGTGAATTCCCCGTCGAGCTTTTCCGATACCGTAACCCCCACGAATGTGCACGCGCGCGGCTCGACAACGACGTAGGCGTCGTCGTGTCGTGTCTTGTCGTTCGCGAACCCTTTTCCTTCCATGCCCTTTCCAGCCCTCCCATCACGCGCACGCCGCATTCTTTTCCCAGGAATTCGCTGCTTTGTTCCGCTTTAGCACTTCCAAGCCGACTGACGCGCCCCGGCTCCGAACGGGAATCCCCCCGGATATCGCAGAAACGGTGAAAAATATTAGACAGGTTATATCGGACTGAATTCCTGCCACGTGTATCTTTCTTTGCTTTCCCCGATCGAACGCGCCCCGCCGCGCCGTCCTTCGTCCGGGGTGAGTTAGGCGCTCCGGATGAATTACCGGGATCCACGTGTCAAACCCCCAACCCCCGTATTTACGGTTCCCCGAGGTGTGTTAACCAACACTTAATTTTTTATTTTCCATCCATTTTTTTTTAAACCGCCCGTTTCACCAAAGTTTCAAGTCGACTCCATCAGAAAATTGACGAAGTTTCGAGGGCTCGTAGTCGCAGTGCTTCGACATCCACGTCGACTGTCACTCGACCATCACTTGATTCCGAAGCGTAGTTGAACAAAGTGTTACAGCGGATTAAACTAATTTCGTGTCTGCTTTCCAGTTGGGAAAATCCGATAGGGTGAGGGACTCGATTACCGTGCCTATATTAATTATACTCATTCTTAACCCCTTGCCCTACAATATCGAGTCAGACTCGTGATGAAGATTCATATTAATACGTTATTAATTTGCTTCAAACCGAAATAAAATTCTATTTATATCCTTTGGAGGAAACATAGGCATACAATAAATATAAACTACTTACCTTCTTTTTCTACGAAATTCTGAACGATGAAGAATTTCTAATCATTACAATCACAAAATAAATAGTAGTGCAAGGGGTTAAAGCATAATGGAACTACCGAACCAGCCAAAATGACTGATCCCTAATTTTCTCCTTCACAATTTTACTGAAATTATAAAAATATTTCCATCAGAAATTTTTCAATTAACTTCTTTATTGAAGCACTTGTTAGCATAAAAATGCTATGAGGCTTGAACAGATGTAGTCTTGTCATTATTAGAATGCACTATACACGAGTTGTATTACGAAGCATTAGCAGTATCTGGTAAATATTGCCTTATAAAAGTGGCAATCTCAAATTTATTGAGATTGTCCGCGATTGTTAATATAATAAATGCTTGAACAAGGTGATTTTGACCGTGGTAAGTTTAGCGTTAAGGAGATTTCCCATCGATTTTCTCCGCAGCTGTTTTCCCCATTGTTTTTCGCGTCGAGGTACAGGAGAATTAGTTTCGCAGTACACAGTATGGTCTTACAATTACATGGAACAATGAGGAAATAAGCATTGTTCGAGGAACAGGTTATTGACACGACGCGACTGGATGTTCCCTTTGTAATCGGGTGTAGCCAAGTTAATTATATGAGCGAAGTTATTTAATTAACGTTCGCCGGTGTTTAGCATCGGTTTTAATCACCGGGATCGATGAACGGGACAGGAGTTAAACCGGCCGAAAGCCACGCGGAGTCCGACTTTAATAAAAGTGCGGTCCGCATCGATTTCCGTAAAATTGGAACGATTTATTCTTGTTCCGACCCGATTCCTAGCCGATGTATCTGTCCTCATATTGGCCCCCCCGGGCACGGACAATGTTGATCGATATTCAATTTGTGTTCGCCAAGAAAATATACGTCCGTCCAGATATTGAAACTTTCTAATTCCCGCGTGACAGACTGTGTCGGCGCGGAGATTACATATATTCGTGTCTCGTTAAATTATAACGCTGCCACGAATTCTCCGCTCGACTATGAGATCATTCGGAGCGTTGCGCAACGTATTCGCAAAGACGTTGGATCGGATAAACTCGTTTTTTTTTTTTTGCCGCGAGATCGTTACCTTCAAACGCCAAATGGTATGAGCAAAATAGGATAAAGGATTCCGGATCGGAACGAGATTGGAGTCAAAAGGAAAGCTCGAGTTTGTGCGTCGGTCTGGTGATATTCTAACATGTTGTTTAAACGTAACATTTCCATCTCTCCAATCCCCGGCGATTTTAATGAACGAACAACTTAATAGTCGACTAACGTGTGCGGTATCGGCATATATTTGTGTATCACACAAAAGTTCAACGAACGAACTCCGTCGATCATTACAACAATTTCGAATAACGACGAATATCAAATTTAAATATACCTCTTTCCTGTGTTCCGGTCAAAATTGGGATTAAAAATGTGCAGTGGTGCAGAACGTGTTAGTTGAATTTCCTGTTTCTTTCTCCACGTGACAATTATAACTTCACTGTATGGTAGCAGTACTATTAGAATATTCTAATAACGAGGATTAGAAGGAAGCTCTGGATTAACACGAAATTTCTTTTTCAAAGTCGCGATGTCACATTTTGATGCAAGAGTTCGCGTTCGGATCTCGGAGATCGGCGATTTCCAGCGATCGAGAGTGATCGAGATTCCCCGGAGGCTGTTAACCGACTAAACAGCGATACCCAGCATGTTAACCAATGAGGATAACGAGATCGAATCGATTCGGAGCTGTCACCGAGTGACGAATTCCCGTCCATCAACGGAGAGTTCACGTCGAATTCCTCTGTCGGTGTCAGAACAGTTTGTGGTTTGCGCAAACGTGATGCGCACGAGACAAACACAAACAGTCTCTCTCTCTCTCTCTCTCTCTCTCTCTCTCTCTCTCTCTCTCTCTGCTTCTTGTTTGTCTGAATTAACGCCCACGCGATGCTCCGACGAACGGAGAGTGTATCGCCGTGTCGTCAGGCTTCCTTGCACGGTAACTGGACAAACTTGCCGGCCATTGTACGCGCGTCGGCCCACCTGTACGCAAACTAACCTGGCGCGTTTATATTCGGCGGTCGTCGTGTCGTGCATACACGACCGTCTTACATCGGGTCCCTAGTATTCTGTTCCCATCCTGCCAAACCGGAGCAATTCGGTATTCGGTAGCCGATACCCGGTGACCTACGGTTTAATCTTCCGTGAATTACGCGGAAACTCTGGATAACGTGACATCTTCAGTCTCTCGTTCCCAACTGGAAAATTTCAAACAGTTTCATAAGCACCAGCAACGACTGTTACTTAACCCCTTGTACTATAACATCGAGTCAGGCTCGCGATGAAGATTTTTAACAGGTTCTACTAAATATGTATGTTATTAATTTCCTATATACCGAGATAAAATTCCATTTTGTTTTCGATATGCACATTGTCATTGAAGAATACATAGATATAGAATAAATATAAAGTACTTTCTTCTTCTAGATAATTATAAACGACAAAGAAGTACCAATCACTGTAACCATAACATAACTTGTAGTGCAAGGGGTTAAAATCTTTTAGCTGACAAGTATGAAGCAATTGTGTAACAGTCGTGTTCGGTGGTTTTAATATTAACTGCAAGGCACCACTAAAAATTGCTATATCATTGTTCAAAATATTTTTGACATCATTAAATTTGTATGTGATAAATAGACTGCGGATTTTCAAGCAAAATAAAAATTGTCTGCATCGATTACAAGAAATAGAGACCAAGTAGAATGTTATTTCTCCACTTGCTAATTGTAATAGATGAGAAATAGTATATTGACGTTTGAAATTTTTTAAAATTTCCTACAATTTGCGCAGTCTAGTAATAAATTACTAAAGATTTCAGTATTGTGCAAGTAAATTCCACCACTTTCGTATGTGAAACATGAAAAGAAAATATATAGAAGGGCAATATTCTAGGTGGGAAGAAATGTTTCGTTTTGGAGTTAAAATAGCTTCGAGTGCAAAAGGTTAAGCCATAAAATTACGTTTCATTTATGATGGCACACCTTAGAGAAGTACGTCTACCAACAGAAAGAGATCGCACGTGTTGCAGTGTCTGAGAGTAGTAGGCAGTGTGAGAGCAAATGAGTTTACGAGGATTAAAAAATACAGTAATTTTACGCAGGAAAAACAGTAATTCTGATGTAATCCTCGTCGTTAGATTGTGTTGTTCCAAGCCTTAAGATCGCCGAAGAGGACGCAACGAAACCAGATTGTGTAATTATAGGAAGCTGCAAGAGGGGTGTGGAGTTGTATCAAACTTCGAAACTGTTTACTGTTCTCGCGTTAATCGAAGGGTGCGAATAATCGACACGTGTCCAGGGTGTCGGGATTATCTCGATCGCATCTTCCAGCCGGGGGTGGTTCCCACGATGGTTCGCCGCGTCAGGCGTCTCGACGTTTCATTTTCAAGATCAGCAGTTCCTTCTCGTTCGTTTAATCGAACCCCACGCATCGATCCACCTTGATTCAAAAAGTTGTTATAATTCTGTCGGTCACAAAAAATTCGCTGAATTCAGATCTTATTCTAATCGAGAAAAAAAAATCGTATCCGGTGAAAACGAGTCATCGTTGGTGGAGCGAGGGTCAATTAAGGGAGTCGTTTTGATCCTACGTTTTCGTTGTCGCGCTAACAGTGTCCGAGGGCGCTGGTTTTATCGATCCACCTTGATCCCAAAAAGTTGTTATAATTCTCATACCGGTGCGTCACAAAAAATTCGCTGAATTCAGATCTTCTGATTTTTATTCTAATCGAAGAAGAATCGTCTCGCGCGAAAACGAGCCATCGTTGGTGGAGCGAGGGTCAATTAAGGGAGTCCTTTTGATCCTACGTTTTCGTTATGTCCGAGGGCGCTGGTTTTACGCGTAACGCTGCCAACGCACGTTTTCACCCCCTGGCCGGCCCCACCCTTCATTCTGCGACAGATCCGGCACCGGCGTTTACCTTGGGGGCAATCAGAAAGACGACACCCTTATTTGCCAGTGGTAACTGCGACTCTCTGCGAGGAGATTATTTTTATCGTTCGAGGTTCTCGGGGGCAGCTGCGCTTCCTCCCTTGTCTCGCCCCTCGTCGTCCCCCTTTTCGCGCGGGTCCGTTTTCTTCGTCCTGACACGCCGAGCGGAAAACACACGGGGGCTGGAAATGGGAATCGAGGGGTTAGGCTACCGCCGCCGCGTCATAAAGTGCGACCCTTATTTTGAGTTAGCGCTGTTTGCCGGCGAGGAGACACTAATGCGATGTAACCCACGGTTTAAATACACTGTACAACGACGAACGCCGACTATTGCCAGGGGATGAAATTAGTTACCAACGAGCCCATGAATGTTAGCCCTAAAGACGTGCTCGTAGCCGAAGCAAAATCATCCGCGTACATCGCCATTCATTTTATTGCCAATCCCGGGGCTTTATTAGAGAAGCTCCATTTAATTCGACGTTAGACGATCGGGGAAGCTCCATTTAATTTTCCTAATTTAACGCCGAACCTATCGAGGATTGACAACGATCGATATTGTCCTGCGAATAGAACGAGATTGGATTTACTTTTAATAAAGAAATGCATTAAAGTATCTTTGTATGTTTGATAGTCTAATGGACTTTCTAAAGAATTTCGAAATTCAAAAATTTCACCGAATTTCCCGGCGATTCGAATCATTTAATTCTTTGTGATTCTGTATCTAGATTATCCTCGAGCGGTCTCGTTGAAATTCGGCGTCGCAATTGTTAATGTATAGTTAGTCGCAGCATAGTGGACCGCCGATTACGTTTAATTCGGCGGTGTTTTGCATAGGCAAGAACGTATTGAATCCGGAAGAATTAATAATTCCATGCAAACGTAATCTCGTCGATGCCCGGTGAATATTCATTGCACGGAAAGTGCAGAAAATTCGGCGAGGATAGGAGGGGTGACGGGGACGAGACACTACAATCGAATCCCGTTGTACGGCGCGTTATAAAACACAGCCAATTATCCGCGATGCCGGCATAGAAATTAATTAACAGTATTTTCGTAAGAGGATTACCGGGACTCGTAATTGTAGTCGACTCTCGAAACGTAATTCCAGCGTTTCGCGGTCGATCGCAGCTATCCACGCGGGATCCTTCTTCGTCTTGTTAAGGAAAGGTATACTATACGTTCCCGTTGCATCCTTTCTCTCCCCCTCTCCCTCCCCTATCCCTCTCGATGCAGAAAAGCATACAAAGGATGGAAAAAGAGCGGAAAGGGTTGAGAGCTTCCCTCGCCCGGGGCCATGTTAAATCGTAAACGCCACTGCGAGTCCGACGCGTATCCGAGAGTTCTTTTTCCAAGTTTTTATTATTATATGAAATTACCGTCGTTCGTTTGAGACGAGAGATTCCATAAGTTCAGCCCCGACCTTTTACAAGCGCGGGTACTATCGGCGATTCCACCGGAATAAAAGGCCGCACGAATAAAAGAACCCGGGTATTTTCAAATGTTGTCCATTTACGAGCTTTCGCTTTAAAGAAATCTTTTCCGCCCGATGCATAGCAAGTCGGAAAGCTTTCTCCGATCGATCGTTGTAACGGCTCGGTCACTTTCTTTCTACTCGGCTGTTTGTGTCGATTGCTTCTAGAACAATTCAATCAACAAGAGTAATTGCTTCGCGAAAAGATGTAAATCAATTTCTAGGAGTGGATATCGTCCTGACGACAATTTCGAAAGAGGACAAGGACATTATTTATCGTATTACATGAGAAAATTAGTGATCTCCTAACCGCTTCTGAGAATTACGATGATTAACAACACTTTTGCCGTGAGCATAATTCGACGCGGGTTATAAGGCGTATCGGACGGAATTTACGCTAAACAATGTGTGCACTAATAGGCTAATGAACGTTCAGAATTACAGTCTTCCACGTATGAGGGTAATTGGCATCCAACTAATTCGAGGAGCGGACCACGTAGAATGGTTAGACAGAAAATGCACAGCAGGAGTATGTAATGAGTATATTCCGCGGTTTCGGAATACAGTACGATCGCAGTTTCGAGTTAGTCGTTGGTTTGTTGGTAATTAGTCGTTACGGGTAATAGGCGGTTAAGAATTCTGCGGAATCCTTTAGGATTGTTGGTCGAGATAAGATTTAGTATTATGGAGTAGTTAGAGAAATAGCGGTCCCGCGGTATACCGGTAATGTTAAAATGAACAATGCGGTTTCGAACCGTTCCCTTCGAAATCTGAATCCGTCTTTCCTTTAATTTGATCAATCTCTTCCTAAAGATTCTTCCAGTGTTAATAATATACACTCCCGCTCGTAAGTCTTAGGACAGTGATCATATCTGTATTCAACTCTGTAAAAATGAAATAATTGTTGAACGATGCGAACAAATTTTTCCTTGTTTAAAGGTTTACACGTCAAAGAAAGGATATATTTTCTTTTTATCGAAGAATCCGCCACGTTTATTTATTACAGTTTCCGCTATTCTTGGCATTCGCGTGATCAATTTTTTGATACTTTCTGTTGTCATACAGGGTGTTTGGTAACTGGTGATACAAGCGAAAAGGGGGTGATTCTACATGAAAGAATAAGTCGAAAATATAGAATAAAATTTTTTCATCCGAAGTTTCGTTATCGAGAAAATCGAGTTTGAAATGCAGCATGCTATTCGATAGGAATTGTCTGACGCAACTGTCTGATCATGAACAACCAAATCTACTTGCTGCATATACTAAAGCACACAAACCTGACAGATCTTCAAAGTCGATTTTCTCGAAAACAAAGCCTGAAACTAAAAATGTTTATTCTATATTTTCGAACCTTGACAACATATTTCAAGATCATCAAAATCGGTGATTGATACAGTTAAAGGTTCATGATCTATACGAAATACCAAAATTGTACTAAAAACCAGAGGTGTCTTAAGACTTATGAGCGGGAGTGTATCTCTTGGAAATTGATATTTTTACCATCGGTGTAATTAAAGCGTTACGTTTATCATTGCGCACTTTTCACGAAGAGAGTTATTTGTATTCTGCAAGACACAGGATACTTGAAAAAAAGCGCATTGCAGAGAAGACAAGAGAGAATGCGAATGCGAGCCGTGGCGTCGCGGCGCTCGACGGTGGCGCAAGGCGTAGAATTCGGATCGGAGTTCGTTGTTTAATCCAGGAAGACGGCCACTCGTTTCGGTTCGCTTTCATTCGAATTCGATTACCCGGCGGGAACATCAACATCCACTTTTCAGGCGGCCTCGGCCCCCCGCCCCCCGTATTTTCCCGGAATCCTTCGGAGCCCGTGGAACGAAGAATGATTTTCCGCGCACGTACGCGTAAAATACTACCTCTTGTCCCGGCATGGCGCGGCGGAGCGGGACGTGTGCGAGGCTCGCGTGCGAAAACGGAGCGGAAAATAAACCTTTCCGCGAGGAGGACGCGCGGCTGATTCTCTCGCGATACGTTCCTCCTTTCCTAGCATCCTCTTCGGGTTCTCCACCCTTCCCCCTCTCTGGAACCATGGTAGCCCGTGCTTTCAATTTCAGCAGAACTTGAAACGATACCGTTCCCCCCGCACACCCCCTCCCCACCCCCAGCAAACAGGAAATACGAGTTTACGACACGTGCAGATTGAAAGACGAAACTTTCCGGCCGCGCGCGTCAGAATTTAAATCCTTTTAAACAAGTTCCTCATTTCGTCGCCGTTTATAATTCATGGAGCACGGGACGCGCGGGCGGGGTCATCCTGAGGATGCCGGGAAACCGCCCCTATCCCTACCCCCCACCCCTGCAGCACCTTCCAAGCCGAAAATTTACATAGAAAAAGGATAGCCTGTAACGATTTACGATTTTGTATTCGACGATGAGATATTCATGAAATACGGTGAATTATCGTGAGCACGGTATATAGGATACGATGCTGCTGCTGCTACTGCTGCTGCTATGCCGGTCCGTGAGATGCGGTCGCGATACGAATAACCACGGCTGAATTAAGATCTATACACGGAAGTGTAATTAGAACACACCCCCGCTCCGCACCCGCCCGGCGACGATTTATATCTCGATCGGGAAACGCTGCTCCCTTTTCACTTTACCTCGGATTCTTTTTTTGCAGCCTGTCGGCCACTTGCCGCTCAGTTTCGATCCGATTTTCCGCGCTCGTTTCACTGCTTCGGCTTCAGATACATTTTTATGTTTGCGAGGCGCGTCGTCAATTTGTTTGTTACCGAAACTGTTGCGAAATTTAATCTTCTCCCTCCTATAAGACGGTTTCAGTTTTATATGTTGAATAATTGATAAACGAAGCAGCAAATGTTTCGTTAATTTAATGCGCTTACTTATTTCAACTGTGAAGATACATATAACGTTAATTAATTCCCAATATGATTAGGTCAAGGCAGGAATAATCACAGAACTGAGTTTCTCCTGAAAAAAAGGTTTTCGATTTTATCCTTCGGGTTTCTATGTACAAATATTTACAAGGCTTACCTAAAAAAAAAGAATTGACATTTAATGTCGTTTCTTTTTTCACTAAGTCCTTTCCCTAATTTCAATCTTAACACCTTCGTACTATACGTTTATGTTTTATCAGATCTTCGAAATAGATTTCTTTAAGTATCTATACACTCCCGCTCATAAGTCTTAGGACAGTGATCATATTCGTATTCAACGATGAAGAATTTCTAATCATTATAATCACAAAGTAAATAGTAGTGCAAGGGGTTAAAGGTTTACTTAATGTTTCTATGGGGTTCAAATCTGGTGATTGGTGTGGCTATTTCATAATTTTTAACGAATTATTACATTGAAGTTGTAATTATTGCCGAACATATGAGAATATTTACATTATGTAGTTAATACAGTTAAAGGTTCATAATCTATACGATATGCTAGAGTTTTACTAAAAACCAGAGGTGTCCTAAGACTTATGAGCGGGGGTGTACATGAAAAAGGAATCGGTTTAGGGTCGTCGAAAAAAATTCCCTCCAGTCCCAAATATCGACCGGCATTTTGCGCTTAGCCATTAACAGCCATTAATTAAGTGTATATTGCAGAGCCGTGTGTATTGGGCGCTACTTGTGCCGGTTCGACGAGATTTCCGAACTGTTTACAGGAAATTCCGTTAAATTCGAATCGAATTACACGACCGGGTTTCGCAGACGATGCGCTCGATTCCCTGGATGGAAACGCTCATCTTCCGGGCGCGTTGCACGAAATTAACCCTTTGCCTATAATGATATTGCCAGATCCTCCATTATAGCGTGAACATGCAGTCCTTTCTTGACGCATTAGCCGGCACGTCGTCGAATACAAATTGAATAAACAGCCTGCACCGGTGGGCGTTGGCGTTAACCAAGTTCTCGCGAGCAAATACGTTAAAACGCGTGCATCGAACCGGTGCCCGAGAATGTCAGCTAGACCACCGGGGGAATCTCAGCATCGGCTAACAACCGAAACTCTTGATTAACACCGTTTGACGCCTCGGCGGCTGCTGAGACCTCCTTATGCTCCTGCGAGTCCGTTTCAGCCGCCATTTTAACCCTTCGCGGTCCGATCTGTTCGTTTTAGAACAAATTAAATTTCAGAACTTTCTTTAAACATCTTACGGTTCAATTTCCATGCACACATACACTCCCGCTCGTAAGTCTTAGGACTGTGATCATATTTGTATTTAACTCTGTAAAAGATGAGATAATCGTTGAAGAACAAATGTTTCCTTATTTAACGATTTACATCTCAAGTCAAGGATGCTGCACTCATATATCAAAAATTTTATTAAGAAGTAGAAGAATATTTATATTTTCTTTTCTTTCTGTTGTTATATTATTCCATTCTCGTTCCAAAATAGTCCATAAATATGTATTTCCAAGTAGGACAAAAGTTCTGTACCTTTGTCTATCCAATGCGTCCCATAATTTTTCTATGGGGTTCAAATCTGGTGATTAGGGTGGCTGTTTCGTAATTTTTAATGAATTTATTACATTGAAGTTATATTTAATACGTTGAAGTTATTACTGAACATATGAGGATATTTATATTATGTAATTAACACGTTGACTGCCATATCACCCATATATGGGTGACGGAATTATTTGTTCAGGCTTTAAAATGAATTTTTACTTTAATATATTCATTGATATATATTATAATTCATTGATATATATTAATATATTTTTTGCCAACGATTTGCAAGAATCTGGTGGATTGATTTTCCTAAAAATGAAGTTGTTTTTCGTGAAAGACAGTTTTGAGGTGTCTGAAAATTCGACACAAAGTTCTGCAGTCACGAATTATAATTGTGCAATTGTTCTTGCATATCGCAAATTACACAGTTCCCTTTTGATTTTGTTGAAACCGAGCTGATACGTAGAAAAATCAAAGGTAAACGCATATTTCTTTGTATTGACAGAGATTCAAAGGAATAATATTTACGCTTCGCAGAGTTTGCTCGAAATCTTCGAGCTGTGCACAGCTATGGGGTTGAAAGGACAGTTTTCGCGAAATCGTCGATTCTGCCGGTGAGTTGAGTTTCAATTAAATTCAAATTGGGGCAGCTCGCGTCACGGGGAGGGGCGTAAGATTATCGACCCGAATTTTTCCACGCACAATTTTACGGCTGATTGGACCTCGCATACGGAGCAGCCGGGACCTGACGGAATCCCGCAGGACGGCGCAATCCTCTCGAAGCACGTAAACGATGACAATGGCGACGAATTGCCACGTGACCGGCACGATACTGCTGATAACGCACGACTTGTAAGGCGCGTGACTGGGGTCGGTGCGTACGCGAGATAAGGGTGAAACGTGCGTGCGGCGCTGGCATAAATCAGGGGACTGCTTTTTTTCCCTCCTCGCAACAGTAACGCTATGACGGGAATCTCGAATCTCGAGGGATGAATGCGGTATCTGACCGTATTTCTATGAAAAAAAAATATATATAGCGCCGACGGAAATAAAGATTTTCCATCAGGAAATTACCCCATTTCCCTATTGTTACGATATCGATTATTCGCTTAAGGGGATGCGCGGAAACAAATCGATCCTCCAGAATATAAGTTGAAAATTACATGTTTCGGTTCAAATAGCTGGCTTTGACGAGTACTAACTTTTCTTGTAAAGTTTATCATAAAACTGAAACAATTTCCGTGGGATATACAGGGTGTCCTGGTATTGATGGTACAACCGTGGAGGGGGTGATTCTACATTAGAAAATAGACGAAAAAGGGAGCAACATTTTTTCTAGAAAATCTTATGCTTTGGTATCTGCAGGAAGTAGAATTAACTGGCCATGATGAGACATGTGCGACGATTCCTACCTAACAGTGCGCGTAGTCGCTGCATTTTCAACGGTTACACCCTGTATATTTTCGTGTAAAGAATCTTTCCCATAGAATGCGTTAAAAATCGTGAACAATGAGATTCTCTTTTCGACTCGATCCTTCTAGAATATAAGTTGAAAATTACATGTTTCGGTTCAAATAGCTGGCTTCGACGAGTACTAACTTTTCTTGTAAAGTTTATCATAAAACTGAAACAATTTCCGTGGGATATACAGGGTGTCCTGGTATTGATGGTACAACCGTGGAGGGGGTGATTCTACATGAGAAAATAGACGAAAAAATGGAGTAACATTTTTTCTAGAAAATCCTATGCTTTGGTATCTGCAGGAAGTAGAATTAACTGGCCATGATCAGACATGTCCTACCTAACAGTGCGCGTAGTTACTGCATTTTCAACGGTCACAGCCTGTATATTTTCGCGTAAAGAATCGTTCCCATAGAATGCGTTAAAAATCGTGAACAATGAGATCCTCTTTCGACTCGATTGTTAATTTAAACGTAGCTGAAAGTTTGCGGTTCGGTAAAAAGACTGAAGAACGGCCATTCAGGTCGAGGTTGTCGAGCTAAAACGAATGAAAATTTAATTGCGATCCGAACGCAAATTTGTTTTGAAGCGGAGTGTCACGTTTTGTTTGACATAAATGGCTGCATCCACTTGGAGTCGGCGGAATCAAAAGATCAAGCGTCGCTTTTGATTGCACGAGCCGGTGCGCGACGCGAGGCGCTTGTGCGCGCGAATACACTCAAAGATTCAAGTGCTGCATTGTGTACAATGCGCACTTGTGCATCGGCATACATCTTGTCGCTTTATTCTGCCACCGTCTATATACTGATTCCGCCACTATTCACGAAACGGCCGTGTAAAGTGTAACAATATGCTCCGCAGGCATCAACGTTCCCGGCGTATAGAACACGCGATACACGCCCGAGGAATGTTTGTTTTCGAAATTTCTATAACACGCCCCTGCCGGAAGCTTCGGCAGAACCTTCGAGTCGTTCGCGACTCGCCAAAACATTAGCATTTATTATAATTTTTCGGTAGATATTACCATTCGTTAATTAATCCGAAACCCCGTGCATCCCTCGGATGAAAAACCATTCATTTTCCGTGAAAAGCTCAACCTCTGCCTGAAAGAAAATAATAATATTTTCTCGGAAAAAATTGTCTACAGTTATTAATTGCAACTAGCGAACAACGATACGTATCACGAACACCGGAATCAAATTCTTCGGACAAAGACACAAAGCTCATTATGTGCGCTGCGAACACATAAAATCCTCGTTAATTAATTGAATCCCCAAAAATTCGTTTAATTAAATGAAGTTCATACAATACGCGTAGTCTAACGGTAATTGTACGCGTATTCTGAAACAATCTGATCCTCGCTGGTTTCGTTCATTTATTCCACGCGCGCCATGGTAATAATCCGTCTAGCTCGTTTAATTAATAATCCAAATAGTTGCGGCCCGGAGATATCATATTTATCTCCCAATTATGAAATCATTTTCCAAGATTATCTCGATGATGAATTCCACGGATCCAGCCGGGAGCGTGCAGGATCCCTCCGACAAGTACAGGACTCGTCCGGGCAATCACACGAACCGAGTATTTTGTCCGGAAAATCCACACATGCCTCTCGAGCAACATTCACCCTTGGAACTTTGGTAATATTCGTTAAGGAGGCGCATCCCAGCGAACGTATACGTATTTACATAACACGCGGAGCCAGTCTACAGGGAGAGAAAGAGAGAGAGAGAGAGAGAGAGAGAGAGAGAGAGAGAGAGAGATAGGGATGAGACAGACTCGCTTTCACTTCGCCCTCGGGCCTTCAAACCCCCAACGGTTCGGTTCCTCGTCTGGCAGGAGTTTGCAGACAGAACGCGTACCAACCCCCTCTGCCACTTGCTGCACCCGACGCTTCTGTATCAGAAGATATACGCTCCCTTCCGCAGGGCTCGCGAAAGATTCCATGCCGGCGGTTACAGATCAAACGAGGCTAATTTGATTTCTTGCTGGCCGTTCGACCGAATGCAATAAAAGACCGACTCGTTTGTTGGTTACACGGCCACGGGGAACGATAAATAACCAGTTTCGAACTGTCAGCGTCTGCGAGGGTGGACCCCCTTTGCTTGCTCTTATTCAAAAAAGGGAAATCCCTTTCCCCGTCGTACCATGACTTCTCGTTGCGTGTCCGAAAAGCTTTCTTTCACGAGGAGAATTTTCTTTTTGCTTCGAAAATCTAATGAAATTTGTTTCACATAAATATTTCCTGACGCGGATCAATTTCTGAAGTCTGCTATTCAAGGTAAAGGCACCAGTAGTTGACCATGTACCAGTATAGAAAAACATAAAATAAGATTTGAAATGTTCTTATTGTTTTGAAATTTAACACGTCGACTGCCATGTCACCCATATGTGGGTATTGAATCGTTAATACATTCATTGTACCAAATTTGATTAGGATCTGTAAAATTTAAGAAAGTTGGAGGACTACTCGATATCATACATTTAATTTTTTACAGTTTTTATTTCATTAAATAACTTTCTTTGATTTTATGGAATTTTGGAGGTTCTAGTTTGGTAGTCAGTGTTATACAACAGACGGCATGGCATCCGAGGTACACTTTCATCAAAAGTGCACTTATAAGTGCACTTATAAAAACCTTATTTTTTATGTTTTTCTATAAAATGGTCAACTACTGGTACATACATGGTGGTCGACTACTGGTGTCTTTAGCTTACAGGTTGAAAGACAACAAACTGCCTGCTCTAGGTGATTGTTAGAACGTAACGTGACGTTTCTCGATACAACGTGAGTAATCGAGAGATTGAACTCGCGAAAATTATTGTCGCGCCACCCTGTAGGCAGCAGGCAGAAATTTACGGACACCTCGGGATGAGTTTAACATTTTTGCTCAATTTAATCTACGAGGCGGATCGAACCGCAGCCGCAGAGCCGCATCGCGCAAGAGTTAGAGCATTAAACCCGGGAATTCTCGTTTGTAGCGCAATTCCCCGGGCAGAATCGAGCACTTAACCATGTGCACGCGAATCTGTCGCACGGAAAAATATCACCGACAGGCGTAACAGCCCCCTGCCGCGTCCCCCTTTCCCGCGGAATGAAATTCCGTCGGGACGTCGCATTCCCTCTCGTCAAAAATTCAAAATACTACTCTCTCTCTCTCTCGTAGTTTCCGTCTTCCATCGCGACAGTGGCTGGAGTTGCTTCTCATGCTTTCGTTACTCGCTCGCGTAATCGAAAACGTGTAGGCAGGGACGCGTCAGGTATCGAGGTCGAACGCGAGTGGATTCGCGAGTATAGAGCTTCGGCCTCTATCCTAACCTCCAGCCTAACTCGTTCGACACAAGGGCCCGGTCTTCGTAGATTAAGGTAGAGTGACTACATTACCGTCAAAAAATAATTTTACGTGCCTATACGCTGCACGAAATTTCTATAAAGCCACCTACATTTTGGTGCATTTTTACAAAATATAGAGAAATTTGTTACTTTTCAAATATCTATAACATTCTGTACTGACTACTGAGTAGAGATACACTGGCTCACGAAAGTGTTCGAACGCCCTTTAAAACAGTATAACTTTTTTCAATTGGACCAAACGACCTGACTTCTTTGAGCAATTAGATGAATTGGCTTACCAAATGACGTTAAAAAATGATTTTACGTGCTTATACGCTGCACGAAATTTCTATAAAGCCACCTACATTTTGGTGTATTTTTACAAAATATAGAGAAATTTGTTACTTTTCAAATATCTATAACATTCTATACTGACTACTGAGTAGAGATACACTGGCTCACGAAAGTGTTCGAACGCCCTTTAAAACAGTATAACTTTTTTAAATTGGACCAAACGACCTGACTTCTTTGAGCAATTACATGAATAGGCTTACCAAATGACGTTAAAAAATGATTTTACGTGCTTATACGCTGCACGAAATTTCTATAAAGCCACCTACATTTTGGTGTATTTTTACAAAATATAGAGAAATTTGTTACTTTTCAAATATCTATAACATTCTGTACTGACTACTGAGTAGAGATACACTGGCTCACGAAAGTATTCGAACGCCCTTTAAAACAGTATAACTTTTTTCAATTGGACCAAACGACCTGACTTCTTTGAGCAATTAGATGAATAGGCTTACCAAATGACGTGCAAAAATAATTTTACGTGCTTATACGCTGCACGAAATATCTATAAAGCCACCTACATTTTGGTGTATTTTTACAAAATATAGAGAAATTTGTTACTTTTCAAATATCTATAACATTCTGTACTGACTACTGAGTAGAGATACACTGGCTCACGAAAGTGTTCGAACGCCCTTTAAAACAGTATAACTTTTTTTAGATTGGACCAAACGACCTTACTTCTTTGAGCAATTAGATGAATAGGCTTACCAAATGACGTGCAAAAATGATTTTAAAAAAATTTCAATTCAAGCTCTACCGTACAACGAGGAGCTCCAAGGTCCGCAAACCAACTTCTTTCCACCGTTTTATCTATTAGGGAGCCGTGATGAAAGTTTCATCCGCAGCCACCGGCCAGGCCGCTCTTTTATTGAGCACGCTTGATCGATCAATCGAGGAATTCTATTAGACATTTTCTGCCGACTCGAAATGGTCATCCCCCACCCCAACCTCTTTTCTCCTTTTATTACGTGCTTGTACTATGGTTATACCTTAGATTACGAATACTGTCGTCTCCTCTTCCTTTATTTTTTCCAAGCGATTTCACCCCCCGACTGATTGCCCAACAGAACCGCCCCGAGTTTATTGTGCACGATTATAGCTGTTTCGCCGGGACGCCGCGCCGCGTCCTCCATTTTTAGACCGTTGACGAACCGTGTTTATCGACTGGATCCGCCGTCGATTTTCCACGTTCTTTTTCAATGTATATATATATATCAGGTGTCGTGTAACGGGAGCTACACTGTTCCCTTTATTCTCTATTTTTCATCATGAACCTCCGCCCTCTTTCCTCTCTTTGCCCGTTCGAAGAGAATACGCAAACATTCGATCTTTTTCAACCGTGTTTCGCGTTAGAAACGAAGCAGCGAAAATGTCATCTGTATTGAAATATATGCACCCACATATTTTTTTTTTTTATCGTGTGCTGTCAGGCTGTATAAGGTAAAGAAGCCAGTAGTTGACCATTTTATAGAAAAACATAAAAAATAAGGTTTTTATAAGCTGTACACTTTTGATGAAAGTGAACCTCGGATGCCATGCCGTCTGTTGTTTAAATTTCAAAACAATAAGAACATTTCAAACCTTATTTTTTATGTTTTCCTATAAAATAGTCAACTACTGGTACATGGTTAAGTACTGGTGCCTTCACCTTAACTCGATGTTATGGTACAAGGGGTTGTAAAATAAATCTCCTTACATCGGCGAACATATTCGAAACGTTCATTGGACAGGAAATAATATAAAAGAATGCACCGAAAAAATATGGAAAGTGGAGCCAGTCGCATTCTCGTTGCAACATTGCAGCAAGGCATCCGTGCCGAGGACGTGCATATAAATTTTTAGTTTAAATTTTGCTCGTCGAATACGCTGACACCGTTCAGGAGAAAAAGCCCGGGACAAACTGTAGGCATTTTCGCCCCGGACCGCGTCCCAAACCCGTCCCGGGGTCGAGTTTTGTAAAGAGTTTCGAAAAATGCGCGACGAGATAATTTTTAAATACTGAAGGACTCGCAGTCTCGCGAACCCCGCAGAAAATTGCAATCACGGTGCGTCAAAGAATCCCTCGGTTGCGTCCCGTTCTGGCCGGTTGGTAGCGTTTAATATTGCAAAGAATTTTCGCGGAATGATATTTCTCGGAGCGCAGCGCGATTCCGGCGCGCGCCCGTAAAATTCTCGGATAGCGTAAGCTAGCGGAAAATAATAATTTTCCGGTCGGGCTGTTAAAAGGAACGAATTTAAACGGCTTGTACAAACCGACTGTCCTTGTCCCACTATCGATAAGACTTTCTAATCACCCCCACCCCAAATTTTGACACGTCATCCTACTCGTTTTGCTGAATACGTGTACGATTTTCGGTTCTAGCGGAAAGTTCCCGAAATATTGGCATAAAACTTTCGTACTGAGACGTAGAAACGAATAGAAAGAATAGAAAAATAGTATTTGTATATTATGTGTATAATCAAAATTACAAATCATCGTCTTAAAGTTTTGTCCGCTACTGTATAATACCAAGAGACGGGGGAGGGGGTGCAGTTGTGAAGTTCAGTCCCGTTATCTCCCGTGAGATAGCATCGAAAGGGTTGAAACGGCAAACGAATATTCCGTTTCGCTTTTCACCTGCCGGGGTCCAGTTAATACTCGAGTCGGATTCGCGAACGGTAACGCTCTTCGCTGAAATCGCAAGACGAATGGCCGATACGAAAGGGAAAATACGCGCACGCAACGGAACACTATGAGGAATAGGCTTGCAGGGGCGAAACGGATTGGCTTCGGTTCGGGCGGACTGGAAATTCCAGCAGACACTTCGCCGGGATAATAATGCGACTGTTTTTAATGTCGGTTTCACGTGATGCGCCACGATACATTTCCTTCCGATGACACTCAACGGAAATGGAGGGGACGGAAGAAGGAAGAAGTTGTACGGGCTGGATGGACACACGAAAAATAGTCTGGGATAAATTGGACTTGTGTTTCTAATTCATAGTTGCACGGGACGAATTCTATGAGTCATATATTAGATGTTTAAATGACCCTTCTTTCTCTATTCAAAGACAATAGAGAAAAAGGGTGGGGGAAATTGGACTACCCCATCTGAAGAAGTTGTCTCGTTTATTTTAACGTTCGTTCTAATTTTTCTTGGGTTCAATTTGTTAGGTACAGATACCTAATTTGCGAGGTTCATTAGCGAGAAAATGAACAGCTACTCTGTTTCAGTTCCTCAGCAGAATATCTAAAAAATTGAGGGATCGATGCAACCACAAACTAACGAAATAAATACGAGAAAATTCTATTCAAAGACAATACAGACAAAGGGTGGGGGAAATTAGTCTACCCTATCGGAAGAAGTTATCTCGTTTATTTTAACGTTCGTTCTAATTTTCCTCGGGTTCAATTTGTTAGGTACAAATACCTAATTTGTTAGGTTGATTAGCGAGAAAATGAACAGCTACTCTGATTCAGTTCCTCAGCAGAATATCTAAAAAATTGAGGGATCGATGCAACCACAAACTAAAGAAAATATACGAGAAAATTCTATTCAAAGACAATAGAGACAAAGGGTGGGGGAAATTGGACTACCCTATCGGAAGAAGTTGTCTCGTTTATTTTAACGTTCGTTCTAATTTTTCTCGGGTTCAATTTGTTAGGTACAAATACCTAATTTGTGATGTTCATTAGCGAGAAAATGAACAGCTACTCTTCTTCAGTTCCTCAGCAGAATAGCTAAAAAATTGAGGGATCGATGCAACCACAAACTAAAGAAATACTACGAGAAAATTCTATTCAAAGACAATAGAGACAAAGGGTGGGGGAAATTAGGCTACCCTATCGGAAGAAGTTGTCTCGTTTATTTTAACGTTCGTTCTAATTTTTCTCAGGTTCAATTTGTTACGTACAAATACCTAATTTGTTAGGTTCATTAGCGAGAAAATGAACAGCTACTCTTCTTCAGTTCCTCAGTAGAATAGCTAAAAAATTGAGGGATCGATGCAACCACAAACTAAAGAAAATATACGTGAAAATTCTATTCAAAGACAATAGAGACAAAGGGTGGGGGAAATTGGACTACCCCATCGGAAGAAGTTGTCTCGTTTATTTTAACGTTCGTTCTAATTTTTCTCGGGTTCAATTTGTTAGGTACAAATACCTAATTTGTGATGTTCATTAGCGAGAAAATGAACAGCTACTCTTCTTCAGTTCCTCAGCAGAATAGCTAAAAAATTGAGGGATCGATGCAAGCAGAAATTAAACAAAATATACGAGAAAATTCTAATAGAATTAATTTGTGTATTCTAAAATATTTGGTTTTTACAAAACTATTCCCACGGTTGCGTCCGATGGGTGGGTAATAAAATCTCGTTCCCGAAGACGGCACTCGGTCGGAACTTATGAAAATTTCGCGCTCCGTTGCCCATCCCGACGAATTCGCCCGTACAAAGGGAATCCTGCGAGCGAGTTGCCGATTAAAATCATCGCGCTCTTTTCTCCGCGGCTTTCCACGCCACCATCTTTAATTGCCTGGCGGCTTCGGCTCGGCCCGGCTGCCGCGAAACGGACGGAATTAAATTTATTCGTGCTCATAAACATTCCTCGTTTCATTAGCGATTCGCGCGCTACGCTGCCCTCGCCGGCGAAACGCCACGAACGATTCCGAGCGAGATCGGGAGGAACGCGTGGCAGAGTATCACGCGAGGAAACGAAATTGCACGTTAGGCGTTTCCTTTCGCACGGTTTAATTCCGTCTTGCCACCGTCGCAATTAGCCGGTTGTTTCGCTTTTTCGGGGCCGTTTAGAACCTCGATTTTTCAGCTGGCTGTCACACAAATAATATTATTAGACCGTAGCGCCATCGATTGAATTATTGAAATTAAACAGACACTTCGTAGGAAATGATTGAATCTCAAATCAAACACGAACTTTGGTCACAGACTAGGTATAACCGATATATAGGATATATTAAGACAAGGACCTTTTTACATGGTACGTACTAGAAGTCAGGATTATTTATCGTAATTTTTATTAAAATTAATACCGTGCTCAAGTGAATTATTTATTTTTCATTGATTTAAATTCATTCTCAAATCGTGTTGCCTTCTCGCGACAATTTACTGTTGCGTCGTGACGATGAATCAAGTTTATTTAACTTTGACTTTGTATTCAACTTGGACTATTTATTTGAAAACGATTTAGAAAACAATACATATTCTATTGTATTCGCGAGACTGCAATGACTGTGTATAGTTATTTTTAATTTTAATTTCTATCACTGTGGACGCTGTCAGCAAATTTTAGTTCCAATTGGTAATATAAGATGTGACCCCAAAAAAGTGGGCGTCAAAAATACATTGGATGATAGGCCTATCCTATACCTCGTCTGTGCTTTGATCTTCAACTTTGGCGAATAAGGCGAACTTTTAAAGCAACGTCTTCGGGTAACTTTTTAGCAAGTTTCGGGCAGTTTTTGTGTAGTTTTTCGGTTTTACGGATTTCAGCGGATGCGCAGAGAGGTTTTCGAGCCGGTTGAACAACGCGTTCGGGAGGCTAATCCCCAGCGATACGCGTCGCGAGAAAATAAAAAGGTGAAACAAGGCGAGACACAGTGTGCATTTCCGCGACGTCGCAGCCCCGCTGGTTTATTATTATGTCCGCGCGATTCGCCGTATAGAGGAATGGAAAATGAGGTAAAGCGCGGGGAAAAAAAGCTTCTGTCCCGAACAGGTTGATAATCAGCGCGAGAGGCAACGCGACAAGTCCGAAGAAAGCTTGGTCCGACCGCTAATGGAAAATGTAATCCCGCTCTATCTTTTTCTTTTCCGCTCATCCCCGCGTTTCCCTCCCCACCCTTATCCTCTCGATTTCGCCGCTATCATACGGGGGAAGGAAAAAAAAAGTAAAAACTGTCGACCGTGTACACCGGCGAATATAAACCGGTTGAAATCCTTGCCGATTTATACGTATAACACGGACGGAAATTTGAAACAGGATTAAATTAAAAAGTAATCCCGATTTACGCGCGGGGTTCCAATGTTTTCATCAGTTTTTAATTACAAAGCGACCGGGTCGACATCATTAGAGACCGTAATCGCGTGATCGTCGCGGAGAGATATGCTCGGGCTATTTATTAACAGGCGAAATGAAATATTGACGCGTGGTATCGCGACAGAGGACATACGAGTTTCGATATTTGTTTACAGCTGCGCATCCTGGTTTTCAATGTTTTATATCACATTTGAAATTAAATTATTTATAAGCTGGTTGACGTCTGCTCGCGAACTCGTTATTTTGTAGAGATATTAAATTTAATCACAGAAGCCACCGAATCCAAAATGGAAATATTTTTAATTCATCCGTGGAGTATATTGAAATTGCAGCTTGATGGAATAACTAGTGCATATGTTTCCACGCGAAATTAAGAGAGTGACGTCTAAACATTCTTATATGTGTATTTACCACGGTTAATACGCAGCATAAAAACGTACTTTCCCGAGCAAATAATCGGGCGAGACAACAATCAACGTGAACAAAATTTGCTCTCGTTTTACGACCGTGTCGCCTCGTGTGCAGAACCGGGGCAGCCGTGTGCAGCTCGCATTGTGTGCACATTAAACAAGGATCTTAATTAAAATTCCGTAGTAGCTTAATAAAGACTTTTCCGACACATGCTCCAGGCAGGGCTGTAAGGATTTCGTGGATACGAGGGAAGAATTACAACGGTCCCCGTCAAAACCTGTATAAGTGTGCGTGAATTTTCATTAAAGCATCCGCGCCTACGGGGGCAGAGGGGGTGGGGGTTGTCGGCGTGGCAAGGTAAAGCTGTAACTTCATTCCGGTACCTTGGGGACCGGCCGGACCCGACCGTTTGAGGGTAAATATTTAATCGAGGCATTTTGTAATACGTGTGGTTTTTGGAGTGGCTTAATCCACGGGGATACTCTAATTTGCTTGATGGTTTGCGCCCGGCAAATATGAATGAGAACTCTCGGAAAACGCAATTTCGCCAGCCCGTGGACAACCGGCGACGTTTCGGTTCGATCCGAGGAACCGTTACATATTAGGGGTGTACCCATAAGTAATCAATTATTTGCAAAGAATTGCTCTCCCTCTGACTATCATCTTTTCACGTCTCTGGAGCATTATTTAACACTTTGACTGCCAAACTAGAATCCTCAAAAATATCATAAAATCAAAGCAAGTTATTTAACCCTCTATGGGCCAAATTATGTTCCGGTGGTTTCTATTTGCAGACAACGTGCAAGGCATTTACTTTGATATTTCGAGTTGATGGTGCTGCTAACCGTCATCAACATTGTCATTGGTTATCTCAGAGACGTATACGTCATCTTGTGAAAAAACTGAAATTATTTGGCAAAATGTCGATATATTAGCATGTGACCTGACAGTTACACGGGCCCATAGAGGGTTAAGGGAATAAAAATTGAAAAAAATATTAAATATATGATATCGAGTAGTCCTCCAACTTTCTTGCATTTTATAGATCCTAATAAAATTTGGTACAATTTACATATTAACATGAAAATTCATTTCAAAACCTGGACAAATAATTCCGTCACCCACATATGGAGACACCCTAAGTCATATTTTGCTTCACGAACCCTGGATTTCTATAAGAGGGGGATCGAAAATTTGCAGGAAAGATAGCAAACTGTCCTTGAAAATGATGGAGATGATATAATAAATTAAGAAATAAAAGCTTGAATTTACTACGAAGTTTGTTTTAGATTTCAAAATAATTGATCACTTATGGATCTTTCTAATACATACATACGTATGCTCGAACCGTTCTCGGATATCGGAAACGACGCTCGGACCACGTCGGGCCTGTAAAAACACACCGTGGGCGGACCAGAGATCGAAAGATCGACAGCGGAGAGGAAAAAGTGTTCGCAACGATATCGAAATCCAGCTGCAAAGTACGAAGAATAAATACCGATTTCCGTAGCTGCAAAACAATATCGCGTCCGAGCCGATCGACGAAACGGGTCTCCGTGAAACAGAGAACGCTCTCCGATACGTTTGGCCTCCGGACAGGCTTGCAAAATATTTACTCATCGCGTTAGAACAGTCAGACATCGCGGAATTTCTCCGCGGACGGTCGACCGTCGACGTTTTTCGACGAAAAAACGGGAAATCGGCACTGCTATTTTATCCGGGGATCTCGGATATCAGATAGGAAAATCAGGATTCACCGTGTCCTCGCGATGCTCGACAATTTTTACTTCTTTTTCACTTGCGCGTTACACGTCCTCGTGTACTTTGCGTAATTACAGAATAGTCCGATTCGGACGCGAAACGGCCGCTTCAATTAAATGTGCGCTGATGGGTGTACAGAGATTGATTTGATCGTTGCCTGGTATTGAATGCCCGTAATTTGAAACAACAGGCAGATCACAGGAATCGAAGAATATGTATCAGGAAACAAGGAAATTCCAACATATTTCTTACGACGGATGCAGGCAATTTTTATTTTGCACGAAGGCCAGATTTATGCGAACTGATTTTTGTAATTGACGAAGGAATGTCTCTGCAACGTTTCCACTGTGATAAAAGTTTCGCATTTTGTGCAACTTTCGTCTCTACTTGCTTCAGAACTTTCTTCAAACATCATATAATTAACCCCTTGCACTACTAGTGATTTTGTGATTATGCTGGTTAGAAATTCTTCATTGTTCAGAATTTCATAGAACAAGAAAGATAGTTTATATTTATTGTATGCCTATATTTTCTCCAAAGGATATACATCAACTATAACAAAGTCCGAGTCAACTATAACAAAGTTCAGAATCTTCATCACGGGTCTGTCTCGATATTGTAGGGCAAGGGGTTAACTATACAGGCTGTCCTAAAACTGTTGTACTTCTTTTGAAGGTATAATTCCTTTTAAGGGAAAAATGAAGACAATTTGAAAGAGACGATAGATTAGTAGAATTTAAGAATATCAATGTACGAGTTTGAGCGTGTCAAAATTATAAAATGAAACTACTTAAGGATTCTATTGATGAGTATAATTTAAATCGGTAAAGTACGACGCAAAAGTGTCTGTTGCTTGACAGAGGAGGGGGTTAAGTGACGCGAAGTTATAGTTTCTGTGTCGTGACGTGGTCGCTGGGTAGTTTGCCATCGACGAGACCTTTTAGAGGGAGATTTCAGATTTTTGTGAAAAGCGCCGCCGGTTCGTGCAACCTTTCAGGATGGTTTAGGTCCGATTTCTGGGCGCCGCGACGCTCCGCGCCGCTTCGCTCGTTACTCGCGCAAAGTCTTCGGTCAATCTTGCGCGACGGGGCTGCGTCCCATGGTGTTTGTTCAGCTCGGGCTGGTGGACACGAGCCAAGAAGACCTGGCCCGGCGTTTTTGCGATCTCGTCTCTCTACAGACTCCCCGGAAATTGACCGGTGGACCGGCGCTTTACTTACTTACCCTGTCGGGCTTGCTCGAAAATATGACCGGGGCCCCCGGTAGGTAGTCTGTCGCGAGAACACCGTGCCGCCGCCATAAATATTCATATCGTGAACTGCGAGTTAATCAAGGGCCAACGTTGGTTTAAAGGGGTCTGACGAGGGTGAGAAAAAATTGGTCGGAGGTTTTGAATAATCTTCCCCTGTCGACGAGAGATAGCCCACCTGCGACACACACCGGTGTACCTCACCCTCTCCTCGTATTTAGATTTCACGGGGAGACTGATGTCGCCCGGGTACTGCTGGTTACTGGCGGCTACTGGTTCAATGTGCAAACCGGGCCGGGCTTGTGATTCCGCGGGGTTTCGCTTCGCATTAAACTCGGAAAGCTCTCCGCCGCGGCCTTCGCTGAATTATCACTGGTTCCGTGTCTCGGTCTTATTTTTCTCGGAACGGGATTTTACGCGCGGCGAACACCGTTATTCGCTTCGCGTTTCCCTTTGTTCGGCGAGCACGATTCGCAGACCCGGCTGTTTTATAAATATTCCACTCGATCGCCGGTTACGAACCTAACGGAGCGTATTTCATTCGTTTCATTTGTTCGAAACTTACGTGCATTTCCAGCGAGATACGCTCGCCGAGAGCAGAGTAAACTCAACTTACAGATTTCATCGATTGCAGATATTGTTTCGAATTTGTACGCGCAGATGGGAAAGATCGGTGAACTTGACTTTCCTCATATCTGTCACTCCGGTTCGATTACTTAAAACCGCGATCGGTTATTACTTGTAAAGGGTCAGGTATTTTGAGTCTTAGAGAACTTGAAGAATTGTTAACAACAATAACTTTAATAATAACAACAACTGTATGTCATAGGGGATGCTGTGTTAACCTCTTTGAATTCTAGAGATCCCAACAAAATTCGGTTTACCTGGATATGTCACAATAACAATGAATTTCTAAACCTAGTCAAAAATCACTGTCTGTCCGTAATGACTGGCCGTGAAATAATTTTCTTAAAAACCCCATGGACCTTTTCAATCGAATATTTTCTGTCAGAGCACAGAATCGGTGGAAGGTTCGAAAACAAGAATCTCTTTCAAAAGCATATGATATTTTATTTAGATGCATCGATCTTCTTGTTGCACCCAGTTATATTCTGACGAGTTCTAAAAGTGCTGAGAAGCTAAACTTTAGGAGGTGTTATGCTATATTGAATTACTTCTGCTATTCTTACTGTAAGAGGTTGCTGATGGCGGTGTGCCTATGTGGTTGCCGATCAAGGCACATTGCCGCGACGACTGTTCGAGCCGTTGCGCTCTTTTCGGCGTGTTAACGATGCCGCCGCGTTCTTTGCGGCATGGTACCCTGGCGACGAGCAACGTTATCGCGATGACCGGCATCGCTTTAGATGTTTCCAATATAAAAGCGAGTCTCGAGGACCACACACTTCAGTTGTCGCGCGACCACGAGCAAGTCGACATCGCGTAACTTAGCTTACATGTACAAATGTGGGAAAGAAGACAATATGTACTAACGCATACACTTGTTAATTATTGAGTAATACATCGAAAAAAAGGTATAGCATGCCAGACAGCATATTAATCGTTCTTTTATGCGTTTTCTCATGCTTTACCGCTTCGGAACATTTGGGCATCTAGAAACAAATGTGTTTCTGAGCACGTTCGTCAAATTAAAAGTGTGCGGCAACGTGTTAATTTCACCTGTAGTAACAGTGTCAAAGCAGTTTGATTTTGACGGTAGAGTACAGTATAGCGAAGATATAGTTCAGATCGCGGGGAATCAAAGTCTTCGCGGAATGCTGGACGAAGCGAACGAATTTCCGCGGGAACTCGCGTGTCGCTGATCCAAGCAAGCGCAGTTCATCTTCCTAAAACAATTTGTCGGCGCGTGGCGCGAGTTCTCGGAGAACTAGTCAAGAAATTTGGCGGTGAAACTCTCCGAGGAACAGTCGCACACCGCTCGGCGAACTGCGGCGATAATAATTGCGAATTTCGGGCGGGAGTAATTTTGGTGGGGCGCGCGCGCATATGTTGCCGGTATCACGGCCGTTTACTTACGGCCGCTCGAGAAACGCTTTGTTTGCGAGCGGAAAGTTGAGAATTTACACCGCAGAAACTCGTTGTCTCCGGGGCGACACCCGGGCTAAGGAGGAGAACTCGTTAATAGAAATTTATGGTGATCGCGGGCAACGTTAAGAAGACCTCTCTCTCTCTCTCTCTCTCTCTCTCTCTCTCGTTTCCCGGTGGCCTTTGCGGTATAACGGCCTCCCGTCGTACGGTCTTGTTCCGTCGGTGACGGCGCAGAGCTCGCCGGGACACCATGAAAAGCGCCCGGAAAAATCTTGAATGACGTCCCGCCACTTTTCCTGGCTCTTCTGCCGGCTTTGCCGCGCGGAGAAAGATAGGATCGTGTCCGAATGAAAGGGGATTTGAACATGCTGCCGACGTCGCTACACATTCCGGCCCATTCTGTCGCTCGTTTCTCTTTTCGGCGAGAAACAGCCGAAGAACCAGACCGCCCAGCTGTGTGTATGTGTGCGTGTGTGTGAGTGTGTTATCCTGCGTGGCTCGCCCGACGGAATATTCCCCCGGGATCGATCATAGTAGCACAACGCGTGAAATGCGAATACCATCAACGAACTTGATATAGCATATTATGCCGTGACTAGCCTAGATATTCGCCACTCGTGCGAAAGATGCGGCCAGATAACTCCCGGGACCATTTTTCATATTGATTTTACGTAATACTGCCGGGCATATAATTTCTAGAACCGTAGTCTATTTGTGACACGGCTATAAGCATAATGGTCAGTCATTTTGCAAGTGGGTGGCTCGGTAACTGCGCAGGGTATTACAGTGAATCAGAAAGTAAAGAAAAAGCGTATATGTGTCACTTTGCTTTATATTTTTCACAATTTTATTTAGTTCTTCTTAGGGCTAGTTTCTCTAAATTACCTCTGCCATGCTTAACCCCTTGCACTACTATTTATTTTGTGATTATAATGATTAGAAATTCTTCATCGTTCAGAATTTCATAGAAAAAAAGATAGTTTATATTTATTGTATGTCTACATTTTCCTCAAAGAATGTATATCAACTACAAAAAAAAAAAAATAGATTTTTATTTCGATTTAAAGGAAATTAATAACGTTCACATTTATTAAACTCTATTCAGAATCTTCATGACGAGTCTGGCTCGTTATTGTAGGACAAGGGGTTAAACTCTTATTCGCAAAAGTTTGAACGGGTCAACAAATTGGTAAAACATTGAAAATAAATAATTTGATATAGCAACAGAGTCTCTCGTTTATACTGGTGCTGGAATGATATATATCTCTAGTATTCAATCAATTACAAATTTGCCCAAAGGTATTTACAACATTCCTGACGCACCGTTTCACCTAAATTTGATTGCGCGTTCAAAATTGCCGCCGCGAGTCTATACGATTGATTACGTCGTCGTTCGACCGTCATTGATATCGATCGTTTCAGCGACATCGACAGAATAAGTTCGTTCGTTTTGCAACTGACCGATCACGCAGAACTTGCAGAATTTACAAGAGTATAGAAGATAAGTTGGTCGAATCGATTAAACGGTAACCCGGATACGCGGCAAGCCAGGATACGTTAAGTATTAAATTCGCAGTTGAAACCGGCGACGCGTATTACGTGACACCCTCTGTGTAATACCTTGGCTCGTCTTCTTCCAGCATTCAAATTAGAATCGGCTTTCACCGGGGCGCTTAAATCAAGCACGGAAACGACAAACGTTCTCCAATTTCTGCCGGGGCGAGCCATAATTTCTATCCGCGAGCGGCGCACAAAAGCGGCCATTTCCGGTGTTCTTTCACGATTACCAGGGACCGACTCGTTCCTAGTAAATCAGAGACCGCCCCCCGAACACGTCGAAAAAAAGAACGTCTTAACTAATTCATTTGTCCCTCATCCCCTCCGCTATCAATTCCAGTGCCGATTCGTCGCTCTCTCGCCCCTGCGAATTATATCTTTTCCGGTTAATCCAAAAACTGCATTTTCGCTCGTGTCCTGACCTATCTTTGTGTTCGACAAACAAATTACTTACATTAATTGACAAATTAAGTCACATTGTATGTGGCAATAGTGTGTCAATAATTTATTTTGAGCATTTTATTTGATTCCACGTTGTTGCAATTTTTTCCTCCGAGTATTCCTTGGCTTACAACTCAATATGTATTTTATACATGATCCCATAATTGATTTACAAACTATTAACCCTTTGCACTCGAAACTACTTTAACTCCAAAACGAAACATTTCTTCTAACCTAGAATATTTCCCTTTTACGTATTTTCTTTTCGTGTTATACACATGAAAATGGTGCAAATACAAATGGTATACAAATTTTTACTGGTGCCTTACAATCGCCATTCGAGTGCTAAGGTTTAAAAAATGATTATATGTTGCGTATAATTTTAAGTCCAAGGAAACAATTTAAAGTGGTTGGACTCGGAGTGAAAAATTGTGAGGAAAGTGACAGACATTGAAATTGAAGACAGAATTTGAAGAAACACTTATTAAATATTGTTTAAATATCGTATCGAGTTCAGTGTCACCGTCGATGTTACGAAGAGAAAATAGTGTTTAATTGCGCCCAGCGTTTGCAAAAGCAGAGCAAGGTGATGTCGTCGCACAGGAAGTCGACGAATCCCTAGCCGAAGCAGGGAACAGCCAGCAAGCTTTCCGCCGGTAGTGTACGTGCATTATGCATGTATGCACGTGTGTACCGTGTGTGCGATATCCGGAACGGTTGGCCGTCAAGCTCGGAAGGCGCCATTATTTCGCGATAGAATGTGTTCACGGTGGCCTAATAAAATCCCATGAGTCAGGCTATTTGTCGTCGGGAGGGTATTTAAGTGATACATAATGTCGCAAAGGTTCGCCCCTAAAGACATCGTTCTCTCTCGCTCTCCCCCTCTCTGTCCTTCTTCTCCCTTCTAGTTATTGCAAGTTGCAGGGATGCGAGTACCACGTATAGGGTGGTCCCGAATTCCCAATATTCCCTGCACTAGCCGTGATTGACACTCTGCTTCCGCAAAATGGAGGAACACAGAACTTGGGGTGACAGGTTAATTGGAACTTAATTGCATTAGGCATAATCACATTTTCTTTCGCATGTTCGTTTTTCGTCGAGAAACATTTCTGTTATTTTTATGCAGACATTGAATACAAACGTGCACGAAAAATTCTCTTTTGTGGTTTCTAAAAAATTTATCAGTGTATAGTATATATCACTTGTTATTTCCGAAACTCCAATGTTTGAATTCTCAGTTATCCTGACGTAACTAAACATAAAAATAGCTGAATCTAAGGCGACCCATATGTAATTATTATGCCTGTACAAATCGGTAAAGACTAAATTTTGCAGTATAATTAAGTGAGTGCTCGGCTACCACTGTTTCCTCAGTTCAGTTCGGATAGTCAAGGTAAGGTAAAGGCACCAGTAGTTGACCATTTTATAGAAAAACATAAAAAATAAGGTTATTATAAGCTGTGCACTTTTGATGAAAGTGAACCTCGGACGCCATGCCGTCTGTTGTTTAAATTTCAAAACAATAAGAACATTTCAAACCTTATTTTTTATGTTTTTCTATAAAATGGTCAACTACTGGTGCCTTTACCTTACTACTGTACTGTAAATATTAGAGCATTGCAAATGATGAAGATAAGCAGACAATTTAACAATGTAACGAGGCAGAGGGGTGGAAGAAATTCGTCTTGATCGGGCGTGGGGGAGGGTAGAACAAAGTGCGTTTTGTCGACGGCCACAGATCATATTTCGCGACGGTTGCAGCCGGGTAGATTCACCGTACTTATCGGCCGAGATTTCACGGTGACGTATGCTCTGCCAGAATAGAATGTTGGCGAGCGTAATTTATAGGATATTTCCTTGTACCGGGTACACGCAGCAAATTGTCCAGCGCTTTGGTTGCACCCTATATGGAGATACATGTCCTCGCTTCTTCCATTACCGTGCCCGGGGGATGTTCCAACGTCGTATTTCAACGCGACGGGGTTTCTATTTGACTTCGACCCGTAACCACCACCCCTAAATCGTTTCTGACGTCCGTATGCTGCTGGGCGTGGACCTGTACCGTCGCGGCACCCTGACATTTTTCATCGGCGCCGATCCTCGCAGTCATTATTAACCGGCGAATGATCGCGTTCACTCTCTCTCTCTCTTTCTCGATTTGTTCCTCCGCGAAATGTTTCCCAGTCAGAAGGGGACTGTTCCGCGTTCCTCGGCGTTCCTTCGATTCAACGAATTACACGTCGTCACGTTCTATTGGGAATATTCGCTTCACTTCCTGCCGATTCGGCATTGTTCGAAGTCGCGTTCGTTACTAGCGTTTCCCTTGTAAAACAACGAAAATAGGCGAAAACGACGGGAACACCGCCCTTTTGTTTTTTTCTTATCCGTTCGCAGCGACGCGGATATTCGCGTAATATTGCGAAACTCGCGCGAAACGTTCGTTTGCCCGGCCGACCCTGTGCCACATATCTCGGACCCCGCGAGAAATCGTTGCGATATTTCACCTTCCGATGTGCACGCTGTTCCGTGAAACTTGGCGAGCGCAAAATTCCCAAACAAGATTCCCGGACACGCACGAACCCGATACGACTTTGTTTTCCAGCTGTAGCCTGGTTCGCACAGCGACGATCTTGTTTTTGTACGGAAACTGTGCGCCAAATATTGGTCCAGAGCGAGCAAAGCCTGCGCATTGTGTTTCGTTGACGCGCAGCAGCGATGATCGCTTTATTAGACGCAGACAATACGAACGACGAGGAAAGTATTGTTTCAACATCATTCCCTGACACGCATTTTCTATGCATAGGATTTCGTAAACGAGCGATTTACCTAAAAGAAAGAAAATATCGAGTCAGACTCGTGACGTAGATTCTGAACAGAATCTAATAAATATGTATGTTAATAATTCCCTTTAAAGCGAAATAAAATTCTATTTTGTTGTAGTTGGTATATATCCTACGGAGAAACCATAGGCATAGAATAAATATAAATTATCTTTTTTTTCTATGAAATTCTGAACGATATGAAGAATTTCTAATCATTACAATCACAAAGTAAATAGTAACGCAAGGGGTTAACAGTGTCTGGTAAATATCGCCTTAGAAAAATGGCAACCATAAATTTATTAACCCTTAGCACTCTTAGCACTCCCTTAGCGAATCACTGACCTTCGTGACGACACAAAAGGGCGCCTCCTTCGTGAACCATCTTACGAACGAACACACGGCAACTTCGTGGAAAAATTCCTGGCACGGGTAAATTACAAAAGGGACCATCATAAACAAAAGGGAGACAAAAACTGGGGAGGTTTCGACCTTCCCCCGGCCGCGAGGCACGACGTTTATGGTTCTTCGCACATGGTTCGGGACCCGAGAGTCATTAAGAAAATCGCGATAACGCGTAGGGTGGGGGAAACAAAAATCATCAGTGTCGCATCGACTCCCGTCCCGGAAGGATCAATTAGTAGTGTAGTGATAAATTGTGAGAGTGTCGGATTAAAGTGACTACACCGAGACACCATGGTGCTTGCGAACCACCCTAAGAGAGTCCTGAGTAAAACCGGAAACGGTAAGTCAACCCAGTGATCCTTTTTGATCGATTTCGATCGATTCTGATCGATAATTTTCGCTCGAGAACGACACTTCTCTCTGGTCTCGTTCGAAGGAAATAACTTTTTAAAAATTGCAAGAAACAGCTTGAATTTTTTGGTGATGTTAAAACGATTAATTTACTAAATAATGTATAAATAATTTCTTTCTTTAAATTGCTATTGGTCGTAATTGCGAAGAAAAAAGTAGAAGTGTCACACGATTTTCAAGTTTCTTGTAAAAATTTCTCGTGAAGTGCGCGAAAAAAGGACTGTAAAATACAAAAATTACTGCAAAATAGAAACAACAATCTCGTAAACAAATACCACGAATGACAGAAAAATAAAATTTGCGCCGTAATACGAGAAACTTGAAATTCACTGACAGATTAAATCGACTAAAATTGTGCTTTACCAATTCATTTAGAAAAAGAAGTTGAATTTGTTTAACCAGTTAAGCGCGTTTGACCACAACCAATTCACACCATAAACTTCACATATATCTTTGTGAGTCTCGGCAGCTTTTTTACCTCCACGGAAATAAAAAGCAATATGTGCCTATAATGTTCGTTTTTGCACTTCAAGTTCAAATTGACACAGAACTAACAATTTTAATCAAAATTACGTGTGATTTGCTTCAAAAGTAACCTAAAAGATGCAGTTATGAAATGTCAGAAAGAAAACAAACGCAAAGTTAACAGAAGTCAATCAAACAAAACATAACGCCATGTATTAGTGAAAACCGAAATTACTTTCTTGCCAACCCAATAATAATTTTGAAACCCTGCTTGAAATCGTAGCTCATTTATTTTGACCATGAATGCACGAAATCCGCAGTCTAATTGACAACAAAATTCGACTGTGTCGAGATAAAAGAATCGCGAACCTCAGTCAAGGTAGTTAACGGTTGATCCATCGTGCTGCGGGAACAAAACGCAGACGTAAATCAAAATAATGTGTTATCTTGATTCACGCCGGCGTTTCCGCAATTCTGACGCTCGTTACTCCATTGTTTCCGGTCGTTATGGTCGAATTTGAATCGAATCTCTCTCTCTCCGAGACGCATAAACGTCACCGCCGCGCGGTACGACTGTTTTTGTTCGTTGCCGGCTTGTTGAGTCGGGTTTTCAAAACGATGCGCGTGTATTTACGGTGGTAAGTGGTGCTCGATGGTGTTCGATTCGACCCTCGTGTGCTTTACATTCGATGCCCGTCGTTCCGAACCGTGGATTTTTGTCGGTGCGGTTTTTTTCCCCCGGCCGCATGCGGATTTAGACGCGTACGTGTCGGGCACAGCTCGGTTTCCGCACCGCAATGCCGCTTTGCACGGGATCCTGAAGATACGAGAGTGTTTTCTCTCGATCCAGATTCACCGAATTCGTTGGCTTTCAAGGGTCGTGCTCGGACGCTGTTACGCGAATCTCTACAAACGCTTCTAAATGCCGCGTTCAGGGCCGCTTGATGCTCGCATCTCGAACAATAAACACCGTACCGTTAAAAGTCACTTTGCTTTTCATACCGTTCTACCGAGAAATCGAAAAAAAAAGAGGTAGACCCGGTTCACCAATCTCCGTTTCTTGTAAATAGGTCAACAAATTTCGGACACGGAACGCATCGATCGTTTATCTTCCAATCCCCCGAATCCCTGATACTCGTATTTGTCTTTCTCAAACGTAAACATATACCTTCTCCCGGAGTTATTGTTTCGTTCGATTCGCGCGCTGTTTGCTCCGATAATAAATTTATACAAAACATTTGCGATCGGACGCGCATCAATGCGAACACGCGGATGGAATTCTTACGAACAGCCGTGTGCACCTATGCTTTCATAATTATTTTCCATTTGTCGAGGTTGGTGAATTTCGGAGGTACAAGGATCGTTTAATAAAATTGACTACGGTTCCGTTTTGCTTTTAACACTTTGACTGCCAAACTGGAGACCTAAAAAAATTCCATAAAATCCAAGTGTTATTTAATGAAATAAAAATTGAAAAAAATTGAATGTTTTGAATGTTTCAAATTTGGTACAATAAATACATTAACGTAAAAATTTATTTTAAAAACTAGACAAATCATTCCGTCACCTCCATATGGATGACGTGGCAGTCAAAGTGTTAATTTGTTTTAATTTTAATGTAACCAATCTAGAAAAATTTCTCTTGATTTCTCGAGAAGAAGCGATAAAATGATTAAGCATAGCCTGAAGCTTCGGTAATTCATAGGCATAATACAAATAAAGATTCACAGCTCGAAAAATACGTCTCGAAACGCAACACAAACAAGTCGGTTCGTTAACAATCGAGTAGTAGCGTACGCAAACCTAATCACCGTCGGCAGCCAGCACCCCGAGCAAAGATTGCTAGCAAAGATGTGCTAAAATAAGCAAGCACGCCTCGAAGCTTCGGTAACTCGGAGAAACAGTACAAACAGAGATTCGCAGCTCGGAAAATATTTCTCCAAATAGAAGCCAAACATGTCGCTTGATGATCATGAGAAAGGGGGCTGAAGAATATTTACTCGGAATGGATCTAGACGTTTATTACATGCACAACGCGATCAGCGACGCTATCCAATATCCAGAGCAAACAGCACCGCAGATGGTTAAGTCTGTTTCTCTGTCAACGATCAGCCGGGGGTTGATGGATCTCTCTCCGAAAATTGAACGAATCGCATCAGAAATGCAAATTGATTGCCCGGCCGTACAATAGCGTGCGAGCCGATACGTCAGTAGGCCAACCGGGATTCGAGTGCGGTTTCGTTAAGTTCCAAATAATAAATCGCTCGAAGGGGCAGCAGCAACAGCAGCAACAGCAGGAGCGTAGGCCAGTAGCACGCGTTGAAAAAGGGGTTGCAGGGTAGTCGTCGGGGTGGCAGGCTTCTCGAGGCCGCAGTATTATTATTAAAGTCAGAGCTCGATTATACCGAATCCATTCGGGCACGGTGCACCGTCCAAGTATCAGGATTATTGTGCCCTCTCCCTAATTACCATCCTGAATATGAATGCAAATTGCCCTCCGGCGCCCCGTGTCGGTATATACATGTCACAGTTGCCGGCCGACGTCTCTTTGGGGTTGCTTATTAGCTCGGTTAGGGGATGAATCGCAGCCAAGGGAGGGTTTCTCGCGCAGACTGGCTTTCAGGGGGGTGGGGGGCAAGAGGATCCTGACGGGGTGTCGACTCTCTCGCCCCTTGCGAAAGAATCGCAAATAAGAGGTCGTTCTGACGTTTGAGTGGCCCTCGATCGAGGGCCCCCGGATTTCGGATTTCACCCCTTTTCCCCGACAACGGTCGGATTACGTTGTTCCGACCGAGCGAGTTCTCCTCTCGCCGAGTTTCGCCCAGCGAAAACACTCTCGAACAACGCGGTGCACGGCGTTGTTCGGGCCGGTTGATTGCCGCCCTACATCTCCGCGAAATGGTCCGCCGGATTCGGGACCCATCATTTCGGTTTGACGCCCGCGTTTCACTCTATTATACCGCTCTATATTTCTGGACGGATGAACTTTGTAATCTAAATCGAGGCGAAGCTGACAGCTGAGTTTCATGCCGGAACGACCGAGTGTCGCGGCACCGCAGATTTTACGAGTGCAACAACAGACAATGATGCGCCCGCTTTCGCCGCGGAAACGATCCCTGCTGCTGCTGCTGCTGCTGCTGCTGTCGTCGGAAATAGCTGGATGAATTTTATTAGTATATATATATACGCGCGTACAATAAGTTTATTGTCGGGCCGTGAGATCTCCGGGCAAGCATTCTTCCAGGCCTGCCGTCGAGGAATTAAAGCCGTCTAGCTAATTAAAAGTGAGATCGATATCTGTAAAATATTCGCTAACTATTGCTCACCGGTTGTCCTTGGCAAGTAGTGAATTCCTTCGCAATTGGTAGATATTTTTCGAAGTCACAGTTTGTTTTAACCAGTTAACCCCTTGCCCTACAATATCGTGTCAGACTCGTGATGAAGATTATGGACAGAGTCTAATAAATATGTTTCTTATTAATTTCCTTCAACCCCTTGCACTACTATTTATTTTGTGATTATAATCATTAGAAGTTCTTCATCGTTCAGAATTTCATAGAAAAAAAGATAGTTTATATTTATTGTATGCCTATCTTTTCTCCAAAGGATATATATCAACTACAACAAAATAGAATTTTATTTCCATTTTAAGGAAATTAATAACGTTCACATTTGTGGGACTCTATTCAGAATCTTCATCACGAGTCTGGCTCGTTATTGTAGGGCAAGGGGTTAAACCGAAATAAAATTCTATTTTGGCGTTGTTAATGTACAACTATCAGACAACATATAGGCATACAAGAGATATAAATTTTCTCCCCTTTTTAGGAAATTATGAATTAAAAAAAAGTTCTAATCACTGAAAGCGTGAAATAAATCGTAGTGCAAGGGGTTAATAGGTGTAATGAAAATGATCTGAATTTGTGAGGCACGTTACTGAACAGTATCAGTCAGAAATTAATTTCTATGCAGCTCACTGTGAAAATAAACATAAACTATCCTTTTTTTCTTTGGAATTCTGAACGATGAAGAATTTCTAATCATTATAATCACAAATTAAATAGTAGTGCAAGGGGTTAACACGTTAACTGCCGTGGGGGTCACCGGTGACCGGCACTCGACTTTGCTACAGCGCCGTGGGGGCCATCGGTGACCGGCGGCGTGGTCAATACTAAAAGTACATAATTATAGTAAATATGGATACTGATCAATTTTTCAATAATACCATTGTTACTATAATGGTTTGAAGAAATTAATGCAATATAGAACATACAAAATAATTTTTTTTTTTTTCCGAAACACTGAGAGTAATCACTTAGCAACCGAAGCACGATTGTTTAAAAAAAAAAGTAATACTTGCCTACAGCGCCGTGGGGGGCACCGGTAACCCCCACCAAAAAAAAATGCATCAAACATGATTTTATAACTCATATTATTTGCTGGGAACTATATTTCATCATAATATGCATCGCATAATGAAAAAAGTTCATGTTGGCGCCTGTGACAAATCATGGAAAATCCGTCCGGCAGTCAACGTGTTAAGCAACTTCCGCTGATAGGTTCATATCATTTTTATGATATAACAGTGTTTTTCATGCAACATTGCTATCTTTTATCATTGGTGTGTGATTCGTTACAACGTAATTAGTAGAACACATAATGTATTTGAATAATATAATTTTTATTAATGTGCTTATTCATCAATATTACAGAAATTTGGAATTTTTGTACGAAATAAATATAGGTTCACTTAATCATTTTCTAGTTGGACTTAACAAAATGTTAGAAATATAAGTACAAATTAATTATTTGACCAGAAAACTCAGTACTTAGTTGGTCCTCCGTAGTCTTTTATGACCTCAAATATCCTTTGTGACATTGAGTCTATTAATTTCTCTAAAGTCTCTTTGATGCCATTTTTTAATTCATTAACCGTTGCGTATTGTTTGCCATTACTGTAAACTATTCTTGATAAAATGCCCCATAGATTTTCAATAGGGTTAAGGTCTGGACTTCTTAATTTTTTTCAATCTTTTTTTTTTTTTTGGGCGTTTCAGGTCACATGCACCTTGTAGGTTATTAGTGACCACATTTGGGTTGCCTAGTGGGGCCTATCGTATTTAGAGCAATTGATATACTTTAATGTCTTTTAAAAAGTTTAGGACATTATTACAGGATTCTGTTCCTTGTAAGATCGTTTGTGGGTTTTGTAACTTATGTTGAGTCCTCTGCGTATTGTATTTAGGGCAACTTGTCAAGATGTGTTCAATGGTATTTTGTACGCTACAGGTGTCGCGTACCACAGGAATCTTTATTTCACTAAATAACTTTGTTTTTGCATTGTTTTTGTGGAATGTTTGAGGTTTGTAGTTTGGCAGTCAGTGTTAAGAATTAAAATTTTATTGAATCGTGGCACCGAGCCTGTTCCGTACAAAAATACAATTCAGAGCGAGGGCAATATTTCTCGCGCTTTCGAGTCCAGCTTCTACATTTTCAAGAACGGTAGAACGACCCCTCTCGAGCTCTCGAGGCTCGTGAACAGCGATACTGGGATTCTTTTCGGTTGGTCCAGCACCGAGGGAGCAGAAGCCACGGAAGCGAGCCGATCCGGAGCGTGGCATCGTCGGTTCTATCGTCGTAAAAATCCCGTGGATCGGTGGTGTTCTTCTCACGGAAGTGCGGTGATTTATCGCGGCGGCGGACGATCTTCCGTGTCGAAGGGCGCGTCGAGAGAACCGAATCACGGGATAAGCAGGGCTGGAAGAGGGTCTCTGAATATCTGGCCACCCTTTCCGACCGTAAATAGCCTATTCCGAATGGTAGATCCCCGATAAGTAGCGAGGGGTGGAAAAATCAAAAGGCGGTCTCGCGCTCGCGCATCCTCCGTTGTTTAGGGGTAAGCTTCACGGAAAATGTCCTTGCCTCATATACGAGTGTTTTATTACCCACGGGGACCGGAGCTGGCATGGCGTACGCACGGGATTGGATAACGATCTCTCCACGCTCGCCGTACGAATCGGCTCGCTTTCAGATAGCGGCGGCTGCGACTCGCGCGCGTATCGGTTATGGAACATTGCCAAATTCGCCGCGGCCCCGATTCCAGGTCGGCCAACATGGCAACGTTTTCCGGAGCACCCCACCTATTCCTCGTGTACGGATTTTTCCGTTTTGCCCGGTAAACCGGCTACCTTTCTGACCGAGCCGGCGATTGTGCCAGAAAATTCGATTGTGTGTATAAACATTATGGAAACTCTGATCGATCGCTGACCCAGATATCGGCCCACCTGAATTATCAGACACTTCGTCCACCGGAGCCCGTGAAATCTCGTTTCAACTTTCGTTAACGACCTCTCGTAATCCCCGGAATTTCTAATTCCATCGGCGAGAGATGCCGTGGCGCGGCTGATTTTTCGACCCTTAACGACTCCATTTCTTCCGCTAATTAAATCTGTACGATTGCTCGCCGCGTAGTCGTCGGACAACGACGCGGTTCACCCTTCCCGAGGTATTTCAGTTTATTCCCTTAATGGATATCGTCTTCAACAATGTCCATTCAGCGAACATCTTCTTTCCGGTTTATTTCACTCCTCCACAGTCTGAAATGAGCTAGACGATCGATCATTAATGATTAAGGATAAAGTGTCTTCGAAGTGATATGCTTTGTAACAAAAGATTCTCGTAACATTGTATTTTCAGACTTATTAACATCTTTGCCTACAAATAGACGATCGATTATTGATGATTAACCCCTTGTATTGTAACATCGAGTCAGACTCGCCATTAAGACTTCGAACAGAATTTTCTAAACATGCATATTATCAATTCCTTTTAAATTGAAATGACATTCTATTTTATCGTAGTCGATATTTAGCCATTACAGAACACGTGGTTATACAATAAATATCAATTTTCTATTTTTCCTAGTAGATTATGGACATCAAAGAATTTCTAATCATTATAATCATAAAATAAGTTGTAGTGCAAGGGGTTAAGGATAAAGTGTGTTCGAAGTGATGCGTTTTGTAACAGAAGGTTCTCGTAACATTATATTTTCAGACTGATCAACATCTTTACCTGCGAATACAGATTTTATAATTATTATTTATTATTCCGTGGCGTTTCTGTAGCAAGAGAACTGATCGCAAGCGACGTTGTTCTCTCTAAAAACACAGGTGCTGTTTTCTGGACGCCACGGAAGATAGGAAAATTTTCGAAAAATATGTGCCATATGTTGTTTCGGTGTGGGGAAAAGAGAATACAATCGGACGCGTTTCTAAATGGAGAGAACACGCAGCCGGCAGGCAACGTTTCAGATTGCTCCGCTGTTTGGCCACGGAATTCCGCGGCCAGTCCCAATTTATTCCGGCAATTTGGTGTTGCGTCGGACACCTTGCGGAACGGGGTCGACGGCGTTGCGCTGATTTCGCAGGTTCGCGGGGGTGCAATTTAAATTACACCGAGCGTGGGCCGCGACCATTTTCCCTCGTTGGCGGACGTAACCTTTCGCGCGACCGGTTCCTCCCGTTATAAGTCCTCGTTTCACCCGAATGTTTATTTCGGGCTGGTTACGGGGATGATTACTCTCGTCGCTCGAAAAACGAGCCCGATGAACGCCCGGGTTTCCAAACAAACTAATTCGCCGGCGGCCGACTTCGGGCCGGAGCGATGTGTCGAATAACCAAACACGCCGAACCTTTTAACTGGATGAAACAGACCGAACACCGAAAACCTGATTCCGAACGGAACGGGAGCACCGGGATTTCGCGCGAAACGTTTACTCGTCACGCCAATTACGACGCGTTCGAACGGGGGTGGCCGGGTGCGCTGGGGTCGTGGAAAGGAAAATCTGCTGCACCCTTACAATCTTATCGCGATCATCTTGCCGCTAGATCTCGGATCCTGATGCAATTGGACATTTTTGTGCGTTGCTTTCGTTCTTTCTGACGAACGTATCATTAGTGCAGATTTTCATGCAAAATAAAAAGTGTATTAACACTTTGACTGCCAAACTAGAAACCTCAAAAATTCCATAAAATCAAAGTAAGCTATTTAAGAAAATAAAAATTGAAAAAAATTAAACGTATGATATTGAGTAGTTCTCCAACTTTCTTGCATTTTACAGATCCTAATAAAATTTGGTACGATGAATATATTAACATAAAAATTCAAATTAAAACCTGGACAAATAATTTCGTCACCCACATATGGGTGACATGGCAGTCAACGTGTTAATTGCGAGACAGAGGAACTACAGACATTTGTTTCTTCTCTTAATCCTTAGCACTCGAGAGGTGACTCTGAAGCACCACTAGAAATTGTTATGGCATTATTTGAAAGAAATTACAAAAAATATTACAGAATATTTGCTACATTAGAAAATTTGTATTTAAAAGATTACTAAACATTTAAATATTATATGTGGAAATTGGATCAGTTTCATATGAATAAATGAAACTATTCTAAGACGGAAGAAAAATTTAGTTTTAGAATGAAAATAGCGCCGAGTGCAAAGGGTTAATAATTTGGTAGAGTTGAATCATATTATAGTACAACAGTATTTTTAAATGTTTTTGTATGATCCACTCATATCGGTCACAAATGGAAAGTTCGCAGTCTAATTTGTACAGAGTAATTTATTTTCGGTAATAAAAGGCTAAATCAACGTTTTTATTAAATCATTGATGCAAAGAGAAGTTTGGTTACCCGAAGCTCCGATTAAATTCGAAGTAGACTGTAAATTTTATTTTACAATCGTTTGAGTTTTACATTTTTGAGTCGGAGCAAAGGGAACGCCGCAATTACCCTAATTGTCTGGTAACTTTTAAAGAATGGGAAAAGTGATTTCACATGCATCGAGAGTAATTCCATTCTTGGTTAGAATAGAAAGTTGAAAGCTGCGCATGGCTTGGCGGATTAAGGAGATGCTATCGACATAACAAAGTTGCTTGAACCTGAATCAAGATTCCCAGGTCGGATAGGAGGTACAACAGTGAGAACAGATCGGTAGATTATGCTAATCTCTCTAAATTTACATTTTCCGACTATACAATTTTATTTCCTTTACTCATAATTCCACCGTTTCGTATCTGCCCGTTTGTACACGTTATCAAATCGTAAAGATTCGCTATCAAACGCAAGAAGTCTCGCAACGCAATTACGATGATTAACGACACCAGCGGACGTGGTCAAAGGTCAACATAAACTTTATGCTACTATCGGACACGGCATCGAGACCGTCGAACCGGAAACGGGCTTGATTTTCGTAAATATGGCTGACCTTGAACTTCCGGATCACGGCGAACGCATTAGTGCTAGGCGATACAAGACAATTCCAGAAGGTTAGGACGATTTAGGGGATTCGGGAAAGGTTTACAGGGGATACCTAGATTTCGACAAGTTCGACGGGTTCTCCTAGGTATCAGGAAGTTGGGACGGTTCCTTGTTCCCAGAAACTTGCCGGGTTTCCTGAGGTTTCGGGGTTCTAGGGTTTAAGAAAGTTTTGAAGGTTCCCGGGGTTTGAGTAATTCCGCAGGTCTCGCGAGGTGCGAAAGATCAGAGGATCTTCCAGGAAAGTTACCAACGTTTTGTGTATCACAGTTCAAGTCCAGCAACAGCTATTTAAACTTAGCCGGCGCCTCTGTCTAATTGAACGCGTCTAAGCTGACGCTTAATCGCCGCGAGGCTTTCGGATACGTTTTCCGACACGCTAATGCCTAATGCTATCCTCGCAACGATCTTCCGGATACAATGATAAATCCTGTTATTTAAAAGGATTTCAAAAATCGTTCACTTTTGTCGGTCAGCACTGTTTTAAGACCCCCTTATACTGTAAGGAGCATAACTGAACCAATAACCACAAGTTTTGTATAAGTTATTATTTATTACTAGGAATATAGAAGAATAACAAAAAATCAACATTATAATTGTTTGTATCATAGTTTGAAGTAACTTAAGAATTTTTTTTCAATAATTAATGTCTCCTTGATTAGCAATGACGACAAAAATAGACTGACTCGGTTTTCCACCATGTCCAATACTTGGCAATATTTAATATATCATGTATTTTTAATATTTCGTCCACAAGTCATTGCTATTCGAGGAGACATTAATTATTGAAAAAACTTTCTTAAGTTACTTGTAACTATGACAAAAACAATTTGGTTATGATTTTAAACTTCCGTCGGACTCTCTATTAAATTGAATAACTGATACTAATCTTTCTAAACTTAGACCACAATCAGTGTGTTTCTTTGGTAATGATTTTAAACTTCTGTCGGACTCTCTATTAAATTGAATAACTGATATTAATCTCTCCAAACTTAGACCACAATCAGTGTGTTTCTTTGGTAATGATTTTAAACTTCCGTCGGACTCTCTATTAAATTGAATAACTGATACTAATCTCTCCAAACCTAGACCACAATCAATGTGTTTCCTTGGTAATGAGACAAAACCAATTATAATGTTGATTTTTTGTTATTCTTCTATATTCCTAGCAATAAATAATGATTTATACAAAACTCGTGGTTATTGGTTCAGTTTTGCTCCTTACTGTACGTCACGGCTTGTAACTCTGAATGTAGCGAACAGTGGAAAATTTGATGAACGGTTTCGAGCAACCAAAGGACAGACAAACGAACAAAGACCGTTGTTTCGTAGTCTAGAAAACGAACCTTGAACTCGACAAAAGGTTACCCTCTCGAACCCCAGGAGCCGCAGAAGCTTCCCCGGCTCTCGATGTCCTCGTTTAGGCTAAGCGGCCGGTTGTCGCATGGATCGAGGACCGTGTCGAATCCGTGTATGAATCCGTGTATGTTCATCGGTCCGCGATGCGTGTCCGATTCGCGGAACGAATGAATAAAGTCGTCGCAGGGTTGCGTGAATCCCGGTCGCGGATACAAGCCGCGGAGACATGTCATCGGCGCTGAACTATGTTCCGGGGGTTGAGAGTGTGCCTGCAAAAAAAAAAAGAAAAAAGAGACAGCTAGAGGGGATCGGGACGACAGACGCGCGACACTCGGGTTAAGGGACAGAGATTGGAGCTGCATAGGCGACGCTGTAACTGGATTGAAATCGCGAAAGATCAAAGAACTGGCTGGGCTGGATGGCTGGCATACGAAATGGTGAATGACGGTGGCGTTGCTGCGCCTGGCTGATAGGCCCAATCAGGACATGGACAGATAACCGGATTCCCTCGGTGGATGTACGTCGGCGTTGCGTGTGTGTGCGTGAGCATATCTCATTGGACGATCCATCGGATACGCGTAACGCATATTGTGCTCTGATTTAGGTCCGCCATATGTACAGCTCCACGGACAGCTGGTTATTTGTCTTTTCTGCGAGAGAGCCGACGCAACGTGGCCGCTCTCTCGCATTGTTAGCCCGACGCAAAGAGTATTAATTGCTTCTCGTTGGTTGGCCGCTCTGGAGCCCTGTACCCCGAATTTGTTTCAATTAGCTTGATTTACCATCATTCCCGCCGATACTATCTGTTAACGTTGTCGCAATCATTGCACCGCGGAACCGACCCGACCCGGGCCCGCACACCGGTGGCAACCTCTCGCCGGTACACTGATCCAGTTCGATAGCCGTTCGGCCTCGTTTGTCATTTCTTTCTCTGCGCTCCGACTGATGGCTATTTGCTATAGCCTGGCTTTCAGAAAAAAAAGAAAAAAAAATACAGGAGCGTACAGCATCGGCCGTGATAGCCAACCACGATCCCCTAAACCGGGAATCTCGATAGAGCTTTCTGGCGCGGCTCGATTTATGAAGTACAAAGCACCCGTGTAACCGTAACGAAAACTTGTTTCTCATCGGTTTTGTAAAAGTCAGGATTTTCGCTGGTTGATTGGAAAGAAAAATCATTTCGAAACGGTATATTCTCGATACAGTCAAACCTGTTTTTGTGCGGCACAAATATTCAGAGACTTCATAAATAGCTACAATAAATGATTTTCCACAAGATATTAAAGATAATTTTGTTATGCGGTGGAGAGGAACCGCATTGAAAAGAGTCTCAGAAAATATGTATAATAGTTTATCCTTTCGTTCTTCAATTTATCTTGAGGAAATAATCACCAAACTGAGTTTCACTTTAAACACAAGTTTGAAATTTTATTCGCTATTTACAACAGTTATTTACATTATTTACATTCTTACCTGTAAACACAAGAAACGACATTAAAAGCTATTATCCCACACTGATTTCTGTGAAAGAGTGACACTTTACTCAGACAATCCTAATCAATTAGATTTTCTAATGTGTCAGTCCGCTGTTTTGTTTTACAGGCATGCGCAATGCGTATCTAATTCAAAATGAGTTTTAAAAGGAATACGATAAATTTATATACCTTCTATCGTATTTCTTTTACACATGTCAAAGATTTATGAAATAACGAGACAGTCCAAACAAAATAGATAATTAAAGTACACATGGAAACATTAAAAAAATAATTGAAACGATTTATGTACGGTAGAACCTCAATTGTACGAATTAATGCTGTCATTTACATGCATAAATAAATTGCCCGGAAGAATAAAGAATCGCAGAAATGTACAATCGCGTTCGTGGCACAGTCCCTGCGAGCGTGGAAGTTCGCAACAGCGCTGGCCGGGCACGCATAACCGAGCGTAACACAACATTGTTAAAAATTTATGAATGGGAACAATACCGTTATCGAACCTATTCAAGGAATCGTTGTTTGACGGGCGCGAGGTAACAGAAAATGGCAGCGTGCGTATCCCCTGAATATTACATGAAACATCAGTTCCTGGAACAGACATACACCGCACGCCTCGGACACATCCACCCGCTGTTTTCCCGCGCGGTAATACCCTTAATAATTCCGTCGGACGTTTCCAAGTTCGTTTCGAGCAAGAAATTCTCTTCTGTTTCTCTCTTTCTTTCCTTTTTTTTTTTTTTGCAAATCGGTCGTTCGTACGTTATAAGCCAAGGCTGCCGGGTAATTGCAGCCCCGGTGAACCAACCGTCAAGCCTGAGCTCCGGTTGTATTATCGCAGTCGCATTTCTCTGATTGAAGAGCGTATTTTTTCCCTTCTCTTTCTCTCTCGCTCCCCTCTCTCCACCCTCTCTTTTTCCCCTTCTTCGCCTGGCATGTGTCGCACGACTGGGAATGATAGAAACAGAGAGGGGGTGACAGGAGAAGAGGAGAGAAAGAGAGAGAGAGAGAGAGAGAGAGAGAGAGAGAGGGCAACGCACAGAGACAGAGGACCGAGACGAAAAGAGACGGCGGACGTTGAACGAAAACCGGATATATGACGTGCATCGTTAATGCGGAAATATCGCGGAGCAGGCCCGTCACGAGAGCCCATATTCACATTTGCCGTGAATGCGGGACTTTAAATGCACCGTAATTTCGCGTACGATAAGCCGGCATGCAAAGTATGCGTGCGACACACGCGATCCGACCCGAGCGATACCGAGCCGTCGAGAAGAGTATCCTCCCAGCTTCGGATTTTCATCCAAGAAGTCGGTCGTGAACGATCGACAACCGGGTACGGAGCGCTTATCTGCTCGGTTTAACGTCTCTAAAAAATAGCAAAATAGCCTCCCACAATATTCATCCGTTACCATTTTACGCTTCAACTAACTTCATTCGGAATTTCATATTTTCTCTCGTATTCGAAACAGGGAATTTATTTATAAAGTAGTACAGACACTACTTTACAAACCCTCTTGAAGTTTGCCGCGTGACTTGTCGGTAATATAGATCACATAAGACAATGGAAGAAACACGTGCACAAAGATAAGTGAGAATTCGAGACAGAAAAGTTATTAAGTAGTATAAGAAGGAAAGATAGGGAAGAATAAGCTGTGAATGCCGTTTCTCTATTTATAGGTAAGGGATCTGTAAATATTGTAAATAATGTAAAAAAACTTTAATTATTGTCTAACACGTTAAGTGCCAAATATCAAGCCCAGAAAATCTTACAAAATCAGAGTAATTTAATTAATGAAAACACAACTAGAAATTTATTATAGGAGATGCTGTCTTAACCCTTTTGAATTCGAAAGACTCCAATAAAATTCGGTTTATTTGGATATCTCATAATAAACATGAATTTCTAAACCCAGTCAAAAATCACTGTCAGCCATATCTGACTGACGTGGCAGTTAACGTGTTAATAAATATCATCTCTATTTATAGTGAAACCCAGTTTGGTCTATTCACCCACAACACGTTATATAAAAGAAAAAGACATTATATATTTATTTATTTCCGAGGAATTTATTCTTATCTTTCGAGATTATAGATACAGTAGAATAGATGTGTTTTAGTTCTCGCGAATTCGTTTGCGGATTTCTCTTGTTAGTTACGCGTTAGGAGACAGGCTAGCATTGACAAACGATGATGGATTCAGCGTGCCGCGAAATGAGTTAACGAGTCGAGATTGGGGGATTACTTTCTACGGTGTTATATGCAGATTTTTATTCGCGGTAATTGGAAATGGATATCGATGGACCGTTGCGTATATTGGTTATTTTCTCACCTCCGGCAATATGGTCCTGAAAATATGTATAGGTTCTGGTGAAAATGCAAGCAGCCGTTCGCGCGAACGTCGATCGGAAATGTGATATGAAATTTTTAGGTAGGAAACCTTGTTTTTAGGAAAATCGTGTCATACCACTACACCGTGAATTAATGACGAACGAAAGCCGCTATTTATTACTTCTCTATTTCATTTTATACGGATCAAAAAATATGACCGCATTGCCGTTCACAGTAGAAGCAGACAGTAATGGTCAGACACGTTAACCACACCCTTAAAAACCCTTAAAATCAGTATTTTCCACTGCCGAAATATTTTTGACGCAATCTGCAAATGCGAAAGATGACTGTTGAAAATTCAAAATTCGTGTACTTATACACGTGAATTAATTTCGAATGAAAGCCGCTATTTATTACTTCTCTATTTCATTTTATACGGATCAAAAAATATGACCGTATTGCCGTTCACAGTAGAAGCAGACAGTAATGGTCGGACACGTTAACCGCACTCTTGAAATCAGTATTTTCCACTGCCGAAATATTTTTGACGCAACCTGCAAATGCGAAAGATGACTGTTGAAAATTCAAAATTCGTGTAGTTATAATTTTAATTTGACTTTGTCCCTCGAATACACGGAACACCGTTTTTCAATTAAACTTGACTGAAATAAATATTAGAATAAATGTTGTTTGATTTATGAACGCTTAATCGCGATACCCGTGATATTGTTATTTCCTGCCGTTTAATTTATACTGTTCATCGACGGATCAAAGTAATATGCATACCAATTTATTTTTGATTCTGCAAAATCCAATTTCCGTCATGCTAAAATCGCGCAGTGATCGTACAGGTCGGTCATCGACAATCCACACTGTCGCTTGATACAAACGCACGGAAACATAATTGAACGGCTTCGTACACAAACAGCTGTCGCAAAATTGGTTTCTACGTCAGGCGGTGAGGTGAAAAGAAAAAGGCCAAGCTTTCAAAGGTTGCTGCCGGGGAAAATCGCATTAAACAAAAAGGGAAATGTGCCTGGTATCCCTATTAAGCGGTGTTCATACATAAATATGACGGTAAAGTGTTCCGTCTGTAGCGAAGCTCATTGATTAGTAATGAAGGCGAGAATTAGGGTGAAGGTGGAGGGAGGGGAGAGGAAGGGATGTGTTCGATGGATGTTCCGGCACTCTATTTTCGGCGCAATTACGACGGAAGAGTCTCGAGGGCCAGTTTCAAAGACAGGGCAAAAACTATTACGCATGACCATTCCGGGGCGCGCCTTTTCGACGGTCCCACAGGAGCATGTAGAAATGGCTTTTCGGGGGTTGGTTAGGAACGCGGCGGGCAAGAGGTCGTCGATCACGATAAAGGGCAGGGGGGCGCACAAAGGGCGAGGCTCGCGCGAGGCTGCAAAGATCCCCAGGATAAGCGCCCCATGGCGCCGTTATTGCATCTCCGACGGATTTTTCCCTCTCCCTCTCTGGATCCTCCCCTCCCTTAGGTTCTCACCCTCTTCGTTTCTCCTGTCACCCGGACATATGCAAGGGGACGTTGTCTATTGAATTTTCATGACGTATACGTGCCACCGAAGTGACTCAATTCCGAGGTCTGGAAAGTCGTTGCCACTATCTCCGCCATATTTAGTTTGAGATCGAACGTTCTCATCTTCATGTTTGCCGCTTTTATCGACGACCTTGTCTCTATTCTCTGTACATACGCGATAGCTTCCTTCCTGCTCGCGATCCTGAACACGATTTCACTTTCCTCGATGCATCCTTACCGAAGTTACCGCAATCTAATAATTTGGCATCCTATACGTATAACGTTGATAGCATTTATTTAAGCATTTTGTTTTATTTTAGCATTTATTTAACGCTACTCCTACCACCGCCAGTCAAAATCACCGGTTCTAGATTTTTTATTTTACGATTACTGAAATTACAAAGACAAGACTTCGTGGAAATGATTAAATATATTTAGTACAGCGTAAATCCAAATTAATCTCGTCATTTTTATAAGACAACACGTACCAGTTACTTTTAACCCCTTGCACTACTATTTGTTTTGTGATTGTAATGATTAGAAATTCTTCATCGTTCAGAATTTCAAAGAAAAAAAGGATAGCTTATGTTTATTGTATGCCTATGTTACGAACAAAATAGAATTTTATTTCGATTTAAAGGAAATTAATAACATACACATATTTATTAGACTCTGTTCATAATCTTCATCACGAGTCTGACACGATATTGTAGGCCAAGGGGTTAAGGCTCGGTACGTTTGCTATAAAATATCATCGTCGCACGAATTGCTTCTCTCATCAAGTTCTACGTTCGGAAGGTCGGCGATTGAACAATTAGAATTGTAAAAACGATCCTCGTCCCTCTGATGCTATTGAGTCATACGGGACACGACACGTTAGCGACGCTATGCAGACGAGGGCTGCCAGTTGTCAGAGCTGGCATGTATCATTCGTTTTTTTCCCTTTCGTTTTGCTGCTCCTTACCCTTCTGGGCGGAGCTGGTGTTACAGGAATGACGTGATGAAAATGGATCGTTACGAGAGGGACCTTAAAGCTGGACACCTGGCTCGTCCTGCCGCCGCGACGGGGTATAAGATCCTACCCCTGGATCCCCGTTGATCCTTTCCGCTAATCGTTTCACCAACGTTTCTCCTGACCTACTTTGCGACACGCATCGACGAGACGCAAACTTCGAGATTCAAACTTTTCTAGCAATGAAAAGCTGAATGTCGCATCGATTAACCCCTTAACTTGTACGCTCGAGTTAATTCGAGCGCGCTAAACAGGCCAAACTGTGCACATTCGAGATCATTCGAGCGGCGTTGTATTTTATACTGCTATAATTTTTCACACTCGAATATAATCGAGAATTGAAAATATTAACAATGTGAAAGCAAAGAAAAAAAAATCTTTTTATTGATATTTATCATTTACATGGGATCGTAAGCTATAACACTTATTTATTCAAGAATAAAATATAGCCTTTTTCCATGGAACCATGCAACGGACCTTTTCCGTTGATTTTTTTGGCCGGTTTAAAAAAAAACTGTGCGTTAAGGGGTTAAACTTGCAGGAAGTTAACACTAGATTTTCCGGCTATTTAAGTATATCTATTTGTACCAAGACCAGTCAGAATGACTGGTCTTTAGAAAAAGTGCTTAGTGGTGTTTCCATTGGCTGTATTCGGGCTTTTTTCAACTATAAGTTAACATTCGGACCGGGAAAGATCTGCAGAAATTAGTTTTCGAAATGTATGAAATCTGTTCACGCTATTTGTTCGACTGAGATCTGTAGACCCGCAAGTTTTATTTATGTCAATACGGGAGAAAGCGTGCTGAATTCTACAAGTATTCAGGAGTACTGAAAAGGAATTAAAGAGCATGAATTGTTGTTCGGTAATTGCATAAGCGTACGCGTGACTCACCGAGTTCAATGACTTCGAGAACGAAGCAATTAGAAAATGTTTACGACTCGAGCCGCCCACATAGTGCAATTTCATATTCCGTGTTCCTTAACCATCTTGTCGATAAGTCCTCCGGTTTTATTTTTGCTTCACGGTAATCCCCGGTCGTTGAGAGTTACCAGGATTGAGATCCGCGCCGGTCGCAGCGTGCTACGCGCTCGGAAGTAATTTTTCAACGACAAGACCGGTAAAGCCGTTCCGTTTCCTAATACGCTCGCGAAAACGAACGCGTACACGTAAGACGCGATTCCACTTATCCGGTATCGGTCGAGGCTTCCAAGTGAAATATCATACTTGTTAACAGGCAGGCTCCTGTCTGAAGTTAAACTCTCTGGCTGGGATCTTAACGATCGCTTGTTAACGATGATTGCTTATTTAACCGTTTAACGGTTTTGTGCACACTAAATTTTGCGGAGTACATTATCTCCGCTGGTTCGGCTTTGCGTACCTGTATTCGAAAATGTTCCTGAAAAAACGCTACATTCGATTATTTTATTTTCTTCGTAAAAGCATATTAAGCTTATTGACTACAGTAAGAAATCTCTGGATAAATAAACGGACCACTTGCTCGGTTCATTTACTTAAGCGAATTATTAGACAGTTGTTATCAAGCTGAAGGCTAACGCATTAAAATTTGTTAACTTTGAATTATGTTCGAATATTAATCTCGAAAGATACGAAACAAATTTTTACCGAACTGAAAACGCTCTTCCCTTCATTTAATTGTTAGCTCTACACGATTTCCTTTCACTGGGGAAACAGATACAGGAGATAATTTCGCAAAGGGTTAAATTGCTCATTTTTACCGCAAAATCCGCAGTCCAGTGATAAATCGAAAAAAATCGGAGATCCGCAAAATCGTTTCCGCGGTGTATCGGTGCCCGTTGACGCAATATCGAGAAAGAGGTTAAGTGGCATCGATGCGAGGGAAATTTCGAAACCGGTCGAATCGGTCAAACACGAACGCGGCGTTGCGGGGATACGTGCTCTAGGAAGACGACGACCGGATAAGAGAGGAGGGGAGAGAAAAAAAAAATAAAGGAAGATATTTCACAAAGGAGCCCGGAGCCGCGCCACGGCCGCAATACACTTACGAGATGAGAGATAAGGGATTGGTTTCGGCTTAACTGCGTTTTCCGCCTTAATCCATTAGCGCTCACGAAACGGTTTTCTCCGCTTCGAGTCGATCACGCGAACCCACCGATATGCGGTCCGACGATGCGCGGACCCGTCCCAGGGCTTTCAATGGAACCGGAAATACTCGACGGTGCTCGCCACCTGCGAATCCGAATCCCCTTTCGCTGTCATTAGCGCCGCCGTCCTCGGTAATAATCGGTCGATCGTCATTTGCCCTGGCTTCGGGAATTATTCGAGCCTTTGTCACAATATGCGACAAGCGGGACATCTCTTCCCTTTACCAGACTCTGTTTAGATTGCGAAAGTGGGACGTTTTTTAACACGTTGATTGCCATGTCACCCATATATTTTATTTTTATTTGTCCAAATTTTAAAATGAATTTTTACGCTGAAAGTTGGAAATGCCAGAAAGTTGGAGGACCACTCAATATCATACATATAATTTTTTTCAATTTTTATTTCACTAAATAAATTACATTAATTTGATGGAATTTCTGAGGTTTCTAGCTTGGCAGTCAAAGTGTTAATCGAAACACCGATTTCCGAGGTAGGCGTCACGAATCCAGTAAATCACAGCGTTTGGTTTCCGTGCGAAGATTTTCTAGGGGAAATTTCCTGGGATGGGAGAAACACATTCGTAGTGGTTTCACGGGGGCTAGCGCGAATATTATGTCATAAGAAAATATTCCACGTTCCGCGCGGATCGCGTAAAAACTGGAATCGCGCTATGCATTGAATAGGTCGATTCGATCGGGCGAGGCGGTGCACGCTTTTGACATTTTTATCCCGCGGCCCGGCAACCGGAGCGAACGCGCGCGCGCCACTGTAAAATTTTATGGTAGCTAATTGTAAGCGATAGCGTCCGGCTGCGGAGCGTAAGAGCAAGATTTATTCCCTCGATTTGCCAGGAGTTATTGCCCCGCAACACGAAAGTGGATCACGAGCACTGCCCGGGGTAAAAGAGATGCCGGCGACCCATTTGCACCCCCCTTAGTCGTTTGACAATTTACCGATAAGATCGCCCGCGACCGTCTACTTCAACGGCGAACTCTCCGGGATCCCCGTGATTGCCTTTTCCTCGGGACTGTTTTTTCCGGGCCGGCCGGGCCGGTTCCTTTCTGCACTCGACTTCTACGACTCTGTTAGGTAACTAGTAGTCGAGCAGCCGTTCCGAGATACGCGAAAAGTAGAACTCCACTTCAGCGAAATAGTTCTTCTTCTTTACATAATCCTTGGTCAGGGGAAAGAATCATATGATAAGACCGGGATCCTCCTTTCTCGGTCTTTCACTTCCTCTTGGACGAATTTTTTCAGAATTGCTATCCCAGTTTTCCTCAATAGAAACTTTAAGCGAGAAGTGGGCAAAATAAAAATAACCCAGGGGCTAGGTTTATTTGAAACTACACGGCAACGTGTGCTTGAGTAAGTGTGATAAGCATACTGTGAATTTTGTTGCCCTAGTGATAATAAATATCATCATTAGACTGCGGATCTATAACTATAACTAACTATAACTATAACATAAAATTCCACAGAATTTAGTACACAATTTTTATTTATTCCAGATCTACAAAGGTTACCACCACTAAAAATTAGATTCTATTTGTTTCCACTTTCCTAAAATTTGCTTGCAAAAATTGCAAATTGCATAAACATCCGCAGTCTGATCATTATCAATGCAGAATAATATTATCAACTCGTTTAAACGATTAAGAAAAGAAATAAATGTCTGCGCAGCTTTTGTATTTCATAATTAATGCAAAAGACTGTTGTATTACATACAAATCCGCAGTATAGCAATTCATTTAGGTCCACCCCGATAATTTATAACCGTGTAATTTCTGTTTTGCAGAGTTTCGTGTTGTTAACTGAGAAATATAATATTTTCATCAGCATTTCCTTCGCGAAACAACGCAAACGCTCTGTAAATTTCGACGTCAGTTTATGAAATTGACGGTTGCGTTTTGATTAAATTTTCAATTTAATCTTGATACAATGCGATTTTTTAAGCAGCACACAATCAACCTTCCGTTAGTCTTCCATTAGTAATACCCCTTTGGAATTACCTTTGCAGTTTACCAACTGCATTCCGGATTTTCCGTGGCTATTACACAATTGCCATACACTCGTACACGCACAAATAATGCGAAGAATGGAACAAATTTCATTAAAGTCGTTTTATCGTTACGCAAAATTCTAAACGGGTTGCGCAGAATGAACATTTTTCGAAATTAATTTAAACGACGCGTGGTGCTCATACCACCGTTACAGTAATTTTTTTGATAATTTATATAAACAGAGAATTCGCATACAGATCCGCAGTCTGATCGTGACATTATTAAGACGTATATACAGTGAATTCTCGATATTCGTCAGCAACACGGAAACATAACCGAGTCTTGTTATGTTTACCGAGGCCTCTCGAGCTTCTTGGCCCCTCACGGGTTACACACCGCGGTAGTGGGGATAAATCCGCGACATTTATCATCCAGACTTTGGCGACATATACAATATAGAAAAATAGAGAAATAGAGAAAGAGAAATAGAGAATAGAGAATAGAGAAATCTCCGTATAATCCAAATTGTTAGAGCTAGTATCCAAGTATGCTGTAACAAACCTCTTACAAGATTTCTTCAATAAAAAAAAAGGTATTTAACTATCGATGCGAATGTCGACCTCGTTGGGCAAGGGTCAATTTCAGCATGTAAAATCGATCGCTAAAAGCTCCGACGGCCCGCCACAGTATCGTCGTTCCAGGAATCCTCGGGCGTCACAAATTTAGGGAAACCGCTCGACGCCGACGTCGACGTCGACGGCGACGATCAAATCAAAATCGTGGGAAAATAATTGGGTAAATAATTGCGCGCGCCGGGAGAAGAATGCGCAGCATGTTCGTTCGATCGTTGTCCGGGCGGCACCGCGAGGTTACGCGGTGAATACCTGACGCGAGGCGTCGGCGTCGGGACGCCAGGAGTTCCTGGCAATCCGAGGGACACGGAATTACCCGTATCTTTCGGGCTGTGGACGCCGAAAAGCCTGATTAAGCGGAAGGGCGGCTCTGATCACAGAGGACGGCAATTAGCGGGCGGCTTCGCGATAAATCCGAGAATTGGATCCCGCGGAAAAGTAACGCGGGCTAACGAGCGAGTGGCTCAATCAGTCGGTTACTTTGCATCCGATAACCGTCGATGATAGTCCACCGATGCGATCCGTTGCGACAAGCCCGGCCCGGCCCGATGCTCGTCCTGAAACTGCGATTGTTTATGAATACCGTCCTAATGAAGTGGGAGCCAGGAGAACACCGGCCCCCCTCTCTCTCTCTCTCTCTCTCTCTCCCCTCCCTCCCTCTCTTTCTCTGTTCGAAGGGGATGGATGTGACACGAAGCCCCGACGCCGTATAACTTCCTGGGTGATTAACTGCTGAATCGCCAGGAACGCGGCGCTCACTGCCGCCGAGGTTTCGAGTTAATTGCACCCCTCGCCCGCGCCTGTAATTACGTGGACGGTCGCGCGGAATCGGCTCCGACGAAAAACTTAGGAACGCCAACGTTCCCGTGCATCCGTGTCAATAGCCCACGATTCCCTCGCACGCCGTTTATCCGGGAAACGGGGTTGGATCGATCCTCCTGCGATTTTTTACCCTGTTAACGCAACGACGCATCCTAGTTCTCAACCCCCAGAAAATCAATTGTGTTCCGTCGTAAACCATACTGCCTCGTAACGCGGCGTATTTCAGCTTCACGGATAATTTTTCGCGCGAAAAGAAACGCGATCTTTTCTTCTTTCTTCCGCTTGCGAATCAATTACAAGCATCAGCTATGTATTTGAAAAAGTATTCAATGTGTCCGGCCTCCTGCAACGGCACGCCATTTCTGCTAACCATTCCTGACGGAATGAACGGACAGTTAATGAAACCTGAGATTTACATTGCGATGCGTGAATGTGCATCGTTGATGCAACGCATTCTGGCATCTCATTATCCTATCAAGGCCGTCTATACTCAATTGGAGCTTTTTTGAGAAACACCAAGGACCTATTTCTATTCTATTTTTATGTTCGTTTGCGATAGTGGGTGAGCAACGAATCATCCATGGTTTGTAATTTTCTTCTTGGAGAACATTTCAATAATGAAGAGTGCCTCAAAAAGCCTTGATTGAATTTTTTTAATCAAAACCACCAGAATTTTACAATAGAGGGATTAAGATGCTATCTGAGCGTTGGGCACAAGTAGTTGAAAACAACGGCGACTATATCGTTGATTAAATTGTTTTATTTTGTTGAAATTGTGGGATCGTTAGACGAGGTAGTCGGGATGTAAATCACTACACAATATTACTCGCTGCAGCAGATTTTATTTTATTATTATTTTATTTTATCAGACGACGTGGGTATCGACATACAATGTTGCGTCGCCGTGCGCGAGGCTGCGTGCCTTTGTATACATATTTTTCTTTCGCCGAAGTGTCGGCGGACGACGGTCGCCACAAAATAAATCAGTTTAAAAATGTATTGGAAAACGACATTAATTATTACTAGGCCTGATATATTGCAAATAAAGAAACGTGTTCTCCGGAGTTTGACTTTAGAACCATTCTCCGTTAACATATAATTAGAATTAATTCAGTTACGGGCGTTTGAAGAATGCAAGGTGCGATGGTACTTTATCGGAGACATTCTTTTTTATATTCAATTATCTCGAGGAAAGGAGTCGAATGACTGTTCTCTCTTGTTCCAGGTAAGGAGAGCGGAAGATCTCGATGAAAGGTTTAAGTATGGGCACGGTGGAACGGCCAGGGACACCAGGAAATGGCAGAGCCGAACGGGTGAGATGGGTTTAATCGTAAATCGTATTACGATCAAATGACCGCGATCTACGCGACCCTCTCGCAGCGCTATCCCCGGCGCCGTGGCGACGAACTATTGTGTTGCGCCGACCGAATGAGGTCCTGCGAGATTTACGGGCGCGTCCTTTATGTTCCGCGAAATAGCGCCAAGGTAGCCCGGAGCTCTCTCGGTTTTCCTGACGAATGGCAATGCACGGCTGAACCCTATGATCCGTGATTTCTGCAGTCTCCGAAAACCGAGTCTCGATCCCGCGCGGGGATTTCTCCGCGGGAAGAAGCGAAGCTCGCCGCGAATGGTCCGAGACGCGGAAATATTTCAGGGCGCGTCTTTCGCTTTAAAGGATCCCGACGAAAATGCCACTGGGACCGGGGAAATTGAATCTCCGTGGCCGCGAGCATATGCAAATACCGTTCCGTGATTTTCTATTGAAAATATTGCTGTGACGTATATCGAAAAGTCTGTCGTAATTAATTGCCACGGTCGGTGCGCAGTCAGAAGTTACTGCACATTGGTTGCCCCCGAAATTTTGTTTCGTGTCGCAAATAATCTTAACACATTAACTGCCACGACAGTGATTTTTCACTGGGCTTAGAAATTAATTTTTATTATGTGAAAACCAGATGAACCGAATTTTACTAGGATCTTTAGAATTCAAAAGGGTTAAGACACAGCATCCCTTATAATACATTTTAAATTTTTAGTTTCAGTTTCATTAATTAAGTTACACTGATTTTGTGTGATTCTCTGGGTCTAATTTTTGGCACTTAACGTGTTAAACATCGTTTCGTTACTATCTTCATTTTGTTTCGTAACAACCAAGCTCAATTCTGCCGAGCTGCTAGTGAACTTTTTTAATATATTCCTTCGGCAACTGTTTTTCAAACTTCTCGCGATTCTTTGCCAAAATTTGATTTTCATTTACGACGCAACTTTTTAAAAATATTCGTACGTACATCCATCGCGGAAAGTGTTGTCAACTTATTTAAATTGTAGTAGTTGAAGGCTGCTCTGTACTCTCACAGCAAAAACGATTTCATAATTAAGATTTCCTTCAAGCCGATGTCCAAGTTGGCAAAGTAAATAATAAGAAAGGAGATCGAGACTTTGGGATCTACTTTAGACAAAAATATTGTAATTAACTCACGCGGATTCGCAGTGATGTTTGTTTCATTTTTCGAATACGTGAAATTTACTAGGGGATTAGGTTTACGGATGAAGATTTATACGCAATCGGTGCAGCAATAACGAAGGAAATGGTCAGCGGTTTAGGGAATACTAGAGGGTATTGTACACGTCGCGCACAAGTTAGGCTTAAGAGGTCTCGGAGGTCTCAGCCGGCTGTAATCACTATCATACCGCAATGTCAGAAACTAAGCTTCTTGAATTGCACATTACACTTAGCATGGCTTGGACAATGGTCAGACCCTTAATCTCTTACTTCCTTGCCGTTGACTTCCAAGGGTCCCAGGACTATTGTCAAGCTACAAAAATGGCACCTATTTGTCGGCAATTCCCCGCGTCCGTTAAACTCGCTTTCTTGCCGCCAATTAAAAACACTGTTCCCAAATGACGCGGCCGATCCGACAGTGCACGTTCTACTTTTATTTTACTTTCTTAATATGAAATAAAAAATTACCTTCACAATTAACGTTTACCTGGGTGCCTCTTAATCGGGATTTCAAAACATTTCGGCTGCGTGTTTAAATATAAAAATCTCGAAACTCGCTTCTTAGAAATCATTTTAAAATTAAATTTTATAAATACAGTCTCCTACTTTTTAGTTTTAACCCCTTGCCCTACAATGTCGAATCAGACTCGTGATGAAGATTCTGACCAGAGTTTAATAAATATGTATGTCATTAATTTCCTTTTAAACGAAATAAAATTCTATTTTGTTGTAGTTGATATATTGTATATCCTTTGGAGAAAACATAGGCATACAATAAATATAAACTAACTTTTTCTTCTATGAAATTCTCAACGACGAAAAATTTCTCATCAATATAATCACAAATTAAATAGTAGCGCAAGGGGTTAAAGCGTACTTATATGAAATTATAAGCTAATCGAGACCATCTGAGATTCCAAGCCGATACAATCTAAACTTCAGTAACACATGTTTCCACTTTTCGACTCTAGAGCATTTGTACCTGTCTCGGGACATGGTAAACGTTGTTAAGGAGATAAGCGGATCGATAGGAGGATCGTACCGCGAGGAGGATAATCGCGAGTAACGATAACGCGTGTCTCGATCAACGATCTCGCCGATTGATCTCGGTCGACGTTTGCCAGACAGATTGCATCTAATAGATTCTTTGCGTAACGTGACCGCAGCCGTGCCAGCCGACATCCCCTATGTTTGCCGTTCTCCAATGAATAGTTATTCCACGTGCACGCCACGGTCCGATACAGCTACTTCTATCCGGTCGTTTTCGATCGGAGATTGCGGGGCCGAATCGAATCATTGGAAATCGCGGCTATCGCGTCGGTGGCGTTTCGATTCGTAATTTTATCGGACGCGTATCGACCGGCCGTGTCTCGGCGTCGGCCAGACTCTGACAAATTAAACAGCCAGCGCAGCGAAACAGGTCGATCGTGATATCTATTTGCGAGATCGTGTCGAAGAACGCCGTGTCGATCGAGCGGATTAAACGACTGTTGTAAATGAGGAGAAAGCAGGACTGAATCAGGCTCTCGTTACGCTGCTCGGCCACCGTTTCGACGATATCTTCCGCCGTGTTCCCCTAAACGCGGACTCCTCCGGTTTTTACCGTTCGTACACTCCCGTCCACAAGTCACCGGACACTTGCTCGCTTTCGTCCTTTTGTACCAAACACCTCAAATTTCGACTCATCGGTCCACAACGCCTTTTCCCAATCTTCAGCAGTGTAATCTTTATATAATTTTGCCCACTGCAGTCTTTTTTCCTTATTTTGAGTCCTTAATAACGGGTTTTTAACTGCAACACACCCGCGAAGCCCTGCTTGCAAAAGACGTCACTTAACTGTTGTTGTACCAATTGTATCCTCTCGAACTTTGTTAACTTCCGCCGCAATTTCTGTTGCTGTCATCCTCCTGTTTCGTTTACTTAACGTTTGTATATAGCGGTCTTCATTTTCTGTTGTTTTTTTTTTTTGGACCGTCCAATTCGTTTTTATATTCAAAAGTATTAGTATCTGTTAACTTTTTCACTGTATCATGCACTGTTGATTTCGGAATTTTAGTTTCTATCGCAATTTCCCGCACAGAATAGCCTTCTTTAGCAAGAGTAATAATACTCGAACACTTTTGAACGGATAATTCTTTTCTAGAACTGCTCGTACTGATCACATGCACTGTCAAACTTGAAATGAAGAAGAAACAGCGACTTCGCCTTCGCAGCTCCATACTTATCTCTGTTTAGTCTAGAACTCCTGTTACAGTGTTTATAAACTCTTTATAATGTTCCAAATATAGTCCTCTGATGGTTTTGAACGTCCAAAGCGAACAATATATCCCAACATGTACCGAATGGAAACCTAACGAAATGAGTGTTTACGCATGCAGTTCCTTTTTTAAACGTTTATTTAAATAACTAATATTTATTTCTATTTTTACATACCGAAATTATCGTAAAATACCTAAGTATTACAAGATCAACAATAAAATCAAGCTAGAGAGTTGTATCTGTGTTTTAATCATTCTTTTGCTGAAAACGAGTAAGTGTCCGGTGACTTATGGACGGGAGTGTATTTACGGTTTCTAATCTCCTTTTGCCGTAGCCGATTTTCCGTCCCCGATTCCCCGTGCTCGAAATTCATATTGTTTTCGCCGGAATTACTCGGCCTACGTTTCGACCGCCGTTCATCGTGCTCCCTCGAACATCATATTCTCCACTTTTATATTTCAATCGTGAAGCATGCTAGAACCAACTAATTGGTTCTAGAATTTCGTTCGTTATACGCTCGCTCCATTCAAACGGAAACGCCAGAATCTCTTCCGAGCCGTTGATGGCGTAGAAACGTTGCGGGCATAGCGAATCTGTGCCATAACCGGGAACTTGGTTCGCTAGAAATAGTATTTCGCTGTACACAGCATTTTTAAACATTTAATACGACTCGACACGGCTTCCAGTCTGTGATGTATTTCTAGAATTCCTTTTAACACATTGATTGCCAAATTAGAAACCTCAATAATTCTCAAAAAAATTAAATGTATGATATTGAAGAGTCCTCCCACTTTCTTGCATTTTACAGAACCTCATCAAACTTGGTACAATGAATATATTAACGTAAACATTCATTTTAAAGTCTGAACAAATAATTCCGTCACCTATATATGGGTGGCATGGCAGTCAACGTGTTAAACATTGTGCTTGGCTAGGATTATACTACACTCTTTTGGACGTAAGGATTTATATCCAGGCACCCCTAAATTAGATCAAGGGACCATTGAGTTGTTTGAGAGCTGTGATAGACCGTCCTCTTTGCAAAGTTTTATTAGTTCTAAAGCGACTCCCTGACTAACAATAATATTTTTCATCACCGACCACGCAAGACGTACAAACTTTCTCTATAAAACAATCAGCCCACGTGTTCCACGTCTTCGTATTCACAGACCTAGTATTTTACTAGCAGTCTGAAAAATTCTTTTCTATCGCAAATTGAGAACCCGCAGAAGCAGTTCTGGTCGAAGAAAGTACCACACCCTTAGTGTTTGACTGGTAGACGGTCTTCTTTTTCGGTTTTCCCGGAGTCTATTAGAAACTATTCCGGTGGAAACCGATCGGCAAAAAGCGAATTCAGGATCAATTAGTACAAGTCCGGCAAGGACGAGGTTTCGCAGGCGATTGAAATTTCGTGGACGGATAAAAAGCTCGACGGGGGTCCTCGGGGGAGTTCGGCGACACTAATCGAGCAGCCCGATCGGTCGTCGATACCCTCGTTAGCGGATCGCTTGTTTTATATTTTTTTTTTCTTTTAGTTTTGTTTTTTTGTTGCGCGCATCGAACGGTCATCCGAGTGAATTAAGCGAGTCCGTGATGGTCAGCAAAGATACCGGGGAAACGAACCGAGCTAATTTCTTACCGCCGGGGGTCCGGGTCTCGTTCGACTTACTGCTATTCTCACGCTCGACACGATCCGATGGAACCGTCCTGTCCCTTTCTTCTGCCTCCTCGAATGATGCAATTATTAGCGGATTTCTCGGTAGGACGCTCCTGATAATGACAATCGACGAGTTTTTACCGACCGAGACCTATTCCCGGAGAAATGGACCCAGCGACCGGGCACATTTCGGGTAAATCTACTGGAACGAGCGGCCGATTGTGTTCGGGACCCTGGGAAGTAAGTGAACGATCGGGCTTTTTGCGTTCGACACGTTCGAATTCAAATGCAATTTAAACGCGCCCGATTAAAATAACGCTATTCGCGCATTTCGTATAGGGTCGTCCTCTATGCTCTTAAAAATTTGTTGGATTTTGAAATCATGGCTCCTTCAATCGGTCCTCGTGGCCTTTATCACCTAAGAGAAATTGTTCATTCTCCAATTATCGAATTACATGTACAGAAATCATATGTATAGAAACATGAACAGATGAAGCACAAAATAGAGAAATTATCAGATTTTCTAAGAGAAGAACTGCAGTTCTATGAAGTTTCTATTTCTTGCAATCGCTGCGCAAAATTTTTCTTTTCCATAAACCATTTTACTGATCATTAGACAGCGGATCTTTATGCAAAATATGCAAAAATATATGCAAGATATATGCAAACTATACTGGGTGTTCACGCTATTACTAGCCAGCGTTTTTCTTGTAAATAGTAAATATTAGAAAGAAATGGAAGAGGAAAAAGTAGTACTGTTTTTTATACGTAACACAATAGCGTATATAACTTTTTTGTGTTTATACTATTTCGTTAGATATGAAGGCGACCTTCAATTTTTTAAATAGAATGCTGTATATTTTCGTATATCACATGAAAGCGTGTGATGAAGAAACACGTAGAATGTACTCCACATGCACATATACTAATATTATTAACTCTGCATAGAAAAGTGTTTAGACCAGTTAATTTACGTTAAGTCACGTCCTTTCGAGTACAACACCATAGTGTTCATATTGGCACAGACTGTATCTTCTCGTTGTAAAATGTTTGTCACCTGAATTTCGGCAGTCCTTTCGTCACATTTTCATGACGATTGAAGGGTCGCTCAGCGAAAAGATTGAAATGAAACACGGCCTCTGTCGATCGCGAGAGCTAACAAGAATTTAATTTGGCAATTTATCGTAGCTCTTCTCAATTTTCAATCGAACCTGTCCGAAGGGTTTAAAAAATATTTTTTCGAGTGTCTGGAATCGACCGGTGGACGGCGCGACGAGTGCGAACCGTGTACGTACGATAATTTCGACAGAGCCTGTGCGACAGGCACCCGCGGCCCGTGTAAAAAAGAGAACAGTCGTTAATAAATCATTAATTCCTTCCATTTTTTTCCCCCTCGTCCGCGTCAGGAACGGCGAAATTGATGATTCGGCGGAACCGTGTTTTACGCGTAGCGAATTACAGTCTGTCGTTGCCCGAAAAACCGTAAGCTGCAATTTATAATCGCGGCTGTCGATAATTGACGCGGCGCAGATTACCGTTAACTGAATCGGCTGGCTCTCGAGAACCTCTCATTTTTATGCTTTATTAATTCCCGGGATTCGCTATCGCGAGCCACAGTGCGCCGGAAAAATTCATCAGGCTTCTCGGCTTGTTTCCGGTAACAAATAGCATCCCCCTCCCTTACCCCCTGTGTGTCACTGTCAATTTTTTCCATTGTTCCCGTGTGTAAACCGCTCGACTTCCTACGTCAATATCCTCGAGTCACAACTTAATTGATCGGGAATATCGGACGGACGCCCTGCTGGAAAAGTTTCTCGCCACTTCGGCATCGAACGTTCATTGTATCCGCTGCAATAATAAAAACAAACCTGCACGAGTCCCAATGAATCCACGTTTGTTAACTATTACTGTCAACTAGAACTATATTAAAATAATCGTACGGTATTATATTGTTTTGGAATTCTTGAAATTATTGAAAGAGGATTAGGGTTTGGACAATTTTTATTTGATTTCTGTTTTCTTCATTTTAAACCGTTGGTTGTCGTTTCTGTACATCGAGTAACGCCATTAAAATAATCGTACGGTATTATATTGTTTTGGAATTCTTAAAATTATTGAAAGCGGAAATACTAGGGTTTGGACAATTTTTATTTGATTTCTGTTTTCTTCATTTTAAACCGTTGGTTGTCGTTTCTGTACATCGAGTAACGCCATTAAAATAATCGTACGGTATTATATTGTTTTTGAATTCTTAAAATTATTGAAAGAAGATTAGGGTTTGGACAATTTTTATTTGATTTCTGTTTTCTTCATTTTAAACCGTTGGTTGTCGTTTCTGTACATCGAGTAACGATCAAGACAAGATTATAGTAGTCCGTCGATCTGTAGAAGATTATGCCAGGGCCTGGGATCGATAGTTTTCATAATTGTATAAACTGTGGGAGACCGTGGGCGATTGTCGAACGACCGTCAATCTATCGTCACCGCTTCGAGATTACAGTTTCGGTCTGAATTACCGTAAGACCGGGAGAAATTGAGAAGTTCCGAGGTCGTTCGAAAATGTCCTTTGATAGGGAACACTCAAAATCTCGTAAAATCTGAATCCCCGGTCTCTCCATTCTGCCGCGATATCTCATTCCGAGTGTTTCATTGCCGAGATAGGGCAGGGAAGCGTCAGGGAAACGGGTCCCGTGGAAGATAAACTTCTGCTTCTTAGGAAATCGTCGAATCCTCCGGCAGTCGAGATTGTCCATTCGATATTTTTACGGTTGCTGGACGCCGATACGGTCGGAAACAAATTTTCCGAGTACGTTTACGCGCGGAGACAGTTGTAGCCAGTGTTTATTAAATTTTTATGAGTTCATGGCAACGATAAAATTATAAAGAGGCCATCTTCTAGTCCATCAAATAAACTCCTTTAAGCTCGCTCTGGTTTTCATGGAATGGGTCGTTGAAAATTATCATAATTCGTACGAGCATGCACACCTAAATTCGAACGATAAAAATCAAATAACTTTAACCGTGGCATTTACCGATGTGCAAGTTTGAACTTTTCGGTACAGGATATACATACGTATTAAAGTCGTCTTTCCATCTGTCAATAAAGAATATAATTACATTATTGATCGAGACCCTATTAAAACATTTTTTATCGGAGAGTATTGATAGAAAGTAATCGAACGAATAAAATCATCACCCAGGTAGAATTCATCCGATAGAAATTGGTTTATACTATCGAATTCTATCTTGGTGCAGAAGTTTAATTCCCTAATGTATCGTATTTTTATTATTGGGAATCGAACTGAAAGCGGAAAAGGTTATACAGTGCCTAGCCAATTAATTCGAATTTCTGATACCTCAGGGAATGCAATAGTAATCTAAATTCTCCGCTATTGATTACAGCAAAGGAAAGTCAAGGGTTCGTTGCAGGGAGCTATGCCAATAGCACTCGTTTTGCGAGATGTTAAGACTGGTGAATAATTGTATTCGAGCGGAAATAGGGACAACAATTTTTTTATTTAAACTATTTAATGGAAAGGCAGTGTGTATGGGATAATATTGAATTTCTAAACAGCACGAGGTGTTAGAGCGATTCAAAATCTTTTCCTTGACATGTCAGAAATCTCAATTTTCTATAGTTGCTCGGGGATGTTAAGACTGGTGAATAATTGTATTTCAGCGGAAATCTTAAAGTAGGGACAACAATTTTTTTTTATTTAAGCTATTTAATGGAAAGGCAGTGTGTATGGGATAGCATTGAATTTCTAAACAGCACGAGGTGTTAGAGCGATTCAAAATCTTGTTTTTTAACATTTCTTTGATTTCCTTGACATGTGGGAAATTTTAATTTTCTATAGTTGCTCGGGGATCGGCGTAAATTCGCAAATGTCTGGCTGGGAGCAATCTGATTTGAATGCAGCAGCGTCTGGGCTAATCCAGATTTTTGCATTCGCTCCGCGAGGCAGTTCCGCGGGACGATACGGCGAGAGTCGACGGATTACATCGGATCCCTTTGTGTAATCGCCGCCGTTGTCTCGTCCCTTTTTAACCCCGTGCCAGCCTTTGTCTCCCCGTCACCTTACCAGCTCTCGAGCCTTTCGTTTCTTCTTCCCTGACGGCTGGGGCCGGCCGCAGAAATCTTATCTGATTTCCAACGTGCTGCACCGACTCGCATATAATTTCGCGCCGAGTACCCCGACTCGAGAGAGAGAGAGAGAGAGAGGAAGAGAGGAATGGTCGATACGCGGCTTGGAACCTTTCCACGCATAATGCGGAGATTAGAGTGATCCATGCATGCAACGCGGCCTCCGTTCCTGCCCCCGTTTCGAGGTTATATTCATTTTTAATGGGTGAATTAATGGGGCTGGATTACGTGTCACTTGGCACGAATAATTTCTTTGCAAATCCCTGTGGGACCCCGAACAGTCTCCAATTAAACGGTCCTGTTGTGCGACCTGGACGCCTTGATTGAGTCATCCGAGGACTCTGCATACACTTTTGCATTAAAGACGCAGAACGCGCTCGCTCTACACGAAACACGTCTCGTGCTACACGCCATTTTTCAGGAAACAGAATGCGTCACATTAGGATTTTCCTAAAAATTCCATAAAAATTTACCGAGGCCCTTCGAAGCGTATAGTTCAGATAAAAATTCAAATAAAGCAGTACATTGTGTAAAATAAGTTCTCGGAATTCTCACTTTCAAATCCCACAGTGCACGTATTGAAACAATATGTGCATTGCTTCTGATGGGGTCTACTTTGAAGGCGACAAAATAAATTTGGATGATTAAGTAAGCAATTTGAGTTTTATTTACAAATTCTGGGTACTTATTTTATATAATGTACAGTTTTACCGGGGTCACGAGAGACCCCTCGGCCCCATTCGAAGGCTAGAATGCCCTGCAAATGGAAAAAGGTGGAAGAATTTTGTTAGCAGTGTAAAAATGAAAGGAGTCGGAGGTTACGTGCAGGCACGGTCGGTCTTTCAATTGTTTGGCGAAATCCGTGGCATTTTGGCGGGGAATTTGAGATGAGAGGTCGCGGACGCGTGCCAGGTACCATTGGGCCGTTTCCGTAGGAATGCGGAACGAGTCGGGCCGAGAGGGAAAATTAATTTAGCAAGGTGCACGCGTGAAGTTCACTTTGACAAGTGTCCGTTTTACCACGCACGGTTCGCCGGATTAGCCGTGTTTAACGCGCGCGAATCTGCTCCTTCCGGCGTGAACTCGCGTCGGAGCTGGATGCAAATTTCACGAGCCGATTACGCTAAGATTTCGCGCCTCCCGTTTTAGGTGCTATTCGTGCAAACAGCAGTAAACGATTCTGCGAGGATTCTGCCTACTACTCTTAACACGTTGATTGCCATGTCACCCATATATGGGTGACGGAATTATTTGTTCAGGCTTTAAAATGAATTTTTACGTTAATATATTCATTGTACCAAATTTGATTAGGATCTGTAAAATGTAAGAAAGATGGAAGACTACTCTATATTACACATATAATTATTTTCAATTTTTATTTCATTAAATAACTTACTTTGGTTCCATGGAATTTTTTAGGGTTCTGGTTTGGCACTCAAAGTGTTAATATTTTTGTTCATTTCCTTATGCTGCAATTTTGCAAGGACACTGGCAGAATTTTCCTGTAACGCGAAGTTTAATGGTCCTCGGTTCCTCTTACACGGCGCCATTAGCATTTTGTAAATTTTCTTCCTCCTTGATAGCAATTTTTCAAAATGTAATGAGCGATGACACGTTTGTCGATGTGTACTTAAAATATCCGCTTCATTATTCAAAGTCAATTTGCATTGGAAGTTCGCTTCCAGGTGGAGTTGAAACGTTAAGTTGACATAGACGTCGATGCAAGGAGTGTATTTATGCCATTATGAAATGTATGTATAGATCAGCACGGGAGTAGTAAATTAGCATTATTTAAAAATAAATTTTGTAATAAAATTCATTTCATCTCGCTGATTTCATCCTATTTTTGGCTGTACGAAGGAATAATACCGGTTAGTAAAATTTTCACGTCATTAGCTATAAACGAATCGAATTAATTTTCCATCTGACACGTTGACAGACACGTTTGAACTCATTCCGTCGCTTCAAACGTTCAATTTGTATTAAATTTGAATTAAAGCTCCTTGAGGCTGCGGTTATGCAAACGTATATTTCCACAAATTTTCATGACAACACCTGCGGTATTATCGAATTTGTCACAGGAACATAAAAGTTAAATTCCAGTTCACAGAATTGCTACCTTATACTCGAACGCATTGAAATTTCATTCGCGATAACAGAATTCATAAAATTTCCACTGGACTGTCAATTTGGCATCAAAGAAAACAGTTTAAGTTGGAGAAACACCACTTTTTTATGAAATTAAATTTTTATTACGGTGTACTGAGTACATCAAACTGTGTAAGAATCTACAGATAAAAGGTTACAAAATTACACAATTACACAATTCATATCAAGAAGTACTTTCTTTGTGGTTTGTTTGCACAAGCAAAACTATGAACAATGGCAGCATTGCATATAAGCAGACTGCGGATCTTTATGCATTTATAACAAAATTGAGTAGATCAAATTTGAAATTGTAGGAAAATTTAGACAATTTCAAATGTCAATATACCATTTCTCATCTATTAAAACCAGCAAGTGAAGAAATAACATTCTACTTGGTTTCTGTTTCTTGAAATCGATGCAGACAATTTTTATTTCGCATAAACAGTCTACATATAAGCATTAAACAACTCGTTCAGATTTTGCGTGTCCTGTGGGCACAGTGAACGCGTTAACAAAAGAATTTGTTGAACAGTGCCGAAAGGTTGAATATTGCAGCCGGCTCGGTGTATTCCGGAGTTTTCGATTTTTCCACGCCCAGGGACGTGCGAAGATCGACGATGTAGTTGTTAGCGTGGGTTCAAGTGTCGATGGAGAACGCGCGTGCAATAAGTGGAAAGCGAATTGCCCGGTAAACTAATTTCCCTTCCGTGCAATCGTTAATTGCCGGCCGGTCGAGGGAAATATTCGACGAATTCCCCGGAGCCGGAAACGACGTTCATTAAAGGACGCCCGTGAAACGATACAATTCGATAAATCGCGAAACCAAAATCGCGGATGAACGGAGACGCGGAAAAGGCCGGGCAAGGAACGATGCAAAGTGGTGAAATTGGCGAATACCTCTGTGGCTCGCTGTTGGCCAGTTCTGAATATTTCGCGTGCTCGATAGAACGCTATACTCGGCTACACGCAGTTGCGAAAGTTTCGCTCGACCCGTCGAGTTACCCTGCGACGCGACGGGGTTACAATTTAGTTCGTTAACAAATTATGCTCGCCCCGCGGGACTCGCAATCTTTTATTCAAACCGCTTTCCGGAAACTGGCGATTTAGTTCGGATGCGATAAAATTGATCAGTCTCGACTACGTATCCGAACTTCGCGATTAGATCTGCGCCGATAAATTTGCCACAATTTCGCTGCATGTGATCGCGTAATTCTATACGCTCATGTTCCTATATCATGTTTAACATATAATATCATGTTCCGTAAATTGAATTCGATCTGTGCTGATATTCAATTTAACTCGGACGTTTAGTACACGAAGAAAATATTAATATCAACCCCTAGCACTCGAATGGCGACTTTAAGGCGACGCTACAGATTACTGTATCATTATTCAATTCATTTGTATTTAATAATTTACACTCCCTTTGGACTTATAAGCTTGAGTTTGCTTCTCTGCCTTTAAAGAAAGTAGCTCGAACAATTATTATAGAATACACTGCCGCTCCTTTCTTTGACGTGTAAACCTTTGACACTTTGACTGCCAAACTAGAAGCTTAAAAAATTCCATAAATCAAAGTATTATTTAATGAAATAGAAATTGAAAGAAATTAAATGTATCACATTGAGTGGCCCTCCAATTTTCTTATATTTTACTGATCCCAATCAAATTTGGTACAAAGAATGTATTTAACGTGAAAATTAATTTTAAAACTTGGACATGGCAGTCAACGTGTTAAATAAGGGAAAATTTGTTCGCATCCTTCAACGATTATTTCATTTTTACAAAGTTGAATACGAATGTGATCACTGTCCTAAGACTTGTGAGCGGGAGTGTACACATTGAAATTTAGTGTTCAAGTACTTCCGAAAGTATTAATTGAAAAAGCTGGCTCTACTTTGGCCATTGTTGCTACCACCACCGATCCGTTTAGTTTTTCTTGCCCCGTCATTCAATATCTCGGACCATCGGCGCCATTGAGAATGACTGGGACGTCAGGGGCTAATCCCGTGAGCAAAGCGATCGCCTCGTTCGGCATCTAATTTCCCGCGGAAATCTCGAATGAAATTAGATCTCGTCAGTGGAAAAACGTCGGACCCGTTCCGGATCGTTTACAAGATTCTTCCCGGGGAAGTGGCACGAGCTTAGTTCCGCGGATATATTCGCCGTCGACGATAGTAATGGCTCCCGCATGAAAAGGATGCCCGGAGTCATTGTGCCGGCATAAAGAAACCGTGGATGTGCAGCCAGCCCCCGGGTCTCGGCCCGGGGTTTTTTATCTGTAAATAATACTTCCGTGCTTTCCGCAGGTTTATACACGTTATTTCGCTGTGATGTACAACGCACGCGGACGCGTATTTGTTCTACGGCCAACCTTCCTGCCCACCCTTTCTCATCCCCCGTTCTTTCTTCCCTCTTTCGCTGGTTCCTTCCCTCGTTCCTGTTTTTCAGCAGCACACGTCATTGGTCCGAATGTCAATTAATTCTATACACGGTATTCAGTTCTTTTTATTTAACCCTTATATGCCCAAACTCTTATCTCCTTTGACAATTGTTTCCTAAAAAGATCGGAACAATGTTTATGAATGTTTTTCCTCCGGACAAGGTTACTTTGATTCATAGCTTCAAAGTAGAAATTACATACCTTAACCCCTTGCACTACTATTTATTTTGTGATTATAATGATTAGAAATTCTTCATCGTTCAGAATTTCATAGAAAGAAAACTACAACTAAAACAAAATAGAATCTTATTTCAGTTTAAAGGAAATTAATAACGTTCACATTTATTGGAGTCTATTCAGAATCTTCATCACGTGTCCGGCTCGTTATTGTAGGACAAGGGGTTAATATACGGTCGAATTTATTTTTACTCTGGTTGTTTAGACAAAAGTTAACTAGCACCCTTACATAGAAAGCGCGTTCATTGAGGGGCTGAAAAATTCTTAGTTGCTTATTTCAAGAAATTTCTAAGATCTACGTTGTGTAAGAGGTTGCTGCTGGCGGTGTGCCTATGTGTTTTATAATTTCATTCTCATAAAAAAGAAATTCTCATATGGGTTGCTACCAGTTCATTAAAAATCGATTTCTAAAATTGTAGATCAAAGTAGTCTGTAGTAATTGTAGGTTAAAATAGATTATGTTCTGCTGTGTTTCATAATTCCATTCTGTAAGAGGTTGCTGCTGGCGGTGTGCCTATGTGTTTACCGATCAAAGCACATTGCCGCGACCACTGTTCAAGCCGTTACGCTCTTTTCGGCGTGTTGCCGATGCCGCTGCGTTCTTTGCGGCATGGTACCCTGGCGATGAGCAACGTTGTCGCGATGACCGGCATCGTTTTAGATGTTTCCGATATAAAAGCGGGCCTCGAGGACCACACACTTCAGTTGTCGCACGACCACGAGCAAATCGACATCACGTACCTTAGCTTACAGTTGCTTATTTCAAGAAACTTCTAAGATCTAGGTTGTATATACTGAAAATGTTTCCATCAGGAGTGTTAACCCTTAGCACTTGACTGGCGACTGTAAAGCGCCACTAATAATTGCAGTATTATTATTTTTTACAGTATTTAATATGTTCGTATTTAACCCTTAGCACTCGAGTGGTGACTCTGAAGCACCACTAGAAATTATTCTGGCATTATTTCAAAGTAATTACAAAAAATATTACAAAATATTTGTTCCATTACGAAATTTGTATTCAACAGATTACTAAACATTTAAATATTGTACGTGGAAATCGGATCAGTTTCGTATGAATAAAATGAAAATATTCTAAGACGGAAGAAAAATATAGTTTTAGAATGAAAATAGCGCCGAGTGCAAAGGGTTAATAAATTACTAAACTCTTCAGTATTGTACGCGTAAACTGCACCATTTTACAACATGAAAAGAAATATATAGGAGAGAAATATCTCTAGGTCGAAAGAAATTTTGGAGTTAAAATAGCTTCGAGTGCAAAGGGTTAAATAATACTTGCAAGCAAGAATAATTCATTTCGTGTTCACCAAGGCAAGCTTGCTCAGCTGTTTTTAAAGAATTTTTCAGTTCTACATATTATTGTGAACATTTCTATACAAACTACACAGTTCCACAAATTAGACTTCTTCATTAAAAACAGACATTTCTACACTGTTACTTTTTCCGGTTCAATCAGCCCCCGCAAGACTTTGGCAAGGATCATTTCGACCCAACAGCGTCTATAATCATGCGCATGTCGTTGAAACATGTCCTCGGCTCGGAAGCTTTCCATAAAGATTCGATGACACTCGTGAAAAGTATATCGTTCCCATGAAGAGTCGCATTCCGCACAGGCTCGATGATACTTCCGAATGCTGTATTTATTTCGCTAACCACTCGTAACCTTTCAAAGTATACCGTTACGATTCGATGCTATTTACATTATGCTCGGTTCCCTCGTTGCTCGGGGCTCCCATTACCGGACAAATGTAAACGGAAGCTCTTTATACGCCACGCGTCATTTTATTCGCAGGGGTTGCGCGTCAAACGCGACGCTCTGTCTCTCTCCTCGTCTCTTGTTCAATTGTCCGGAAGCGATTCGGGAAGACAATTCACGGTCAATTCTTGCTAATGGTTGTTCCGGAATAAATGAATTCCAGATTTGAAAATACGCAACCCCAGGTTTTTCCACGGAACCGGGGATTTTTATTTAGGGGTGTGTTTGAAGAGTTGTTTGAAATATTTCACGTCCGTTGCTCGAGGGGGTAGATCGACCGGAATGGGTCGCCAACTCCGAGTAGTTGAAATTCTTCGGCCACTGTGAATTATGGGGAATCATCCAGATTTTATAGATTCGTGGGCTGCGACCACCCTGAACGATTCTCATTTTTGAAGTAATTTTTCTCGGTTCAAATCTATGAAATTCCAAATCTTATCGAACGAAGTGAGATTTCTAAAGTGCATAACACATCGATCAATAAGTCCCGGGACTAATTACATATTCATACCGTCTTTTGTTTTTACCAACTTATAAACGACACCTGTCAAAATTTCATAGTATTCCAACCATTTGTTCTCTAGCTACAGTTGTTTAAGTGAAGCTACTTTTGTAATCTTCGAAGGAATGGAAAAATCTGAGTTTCGTGTTTTCATAAAACATTGTTTTTTAACGGGAAAACGTACCGTTCAAGCTCAGCGATGGCTTGAAAATTGGATGGCTAGTTACTTGGATTCTGCTGAATGAAGAAGAATTTTTGCCAAAAAAATGTTGTTTTAATAGTTAGTCCCGGGACTTATTGATCAATGTGTTACAATTCGAATGTATAATTGACACAATTTATAAAAAGGACTTCGTCCTGCAGCCGACCCGTGCTTTGACGTTGGAACCCTGCTTTTTACGTTTTGGTTCGCACGATGAAACACAGCGTTTAATGTTTCGCTGCAGCTCCGTGAAAAGCGTTTCGCACGAGCGGAGTGAACGACCCCACCACTATACGGCGGCGCCGCACCACGATTAATAATAAATATACATGACAGGAGTTCTCGATTCTTACAGTGCCGGCAGCACGATTTCCATAACACGAGCTGTCTAACAGAAAATGGCCGGTACAATTAATACGGTGGAAGCATTTTTATATTCGCTGTAAGTGGCGTGTCCTTCCCCTCGCTTCCCCTCCGTTTCTCCTTTCATTTTTCCTCGGGCGAAACCAGCGATTCCGTGAAAACCGCTCGTCCATTAACCGCGTTTGTCAAGTTTATCCGGTGTAAAGCCGCGAAGCGGTTCTACATTATACAGGAGTCGCGTGTCACGCACCTTTCCCTGCCCTCGCGAGCGTCATTGTTTGAGAACGAGGGTGGTGGGGGTATTTCTTCGGTGAAATAAATCGGCAGAAGTGCACTTAAATATTTATCTCGCTGTTAGTGCGCGCCGAACTCCGGACCGAAGTTGGCGGAGGGCCCGGTTAAATAAACGCCCGCGCAATATATATATCCTCCGGCGACCATAAAAATGTAAAACGACTTTATTTATATGACACGCGCGGCGCACGCACCGCTGGGCTAAGGGAGAATCTGACCCCGTTGCGATGCTATTTAGCTTCCGGTTTCGCGCACAGGCTACATTGTACTGCCTTCCCCTTCACCCCGTTACACCATGACATCCTGCCGGCATTCGTAACACAATGGACCTGGGCCGTAACTAGTTTCGGATCACGTAGCTTGTCCTGAAATATTGACGGCCCCGCGATAAATACCAGCCGCGCCACGTGGGGGACAACGTGCGAGAATTTTTTGGACCGCCACCAAAAAACCGTCTTTTTTACTCGGCGATCTCGGCTGCACGCGAATCAGCTCGCTGCGAAAATAATTGCGGTTTTAAACTTCGAAATCGCGAAGGCTCCGCTAGATTATCACAGGATATAAACGGAATTTTGACTACCTTTGGCTATCTTCGTTGTTAACACTAAACCTACCAAGCACAAAACATATAAAAGTGAAACTTTTCATAGAAGGGAGAAGACTGAATTTATTTAAATTTTGTACGACTTTCACTACAATATATGCTTGAATAAAGAAGTCAATTCAGTAATTTCCTACAAATACGTTTTTATAATATCAATAATTGTGAGATAGAAAAGCGGTCATTTGACCGTGGTAGGTTTAGTGTTAAAATGTGCTGTTAAATGCATTCTTCGTGAAACCTCCGTCAAGCTCAGAAAATATTTTGCAAGTTTCCTGCTGAAGTAACATCGCAGCACTTTCGAAACTCGCGGACATTTAGAGCAACGACCATGTATATCTGTGGAAGCGTCCGATGGAAGTTTTGCCTCCTTTCGACAGCTGCTCGCCGACGGCCGCAAAAACTGACCTAACCAGTCCCTCGCTTCAAATTGGACTATAAAAATCCCGCGCGAGAAATCGGTGTCGGTTCGTGCCTCGGAGCAGTACAATAAATCTACGGGAGCTCTAGGGAAACATCGCATCCTTCGGGAAACGCTACCCAATGATTACCAGAGTTATCAACTTTTATTGTACGATCCGTACCGTTTACACGTAAACTTCAATTTTTCGTCGACCTTAACACGATCGCTTCCCCTAATTTCCCTGGCAAACATCCTTCTTGTATTTACACCGTAGAAAGTTATACAAAATAAAAATGGTCTCCTTTAACACGTTGACTGCCATGTCACCCATATGTGGGTGACGGTATTATTTGTCCAAGTTCTAAAATGAATTTTTACGCGAATATATTAATCGTACCAAATTTTATTAGGATCTGTAAAATGCCAAAAAGTTGGAGGACTACTCAATATCATATACAGTGAGTAACGAAAGTATTCGAACGCCCTTTAAATCAGTATAACTTTTTTTTTTAAGTGAATCAAACGACCTGACTTTTTTGAGGAGTTAGAAGAATTGGTTTTCCAAATGATGTGTAAAAAAGATTTTGAAAAAATTGCAATTGGTAAGAATTACATGAGAAAATAAAAATGGCACTTTTCACAACTTTTTTATTTGAACCTGTAGTGAAAATTTAAAATATGCGTTTTGTAGATATATGTTAGTTATATACATACTGAAAATTTCATTGAAATCGGTTAACATTGTCATGAGATACAAACGTTTAAAGATGATTACATAAGGGCGAAATTCCCTGGCAAGATCAAAAATCTGCGACTTTTTCACCCTTAAACTCTCATTTTGAAGTGTTTGTAGTTTATTGCAACGTTGACCGATTTCGATGAAATTTTCAGTACGTGTATAACTAACAGAGATCTACAAAACGCATATTTTAGATTTTCATTACAGGCTCAAATAAAAAAGTTGTGAAAAGTGCCATTTTTATTTTCTCATGTAATTCTTACCAATTGTAATTTTTTCAAAATCTTTTTAACACATCATTTGGAAAACCAATTCTTCTAACTCCTCAAAAAAGTCAGGTCGTTTGATTCACTTAAAAAAAAAGTTATACTGATTTAAAGGGCGTTCGAATACTTTCGTTACTCACTGTATATATATTTTTGAGGTTTCTAGTTTGGCAGTCAAAGTGTCAATTGGAAGACATCTTCTTTCCCCAGTAATTTTAAAAACTTTGAGTTCAAATCCCTCTTGCATACTTTTCTCATAAGTGCACAACACGCAGAAAAATGTCCTGCCATTAAATCAAGTTTTACAAAGTATGTTATATTAGATTGGAGAAGAATTTTTACAACAATTTAACTCAGAAGAATTCCTAGTTAATTAATAAAATATCCCATGTATTTATAAAATCGCCCCACTGAAAAGAACAATAACCCTTTGTCGCCGACGCGAACGGGTGCCATTCATAAAAGGTCTCTATTCCCGCATAATTTGAAAAAATTCTAGCAAAAGGAAAAAATATTTGTCCAGCGTAATTCAATAAGTTCCGAGCGAAGAAAGTTTTAATGAAAGTCATGCGCGTGCTGTACAAGAGGGACTACTTCCAAGAGGATGAATCAATTTAGCTAATGAGGATAATAGCCTAATAATTAACAGCGGAGAATCCACCGTCGCTAATCCGGCATAATTAGCTTCGTTATTTTTTCATCCCCGTTCCGTGAATTCCGCTCGCCGCGTGCTCGAGATTAAACAGGTGATGCACGCGCGAGCTTTCACGCTTTTATTAGGCAGTGGGACCTAAAATTACACACTTCGTACCCATCAACCACCGCTCTTCGTCTCGCATCGCCTTACAACGGCGGCTGCTGACTGGAAGCTCGACTTTAAGTGGCCGAGACCCGTTCGTTTCGGCTCGTAAAAATGAAACGATCCGCCGGATACGAGATTTGTATCGAGTGCCGAAATCGTCGTTGAAATCGTCGCCGGATGCGATTTTCAAGATCGATCTTGCCGATTCATTGCACTCGTAGGCGGTCGGGAGGGGGCTCTTCAGCGAATTGAACGGATCCGAGATCCATCGAGACGATACCTCCTCGCGATACACAAAATGTGGATCTCAGCCTTTTTATAGGTGTCGCCGATAAACGAACAGCGAAAGCTTGCGGATTATCAAAATTTATATTTCACCAGCTCGTATGCGGTTGTTCATTCAATTTTTTCCCCGGAAATAAAATGCTCTTGCACTCTACCGGCGACGTTTAAAAATTTGCACGCTTTATTTCAATCCACGTTACTTTGAAAACAATGTCCCAGTTTTTAACGGTTATGTTCTTAATACAAGAAAAATATGGCACGGGTCACAAATATCTTTGCTTTTTATTTTCTGTATTTGCCTTTGGGTTACAATTTACTTTTGCTCTACTTAGAATTTATTTCTCATTCCCGTTGACAAGTAGCAAAAATTTTAGTTACCTGGATAACTTTAAATTGATTTACACGTGAGAGATATTTAGACGTACACTTAAGATAAATTTTAAATGTAGATGTAAGGGTTAAACAAGAATTGTTTTAACACTTTGACTGCCAAACTAGAAACCTCAAAAATTCCATAAAATCAAAGTGTTATTTCTCGTTGAAAAAAATGCAATATATGATATCGTGTAGTCATCCAACTTTCTTGCATTTTACAGATCCTAATCAAATTTTGTTCAACGAATACATTAACGTAAAAATTCAGCAGTCAACGTGTTAATATTCGACGAAAATGAAACGAATTGTAAACTAAAGTGTTGACGTTCTTGATGAAGAGCTAACGAGAACACGAATTAAAAATATTGGACAGGACAGATAATTGCGAGCATCGCACTTGGAAGTACCAAAATGGTTGGAAAAGACTGAGATTAGCACGGTAAATAAAATTCGGGTCACCGCGAGCAGAGAGGATATACCAGATAAACACATTCGTTGCTTTAGGTACTCCGAGCAAATGATCCGCGCATAAAATTGTATGGTATCGGGGGAGGCTTTATGCGGTGGATATATTTTCTTCCAGATGGAGGAGCGCCGGGAACTTTAGGGTCACCCTCATTTCTTAAAAATGTATTCGAAGGAGGCGGTCTTAAAGTTGCCTTCGCGCGCTCAACCCTAAGAAACACTGCTCCCATCAAACATCTTTTCGCGAGGAAACAAGCCGCTTCCTTTACTCGGCCCATATGAGATATTCATAAACATTTTCATTCCTTCTAATATACGACGCCGTGGTTAGAAGATGAAAAATTTCCATCGTAACCGCATTCGCTGAAGAACCATAAATCCATCAAGTGGACAAGAAAATTAATTTCAATTAATACGCCTCCCATTAACCCCTTGCACTATAATATCGAGTCAGACTCGTGACGAAGACTTCGAACAGAATTTTCTAAGTATGTATATTATTAATTCCCATATTCAATATTCAGCTATTGCAGACCACGTGGTTATACAATATTTTTATACTATTTTTTCTATTAGATTATAGGCATCGAAGAAGTTCTAATCATTGCAATCGTAAAATAAATTGTAGTGTGTGCAAGGGGTTAAAATTCCCCAAATAATTTCTTCGTATAGAAAAACCAATGCTTAAGTTTACAAAATTAATTCGACGCACTTACGATTAAGAATTTGTAAGTTGAAAAAATGTTTTAAGGACATGCGTACAAAAATTGGTAGCAAAGATTTCGGTATTAGGATTTCAGTTTCTCCAATAAAGGGGCGTTTAATTAAATCTGCAGACCTGGAAATGGAAAAAATTTGTTGCTATCACTACTGAAATTCGAAGTGACACATTCTCAACCCCTAATGCGACAGAATTCGGGGTTTGAGTTTTATTCGGCGACGTTCATCTAGACCGTAGATGCATCTTTTACGGGGATTTGAATGGGAAGCCTTTGGCCGGTCATGGGATCGAGTGTTGACGCCAAGTGAAAGTTTAAACAGTCCTCCTAGAGCCGGAAGTCCCCCGTGGTTTCGACGAGTGTTGTTCCGTACACATTCCCATTCGTATTGAAGCAGCCCTTAGGGGCACTTAAACCACTCGACAGAAAATGCAAAAGAATCACGCGCCAACGCTCACCCCTTTCCGGGGGCCAGGATTTCGTTAATCCCGGTCGGCCATGCATTCTGAATTATCCTACGAGCCGTGCGCGCGCGTGTACGTGCGCGATAAATTTATTGGCGTCAATGAAATTTCGGGGCTCGATATTGCCTCATGAATGTCCACGCAACGCTCCCGGGGGTGATAATTGAGAAGCCAGACAAAAGGGGGTTTGAATTTCATATTTCACTAATTGCCGCCTAAAATCTCGCCCCTCTTGTTTCCTTTGATCCCCCTCCTATTCAGCCTCCTTATTAAATAGGACGCGGAAACACTATAATTCACGGATTACGCGGACAAAACGCAATCAAATCGCGTCAGGGATTCTTATTCTAATATCTTCAAATTTCATACGCGTCGCGTTCAATTCTCCTGCATAGTATTTATCAATGCTCAATTTAATTAACACGTTGATTGCCATGTCACCCATATTTGGTTTACTTGTACAGGTTTTAAAAGGAATTTTTGTGATTATATACTCATTGTACCAAATTTTATTAGGATCCGTAAAATGCAAGAAAGTAAATTTTTATTTCATTAAATAACACTTCGATTTTATGGAATTTTTCAGGTTTCCATTTTGGAAGTCAAAGTGTTAATCGTCTCGATTCCTTCGGTAGCACAGCACCGATGAAAATATATTCGAAATACTTAAACTCCCGGTGATACATTCCGCGAAATGAATTTTTCTGATTGCTTATATTATTAAATCGCACGCTTCCGTGCATTTAGAACGTTTTAACAGGTGGAAAGCGCAGGGAGATTCATATTTTAATATAATTCCGTGCCGCGTTCAATGTTAAGCGCTACCGTCCCTGATTTCATTATATTCGTCGTGAAATTCGCGAAATCCCTGCCAAATTTAAAACTGTCCAGAAGTCGCGTGCAAAAATGTCCTCGCGAGCAGAAGTCGTTCTCGAATCGGGAATATGTGTGTAACGGCCGGGATACTCGAATTTCCGACTTAAAATAATTCAACGGTAAATAACAGTTCGGCGCCTTTCATCGAACGTAATCTCGTTCCGTCGAAATCCCCGGGCACGCAATCTTGCGAAGACGAATTAATCTTCCGCGTCATATTTTAAACGGAATAACGCGGGAACGTAGCACGTAATTTATTTCGCGGATCCCGTATAAATCGTTCCCGAGCTGCTTGTTCCCCCGGCAAGGAATTGCGCGAATTGTTCGAAGGATGAAGATGTAAAACCCTGGCGTGGTGTGTCGTTCCGATACGCGAACGATCGCGAGCATTCCACTCGTTTCTGGATAATAAAAACCCGTACTTCTCGTTTTAAGAACGGCGTTCGCCGCCGGCCATCGCCTATTTTTTTTTCCTCTCTCTCTCTCCCCGAAACCGCGTAAATAGACTTTACGAGCGAGCCGCAAAATTACTGGACCGTTCTTTTATCACCGAAACACTTTCATTTCGTCATCGTACGAGTTTCCCTTTTGTGATCAGAAATGCGGCGAAAATGGCCGGGCATAGCTCGTTTTATCTACCGGCTGAGAAATTGTTACGCCCGATGCCAATAAAATTGCTATCCGGATTCATGTCTCGAAGCAAAATTACTGATCTTGCTGGCGAAGCAATGTTCTTTTTTGCTGTTCTAATGGCTTCTCTGAAAACGCATAAATGCAGGTGCACTTTTCAATTTTGTTTGTAATTATGTTATTAGGCTGAAAATATGACCTGCAGATTTATCATTTTGAGGCACGGAGCTGATCTTCTTCATGTCAAGATTTTATTTAGATATCTGATTTCAATTTTAAATTTATTTCCATGTTAATACTTTGACTGCTAAACTAGAAACCTCAAAAATTCCATGAAATGAAAGTAAGTTATTTAATTAACACGTTAACTGCCACGTCAGTCACATATGACTGACAGTGATTTTTGACTGAGTTTAGAAATTCTAAACTTTCGAATTCAAAAGGGTTAAGACAGCATCTCCTATAATACATTTTAAATTTCTAGTTGTGGTTTCATCAATTAAATTACTCTGATTTTGTAAGAATTTCTGGGCTTGATATGAAATGTATGATATTGAGTAGTCTTCCAACTTTCTTGAATTGTACAGATCCTAATTAAATTTAGTACAATGTATATTTAATATATTAACGTAAAAATTCATTTTAAAACCTGGACAAATAATTCCGTCACCCACATATGGGTGACATGGCAGTCAACGTGTTAATCAACGTGATTGTTGCAAATCGGATATTTCATATGAACCAACCTAGTGTATTAAATTTAAAATTCCGCGCGGTAGATTTACAACGGCATTCAATTTTTATAGAAACCTCTATTTCATTGTTATTCGCGTGGTCGCCCACTTTTCGAGTACATAATTCAGCAGTTAATGCAGATGTCTTAAATCAATTCCAGGAAGAAGCATTTCAGAATGCAAATCTGCTTCGTTTTATGCACGGCAAGAAGTTTAACGGTTATACTTCCTTGACTTATGTTTCTTTCGCGCAGCTTCACACGGACTTCTAGCCTATAAAATATTAACATATACAAGAGTGCTATCCACAATCCTAGCAACATATTGGGTATTTCTCAAGCCCAGTTTGTTCCTCTAAAAGAAGACAATTTCCACGAGTTGAACATTAATCGTTCTAAAAATGTACTGTTTCCAAATGTTGCTAAATTTCCAAAGGATGTTCCAAGATAAATAGGTGATTTTATACTACAGATTCACAAAAAATATAAGGAACAAAAGAAAATTATCCATTCAAGGACTAGATAAGGTAAAGGCATCAGTAGTTGACCATGTACCGTGTACTACTGGTGCCTTCACCTTAATGTTTTTAATTTTGGACTTCTTCTTGGTAGGGCGTCCGGGAGATCAGCCATAACTCCGTAGCAGATCAATATTTCTGACTAGTAAAAATTGCGAGATACTTCTAAGAGTCAATCGTCTTGAATACAAAAAATATTTTTCGGTTCTGCAGTTGTTGAGAAAAAGAAAAAAATTGCCGACTTTCTTTAGACTTCTTGACATTGTGGAAGGCGTTGCGTTGGACATTGCCACGAGTGTACGGGATTATGATCGGCGGATATTCAGCTGGACCGCTGATTCGCGCATCCGTCTTGATCCGACACTTATTATGCGTGCGTACGCGATAAATCTGTCGGCTGGGGCAAAAGTTCAGGTCGTAACTTAGCAGTAACTTCGCGCCGTTATGCAAGCCCACAAAGGTGGAATCGTGAAACTGGGAGCAGCAGCAGCAGCAGCAGGGACAAAAGTTCAGGGATCTCATGCAAATTTCATCTTCTTCGGCTAATAAAATACACCGCCCGTCTTACGGCCGCCTGTAAAGCCCTCAGATTCCACGGCGACTCGCCCACCCCCGCCGACCTGTACATTTTTTAACGTAATGCCTGCGCTGTTAATTTCGCCGGCACGCTATGCTCGCTCCTCGTCCATTTCTTATGCGCCGGAATAATCATTAAACCCCTGATACTCGGTAAACAAAATTACGATCCCCGTCCCCTGCGTAATTTGTGCTAAAGATTACGCATAAATATTTTCCAGAAACGCCTGCGTGGGCTTGCCTCTCCATAACCGAAAAATGTCACACTGTCCCACCCGTTATTTAACACTTTCAGTGCCAAACTGGAGACCTAAAAAATTCCATAAAATCAAAGTAAGTTATTTAATGAAATAAAAATAAGTAGTTCTCCAACTTTCTTGCATTTTACAGCTCCTAATCAATAGACTGTGGATATTTATGCAATTTGCAATTTTTTTTAGAGGTATTTTAAGAATGTAGAGTCACGTAACATTTTATTTTCAGTAGTAGTACCTCTGGCAGATCTGAAATAAATAAAAATTCTACTAAATTCTGTTGAATGTCATGTTTTAGCATTTTTAGAAAATTTCCAGGGGCCATAAATGCATAAAGATCCGCAGTCTAGTCATCAAAAATTTGGTACAATGAATACATTAACGTAAAAATTTATTTTAAAAACTAGGCAGTCAACGTGTTAAATTCCTATACCTTACGCTCTCGTGTTCCAATTGTTTATAATATCAAACAGTTCTTCCTATCGATATGTTCGTATCTTTCCATTAATTTTATTCGGATATTACTGTACGTGTGTTCATTAAGGAACAGGGAAAAGCAATATTATTTCAGCATGAAATTTAAATATTAAAATAATACTGCGGTGAATCTGCAGCACAACGTCGGAATTCAATTCGAAACGTAGACAATTTAGAAGAGGTTCTCGCAGTCGCTCGAATTCTTCCTTATTTCCAGCGGGTGGAAGATCACCTGAATTCTCCGTTGCGTTGGAAACCGGTTTACAATGGCCGCGCGTAAAAAATGCCAAGTGACGCATCGATGTTTACGCGCGTGCAAATCGTTGATTAATTTCCCGGATCGATCGCCGGACAAGGGGGCAATTCGTCTCCGGCGTCAACGCGACCAGCGATTAATTGCGATTGCTAAGCGGGGGCCGGTCAACTGAATAACAATTGCTCGGCTAATAGAATTAATGACCGGTCCCGAGCGTCTGGTAACGCGATTATCGGCCATCAAGCCCCCGGGTCGGTTCTTACGAAGTTCTTCTTGCCGTGACGGTGCGTCTTCGGGCAGAAACGGCACCGGTTACACCGAACGGAAATTAAAAAGCATATAATCTTCGGAGAACGAACGAAGAACTCGAGGGAAAGAGACTGATCGGCGGTACTTGCGCACGGGCATCGATTAAAGCCAATAAAAGCAGCTATACGTTTCACTCGGCCGGGATGAAACCTCTCGCCGACCCTCGATGAAAAACTTGCTGGATCTTACCGACCTATCCCTCCATTCATCCCCTCGTCGATGCCGCCGCACACCCCCGCAGATAACGCAACCCGCAAAAGGAACAGATAAAAGGCAGACAAGCCGCGACCTTCCATCGCAACCCTCGTTTCAGGGCGGCGCAACCGAGTTACCGTGCACTCTTGCGCCCCTGAACCCTGCTATCGACGAAGGTGTGCTCCAGAGAGAACTGCCATAGTGAGCTATTTTCGATGATAGTATGCAGGGTAGAGAAATCATTCCGACATGTTTCTCTAGCTTTCGAATTTTCTCAGCTGTGTATTTTATTTTTCGTATAAATTGCCTGCTTATCCCGAGGGGTGGTTCTTGATTAACACTCGAAAACAAGAATCTTTTTCAAAAGCATATGGTATTCTATTTAGATGCATCGATCTTCTTGTTGCACCCAGTTATATTCTGACGAGTTCTAAAAGTGCTGAGAAGTTAAACTTTAGGGGGTGTTATGTTATGTTGAATTAACCCTTTGCACTCCGCTGTCCCCTCTCAGGGGACATTACAGTTTATTAGCGATTACGGGGAATTAATTTATTCCAGCGCAACTTTAAATAAAATATTGATTTTTTTGCAAATATATATTCCTCGATGTCAACCAATTCATATAAGTCCAATATCATTATAATACGTTACTTGGTTCCAAAATTATACTAAATAATACGAGGACTTGTAAATTTCTGCCAGAATGGTTCGGAGTGCAAAGGGTTAATTCTGCTATTCTTACTGTAAGAGGTTGCTGCTGGCGGTGTGCCTATGTGTTTGCCGATCAATGCACATTGCCGCGACGACTGTTCGAGCCGTTGCGCTCTTTTCGGCGTGTTAACGATGCCGCTGCGTTCTTTGCGGCACGGTACAGATGCCGCCGCGTTCTTTGCGGCATGAGCCTTGTTATGAGCAATGTTGTCGCGATGACCGGCACCGTTTTAGATGTTTCCGATATAAAAGCGTTGTCGCACGACTACGAGCAAATCGACATCGCTCACATTTTCCGCGTAGTTTATATGTAAAATATCTCCCTTCCCTGATCTTGTATTTCCTTACCAATATATCTAGTATTAACTGAACAATTGAAGTGCCAAACCTCTTGTTGTCTGTCTCTCTCTTATTTGTCTGTGCTAACCTTTTTGAATTCTAGAAATCCCAATAAAATTCGGTTTACTTGGATGTGTCACAATAATAATGAATTTCTAACCCAGTACAAAATAATTCTGCTATTCTTAGTAAAGCGGAAATGTAGTTTACATGAAAAATATCTTCCTTCCCTGATCTTGTATTTGCAAACCAATATATCTAGTATTTACTGAACAATTTAATTGCCGAAAATCAATCCCAGATAATCTCACCAAATCACTGTAATTTAATTAATGAAAGCGGAACGAGAAATTTAAAATATATTATAGGGGATGCTGTGTTAACCTCTTTGAATTCTAGAGCTCCCAATAAAATTCGGTTTACCTGGATATGTCACGATAATAAACTTGGCAGATCTTTTCCCAAAACTCATCACAGCCAGCCTTTTCTTCAAAACTTAAGGCTAAATCAAAGTTATATCTGGCATATCATCGAATCGTTCATCTTCCGATTCTTCTACAATATCCTGGATGATTTCCACGGACGGATCCTTGCCCTGAACTTGGCATGTCACAATAGCAATGAATTTCTAAACCTAGTCAAAAATCATTGTCTGTCTGTAACGACTGGCCGTAAAATAATTTTCTTAAAGTAACCCTATGGACCGTTTCGATCGAATATTTTCTGTCAGGGGGCAGAATCGGTGGAAGGTTTATTTCGGCGGGTGGTCTCGACAGCGTGGCAGTTTACCGAGACTTTTAAACGTAGCAGCTCGTCTTCGAGGTTGTATCACGTGGAACGTCTACGTGCTGTACGTACCCACAGCCGCATCTTCTCTGGCTGTGGGTGTGTTTCCATTCCAACGTCGCGCCACGTGACGCGAGGCAGCTTCAGAATCTTAGCAATTAGCGGGGCTGACAATAACGTCATCGTCGGTTCGGCCTGGCAGACAGACTCGAGCGAAACGGGGCGACGTTCCGGTAACAGGTACCCGCTATTAAATTAATCGACGTAATCTCTGTTTAGCGGCCTCGCACAGGAGTGAGAGAGGGTGTGTGTGAGAGAGAGAGAGAGAGAGGGAGGGAGGGAAAGGGGCGGGAGAGGGTGTCGCGCGTTCTCCGTAAACCCGGGTATCTCGCGGCTTTAATTGTGGAGCAGGTTAATGCTCCGGGGAAATTCGCGGCGGACCGGCGCGTTATGCTCGCCGATAATCGGCCCCGAATTGTAATTCTCGGCGTTGTAATTGCAATTAGAGCCGCTGCCGGCGAGGTCGCGCGATCGTTCGGAAGAATGGAGATTTAAAATATGGAGATTGCGCGCTCGATGAAGGCTCATTTCGTTTGAGTAATTAGCGGCGTCCATCGACGCCGGAACAGAACACGGAGCAGAGCGAAAAGCAGAGCGGAGCAGAGCTCTCGCGACTCATCGTGACACTGGGTGATATTATTATTGCTAACGCGACACGATGCTTCCAGCGATACGTGTCCCGGCGCTAATTAAGCGAACCAGGTGACGATCGTCCCGCACCGAACCGTCGAAACCCCTGCTTTATTATGCTGCTCGTAATCGGTGAAAAGTGTCTGCACCGCGTCAGCCCCGTTCCGAGTGTAATCCGAGCCCGCGTCAATTGGGAACGCTGCGCGAAGATTCGTTTTATCGGTTGTCTGGCCACTTCTGCTGTCTCCCGTGGTTTTCGCTAAATGAGCTTGCGCGATGCTGCTCGCTGCTATGGTAATAATAGCCCGCCTCTGTTGCGCACACTGTCATTAACCCCGCGGAGGTCGCCGATCAACGTGGAGGCAATTTCCAATCTGTGATACCGATTTTTCCGAGACTGCCCGCTTTTTCATTGTTACAAAATGCACTTCGTTTTGTCTTACAGCCGTTCACGCTAGATACGAAACAATTAAAATCCCAGGGCGGCGGTCTAAACTTATAATCATACGATAATTGATGTGGTTTAGGACGTGGTTTTAAATCTTCTCGTAGAAACTGAGTAATTGTATGACGATCGTACTATCGTGTGTCAAGATACGGTTAAACAAAATTTTTATCTGTTGCATCTGTTGGATCTATGTTCTATTTTATTTTATTTTGTTTTGTATGTAATTTAATTATATATACATTTTAGTTTAAGACAGCGTCTCTCTGTCTCTCTCTCTGCGTAGGTAATGTTAAGTTAGTTGTAAGCTAGATAAGTTTAAAGATAAGGATAAAGGGTAAAGATAAGGTTAAGGATAAAGAATTGATTGAATTGATTGATAGGGTTAAATAAACATTTTCGTGGCAGAATGAACGAAATGCGTGTTTCGTCACGAAGAGTACCGCAAAATCGGCCATCGACGATATTTATCCGGTGAACATTATACGCGTAATCGCATATTGTTTTCAAATACCGACAAATTTGCCGCCGCGGGCCGAAAAATCGAACCCACCGACAGCCATTAAGTATCATGGCCGACAGTTTCCGGTAATCGGCGGGGCCCGCGGCGAGGGACGAGAAGACTGTTTTCATTATGCAACGTGGAAATATGAAGGGGCATTAATCACGGCGAGAATTATCGCGGCGATGGACGGCGCGAATGGGCGGGATCACGTTCTCGCGAACCAGCCGACGAGTCACGGTTTTTATTTTCGGATAATTCTCGAAATAAACGCCGCACACCTTCTCCCCGGGAGCGTTTATTCCGCCGGATAACGGCGCAACTTCCGACCTGGAGAGATTTCGACGAAAGTCCGTGAAAGCCTGGTTAAGAAAATCTGAGGCGACAGTTTATTCGGAAAGGTCACAATTAACCCCTTGTACTACGATTTATTTCACGGTTTCAGTGATTAGAACTTTTATCTATCTTTTATATATCTATTGTATGCCTATATGTTCTCCGATAGCTGTATATTAACAACGCCAAAATAGAATTTTATTTCGGTTTAAGGGGAATTAATAAGAAACATATTTATTAGACCCTGCTCAGCATCTTCATCACGAGTCCGACTCGATATTGTAGGGTAAGGGGTTAAAACTAGTGTCATTTTTTATTGGATTACTCGTTTTTGATTTGTGCTTCTCGCGGGCTCATTCTCGATGAGATTCACATAAATATTCGAAATCGTTACCACAGAGGTACCTACAGAGGTATTGTATTAAAACGTGTACAAACTGGTACAGTTTTAGGGAGAACGTGTATTCGTACAATTATTCTAATCAGCTTCACACTGCTATTTCTTACACGTTAATTCGTACGAAATAGCCAACGTTTAGACCAATTAAAAAATTGTGTGTAGTCGGAGCTGTTCATAAATAATTCAGCGAATGTAACCGAGCTGTATCTACTATCAGAAATATTTGAAGCCTTAAAGCATCGATATATTAGTGATATCTACGAACAGCGAGAAAGTAATGATCGCCAGCGAACGCTATTTCGCAGGTAAACTAATATAATTTATAATTTTTACATCGTCCGATAATATCTATTAACTGCGAGGGCAGGTATAGCCGCAAACGGTGGTAGAACTACCGTGTTAACACCCGGTCATTACGATTTCCATATAAAACATTTGATTGTAGATAGTGTTTATTGCATTTCCCCGTGTACCGTCCTTATCGGGACCGAAATATCTGAAACGCAACACCGGTCTAAACGCGACGTGCGTGACTACGGGGGCCAATGTCCGAGACGATCGTGCGACCCTTTAGTTATTAGTTATTACATATTTTACACGCTACAATGGCCCGCAGCTCCGCACAAAAGGCTCTCTGACACAGCGACCCATTTCCATCGTTCCAATTCCGCGTTCGTTCTGCCGCGCCATTGTTCCTGACTTTCTAATTCCACAAAAGCGACGCGCGTTTACGATCCATTTTTCGTTTTTTCTTTTTTTACCATTCTAAAGTTCACCAGCGACGCGTGTCCATCCGCGAACTTGTCGAGCCGTTCGACGTCGAACCGAAAACCGTTCGCGCATTATGTATCGTTCGCCGATCGAACCGGAAGCACGATGAAAGGGATCGAACCGCTTTACGGCGCGCCGATGCCCGCAATAAAAATCGATCCGCCTCCGCTCCGCTCGACGCGGACCGAAAACCGCGGAACGCAACGCGCGTCCCTTAAAAAGGGCTTTTACGATCGCTGCGCTCCGTTTTCGCGGTCGTTCCGTTTGTTCGGAGATTATTAGAGCGGAGATAGCCGGTTGCCCAGGCAAATTACGAGCCTGATCTGTGTCCAATAGCTCCGCCATTGTTTAGAACGCTGGCGACAAGCTTTTTACACTTACCGGGGCAGCGTACAGTCAGTGTTGTACAATTGGCAAAAAGTGAAGAGCCTCTTCACGAAGTTAAATTATTGAACCCCCCAGGGAGTTGGAATTTAAACCATTTTTCTTCCTCCTCCAATCTGAAGGAATCACTCTTTTCTCTTCAGCGACACATTTCTTAAAACAGAAACAGGAGATGTATAATAATTTTTCGTTTGATTACAATATTATAGTACAAGTTTTTTGGTTTTTCTCCGCGAGAGATAAATTCTGTACTTTTCCATCAAATTGTTTTTGCTTCGCTTAGATTAATTTCAATTTAAGAATTTAAATGTGTGCCAATGTCCCTTGAGAGGATACTTAATTTTTGCCAGAGATAAATTCTGTACTTTTCCATCAAATTGTTTTTGCTTCGCTTAGATTAACTTCAATTTAAGAATTTAAATATGTGCCAGTGTCCCTTGAGAGGATACTTAATTTTTCCCAGAGATAAATTCTGTACTTTTCCATCAAATTGTTTTTGCCTCGCTTAGATTAACTTCAATTTAAGAATTTAAATATGTGCCAGTGTCCCTTAAGAGGATACCTAATTCTTGCCAGAGATAAATTCTGTACTTTTCCATCAAATTGTTTTTACCTCGCTTAGATTAACTTCAGTTTAAGAATTTAAATATGTGCCAGTGTCCCTTAAGAGGATACCTAATTTTTGGCCAAAATTGAATAGGGAGGCGGACGGTGTGGACGTGGCTTTAGCTGATGGATCGCGAGTTCCCAGAAGCGAGATCCTTACGTTTCGCGAAAACGTTTACGTTCGCGTCATTCGATTATTTCCCGATGCCCGGGTCGGATCGTGGACGAGCACGATCTCGGTGGCAAACACGCTCGTTCCCATGCTCTCCCAGGAGCTCCGGGAACCCCTTCGGAATCGAATCGAACGGCGAGTATGTTTATTTTGACTCAAAGCACGAAAGTGTATTTTCTGCTCCCGGTGTTTTTCGGATCTGCATACCACGGCGGAGCGTATTCGGGCGTGCACGCGAGCTAACATCCGAGCAACAGCGTGTGCAGTCGGAGGCCAACCAGATTCCGAAAATCCGCGCGCGTCTTCGGTGAAATAACAAAACGAGCCACTTTCCAAACAAACACGAATCATCCGCCTGTATTACACTGATTTCTTGTATTCTTCGTTGACCCGTTCGCGGTTTCACAGATCGAGAGAAGAAACCGCTGCGCTGGCATGGCGGCGTCGAATTCAGTAGCGTAATTGGACGCGGCCTCTTTTCACCGTCTTCTTTTTCTGGCTGCTGCGAAACACTCGATTTCTGTCTGTGTTGCGAGATGTGTGTTTCCTTGCAACGTTACACTGTACGCGAGTAGACTGCCGATTTTGCGAATTCGCGACGAAAATGCGTGTAATTCGAAACAGAGCAGAGGAATTAAACGACTGGAGAATATCAACAGATTTTTTACAACTTGCTGAAACCACTCAAGAGAAAACTAAACTTGCCTCCCGTGTCCTGCAATTAAGGCAAACAATTTTTATTTCTTATAAAGATCCGCAGTCCAACAAATATAATTGGACGCGGCCTCTTTTCACCGCATTATTTTTCTGGCTGCTGCAAAACACTCGATTTCTGTCTGTGTTGCGAGATGTGTTTCCTTGCAACGTTACACTGTACGCGAGTAGACTGCCGATTTTGCTAAAACAAAATTTTTCTTCCGTCTTAGAATATTAAAATTTTACTCGTACGAAACGGATCCGATTTCCACATACAGCATTTAAATGTTTAGTAATCTATTAAATACAAATTTTGTAATGTAACAAATATTTTGTAATATTTTTTGTGATTTCTTTGAAAGAGTGCCACAACAATTTTTAGTGGCGCTTCAGAGTCGCCACTCGAGTGCAAAGTGTTAAACGACTGGAGAATATCAACAGATTTTTTACAACTTGCTGAAACTGTTCATGAGAAAACTAAACTTGGCTCCCGTGTCCTGCAATTAAGGCAAACAATTTTTATTTCCCATAAAGATCTCGCAGTTCAACAATATATTCATTCTTAAACCTGGACGCGATGATCGAAGGTCAATCATAAAACTGTGTCTGTGCGATTTATAATTCGTTTGCGCGTCCACTCGAACGTTACCAGACTCTTTTCCAACTGACCCACGATTTCTGAATGGCAGGGCACACCGCATAGTGGATCGGTTACCAATAGAACACTGCGTTCGAATCAATGCCTGCCACTTCTGCGTTTGCACCGGAAAAATCGCGAATCAAATGAACCGTGTGCAGTTGCAACTGCACTTGCGGCGAGCACTTCGTGCGATTCGTTTCAAGTTGCGAGTCCTTCGAATGAAAAGTGATGCTGCGGAAGTAATTTTATCGCTTGTCGGATAATGGAGGTGTTTTTAACGAACGAGGGATCCTTGTTGAATCACCGAGTTCTGTCGAACGAGAATATTCGATACATGTTTTCGATCGCGGAGCCTGCAATTCCATTTGTTGCGAAAACGGATCTGCAATTAGCTGAGGACGGTGATGTCTGCAACGCGTTTTTCAATAGCAGTAATAAATTACCTCGAGTGACGTAAAATTATTTTTCAGCGATTCAGAAGCGTTAACCCCTTTCCCTACAATAACGAGCCAGACTCGTGATGAAGATTCTGAATAGAGTCTGATAAATGTGAACGTTATTAATTTCCTTTAAACCGAAATAATTTTTGTTGTAGTTGTATCTTTTGGAGAAAACATAGGCATACAATAAATATAAAACAATCATCTTTTTCTATGAAATTCTGAACGATAAAGAATTTCTGTTTATTATAATCACAAAATAAATAGTAGTGCAAGGGTTTAAATGTAAATTAGTCTACAGTAATCTTGTTGTTGGTCAGCAAAAATATTACAGTTTTAAGAAGAAATTGAAATAGAGCTTATTATGTAAGGGTTGAAGAAGATCGATGGTATAATCTTTTCTTTTCTATGAAATTCTGAACGGTGAAGAATTTCTAATCAGTATAATCACAAAATAAATAGTAGTGCAAGGGGTTAAATATTAAAGTGTAGAACCAAATGAAATTTCAAGTTTTCAATTTAAATAGTGTACGCGGCCAGGACTACGCAGAAAGTAGAGTTGTGTTCCGATCATTTAGTCCCTTCAATTGTTTCAATAGCAGTAATAAATTACCTCGAGTGACGCAAAATTATTTTTCAGCGATTCAGAAGTGTTAAATATTAAAGTGTAGAATCAAATGAAGTTTCAAGTTTTCAATTGAGATAGTGTATGCGGCCAGGACTACGCAGAAAGTAGAGTTGTGTTCCGATCATTCAGTCCCTTCAATTGTTTCAATAGCAGTAATAAATTACCTCGAGTGACGCAAAATTATTTTTCAGCGATTCAGAAGTGTTAAATATTAAAGTGTAGAATCAAATGAAGTTTCAAGTTTTCAATTAAAATAGTGTACGCGGCCAGGACTATGTAAAAAGTAGAGTTGTGTTCCGATCAGTCAGTCCCTTCAATTGTTTCAATAGCAGTAATAAATTACCTCGAGTGACGCAAAATTATTTTTCAGCGATTCAGAACTGTTAAAAATTAAAGTGTAGAATCAAATGAAGTTTCAAGTTTTCAATGGAGATGGCGTATGCGGCCAGGACTATGTAAAAAGTAGAGTTGTGTTCCGATCGTTCAGTCCCTTCAATTGTTTTTTAATGCTCCGATAAGTACAGACGTCCTGGGCATAATGTTCAGATATCCGATACAGTTTTATTTTTCTGATGTCCTCCGGCGGCTTGGCCATTACTGGACCGTTCGGGACCCATTAAATTCCGCATTAGGATCGCGGAAAGTCGCGTCTCCCGGTATTGGAACGACAGTGCTCGCGTCCGTTAATGGCCATTTTACAGAACGCGGCGGCGTCCCGACGTTAAAACCTGGGCGTCCCTTTGTTTCCATTTGCATTCGGGGGCTGCCGGTTTAAATGCAGCTTGTATCAGCTGCCGGCGATCTTATCCTGGGGGCCTCTGATAGCCGCCTTTCAGGTTTCCGCGCCGCGCCGCCCGGTCGTCGCAAATCTCGGAAACGTTTAACGCTTTTTCACTGTCGTCGGCCACGAAACGAGCCCGGAAATTCACCTCCGAATTCAAGTGGACTCTGCATTCGACGATTTACGACAGCCCCCCCTCCCCCCCCCCCGGGCGATCTCCCCCGACCAGGGGGGGACCGGTCCCCGCCCGATAAAAGGCATTAGAGAACCGCTTAGCCGCAACCTATAAAAGATAATATATTTTGCCTGAAATACAGCCGTACTTCCATATTCCCCGCGCGAGAAATCTCGAGGTCCCGATGCAGATTACCTCGGCTGGAATCGGTCGATTGCCGGTGAATTACGGGTCACCGATACCCGCCGACCCTGCGCCCTTTCCATCGATGCAGGGCCCCCTTGATTACGCGGCCGTACCGCATGCAATATCCTGTGCAGATTGCGTTTTACAAGACGCTGCTGACAGATTTTAATGCACACTCTCTCCGCTCGTCTTTCGAAATTGAACCGTTTCGAATTTGACGGGAAATTGCGGCTGGAAACCTGTTTTTGTCGTACTCGTTTTTGGAAACAATCGACCGGAGGTACAATGGAGGTCGAGCTGTGGAGGTCTCGTTTCGAAAATTAACAGCGCCAGTGGCGTGGAAAAATGAAGCGCTGTGCCGTGGCTGCGTGTGTTTGAATCGTTTTGCAAACTAGTGGATTATTTTCTAGATCGAGGCATAAAAATATGCGTTGGAAAAAATTGGTACGTTGGAAGAAATTTTATATTGAAAAGTGAGAGAAATTTGAACTGCGAGATGCTCATCTAAATTGTTAGCTCTGATAGCTCAATATTAATTTTATCATTCTTTTCTAAATCTGTCTATACACTTGAATTTTCTGTTCAAAAATGCACAACATTTTTCCAGACATTTTTCTGAATTTCAAGGTCCATATCGAGCCCATCAAAGTGGACGATTGCAAATATTTGTAGTATTAACACCTTAACATACAATATCGAGTCAGACTCGTGATGAAGATTCTGAACAGGGTCTAATAAATATGTTTCTTATTAATTTCCCTTAAACCGAAATAAAATTCTAAATTTACTCGCTTTTTTAAGAAATTACAAATTACATAAAAGTTCTAATCACTGAAACCGTGAAATAAATCGTAGTGCAAGAGGTTAAAGTATATTGGGATTAATATAGTAAATTGAGAGTCAGTGGTGAGATCACGAGATCTGTATTTTCCTGTATTTTCCTGTATTTCTGGACGAGAATGTTAGTCGGTTCCTCCCCCTAGCGATCAGAGCGTGGTTTCGCCAACTATGAAAAAAGTTTGCTTCTTCCCCAGAGAGAAACGCGAATTACGTGCGCACACGCTTGCTGATTAAAGTCCCGTAGGCGAGATCTTTCGATAACCAGATACCCCCTGTGAACCAGGCCATATCGTATTCCGATCGTTGCGTTGCAGCCCGCGCGAAACTTTCCCCGAAAACTATAGCATAGTGCTCAAAATCTATTCGTTCCCCTGGTTAGGGCGAATACTGATGTTCGATATGCGGTTCTCGGATGAATGTTCAATCGCCTAAGGCTCGACCGTAGCACTTCCATACCGTAACCAGAAAATTCACTGTTCGTTTCCGGAATATTTTACAATTTCGTTGCTCGGCCATTATTGTCGACGTCGAAATCCTGTGTCGTTTCGTCTCCTAGTAAAATTCTCGTTGCACGCGTATCGCAAGAATGAATTTCGTGCCGAGTTTTATGCACATTTTCAACTTTATACAAGACCTTTCTTTTAACCGGGTATGCCGGAATATCTCGTAAAGTATAATATACGAAAAAGAAAAGAAGAAAAAGTATGACAAAATCTGTACCTACGAAAAAAACTATTTGCACCACACAAAATCTCCGTGGCAAACGAGACCCGTAAAGCAATGCTCTCGTATCTACAAAGGGTTTACGAGGTACTACGGTGTACCTAGTTACACGAAGCACCCTGTATGCTACATTTACATAATGAACGCGTAATAAAATATGTTAATAAAAAACAACGCAGCTGTAATCGGATCATGATACTCCTGTACTATGTGGAGAACGCGAACAAGGTGACTGCCTACGCCAATTTGACAGCAGAATTTTTTAGGACAGCTTCCTTTCACGTAACATATCAAAAAGGTATAATTTAAAGAGTAAAAAAGTAAGGGGGTACAATTGAAATATCGAGTCGAGCCTATATTTCTCTTTTAAAGTACGATAGAATGGCAACAAAAAAAAAAAAAAAATCGCAGAACAATTTCTGACAGATCATTGTAAAAGGGAGACGTCCCTTCACAAGATCACATTAAACAGAATATGGAAAAAGTTGTGTATACTTTGTAAAAAATTTTTTTTAAACAAGAGAAAACTAGTTTTTCACTCCATTTTATGACAGAAAAGATCTCTGAAAAAGAACCAAATCGAGGGGTGTGAAAGTAGAGACTTCACCCTTCAACCAATTAGCTGTTTTTGACGAGTATAGTCGTCATGAAGAAATGGCAATATTTTGTGTTAGTATACTCGTCAAAACAGCTAATTTTTGCGACGCACTTTGGGTACACATTTTTCAAAGAGATCGCAACAGCTACACAGTTAAAATGAAAATGAAAGAATTCATCTGTTTCATTCTGCTGTATTTATGAATGATCGATATTAAAAAGGAAAATACAGTGGAAAGTAATCGACAGTTCCTGTAATGATTCAATTAAATTAACATTATACAGTGAATATAGAGAAATTACTGTACTTTGGTTCTATGATTTTAAGAAATCATGAAAGGGCGCCCAGCGCCGTACACAGTAGAAATTACTAGTAATTAGACTGTGGTAGTTTATAACAAACATGGGTAGATAAAACATAAAATAGAAGCAGATGAATTTTACCGTTACATTATTTACAATCTATTAAAATTATTAGAAGAAATTGGCTATTATATAACCCCCCTCCCCTCTCTTATAATTGAGGCAGACAAGTATTGTTTTGCATAAAGATCCCCTACTAATTCATGCGACACAACAGCTGGCTAAAGTTTTGAATATTAAAGATATAGCTGTAGTCCGGCGTTAGGGGAACTTCCCCCACATCATATGAATTGTACATAAATTTATCCGACTAGTTCACTCATCTGGCATCGAATATGTCGTAAACTCCCGATCGACAAACCCAGACGAACAAGGTCTCAAGGTGTCTTCAAGGTCCCCCTGAGCCACGGCTAGGTGCAAAGCCTACGAGACCTTGCCGTAGGGTGTGAACCCCCTAAGGCTAGTTCCACGACGTCAACTACAGATAACCCGGGTCCGATTAGAATCGGCGCTCTCGGACCCGTCACGTTCGACGATTTACGGCCCGGGCTTTGGCCCGTTAATTAATTCCAAAACGTCGGGGCGATATTATTAGACAAGTTGGCGTCACGGGCGCAGCAGTCGGAGGACAGAGAGGAAGAGGGGGCAAGGTAGTGCATGTTCGACGAAGATTCGCCGAAAAGTTTGACGACCCCCTGCGCCCGGAAGTTCGTCCGAGGCGGAAGAGCGGGCCCGAGATCAGCGTTAATTTCACCTGGAAAGGATGGCTGACAACTCGATGCAACCCCGGGGACGTTCACGAGGACGGAATGGACGCGTAACCCCGATCCATCTGCAGCTGCAAGTCTTTGCTGGCAGCAACATTTAACCTGCCGTTCTCGAGGCCCCCTCCCCTGCCCTCCTCGCCTCTTTCCCCCGGTTGCCGCCATTTGCCTCTTAACTCGTTTCCGGGGATGGAGTTCAGTCGTGGGTCACGTTCGTCGCTATTTCTCTGGGTCGTCGTAATTAGGATTCAGCCCCAGTTCGACTCGGCTTCGGCGAATTTATCCCACTTCCGGCGCTCCCGGGTCTCTCTCTCTCTCTCTCTCTCTCTCGCTCGGTTTCGACTGGAAGAAACTTCGGTGCCCTAGCTTCGCTCCCTTCGACCTCCTTGCCGCCCACTTTCCAACTGGAATTCGCCGCGTCTTACTCCGTGCCTCGATGTCTCTCTCTCTCTCTCTCTCTCTCTCTCTCGCTCTCTCTCTCTCTTTCTGTCTTTGCTTCTATCCCCGTCCCTGTCTTTTTCTCTTCCGGGTTCGCCAGCGAGACTTCGCCTGAGAACGAATCTGTGGGTACCATCTGGTGGCCGCGAAGAGTCGAGACGTGTCTATTCGAGGCGCACGTACCAACCGGATTCACCGCATCTGCTCTCTATCTCGCGAATAATCCGTGATTTCGGATTCGTTTTCACGGTAACCATTAACTCCTGATTATGCGATCCGAGGTCTGCCGCGGCACCGAGTTTCGCAAGTCTCCCGGACCCGAGGAGTAATTATTACTGATTTAGTCGGGAGTTATGTGCGCGCTCCGACCAACCAGCCAGCTGCGGGAATATTCGTCCTACGATGGGATCGTGCGATTGCTTTTTGCGAGCACACGCGGCTCTCCGAGGATCGCCCGGCGAGTTCGTTCGCGTTGCAAGAGCTTTCGGTGCACCGCAAGCACCCTTGGGGGATCGTGGCAGGGTTATAGTTCGATCGTCTTGGGGCGATCCTTGTAGGGCTGTATTGTCCTTCGGGTATCTTGCATTGAATGTAGGCCATTTTCTACTGTGATTGTACCTTTAGCGATTGGGCTGAATTATAAAACTTTCAGATTATACAGGGTGTTTGGTGGTACAAGCGAAAAGGGGTGATTCTACATGAAAGAATAAGTCAAAAATATAGAATAAACTATTTTCGTTTGAGGCTTTGTTTTCGAGAAAATCGACTTTGAAGACTTTCTATCAGGTTTGTGTGCTTCAGTATATGCAGGAAGTAGATTTGGTTGGTCATGATCAGACGCGTTAGACAATTCCTATCGGATAGCATGCGTATTCGCTGCATTTCAAACTCGATTTTCTCTTTTCTTCCTTATTTGGAGATTTTTCCTTCCTCATTTGGAAATTGCAACAATTAATATACAATATACAATTTTAATATTAAAACAGGGATTCCTGAATTTTTCCTTTCTCATTGAAACAACCAATTTCCAAATGAAAATCTAGCTTGACTCTAGACTAGCTAGACTTTGAAGATCTGTCAGGTTTGTGTGCATCAGTATATGCAGGAAGTAGATTTGGTTGGTCATGATCAGACGCGTCAGACAATTCCTGTCGAATAGCATGCTGCATTTCAAACTCGATTTTCTCGATAACGAAACTTCGGATGAACAAATTTTATTCTATATTTTCGACTTATTCTTTCATGTAGAATCACCCCCTTTTCGCTTGTACCACCAATTACCAAACACCCTGCATATCCTTTTTAGCGAAGGTTCTCATTAACTTTCCTCTTTCTCCCTGCGTATAAAGGACAGCTCCATATGATATGATCTATATCTTCACTATCGTGTCCACATTCACATGTTGTATAGTTGATATAATTTTTTCTAGCTAAGGGACTTGCTAAGTTGTAGTGATTGGCTCTGATCCTGCTCAGTATGTTTATGGAATGTCTTCCTATATTCTTTACGGAATCGAACCATGGCTTTCTTTTCCTATGTTGATATCCGTTGGTGTTTCAAAGTATTTCTTTCCTTTATATGTACCTTCTCTTATATGTCTCCAATCTGACTTTTACCACCTGTTGTCTTTAATATGGTTATATATATATCTTCTGTAGGAATTTTGATATTATCGTCTGGATCAAATAATATGATTTTTTCAATTATTTAAGAAAAATGTTAAGTGTCTCTCTCTCTCTCTCTGTATGATATATACGTACACTGAAACAAATGTTACGAGAAAGAAGTTGTGTAGAGCTCGGTTCGCCCGATACCGAGAGGAAACATTAATTCCGGAAGAAGAACGCGGCAATTAGGAGAGCATCGACATCTTCGAGTTCGAGATAAGTACGGTCGTAGCACGCGATCAGGTTAAACCAGCCCGGGTCTCGGGTATTAATCCGGCTCCGGCAAAGTGCGCCGAGAATCGCGCTTAATTCGGGCCCGCCTTACCGAGCCGGGGTTTCCATGGATCCCAAGAAAATGGATGTTTCGTGGCGTTTACCTCCTTCGGGGCTCCAGCGGCTGCACAAAGGTCGTGGGAGTCCGACGATGCATGCAAGACGCGCGGCGGAACGCGTCGCGACGTTCAGCGAAGGCGCTAATTTCACCCTGTATCCGGTACCGAGTCGACGCCGCTCAAACTTTCAACTGGGAAATGTCCGGTTTACGGGTTTCTCGATTCTCGTCCGTCTCGAACACGCGTCCGAGAACGAACGGCCTTGTTTAACAACTGCTAAGCATCGGCTGCAACCTATAATAACAACCAACTGGTCGAGCAAACGAACAAAAATGTCTGACAAGTGCTACCATCTTACTTTTACTATTCTGTACTCGTGTAAACGCATTTGTCACGTTTTCCATGGTGGTTGCTGATGGAAAATACAACTTTGATTTTAATTTAAGCAATTTTAACACGTTGACCGCCATGTCACCCATATGTGGGTGACGGAATTATTTGTCCAGATATTCATTGTACCAAATTTGATTGATTGGGATCTGTAAAATGCAAGAAAGTTGGAAGACTACTCATATAATTATTTTCAATTTTTATTTCATTAAATAACTTACTTTGATTTCATGGAATTTTTTAGGGTTCTGGTTCGGCACTCAAAGTGTTAATCTCCATCGAGATTCTCAATGATACACAGTCGATCTCTTTGATCAAGGTGCCCGCCTGGTCTGAGATGTTCCTCATTTTAATTACTTATTCAGTTCGCTTGATATTCCCGTCAGCGTCCAACTGATATGATCGTGATAAATTATTAGAACAGGAAGGAGAATAATTAAACTTGCAATATTCTTCGATTAAATATAATGACACGAAGCAGTCGTTAGCAATTCATATTTCAATATTGAACAACGAGTTCTATCATTTTCCTCGGTTACTAGATATATTTCGCATTAATTTTTCATGCATCGGTTAAGGTGTATTTAATGGTCGTTCTGTTCCCTTTATTACACTGCAAATGTCAAAATGTGTAATTAATATTGCAATGTTGTTACATTTAATGACAATTAAATATGTACGATCATTTCCAAATGTTTCGACGTTAATTCAACAACAAATACTTGCGCGAAACGTTTGCCACGCAATTACATATTATCATACCGCAGATGGGTTCGCATTTATAGCTGTATTTATACGTGTAAATAATTCAATAGAATCCAGTAAAATTAACGATTCCAATGCGTCACGACGAATTTAATATCTCTCGCTGTCTAATACAATAAATTAGATAGATAATAAGTTTCATACGGGAACGAATCATTAAATTAACAAATATAGTACAGAGTATTACATATTTTGTACAAATATAGTACAAAATATGTCACGGGAAGTAACAAACACACACGAACAGTAAAACTAACAACAGAATTTATTGTATTCGGCGTAGAACAAGAGGCGAATCCACGACACGATCGTATCGAACATCCTTCGTCGAGTAATTGTGGAAATGTGTAATCCGTGTGACGTATCATCGCTGTATTTCACACTGCTTAAATCGCTAAACATAACGGTGGAGATCCCGGATAGCAGCGAGCGCGCAGAATTAACGGGTATTACGCCGGAAAGAGAACTTAAGGTATTATTGACATCCGAATACTATTTCACGAAACTTCCGAGCTCCTGCTTGTTTCCTCTCTTTCCTCGCTGGCACGGTCTCTCGAGCAATCGATAATCTCGGGGGCGTAAAAGCGAGCCCGTTAATAGGTTTCCACGGAAGAATCGGGAAAACTTCGGTGTTACTTCTGCGGGCTGCGGGGCACAACTAGAAATTAGGCGTGTTCCTAATTTTCTGCGAGTTTCCTAACTCTCTGTCGCCTGTTTGACAATTTTAACAGAGCGTTAAATTTTCATCGGGAAACCTTCGCACGGGAATCCTCGAAATTGATCTATGGACTTCGTTGGACCCTTGACTGGTACATTGGGGTAGCTAGATTTTCATTTGGAAATTGGCTGTTTCAATGAGAAAGGAAAAATTCAGGAATTGAAGTCCCTGTTTTAATGTAAAAATTGTATATTGTATATTAAGTGTTGCAATTTCCAAATGAAAACCTAGCTACTCTTAGTAGCTGATATGTAATGATATGTAAGCTAGTAAGAGTAGCTAGATTTTCATTTGGAAATTGGCTGTTTCAATGAGAAAGGAAAAATTCAGGAATTGAAGTCCCTGTTTTAATATTAAAATTGTATATTGCATATTAAGTGTTGCAATTTCCAAATGAAAACCTAGCTACTCTTAGTAGCTGATATGTAATGATATGTAAGCTAGTAAGAGTAGCAAGATTCTCATTTGGAAATTGGTTGTTTCAATGAGAAAGGAAAAATTCAGGAATTGAAGTCCCTGTTTTAATATTAAAATTGTATATTGTATATTAATTGTTGCAATTTCCAAATGAGGAAGGAAAAGTCTCCAAATAAGAAAGAAAAGAGAAAATCGAGTTTGAAATTCAGGGAATACGCATGCTATTCCATAGGAATTGTCTGACGCGTCTGATCATGACCAACCAGATCTACTTCCTGCATATACGGAAGCACACAAACCTGACAGATCTTCAAAGTCAATTTTCTCGAAAACAAAGCCGCAAACGAAAAATGTTTATTGTATATTTTCGACTTATTCTTTCATGTAGAATCACCCCTTTTGCGCTTGCACCACCAGTTACCCTATATACCACCCTATACCACCCTGCTTTTTCACCCTATATACTTGATGATATCCTGATGACTAAACTTCGTCATCTGAGTAAATGTCTTAACATTTAAGGGTTGATATTTGGAACGTTGAATCATGTTTGCAAATGTTTGCAAATTTTCATACAAACATTAATGGCGGAGTTCTATTTCCTCGTGGTGAACAATTATGAAAAATCAATATCGTAGAAACCGTGATTAAAAACTGCAAAAAACTATTAAACGGGGCAGGATTGGAAGATTCGCATCCTTGGAAATAAATCGACTCAGAGGATGCACTTTTCCAGAATCAAGAATGCATGACAGACGCAAGGATCGTCGAAGTTTGATTGAAAAATCTTGAATAATATAATACATAGATGAGACACAGTAAATGGGTTCAATTACAGGCTCACTGAACGCGAAACATTCGATCCTGGAAAGGTAGAATCATGCGTGATCCCGGTAGATATCGCAGGCTGACGGATGAGAGTATGCTGGAAACGCATGATGTATCGGCCAGAGGCGGTCGGGAGAATCGCAACATTGTGTATACGTATGCGAGTGAAGAGCATGGTTCCGGCTCCACCGACACGGCCTGTGGCCTTTCTTCGGATTCGAGGAGCAACACGTAGACTCGTTGCATTCGGCGATAATAGGATCACGCGAAGATAAACTCGGGGGATTAGGGGATTATCGAGTAACCGCGGTGCGTGCAGCCGGCGTTAATGGTATGCTAATTTACCGCTAATTCTGAAGGGAAACAGCTAATAACTCAACAACCAACCGACCTAGAAGATCCACCAAGGCGGCTCTCGGTGTATGGTAGCTCTCTCCGTTCGCAGGCCCTTCCTTCCACCCTCTGCTCGCGGGGGTGGATACTTGCTATCGCGATCTCGTATCTAGGTTACTATTATTGCACGGGCCAGCCCAGCAATACCCTCGCGCTCGTCTCTCTGGAACACGACGAAATATTACGGCGGGCGAATTATTTTCACGTGTTAACACGAGACTCGACTTCGTTAATTTATTACGCGTTCGCGTGATTCCCCGATGCGTCGGTTTTTTTTTCTTTCTTACGCCCACGCTTTCCTCCGACCGACCAATCGCCGGCCCGTAAATACCGGTGTTGCGTTTAGGAAATTATAGAGTCGGTAATAAATTGGTGTTAAGTATGACTGCGCGGATAACGCGGGCTTCGTTATTTATTCGAACGATCGTCCGCCGGTTCTCCGGGGTTTAATGAATTTGATAGGAACAGGACTAATGAAATATGGGGTCAAATGCCCGGCTTATAATTACACGACGAATCTTTATGCAAAATAAAAGTGGTCCTGTTTGTAGCAGAAATTCCTTTCTTGCTTTATTGATTTTCATAGTTTCGTATGGACCGTGACAGAAATCAGAAAATTTGTGGTTTTGATTGCCAATAAAGGGTTTTATCGATTTCGGTATGTCCACTGTTTGTACATTTTTATGTATTCACGATGTCGGTTATTTTTGTCCCGTGTGATTTGTGAAAAAATGCAGAGCATGAAATATTACTTGGTAAATCCGTTTCACGTAACTGGCAATATATCGCAAATTTTGATAAAGAAGCGAAATTGAGCGCAGTCGACCGGCAAAGGTTGCGACACGTCAAAAGCATTTTTAACTCATTTATTTGCTGCAGATTGCAATCTACGGAGAACATATAAACGTGCTTGTTTCAATGGAGTTCGTTGAAATGAAAGTGTCAACCTACCCATGGTAACATTCTTTCCTCTGGAAATCGAATACTCGATTATGGATTTTATGAACTGCACCTTTCTCTGTGTCCACGATATCACGCTGCTTCCTAAACACAGTACTCGATCGATTCTATTGCACTGTGAACACTAAATATTTTAGTTTAAAAAGCATGTAAATTTCTTTCTAATATTAACATTAACCAGTTAACACTAGAACTACCGGATGAGTCGAAATGACTTGCACCGAAATTTTTCTTTTAGAAATATTGGAATTATAAATATGTTTCCATGAGAAAATCTTTTAATAAACTTCTCTATCGAAGTAGATATTTAATCGAAATTGGTACGAAATCTAAATAAATCCAATTTTGTTGTTATTATAAAGCAACGTATGCCAGTTGCATTTAGTGCTTGGTTGTTCTAGTGTTAAGCGCGCTTGACGTGTATACACGTTGGACCAAATCTTCAATTCTTAACTGTTAACATTAATGAATTGTTAATTTCTTATCGAATACTACTTTTGAATGATTCGCGACTTTCTTATCAGTAGGACGAGAAGAATCTTGTACTGATCTTCCTTCAACGAACAAACCTTACAACTTCTAGTGTTAACAGTATGACACACTGAAAGCATTACCATAAATTCATCCACTACTTTTGAATTATTCGCCATTTTCTTATCGAATAAAAATGTAATTCTTTCTCGCTTTGCTTTACTTTTTCCGTAAATTTATAATAGCGGCATTTGGCCTGCGCTCGACGTGTATATTCGTCATCGTTTGATTTTAATTCCGTGCCGCGAGGTATTTTTAAAATTAAATTCCACAGTTAACTGGTTAAACAGTAAGCCAAATACCACCACTAAAATTGACTGCGATTTCTGCACACTTACAAAATTTAGGAAAATTTTACGGTTGTTGTAATATGTACACAGGCTCACGAAAGTATTCGAAGGTCTTTTAAAACAGTATAACTTTTTTTAAATTGGACCAAACGTCTTGACAGTTTTTGAGCAATTAGAAGAATTGGTTTATCGAATGACGGCAAAAAAGAATTTGAAAAAATAAAGTATAACTAACATATAATAGATCTACCAAACACATATTTTAAATTTTCATTACAGGCTCAAATAAAAAAAGTTGTATAAAGTGCCATTTTTATTTTCTCATGTAATTCTTACCAATTGCAATTTTTTCAAAATCTTGTTTGCACATCATTTGGAAAACCAATTCTTCTAATTGCTAAAAAATGTCAGGTTGTTTGGTGCAGTTTTAACACTAGAAAGACGGGAGCTTAGTATATACCTATATTGCCTGAAAGCAGTCAAAATGACTGCATTGTGAAAAAATAACTAATGCGCAAAGAAATTTGTTTAACAGTAATTTTTAATATATTTTATATCACTTACAGTCATATAACAAGTTATTAATAAGTATTAGCAATAAAAAAATGAAATTCAAAAGCAGTCAAAATGACTTGCTTAGGCAATCTAGTGTTAAAAAAGTTATAGTAGCTTAATGTATACTGTGTATACTCGGGGCGCCTTCATAATTTCAATAGTCCCGTAGAAAAAGCAGCTCGTTCGACGGTGGTATCGAGTAAAAATTTTTGTTCAATTTTCTGCGGAGGATTCAGGTTTGCGAGTCCTTTCGCGGAGTCGGTATCGGCGTCCCCCGGCATCCATACATAAAAATCGGGATCCCGCGGTCGGGACGTGATACAAGTGTTAAAATTCCCATCTCGAGCGACAGATCGAATCCTCGAAAGATAAAGATAGGGGGCTCTGAGAGGGGTGGGTCGGGGGGTGGGGTGAGATCTCCGCCGAGATTTTCGCAAAGGAATTCGGCGTAACGCTCGCGAGACGAAACGACTCGAGAGGGAAGCGGTTTCGCGTGTTCAGCTTAACTCGAAATCCGATCCGCGTTGCAGTAGGTAACAAGTCGGTGGCGTAGGTCGTATCCTGGTAGCTCGGAAGCCGCAGCGGAGCTACTACGAACGGATAAGACCTGGCAGGTGGCCAGCCTTCGAGATATTGCACATGTTTCTTCGGCCGCATTTGCATACCAAAGCCCCGTAAAGTGTGAAACTATTGCCGGCGGAGCCAATCCGTAGATCGCAGATTAAACGGCTGTTCCCGCGGAGGCCACCCCCTTTTGGTTCGCGCCAACCCCCTCCTCCTCCCCTTCCGATTTCCTTCTTCTTATCTGGAGGAAAGGCGCGAACGAAAATTACACGAGATACCTCCTGTTTTTCCAGTAAATACTCTTCCTGCCGCAACCCCATTCGATCCCCCACCATGACAAATCATAAATATTTAGACGAGAATTTATGGGGGTCGCCCGGCGTATCAAATTGCCGATCCCTGTGGCCTTCGAGTGTCTTTTTTAGGGGGAGGACGCGATAGAAGTTGCCAGAATTGCTTTCTAAGAATAACAATGCTGCCACGAGATCCGCGGGCAATTGCTCCGCGGATTTTCATACATTTATAGAGCTCGGTTATTATTTATCGTTCGTGCAAATGTTTGCAAGCTGAAAATACAGCTCTCTTCATATTTCTACCTTCTTCGCTTCGAATTTATCGATCGTTTTCTTCTTACTCGTCTCTTCAAAATAGTCTGTGTTTTATGGTTTCGCTTCGTGTTCAACGAATCGTCAATGTGGTAGTCAAAAGGTTCGAATTTAAGAGACAGTCGAATTAATCGTATTTACAACATTGTTTAAGGTCAAATTTTTTTTGAAGGTATGGGAAAATCTGTGTAAATATTTACGTGCCTAATAAAGTACAATGTGGTAGTCGAAAGGTTCGAACTTAAGAGACAGTTAACTTAATCATATTTACAACATTGTTTGAGGTCAAACTTTTTTTAAAGGTATGGGAAAATCTGTGTAAATATTTACGTGTCTAATAAAATTTAAAACCACCGTGCTTCGATTAATGTTGACTTTCTTTTGTTGCAGGTAAGACGAGCAAACGCGACGAGAAAAGACAATGGCGGATCGGCGAATCGTCGTAGGTAATCATTTTCAATCAGACGGGAACTGTAGTTCGTCGATCGCATTTTCTACACGGAAATTATTTCGCTAAAACAGAACGGCACCACTCGCGTCATACACAGGCCCGTAAATACACAACGCGTCGTGATTTATAGTCACGGTGTTTAATGGCGCCCAGGAAATCAGGATGCATTTCCTGTAAATGTTTACGCGCGCGCGCTAAAAGCCTCCATTAACGTGGATCAATTGAGCGATGCAAAGTCACTGTCCGATATTTCGCTGGAGGCCTTCGGACCACTCGTTATTCCATTGTATCAACGTGCTCGACGGTAGCCTGCTGAACACGGTTCTCATCTCAGACAAAAAACATTTCAAGCTGAAAATCGCGAAATAATATTAACGAATCTGAAAAGAGACACTGAAAATATCCGTAGCCTCTTGCTCGATTCGTTACGATTTTGAAAATTCTATTTCCGGTTTTACCGACATCGTGAATTCGCTCGTTCTCTCTCTCTCTTTCTCTCTATTGTGCTGGAAGTTCCAAACTGGATGTACATATTTTTTGGATTACGATTCCGTTAGAAAACAATAAATCTTTTGTGCGATTTCGGTCCTGATGAGAAGCTTGCGGGGAATTCGATTAAACTTCAGCCCCCTTGAAGCATTAGATACCGTGCTACAATTTAGTGTCAGATCACGATTGTCGGTACGCAGGAAATCGTGGTTTGTATCCTGTAAGTGTTTTCACTTGTACCAGGCTCCTATTAACGCTGGATTGCTTGATCAACGTGGAGAGGTGGGCTCTAGGTTTAGGACCGGTGGTCTAGCCACGGTCGGTAGTTCCATCGAATTGTTACAGAACATCTGCGGCGCATTTAATGAGAATCTGCGCGTTTGCCTTCTACGTTGATGGTAATTGCAGGAAATTGTTAATAATTTCCCACTGTTTCTTCGGACCCGCTCCGAGCGCGAAACAATGTCGGCCCTTTGATCTCCTCTTCTTTTAGGACATTCTATCTGTAAATGGCCGAACGCCAAATTAAAAATTTGTTAAATCGACGTCAAGAAACACGGCGAGATATTCTCTGTAGAAACAGTTAACCCCTTGCCCTACAATATCGAGTCAGACTCATGATGAAGATTTTGAACGGAGTGTAATAAATATGTATGTTATTAATTCCCTTTAAAACGAAATAAAATTCTATTTCGTTGTAGTCAATATACAGGGTGTCCCACATAAATGATGCGCTAATCATCCGCTTCAACATGATTATTCTTGCTCAAGGTCATTTCAAGGTCAAAAAGTTGGTATCCACTAAATTCAGTTTTTTATTGTCTATCATGCTATCGCAAAAAAATATACTATTCCATTTAAAAAAACATCGGTGACCTTTAAATTTCATTAAAAAACACGACATAAAAATTTTTTTTCTTCATCATTATATTGCCCCCCTGCAATAGCGTCACTTTGTCCTCTGAAGTTTTCTGATAGGACTGTAAATACGAAAGATATGTAGGTGTTATCATTTATGTGGGACACCCTGTATATCCTTTGGAGAAAACATAAGCATACAATAAATATAAATTATCTTTTTTTTCTATGAAATTCTGAACGATGAAGAATTTCTAATCATTGCAATCACAAAGTAAATAGTAGTGCAAGGGGTTAACAGTGTCTGGTAAATATCGCCTTAGAAAAATGGCAACCATAAATTTATTAACCCTTAGCACACGGCAATTTCGTGGGAAAATTCCTGGCACGGGTAAATGACAAAAGAGACCACCATAAACAAAAGGGAGACAAAAACTGGGGAGGTTTCGACCTTCCCCCGGCCGCGAGGCACGACGTTTATGGTTCTTCGCATATGGTTCGGGACCCGAGGGTCATTAAGAAAATCGCGATCAGGCATAGGGTGGGGGAAACAAAAATCATCGTCAGTGTCGCGTCGACTCCCGTCCCGGAAGGATCAATTAGTAGTGTAGTGGTAAATTGTGTCAGTGTCGGATTAAAGTGACTACACCGAGACACCATGGTGCTTGCGAATCACCCTAAGAGAGTCCTGAGTGCAACCGGAAACGGTAAGTCAACTCAGTGATCCATTTTGATCGATTTCGATCGATTCTGATCGATAATTTTCGCTCGAGAACGACACTTCTCTCTGGTCTCGTTCGAAGGAAATAAGTTTTTAAAAATTGGCTTGAATTTTTTGGTGATGTTAAAACGATTAATTTACTAAAAGTAACGAGTAAGTGACGTAAAGTGAAGTAAAAAAGTAAGTGACGAGCACGGATCTCCTCCTCTTATAGGACGTTCTATCTGTAAATGGCCAAACGTCAAATTAAAAATTTGTTAAATCAACGTCGAGAAACACGACGAGATATTCTCTGTAGAAACAGTTAATTATTACCGTGTATTGAAACTATTATATATACATTCTCAAGGAAACAAATCCGGGATGCCTGTTCTCTGAGAAAATAGCTATGGAAATTGTTGATAAAAGTTTCGCGACCATGAGTCACTTCTTCGAGTGCCGTGATGCAAGTTATTCTTATAGCGCGTTCAATGTGACAAGATTGCGGAACAAAAGGAAACGTTTCAAGAATCTCAAAGTTCTGCTCTTGTCTTTCGTCTTGTAAACCTCTTTTCAAATAACATTCGCGTATCAATCGAGAACGGAATACCACAGGATCTATTGCTGTCACATTTCGTGATATTGAATAATCCATCTGCCAGAAGGAATATCCATCACAGCGTCACTAAATTCGAAGTCATTAAATTTTTACAGAGCACGAAACGGATCTACAATTTTAGACCAAAACGTTCGATATATTTCTCTTAAAATTTTTTATAAAGAATGCGTCCTTTTTTGGAAATTTTTCGAACTTGCCACGGCACACGGGAAAACTGTCTACTTTAATTTCTTTGATTTACCATGGGTCTTCGCTCGATGACCCGAACACACTCCTTAATTCGCCTTAATTTTTATTGTCCCATTCGTTAATCGCGCACGAAAACTCATTGACCTTTAATATTGAGACACCGCATTTCCGTGTCGAGAGAAATGCATTCCGCGAGCATTTGCGAAATCAATTTTACTGTGGCTCGTGCCGCTCGTAAACGCTTGCGAAACTGCGATGCGCACGGTGTCGCTGATTGTCATGGATAATGTCAGCCTGACCTATACATAGGAATTCATGCTCTGGCACCGTCGATTGGGACGTGGATTATTCCGCGGTACCCCGAATCAAGCTGTGCAACGTATTATCATCATAAATTCGGGAATTCATTCAATAGGAAATTAACACGCTTGATATTAAATAAGCTTCGCCGCCCCTCGGCTTTCTTTTTTCGAAACGTAGATAGCGCTGCGACCAGCTCAATGGTATACTCGTTAACACATTTCATTATTATCACCTATCGTTCGATCGTATCGATCATCGTAATACTTAAACGGGTGCATTCTCTGCGTCCACGAAATTTGCTCGTTTAAAAACATTTTATAAAGGAGCAAGCAGATATATTAACCCAAAGAATTGTATTCATAAGTAATCTAAGAGATTCTTCAGAAATTAATAAGAAATTCCTGTCTTAATAATTTATTATTTATACTTGTCTTAATAATTTAGAATTTTTTCATTTTTCGAGTAACGGGTGCATTCTCTGCGTCCACGAAAGTAATTTCAGAGATTCTGCAGCAATTAATAAGAAATTCCTGTCTTAATAATTTATTATTTACACTTGTCTTAATAATTTAGAATTTTTTCATTTTTCGAGTAACGGGTGCATTCTCTGCGTCCACGAAAGTAATTTCAGAGATTCTTCAGCAATTAATAAGAAATTCCTGTCTTAATAATTTATTATTTACACTTGTCTTAATAATTTAGAATTTTTTAACCTTACGAGTATGTTTGCAATTTCACTCTTGATCTACTGGTGAATATGCTTTCGCGGTTGTCGAAAAGCGAGCAAAATTGTGCATAAATAAAAGATCGGTGCACGGCCGCCGATAGAAGGACGATGATTAGACGTTTCCTTGGCCGGATCTCGATTAGTCGCGAAATGACAGTCGTCGTCGATGATTCAGAGCGTGTAATTGCTGTTATTTCGCGCGGTGATCGTCGTGTGCACTCGCAATTCTTGCGATTCGCGACGATAAGGCGAATTCATGCGATTCCGCTACACGACCGATCCGATACAATTAGCATCTCATTGTGCTGCCTTGTTCGACTTATTACACACGTTTCTCAGCCAGTTGTTGCATTATTGCAAAAGCCGTGCAATCGTTTCTTTTGCACGTGTTTCGCAAGAATATCGGGAAAGTGGAATTAGCCGTGCTGAAAATTTGTACAGACTGTCTGAAAAGCACGTCTGTTCGATCTGAAATTCTCAAAAACAAGAGCATTCATTAAAATTAATTAACCCTCTATGGGCCGAATTTTCTTCCGTTGATTTCTATTTGCAGGCAACTTGTGCAAGGCATTTACTTTTATATTCCAAATTGTTGGTGCAGCTAACCGTCATCAATATTGTTATTGGTTATCTCAGAGACATTATATAATTAAGACGTATACGTCATCTTCTGAAAAAAAGTAAAATTATTTGGTAAAATGTCGATATATTAGTACGTGACCTGAAAGTTACACGGGCCCATAAAGGGTTAATTTGTGATTATACTGAACAGAAATTCAAAGAAAAGATAGTTTATATTCATTGTGTGCCCATGTTTTCTCCAAACGAATTTTATTTCGGCTTAAAGGAAAATTAATAACATACATACTTATTAAACTCTGTTTACGAGTCTGACTCGATATTGTAGGGCAAGGGGTTAAGAAAATAATTACCATAATGAGTACGACTTGTTCAACGTATTCGTGGCAAGTGACTGTTGACGAGGGCACATTGTATCGAACTTAATTAAAAAATTTTGTCCTCTCGCACAAAGAACATTTAAATCTTCGCCGAGCAGCTCAGAACGTTCAGCTATTTTTTGAAGCTTCGTTTCCGAGAACTAATTACGGAATGAACGCAATCCCCATTCAACGTCGCTCGAAAGGAATTTTCATTTAGGTGCTCGAGAAGGATCTTCAAACTTTCCGGCGACGCGGTGTACCGGTCGCGGAAGCAATTTTTTCCGCTTATTTCTCACAGCTCGGAGAAAAAAACAACAAATAACACATTTCCCACGGGACATCCGGTTTCCAACATTCGCGGCCATCTTGGCTAAGAATATTCGTTAGACAAGCCGATCAAAGAATGTTCAATCTAGGGAAGCCATTAAAGTTGCAGCGCCGCGGGAAAAGTTGATCCTTGGAATAAGGATCAGCCTGCTCCGTCATTTTTATTAATTACAGTTACGTCGGAAGTTACAGTTGCTAAAATATCAAGTAATCCTAATCGATTTATCGTTTGTCCTCTCGGCGGAACTTTACTTTCAAGGGGCCCCGTTCGGTCGCCGGATAATAAGATTGAATTATTAATTAGGCGCGCCTTGGGAAAAATGGCGACGATAAGAGAGGAGTTCGCTAAGAGGATCGGATGTTCCGGAGAAAGCGGACCGAAGATAAGGAGAGTATGGCCAGAGGAAATTAAAGAAAAACTCCGTGCATCCGGGGAACAGTAAGCAAAATGCAACTTCCGGTCTAGCTCGCCCGGGAGACAATCTTTCCCGTCGCTTCACGTGCTGTAATTATCGGCCGACCACCGATATAATTATTTAAGCTGGCCAGACCCGTTCGTGCACCGCCTTTGCTGTTCGCCATCCAGTGTAAATGGATAATGCGAAATTATTATGCGCGACAGCGCGGCCCGGCTAATTCTCTAATGGCTGATATTTAAAAGATATTCGCACGAACGTTTCTGCTCGGTGTCCGCGAAAAAAAGTAAAATGGCGCAGCGGGATCTTCGCTTCGTAACGAGGTAAACCGGACACTCTGCGCGAGATAATATAGAAGATTGGGTTCATTGCCAGGACATCTTTTTCTTCGCGTTTTTACGCTTTTACATTCCGAGAAAATTTAATGGCCTCTTACAAGAGAATTTCGATGTATATCGTGACACAGTATTTGCAGAAAATCAAATTTCTAATACTGCTAATCAAATACTAATACTGCTATTCATATTTTACAACAGCATATGTAAAAGAAATACGATAGAAGGTATGTAAATTTATCGTATTCCTTTTAAAACTCATTTTGAATTAGATACGCATGCCTGTAAAACAAAACAACGGACTGACGGATTACGAAATTTAATTGATTAGGATTGTCTGAATAAAGCGTCACTCTCTTACAGAAATCTTTGTGGAATAATAGCTTTTAATGTCGTTTCTTTACAGGTAGGAATATAATAATGTAGGAATAATACAGGTAGGAATATAAATAATGTAAATAATTGTTACAAATAGCGAATAGAATTTTAACCTCGTGTTTACAGTGAAACTCAGTTTGGTTATTATTTCCGCAAGATAAATTGAAGAACAAAAGGATAAACTTATTATACACATTTGTAACTTCTCTAAATTCGAGTGCTTGTAGTGCTCGTTTTATTGCAAGAGAAATTCAGGAAAACCAGATTAAGGAACTACGGGTAAATGAGCTTCGCTAATTGAATCACGCGAATTGTACGTGTTGTTGAATTATTTTCTCATTCTTTTTTGAAACTCGCCGCCAGCCACTAATCCGCCGTGCCGTTCTAAAAAATACGCTTTGGAAGCCGCAAATTTGCACCGTTTCGAATTTACGCTCACAGGTCCGAATACTTTCGTGCGCGTCGGCGGTTGCAAAACCCGAAAATATAAATTAACGCGAACGGAAACTCGAAACTCGAGTGAAATTGCGACTCGAATTCCCTCGATCTCCAGTGGCCGAGCACTGTATCTCACCACTCTAACTAATTTCTTCGAGCGGCGCGCAATGGTCTGCATTATGCTCTTAACGCCAGCGAATCGTTCCTCAACGATCCCGTTGGTTAGATTCCAGCAGTCTGTTCGAACGAACAATAATTTTGTTCGTTTGCCTGGATGTTTTTAATTCCTCTTCGCTTGAACTTTTGCTGAAATACGCGTCGAAGATATTCCAGCAACGCGAAAGACGCAATTCAAATATACACAGAACATTTGATCCACTTTTTCGAATCGATTGAATTTAATGAACAGCAGAGTTATAAGTATTAGGTGTGTTAGCGAAATCGCAGCAATTTCTTCAAAGTACGTTTCGAAGGTCCATTTCAGCATTAATTTATAATAGGAAAGATGCAATTTAAATATACACAGAACATTTGATCCACTTTTTCGAATCAATTGAATTCAATAAACAGCAGAGTTATATAGATATTAGGTGTGTTAGCGAAATCGCAGCAATTTCTTCAAAGTACATTTCGAAGGTCCTTTTCAGCATTAATTTCAGCATTAAGACGGAAAGGAAACATACACAGGCTCACGAAAGTATTCGAACGCCCTTTAAATCAGTATAACTTTTTCTTAAATTGAATTATACCAATGAGATCATACCTTCTAAATGCTCAAAGGAGTCAGGTCGTTTGGTCCAATTTAAAAAAATTATACTGTTTTAAAGGGCTTTCGAACACTTTCGTGAGCCAGTGTATATTTGGTACAGATTGGAAGGAAGTGATGGATAACTTTGCAATTTCATGAAATTCTTGATAAAATGGGCTACCAAATACCTCTAAATATAGACATATTCATAGCGGATCTTAATATTAAGGCTTGCAGTTATATTCAGTTGTATTACAATGATTGTAAACCATCTATTTAAGTTATAATTACACCTTGTAACATTACTTGATAAAGGTGACAAGAATTCAAAGCAGTCGGTTTGTCATGCAAGTGATAATAATAATTGGTAAATATTTTATTTTACGCTACGTCTTACCGAAACACGTTGTTGAAATATGCCGGGGTGACCGTAAAGCGGGTTTATCCGTTCCTAAATGATTGAATCGCGACCCGAAACGAGCCATAACCAAACAGCAAATTCCAGGGAGCGTTAAACGCGACTCCGGTCCATCGGACGGAAACAATGAACCGTTTCGGGGCGTGCTTCAATGAAGAATAACTGTTACCAGGGGACAGGGGGCCCGGTGTGTCCCGGGAGAGGGGCCGGCCGCATTAATCGATAGTAATCGTACATAATGCACGTTGCGGGGCCATCGTAATGCTCGAATTCAAGTGGCTCCTGACACCGCGCGGGCAGCCCAGTGACGTGCTTTTCCTGCCTTTACGACAGGACCGATTCGTGCTTGGCACGTTCCCTTATTCCTGGCTTCACTCGTAAACCTGGCGCGTTTAGACGACGGGCCACGGTGGAATTACACGGTGGGGGGAGGGATATGGGTGCTAAACACGCGACGTACCCGCCCGGATTCCGGGAATTGCGATTGCATAATGTATCCCGACGTCGAGGCTCGATCATTCGGCGCGAACGTCTGCCTGTCCAACGGGTTGTCGATTGTTGCCCGATCCGAGGAACGAGATACCAGATAACAGCAGCCACTTTCTGTTAACCGTGCCCGCCGAGCCGAGGCGTCCTGAGCTATTGTATTATTCAACCTTTAGGCGCTAGGAGACACCGGCCGACAGCCTAATGCCACCGCAATCGCTTCCTCGCCATCGCGTCCCTGACGTTCGCAGACGTTCCCGAAGACATTATTGGCTGCGATCTCTATCTGCTTTCTTTCTTTCTTTTTCAAAGGCAGCTCAAGTTATCGCACTCCTGTTTGTTCAATCTTGTAACGCAAGAGCGGAATAGACAGCTATTATGGCTACACAGACACATTTTAAAGTAAAAGACACGTTTACTGTCGTCCTAAACTGTTTCACTTAAAATAACAAACGAGCTTTACGAAGTTATCGCGCAAAACAATTTTACTTGCAATTATAATGAATTAGTATCCCGCCTAGTGATGTTTATTTAGGTCTATCGTTACAAGGTTCAAGGTCATCAAGGTTCTTCCCACCCTAATGTTCTGTTACGAGATTTTATTGGATCCAATCCTCCGGTTGCGATCTATACCGGTGGCAGTGTAACAAAAAACTCCGAATCAGTAGGTGTCGTACATTAGAAACAAAGCTCCTCAGAGTCAAGTACCGTTTCCCTCTTTGTATTAGTTCCTTCTTATGTAAACCTGATATAAAAGGTCTGAAAATAATTTATAATTTCCTTAAACAATGCTCCATTAGAATTTAGAAACAATGTAAACCTGTTTAATGTAAGCCAAATCTAATAATACTGTACTTGCTATATACACCACTTGGTTTAACACTAGGTTTACGGGGCACTAAATGTGCCTACTCTACATTAATTTATAAAAATAAGAAAAATGTATGTATCCAAATTTATAGCCGTTTCTTTTACAATATATACCCAAAGAAACCAATTTGTTGAATAGTATCTTCTTCGTGCATCCTTAAAATTTCGATAATTGTGAATTAAGAGGTACCAGAACCCGTCATTTTGACGGGTCCCGTAAATCTAGTGTTAAAGCAATAAATAAATAAATAAATATAATGAATTCGTACCAGAAAAGGATACGAAAAAATTCCGGTACGTTCTAGAGAAAATCAAAGTGACAAATACAGCGTGCTATTAGGTAGGAGTCGTCTGACGCGTCTGATCATGACCAACCAATTCTACTGCCTGCTATGCTGTAGCATTTTCGCGGCGTATTACTTCTTTTTTCGATTTCTACTGCGATTTCCGCCCCCACAGTCTTCTTACAAATGCTTGTGATGTTTTCACTGTCTCGTATTTCGCCTACTCATTGCCGTCACAAATGCACAAACGAGGTCCAGTGCATAATGCACTCGTGGCCTAGTTATGACCATTCGAAACTCGACAAACACAGTTACGATTCGCCGACTCATCTTTTACATGCCGAGTAGCAAAAGGAGGATCGAAAGTCGACAAATGAAAATTCGCATCTTAGATCGGATCGAGCACCGGCGAGTGAAAGTGCGGTGAAAACGTTGGCCGGAGCGAACTTGATGTTTTTTACCGGGCGCAGGCTGGCAGGCTGCAAGTGGACCGGAACTAGTTTCAGCGTCGTCTACGAGCATCCGTAGTCAGGGAAGTTTGCAGTTCCTCCGGAAATTAGTGAAACTCGTTTACACCGCAAGACAGGTAGTTTCGTGGGCGGCATCGTCGTTATAACGACGAACTCGGCGTCACGGTGTGCAGACGTAGAGGAGTGTAAGTACGTGATGGCTGAAGAGGTGGCGAGAGGGGGGTTTGGAAGTGACGGAGGACCGTTTCTGATGGGTCAAGACACCCGCGGCCTCCGTATATTGCTAACAAGGCGCATTTCTGTCTGCTCGAAACCGCAACACCGAAGGAGCATCGCGTTGTCTCTCCGGTTTCTGCTGCGCTCCCTGCATGGAACCGCACCGGGGCACCCTTCCGCGTGTCGCGAAACTGCAAACCTTTGCATCGCGACGTGGCCGCGATCCCTGAAGCCGAGCGGGGGGATCAATGCGCAGTTTCGCTTTGCAGGACCAGCCGGCTTCAAACCCCCGAAGATTTATTAGCCAATTTATGTCGAACCGGAGACCGATGCCGCTGCGAAGTAGAACGATTCCCTCGAACGTAATTATCGTTTTACCCGGCCCGAAGATGGATGACGCGGAATACCTCGATTAGGGGCTATTAGAGAACCTTTATTGAAAATTAAGTCTCCTCCTCGGTGATCGCGGATTCCTTCTTCTCTATCCAGGAATTCGCTGCAACGTCTTCAGAGGCGCCTCTGGTCTGTGATTTTTTCACTTTCCCCCTTGTTCCTCGTCCACGACCATTATCTCTTCAGACACAAATCCAGTATACCATTGCTAAATTAGGGCCAGTTTAACACGTTGACTGCCATGTATATGGGTGACGGAATTATTTGTTCAAGATTTAAAATATATTAATCGTACCAAACTTTATTAGGATCTTTAAAATGCCAGAAAGTTGGAGGACTACTCAGTATCATACATATAATTTTTTTCAATTTTTATTTCATTAAATATCTTACATTGATTTGATGGAATTTTTGAGGTTTCGAGTTTGGCAGTCAAAGTGTTAAGTCATCGTTTTAGTAGCATCGATTTCGCTTATGAGATCCGAGTCTTCGAAGTTAGAATATTTTATTTTAGACACTTATATCCCTTGACTTTGTTCACAATTTTTCCGTAGAACAGTTTCAATACTGTGTTCTGTGTAGACAATTTTTTGACACGACTCTTTCATTAATTTACCACTTACAAAAATTGGTCCGAAGACCAGGCTGCTGATGTCTTGTCACCGTTGATTGCGCTTTGCGATTGTGATTGTCAGTTTTACTGTACTTTTTTCGTTAGAGAACAGTGATGGACTGTTTAACCCTTAGCAGTCGAATGGCGACTATAAGGCGCCACTAACAATTGCTATATCATTATTCAAAATATTTTTTAGATTCTTAAATATGTTTGGATTTAATAAATTACTAAAAATGTCAGTATTCCACCATTAGTCAGTAAATTCCACCATTTTCGTAGGTGCAACATGAGAAACAAATATATAGAAGGAAAATATTTTAGATCGGAAGAAATGTTTCGTTTTGGAGTTAAAATAACTTCGAGTGCAAAGGGTTAATTACCAAATGGTTCCCAATGATGTTAGCTAAAAATTGCATTCCGAGGTTCCGAGTGTGTTTGTATAAAGCGCGAGAGAATGAACGAGACATTTGCTCAAAATGTGCAGTAACGATGGATGACAGCAAGGAAAGGATCTTTCGTGCAACAATTTTTGGGGTTGGGCAGCGACAAAATATTCTTATAGAAGGACGAAAACTTGAGGCACGTGAAACCGTTTCTTGACAGTAATGTAGTCACTCTACCTTATAGCGAATCTACGAAGACCTTAACCAGTTAAGTGCGTTTGACTTGTATACACGTCGGACCAAATCTCTATCGCGGTGCAGTTAACGTTAATGAATTGTTAATTTCTTATCGAATAAAAATGTGATTCTCTCTCACTTTGCTTTACTTTTTTCGTAAAATTTCTAATAGCGGCATTTGGCCTGAGTTCGACGTGTATATTCGTCATAATATACATTATTCATTTTAATTCCGTGGCGCGAGGGATTTTTAAAATTAAATTCCACAGTTAACTGGATAAATGTAAAAAAATTCGAACATTTGCTCCACATTTTCCCGGTGTGGCGTATCGGAATCGGTTTAACGGTGGAAAAAAGCGGCGGTAATAGGTTGTCCCGTCTAATCCCACGGAAGCCAAGCCGAACGGGAAGGTAACGCGGATCATGGTGTTCCAGAAACGGTGGCGATGTTCGCGAATAATTGAGCCCAATCCTCGGTAGGGCCCGTAAGGCGACGCGAAGACACACACCGACGCAGTTGCCGGGACGGCCGGTTAACTGGAACAGATATTCTATTACCGTCGATTCCGGGGCTTCCCTCGACACATTTGAAAACCAATCCAATTTCATATCGAGCGCGAGCCGGGCAGGATCGAATGCGCACGCGCGCTAAAACGTCTAGGGTTCGCCGACCTTTTTGTCCTATCCGATTCGCATTGTTTGACACGGTCGCGTGATTAAATGCCCGACCGTTCTACGCAGATTGGATTTGGAAAAATTTAATATCCACCTCCTAACAACAAACTCCGCCCGACGGAGAAACGGATCAGGAACGGCGCGAGGACTGTTTTATCTACGGCGAAATTCCAATAAATGAGAAAGGAAGCAGAATGATCCAATTGCAGCGGCGCCGTTTCGATTTTGATGAAACTTGCCCGTAATATAGATAGCTGAAAAGAATATTTGATTTGGCTTTTAGCCGTCGTCTCTCCGGCTAGAACTTTCCTCGAAAGCGGGATTGCGAATTATATTTTAGCATTTGTCTCGGAAACTAGCTGTCACAGAGGAACGATTTTAAATGCGACTCATGTTTTAGTCTTGGATTAATCTATGCATGCAGGCTCCTGAAAAATTCATTTCTTCTAACAGCGCTGTAAAAAACAGATCGTAATATTTATTTATTTATTTAATAATATTTATATTCTTCCTCCTTGGAAATTCACAATTACAGAGAAAACGTTTTTAATCGTGTTAATATTCAATTAGTCCCTGAAAAGTTAATGTGTTCACAAAATATATTGAAAAATTCTCCTGCTGTTCCGCCAGAATAACAGTAGAATGTGAAAAGATAATAATGAGAAGTAAATGCCATAAAGAAAAGTACCTTGTTTTGAATCCACCGTATAATGATAAATGTTTTAATAACATTTTTTACGGTGCCGGAAGAAAGGAACTCGATTATTCTCGATGAATATATTCATACCAGGATAGCTCCTAAAACATTTTACAGGGAACAGCAATGAAAATAAAGAGAACGACGTCTTATTCGTTTCGCGTAAAAGCATTGCGGTATAGCGGAGGCATCCAGACATAGCAAACGCTGCCGAAGATCCCAGTAACCCGGATTTGCGAATCCCCTGGTTTCCCCGGGAAGAATCGAGCATAAACTGGATACGAGACTCGATTTCCACGGGAGATCTTCTCACGTATTAGCGATCGGTGATTGTGCGGGTCTAACAGTTCATCCGATAATCAACGGAAACGCGTTGCTAATTAGACGGTCGAGCAGTTCAACGGAGAAATAAAGAGGAACTAATTAGAACGGGGGGATTAAATCATGGTAAAATAATCCGAAGTTATAATTTCACCTTTCCGAACTTTCTCATCCGTGAATTTAAAACTTTCCGAACCGTAGGACCTACAAAGGGAACGTAAAACGCTAAAACAACTCGGCTCGGCCAATTAATTACATTAAATCTCTTCAAGCATTATCGCGACCTTTTGATCCGAAACGTTGTTTAGGTATTTTGGAATTTCGCGCAAACGATATATATTCCACCCGAAGAAATATTATTTTCTAAAACTGCCGGACGAGAAAAAAAATTATAGAGTGCACCTTATTCTGCCGCTAGCCAGAAATATGCGATTTCTCGAAATTTTTCCCTTCTGAAATATGTTAAAAAATAATACATGTTCCGTGTAAAGAAATTTAATTTTCTAAAACTGCCAGACGAGAAAAAAATTCTAGACTGCATCTTATTTTTCCGCTAGCCAGAAATACGAGGAACGCGCGATTCCTCAAAATTGTTCCCTTCTAAAATATGTTAAAAAATAATACATATTCCGTGTAAAGAAATTTAATTTTAAAAAAATGCTAGAGTGCATCTTATTTTTCCGCTAGCCAGAAATACGAGGAACGCGCGATTCCTCGAAATTGTTGCCTTCTAAAATGTGTTTAAAAAAATTGACAAACGAAGGAGTTAACGTGTACGTCGTCGCTACAGGGAGGAATGAAATCTCGGCAACCGAAAATCGCTCGGAGAGCAATTAGGTCGCGGGATTAGCTGTAGCAGCGAGTCGACGCGTCGGGAGACCGTTTCGAAAGGTGTCACTTAAGCAGTCGGGACGATCGGTTCGAGTGAAACCGATTTCCCGTCGCGAAACGAGCGTCGTCGGGCGATTCGTTCGATCGTCGGGAAAGTTTAAAGCGACTTGTCATGGCGGCGGCAGTTCGTCTTAGTAGTCGGTGTTTCGAGGACCGGCGTTGGGCGTCGTGACGACGACGTCGCTCGAGGACATCATAATAACGACAATTATCGTTACGAATTCCGGCGCAAGACGTTTCGCGCGAGTTCCACGCTCGACGGTTCTGCTCCGTCTTGCGAGACTCTTGCCGACCACTTCTTGTTAATCTCTCAGGACACGCTCGCAAACGAGCGAACTCCGCGGAGAATCTCGCGCGGGTTCCGCGAATTTTTCCACTCGAAGCAAGAGTGGAAATCCGTTTCCCCGCGACCGGGGAAAACGGCGTGCCCGGAAACTCCGCGGGACGCAATTCAACGTCGGCAAGTTTAAGAATCGCCGCGATTAGCGAAACTCGTTTAGAGCCGCGGCGACGCGACGGACCGGTGACGCTGCACAGGATTAAAATTAAGATTTCCAATTTCCACGGGATTCCACCGGAGACGGCTTGATTGTTTCGAGTGTTAGCGCCGACAATATCTACGTTAATCTTTCCCTCGTCCCGGGGAAAATAAAAGCCGCAATTACGCTCGATGCCGCGGCGCGGAACGTTTGGCTTCGAAAAATGTCCACTCCACAAAAAAGTAAAACCCTTCGCGGGATATATCCTCCTTCTAAAATAACTCTCAGCATTGTTTCATTTATCGCGAACGAAATAAATTAAATATACACTGGCACACGAAAGCGTTCGAACGCCCTTTAAAACAGTATAACTTTTTTAAATTGGATCAAACGACCTGACTTCTTTGAGCAATTAGAAGAATCGGCTTACCAAATGACGTGCAAAAATGATTTTTAAAAAATTTCAATTCAAGCTCGGAATTATAAGAGTAAATAAAAAGCAATGAAATTACTGAAATCGCTGAAATGCAAAAAAGAAATGCTAATGCTAATGCTAATGAATTGCTGAAATTTTCAGCATGTATATAACATGATACAGGTTCAAATAAAAAACTTGTGAAAAGTGCCATTTTTATTTTCTCATGTAATTCTTACCAATTGCAGTCTTTCCAATTCTTCCAAAAAACCAATTCTTCTAACTCCTCAAAAAAGTCAGGTCGTTTGATCCAATTTAAAAAAATGTTATACTGATTGAAAGGGCGTTCGAATACTTTCGTGAGCCTGTGTACATGCGTGCTATATCGTACAAGTATATCCATGAGACAATAATTGCTTGGACACGGATATATTTTTTTATATTTAGATTCTAAATTTTCCGCACAGCATTGGAACTACACGTGACAGTGTTTTCGTTAAAAGTTAACCAGTGGACCACAATAGTCGGTTTACCGAAAGATTTACGAGGTCTCATTCGATGAAGACATTCGCCGGAGCTATAACGAGGTTAATGTACGCAGGAGAAGTAAAAATGATTGATCGACGGTACTTAGGAGTCAGAAAACGCAGATGAAATGCAGACCCGTGGCTAATCACGATTTCTTTACCTAACAGCACTCGAGTTATGAGGGTTTATTTGGTTGTCGGTCTTCGCACTCGACAGAAGCCATTGCTCTGCCTGGCGGCCTCTTAATTAGGTCAATCGTTACCCGCTTTAAGTCAACCAGACGGCGGAAGCACCTTTAACGATGAGATAATCGCGATCAGGCCATCGAACTGTGTTCACAGTCGTCGTTTCCTTTCGCGAGTTTTTCGCACTGAATTTTGCAGCTTCTGGAATATTTAAAACAATATTTGTAATTTTTATTCGTTGATTTATCTTCTCTATAAAGATCTTCGGAAAGTGTTTACAGTAATTTCGATACGTAAACCAAGCTTTCCTTAGTTAAAAACGAGGATAACGTACAGCAATCCCCGTCATTTTCAAGAAATAAATCTTCAAGCAGTTAAAAAATATTTAACATAAACTCAGGTATGAAGATTTCTACTAAAATCGCACATGGGACATTTTAAAGCGTTTTAGCGAAACAATGAAGTTTTGCAGCCAGGGAGAAACACGGTAAAAATTGTCAAAAACGATGGAGGTAGGATACGGCTAATGCGTTCGACGTCGGCGTCGACGTCGGCGTCGGCGTCAGCGTCGGCGTCGAAATTAAACGCGATCACGTAAACGCGAAAGACACGAGCGCACATTGATGCAATGCAAAATTCCGCTCCCGGAAGTGTTGTCGTTCAAGCCGGTAATTGTTTTCGGAGATACTTTGCATAATGCTTCTTCGATAATGCGTGCACACGTGCCGCGTACGGCAAACGACCGCTGTATAATTTTAAGAGGTTGCAAGCAACGGGCCACGTAAAAGACGCGAGACTGTATTGGCTCGCTCGTTATGGAAAAACCGAGTTAATGACTGCCGTGAGACGACATGACCATTTGTAGGGTTAGAGGAAGATCCTTTGGTCTTTATTACAAGCCATTACGCGGCCTCCTGAGCCTCCCTTTGCCTCGCGCTTTTGACGCCACGACTATTGTCTGGCCCGGACGGATAATAACTGTGTTAAAGCGTAATTAATGATATCTCCCGAGCCGGCGAAACTTTTATCAGCTACTAATGCTCTGCGATATTTATAAAACCTAGCGCGATCATCAGTTGCTTTCAGTCCCGATTTTCTACACGGCAATACGGCGATACTTTATCTTTTTTTTCATGTAGCGTTTGAAACCCTTTTGTAGTAACCTTTGGTATTTTAAAGCGTGAATATATTTAAACTATAAAGAGACAAAAGACAAGACAAATGATATACAGAAATATTACAAAGACGACTCGAAGTGCGCTTCTCTACGTCACGACGAGAACTGCCCGATGCCGAACGTTTCTCGAACTCGTCAGCTCGTCTTCATTGTTTATTATCGAAACGCTATCGCATCGTTCGGGCCGCCTGGGTCCGCGTGAGTCCTTTATTCCCGCCGACAAACATTAAACGATGCCGCCGAACGCGCGCGGAACGATGGCACACGGACAACGACACAGCCGCGCACGAGAGTTTATCTTTTACGCGCGGCACTTTGATTCGGATCATTCTTTGACACGCACCGAACCTACACGTATTTATAAGCATACCAATCACGGAAAAATATTTAAGGTAAAGGCACCAGTACTTGACCATGTACCAGTAGTTGACCATTTTATAGAAAAGCATGAAAGATAAGATTTTTATAAGCTGTGCACTTTTGATGAAAGTGAAATGGATAATTGCCATGTTTTCGGCGCGGAGAGATGCTGAATATCACGAAATCCCGAAAGTGGAATGTTCCTGCCCGACAATTAGACACCGCGAGAGCCATTCACGGGATATAATTGCTCTTAAAAGCGGCTCGGAAACTCTTTTCAGGTGCGCGGATGATCCGCAATCTGATCGGACAAGTAAGGGAGAAAGAACCGAACGGTTTTGATCCACTTTCACGGCGGCGCGGCGTTTCTAGCCGGGCCGTGGTTATCCGATAAACCGAAAACTGAAAATGACGAGCGCAGAAAAAGATCGTCACGGATTATCCACCTACCACTGACTATTCTAATTTCATTCGTTTTCAATTCTGCCCCCCGTTTAATTTACCTGTACACCGAGCGAAATAACGCGGTCCCACGTCGTTCACAATATTCACCGGATACACTCTCCTCGTCGAACGCGTTTCTGCTTTTTAATGCGTTCGCCATTTCTGCCGTAGAATCTCATCCGTTTTAATAGCGAACTACATTCAAACTGTACTGGGAGCTCTTTCAACTCATTCCGGAACCTCAATTTCTAAGAGTTTTAGCTCTGCTTTATTAGGAACGAAGGCTTCGTGCAGCTACAGCGTCTTTGGTCATTTAGCCTGTAGTACTATGTCTGAGAATATTTAACGAGGTTGTTATGGCAGCAAGGAATCATATAATTGTTTCCGATTGTAATTTCAAGAGAGGTGCTTGTGCGGACAAATTGGATCAGGTTTTAATTTGAAAACGAACTGGTTTTAATTTTTCTCTGCATTTTTATGCGAATTAATTCGTTCACGTTCATTTCTTTGAGAAACCATTTTATATGCAGGGGCTTCTTTGCTTCCTGTTTAATGAAACCTCTGAAGAAGATTAGAAGTTGTTAGAAAACAATAAGCAACTCTGCTGAGAGACAAGAATTTGTATTTCATTCCTTCTTTTAAATAACAAGATCAGTGATTCTGCTTTTACTTTTGATTCGAGAAAAAATTTACAGAAAACGGTAAATTATTAAAGAACGAATAAGCGAAATACGGGACGGTAAAGACAGTGAACAAGCAATATCCCTGACAAAACTAAGCAGTGTAAAAATATCAAAAAATTCGGCAGAAATTATACATATAGCGACTTTAAGCGACGCACAGTGGGTAAAAACGGCATTTTCGAATTCAAAATCAAAGAACTTTCGATGGAAATGAGGTAGAGCGATGAAATTTGTTTTAAATGAAAGCTGCAACGTTGTAGAATATGAGAAACGTAGGGAGATTACGGGGTACGAACGTTTTTTAACCTTGAGAAAATTCGTTAAACGTGCACAATTTCAAGAAAACTTTCGTTTTTTAAATACCACGCGCGGAAAAACTTTTTTTAACATCTATCGAATCTTTCTTTAACTTCTATCGAAAGTTCTTTGATTTTGAATCCGAAAATGCCGTTTTTCCCACTGTGCGACGTCTCGGTTCTCGATCGCCAAGTTCGCAGTTCGATCTCCGAGTCTGTGTACCGATCGATGGCGAGTAACCGTCGATCACCGAATCGGAATCAATGCTCGATAAAGAGCCGTGTCGGCGAGGCCATAGGGCAAATCGTTCGTTAATCTCGCCCGCGGATATTTCTATAAATGCCGGGCCCGATCCCCCGGAATCGAATTAATATCGCACGATATCGTTTGGATCCCGTTGAGCGCTCAATCGAAGAATAATTATCGGATTATTCGAGGAAACGTACTAGCGCGTAGAAACGTGACCGGAGGAGATTCCCGGTTGGAATTGAACGGCAATTAGTCGAATCGCCGTAGCCGGGGCTACAATTAGCGGAAATTTAAATTCATGACGCCGCCCCCGGAGCAAGAACCCTCTCCCCCTCCACATTCTAACACGGTCGTAAGCGCGTGCTAGTTTCCTAAATATTATTTGTAGACGGATTTTCTTCGCGGAGACGTTCTCCTGCTTGCTCTTTCTCGATCATTTCGAGCGTACGGGGCGGCTGGCCGCGGTTAATAGGCTTAGAGGGAGGAAAGGAGGGCGAATTGAGAAATCGAAGGGATTCACGTGGGGATTCCTACTCATCCTTGATAAGTGGATCAACGTCCTCGTTACTCGATGCATGAACTTCGACCGTGCATTTTTGCGCTTTGCACGAGCGCGGAGGATTGGTTCAGTTTTCTACATGTTTGCTTCCTACAATATAGATGCATGGAAAGTTTAATAATCTTCCTCCGATTTCTCCTTGAAAATTTGTTGAAAAAGCTTTATTAACCAGTTAACTGTGGAGCTCAATTTCAGAAATCCCCCACGGCGCGGAATTAAAATCATGCAATGCGGAATATATACGGAAAAAAATCAACAAAAAGACTCAAAGGGAGGGGGGGGGCAGGGCAAGGGTTCAAAAATTACATTTTTATTCGATAAGAAATTAACAATTCATTAACGTTAACGGCACCGCAATTTGAATTGACGTGTATACACGTCAAACACGCTTAACTGGTTAAGAAGAAAAAGGGCAATTTCTACCTTAACCCCTTGCACTACTATTTATTTTGTTGTGATTATACTGACTAGAAATTCTTCGTCGTTCAGAATTTCATAGAAAAAGAAAGACAGTTTATATTTATTGTATGTCTGTGTTCTCTCCAATGGATATATATCAAGTACAACAAAATAGAATTATAATTCAGTTTCAAGAAAATTAATGACATACGTATTCATTATAGACTCTGTTCAGAATCTTCATCACGAGTCTGACTCGATATTGTAGAGCAAGGGGTTAAGTGCACACTTACAGCGGGAAAATGATTCGCGAACTACCTTCTCGTAATAAAGGAAAAACCATCTCGGGTTTCACCGCGGTAAGACAAAGAGAGCGTTTGAAATTAACCTCCATGGTGTATTTACGTGAATTGCAGCAAACGTTTCACGGCTTGACGAACTTGCAGAGACACTTGGCGGCGACATTTACAAACAGACGTTTAATTTGTTTAACCAAAATATCCCGTAAGCGCCGCGGCGTCCGTTCGAATATTTACCGATATAAGCTCTTCCGTTGTTTTTTAATCACGGGTAGCCTGGCTGGAGCGCGTCCGGTTCAACTGACATTTTCATCGCGTTTATTCGGCTACTTTCGGCCGTTTGCCCGAGAAAATATATCCTGTCCTGTTCCCCTTCGCGTTCGATCCTCGTGAAGAGTCATTTCGAGCTTTTTTCACCGCTAAGCTCGCGGACAGAACAGCGCTCTCGCGCACGTTCATTCGAAATCGCGGCTGTAATTGGTTTTTCCAAATCATTGAGGGGACGATAAATACGCGGGCCGGCCGAACGCTCGGCGAAAAATTCAATTCCCTGTAATGGAGAAATCCGATAGGCTTGAATGCCGAGCACGAAGCCCATTAACCAGAATTCGCGAGCTCACTGTGTCTGTGTGTGTGCGTGCGTTCACAGGCGGACACAGAGTACTATAAGCCGTGCTTTCGCGAGCCTCGGTCGGCCCCTTTCATAACCGGCGCGCGGCGCGTCAATGTATTGACAAATTGTCACTATTTGACACAATCCAGCCTTCTTTTTTTATTCCGCGCGCCCCTCATTTCCCCCCGAGCGTTACTATTGTTTCCGTTTCCTGTCGCAAAGTCTTTAGCGCCGTTTTGACGTTACCGCTGCCTGCGCGAATTGACACGAAAATACACGCTTTGAGCAGGGAATTTTCGAAACGGATGATCATGCATAAAAGAGAAGCGATATTTTTTAACGTCGAAATGCCCGCACAACAGCGAGGTTATTTTGACAAATTCGCGAGGTTATTTCGAGCCCTATAGAATGCACGAGCTCCATACGTTTCAAGAAACAAAAATTCAGTGCTCTTTTGTTGACAAAAATTGTGATCAAACCTCACTGATTTTTATGTAATACTACCTTCGATGTTCCTTTCTCCCAACATTTTTGCACTCTACGGGTTTAAAGAGTCCAGAAGAGTGCACAATTTTTATTCAACGTCAAAGTCATTGCAGTCATTTTGTACATACGTTTCAAGAAATAAAAATTCAGTGCTCTTTCGTTAACAAAAATTGTGATCAAACCTCACTGATTTTTATGTAATACTACCTTCGATTCTTTGAATGTTCCTTTCTCCCAACATTTTTGCACTCTACGTGTTCAAAGAGTCCAGAAGATTACAGAATTTTTATTCAACGTCAAAGTCATTGCAAAATGCATGGCTCGCCCCTGTATCTCAGCTGCAATCATTGGTCGTTTCTTTAAATATTTCCCGTCGGCCCAATCTGAGATAAATGACCTTCTACACTTCAAGATACCCGATCGATTCAAGACTCTTTAAAATTCTTCTTTCTTTCACGAGGCTGCCATCAAGATTTCAGTAGCTCTTCGAAGAAACCGGGGGAACGGGAACAATGTTATTAAAATTTAAATGAGAAGTCCCTGCGTCTACTTCCGGTGGCCTGGGATCTTAAATCTCTTCTTCCGCCGTAAACCTCTTACCGGTAGAGTGAACCAAAAAATCGAACGACAATCGTATTCTGCTTGATTCGAATAATTTTTCTGAAAATTCACGTGCAAAGTATTTTCCTAAATCCCAATGCAATAGTGATAAAATTTGAAATCGATACGATCGTTATTATCTATTTAAAAAATTGTTACGCTGCTATTCGATCTTCAAAGTTAAGAGACAATTTAACGAGAGCCATGTTCCGGGTAAAAAACTTCCACATAAAATGTGTTGTACATTCTCTACAGATTGCTGGAATTAACCGGAAAATTTGAAGTCGATACGGTTGTTATTATCTATTTAAAAAATCGTTACGCTACTATTCGATCTTCAAAGTTGAGAGACAATTCAATGAGAGCCATGTTCCGAGTAAAAAACATCCACATAAAATTTGTTGTACATTCTCTACAGATTGTTGGAATTAACCGGAAAATTTGAAGTCGATACGTTCATCAGATTCGTTAAAAAAAAATTCTGAAGAGTTGCTGTTCCAAGGCGGTCGATCTTCTCTCCTCGAGGTTCGTTTTCGAACGATCCAAAAAATGGAACGACAATCGTATTCTGCTTGATTCGAATAATTTTTCTGGCAGAGATTTCGCTAATCGTTGTTCCTCCGGTTCGGGGCTGGCGGGGAATTGAAAAATTCCCGTGAAACTGTGAATCGGGATCACCGAGAGTTCCGCATCATTTTACCGTTGGCGGGTCGGTGTAGGGAAAAGCGGCGACGGGTCGTGGGAGTGGGCGTGTTGCGGATCAGACGCGAGAAAAGTCATTTCCTCGGTGTGAAATCGAGCGGCGGGTCTCCGGGTCGAAAAACGATCAACGATAGATTTTCCGAGCACTTTGGCCTGCCGGCGATCTCGACGATTGTTCGGCTCGGGGACAGTGCGAAAAGGGCAGCGGCGCGGATCCGGCTAAGGGCGTCGGGCAAACATCGCATCTGCTTGGGCCATTTCCTTTCGCCATTACGGTCTCGTTCCGGTGTCCGTCCTCCGGCGAGCTCCTCCGTTTCTCTCCGACGGTTTTCTCTCGCACGTATCGATTTGCATTCGATACAGGGGTCGAGCACCGATGACGGACCAATCTCTTTTCGCACGCTCGAAAGCATTCCTTTCACGACGATGATATTTCAGGAAGACGAAGGACGAGCCCCGATATCGGGACACCGCTCTACTCGCCAACAAATGCGAGAGACGGTTCACGGACGTTGGTCGCAAACGGTTGAGAAAGAATTAACAAGGTGTCACTGATAAGCTTGACAACACCCATCTTTGCTTTCCGAGCTCGTTTTTTGTCGCCTCGTCGATCCTGCCCTCTGTACAAAAGCGCAAATAGAGCGCACAGCGGTCCATCGAATTATTAATGCCAGACGAAACCTGCAGACATCGATGCTTGGTACCAGTATTATAGAAAATCTACAAAGTTGCATTTTAATTTAAAAATTAGTTTCCTTAACACTTCACGGTCTGGAAGTATTTCAAGCTTACTTCTCACCAAGCTATTTTTCATGCGAACAGAAACTGTAGACTCGACATTTTTATGTCAAGTATAGAAAGAAAAATATTTGTATTATTAATTGATTTGAATTTGGAAAGTTGAGTTTGAAAAGTGCCATGCCGGCATTGGTCCGTTAAGGGTTAATATTAATCGGTCAATTTATGCAAGGGGCACTGATCATTCGATCATTCGCTGTACACCCATAGTCTATGCACTACCGCAATTATTCGTACATTTACGGTTTTACTAAACAATAGACAGCGGACAATGATGCCAATCAAATCGCTCCAGAGTTTCGATTATTTTAGACGAGTCAAAATGCCTACTACAAGACTGTGCTCATATGCGATACAATTATCGTGAAGAGAATAACATGAATTAAAATAAAAAAACATTGCGATAACAATGTACGTGGTTCGTTCAAAGTATGGAAAAAATTCAAACAATCGCGGAATCATAAATTTCCTGAATGTAATTAATTCGCGTGTTTCATTTTCGAGAAATTCAATTTTTTTTTGTATTTTCAGAAACGCATAAACCAGGTTAAATTACTCCCACGATACCGTGTATCTCGCGATGAATTATTTTTAATTTACCATCGTATTTACGCCACGCGTTCGTAAAAGTAAAGCTTTGCGCGAGAAACGCTCGTTTTTGTACAATTTGTTTTATTTGAACGCGCGGAATTATCTATATCTTTCTGCTTTAATTTCTGTAATTTATTCTCCGCGCGGCAGAGTTTCCTGCAACATATTTTCTATAATTCATCGATATTTATTTAATGTACGATTAAAAACGGTGTTGCCTCTCTCACGGGTCGCCGTTTCCGATTTCTCATTACTTCTCCTCGTACAATAACGCTCATATAAATTAACAAAAAAAAAAAAAACCCTTTGCTTTTATATCGTAGAGACAGCCGTGTGACGGTTAATTTTCCGACAACCGTGGACATGTATCTTTTGTGTCGCTTTCCAGCCTGAAAATTCACGTGCAAAGTATTTTCCTAAATCCGTATGCAATAGTAATAAATTTTGAAACCGATACGGTTGTTATTATCTATTTAAAAAATCGTTACGCTACTATTCGATCTTCAAAGTTGAGAGACAATTTAATGGGGGCCATGTTTCGGGTAAAAAACTTCCACATAAAATTTGTAGTACACTGTCTACAGATTGCTGGAATTAACCAAAAAATTTGAAATCGATACGGTTGTTATTATCTGTTTAAAAAATTGTTACGCTACTATTCGATCTTCAAAGTTGAGAGACAATTTAATGGGGGCCATGTTCCGGGTAAAAAACATCCTCATAAAATTTGTTGTACATTCTCTACAGATTGCTGGAATTAACCGGAAAATTTGAAGTCGATAGGTTCGTCAGATTCGTTTAAAAAAATTCTGAAGAGTTGCTGTTCCAAGGCGGGCGATCGTCTCTCCTCGAGGTTCGTTTTCCCGGTTTCTTCTTTTTTTGCCAACAATCGAAGCGCATCAATCGCAACAAGGGACACCGAGGTATCATCGATAACAAATGAGACAAACTGAGTGGAAGCCCCGAGCGGAGGAATCTATCGAACGAAAGAGAGCGATACCTCTGGCCGAGCGATAAATCATGAAATCTCCGAGGAAAGACGCGCGGCGCGGTGGTCCGCGACACTCGTGAAACTTTTCCGTTTGCTGGTTCGTTCCGAGGCTGAGGGGGAGGAGGGTTAAAATTCTATTACAATTACAGATCTTTTCGAGCATCCCCCCCGGCCCCGCAGCTCCCGTTTAAAAACAACGTCGTTGTATCCGTCGGTCCGTATTCAGCAGTTCACGATCCCGATGGGATTTAATCTGTACCGAGAAAGACGAACGAGAAACTCGATTTTCATGCTGCCGGCAGTTCGAACGGATAAGACGATCTCCATGCGTTTTAACGACAGCTCTTTGATCGACGTCGACCTTGCGAGTGGATGTCGCGTTACTCGAAAAACGCTCCTTTTTCTGCTGATCAAACGATCTGCTCGAGACGGAACGAGAACCTGTACATCTCCCGGATTTATAAAGACGAGCCACGAGGATGCTCGTGGTACTCTCTTTCTCTCTTTCCCTTTTTTCTCTTTCCCTCTGTTATTTTTTTTTTCCTTGAGAAAAGAAGCTTCAAACGATTCCGCGCCGAGAAGGCAAACTGTTTCGCGAAATTAAGGAAACGGTATTTTTCTGAAAACTATCGGGAAACTGTTATTGCGAGGAAGAAGACGGATCTTCTTCTTCTTGTCTCCGCGTTTGTTATGTCGACGTCGCTACTTGAAACGCGCTTCTACGTCAATGAAACGAACAGACAGCGCGCATCTGCAAGTAGTATTTCAAATTACCGATTTCCTTAGACTCGAATTTTATTCGATTCGATTGAAGATACATTGCGTCGCCTCGATTGTGATGGACCAATCTTTCATCGTATCGGCGTGCAGCGTAATTCGATGTTTAATCGTTCGGTACATTTGAAATTTCGCAAATGTACGAATACATGTATGCCATTCTATATGAATCAGTTCGTAATATTAGCAAATTTAATCATTCCTTTTAGATACGATGAACATTTTCAGTGGAAGCCATTTTATTAATTTTCTCTTTAATGCCGCTCGGCTTTATCAATTCTGCTGTTCTGATACTCTTCGCTTTTCAAATTTTAAACAAGAACAAACGCTGAGACTCCTTTATTTGAGGCATACTATATTTCTTCTAGAAAAATGTTTTTCTAAATTAAATAAAATACAACTTTTATGATTGATGAAATTCCTAAAAATTGTCAGATTTTTAGCATGTTATACGAATTGATTCTCTTAACACTGGATCCACAGGTTCCTAGTTTTTAAACAAATTTATCCCTTTAACACTAGAACCACCGGACGAGTCAAAATGACTTGCTCTTAATTTTTTCTTTTACAAATATTGAAATGATAAATATGTTTCCGTGGGAAAAGTTTCTAATAAACTTCTCTGTCGAAGTAGATATTCAAACAAAACCGACACGAAATCTAAAGAAATGCAATTTTGTCGTTATTAGAAGGCAATGTATGCCAGTTGCATTTAGTGCTCGGTAGTTCTAGTGTTAAAGACATATTATGATAGAGGTCCCTAAAATCCTGAATTAATTCTTCTCGATAAGAGAAAAATCAGTTCAGCTTGTAACAAACTCTAAACACCATGGTCCTTCAAAAGTCATCTAAAAAGACACGAAATCTAAAGAAATGGAATTTTGTTGTTATTCTAAGGCAATGTATGCCAGTTGCATTTAGTGCTCGGTAGTTCTAGTGTTAAAGATATATTATGATATAGGTCCCTAAAATCCTGAATAAATTCTTCCCGATAAGAGAAAAATCAGTTCAGCTTGTAGCAAACTCTAAACACCATGGTCAAAAGTCATGGTTCAAAAGTCATCTAAAAAAAGTGGTTAAGAGCTAATGAAGGAAACGAAATAACTATCAACGAGTTGTTGAACCAGAACCGAGTCCTTCACGGAAATCAAAGTGGAATTCGTGGGGCAGGTCTAGCCAATTTAATTTTTCGTTTCACGAGGGATCCGATGCTCCATTAGAAGGGTTTCATGCGCGATAGGATCTCTTTGGTGGAGCAGTCGAGTAACATCGGTCTCGTAGTTAGCGTCGTAAGGGAAGACTGCACCGTAAAGGGGTAGGTAGATGGGGAGGTTCTTCTCCTCGGCCGCTATTTCTCATTTCCCGCTGTCGTCGCCGCACAAATGCAATCCTCCATCCCTCTCAGATCTCCCGTTGATAGATAGGGAGAGAGAGAGAAAGAGAGACAGAGTACTCCTCTCGCTCTCCATCGATATCGTCGTCGTTCTCTCTACGAAGTTTCTTCTTTCCCCGCGATTTCCCCGCGATCGTCATCCCGGCGGCTGCCGATTTCGTGATCGGAATCACGGGACGTCCCTCCTTCTTCTTCTTCTTCTCGTGTACGGCTTCCATTCGTCGACCGACGGTCCGCGGAAAAGATTACACGGAATCGGGGGAAAATAAGAAGCTCCCTCGGTCTTATCCGGGATCGCGCCGGTGTTCCTCCATTTTGGAACTCGGTTTCTTCTTCCAGTACATGCAGTTCAGACTTTCGCTCTGATGTTGTTACGTCTGGCCTCGCAATATGTACACGGCTACGAAACTTTCCGATGTGCCGGCGAAACCAGTAATTCCGAAAGCTTCTCTGGGGAAATATTAGGTTGGTGCAATCCGAAACGTCGGATTTTTCTTACATGCGAACGTTTGTCTCCCTGTTTTCGTCATACCTTTGTTTTTCGCATAACCTCGTTTACTAGTCGTACTGTCCATTCCCAGAGTCACATTTCAACAAAGGAGATTTTCTCGAATGTGTTCCCTTTTTTTTATTTGTTTTGAATTTTCTACCGATATGAATTCAACCGATATTCGTGTAATTGTTTTGTATGAATATAAACCTTTGTATAAGTATGAATATAAATTTTGCGTGGGCGTTTCTTGTTCCTGGTCGATGCAGTTTTTACCGTGAAATTTCATTTCATTGTCCATTGATAACTAGACTAGACAGAGATTAACCCCTTATAGGCATACAATAGATATAAATTTTCTCCCCTTTTTAGGAAATTATGAATTACAGAAAAGTTCTAATCACTGAAAGCGTGAAATAAATCGTAGTGCAAGGGGTTAATAGGTGTAATGAAAATTGTCTGAATTTGGGAGGCCCGTTGCTGAACAGTATCAGTCAGAAATTAATTTCTATGCAATTCACTGTAAATATCGATGTGTAAGTATCGATAACGCTAGTGGAATAGAATGTCTTTGAATTTCGATTCGGTGAAATTTGTCCAGAAAAATGGCAGTCACCGCGGAAGCGCTGCGATTGTTTGTAGCGGAACGACTAGGCGAAATGGTTCGCATTGAAATTCGAGAAAGTTAGGAATTGCACGAGACTCTACTCTCTTTCGCGTGGAGAGCCGTTGATTCGGCGGGGGACAATCAATCATTTACGAGCAACGTTTCAAGAACATAGGCGGACAGAGACGTCTCCCTGGAGCTGCAACTTCATAGGCGGAGATCAGTCAAGAAATTATCACGGTCCATGTAACGCGGCATCAGATCGCAATAGCTCATCTCGCGGATAGTTCCGCATCCATCATACGCCAATGGCATCCATTATCTGCCGCGTGCTGTCTTATTTACAGAACCCTGTCAGGCCGGTCTCTCCTGAAATTCTCGGCGTTTCCCTCTGCATACGTCACCATCCCTCTTAGATCTATCGGGGACGTGCTCCAGCGTTGACAACAGGTAATGACGTGCATTCGACCCCCACTGCTAAGTAGCGCCGGTTGACAGAGACAGATAGTCGTTCCGCGACAATTAGATCGCCGATACGAATTCGAGTCTTTGCTCGAATAAAGTTCATTAACAGCTCATTATCCTGTGTTCAGTTTTACATGTTCGTGTAGACTGTCGTGTGCATTCCCCCTGCGTGGTTAATTTTAACATTTATTGCCCTTTGTGAATTGGACAATTATATTTGTTCACAATGTCCGATATTCACTGTACAAACTGGGAAAGTGCAAAAATATATGTTTCAATTAGGAGAAGGATAGATTATTTCTGTTGTGGACGTCGGGATCGGTTATTATTCACTTGTTATGGTCTTTGTGGGGATTTTTATACGATATTTTATATAGTAAACGTTGGAGATAAATTATTTCTGTTCTGGACGTCGAGCTTGATGATTCATTTGTTACAGTCTTTGTGGGGAATAATGCTTATTATACAAAATATTATTTACAGATCGTGTTTCCTTTAGCAGACATACGTTTCTCCACAGAGACCATAAAAATTCAATAATCAAGCTCGGCGTCCACGACAGTGATAATTTATCTCTCCAGCTAATGAAAATATATATTTTTTTATATTTTCCCACTGCATCACTGAGTCAATGCAGACACACACTACTCAATGTCTACACACTACTATTATGTTTACTCGGCGCCCGAGGCCACTCGGTGGAGGGGATACTTCCGCGACGTTTATCGTCCAGGCCTAGGCGACATATATATGGAAATCACTGTGAAGAGAACCGGTGACGTAAGTTGTCGTTCTTAGGATACGTTCTGAGGATCTAGAAGACCATGTAGAAGTACAGTGCCTCGTTAAAAATTACTTTAACAGTTTCCAAAACGGTAGACCCGTCGTTCGGAGGACGTGGACGCGAAGATGTCGCGTTAGTTGTCATCGATCTTGTAAGTCGGTGACATTGGGGGGGGGGGACCCCGAAGAGCCATCTAGGCAGGACGAACGAAATTCCGTGGATCCAAGTGCACGCCGGGGTACGGACACGGCGCAAATTGGAGAACGCCGCTCGTCATCCGAGGGGATCACCGGATCGACGTGTCTCGAGAGAAGACCCTCGAGTTTTCTCGGCCTCCGGTGCTCCTTATCAGAGACATCGACGGCATCCCGGCGTTGACAGGTAATGACGTGCATTCGAACCGCCCGGCCAGGCAGAGACGGGTTCCGACGACAAAGACGGACAAGCCTCGTCGCCGTTCGAGGACGTAGGCGGAGATGGTGGCGAACGGTAGGGTGTGCGAGGGAGGGATGCGAGGGTGAGAGAGGGTGGTTCGATGCCGGTGAACGCGAGGAGGGAGGAGAGAGCCTCGTTACCGGAACAACAGACGTAACCGCAATCCATCGTAGGACAGAGCCCCATGCTTCCGACCCTGGTCGATAAGTCAATGCACCGACAATACCCATCGACAGGGAGAAGCCACCTAACTGCAGGACGACCGCCGGTCCCTTGTCCCACGTACCCCGTTTCTCCACTCACCCCCTGCAATTCCGCTGTCTCTCGCAACTCCCCGCAGTCCTCGCTTCACTGCATTAGACACGACCTGCACCTGCACATTCACGTGCAGGCGCACGTGAACGCCGGGATACGCGCTTCGCTACTCTCTCCTGTCGGCCGAACACGTTTAGATCGACGGAGTTCGACAATGAGTTCATATGGAATAAACGACGGGCCGGCGAACGGGATGGATCTTTGATTAAGAAGAGCATCGTTCGATGCACCGGGAATCTCGTTGGTTTTGCTCTTTCAACGGCGCGGAGAGTTCTTCTGGATCTCGAGCACCGCGGCGGAGTCTCGTACCGCGAGTTTCGAGAGTTTCGAGATATCCTGGGAAACGCTCACCGAGTTTCTGGAATCCCCTGGATCTTGATCTTCAACATCAAGAACATCTTGTTCGGAGTCCTGGGGATTCGGTGTCCTACGGACCTCGAGGGTTTCGACGGTCTAACAGGTGTAAGAGGACTCCACGCGTTCACCCTGGGCTTTTTCAGCATGGATTCACAGAGTCTACTGGGCTGTAGAATTTTTTAAGAACTTACGCTTGAAGCTTTTGGGAACGTGTAGATCCTGGAGATCTCGAGGGTGCTTGGAGTCGGGTGTCTTGCAGATCTAGAGGGTTCAGAGGGGGTCTATTAAGTGTTAGAGGACTCTGGGTCTTTAAAGGGAATCCTAGGGAATTGTGACCGTAGGATTTTAGAGTCTAGAATTTCTTGAGAACCTAGAATCTTGTATCATCGCAAGGACCCCATCTTGGAATCCTCAGGATTCAACTGATGTAGAAATAGATATAGGTAAGCTCAGGTAAGCTCTAGCAACTTTTTGTAGATCTAGAGTGTTCAGAGGGAGTCTATTAAGTGTAAGAGGACTCTAGGTCTTTAAAGGGAATCCTAGGGAATCGTGACCCTAGGATTTTAGAGTCTAGGATTTTTTGAGAACCTAGAATCTTGTATCATCACAAGGACCCCATCTTGGAATCCTCAGGATTCTACTGATTTACAAATAGGTGTAGAAATCTCAGGTAAGCTCTAGCAACTTCTACCTGCCCTGATCAATTAAATGCAAATTGATTTAGAATCGTTTTGTCTCCCAATTTGTGTAACGTATAATCTGTTTGATATTTGTGATCGTAACGTATTATACATATAAAGAGATTATTACGTTCAAAGCTGCCTAATTAATTTAATCGGCGTTGCTTTAATTAATCGAATAACGATGTCGACGCGGACATCCTGCAAGCAACAAGCACCAGTGGTTGCGTCACTGGACGGCAATTAGTATCGCAAGCGTCATCGCGGCATTACGGTTAAATACGTAATAGCACCGGGGCCAAGGTTCAGGATCAGTCTTATTGCTCCACGTACATAGATCAATTCGTTGGATCTAAGAATGCGAGAGCGCCCCTGCACGACTACTAATCATTTCCCTTGCTCCCTTTACCGGCGAGTCAGACTTAATCAGCCTTAATCGTTCAAGGTTAAGTGACACAATTACGTGTCAGCATAGTCTTCAACGATTTTCTTCAAATCGAATTAGCATTCTCTGCTAAACAAATTTTTCATTCGTCTTCTCCGATTACAATTTTGTCGAATCGAGATGCTTTAATCGTGTCCGGATCAATTACGTCAAATTGGATTTGAATCGATGCGTTGCATATTTTATACTTCGTTTTAACGAACCTATGTGGAGATTGTTGAAACGATTGTTCCACTGAAAAAGATATATTTTATCTATCTTGAATTAAATTGCAATGGGACGTTACTTAATAGATAAATTCGGGGAAATTGTAATAGTACATTATATATTTTAACAGATAAATTCGGAGAAAAATATTTGAAACATATCTTCCATTGGAAAAATATATTTATCCACTTTGAATGCAATTATAATAGTATATTGAACGCTTTAATAGATAAATTCGGGGAAAAATATTTGAATCGTACCGTCCACTGGCAAAATATATTTATTCGCCTTGAGTTCAGTTATAATATTGTATTGTATATTTTACTAGATAAATTCAGGGGAAGTATTTGAAACATACCTTCCACTGAAAAACATACTTATCCGTCTTTTTTCTGCTATACAGCGAATATAACCCGCTAGAAGAGATCCGAGGAGCCTGTAATATCGTCCTCACGATACAAGGACGTACGTTCCACAGGTATCTTTCGCGTTCGACTTGATACAAGAGAGCTTTTTTTCGTGTTTGTCTCTCTCATTTCCGGCCGGTTGATCCTTCGTCTCGTGTCGCTGAGACATGAAGAGAATGGGATCTACGAGCATCGTGGTTCAGCTCTGTGGCAACAAAATGTATGGGCCACGACCGGAACGATATCGATACGCTTGGACAGCTCCGTAGAGCAGAACTTTTAGCTGAAAAGATCACCGAGAGAACAGGTTTTGGGAGTAGAGGTTTTATCTGACCTCTTTCTCTCGTCGTTCAGAGCCGCGTAACACTCCATATACGACGCACAAGCACTTTGATTAATGTCAAATATCATACTTCGCATTATACTATTTTGTTAAGCGAGATTGAAGTCTGGTTTACTTTTCTTTGCTTAACAAAAATATTCGTCGTGGTATTCAGATTTTATTCGATCGAGTTCAACGTATTTTTATTTTTTTTTCTGGGAAAACATTTATTGAGATATCAAGATCATATTTAATTCTATACTGATAAGATTTCTGAGAGCTATGAGTTCAAGTTATGGAAGATCGTAAGATCTCCTGGTGGCAGTTGTGATTGATCTGACTGAAAGCAGATGTTAACACGTTAAGTGCCAAAAATCAACCCCAGTAATTTAATTAATCAAACCGAAACTAGAAATTTAAAATGTATTGCAGGAGATGCTGTCTGAACCCTTCTGAATTCTAAAAATCCTAATAATGATGAATAATCTGGACATGTCACAATAGAAATGAATTTCTAAACCTACTCAAAAATCACTGTCAGTCGTATGTGACTGACTTTGCAGTTAACGTGTTAAGAAATGGATTTTATCATATTGTAATGCAATTAATTCTCTGTCAGGTAACAGCAACTTCTTTCCCAATTTATAATATTACTAAAATCGATTTTTTGGAACAAAACGATTGCGCCATCGTCGAGCGAGCGGGCCAGCTTCATCTAATGTTCATCAACGGTGTTGGTCTGCGAAAACGGCGACGCGTTCCGAGTGGCGAAAGCTGTCCGGCTGCTTCGAATGCGGGGGGTGTCTCATTGTTAATCAATAAAGTGCACAACGGTCCCCGAGACCGGTTCGCATTTACAACTCAAATACCGTGTACCGGAGTACTTTCGGGGCCGGACGGAAGTCTCGGGGACGAAGTTTGAGAATCGATCGAGAAACTGGATCCCGGGGTCTGGCCAGCGGTAATTGGGCGGGCTATAGGTGAGCAACGGCCACAGCCGGAAAGACGGCCGATAATTTGAGACGCGGACCCGGCTGCAAGATCGAAATTCCCAGCGCGGCGGTATCTCTGTATTGCAGAACAATTCCCCGTAGCTTTGCCTCGCCTCGCCTCGCCTCGCCTCGCCTCGTCGCAGCGACGTGTCTCTCCTGCTGGCTGGTAAATCGTGATATACATGCAAATTTACCTACGATACAGGTCCACGAAACGGAACTTTGACCGCCATTACGATGTCGGATATTGAATATCGTAATGCACCACCTCCGTTCTTGATGCTCGTATACCGTGACCGGGGATCGTTTACGCCCACGAAGAAATTCGACGAGAACTTTATAACTCGCACTACGGGGTCTCCAACGCACTATGATTCACGGGACACCGGGTCCTCTGCACAACCAGCCCCACGGAACGGATGAACCTCGGAAACTTGCGATCAACCGAACCGGAAAATCGATATTTCGGTATCCTCGCCGCCGGTTTTATTCCTGCAGGATCGTGTTTAAATCGGGTCCGCCACAGTCGAAATAATACGCTGTTGCAAAGTTGTTTTAACACGGAAGCTGCTTCGCGATATTAATTATGGAACGCTGTCCAGTTTGGATGTTAATCGATACGAACATCGTCACGTTGTTTCATTCATTTTTTTAATGTCGTACAAGACGAAAATCTTTCTTTGAAATTGGTAATAGAAACGTATGTTCTGTTCAAACGAGCCTCTTCAGAGTATTCATGTTCATATAAGAACAAAAGTGGATCAGAATTCTCATAAATATCATCTCGTCGATTCTACAGGAAAAGACAGCAGATGTTTGTTACAACTGGCCAGTAATTTTGTAATGAACGTGATGAAAATTCTCCACTTTACACAAACCAAGAAGGTATATTGCTATAATGTCGTACAAGACACGAAAATTTTTCTTTGAAATTGGTAATAGGAACGTATGTTCTGTTCAAACGGGCCTCTTCAGAGTATTCATGTTCATATAAGAACAAAAGTGGATCAGAATTCTCATAAATATCATCTCGTCGATTCTACAGGAAAAGACAATAGACGTTCATTACAATTAGTCAGTGCTTTTGTAATGGACATGAAAATTCTCCACTTTACACAAACCAAGAAGGTATATTGCTCTGCTCTCATGAATTTTAAGTGTTTATAGTCAACCTAGATTTAAAATAAATGCATGATGAACCAATCGAATTGAAGCAATCGATTTATGAAATTGTGTCGAAATTGTGCTTTGGAAAGCCCCGATTAATTGGGGATACATTGCGATAGATCGCGTCGGATTGTCCGGAGAGGGAGACGTGGGGAATCCGGGGATAAAGTATGTTTCAGTGTTCGCGTAGGTAAGTGTCATAGCTCGTTGCTCGTAGACGTTGCAGGGGTTTCGTGGATGAACGGTTAGGAAAGTGCGCGACATTCACTTAGGGACAAGGGGATCGTTATTACTTCACCTCGGAACTCGCCAGCGAACTATGTTATCCTCACATATCAAGGGTTGATCGTTCTCGGGGTGGATCGCCGAAAATGATTGCGAGACGTTTCACGAGACACACTCCGGGTTCAATTTCTGCGACGCTGGAAACTCCGCCGGAAGTTTGAACGAGAGCTTTCCTAGGCTGGAGCTTACGTGGATCCTTCACGCGAGCTTTCAACTCGTTCCGATGAAACTGCCGTTCTATTACTGTTCCATTTGGGCCGTTGGAAAACTGACGTCTTACTCAGTGGAAAAGTTTCGCGAGTCATTGAAAAACACTTCCGCCCTTCGTTGAAATTCCGGCTCCGGCTCGTGGTTCGTTATTAAGAAACGGACGGAAAAAAGGGGGAGAGACAGAGAAAGACAGATAGACGAGAAGCCGGAGAAAGAGAAAGCAGAGTAAAAGAAGAAGAGGCAACGAAACCCGAGTAACTTCCTACTCGAAGTTGCTCGGCCCGCAAACAAACGTAAACAAGCGCAACCCTGCAATTTCCTATCCCGACCGATTCAAGTAATTTCGTGTTTTTCCTGCGGCCCGTTTAATTAATCGTGCCCTGACACGGCCCCCGAATATCTCGGGTTTTATTGTAATCCACCGGAATCGTGCGCCGAAACCCGAGAATCATTGCGACTCGGCTGAAAGGGTCTACAAAAGTGTTGCATGTTTTCCGAGTACTTCTTGCTCGCTGGTCTGCAGTCTGATATATTTCGGAAAAACTACTGATGCCATTTTGCTTTCAGTTATTTACCTGTTTTTGACTTTGACTTTCCATTATATGCGCATCCGACATGTAACGAAATTCTCTCGAAAACAGACCAACTTCTCTGAGAAGGAAATAATGATACTGTGCGTACCTGATTTTTGGACTAGTACCGTGTACATTCTACAGTACCAAAATCGAGTAGGAATTCATTTCAACACGTTGACTGCCATGTCACCCATATGTGGGTGACGGAATTAGTTGTCGAGGTTTAAACATGAATTGTTACGTTAAAATATTCATTGTACCTTTGATTAGGATCAGTAAAATGTAAGAAAGTTGGAGGACTACTCAATATGATACATTTAATTCTTTTCAATTTTTATTTCATTAAATAACTTACTCTGATTTTACGGAATTTTTGAGGTTTCTAGTTTGGCAGTCAAAGTGTTAACCCTTTGCACTCGGGAATTTTGTAAACACCTGTTAAACGTCGAGCCACACTCGACAAAGGAGTGCAAAGGGTTACTAACCTCTCACTATTCGCTTCCCTCGAATATTCGCATACTAATAATGTTAAATTTGCAGTTAAACTTTCTTTACACTGTATTAGTCCTGGATCCTTATGCACCGTATCTTCGAGGTCAAGGCACCGACAAGTGGTTCGTGGGAGCTGACTCGCGTGAATTTGACCGAGCACATAAAATTCACGGCTAAACAGAAATTCTGCGATTTCGAATAAATTGACAGAGGCATGGGTGTCGAACCGATGAGCATCCATAAATCATGCAACCATTGATTTCAAGTATCGCCTAGCGATTCGAGAGAGGGGGGAAAAATGTCGAGAAAATTCCTCCTGGTGGCGGGCGTCTGGTTTCGTGCAGATTTCTTCCGATGACGGTGGAAAGTCAGGAAGCGAACAGGGAAGTGTTCCGAGCGAGTTTCTCTCGAGGTACCCCGAAGAAGTTAAACACAAATCATCCGTTCTCGCCACGGCCATGGAGAGCCAGGATCAGAAGCGAATCGAATGGAACGTGACAACTAGATTTCACGGGGTCCGTGCCAACGGGGCCATCGGTGGTGGTGGTGGTGGTGGAGGGATGTGTTTTATTCCGGTGAAATTTCAGCCGAAGCAAGTCGGGTCCAAGTCGGGTGATACGCGATGAAATATGACTCACGGGGAGTTGGTAGCGGCGCGCCCGCGAAGGAGCAATAAAATCTGCCGTGGTAACCGAACGCTAGACCCATCCTCTGCCAGAGCTCCCTCCACTCCCCGAGCTTTCATCCCGAGTCTACCTCGAGGAAGATGCGTTGACGAGACAGAATGAAATTGCCCGTGGAGTGCGTCATGTAAATTTTCAGCCTCTGACATCGTGATACAAGCGTGACGCCGCCGTACACCGTGAACGGTGTCGTCTCCACTCGCGCGAGATACACCGCTACCCTGTCGGGCAACGTTTAAACGAAGACGCCTGATTCAGGATTAGCTAAAGGATACCTTGAAGATACATCCCGTCACCCCACACCATCTCCGCTCGTTTCTTTTCCACGGAAATTACATGCAGACTGTCCCTAAAGATTCTTTCGCAACGTACACGTTCAATATTGCTGACTCTTTATTTTCAAGACCTAATATTTAAAACCTGATGTCAATCTTGGATAATCGAACAGAATACCTAAAACGATCTTACGGAGACCTAGATTGCTTTCAAACTTTATTCGCAGCTTTTTCGCTTCGACAACGTGAAAACATGGAAGCATGAATGAGGGGTCCGAATAGTGTTAAATAACACGAGCTTGTGCAAACAACGCGAAGCTTTCTTTCACATAGTCCACGCAATTTACTTCCTTAACCCCTTGCACTATAATATCGAGTCAGATTCTAAGAATTTTCTAAGTATGTATATTATTAATTCCCTTTAAATTGAAATGAAATTCTATTTTATCCTAGTCAATATTTAGCTATTGCAGACCACGTGGTTATACAATAAATATAAATTTTCTATTTTTTCTACTAGATTATAGGCATCGAAGAAGTTCCAATCATTGCAATCGTAAAATAAACTGTAGTGCAAGGGGTTAAGAAGCTAGGCTGAATTTGCATTGTGTGCACTAATCGTAAACGAAACGAACCTTTGGGACAACTGAACATTTTCTTGTTGGCAATTTTTACTCGTAGAGTAAGCACTTCACAGCGAACATGTTCGAGCGTCCTTCGAATCAGAATAACTTTCTTAACACGAGAACTACCAAGCAATAAATGCAACTGGCATACATTGCCTTATAGTAACAACAAAATTCCATTCGTTTAGATCTCGTATCAGTTTTGCTTAAATATCTACTTCGACATAGAAGTTTATTAGAAAATTGTCTCGTGGAAACATGTTTATAATTTCAATATTTCTCGTAGAAAAAATTACTAACAAGCCATTTTGACACATCCGGTAAGGTAAAGGCACCAGTAGTTGAACATTTTATAGAAAAATATAAAAAATAAGGTTTTTTTATAAGCGCACTTATAAGTGCACTTTTGATGGAAGTGAACCTCGGATGCCATGCCGTCTGTCGTTTAAATTTCAAAACAATAAGAACAATTATTTTTTGTTTTTCTGTAAAATGGTCAACTACCGTTACATGGTGGTCAACTACTGGTGCCTTTATCTTAGTTCTAGTGTTAAAAATGGTCCGATCAGCTTCAGTTCCGCGAAGCAGGAATGGAAGGGAGAGAACAAAGCGAAAGAGATGAATATTCGAAGGATCGGTGGGATAACAAAGACCATTCGCAGAAGTTAAGGCACAATGGATACTCATTTATGAGAGTGTTGTGTCACCCCCGTTCGAAAAAGGGTGTCCAGGGAGTGCGCGAGCGCCACGAGCCCCCGTAAAAAACAATGCGTGGTCCGGCGTTGTTACGTAAGGGTTCATCGGAAACACGTAATAAACCACGTTGCCGCAGCGTGTATAGCGACCCTTACAAGGTTCTCGTATCATGGGAGCCGCGGTCGCGTTATTGTTACGCGAGAAAGGTTAACGACCAGCAGCCACAGCGTTGCCATCGTTGATCGGACGGACCTGCCTTGATAAATCCCGGGGTCCGCTTTTGTTGCCGGCGACTTGTCGCAGATGCGGCTGATGTTCTCCGTCATGCAACATTTACGACGCCGGCCGGGCCGGGTCGGGCCGGGCCGCGAGTCGCCGGTTTTTACGACGGAAAACGCAGCAACCGGCGCGGCGTCTCCGTCGCACGCGTCCTGCGGTTTAACACGAACCGAGTTGCAAATTGTCCAGCGGATAGTAGATACTATGGGGAAATCGTGTGCTACTTTTTATCCTAACTTATGAGCCTTGCAACACCGGCTGCAACTGTCCAGAGAGATCGTTGACCAACGCGACGGTGGCTGGGTCGATTTTCGTCCAGCTTGTGGGAATTTAAAAAAGTCTGCTCTCTTTTTAATCCCTTACTTTATGATTTACTTAACTGTTGTGCTGATTAGAACTTCTTTGTAGTCCATGATTTCCTAGAAGAAAATTTCTATTGTATGCCTACATCTTCTCTGTAAAATTCTCTATAAATCCTCTCTAGAAAATAGAATTCTATTTCGGTTTAAAGGAGATTAATAGACTGCGGAATTTAAAGCTTGTGGGAATTTAAAAAAGTCTGCTCTCTTTTTAATCCCTTACATTATGATTTATTTAACTGTTGTGCTGATTAGAACTTCTTTGTAGTCCATAATTTCCTAGAAGAAAATTTCTATTGTATGCCTACATCTTCTCTGTAAAATTCTCTATAAATCCTCTCTAGAAAATAGAATTCTATTTCGGTTTAAAGGAGATTAATAGACTGCGGATAAAAAGTTTGTTCTTGCTTTAATTATCTTATTAAACCGGAACTAGCACGCTGAGGTCCTTAAATGTTTTAAAATTCTGCGTGTTCATTTTCATTGTGAATGCATAAAATCCGCAGTTCAGAATTTTCGTTATGATCGTGACGTTGCAGAACAAGGCGTTCTTGATTCATTGAAGCTCGGTCTGCTTGCTCGGAGACTGAACAATTCAATAAAACAAAACGAAAACTTCCGGAATTCCTGAAATCAAATAATCCAGCGACGAGCAGCGGTGGTCACCGCAGGGTTCTTTTGAAAAATTAATTTCCGGGAAAGAGGCTGTACACTTGACAAAGGTTCACATATTGTTCATTGAAACATTTATTAGAATCGCTTCACAGTGGGATCTTTCAGACCCCAGACATTGATTGCGAAAATTCCACGAGCTTTTCAAAAAGAAAATTTCGCTTTTTTCCAACTCTGGAGCAATACCACTCGAGTCAGAGTTTAATTAAATCAATGGGGAATTGTAAGGTGTGCGGAAATCAATTTTAAGCAAGTACAAGAATAAAGCTTTTGGGGAAAACATACAATAAATAAAAACTTTTTCCTTTTTCTAGGAAATTATGAGTACGACGAAGAATTTGTAATCACTAGACTTTGGATCTTTATGCAAAATAAAAATTGTCTGCATCGATTACAAGAGATAGAAACTAAGTAGAATGTTATTTCTTCACTTGATAATTTTGATAGACGAGAAATAGTATACTGAAATTTAAAATTTTCTAAATTTTCGTACAATTTCAAATTTTATCTATTCAATTTTATTATAAATGCATAAAGATCCGCTGTCTAGTAATCACCGTAACCGCAAAATGAATAGCAGAAGGGGTTAGAAAAGCAGAGAGCTTAGAAGAATGTAAGAGTATCGTTAGAATATTTTTCAGAAGATCCGGCCACGTAGTCTGGAACAACGGAAAAAGCTTCGGGCACGGTTAACACGACGGTAACGCTATTTGTCGTGGCAGTAGGATCAGGCGGGCCCGGTCATTATCTACCCGTGGGAATTGAAATTCACCGTAGCAATTGCATCGAAACCACGTCGAAAACCATTCTTCTCGAACATACGTACACGCGCGCACACTGTGGCGTCCGTGCCGGTTTTTCGCTCGATCAACTATTTCGACCACGTTCGGCTCGCCAATCCGGATTTAATTTAAACGTTCGATCAATATTCACGTATAGTACGATCGCATGATTTTTTCGCCATGTTTTCGTTTTGGGGCGTGACCGAGTTTGTTTGTTCGCGGGATCGGACGGTCGGGAAAATGAAGCGAGACGCGGCGAATTTCGACGGCGAAATAAACGATGCAGAGCGTCGGCAGGGGCGGTCGGAGAATGGGGGTTTCTTTGTCGCGGAAAATGAACGGCCGGCTAAGGCGAGAGAGGAAGAGAAGCCCGTGGGTTCCAGGCCACGGGGCCGATCCTTAAAGTTCTTCATACAAGCCGGCAGCGACATTATTCCAAGCACACGCTCATGGACGCCGGCCTTAAACCGCATTCTGCGCGGCGCCCTGGGGTGCTTTTGTCAGATGACACGCCGGTGAATAATTCACCTGGCTCGCACACAGCGATGACGCCGCGCCGGTCGACGGAAAATCGTGATAGCGCCGCTGCCCATAAAACGGCTCTACGCCCGCTGTTTTCCAGCCCCCGAAATTTATCTCGGCTTATTGTGCGTTCGCGGCGAGCGTAATCCGACGGCGTAACCGTCCCCGACTATATCAACTCCGCCTCACGACTACCTCGCTCGCCGTTCACCAGATAGAACCTTGTCGAATTAACTGCTAGATGCGGGTCCCGTTCCTTCCAAAAATTATCCTTCTCCACACAACTCGGAGTAACCGGGGAAAGGACCCCGGACACGCGAAAGATATCGGCAATTTAATGGAAACGTGGTGCAAGCCAATCGATCATTTTTTCTTTTACGCGAAGAGGAGTAATGCCTGATTTATTAGCAACTTTTCCACTTTAGTTCAGCTTAACCAGAAAGTCGATGATATTCCATTTCTCACTTTAACACTGACTGCCAAACTAGAACCCCAAAAATTCCATAAAATCAAAGTAAGTTATTTAACGAAATGAAAATTGAAAAATATTATATGTGTCGTAGATTTAACCCTTTCACAGTGAGGTAAAATTACGAATTCTGGTCCAAAAATTGTCTAGATTTTTCATGTTCGGAAATAGCCGATGGCATACTGAATTCAAAACTAAACCACGTCTCCTTCTTCAGTTAAAATAAGCTTAGAAAACAGAGGAAGCAAAGAATCTAGCCATAGTCTTAGATATCATTGATAGACTAAACAGTTTGAACGCCTTACCCTGCCCGTGACCGTTACGGGATACACTGTAAAAGGTTTGAGCGCGTTTTTAGGATAAACATAGGTTAAGCATTTGCCGTTAAAAGTTGCCGGAGTCGGTTGCCGAGGCTCGCGCGTATATTTACATTGCAGCGCGGCCGAGACGTTTGATCGGCCGCGACGGTTGAGATCGGTTTCTCTTACGCACACCGAAACGTTTGAGCGGCTGCGACAAACAAAATCGGCTTCTTTGGAATACGTGCACGTGGACGGAGTGACTCTGCGGAGTGGGGGAAAATACGAGACAAGGCTCTCGATGGTCCGAGATCGGCCGGCAGATTTTGTTTAGCTCTCGAACGATCGAGATCTACGTCTCCGCAGTGTCGATCGGTCCGGGCACTCGACAACGCGACACGCGACGATGAAACGCGTGATCTCCGGGACGCACGGGTCGCGCCAGAATGTTCGCGATACGACAAACTTATAAAATTAAACAAAAAACGGATCACGGATCTCGGTCCGTGATTGTTCGGACCGAGTGTGTGAGAATAAAAATTGTTTATCTATGGAATCGTGGTCCTCGTGTAGTGGCGACTCTGAGTACCGATTTATTTGAATATTTATTTTATTTTTATATTTATTGATTCTTGACGGCTGTGTCGAAATTATGGCTCCCCGTGGAGAGCACAAGGAACGCTCGGTGTCGGTGAAAGTGTTTTTGTCTGTGTAAGTGCTTGGACATCCGAAGAAACAGTGTGTCAGCTGATTTTTAATTGGGATAGTTTAGTAAAAATATCGCAGAATGCGGCGCAATTGAATTAATGCACACCGCGTAATCATCGCTCGAGATGAAACACGTTCAACGTCGGGCGCATAGCAGTTATCGTTCTGTCGGCGCGGCTGAAAAATATAGAGGGTGTTTGGTAACTGGTGGTATTCTACATGAAAGAATAAATCGAAATTATAGCATAAACATTTTTCGTTTGATGCTTTGTTTACGAGAAAATCGACTTTGAAGATCTGTCAGGTTTGTGTGCTTTAGTATATGCAGGAAGTAGATTTGGTTGGTCATGATCAGACAGTTGCGTCAGACAATTCCTATCGAATAGCATGCTGCATTTCAAACTCGATTTTCTCGATAACGAAGCTTCGTATGAGAAAATTTTATTATATATTTTCGACTTATTCTTTCATGTAGAATCACCCCCTTTTCGCTTGTACCACCCAAGTGGTACCAAACACCCTGTATATATACGCGGATTTCATCGCGTTCGGGAACGCATCGCGGAATTTCGTCCGCGTGCCGACTCCACGGTTCCAGGGAATACGAAAATACACTGGGTGACATCGCGTCGGGGGAACTTCGCAGCGAGAATCGAAAGACGAATGGCGCGGTGTTCCTGCAGAAAGAGGAGCAGAAGCTTCGAGAGACCCAGTCGACTCACTTACGTATGCGTCGCTGCTCGAGGTATTAAATCTCAAATATTTAATATCCTCAGATTTTCGTGTGTATCCGTGACTCGACCTCTCTCCCCTCCCCTCCTCCGGCAGGTCGAATTCAACCCCGGAAAATATGGGACGTGTCGCGATCGGGTTGCAAACAGTTGCATTCGAGACTGCATTTCTGGGAACGCTCGCGGAGACATTACCAGCCGCCTCGCCGGGTTTCGTGAACCGGGGAAGAACGTTGATCCGTTCGCGACTACGTGGCATTGTCCCACGGAACAATAGACCGCGGATGTTTGTGCAATTTTCTGTTCTCGAGCGAACTTCGATGCCTCCCGAAGTCATAAATGTTGTTCACGGTGCTCCTCGTATTAGGGATACCCATAAGTAAAGAATTTGTTTTTGTTAGAAAATAACCTTTATCCAGGATGCGTCTTTTCAAATAAATAACACACCCTTTACGTATATGCTCTATTGTAAATTGTAATGCTATTTATACAACGCCACAGTGTATCCGCGTGTATCACGGTATAATGTTTGAACAGTAAACGTACGGTAGGAGCATGTTCAAAAAAGGTGCGATAGAGCAATTAATATAATAATATTTCTCAGAGGCACTTGGTGGGGAACACACCCTAAAACGTTAATAACACTATATAAGAGTTTTATTCGGTCTATAGCAGACTATGGCAGTTTCATTTATTTTCCAACACAGAAGAAACAGATCGATGTACTTGAAAAAATTCAATACCGTGCCATAAGATTGGCTTTGGGACTCAGATGTAGTACTATTCTATGTAGAAATATTCCAAATATAAAAATAATTGTAGTCTAAAACTACAGAGTTTGTTTTAGATATCAAAATAATTGACGATTTATGGGTCCCCCTAATATTTGCTCGTGTATGAAACTCGGTTGAAACTCTCTGAAAGCAAAGCGACTTGTTCGGTCAATTTGTATTTCGAATAACAACTGGAGAAAATTCGCGTATAACACGACCAGAAATTCGTTTCAAAATAGCGGCTTGCGCGGGCAATTTTTATTCGAACAGCAACTACAAGAGCCTACCGTATATCGCTATAAAAAAAATCGGTTTTCAAAGAGTGGCTTGTTCAGGCAATTTTTGTTTCGAATAACAGCCGCGTAGTAAGCCGTCTGCATGTGCCGCAATTTAAAAACTGTGTACAGGGACTGTGTGTATTTTATGTGGCAGCACGGTCGGTACATCTTTTTGTAACTCGGGAAAAAAATTAAACGATCTTTTGGTTACACAGGTATCGATCGTAGATAGATCACCGAGAGAACAGGTAACGTTCGATTGTGCTTGTAGATAGTTTTTACGAAATAATGACGAGCATTGAGGATTAATATCGGTGTAGAAATTTTCCACAGTTCACTGATCCCGTTAACGTTTTCCGGAGCAGTTGCCACGATAATGGCGAGCTAGTCGACAGTATTCATGCCGTTTAAAAATTAGTACCCGCCATTAGGTTCTCGAAAGTAGGGGAATGCTGCCAAATGCGTGCTAGTCACCTAAATCCTACTGTAACCGCGTCGTACACGGTTTCAAAGAGTGCTGTGGAAAATTTCAAACTCTGAAAACCACATCATTGAAGCTACCTTGAGATAAAAAAAAAACTAGGGATAAAAATTCACTTGGACAAACAAGTCGCGCAAAAATTGTGCATACAAAAATAGTAACCGATACAGTACGCGAAACCCGCGACACGTTCCAGGCCAAACATAACAAACATTTTATTCATGCTCGTACCGAATACGAGGCACGAAAAAAAAAGACCAGTAGAATTTATTAGTGGGTTTCACAACAGGTTGGCAACATTATTTGGGGAAAAGTTTAAATGTTTCCATAAAAGACGAGCAGAGAACGTCGAACAAAATTGTCTGCGGCTCGGAAAAGTTGCGTTTGAATTTTGCTCAGGTGCAACGAGCTATTGAATACGCGCTTTTGTTAACCTGTCCGTTCATTATTCGCCGTCTCCATTTATCGTTCGCCGACAGAGACAAACTTTCAATTTGCTCCTCGGCAACGAAGCTCGCGTACGGAACAACGCGACTTTCGATTTTCTAGTTACTTTCTCGCGCGAATTCGTCGTTTCTCGCGAAACTTCGGAGACCGGCGATTATTGTTTAGCAGTCGCGAGGAAGACAAGAGTTAATTATCAAAGCGTCGGCGATCGCGATGGTATTCGAAGTCCGGGAACCGCGGCGCGAATTTTCATTTCCCGTGGAGCGAAACGCATATTTCCGCCACTGTGTTTAATCTTCTTAATTAACCAACTTTCTATTCGTCCACCTTGTTCGGCTGCGATTCCGCGGCCCCCGACGAAGACACCCGAGGGAACCAGAAGGGGAGAGCATTATCGGAACTTGGTGTTCCACCTTTGAACCAACCTAATTGGTTACTAGATGCCGACCATGGGTATTGATCAGAGCATGAAACATCGCGGTCACGAGGCCGGTTAATTATCGTAGTCGGCAGTTTCCCGTAAAGATCATTGATCGGTACGTTCGTGCGTACGGTCAGCGTCACACATTCAACTATTTAACTAACGGAACCATTCGGATGTCATAGAAACTAATCATTTATGCGGGGAGAAGCGATCAAAGGCTTAATTTATGTTCGTTGCTACTCGTTGCCTTTCATGGCGACTGTTCCACAAACTGCTGGCACGGTTTTCCGTGCGAGCGAATTTCGAATCGGAGGTTCCTGATAAGAACCAACAAATTCAAAATCGGTTCGGTGTATTTCCGCAGGCGTACACTCCCGTCCATAAGTCACCGGACACTTACTCGTTTTCAGCAAAAGAATGATTAAAACACAGATACAACTATCTAGCTTGATTTTATTGTTGATCTTGTAATATTTAGGTATTTTACGATAATTTCGGTAACACGCCGCGTGTGCTGGTTGAAATTCTTTTGAATAAAGCGAACGATCTGCACGATCGGAAATTGGTATACATTATTGTTCATCTTTCTGGATCAATTTTGCCGTAGTTGCAGAAGTAATATAACAAGTAATATCAACCATCTTTTACGGAACAGTTTAAGCGAAGGAGGCAAGACATTTTTTAATTATGTTCGTGGTCTGAATTTGAAAACGCCACCTCAATTTTAGCGGGAATTATTTTTATTAACAACGAGTCAGCCTCGTGACGAAGATTTCAGATAATGTCTCGTTGATACTTAACACTAGAAAGACGGGAGCTTAGTATATACCTATATTGCCTGAAAGCAGTCAAAATGACTGCATTGTGAAAAAATAACTAATGCGCAAAGAAATTTGTTTAACAGTAATTTTTAATATATTTTATATCACTTACAGTCATATAACAAGTTATTAATAAGTATTAGCAATAAAAAAAATGTATTTCAGTTCGAAAAAAAATAATTTAAAGCAGTCAAAATGACTTGCTTAGGCAATCTAGTGTTAACCATTAACGAATATACAGGAATACGAACAATGTATATTTTATTTTCATTCTAGGAAATTATAAATGGCGAAGATGTACTAGTTATTGCGGGTGTAAAGAAAACCTATGTAAACCTAAACATTTCAGTTTTCGGAAAAATCGATCCAGCGCAAATCTGTTGAGTTTAATTGCGAATAATCCGTGGGGGTTGATAGTGGATGGCCCGAATTCGCCGTAATAACCGCGGTGAGGGATCGTCAACGTCTCGGAGGAACGGGGCACGATCAGTATACCATGGAATTACAGTGGAACAGGAATCCGAAGAAATACGGCGTCGATAAAACGAAACTCGAAAGGAAAATACGACGCCCCGAGGAAGCCATCGTTCACGGGGAGACAATTTCGAAGGCGATCTCATCTCATTCTCGCGAACAGTAACGGGAAGGATACTTCGAATCGGCGAATGCATCGTTTAACACGGGCCGGGCCGAGCGGAGGGCCGCGTTTATTCCCAGAAAAATGAATTTATATCCCTCGCCGGCTCACCGACACGTACAACCTTTTTCGCCACGATCCCCTCCTGTTTCATTTGTCTCGGAAAAGAGAGAGAGAGAGAGAGAGAAGGGAGTGGGGAGTACAGGCAGTGGGAGGAGAGCGGCTTCAAGAGTTGATAAATGCGTAGCCCGAAACTCATCCTACCGATTGCGTCTCGCGTGCGACGAAACACCAGCCCGGAACGCTTTGTTTCCGTCCGCGCGCGTTTCGAGAACTTGATGGACGGAAAAAGAACAGGAAACGAAAGAGAAACGGGCAGAAATTCAGCGCTGGGTCGCGATAAACGGCGCCTGCTACACGGAAAAACGAACGCGAGAAAACCGGCCTGCCTACCTCGCGAAAAATCACGAGCGCAAGGCCGCATTGTTCGAACGTTCTCAACCGAAGACGCTCCCGTGAATTATTCTTGCCGTCCCCCTAATTTCTGACTCGCCGCAGATCATCCTACGCGCGAATTTTAGCTGCCAGCGATTCGCTAGACGCGGAAATCGCACAATTTTTCGCCGAGTTTAACCCATTTGCATCATTAACGTATACAGGGTGTTTGGTAACTGGTGGTACAAGTGTTAAGGGGGTGATTCTACATGAAAGAATAAGTCGAAAATATAGAATACAATTTTTTCATCCGAAGTTTCCTTATCGAGAAAATCGAGTTTGAAATGCAGCATGCTATTCGATAGGAATTGTCTGACGCGTCTGATCATGACCAACCAAATCTACTTCCTGATTTTCTCGTCGATTTTCTCGAAAACAAAGCCTTAAACGAAAAATGTTTATTCTATATTTTCGACTTATTTTTTCATGTATATTCACCCCCTTTTCGCTTGTACCACCCCAGTTACCAAACACCCTGTATATGCGCTCAATTTTGTTGGTCACTATCATTATTCGTTAGCTAAAAGATAGAAACGGTGTTGTTGGAGATGAAAGTAGTAATTCTGAATTTTTTTTACAATGCCAAAATATGAGGTTCTTTCAGTTGTAGTCATTTTTGTACTTAAATATATGTTAATTTTAAAAAAGTTAGGTGATACAGATCTTTTCATATTTCCTTATGATGCAAATGGGTTAATCACACCGACACGAGATTGCCTGTGATTATTAATTATTAATTGAGAATCAAAAAAATTTACCGAACGGGTCTCCAGCAACATTGAAATTGCTGCTGGGTTGGTATTTTTCCGTCACCTGGCGAACTTTGTTCCGGTTCAAAAACAACATGAAAATGAAGTCAAGTAATTGTAATTGACGGTTCTGGTAATAGCGTCAATCTGGATTTTCACTCAACTTTGCTAAATTACCTCTTGTCGTTCACTATTGATTCGGTATTGACAAGCTTGGCAACGCAGAAAAATCGTGGGAGAACATCCAATTTAACATATTCGCGACCGCTGACGTGAATTCTCTTCATTTTAAATTCTGTTCCTTATTCTATCGTCTACCTATAAAGCAAGTATACAAATTATAAAATTCTTTTTATCGTAAACAACACATAGTTGCAGCATTGATATTTCAAAACAAATTTTATCATTTTTCCATAATTTCATAATTCACCATAATTTCATTATTTTCGCCGGTACTCGGTATTAGAAACAGAAAAAATTTGCCTGTCGCGAATGTGTTATTAACCCTTAGCACTCGAATGGCGACTGTAAGGCGCCACTAAAAATTGCTGTATGATTATCCAAAATATTTTTTACATTATTAAATTTGTTTGTATTTAATAAATTACTAAACATTTCAGTATTGTACGAGTAAATTGTACCATTTTCGTATGTATGACAGAAAAATATATATATATAGAAGGGAAATATTCTAAATCGGAAGAAATGTTTCGTTTTGGAGTTAAAAATGGATTCGAGTGCAAAGGTTTAAAATTTTAAAGAGTATTGGAATACGTATTGAAGTCGCTATTTTAATATCATAATCGTTAGAGCGTCGAACGTTCGATTAGCAGGAAAAAATAAATAACGGAACGAAAGAGACTCACGAGTGAAATTTCGCTCGCAGGACTCGGGTTGGGGGGTTGAAATATTTATCGCAGACGACATCGCATGGGAAAGTGGTTCGGACAGGTGCGTGCGGTGTTGGCGAATTCTTACGGCGGTCGCGTGTCTCGCGCTGGCCACCCACACAGGCGAAAATTACGCAATTACGTAATACCGGGAAGATATGCTCGGCACGCGACCGATTCTAATCCCGTTAAGCGTTCTCCTTTAGGTCCCGCATTCCTTACGTACTTCCGTTATCTCACCTTTCCCGGAGAGAATAGCTCGCTCTCGGAGAGGGCGTGTCACCGGAAGAGTCGCAGAAGCGCGCACGTTCGCCCGGAAATCCCGAGACCGGAGCTGAAATAGGGAAACAATGAAAATTCCACCGATATCTGCATATCTCGGGATTCGCCCCACCCATCCTCAGGTTTTTACAAACGCCGGACTCCTATTGCATCCCCCTCCTCTCCCCACGCTTGTGTTATTCCAACGGGAACGCCTGATATTCCGAAGAGTTAACAAATTTCGAGAAACAGAGGAACGGCTTATCAAGTCCTCGCTTTAAACGCTGCACCCGCTTTTGTCCGAGCAGCGAATTAGCCCGGTGCACACTGTTTCGCGCACAATGGGTTGCCTGAAAACATTTTCTCCTTTCCAAACATTTTATTTCAGCCGACTTTATTTTAGGAAGAAATTTGTGCACGCGATTACCGACGAAACGTTGACGAAAATCTAACATTTATAACGTTGTATCAAATGCAATACAAAAGTTCACACAAATCGGTATACAATTCTCACGAAGGCCTGGCCGTTCCAGCACGAAACCTTTACTAATCTAATTTTACAAACATGTAAAATCACGTGTAAGTTGCTCGATTCGTATGCAACTCTGTTTATCGTGCAATGGAGATTCAGTGTTGCAACGAACCCCCGGAACTTGATATACGATTTTCTAAGTGAGCTGTGGATTTTGATGCTAAAGTTGTTTGCTTCGATCCTCAAATCTACGGTAGATTTAGTAACGAAAAATAATTTCCAGCGTTTTTAAAGACACTTCGTCTTCTTCGGTGATTAGTATGGTGAGCTGTCGCGGTAAAGGAACGGCGAGAGCAAGACACAGTTGCAGATTCGTTTAACGGTACGTTTATTGCGAAAAGAATAAAGGTCTGAAAGTCGTTGTTCGGTACACAACGAACGAAACAAGGCTCCGGGGTCCCCGGGGAATGAACCTAAAAGTAACCGGAGGGGGTTCATTAGCGGAGCGTTACTAATCATGAAAGGAGCGCTCGTTTAATTAGAGAAGTTACCGGAGAAGTTCCCTTCGCGTACGGACACGTATCCCAGAGCTCCCGGGTTAGACGGTGGTTGACCATTGCACTCACCCGCTGCGACCGCAAAGCGCATTCTACTCGGTCCTCTCTTCGTTACGCTCATCTTTCCGCCATCTTGGTAGGTCCGAAAACTCCGACAACCTGGGACACACTGGGCCGAGTTCGTCCGGTTCGTTTTTCTTTTTTCTTTCCCTCGGTTTCTACGTTATTTAACACTTTGAACGCGAAACAAGAAAGCTAAAAAATTCCACGAAATCATTGGAAGGGACATTAGCACATATTTAAATTCTTAAATTGGAATGAATTTAAGCTAGGCAAAAACAATTTGATGGAAAAGTACAGAATTTATCTGTGGCAAAAATTAAGTATCCTCTTAACACTTTGATTGCCAAACAAGAAACCTCAAAAATTCCATGAAAGAAATTAAAAAAATTAAATGTATATGATACTTAGTCCTCCAACTTTCTTGAATTTTACGGATTCTAATCAAATTTGGTACAATGAATATATTAACGTAAAAATTAATTTTAAAGACTGAACAAATAGAGATTTTTAAGCTTAGCAAAATTATTCGTTATTCTATTAATTGGCTTCCGTTGGATAGAGCGCTGAAACAGTTTCGCTTGTCTTTTAAATGTACCGAAATATTCCGAAAAATGTTCCAGGTAATTTTCCAATGGAAATTAATTCGGGTGCGTGTTCGTACACCGTGAAGCAAGTGTATATCGCAATTTTCTTTTTACACTCGGATAAATTAATGATCGTCCGGCGTGCGCTGTCAGTCACGGAGTCGCAGACTGTGCATATCGACGTCTTCGTGCATCAAATTGGCACGGAATAATTGTGGCCGTGGGAAATGGAGAGGGGAAAATAAGCTCGGTGACGCGGTAAGAAATCATCGAACCGAGAGGGACCGAAAAAAGATAACTTGTTGGTTCAGCGACTTCTTTGCCCGAGAGTCAGGCGACGCGATTTCAACTACCTCGCCTTTTTCCTCCTTTTGTCGTCGCCGTTCCCAGGAGAGAGAGACAGACAGAGAGAGAAAGAGAGAGAGTGAGAGAGAAAGGGAGAGAGATAGCAGCCATGCCAAAGGGAGTTCCTTATCCCCAGGTCCCAATTATTTGCCTCCGATGAGCCGAGACACTGTGTTTAACCCGAAAGTTGACGATCTTTCCCTCGCTTCCACTATTCTCCCCCTTTTTAAAGGCTCGACGCTGGAATCCTCATTATCACAGAATCTTGTTATTTTTATGATATCTCTGAGTAATAACGAAACACTGGCTAATTGGGAGACACTTTTTACCTTGAAAACGGTGGGACAACGATACTTGTATTAATATTTTCAGATTTGTTTCTCTCGGCCTTTCTCGCCGCCACTTTTAATATTTTACTAATTACCCTGCTCTTTTAACCCCTTGCACTACGATTTATTTTACGCTTTCAGTGATCAGAAGTTTTTTGTAATTTATAATTCCCTAAAAAAAGAAGAAAATTTATATTTGTTGTATGCCTATGTTTTCTCCAAAGGATATATTGGGTGGGTTGGCAACTAAGTAATTGCCGATTTCAGTTATATATGTTTCTCACTCCCATTTTTATAATATCCGTAAACGTTATGATCTTCTTCTCCTTATATATGTTAGCTGGCATCCTAACCTAGCTTTACAAGTTCATTGCGTAGATATTTTCTTAAAGTTTTTTTTCACCTCAATATTAATATGGAGTGCAAAAACGAACATTTTCGCCATATATTGCTTTATTATTTCCGTAAAGGAAAGAACGCAGTGCAAGCTGCCAAAAAGTATTACCACTTATTTCGATCCCTGGACAACTCCCATCGTGGTAAAACTTTCAATAATGATGACGATGTAAAATCTCACTTAACTCAGTTTTTGGCCGAAAAGCATCAGACTTTCTACGAGCGTGGAATTTTCAAGTTGGCAGAAAGATGGCAAAAGGTCATCGAACAAAATGGAAAATACATCATAGATTAAAGTTCATTCCAAGTAAAAAAAAACTCTTTTATTTCATTGAACAAATCGGCAATTACTTAGTTGCCAACCCAATATATCAGCTACAACAAAGTAGAATTTTAGTTCGGTTTAAAGGAAATTAATAACGTTCACATTTATTAGACTCTATTCAGAATCTTCATCACGAGTCTGGCTCGTTATTGTAGGGCAAGGGGTTAAATAACGCTACATTCAGATACAATTATCGTATGAGTTTTCTAGTGTCAAGACGCGACAATTTTCCATAATAACTAGACAGCGGATTTTATGCATTTATGACAAAAATGAGTAGGAGTAATTTAAAATAGTAAGAACATTAGAAAAGTTTGAAAGTACAGTTATATTATTTTCAACCTATTAAACATATTAGGAAAGAAAATACACTTCTACTTCGTTCCTGTTTGATGCAATTCAGATAGAAAATTTTATTTTGCATAAAGATCCGCTGTCTAATAATAACGTTTGTTGTATTTACTGTGTCAGAAGAAAATGTTCCGCAAATTACAGAATTTATTCGTTGGCAGATAGTAGTGTACGAAAGCTCAAAAAATCATAAAATGTTATACAAATGGGAACATTACGATTTACGTGACAAAGCAAAATAATTGTCAAGCAGCATATGCATCTTGCTAACATTTTATTATTTTTCCAGCTTTCGTTCACTTCTATCAGCTAACGTATTATTAGCATTTTCTACTTCTTTTCGAAGATGCTACTATTCGGTTCGACAATCGTGACGAATGCTGGGATATTAAATCGGAACAGAACACGCGCTCATTAATCGAGTGATTTAGTGCAGCGTCAACCGATGCTTATTACGGGACACCCGGTGTGCAACGGGTGCAAGCAACGGGTAAAGGGGAGAGAACGCGAAGAAAGTTACTTTCCCGGCTTCGATTCTCAGTTATATATTGCAGCCCCGGATTAGTCTTGCACGAGTGGCGATGCAATATCTGCGAGTGTCATCTGCACCGACGTTATTATGTCGGCGGAAAGTAATCGACATTGTCCCGAAGCGCGTTCCACGGGACCCGCCCGGTAATACCCGAAAATGTTGTCTCCTCGATAGAACGCAGCTCCGGCGAGATTTTATTTACATCCGGCACGATAACTCGTTATCATCGACAACTTGTTAGTTGCATTATAAAGCGATGGCCGCCTCCCGGTTCTATAAAGCGTCGGTTCGTTAGGGGAGCGCACCCCGGCGGTATGATGCATTTTTCATCGAACGGATATATAACTTTTGCCGTTTTAAAAATGTGGAAATTAGTTCGCTGCACTTTCGTTGCTGCAATTATTTGTTTCATAACTTTTGCCCGCCGGTGAAATAGAAATGAAATACGATGAGTTTAATAAACGCTTGCTAGACAGAGCCATTGCAATTTACGGGCAAATACTATCGAAGGAAACATAATGTTTTATCATTCTTTTAATCTTCCGTTTTCTTTCTCTCTCTCTCTCTCTCTCTCTCTCTCTCTCTCTGCTGCACAATAAACGACCCGCGTGGACAATTTTTCATTTCGATTAGGAAAAAACGATGCACTCTTCTTAACGAGGAACGGTATATTTGGTTTTTCGTTAAAACTCCAATGTCTACATGTTTCAAACAAAATTTGTTTAAACAACAAAGAGTGAATTCGTGAGGCGGCCAACACGAATTCGGCAACTCTCCCCGAACGAAAAAAAACCGAATTTCCAGTGCAACCGAGATCCGGCATGAAAATTCTATTAACTCTATTAATTTTATAATTCTCTTTTAATCTCCCGTTTTCTTTCTCTCTCTGCTGCACAATAAACGATCGCGCGCAGTTGCTGAAAAATCCGCGTGGACAATTTTTCATTTCGATTACGAAAAAACGATGCACTCTTCTTAACGAGGAACGGTATATTTGGTTTTTCGTTGAAACTTTCTATATAGCTACATGTTCCAAACAAAATTTGTTTAAACAACAAAGGGTGAATTCGCGAGGCGGCCAACACGAATTCGGCAACTCCCCCCGAACTCCAAAAAAAGCGAATTTCCAGCGCAACCGAGTTCCGGCAAGAAAATTCTATTAACGCACCGGTGTTTTTTGTTACAGGTAAATACGCTGGGCGAAGTTGGCCGAATTGTGAATCATAGAGGCGATTTCTGGGTGAGTGACCCCCGAAGGAGCACACGGGGATGCAGGCCACGTGACCCTTCGGCAACGCAATCTCTCCGTAAGTTCGTTTTTTCGCGCGCGCGAACGTGGATCCAATCGGCGAAGTTCAGCCCCGTGCCGGCTTCTCCGATCGTGTTGCTCCGGTCAAAGTTCTTACAGGATTAGCTTCGCTATCAGGATACCGAACTACTTTCGCTTGTGACTCACGGAATAAACTTATTCGGCTGAATTTTCAGTCCAAGCATCCCGGGAAGCTCGCGCCGGAAACTAGCTCGCCGCCATTAACGAGATCTTTGGCCGGGTTGCGTGGAAGTTTACAGGCGTTTTTAAAGTTCATTACCGATATTATTGCTGTTCCTTTCACGAACCTCCGGCCGCGGAAAGAGCCAATCAAGAGTTCGAAAGTGGATTGCTCCGAGTAATCGAACAATCTCTCGCCCTAATCGTTTCATATCGGATATTATACCGGAAGTCTTAAATTGGACGCAAGACCATTAAACAATTGAACCCAGCTGGAACGAAATTTCAATTATTATTCTGCGGATTTTTAAATGCAATCTGATTTTTATTTCCAATCAGTTCGAATTAAACAATCTCTCGCCCTAATCGTTTCGTATCGGATATTATACCGGAAGTCTTAAATTGGACGCAAGATCATTAAACAATTGAACCCAGCTGGAACGAAATTTCAATTATTATTCTGCGGATTTTTAAATGCAATCTGATTTTTATTTCCAATCAGTTCTAATTAAACAATCTCTCGCTCTAATCGTTTCGTATCGGACATTATACCGGAAGTCTTAAATTGGACGCAAGACCATTAAACAATTGAACCCAGCTGGAACGAAATTTCAATTATTATTCTGCGGATTTTTAAATGCAATCTGATTTTTATTTCCAATCAGTTCGAATTAAACAATCTCTCGCCCTAATCGTTTCGTATCGGACATTATACCGGAAGTCTTAAATTGGACGCGAGACCATTAAACAATTGAACCCAGCTGGAACGAAATTTCAATTATTATTCTGCGGATTTTTAAGTACAATCTGATTTTTATTTTCAATTTGTTCGAATTGGAGGATTAACCCTTTGCACTCGTAGCCATTTTAACTCTAAAACGAAACATTTCTTCCGACCTAGAATATTTCCCTTCTATATATATATTTTCACGAGAACGTTTTCCACGGAAAAGCGCAGCGTCGCTTAAAACATTATTATCGCAGGAATTATTCCGAAAGGTTTGGTTTTAATGAATTCATTGTCGCCGAGACGCGGTCGTTAGTTATGTTTGTTCTATCGACGCGAGCGAACGCGCAACGACACTGCGCGTGTCGATGATCAACAGATCGATATCTGCCGGTATGTATCGAGCGATATTTAATCGGTTTCCTGATTACCGGCTAATTGCTCGCCAATTCCGCATGCAAATGAAGTGTCGATCCGGGATCATCCAATTTACGAGAATTCCTACGACGCCTTCCGATAAACACCGATCTCTCGATCCTTCCTGACGACGTCGCACCTAGTTTATCCTCCGGCGATCAACGCCAATCCATTCCCAGCTAACAATGATCTAATGAAATTTCGATTTGTATCTCGAATCGCTGATACGTATCCACGATCGACCGACTCTGTTTGCCCTGCTACGCTGCACTGTGTGTACTATGCTCGACAACGACTCGCGTTCCACGTGTTTGGCTAATTAACTGCGTACACTTACTTGCACAATTCTTTTAGAAAAGTTAAGCACAACAGGAGTAACAATTTTCAACTTAAATTCAAAGTAAATTCAACCCTTGAACGGCGGACCATTCTTGCGTGTAATATTTATGATTAGACTGCGGATGTTTATGCAATTTCCAATTTTTATAGAACAATTTTAAGAAACTGGAATGAAATAAAATCCTATTTTTAATGGGAACAGCCTTTGTAGATCCAAAGCAAATAAAAATCGTGTTCAATTCTCTCGAATTTTATATTATAGCATTTTTTGAGCATTTCCATAAGCCATAAATGCATAAAGATCCGCTGTCTATTTATATTTAGGTTTGTTCACCGGTTTATTTATCAATTTTTGAAAACTTTTTCTTGGAGACGAGTTAGTCTTTCTCTTGTTTCTAATTCAGCAGCTTTTCATTTGATTCAATCGCCAGAAACTGAGTAATTAAGTGACAATTTTGCCCCTGCTCTCTGCTCTCTCTCTCTCTTTGCCTCTGACCTTTTGAACAGTCGATATTTCAGAACATGAAGTCCCATAAGATGACAGGTCTATCTTTATACCTCGTCTGTGTCCCCACCACCTACACCTGGTGACGCAACTTGAATTTCCCGCGAAATCCTCTTACCATGGCGGACCAGCGGCTGTACCCTTTACAACATTGTAAGCACCTTATGCCTCCTGATTATACATTCGATGGGCAAAATTCCTACCTGGTTTGAAGTCGGCGCGTGTGTCACGGCGCGTCCTCCTTTGATTTCGGATTGAGTTCAACCAACCCTAGATTTGTCGCAGTGTCGCGCAACCCTCTCTCATTAGTTCATCCCCGGCTAATGACGAATGCCGCGCCTTTGTCTCTCATAGACAAGCAAAAAATCTACGGATCGGATTATACGTCGGATCGCGAAAAGGAAACGCGGAGCCGACTGCGAGAGGGTTGCTCGTACTAGTACGGATAAATGGTTGTTATACTAATCCTTCGACCGTGGAAGATTGTCGATACTCGGCAATCATACTTGGGGTGCATTCTGAACTACGCTTATTATTCTTCTTCGGTTCTTTGAGTTGATTTCATAGAATCTGATTCTGAACGAATGTGCACTGTTTAATTACACGTGAAATCTTATTTTAAAATTGTCTATCCTTAGCTTATTCATTCGTGTGCGAAGAAGAAATTTAGGAGATAAATTACTTTATGTTCTACTGCATTGATTTTCTTATGTCAGTTTCACACCAAGGGATAAATTAATGTGTGCACACTGTTTAATTAGACGTGAAATCTTATTTTAAAATTGTCTATCCTTAGCTTATTTAATCGTGTTCGAAGAAGAAATTTGGGAGATAAATTACTTCATATTCTACTGCATTGATTTTCTTATGTCAGTTTCACACCAAGGGATAAATTAATGTGTGCACACTACTGCACACTGTTTAATTAGACGTGAAATCTTATTTTAAAATTGTCTATCCTTAGTTTATTCATTCGTGTTCGCAGAACAAATTTGGGACATAAATTACTTTATATTCTACTGCATTGATTTTCTTATGTCAGTTTCACACCAAGGAATAAATTAATTTGAAGAAGTACGAATAGGGGTTGATTAAAAAATATGAACGTACTGCAAAAGGTTCAAAATGTCCTTAAAAGGAAAAATATGTTCTGTGAATATGTATCTCGATCATATTGCTTGGTTATTATATTGTTATGATATTTCTTACAACGTGATACTAAAGAACAAATGAGTATTGTGAAACAAGAGAATTGTGGGAGAGATTAAAATTACATGGCCACGAGTATGTTCTTAAGAACGTCAGTCTGGGAACCTTTTGAACATGTATTGAATTGTTGGTTGGTTCGTTGGCTCCTCGAATTTGCAGCAATGGTCGATACGAGAAAATGGTTACCGGTTATAGTTAATGCGGAGCACAAGGTTCCCGGATGGTAGCCGCGAATGAGCTTGCTTCGGCAAGATGGCGATCGTGCGCAAAATTAAACCGATTTGTCGTGATCGTGGCTAACCGCCGCTCATTTATAGGTTTCTAATTACATTTAAGTCTTTACGATTCCTCCGGATCAGCGGAGTAAATGCAGCCGAATGAGATTACCCGATCGCACGTTCGCGGACAATCTCCGGCTAATTTGAATTTACAGTCGACCCTTCGCGCTTTTCCCGCCCGTTTCTCGCTCGTGACCCGCATGCGAAACCTCCCGGGTCGATCTGGAAATCTTAAAAGTGTGAGAATGTGCACTCTCGGCTCGCCTCTCTCGGTAATTAAAAAGTTCCCGGGCTGCTCCTGTCCCACCCCCTCCTGTCGCGCGGAGACGAGCGGAACGTGTATCTTCCTCTATTTTTTCTCTCTCTCTCTCTCTCTCTCTCTCCCACTTGCCAGCAATAAATGATATTAGCGTAAGCACCGCGCGCGAAACTTTCGTCCGGATGTTTGGTTGATTAAATAATTACTTGAATACGTGTGTTCCGCTCGTTCGAAACCGGAATTTTCTCCAGCTGAGAAACACGCCGGCGAAAGAATGTAGCAAATATGTGAGAGATTGTGCTCATCAGCTTAACGCGTTACGGGGGAAATTTTTTAATAAAAGCGGACGATGCTGTGCTATTGCATTTTTAACGCCCGCGAAACCTGTAAACGGAGAAATTCGCGCTAGCACCGCTTCGTTGTCCCGCAAACGAAATTACTTCGATTATAATTTTCCACGGATTACGCGCGTTCCGTAGAAATCTCGGTATTACTACGAAATGTAAAATTACGCTGCGACTTAACAGAATTCGTTTTTCACGTTATTCGTGAAATTTTCACTATCTTGCGTTCCTCGGGGTGAAAATTGACTCGAGCGAATTTTCGAGTTGCTGAAATACAAAGCTTAACCCCTTGGCCTACAATATCGAGTCAGACTCGCGATGGAGATTCTGAACAGAGTCTAATAAATACGTATGTATGTCATTAATTTTCTTTCAACCGAATTATAATTCTATTTTGTTGTACTTGATATGCATACAATAATTTCTTTTTCAATGAAATTCTGAACGATGAAGAATTTCTAATGAGTATAATCACTAGACTTCGGATCTTTATGCAAAATAAAAATTGTCTGCATCAATTACAAGAAATCGAAACTAAGCAGAATGTTATTTCTTCACTCGATAATTTTAATAGACGAGAAATAGTATATTGACATTTAAAATTTTTTAAATTTTCCTACAATTTCAAATTCGATCTTCTCAATTTTGTTATAAATGCATAAAGATCCGCGGTCTAATAATCACAAAATAAATAGTAGCGCAAGGGGTTAACAAGGGAAATTTCGTTAGCCCCTCGGTTCACTATAAAAATCTGAATGCGCGTTCACCGATCGACGATTTCGGCTCTAATCGGTGTTTGATCTTTTGCTGCTTCGAGCGATCGATCGTTCTCGGGCATCGTCGCGTTAGGATCGTCGCTTTGTGCTGGATCCCTCGATCCGGCGAGCAAAAAGCGGCGGGCACAAAGCGCGGCGGCCCGCGGGCGTTTTCGCTGGCGATACACGCGGAAACGGTTTCCGCCTGACTGGAACAGAATTAAGAGCGAGGATTGGATTACCGGAGCCACGCGGCGGGAACTGTTTCTTTGAATAACTGATTTCACGGCGTTCGGGGCCGAGGATGAATTTAATGAAGGAAGCGTCGCTGCTTGCGGAATAATTAACCGCGGCCAGCTGGCATAGCTCGTGATTCGGAAATGTCCTTTCGCTGTTCCGTTCCGTGACACCTCCGGGCTACAACCAGACTCGCAGTCTCTCCTATTCCAAGAGAAAGTTGCTCATACCTACTGCAAACTCTGATCGTAGGACATTATACTCCCGCATACGATTATCCGTGCCTCTGCTGTCCGGTGTCTCTACACGCCTCACATGTAAGTTGCTCGATTCGTATGCAACACTGTTTATCATGCAATGGAGATTCAGTGTTGCAACGAACCTCCGGAACTTGATATACGATTTTCTAAGTGAGCTGTGGATTTTTATGCTAAAGTTGTTTGCTTCGATCCTCGAATCTACGGTACATTTAGTAACGAAAAATCATTTCCAGCGTTTTTAAAGACAGTACAATATTGCAGTATCTTCGAGGAAAGACTAGGTCATGCAAGACCATCATAGAAAAAATTGAATGATTGAGGCTTTAACAACTGTCATGTCACCTATATGTGGGTGACGGAATTAGTTGGCGGGGTATGAAAATGAATTTTTACGTTAATATATTCATTGTACCAAACTTGATTAGGATCTATAAAATGCAAGAAAGTTGAATTTTTGAATAGAATTTTTAATAGAATTTTTGAGGTTTGTGGTTTGGCAGTCAAAGTGTTAACCCCCTGCACTGCTATTTACTTTGTGATTGTAATGATTAGAAAGTCTTCATTGTTCAGAATTTCATAGTAAAAAGAAGATAGTTTACATCTATTGTATGCCAATGTTTTCTCCAAAGGATATATACAACAAAATAGAATCTTATTTCAGTTTAAGAATCAGTTTCAGTTCAAAATCATCATCACGAGTCTGACTCGATATTGTAGGGCAAGGGGTTAAGCAGTAAAATGCGCCCAGGTTTATTGCCACGTGTTTTTCAACACATAGCTATTCTACGAAAAAATCTATAACTCGTGTAGTTTCGATTATCCGTACTCTTAAAATATCACACGTGTACTTCGGGCAACCTGTAAATATGTATGCAAAGTTCTAATGAAAGAGGTTTGATAGTTTTTCTGAAAAAAATTCGGAAACCGGAGTAGCCCCTCGAACCACGGACGTTGTTTTAACGGTGGTCGTCGATCCGCAAGGTTGCCATAACACGGGAGCGTCGGTAGCAGCAGCAGCAGCCAGTTAACCAAGATCGCTATCGTTCCCTTTATCCGACGAATTTTCCTGCAGGAGCGATCTTAATTGCGTATCGCGTTACGTTCGCGAGTCAGTGAGCGTAGGGGCGGAAGAACGATAAGCGGATTACCGGGGCGCAGATTACGCCGTAAGAATTATTGGTCGGTGCCGAAAACGATAATCGCGGCGGACGTATCGCCGCGGGGATATCCGTGAGGCGTCGCGATCAATCTTCATCGTTTGTCGATCGCGACGCACGAGCCGCGTGAGTCGCTAGTCTCGATCAGCGGGACGATCAGTCATTGATTCTTGTCCTTCGGGGATATATTATTGTCGCAGGAAAAATCGAGGGGTGGCACGCGGCCCGGGGATTACCGACGACCGATGTTCCCGCTGGCTTGGAAAACAGACGGCGCCTGTGGGGCCCGGGGAAAGAGAGAGAGAGAGAGAGAGAGAGAGAGAGAGAGAGAGAGAGAGAGAGAGAAAGAGAGAGAGAGAAAACGAACGGCAACCTGTCGAGACGTCCAAACAATTTCCACAAACGGTGCTCCTGACAGCCAAGGACCTCCGGACCGTGGTCCCTAGGTGGCCCCAGGACGACCTCGGTTCGGGGGTGTACCTTCTCGCGCGGAATCGGAAATGTTTACTTCGTTACACCCGCGGCCATTTTTCTTCTCCGCTCCGCTTTCCGCCGTCGAACTTTCCTAATCCATCCCGGAGAGAAAGTTCTTTTAATTGCTGCTGAACTGAAACGCGGACACCGTCCAGGAAACCTTGCGCGTTTAATCGGCTTTTAATCTTCATACCCTTGGCGCTTCCGCCAAGAGGCATGAAACATAACGCTAGAAAGATGACGTAGAAACGCGATATTTACCAGACTATTCAACAATCCTGTCTCTACAATATGTGCATATTCAACACTAAACCCACCGAGCCATAAAAGTGACTAACACATGTTGTCTCATAAAAATTACGAGATTAAATTTATTTGGATTTTGTGCACTTCATTAATTGTAAAATAAAGAATTTGGAACGGTCACTTTGACCGGCGGTGGTAGGTTTAGTGTGTTAAACAATTAAGAGGAACGTGTTTCTAGTTACTATTTAACACTAGATTTACCGGCTATTTAAGCATATCTATTTCTACCAAGACCAGTCAGAATGGTCTTTAGAAAAAGTGCTTAGCGGTGTTTCCAGTCTTTATTTACTTTTAACAAATGACAAAAAAAGTTGAATAATATTAATTGTAATACAAAAGGAAAGAAATGCTAGAAATTTATGGGCCACAACTGAATCAACTCGCCCAAAAGCGAGTCGACATACTTGTTACGAATACATATAAAATAATATAAAGTTCATAAAACTGATTCTTTAGTTATGGCTAGAAAAGCCACATGATATCATTTCGGAAAGAAAATGTTACATTCAGTAGGAATTTTGAATTGAAATTGCAAAACCAGTTATTTTGACTGGTCCGGTAAATTTAGTGTTAACAGAAAAATGTTTACGGTATCGTCTCTTAAAAAAGATTCCGACAATCCAATCCCAAAAATCGTGCCGATGCAATTCGTTCACACGCGCGCCAAATTAGTGGAAATGTTCGGCCTCGATATATTTGATCGCTGAACATTAAACGAAGCGGCCCGATTACTGTTTACAGTAGAACACGTGTAATATCCAACTCGGAAAGCACAATTTTGCGTTGATCACACCGCGTTACGTCGATCGTGTAACTTACCAAAAAGACCTGGGAAAAAATCTAATTAAACTGGACCGTCAATCGGAGCTCCCGTAAACAGGGAACGGGAGGGGGGGGGGACGAGCATATTAAAAATTCGCAGTTACCGGACCGATTATAGGCACAATCAACTATTACCGGCAGCCGGTCAATGCAAATCGCGGAATACATGTCGGGTCCGCGCCGATACACTTTTTCACTCCTGTAATTGGAGTTGATTCGTAACCAACGAACCGGCGAACGAAGCCCGCCGGGCAAATCAGCCGGATCGTAATTACCAATACGCGAACGCGTATTATAATCCACGGGGACCCAATCGGAACGGGGAAGGGGAGGGGGAGAGAGCGATTTCAATTTCGATTTCTGACGAATCGCAGCAAACCGCCTCGATTCACCGAGACCGCTCTTCCGTATCCTAGGATACTCGCTGTGAAAAATAGTAACCCCTACCCCGCCGCGTCATACTATTTACTTTCATTTCTACGGAGGAGAATAAAGTCGTCGACGCGAGAGAGAATCCCTCAAGATTAACTCTTGGCCGGATTAGAAGTCTCGGGAGATCTAGCCAATGTCTGCGAGAAATATGAATACCGAAATTTAATACCGACCGATGGATATTTTATTCGAATACTCCGGTATGCGGAAATTCGTTCTCTTTATTAACAGTCTGCCAGGTACCTTACGTTTAGATTCTTCGTACAATTTAAAAAGCTAATTATTTTTGCAGAACACCGCAGGGATTAACACTAGATTTACAGACTATTTAAGTATATATCTATTTTACCAAGACCAGCCAGAATGACCCGAAAAAAAGGTTGCAGTACTTATCAATTGTTGTAGCTGCCCCAATGTTATTTCATCACATTGAAACATGCACCAGTCATTTTGACTTGTACTGGAATAAGTGTCAATAACAAAAAATATATTTGTTACGAATACATATAAAATAATATAAAGTTCATAAAACTGATTCTTTAGTTATGGCTACAAAAGTCATGATATCATTTCGGAAAGAAAATGTTACAAGCAGTAGGAATTTTGAATTGAAATTGCAAAACATTTTGACTGGTCTGTGGTAAATCTAGTGTTTAGAAGATAATCATAGCGTTAAATTTTCGTTTTCGATTTTGTGTAACAAATTGCTTTGATTTCGTCAGATCTTTTTGAAGTGGTAGTTCACCAGCCCATTGACGCAATATGTTTTGCTTCGCTTAGGGGAAAGTTTGCCAGTATTTTATCATCCAAGAAATTTTGAGTTCCCAAGGGAACTTTGTATACTTTTCTGGAAAAGTATGCAAATTAACTGATACGCGTCTGATAACGTCTTATTGTAATATTTCAAGAAAATATTCCTCGTGACCGTTTTTACGGTTAAAATGGTTTCTGGACCGTTTCGTACATTTGTCGTATCGGCGAATCTGTGTAAAACGATGGATTGACTTAACGTTCATGATTACACAGTGCACAAGAAGTTTCTGTGCTTGAATCAAGATGATTCCGCCTCGAGAACAATGGGAAGTTCTGAAGTTAAACAGCGACGATATATGCACCAGCGACTATGCGTGCTCTTGAGTTTCCGCCTGGTGCACTCTGGTTTTGTAATCTTCGCGGAAACTTAAGTAATTATGAAACTTCGTATTATCACTACTTATTGTTCTTTATAATCGTAAGTGTGCCGAGGTCGGCAATACTATCATAACGCTTTTCCCTTATCACTGGTTGAGAATACTGGCTCCTTTGAGGATTATGATTATTTTTCTATATCACACAGCGCTGAAGCAATATTACAGTTAAACTGACTCCGTTATTTCTAGCTGATAAACCAAGGCTGCATTTCAAACGATTTTTCCAGTAATACATTCATTTGTTCTCAAGAAATTGCTGAAAAAAATTTGATCGCTGTATATTCCGATCCAGGTTTTTAATTTTCGATGTAAAACACAATGGAACGATGCTGAAATTATTAACAACTTTTTGTCTCGTACTGCACGTAATAAATTCACGAGTTACCGTCTTCCGTGAAAATGCAAATCCGGAGATAAATAATAAATCAGACCAGAATAATCGTAATCGGAACCGAACCGTCGCGCGAGACACAAAACGATCCATTGTAATTTTTCTGCAAACGTCAAGCAAAGGTCGGACAACGCTTCTCAGGTGTCGTATTAAAATTCGACACCGAGTCGACGCCGGGGCCCGAAGAAGAATCCCTTTTCTCGCGTTACTCGCTTCGCCGCTCCTCCGCGCCGTTACCGCGCCTTGCCGAAGAAGGGGAGACGGTTTTTGTAGGTTGTACATTCAATTTCTTCCTATTGTCGTCCGAGAGAGCACGGGATGAAACTTTTCCGCGGTCGTTACGCCGCGCGGAACGACGCCGATGAATGTTTTATGAATTCGCACGTGCAGGAACGCGCCGCCACCCTCGGATGACGTACCGCGGATTTCAAAAGAAACTAAACAGAGCCCGAGATAGTTCGCGTTTCGCAACCCGCCATCCGTTGCCGATGTCGTTAACAACGCATTCAGCCCCTTTCTTATGTAAACCAACGCCGATAGATCGACGGACAGTGTGCCTTCGTTCGCGTTTCGACAACTTCAAGCTCCGTTCTCAACGCTGAAGAGGCGCGTGCCGCTCGCCTTTGTTCCTGTTCACCCTCCAAGGGGAACCTGTTCGTCAAACTTTCATCGAACCGATTCCCTTGCCACTCGGTTTTCCGTGAACGTTGCAAAATGTAATTTTCATCAATTTTTTTTCTTCCATTTCTTTTAAAAATTATTCCTTTTACTGTATACCGGTTCCTAAGATCATTTGGAATAAATTTTTCCTTTGCGAAAATCTTCTCCGAGGCTTCGTTCAGGAGTTATCGACGAAAAACACGGACCAATCGGAGCGCGGTTACAGTAAACGGATTCTGACTCAGCCAATGAGACCCGTCGCCATAACACCTGAACGAAGCCGCGGAGAATATTTTTTCAAAGGAAAAAGTTGTTCCGAACGATCTCAGGAATCACGCTTCTCAAGGAAATACATCATTTTTGGGACACCCTGTGTACTGTCATGTTTGAAGTACTAACTACTTTGAAGTACTAAGTACTGAGTTTGAGTATCAACAAATTTCTGATGAAGTTCTCGGCAATACGATTTCGCTTTCACTTCGGCTACCACATTCTTCTGGGACGTTCGAGGTCTGCCAACACGTGTGCGAAGCAGAGTTGCTCGCAAAAGGCGGTTACAGAACTCGCGAACCTATACTTTACAAACGAGCAGGTACGAGAACAAGTTGGAACAGCGCTGTAATTTTCCGTTGAACTTCCCCCCGCGTGGAAACACGGATTTCTTCCGTTTACCGAAGTAAATGTTAAACAATTTGCATAGTCGATTTCTTCTTCGGTCTGTCCATGGTATAACTTCAGCCTCATTCCGCAACCCCGTTGTTTCTTTCGTAGCTGCACATTAGCCTCCCCTAACTGAATGATGAACTCCTGTCAAGTAACTTCCAGTCTTATGATGCAACAATAACAGCCCGGTGCAACCGTGCACCTAACAATTCCCCCAACTGTACCACACGAGTGTTTGCAACTTCGAGACACAGTACTCTTCTGCACACTTGCATGGAGGCAATCCTTGAGTAATTACAGCGAAAGCGTTGCCGCGAAGTTCAGCCCTCGTGACGGAGTTTCGTCCGCTCATTGTGTGCTTAATAATATCGACTAATCGAGTAAACTCGGAATCGATATGCACGTGCAACTGTGGTCGCGGCGGTGCATACACTGTCTATGGCGCCAGGCAGCGATTATTGGAAACATTGAATGTCTCTTATAGTTACAACTTGCACCGTTTTCTTGATGATCGATAACAGAGAGAAATAGAATTTTATTCCCGTTTAACGGGAAATTAACCCCTTGCACTACAATAACGAGCCAGGCTCGTCATGAAGATCTGGATAGAGCCTAATAAATGTGAACGTTATTAATTTCCTTTAAATCGAAATAAAAATCTATTTTTTTTGTAGTTGATATACAGGGTGCTTAGGTGCTTAAAGTATAAGTCAAAAATATAGAATAAACATTTTTCGTTTGAGGCTTTGTTTTCGAGAAAATCGACTTTGAAGATCTGTCAGGTTTGTGTGCCTTAGTATATGCAGGAAGTAGATTTGGTTGGTCATGATCAGACGCGTCAGATAATTCCTATCGAATAGCAGGCGTATTCGCTGCATTTCAAACTCGATTTTCTCGATAACGAAACTTCGGATGAAAAAATTTTATTTTATATTTTCGACTCATTCTTTCATGTATTGTAGAATCACCCCCTTTTCGCTTGTACCACCAGTTACCAAACACCCTGTATATTAAATTTAATTCCTACCACTGAGGATGCTGTAAGCCATTTTTAGTTTCAATTATTGGTATAAGCATAGACCTGTCATCGTATGGGACTTCATATTCTAAAATATCGACTGTTCAACAAATCAGAGGTTCTTAGAATTATTCGCTTATTTTCTCGTATTCGCAAGACTACTGTAACTATGTTTATTAATTTTAATTCCTACCACTGAGGATGCTGTCAGCAAATTTTAGTTTCAATTATTGGTACAAGGATAGACCTATCATCTTATGGGACTTCATGTTCTAAAATATCGACTGATCAAAAAATCAGAGGTTCTTAGAATTATTCGCTTATTTTCTCGTAGTCGCAAGACTACTGTAACTATGTTTATTAATTTTAATTCCTACCACTGAGGATGCTGTCAGCAAATTTTAGTTTCAATTATTGGTACAAGGATAGACCTATCATCTTATGGGACTTCATGTTCTAAAATATCGACTGATCAAAAAATCAGAGGTTCTTAGAATTATTCGCTTATTTTCTCGTAGTCGCAAGACTGCAGTGACTATATTTATTAATTTTAATTCCTACCACTGAGGATGCTGTCAGCAAATTTTAGTTTCAATTGATAATGCGACATGGAAATGGTAATGGGGTTAAGCGACCCCAAAAAAGTGGGCCACAAAAATACCATTGGATCACAGGTTTATCCTATACCTCGTCTGTGGTGGGGGGAGACAAGATTTATTGCGAATACAGTGCAATCTTGGCGGACGTGCACCGGAAGCTCCACCCTCCAGTTTAAACCTCCGTATATCTGTCTAGCTGCCATGGGACCGAGTTAATCCGCGGATCGTTCGTCATTGCAACCGGACTTTTCGTAGATCGAACTGTTTATCGGCGGCGGACCTTGCACGCATTCCGCGAACGATTTGCTCGCGGATTCCGCGTGCACGTCAGACCGGAAAACCCATCCTTTGATCCCGGTAATTTCATTGTCCTCCGAACGAGCGAGTTGACTCGATACGTTCGACGTTGATTCGCTCAAAGCGGTTTGCCGAGGTCTTTTTGCCCGGAGAAATGTTTCTTCAGGGCTGAAGAATGCGGCAGGTAGTTCACTTTGTGGCGGTCAACGGGAAAGCCCGCGATGAACCCGCTGTTCTCTCTTGTTACTTCATTTCGGGTACCGGCTGAGTCAAAACCGTCTGCGGTCGTGACGCGTTCTACATCTTTGTGTTGCCCGTTTGCAACAATTCTACAGCTTCATGTTCTTCTAATGGTCATGATAAAACTATTCTTTGGGTACTATGCAATCGATTTACAGCTTCAAGGTGAAAGGTGGAGGGTCAAGCGTGGGGTGATTCTGTTTTCAAGTAAAATTAAAATTGAAATACACCGTTTACTATTAGCATTGCATAAAAGCAACATCTATTGCTTGTTATTTCAGTGCCTAACATCGATTTTCATTAGTTTTTTATGAAATATCTAATGTTTTAAATTAAAAATTACGTATGTGTATGTGGAACTTACCAATGCTATACTTAACACTATGGCGTCCGGCCACACCACAGTGGTGTGCGTCGCAAACTATTGCTCGGCGGCCGGTAACACCACAGTGGTGACTTTCGCAAAGTATTGCCTGACGGCCGGCGACACCACAGTGGTGACCTTCGCCTACCGGCAGGTGGCACTGTAATGAAAATTACAGAAATCCTCACCCTCACCCTCATAAATTTAAAAATTCAATGTACTATAAAAATTTCGTTTTAAATAATTTTTACTAAATAACTCGGAGTTCAATTTACTATAAAAATTTCTTTTTAAATAATTTTTACTAAATAATTCATTAAAATTCAGTTTACTATAAAAATTTCTTTTTAAACTCACCCTCATAAATTTAAAAAGTCAATTTATTATAAAAATTTCTTTTTAAATAATTTTTACTAAATAATTCATTAAAATTCAATTTACTATAAAAATTTCTAGGTACAGTATTTTTACCATAAAGCTGTACAGCTGTGGAATAAGTTACATACGTCAGCGAGTGTTTTTTTTTATGAGTATTTGTACACATTTATCATGGCAGACGAACGAGAAGATACTGTTATTTACGAAGAATGCGCGGACGACTTGTCCGACGTTCCAATCGACATTGCGGAAAAAAAAATTTACAAAAAAAAATAAAAAAAAAAAATTTAAAAAAAAAATTAAATTAAAAAAAAAATTTTTAATTTATTTACATATGTACATTTTCATAAAAATAGGTGAGACGGATTGAAAACTCGTGACCACTACCAATGAGATTAGAAAAACTTAAAAATCATCTCCCAATAACCTCAAAACCAGCCGGCGCCGAGCGAAATAACAGAGGTAGTGGTGCCGGCGCGAAACGAACAAATCTTTACGAAACGTGCGGACGCCAAAGTGTTAAATTAAACACGAGATTCATCGACGTATCCACCGCGGAGAGTGTCCGGATACTTTTGAGCGGTAGTGTATGTCCACAAGACGGGTCTGTCCAGTGACAAATATCGGCTAGAAGATACTATTCTTTGATACGGGACTTTGGGGACTTTTATCAGCTTAACCCTTTGCCCTACAATATCGACTGAACAGGGTCTAATAAATATGTTTCTTAATAATTTCCCTTAAACCGAAATGAAATTCTATTTTGGCGTTGTTAATACACAGCTATCGGAGAACATATAGGCATTCAATAGATACAAATTTTCTCCTTTTTTTAGGAAATTATAAATTATAAAAAAGTTCTAATCACTGAAACCGTGAAATGAATCGTAGTACAAGGGGTTAAAGTAAAGACTGTAATTTCAATCAAGTGTTTCTCGGAATCATTTATTGACACGAAGAGCAGAATTTTTCGCTCGTCACAGCTTTCGATTATTTCCCACGCGTTTCTCTCGCATGCAAGCACACCGAAAAACGAAATGCGTGCACCGAATCGGACTTAGCGGAACAGAGGCGACCCAATAACGATCAATTCGGTCGCGAAAAAACACCAGCTGACTAATTGAATGGGAAAAGTGGGGCGTCTCGTTGGGAGCGTTGCTCGTTGCGAAGGGGAAAAAATGGGTTGCGGGGGTGGGTAGAGAACGAGCAACGGTTTCCTCGGGAAAGGAACGTGTGCCAGAACTACGGTCACTTAATTGCCACCTCGAGAAACTAATAAAAAGTGTCTGGACGAGGGTGCGAACGGGGGTGTCGATCGAGGGGCGCGTTTCCACGAAACAATGCAATGCTTTTTAGTCGTGGTCTCGGAACGCCGCCGGTTATCGGGGAAACATTTCGAGCAACAGGAACCACCTGCACCCCCTTCCCCTTTTCCACCCCCCGAACTTTCGATATTGCGCCATGTACCCTTTATTACGGGTCGCGATCTTGTTCCGCGTAAACTAAACGATTCTCGCGATCGAGACCGGCTGGTTTTTCGAAAAATCTGTTCCCGATAATCGATTGTATCTTCGACTGTCTGTAAAGTCGATAGCATTTAAGTTCATGTTAACGATGAAACATTTATTTAGACCTAAAATACGTTCGGTAACTATAGAAACAGTTGTTCGTTTGACAGATGCCACTTGAAAAAGAAAAAGATTGTGCGTCTTGGCTGAGGATGCAAGATATTTTCAATTCAAAAGACTCCGGGGCTCGTCGACTATTTTATAGTACACAAACTTTGCGGTGCCATAAATTAAAGATGATCTCTAAGCAACCTCGCCCGGAGTTATGAATAAATTCATCGGCGAAGTAAGAAGTAATTTCTGGGAGGAGTATTCATCCTTTCGTTCATATCTTTGGGAAATCTTGAAAACCCGTGGGGAAGGGGTGGGGGTTAGACTATAAAGGGGCGGCGGGGACCGTAAAAGGGCTGATTGAACGCGAAAATATTCCGCGGTATGCGGGAAGATGCCGACCTCGTTATACGTTGCAGGTATTTTCCAGCGATTATCGTTATCGTAGCTGTAAAGAATTCTGATAGGTACGATCGGGCCGATCGATCGGTCATGCAATCTTCCTAGCGCGCCGGCGAAATCGCTGCAGTCTTCCGTTCGCATTAAATCGTTTTACGTAAATTGCCCTCGTAAATTTGCAGAACTCGCGAGCGACTTCTCGGTCGCGTAATACCGTGTAAACGGATACGCAATGGCAGCGTGCTCGGTACCTTGAACGACCCTTCTCAAACCACCCCTATTTTCCCTTAAAACATCGCGTTTCATACAAAAATATACAGGCTGCTTCATGTGTCCCAAGTTTTTTTTCTTAGACTTCGATTTATAATGAATAATTATATAGGTATTTCGGCGATTATTAAACTCCTTATATGTAGAACGAATACAGTAGAAAAATCATAAATTATTGTTGCAATAGTTTCGGATTTTCAATGAAATTGTATTTCACGAGTAAATTGAATAAAATTGGATAAAATTTTAAGTTAGGTCGGTGAAATATATTTAGACACGGGCATACGTGAGTGGCCCATGCATAAATGTCAGTCGAAGTAATTATTATTAGCGAAATCGATTGTTTCGTATTCGAATAACGCGCGGCGAGCCAACGTTTTTTAATTCATCGCATGTTTCAGTGATACAGGAAATACTACCGAGGAAATAGTACGTGCTGTTGGTTGTACGATTGCCAAAGATCATTTGCATAGGATTACAATACAATTGGTAGAATTGACATTCCGAGGAACTTATACGTTCGTTTTGGCTGTTGAAAGTTGATGCGCCGGTATTTGTACATGCGTTGCTCGTGGCAGACAAATTTACATTCAAATGAGCCCGGCAATAAATCATTAATGGATCGTAATACCTAGAGGACGTTGGGACAAATAAATCTTCTGACCGAATGTACCCCCGCGAAATGAATAATGCTGCAATGTTCCAAAGAAGTACGACTAACGTTTAATTCTTTATGTTTATCACCCACCGGGGAAATAGCCTATCCAACGTTGACGATTTACATAAAATCCACAAAACTTAGAATTTATGTGAAAAATGTATGACATACTTCACAGATTTTCTATTACAAAATTGTTGAAATTACATGGACCAAGCAAAAAGAAAACGATTTCACTAAATTTCTTAATTCAGGAATATATGATACGTAATAAAAATAGTGAAAGGTCGAGATAAATTTAATTTTATAAATTGTATGAGCGCTGTTTAAGTTCCAAAAGTATTTTAAAAAATCGTTCTTGACTTCTAAAATCCTATTTTATGCTTAATTCCAACCAATAATATATACAGGGAACGTGTTAGCACATGTACAGCATAGAGCGTGTGGCGAGAATTTTTAGTGCAACATCAGAAGTGTCTTCCAAAGTAAATTTATGTTCCGAAGTGGACCAGCTCTCATCCGTTTCGGACGTTTCGCGCATCCGTGGGTTTTTCGGTGGAAAAATCGAAAAACCCCTAGTGGAAGCACAACGATCGTAAAATATTTGGAATACATCCAAGGGAACCTGGGTGGTGCGGCCGGTAAGAAACGATGCACTTTGACCTTCCCGACGTTCGCCATGGTCGCCGGAGAGCGTCAAAAACGTTCTGCACGGGGTCGATTTTGCCCGTGGGACTATTCGGCTGGGGTGTACGTATGTATATGGGTCAGGACGACGTCCCCGCGTGGCTCACAATGGGAACAACAACGGCATTGTCTAGGCAAGCGGTGATAAACGGCGCCGTGATAAAACCGGCCAAGCACGAAGCTGATGGGTTTCGGTGGCTTGAGGGATGACCGTCCCGTTGTTTCGACAAAACCGCCACCCCTCCCCCGCCACCCCTAGCTACCGAACCTGTCGCGCCGCGCGCCTGCATTTTTCCACTTTATCAAGCCGCCGCTGATCTGCACCCTCGCGTCCACTAAATATCTTTTATTTTCTATTTTGACAACGGCCGCGTTCACTTTTCCACGGACGGACGCGCGAAACTAAACTAAACAGCACCGTGTCTACAATTACGACTGCCCTTTCTTCTTTATACGTATTAACTTTATACGTATGTAGGATCATACGGACCATGAAATGACAAAAAACCTTCGGTATTTTAAAGCGTGAATATATTTAACAATAAGAAGTCAAAAGACAAGACAAATAATATATAGAGATATTACAAAAGACGACTCGAAATGCGCTTCTCTACGTCTCGACGAGAACTGCCCGATGCCGAACGTTTCTTGAACTCGTCAACTCGTCTACATTGTTTATTATCGAAACGCTATCGCATCGCTCGGGCCGCCTGGGTCCGCGTGAGTCCTTTATTCCCGCCGACAAACATTAAAAGATTCCGCCGATCGCGCGCGGAACGAAGGCACACGGAAAACGACACAGCCGCGCACGAAAGTTTATCTTTTACGCGCGGCACTATGATTCGGATCATTCTTTGACACGCACCGAACCTACACGTATTATATTAAGGGTTGCTTCCTGCGCGCAGGAATTCAATTTTTCAATTTTAAATAGACAGATCTTGGATTTAATAATTATTTTACTTCCGCTAGCTCATCGCGCAGGGTCTTTCGAAAAACATATTCTGGAGGAGAACCTGTTACTCGGCCAAAAAAATTACCATAAGCTTTACAATATACACTCCCGCTCATAAGTCTTGGGACACCTCTGGTATTTAGTAAAACTCTGGTATTTCGTATAGACTATGAACCTTTAATTTTATTAACTACATAATATAAATGTAATAATTACAACTTCAACTTAATAATTTATAAAAAATGATGAAACAGTCACCCCAATCACCAGATTTGAATCCCATGGAAAAATTAGGGGATGAACGCGACAGACAGGGGTACGGCACTTTTGCCCTACTTCGAAAACGTATTTATGGAATATTTTGGAACGAGAATGGAATAATATAACAACAGACTTATGAGCGGGAGTGAACATGTACTTTTAAACAGTGTCCTCGTTGAAAAGAAAGGCCCACGAATTTTTTTAAATAAAATTCTTAACTAATGCAGGTCCCTCAACCCTTTGACTGTCCAATAAAATTACAGAGCGCTCGAAAAATGATCTTTTACAAAATAAAATGACAAATAAAATTCTAAACGTATGTGATAAAGATGCCACAGAATTTTATCCGTCTCCCTTTTTCATTTTTGTAAATAATATGTCTGTGCGTACGTCTAAACAGCGGGGGGCTCTCTTCGCAGATCATGCAGACTAAACGGCGGGGAAACAGACAATAAGAATACAATACAGATGAAGATAACGCGAAGAATCGTCACAAGGTTGCGTCACCGGCTCGTCAAGCCACCGCAAAAAGAAACAATGGCCCCCTGTGACATCAATCCTGTCCCGTCCCGTCTGAATAAAATTACGAAGTTGTCGTCGTCGGGTCTCCAACGCGAAATGACGTATCATCCACAGCGATGATTCACCGTGGTTCCCTTGCCCACCTCTCTCTCTCTCTCTCTCTCGCTCTCGGGTTTCCCTTATTCGCCAGGCGAGCGCGGAAACTGATTCGAGGATGTTAATAATTTATTCGCGAGAGCGAGCCAGAGGACGCCGTTCGTCTTGTAAACAACGAGCAATCCTTTATTCCAGCGCGGTCATAATCTCCACGCATTGTCCGGGACGTTGGATCGTATTTTACTTCGGGTGAATAAAAAGCTCGCGTTACTTTATCGTCTGTAATCGTTCATATTCGCCGGTGCTTCTGGGACCTCGTTTTTATTTTCCACTTATCGTCCTCCTTCCCGCGTCCGGATTAAATTGCCGCGGAAATGGCGGCGCCGCTGGCGTCTACACCGTGATATTGAAAAATTTTCATTTACAAACCCTTCGCCCTCCCCCACCCCAAACCCCCGCAGAATTTGCATTATTTCGCGATACCTCGTCCGCTTAATTAATCGTTCGACCCCCGCGTCTCCTACCCCCCTCCCTCTACAACCCCTCTTGTTACCCCCAATTTTTCCAGCGTAACGAACACGCCGCGAACGCAATTTTACGCTGACACCGGACTTGTAATTACTTCAGAAATTTCTTTGACGCCCGGCGAGAGACTTTTATGGACCGCCTCGCTCAACTCTGATCACGTTATTTTCGTAATAATTATTTTCGACGATTATTCCGATCGATTTTTACACGTCGGATCATACGATAGCGCTGCTCGAGCAGGAGATTCCTCAGCGTTTATGGTGTTTCGCGTTATTTTAGCACTCTTACGGGGAAGCACCTATACGACGAACGGACCGTAAAAATAATGTTACGCTGGCGTGTTTTCTTTTATGTGCAAGGTTGCGTTTTATCGGGTAGTTGTCATTATTAGACCGAGGGCGTTTACACGTATTTATGGGGTTCGTTCTGGCAAATAAAAGAGTCGATAATAAATTAGTCAATTTCAGACAGTTTATATGATATGATTTATATGATAAAAAAATGTTTAGCTTTATTAAGTCAGAGGAATATTTATACATTTGTGTCCGTTACAATTTTAATTATCAGCAATTCACAGGATTGATCAATCTTCTTCCAATTTTACATGTAAAATCAAGATCCCTCAGACTCACATTAGGTGTCGATAGAGCAAAAAAAAAAAAAATTCAGTTACTTTCAGTGCCTCCAGATTCATCCGCAAAGTCGCGAATCTCTGATCTTCGACCGTGTTCGCGTTCGAATAACCCTAACTCGCAGCGAGCCCTAAAAATGCATGGATTCCCGGTCGTTTGGGGGGGAGTGTAGTACACATACTTTCACATTTTCCCGTCGCCGCCAATATCCCTTGATCACAGGGTTCGCGCTGGTGTCGACCGCGTCCATTTACCGGCGCAAAAGGGCGTCTAAACGCGATATATGGCGGTACCGGCAGCCTAAGATCGTTTGCGTCTTATCGATTCGTTTACCTTTTGGTCCTCGGCCGGGTCCCGCGTTATAAGAACCGTTCAAAGGCGTGGCGCGATTGTTGTGCATAAATTTATCGTTGCCCCGGCGCGGAGTAGTTGAAAAGAATTCTCGTTCGCGCCGTGCGAAAGATGGAGTTTCGAAAGTTTCGCCTAAGAAGCTTTTAATCACCTTGTTGAGACTTTGTGCAGAAGGAACGAGAGACGAAAAAAGAGACCGGTAACGAAAGAAAGATGCTGAAAGATGGGGGTTGGTAGCTACCCCTCTGGAACTGCCCCCCTCACCCCGTCATATTGCGTCTCCTCTACAGGCGCGTTAAACAGTTTTACAAAGGAACGTGATTACGGAATTACGGGAGGTGGGGGAAGCAGCAGGATTTATGAGTTGTGTTACAGAGGAAAACAACGGATCCGGCAGCATCTAACAATATATATGTATACATGTTTATTACTCTCCCCTCCGATGCGGCGTTTTCAATTAACACCCATAAACGCCGCGCTTTGTGCGTCGACACAATAACTTCATCAAATTAATTTCCACTTGCAACTTCGTTACGCGCCCCTCGCAACCCTTTATCTCCGGGCTCTGGACCGCGCAGGTCTATACGTAAATAAATAGTTTGAATCTGTCTGAAGGCGAACCAGGGAATTATAGAAGTTGAAAGTTCACTTTGGTCGTAGATTCGTGATAAGGTAGTACCGTCAAAAAATGGTTACACGTGTCTCAAGTTTTCGTCCTTATCGCGTTAAGCGCCAAACATTAAGCCCATAAATTCTTACAAAATCAGAATAATTTAATTAATGAAACCGCAACTAGAAATTTAAAATGTATTATAAGGGATGCTGTCTTAAGCCTTCTGAATTCGAAAGAATCCAATAAAATTCTAGATTTTATGTAATTTTTGAGGTTTCCAGTTTGACAGTGAAAGTGTTAACCCCTTGCACTACTATTTACTTTGTGATTGTAATGATTAGAAAGTCTTCATCGTTCAGAATTTCATAGTAAAAAAAAAATAGGTTATATCTATTGTATGCCAATGTTTTTTCCAAAGGATATATACAAACTATAATTTTTGTTTCATTAAATAACTCACTTTGATTTTATAGAATTCTCGAAGTTTCTAATTTGCCAGTCAAAGTATTAATTGGGAATAGACGTGATAATGACATTAGATACACAATCCACAATCTTTCAGGAAGGAACATAAGATCTTACATAGAATTAGTCACAAATTTAAGACGCGTCGGATCGAGACGGATCTCGAGTCTGTGTCTGAATGGAAATTATTAATTAAAAAGTCTCGTGACTATCCCGGGCCCTTAAATCTCCCCCGTCCGCATTGTGCTTCGGATGTAGCCCGGAAGAGAAGGTGGAAACGTGGCCACGGGGATGAAACCGGTCGCTCGGCTCTTCCACTGGCAGCCGCACGCGGAAATTAGACCGCGAAGTTCCACATAGTTTACGACGTTGACGTGACCATTTTGTTTACACGAGTCGCGAGATAACACGACAGAGGTGTACGTGCGACGGGGCGGCCGACCTACCTACCCGAGACCGCCAGTCTGTCGAAGAAATTCTGTATCGAGCCTGCCGCACAACCCACCCACGTCGAATCGAATCTTCGTTACGGATATTGGTAAACGATTTTCGGGGCTTGATACAACACGGCCGTATCTCGAGGAAATAACCGGCAAAGATAATTCCGGGGTATCGTCTCTACTATTAGATTGGCTGGATTCCGAAGGCGAGCCTCCTACGCCCTCTCAGCCGTCCCGCTGAGTTCTACAAATTGATCGGGACCCCTTTGATCATCCCCGTGTCTCTTGCTCACGGTCGGATTAACCAAGACATCGTTAACTTCATCCGAAGGCAACTCTTTTTTATTTTGCATGGAAATTCCCAGTCTAATGACGACACGTTTATGCCGTGATCCAATCGAATTCCGGAGAAATCGACGATGTTTGCGATAATTTTGTTGGAAACAGTAGTACAATAAACCCAATCTCGATTTAGAGCTGTTGGCTTTTTCTTTTACTAGCCGTCGTTCATTTTTTTAAATTGTTACTTACTAAATTACAGAAGGGTTCAATGTTCCTAATTTTTCAAGACTCGGACGGTTAAACCCATTTGCATCATAAGGAAAAGAAGGCCTTCATCACCAAAAATTTGTTTTCATTATATTTAAAAGAACTTAATATACAGGGTGTTTGGTAACGATTTACATAAAATCCAAAAAACTTATAATTTATGTGAAAAATGTGTGACATAGTTCTCAGATTTTCTATTACAAAATTGTTGAAATTACATGGACCAAGCAAGAAGAAAACGATTTCACTAAATTTCTTAATTCAGGAATATATGATACGTAATAAAAATAGTGAAAAGTCGAGATAAATTTAATTTTATAAATTGTATGATTTGTTTGAATTCCAAAAGTATTTTAGAAAATCGTTCTTGATATGATCTTCACCGTCATAACTTTATAAAATTCTATTTTATGCTAGTAGAGTTACACACTGGTGTTGCAACCAATAATATACAGGGTGTTTGGTAACTGGTGGTACAAGCGAAAAGGGGGTGATTCTACATGAAAGAATGAATCGAAAATATAGAATAAAATTTGTTCATCCGAAATTTCGTTATCGAGAAGATCGAGTTTGAAATGCAGCATGCTATTCGATAGGAATTGTCTGACGCGTCTGATCACGACCAACCAAATCTACTTCCCGCATATACTGAAGCACACAAACCTGACAGATCTTCAAAGTCGATTTTCTCGAAAACAAAGCCTCAAACGAAAAATGTTTATTCTATATTTTCGACTTATTCTTTCATGTAGAATCACCCCCTTTTCGCTTGTTACCAAACACCCTGTAATTGTGTATTAAGGGGTAAAAAGAAGCATCGGAGTTTACTACGTACCCATCCAACTTCCAACACATAATCCGTGTGAATATCTTTCACAAAGACTACTTCAAACAAAAACGAGACGATCTACTTTCCAGACCTGAGAAACGTGTATTTGAGATTTTACGAAAAAGATTCTAGGTTACGTAGTTGCCGCGTAAAGTAGTTCATTTTCCTTGACTCGCGTTACGCAATAATGGTAATAGAGCAATCACTTGCAAGAGTGATTGTGTCGGATTGCGGGAGATCTTAAAGAGTTTCGCCGACCTCCGTTCATAAGCGGCCATTCGTCGCTTTGTCGACGATTAAGCATCGCAACCTGTGCCCGGTTAAATGGGTTAAAGCAGTTACATCGTTGGCCCGATTTCGCGTCGTTAATTATATTACGCGGCAGTTTCTATGCCACCGTGAACTCCGCTGCGTGACCTAAGCGTTCCGTGTAATCTTCATCTACTCGTGACACGTTAGAAACGTAGGATGATTTTCACAGACACGCGTTTCGGAACCGGTTCCGCGATACAGTATGTTTGCTGCGTGACGTTCAGCTGAGTCCCGTTAATTGCATTGAGAAGTACCATAAGCCTTTCGACGGAAGAGCAGACAGAAAATAATTTCCAGAAAAATTCCCCCGACTAATTATGACTGTAACGTTGCCACAATCACTAGACGTAGATTGAAACCATGATAATTACCGGCGACGAATAAATTCTTCCAGCCGAGCTGTAGCCGGGCTATGGATGTTATTACTGTGCTCGGGTATTATCGTTTATAATATATTAATATTTCGGTATGTGCTTTCGACACCTATCGGAACCGAATGTTTGCGTTAAACGAAGCGACGCCTCGTAATAAACAAACTAATTAATTGTCATCGGGAACCGTTACGATAAAGTCATTTCCGAATGTTCTCAAATAAATTATGCATAAAGGGCCGCAGTCACCCGCGACTTTTTAACACTTTGAGTGCCAAACCAGAACCCTAAAAAATTCCATGAAATCAAAGTAAGTTATTTAATGGAATAAAAATTGAAAATAATTATATGTGTGATATTGAGTAGTCTTCCAACTTTCTTGCATTTTACAGATCCCAATCAAATTTGGTACAATGAATATATTAACGTAAAAATTCATTTTAAACCTGGACAAATAAGGTAAAGGCACCAGTAGTTGACCATTGTATAGAAACACATAAAAAATAAGGTTTTTATAAGCTGTGCACTTTTGATGAAAGTGAACCTCGGATGCCATGCCGTCTGTTGTTTAAATTTCAAAACAATAAGAACATTTCAAACCTTATTTTTTATTTTTCTATAAAATGGTCAACTACTGGTACATGGTAAAAATAGCTGAACAAGCGAACCCGCTTCCCGCGAAATTCCGTCTAATTAAAATTTTTAATAATTTCTGTGACACGTAAGCTCAAGCTTGGATCGGTCCAAGCTTGAAAGAGATAGTGGCAAAGCGTCGTTGACAATTATTCAGGGCGTGCAAACAAACGCAAGAGCCAGGGACGAGTATCTGGAAAGCGGATCAGGAATCAGGCGACGCAACGTAAAACGTAGTGATTTATCGCGGGACTCGCGTTTCCGTTGGATCGTCGCAGCATCGTCGCCGGGCGTCGTTGTCGGCGTCGTATCGACGTTTCCTGGTGGCGCATAGACGAGCACTCGCCTAGAAGAGGCACTGTACATCCGACGTTGTCTATCGGCAAACATTGCGATGTGTCAGAGTAAATCTTGGCAGTGTATACGGCCCGGAAATTGCCGGCGGTACGAACGGTGTACGGTTGGTATCTTCGCGGCCCGGTGGAAATCAGTTTATTTACCGAAGAGGGACATGTCTCACGGAACGAGTCGACGGATTAAGATTACTTCCAATTTGTCTTGATCCACCCTGTAATTACCACGTACGAACACCTGCGATCAACTTTCTTTCCGTGTCCCCGAACAACGAAGGAACCGACACTGCGAACACTTTCATCGAATCCTTCTGCGATCTTTCCCAAATTTTTATTTCTTCTTTGCGTCTTCTCATCTTCTAAGTCTTGTTAGACAAAGGAAATATGTACTCTTCTGAACAGGTTGATTGCAACATCAGCACAGTGGATTCTCGATATATGTCTACAACACGGGACTTGCCAGCGACATGTATCGTCCAGGAGCCCTGTTACACTCCGCGACAAAAAGATAGCACATTATACAAATAAATGGTATTTAGCTTTTCGAGTAGTATATTACATTTTTGTTAAAATTGCACGCCGCTGACGATCAGTTGTCACTCTTGGACGACCTGTGCTCTTTCTTTTCCCATATTTGTCTACATTTTTTAATAAATTGTAAATAACCTTGCGACTACGATTCATCAGATTCGCAATTTTACTGATAGAACAATTTTCTTTACGTAAATTGTGTATTGTTAATATTTCAGGACCATTCAATCTTTTACCGGGAGCCATTGTTGAAAACATTGTTGACAATCTTAACTACTTGCCGATTTGAACAGATTGGCGTCTTGACGCTGACTATTCTTTTATTATTGTTCCCCTCAGGGTTACAATCCTCGCTATAGGTTCACACCTAACCTATGCGTTCACCCATCTTTCGACGGGCCCCAAACCAACGTCGCTTAACCTCCACGATCACCATCCCACAACACCACCGGACGAGCCACCACTCGCCGGCTTGACGCTGACTAAAAGTACATAATTTTGACTTTGTGCTATCATTTTGTCGCAGCAGTCAGCACTACTGTTTACGTTTTCGGCTTAACGTTTTTGCTAACTGAACAGTGATATATAATACGGAAACTGTTGTTATTCGATTATATTTGTGACAATGAACAAAATTTGATAATTTGCTATCTTTTTGTCGCGGAGTGTATACAGTCTACACGACAGAATGAGTCGAGGAGAAGGAATGTTTTTTCGTTTCGGCCTACGTTTCCGAGAAAAGTAATTTCCATTGGAAGCAAGACTACGACAATTATGCCGATTTTTCCGAGCCGCCGGGGAAAGTAAATATTTTTAAAAGAGCCCCGGATTCGCGAAGGAGATAAACACAGTGGACCGGAGAAGAAGCTCCTCGAGCATCGGTTCTACCGGTCGGCGAGAGTCTCTGCTCCTTTCTTTAACTGGTTACAATACCAGTCGTATAAACGGCCGTGGTTCCTCGAATCGAATCAAGCAACGGTGGCGACCTTTTGAGCGGAGAGGCTGCTTTTAAGAGACCGCCGGTCGGAATTCGCGACAATCGAGAAAGAAGAATGGACCGATACGAGGAAACGTAACCTCGTCCTCTGGAGAACCAGCGGGTTTGCTTTATTATCAGGGATAATGCGATTTTGCTGGAACACGACCAGCCCTCCGCGTTGCCCGCATCTCTACAAATCTTTTTAGAGAGCCCATTCAATTTTGTAGGATCAAGGGAGATAGTATGAAAATGACGATATATTTAATAATCACAGTTAAGGTGGAGTGGAGTAAGTGCATAAACGGGGTAAGTGCACAAACGGACTCTTATTAATGTAATATGAGCGAAATTGCAATACCTAATATGTGGTAATCTACTCTAAGTTAATTCTTATATTCATCTTATTTTACTAATCTCTTTGTATTCATTTATTTATATTATTTATTTGCTTTACTCCAAAACGAAACAACATATTTTATGTTCTCTTGCCTCGTAGCATACAATATAAGGCATCAAATATATTTAAACTGTCGATTGTGAACTTGCCCCATTTTCTGGGAAAATGCACAGTTGTTGCAATTTTCTTAAAAAATTAAAATATACGAGTGGAATTGGCATTATTGCCAATGTCAATTAAAGAGTATTAACTCGAGTATTCGTTGATATCAAGATATTTGGGTTGAATGTCAAACTTACTAAAAACTGAGGTGCACTTACCCCACTCCACCTTATCGATTTTTGGTTGATTAATTGCTCGTCGGATATGATTTCGACCGGTGGACATTCGGGTTGCTTGGAATTGGGAATGAAAGAAATTTGAGGATGCTCTCGACGCGGAATAATGGCGGAAATTTAAAGGCGAACGTCTTTCGAGCAAGCCCCGCGGAGAGAGATCCTTTGTGTCCGAGCAACCTGCCCCCACTGCCCGAAAGGAATCGCGGGAATTGAAATAACTTTCGCCGTAACAAACTAACTGCCACCGGAAATTCACTCGGCTACACCGGCAATCATTCCCGGCTTCCTGGACGTTTATTTCATCCCGGGAATCGATTCGCTGCACGACCCCCGGATACCTTCGATCGTTCGCCTCGGTTCCGATGGCTTTCGGATAACTCCCGCTGCATATTTAATTAATATCGGGAGCTTTCGGGTTTTTCAACCGTACGTGCGCATCAATTTCCTTTCGTACTGCGCGAAATTGAAGGAAGACAGTTGTAGCGACACTTCTAGGAAATATTGACAGTCTCAAAAATATTTGACAAAATCGCCGCCACAGATTAAGGCATTAATAGTTTAACTGAAAGGTTGTAGAAATAAATTTCTAATAACACTGATGCATTAACATATGTGGGTGAATTATTTGTCCAGGTTTTAAAATGAATTTTTATGTTAATACATTCGTTGTACCAAATTAAATTAGGATCAGTAAAATGTAAGAAAATTGGAACGCCACTCAATGTCATACATTTAATTTTTTTTCAATTTTATATTTCATTAAGTAATACTTTGATTTTCTGGAATTTTTGAAGCTTCTAGTTTGGCAGTCAAAGTGTTAATAGACTAAGGCATTAATAGTTTAATTGATTGGTTGTAGAAATAAATTTCTAATAACATTGATGCATTAATAGATTAAGGCATTAACAGTTTAACTGGGAGGTTGTAGAAATAAATTTCCAATAACACTGATGCAATATCTTCAAAACAACACTATACACGAGGACTACTAGTTGTCTGAAATACTGAAAATCGACTAAACAATTTTTCTGTGTAATTAACAGACTGATCTTTATGCATTTATGGCTCATGAAAATCTTCAAAAAATGCTGTAATATAAATTCGACAGAATTCAGTACGATTTTTATTAGTTTTGGATCTACAGAGGGTGTTCCCATGAGAAATAGGATTTTATTTCGTTCGATTTTCTGAAAATTTGTCCGCAAAAATTGGAAATTGCATGAACATCCGCAGTCTAGTAATTAACAACGTTCACTAGACAGAATAATTTTCTCGCATTCTAGGAATTATCTTCCACAAAGAATCGAACGATAATTGCTATTGACGCAGTCTGCTTCTCCTCTTTCGACGTCCAAACTCGAGTAACGAATACTAAACGCTCGTCATTTGTCGTTTTAATTTTCTCCGCAAATAAAGGCGTGGCTCGAAAAGGGGCGTTAATGATCACGCACCCGGAATTAACGTGGGCGTTGACCGATCGGAAAATTAGCACAAATTCCACGTTGCTGACAGTCACGCCATAGGTGCGCCGCCATCGTTCAACGGCGAATAACAACGTCGAAAAACCCGTACACACGCACAGCCGCGTGTAAAAACCATTCCCGGTCCTCCGAGAGCACGGAGACCTACCACCTTTCTTCCCGTTGACCATGATACTCGGCATAATTAATTGCGAAAGTCCACTAAAATGATTAATTTCGCCGCGTTTGCAGGAAGCAAGTCCGTTTCACGGAGCAGAAGTTGAATATGGAAGGAAAAACGTGAAACGCGGAAGAAAACTCCGGCCGGAAAATGATGCAGTAATTGGGGACGTTTATTTGTTGCCAATGAAATTTTTCCCGTAAAATGTTTCCCTTGCGATACAATTACGCGTTAAACGAAGTTTCCTTTTTCTACCGGGTGCCTTTGTAATCTTTCAGCTTCATTGTCAACTTATGCGCACTGATTCTTTAGAAAATGTTTCTCGTACTCTTTTCATCGCTAATTTGTCCGGCAGTTCACAGTGTTTTAAACGGAACGCCTGGATGACGTTAAAATTAAATTAAATTGTATTTATAATGTCAACCTATACTTGAGGAGGAACAACTATAAAACTGTTGTTGGCTTCTTTGAACGTTCTGCTATCAAATACAATTTTCAAAAGGACGGAAAAATATTGAAAAGATTGTCAACAAAAATTTTAATGACTCTTAATAGAATTTATAATTAAGTTTCGGAGGCAAAGACAGTCCTTCTTTTTCGCCACGAGTTCGACGAGTTCGATTTCGAGAACATTTTCAGCATGTGTACAACATAGATCTACAAAACATATATTTTAAATCAGAAAACAGTCAATATGTGACAGTGTAAATTTATGGGCGACAAGTGAGAACCTTGATATAAATCTATGGGAAATAACATCTAAAATAAAAAAAAGGCGGCAAAGCGGCCCTCGTAAACAGGTAAGCACCTGCCTTTGTCACGTAACAATCGACGCGCCTACCCTTTGCGCCGATCCCACTTCTGACGCGATCGCCGATTTTCCGGGAAGCCCCCAATATTCGGGCCTTTGATCCCCCACCACCACTCTTACCCTCGCGGCCGCGACTTCAGTTTAATAACGAAAGTGAAAGTGATCGGTTGTGTGATGTTATCTGAACCACCCTCGTCCTTATCAACGCATCGGTTCTCACGGATACATATATAGGACATATTACGACGCAAGACAAGGACCTTTACATAGTACGTACCGTTTCTATATTTTATCATTCGCTGCAAGTCAAGATTATTTATCGTAATTTTTATTAAAATTTATACCGTGCTCAAGTGAATTATTTATTTTTCATCGATTTAAATTTATTCTCGAATCGTATAGCCTTCTCGCGATAATTTACTTTTGCGTCGTGACGATAAATCAAGTTCATTTAACTTTGACTTTGTATTCAACTTGGACCAATTTATTTGAAAACGATTTAGAAAACAATACATATTCTATTGTATTCGCGAGACTGCAATGACTGTATATAGCTATTTTTAATTTTACTTCCTACTACTGATAATGCTGTCAGCAAATTTTAGTTCCAATTGGTAATATAAGATGTGACACGAAAATGGTAATGGGGTTACGTGACCCCAAAAAAGTGGGCCTCAAAAATACATTGGATGTTAGGTCTATCCTATACCTCGTCTTGAATTTTTTGAAAATATACAGTGTGCGGCGCAAATTAGTCCCCACGATTTTTTTGCCCCTTCGGATGGTCGGACAGAAAAATGTTTCTTACCAAAGTTAATCAGTATTTAACCAACAAGAAATTGCAATATCTAAAATTTAAAAAAAAAAATCGATTTCCAACAAAAAATCAAGGTCGCTGTCATATCTTTTAATGGAACTGGGTATTTTTAACTTCATAATATTGTAGGCGACGTCGAAACGAATTCAACGACCTGCTATATAATGACTTTCAGATGACCTTGGAAGATAATATCGCCATGAATCAATTGCCAGAATATTTGAAATATTTCGACGGTACAAACAAATGAACAAATGACAAAGCGTGCAGAAATGTAAAAAGAAGTTCTCCAATGGAAGCTACACATAAGACTTTGTTACAAAGAACAGAACTTTGCGTTGCATTAGATGGGATGCAGTTCGAAAATTTAATTTAATTATTAATTAATTTACACGTTTAACAACACGTTTAACATTTGTGTTTTCAATGTGGCTCCGTATAAATTTGGTTTTTTCTGAGTTAAGTTCCGAAGCAATGTTTGCGTTCATTTGTTTACTTCTATTTGCGAGGCGTTGCTACTACGTACCGTCGAAATATTTCAAATATTCTGACAATTGATTCATGGCGATATTATCTTTCAAGGTCGTCTGAAAGTCATTGTATAGCAGGTCGTTGAATTCGTTTCGACGTCGACTACAATATTATGAAGTCAAAAATACCCAGTACCATTAAAAGATATGACAGCGACCTTGATTTTTTGTTGAAAATCGATTTTTTTTTAATTTAAAATATTGCAATTTCTTGTCGGTTAAATACTCATTAACTTTGGTAAGAAACATTTTTCTGTCCGACCATCCGAAGGGGCAGAAAAATCGTGGGGACTAATTTGCGCCGCACCCTGTATAGGTAAATGCTTTCTGGTACAGCATAATTACTGAAAACTCTATTAACCCTCTATGTATGATCTAACAGAATTTACTGAACACGTATGTTATTAATTTTCTTCAAACCGAAAGAAAATTATTTTATTATATAAGAAGAAGTTCTGATCAATGTAACCGTAAAGTATAACGTAATAGGCTTTCGACAAGCATAAAATTCATTCGATTCCCTTTCGGAGGGATACAAAATCGCACGAAATAACGATACGAATCGGTTGTACGATAGGAATAATGTATTTTGTGGAAACGGCGAACAGCAGACGGAACGTTTATCGCAATTAATTTACGCTGGGCGGTTTAGTTGACCGGTATGCGCTCGGTGAGTTTCCTCTGGCGAGACCGGCCGAAAAAATCCGTATTTTTTGGTGCTGGACAAACGGGACGTAGCGTTTAGCGCAGCGTGACCGCAAAAGAAACGAACTTTGGTAGCAGAGTGCGACGAGGCTCGTTATCGGGTGCGGGCGCATGTACGCGGCGTGTTTTCCGCGCGTTCGAAAACCAACGGCCGCGGGTCCAGCGGGCCCCGGGTTCTCTATATAAATTATTCCGGGTCGATGCTATTATCGCGACCCGCTTAACGCACAGAGTCACGGAAAATATGCGGCGGTTAATTTGTAACGCCGCAGAACAGGACGAACGTGACGCGGCGGCGCAGTGCAGGTTATTTGATTTTTCGGTATCGCCAATTTCGACGTTGCGTCGGCCTCCGTTCCGCAACGTGTTCGCCGCTTCCCGCGTATCTACACGCAAATCGCGCGTCACGTGTACGAGTTAATCCGAATTACGTCGCGCGTGCACCGTGCCGGCCACATTTCTATCGCGCGCACCGAAAACGCCGTCCGCCGACGAATTATTAATAAACGGATCGGTTACAGTCGCAAAAAAACTAATCGCAGAGCGAAAACGACTTGTCGGTTTCACCGGTTGCGGTTCCGATCGACGCGACGATTATTCACGGATTTTCCCATTTTTTTTTTACTTTTTTCCCACATCTCGCGGGCCATTCTACACATTTTTAGGCGACCACTCAATTCTGTGTGCAAGCTTTGTCTCGTTCGTTTAATCCAACTCTATTTTTGGGACTTCGCAATAGACCCAAAAATCATTCAACCAGTTAACACGTTGACTGCCATGTCACCCATATGTGGGTGACGGAATTATTTGTCCAGGTTTTAAAATGAATTTTTACATTCATATATTCATTGTACGAAATTCGATTAGAATCCATAAAATTCAAGAAAGTTGGAAGACTACTCAGTATCGTACATTTAATTTTTTCCAATTTTTATTTCATTAAAAAACACACTGATTTGATGGAATTTTTGAAGTTTCTAGCTTGGCAGTCAAAGCGTTAAGGTACTATTTAACCAACCGTATGATACTTTAAAGTACGAGTAAAATAACGAATGATTTTTCAGATGAGCATTTATAATTGTAACAACTCTTACAATTCTTATAATTCTTACTAAAGTCCAGCTAAGTAAAAAGTTTGAGTATTGAAATTATGCTTAGGCATCTACCAACATAGAAAAGTTGAAAAATGAAATAATTCTATACTGTAAAGTAAGAGGAAAATAACGAGTGATTTTTCAGAGGAGCATTTATAATTGTAACAATTCTTACATGGTTCGTGGAGAGTCATGCGTCGCGACTCTAATTGAATTTCCGTAGCGGGAAACGCTTAAAGACCAGGTGCTCGAGCTATCCGTGTCACCTAACGCAATAAGAAAGGCCTGTCTCGCGCGACTGCTAACGAGAAGCAGCACGTACGAGCGTGTAAAGCCGAAGCGAAGGCGCGGAGGAGAGTAACGTGTGAAAATTCGGCAAAGAAATTTCACGGGGTTGGTTCTCGTTAGCGTGCGTCGACTCTTAGCCGGGAGTTTATCAGATCGACGGGGGCCAAACGTGCCGGTGGCGTATTTGCCCGCGATGCATTCTCGAGTCTGGAGTTCACGCGCGAAATTAGGGAAGTTAATTGAAACCGTTCCACCTCGCCGGCACGACGTACCTCGGCGTCGTTTAATAATAAATCGCGAGTCGGCCGGAATTGCGCCTTGACGCAACGGCAACAATGCTAGCGGACCAATTAAGCGCACCAATCCCGACCACCAAACCTGATTATCGACGATCGGTTCAGCGAGCTCTTCTCGCGAAAAGTATAATTTTTGTCACATACACTACCGCTCAAAAGTATCCGAACACGTAAAAGCCTAATATCTTTATTGTTTCTAAAGAAAGTTAATGGTATGGTAAGGACAAAGTTGAATGGACCTTGGAATAATTATTGTCACTGAATTCCTAATGAAAAGGACTATCATTGTAGGTGTTTAAAAAAGGGTTCTTCCATTAAAAAAAAAGTCAAGGTGATCTTGATATCTCTAAAAAATGACATAAAAATCAAATTTTTTATAGCATCGTGTCAGCCCCATTGTACCATTCAACTTTGTCCTTACCATACTTTATGTATCTTTAGAAACAAGATATTTGAGGTGCAAACTTTAAGTGACTCACCCTGTATATACGTAATTTTTAATTTAGAACGTATTTCACAAGAAACTAATAAAAATCGATTTTAGTCACTATTTTAGGCACTGGAATAACTTTGATGCAATGCTAATAACGATATTTCGCAATTGTCCGGATACTTTTGAACGGTAGTGTATACACACACGTGTTCTTCTTTTCGTTGAATTTCTGGAAAATGTTTCTCGCATTGTCCGAACATGTTCCGCGTCCTATAAATTGAAAATTGATACGATCGTCCCGGAAACGATAGCGACGAATTCGAATCACCAATGAGAGGAGAACAGATATACTAATTGGGACGTGAAATGACCAAGCGAGATTAATTTCATCGGACCGGGTGGAAGAGCGTCGATAAATTCGAGTGGGAATCGGATTGACGACAACACGCTCGTCGTGAAGCAGCCGATCTTAATTAAAAGCGTAACAAAAAAGAGAGAAAGCCGTTCGTTTTCCGCCGCGACGGCAAATATTTTCGCTGACGAGGGTAGTCACGGATAATGTGGAGCGTGGGCGGAGATAGGCGGGACGGGAGCCAAAAGCTCGGCCATTCTCTTAACTATTATTGACACTGCGAGAAACGTCGATACAAATCCGCAAAACATTTCCGCTGGGGGCGGCAAGGGGGAGGGAGAGAGTGCAGCTTTAGAAATTTCCAGACTGCATCAATTTCGCGTCGGCGTTGCACAAATACTTACTTTCGAGACTTATCGTCGTTCTAATTAACACAGCGGCAACCCCGGCGCCCCAGAAACATGTTCTCGCGTCGTTGAAGATCTGGGAATGAAGTTCTAGTAATTAACAGCTTAGAGATTCGCGTTCGAGCAGTTTAAATTGAGAACTAATTTCACCGAAAATTGTATTTATCCGGCGAACCAATTTGCGTACAAATATGAAACCCCGGTGGGTAAATCGTCGGGGATAAAAATTCCACGGGAATAATTAACGCGACAGACGGCAATGATAATGACCAATCTCGCGGCCGTACGAGCGTTTTTGTATTTTGAATTAATTCCGGCTTTTAACATGTACGTTCTCTGTCAGCGTTGCGTAAAGAAAGGCAAATTAATTTTATGCACGTTGTTTGGGCTCGTAATTATACGTAACATTCGGGGAACTATGAACCTTTGCTTAATTTTGTTGTGGTTACACGCAGGAAAATACTGTTTAATCAGATTTTAAAACTTGAATACTGATGGGACGGTAATATTGTTACATGGCGGCGAGCGTGTTAACGAATACTGTTCAAGCTTATTTTGTATAAATCATATTAGGATGCAGTGTGACTCGATATAACATCGCAAAGGTCCATAGTGAAATTATCAGACACAAGATCAGAACAATTTCATCTCTTGGCTCCACGCTTCAACGTCATTGAAAACGATTTTATCATGCTAAAACGATGATTAACACTTTGACTGCCAAACTAGAAACCTCAGAAATTCCATAAAATCAAAGTAAGTTATTTAATGAAATGAAAATTGAAAAAAATTAAATATGTGATACTGAGTAGTGCTCCAACTTTCTTCAATTTTACAGATCCTCATAAAATTTGATACAATGAACATATTAACGTAAAAATTAATTTTTAAAAGCTAGACAATTAATACCGTCACCCACATATGGGTGACATGGCGGTCAACGTGTTAAATGTCTTCTTGTGTTCACGAAGCTTGCGATATCGAGTGTTTGATTAGACCAGCGAATAAAGTAACAGATAACGAATTAAAGGAGTTCGTCAACGGCTCATTCATAGACGATAGGTTCGGCGAACGACTGACCAACGCTGAAATGACTTTCATCAATAAAAGCATTTTCCCGGCGCGGATAATATTTGCGCGGAACTAATAAACGCGAGGAACGGGGACGAGTCTCGGGTAAAATCAGATTGCGGCGTTGGCTGCGATGTAAACCGCGGCGTACACACGCGCCGAGCCGCTTCCATCGACTATGCTCTATACACTACTATAGCTCCCCCCGCGCTATCCTCATGTCCGGTGTGCCTAATACTTTAACCCAGTTCTGACCCCTGGACCTAGACCAGCCACGGTTCATCGTTGCTCGAATGCTGCTAATGCTAGTAACTCGGTTTAATCCCGCCAGTTCGCGAACCACTGTCAGCTTACGGGTCGAAGCATTCAGTCACGTTCTGCCAAAAAATCTCTGTAACAAATCAAATTATCTACCATTACTTTCCGTCGAATAATCAATGTATAAAATATATCAATTCTCCTAGTTTGACAATTTCACACAGTTTCCCCTATACAGCGATTGCTGAACAGATTATTTCAGCGTGTATTAAAAAAATCTCTGTGACAAATCAAATTATCTACCATTACTTTCTGTCGAATAATCACTGTACAAAATATATCAATTTTCCTAGTTTGTCAATTTCACACAGTTTCCCCTATACAGTGATGATTTCAGCGTGTATTCAAAACATCTCTGTAACAAATCAAATTATCTACCATTACTTTCCGTCGAATAATCACTGTATAAAATATATCGATTCTCCTACTTCGTCAATTTCACAGTTTTCCCTATACAGTGATTGCTGAACGGATTATTTCAGCGTGTATTCAAAAATCTCTGTGACAAATCAAATTATCTACCATTACTTTCCGTCAAATAATCACTGTATAAAATACATCAATTCTCCTAGTTTGTCAATTTCACACAGTTTTCCCTATACAGTGGATTGTTCGACGGATTATTTCAGCGTGTATTAAATATGAAAAATAGTACTGCAGATACAGGGTGTCATTGAAAAAAAAAAACAAGAAAAAGGTTTTTTCGTTTCGAATATCGTTTTCTAGAAAATCGAGTTTGAAGGTCTCTGTTAGGTTCGCGTGATCTGGCTTGCAGGAAGTAGAATTGGTTGACCATGATCAGACGCACTACCCGAGGTTCCTTTTAACGCTAGGTTCACGGGGCACTAAAAGTCACTATTTTACATTACTTTATACGTACAACAAGAATCTGGTGCCAACATTTTTAGCCATTCTTTTTAATAACATATAACTAAAGTATTGGAAAGTATTGGAGGTATTAACACTAGAACTACCGAACCAGTCAAAATGACTAGTTCCTAATTTTTTCTTTCACAATTACTGAAATTATAAAAATGTTTTCATCATAATTTTTTTAATAAACTTCTTCATTGAACCACATGTTAGAATAAAAATGGTATTAGGTTTGAACAGATGTAGTCTTGTCATTATTACAAAGCAATATTCATCAGTTGTATTTAGTACTCGGTAGTTCTAGTGTTAAAAGCCGAAATGGAACAGTTACAGTCGAAAATCTGAGTCGCCGAAGACCAGGTGAAAGTTATCGAGCGTGCAGATAGGGAGGGGAGCCCGGGTGATGTAATATTATTAATTCGTCGGTGGAGTATAGTTGTAATTATAGCCACGTGAATTTATCGCCAGGGACGGACCGAGGCTGGCGCGCGCGGGCATGCGAGATAGAATGTAATTTCGAAATGGAACACTAATTCTGGAATGGAATGTTACGTGTGGAATGAGACTGGTCCCCTTCCGTCCACCCTCGTGGCCGGCAATTATAAATGGATTCTTCAGGTGTTCCCGGCTCGTATTTTTATTTCGCCCTCGCGATTATTTATCATTTCCCGCCTGGGAGTTTCTGTGCTCCGATGGTTAATCGCGTGGAACTAATCACCGGAAATGGTCCCCCTCTTCGAAAGAATACTCTTGTTTCGCGGACAACGCCGTTTTAATCGGCCTCGAGGACGAAGGACACGCGCGCATTGGAATCTAATAAATCTTCCGGGGATTGTAACTCGGTTCGAGTGCCGATGAGGGCTCTTCTCTTTGATGTGACGCTAAGCGATCGCCGGGGACTGCTACGCACCGATTAACGTTCGCGATGCACGTGCGAATCGGTAAAGGGCCACAGGTAATCAAGAGGTCCCGAGCGGAGAGAGACTAATCCGCGTTTATGAAACTTTTCGATCTTAACATCTGTTTCTATCTTGCATTCTCTTGGCGAAGAGCAAAGAACTATCATCAAAATGGCGAGTTCTAATTAATACGCGATTACCAAGATATCCTTGGGTATTTGTTACAATTTTTGGGAGCTTCGAAATCGACGACTTTCCCGTTGAAAAACCAGCTGCGATTAGAAATTACGCTACCTGATGAACCGTTCAGTCTCGCGGGAACTTGCAGGTACAGTGGGAGACAAAAGTGTTCGTACACTTGGAATATAGAAATAAAAACAACGTTTTTTATACTAAATTTTTGCCATTGTAAGTTACGAAATAATGTAATTAAGTTTTGTTTTTGCATACAATATAAAGCTACATATGTTTAAATACAATTAATAACATAAAAGATATTGTTGCTTTTATTTCTATATTCCAAGTGTACGAATACTTTTGTCCCCCACTGTATCTCGAATTCTCTTGGCGAAGAGCAAAGAACTACCGTCAAAATGTCGAGTTCTAATTAATACACGATTCTCGAGATATCCTAGGATATTTGTTGCAACAGAATTCGCTAAAGCCCAATTTTCGAGAGGTTTGAAATCGACGATTTTCCCGTTGAAAAACGAGCAGTGGATAAAAATTGCATTAAATTCCATTAAATTCCTGTCCGGTGATGAACCGTTCAGTTCCTCGAGTGCTTATTAGCGAGCAGAACACGTCGCGGCAAGAACTTCCCCGGCCGGCTTAATGAAGTGTCAAAACTGAATCCTTCAGGAATTATCCTAACGATCGAGTGTCTCCGAGTCGGACCGAGCGAGCGCCTCGAGGGTAATTCGAATTCCGTAAGTGGTTTGCCCGGCCGATTTTTTGGTCGTCCCGGGGCCGGAGGCACGTTCGCGTTTCTCTGGCATCGCGTTCACGGTCTTAACTCATCTTCCCTGTTCCCGGGCATCGAGCCCGAGCTCTGGCTGTCACTCGAACGGCTCCCGAGGGAGAGATCGTTGCCACCTCATTCAAGCCGGTGTGCCCGAGATCTTCCTATTTACATACGCCATCTTTTCAGCCCCCTCGTGCTCCCCGTCGTTCCCTCAACTATCGAGATATTCCTCCTGAGCGACGTCATCGAGAGCCCATTATGTTTGCTGATTTGGTTCACTGATAAGGGAATCGAGACTTCACCGGCGACACTCGGGGGTGGGAATGACGACACAGGGGTTCATTGCACGGCCGATGTAACGAGCTCGATACGAACGCCTCTCCTATTCATAAATATTACGATCAGAGTGTGTTTCTTCGCTCCGTTCTGCACGATAAGCTTCATCAGGGTTGCGTTAACCCCTTGACAATTTCGTCCTAAAAGACTGGGTTAATATTACATACACTGTAATAGTAAATTGCTATTGCTAGGAATTACAAGAGCAAATAAAAAAGGCACTTTCCAAAACTTTTTTATTTGAGCCTGTAGTGAAAATTTAAAATATGCGTTTTGTAGATCCATGTTACTTATAAACATACTGGAAATTTCATCGAAATAGGTTGATGCAGATAAAAACGACACGCATCTAAAGATGTTAGAATTTGTGGATTTTAAGCAGAAACTAACTAAAAGTCGTGAAAAACTACGATTTTCACCACTTTTAACTAATCGTATCTCGTGTGTATATTAATCGATTTCGATTAAATTTTCAGCATGTGAAAAATCTTGTTTGCACTTGATTTGGAAAACCAATTCTTCTAATTGCTCAAAAAATGTCAGGTCTTTTGGTCCAATTTAAAAAAAGTTATACTGTTTTAAAGGACGTTCGAATACTTTCTTGAGCCTGTGTATATCAATTTATAAACTGAGATGTCATTTTGAGGAGTGTAAGAGGAAAAGTTTCATGAATCTTTTAAATTAAATCGAACGTTTGGGCTTGAGCAATTGATACCATTTTCCGAAAAATAACTCTTACCACTAAACTTAAATTCTTTTTGTTTTTTTACTAGAAAATGATGGAATGATGGAAAATAATAAATATGCCGAGGATGTGCTCCTCAGAAGTTGCGATAGAGTATTCAAATTTGATCGGCGACCGATTTACGAAGGCTCCACCCTTCGTTGTTTTTCTTTTTTACGTTTGGAAACGACTCCGGGGGTGTTCGTAAACGTTTACGGCAGTTTTTACGTAAGAATGCCGGAACCTTCGCGGAAAGTTCCTTCGTTCGCGGAATTCGGAATTCTTGAACTGGACGAGCAGGGCATTCTGGTAGTTCCGAAGTTACGGCTTCGAAGTTTCTGATAAATGGACGAACCCAGGGGAGGAATTTTTTTCGATTTAGCAACGCGTGTGTACGGGAGAATATGAGGACATTTTTAGCACCGATTGAAACAAATTCGGCAAATTTGGTTCGCCAAATTTATCGGAAGCAGCTTAATTAGACTTCGTTTACGCGAAGATCGAGTGTCAGCTATGCGTAACTTTGGTTTCACGTGACTTTATTAGCTTCCTGACGCAAGGCGTGACGAAGCAAAGAGTATAAAAATTCAATTTTTGCACTCAGCACAGCGAAATATACCTCCGATACGAATTTCACGAAAAATTCGCGCGAGATGTAAAATTGATACGGAAGAGAAATTGTTGGGTAGTATTTACGATGTAAATTTCGATATTTATTTATCCGACCGACAGGCGAACATCGATCTTAGCTTTCGAAAATGTATCGTCCTTTTTTTCTCTCCTCTGTTACCTAATTTTTATTCATGAAAATTAGGTTGGAAAAAGGGGTGCCGCGATTTCGATCTCCCTTCCGGTAATAAGCTCTCATGAAGAAGAAAAGAATGAAATTTAATGGAGTGTCGGCGCGAAAGCGATCATGATGGATGCTGCGCACACACACCGGCAGACTTTATTAAAGTTTGGCTGAGCAACAAAGATGAACACGTAACGCTCCGGCGTTGTAGCTTTAATATCTCGTCTGAAGTTGCACTGAATCAATTACATCGATCGTAATTGCACCGGTAGAGATCGTGCAACTAATCGCAACAGCTTCGATACGAAATTTAACCCTTCGAACTCTCGAACCGAGGCAGTTTTCGGCAATTTCGTCGAACCATTTTGTAAATTTTTAGTAACTCATTAAACGCAAACTAATTGGCTGATATGAAAATCGATTCGCACGGTGACTTTCGTTCGTTTAACACGTTGACTGCCATGTCACCCATATGTGGGTGACGGAATTATTTGTCCAGGTTTTAAAATGAATATTTACGTTAATATATTCAAAATACCAAATTTGATTAGGATCTGTAAAATGCAAGAAAATTGGAGAACCACAATATCATACATTTAAATTTTTTCAATTTCTATTTCATTAAATAACTTACTTTGATTTCATGGAATTTTTTAGGTTTCTTGTTTGGTAATCAGTGTTAAAATTTAGAAGAAAAATAAAAAAGAGTGAATTATTATCCTGGTCCGTGTTACGCAATTTGAGGAGCGTATGGGGGTTAAGAGGCTAATGGCGTCCGCGTGCGAGTTGAATTTACATTTAATCTTTCCGGGTTTAATTATTTCCGATGCCGGGGACCGAGCATCGTCTGTAACGAGACGTTAATTAGTCCCATTGTCCGTGATCGAGCGAGCGTTTGTCGTGTCCCACGGCGAGCAAAATGGCGGCGCGTGAACCGCGCGCGGGAGACACAGACAGGGGGCCCCCGGCCGCGAACAATGTTTTCCGCGTAAATCAAAAGGAACTTCGCGGGGCTTCGCCGCACAGAACACTGGTTAATGGCGTCGGGAAAGTTCCATTCGTTGGAATATCGAGTTTCACCTCGAATCAATCGACTTTGTTCGACTTGGCCGACACCAGACGAATCCGTCCCAGGAATAACTGACTCGCCGTGAAAGTTAACGACTTTCTTCAAGACCGAATTTCCCGATAACGAAGTTTCCGTCCTCTCTCTCCCTTTCGCCACCCTCGAACCCTACCATCCGTCGAGCCACCGGAAGCGACTTTTCTGCGCCCCACTCGAGAGTTACCTTTCCTTCTTAGCCCGCATCTCCGCCCTCAACTTTCCTTTCTTCTCAATCATATTTGCTTCCGCGGCGGGTTCTCGATAAATCGGCGGATCCTCGATAAGCCGAACCGGGACAGGCATAACAGAAACCATAAATACACAGCAGCGACTCGCAGAAATAACACACCGCTGCTTGTATCACAAATTCGGAAAATTCTGCGGACTTTCTGTTCATAAAAATCCGGGTGTTTGGTAACTGGTGGTGGTACGAGCGAGAAGGGGTGTGATTCTACATGAAAGAATAAGTCGAAAATATAGAATAAAATGTTTTCATCCGAAGTTTCATTATCGAGAAAATCGAGTTTGAAATGCAGCATGCTATTCGATAAGAATTGTCTGACGCGTCTGATCATGACCAACCAAATCTACTTCCTGATGGCAGATCTTCAAAGTCGATTTTCTCGAAAACGAAGCCTCAAACGAAAAATGTTTATTCTATATTTCCGACTTATTCTTTCATGTAGAATCACCCCCTTTTCGCTTGTACCACCAAGTTACCAAACACCCTGTAGAAGCGCCGCGTGTCTCTCAGATTTCCGTGAAAATGGTTTTATTGCATTTTGATGGCCTTCGATCGGGTCAAAACCACGGCAAATAATTGAAGCAATTGTTTGTGGAAGCTTGTGATTACAATATTATATCTGCAGATGCATATAAACATTGGTATGATTATTTTAGAAAAGAACATTTTCACTTCTCTGACAGAAAATACAGTGGAAGACTCTCAGATCTGAGAACAGACGAATTGTTACTTTTCTTGAAGAGAGGCTCTGCTGAGTCAACAAATGAGCTTCGAAAGATAGTCAGAGGCAGGCAAAGTTACTATTATTCGCAACCGGCTGAAACAATTCAACAAGATTCCTGATTTTTTTAACGCAAAAGATCCGCAGAACTTTCTGAACGTCTAACTTACGATTCTGAAATTCTAAATTGCGTGTGATCTAACGGGTGTCCTGCTTTGTCATCTGTCACTTTTGTTGATTTTTTCTCAGTGGAAAGTGCTAGGCAACAAAGCTCTGTTCAAGCTCAAAAATTAAACAAACAATTCAACAGGATTCCTGATTTTTTTAACGCAAAAGATCCGCAGAACTTTCTGAACGTCTAACTTACGATTCTGAAATTCTAAATTGCGTGTGATCTAACGGGTGTCCTGCTTTGTCTTCTGTCACTTTTGTTGATTTTTTCTCAAGTGGAAAGTACCAGGCAACAGAGCTCTGTTCAAGCTCAAAAATTAAACAAACAATTCAACAGGATTCCTGATTTTTTTAACGCAAAAGATCCGCAGAACTTTTTGAACGTCTAACTTACGATTCTGAAATTCTAAATTGCGTGTGATGTAACGGGTGTCCTGCTTCGTCTTGCGTCACTTTTGTTGGTTTTTTCTCAGTGGAACGTACCAGGCAACGAAGCTCTGTTCCAGCGCAAAAATTAATTACAGAAATAATCCAACCGGGTTTTTCTTTAATATTGAATATATTTTCCTCTCACAGCGAAACTGTCAAAGATGATCGCTGGTCCCCTATTTCGGCAAACCACTGTAGCTCGGAAAAACTGCGAAAACGGCTCGGTTATGCGAAACTCGGAGTTCTTGTTATCCGTTCGAACTTTTCGGTTATCAGAGTCCAGCGAAGTCTGATTGTTTATCGAGCACCCGGAGCAATGAATTTGCCATCCCGGCTTCCTCCCTCTTCCGATAGGAGATATTCGACCATATTGAATTTCTGACGCAGCCTGTCGACCCGCTATTTTTAAGAACATCGAATATCGTACACTCGGCAAGTTACCGGCAGAATTTCGCGGAGCTTGTGACTTTGCCAGGAGTTTTTTCAGAGAAGCTACTGCCGCCGGAAGCATAGTGTACTTCTCGAAGCTTGTTTATCTACTCCTCGTTGCTTAGAGAATCGAAGTTTGCCGAGAGCTTCTTTATAAAAATGCGGACGCCTTCGGAAACTGTAAAAAATGTGCCCTCAGTATACGGGGTGATCGGTAACTGGTGGTTCTGGATAAAAATAATAATTCAGACGAGTCTTTATTTTCGAGAAAATCAACAGAAATTCGATTTTCTCAACTTATTTTTCTCATACAGTATCACCCCCTTTTTACCACTAGTTACCGATCGCCCTGTATAAGTGAAGCATTCGTGAATACTCCACCTACTAGATAACTGGATAGACAACTAGATAACTGGTGGTTCTGGAGAAAAATAATAATTCACACGAGTCTTTATTTTCGAGAAAATCAGCAGAAATTTGATTGTCTCAACTTATTTTTCTCACACAGTATCACTCCCTTTTTACCGTCAGTTTCATCCGGTATAAGTGAAGCATTCGTAAATATTCCACCTACAATTAATGAGAACAAGCGGGGTATCGGCTGGTTAAAAAATAATATTCTTCGTGAAGCTCGTTTCCCCGAGGTTTCGCGTCCGATTCGATGAGATTATAATTTTTTGCCGAGCAGCAGGATTCGAATCTCGTGTCCGCAATTTTCTGGAGCCGCACGGCTGATTGCCAGTCACGAGGCGTGGGTAGTTTCATTTTTAAACCGGGTATTCGACGTTGAAAGCAATTAGTCGTGTTTCGTTCACGCGAGCCCCGTTTGTCAGCATCAAAGTGTAATTTTACTTAATATCTGGAAACACTGCATGGGATTAGCCTAGCAACAGCTTGCATACTCCAAGGATATAATCCCCGAAGGAGAAAGGCCGGAAATTAGATAGGAAATGAGGTAGACGGCTGAAACCGAGAACACTCGTACTCCTCTTTACACTTCCGAAAGAGTCCTACAAGTAGAGTGCACTCCGAGCAAAATTGAAAAGAAACGCCGCTGAACGTTGATTATCATCGTCGCTCGCGAATGCCAAATTATGCTTTAATTTCGTCTTGTTTACCGCCCCTCCAACCCCCTCCCTTTGCCGAAGGCGTTCCTCCGCTGAAAAGCCTGTTCCACCAATTTATCGCTCGCTAATTAATTAAAACCTTCGAGACTACGGCTGTAATCTTTCGCGGAATGTCGAAATGTTCATTAAATCGTGCTATCGGGTATTTTCTCTATCGGCTGTCGATCGATTCGGATTTAACCCCTTGAAAAAATTGCTCTTGTAACACCGTAGGCGCCTATAGACAACTATAGTTTAAAAAGACGTTGAGATCTAAGGAGTTACTATGGCGCGGCACGTCTCAAAGTCCGCCGTAGCCAAAGGGTAGAAAATAGCGAAAATGGAATCATAGTTGTTTCGGGCGAAATAGCTGCGAAGAGAATTCAGAAATCAAATTTTCGAAAGACTTCCCAGAGATGTTCGAAGCTGCGAAACATTGAAATGCTACGTGGTGAATAGCGTCGGCGAAGCACCAACAGAATTGGCCTGTCATTTATGCTTCAACTTCAACGCGGGACTAGAAATGACGGCCATGTTTTCTCGGAGCCCGCTATACGTACTATCCATCTGCCGAAGTCTCTTCTGGAAAACGTTTTCTTTAGAAATCCAGTTTCCTTCGCGGGGATGAAGACAGTATAAAGCAAGAGCTAGTGGCGAGGCGTCTAAAACATCGTGAGATATGAAGGCACGTGTTGAATAACACTCGGAAAGATTTTATCGTTCCACTGTGTGCGAACTATCTCCAGACAGCGGGACCGTCTTATCCAATAGGCGGGCGAGGAAAAATTGTTAACCCTTGGACAAGTTTTTGTGAAAATTGTTTACTCGAAGGAAAGCTAGAACAATGTTCTATTTGAAATACCAGACCGGCAGATCTGCAAGTACGTTTGTACAATTTTATAGGAAAATCAGGGCCGCAATTGTCAACCCTCGTTTTTGATTTTCGTGAAAATAGGTTCTCCAAAGGAAAGCTAAATGGAGAAATTTTATATTTAAAATATAAAACCGTCAGATCTGCAAATACAATAGTACAATTTTCTAGGAAAATCAGAGCCGCAATTGTCAACGCTCGTTTTTAATTTTTGTGAGAATAGTTTTTTCAAAGGAAAGACAGCTGGAACAATTTTCTATTTAAGCTGCAAAACTGCCCGACGTGTGAGTGTAATGGTGTCGTTAGAGTTCACTGTTTTGTAGAACGATTTCGAGCCGGTACTGGGCAGGATTTGCGCGAATATTTTATCGGATCGTCGAGGTATTGAAATCCGAGACGCGGTAACGTAACTACTCAGGAAATTAGTGCCTTTGATGTCCTGAAAACAGCTCGCCTGTTAAGTCCGCCGCCTATCCCACTCTATTCTTTCCATCGCACATGGTACAATTAGCTTTATGCAGCCTGGCTCCCGCCTCGCTAATTCGAAAGCGCGACAGCGACACGAATCCTAGTGAAATCTCATGAGAGGCCACATTACCCCTCAGACGATAGTGCAGACGAGGTCTATGTATTCGGTCCCAGGCTTGCAGGACTTTCATCCAACTTCCCGGCGCGCGGTGGTTAACTAAAGTTGACTGCTGTTTGTCAGCAGACCTTTCCAAAGATTCCGTACTCCAATCCTCGTTGTATCGAATTTCATACCTTTTTCCCGGCCACCCCTTTGGCCAGCGATCTGTCAATACAGGATGTTCGATTTGACGGTACAGCTTTGCTATCAATCATGTTTTTTAGGTCATACGACTATTTTCGTATTTATAAATTGTAAAAGAAACACCTTGCGCTATCATGTATACACGCATGTACGTTACGCGTGGAAAAAGTGTCGTTCCTCAAACAATACTATGGCGCGCGGTATTTCGAAACACAATAACTGATGGACGACGACTAGCGCTATAAGGACACAGATATAAAAACCGCAGACACCAGTCTTCGTTCTGAATAATCCGTTCGGCAAGAAGCAGTTACCGTTCAGACTTGACAGAGAGCAGTTAATAGGTATTAACAGTATTTAATAATTAAAAGTATTTTTTAAATTACACGATTCAATCTCCTGAGAAGGCCCTTCCACTCTACAAAATATTCCCACAAAAATGTAGAAAATTCCTGGCATGGAGTTACGATATCTATCGCCTTCGGAAAACTGCGGAGAAAGCGAAGATTTTCTAAAATCCAAAAGAAATCCTAAAAATTTCATGGACAGTTCGAATTTTTTGGAAACTGGGAATTTGCACGAGGTCTCGTTACCAGGCGTTCGTAGCTCATGCTCCGTGATTAGGAGCATGTCCGCCGGGCCTGTAACGTCTCAAAACCGAGACTACGTCTGAAAACCGAAAGTTTGTCGCTGGCAGCGAGCGTTTTGCAGAGGGTGGTTCGCCCCGAGCCTTTCGCAGAGCTCTGACACCCCGGCGGTATCGATCACGTGCCGGAGAAGTTGTCTACGGATAAGCCAGGTGGGTGCAGGTTGGGGGGAAAAGGGTGCGCGGAGGGTAAGGGAGGCGAAAGAAACGGAAGAGAGAAGACGCTCTCTCTCTTTCTCTCGGAGAGAGCAAAGCCGACCGAAAGCAAGCAAATAACACAACCTGGCAGAATAACAAATGAGGCTCGGGAATGAAAAGGAAAGAAAGTGGAAAATAGCGGAGAGGGGAGACAGCCGCGCGGGGCAGACGATGGCGGAACCTCCGGGAGAAGGAAAACGCCGGAAACGAAGAGCGGACGGGTTGAAGAGCGTCGGGATGGATGACGGGAGCAGAAGGCGATTGATGGAAGACGATCCCGAAAACGCCGACCCCGGTCGAGGCCGACAAACCGAAGTTAATTCCGTTCCACGGGATTTTCGGGGGCTTCCGCGGGATGACAAATGGAAAGATGTTCCACGGGAGTTCCAGCGGAGACACGCTGGCTTTATAAATGCGCGTTCTAAGGTCAGCGACGGAGGGACAGGCCTCCCTTTCAATCTACGACGTTCAACGACTGTAAGTGGTGAGGTAAAATAATGGCGTTTTTATGCAGGACACCGTCGAACCTCCGGAAAACGGACCTTGAAGTGATTCTTCCAACGAAAAAATATCGTTGGCGCGATGTAACGCTTTCTCTTCTAAAAATTACTCTTCGAGACAGTTCTCAAACACGTGGAAATTCAACCAATTATTCTTGAATGTGTGTCAATTATCGCTTCAATTTTATTTGTCTTCTCTTACGCCTGTATAAATGTTCAATATCAAGCGAGTACTCTTAAAAAGCTGAACCACTCGGAAAAATATTTATATCGACACTTTTGTCTTCTGCTATTCTGTCATATGTTTTTTGACACTAGCTATGTTATATATATATATATATACTATATAGCCTTGCCTCGCATTTTCCCCCACTCCACAGAGTCACTCCGTCCACGTGCACGCATTCCAAAGGAGCCGATTTTGTTTGTCGCAGCCGCTCAAACGTTTCGGCCGCGCTGCAATGTAAATACACGCGCGAGCACTCGGCAACCGACTCCGGCAACTTCCAACGGTAAATGCTCAACCTATGCTTATCCTAAAAACGCGCTTAAATCTACGACATACAGATATATTTGTAACTGTAAGCTATCGATAAGGTAGAAACCAATCTAACACCTGTCTAACGACATTTGTACAATTACAAACATAATACTGACACGCGTCTGGACAACTCACACGCGCTGACCTAATCAGACGTTCTAGGGCCTTCCTACCATAAACACATTTCAAACTGCGTTATATGTTCACATCCACTATACCTAATTATAACAAGCTAGCCAGCAAATTCATAAATAACTTGCACGAGTGAATATATCCCAGTTAAATCTCTTTGTCGAAGAACTCTAATTACACTCTTCGGGACGATTCGCGGGAGAGTTTGCGAAATTCCTTGGACCACGACGTTTTGTTAGCAAGTTCTCTCATGGGTCTTGATGGGTTTCCCGAGTATTCTCTTCGGTCAGTCGGTCGTAAAGTCGCCGTCATTCTTCGGGCCGCGTGTTCAGCCCGCCGATATAAAAGTCATTTCCACGAGGGGCGTGAATTTTACTGTCGATCGTAATTGCCTGTAGCCGGGGCTGTTTGAAGAGCTTAATGAGGTCGTTAATCTGCAATCATCTCTCAACTTACTGTCCACTTAATACCCATTTAACGGTTTACGAGTATTTAAGGATATCGGACGCGCCTTCCCCGACGTTCAGACCGCTACCCTCCTCGCGCTCGTAAACTCGACTCGAAGAGATTTTCAACGCTGAATCCTCCCTTGCCGATCGTAGATTCGATATTCTATTTCTCGGGCAAAATGTGTCTGTCGGTTTCAAGTTATCGGAACACCTCCGGAACCAGTCCTCACGTTCTAATCCCTCGGCTCGAGTATTTTTACGAGTTATACGCTCCTGCGCTGCTGCATTGCGTTTACTCGCGTACCTTAACGCTTTATCCACCGGAAGTCTATTAAAGTATTATAATTTTCATTTCGGTAATAACTCGAAAAAATATTCAATAGTCGCCGTTTAACACGTTAAGTACCAAATATCAACCGCAGAGATTCTTACAAAATCAGAGTATTTTAATTCATGAAACCAAACCTAGAAATGTAAAATGTATTATAGGGGATGCTGTCTTGACCCTTTTGAATTCGAAACTCCAATAAAATATAGTAAAAATGAATTTCTAAACATATGTGAATGACGTGGCAGTTAACGTATTAAAAATTAATTGAGAACTCCTCAACCCCTGATTTGTGGAAGACTATTAAGTCTCCGTGACGAATTCTTTTTTTCCAAATTAAAAACTTAAATGGACTTTAAATGAGTTAATGTTTCATATAGTCAAGATGGTGATGAAATTCTGCGCACAAAATTTGTTCAATTTTCTTTTTGATAGGTCACTCTCCGAAATGTAATTGCGAGCTTGCGTAAACATCTGCAATCCGGAGAAAATGTTAGAGAACAAAGTAACTGTAAAATATTGCTGGAAATCTCTCCTGTTTCCACGAGTTCCCACGACAGTAATTTTCGCGAGTCATTTTCTCTGGTTTCCACTCGCACGGCTCACTCTTGACCGACTCCTTTCGTCCGAACACGCGTACTCTCACTTTTCTCACGCACCTATACATTCTCCCGCGCGATTTACGGTTTTCTGATGCAACCGCACATCAAAATGCAATCGTACGACACGTTGCCCGTGGAATAACGCGTACAATCGCTCTGGAAAGTAAGCTAATACTCCCATCAAACCTTTCTCGATGCAAAAAATGCATTAGAGTTGCGATCAGAACCCGCGCTACGATTTCAAATCTCGATCACCGTTTTCCGACTCATTATTTCATGCTTCACTACTTTCACCGTGATGCTGAGTCGCCGATGTTTTCATTCTTTTAAAACTATACGAATATATAACTATATCGAATATGAAAACTATCTTTTCGAATCTGACATTTTTTCTTAGGTCCTATAACTTTTTTCGTGGGCTCCAGAATTTAATACTTGTCGAAAGTATTGTATAAGCTAGTCTTTGACGAAAATTATTGAGCAAATTGATTCACTCGTGTTCGTACTTAAATTAGAATCAAGTGAAACCTTAATTTAGGGGTCTTGTAATTTGGAGAAAATATTTTAGAAGTTTCACTTTTAGTTCTGGATAGTTTGTTGAAAGTATAAGCTAGCGTTTGAGGAAAATAATTCAATAAATTGATTCACTCGTGTTCCTATTTAAATTAGAGTCAAGTGAAACCTTCGTTTTAGGGGTCTTGTAATTTGGAGAAAATATTTTAGAAGTTTTACTTTTAGTTCTGAATAGTTTGTTGAAAGTATAGGCTAGCCTTTGACGAAAATAATTCAATAAATTGATTCACTCGTGTTCGTATTTAAATTAGAATCAAGTGAAACCTTAATTTAGGGGTCTTGTAATTTGGAGAAAATATTTTGGATTGCTTTCGGTTCTGGACAGTTACGGTGTACCATAGATGACGTTAGGACGAGAAGTGCAGCGGAATAAAAATGACGGATGGTTTCGTCGCAGCCTGGAAAGACGAATGAACAGAACGCACGCGAAGCCGTCCAAGATAAATATAAAAGCGGGCGAATCGTTGGAAGAACAAGAAGCATTTGCACAAATTTTCATCAGTAAATTAGATGAAGCTGTACAGACGATCTCGCTTCGGAAGGAGAGTATTTTCATTGGAACGACGTTTGGCCGGATCCCGAAATCCTCTTTCTTCAGGGTAGCTTTCCGCGTGGATACCGCTGGAAAGAAGGAAGAGGGAGAGGTAGCGAGAAAAAGAAGAAACTGTAACGCGAAGCCAATGAGAATGAAGGGGCTAGGGTGTACCGGGCAAAATGTTTTTCTGGGTCAGAAACTGAATCAAGCGGGTTGCATCATTGAAAAGGCCTGATGCACGGCTCAAAGCATTTTGTAAGGGACAGGAGTTTCAAAGGCGCTTCGGAAACTTTCATCGGGGTATTCCTTCAAGAGTGTGGCACTTCGTAGATTAACGTGTCACCGTGATAGTGTTGATACTCTTTCAACTTGAAAAGTTCCTCTGAGGGGATGGTGACGGTACCGTCCACTGGAAAATAAGAGATAAATGGGGGGAAAATGCTCGCACAAAGAAGATCGGAACATCGTTATTATCAGGAAAAGAAAAACCGCTCGGGATTGAAAAATCACGCTGTCAGTATCTTCGCTTTTAAATCGTGCATTAAATAACAAAAATTGCTGTGTATAACGAAAAGGTAACCGGAACAAGTTACCGAAGTACTTTAATATAATATGGGTAAATTATGCAGCGTTCGGACCCTCGATGTTCCATTAGATAATTGCTGGAGCTGCTCCCATTAAATTTGCCACGTATTCGGCCTCGTAATTAATGCGCCGTTTAATTAAATATTTTCTATCGTTGCCGTAACATTTCCGATCGTTTGGACGGAAAAGCATCGTTCGGTCAGCGTGCAGTCGATAAAGTGAATCGGGGGTTCATAAGTCCACGTTGTGGAACAATATTATATCTGCAGATGTATATAAACATTGGTATCATTATTTTCGAAAGGGAAATTTTCACTTCTCTGACAGAAAATACAGTGGAAGACTCTCAGATCTGAGAACAGACAAATTGTTACTTTTCTTGAAGAGAGGCTCTGTTAAATCAACAAATGGGCTTCGAAAGATAGGCAGGCAAAGACTATTATTCGCAACCGGCTTAAACAATTCAACAAGATTCCTGATTTTTTTTCGGGCATAGTTGTTACTCGTCCGTGAGTTTTCTGTTCGTTCCTCGAGAGGTTCGCGTTCCAGCGGCCACCGGACCCATCCTCGTGGCTTGTCTGCGCGCTAATGGCGGATCGTATTTCGTTTCGGCTCGCAACAATCTAATTATTAGATTCCTTATGGCATACGGAGAGAGAGAGAGAGAGAGAGGGGTCGGTGGAGCTCGGTAACCGGGAACGAGCGCAATCTAAGCTCTCGCGGCTTGATCCGGTCGTAAGATTAAATTGAATCTGCAGGCAGCAGGTTCGGCGATCAACTAGGTCAGGCTTGCAGAGCGATACGGTATGCGTGTTGCCGGGAGTCAGAAACGCCGAGGCTTTGCCATTCGGGGGCCTCCAAGTTGCCACATAGTTGGCCATTAGTATTAAAAGCTGTTTCGGCACAAAGTTTACCCCTTTGTCCGCGAATTGTTCGCGGTTCCGTACCATCTCCCCCTCACCGCCTCATTCTCTGGTAATTCGGTTGTTTTATCAAACGCGTGCGTGAGCTTTAAATTGCCCGTGTCGATCAATCCCCGCCGTCAAAGGCACCAACTTTACCGCCTACTTTGCCGGGACGATAACCGATACGCGTCCGACCCCGGCGCCCGTATTGTATTATGGGAAAAATTGAATTCCTTGCTCGTTCGCGTTCTTCATTTACAATATTGTTCATCTTCCAGTCTTTTTATACCGCCGAGCAAGTTTCTGCTTGTTTCCTGCTACGTTTTGATCGAACATCGCTCAAACCTTTTCACTAATATGAGAGAAAGCTTCGTGATAATCGAAATGAAAAATTGAAGACGAGACTTGACACTAAACGTACCGACCCATAAATGTAACAGGTTGCTTTATAAAAATGACGAGACTTAATTTATTTAGACTTTGCTTTACCAAAGATATTTATTGAATCATGAAAGCATCTTTATAATTCCAAAAATTGGTCATTTCACCGCTAGTATGTGAGAATTCACTAATATGTGAGAAAGCTTCGTGATAATCGAAATGAAAAATTGAAGACGAGACTTGGCACTAAACGTACCGACCCATAAATGTAACAGGTTGCCTTATAAAAATGACGAGACTTAATTTATTTAGACTTTGCTTTACCAAAGATATTTATTGAATCATGAAAGCATCTTTATAATTCCAAAAATTGCTCATTTCACCGCTAGTATGTGAGAATTCACTAATATGTGAGAAAGCTTCGTGATAATCGAATTGACAAATTGAAGACGAGACTTGGCACTAAACGTACCGACCCATAAATGTAACAGGTTGCCTTATAAAAATGACGAGACTTAATTTATTTAGACTTTGCTTTATTAGAGATATTTATTGAATCATGAAAGCATCTTTATAATTCCAAAAATTGCTCATTTCACCGCTAGTATGTGAGAATTCACTAATATGTGAGAAAGCTTCGTGATAATCGAAATGAAAAATTGAAGACGAGACTTGACACTAAACGTACCGACCCATAAATGTAACAGGTTGCCTTATAAAAATGACGAGACTTAATTTATTTAGACTTTGCTTCATTAAAGATATTTATTGAATCATGAAAGCATCTTTATAATTCCAAAAATTGGTCATTTCACCGGTGGTGGCACGTTCAGTGCTGAAAATCGGTTTTGCGTCTTGATAACATTCTGGAATAATTGATAGAGACAGTTCCCAGTGATTTTCTGTGCGAGCAGGAATTTTCAGCGGAAAAAGTTCGCCGGCAATTCGTTAGTTTTCACGAGACAGGCAACACGGGCAAGAACAACGCCGCTGCCGGGTTCTTTGACGGTGGTACGGATCGTCGCGATAAATTTGCATGAATCAGTGACTTCCGGCGTGCTGTTTCCGCTGCCGAGTGCTTCAAAAGCTACGAGTGTTTGCACGCGTCGAATCTCAACGATAGCTTCGGGTTTCGGTGTTGCTTATTCGCCATCAAGCCCCGCGGGGAAGCAGCGCAGCGTCGTTCGCATCCGCCGCGACGGTGAAAGTCGGGAAACTTGTAGAAAATCGGGAAACTTCAACCCCTCCGAAGTTTATTCTCATAGTTTCGTAATCTTGCTCCGGTCATCTTCCCGTTTCAAAGGAATAAAATCATTCCGTGGGATCGGATGCGAACGAATCTGCAACCACGAAATCTCGAAAGTTCTGCGCGCTCGTGTTTTTCACGAGTTCTTTTTAACGATCTATCACCAATCTATTTATTAGGTTGGTGCGTATGAAATGTCGGATTTTTAAGTGAATATGCAGGGTGTTTGGTAACTGGTGGTACAAACGAAAAGGGGCTGGATTCTACATGAAAGAATAAGTCGAAAATATCAATTTCGGTTGAATTCGTATCGGTAGAAAATTCAAAACAAATAACAAAAGGGAACACTTTCGAGAAAATCTCCTTTGTTGAAATGTGACTGGGAATGGACTATAAACGAGGTTATGGCAAAAACAAAAGTATAACAAAAACGGAGACAAAGATTCGCATGTAAAAAAAATCCGACATTTCATGTGCACCCACCTAATATTTTCGCTATGTGTACGAATCTTGTAATTATTCTTCTCTGTTTTGTCTGTACACATTTTGTTAACTCATATTTCCTCTATTTCTTCTTTCTGCATTCTGGATAAAGTGATTTTTGTTTCCGAAGATGAAAATTATTGCTCAGGTAATTTTTACGAAATGCAACGTACCAGAATATTCCAGTGCAGATACACCGTCTAGATCCGTGGAGAGCTCATCATGTTATTTTTGCGTTTAATGCGACTGATTTTTATTCGCTGGACCCCTACGTAGCCGGAAGCAAGTCGAGAGACGTCGATTCGGTAATTTCGAATGAAATCCCTTTGAAAACATCCCCGGCTCCCGAATATCATTTCAGGATGTAAAATATTTGCTCGCGGCTCGTTGGTGTTTTTTTCTAAACAAACGCCGAACGTTTATCCCACGGTATCGAATAATTTCCGTGGGGAAGCGGCAACCGGACGAAAACCGGCCCGGCACTGTAACGAACGCATTAATAAAACTGTGTGTAATGGCGGTACACCGGAGCAGCATAATTTGACACGAATTATTTAAGAGGTTAATGGATGCGCAAGCTCCTCGTGCGCCGTAATTAAAATTCTCCACTGAAAAATTCATGAAAAACCAGCGGAAATAGTAACTTCGACGGGGCCGGCCGAGATTTTAACTTTTCACGAACGTTCACCGAGACGCCCCGCGACCGGCGACCTAATCGATCTCGCCCGGTAATTATATCAATAAAACGGCTGATTGATAAAGCACTCGTGGGAAGAGACGGGTTTCACAGTGCGACAAACTGCGAAAACTCCTGCGATTAAAGCTCTGATCTTAAAGGTCATAGGTTCTAGGAAACTTGTAAAATACTTCCATAATTTATTTTTTATTCATTCGTGATGAAAATTAACACGTTGACCGCCATGTCACCCAGATGTGGGTGAAATTTTTACGTTAATATATTCATTGTACCAAATTTGATTGGGATCTGTAAAATGCGAGAAAGTTGGAAGACTACTCGATATCACACATATAATTATTTTCAATTTTTGTTTCATTAAATAACTTACTTTGGTTTCATGGAATTTTCGAGGGTCCTGGTTTGGCACTCAAAGTGTTAAAGAATTGGAAATTTCTTTGAGCGTTTACTAGACAGGTCAGCACAATTCTGTATTTTTTTTTTTTTTTGCAAGAAAATCTTTTGCAAAGATTATCCAAGGTGGATAACGTCGTGAAAAATGGCGGACACGAAGGCAGCGCAGTTTCTTCACGTGCGAGCGCGTTGCGTGAATGGCAGCGCAGTGGATATTCAGGCGCAGCATCACGCGTCCATCTTTGCCCCTATACTCGTCGATTGTTCGACGTAACAAGGGGTTGCGTTATATCGGGGGCCATTCGACGCACGTTACACACGCGTCACGTAAACATTGACGTATGCTGGCCGGCCCTTGTAATTATGCTGTCTCAGTGAGCATTGTTACGTCTCGATACGCAATCGGCGCAATCGAACCGGATTCGACGGAAACTCCTACCGATAATGCCGCATATTTCGGAAGCACGTCGAACCCGCTGCCCGCGATGCTAATAGCCATCTCCATTATGTCAGTTTTTGTTATTTACATTATCCCCTTCTGCCCTCCACGTTCCCAAAACGTCCGGCCGCCGTTTTCACCCATATCATTTTTTAATTATGTTATAAACATCCGCCTGGCGCGTTGTTTTTCCGTGAAATTTTATGAAAGACATGTTCAATTTTTGTAATTAATGCATGCGCAAATATTTCGCGATTTATCCTGTTTTTGACACAGAAATTACGTGTTTTTTATTTTTTTTAATACAATCAGAGCAATGGAACATTTGAAATAATGAAACGAGATACAATTTCAAGGCCTTTGTTTCATTAACGTGATTTAATTGGCAGCTCGATAGAACGTACACTAACGTGCACACGAATTTTCTAGGATTCACAAAGAAGCATCGGGAGCATTGTTAACGTTATTCGATAAATCAATGCGAGTTAAACACTAATCGGCAACGATTGTGACAATACGGCGAAATCGTTTCGATAAACAGCTACTTAGCGACAACGGGAGCAATGTGCCAGGCTGGAAAATCGGTCGCTGGTAAACAGGCCCGATCGCGTAACGATCGCGAAGTGTAATAATTGATCGACAATCACTTTAATAGTGAATCATTACGTTGCGTTTGTAGCGGTCGTTAAAAGAGCCATTAAACGAGACGCGTTAATCGATTTCTGCATGGTCGTCCGGCATCGGGCATAACTGCCGCTGCTGCTGTTCGCCGCGCTCGAATGAATTATTAATTTGCAAAATATTAGTTTATAAGTTATCGGGGGGCCGTTACGGCGGCCGTTCGCCGGGAACGGGCAAACATTGACGTATGCCGGCTGACGCAGGCACGGCTGTAATTGCGCTGCTTCAACGAGCATTGTTACGTTTTAACGATCGTTGAACTGTAGTAAAAGACAATGCGGCTGATTACAACCGGAGCGAAACGGCATTTTCATGCGGCCCGGCATAGCTCTCCGCTCTTCCTTAAATACCAATCGCGAAAGAATCGATTTTGGAACGAGAACCGAATCGCTCGGCCAATACGCAATTAGCGCGCTTTAGTTCAATTCGTTCGAAATGAGCAAACAAAACCCGCCGGATTGGGCGAACAAGACAGCAAAAACGGTAAACCGTTTCGAACCTCAGCCGTTTCTCGTTTCACCAGCTTTGTCTCTTGTCGTCCGATCGACGGAACGGTAAAACGTACGCAATTAAATTGGCAAATTGCTTCTTCGAACGCCGGAAACTGTGATAAGATTGATAACAAGTGCCATCAAGTGCGAGGGAAACAGTTTCAACCCTCAGACTTTTCTCGGTTTTTACAAATGCAGTGAAATTGTATCTGATTTCGTTAAAGCCACCTGTCCCGATTCCAAGCAACTCATTATTTTAACACGTTAACTGCCGCGTGATTTTTGACTAGGTTTAGAAATTAATTTTTATTGTGACATATCCAGACAAGCCGAACTTTTATTAGGATCTTTAGAATTCAGAGGGGTTAAGACAGCATCCCCTATAATACATTTTAAATTTCTAGTTTCGGTTTGATCAATTAAATTACACTGATTTTGTGAGAATCTCTGAGATTGATTTTTGGCACTTAACGTGTTAAACGTTGCCTCGTTCCATTTACATCACTGGAAGAATATAAAGAAATATCACCTGACAATCATGTCGCACGTTTCGGGATCAAATTATCGCAGAATCTAGCTGTTGGTGAAAACTGTGTCAGCAAAGGACAACGGGAGCTTTTTCTTTCACGTTTATTTGTCACTTGACATCTAATTAACTGAATGGAGAAAAGATCAAGGAAAACTGTGACGAGATAAAATGCGATAAAATAAGAAACGAATCCAAAGAACGTACTACTTTTCCAGAAGCAGTAGAAAATGCATTAAACCGGCACAAAGGGCGGATAAAAATGCAGATAATGAATGAAGATCGGGAGAAAGCTCTGAAAGCAAAGCGGCGAAATGCGTATAAATACACGCGTTCAAAAAGGCGAGGATTAAGCGGAAACTGAGAAAGAGAAGAACGTAGAGTGACGAGACACTGCGAAAGCAGCACAGATGATCCAACTAAGTATGAAATCGCATAGTTTGTCCTAGCGAGTGACGGGAATCCTCTGGTGCCTGTGGAAACGCGTGCCGGAAAAAGAGTAGAATAACCGACTCGAGTATGTTGTTGCGCTGTTTATCAGTTTCAACCTTATTTCAAATATCTTATTCGCGCCATTTCATTACTGCGCTAAAAGCGGCAGTCGTGTAATATGAATATGCAATTTTATGACCACTCGGAGGAAACTCACGTGCGTACATAAGCGAGTTATGCATTTCGTCCCACAGGGAGAACTCCCTAACTCATTCGGAGGGAAAGTTGAACCAGACGAGAAATGGGGGAAGAGAGAGAGACAGTAATATGTTGTGTGCATGTGCATACATTCCGTGTGCTTGCACTCAAAGGTAAAGGAAGACGTCTGACGATGAACCGTGTTTCATTTCCAGGAGAATTTTCGAATTTGTTTCCTTCCATCGAACGTTGTTTACCAGACCACTGCAAAATTCTGGCATTCGTTCATTGCCATTTTCGTATCGCAAATGCTCTTCAGACCTCATCCTGCACGAACTGGGGACCGTCTAATAAAATGGTCATGCTGCAATCTAAAAAATTAAGCAGCTTCAAAGATTTGTCATCGTTTCATTTTCACGAGAGAATTTTTATTAACTCTTTATTTCCGGTACTGGTGGCAGTTACTCGATCATTTTTAAGAGCTTACTGCGAGAAGTGTTTTTATTATATTTTCCTGTGGTCTGCTCGCTTTTTAATGCAAGATTAATTAAGGGAACGATGCTGTGTTTACTGAACGGAAATGTAGAGTAAGGTATTAGCTTGAAAAGAGCGTCCGAATTTTCTAAAAAGGATTCTAGCAAGTTTGCTTAGACTGTTAACCCCTTGTCCTACAATATAAAGAGAGTCTAATGAATACGTATGTCATTAATTTTCTTTAAACCGAATTATAATTCTATTTTGTTGTACTTGATATATATATCCATTGGAGAGAACATAGGCATACAATAAATATAAACTATCTTTCTCTTTCCATGAAATTCTGAACGATGAAGAATTTCTAATGAGTATAATCACTAGACTTCGGATCTTTATGCAAAATAAAAATTGTCTGCATCAATTACAAGAAATAGAAACTAAGCAGAATGTTATTTCTTCACTCGCTAATTTTAATAGACGAGAAATAGTATATTGACATTTAAAATTTGTTAAATTTTCCTATAATTTCAAATTCGATCTTCTCAATTTTGTTATAAATGCATAAAGATCCGCAGTCTAATAATCACAAAATAAATAGTAGTGCAAGGGGTTAATTGGAGACAAACCCGTAAGTAGGACAGAACGTTACGAGTCCGGAAATTGTCTGCCATTGTGTCTCGCCTATTTTAAGCTCGACCGGCTACGGAACACCTGTCGGGATAGCAATCTTTAATGCCACTTAATCGCCGCCTCTGTACACGTTGACAGGCGCAAAACCAGTCGAGTGGTCACAAGTGATTACAACGTTCCAGAATCGTGCACGGTCCCGAGACGTTCGAGTTGTTGAACCGTGAACCCGATCGACGAAGAAGCACGCCGGACTCGTAATCCCTGTTACCAGGGCGTGCCCCCGTTGCTTTCTCATCACGCTGTGCGTGACCAATTGCTTCCTTGTCGGTCCCCCTGATCGCTTTCAACTTCCTTTTTTTCCCGTTTACGGTCGCCGCTCATCGAAACGACCACGGAATTATCGCGTCATCGTTTTTCGTGACCACGAATCAATTCGCTCGCGTTTAATCGGCGCGTTTAAGAAAGAGGTACTCTGGTTTCTGCGAGAATGTTTAGGAATTTTTTCCGGAAAAACTACCTCACCTTTTGCATCGGGATTTTGCACGCGTATTTCTTGGTATTTCAAGTGTATGTCTGATTTTTTTCAAACGAAAATAACCGAAACTACGCGAGTTATGTATTTTCATAATACGGTTGCCTCGATCGACGCCTTAAATTGAAACGGATTTTTGCACTCGTTTGATTCAGCTGTGCACTCTATTGATAGCGTTTAACGGGGTATTCTGGTTTCTCGTTTCTGCGCGAACGTTTAGGAATTTTTTCCGGAAAAACTACCTCACCTTTTGCATCGGGATTTTGCACGCGTATTTCTTGGTATTTCAAGTGTATGTCTGATTTTTTTCGAACGAAAATAGTCGAAACTACGCGAGTTATATATTTTCATAGTACGGTTGCCTCGATCGACGCCTTAAATCGAAACGGATTTTTGCACTCGTTTGATTCAGCTGTGCACTCTATTGATAGCGTTTACCGGGGTATTCTGGTTTCTCGTTTCTGCGCGAACGTTTAGGAATTTTTTCCGGAAAAACTACCTCACCTTTTGCGTCGGGATTTTGCACGCGTATTTCTTGGTATTTAAAGTGTATGTCTGATTTTTTTCAAATGAAAATAGTCGAAACTACGCGAGTTATATATTTTCATAGTACGGTTGCCTCGATCGACGTCTTAAATCGAAACGGATTTTTGCACTCGTTTGATTCAGCTGTGCACTCTATTGATAGCGTTTAACGGGGTATTCTGGTTTCTCGTTTCTGCGCGAACGTTTAGGAATTTTTTCCGGAAAAACTACCTCACCTTTTGCGTCGGGATTTTGCACGCGTATTTCTTGGTATTTCAAGTGTATGTCTGATTTTTTTCAAACGAAAATAGCCGAAACTACGCGAGTTATATATTTTCATAGTACGGTTGCCTCGATCGACGTCTTAAATCGAAACGGATTTTTGCACTCGTTTGATTCAGCTGTGCACTCTATTGATAACGTTTAACCACCTCGAGCCGGAAAGGCAGAAGAGCCTGCAAATTGACACTTTTGTGGAAGACTTCTAGCCGTAAGAAAGAAGTCGGACAAACAATGAGGAACATTCTTCAAAGGCGATAAAAGCAGTCACGGGATGAACAGTGAATTTACATTTACGGCAGAGTTTTCTAGGTCCCTTTGAATTTGATACCTTTCCAGCCGGTTTCACAAAGGCAAGATACACCGTTTCGGTCTTATTATGATATAAAGAATTCATGAAAGTGTTCTGACGGTATTAAAATTTGAAAGCCTTGGGGACAACGTGGTGGCCGTTTGTCCTTCTTTTTCCCCCGTGGCAACTTCGCTGTAATACAGAAGATTGCGGTCACTACAAAATGGCGCGGAAGTTCGTTGCCCGTAGCTTCAAAGGTTAACTTTGAGGATGTAATGAATGTCACATTATTATATTCCTCTGTTTTCTGCTGTCCGTCGACGTCTTCTAGGGACAAAACAGAAGCTCTTAACTCTGCTAATTTAAAAATTCATTAGACTTACAAACTGTCCTCCAGTCGGAACTCAAAATTTGTTAATGTCCTATATAATGAAATATAGAAAATAAGCACAATTAATCGTAGAAAATGTGCAATAACATTTTTGCGGTGTTCGCTCGACGGATGCCACCTTGGTCACTGTTGGAACGAGGTAATCAGATTTCCTCGATACTATGTCCCACCATGCTAAACTGAGTTTACTTTTTTTCCATCCTAGTATGGCTTCCTCCGCTGCGTCAGGCTGCGACACATTCCCGTTAAGTAATTAGTTTATCGATGCTGGTCCCCATCGGAAGCCAGGTTACTCGGTTCCCATTATAAACCTTAGCAATAATACAATTTCCGGCTGCGGAAGGAGGGAGCGTCTTCCCATTGGAATGGAAATTTCATACCTAAGCGGCTGGCTAATGGTAATGAACGCGTTAATCGTTCTCTTTATTATTTCTTTGGCAACTATCGGGGCTACTTCAACCTCAATAATTTACTCTAGGAAACAGAATTCCCACGTTCGTTGCGAGGCCATCATTCGACAATGTAAACTGGCGTTTGTAAATTTGTTAAACACAAGGAATCAAGATATCAACAATAATCAGAAAATTCTTATTGCTAGAGGGAACCCTACAGATGAAAGAATTAATTTCCCAGTGAGTCTATCTTTATGTATGTATAATTTATTGAATCATAATACTGGCCATTCGATTTTTATTTCGTAGACAAATAATGTCACGTGTAAAAAACATGTTCCTGAAGTCTCAAAACGAAATTCGAAGTATAAACCCTTAACACTCGAATGGTGCCTGTAAGACACCACTAAAAATTGCTGTATCATTATTAACACTATGGCGTCCGGCCACGCCACAGTGGTGTGCGTCGCAAACTATTGCTCGGCGGCCGGTAACACCACAGTGGTGACTTTCGCAAAGTATTGCCTGACGGCCGGCGACACCACAGTGGTGACCTTCGCCTACCGGCAGGTGGCGCTGTAATGAAAATTACAGAAACCCTCACCCTCACCCTCATAAATTTAAAAATTCAATGTACTATAAAAATTTCGTTTTAAATAATTTTTACTAAATAACTCGGAGTTCAATTTACTATAAAAATTTCTTTTTAAATAATTTTTACTAAATAATTCATTAAAATTCAATTTACTATAAAAATTTCTTTTTAAACTCACCCTCATAAATTTAAAAATTCAATTTATTATAAAAATTTCTTTTTAAATAATTTTTACTAAATAATTCATTAAAATTCAATTTACTATAAAAATTTCTAGGTACAGTATTTTTACCATAAAGCTGTACAGCTGTGGAATAAGTTACATACGTCAGCGAGTGTTTTTTTTTATGAGTATTTGTACACATTTATCATGGCAGACGAACGAGAAGATACTGTTATTTACGAAGAATGCGCGGACGACTTGTCCGACGTTCCAATCGACATTGCGGAAAAAAAAAATTTACAAAAAAAAAATTTAAAAAAAAATTTAAAAAAAAAATTAAATTAAAAAAAAAATTAAATTAAAAAAAAATTAAAAAAAAAAAATTTTTAATTTATTTACATATGTACATTTTCATAAAAATAGGTGAGACGGATTGAAAACTCGTGACCACTACCAATGAGATTAGAAAAACTTAAAAATCATCTCCCAATAACCTCAAAACCAGCCGGCGCCGAGCGAAGTAACAGAGGTAGTGGTGCCGGCGCGAAACGAACAAATCTTTACGAAACGTGCGGACGCCAAAGTGTTAAAAATATTTTTTACATCGTTAAATTTGTTTGTATTCTAGGTCGGAAGAAATGTTTCATTTTGGAGTTAAAATAGCTTCGAGTGCAAAGGGTTAACAGAGTTGTAATCGATTTTTGTTAAACTTTCACCGTAATATGTGCTTCATCGAATCATAATACTGGCCATTCAGTTCGATGATTTTCAGATATCGTTTAACGTGTTTATCCGTGTAAAATATTTATTCGTTCATCGTAACAAACTGAATATTAACATTCGCCTCTACCGACAACGATCCGATAATCCGAGAAGATCGTGTTTTACGTATCGACAATATACGCTCGCAAATATTCTCACTACCGAGTAAATTTGTTATTGCTGCAACAAATACTTTGCACTGGTAAGTAAAATACTGAGTTGCAGCAACGATCACGGAACGGTGGCGAGCGAAGGATCCCCGATCAACAATTGAACCGACGTGATGGTAATGGGTTTCGCCGGTCCTGTCGTTGGTCATTAATTCGTAACGCGGAACCCATGGGCCCGTTTGCTTTTAATTACGATGAAATTAAACCTAGCCGGCGCGTCTAATCTTTTCTCGCGGGGTTCGCGGCGCACAGACACGTTTAATGACAGCCTTTTGTTGCGACCCCGGGCACAATGAAAATTGTTCGAAGCACCGGTTTGTACTTCGTTAGAGATTGAAAGTAATATTTCGTGAAATAATGGCCGGCCTGTTAGAGGCCGTCGACGTCCTACGATCCAATTATTATTATCTTTTCCCGGTTTTTCTTCCACTCCCCCGCCCCTCACCCCCGGAATCTCAGCATCATCCCTCTCAGCTTATTCTTTCGGCTCTCTTATCATTCTTCTTTCCAGTTCTTCCTGTTCCCTCGTCTTCTTCTTCTTCTTCTTATTCTTATTCCCGGGGTCCTCTGCTCGTTCGTTCAGCCGTCGGTCACGACGACTCAGATTCAATAGAGGTATTATCTATGCGGGACGGCGGAAAAATATCAATTCTCTCGTCTGTCCGTAACACCGGTTCGAGTTGAACAATGCGGACCGAGGAGCGATTCAATGCAGATTCAGACGAATTGCATCCGGCCGTGTCGTGGCCGATCGAAGCCTCCGGATACTTTCCACGGGGACCAGGAATATTTCCTTCGACAGCTTTATTGGCCCCCTTCGCCCCGGCTCGGGGCCCTGGATCCATGGAAATACCGATGATCGCAGACGTCGACCATGCGCATCACTTTCCTCGGAGTTCCCCTTTTTTCGTGTGCCATCGTCCGCAGAGATGATCAACTTTTCGACAGTTCATTATTCGATGAAGCATAATGGCCGGTGGACGTGAATAAGACCGGAGAGATTATGAACCAGTCAACTGTGGAATTCAATTTTTAAAATCCTTCGCGGCACGGAATTAAAGTCAAACAATGACGAATATACACAGGCCAAATGCCGCTGTTATAAATTTTATGAAAAAAGTAAAGCGCGGTGAGAAAGAATTACATTTTTATTCGACAAGAAATTAACAATTCATTAACGTTAACCGCACCGCAATAGAAGTTCGGTCCGACGTGTATACACGTCAAACGCGTTTAACCCATTGACTGCCAACTACGAGATATCTCGTAGTGGGTGCTGCAAGTTTAGATTGGCTACAAATGGTTATTTGAGTTAGGAACTTAGTCTGAAGAACATATTGATTTCAATAAAAATACTGTAAATGCCATTGCAATATTATATCAGTAACTGAATATTATTATATTTTGTAAAACGTGTCATGTTTTCTTTAAAATAAAACCGTGGCACCCAGGGCAAAACGCGCTAAATTTGCGTGGCACTCAATGGGTTAACTGGTTAAGTCACGACGCACAGAAATTCGACGAAAACTCAAGATGAAACGTAATATCAATTTGTCAATAAATTTCGCAAAGCGGTGGAACACGAAGTATATTTAAAATTGCAAAGGGGTGGTGGTTCTTGAAGCTCGGTTTCAACGAGCGAAGAGAAGAGGATTCCAATAAATTCGGCCATTAATTCGCCGCAACGTTGAGGACACTCAGCTGTGAACGCGGCTTAACGCGATCCCGGCGCAAAAGCTAAACCGGCGCGGCGGCAGTTCTTGCGAAATTTATAGGCGAATTTGTGCATATGAGTCGCGCCTAATACAACGCGACCCGTGTAAGCGCGCTTCAATGGAAATAACCACGGAGCTTATACGGCGTAATTAATGCCGCCACTAAATTTATTTTAATCGCCCGGATTACCAGGAATAATAACCGCTAAGTGCTGTTCATAATCTAACATGCGGCGGGGCACGCTACTATTGTTTAGATCATTCTTAGAACAATTACCGCGCGAACTGCGGATAAATTGGGACGATTCACATTTACTGCGCTCGATTCGGCAACGAATTCGCTATCTACGTGTAATTCGAGAATTCTGTTAATAGCGGTGTTGGTAACACGTTGCGCGGAATAGCGTCGTTAATTATTCACTCGGAGCAGATTCGTTTCTCCCAACTATACCTCGGCGTAAAATGAATAGTCGACAGTGTTCGATACATGCTATCCGCGGACGAATGATTTTTAATTTGACCCGAATAATTTCAGATCGACCTGGCATATTAAGCAAAAACAAAAATAGTTTCGGAAGTGATTTAGTTGAGTTTATTCTGCTGAAATATCCAAACCTACACATTTCTCTATTTTTCCAGTATTAAAATTTTAATGTGTATTATTTAACCCCTTGCTGTACAATAACGAGTAATACTCGTGATGAAGATTCCGAACAGAGTCTAATAAATCTGTATGTTATTAATTTCTTTTAAGCCGAAATAAAATTCTATTTTGGCGTTGTTAACGTACAGCTATTGAAGAACATATAGGCATACAATGGATATAAATTTTCTCCTTTGTTTAGGAAATTACGAATTACAACAAAAGTTCAAGGGGTTAATACTCTAAGGAAAGTAGTACTAACTCTGAAAAAGTCTCCAAATTCGAAATTCAAAATTAGGTCCTGCTACAACTACATTCAGACTAATTAATTCTTTAATTTTGGGCCAATAGAGAATTGTGTCGTTTTATTAAACAGATTTTTCATATGGCCCGCTTCGAGGAACCGTAACTCCTGCAATTTTAAGTATTTCGATTTGAAAAAATTCTACCGTACGGTCGAAATAGTAGGAAATATGTATGCAAAGATTCAATACGGAGGACTCGGCTGATTTCTGTAGAAAAATTGGTAAACGCGGGTTGGATGAGAAGACCCTGTTAAGGCGAGGGATTAAAGAGGGAATTTCGCAGGCGGTTCCGGGAAAGCCAAACAAGATCTGATTATTTCTCGCTCGGCAGTATATAATCTCCCCGTAGGAAATCTCGTTCGCTTTAATGTCAGGAATAAAAAGGGTAAACGAAGTCGCGGCGTGGCGCGGCCCCGCGCCGGAAACTCGGTTCGGCGCTGAGAGCGAAGCGGATCGGAGCGGAGCGGAGCAAAGCGGTATCCTCGCGAGACACACTCGTCTCTCGTGCAATTTCTTTCCGGCCGGGGCCTGGTGCGAACTCGCGCCGATATTTATCTCCCCGGCATCGAGAGAAAAGAGTGGCGCAATAAACGTCAGCTCGTAAAGCGTTACCCCGGATTCCTTTGGCGCCGAACTAAGGGCGTCCCTGTTTTCAATGCATCCTCGCCGTCGTTGTATTACCATAGAACCTACACGAGCTACAAGATAGAATCAGGCTTCTTACTATTATTGCAAATTGTACGCACGCTATACGTCATTCTGTGCTGCAGCGCGAAATCCCCTCTCAGCCTTCCTTCTTTCGCAAACAAAATTATTTGCCGGAACACGCACCGAGCCAGAATCGTTCTCCAAATGGTCGCCTAAATTGCGCAATCGCTTCTCGTAGCGATTTACTGTTTTCTGCTTTTCATAATTGATTTAGTTAAATTTTTTACGCGGACTTTACGTATGAGTTACATTAACACGTTGACTGCCATGTCACCCATATGTGGGTGACGGAATTAGTTGTACCAATTAGTTCATTGTACCAAATTTGATAAGGATCTATAAAATGCAGGAAAGTTGGAGGACTACTCAGTATCATACATTTAATTCTTTTCAATTTTTATTTCATTAAATAACTTACTCTGATTTTAGGGAATTTTGAGGTTTCCAGTTTGGCAGTCAAAGTGTTAAATATAATTATATGTACGCCGTTACTTGAGACAAAAACGGAACATTTTACAATATCTATGGCGCATAAAATCCATCATTTTTATGACTTTTCAGAAATTTAAAAATTCGTCGAGATTGCGCGAACATAGTCGAGCGACGGACAGTACAATATTCAGGAAAGCCGTTCCTCTTTATTCGTTTTTGTTCCGGTCTCGCGATGTACACTGCATTTTATAAAACGTAAATATCGAAAGAATTATTTTTGACGCACCAAATGGAAATTCATGTTTATTCGGTTTGTGAATGTTTTAAATGGTGACGGGGGGATCCTCTATTCGAAAGCGAGTTGTCATCGCAGTGATGAATAATTTCATCGTCTGAAAGGAGAATAATAAAACAAACAGTTTTGCTACAGCGACGATATTTACATGTGGAGTATGTGGTCGGGACTTCCGTTGAAATTCGCTAATGGAAAATAACGTGTATGTTTAAATAAATTGTCGCTCGGCATCGATTGATTAAAATTCCTCCATGTTTATCGTAGAATTTTCACTACTCTCTTGGTATTGGTTGAAACACAAATCGAGAAACTCTTACGTGGCATTAATTAATGCTCTCGATCGAAATGGTTTTAAATATACAATGAATACGCGCTTTTTGTTTTCATGTGCGCCTTTCTCTGGAATAATACGCGGTCGACCAACAGATCGATATTTAAAACGGACGTCGAAACACGTTTTCCGAAAATATCGCGTTATTTCGCCGGCGCGTGACGCATTTTAAATCCGCGTCGTTTCGGAACGTTTATCTATTTTTTATGGGCGAGCCATGATTTTAATCAATTTCAATCAACCCCGCCGATATTAATTTCATCCAACGGACTTTCGTCGATGCTCGAATTTCATTGTCGTCAAATGCTCATCGGTTATAACAATATCCTCATTGCGCTCGAGCCGCGCTCATTTGCAATCCGGCGAACGCGAAATTGCTTAAATGACACGCTAAAAAGAAACGCCGCCGCGACGAATTTCATTATGCCGGTTCGGCCGCTAAAAACAAAATCATAATTACTCGTTCAGCAAGAATAGAAAATGGACGGTCGCGGAAACCTTTGACGCATCGGGTTAAAAAGGACAAAGCGCGAAATACACGGTGGCTGATTAAAGAGGGACAGCAAGCTCTACCACGGAAAATTAAAATTGTTTTACAAAGGATTCCGTGCAACATGCTCAACATGCAAAGCAAAAACCGAATAAATACTCCCAAAAAATGTAATATAACCCGCTCCGTTATGCACTGGAAAAATGTGTTGTGTAGTTGCTAAAATTTCAGATGCTCGGGAGGATTCGTGCTATAGTAAATTTAATTTTACGCAAAAACCAATGAAATCACGAAACCGTCGACGAGGGTAGTTATTCACCGATGAACTTGATTAATGCAGGAAATTAAATTCTTTTCAACGAGCAAGTAAACACACAACAAATTAAAAAAAAAAAACAACCCGGGCGGTTATGAATCAGCCGAATAATGTTGATCTCACCAAGAGCTATTATTATTTATAATCGCGTCGATTAAAAGCAAATAAGTGCAAGCCCGATCGAACGTGCCGATAACACACCGCAATCATTCTCTTTGCATTCGCAATTCGAATCAACAAGTGAATCAACCCCGATTATCTTAATCAAGCCGTCGAGAGAGCCGTATAATTTTCCCCGGCTTATCGATACCGTCGAACAGCGTTACCATTTTCTCCCTTTTCTTTCCTTTTTTTTTCTGACGTTTTTCGCAACGCGCGTTCTCAGCACGCAGCACCGCACGCGATCGTAAAATCCCGGTCGTTCGACGCCGTTCGAAATTATTTTTTCCTTCGGCACCCCCCACCCTCCGTCCCAACCCCCGCGTGGGGGTGGAACGACATCGGTGCCGTTCAAGTTTCGCGGGATATGAATTCCGAAAGGATAGGTGTCGAGCTGCCGCGTATCGCTCGGCGTTTTCCAACTTTACGCCAATATGGCCAGCTGCCGACAGTCATTTTGCGCTTATTTGCACCCCGTCGCGATGTCGCACCCCCACCGACCCCCGTTCCATCCCCCCCTGTGTGCCACGGCGTTCGTTCGCTGGCGCGGGCCGCTTCGGAAAACCGCGTCGCAGGTCGCGCAAACTGCCAGAAGAAACTGGGCGAACGGGGGTGGCCGGAGTTTCATTTGATTTTTCCCACCCCTGCCCGAAGGAAAATTCCTATCGGGATTCCATTTTCGGGAGAGCGATTTCCCGCGTCGGAAAAAAAGTCCAACCATCGATTTTTGAATACGTCGCCTTCGAGTCGAACTAGACAGAAATTCAATTAGGGGTCGCAGGTAACAATCCGACTTTCGACTATGCGAACACTCGCATTTATCAGAACAATTTTTCCATCGGCTTTTCAATTTCACATTGGGGGTAAATTTTTTTACACGAAACAACGCGAAGCTTTCGCGAAATTGAAGAATTCCAGATGCAAAAGGGAGAATAGAACTTCACACTCTGTGTAACGAAACTATCTCGTTTTTGAGGTTTAAAAAAAAAATTGTGCATCAAGTTTTAAAGTATAGATGTAAAGAGGAAGTTTCGATCTTCGAGTCTACGGTGAATTCAGTCGCGAGAAAAATTTCTAACGTTGCAAAAGAAAGAGTAGAACTTCACACTCTGGGTAACGAAACTATCTCGTTTTTGAGGTTTAAGAAAAATTGTACATCTCAAGTTTTAAGGTATAGATGTAAAGAGAATGTTTCGATCTTCTAGTCTACGGTGGATTCAGTCGTGAGAAAAATTTTCTAACGTTGCAAAAGAAAGAGTAGAACTTCACACTCTGGGTAACGAAACTATCACGTTTTTGAGGTTTAAAAAAAATTGTACATCAAGTTTTAAAGTATAGATGTAAAGAGGAAGTTTCGATCTTCGAGTCTACGGTGGATTCAGACGCGAGAAAAATTTTCTAACGTTGGAAAAGGAAGAATAGAACTTCATACTCTGTGTAACGAAATTATCTCGTTTTTGAGGTTTAAAAAAAAATTGTACATCAAGTTTTAAAGTATAGATGTAAAGAGGAAGTTTCGATCTTCAAATGGATTCAATCGCGAGAAAAATTTTCTAACGTTTTCGGAGCGATTGCAATTTGTAGAATTTCCAATCTTCGGATCAACCTCGGCCGTGAAAAGTATTTTCCAACGATTCTGGAAATGTTTCCGGATTGCGGTGGATTTAGTATTCAAACGCTTGATGGAGCCTCTGTGGAACAGCAATACGCGGAAGTACGCTAACAAATGGCCGCAAGATGAACGCGACCTTCGACCGAGCATGGTGGAAAAAGGCGAAACAAAAATTTCGCAACGAGCGCGAGAAAATAGACTCGGCGGTCTCAAAGGGCCGAGCACGAAATCCACGATAATCAACTGCGAAAGGGGTGTGCGCGCGGGGGCGTGGGTTTTCAATATATCCAGGGGAGAGGGGAGAGGACGCCGTGCACCGGAAAATGTCAGATAAAACGCGAGGAGAGGCTTGCCGGTCGGTCGAAAGATAAGCGGGAGGAAGCGACGAGGGAATAAACGATAGTAACAACGTACGTAGTACTAAAAGAATATGAACCCGGCAGCTTATAAGACGGGGAACTTGTGTAGAGGGCGAACAGCCGTTAAGAGGGTAAAAAAGAGTGAGTTCAGTGGCTCGAACGGGGGCGAGACGGAGGGAGCCGAGCGTTGCGGAGCGGTGCGGAGCGGTGCGGAGCGGACTCGCACAAAGAGGAAAAGCCGGAAGAGGGAAAGAGGTCGCGAGAAAGAGGGACAGAGACTGAAAGAAAAGAAGAGAAAGAGAGAAAGCCAGCGTCGCAGCGCGCCCTGGAAAATTGAAAGTGTGAGTCGGAGGGAGTTTCATTAACAGCAGAGGGTGTCGCCCTGCACACTGCTCCGGGACTTGCCAACTTTTAAATTACGTTTCGGCGGGAAAGTGGCGTTAAGACTGCATCGGCCACCCTGGACCGTCATCCTTCTTCCCACCCCTTTACTCCTCTCCACCCTGTTCCACCCCATCGTCCGTTTCATCCCTCCGGCCAGCGGTCTTTTGTATCCTTCGCCTCCTTCGTCCTCCACGGAACGGTCTCCTCCTGCACGCTTCCCCGACCTATCCCCGATACCGGGAATCGATCCTCCCATCCTCCCCGAAGGGGTTCCGCTTACACGAAGATTCATCCGGGAAACAAGGTTTCATGGCCGCCCGTGAATCGGAAAACAAGCCGCGAAAGTTCGAGCGACAGCTAAATCGCGCGTCCCGCCGGGGATACGCGCTCGATACCCAAGTTTTAAAGGGATAATTAACGGCTTGTTGACCCAAGGCACCGATGCCGCTGGCCATCCTAAATGTTTGCGCACGGTTAGGGTCGCTCTCCGAGAAACACACCACCGTTGCTTTGGCTCCGGGACGTGGACGCAGGCCCGTTCACGGCGACCCCGATAGATTCTGACGATTCGACCAGATCTTCGGAGATCCGCTACGGGAAACGGATCATCGATCCCGGTCGGATCGAGCAGCTGGTTCCCGATAATTATTGCTCTGTCCGGTGAATCGGCGAGCTCGACTACTTTGCCTACCGCGTTGGACCCCGTTAATAGATTTTCTCAAAGTGAGAAATTCGGGGAAGCACTTCTATCGTTCAAACCTCATATTTGTAAGTTAAGCTGTAACGGATTCGCCACTGTATATATTGTTCATATAAATGTAGGTTCGGTGCGTGTCAAAGAATGATTCGAATCATAGTGCCGCGCGTAAAAGATAAACTCTCGTGCGCGGCTGTGTCGTTTTTCGTGTGCCTTCGTTCCGCGCGCGTTCGGCGGCATCGTTTCATGTTTGTCGGCGGGAATAAAGAACTCACGCGGACCCAGGCGGCCCGAACGATGCGATAGCGTTTCAGTAACAAACAATGTGGACGAGCTGACGAGTTCGAGAAACGTTCGGCATCGGGCAGTTCTCGTTGAAACGTGGAGAAGCGCACTTCAAGGCGTCTTTTGTAATATCTCTATGTAGTGTAATAATTGTAATGTATCTCTCTTTTGCATACATAGATATCAGTTAATATTAAACATTTGGCACTAAAAACTATGCAACTTATCTCCACAAACAGCATCCATAATGCACAATTAAAATCGATTTATTTCAATACAATTAATACTGTACACTTAAAATTCACTTACACTTCACAAGCTTAAAAAGGCACGGTCTAATCAACTCGAAGTTCGAAATGTGAGTGTTGGTCGGGTATCAAAAACTGATCATTTTGCTTTTTACCCCCACTTAGAAACACTCTTAGAGTAACCAATTCGATGCTTAAAACTCACCTAATTGAAAGTTCATTTTTTAGGTTTTGGCCACGTTTTTGGGCTTTGGGACCACTGTGCGGTGGTGTTAGCGTTAAAGCCGGGAACGTATGAGGAACGACCACTTTTATTTTCATTTTTATAATAGCAGAAGTTCGCTCCGGCGAAGGACCATCCGCGAAAAAAATTCGCGAAAGTTTTCGGGTGTAAATGGCGGGGTCCTTTGAGCGTGGCGCGTTCAACCGTGAAATAAGACACTAAACAACGCCATCGTGGAAATATTGTCCGCTCGGCGAATTTCACGGACGTTACTTACGGGCCAATAATTATTCACCGGGTTCCACGTAAGACAGGCCCGCCATTGTGAGCCACCCTCGCCGCTTTCAATACGATTGTCCCTCGCGCGTCGCTTATTGTTGAAAGTTTCCATTGTCATTATTATTTCGTCGCATTATGTCGCGAGATTTATGGGCTCGTGTAATTTCGCCCGGGCCGAACAGGCCAGACCGGGCCGGGCCGGGCCGGGCCGGGCCGGGCCGGGCCGGGCCTTCATGATCCCACACACTCCTTTTCGCGAACTCTTCGTCGAATTCGCGATCGCAGTTCGCCAATCCCGCGGCAAACTTTGCTTTACCGCCCGTTCCCGCGATAGCTTTTACTTCGGAATCGAACTTCCGGGCAACTTTCCGCGAAACGTATGTGTTATGCCAGCCTCTACACCGGACCGTTCAATTAGGAGCCTTCTGACACAGGTTCAAGGTCGCTAATGGGTGAAGCTTCGCGTAAGATTTCTTTCCCCGAGCTTTTTTTTTCTTTTTTTTATTGAAGCTCTTCAGATCCTTAAATGGGTCCATTTCGCTGTACAGTATGGTGATACAATGATTAATGTCGGTGTTTCGATGTTACAGTGTGTAAGGTAAAGGCACCAGTAGTTGACCATTTTATAGAAAAACATAAAAAATAAGGTTTTTATAAGCGCACTTATAAGTGCACTTTTGATGAAAGTGAACCTTGGATGCCATGCCGTTTAAATTTCAAAACAATAAGAACATTTATGAAACATTATTTTTTGTTTTTCTAAAAAATGGTCAACTACTGGTACATGGTGGTCAACTATTGGTGCCTTTACCTTAGTTATAACTATAAAAAAAAAAGAAAAAATATTTTTAAACAGATAATTTACAATCTTTGTAGTATAACAGAATACAATTGCAAGCCTTAATATTAGGTTTTGCTATAAACATATCTATACTTAGGGGTAGTTGGTAGCCCATTTTGCGTAAGAAATCCAAAAGCTTGAGTCTTTGGACGTCATATTTGTTACACTGCCACGTTGAGCTTCTCGAACGCGATAAAAAAATCGTTTCGAGTCGATAGCAATCGTTGAAAGCACGAGTGTTCTCTTTTCGGTGAGGGAAGGCTTTTTGGCATAATCGAAACAAGAGGAAAAGCGGAAATAGTTGAGGGAAATCTCTCGCCGGGGCACTCGTGAGTTTTTTCTCATCGGCGCGAGCGGACGCGAGAACGGAAACGGCAACAGACACAAAGTGGTACGCACGCTAATACCCGGCAACCTTCCACCCTATCTTTGAGGGCCGGGAACGTGCGCCACTCGGTTCTCGAAAGGGTGGAAAGGGCAACCGGGTGGAGTGCTTTCAACCTACGAAAAAGCGAAGGTGCACCGCGTTAATAACGAGCACGCCGGAAGCTTCAGGCTCTATGTTTTTCTGGTCAAACAGGGAAATGATAATTCCGCTCCCGGAAACGATCTCTCGCCCATCGATCTTGTCCGCTCGCGATCAACGATTCTTTTCCTTCGTCACTTTAACCCGTAAAGCTGTACAATTGAAAAGAGCCTTATAAAAACTCAACTGCAGTTGAAGACTGGAAAAAATCGCGATAAACTAATTTTCGGAAGAGGCGATCAGTTTTAACACTTTGACTGCTATAAATTAGAATCCTCAAAAATTTCATAAAATTAAAGTAAGTTATTTAAGGGAATAAAAATTGAAAAAAATTAAGTATGTAATATTGAGTAGTCCTCCAACTTTCTTGCATTTTACAGATCCCAATCAAATTTGGTACAATTTTCATATTAACGTGAAAATTCATTTTGAAACCCAGACACATAATTCCGTCACCCATATATGGGTGACATGGCAATTAACGTGTTAAAAAGTACATTTTCACGTCCCAGTTCGTAGTCGCTTGAAAGTCCAGCAAGAATGAAATTTTGAGAGTTGGGAAACATTTTAAGGTCGTGCGAAATGAATTTAAATATTTAAAAAATTGCCCGGTATAATTACGCAGCGCAAAATAACTGATTCCATAAATATATTCTTCGCATTGGCAACAAACGTGCAACGTTAGTACCCGGGTACTTTAATTAAAATTTCGCACGTTCCGATGCAATATGGCTAATTAATTAATTTAGCATGGCGGTGCAGTAAATGGGACGTGAACCGAGTGAATTCGATTTTTACCTCTACACGGAAATTTATACTTTTATTTATACTTTTATTTATACTTTCGTTTCAAGTAAAAAAATTCTTGCCAGAGATACGTGTTCATCTTTCTAATTGGACTCGATCGACTGAACCGTGCACAGCTGTTTCACGTCTCTGTGCGAAGCATCGTGCGCATAGTGAAGTCAGTGAAAAGAGATCGATTTTTCGAAATCGCCGAACCGGGATTCTTCGTTTAAGAGGTCCTCGATCGCAGCGGCTCAAAGCAACCGCGTATTATTCCGATCGGCGACGTTCGATCGGCCGGCAGACGAGTTTGCAATTTTCGTGCAACGGGGCTAAGAGGACCGAATCGTCGAACGTTGACCGCGATTTCGCGGTGCAGCTCCTCCGTCTGACAATTTGCATTGCCAGACCACGTCCCCACCAAGATTTCCTTCCCCGCGCTCTCCTCTAATTCTCGAGGACCAGCCGGACATCCGATTTCCGATTTCCTAGCTGCTTCCTACGGGACCCGGAAGTCGGTGTTCGGGGCGTCAAGTGCTCCATTCCCTGATTCCATGCTACCACTCCATTCCCTGGATCTTCGTGGCTGATCTCTGAATCGAATTCTCTTGCTGATTCGATGGTTTTTAAGGGAGCATTGCCACGGAACACCCTGTTTTTCGGCACGACCCTGAAAGACTTCTTTTATCCAACTACGAACCGTAGAACCACCTTGAAATCCCTGCTCTGCTATCCCAAACTCTCAAACTGTGTTCTACTGCATTTATTTTCCTGAGAACATTCTATAAAACAATTCAATAAAAATACTGAAGGCTCTGATCAGACTAGTCCTTCAAATAAACAAAATCACTGTAAAAGAAGTAACAGGTAGTTTACTTAATTTAAGTGCTCTTCTAGGCTGATCTCTAGATCTCTAGGTCTCTAGATCTCTAGGTATGCTTCGAATAATGATTTCTCTGATGAGAAATTTCTCTGAATTTTTCTTCCTTGGGTTCGAAGGTCCACTGATTTTTGAATCTTTGAATTACAGTAGCGGACAAAAGTTTAAGACGAAAAGAACGAAAGGAAGTAATTATTTACTTTATGTGAAAAACATAAATACAGTGTCCTTACTTTGGTAGTAACAGATTAATAATTTGTTTGGATATTAACAACAAAGATTTACATTATGTTTCTGAACAAATTACAACATCTGAATGAATATAAAACAACGGACAGAATAGAAAAATAGTATTTGTATATTATGTGTTTAATCAAAATTACAAATCATCGTCTTAAAGTTTTGTCCGGGACTGTATATGGACTCCTGGATCATCCATATTAGAGTCTATTCGAAGAGTCTTCGTTGACGCGATTTTTCCGTTTCTGCGTGGACAAATTTTCAAGCACGACATTGCTTGAAAACGACGGGTCTATGCTCGCGCGACGAATTTTCATTTCCGTTGCGCGTCGGCATAAATTCCGGGTCGTAAAGCTTTATGCCGACCAATTAAGAAACGTTGCATTCGTTGCGTCGCGGGCGATAGCCGTTACGGGGCGATGCACGCCTCGGTTAGGCGGATCATTTTGTCGCAGCAGGTGGTCGGCGGCGTTTGACCTCGGCATTGTATCGCAGCGGGAGCCGCTCGGATACAAAGAGATTTATAAGGTCAAGCGTCGGGACGCGACGTTGTCAGCGACCTTTACGAGCGTCATTAATATTTCGTTTTCCTTTCTGTTACAGGTAAGCTTCCGGCGCGAAAGAGAACGAGAAACGAGAGATAAAGATCGCCCGGAATTGGCGCAGCCGGCCGCCCCGCAGGTGCTGAATCCTGTGTCGCTTTGTTCGCGACCAGTTCTTTGTTTGCGTGTCTCTACCTCTCCCCCTTTCCGTAATCTCTTCTCTCCTGTTCGTTATGAGACCTCTACGATGTCTCGTTTTAACGGATTGGGGAGTTCACCCCCACATCCTGCAAGTCTAAACTGGGAGATCGTTTGCAAATGTTCCATGCAAATCTTCGAACCTGAGACAATTTGCTCTTCGCTCCCGACCCTCGGCCATCGAAAGTACCTAATTAATCCTTTGCGCGAGGAATTATCGTGCTTACATTTCGCCGGGACCTTTGCTCGAGTTTGCCTAACACATTCGAATTCATAGTAATAACGTTTGATTCAGCTGCCTAGCTGAGACTCGGCTTCCATAACCCAGTATTTATTTGCTAAGTTATCTTGTTCACACATACGATTCATTTACGCTCTCTCCCTTCCTCTCTCTCCCATTCTCACTCCATGCTCTCCTGTTAACTATTTTCTCTCAGGTATTAAACACGACTCATCAAGATAGGTCGATATCTTACTGTGAAAAGCAACTAGGTAAGCAGCTTTTCTGTTACGTCAAGCAACTCTCTCAACAAACAAATTGTTCCAACTCTCAAACGATCCAATTTAACGTAGTTAAATACAGTAGACATTCAACCTTTTTACTGTTTCGAATTACACCTACTAATTTTTGTCATAAATCCGCAGTCTATTAGTAGACTGAGGATCTTTATGCAAAATAAAAGATTGCGAAGCGCAGGAAATAGGTACCTGTATAGAGATTCCTTTAATTCTTTAATAATTATAGTAAGCCGAAAATAACACGTGTGGAGTATCTTAAATTTTTTAAATCGTTCCAATTTGACATTAAAATCCATCCATTTTAGTCATAACCGCGTAAAATTCGCAGTCTACTTATTAACCCCTTGCACTACTATTTATTTTGTGATTATACTGATTAGAAATTCTTCATCGTTTAGAATAGCATAGAAAAAGAAAATCGTTCTATATTTATTGTATGTCTATGTTTTCTCCAAAGGATATATGTCAACTATAGCAAAATAGAATTCTATTCTATGTCATTGATTCTATCAATGACATATATATTTATTGGTCTCTGTTCAGAATCTTCATCACGAGTCTGACTCGATATTGTAGGACAAGGGGTTAAATAGAATTGAACAGTAACGCTGATCACTGCGTCCTTCGAACAGCCATAATTTCGTTAATTTTCGCACATCGGGCGTCGGGACTCGCGCGTTCATCCTCGAAAGCATCCTCTTTAAGAAACCCCGGGACAAAAATGGATTTTTTTCGAAGACTCGCACTGGAGCGGTGGCTTCGCAAGTAGGCGATTTTCGCGAAGGAGCCTCTTGGGAGGAATTGGAGCTTGCGGGGCTGGTCGAAGGGGATGAAAAGGGACACGTAGGGAAAACAGTGGTCAAGGAAACGACGGAAAATTTCCCGTCGACTGGAGCATAAACACGAATAAGAGAAACGAAAGGGACACGGGAAGGGGACAAAGGGTGAGCCGAACGGCGACGGGGTGTTGGAATGGGGGCTCGGAAGGGGTCGGAAGGGGTTGGAGGAAGAGAAATGGTCGGCGCGACGACAAAAACGGCGATTAGGGGAGGTGCTGACAGAGCTCGGGTGGGTAATGCTGACCGCACACCGCAGCGTACACCTGCATCCCCCTCGACCAACCCCCGTCGTCCTTCGCCCTGCTTTTCGGCCGTTGGAATCGGCTGGAGATATCTCGTAATTCCGATAAAATAATGACCAACGACGTGGTCTGGTGGGGGCGGGGTTAAATAAAACAATCGTCGCCCGGTTCTTCGGCGAGCCCTTAACCCCTTGTGCCCTACGATAACGAGCCAGACTCGTGAACCAGTGAAATGTGAACGTTATTAATTTCTTTTAAACCGAAATAAAATTCTATTTTGTTGTAGTTGATGTATAGCCTTTGAAGAAAACGTAGGCATACAATAAATTTAAACTATCTTTTTTTTCTATGAAATTCTGAACGATGTGAAGAATTTCTAATCATTATAATCACAAAATAAATAGTAGTGCAAGGGGTTAATTAAGCGGCGGATTCGATTTTCAGCGAGCCACCGGGGCGGCAAAAATCAAACGCGTTGGATGATGTTTGGCGTACGGGATCATCGTCGTCCATGACGTCGTCGTTAACCGGCGCTTTGCACTTGGAATTTTTGAGGGTTTGCGGGACGATATCGGGGGCGAGTCGGGCACAAAGGGAAGGCGGGCGAGTCGCGAAAAGGACCGTGCTTTGACCTGCCCTTTTCGAAACCGTTTGTGCCCCGGAACTTTTATTCATTCCGGATATTTCGCGGAAGAGGGAAAAGGGGATTTTATTCGAAGGTTTTGTTACGCGATTTCGCGCGGACGGTCTTTAATCCCGCGAATTTCTGCAGAGCTCTGCGTGTGCCCGTAACCGTTGATTTTTCAAAGCAAGTTCAGGTGCGCCGCGCCCGGATAGAAATTCGATTGTTCGAAGATCGTAGAAAAATTCCCTGGTTTTTTTTTCCGGACAATTCCGCCAGGACGACGGACGCCGCGACGCGGCGGGATACGGATTCGAATTTCAAACTGATTTCGAATAGACCACGCGGCCCCCGGAATATTCGGCCAATGAAAAACGCTCGTCGGGAATACCCAGTGAAAATTGAATTCCTCGGTTGAGCACGCTTTTTACCGGGGAAAGGGAATTCACTTTTTACACGCGGCTCGTTGCGAACCGGCGTGTACACCTACCTACGGTGTGCGTCACAAATTACACGGTTCCCGAGGCTGTTCCGCAGGGACAATGCGGGGATGAATTCCTCGCGACCGTTAGCTAGGCGCCTCCGCGTATTTCGGCGCTTTTATTAGCATGAACACCCGGCTGAGCCGCGCCGTTGTCACGGAGGCCTCCGTTTATACACAGGATTTTCATATTGATTTTACTAATTAGCCGACGACCTGCACCGTGTACTCGCGAGCCCCCTCGTAAGAACCCGAACCAGCACGCCAACCCTTTCGCGCTTCCATTATGCCTATACAGGCTTTCCTTGCTTCGACCCTCCAAAAAGATGCGATTTTTCGGTCATCGATAGAACTATTGGAATACGGGTATATTAACCCCTTGACATACAAATTAAATGGAACTTGATGCCACCGAAAAATACCATTTAATTTCGCTCAACTTAACAGTTACGTGAAAGCTGAGAGAGAGTACATTTTATTTTTGAATTTTTATTAATCAGATTGGTGTTAATAAAGAACATCTAAATAACATTAAAAAATAATAATTTAATAGTTCTGTAAAGTATGGAATATTTCAACAATGCAACCCTCAGTAGTCGGGTTATTACGAACACTAAAGGTTTCGTTTTTTTATTAAAAGTATATCTTATTTTTAAATTTATTATCAATACTGATTACTGTAGGTTATAAATAAATAGTTTAACTATAATTATAAGTAAACCTGTTTCATACTCAGCTATCTTTTTATTTGAATTTTTTCTTGGGTGTTCGTAATTAACCCACTTTTATTATTATTATAACATACAATTATCCACAGGCCAAGAGTCGATTCAAACGATCATTCCTTCTCCAGATATAACAGATTAATTTTGTTCTATATTTATGAACTAAATTCCAACAAGAAGCAAGAAACAAATAATTAAATCTAGAACAAACTTTACTGCATGACGAAAGAGCAGCTAAATGAATTACAGAGTGAAATTGTAACGTAAGATCGTCTTGAAAAAATTCGTGAAAGCTATATATTTCCTTTTTCCACTAGGAAACAGTCTGGTATAGAGTTCTAACCCTTAAATAAATTTTCACTAAAATATAAATATCTTCCTTTGTATACTTGATGTAAAAATGTTGAGTCCACAGTTTCCGTTCGTATGAAAAATATTTTGGACCTAATGTTGAGTCCACAGTTTCCGTTCGTATGAAACATATCTTGGACCTAATGTTGAGTCCACAGTTTCCGTTCGTATGAAACATATCTTGGACCTAATGTTGAGTCCACAGTTTCCGTTGGTATGAAAAATATCTTGGTGGGAAGTAAACTTGTTAAGGGCTAATAATCGTAGCGTCGGAGAAAATAATACTGCACGGGCTTACATGTATTGTAGCTTCCGGGGGATCGTTTCCAATCGTTTTCTTTTTCTCGCCCGCCTGTCGGGAATCGTGTACGTTTCGCAATTTACATTGCGCGCGACGAGTTGCGGAATTTGTACGGCCTCCGGTTCGTCCGTCTTCTCCCCTTTCGCGGCGAGTGTTATACACACTGCAGGTTCAACAGGAAGGGCTTCCGCGGCACGTAGAGTTAAACTCCAAACACGGGGAACGTTATGTCAACGTTCGAGGCCGCCGCCGCGAGAGATACGCGGCCGGGGACCGACTTAATTGTACGTATAAATATCGCGAGAGCGAACCGGAGAACCGAGAATATCGGGTATTGTCTCAGGAAGCCCACTTATAACGGCAACGTCGAGTGTCTCCGCGGAGGATCGTCCTTTCGAACCTGCGGAACAATCGAGCGCCGCGGAAAATGACGCGGGACGTTTATTTTTCCGCTCCGGTTATTAATCTTTTGTTCGTTCGCGCGGCCCCGAGACAACAGACTTCGACGCCTCCTCGTTCGATGAATCTGCTTCGACTCTCAACGAAAGGCCCTTTCTCCAGCGTAACATCGTTTTCATAAAATAATATGACAATTTATTTAACCTTGCTATAAAGATTTACACGGAAAAGAGAATTTTCCTTGATTTGTTTCATTTTTTCAATGTATCTGAGGAAGTGTAAATTTGATGTAATATGACTGTACACACTGCTGGCTAATAACAAGCTAAATCTTCCTTATAGGTAGGCATTATAGGTACTAATTATAATAATAATGTTCAGTTTGTTAGCTTATCTGTCAAAGAGTTTCAAGTGCTTGAATAGCATTAGAAATTGCTCGAGAAATTGTCTTATAAAGCGAATAAAATAGTGTCTGAATCTTTCCTTGATTTGTTTCTTTTTTTTTCAATGTATCTGTGGAAGTGTGATGTAATATGACTCTACACACTGCTGGCTAATAACAAGCTTAATCTTCGTTATGGTGCCAATTATAGTAATAAAAATTGTCCAGTTTATCAGCTTATCTGTCAAAGAGTTTCAAGTCTTTTGAATAGAATTAGAAATTGCTCGAGAAATTGTCTTATAAAGCGAATAAAATAGTGTCTGAATATTCAGATTGAATTTCACAAACACATTGCATTGACGATAGTGTCATATTTAGTTACAGAATTTAAAACATTCAATATTGCCACTTATTCAATCAAATTTTTGTATATTTCAATTGTTCCTTCATGATCGTAGTCCATCTAACCCAATTTTCACTAAAACCTCTGTAACTTCGATGTAAACGATTATTGCTGCTTGAAAAAAATTCGAGTACATTGTTCGAACGTTTATGCACGAGCGTACAAAATTTTAGGTTGTAATGCCCAGGTGGTTTCTGTGAAAAAATTCCGAGTCTTACGAGAAACCAGAAAGAGTCTGAGATTCCTCTCGCGATTGCGGGTGGTAGTATCGTCTCGGGACCGGAAGTGGGGCAATAAAAGAGCCCGTTTTTGTCGAACAATGCACTCGTCTGTTTTACAGGCCATCAATTATTCGCGGGTAGCCTGGGCTGCACGCGGACACGCGGGGGCTCAGGGCGGCCATTGTTCCGAAATAATTTCGCGGTCTCGCGCGTTTGTTTAAAAGAATAATATCTATGCAAATGGCCGCAAACGGCCTCTTGCCCGCGGTCCGCGGCTACAACAACGCCATTAATTACATTTTCATTAGTTGACTCGGAGGAGGGAGAGACGAGTAACCAGGGCGCAGAAGTTACGACGAAGTCTGCTGCGCCCGAGAGTGTTTGCGAAACACGCCCCCGCCGCGAGAACAGATTCATTTTTCCGTTTGCGCGCCATCTGCTCGCAGAACCCTCCACTCCTCTCCGCTCCACTCCGCTCCAAGCCTCTTGCGAGTTTCGTAAGATTTTCATGTCTCGTTTGCGAACGTTGTAACCCGAGTTTAAATACTTCAGATCTTTCTGGATATTTCATTTTCCGCGTATTTGCAGCCTCTCTGACTCCGCTTAATGTTGCTCGATCCGCGAGCCAACCAATATTAAAAGTTGCAATTTTTATCAAGAACAGATGTGTATAGTTTTTGTGTGATCTCACAACGGAAGCGACGAGAATTCCCAGATCGTAATGGTAAATTTGCGAATTAATGAAAACACGTAACAGAGATCTACCATTTCTAAAATTATACATTCATATTATTACTATCTCCTGTCAAAAGTAATTACTAGACTGCGAATCTTTAAAGCAAAATAAAAATAGTATTTGCATTGATTGCAAGACTCAGGAGCGAAATAAAAATTTCTTTCTTCTTTTAACACTTGGAGTGCCAAACCAGAACCCTAAAAAATTCTATGAGTACAAAGTAAGTTATTTAATGAAATAAAAATTGAAAATAATTGTATGTGTGACATTGAGTAGTCTTCCAACTTTCTTGCATTTTACAGATCCCAATCAAATTTGGCACAATGAATATATTAACGTAAAAATTCATTTTAATACCTGAACAAATAACTCCGTCACCCACATCTGGGTGACATGGCGATCAACGTGTTAATTATTTTATTAAGCCAAAACCTATCCGCTGGTGTCCATAAATCTTTTTAATATGTCCACTGCTTTAAATTGTGCTCACCCATTTTTGTCATAAATGCATAAAATCCGCAGTCTAGTAATTACCAAAAGTTTGGGGGTGCAATTGTACAGTCCAGCCAACATCGGTACCGTAGAAGCGATTCAGAAGAGCTTGACGGTTCTCCAGCGAGATCGGAAGTTCCAGCGAAAAAAAAATGGCGAAGGAGGTTGATTAATTTGTGCTCGTTTTTTCTGGAACCAGCATTTTTGGGCCAATTCTCGGCGTCGAAAGAAACGCCGGCTGGAAGACGTGCGTGGGTTTTTGCGCCGTTGATTCCCAGTACAATAAATTGGCCTCGTTATTGAGGGTATCGCTCAAAGGACCCCTCAGCCAGCAAGGAATTGGAGGGTGGAGGGTTCGGGACGAAGGGAGGTGGTCGGGCGAGGGTGAAAAAGGAAAATCGGAAGTGAGACGCGAGTCAGCAGAAACACGGTGCATTTTGTAGCCTCGTGGCCGGGGTAGGGGCAAAAAGTGAAGCTTACGAAACAAAGGGTTGAAGCGTCACATGTTTTTACTCGTTAAGCTGGCTCCACTTAGGCAGATTGCTTAATTAACTCATCTAATTATACGGGAGCCTCTGTCCTTAAGTCCCGAACGCATTTCCGAGGGACGCGAGCCTTCGCAGACTCGGGGACCCGTTGATTCTAATTTAGCCCTGTGATAAGTCGCCATTCGTTCAGCCGTTCCCCTTTCATTGCCCTAACCTGGCCTTCCTCTTTCTCAGGCCAGCTTCTCTCGCGCAAGGCTGCAATCTTCGTAACGATTTAGCGCCGCAAGATGCAATTAATCGCCTAACTGCCCGCCTTGCTCCGTATTCGACGCGAATCACCGAGACCCATTGTCGACTTGAGAGGAAATTCTCGGATTCCAAGAAAATCAATTTCTTATCGCATAAATCGAAACGTGCCCTGGTTCAAAACTATGTTCCAAAATGTTTGTAAACCAACTCGCAAAAGTAACGAAGTCACGGTTCATTTATTCTAGCTGGTTTGGTACATCTCAGCCTTCTTTTAATTGGTGTACTGGGGTCTCTCATGACCCCGACAAAACTCCTTTACACTAACTTTCAAATAAATGTATCTGAGAAAATTTATAAAGAATTTAAAGCCCCCTAGTGTGACACCTAGTTACCTAGTAATTATCAAAGACCTGTTGAAAAATAATGGACTAGGAAAATATTGAGGTGGGTCCACACAAAATTGTAACAAAAATCTTAAAGAACTTGTTTGGAAGTAAATCATCTAACTGCCAAGTTAGTCGTTCACTTTGTCAATCAAATTGACAGTTATTAGTTTTTTTCTTTTTGGTTTAATTGAATTGGAAGTTATTCATTTTTTCAATCGAATTGAAAGTTATTAATTTTTAGCATTCGCAACGACTATGCCAGACCGAGTTCCATTAACAATTCTATTTCATGTACAAATATTTGTTTTACGAAATCCAGAGAGAAATATTTTTTACTTCGTCACGAGAGAATTTGATTTAATAAAACATTAAAATTGGTTCGAAAATATTTTTGTATTCTTTTCGAAGCACGCATACTTATCGAAGCAACATAAAAAAACACGGGACAGCCGAATGAGGGCGGAGAGGGCCCTTGATTGAATCAAATTAATTCGACACTGGACCGTTTGATGGTTTTACAGAGGGCAAATATATTTTTTGTAAATTTCAACCCTCTACTTTGACAAGGTGCGTAGTTGCAGGGAAAATCCGGATTATCCGGTCTTCTTTCCTTTCCCTATTCAACCGCAAAAATTCCGGAGGAAATCCGGCACATTGTACACATTTACACACGTATCAGGGAATTTTCTCTGATTTTTCGTCCGGAGCCTCAGTTACGAAAAACTGAAAATACTAAAATAGCACAAAAATCTCAACCGTGCGGGTACAATTTAAGAGTAACCATTTCTAATTTTAATTGAACGACAATTGTCCCAAGATTAAAGAAACGGCTAATCCTTTTTTCTTTGAATAGTCTCCTTTAGACGGCTGGAATTGAGCGCGGTACCTTTTTTCGCTATCAAACGGTCCATCATCGGATTAATTTGGTTCAAGGACATTCTCCTCTCTTATCCAGATAAACCCTATCAAATTTTAAATTCCAAAAGAGCCGGGGCTCTCTAACGGCGAGCATACGGAGGGCAGCGGGTAGCTATAGTCGGTTGCAGAAGTACCGGGTCGCTTCAAAGTCCAAGGTTCGGTAGGTGTCGAGAGTCTCGGAGGGTTTGCTATGGTCCAGGAGCCTGCAGGAGCATTTCTGCCGTTCCTGGGATCTTGGGAGGACCGTGGAGTCCCGGCGATTTCAAACGTTCGAGTAAATCTCAAAGGAGCAATTTCCTCTAGACTCCGCAGGGCCGTGAGACGTTCCCAGCGGCTCCCCGGTCGAGTCGAGGAAAATTTCTCTTCCTCGATTTCCACGTGCAACCTGGCCGTGGGAGCCGACCTTAACGATTTCCGCGAGCCTCGTGCAACAATTACAGTAAGTAACAGAACTGAACCAATAACCACAAGGTTTAACCAAAACTTTTTTGCGAATATCTCGGAAAGTAAAGTTGAGCGGCGGTAACATGTATAGGAAAAAGTTGTTCAGAATGATGACCTTGACAACATATTTCAAGGTCATCAAAATCGGTGAGGAAGCCCCTAATGTAAATAATTACCAAATAATGTTAAGTAGTCAGTTTTAGTGCTCTGTAAATCTATTGTTAAAGGGACATTGAAGCTGCAAAATATGAAAGAAAACCTTGCATCCAATATTCTACATACAAATAATAATCCTACATTAAAAAATACTAATGTAAAGTGTACAGTATGTGAGATGGAACATAATCACACACATACATAATACACATAACAACACACATACACAACACATTTTATAAAATCGTGACAACGAACGAGAAGATGTCACTCCGACCACGAAAAAAATAATACTGCGATTTTAACAATGATCCCTTCCACGGAGGTGGAAGGGGTCAGGTTATCCTAGGCAGGTAAGACGCTGAGGGTCTGTAAACATTAGATACAAAACCAAGGTAAACAAATTATGGCGGGGCGCCGACCCTATTTCCCGGAATTCCCTGTTTTCGTGTCACAGGTCCGTGGGAGGGGAACGGTTATAATCGGAGTATTATTTTATTCGTGGTCGGAGTAACATCTTATTGTCTGCTCTCACGATTTCGTTAAGAGTGTTGCGTGTGTTGTTCAGTGATTGTTGTTCAATTGTTCGGACCTATTCTGTGGTGAGTCAATAATTGTGTGCTGTGGATCCGACAGAGATACAGAAGATTCAGAAGTAAGTACACTTTACATTAGTATTTTATAATGTAGGATTAGTATTCGTATATTAACGATCATGAATGATTTGGTATATAATATAATTTAATGTGGTTCAAATAAGATACTACTTTAAATCACATATTTTTATTTTGACAACCAGATAGATAAAATGAAATATTTTTATTTTGTATTTCAAATATTTCCTTACAATGAAAATAAGTTGAGCAAGTAGTTAATATTACAAATTATAATCTTTAACATGAGAAGCTATAATAGTTAGCAAAGTATTATTTGTAGTTTAATTACGAATGTGTAACATGTTGATAAACAGACTACAATATCGTAATAACATTACAGGCAACAAAATATCATAAAAATATAAGTTACTGTAAACTATTTGAAATACTATTTTACACAGTCCTACAAAATAAGTCTCACTATTTCCAATTTTTTCCAATTAAAATACAATTTTTAAATAATATTTCAAAAACTTTGTCTTATAAGTAAAATAATTTATTTGCACGACTAGTATTCTTTACATTAGTATTTTCTAATATAGACTTAATATTCGTATGTATGACATTGGATACAAGGTTTTCTTTCATATTTAAAATTTATTAAAATTGGTACGGGCCTAGCGAGACGAATGTCCCTTTAAACGGAATTCGTTTAAGGAATGGTGACCTTGGCAGCGCATTTCATGGCCATTGAGATGGTCCGAAAGTTCCCTATTGCGAATAATTACTACTATTAGCACAGTACGACTAAATTCATCATATTAATTTCAAAAATGGTATCAATATAGAAAATATTTTGGTAATTATTTACATTAGGGGCTTCCTCACCGATTTTGATGACCTTTTGTTAAGTTACTTCTAACTATGAGAAAAACAATTATAATGTTGATTTTTCGTTATTCTTCTATATTCCTAGCAATTCAGTAATAATTTACCCAAAAGTTGTGGTTAATGGTTCAGTTATGCTCGTTACTGTACCTCCGCGGTTCGAAATTCTCGGCGAATTATTCTTCGAGGCCCGGCCGGAAGATTTTTGCCCCGGAATAATTATAAAGACTCCCGCCGCGCCTCGGTTGCCTCCTGAAATTCTGGACATTCGGAACGATCCCTATCCCGGGCTGGATAGACAGACGCAATTAAAACCGAGGGCGGTAATTGAATCGTAGAACCGAAACTTCCGTTAATGAGCCGCTATGAGTACGTAACGGTTGTTTTAACGAGTATTGCACGGGAATATAAGGCTTCCGGTCCACGAAGCCACTCTAATTATCTTTACATCCCCTTCGACCAGCTTTTTGCTGTTACCTCTCATTTAAAAGCCCTCTGTTTTCCCTCCCCCCTTCCTCCACGCGCTTTTTCGTTTTCGTCGTTTCATCCACCTTTCCATCTCGCTTCCTCCGTCTTCCCTTCGCCGCGGCCGTCTTCGTCTAACCCGTTTCGTTCTCGTTTTCGAACCGCTGCGTAATTGCCCGCGCGGATATAGTGATCGATGAGCCTCTCCGTGACGAGGAATATGAAGGATTGTTCTTACCTTCCTCGAGATCCGCGTATCTCGCCGTGGGAATTGTCCGCGGTAATGAACAGCCGGATAGATATCGGTGACGGGCGAAGATTTAGGAGGCTTGATTAATTTTTCGCCTTTTTGCCCCGTCTAACTCGGTCTCAGGAGCACTGAAATATCATAATCTCTTCAAAGACAACCCCACAAGCAGGATACACGCGCGTTCAAAATTCCTTACCATTAATTACATCGATTCAGCGTATCGAGAAGAGCTGACTTGGAAACGTCTTTTAAACAGGATTCAATTTATAATCGTTGTCATTTCGAATTTCACTCGACTCACTCGTAATTTGTAACCACATTATTTTACTTTCTATCAAGATTTGGCACTTCGATAAATAAAATGAACCAGAACGTTGGTACTCGTCCGCGTAATACGACTTTATTTCCTTTAAACAACATTCAATTTATAATCGTTGTCATTTCTAATTTGTAACCACATTATTTTATTTTCTCTCAAGATTTGGTAGTAAATAAAATGAAGCGGAAAATTGGTATTTATTTTTCGAGAAATGATACTGTGTGGACTATGTTTGTCCGCATAATACGACTTTATTTCCCTTAACCCCCTACGGGCCCGTATAACTTTCAGGTCACATGCGAATATATCGAAATTTTACTAAATAATTTCGCAAGATGACGTATACGTCTTAATTATATAATGTCTCTGAGATAACAATATTGATGACGGTTAGCAGCACCATCGACTTGAAATATCAAAGTAAATGCCTTGCAAGTTGCCTGCAAATAAAAATCAACGGAACAAAATTCGAAACTTAAACAGGATTCAATTTATAATCGTCGTCATTTCTAATTTGTAACCACATTATTTTATTTTCTTAAATGAAGCGGAAAATTGGTATTTATTTTTCGAGAAATGATACTCTGTGGGCTATGCTTGTCCGCGTAATATGACTTTATTTCCCTTAAATAACCATCTCGTTAACCATCCGAAAATTCGCGATGAAAGTCAGTGTGCCCACACACTGTCCCGCACAACCTAGGACAAGTCAAGCATTGCTACTCGAGTTCCACAAGATTTCCGCAAGTATCCACTTGCAAAGACCTCAAGTGTTGTACAAATGTTCCGCAAGGGTCCTATGAGCTTTCTCCCTGTTCTTTAACATGGCTGTCCCTCTCTGCGGTGAAGTCCTGCCTTGCACAGTGGAGCAACAAGTATTATTTAAGCAACGTTATGAGTCCATTGTGTTGGGAATGTATTGCATTTCTGTAGACTTGTTTCCTGAATATTCATCATTCTCGTACGTGGGTACTAAAACTAGATACGCTCTGAAATATTTTAAGCTTAGAGACCAAAGGGCTGTTTATATTTATTTATATCTTTATTTATACTCACTTGATTCTTACATTTCTTCATTAATTTGTGGATCAAGGACAGTACACGTTATATTTATTTATATCTTTGTTTATACTCACTTCGTTTCTACATTTCTTCATTATTTTGTGTTTATTATCTGTGTTTAGTTTAAAGACTAAAGGGCTGTTTATATTTATTTATATCTTTATTTATACTCACTTGATTCTTACATTTATTCATTAATTTGTGGATTAAGGACACTGCACGTTACATTTATTTATATCTTTATTTATACTCACTTCGTTTCTACATTCCTTCATTATTTTGTGGATCTAGTTTATTCTATTCGCATCGTCTCTCTTTATCACCAATTAAACAATTATTCATACTCTTTGTAACTGTTCACACTTTAGTGTCTCGTTTCTTCATGTTTATTGCTTAATTCGCACTTACTCCGTACCAGCGCTTGTACTTCTGATTTGATTTATATTATAGTTTACCCCCAGGTCGAATTTTTAATATTTTCGTGTCTCTCTGATAAAATATCAAGTGTGGAACATATTTTATTCGTGAATCGCAAAAATCCGTTCGTTTCGCAATTTTCTTTTGAACGTCCGCTTTACGTTTTCGTTCATTCGGTTCACCGAGGTTTAAAAAGCACGGGGCTATTAAATAACCCAGTTGCCAAAATCCACCCGGCCATCGGTAATTCTACTCAAATTAATTCTAACGAGCCGATCTAATTGCATCGCGACGCCACTCGCAACCGATCGATTCGCTTTCCTTTTTATTTTCAATAACTTACGTTCACGGGGTCGCTCCATTACCGCAATCCTCTAAATGTTCACCGCTAGTTGTGCCGCAATTAATTACTTCATAGACTTCGGGTTAGATTGAACGTGTTTAGGATATTGAGCAGGCGATGTTTCAGGCAAATTAGACGATCGCAAGTTTCCCTTGAACTTCTCTGATGCACCTGCACGAGCTGCCTACTCGCCGAAATTGTTTCGTACCTTATCAGAAGCGCCCGAGACAGCCTGTTCCCCATAGACTGTTAGGTCATAGACAATTATACGCGATTACAATGAGACATTAACAATGCAATGCGTTCGTACATCCGAAGCGTCGCGTAATGATAACGAAGGTGTTACGTAAATCTTTCTTCTCGCCCCCATTATACTCTCCCTAAGAAGATTCAAATTATTGTACATTTCGTTACGTCATCTTTATTACACAATCTATATTTTCCGCTTTGTTTCCTTTGCGCATAGTAGCTTCATAGTAATACGTAAGAACGATATGAAACCAGAGGATGTTTCAAATCTAAAATTCAAATACGCCAAAAGTTTTCAAACGCTATAAGTAGACATCGGATGTTTATGCAATTTCCAATTTTTATAGAAACATTTTAAGAAAGTGGAATGAAATCAAATTTTATTTTTAATGGGGACAGCCTTTGTAGATCCAAAGCAAATAGAAATCGTGTTAAATTCTCTCGAATTTTATATTATAGCATTTTTTTAACATTTCCATATGCCATAAATGTATAAAGATCCGATGTCTAGCTATAAGAAATAGAAAAGTAGATATCCGACGGTTTGTAATATTTACTTATAAAATTTCACAAAATTGCAGTGATTGCCAGTGTGTGAGAATAAAAATTGTTTATCTATGGGAATACATAAGAACGATATGAAACCAGAGGATGTTTCAAATCTAAGATTCAAACACGCCAAAAGTTTTCAAACGCTATAAGAAATAGAAAAATAGATATCCGACGGTTTGTAATATTTACTTATAAAATTTCACAAAATTGCAGTGATTGCCAGTGTGTGAGAATAAAAATTGTTTATCTATGGGATCGTGGTCCTCACGTAGTGGTGACTCTGAGTACCGATTTATTTGAATATGTCGTAGATTTCAGCGCGTTTTTAGGATAAGCATTTGCCGTTGGAAGTTGCCGGAGTCGGTTGCCGAGTGCTCGCGCGTATATTTACATTACAGCGCGGCCGAGACGTTTGATCGGCCGCGACGGTTGGGATCGGTTTCTCTTACGCACGCCGAAACGTTTGAGCGGCCGCGACAAACAAAATCGGCTCTTTTGGAATGCGTGCACGTGCACGAAGTGACTCTGCGGAGTAGGGGAAAATGCGAGGCAAGGCTTTCGATGGTCCGAGATCGGCCGGCAGATTTTGTTTAGCCCTCGAACGATCGAGATCTACGTCTCCGCAGTGTCGAACGGTCCGGGCACTCGACAACGCGACACGCGACGATGAAACGCGTGATCTCCGGGACGCACGGGTCGCGCCAGAATGTTCGCGATACGACAAACTTATAAAATTAAACAAAATTGCAGTGATTGTTCGGGCCGAGTGTGTGAGAATAAAAATTGTTTATCTATGGGATCGTGGTCCTCGTGTAGTGGTTTATTTATTTGAATATTTATTTCATTTTTATATTTATTGATTCTTGACGGCTGTGTCGAAATTGTGGCTCCCCATGGAGAGCACAAGGAACGCTCAGTGTCGGTGAAAGTGTTTTTGTCTGTGTAAGTGCTTGGACATCCGAAGAAACAGTGTGTCAGCTGATTTTTAATTGGGATAGTTTTTCCGGCGTCATTTCACCGGACGCCTAACGACGTAATTCCGTCGGGCTGGACGTCGAGAGGTTCCGAATTCGATCCGTAGAGGCATACGCTGCAATCACTAGGTGACGGTTTTTTATTTTCCATTTTCCGTTCCGTCTATCCAAAGCTGGCCGATTTAAATCCGTCGGAACGTTTGCACGCGGCAGCTTGGCACGAAGTTAACGTATTTACCGTGCGTCGCGAATTCGTCGGGAACGAATTCCCCGTTCGTGTTTAACCTCGATATATTTCGTCCTCCCTACTCCCGGAAACGCACTTCTTCTTTAGTTTCCACCGGACCGCCTAATTTCCCAAGTTTCCCACCGAGAAACTGTTTCGGCCTCTCGTGCGTGCACCGACGGAATTATTCGCTCTGCAACATTTTTTTCCCAAGGTTTCTCCCAAATTAGGGACGTAGGACAGGGCTCTGCTGCTTAGAAAAACATTTTGGACCGTCTGGGATATTTGGTATGTTTTTTCAACCCTTATATCGACGCGCAGAATATTTTACGACGTTGAACAAAGTTTAATAACTCCGGAATAAATAGAGGAAGATCAAAGAATTATCAATTACAGTGCTAGATATTTTTGAAGATTTTTGGGTAAATTAAAACTTAAGATACAGAAGGTTCAGATAGCAGAGGTCGTACTGTAATTGTTAGAGTATATAGTTTCACCACCTATTTTCACAGTCTTCGACATTTTGCGCTATACTCGTCGATAATAAATTATTTTCAACCCATTCTGGCAAAAAGTTTTACTTCCTAAAAATTGATCTAGCGTTTAGAAGAATATATTTAGCTGCTCGTCGACACGACAAATTTTGACGCGACACGTTCAGCGCATTGTTCGTGAAATTCCTCCGGTCTGTAATTTCGAAAAGAAATTTTTTCGGGAGCGCATTTTTCAAGTACCACATTTTATGCACATTGTATTGCGAATGACAGCAGGTGAACGATGCGAACACGTTTATTTGGTAAAACAAAGCTTTTCATGCGCAGCTTTTCGTGCGTTCCATAGAAAAGTTAATGAGCGTGGACCCGCGTATACGTCAGAAATGACATGTTTCTGTCGACCTGGAAATGGTTGGCAGTAACGAGATATTTCGGAAAAACGCATCTCTGACAATGTTTTTCTGCTTTAATGAGAAATTCTTCGCTGTATTTCGTGGATATTATTCTGCCGATTAGAAAATACCGCTGACGAATCTTTTATGAAAATCACACGTTTAATATTTAATGTTCTTATAATTAATTAACACTACTACGAATGAAATTAACGAATTATCCAACACATGTTTGATTAGCCTATTTTTATCAGCCACAGAATGGAGCTTGTTGAACATTAATTAATTACACTCATTCATCCATAATTATAACTTCCTTAGTCTACTTGTTTGAGTCACTAAAAATCCGAATAAATGCGTGAATATTTTAACGAAACAATGTGAAATAATCTTTAACGAACAATCGCGTCGGCCGAATCGAGTTTGTTATAAATGCATGAAATAGCACGCCGCTTGTTTGCGTTTGACTATAATACACGAGATGGTGCGCGTCTCGTCGCAAGGGGCCATCGTAATGTTAATTGCGTTGATTTTTGTCCGGATTCGCGACACACACGGGCGCAGCGCTGATTGCGCGAATTTACTGCAACAGGCATTTATAATTAATTAATTATCAGGGAAACGGCGGCTCGCTAAACAGGGGATCAGCTTCGCGGGGCCATTATCAGTGTTTTATTCGAGACCGTGCGACGCGTTCGCGATTATTTCAAAATATTTCCGACACGTGTAAATCATCAACGCCCGGTTGTTTAACGAAACGGATAATTCCACCTGCCAGAACAATTAATTCCCCCCCGTTAAAACGAGAACGAGCCTCGTCTTCCGAATTACAATAACGCTCGCCACGTTCGAATCTGTTAATACGTTCGCCACTTCTCCCCCTCTTCGCTTTTGTCCCCCCTTCCTCGAACGTTCTCAAAATTCGTTGGAAATGACAGTTACAACCGTTTTATTTTTGCGTAGAGTCCGCGTCCGTAAATATTTCGTTTTCGTTATCGTCTGATTTTCTACATATATTTGCTCTGCGGATTAAAAACTACGCCAGGTGTTGATTGATCGAACGAGATAGTCCGAGCCGATGCGTATCCTGCCGGTTTCATCGGTACGCAAACACGACTTTTGTAAAAAGCTAGGAAAGTGCGCGTTGTTTGCCTGTCGGCGAAACGCTGCAGCCGATGAGTTCAGCAATTTAATTTTCCGCAAACATTCACTTCGCTTTTTGTATCTATTAAAAAGAGGCCGAACCGAACCGACGAAAAGGTAGCCACAGATTATTCGAAATTATTAAACGTGGTAAAAAAATCTCTCCTACTCGCTGCTCGACGGATTTTCGTTCGACTTTTCCAGCCACGCTATCGCTGATTAGCAATTTCCATATTATTCCCGACAATATTTGCGTTCGCGCTCTGACGTATCGCGCGAACACACGATTATAATTCTGCCAAATTTTATCAATGTAATTTATGCAACCGGGGATAGAGTTAACGCGTTTCATGCTCCTTGAAATTCTATCAGAATGCGGGAAATTGAATGCGCCGGCCAAGTTTTCGTACCGCTTTGTGAATTTTACATTATGATAAATGCAGTGCGGTGAAATTACTGCAGAGCTTACTGTACCGTGCTTATTAGAGCATTGCTAACATTCGGTTAGCATAGTTCGTATTCAATTATCTCGATTGTACAAAACTTGAAGCGTTTAAACAGACCTTTGTTCCAGGAATCGCAAACATTCAGAGTATTCTATACTTATTAACACATTATCGACCGGCGATTATCTCGCAATTTTTAAATGTTAATCTTCCATGGCTAAGGATTTTGTGATAAATCTTTCGAGAGCAATAGCAATTTGTATCGTGAATTAACTTTGAGTGCATCACTATTTTTTAACATTTTCCTGCTTTGAAATGACATTTCAGAAACGGGATCAAATTTAATTCATATAAACGGAATAACATTGTGCTTAACACGTTGACTGCCATGTCACCTGTATATGGGTGACGGAATTATTTGTTCAGGCTTCAAAATTAATTTTTACGTTAATATATTCATTGTACCAAATTTGATTAGAACCACACAATATCATACATTTAATTTTTTCGATTTCTATTTTATCAAATGTGCCCATAATTATGAAGGTGGTCTAAGTCATATATTTCTTTCATTTTTTTTACATTGAATAAATTTAGTTTAAAATCATGCTGTGTGAAATAAGTGATAAATTCATTTTTTTTTTAATTTTGACAGACCACTTTCATAATTATGGGCACAAATAACTTACTTTGATTTCGTGGAATTTGTTAGCTTTCTTGTTTGGCGTTTAAAGTGTTAAATAATTGGTGAATGACCCGGTATCCGAATGTTCGGGTCCGAGTCTGACCGCGTCATAGTTCGTCAACTGATAATACGCGATATTATTAAACTGGCCGTCGACAAACCGCAAAATTGTCCGAAAACGCAAGTTTCGACACAGAAATCCTTCCCTGGCGATTCAGCTTGCAGGATGCATTTGCAACCGAGAAACTTTCGGCCGCGACATCCGGGGTGGCACGGTTCGGCAAGTTTGAACGTCTGATCGACGTCGAATTCCTCGAGCGTGTCGCGGCCAGGAAAGTCGTTGACGTTCCGGTGATCCTGTCGAGACGTCCGACGGTCGGATAACGAGAATTCCGTAAGCTGCCACGGTAAGATCGTTCACAAAAGCGGCCATTCTCGATACGGCGCTGTTAAGCTCGGCTCAGACATTGCCGACAACTAACGACGCGACGAACACATGCATATTTCTGCTCCTGCCGTCGATCCCACGTTTTTATACCCCCTGATAAACTCGTAATCAGGAATTTCAAACTTTCAGCTGCACTAAACGATCATTCTGTACCTCTTGAAACACTCTTTAACACGTTGACTGTCATGTCACCCATTTATGCAATTATTTGTCCAGGTTTTAAAATGAATTTTTACGCTAATATATTCATTGTACCAAATTTAATTAGGATCTGTAAAATGCGAGGAAGTTGGAGGACTACTCAATATCGTACATTTAATTTTTTCCAATTTTTATTTCATTCAATAACTTTCTCTGATTTCACGGATTTTTTGAGGTTTTTAGTTGGACAGTCAACGTGTTAATGTCGTGTGTTAACTTCAATCCTTTAATTCCTGATTATAGTTTTAAAAATCATAAGGTAAAAAGGAGGACAACTCAATATCGTACATTTAATTGTTTCCAATTATTATTTCATTCAATAACTTTCTCTGATTTTACGGAATTGTTGAGGTTTTTAGTGTTAATGTCATGTGTTAACTTCACTCCTTTAATTCATATTAATTATCGTCTTAAAAATAATAAGGTAAAATTAGAAAACTCGCGTACATTGGAAGGACCTGTTCGAAAGATTTTTAGGTCTTCGCCTACCGATGTTGATAACGAACATGATTTCGTTGCGGAACCGCCATAGCAATCCAACTTGTGTTTGGGTACCGTTCGAGATCGTCGGGCAAACGCGCGATTTTACTTCTGAAAGATCATCGTCGTCAACGGGGACGGGAGTGACGTCATTCGTACACGAGAAATACCGCAACGTCATTGTCTGAGTCTGCGGTTGCCTAATCGGAGCTTTATGACCGGGCCAGCTACGTGGCTGGTAATAATGGACGTCGGCTATTACCCAGAACAATCTGTGGCTCGCTTAACGGTCAACTAACGATCCCGGCACGATCGTAGAAATAATTAATATTGGCGTGCGACGGAATTTACGCCGGCACACACAAATGCGGATTTAATATCTGCATCGCCGAGCGTGCGTCTTGACAGTTTATCAGCGCACGTCCGAAGAGCCGCCGACAAACTATGGCAGCGGGCCGATGCGAAGTTAGAGCGTGGAGTCTTTCGTCGGAGTTAGGCGGACATAGACAATAGAGAAACTTTCGAGCAATAAAATAGCCCCCTCTTTTAGCACTGGTCTACTCTGGACGGAAATTTGTTTCCTTCTTCTTTCCTTGGACCATGAAAAGGTCACTTTTCTTTTTTAAACAGTGTTCTATTTTACACTTGTTTCCCTTTTCAACAGATTTTCTGTAGATTTTTTGGGTTATGCGGGGATTATTGAAATTAGAGATTATACCAAGCTAAGTTAGAGAACTATTTTAATACTAATGTAAACATTATGTGTTAGTTTAAAGCAAGCTGGTCACCTGCTTGACTTTATTTTAGTGTTTGTTTGCTGTTCTGTTGGAAATTGTAACTATCTGAATTAGTTAAATACAAAAATCCGCTGAACTTTACTTGAGGAAACCAGCATTTTAAAGATTTTTTATGTAATCCTGTAGATTTTGGCGAGAAAATACCGAAAATCTAAGTTTTAATCCTAGGAAATCGGTAGCTCAGAAGTTAGGTGGTCTTTTGTGGTCTGTTGTTACGTATTATGTAGATTAAAATTGATATAATTTTGTTAAAATTTTGTATACATATAGTTTATGCATCTGTTTATTCGTAACAAAAAACTTACTGCAGAATCTTACATGTATCACATGATATCAGATAATTTCTCTTATATGCAACGAGGGTACTTATGAAACTCACTGTATATTAGAATTCTGCCAACGAGCCTGTTGACAAAAATCAGGTCTCAGGATCTCGTTCGACAGACCTGTCGCTAACGAAATTAGCAATTTTAATGAAATTCCCGCGAGCACTTAACGTTAAAACACGGTCGCGATAGGAGCCGGATTTTCTCGAATCGATAGGCCGGGATCGTCGCCAGGAAATCAGGAATCGAGCTCGGAAATCATTGGGAATTCGGAGGATCTCGTTAGTGGATCGGCAAGTTTCGATTGGCCATTAGATACTCTATTGTTGTGCTTTCGGGGGCTGCGCGGTATGGAAGTGCAGCGAAATGTCCTGGCTGTTGATTCGTACACCGTGGCCAATGATTTCCACGCCGTCGGCCTCGGCGACGATCTGCTCGACCGAAACACCGACTACTCGTTCCTCCCTTATTCCGATCTAATTGACCGTGGACGATACACGAAATTGCCGTGTGCCGCGTCCCGTTCGATCCAGGAATTTGCTTCCCAGGACGACCACGGTTCCTTCGTTCCTTCGGGCTCGCCCTGTGCCCCGTCGCAGCAGGAAACGATCGGAAAACGGGCGACCTTTTTTGAACCCGCGGTAATTCCTTCGTTACCGATTCCCTTTCGGCCTCGACCTTTTATTCGATCGCCGACGGAATCGCGCAATTGAATGGAATATCTGCAGATTGTATGAATAGCTCGAGTTACGATCGTGATTGGAATCCCCCCCGTACAAGCGCCGCCAGCAGCGTCGAATTCGTATCACATTCTTCTCGAAATCGTATTGTATTCTACCTTTGTTATATAGCGTTTTATTGCCGTCCAGTCCGATTTTATTGTCGCTATTCCGAGACCAGGAGATCTCTCACCGCCTCTGGTCGATATCGGATTCTTAGTTCATATTCTTTAAAATTTATGCGAAACGCATGTTACTTTTACTTGCAAAAAGATCTGCAACTTTATCGTGATTTTATTGCGATTAATAGACTGCCGATTTTTATGCAGCACAAGAATTTTGTGCAAAGATTAGCTACAAGGAACAGAGGTGCTGAACAAACAACAATTATAAGAGTATTATACTCTCTCTTGAAACAGTACTGTGGAAGAAACAAATTGTACGAACCGTTAATTTTAATGAACAGTCTAAGAACCATTGATTCACAACTAGCAATAATTTACGAGAAAACTTATCTCGTTTTAAAATTTTCAAAAATTGGCTTAGCACTAGAACTACCGAGTAATAAATAGAACTGATGAATATTGCTTTTTAATAATTACAAGATTACATCTATTCAAACCTAATACCATTTTTATTCTAATATGTGTTTCAATGAAAAAGGTCATTCAAAAAATTCTGATGAAAACATTTTTATAATTTCAGTAATTGTGAATGAAAAAATTAGTAACCAGTCATTTTGACTGGTTCGGTAGTTCTAGTGTTAAGAAGAAAGCTGTGAGAGTTTATCAGCCGAACGCGACAAGCCGCGACCGTGCGGTGGCAACGCGTATCTTGCAGCAACGAATTAAAAATCTACCGATCATTTACCACTCTGACACCGTGCGTGCCAGATAGACACGTCGAATGAGAGATCGAATAGTATGGAAAAAAGTTCGCCTAACCGAACGCGGCGTTCTCGGCGAGGCCATTCCGTTTATAAATTGATTCATTACCGTATCTCATGAACACTCAAAACACGGGATAATAAAGGGCAACACAGGCAACGATGGGAAGCCGTACGAGGCGTTCTGATATGATTGATGACGGATTTCGTCCGGGAATCAGCAGGTGCCCCGCGTGAGAGCTTGCTGAGTAATTCATCGCGTGTACTTTTACCTACGGCAGCAGGCTGTGCTTTCGAGAACAGGACAAAGATGGCAATAATTAATTGCCCCGAGGATCGATCTCCTTTTTCCCCTCGGACGGTCTCTCCATAGACAGTGTTGAAACGTTGCTGTTAGACCGTTACTACCAGGAACGGGGGGACAAAAGAAACTTCTACGAAACATTCTTCAAAAAGCTCTGTATCGATAGCGTAAACGTTCCTTTTTCCCCTAGAAAAAGCAATCCATTTTCGCAATATTTTCCGAACTAAATTGAACTCGATTCCGAAAGAAATCGAACTTTTATTTGACGTGCAATTTACTCAATACCAAATTGATCGGTACATTTCGGCAAGGAACATTACAATCGAAAGCGATTATTTTTAAACAACCTTGAGAATTTTTTAATCGCAAAAAAAAATACAGCGAAACCTCGATTATCCAAATTAAACAGGGAAACACAATATTAGAACAGTTACTTGGATTACATTCAAATTAATTTCTGAATAAAGAACAAAATGTTGGATCAAGATTGTATGAGGGATCAAGTTATCGATCAGACCCGGACATTTAATCATTACCTGCACACGCAAAGCGCCGAGACGGTCTGTCAACTGAGATTGGCATGATTCTCTGTTTCGACGAAACAACGCCGAAGAATGGTGAAAATAGCACAGATTCGAGGCGAATGATGGATAAGCAAAGGTAGAAGGAGAAGGAGAGGGTAGACGGAGGCAAGGTAAATCCAGCCACCCGCATAATCAAGTTATCACGGAAAGGTATCGCACATTAATCACAACTATCAATGACAGCGGCACACCTACAACGAGGTCCTTTAATTCCTGGCTACCGTGTGTCTCGACGTCTCTCAACGTCTTCTCCGCTCCGTTTCTGTTCCGCCGCGTACAATGAACCACCGTCGATCCCCCTATCTTCGCGATTAATGACTGGACGGGTGAACTTCTGTCTTCCTCGCCACTTCTTGTCTCTTCGAGCAGATACGGCGATTCGGCCTGCTAATGTTTGCTTTACGTCCCGCTCCGACGCTTGATCGGCCATTTTGCGATCTCGAAAACCAAACAATCTCATCGCCCACACTTCTGGCGAAATTTCGGGGAAAGAACGATCTTAACTCCCTGATTGCAAGAGTTTGACAAAGTGTCAACACTCGTTAGGCAGAAATTAAATTAACGATTGAAGAATAATGTGTTTTTTATATTCTGTTCTTTGCTGGGATTGTCGTCTTTGAGAGACAGTGTACGTTAGAACGACTTTCTTCACTCCGTGATTGCAAGAGTAGGTATCGTCGAAAATATGTAGGTGTCAACACTCGTTAGACAGAAATTAAATTAACGATTGAAGAATAATATGTGTTTCTCGTATTCTGTTCTTTGTTGGGATTGTCTTCGGCGTCTTTGAGAGACAGTGTACGCTAGAACGACTTTCTTCACTCCGTGATTGCAAGAGTATCTTTGAAAATATATGTCAACACTCGTTAGACAGAAATTAAATTAACGATTGAAGGATAATGTGTTTTTTATATTCTGTTCTTTGCTGGGATTGTAGTTTTTGAGAGACAGTGTACGTTAGAACGACTTCCTTCACTCCATGATTGCAAGAGTATCTTTGAAAATATATGTCAACACTTGTTAGACAGAAATTAAATTAACGATTGAGTAACGATTGATAACGTGTTTTTTATATTCTGTTCTTTGCTGGGATTGTCGTTTGTGAGAGACAGTGTACGTTAGAACGACTACCCTCGAGTCGATAGATCCAACTCGGATGAGGCGAATCCAGGAAATCGGTCCCGATGGAATTATCGTCGAAGAAGTCACCGTCGTGTCCCCGATGGGCAAATTTCAACGGCATCACCGAGCCGATAATAACCGGACCGTAATTTAGTGACTCCGATCCGAGACCGATAATAATTCCGGCGAAATTAAGTTAACTTTGTTCATTATAGTTCTCAACTCCCGGAATAGTTCGCACCGCAGAAAGTTCGCTGTATAATACTGCTCGATATTGAAAAATTCTGCCGGGTAATATAAGTGGCCATCACCTGACACTTTGTGAAAAACACGGCTTTCACGGTTATTAATCTCGCCGCGACTCCGCCGAATTTTTTGCTCGAGAAGGAATATAAACATGCACGAAAACCAGAAAACTTGCTAAATTCAATCGTTTAAATTTGGTGGAAGCAGACGCTGACACTGGAATAAAGCGAAATATTATGCAAAATAATTTATTGTTGACTCGCAAGGTTTTGTATTTTTGAGAAAAGAGATAAATTGAAAAGATAATTGGGATACATTCAGAATAAAACCAGTTGAAGAAATTAGACATTTATTGGCGAATAAATTCCACTTAAATCAATTTTTTAAATAAATTGCAAGTATCAGAAAATAAACTAGCAGTTCTTTGTATTATACATATATGATATAAGAAATTAAAAAATTTTATAACTACCCTTATTGGAAATAAAAATTTAAGGAATGCATGTCTGACCATTGCTCGTCTTTTCTACTTGCTGCAAACACGGTATGACAATACCATTTATTTCTCATTCTCCGCCAAGCGAAGTTGAACTATTGACTGCAGATTTGCAGTCAGCCCACACGGGGTCTATGAATAATCATAATTTATTAATGTTAAACATGAATTGGTCCCTGTGCAGGAGTTTCTAACCCCGAAACGGGGAAACAATGGGGAGACCGAAAGTTCATACGTCGCCGTTAATCATCGGGATCGTGACAATCCCTGGCCAAATATGAGAAGCTTAACATCAAACTAGGAAAATCGAAAGAGTCGACGTGCGGACAATTCGGGTGTCCGAAGTGAAAATATCAAAACCCGAACGGGTCAACGGCAGATATCTCGAAAACACGAGGGTTATTCGTCAGTGGGTACCAGTCGAATATTGAATGCTCAGCGAACGAGATCGAATATCCGTGATTTGAATTCCGCCTCGAATCAAATTCAAATTTGTGCGTGACAGAATGCGAAAGTGACACATCTAAAATTTCAGATTAAATAGAATCTATTATACGGCTCCCAGCGACCTCTGTGTCGAGCCGAGTGTCAGTCCAATCTTTTCCAACCGAGCATATCCTGATTTTATTTCTTCTCTTAGTATATTAATTTTATTCTATCTAACGCCAGACAATTAATACTAGAGAGAAGCGTTTTATTAAATAACCGAAACAGAACGAAAACATTTCACCCGCGAAAAACGTGAGCATACTCATTAAAACTAACGAGTCTTACAAAACAAAGAAAATGAAATCAATAATACGGAGTCTCGCAGAATAAAGAAAATAAAATGAAAATGTATTTCTTCTTTTATCATTTTTAGTAATTCGAGAAGAATTCAAAATTCATATGAATCTTCGAGTTGCCAAAAATGAAATTACGATTTGGCGCGTGTTAATTCCTTAATGTTTGAATAATTCATGAAAAAGATACATACCGTTTCATATGTTTTTACAAAAAGCTTAAGAGTTCGATGCCCGAAGAACTTCCTCCAGGTATTTCACGTTTTATTCTTTCGCGGTAGGATGGAGTGCTTTTTTATTGTTATTGTTGTCAAGAGGACCGTTAGATATTCTGGAAATGATGGTGGCACGTTTACCCCATCGATGAACCGATCCAGCCAGGTTCCGGGGGTGAATTCGTTAAGTCTCCAGAGAATATCCTGGAGCTTCTTCAGGAGGATCCCCGCGATCCTGTTTCAATAATCCGGTCACGACTCATCGCTCGCAGCCACAGGCGCCATTTAATTCTATTTCGCGGCGGATCCATCCCCGTACCGAGGAGTTATCGAGCGATTTTTTTTTTCTTCTCTTCACCTGGAAAAACGGGAGCCGACCGAGCCGCGTTTCTTTATCGTCCGCGAGGAGTCCATTACACCTGAGGTCCTTCGACAAAGATTGCCGTTCCATTATCGATCCTCAGTGTCAACGAAATTAATCATCCCCCTCGAAGCCAGCCAGAACCGCCCCCAAGCTACAATATTTTCACAGTCGCGAGATTATTAGCAGAGGGTGAAAATGATTCTTGCCACTCACTGTCTCGGGCTAATCATTTTGATGAAGCGGTTCTTCTTAGCACCTGTCGCGACGTTGCACGGCTCTCTAAAAGCCTCGTGGCTGCCATTTTCTGATTTTTTTACTAATCTCGAAACGAATGTTTCGAGTTTTACATATCTGTGTACTAGGATATTTAAGATACAACACGCAGAAATGCTATAGCACCCATTTCTTCTTTTTTCTCTTCTATATGATAAAACACCTTTAATTTTGCTTTCCATTTATTATTACTATTTGCTGAGATTCCTTTAATTTTCTCCCTACCTACAGTTTTGTTCTTTCTTCCAGTACATGACAGAGTATTCTCCATTTTCGTCTTCCTTTTCTATTCCATCGAATCTTTCTACACAAGAGTATCTCTTAAAAGGCTCGTGGCTGACATTTTCTGATTTTTTACTAATTTCGAAACGAATGCTTCAAGTTTTACATTTATATGTACTAGGATATTTAAGATACAACACGCAGAAATGCTGTAGCACCCATTTCTTCTTTTTTCTCTTCTATATGATAAAACACCTTTAATTTTTGCTTTCCATTTATTATTACTATTTGCTGAGATTCCTTTAATTTTCTCCCTACCTACAGTTTTGTTCTTTCTTCCAGTACATGACAGAGTATTCTCCATTTTCGTCTTCCTTTTCTATTCCATCGAATATTTCCATACAAGAGTATCTTTTTCGCGCATTTTATATGTGCCTATAGGAACCTAACTTCGTCTTCCAGATTTCAGAATAGTACTTCAAATTGTGCTTCATTCCAACACATGGCCAGTTCCCAACCGTTTTTCTCCTCGTGTATTTACCATTTGCAGCATAAATTTTATTGATATCGATAAGTAGCTTTTCTTGAGCTGTGTACTACAACAAGAAAGATGATCTCGTCCGACAGAGTCTTAGGTTAAATAAGAAACGAGCGTGTTCCGTCGAACGAGGAAAAGACTGTCCGGACGTATATCCCGCGGAGAAGTTTGATAAACTAGCAAACATCCGGACGCTTTTCCTATCCGTTCGAAAGTTTACATCCATCCTGATGAAATCTAGCGGCGGTTCAGCGACGTCGAAGTCGATTCGCCGGATAATCCCCTAAAATACTGCAAGACATTTCAGTTACGCGAGCCCCGTGGATTTCGATATTGCAACTTTCGGCTACACCTCGGGAACTGTCTGCTGGATATCGATACGACAGCTTTCGAGGCGATTAGTGGATTTCCGGTAGCCTAGATGGAACATGTATTTTTAGCTGTGAAATCATTTTGCGGATCGCGGAAACGAGAAAGACCCGGGGGAAGCTACGCGACCTATATATGTATTTATTCCCTTGAAAATCCCTTCAACTTTTGATAAATTAACTAGAGCTCCCAGATGGCGTCTTGCTTAATGAATTGGCTGCATTGGCTTACATAGAGCTGTAAGAATTATCGAAAATATTAAAAAAAGTGATAACTAAACTGCGGATGTTTATGCAATTTCCAATTTTTATAGAAAAATTTTAAGAAAGTGGAATGAAACAAAATCCTATTTTTAATGGGAACAGCCTTTGCAAATACAAAGCATATAAAAATGGTGTTAAATTCTCCCGAATTTTATATTATAGCATTTTTTGAACATTTCCATAAGCCATAAATGCATAAAGATCCGCTGTCTAGTGATAACAGACTCTGTCGGAAGCTGAGGCCTACAGCAAAGCGTAGAATTGAAGTTGGTTTTGCAGCCAGAATTAATTGGAACACACTGACGTAATTCGTGAAAATTATTCCAGTGAGAATAGGTAGTCTAACGCAATTATATTCGTATAATAAGGCCACCTTCTTTGCGAGTTTTATTAAACAACGGGAAAACGGTAAATTCGTTCTGGAATCGCAGCATCATTAAATTGGTCTCTACATAGAAAATCAATCAGTATTATTCGTCCCCTCGTTTGTTTCTCTTGTGCAACATCCAACTCGCATAATTACGAAACGCAGTTGTAGTCATCTGTAATTGGATTAAAATGGAAGTTAACGAGATGTCCGTTTAATTCTAGTAATTTATTCCGGCATTGTAGCATAAGCGATCGCGTGTGTGGGAGCCTCTGTTGCGCCATTTTTCACCGAACAAAAGCTAGAGAAACTGGCGCGTGCGTTCTCTTTGCCTCGTTTAATTTCATTAACGGGGTCCACGAGTATATTTGGACACCTGTTGTGTTGCCGAAGAAAATGCGATCCTTCGTAGAGATCGCATAATTCGCGCTGCTTTCTCCTGCATTGTTGCATTCGGAACGAGCTATCGACGCTTTCTATGCTAATTTTCCCTTTAGACTGTCCAGACTGTTAGATATTCCCCGAATAATAGAATTTTCAACGGTAACAGAATTTTTGGTAATTCGTCTCGCGTACACGATAACTGTCCAGACTGTTAGACATTCCCCGAATAATAGAATTTTCAACGGTCACAGAATTTTTGGTAATTCGTCTCGCGTACACGATAACTGTCCAGACTGTTACACATTCCCCGAATAATAGAATTTTCAACGGTCACAGAATTTTTTGGTAATTCGTCTCGCGTACACGATAACTGTCCTGCTTACCAACGGCGGTCGTGCGCGCGATAATACTCGCGGAAGAGACGTCGCGTAATCGTGTAACGATCGCAGCAAAATTTTTCATAGGGCGAACTTTAGTACGCGTCCCGTCAATAACGCTTTTACGGGCCAAAGTCCTGGGAATTTGCGGCCGACTTTTACGCCGCGCGATGAAGAAAGTGTCCATGAACATTTTCGTGCGGGACGAGCAATTTTCCCCGGGAAGAATTCATTGGCCGTTCCTACGGGAGTCCACCTGCGGCCGCGGCCCGTTTATGCAGCCTCGCCTCTTAAATGCCTCCATAAACTATACATGGTTACTGCAATAAACTGAAAGAATCTGTCTGTACGCGGACTCGCCCCGCCGGGAAGCCAAAGAAAAGAATGTCAATTAAGGCCGGGACTCTTAGCAGGAAGCCTTATTCAACGCGGCAGCAACAAGCTTCCGTTTAACCAAGTGCGAGCCCGAACTTTTCACTTTGCATCTCTGTGCTTACGCATCCCGCATTTCCCATTTACTTATAATCTACTGAACATTGAATCCTCTGATTAAGGAGGTTCTGATAAGTTTTCATCGGCACTCGAACATTCAGAACTTCGTCGCGTCTCTGATACATATTTTTGCATCGTTGATTTAAAAATTAAGGAACAAATTGTGATATCTTTGTGGCAGCTGAAGTTACACTGAAGTCATACCCACAAGTTACGAACCACTTTGCGCAACAAAAGGCTATTAACCCCTTGCCCTACAATATCGAGTCAGACTCGTGATAAAGATTCTGAACAGAGTCCAATAAATATATACAGGGTGTCCCAGTTTTTTCTGGCCAAACTTTGCCAGCGTGTTCTACATGCAAAAGAAAGAAAAAGATGTTATTGTCATATGCTCTTAAATGTTTTATTAAGGAGTTATAACTAATAATACAAAATGATAATGAACTGGCATTTCGTCGACACAGCGTACGAACGTATCATGAATATCTCTGATTGTGTTTACATAAAGTCTTATGTTTACTTGCTGAAGTAGTTGATATCGACATTTTTTATTAACGTTTTATTAACGAGTTAACATTTAAAAATGACGTCCGTTATTACGAATACAGGATTGGCATCTAACAAAAATTGACTCTATCGTATTACTAGTGCTTGGGCACTTCCATTACAAAAACCATAAATAAAATGCATATCAGCGTATTCACGATTGGAAAATTCTCGTGGCATCTCGATATGAAGTCGTACAGCGTACTAAACATTATTAGCTCAGTAGAAATCAATGTCGATATCAACTACTTCAGCAAGTAAACATAAGACTTTATGTAAACACAAACAGAGATATTCATAATACGTTCGTACGCTGTGTCGACGAAATGCCAGTTCATTATCATTTTGTATTATTAGTTATAACTCCTTAATAAAACATTTAAGAGCATATGTTCATGTAATATTTTTTTCTTACTTTTGCGTGTAGAACACACTGGCAAAGTTTGGCCGGAAAAAACTGGGACACCCTGTATGTCATTGATTTTCTTTAAACCGAAATAGAATTCTATTTTGCTATAGTTGACATATATCCTTTGGAGAAAACATGAGCATACAATAAATATCAACTATTTTTTCTTTTCTATGAAATCCTGAACGATGAAGAATTTCTAATCATTACAATCACAAAGTAAATAGTAGTGCAAGGGGTTAACAGTGTCTGGTAAATATTGCATTAGAAAAATGGCAACCATAAATTTATTAACCATTTGCACTCGAATGGCGACTCTGAAGTGCCACTAAAAATTGTTGTGGCACTATTTCAAAGAAATCACCGAAAATATTACAAAATATTTGTTACATTAGAAAATTTGTATTTAATAGATTACTAAACATTTAAATGTTGTATGTGGAAATCGGATCAGTTTCGTACGAGTAAAATGTTAATATTCTAAGACGGAAGAAAAATTTTGTTTTAGAATTGAAATATCGCCGAGTGCAAAGGGTTAACCCTTAGCACACGGCAATTTCGTGGAAAAATTCCTGGCACGGGTAAATCACAAAAGCGACCACCATAAACAAAAGGGAGACAAAAACTGGGGAGGTTTCGAACTTCCCCCGGCCGCGAGGCACGACGTTTATGGTTCTTCGCATATGGTTCGGGACCCGAGGGTGATTAAGAAAATCGCGATAAGGCGTAGGGTGGGGGAAACAAAAATCATCGTCAGTGTCGCATCGACTCCCGTCCCGGAAGGATCAATTAGTAGTGTAGTGGTAAATTGTGTCAGTGTCGGATTAAAGTGACTACACCGAGACACCATGGTGCTTGCGAACCACCCTAAGAGAGTCCTGATTGCAACCGGAAACGGTAAGACAACCCAGTGATCCTTTTTGATCGATTTCGATCGATTCTGATCGAATTGATTTTCTTTAACCCTTTGCGGTCGGCGGCTTTTTCGGCCAAGCGAGGTGGCAGGTCGGAGCGATTTTCGCGAAGGTGACGGGCGCCTTACAGGTACAAATAAAATGATCTTACAAATTAAATGATCATTGTGTATAAATGCAACGGAATTCTTGTTGATACTGGAAGGTCCGGTCTTATCAATTTTTGTGTTGTAAGGCTGCTATAATACGGTAGAATTCCGCAAATATATCCCGTACCAGAATCTGCCAGTGTATATATTCGGATGCCCCATTTAGTCGGTTTTTTTGGGTTGTATGTAATAAATGAATCCCGTCCCTTGAATTGGACGACAGATTCATCAACACAAATTTCTTTGTCCGGTGTGAAATGGTTCAAAAGTCTGGAGTTTATGTAATCAAGGTAGCCAGTTATCAGTTGCAAACGTGTTCTGGTGTTGCTACCTTGCGCTGAAACTATCTCTGCATGTAGCATCCAAAAAATTTGGCTAAACCGCTCTCTCGAAAATGTATTCGGGTAAAATGGAATATTACTTGTAGGGTCTTTTGACCAATATTCCTTCAGATTGGCCGCTGTTATTGTCCCCATATTTACTATAACTGCGATAAACGCAAAAAATTCTGCATTCGTGACATTATACCACGTGTGCCAAATTGATCGCGAGGATAACGCTGTTTCCTCTAACTTTCTTGCAGCATAGCGGTTTGTGTCTGCTACTACCTGATCCACTACTACCTTTTACCAATTTTATCTTATCTCCGTTAAGATGTGTCATTTAATACTTCATACGAAAGAATATAAACAGCTAAGGAACCTTTCCAAGTACCAATGCTGCGTTCCTATAGCTTGGAGCTAACGTAATCTAACATAAACACCGATTGGCGCCTCTCACTCGCCATCCGACCTGTCGCGCGAAACGCCGTGGCGACTGAGAGTCGCCTTCCGACCGCAAAGGGTTAAAACGAAATAGAATTCTATTTTGCTATAGTTGATATATATCCTTTGGAGAAAACATAGGCATACAATAAATATAAACTACCTTTTTCTTCTATGAAATTCTGAACGATGAAGAATTCAAAATTTTATGACGAGTTCATCACCTGTTGCGGAACCTTGAATTATAACAAAAATAAATAATTGTAACTCGAAACAGAGATTATGGAAGAGTATTTATACACATCAATCTGTTGGATTTTTCGAAGCGAGACAGACTTTGGTGGGGACTCTGTTTGCCGAAACGGACGCAGAACATTTTTAGTAATAATTGTTAACGTGTAGTGTGACCCGTCAGTTGGAAGCGTTTTGACAACACAGTCTGTCATGCCCGCTTCCGTTTTAACGGTTATTGGTCGATGAACAAATTTATTGTGCGGTCGCACGCGCCGCGTACACGCGTGTCGCACATTTTTCACTCGGTTATATCCGCAATGGGGGATATTCGGATAATCCGGAACACTTTCGGGAACAAAGCCTCTTTGGGGAGAGGAATAGCCGACCGGTACAACTAAACGTCGCGGCCGCGCTTGTTCATCGATGAAATAGTCCGCGGTTTATTCATATAATTGTCCTTTAGAAATCCGCATTTCAAACGCGCGCACTCCAGATGGAAATGTTCTCCGCAATGAAAATTGATATATTCGATTTTACAGGGCTTGAGATCGCTGAATGGCGTTCCTATCGATCGATTAACAATTGTTAATCGCCCCGCGAATCATGAATAACATACAATTTTTCATAATAAATCGCAAGTGAAAAACGAATCGTATCGAACAGAACTCATTTCTGTTTCAGATTGAATGCTTGAGCAGCAATTTGATGGAAACGTTTAATATATTGTATTATTAACTTTCCTTCCGGATGCCTCATTCTGTTCAAATGAGATATTCACAGGTAGCTTGGAATATTTTATACAGAATTTTAGATAGGTTCCCTGTGATACTTCATGATCTGAATAAACATTGCACTCACTGGAGATTTAAACATTTAAGCTCGTTTGATTCGTGGACACGGTGCTTTCAATTAATCAGGCGTGCCATCTGATTGAATGAACATACAGTCCCGGACAAAATGACAGCACGTGCGTGCTATCTTTAATTTCCTGAAGATTACTTAGTATATTAGAATTTTATTTCGGTTTATGAGAAATTAATAACCTTTCCATTTATTAGACTCTATTCAGAATCACGAATCTGGCTCGTTATTGTAGGACAAGGGGTTAATAACGGTATACGCAATTTTCAAATCTCTTTTGCCTACGAAACTGAGAACTTGCATTCATGTTTGCGCAGTGTCGCGTTACATTTGACGGGAGCGCAAGGGCGTGGGAGGGGTTTCAAATAAAATGAGCATAATGCGGACAAACAGGGGGCAGTTTATAAAAGTGAATTCCTCGCGTATGCCGCAGTACTCGATCCACAAAGAGCGAACGAGAGCGTTCGGCGTTCGAAATCGAGCCGGACGAACGGGACTGGAAAACATTGTGTCGGCCGGTGACAGAAAAAACAAACAACGCCGCCGCGCCGGAAAGAAAAACAGCGATACCGTCGCGTCGGGGGGCCCTGTCTCTGTGTGTCGGTAGTTAAAATTTCAGAATAAATTGTCACGCGACAGCCGGGCCGGATTGAAAGCTTTTCATCGGCCTCTTTTTCCGAGCGCGAAACGCCGCTGCTAAATAACGAGGTTGCTCCTATGCACAACAGATTCCCTTACACGTCCGTTCTCGCATGATTCCGGGAACCAGGCAATCCCTTTCGTTCTCCGATAATGAAATGGAAACTCGCCGGGAGGTTTCTTCGACGAAATGAAACTGGGTGACGCGCTGCAGACGTCCGGCCGCACGGGGAAAGACGGTTAGGGGAGCGGGGAGGAGCGTCGATTGAATTATTCAAACTTTCGAAGACGAACCCGCGAAACTTGTTTCTCGATTCGATTGGCCCGCCCTGAGAAAGAAGGGTGAATGATACCGGGGGACGTTCCTATCGGTTGCTGTTACACCGACAATTTTTGGCAGCGTACCTCTGTACGTATATTGTTTACTTAACAACCGTTGATCCGTGGAGGTCCCACAATGGATCCAAGCACAATTAGAAATTGTCCAGACGCTGTCTTAGATTATTTATGACACCGGAAATGTGGAAAGAATAGGTTGAGTCCCGTCGCTTGAGAGTCTTCAACCCTTAGGCTAATTTATTACCTCTAGTTGGTGGTCGAAGGGTTTGGAACAACCCTGTTCCAACAACCACTGATATTTAATCGGTACACGGTAAAGATGAATACACAACCAAGTTTATAAACTCCTTGAACACGCGTAAAGATTCGGTTGAAATGAAAGAAGTATCTGGAATATTTAGTATTTTCTGCAGACTGATAGAAGGGAGGAAGATTAAATTTAAGATGTACCAATGTTCAGAAGATACGGGGATGGGGGTAGCGACGAGAAGATGATAAACAGAATTTACAAACTGTACTCAGACATGCCCGTTTGGTAAATAGTACGGAGAGGGATGGTAAATAATGTTGAAAGTCTGGCTTGGAACTTGGTCGGAGCGTCTGGGTGGAAAAAGCGTTAGGAAATAATGGAGGAAAGTGATTTCCGGGAAGTTAAAAGCCGCAGATCAAGGATACCCTTCGCCGGCAGCCACTCATTCCTCCCGGCTCCTCGGTTGCGCGATGTTTTTCGTTCGCCTGAAAAAGAAGATCGCGAAAAGTAACGCGCGGTAGTCGCCAGTGTCCGTGTTTCACTCTCTCGTGGAATCGCTATTTCGGCTCCGCTTAATTACAGATCGCCGGTGTTCCCATTAACGGGACAGTTATTCGGTATAATCGCCTAAGTGCCTCTCCGGCCGCTTGATTCTTTAATACGGAGCCGCCTAAATACCCGTCGAATCTTTTCATCCCCGTTTAATCATTTACAAACGCTCCCTTGATATTTCCGGGCCCGTCGAAGCCACTTTCCCCATCAACCTTTCCTTTCATCAACTTTCTTATCTTTCACTTTGAGTTCGAAAGTTACTTGGTAAATTCTACTTGGAAATATCACTCGCCGAAGGGACTCGTCGATATACAGGGTGTTTTGTAACTGGTGGTACAAGCGAAAAGGGGGTGATTCTACGTGAAAAAATAAGTCGAAAATATAGAATAAAATTTGTTCATCCGAAGTTTCGTTATCGAGAAAATCGAGTTTGAAATGCAGCATGCCATTCGATAGGAATTGTCTGACGCGTCTCATCACTGACCGACCAATTCTACTTCCTGCATGTACTAAAGCACACAAACCTGACAGATCTTCAAAGTCGATTTTCTCGAAAACAAAGCTTCAAACAAAAGATGTTTATTCTATATTTTCGACTTATCCTTTCATGTAGAATCACCCCCTTTTTCGCTTATACCACCAGTTACCAAATACCCTTAAGAACAAGTTTCTCAACTGGTAAACGATTAGAGAAAATATAGATTTTTGTGGACTGATAGCAAAAAATTGTTTTTATCGATTGTATTGTGCCTTCAAAGAAGCTGAAAATTGTATTACACATTTTTTTATTTTAAGTATTTTTTGATATGCAGATCTAGTAGACCAGAAGCGCTATAAGTCCACAGACTATTTAGCTTTTCAATAAGCCGGTTCTTTCGTCTATACTCTTTCCTTCGGACGTATAATTTAAAAAATTCGATTGCTAATCGATGGTGGGTGCACGTATACTTATGCTAAGCGGAAGGACATCGAACGGTGTCGTTTCAAATTCAATATGCACCGATCGAAAACAATTACGCGCCGCCGTGTCTTTAATCAGTGAGCAACGAAAAGGGACACGGAGTATTCGCCGCATAAAATCGCAATAAGGAATATTAATGAGGCTGCTCGGCCTGCATCGTGCGACGACATCGCAGACACGGCTCGATTTGAAAATTCACTATCCGTCCCGGAATCGACATAGCCGAGAGATCGTATCGAGCGGTGTATTAAAATTTCATGAGCCTCTAATAACGGTCTAATGCCGGAAAACGGCCGGCAGGATCGTGTCGAAACAGAAATTAGAAAGAAACAGACGGCTCTCTTCGTGATTCTCTGTCGTTGAGAATGCCCAGCCATTGCAAATGACATTTGCAATTAGTGTACCGGCGCGATTCCGTCACGCGCTACTCCGCTTCGGTCGCAAACGAGAGATAGATCAGAAATGAGAAAAGTTCAAGCAAATGCGTTTCGTCCGAGCAAAAAAGTATAGGAAGATTACATAACTCGCGAATCGCCGTTCCACCGTAAAGCTATTATAGTAACACGCATCCGTCATTAGACCGTGCAAAAGAAGACTCGCATTAACCCTCCGTAGGCTATGCCGGAGTCATTAGTGACCCGTCGGCCCATTGGTGGGGATAATCAATGTGTACGATTTTCCTTTCCGATATAAGACGACGCTTTTTATCTCGAAACAAGAAAATCCTTATCTTCTGAAAACCGGTCTCAAATCGCCGGGAAAAGTGTGGAAAATATTTGTGGCGCGAGATAGAAATTCGGTAAAAATCGATTGCGAACATTTCGGTGACAGTGCAAACCCCGCCGGTAGTTGGCTAAATACGTATAAATCGGTAACTATGGTAACACGGAATGGCCAGTGCAGCGTGGGAGATGAAAAAAAAGGCACAGAATGTGCTCGAATAACACGGTTGTTCGACCGTAGCCCGGAGCATTTAAATCAATCGCAATGTTTCGATCGTGTCCGGGACTGGTTTCTAGCTATAAAGCAAGGTAAACATCGCTTAATGCGTCCGCGCGATACGCGTCCAGCGATTATGTGACTGCCGCGCGGATTATTTACTCTGCCGTGCCGATAGAAAAATCGTGTCGGCCGATAAAGCGCGGATTTGCGATCGCGACCGACTTCATAGCGAGCGTAATGTCATAACAGCAGAGAACCGCGCTTTTTTCGCCGTTTAGCCGTGTAACCGTCGGACGAGGCTTTTTTTTTATTCCGGGGGAAGTTTATTTTTTCGGCGAAATCTCGCGGCTAATATTATTTCGACGACAATGACGATTCGATTGTTGATCGAAAACAAACGGAGACCCTATTCAAGCACCAGTCGCGAAATAATGATGCAATTGGATCATCGTTGCCGATAATTTTGCGCTAAATAATTTAATTTAGGCGACGTCGATAAGAATTCTCAGGCCTGTCAAAGACCGCGATTTTACGGAAGATCTTTTGCAGAAAAACTGCGACACATATTTCAGATATACATATAATACGGGAACTGTGGTTATTCGATTATGTTTGCAAGAATTAACAAAATTGGATAATGTGCTATCTTTTTGTCGCGGCGTGTATGACGCCGAGGAGTGTAAACATAACACGACTCGGGTACGTCTCTTGCACGATAATCGACGCTGAAAGGACCCGTGTTGTTGACACGTATCGAGTAGACACTGTATTCAGCTTAGTTACGTGCACGGTAAAAGGCAAAACAGTTTGAGGTAGTAAAATGGAAGTACACGCTCTTGTTTTTGGGAAGAAGCAGCTGGAATTGTGAAAAACAGAAAACCGGTTCTCGGGACAGTGGACGAACCGGTGTGAGAAGCGCCCCGAGGGCAAAGTTCACAGGATGCACCCCGTTCGAAATCTATTTGGTTCTCGTCGATGGGGAAGCAGGTTACACCTGTTGGTATCGATCGTGGTTATCGGGAGTTCGGAGTTTAAAGCTCGGTGGAAATAATCGGGCATTATTCGCCGTTGAACCCTTTCCACCCTCGGCGCTAGGGTGCAGTCGTCTAACCGGGGGGGGGGGAAACATTCGCAAGCACACTGGACACGGAGCTTCAAATTAATACGTACTCGGGGGGCGGCGTGTGTTTTTTGCTGGAAACCGCTTTAACTTTAAAAGCTGCGGGGTGGTAGGGGGAGGGGGTGCGACTAACGTTCGATGCACTCCGGCTGTGCTTTTACCGCGCGAAATGCACCGGCAACGAGTCGATACAGGCAGCTTTCTCCACCGTGCACGAATGACTGCACACGGACTAAATACCAACGAAAACGGCCGTGGGGGTTGGTGGGGGATGGCGTTCATCGCGATTCAACGTAACTTCCACATGCGCGCCGCTCTTAAAAACCGTTCCTTCGATTTTTCGGTTCCCGTGTACCGCCTTCGAGCTCGTGCACCCCCGATGGGAATATGCACCTCTTGGCAAACTTTGTATGGCCAGCCACCCCCGCAACCAACCCTCCGGGACCGATGTCTCACGATGACTCGCAAAGAAATCGACTATTCGTGTGCTGCAATGCTTACGCGATTCCGAGTCGTGCCAGAACGATTCCGCTTTTGCTCGCGATAATACCGATTTATACCGAAACTGGCATAAACAGACTGATAGAAGCATTGCCTTATTTATTCGTCGAAGTTAAACCGTTTCGATGAAGTCGGTAACTATTCCATATGGAGCAAAACAAATTCTTCGTATCTCCTAAATTTTTTCAAATATTTTTCTCCACCGAAACGGAGATTGAGAAACTATATCTGAGAAAAAATAATCCTTCCACTTTCTACGTTTACAAAAATAGTATGGAGGAAGTAGAATTGGTTGACCACGGTCAGACGCACTAGTCGAGATTTAACACTAGGTTTACGGTGCACTAAAAGTGACTATTTCACATTACTTTATAAAAATAACAAGAATCTGCTCCCCAAATTTGTAGCCATTTGTTTCAATAATATATACCCAAAGAAAACAATTTGTTAAATAATTTCTCATGTATACATCTTTATTGTCTCAATGTTCGTAAATTAAAATGATTAGAATCCGTCATTTTGACGGGTCCCGTGAATCTAGCAGTTAAATATTTAAACCGACCGGAGGAATAAATTTTGATCGATAACAGACAGTAAAATAAAAACGGGTTGTTTCCCCTTATTTTAAAGCTAATACATTCCGTCCTGGGTATACGATAACGTACTGTATACGTTCGCAGAAATTAGGAGTGTTTCGGTGGAATTTTTACTGCACGGTCGCTGAAGCAAATGTAAAAATATAAATTTTTTCGCGGACACGATCGTGCCGGGCGCATGTTTGACGACCAATCGAGAGTCGTCCGCGGGTTTCATTCGTTTTCCAGACAGTCTGTTTTTCCGACGGCTATTACAGTTCTATTTTATGGCATATTGCCGGCTGCCGACGGAATTGTCGTCGCGACGTCAAATCGAGAGTATTCTTCGTCGGAAGGCGGCGTTAAACGATCGACGCCCGCGTCGACATGGAAAAATGACGAACGCGCATTTCCGGGCCACTTGCACGCGGAAATGCGATGAAGAGTCTAGCTCCGCGAGACGAGAGCTTCGATTTCCGCGACGGGAAGTTTCAAGTTCCATAAATGGGAGAACTGCGGAAATGGTATTTCTATTGACTTCGGGGCATTCTTCGATCGGTAGACTACCGATCGCGAAACGTAATTACGCGTAATCTGACTTTTATTGCGGCTACCGCGACCATCCGGCTATCCCCTTTATTTGCTTAAAGTCTCCTGTCGAAGCCATGTTATTTCTTTAAAATAAATTTTAAATAATACACCTATAAAAGTAAATTCTCTCCTTTACATTAGAAATTAATTCTATTAAGATAAATTTTAAATATCGTTTTTCAAATTATTAACGAGTTTCAGCAAAGTAAATTTTAAAATATAGTTGATTTTTCATATTATTAATGAATTTTAGTCAAATAAAGTTTTAATTAATTTCTGAAATTTGAATAAGGTCTCTTGCAGGTCTCTTGAATCAATATTTCTTTGTACAGTTTATAGGCTCCTTTCAAACTGTTAATTAACGTGTCCACCATAAAGTCAAATCACTATCATTACGTTATTTGAAGGAATTATTTTGTACTTTAAAATGTTTTATTTCTTCAGCGAACCCACCCAAACTTATGCTAATAATTATTCAACTATTAATGCTACAACTAATTATGGATTACTGCTTGCCATTAAGTATAAATTGAACGTAGTTTCATTGCATTTTTTAAATACAGCTTGACTCGAGGGTTAGAAGGTGAATTTTTCAATTAATGATTTTGTGGTATGTTTTGTTAACAACATTGAATTTACGTGTCGAGCAGTTCCGTTTCCATTCGTCTTTTTCCAGGCTGCCCGACGAAACATTTACCATTTATTTCGACGTTCAGGGTAACAACTTTGAATTTTTAAGGAGCTCCCCCTTGCCGGTGCAGATATACGTTTTTTAGTAGTCGTAATCCGGCGAATTCGACGAAATTCATTTCATAGCCGTGAATTTACGTGTTCTTGATCAAGACGAGCGCGACCACAATTTTATGGAAATTCGTGTCGGGAATGACGTTCTGCGGTGTCATACTCTCTCCGAAATTACACACTCGTGTGTGCAGGATGTTCCCGACATAGAATATTTAAAAAATGTGAGATCTACTAGACGTGTGTAATTTCGAGTCGAAAAATTCATCCTGCATTTTTCAGTACGTCACATTTTCGTCCACGGTCTCTCTTAAGATTTCAAAGAAACCCAACGGTAATTGAAGCTGCTTAATATTTTCTGGCAGACCTTAATACCCTGTCTGACAACATCGTATTTTCACAATTTTTATTTTCCACGTTTCTACATTAAAATTTCTTTTTAAAATCCTTTATTCGTTTAGTTCCGTTCCAGTCTGATCTCAGTTTCGAAGAATACAATTTTTACACTGCTTTCGCGATAAATGAATTTCCTTTAATCAATCAATCGATCTTTATTTTATCTAAACTTTTTATCTGTTTTTTATCTGTTGGATCTATGTTCTTTTTTATTTTGTTTTGTTTGTATTTAATTTAATTATATATATTTTTTAGTTTAAGACAGCCTCTCTCTCTCTCTCTCTCTCTGAGGAGAAATGTGAAATGGATTGTAACCCTGAGGGGAACAATAAAAAATTGATTGAATTTCCTTTAATATTTCCATTTTTGCAGCACGTTAAGCAACATTAACGATATTAAAGGCATATTTCACGGCGTTCATTGACGTTGTTCCGCGATCTTTAAATACCTTTGAAACATGCTTTCCTTTCGATCAGTTTGTTTAATCTTCGCGATAGGTCGTTTCGCTTGCCGGGGCTGGCTCTTTGCGTAAACATAGCTTTTGGTTTTTACAACGCCAGTTAAACGGCGAATAAATTGCGAGTTCGCTCACGTGTCGCCTCGGCGTAAAAGCACGCTGAGTGGACCTCCGCGAAACCAGGCCAACGGGCTGCAATTAATTATTCGCGTAGTGTTTAAATGGCAGACAGTTGCCGGTGCCTACGATTTTATAACGTCGCGTCCGTCCCCGCGAACGGGTGACGAGATTTTATGTTCGCCCCGCCCTGCACCATGTGTAACGGCCTCGAAAAATAAAAGAATTCTGTATTTTTACAGGTATGCATAATGGAGTAAGTGTGGCGGCGCTCAAAATGGCCGACGCGGTCCTCGACCACCAACGAATTACATTCTCCGGGCTTTTACCATAAGTATACTTCGAAAATAATTTACCTTTTATCTTCGCGCTTTAATATTCAATATTTTCAGAAAGTAGCACAGACATTAAGCTTGCGGACACATTTCTATAGCAATGCTCGCTTCCGGATTCCTCGAAGTGTAGACTTATTGTTTGAAAATCATGCTTCACATATGCTGTAAAAATTAGTATGTATTTCTTCTTTTAATAATTCCTATAAATTACAACTGATATACATGGTGTTTGGGTAACTGGTGGTACAAGCGAAAGGGGGGTGATTCTACATGAAAGAATAAATCGAAAATATAGAATACAATTTGTTCATCCGAAGTTTCGTTATCGAGAAAATCTAGTTTGAAATGCAGCATCCTATTCGATAGGAATTGTCTGACGCGTCTGATCATGACCAACCAAATCTACTTCCTGATTTTCTCGTCGATTTTCTCGAAAACAAAGCCTCAAACAAAAAATGTTTATTCTACATTTTCGACTTATTCTTTCATGTAGAATCACCCCCTTGTACCACCAGTTACCAAACACCTTGTAGATTCCTAAATTCATTTGCTGTTTTCAATGTTTCATGTTTTACCGATTCATCGTTGCAATATGCGCACAAAATCCGCAGCCTGGCAATAAATCTGCCTTTTTACATTTATCCGACTGATCGTCCGGCTGATCAAATATTTTCACGCGACGGTGTATCGAGTTCACCGAAAAATTCATCCTATCAAAATTTAAACATTTAAACGTACCTTGCCCGATTTATTTCGTGCCCGCTGACGATTCTACCTGGCTGGCGTATATTGTCCAAGATGCAAGTTTGCGGAGAGTATCGATCGGTCCGGCGCGAAGTTAAATGTACCATCCTACTTTCGGAGGATCCCATCTATTTCGGGGGGTCTGGTCAGCGAAGAGAGAGAGAGAGAGAGAGAGAGAGAGAGAAAAAATAGAGGAATATCGCTTCTGAAAGGAGGCATCGATTTCTCTCGGATGCGATACGAGGTCACTTGACTTCGGCAAAGGCTGCCATCCAAAATCCATAACGTTCGCCTTTGTGTGTTAAACCAATATCTCGGGATCCAATAGCTGGTCGCCTGCGCCACCGAATAATATCCTTCGCGGTATCAGCTCTGGGTCAGTGACCTGTTTCAGTTGTCTAATATTTGCTTAACGCCCTCCTGATAGAAGAGTTACTCCCACCGGTGTCAAGTATTAAACCTTCACCTCTGCGAATCGATCACTGCAATTTTATACTCGTCTGAATTTTCACGAACTTTCGACAGATCAATTAGATCGAATTGCTGAAACTCGCTTCATTATTTTATTCAACTCTTCGAATACCTTTTCCATTTTTATCATTTTGTCATAATTCAATTCGAGATAAATCTGACACCTGACGTCAGAATTTATAGAAAATCCTTCACATTTCTTAGAAAATTCGTAAAACAAGTTTGAACCTGTTTAAATTGTATTTAAAGTTGTTCAACACGTGCCAAATATCGCTCCCAGAGATTGTTACAAAATCGGAGTAATTAATGAAAGCAAAACTAGAAATTTTAAATGTATTATAAGTAGACTGCGGATTTTATGCATTTATAACAGAAATGGGTAAGCACAATTTAAAGCAGTGGACATATTAAGATGATATAAGATCACCAGCGTATTGGTTTTAGCTTAATAAAATAATTAAAAGAGGAAAGAGAATTTTATTTCACTCCTGTGTCTTGCAATCAATACAAACATCTTTTATTCTGCATGAAGATCCGCAGTCTAATTATAAGGGATGCAGTTTAAACCCTTTTGAGTTCTAAAGATGTTAATAAAAATGAATGTCCAAACCTGAGGATGAATCTCATTCCTCAGTCAGATTTTCTATTGTCCTAGGTTTCGGAAAAAATCTGAAAAAATTCTGTGGTGTTTGTTGCAGTCTCTAGTTAAATGTACAAGTGGTTGATGAAATGTTTAAAGCTTTCTGCCGGTGAATTTGGTGTTTTTCGTGCAGATCTTTTTCGTGCACAGTATCGTCGGCGATAGACGAATTTCTTTAACAAAAAAATCGACGAATTTCGCCGTGCGCTTTCGGTAAACGGTCAGGTCAAAGAAAACGAGAACCGGAAGGCACTGTCGTAACGTTTGAACAGCTCTCGAAGGAGGAGTCTAACGTTTCCTCTGACTATGAAATCGATGAGTGCTGGAATTACCCCCGTGCCGGCGGCGGCGGTGACTGAAGTTTGCTTTGCTTTACGCTTCGGCACCGAGTATTAAAAGTTTCGGGTCACGCGAACACGTTGTTGGATTATGATCCGTGATTTCTTGACGCTTTCACGGCTAGTATAATACCCTAGTAGCCGGCTTTCCCCGATTAAATTGATTGAATCCACTGACTCCTCGAACCGATCGAATTGCCTCCCTCGCGCACCCCTTCCATCACTCTTTTTCAGCAAAATCTGCGCCCGGCAACCATTTACTTTCATTATCAACTTCCTCCCTTTCGTCGGACCCAGTCACGAGCCGTGTAATCAAACAGGCTCGATAGTTTACGCGCGAAACTTCTCGAAAACAATAGGCGGCACATCCAGATTCGAAATTTCGTTCTTCCCCGAGGCTCGTGCAATTTCCGAAAATTAATTTTCTTGAGCAGATTTTCGTTGCAGAAATTTCTGCAACTAGACTACAGTATTCTGAATTACTTTAAATTTTATTCTAGTGAAGTTTTCCTTCTCATTTCCTGTAAAATCTACACTCCCGCTCATAAGTATTGAGACAGTGATCATATTCGTATTCTACTTTGTAAAAATGAAATAATCGTTGAAGGATGCGAACAAATTTTTTCTTATTTAAAAAGTAAAAAGATATATTTTCTTTTCATCGACGAATCCGCCACGTTTCTTTATTGCAATGTCCACTATTCTTGGCATCCGCGTGATTAATTTTTTCATACTTTCTGTTGTTATATTATTCCATTCTCGTTCCAAAATATTCCATAAATGTGTTTTCGAAACAGGGCAAAAGTTTCGTACCCTTCTGTACAGTTTATCCCTTACTTTTTCTATGGGGTTCAAATCTGGTGATTGTTGTGACTACTTCATAATTTTTAATGAATTGAAGTTGAAGAACTCAACTCAGTCAACTCAGTCTTCTCTTCATTGAAGTTGTAATTATTGCTGAACATATGAGGATATTTATATTATGTAGTTAATACAGTTGAAGGTTCATAATCTATACGAAATACCAGAGTTTTACTAAAATCCAGAGGTGTCCTAAGACTTATGAGCGGCAGTGTACTCTATAATAATTGTTTGAGCTACTTTCTTTAAAGGCGGGGAAGCAAACTCGTTTTACAGTGACTCGCAATAATATTCGGACGCTTTTAAAAATCGTATAACTTTGTTAATATTGAACCATGCGACTTGGATTTTTTTTTTCAAGTTAGCACAATGGATTTGCCATATAAAATGAAAGGAATTTTTCACAAAAATTGCAATTGGTCGAAATTGCAGAGAAAATACTCAAAGTTGTATCTTGCAACCTTTTAATGTGTACTTACATTGAAAATTTAGAAAGTACGATTTGTAGATCTGTATGAATTATACATATTCTGAGAATTTCATAAAAATCGGTCAACGTTGCAATGAGCTGCAGATGTTCCAAAATGATCACATAAGGGCGAAAATAATAATAAATAATAACCCGCATAAAAAAGTTGCAAAATACAACTTTTATTATTTTCTCTGTGATTTCGAGGAACTGCAATTTTAATCAAACATTTTTCTCACGTTATGTGGTGATCCAATTGTTCTAACTTCTAAAAAAAATCCAAGTCGCATGGTTCAATATTAACAAAGTTATACGATTTTTAAAAGCGTCCGAATATTATTGCGAGTCACTGTATATGACAAGCTTATAAGTCCAAAGTGCAATATAGGAATATTGTATGCAAATACAAATATTACAATCAAGTTTACTCTACAAAATCCAGTTTAACAATATTATAATCAAGTTTACTCTTCAAAATTCAGTTTAACAAATTGGGACATAGCTTTCCCAAATCATTTGGAGAGTCTCTTCGAACCATTTGTGAGCTTGTTATGTCAATAAGGCGCATTTGTGCGAACCTCTCAAGAGCAGGGTAAAGTTCCAAGTAATCACGAGCAGCGCGACAAATCTGGGAGGTGTCGACGGTGGGAAAAATTGAAAAAAGTATGGCGGTGCCAGATGGAAATACGGTTCGATTCATCCGAGAAGAGATATTATTTGCCGACAGAGGAGACGGTTCGATCGCGAGCCGGTCTTGTCCTCATTGGAGGCAGCCGCTCAATGGAACACGAATAACGAGTATCGACCCCGTAGAATGGGTAGTTGGAAGGTATAACCGTCGTGTTAGCCAATAACGCGTCATCCTATTTAACATTTAACAAAGCTCATTGCGAAAGCAATCAAAACTTGCGGGGAAGTTCGGCGTCTGTCGAAGTCTCGGATTACGCTCGGAATAGTAAAGACATCCTCGCATTTCCTCTTCGTCTCGTTTCTACCCTCCCCTCCTCCAATTCAAGCCTCGCTTTGCTTTGCTTTGCTTATCATCGCGCCCGGCTTCGCCCCGAACGCCCGGCGATTCTTCGAGTTTCTTCTTCGCAAGTTCGTTCCAGCCCTCCTCGCCCCTCGGCGCCCGGCAACGGAAATGAATCGGACTTTTACGTCGAATAATCAAGAGGCTCCCTCGAGACCCTTTGACGGGCTGAAACAATCCTTTTCTGATAAGATAAACGGCGCGGGTCGCTGCGAGACAAAGTAACAATCGTCTATTGATCTCCTCATTCGACTGGCGCGCTCCCTTAATAATCGAAAAACACGAAAACCGTTTTATTCAACTGCGTCTCGATTCCAATCTGTTTCCAAGCACTTTGTACCGGACGTCGTTGCTATGTTCGAATATATTTTTCATTTTCTACTTTATTTATTAACCCGGCTAGCTCTCTGACAATCGATAATGCACTGCGACCTCGTTTCAAGTCTATTCGAATAAATTCTCCACCAGGGCTTTAATTCTTCTCGATTTTATTATACATTCTTCCATGGATTTTCGTGGACTAACAATGTATAAAGTAATTTCGTTTTCAACCGATTTTAAATCGTTGGCTTGTTCCAAAAGTCCCAGGATATGAATTTGTTTATCAAGTATAGCGTTTCGGACTGCGAACGCCAAGTACTTGTACGATGGCAAAAATATTAATTGGAACCTTTCACTAACTGCTTTGTTCAAGTGAATAGAGCCTATCTAGAGCCAAAAATGGATTCGACGCGAAAAGGTACACACGCGACAGCAATCGCATTTTCGTTGTCAACCTGTAAACAAAGCAAAACCTGTAAACTATCGTGCCGTACACGCGTATGCGATCTGTAAACATGTGAATAACGCGAAGCGTTTGTAGACAGGCATCCATCTGATTCCGATTACGCGGAACAAAAGTCAGCTGCTTGTTAGGAGACAGAGCTCTCGGGTCCGCGACATATTTACGGAAAAGATACTCGACTGTTTGGGGACAAATATTTGCTGCGTTTTGCGCACCGGGAAAAGACAAACTCTGTTTGTCCCGACTGGAAATTGTCGGTCAAATGTCCGTATAGCTGGGCGGACAATGGAATTTCTGAAATGACGGCTGGACTGCAACTCTTTACTCATCTAGTCATGGAAAGCTGTAAAAATCATGAAGAAGTACAAATATTAAAATAGTTACGACCAGATTGTGGACTTTACAACAGAAGTAGGTGAAACACAAAAAGTAGGTGATTTTTCACGAAGAAGATTATTCGTGACTTATTGAAATTGTTATAAATTTCTTTACTTTCATTGAATTTATAGACGAAAGAAAGTTCTAACTTTGTCCAGCCTAAAACCCAACTTCAGCTTAGAAATAGTTTTTCCAAACTAAAATTTCCAGACTGCGGATTTTACAACAGAAATAGGTGAAGCACAAAGTAAGTGATTTTTCACGAAGACGATTATATTATTCGTGACTTATTGAAATGGTTATAAATTTCTTTACTTTCATTGAATTTATAGACGAAAGGAAGCTCCATTTTTGCCCAGCGTAAGACCCAACTTCAGCTTAGAAATAGTTTTTCCAAACTAAAATTTTCACTGTGGATTTTACAACAGAAATAGGTGAAACACAAAGTCGATGATTTTTCACGAAGACGATTATATTATTCGTGACATTGAAATTGTTATAAATTTCTTTATTTTTATTGAATTTATAAACGAAAGGAAGTTCCATTTTTGCCCAGCCTGAAACCCAGTTTCAGCTTGGAAATAGTTTTTCCAAACTAAAATTTCCAATGATTAGTTCTTGCAAATGACTGCTGGATTAATCGCGTTCTATGCGAGCCCATCGCAAAATCGCGGAGCATTGTGGGCCCTCGGGAAGCTCGAATCGCCTGATTCGAGGAACACAAGACTGTCGGAGGCAACATAGAAGCGGCACAATTTCGGTCCAATCAGGTGGCATTGTATCAAATTTCAAAAGAGCTTGCATAAAATATTTCTTGTGTCTGAACCAGACGCTACTCGTCCCGGGGGTTGAAAACAGAGGCGTGACAGAGAGAAGAGAGAGAGAGAAAGAGAAAGGTTAGATAAGCGAGAAGAGGGGAAGAGGTCGGACGGTGGAAAAGCTCGCGCTGTTATATGGAAAATTGAAACGCGGCGCGGCGGGGTGCAGGCGACGTCGTTTTAAATCGGTTTTCACGCGTCCAAAGAGTGCGATAATCGCGTCGGAAGGAAGATTTATAATCGATGTACCGCCGGACAGGAGGAACGATAACGCGCGAGAGCTGTCCGTGCTTTCACAATTAAAAGCCGGCCCGTGTCGCGAACAGGAGCCGCGCGCACCGGCGCTCGGCATTTTAAAATGCAGATGGAGATATAAATATTTTATTGCGATCCTCCGCGTGTCCTTCTATCCACCGTTTTTACCGTTTCCGGTGCGCGCTCGTGTTCTCGGCTCGTCGAAATACGAATTGAATTTTCATCCCTCCATTCATCGACGTCCTCGACGAAAAACTAGCTGCGTCGCGTCGCGTTCCCCGCGGACAGGACTCGGGTTTGTTCGACTTTGTCGATCATCAACGCTTCCCGCATGTCCAGAACTAAGTGGATTGTTTCGCGCTTTTGCCCGGCCGATCTAATAACGGGACCGGCGGCTGCTCGACCGGTCAAATTGGATGAAACGTCGAATAAAATTTTGCCCGCGTACCCTTTGATCTCGATTATCGTCCGCTCATAAGGTTCCGATTAAACGGGGGCCCCGATTTAGACCCTGATCGTTCCATTTGCTAATGCCCGGACCTGCGTCAGACAATCCTGTCGTCTCCGAGATAATTCGATCGGCGCAGCGTGACACGAAATAAATTGAATCGATCACCGGTGCCCCTGGCCGTGCTGACCCCTGGCCAGACTTCCTTTTAATTAATCGTGAATTTGTTCCCCGCTCGAGGTCTGCCACGCCATGAATGTATCCCGAGAAAAAGAGTTACCTCATTCTGCGCGTGGCCGAACAGATCCAAAATCTATCATTGCTCAAAACAGCTTAGAAAGAGAAATGCTGCGTCAGCGTTTGCTTGTATCCCAGCAGTTTTAATTGAAGCACGTCAGAGTTTGATACCTCCCTAGATTTCTTAACCCTTTGCACTCCGCTATCCCCTCTCATGGGACATCGTAATTCTAGCATATCACTTGGATGTCCCCTCTCGTGGAACATTAACTCATTTGCATCATAAGGATATATGAAAAGGAGGCCTTTATCACCAAAGAGATTCAATCTTTTTTTAATATTCAAATCTACATACAATATTTATTTTATATTCCCTCAACAAGCAGTGCGCAGAAAGTAATACATATTCATAGTTTCTAATTTTTGTTATAGCTTTTTCTTAAATTTGAAAATTTTATTGAATGTTATTTAAATATTGAATGTACATTTTTCAAACATTGAATTCACATTTTTTAAATATTTACTTTATATTTTTTAAATATCTAGTTTATATCCTCTGAGTATTTAGCTTATATCTTTTAGACATTCAATTTATATTTCTTGTACATGTGTACAATATTCAGATCCAATATTTTTCTCATATGAAAAGATGTGGCTTAAAAAATATATATCCAATATTTGAAAAAAATATCTATCTAATATTTTTGTGCCACTAGAGATAGTTTCGTGAAAAATTTATATCAGGACGGACAAGATCATGAATAGCTTCAAAAACCGCGGGACGAATCTGACACGTGATAATCCAATTTGGCATTTAAACGGGTCAGCCGCGGGGACGCGAACGGGATTAAAATTCACGAAGAAAAACCGCAATCATTTCTGCGCGAACCTAATAAAAGCATGCTCGAACGACGGGCACGCAGACAGCTGGCTCGATCCCCTTCCGTGTGTCGGTTCGCAAAGCAAAACCGGGAAACACACGGAGCGCCTCGGAAGCGTCGGTTTCGAGGCGGGGTCGAACAAGACACGTCGGCGACACGCACGCTGAATCAATTCCAGGCAAATAAGTCGAGGGGTGTGGGGTGGAGGGGGGGGTGGTAGGGGGTGGCAGCGTCGAATTAAACGCCGGTTCGGTAGCAATCTGGATTCCTGCGCTGACGCTTATCCGATTCTCCATCGACGGGGATTCGATAAACTGCCGGGTGAAAGGCAGAACGCGGCGCGGTGCGTCGCGGCGGTGGCTGCGGCGTCAACCGGAATCGCTTTAATCGTCGCGGCGCGATCGGCAAGTGGAACCGCGAACCGGTCGGGAACGTGCTCCGGGTCCAATTAACAAAACACAATCAGGAGCTCATAAAATATCTGGGCAAGTAGGCTCTGGCAGCTATTGGGCACGCAGCTTTGACGAGTCCTCGTCAAACAGCCACGTTTCCTCCTCGTTATCGGAACCCGCGCGGCGCTCCGTTTCGTCTCCGCGGAGCTCGTTTCGCGCTTATGCCTCGCGTTTCTTGTCATCGACGCTCGTCCCCGGTCGAGTTCCACAAAAGGATCCAATTAAATTATCGATAGGCGGCGGCGACGAGTACAGCTGCGACGCGCCGATGCGATCCGAGAGATCTACCCCGCCCCGCGCCCCGACGTCGGCGTCGTCTTCACCGATGATCGAACCCACGAGGATCCGCGTAATTACCGGGAAAACACAAATATGTTGCGCAGAGACGGCACGCTAATGCGAGCTACCCGGCTCCTCGGCCTTGATGAGACGCGCTCCACCGATGCAGCTGCGGCAGCGATCATACCTCGGTTAGGGGATGAAAATAGACTTTTTGCCACCCCCGAGAATCCTGTCTACTGCGATCGTTCGAACGATCTCCGGTTTTTTAATTTTTTTTTTAATTTGTTTCGTTAATACCGTGTGTCCCACGAATTCTGTCCACTTGAATATCTTGGTTTTTTCAAACGATACGAGAAAATGTTACGTACACTCCCGTTCATAAGTCACCGGACACTTATTAACCCCTTGCCCTACGATAACGAGCCAGATTCGCGTTGAAGATTCTGAATAGAGTGTAATAAGTGTGAACGTTATTAATTTCCTTTACACCGAAATAAAATGCTATTTCGTTGTAGTTGATATATATCCTTTGGAGAAAACATAGGTATACAATAAATATAAACTATCCTTTCTTTTGTACGAAATTCTAAACGATGAAGAATTTCTAATCATTATAATCACAAAATAAATAGTAGTGCAAGGGGTTAAAATTGGGATGCAGACGATACTTTGTTATTAAATGATCTATATTATGAGATAAAAATGGTACTTATTAATATTTTCTAATGTAGAGAACATGTAAATCAAATTGTATGTCAAAGATCTGACCAAAATATCTCATATTTTCTTTTCATCAATACATTCGCTTGAACTTGATAAGGGCGAAATTCCCTGTCAAGGCCAAAATTGTGCGACTTTCGCCCTTAAGTTTTTATCGTTAAACGTTTGTAGCTCAGTGCAACGTTGACCGATTTAGATGAAATATTCAGAATATGTATAATTGATACAGATGTACAAAACTTACTTTTTAAATTTTTAGTGTAGGCTCGCATTAAAAGGTTGGAAGATACAACATTTATTATTTTCTCTGCAATTTTAATGAAACTAATTTCTCAAAAAAATTTAAGTAGTATAGTCCAACATTGACAAAGTTATGCGATTCTTAAGAGTGTGCGAATATTAGTTGGAGTCACTGTAAAAGTATGCAGCAAAAACGGGAGATATCGGTATTGCCGTTTGCGCAAGTATTTCCGCGGAGGGTAGGAGAGTCCGGGGAGGGTTTCTTCAGGAACGAGTTGCTCGGAATTTGTCCAGGGCAAAGCAGGGTGAACGAGCATCAATTAAGGTATCAGCGTGCGGGGCGACACGTGTTTGCCAACAAGGGATTTCGAACGATTCCTCGGTGCAGTTCGGATCATCGTTTATCCGGTTATCCGGCGGCCTTGAAAAAGAAAGAGCGCGACGGTGGAGGGAAAAAGGTCAGAAAAAGAAGTCGACGTCGTTTCTTGCCCATCGAACCGAGTCCGCCGAGTGGAATCCACGGAAAAAGGTGGTCCCCGGTCGGGTCGGATTTATATCCAACGTCTGCCGGAGTTCACCGGGCACCGGCGTCTCGGAATTCGCTCGTAATTCGAGCGAGGCCCTGTACAACCCTCTGTCCGCGAACGGGGTGCGCCATGAAATCGTGAATTACGAGCGCGACTTAATTGTGACCGCGGGGCCCGCGGCATAGAATGCCCGCGAAACGAAACCCGGAAAACCGCGGACCGTCTGCTCCGGCGTTTTTGCATTTTTGATTTCATTAGGCGGACAATAATTACCGCTGCTGCGTTAATTGGGCTCATTAGAATTGTAGAATCCCGGCTACCGAGCCCCCAACTCGATTTTTCGTAATTCCCCGGGAATCGAATGTGGAGCTTCGAACCTCGAATTATGCAAACGCACGACAGATCGTAGAATTCAACGGATGGAACGACCGATCGGCTGATTAGTATTCCCTAAAAATTAAGGGGAACCGTTTATTCTGGTTTCTGCGTTTCGGATCGAGCGAGATCCCTCGATCACTTGCGACACCATTTTTACTTCGAGATCAAGATCGTGTGCATTTATTACTGACTCGATTTCGAACTTTCTAGAGCCAGAAGATTTCCACGACTCGATGAGATCTTTATATCGTTTCGATCCGAATAAAACCCTTAACCCCTTGCCCTACAATATCGGGTCAGACTCGTGATGAAGATTTTGAACAGAGTCGAATATATATATGTATGTTATTAATTCCCTTTAAAGCGAAATAAAATTCTATTTTGTTGTAGTTGATATATATCCTTTGGAGAAAACATAAGCATACAATAAATATAAACTATTTTTTCTTTTCTATGAAATCCTGAACGATGAAGTATTTCTAATCGTTACAATCACAAAGTAAATAGTAGTGCAAGGGGTTCACAGTGTCTGGTAAATATCGCATTAGAAAAATGGCAACCATAAATTTATTAACCCTTTGCACTCGAATGGCGACTCTGAAGCGCCACTAAAAATTGTTGTGGCACTATTTCAAAGAAATCACCGAAAATATTACAAAATATTTGTTACATTACAAAATTTGTATTTAATAGATCACTAAACATTTAAATGTTGTATGTGGAAATCGGATCAGTTTCGTACGAGAGTAAAATGTTAATATTCTAAGACGGAAGAAAAATTTTGTTTTAGAATTGAAATATCGCCGAGTGCAAAGGGTTAACCCTTAGCACACGGCAATTTCGTGGAAAAATCCTGGCACGGGTAAATCACAAAAGCGACCACCATAAACAAAAGGGAGACAAAAACTGGGGTGGTTTCGACCTTCCCCCGGCCGCGAGGCACGACGTTTATGGTTCTTCGCATATGATTCGGGACCCGAGGGTCATTAAGAAAATCGCGAAAAAGCGTAGGGTGGGGGAAACAAAAATCATCAGTGTCGCGTCGACTCCCGTCCCGGAAGGATCAATTAGTAGTATAGTGATAAATTGTGTCAGTGTCGGATTAAAGTGACTACACCGAGACACCATGGTGCTTGCGAACCACCCTAAGAGAGTCCTGAGTGCAACCGGAAACGGTGAGTCAACCCAGTGATCCTTTTTGATCGATTTCGATCGATTCTGATCGATAATTTTCGCTCGAGAACGACACTTCTCTCTGGTCTCGTTCGAAGGAAATAACTTTTTAAAAATTGCAAGAAACGGCTTGAATTTTTTGGTGATGTTAAAACGATTAATTTACTAAATAATGTATAAATAATTTCATCTTTAAATTGCTATCGGTCGTAATTGCGAAGAAAAAAGTAGAAGTGTCACACGATTTTTAAGTTTCTTGTAAAAATTTCTCTATAGATAGTAGTGCAAGGGGTTAATGGGAAGGATCAGATTTATATTTGTTTCCAATCTTCATTTCCGATCTGTTTTTAAAATTTCATTGAAATTCTACTTTCTTGAATAACCGTGAATTGATTTAGGCATGAAACTTCCAAGCAAAAAGATAAATATTTGGAGAACAAATTTGAATGTAGAATTTGTTTTGGTAACTATAGCTACGGGTAACGTTGAATTCTCTCGTTTTGAACATTATTAGAAGAGACAGGCAGCTCTGGCTATAGGTAGATAGGATTTAATCATGGGTGCAAATGCTTATTTGGAGAACACTTCCACAAGATGGAGGTCGGATCTCTTGGAGCAGATCTCTCAGAAAAGGAAACTGTTTTCATTCGCCCTCTAGGTGTTCCCGCGTTTCCAGAAACAGCACAGCCTGCTGCAATCTGTCTTAAAACGGCTTATGAAACTTGCCTCGACAGTAGAAACATATGATATTAGATTTGCTGTTATAGTTCTGTCCCTGGTTTCCGAGTACTTACCTACCACGAGTCTTATTGCCTCTGAGTAATTTGCGCTATTAAACAAAAATGAATCGCTGCCGTAGTTTTAATATTGCAACTTGGATGCGTTGAATTTTGCAACTGCTTCATTTAACGAATGTTACAAGTACATACAGAGAAGTAACAGTACATACTTCTGTTCTTTTGTGCATCGTGAATAATATGATCTGAACGCGTGTGTGTTAGCTTGCTGCATTATAATGTCCATTAACTTATTAAATTTGAGTTGTAAATCCGTCAAATTCTAAATAAACTTTTGCTGTAGTGAGGAGTATATTAATGAATTCTCGTTTGGATTAATTTCTTTTGCCGACTAACATCGTTATCTCGGGATATTTTGAAGGACAGTATCATCCTTTTTAGTAAATAACGTTGCGCCGATTATTTATTCTCGAATTATCTATCTCCAACGTTCTTTTGTCCTGCGCTTTCTCTTTTCATTGACCATCGATTCCGTTTGGTGGGCGCGGACTACACGCGGTTGACAGCATTAATTACTTAATTATTCCAACACCTGATAGTTCTCGTTTGATATGCATTAATTAACTCGGCGAATCTCGCATAAAGTTTAATTAGTCGTTCGTGCCAACTTCGATCCCTAAAGCTATTGTTTGTTACCTGATTTTCCGTGAATTATGCAACACATTCGCGCGATTATCGTCCGTGTCGGTGCGGATAAACGTAAAGTAAATGTCGGTGGCATGAATTGTCCGCGAATGGCCCGACCAAGACAATTAAAATTGATGGTACATTGAAAATTAATAAACCGGTGACGGATCAAAGTAAAACTTGGATATGTGCTCGAAATATACGTGCCGGTCCTATGATCCTCGAGTATCTTGGTTCTCAGCCGAACTATTTTCGTCAGAAGTAAGAGACAATTTTGAAGCCAATAAGAGTCAATTTAAACCTGCTTGGACGCTGCTCACTGCAGTAATTAGAACTGCTATTTTAAGATTTGTCTATGAAAACTGAAAATCTATATCAACACAATTGGTAAAACCGTCAGAATAGTAAAACAATTTTTATTTAGCAAAGTTCTTAAAAACCTGGTGTAAGGTAAAGGTACCAGTAGTTGACCATTTTATAGAAAAACATACAAAATAAGGTTTTTATAAGCGCACTTTTGATGAAAGTGAACCTCGGACTCCATGCCGTCTGTTGTTTAAATTTCAAAACAATTAAAACATTTCAAACCTTATTTTTTATATTTTTCTATAAAATGGTCAACTACTGGTACATGGTGGTCAACTACTGGTGCCTTTACCTTAATTGAGAATTTAAAGCAGCATTAAATATTGGCGTGAGGATAGTTTAACACTTTGACTGCCAAACTAGAAACCTCACAAATTCCATAAAATAAAAGCAAGTTATTTAATGAAATAAAAATTGAACAAAATTAAATGTATGATATTGAGTAGTCCTCCAACTTTCTTACATTTTACTGATCTTAATCAAATTTGGTGCAATGAATATATTAACATGAAAATTTATTTTAAAATCTGGACAAATAATTCAGTCACCCACATATGGGTGACATGAGTGATTGTTTTGACCTGCAGCACAAATGTTTTCCTCGATCAAAGCAGAGAAACACGAGAACTGTCTTCACAAAAGAAACTTTGAGTCAAATTAGAGAGTTAGAATGCCATAAAATAAAAGCAACGTAAGTGAAAACCGAAGCACGAAGCCAACATACTCAAAAGGCCGATCCCCTAATTGCGCGAAGCGGACCACGCACACCATAAGAAGACAATTCAGCACCCACACTCGTCGGCTCGCCGTGAAACCTCGGAGCTTTCTCGGCCGGTCGTCAAGAACATATTCCAAGCACCGGTGAAACGTATTTGGCAGGTAGTTGGACTTCGCGAGAACGCCACTTCCGGCGCGGAAGGTAAATTAGAGGGGAAGTTAGCGTCGATAGGTGGCCAGGCTCTCCTCCACCTGACCGAATTAAAGTCTCCCTCCACCACCCCCCGCCGCACCTTGGGGCGCAAAATTAGACGAGATGAGAACACGCGGCGCCGTGTTGGTGCAGGTGTTTCCACGTGGACAAGAACTTGCCGTCTGCGACTTAGCCAAACCGCGTTTTGCCAATGGACGGCCTGCAATTCGACGTCTCTCGACACTTGCAGGCTTCTCCCCGACTCTATCCCCCGGGATATCTAAGCGTGTAGACTCCCGGCGACGATTCGGTTTTTGCGGACCACGCGAATTCCTTGCATCGCTGCGCTCTCCTGCAACCGAGCTACGCTCTCTCTCTCTCTCTCTCTCTCTCTCTCTCTCTCTCTCTCTCTCTCTTCCTTCGAAATTGTTGACTCTTACCGCGAGTGAATTTTGATTGTGTCTGGCCCTGCGGAACGCCCGGCCAACCTTATTGCCCGTCCGCTCGATCCCGGAATCCACAAATTGAGACCGCTGCTGCCCAGTGAACTTCGGCTTACCCCCAGAAATCGCGTTTCGAGGCGAGGCTTTGACCTGCGGCGCAATTTTCCAAATTTTCCTGTCCCTCCTCTGCCAACGGACTCGACCGAGAACCTCTCTCTTCTCGGTAGACAGCGTTTATTCGAATATTCTTGTCCTGCGAACAGTTTTACAAATAAGTGTACAAGTAAAATGCTAAAGAAAAGTATTCTCTCGGAAAAGTTGTAAAATATCTCGCTTTTGTCTTAAAATCTAAAGGATTTTAAATTTCTTTTCTAATGCTTTAATTGGTGAAAAAGTTGTAGCAGTTTAAAAGATGCAATGATAGATCTTCACAGGAAAATTTGGCTATTTTTCCCCGCTGTTTTACCAAACTGTGGATTTTTCAAGATTTTTACACAGCATCGCTGCGGCACACTCTCTCTTTCTCTCTCTCTCTCGTTCTGGACAGCTTCTTTTATTTAATTAGTGGAATTGTTAGTTCTGGTTACCTTCCAGTCGATGATTTTCAATTCGTAGTTTTAGATTTCACAGTTTATTTCATTTTACAATCGTTATAATCATTCATTCTGAAACGAGTGGAGACTAATTTAGAAATATGAGAGTTCAATGATGCAATCATTGCACTAAAATCATCAGAGTTTCGAGTTTAATATTTTAAATTTTAGATAGATTTTAATTCAACAAAATTTTGATGAAACATATGAAAGTAGAGCTATCGTTTTAGAAAACTATTGAAATAAAATTGTATAGAAATAATGATACAATCTGAAATAATCTAATAATAGAGTCTATACTTCACCGAGTTCTCTGATGTTATTCCCACAACATTCCAGGACAGACTATCACACAAAAATGTCACGTTGAACCAAATCTCTATTGCGGTGCAGTTAACGTTAATGAATTATTAATTTCTTATCGAATAAAAATGTAATTCCTTCTCATTTTGCTTTACTGTTTTCGTAAAATTGATAACAGCGGCAATTGTCCTGTATTCGTGATGGTTCGATTTTAATTCCGTGCCGGGAGGGATTTTCAAAATTAAACACCGCAGTTAACTGGTCAAGCAGAAATCGGGCAATAATTTGGCCAAGCGGCGTACGTCTTCTCGTTGTTTGGGATCCTTTGTGAGATTAACGCCCAGTTTGAAGCCAATTCTACGCCCTCTCCCGGGTCCTCGAACGAGCATATAGCCGGCCCGGCCAAGTTTTCATTTTAAATTGGCCAATTGCCAGATTGGATCGCGAAACTGCCCTTTAGAATTGAGTTTCCCCTCGTTTCTGTCTTCAATAATCTCTTCGTCCACTGCGAACCCTCTCCATTTCTTTCCGCAATCTCTCTGTATACGTGCGACCTGTATAGATTGGCCGCATACAGAACTCTAGCGCGTTCCAGTTGGCGACGAACCCGCACCGGCCCGAAAACCGTTCACGATCGGCCGTCTTTCATCGAACCGATCGCGGTAACCCATAAAACGCTATAATCAACGGTGTCTCCTCGAACTTTCCACTTACCGAGCCATTCTTCCCCTCATAAGTCCTCGGCGATCCTCTGTGATCACCAACACGAACTCGCTCGATAATGATCACCGTGAATTCATTTCCGCCGATCACGTGCACCGTTCAAGGGAATTTCCAGTTCATACCTCCGATAGGATTATGCGTGTTTAATCGGCGGATTCGAATGTAAATGCATCGCATGGCTGTGTCGAGCGGAATGTACAAAAACCAGCGCGCACGGCGAGCCGGTGTTGCATTTGCATTAACGAGTACCGGTTCCCCGAGTAGCTCAAGCTCCTAGTTAGGCGAAACTCGAAAAAGAATCTCGGCAAGTTTTCAAATTAAAATTTTTAAACGCTTCTTAAGAGTTACACGCTCCCTCGCGCCGCGCCGAGCAAGTTTTCAACCCCCTAAAACGGCTCGGTATGTAGTTAACAAAGTCGCCGTTGGATTAACAGTCAACAGCCCTTATCAAAATGGCGGCCGATTTGTTCGCTCCACGTACGTTTTTATTAGGGGAGGTTGAAGCCATTGAACTTTCTTCTAATATACATGTAATAAGTTTATCCTTTTGTTCTTCAATTTATCTTCCGGAAATAATAACCAAATTGAGTATCACTGTAAACACAAGGTTAAAATTTTATTCGCTATTTGGAATAACATTTTTTTCTTTAACTTCCTATTTCCAGAAAGAAATGTGCTTGAAAATCCGCACGAAGTAGAATCAGTTGGTCATGACCAGACTCGTCAGACGATTCCTATCCAATATGAATTTCTATAAATTATATACAACGACGACAAAAATAGTTCAGCTGTCTATCGGCTAGCAATTCTACGCGTTCAAACTGTTTAGGCTACCAAAGATATCTAAGACTATGGCTAGACTCTTTGCTTCCTCTGTTTTCTAAGATTATTTTAACTGAAGAAGGAGACGTGGTTTAGTTTTGAATTCAGTATGCCGTTGGCTTTGAAACCGATCACACGATACTTCGCACCAGAGTTTAGTGCTTCATCAGTTCTAAAACTCGTTTTTGTGAATTATATAAAATTGTATCTTTGTTATCCAACATGGATAGTAGTAATAGTAGTGACTCGTGAATAGTCGTGAATAGTCTCAACCGATGACAGTCCACGAATAAAACCCGTCTACCGTTCGTTGACGCTGTTTTTCGAGAAGCGAACGGACAGCGAGTGGATTAATTTTACGCGAGACGACGTTTCGAGAAGAGTTTAACGTCTAGCAAAGCGTAGTCTAAATACCAGAGGCGGAAAAATCTGTTGCAGACTATCGCGACTAGTGGAACTTTTCATTACGTTCAATTTCGTCTTGTCAGCGTTTCCAAGCGCCTGTTCTTCCTCATCAGAGCGACTCATTTAATAGAAAGAGAGAGAAAGAGAGAGGGAGATGCCGCTGGACAGAGGCGGGCCCCGGGAGTAACAATGTTTATTTATTAAAGAAAGTTTCGCGTTTATCTCGGCAGCGACAAGGATCGTTCCCGGACGAAAGGGAATAAAGGACGAAGAAATTTCTATTTCCGGCGACCAGCAGCGCCGAGGTCGTCCGAGTTAGGTACAACTTCCGTCATTGAAACTTACCGGCGAGATCCGACAGTCTCTTTCTCTCCTCGATCTTTTCTCTCCCCGTTCGGCCCTTGATCTTACTTCTTGTTACTCTCCATCGGTTCGCACGTCGTTCCGAGGGCCGGAGCGTATTTTTATTTGCACCAATACAAATAGCGCGCGCGCGCGCGGCAAAATTGCCTGGCTCGCCGTACACTTGGGAAATTAGGAAGGTTCGCAATTATTGATTTTTTCCCCCCGGGTTTGTCTTCCGCGGCTTTTTTTTCTCTCGCGTTCCTCCAGGACACATTCGGCCGATCGGGACCGTATCGAATAAAAACCGATCGACCTCTCGAAATTGACAGTTTACCGAGCTTAACTTCTGGCCCCTGATATCCGGTTCTGCGCGCTCGCTCGTGTAATCCCGACATTAGGAAATTGTCCACGTTGCGCTCGTGTTTTGCGGCCGACGGGATATCGATCTCGAAAACAACGCTCGTGACACATCGATACCTCGATTTGCCTCCGGAACTCTCTGCTCCTCTGAATATTTCTTTGACCGAATCGCGTTATCAACCGTGTGTCTCTTGAAATATTTATCCGGGAGGCCATTTTATCTCTCATATAATTCCACAGAGGTTGAATAATACATCGATCGGCAAATCCATCCGCTTTGTGTATGTTTCAATCGAATTACGCTTGCTCTCCGTTCGCGGCCGACAGTATGTTCGTTACGTGACTTTCACGCGAATTAATTTCGGCCGGCTTTTAATTTCTCGCTGAACCACCGTCGCCTCTTAGGGCGCTTAATCACGGAAGTTTTTATTAAACTTGTAAAACTTTCAAATTGCATGTAGCAGGAAAATTGTTACGCGGCTGGAAGCTCTTTGACTTGGCCTACCTTCGCGTTTTCAACGTAATAACACCCTTCATGCTGATGTTGATACACGAGCATCGAACGTTTCGTTGAAGAACGCTTCTCGAATATAAAATCTGCTTTTATCGTTTGGCTGCATGTTTACGGTTAATGACAGAACAAACAACGCTCGAACTAGTTTCTGAAGAGTTATTGAAAGGTTAATTACATCCCATATCTTTATAAGCATTAATGGATGCCTTCTCTTCACTTGTCAACAACTTGCTTCGTGGCATTCTAATAAAAATAAATACAAATATAATATATATACAATTTTTATGAATTTAAAAATCAATTTTAGTATAAATACGCACATCTGAATTACAATTAAAGTTCGTTAGCTGAGACTCACGTGTTATCCACACAAAATTTAAACACAAACTAAGCGAAATTGTAAACAGATTCAAGACGTAAACATTTGTGGGAAAGTGGCGTATATATCTCTACTCGGTAGTCAGTATACAATGTTATAGATATTTGAAAAGTAACAAATTTCTCTATATTTTTCAAAAATACACCAAAATGTGGCTTTATAGAAATTTCGTGCAGTGTACAAGTCTCTGTATGCCAGTTGCATCTAGTGCTTGGATGAAATATGAAGTTCTGAAGTTCTGTGAAGTGCTGAAAAAAGTTTAACCCCTTGCACTACTATTTATCTTGCGATTGTAACGATTAGAAATTCTTCATCGTTCAGGATTTCATAGAAAAGAAAAAATAGTTTATATTTATTGTATGTTTTCTCCAAAGGATCGGCTACAACGAAATAGAATTTTATTTCGCTTTAAATATTAAATGATTCTGTTCGAAATCTTCATCACGAGTCTGACTCGATATTGTAGGGCAAGGGGTTAAAGGCCTTCTTTTTATATTTCACATATTATAGATCCACGATTTCGTCTTGAAACGTATTACATACCTAGCTGAACGGAGACGCACAGTTTTATTTTCAAAAATCTTGGACTTGTTACTAATGTTTCTAACGTTTCCGGAACAGTTTAGAGGATAATTGCGTACTCCGATCAAACGGAACTCCCTCTACGGACAGACTCTAATTCGTACGACGTTCCGCGGACGGTATAGCTCGAGGAGGAACGATTCCCAGCGGAATCGTCGCGGCTCGCGGCGGAGCCGTAAGAAAGAAGCGCGAGGGAACATTTCCTTTATGAGGACGCCCGACTCTTAAACCGGCGCAAAGTACAAAGTGGAAGATGCCAGATAGCCGAGTTCGTGCCGGGGCTCGGAGGAACGTCGTCACTGTATCTTCATCGCGTCGACGGGATCGCGACGGTCTGTTCCCGTCGACCGCCGCGCGGCAATTCCGCCCGGAACGGCGAAAGGAATTCCGCCGCCCTCACCTGTTAGTTTTATCTTTGAACGGTCCGTTTCGTTTAAGTCGCTCACCACGCAAGACATCTGCTGCCCCAGATTCGAAACGAGCTCGGGATCTCACGAGAAGCGGCCGCGGAGACTCTGAAAACTCCGGATCTCTGAGATTTTTTATTCGGGGGATTTTCCTTTCCATCCGAGAACCTTCCGGTTCGCACCGGTGACTAATTCGAGGGAGGGACGGAGAATAAAAATACAGAATGTAAATCTCTGCGAACGAATCGCGCAAAAATCATTCATCTTCGCTCGATACAAACGTGAACAAAAGCGAGTTAAACGATCCCCCGGCGGGATCGAAGAAGATAAACTGCTACGAAGAAGCTACCGGTTCGTATGAATAAAACCGAGTAACTGTCGAGATACAACAGAATCTCTGCAAGGATTTCTCCGTTGCGCGGGATAGATCGTTCGACGGCTAAAAAAGGAATAGCCGTTCAAACGATCCTGGTAATTGTTCTGTCGCGGTGGAAGGAGCTCATAGTTTTTTTTTCTTCCTCCCTCGAAAGAGAGATAGAAAGAGAGAGAGAGGGACGTTGGTCCCTTCTTCCGCAGTCTATTAAAAGAGTTCAGTCGAGAGACAGGTGAAGCTAGAGATCGTAAGAGCTAAAGGGAGAAACAGTACGGGGAAGAGAATACGGGGTAACTCGATTTACCCCCGGCGGACTCCACTTCCCTTTATTACCGTCTCAAAGCGATCTTATCGCAGCCTAAGGGGTGGCGAAGAGGGGCGCAGGCGGACGCGGAGAAGTCTCGGCAGCCACGGAAAAGAGCCATCCCTTCTTTACTTCTTTTCCCTTTTACGGGGCAAAATAGGTTTCACAGGGGATGGAGGGAGGAAGAAGAGGTTAAGAGACGGCGAACACGCCTGAAGGCCGGCCCCCGGTTACGATCGGACTTCGGCTACAAGACCGGTTACTCGTTAAATCAGCACACATGGCGAAACTTCCTGTGTCGCGGTGACCCGGCCACGCGCTCGTTACACGCTCGCTTAAATTCCGGACCGCAGACCCCTGAACACCGCGAAAGAACACTCCCACACATCCTCTACACGGGATCCTCGCGACGAATAATTACACCGTTCAACGAGCTTTTTGCTGGCCACGCCACCTTGCCCCTTACCGCTGGTAACAGATTGCACCGGCCTCTGTCACCTGGCTGAATTGTACCTGCTCCCTGCTTCGAGGATTCGCTCGTTTGCCCGAGGTCAGCTCGAGGATTCTTGCGCGATAAAAGCTCGTTAACCTCCTGTGTCCGATATAATCGTCACCGGTAACTGCGCAATGAAAATCATTACTTCGTCAACGATCGGTCAACTTGGATAACCTATTCCTAAAGGAATACCCTTAACATCTGTTACTTGTATAGCTCGGTACGTTTAGTATTAACACTTTGACTGCCAAATTAGAAACCTCAATAATTCCGTAAAATCAAAAGAAGTTTTCACTGTACACTATCGTTTAAACCAAATGTACTTGCATGTCTGACCAATGGCCGACCTCTTCTACTTGAAGAGCACGTGCTCCGTTGCGAATTGCGCTTTTATTAAGTAAGAACAATTTAAGAATCACTGGCCAATGAAGTTTTCACTGTACACTATCGTTTAAACCAAATGTACTTGCATGTCTGACCAATGGCCGATCTCTTCTACTTGAACAGCACGCGCTCCGTTGCCTTTTAATATCTCGTTTGCTTATCAATTTATATGGAATTGTGGAAAATCATTGAAGTATTAGTGCGACGTTAACACTTTGACTGCCAAACTAGAAACCTAAAAAATTCCATAACATCAAAAGTAAGTTATTTAATGAAATAAAAATTGAAAAGAATTAGATGTATGATATTGGAGTAGTCCTCCAACTATCTTGCATATTACAGATCCTAATAAAATTTGGTACAATGAATATATTAACGTGAAAATTCATTTTAAAACCTGGACAAATAATTCCGTCACCCACATATGGATGACACGTCAGTCAAAGTGTTAAATACACCGCTTAATGGGTTAATGTAACTCGTCGATCCATCATTAGAAAATTAACACGTTAAGCGCCAAACATTAAGCCCAGAAATTCTTACGAAATCAGAGTAATTTAATTAATGAAACCACAACTAGAAATTTAAAATGTATTATAGGGGATGCTGTCTTAAACCTTCTGAATTCGAAAGAATCCAATAAAATTCGGTTTAGCTGGATATCTCATAATAAATGTGAATTTCTAAACCCAATCAAAAATCACTGTCAGTCATATGTGACTGACGTGGCAGTTAACGTGTTAACCCCTTGCACTACGCCGAAACTCTGAAAAAGCCGTGCCAAACTTGTCCGCCGGAATGGGCAGACAATTAATAAGTCACGAGTCAGACTCGTGATATTCAATTTTGGGACAAAATTTTCATCACGAGTCAGACTCGTCAAAGTAGTGCAAGGGGTTAAAAAAAAAATATATGTTTACGTTGTTCAATTAATTTTGGTCGAAATCCTGTCGAACGCGGCACGGAATGTAAAATAGCAAAAACGTACAAGTAATTTCAAAATACCGTTGCGTTAGTGGATTAAAATTATTAAGAGAAGAAACGCATGACTATGTGGCTTCCGTAGCTTGCAATTTGAGCAGAATGTGCATCGATTGCGCGGGAAGAAGGTTGGCGGAGAATCGTGGCAAAGAAATGGCGAGCCATGGGGGCCGGAAGTAGCAGTTTCGCGAGTTGGTAATGTGCAGCGTAATGGCGGCCTATCATCGCGGAAGTCCGCGACGTCTCCATGGAAGTCGGTCGGGCACAATTATGCGATATCCGATTCTAAGCGTTTCGCCGTAAATTACACGGAATAATATCGTTTCGCGATAATGGCTGATAATCGAGTTATAGCGTGAGAGAGGGGGTGCGAGCGCGCGTTGCGAACGGAGCCCGGGAACGAAGAGGAGTTTGACTATTGAATTACGGGACAGTTACACGGAATAATGGACGCCTCGCAAAATCCTGCAACTTCGACAGTCGCTGAAAGCGGCCGAGCGACGCGTTTCCCGATCCCCGCAATGACGGGGATTGCTGTCTGTTTGCGCGTTGTCCGCCGATTTCGGTAAACACGGCACGAGCACGCGGCCCGGCAACGTGTGCTACATCGTGATCACGTGTGATCGAGTGCACTTCGATCCCGGGCACGTCCCACGAGGATACTTTTGAAACGTGTGTATGGAAAACACTGGCCACCCCGTGAACATGCTCCGTGATTTTCTTTTTCGGCCGTCGGGTCAATCGCGGCCCTTAACGACCCTCGCAATGCGGCCATTTTGCAGTCGACATTGTCCAGGGAACTTTTGCAATTTAGCTCAGGTCTGAAAGATTCCTATACCACACGCTTAATTCTATAAATGATCTTGATTAGCTCGGATCATATACATACAGTAAGGAGCAAAACTATACACACATACGACACTTTAACACTAGAACTACCAAGCACTAAATGCAACTTGCACACATTCCCTTATAATAACAACAAAATAAGATTTGTTTAGATTTCGTATCAGTTTTGTTTAAACATCTACTTCGATAAAGAAGTTTACTAAAAAATTTTCTCATGGAAACATATTTATAATGTCAATATCTCTAAAAGAAAAAATTAGGAGGAAGTCATTTTTACCCATCCGGTAGTTCTAGTGTTAACAAAAATAATTTTTCATTCAATATTTGCATGTAGAATACAAAAGAAACAAAATACTTAGTGTTATCTACAATCTTTTGGCTTTTCAAAACAAACTTAACATTTGTGATATTATTATTATTTCGCTTCGTACAATTTTTTTTCGTGTAGTCAGTTTTGCACCGCACTAAGGTTCTCGGGATTAGGAACTGTAAACAGTATCGAATAAGAAATTATTTTTGTTATAAAATGTCGTATGTGTGTTCAGTTTTGCTCCTTACTGTATATACGCCAATGATGCAAATGGGTTAATGGACATACTCAAGTGATTTTTTGAGAACGTTTCTATCCGGAACGTTGCGAAGAATTTCCGCTGCCCTCGCTCTCGCGTGCACTATAGAATTACCGTGGCGACGGGCCATTGAAAAACCGGCGTTCCCCGCAGGTTCTCTTTTCTGGCGCAGGGTCGTAGATAGAGCCCGGCCGCGTCTGGTTTGAATTTTGAATGAGCCGGGAACACGGGAACCGAAACCGGCCTTGTTATTGGTGCTCGAAGACTTAGCTGGCCTTCGGGGATCAAAGATTCGAAAGAGAAAGCCCCGGCGAGCACGGCCTCTCGCCAAAGGGAAATGGTAACGTGTTTGTTCAAGATTCGCCCTGCTGAGTAGGTTTAGGCAGTGGTTACACACAGCCGGAGAAAGGAGATTGAGAGAGCGCACGGAAGATAGACTGGAAAATGAGGGTTCTGCGGAGTTCTTCTGGATAGCTGTTCCGAGGATAGGGCCAGGCGTTGCCCTTTGAGAATTTCTTGCCCGGCCGGGGAATTGTTTGGATGATTGGGCTCCTTTAACGCGTTCCGACTACGAGCTTTCGTTAAACTCGAGCGACTCGATCGATATGTTTGGTATACTCGCGAAAAATTGATCTCATTAACCCTTATACAGTCGAGTCGGAAAGTAAGTTAACATTTGGTGATATGTAGGCAATGAATATGATGAATAAAATCAAGTTATTGTATTGTTTTTATTTAGGAGGTGTAAGGAAATAAACAAATATGTTAGTAAAACATATATTATCATTATTAAAGATTAAAGACATGTCATATTCATTTGCCTGCATACACCAGTCGTTAACTTACTTTCCGACTCGACTGTATTAGTTCCTCCCATAAGTTCATGCCGTGCATATGTCTATATTATTCATCATTGAAATGTATTTTAACCCTTTACACTCCGCTGTCCCCTCTCAGGGGACATTAAAGTTTATTAGCGATTACGGGGAATTAATTTATTCCAGCGCAACTTTAAATAAAATATTGATTTTTTTGCAAATATATATTCCTCGATGTCAACCAATTCATATAAGTCCAATATCATTATAATACGTTACTTGGTTCCAAAATTATACTAAATAATACGAGGATTTGTACATTTCTGCCAGAATGGTTCGGAGTGCAAAGGGTTAATGAAAAACAACAGAAATTTTATAGCGATGTCTTTGCCAAAAAGGTCAGAAGAGGTTGTAGAATGAAAGGATGATTACATATTTTATTTTCAGAATTTAAATGGTGCGAGAGTAAAGGCATGAATTTATGGGACAACCTAACAAAATTGGATCGTTCGAGGTACAAGTGTCCTTCTCTCTTATCCCCTTGCACTACTATTTATTTTGTGATTATAATGATTAGAAATTCTGCAACTACAACGAAATAGAATTATAATTCGGTTTAAAGAAAATTAATAACTAGACAGCGGATCTTTATGCATTTAGAACAAAATTGAGTAGATAAAATTTGAAATTGTACGAAAATTTAAAAAATTTTAAATGTCGATATACTATTTCTGGTCTATAAAAATCAGCAAGTGAAGAAATACCATTCTACTTAGTTTCTATTTCTTGTAATCGATGCAGACAATTTCTATTTTGCATAAAGATCCGCACTCTATTAATAACATACGTGTTCAGAATCTTCATCACGAGTCTGACTCGATATTGTAGGGCAAGGGGTTAATGTATCTTTGACTCTCGATTGGTTAGAAATAATCTGAGCGATTATTTACGGGAGTCATTTCGAGATTCGAAAAGTGGCAAAGACCATTTCTGTGGAAGACCGTTCCACGCAGGGGGCATAAAACAAGGACCGTGTCAGGAGAATGCGCATCGATTTTAATCTGTATTAAATCGGACTACCTGCGAGGAGGAATGAAAACCAGTGGGTCTAACTCAGGCGGCATCAAATTCTGGCGTCTCAGCCTATTCAAATATTCGAGGTGCTTCGGGGTTCGCCGTGAAAGCCAATTTTATTTGACCACGAAAAAGGATCGGGCGAAACTTTGTCGCCGGATCGAGTGGATTTTACGTCGGAGCGAGAGTCCGTCGTTTCACTTCGGCTCGGTGTCGGTGGCGGTTCCGTGCCCGAAGTGATGGCGCAATAAGTGGATAAGAACATTAGTGTAACATCCAGCCTAGATCTGCAGGAACCTTAATGGCCAGTTTAAGAAAAAGCTTTTAAAGGAGAGGCAGAAACGTTACCGCTCATAAAATTTTAAAGCGATTTGTTCCTGTTCTACGCCCGGCTGCGGCGGAGTTTTATTGTCGCGGCCTGCAAGCTCCATTCCGCCTTCCCGTGTTTCCGCTTACATCATGCGAATTCTAATGGGCCATCGGTCCTCTCGCTTTCTCCTCTCCCGCATTTCTCCGACCGTCTTTTTTATTTAACCCCCCACCCCCCTACAGCCCGCTTTTACCGTTCCTTTTCTCTTCGCTGGCTAATACATTCGGCCGATCGCGAGCAATTGCCGGGAGTGTTATGAATAATCGATGCTTCGGTTTTGCTACGTGGTCCGACGACTTCACCGTAATTATTCGCAGCAAGCTCGATTTGTATCGGATCGTTAGAATAGCTCTCCAAAGAGTTGCGGGAAAATGTTTCAGCTGATCTTGATAGTTAAGCTGTCTAGCAATTCTACGTGCAAGAACAAGTCGATACGAAGGAATAACATTTAATTGTTTAACTTCCTATTTCCAGAAGAAAAATGTGCTCAAAAGTAGAATCAGTTGGTTATGAACAGACTCGTCAGACGATTCCTATTTAACATGAATTTATATAAATTCAATGAAGCGTTAATCACCAGTCCAGCAACTACAAAAATGCAATGGGATCGAAGTAATTTTATTAACATTTTTAAATATGGTTAAATCGACCAGTTATTTGCTGCTTAGGTAATTATTAATTTTGTCATACATTGAAATCATTCGAATTAAATAGCTCGACAACGAGAAAGAATTGAATAATTGATGAGGCGCTATGAATAACATTTTTTTGTTTAACTTCCTGTTTCCAGAGAAAAATGTGCTTGAAAATCCGCACGAAGTAGAATCAGTTGGTCATGACCAGACTCGTCATACGATTCCTATCCAATATGAATTTCTATAAATTATATACAGCAACGACAAAAATAGTTAAGCTGTCTATCGGCTAGCAATTCTACGTGCAAGAACAAATCGATACGAAGGAATAACGTTTAATTGTTTAACTTTCTGTTTCCAGAAGAAAAATGTGCTCCAAAGTAGAATCAGTTGGTCATAACCAGACTCGTCAGACGATTCCCATTTAATATGAATGTAAATAAATTGAACGAAGCGTTAATCACCAGTCCAGCAGCTACAAAAATGCAATGGTATCGAAGTAATTTTGTTAACATTTTTAAATATAGTTAAATCGACCAGTTAATTGCTGCTTAGGTAATTATTAATTTTGTCATACATCGAAATCATCCGAATTAAATAGCTCGACAACGAGAAAGAATTGAATAATTGATGAGGCGCTATGAATTATTCGGGATCGTTGTAGTTACAATAATTCATGCATTAGATGGCTTTATTTTACAATAATTCCCAGCAGTTATGATTATTTATTAGGCGATTGCCAATGATATTGCATTTACTATGCACCGCAGAATCGAAATAATACTTGCGTAAAGAGAAAGGGAGGGCAGATCGGTTCAAGAAAAGAAGTAAACGAGATAAATAAAGTACAAAGCGAAGTAGTAGCAACGTTGCTTCAATCAAAGCAGCGATAAAGTGAAAAATAAACGTGACGTTTATGGAACGAAGTTCGCCGGAGGATGCAGTTGTAACGTGTGCTAAGTCTGAAAATAAAAAGCGACACTGGTTATAAACCGATGATATTTATATTTTTATCGAAGAATAGTCCGGTTTAAGAAATTTTCCCGTTAAAATAATCTCCGAAAATGGGACCTCGAAAGAAAATAAAAAGCAACACTGGTTATAAATCAGTGAGATTTATATTTTTATCGAAGAATAGTCCGGTTTAAGAAATTTTCCCGTTAAAATAATCTCCGAAAATCCGCAGTCCATCAACCCTTAAGTGGAATACGAGACCCGATGCTACCGCCACTTAAATTTATGTAACTATTTGTGGATTCAGAAGACAATTTTACCATCTCGTTCCCATGTACCATAAGGAATATTAGGTACAATTCGAGGGCACAGCTTCGCAAATTCTACGGGGCAGGATCGCTATGAAATTTCGAGAGCACCGAGCGTTTATCGCGACGCGTTCCCACGCGATCCCCGACGAAGACAGAGGCGGCCAATCTCGAATGAAATTATAACGTCGTGACATAAAAACAATTTATCCAAGATTGCGGAAGTTCCGGGTGTAAAAGCGTATCGTGCGCGACGAACGCGTCGAAAAGCAGTTTCGTTAAAATTCAATCTGTGGATGGTGTCGAGACGTCGGTTCCCCTGCTCAGTTTCGAAACTAGTTCCCCGGGGGCGGAACTATAGTTCCCGGAGACCCATTACTATTTCCAGGTTGTTTCGGTAATTTCAGTCGAGTAGCTACTTACCTCACGGCGAAGTTAACCGTGGCGAGGGGCGGAGGGGAGGGGGGGGGGGGGTGCAAGGGCGAACGCGGCCCAGGGAGGCGTTCCAGTGATAAATTCCGGATCGTACGGGCGAGAACTCGACTGGTTTTAATTAGCGTGATCAGTCTGAGTGCGTGATCTCGCAGTTCAAACCTTCCGGAAGCTTTCCCCCGGCGAACTCGTTACGTCGATAATTCCTGTTTCGGCGCGCGATCGCTCGCGACGAGCCGATTACATTCATTAGCTCGTGCAAGCCCGCAAAACCCGACCGTCTGCCCACTTAGAACACGATCAGGACGAATGTTTTCCACGGTCGCTGTTTACGCGGCTCCCACGGCTCTGAACATTTTCGTGGACTCGACGCGAAATTGCAGGGCTCCCGGCGAATGTACACCAAACTTTTTCCCTAATTCTGCAGATTCGAGCGAGATTCGCTGAAACTACAAACAAGTTCCCGTGGCACGTTAACGCTGTAACGCAACTGACTGGCTAGTTTTTAATTCCGTTTTCATATAAATCACAAGGCAGGGTCTCACAGTCGATTCAAAGGAGAGACTGCGAAACGTCGGACGGAGTTGAAATTATTGCATACAGAGAAATTAAATTTTCTCGAAAATAAGGCGTCACGCAAACATCGAACAGCGTTTAACCCCTTGCACTACAATTTATTTTATGATTACGATGATTAGACTTCTTAGACTTCTTCTTTCTTCTTAGACTTATTAGATTTTACTTCTTTAAAATTTATATTTATTGTATAACCACGTGTTCTGCTCTTCTTTCTTCTTAGACTTATTAGATTTTACTTCACCCTCATATCTAACGGAATAGTATAAACACAAAAATTTATATTCGCCATTGTGTTACGTATAAAAAACAGTACTACTTTTTACTCTTCCATTTCTTTCTAATATTTACTATTTACAAGAAAAACGCTGGCTAGTAATAGCGTGAACACCCTGTATAGAAAATTCTATTCGAAGTCTTCATCTATCCACAAAGACACATTGTAATAAATGCCCTACTTAGTATATGGGCCTTCAACTACCTCTTAACGTAGACTCGCTCATAGCGATGCCAAATATTGAAGCTTGTCTCAGTATTAGTTCCTTTTTCAAAAATTGTAATCTGTATATTTAGTGTTAACGGATATTGTCATTGTAATCACTTGTTTTATTATTCTATTCTTCTTGTATTATTTCTGTATTCTATATTATTGTAACGCGAATATTACCGTAAAGCGAAATAAACCCAAAAGGGTTTCAAACGCTTAATAAAAAAAAAGTCTTCATCTCGTGACTCGATATTACGGTGCAAGGGGTTAATACCGGCGTGCAGCATCGTTTTTTTTTTTATCTCAGCTCGCGAACGAAAGACTGAAGGCGACCCGGTTACGTGAGAAACAGAGCGCCGGTATCGCGACACAGCGAGAGAAGAACGGGCAATGAAATATTCAATGGAGTTTCCCCGACCCAGATTCTATTTTTCATTGGCTGGGTCGCGGGAATCGGGACCGAACTACTAACGCCGTTATATTTAAGCAACGACGTCGAACCAGCCCGGGCCCTTAATTTTTCAAAAGCGTGCTCGCGCGCGAGCTGCCGCGTATTAGTCCGCCTTTTCATGTAACCGCGACGCCCCGACTCAAAGGATAAATGTCGGCCGGATACAAGCGGCGTTCATTAGCACTTACGAGGACATTAGACGGCAGGCAGGCAGCCGGTTTAAAGTCAAGTCTCGCGTCGTCCATTAGCGGCCCCATCTTTTGCATGTTACGAACATGCCGCGTATTAAGCTGCCGGCATGGCACGCCGCTCTGTCCCCTCTCCCCCCCCCCCCTGGGCACGTACGGCCGTCCCTTTGCCGCGGAAAATGCGGCGCACAGACCCGCCTGGAACGCGATTCGCCTAATTACCAGACGCTTCAGAATCACACGGCTCCTCGAGTCATCAGTCGCCAAAGGGAGGCCTCGTTCTTGAACGTTGCCGCACCGTCTGACTAAACGCCGGCTCGTACTACTGGCTCTCGCTCTCTGCACCGTTTCAGAACCGAGATGTACCAGCCGACCGCGGCCGATCGATGATTGGGGTCTTTGTGGCAGACGAGATAATTAGGGGAAAGTTGCCAAATGCCCGCGAATTAATTCGTTGTTGCGCTGCCGACGCTGGACTCCACCCCTTCCAAAGATTCGCATTTTCTTTTTTGAATACCACGACTATTATTTTATTATGTTAGTCTTTTCATTCGGGACGAGTTTATTCGTCGTTCGAGCTCAATATGAAAATTTTGAGACTCCGAGGTCCGATAAAAATGTTCCCTTTTTATCATCTAAAAATAGCAGAACAGTGTTCACTGATTGCTCGAAAATTCTCACTGTTTTGTGTTTCATCCGCCCATCTTATTCACAAGAAAATTGGTCTGGTCAAGTATAAAACTATAAAGACACTGGAATAATTGAATAACACTGTTATATTATTTTCGAGTCATTAAAAATATTAAAAGAGAAAACGCATATTTATTTAACTTCATTTTTAAGAGCTTCATATGAATTGTCCAAAAAGAAAATGATCTAGGATTTTATTCTGGTCAAATATAAAACTATAAAGACACTAGAATAATTGAATAACACTGTTACATTATTTTCGACTCGTTAAAAATATTAAAAGAGGAAATGCATATGTATTTAACTTCATTTTTAAGAGCTTCATATGAATTGTCCAAAAAGAAAATGATCTAGGATTTTATTCTGGTCAAATATAAAACTATAAAGACACTAGAATAATTGAATAACACTGTTACATTATTTTCGACTCGTTAAAAATATTAAAAGAGGAAATGCATATGTATTTAACTTCAATTTTAAGAGCTTCATATGAAATGTCCGAAAAGAAAATGATGTAGGATTTTGACGACTTTGTCTGTCTATTGAGTTCTCCATTCTACTTCTCTCATTACAGTAGATCCCTATTTTACTCGTCTGAGCATAGAACACCTTGTTCCACAAGTCCGATTACAAGCCTACCCTGTTCCACTTATATAGTAATTAGTCTTCCCTGAATTACTTCTCTAATTACGGGTCTCCTTCTACCTGTCTGACCCAGATCGATTCTATTCTACTTTTCTAGCCACGGGTCAGCCTTGTTTCAGTTCCCTGATCATAAATCGGTCATGTTCTACTTATCGGTTCATTTCTCGTAGCCATTCTACTTGTTTCATGACAGGCCAACTTTCTGGCCTTTGTCTGGCTATTGGATATGTCCTTGTACTACCTGTTGGATCGTAAAGCTGTTCTATTTGTCTGAATTCCTTCTGTCTGACTATCGCTGTACCTATTCTACTCGTGTGATTACATTATCTGCTCGCCTGTCCTTCAGAGTCTATTTCGTATATTTTTCCAATTATTACGAACTTGGAATGGTGCATTAAAAATACAATTAGTACGAAATTTACTGAAGATTGGAATTATCATAATTATAGAAACGAGCAATATAGCTCAAATTGCATATTAACCTTTGGGGGGAATATTCTTTGGCGAAAAATGATGCAGAAGAATCTTTAACACTAGATGTACAATTATTGAGATTCTAAAGACGCGTCCATGAGGAATTATTCAACAAATTTATTTCTTTGGGCGTATGTTATTAAATAAAAAATGGGTAAAAATTGGGACCCATATTCTTGTTATTTTTATCGAGCAATGTAAAATAGTTACTTTTAGTGCTCCGTGAACCTAGTGTTGAGAATGTATTTCTTCAGAGCAAGGAACTATGCCAGTAATAAAAAATAATAAAGAATTCGCCAGTAAAATAATATTATTTTTAATTAGTATTAGTGTCGGAGGACTTATTTCTTGGAGCCGACCGAACGCAACAGAAAAGCAGTCGCATTAACAGTGGCTGGTTAATTATGCACGGAAACTAGATGTGAGAGCGATGTTTCGCTAAACATCGAATTTAATACTGAAAGCGGCGCTCGTGAAAATTTAATGGGAAAATGAGCGGGACTGCGCCTGGTAATGATTTCACGGTGCATCCTGTAGCCTCTAAATATATTATACCGGTAACACAGTCATGTAGACGTGATTGTATCGCGTCCGAACAGAGAATTCCATTTTATATTTTTGTTTGCGAGATCGTCTCCCCGGTAGTCTCTCAAAAATGATTAATACACTCCGATTAAATTGTACTTGTCGAACAATTTGTCCCTCAACGAATCGTCGGAGCCACGCACTTCCGTTTCCATATTTCTAATTATAGCACGGCCCTTCGTTAATATTAATTGATATTAATTCTATTCAACGCGTAATCCCATTACCGTACATTCACGATCAAAGAATCGTTACGTTGATGATTTCCGCGGTATTAACGGGGCCACGAAGAAAGCCTATACGTATTAATTATTCGCTTATCTCTTCGTCTCTTAATCCGCTGTAAACGTAACAGGATTATGTTAACGCGCCATATATTGTTAACACGTTAAGTGCCAAATATCAACCCCAGAGATTCTTACAAAATCAGAGTAATTTAATTAATGAAACCAAAACTAAAAATTTAAAATGTATTATAGGGGATAATGTCCAAATTATACAAAATAAGTTGGAGTTTTTCAATTCTAGATTGCATCTGTAGCGCTTTTTCGTAGCTATTTACAGTTGAATCGGAAAAAGTTAGCTTCTCGAGATTAATCGAGAAATCCAGAGGTTTCTAGAGGCTTCTCGTCGGACGAGAACCCTGTATCTCTATCGCGTGCGATCAAATTTTACGGGATCCCGAATAAATCCGTAGGATCGATCAGGTCCTCTACATCTAATGAAATCTTAGCCTTCGGAGGTCTCATCCGATCTGATGGGACTCCACTGAACAGTTTAAGACACCGTTGTGTCCCGACCGTCGATGGCTCCGCTGTTAACCAGCTGGTCGGACTCTGGCAGATTCCTCGAAATCCCATTTGATTGGCAGACCACCTCGAACCTCATTTGATCTGTTCGGAGACTTTGGTAGATTCCCTTCGTGCCATCGGATCAGTGTCTGCTAAATCCAATCAGAATTGGTAAAATCCAACAGAGTATCAGACTCGTGTTATGCTGCTCCCGGATTTCGAACAGTTTAATGAAAACTAACAGAACCCCCGAGGTATCCCGTTGGATTTGTACATACTGGGCCGATAGCGTCGAGTCTAGAGTTCATGGAGATATCTCAGCTGAGCTCGCGAAGCCGTGGGACACCGTGACTCACTAATAACCTCGTCTGTGCGATAACACGGTTACCGATGCGCAATCCGAATTACATATAAATACTTATATATTGTATTTTACCGCAATAATTTTATGTAAGAACTCACCAGAAATGAATAAAGACTATGTAATGAAAAGATCTATCTGCGTATTTAATTTTAGAGCCCTCAATTTTCCCGAATTTCCTACTTATTTTCACTATCATAGTCTCCTAACTGAAAATGCGTTTTTCGGAAATTTTTCGAACGTCTGGCCTGTCGTTGACTTGTACTACTGTCATTTCCGAGAATTTCCGAAAATTCCGAGAATTTTCGAGCGTCTGGCCTGACGTTGACTTGTACTACTGAAATTCGAATACCTCCTTCGATATCATGTTCTCCTAATACAAAAGTCGAAATTTTCGAAAATTTTCGAAATTTTTCCGATTTTTCGGCCGTCTGACTTGTCGTTGACTTGCACTACTGAATTCCGAAAATTTTCGAGCGTCTGGCCTGACGTTGACTTGTACTACTGAAATTCGAATACCTCCTTCGATATCATGTTCTCCTAATACAAAAGTCGAAATTTTCGAAAATTTTCGGAAATTTTTCGACCCTCTGGCCTGTCGTTGACTTGTACTACTGAATCGATTCCCGGAATTTTCAAAAATTCTCGGAAATGACAGTAGTACAAGTCAACGTCAAGTCAGACGGTCGAAATTTTCGCTCGAATTTCAAAAATTTTGATGTTGCCCAAATTTTTCGATGACATTAATTTTATTCTTATATCTAATATTCGTGCCAGGGTGGAGAAAGAAGAACACATTGACTGTTTCAACAAATATTCTTTATTTTCCACCAAATAAATTACAATTTTATCGTGTACATTACAAAACAGAATAAGATAGAATTAAAATTATCATAGGGGCTGTTTCGCATGCAGTTCGAGCGGTACTGTACAGGATTCGATCGCGTTTTCGTTTTCTTTTTTCGTTGCGAAAGATCGATTGTCTCGAACGGTGTTATGATACGAGTAAGCCGAGCTGGTGAAGAATATCCGACTTGTCACGTGTATCCGATCGCGTGGCACGCGGTTGCCGCGGGTAAAATGCAGATACCGGGTACGAACGGAACACAGCCGGTCGCCAGTTTCGATTATTTACGGGCTGTTCCATATTACCTGGCCGCGGTATCTTGCGATCAATCGCGACGATGCACCCGGCCGGTGGTCGATGCGCGGGTGTGTGTAATGCACGCCGCGCCGGTTCCTGGAATATGAAATTCGAGAGCCGGGCGCGCTAATCAACGCGGACCGCCTTTGTCGCGGGCAAATGTTAGTTTAATTTAGTGGTTTCTGGCGTGCGCAAACGTTTGCCCGGGATTTAATCGACAATGCGACAGCGATGTTTGAGGATATCGAACGCGCGCGCGAAGCGATCGACTGACTAGGGAATCAACGCCCACGCTCGAACCGGGAAACCCGTGTGCTTGTTCTGTTGCACGATTATGGAATGCCGGAGAGGGCGGATCGGTTTGCTCGCTCGCTTCCACGCTAATTGTACAGTTCCTTTGGCCACTCAAGACACCGGCGAACCGCTGACTTTGAACATCCCGCACCTGATTGCACGGAACACTATGGAACGCGAACGTTTGCCGAGGTTCCGGAATATCCTTACGTCGGGTTTGATACGCCGGCAATCTTGTCTACGATCGGGATATGTTATCGTATTACATGGGCTACACGCTCGGGATCTCACAAATTGGCATAATCATGGTAGGACAGTTCTACTAAAATCGGACATACAGTGGGGGACAAAAGTATTCGTACACCTGGAACATAGAAATAAAAGCAACAATATCTTTCATGTTATTCATTTTATTTAACCCTTATGTGGGCAACCAAACTGTTCACGGTTGTTGAAGCCTTATTATTTAACACTACAACTACCGAGCCCTAAACGTGACTTAGACTTATTCCTTTATAATAACAGCAATATTGAATTTGCTCAGGTTTCATACGATTTGTATGGCAACATGTACTCCAAACAAGAGATATATTAAAAAATTACTCGTGAAAACGTTTTCATAGTTTCACTAATCGTGAAAGAAGAAATCATCCACCAGTCATTTTGACTGGTTCGGTAGTTCTAGTGTTAATCTGTTTTGCATCAATTTTGATTCCGTAACCATAAATCGACAGAGAACCTTCTAAATAATGGGTATCCAGGGCGGTTTTGCGATATCTTCATAAAAACATAACAAATTATTAGAGAAAACATAGAAATGGGTACCCGTGTACCCGGTTGCCCACATAAGGGTTAAACATATGTAGCTTTATATTGTATGCAATACTTGTAACAACAAATGAGCAAAAACAAAGCTTAATTACATTATTTCGTAACTTGCAATGGCAAAAATTTCACAAAATGACGAGAAACTGCAGGGACAAAAGTATTCGTACATTTCATTGTTACAAGTGTTGCAATCACTTCTTACTTACAATCGCTCCTCTCTCACAGTTAGCTTTATTAAATTTAATTTACGAATTTATGAGGTCAACTTTTCGTGTACTTAAAGAAGAGTTTCTAGAATGTTTAATGAAAATTGCATAATTCCAGCAATCGAAACTTTTGGTAGATCTTTTTGTAAAATATCAACGCGAGAGTGAATCAACTCGTTTAATACTTTCCTACGGTCATTCGACTCTGGTCCAGCGTTAATTACTTTACTTTCTGCAGATGCACAAAAGTATCAACAGTCGATGAAGCTCAACGATCACTTTGAATAGTCGCCATATTGTTCGGAGAGTTTGCCGAGTTTCCTTTTCGTTGAATTACCTTACTTTGTTATTGGGAGTGAATGAAGGTACAATTACGTTCGAGGGTTTTGTTACAGCTTTTTGCAACGTACTGCCCATTAAGAATCCTAAACGCTTTTGTTCCCCGAGTAGGCGTTCTTACGTCGGAACAATGGTGTCGTGATAAATCGTTGGCTGTGTCTATCAAAAACTCGCCAACACCGGCTTTATCAGACGCCTGTATCGATAAGCCATTAAAGGGTTCTCGGTAAATTGTGGATGCACTTGACTTAGGCGTTAAGCGTCATTAGTGCCATTATCTTGCCACGAGAGAGGATTTACTGCTACCATCACCGGCTCTCGATGAATCGATATCTAGATACTTTCGCAAATGCCTCCGAGCCTAAGCGCGATAATTAGATCATACTCCCCCATTCAGAAGATTCTTTCATACCGTTCGTGAAGAAGTTTTAACACTAGAACTACCGAGTAATAAATACAACTGATGAATATTGCTTTGTAATGATGGCAATATTACATCTATTCAAACCTAATACCATCTTTATTCTAACGTGTGCTTCAATGAAAAAGTTCATTCAAAAAATTCTGATTAAAACACATTTTTATGATTTCATTAATTGTGAAAGAAAAAATTAGGAAGCAGTCATTTTGACTGGTTCGGTAGTTCTAGTGTTAACATTTGTTCAGTAGATACCGCAGGACCCGACAGAGCTAGACAGAATTTGTTCGAACCAAGAGATACCTGAATGTACATTTCTTCTGTGAACTTCGTGGGAACTTCGTCCTCATCTTTGTTGTATAAAACATGAAGAAAAAATCGTATAGCAAGTTTTAGGGGGTCGTTGTAAAGGGGAAGCGTCGATCTTCGAATGTACAGTAGATTCGGCGAGGGAAAAAATTTCCCATGTATTCGGATGCATTGTTAGAAAATTGTAAAGATTTGAAGGTCCACAATTTTTGGTAAGTCAGGAATTTAGTGGTGAAGAAGCATCTTCTGGAACCGTGTGATTTGGCGTTTCAGAGAGACCCTGTTCAAAACGAACTTATTACGTGGAAGTTGCAAGAGATGGGACAAGTAACAAGAAGAGGGTGGGAGCGGGGAAGAGGGGGGGGGGGGGAGCCGCGTTTAACCAGGAAATACAGAGATCGTCGGCGAGGAGGTAGTCGCGGAAATTGAAAAATGGTCAGGACGTGTTACGGAGTGGTAAACACGGGAATGAAAGTCTGCTTCCTTTTTCAGAGTGGCTCTCACGTCGAACGTACTCACCTCGGCTGACCATCGCGCTTTTTTGCAGTCCGTTCTCTCAGTTTCCGCGCCTCCCCCCCCCTGCCCCTTGGCTCTTTCCGGAGATCCTTTCTAACGTGAAAAATGAAGCTAAGTGCGATGTCGAGTAACAGGCCCGATGGGAAAATGTTTAGGTTCCCCGTAGCCTATCATTTCGAGGACCGAAGATGTCGGTATCTGCCGTCTCGCACGGTAAAAACTGTTATCCAAAAGTTACAGTGATCGGTTATCTCGCGGAAAGTGATTGAAAACCAACACCGTAACTCAATTACATTCACCTGGAGAACGGGGGGCTCTCTCCTCGCACGACCGATTTCTTTTTTTTCCCCTCCCGCGATTTTAGCCACCCCTATTAGCCCTTGTCCGCTGTCCGATTAATTGCTCGAACCCTTTCGAGACAGATTTCTTCCAAGAGATCCAAGAACGAAGCTTTTTCCAAGAAGGATAAAGCGGATGTTTCAACTTCTTAAGGGTTGTTCTTTCCCCTAAGCTCGTGGTAATTATTTTTGAAACATTGGCTAGTAATCAGCCAAAATTATTTTAAGAATTGTGTGTTCGATAACTATCTTCAAGGTAAAAACTTACTCTTTCTCCTTGTTTCTTCTTTATACCCTGAAACATTTAAGCTTTAATTAAAAAAAAAAGTTTTGTCTTAGTAGCATGGATGTAATTTTGTCCCCGGCTGTGCGCGGCAGTTGGACGGAAAATGTTATTTAATTCGTTGTAAGGACAGTCGAGGACAACGGTCGATAAAAGGGTTTCCATAAAGGGGGCGGGAATGTGAGGAAAGAAGATTTTCATAAATTAAAAACTCATTCGCGTAACCGTCCGGCGTGTATAATTTTTTGGAAATGGGTAATACGGTCGCGGGGCATAAAACCCCCGATCGCCTCCTTGCATTAGCATTTTTATGGGCGACTTAATACGTAGATTTTGTAGTCCTCCCCGATTATGATCCTTCGAAACTAATTTGAACGTGACGGTCGGTTTTATGGAACGTCGCCAGTCACGAACCACCATTAAATACTCCGCTTAAGCACGTGTTCCCCGAGCACACCACCCCCGCGGTTTCTGCGGATTAAGTGTTTCGCGAAAAGCCAAGATTGTTTTCTGTCCACCTTGCTACGCTTAGTTATTCACTGCTGCCCGTAAAAACCACTTTTATGGTGTTTTGTCGAGGATGCTTACGGGGTGCTCTCCGACCATGTCTTTTTTTCTCTCCCACGCTTTTACTATCTACCGTTTTAACGTACTGCGTTGCTGCATTTTGGAAATCCACTCTACACTCTGGTTAACGTTCAGTAATTGTCATGTACTACTAATACTGCTGTCAACTCCACTTGCATTTCTTCAAATTATCATTTTATCACGCGATTGCTGAATTAAATCTTCACACTTATTATCCGTTCTTCGCACTGTTCAATAAGTTATTGCTAGACTGCGGGAGTTTATGCACGATAAATATGTAACATGCATATGACATTTATCCACGAAAAATATGCAAAATATGCAAAATATGCAAAGTATATAAAATGTAAATATATACACATATATAAAATACTTTTCACAATTAGTCCGATACATTATATTTCGCGTGACAATAATTTACGAGCATCTTTCCCCTTATAATTCATTTTTCCTTGAGCTCTAATCATTCTAATCACAAAATAAATAGTAGTGCAAGGGGTTAATGGAATTAAAACGTTCCCGTTGCGTTTTAGAAATCCTAGTAAAATTTGTTCGAACGCGTCACGGTGAAAACGAGTTTCTAAAAAATTAATGCCCTCCATATTTGACCCATTGAAGGGCCTTTCGGTGGTCACGTGGAAACCAGATAGGCACCTGCCCTCACTGGGAACGGATTAATCCCGCCAATGTCCCCGGATAGGTTTAAATTTCGGTCGAGGGGGCCGGGGGGTTCGATGCACGATATTTCGTGTCGAGCGGAAGGAAAAGGGATTCGGAAGGGAGTGGGGGGAAGGGCTGACGGCAAGAAGAGGAATTCGGGCTTCCACTCGAGCCCGTAAGACGTGGCAGGTGGTCTCGAGGGGCGACCCACTCAGCTAGAGAAGGCGTCACGGCTGCAGACGAGGGAGAGGCATTCACGGGTCTTGATTTAACACCTTGGATTAATTACAGTCTGTGTACCCCCGGCCGGGACGTTGGTGTGTACGTGAAAGGGCCACATCGCTCTCGCCCCGCAAGAACTCGGTCTAGAAGCGAACCCGCCGACGACCGAACGCAACCCAACGCTTCCATATTTGTCTCCGAAACGGGGAATGAGAATTTAGAACGGGTCCCGTGGCGCGCGACCCACAAGTTGTCTTCTTCTAGCGCCTGTTCCGCTGCCTTTTAGACACCTAGTTTGCACCTGGAACGGTCCTCGATCTCGCCGAGAGATTTACCCCGAGTGTTTCCAGGTCTGGTTAAACCGTAGTCGCGTTTAATTGGCCCTAAGCTAAATACGTTGGTTAAGAACCGTACGTTCTTTCAAACAGAATAACTTGGAAAATCATTTCGGTCGTTCCGCTCAAACTAGGCCATCTAATTATCTTTCTTCCGATAACGAGAGTAATATTTTTATTTATTTTTAAGGATCTTTGTACTGTGGGATAATTGAATGTTATTCTGTTTCTGTTATCCTATACGTTTAATGCCAGTTGTGTGCACCTCTTAACCCAAATAAGAAGATTAAAATTGTTCTTAATTAGGCAGTTCTGAATTATTCCATTTTAAGATGCTTGTCTTCTAAATTTTCGAGGACGATTGGATTGTATTGTGTGCAAAACATAAATAAAGAATGACTCTATCAATTTAGGCGACCGCGCATAAATATATAAATTGCATTCGTTTTGTTGTCGTTGACCTTTCGTATCGTCATCTAGTGTCCACGGTGTGCAATGCTTTGTAAAATAGATCGAACGGTGTACGAGTTCGTTTAAATTTCATAGCGGTCTGGACAGCACCATAAATAGTGCGCGGCAGCACCATAAATATTGCATTATGTGCTATAAATATTGGTGGTGGTTTTGTGATCGTTCGGAAGATATTACGATATTTTTGTCCCGGTCTGCTGCGGACAGTTCTAGAAAAGTTTCGTTTGGTTTTCGGTGCTGCGGACAACTTGAGCAACAAAAAACAACGAAAATCCGAAAGTTCGTGCCCCGGATTATTAACTTATTTAATAAAACAAGGAAATACGACGAACGTATAACTGTTTAAAGACCATAGATGAAAGTAATCTCTGTTAGAATCTCCCAATTTGAATGAATTGTACAAAAAATATTATATCTACAATATATACAATATTATTATATCTAATATAATATTGTTGTTTAGTCCGTTCAGCCAGAACGAAATATAATTTTTAATGTTACGTACACACGAGCATCGCAGTTTCATATATCGCAGTGTGTATAATTCACGAGAGTAATTTTCTGGAATATTCTAAAAGTACTCGCTGGAGACTATACTAATTTGATGGAACATCCTAACACTGCATATCCACGTGGGACAGCTTCCATTTTGCGCGAGATCTTAATGTTACTGCACACTTTAGAATATTCCACATTGCGGCACTGATAACAGCGTCCGCTTCAAAATAATCTTTTACGACCATTGCGGTCTCTAAAAATAATAACATTACTTATTGTTAACCAACCGCAAGACTCGATTGGACTGAATTTTTCCACTTTTGCAAACAAATACAAATAAATGCTTAGAAGAATTTCCACATGGAAAATGTGCATATTGCATAAAGATCCGCAGTCTGCTCGTGATATTAAAAACAAGAGTGAATTTTTCAAATCCCTTTTAACCCATTGCACTCCGAACCATTCTGGCAGAAATTTACAAATCCTCGTATTATTTAGTATAATTTTGGAACCAAGTAACGTATTATAATGATATTGGACTTATATGAATTGGTTGACATCGAGGAATATATATTTGCAAAAAAATCAATATTTTATTTAAAGTTGCGCTGGAATAAATTAATTCCCCGTAATCGCTAATAAACTTTAATGTCCCCTGAGAGGGGACAGCGGAGTGCAAAGGGTTAAATTTATCGGATCGAAAATATAATTTCCGACTTATTAAAATTCTGAGAAGAATTTCCACTCGGAAAATTTGCATATTAAAGATACGGCAGTCTGCTGATGATATTAAAAACAAGAGTGAATTTTCCAAATCTCTTTTAAATTTATCGGATCGAACATACAATTTCCGACTTATTAAAATTCTGAGAAGAATTTCCACTCGGAAAATTTGCATATTAAAGATACGGCAGTCTGCTTATGATATTAAAAACAAGAGTGAATTTTTCAAATCTCTTTTAAATTTATCGTATCGAATTTTCTGTTGCTTTGGTGTAGCAGACGCGAGAAAAATGCACGACAAAAAGAACCGGTGCATCACGCGAAACGGTTGATCTAACAGACGCGACGATGATCGCAGCCGCATCCTATGCAGCCGGAAACGGACTACGTACGGCGGAGTAACACATTCGTCCAGACTGACTTTATCAGCCGAGCCAGCTCATTTCCAAAGTAATTCCGTCCTCCGAGCCATAACTCGTGTCCCACGGCTGAATATGTATGTGTCCGTGCGTCAAGCAGAAACGGACAGGTTACTGAGGCCGAGCCGGCACTTTGTCACACTTGCATCCTCTCCGTATTCGGATAAGATACGGGTTCTCATATGAGCGGGCACCGTGTTCTCGAACCCGTCCGCTCTTTTTGCACACGGTGCATCCTCCATCGCGGGAAACTTTTATCGTGGGAAACCGAAAAATTTCACAGCTCCCAGCCCCGAGAGGATAAGACATCCTCTCCGTCCTTCGGTTCCAAACATTCCGCTACGAGCTTCCAGTAAAATAGTTCCCCACTTCTCGATATTTCCATGTCACTTCGTTGATAAACAAAAATTCGGCCGCGGATTTTTCAGCTCAATAAAAATCGATTGCATCAATTACACGAAACGGCTGTTAAACAGATGTTGCACATCTTCTCCGAAAATAGTTTCCCACTTCTCGATATTTCCTGGATTTGTATTAGTATAAATGATTTAAAATGATCTTTACAGTGGGTATATAATATTCTGGAGCACAAGGCAGAACAGGATAAAGTTGTGTTCGAGGATAAAGATGAAAAGACTGGATTTGTATTAGTAAATGATTTAAAATGATCTTTACTTCTCGATATTTCTGTCACTTCGTTGATAAACAAAAATTCCTTGCTATTCGGCTGGGGATTTTTCAGCAGAATAAAAATTGATATCGCGTCAATTTTACATCACGGTTTTCTTCTCCGAATTATTTCAATTACTTGAAAACAATATGACTACCTGCTCATATTTTTCTGTTTTTACGATTTTTAATTCCTATTACTCTTAGAAAGAGTTCTCGGTTAGTATGTTTAGATGTACAAATGAATTCCTGACACTGTCCTCTTCAACTGACTTTTCTGTTTTCTGTTTCACGATACACATTTTGAATTCCTATTACTCTTAAAAAGAGTTCTCGGTTAGTATTTTTAGATGTACAAATGAATTCCTGACACTGTCCTCTTCAACTGACTTTTCTGTTTTCTGTTTCACGATACACATTTTTAATTCCTATTACTCTTAAAAAGAGTTCTCGATTAATATTTTTGGACGTACAAATAAATTCCTAGCACTGTCCTCTTCAACTGAGAAATAATCATTTTCCGAGTGTGAACTCCATCTTATAAATAATTACCGAATCTCTTTAGGGTGTGCATTTTGTTTTGACAAGCCATTAAAAAATATAAGATTAAAATTGAAGCAGACGGAATCATGTATAACTTCTGGGAGGTAGTTTCCAGTATGGTTTATTCATGAATTTAATGTAGCACGCGGTTAAAACGCAACGTAAATTAAATAATCGTATACAATTTCGGCTTGAAATAATATAGTTCTTCGGCGATGTTTACGCAAGCATGGCTGACTGTAATAACGTCGGGGCATGCAACGAGTCGCTAAATTGCGAGTAATGCTTTGAACATCTGAATGGGCGCACACTATATATTTTATTTATCAAACTTTGATCGTTCATTTGACGCGTCGGATATTGTGAAATCGTTTATTAATCGATTGGCTTTTTGATTTCAGGTATGTACCGGTTCATTCGAAACTGCATCGGTTCGATGCTGAAGACAAGGATTTCCATGAGTGACTATTCGGTGAAATTACGGTAATTGTAGCGCTCTTTAATAAATTATCGCGTGGATGTTACGAACTACAGCGTAATAAAATTAATTCACGGGATCCGCGAGTGCCAGCGGAGCGTTTAATATTTCACATCGAAAAATAAATTATTCATAACAACATTGTCGAGCGTGTTCGTAGAAGTTGCTATTAATCGAGTAGACGTATGTACCGACACGCTATTGGCAATTTGTTGGTACCGGGGTTACAAAGAACGGTCGTTAATATTATATCAATATCGTACTCGATTTAATCGAGGCACTGCCGCGGACCACCACGGTGCACGCGTTACACGCCATTGCGGATAATTATTGTTGTAACATTTGCGATATAATATCTTCTTACGCGGCAGCCCGGAATCAAATTGTTTCGAATAGAGCTAGAGAGGGAAATTAAATGTTCTAGTGATCATTGGTCTCGATCGGCAAATTATCTCTAATTACAGCTCCCAATTTGTATTTAATAGTGTGACCCGAGGTCGTTATGGTTGTCAATATTGCTCCGGTATTTCGCCGGCGAATATTAAACGTCGCGGCGTCTATATGCATGCCAGGTATACTTCGGAACTGTTCAATTTTTTAGCAAATACGTTTCATTTTAATTCAACTGCTATCGAAAGAAATCAAAATTGAACAAAACTGCGGAATTCATTTTGCTTTTAATTTTCGGTCTATTGAATCGATATGGCGTATCCATTTTCCCCGCGGAAATATTTCAGCATGAAATCGCAGTTAACTAAAATTTTATTTCATCATTTTTATCTTATATTTCATCGAACTCTCGAACGTGTCTTTTCGCTGGTCGTTGGACCGAATTTTTATTTCATGGCCGAGTCTAGCTTCCATTTTTCTATTATTTTTATAATCGTGTATTAACCCTTCGCGAGCAACCTAGGCCTAGTAAACACTGAAATAATTCTTCCAACAGTCGTATATAATATTTTTCTCCGTTTTTAATGAGAGCTCGAATAACTCTTTCGACAATCATACACAGACTGTGGATTTTCAGATTGAAATAAAATAAAATTATATTTTCTAATGGCTTTCCAATTTTATATTTGACATATCAAAAATCCGCAGTCTGTCAGGTTTGTGTGCTTTAGTATGTATATGCAGGAAGTAGATTTGGTTGGTCATGATCAGACAGTTGCGTCAGACAATTCCTATCGAATAGCATGCTGCATTTCAAACTCGATTTTCTCGATAACGAAACTTCGGATGAAAACATTTTATTCTATATTTTCGACTTATTCTTTCATGTAGAATCTCGCTGATGTAGAATTTCGCTGGAGAAATTTGTTGAGGGAAGCGTGGCGGTTAGTAAAAATAATAACGGGATCAGGGGAGGATCGCGGAATTTTTTTCAGTGATAATCGGTCAAAACGGATTGTCAATATCGTCGTCCCGCAGGTGGATGGTTTTATCGATCGCCAACAATAAATACCGGTCGGTGGGTATTGCCAGCTCGCACGTTCCCCGTTAATTTACGACGGCATGGTATTAGGTCATTATTGAATTCTGTCGGAGCTAGTGGAAGAGCAAAACGTCGCCGGCCGAGAAGCCGACCTCTCTTGTCGCCAAAATTACGAGGTCGCTGGTCAGATTGAACACGCGTGCCTCCATCTGATCCTCCAACCTCTGCCTGGAACCACATCCTCAACGTCAGCCCTCGCCTTAACTATTAATTGGTTCCACTCCGTAAGCTCCTCGTCGAGTTTTCTCGCGTCTTCTTAGTCCTCCCACGCTGGCTAATACCGCAGCTTTTACCGTCGTGCCTTATTTGCTCATAAAATATGCTGTCGTAAAATATACAGCACAGATTTAGCCCTCAGACGTTCCACGGAATTGTCAAGGAAGTTACAATAAAAAATGAGACAATATTCATTGCAATTAGTTATGTCTGTCATAACCTGTTAGAATTTGGTCGTTCAGGTTATTCAGCCGGGATTGGAATCAGTCTTACTTTAACACATTATGTACCGATGACTATTTCATGATTTTTTTAAGTTTATGGTCAAAAGGATGAGGACTCTTTAATTAATTCTTTAACAGCGATAGCAACTCCAATCGAAAGCCAACGAGTTACCCTCAGTAACGTAATCTAATAATTTTGTTTGGTATTATTATGTAAAAAAAGATTCTTAAGCTTACTTCTGGTATAGCACAATTATTAAAAAAGCCTACGAATAGGCCTTAGGTACATAAAGTGTTAAAATAAACATAGACTTGTTAGAATATTGCACAGCTCTATTTAGCACACGTGTCGTGATTACAAGATAGAGTAGAAGTCATTCAGAAGAATAGAAAGAGGGCACGCAGATTGTTCGGTGGACGCGGTGAATTTAAAAATATAGAATTTATTTCTAATATAACCTATAACGCGGTGAATTTAAAAATATAGAATTTATTTCTAATATAACCTGTGTCTTGGTACAATTATTCTATGAAGTTTACAGGCATAGTTACCATTAATATTTATTTTAAAACTGCCTGGTAATTGGACACACTCATACCTAGGATATTAAACTGCAAGTCAGGTTTCATTCCCGACTAATCCACCACGAATTTCCGAGGAGACGCAGTTCCGAGTGTAAGAAATGAACAACGATGTTCGCCTAACTCGGGAGAACGAACACAGGGGTTAGGAAAAGAGAAAGAGAGAGAGAGAGAATGAGGAAACCGGAGATCCGATCGCTCGGTCTCGATCCTAGTGGCTGGTGTAGCAGCTGCGCCCTCGGAGCTACTTAATTTGGCAAAATAAAACGTTAGGGGAGTCGTTGCTGGAACGGCTTAATTCGTCGAATACAACGAACCCGTCGCGAAGATAGCGTGAGGACTATTGATGGCATCAGATCCATCAGTGAACCCATTTGAATCTGACAGTGTAGTCTCCAATCCTCTGCGAACGAAAAAAGCTAGAAAACTTGAAAACTATTTTTCGGAATCGATTACAAACTTGTTTCAGCAGTTAAAACCTTCTCGAGGTAATAGACATCTGTAATTTTGTTATTTTCATGGATTTCATATATAAACTCTAATAAATTTCAAGACGTAAAAGAATCGATTTCCTCAATGTTACATCATTTTCGACTTACTGAAGTGATGTAATAGACATCTGTAATTTTGTTATTTTCATGGATTTCATATCTAAACTCTAATAAATTTCAAGACGTAAAAGAATCGATTTCCCCAATGTTACATCATTTTCAACTTACTGAAATAATATAAAATAAATTTTCAGTTAATTTCCACTTCTGACAACTGACCTGGGAATTTTTTAGTCCTCATATCAATTCCGCAGTTTACTTACAGCTACTCGTAATATTTTAAATTAGAGTCGCTGTCGGGCCATTTAGGCTTCCGAGGCCGACCGTACAGACCCGGGCACCCCTAACGAGATTATAGACAGCAACGGATCCGATTATGCGATCGTTTCATTGGCCGGTGACTTAACTTCCTCCCATTGGCGCGGGCAGATAATGGGGGTTGCGTAGGCGAACGGGAGAACCGCCACGATATTAAGGGAACCGTCGGGGTGTCCTCGCGAGGGTGGAAAACATTGAACTTACAATTAGCCTGGACGCTAATGACGACGCACTGGGGAAAAAAGAGAGAACGGGTGCGGTGGAGAAAAATAAAAAAATAGCGGAACTGTAACGGGTAGTGAAAGAGGAAAAAAATAGATACACAGGGTGTCCCAAGTACAACCAAGGTGGGGGTGATTCTACGTGAAAGAATAAGTCGAAAATATAGAATAAACATTTTTCGTTTGAGGCTTTGTTTTCGAGAAAATCGACTTTGAAGATCTGTCAGGTTTGTGTGCTTTAGTATATGCGGGAAGTAGATTTGGTTGGTCATGATCAGACAGTTGCGTCAGACAATTCCTATCGAATAGCACGCGTATTCGCTGCATTTTAAACTCGATTTTTTCGATAACGAAACGTCGGATCAACAAATTTTATTCTATATTTTCGACTTATTCTTTCATGTAGAATCACCCCCTTTTCGCTTGTACCACCAGTTACCAAACACCCTGTATAATTCACAATACAAAATTTAACAGATTACTAAACATTTAGATACTGTATGTGGAAATCGGATCAGTTTCGTAGGAACAAAAATATTCTAAGACGAAAGAAAAATTTAGTACTAAGTTAATAATTTGTCCGATTTTAGAGTGCTGACAGTTTATAGATAATAATGATATAAAGCGTTTTGATCGACGAATACGTGCTATTACATTTTGCAAGTTTAATATCTATCATTTTCAGGTACAGAGCAAAATATGAAATAAATCTTGTATCCAATGTTATACGTACGAATAGCAATTCTACATTATAAAATACTAATATAAAGTGTACTCACAATTTTTTCAAAATCATCTGCTCCTCCGTCGGATCCATAGCACACTATTATTAGCTCAAACGAATACGTCAGAATAATCCTGCCTGTGTTTTGGAGCACACACTACGCACAACACACTTCGCGAAATTTTGACAGCGAACGATACGAAGTTAATCGGACCGCGATCAAAATAATACTGCGATTTTAATCGCCTCGCTGCCACGGGCGTGGTGGGGGTAGGTTACACTAGGAAAGTCAGACGCTGAGGGAGTGTCACCGCTAGATACAAAAAAAAAAAGGGAAACAAATTATCCAAATTCAACTCTCGGTACCCAATTCCAATTCTGTCCCGCGGAATTTAATTACCCTGTTTTTGTGTCTATACACCCTTGGCGGCTGACCTCGATAGTATGACCTGCCTCTAACACGTTTGTGGGAGCGACGCGGTTAAAGTTGCAGTATTATTTGGTTCATAATTTGGTAATTATTTGGTTTTTAATTTAAAAAATTTTATTCTATATTTTCGACATATTCTTTCATGTAGAATCACCCCCTTTTCGCTGGTACTACCAGTTACCAAACACCCTGTATATAAGGGTGGAGAAGAGAAGGAAGAGAAAAGCCGGGATGACGATTCGGCCACTCGAATCTTAGTCGAGCCGAGAAGACATTTCTCGTGGAAAACAAAATACGAGAGAAAAAAGAAAACCGAGGCCGGAGACGGGCGGCTGGGGGTGGGTTGGGGGAGAGGAGCGGGATGAGTGGAAACGTCGGTGCCTCGATGAAATTTACTGCTCGCGTCGGAAGTATTCTAAGAGGGTTGCTTCCACGCTGCTGGATAACAGAAAGTGGAAGCCAGCGCCTAGATGGTTTATTTGAATGCCTACTTCAGCGCTGCTGTGGCGGCACGACCTTTTACGCCGCCACCCTCGCGTGTGTTCACGGAATCGTCTCGCATCCTCCCTCCCTCCCCCCTACCTCCCTCTGCATACATATTACCCCTGAAATTGGTTCATGGTCTTCGACCTCCTGGCCCCGTGTCGAGCAAATCCCCGTTAGCCCGTTGTACCGCGATTCCCGATCCGCTAATGATCGCCGACACGTACGGATCGTTCATCATGTTTTGGATCGATTCGCAAACTCTCGGAAATTAATTACCTCTGAATTGACACAGCAGGTTTTATTTCACCGTCGAATCATTGGTATTTTCCTTGAGAATTTTTTAAAATTTTTATCCATTTCTCCCTGTAGAAGTTGCAAATTTATTAGCGATTAACCCCCATCCCCAGAGGTCTCACTCATTCGATTTAATTAGACCAGTTAAGAATTACAATGCGAGCGCACAGATATAAGAAGTCGTGTAGCATCTAACGCAAAAAGCGGTGAATTTTTATCGCAAAATATAGATTCATCTGCGTGAGTTACGAAAAGCAGGTTTCAAATGTATTTTCTCTTGCAATTATTTTGCACCGCTTGAAAATAACACAGCAGGCAGGAATAACGTAGCAACGCGTTATTTCTTTTCGGTATTTTCATTGTTTCAGCGTGGTATTAATTTCCGCCGTAAACATACAAAATCCGGAATTTAAGCATTACACATGACGAGCGAACTTTTTGTAGCTCTCCGCGGCAGATTTCGATCTCTTTCATAATTGTTTAAAAACGCTAGATATTGTGTTTGCATATTTTAAAATAACGCCGGAACGGACGGCGCCGTCGTTAAACATACACCATCGCGATACCGTAATTGAAATATCGAAACGCAATTTTGAATGAGTCGAAAGACAGGCATTGTTCGCCGGAAAAATTGCATAGTCACCGGGAATTGTTCGGTAACGTCGATTCGATCCCCGTGAATTATCAGTTTCATGGATTTCGCTCGATCGTTTCGGTGTCGGCGCGATCGCGTGTTAATTGGCGCGCCGATTTCAATAGTTTCTTGTTAATTAGTTCGATTTGTCCATGTCGAAAATCCCAAACGCGCCGGACCGAACACACTTTTTCATCCCCCGTTTCCATGAAATATTCATCGAGCTCCCCTCTGATTTATTTACGATTGGCGACGAATAATGCAATCTCGACGACTTTTTGAACCGTCCCCGCCATACTCCTCCCTCCTCCCTTTTTTTTTTGTTCCAATTTACAATAGTAATCGGGCACAATTAAATTTGAACACTGCGAAGAACTTCCAATCGTCCGCTCTTTGTTGTATCGCCGATTTTATGCATTTGGAATTTTCTAAAAATGCTCGACAAAATTTATTTTCTCTTTTTTTGAAAGAACTTAGTAGAACAAAAAAAAAAAATAAAAAACTTGGAGATAACGGGTGAGAAACAACGTTATCAGCTATGCATGGACAAAGTCGTACGAACAACTGTTAAAAATTGATAGAGTTAAAGCGCTACCCGACAAATTGTATTTAGAGGAAATTCATTTAAAGTTAACTTATTGCGATCGTAACTTCGTTAGCCCCGAAAATTTCTTCATAAAACTTTTATACCTTATTCCTGTGAGTGTACCTAATTTTCTGCACCTTGCGAAGGTGTGCTCCACTTTAGCCCTCGTTCGCTCTTCCTCAGGTGAAAATTCATTCGTGTTTCCCACCCTGCAAAATTTTTTCTTTCTCTGGGATTGTGTTGCATACACTTGTTTAAAACATAGGGTTCCGAATAATTCTGCAGACTAAAAGATTTATAGGTTCCTATTCATCCATTTCGTGATTGAGATCCTGAAAAATCTTTTCTCCCTGTACGATTGTGTTGTACTTTATTATATTAGGTTGTACCATATGAAATGTCCGTTGTGTTCATTTAAAGTTAATCTTAAAAATCGGACGTTTCATATATTACAACCTAATAGTTATAGTGGGTGACCAAAATATTAGAATAAATCGCAGTGGAAGTTGTCGATTAAATCAATTTTTTAATGGAAGAACATTCTTTTTATAAATGCACAATTGGAAGCACGGTAGGCAGCATTATTCATTACAGAAAATGATTTTTTCGTGATGTGATTATAATAATTTAATTACCTATTATTTATTGAATTTAAATTTCAAGGGTCCTACCCTATTGAACTATCTGAGAGTAGGTTTAGAAATTCATTTTTATTGTGACACGTCCAGATAAACCGAATTTTATTAGGATGTTTAGAATTCGGAAGGGTTGAAACAGCATCCCCTATGACACATATTAAATTTCCAGTTTCGGTTTTATTAATTACACTGATTTTGTGAGAATCTCTGGGAATTGATTTTTGGCAGTTGACGCGTTAAGCAAATTCTAATTAGATTCAGTAAGGTTGATTGGAGGACATGCAGTAAATTGGAACTCGCAAGGCGAGTGATTGAGCGGATTTCTGAGGGGTGGTGACGGAAACAGTTTTCGCAGGTTGGACTGGGAAAAATTCGTCGAGTCACGTTAAGCAGCCGGCCGTCTTATCACGGATTCTGGACCAGACTCGGTGACTACGCCGTTCAACCTTACTACAGGGAGGATAAAATCGAACGGAGTCGGTGTAACGAGGATCTGAGGGGTCGCAAAACGGGAGTGATCTAGACAAACGACCGTGCGGTCAAGGAGTGACAGCTTCGAGCTATCCGCCATGACAGAGAACTTGTTCGTCCACGCGTTCCTGGGGGACTTCTACTGCTGCCAGCGGCGTGATGGACCTTGCACGTTATTATCCTTGCGCGTCCCGGACGTGCCCTTTGAGCGATGGGAATTTCCCTCTAACTGTGCACCGATCGATTCATTGTTCCCCGGGAATTGATAGCCGGGGAATTGTTTTACATCTTATCCGGGTCCTTGTACCCCTCGGTCGAGTTCATTGAAACTTAAACGAACTAGACGAAATTTTACCCCTCCGTAAAACCGTCCGAATTATAGTTGATTGTTGTCGAGTAAACCCTCTTTAGAACTTTAGTTTGCTCCTGGATCGTGGCTTCGTCGTTTAGGATTTGCTGCAATTAGTTGTCCTCAATTTTATCTTTTTTTATCCCTCGTTAAGCTGACCCGACTGCGCACCCTTATCTTCAGTAATGGTGCCTACCTATTATGGGATTATTCACCGTTAATATTTATCGATTTACTTTCGGTATAAACTTGGTTGCAAATAAATTTTCTTCGTTAATTCGATGCCAACTTTAAACCAATTACTCTCACAATTTTCTTTAAACTTTTACAAGTAATAGTACAGTAATCTCTAATGTTACTATTTTTCTCGTGACTCGCCTCCAAGAGATCGTTTTCAAAAATCACACTCTAATATATTACTTTATTACTTTTTTTATTGTCCTTAACCCCTTGCCCTACAATAACGAGCCAGACTCGTCATGAAGATTCTGAATAGAGTCTAATAAATGTGAACGTTATTAATTTCCTTTAAATCGAAATAAAAATCTATTTTTTTGTAGTTGATATATATATCCTTTGGGGAAAATGTATACATACAATAAATATAAACTATCTTTTTTTTTCTATGAAATTCTGAACGATGAAGAATTTCTAATCATTATAATCACAAAATAGATAGTAGTGCAAGGGGTTAAGACGGGTTTTCACCGTGATATTTTTCCCACGAGACAGCAATTATATTTCCTGCAAACAAGCAATATTTCGTCAACGATAATTCCGTGTTTTAGTATTGCGCACTGTTTTCCATTGATTCGGAACTTCTCCCAACAATTCGTGCAACTACTGCGTTCCAATTAAAATGGAGTCTGTAATAATTGTCTCGCCACTGGCAGCAATATACAATCTTCTCGAACAGCCAGATGAAATTGAATTACTCGGCTGCAATTAACGAAGTTTATTTTCTTAAAATCCGATCGAAGGAATCGATAATTACCAACGTGCATTTTCACCGCCTTCTATCAATTTCTTCGGAGTTGCAACTCAAGTAGCCAGTGGACACACTTAAACTTTCGTTATGGTAATTACTACGTAATTTCCACTAAATCTTTCCAAGAACTGCGATTTCGAACTGGTGCAAATGCAATCGAATGATGAATAAAATCTGGAATAAAGGGACTCGTCAAAATTCCGAAAAATGATTCTTTGCGTTAGGAAATATATTTTCCATTCAAATAAACCGTACCATTTTTTTTTCAAAATCCCTTTAAATCACGCATAGAAATACTTTAATTTGAGTCTAAATGCCCGGAGAAATCGTAACGAGTTATGAATAATTCACTGGTGGTTAATGCCCGCGCCAGATGCCCCTCCCTTAAAAAATCCATTCGTTCCCGTGGGCCAGGAGGATTAAACAAATTCGGTCGGCCTCGAGCGTCGGGATTTAGGGCTGCCTAACGTTTGTCGCGCGAAGAAAAGGCCGATGAATTTTTCCCGCTTTTCCAGAAGACTGACGAACCGTATCGGGCGGTACGTATGCAAATTCGGTTCGGCGACGAGCGACGACAAAGGAAAAAAGAGAAAAGAGGACGAGACAGCCAAGGGGGGATGCTGCTCGGGGGTCGATGGTATTTATATTCATGTGACTGCTCGCGACGGTGTCCCAGAAAAAAAGGGGGAGGTTCGTTACAGCATTACCTCGTTCCGATCAATTTCCAAAGTCAATTGAAGCGGAGATCACCCCTGGGAAAGCGAAATTTAAAGGGGACCGGCCTGGCTTGTCGCGTTCCGATACATTCGATTAAAGATCACCGACCCCGATAGCCTCGTTCGTTTTAATTTCCTCGCGACCCTCCCCCGTTTTCCCATTCGTTTCGAATACTACGCTCAGATGCTGAAGTTTTCCCACCGTCAAGTCCCAGCGAAATTTCGCGGAGTTAATTTCCTCGAAAGTTTGTTGACCAACCAAAACCTCGGGCGAGATTATCTTCATTTACGTGACTCGCCCCAAAAATGACTTTGCATGTTCCTTTTTGGTCCACTGACCGCATCATTTACAGGATTAAATATTAACAATTCGCTTGAATTTCGCAATAAATCGTTCAAAAGAAATAAAATCGAATTAGCGTACCAAACGTACCGAGCCTTAAAATTAACTGATACATATTTTCTTATAAAAATGTCAAGATTGCGTATTTATAACTTCAGTAATTGTAAAATAAAAATCTGGAACCGGTCATTTTGACTTCGCATGTTCCTTTTTGATCCACTGATCGCATCATTTACAGGAATAATTATTAACAATTCGCTTGCCATCTTTCCTGCTAATCAACAGCCCCGAATTTCTCAATAAATCGTTCAAAAGCGACAGTAATTTCGTACCGAGTCTTAAAATTAACAGATACATGTTTTCCTATAAAAACGTCGAGATTGCATATTTATAACTTCAGTAATTGTAAAATAAAAATCTGGAACCGGTGATGTTGACCGGGGCTGGTAGGTTTAGCGTTGAATCCGAGATTATTGTTTAAAAGAAAATGATTGTTAGCCGATAAAACGTCGAGAAGAACGATCCGAAGAAGAGCAGTACCGTAAATCCCTGTTGAAACGTCTCCAACAAGCCGCGGAGACGTTCCGTCGTCACAGTTCCGAGATCAAACACGATTAACCATCTAGGACGACGATTTTTCGTCCTGGCAAGGAAACTTTCCGCTCGAGGGTGGAGCGAGGTGGAGACAAAGAGTAACGGGGAAAGAGGATATAGAGAGCGCGCGACGCTACGGGAAAAATATCCGTGGAGCCGGGCGAATTTATCGCGGAGGAGAACAAAGAATTTAGCAAAAGTTTCGTGGTCATCGACAAGGGTCGATAAGTCGACCGAATGAAATTAGACGATGTTGAAGACCGAGCCGGAAAGACGAGGGTTGTGCGGGGGTGGAGGGAAACTAGTCGCCGTAGGAAAAAGTCGCGAGTAGAGAGATGGTGTCAGGTCTCGACGAGAGGCTCAAAGGGAATCGTCGACGATGGGAGCACGGGATTACGGGTAGGCGTGGTCGTTTTCAAGCGTTCTTCATCTTCCGCGGGGGAGACTTCGATCTTTCCTGAAACACCAGTTCCCCGTTGGAAAACGGAACGAATCGCGTCGTACTTAAGGTTTGCTCCTTTGCGAAGTCTGAAGTCCTCCATCTTTGCGTTTCCTTTCGTCGGCGAACGGAATCATATTTAAATTGCAATATCCTCTACCCCGCCAGCCGTCGCCGCTGCCTACCCACCGGTTACTATTTATCTTCTTTTAATTACGTTCAATTACGAATCGGAACGAATTGCTCGATTGCTCCGGTCTACCGAAGTATCGCGTCAAAAGAGCCGGCTGAATCGAAACCAACCGCCTGCCGCTCGCTGCTCCTCTCTGTACACTTCGACCAGCTTTCAATAAATAAATTACCTGCCAACGACGTTATTGGACGCCGCTATTAATTGGACTGCTAGTTATTCCACCGCGAATTTCTCACCCGGAATCCGCGTGCCGCGCCATGTTCCAGTTGCAGCTTGGTCTTCACCAATGCGATTTTTTTAGCGCGAGTTTTATGCAACGTAAGCTACTCCGATATTATTTATCGAAATACATATCACACGTGTTCCATTATTTCAAGAGGAACTCGCTGTATATAAGTAGACTACGGACGTATGAAAGAAAAGCGAATTTTAATTGACAATTAGACCTGTGAAGAAACCGTAGTTCAAACAAAATTACAAGCAAAGAATTATGAAGGAAAATCAATGCCTGTGATTTAAGAGATTTGGATGATAAAGGAGATGACTGTGTGTGAAGAAACCGTAGTTGAAACAAAATTGACAATTAGGCATTTTCTAACCGAATTGCAACAAACTGGAGTGAAATAAAAGTTGATCTTCTTTCCTAACATGTGTGACTGGTTGAAAATAGTGTAATAACTTTTTTATAACTTTAGATTGCATCCACTCGTTTCTGTCATAAATTTCTAAAATGCGCTGTCCAATTACCACAATTATACGAATTTCCGACGAAAGTGAGTAATTGAAAATATTAAACGAATTTCAACACACTGTCACATTATTTTCAAACTGTAAAATTGTCAAGCAAGCAAATGAATTTCTACGTAACACCAATTTGCTGCGACTGAGGTCGAACATATTCATTTTAAATATTCGCTGCAACGTGAACGCAACCAACGAAACCAATCAGTTCTCCAATGTTGCAATGAATAAATGAATTTTTGAGCAGTCGCTATAATTTCGCACAACGGTGGCAGCGACTCGATTACGCAGCTGCAATAATCAGACAATTGTTCCGGTCCGTTATTACATTCTGTTAATGATGCTTGCCGTAAAATTATACGAGTTTACATTTTTATGGAAACGTCGAGGAATCAATTCACATATTATCCCGTTGCACATTATCTTACACATTATCTCGCACATTATCTTCGATCAGAATCGATCTAAATCGATCAAAATGGATCAAAAAGGATCACTGGGTTGACTTACCGTTTTCGGTTGCACTCAGGACTCTCTTAGGGTGGTTCGCAAGCACCATGGTGTCTCGGTGTAGTCACTTTAATCCAACACTGACACAATTTATCACTACACTACTAATTGATCCTTCCGGGACGGGAGTCGACGCGACACTGACGATGATTTTTGTTTCCCCCACCCTACGCCTTATCGCGATTTTCTTAATGACTCTCGGGTCCCGAACCATATGCGAAGAATCATAAACGTCGTGCTTCGCGGCCGGGGGAAGGTCGATACCTACCCCGTTTTTGTCTCCCTTTTGTTTATGGGGGGCCCTTTTGTAATTGTTTGCCAGGAATTTTTCCACGAAATTGCCGTGTGCTAAGGGTTAATAAAATTATGGTTGCCATTTTTCTAAGGCGATATTTACCAGACACTGTTAACCCCTAGCACTACTATTTACTTTGTGATTGTAATGATTAGAAATTCTTCATCGTTCAGAATTTCATAGAAAAGATTGTTTATATTTATTGTATGCCTATGTTTTCTCCAAAGGATACAATTACAGCGAAATTGAATTTCATTTCGGTTTAAAGGAAAGTAGTAACGTTCACATTAATTAGACTCTATTCAGAATCTTCACCACGAGTCTGGCTCGTTATTGTAGGGCAAGGGGTTAACACTATTGCAAGCGTTTCGATGACTGTGAAGATGTTCTCGGGCCGTTCGAAAGGGCGCGCGACGATCGCGATAATTATTATTATTTCGAATAATCGCTGGCGGCGAGGCAGAATTATTTCGGTCGTGGGAACGTCACGAACAATTATGCGTTTAAAGAGAGGTTGTTCCCGTTGGAACAAAGGTATTTCTTATTCGAGACCTTTCATCCGCGTGCCGGGTGTCGTGTTCTTCTTTTCGCTGCAGACAGAGAGACAGAGAGAATGCGCGACATCGACGTTCCGCCTGCACTTCAGCAACGACAGAAGTCGCCAAGGGAAAAGGTTGTCGAGGATGTACCCTCCGGTTTCTTGCGAGGAAGCCCTCCGCGTTCCTTATCGATCGCGAGCGTTCAGTTCGTTTCGCCGAATGCAAATGCAGTAGACCGTAAGTAATTCGTCGAATAAAAACGTCCGCGTCCCTCGAGCATCGCGCATCTGTTGCAACTACTTATTTCGTGTCGTTACTACGAATCAGGTGAAATGCGCCGGAGCTAACGTCTTGCGATTCTCCTTCTTTCTTCCTTTTCTTTTCTTTTCTTTTTTTTATCCTTTCCCGTCCCTTCCGACCGTGCTACTTTATGACCGCGTCAACGCGGTTATTAGCAATCTGCCGGGAGTTTATGCAAATTCGCATTCTCCTAATTAAGTCCACGGCAATTGAGATTAAGCGAAACTCGAGCCCTCCGCCGGGTCGCTCGAGAAAATTAAACGGAACATTAGAATGAACGAAATAGCAGCAACATTTGTATCGGGCAGTTTTTCGACGGTTTTTGTGCGATATTAATTTACAGAGTTTCAAACGAACCGGGTATTTCCTTGTTCTTTAGACTTTCCACTGGATATTACAAATTACCGTTTGTAACCTAAGTTTTTTAAACATAATGTTTATAATGCGAGAAGAGGTTCAAAAATTGTGTGGTAGGGTATTTTAACACAGTAAAAGCATTAGAAAAATTTTAAAATACTGTTACATTATTTTCAACCTAGTAAACATACTAAGAAAGAAAACGAATTTCTATTTCACTCTAGCCTGTTGCAGTTCGGGAAGAAAATTTTCATTCTGCATAAGGATTCGCAGTCTAATTATAAAAGACCAATAATATAAAAATTCTTTGAAAAACACGTCCACTCGACAACAAACCGAAGAAATTATGTACTGAAGTGTGTATCGAGTATTTTGGGGTGGAGGATGGTCACAGGGGTGTGAGCAAAGTTTGGTAATCTTTGACCGTCGGTGTTTCCGTTTTTCCGGAACGTGTGCCGTATAATTTGAACGAGCCGATGTTTACTTATACATACATTCCCGTGCAACGTGTATGCAATCACTTCGCGTGTTATGGGATTTATATTTTACGGCAGCAGTTTTACGACAGCGTATATCCTGCAAGTAAATCAAATGAAATATTTATATTTACGAGGATCACTCTCCGGGTACGGTGAAGCCGGTGTGCCGGTGTAGCAGAATTGATTCAGGCTTTCGAGATCGCACTAAACTTGATCCCATCGCTACTCTTTATCTGCGAGGCTTTCGGTTTATCCTTTTGTCGATGCGTGGGCGTCGCGCACCGAATAAACCCGAGGCGACTGTAAAGCAACTTCGAACGACCGGTAATAAACTTGTCACGTAAATCACCGATTATCTACCTCGATTATTCACTTGTCCGGAATGCTGGTGTGTGCACGCGTCCGAGAAGAAGAGAGAAAGAAAGAGAGAGAGAGAGAGAGAGAGAGAGAGAGATCCTTAACTTCCGTGACGAGATCGAGAACTTTAATCGACACTCGGTTTCTAATTTCTCGGCTCTGTATCGCCGCGGATCGATCGGCTAATCTTCCGGAACACCGATCAAAGGCGAATCGTGTCGATTTTACGCTTCTCCGACGGCCCGTAAAACTTCGCCCGCGATAATTTTACCTTTCCTTTTTATTCTACCCGCACCCGATAGTCTCGATACACGTCAAACATCTTTAAAAGTTCACTCACTTCTTGACGCTGGAGCTTCAACTACCCTGAGCATCTGCCACTAATGCAATTAACACTGGAAGAACACGCCGGATGTTCTAATCGACCCACAAGTTCTTCCCGCAACGACGCTCGTCGAGGCTACTTTGCAATAATTGATTGCTTAGGGACAGAAATTTTAACCAGTTAATTGACCAGTTCTACTTATAGCCAGTCGGGGAAAATTGCAAATGTACTACTTAATATCTTATTTAAAAAAAATGTTTGCTTTCTCGGGGAATTCGGTACGCCTTAAAGTGTCTGACCATTAATTGACCAGTTCTACTTATAGCCACTCGGGGAAAATTGCAAATGTACTACTTAATATCTTATTTAAAAAAATGTTTGGTTTCTCGGGGAATTCGGTACGCCTTAAAGTGTCTGACCATTAATTGAGCAGTTCTACTTATAGCTAGTTGGTTTAAAATAAATACTCATCTTATAAATCCCACGAAATGTTCACAATATGACCATTTACTTAAGGGTAAATAATTAACCAGTTAAGCGCGTTTGACGTGTATACACGTCGGACCAATTCTCTGTTGCGGTGCGGTTAACGTTAACGAATTGTTAATTTCTTATCGAATAAAAAGGTAATTCTTTCTCACTTTGCTTTAAAATTTATAACAGCGGAATTTGGCCTGCGTTCTACGTGTCATTGTTTGATTTTAATTCCGTGCCGCGAGGGATTTTTAAAATTAAATTCCACAGTTAACTGGTTAAATCTCAATTTTTGTTGATTTCACTCGACACTCCTGGAACTTTTGCTGTAACGTTGTTAGATGTGATACAGCGTTGGCACTGACCCCTCTTTTTTCCCTTTGCACTCTGATGCGCCACTAAAAATCGTTGCGGCATTATTTCAAAATAATTACGAAAAATACCACAAAATATTTGTTACATTACAAAATTTGTATTCGATAGATTACTAAACCTTTAAATGTTCTATGTGGAAGTCGGATCAGTTTCGTACGAATAAAATGAAAATATTCTAAGACGGAAGAAAAATTTAGTTTCAAAATTAAAGTAGAGTGCAAAAGGGTTCTAAGTGCCATTCAAAAACTACTCCATTCATTCGACTTCGACTTTAAATAAATTGCGACGCGAGTTTTGAACAGTATTTCTCCCAGACTGGCTGCGTATAAACTGAGCAATGTTTGTTTACATTCACCGGTGCTTAGAAATGTTACTAACACGACAATTGCTCTTACAGTTCAAATACTTTTGTGACCTACGATGCGTTATTAAGTCTAATAAAGTCTTTCTAACTCGGGTATGTGTTATACGAGTTAAATGAAATTTATACACGTTATCCACACATATTCCCGATACACAATACATACGACAATTTCAAAATATTTTGTATATTGTACAGTCTGTGTCCCTTTCAATTAGGAATATATCATCGTTCGAATACTTTCGCGAGCCTGTGTAATTGTGAAATCTGAGGGTTTAACGAATGTTTGAAGCCGCGGAAGGTTACGGCATTAAAATAGCAGGAACTGGCTTGGTCCTGGACCTGGATCAGAAAGTGGGATACAGAGACGACGAAGAAGTGGTTGCGGGGGGTAGACAAATTTCCCAGAGAAGCTTGAAAAGCGATAACGAGGCTGCTTTCGTACGGGCCTGGTTCTTTCCCCTCCATATTAGCGGCCCGCGTCTGGATGCTCGTCTCTTTTTTTGATCGTTGCAACGCGGTCGACTAATTCGGCCGGGAAGAGCCCGGGCCAAATCCTGTTTAAAGTGTCTTTGAGATATTATCTCTCTCGAGGGTGGAGAGAGAAATGGAGGGGTGGAGGGGAAAGCCGGCGTCCACACGCCTACGCTCGTCTAGAAACCCGGCTGATGTACCAATTTCGGGGTAAATATTTCTTTCTTCCAATTTCCCTCGAAGCCTCGGCCACGGAATGCCACGGCAACTTTGTATTCGTTACGGAATCTCGTCAACCCCTAACCTAAACAAATTGCGTCGCGTCGGAGCCGTTTGGCGGGCCCGCGTCGATTCGCGTGCAATTTCTCTCCGCGAGCAGCTAGGATAATTTGCCACGAGAAAATTGTCGAGCAACCATTTCCGGTGCTCGTGAGCCGGTCTTATTTTTTTTTTTTTTTGGCTCCTCTTCCGAGCCTTGTTTCCTCTCCCTGCGCGGAAGTATCGATCTTCTTAATGTTTAATTACCCCTCGCTCTGATGGCGGGCTTTAACTTCTAATGAATTCCGGACTTTGATCATCGGTTAATTAATTACCCGGTTTTTTCAAATTTTCATCGCCGATTCGTACGAAAACAAGTTTAATATTACCGCGGAACGTTCTCTCCGGCGATAATTTGCTCGCGAGCCAAGACGCGTAATTACTTTTTTAACTCTCTCGGGTCTCGTAGATCTTAACCGAAGTTGTTTCATTTTGCTCTTCTAATTGATGATTCAACTTTGTTGCGGGGTTGCGTAATCGTTCTTAAATTGTTATCCCGCTTTTATGGAGAAATAATCATGGATGCTGAAATGTGATCGACGCGATAAGTTCATGGTGCGCGTCCGTGTTTGCTTTGTAACATTGCAACGGTGATTTACATAGCCAAACACGCGCATTTACATAGATATATAACTAACAATAAGTTGCACTAGAGCCTCGAGTGTCAATATTGAATTATGAAGTACGAGAACAAAAATTAATAAAATCATCTAGAGTTGAAGCTAATAATAAGAGAATCTTAATCATTAACTTAATTACTAAACTTCAATCAACATAGTAAACATTTGTACTTATAACCATAGACTTAAATGAGAGAATCTTAATCTTACATATATTTTATTTCTGTAACAACTTCTAAAATTTCTAGACAGAACATTTCAATTTACATACGCTTCGAATTGTCTCTTCATTGTACAACGTCATCGTTATTTTCCTATTTATTTGCTGCAATTTGATTGCATAACGCTCTTTCGAAATTTTGCTTGAAAATTCTCCGAGGAATCGGCACAGATCGCAACAACGTGCTTGGGAAGGTATTACATCAAGCATTCTTCCGACATTCATTGTTTCTCCGTTCCTCCTGATCTCTTTTTCTTTAAACGCTCAAGAAACCGGTCATGCAAAGCACGCCGGGAACCCCTATTATCTTTCCACGTATTTTACCATTCCCCCCCACCCTCTCTCCCACCACTCCCCTAAACCCGACGTCTCCGTTTCCACGTAAATAAACTTCGCCCCCTTCCCGAATCCTTGAGAGAAGCCCGATTTAAAATTTACATTCAGTTGCATTCGAGCACCATCGGATATGGCATGCATAAAGCTGTTGTCCCGCGATAGTGCTTCCTCGAAGAATTAATACTAAAATATTCACGGTCTATTATTACGCTCCATAGAAAAGCAAGCCCCTACCACCACCTCTCTCGCTCGTCCCGTGATAATTCTATATTGAAGCTCGAGCACTGCGAAATTAACAGGATCGGATTTCACTTTGGTATCCGATGGCTATGCAGAAATCAACAGCACGAAAATGAACAATTCGAGCCCGTTGAATATGCAACAAATGGTACACGGATCCTCGAGTTGGATCTATTTTTCTCGTCAGGGAGCATGTCGTTCCTTTCGAGTATCCCCGGCACAACTAATCCAATTTCTCCAATGGAAATACAGTGACTCTATATAGGTCCCCAAGACCTGGACGATAAATGTCGCGGAATTATCCCCATTACCGTCTCGAGGCCGCGGACGCTGGCAAGACCCGTGTTGTTGTCATATGTATATCGAGAACTCACCGTATTTTCCTTTGCACTTTGTATCATTACTAAAAATATTTTTTACATTATTAAATTTGTGTGCAGTTAATAAATTACTAATCCTTTCGGTATTGTACGAGTAAGTTGCACCATTTTCGTGTTTTCCGCGGATGCAATACATACAGTAAATATTAGGTTGTACCATATGAAATGTCCGTTGTGTTCATTTAAAGTTAATCTTAAAAATCGGACGTTTCATATGTTACAACCTAATACATGAAGACCACGTTTTCTTTTGTTAATTTAAATATATACATTTTTCATGCATCGGTCGACGCAGTTCGTCATTTTTATTAATTCAGGCAATCTTTTAACCTAGTTCTAAAGCCCTTTAGAATTAGTGGTTTTTAACTCTTCGAGTCGCACTCGAATGGCGACTGTAAGGCACCGCTAAAAAAATTGCTGTAACATTATTCAAAATATTTTTTAAATTATTAAATTAGTATTTAATCAATTACTAAACAATTCAGTATTGTACGAGTAAATTGCACCATTTTCTTACGTATAACACGAAAAAGAATATATAGAAGGGTAATATTCTAGGTCGCGCGAAAGAAATATTTCGTTTTGGAGTTAAAATAGCTTCGAGTGCAAAGGGTTAAACACCGCCTAAGATAGTTGACGACATCTAGAAAACCTTGAAAAATGTATTAATTCAAAGTTGCCACAGAGACTCACTATTTAATTACGTGGTAGGAAATTTCACAAAATTGGTCGCTTAAAAAGTCGGAAATAACGCCGCCAAAGATTGAGGTCTCGACGAAATAAATTTTTGCATCGACTTTGAAGTGTACGGGGTGACCGAGGAAGTAACAAAGCGTTCTCGCAAGAACGAGGAACGCAGCGAGAAGTCTCCTTATTCCGGGAATTAATATTTCGGCGCTCGATACGGACAAAGCCGCGGACCGACTAAAAGGCGATCTGTCGCAAATTGTCGCGGAGGCGTCACAAAAGGCGGCAATCTCATCGGCGGGCGGAGAAAAGGCGCAGGATAAAATTCCAGGCGAGATTTGCGAGTAAACCGGTGGAAGGATGTCTGAGGATGGGCGTTCGCTCGAAGATTTCACGGGGAAATCGGAACGTCCGCTTTCTTCTCCGTAGGGCCGGGTCTCGGCCGGGGAAAAAGCGGTGAATGTATTCGTTTCCCCCTTTTTTTTCCGCCTCTTTTCGCGAGCTCGAACGAGAAGTAGGCCTGAAAACGACGACCCCGCCGGACCATAGAACGTTTTCATGCGGGAGAGCCAGCCAAGACTGGAGCCAAGATGAGCCCGGCTACAGTTTGTTACGCCCGTATTGTGGATTTTTCTTCTTCCTTTTCTTTTTTTCTTCTCCTCCGTTTCACGTCCCCCCCCTTCTCTCTCCGCTCCATCCCCATTTTCCTTTTTCTTTGGTGAACGGAATGACGGAGGCGCCGTCGCTCGGAGGGCGCTCATTTCCTTCCCATAAATCCGCGCCGAGCCCGGTAATGGTCGACAGGCAGACTGTTCGCGATTGTTCGCGGTAATTTGTCGTTCCACGCTCTCGTATCGTGTGTCGTAACAGTCGATCGAACTTCCGGCGACGCCGCACCCCGGTGCTCTTTTACCCGGCACGCCTGATTTCCGCGGCGATAGTGCGCGAGACCATCTTCCTGAACAGGATCTGCAAACCTTCGCGGAGATCGAGCTTTATTTTCGGGAATTTGCGGTTCCCAGACGATGGAAAACGCTTTGTTCGACGTCCTGCCTAGATTTTACGAACCCGTGGAAAACACCGTCTGTGAAGCGCGAAATGAAGCGTTTAGGAGTCTCGTTTCATTCTGAATTTATGCCACAGACGACCATATGAAATTCGAAACTACAGACTACGAATTCATAAAGTAAATTTTATAAAATATGAAATTGGAATATCTACACAGCGACAAGGAAGTTACCCTGACCGTGAAATAAATCGCAGTTGAAGGGGGCAAGGATTAGTGAACTAGACTAGGAGGAAAAAAAAATCGCGAATGAAGCGTTTAGGAGCGTTGTTTCATTTTGAATTTATGCCACAGACGACCATATGAAATTCGAAACTACAGAATACAAATTTATAAAGTAGATTTTATAAAATATGAAATTGAAATATCTACACAGCGACAAGGAAGTTGCAGTGACCGTGAAATAAATCGCAATTGAAGGGGGTAAGGATTAGTGAACTAGACTAGGAGGGAAAAAAATAGCGAATGAAGCATTTAGGAGCGTTGTTTTATTCTGAATTTATGCCACAGACCAGCATACGAAATTCGAAACTAAATTCGTAAATTTTATAAAATATGAAATTGAAATATCTACACAGCGACAAGGAAGTTGCAGTGACCGTGAAATAAATCGCAGTTGAAGGGGGCAAGGATTAATGAACTAGACTAGAAGGGAAAAAAATCGCGAATGAAGCGTTTAGGAACATCGTTTCATTCTGAATTTATGCCACAGACGACCATATGAAATTCGAAACTAGAGAATAAAAATTTATAAAGTAAATTTTATAAAATATGAAATTGAAATATCTACACAGCGACAAGGAAGTTGCAGTGACCGTGAAATAAATCGCAGTTGAAGGGGGTAAGGATTAGTGAACTAGACTAGGAGGAAAAAAAAATCGCGAATGAAGGGTTGCAGCTATGCAGTTCGGCGCAGGCAAGTTCCGCGCAAGAAATTATCCCGGTTTTCGTCCGGGGGAGAGAAATTACGGCGAAGAGGGTTGTACTCGGGGGTTCTAAAAGGGGCGGAAGCAGGGGTTCCTTAAAACGGCAACAAAGTACCGGCTAATCTCGCCGAGACAGGACGAAACGCGCGAGAGAGCGAGAGAGCGTGAGCGCGGAGCGCGTGCTGGCGCTTGCCGCTGGCTGGCGGGGTCGCCCGGTGTTGCTTTGCTTTGCAAATGCGATGCAACGTGCATGATGCACTCGCGGCCGACTTATAACGTTTCCGAAATCAACCCTGCTGGGTGCAACAACAACGCGGACCACACCTTCCTCATGCATATTCGCAGCCCGGTTTATGGAGCAACTTAGTTTATAGCCGGCCGACGGCGTTCGTGTGCGTGTAATGTACACGCACTATTAATTCTGCGACGTCCGCGTGCACCTACGCGTTCTGACAGAAATACCGCCGCCGCGGCCCCTTGTTATCGCCGTAATTCGTCGAATTACCGACTTCTAACGTATTCATTTTCACCCGCGAACCCTAAACGAGCCCGACACCGGCCCGCCATGCACTCGGGAGAAACCGCTATGATCGAACCGGAATTGTAATCGTTAGGCTCGTGGTTGTTTATGCAAAATTTTAAATTGTCAAAAACCGAAGTTCAGTGAAATTGTAGTGAAGTTCAGTGAAAGAATAATTTCCTTCAATCTTTCCTAGTATATTTACAGTTCTGTGTTTCACCTATTCATTTTTGCCACAAATGCATAAGATCCGCAATCTAGTAACCGTCAATCAATTAACCCTTAGCACTCGAATGGTGACTGTAAGGCACCACTAAAAATTGCTGTATCATTATTCAAAATATTTTTTACATTACTAAATTTAATTGTATTTAATAAGTTACTAAATATTTTAGTATTGTACAAGTAAACTGCACCATTCTTGTATAACATGAAAAAAAATATATATAAAGGAAATATTCTAGGTCGTAAGAAATGTTTTGTTCTGAAGTTAAAATAGCTTCGAGTGCAAAGGGTTAATCGTTACACTAACAAATAGTATCGAAATCCATTATACGCTTCCTTGACGATTTTTATACGATATTAATTCGTAGAGTTTGTAAGATAATTGTCTCGGGTCCGAGAATACTGTTTTCGAAAAGTGGTTCAGAGAATGTATTATACAATGAAACTTGTACAATATTGTACAGGATTGGAAGAATGCTTGTGGGACACGATGATTCTGATACCTGGATCGTTCGGATAATAGGAGTCCATTAATTCTCCCCTCCGGTGTCGTTTCTTCATTCGTGTAATATGAGTTGATGTTCGCATAACTGGATATCCTAACCTATCTGAATACGTGGACGAATGTTATGTTATGAGTTCGGATAACCAACGTATGCCGCCAGCAGTCAGTTCGCATAATAGCTCAGCCACGAGTTCGGTAAATTGGATATTACGACAATGCTGGTTCGAATAAATGGCGTCTTACTGTAATCGTAGAATGAGTGATTACTGGACCACGGACTTTACGCCATTCTGATCGAAATGGACAGGTACAAGTTAGAGGTACCAATGTGTTATTTTAGACTTACTAAAATTTTTAACGAAAGAAAAGACTCTTTCTCCTATTCCTTTGTAGTAGTCTATTTCCGATTACTTTATTTTCCACTGATATCAACGCTTCGGTGGTACTAACTACGTCCAGAAGGAAGAACAACGTTTAAGGTTTCGTTCTCGAGAAAATTGAGTTTGGAAATTCTGCGAATACACGTGCTATTGGATAAGAGTCGTCTGACGCGTCTGATCATGGCCAACCAATTCTACTTCTCGAGAATCCTAGGGCGAACTCAGCATACCTTCGAAGTCGAATTTTCTCGAATACGAATCCTTAACCCCTTGCCCTACAATATCGAGTCAGACTCGTGATGAAGATGCTGAACAGAACAGAAGAAATAAAATTCTATTTCGGCGTTGTTAATATACAGCTATCGGAGAAATACGATCGGAGATATACGAAATTATAAATTACAAAAAAGTTCTAATCACTGAAACCGTGAAATAAATCGTAGTACAAAAAACGAAAAAAGCGTTCTATCCTCTCGACTTATATTTTCACGTAAACTCACCGGCTTGTCTACTTAGAATCGATGCGTCCAGTACATGCGAAAATCCAACGATAAAGTCTTTATCTTCGGTTCTGCTTAGCGCTGCGAGGAGAATAAAAACGATAACGCGGAGTTGGCTCGAAGATGGTGTGTGTGAGGTGGTCGGTTCGGGTTTACCGCAATGCATATGCGGTAAATCAGTGCAGATGAGCAGATATACATGTATACGTGCCCACGGACGACCAGTGGCCATCGGGCATCGCTGGGGTGGAAAAGGGCGGGCGCGGGTGCACTGGGGTGCACGTTGACCGATAGCAGGACAGAGGGGGGTCGACGGATGCAACAACGTACCGTACACAGATTATATACGCGTTTGCATACATGAAACCCATGTACACGATGCCAGCCCTTGCCTCGCCTGGCCTGCGCTTGGCTTATATCACTGTTGCCGTTCGATGCGCGCCGGACCTCGCGCCGTTCGTCGAAACGTTTCAACGAGTTCCGAACAACGACGAGCTTACTATACCGCGGCTGTATCGAGGCCTTATCTAACAATCTGCTGAGTCGGTTCACGCTCTCGCACTCTCCCTCCTTCCCCCTTCACCCTCAGGAAAATTGCGAGTTATTAAACAATAATCCAATTAATCCGACCCCAGCTTCCTCTCGACGGTGTCTGCGAACGCCTCCGTAAATTTATTCACAGTCGCTCTTTATTGCGAGCCTATCCACAAGATGTCGGAAAGATGGCGCTTTATCGTTAATAACTGCGATGAAATCATTGAAAGACTCAACCAGGAAGAAATCTTCTTAATGTTTTTCACGTGACTTTGTTAATGAATGAGAAAATCGTTCTTCGCTTCGTTCAAATTGAAATTAATGAAACACAACTGCTGTCTGGTTTATACGAAAACTGTGTTTTTATTTGTTTAACACTTTGACTGCCAAACTAGAAACCTCAAAAATTCTATAAAGTCAATGGAAGTTATTTAATGAAATAAAAATTGGAAAAAGTATGTTATCGTATGATATATACAATATATTGTACTATATGATACGATATTATATTGTACGATATATTGTATGATATGTATGATATTGTGTAGTCCTTTACTTCTTGGCATTTTACAGATCCTAATAAAATTTCGTACGATTAATATATTAGCGTAACGATTCATTTTAAAACTTGCTAAAATAATTCCGTCACTCACGTATGGGTTACATGGCAGTCAACGTGTTAAAAATGACACAATCAGTGACCAGATAGAAAAATTCTAACTCTACGGCCATACTCTTCGAATGTTTGCATACGATAAACTTTTGCACGAATCGTGTGTAACGACTTTGTAATTACAGCGCAGGGATAATGGAATAGTTTGAGTACCTCCCCTTCGTAATTCTACTTTGAGCATCGATTGTCCAAGTTGGACGGCGGAGGCGAACGCGATCATTTTTAATTCAACTTCCGTTCCGGCGAGGATTAATTCGATTTCGTCACTCGAAATTAGACTCTCCGGAGCGCCGGTGTACGGTTAATGACTAGAAGCGTTCGATCCGGGAACGAAACAGACGCCGAAAAAAAGATATTTTATCTTTTCCAGAGGATTCTCTATTTCGACGTACTTCTAGTTATATGTATAGTTTGTATCGAAATATAGTCAGTAAATTGTGGATTTTTCTACAATAATATACCAACAATTTCGCGTACTTCATAAATGATCCTGTCGACCTCCAAATAAAAGAAACGATCGAAGGAGCTGCTTCTTGCTTAAAAATTAAACAAATCTCAAACTGTTTTTTAATCAGTTAAGCGCGTTTGACGTGTATACACGTCGGGCCGAATCTCTATTGCAGTGCGGGTGACGTTAATGAATTGTTAATTTCTTATCGAATAAAAATGGTTTCTCGGCGAATTCGGTACGCTTCAAAGTGTCTGACCATTAATTGACCAGTTCTACTTATAGCCAGTCGGGGAAAATTGCAAATGTACTACTTAATATCTTATTGAAGAAAATGTTTGGTTTCTCGGGGAATTCGGTACGCCTTAAAGTGTCTAACCATTAATTGACCAGTTCTACTTATAGCTAGTCGGTTTAAAATAAATACTCATCTTATAGACACCACGAAATGTTCACAATATGACCATTTACTTAAGGGTAAATAATTAACCAGTTAAGCGCATTTGACGTATATACACGTCGGACCGAATCTCTATTGCAGTGCGGTTGACGTTAATGAATTGTTAATTTCTTATCGAATAAAAATATAATTCTTTCTCACTTTGCTTTACGTTTTTCGTAAAATTTATAATAGCAGCATTTGGCCTGCGTTCGACGTGTCATATTGTTCGATTTTAATTCCGCGAGGGATTTTTAAAATTAAATTCCACGGTTAACTGGTTAAAAAAAGAAGCTTCCTCTTACAAATCTAACAGATTAAGACATTTCCAGACACGTCCACGTCATCGAAAAAAAATTTCCGATTCCCGTCCGGCCTCGCAAGGGTCGCAAAGTGTTTGAAAGTCGAACGCAGCCGAACGTTGGCGAACGGTATGGCAAAAGCAAATATTGAACATGCGTGTGCATGGTCATAGGAGAGTATCAAAAGCGATGCGGGCTTCCTCGCGCGGGCAAAATCGAATCAAGCGGAAAACTCGGCGGCAAGTGCCCGAACACACAACGATCCGGACCGGTATCCGCGGTTTTCGGATCATTTGCGCGACGTTACTCGGCGAATCCGCGTCGATGATGTGCGCCACGATACAAAATCTGCGGAATTCGCCTCGTTGTGCGCTGTCCATCAAAATACCCGCTCGCGGGAAGAGTCCGGTTCGCATCAGCGAACAGGAATTAGTTTCTCTGAAAGCAGACGTTCCGCTCGGGCCGAATGTACTCCCATGATCCTTCAAACGTTCGAATTCGCTCCATATTTCACTGTGCGCAGCATGACCAAGCTCCTAAAACTATTTAGTGTTATGTTTGCTCTGCTCTTTATTTTTTCTCTTTACCCCTACTGTTTTTCTCGGGTCAAAAGACCCATTTATCAAATGTATCAGTTGTAGAAATTAATTCTCAGCTCTCAGGTTCACTCAATTGTAACTTCGTTTCACTGTAGGAATTATATTCAAATTATAGGGATTATTTTTCAGAGCTGAATTTTGACTGTTTGTGAATGAACAAGACAATTTAAAGAAGATAATTTTTAATTTTTCATAAAATAGAATTTTATCATCTGGAAAGAAAAGTGTTATTTTTCTTGTTGTTGAGAAGGACGCTATTAACTGTGAACTTGCGAGTTAAACTTCGTTCCAATGGTGTAAAAGCTTATTCGTCACCGTGGTCATTGATAGAATTGACATTGATTGATTCGTTATTCAGTTGATATGATGAGAGATGGATAACAATTATGTTTTGTAGAAATAGTTTGCGTCACACGATACGGTGGACGTGGTCTAATCGTAATGTAGTATCATCTGGAAGAAAGTAGAAATGAGAATTTTATCATTCTCTCGTTGCTTCCAGAAATTTTAATCCCTCCGTAAATCTATTTCTCTTTCGTTCACGAATCAAAAAGCATACCTCATTTATTATTTATTTAGTTTAATCCCACCGCGAAGAATCGAACCTTCTATTTAAAAAGAAGTCTTCGCAGAGTAAAAGAGCGTCGAGCGGGACTTTGCTTGGCAAAATCAAAATTCCCTTTCCATCGCCTGGGTCGTTTCCATTCCCATTTCCATTAGTGGTCGCGCAACGCCACCACCCGGGACAGAACGAAAGGGACAATGACGTTCGCAAATGGCAAGAGTATGGCGCACACGTGCTCGACAAAGGAGTAGCGCGCGATCTAATTTCCTCGCGGAGGCGTTCGAAAAATTTTCGGCACGCCTCGAATCGATTCCACTCGGACGTGTGTAATCGCATCTTGTAGATCCACGGGGAAACGCGATCGTCGGGTATGTTATTGTACGCCTAAACTAATCACGAACCGGCAATTCCGGTAACAGGACGCTCTGCACCGTATCGAACATGAACCGATTTTCGCGCGGAGAAAAATAGACGCTCGACGATTTGTTGTCAACGTAACGAAATACATATATCGAGCCTGGTTCGCGTAACCGTAAAACTCGCGGCCGGCGCAGATTGTACGTTTATGGCGGCACTAAAAGGACGGGTATCGTCGCGTTGATAACGAAAAAAGAACGAAAAGAGAGCGGGACGATAGGGGGGGAAAGGGCCGGATAAAATAGGCCCTAGACGACGATGTAACGGAATATATATATATAGTTATTTTGTCGTTGAGCGTCGTAAATTTACGTCCGCTTGTCCAACTACTTTTTTGTCTCGCAGATCGAGCACACTCCTGACTGGAGCCCACATCCGAATACGGAACCCATATCAGTATCAGCGGTTTGCCTGCCATTTACGCGACGACAGTTGATGAATCTGTATCGGTGGCGGGCTCGCCGCTCGACAACCCGCAGTTTCCCCAATTTCAATCCGCGCCGCTCCGCAATAAACCCCCATCGTTTTTCAAGAGTGCCCCGGCTGCCGTTTACGCGCCCCATATATAACACCGTTTTCAACCTTCTCGTGGCCTGCCCTCGAACGCTCTTCCCCTGGAAAATTTTTGTTACGTTGTTAATCCCGACGCCGACAAGGAACGAGCTGTTGTTACCGCTCGAGCACCATAAACCACCGTACAGGCACAATTTTTCCTTCCTCCCTGATTCAATATTGATAATTTCATAATAACTGATTAGCACGACGCGTGTGTTGTTCTTTCTGTGCTGGAAGCTGTTCAACTTGGAATTTTTCATTATTATTCTTTTGATACGGTAAGAGCCACTGCCGTCCCCAATTTTTGTCCATTTCTATTTCAACCCCTCAATCGGTACAATGCTCTCCACAAACCTAATTTGTGTACCCGAGCTCATGGCAAACCCCAAGCAAGAAGGGTAAAAGAGAGTTGTATAAGCTTAGTATATGGAATATATAAAATCTTTTACAACTTAGAAAAGGTTCCAGAAATGATAATTACTTCTTCGTCTAATATGAGAGTTGTATAATCTAGGTATATTTAATATATAAAACCTTTTACAACTTAGAAAAGGTTCCAGAAACGATAACTACTTCTTCACCTAATGTGAGAGTTGTATAATCTTGGTATATTTAATACATAAAACCTTTTACAACTTAGAAAAAGTGCCAAAAATGATAACTACTTCTTCGTCTAATATGAGAGTTGTATAATTTTGGTATATTTAATATATAAAACCTTTTACAACTTAGAAAAGGTGCCAAAAATGATAACTACTTCTTCATCTAATATGAGAGTTGTATATATATAATCTTGGTATATTTAATATATAAAACCTTCTTTAACTTGAAAAGGGTTCCAGAAATGATAACTACTTCTTCATCTAATATGAGAGTTGTATAATCTTGGTATATTTAATATATAAAACCTTTTACAACTTAGAAAAGGGTTCCAGAAATGATAACTACTTCTTCGTCTAATATGAGAGTTGTATAATCTTGGTATATTTAATACATAAAACCTTTTACAACTTAGAAAAGGTGCCAAAAATGATAACTACTTCTTTATCTAATATGAGAGTTGTATAATCTTGGTATATTTAATATATAAAACCTTTTACAACTTAGAAAAGGTTCCAGAAACGATAACTACTTCTTCACCTAATGTGAGAGTTGTATAATCTTGGTATATTTAATACATAAAACCTTTTACAACTTAGAAAAAGTGCCAAAAATGATAACTACTTCTTCGTCTAATATGAGAGTTGTATAATTTTGGTATATTTAATATATAAAACCTTTTACAACTTAGAAAAGGTGCCAAAAATGATAACTACTTCTTCATCTAATATGAGAGTTGTATATATATAATCTTGGTATATTTAATATATAAAACCTTCTTTAACTTGAAAAGGGTTCCAGAAATGATAACTACTTCTTCATCTAATATGAGAGTTGTATAATCTTGGTATATTTAATATATAAAACCTTTTACAACTTAGAAAAGGGTTCCAGAAATGATAACTACTTCTTCGTCTAATATGAGAGTTGTATAATCTTGGTATATTTAATACATAAAACCTTTTACAACTTAGAAAAGGTGCCAAAAATGATAACTACTTCTTTATCTAATATGAGAGTTGTATAATCTTGGTATATTTAATATATAAAACCTTTTACAACTTAGAAAAGGTTCCAGAAACGATAACTACTTCTTCACCTAATGTGAGAGTTGTATAATCTTGGTATATTTAATACATAAAACCTTTTACAACTTAGAAAAAGTGCCAAAAATGATAACTACTTCTTCGTCTAATATGAGAGTTGTATAATCTTGGTATATTTAATACATAAAACCTTTTACAACTTAGAAAAGGTTTCCAGAAATGATAACTACTTCTTCATCTAATATGAGAGTTGTATAATCTTGGTATATTTAATATATAAAACCTTTTATAACTTAGAAAAGGTGCCAAAAATGATAACTACCTCTTCATCTAATATGTGCGTTTTAATATGTCCATTTCTATTTACCAGAAATTTTTCATTAGTTAGCAGACACAGTTCCGTGGAATATTGAAGTATTTACGAGACACTAGAATCGTAGGACAGCAAAAGTAGCGCCAGTTGCGAAACACTGGGTATGCAGCCATCCTCTCTGTACCCAGGCTGCACGCATAACCATAAAAAAATATGTCCACGTTGACCGCTCTTGGGAAAGCTAACTTTTACGGTGCACCGTTTTACCGGAATGACGTCGATTGACAGATAGGAAGCGCGTCTCGTGAATTGGGAACAAAGGATTATAGTACGAAGCTTTCAAAGAACAATTTCGGAAAAGCTTACAGCTCGTTGAAAACCGTTCGTGCTTTTACTGCATCGTGCATGTCCCCGGGAATGAAAAATGAAATAATTTGTTCAAAGAGGAAAAATTGCTAACATCAACTTCTAGTCAAAACCCATTCAGTTACAGATTCAAATTCCAGTAACGAACAGGTTGCTGAACTTCAATATACAGGGTGTCCCAAAAATGTTGTATTTCCTCACTTTGAATGACATGACCCGTTTCAAGAAAGTGCTACATTTTTTTGGGACTCCCTCTAGGATTCGTGTGATTGATGAATCTCTCTGTTTGTTGATACTCTTAATGCGTTAACGTTGGTAATAACAAAATATTGGCAAATGTATAACGCGTCAATTATTCGGTAGATGAACGACACACTATACGATAGAAGCATCTTTCACACGTGAACGTCTCGCGTGGTCATCAGATTGTCTCTGATGATAGTTGAGACAGTTCGATCGAATGTTCACGGTAGCGTTAAATGGCAAACGCACAAAGCGATAATTTATAATCGAACGACGAGGCGACACGATTGAAATTTCCGCGAGTGCGCGATAACGGCGCGCGGACGATCGATCCTCCGGTTGCGAAATTCAGCACAAAAGACAGTTAAGTAATTTAACAGCGACATAAACGGCTCCGTTGAAAATTTCAATGCGCGCTGTTACACGCGTCCGCGTCGCGTTTAAATTTCAACAAACTCCCGCGGAATAATTAACACCGTCCGATAATAAAGAACGCGGCCGGATTTAATTGCAATATGCCCGATACTCGGATATTTACGGAACCGAACAATCCGCCCGCGTGTTGCCCGTTTTATTTTATTCTCGCTACGTCTGCCTCTAAGAGGCAACGGTACATCGTTAAATTTAATTAAAGTGCCCGCGCTATTTACTGATAACAGTGTTAGAACGCGGTGTACTAATTGTGTTCCTTGACTGAGTGCATTCTCTATTACGGATATTAATTTGTTACTGTAATGGAGTGCTGCTCGACTTTCATTATAAAATTATATTTACAACCGAACCGCGGACCATTATGCAGTGCAAAAGTTTTCTGCAACGACTACAACGTACTCGAACCGAATATACAAAATTTGTTTCCTCCCGTAATAGTTTGAACATGCTCACCTCTGTCGGGTTTTTTTATAGTTTGTTGTTTTCTGTTTCAAAATTCTCAAATTCAATTTTAAGCGAAGTCAAGATATTGTTGAAGGCATTATAAAAGGTTAATAAGGCTTAACTTTGGCGACCCAGAAATTTTAAATCAGTGAATTCCTCGCCTAGAAACCTCGATTTTTGGCATTTTCTCATCAGGATGTGCAGAACTATACAGGGTGGGGCACCACATTTTGCCATCTAGATTTACGTCATTATTATTACGCATAGCAAACAATTTTTTAGGTGAAGTTGAATGGTTTTGAAAGGGGCACATTCTGATGGTACATTTTTGTTTTGTAGGTGGACGTGTAAAGGACATATGAAGGTCATTCATGTTTTTTTAAATGGAATCATATATTTTTTATTACATCAGCTGATGCTCCTTCATATTCTTTACAAAAAGGTATTAATCATTAGAATTATGAATTCAATGTGATAATGTAGTAGGAGAGCAAGAATTAGCAATGTAAGTATTTACATTTTCTGTGTTGATAATTCTTGCTCTCCTACTCATTGTGAAATTTAGTCTCTGTTACGTCTCTGATACGGTGAATACGGCGATACGGTGAATCACTTCATAATGAAGTATTCTAAAGAAGAAAAGACAAACATGTTATCAATTTATTTTGAAGCTGGGAAAAGTGGTACACATGCAGAATGATTACACGCCAATAGATTTCCTCAACGAAATCATCCATCACGTCGTACCTTTGATTATGTTTTTAAAAAATTTCACCAGACGGGGCAATTATTACGCAAAAAGGCAATTCGTAATAAAACAATAACAAATGAAGCAGACGAAATTGTAGTGTTAGCCGCAATTACGTTAAATCCATCCGTTAGCTCTCGCGAAATCGAAAGACAAGCTGGAACTAGCCGCAAATGCATTTTACGCATACTCAAAAGGCACAAATATCTCCTATTTTTTAGCTAAATATCTCCTAAACTAATGATTTTTTTACACAAATAGATTAATACTTTTTTGTAAAGAATATGAAGGAGCATCAGCTGATGCAATAAAAAATATATGATTCCATTTTAAAAAAAAACATGAATGACCTTCATATGTCCTTTACACGTCCACCTACAAAAAAAATGTACCATCAAAATGTGCCCCTCTCAAAACCATTCAACTTCACCTAAAAAATTGTTTGCTATGCGTAATAATAATGTCGTAAATCTAGATGGCAAAATGTGGTGCCCCACCCTGTATAGTAAAAAGTTAAAAATTTCTGGGTTTGACCGTTGAAGAAGCAATACCTAAAAGAAAAGATTGTACAAAAGGAGAGAATGATGGGAAGACTATACGCAGAAAATAGGCTGCAGGAAACGAAATTCGCGTGGCGAGCATACTTTTGCCAGACAGTATGCTAGACAGCGTCGAGCGGAACGCACGCTCCGCGTTGAAACGTGTTGCGGGTTATTCTGAGAGGATTGGGATCGTGATGCGTCCTCCGCGACGCGACGGTGATTTCGGCCGAGCAATAAAAAACAGTTATCTGCGGAACGTCGCGGTTTGATCGACCATCGGCGCAGCGGTTGCTTTTATTTTTACGGCCAATGGAGAGACCGAGCGTCGCTCATCGAAACAAATCTTGATACCGCGGACAGGACGGGCGAGAAACAAAAATCTGCGCGAACGGGAAACTGCGGCACATGCGATTTTTCCTGGGACCCGCAGAGAACGGTCATAATAAACGTTGGACAACGGTGATCGAGCGAAACCGACGGCGAACGATTTTGCGAAATTTTTCGACGCTGCCATAAACGTTGCCCGGGATCGCAAAACGTTGTCTCGCGCGAAGCAACCACGCAATCCATTCTGCACGGTGTTCGGAATGCGAATGGGACTGTGGGTAAACAGGTAGACGACGGATCAATTTCTGATCTTGCTGCCGGAATAATTACGTTTGCATTCGAGTTGCCTGGATGATCCCCGATGGACCCGAACTCGGTCCATGGCTCGGATTCTACCAGTTATTTGTTTAAGAGCTTCTTATTCGATTATACTTCCAGTCTGTTAGGGCGTGAGCAAAGTTATCAATTTTATTGAAAGGAAACCTTTCCTTGTATACTAACGTCACACGCTGAATTCACTGCGTTTGAAGAGGGTGGATAATGAATGCAGACTGTGGGTATGTATAACGAAACAACTGTATATGTAAGTCTAATAAGGTGTTCGTTACATTAGATCTTTTGCTATTGAATACTATTAGCCGTATGATAAATTTAACACGTTGATCGCCATGTCACCCAGATGTGAGTGACGGAATTATTTGTCCAGGTTTTAAAATGAATTTTTACGTTAATATACTCATTGTACCAAATTCGATTCGAATCCGTAAAATTCAAGAAAGTTGGAGGACTAGTCAATGTCACACATATAACTATTTTCAATTTTTATTTCACTAAATAACTTACTTTGGCTTAATGGAATTTTTGAGGGTTCTGGTTTGGCACTAAAAGAGTGTTAAGGTACACAAAAATTGAGCGACAGGAATTTGATCGAAAGGGACACGGGTCCAAAATCGCAATCATGGCGATCGATCGTCATAGACGGCGAGGTACTACGATAGAATAAGTGTCACGCGTGCAATAATGATAACGCGTTCGTGTAATACGCTAATTTCGAGGCATCGTTAAGCCGTGTATCCAGTACAGAGAAACATCGCGCGGTAAATTTCGGTTAACATTCGAGTCGCGCGTCAATCATACGAGCCGTTCGTTGTGCTAACTGCGAGCTCGTTTCGTTCGTTTGTCCGCGCATCTCGAATTCGACCGACGCTAATTTCGCTCGGGCAAATTTGTCCCTGAGCTTCAACGTAATTAATAAATTATGTGAACGCCGCCGGCGCATCCGCAAATTCGGCGGTTTGTCGTCCTAGTTCTCGCGTCGGTACACTATACAGGGTGTTTGGTAACTGGTGGTACAAGCAAATAGGGGATGATTCTACATGAAAGAATAAGTCGAAAATATAGAATAACATTTTCTCATCCGGAATTTCCTTATCGAGAAAATCGAGTTTGAAATGCAGCATGCTATTCGATAGGAATTCTGACGCGTCTGATCATGACCAACCAAATCTACTTCCTGATGACAGATCTTCAAAGTCGATTTTCTCGAAAACAAAGCCTCAAACGAAAAATGTTTATTCTATATTTTCGACTTATTCTTTCATGTAGAATCACCCCCTTTTCGCATGTACCACCAGTTACCAAACACCCTGTATATTTTTCCGTCGAGAGCAGCGATGGCGGCGCTCTCCTAGACACTATTATTCAACGCGAACTCTAGTCGCGGTGAACTTTTGCGACAAAATCCGACTGTCGTTTTCACGAGAATAAAACAAATCGAATTTATCGTCTTATCGTTGCCATTACTAGTTCATCCTTTTTTAATTGTTATAGTTTCACTGATATTGTGACCAAGGAAATCTCTTGTGAAAGACGCTCTCTTTACAGTGCTATAATTTGAAATGTGGGGCGGGTTATTTTGCTCATAAAAATTACTGTGTGTTCTCGAAACATAGGCCAACAAACCACAAAATTTCAATATTATGTGTGCAGTAGTTTTTTTTTTAATTTATTTTCAAGAAGTTCAATTATTTCGGATATTATTAATTTCAATTGTATTTCGTTTGAGCAGAGAAAAGTATACTTTTACTAAAAATTGCAATTCGACGGTCAAGTAAATTTTCGAATTGGTGTTCCGTTGGACTAATATCAGGTAGATCGTGATCTTCGAAGCGCAGGTGCGCCAGGTGTGGCTGCGCCCGTGTTCAGACGCGCGGCGCGACAAGGACGCGTGCCCTTTTTCCATCCGTTGTCCCTCGGCCGTAGATAATGAGTCGCGGATGTCACGGTAACGAATGGCAGGAATATTTCACACTGACACAGTTCCCAGGACGAGAGACACGCGGCGAATAAAACCGCGGTAACATACGATTGCATTAATCTCGCGTTTCGCACGCAGATACGCGCGCTTGGTTCGCGAAACGCACCGGCACACGATGGGAGCCGCGCAGCCCTTCGGCATCGATAAAAGGGAAGAAAGGTCGGGACGAGTTGGTGGGCTAGGATTTTCCTCTGAATATAATATATCTCCCTTTCCCCTCGGTTTCGTTGCAACGAGCTGGGATATCCTGACAGTGACGCGCCCCACGAATGAAAGCCACCCCTAGACGGGTTTCGCAGGTGGCGTCGAGTGTCTACGTCATTATTTTAAAAGTATATTTCGCGGTCATCAGTATGCGAGAAACGACACGGGAGCCCGCCGACTGAAATGGGATTCGTTTCATGCCTCAACTCTTAATGTATCCCCCGGGAACGTCGTCGACTGCTTGCGTTATTATAACGAAAACGCGTTGTGTATCTCTGCTGTTCCGCGGTATTACGTAAATCCCTATTCTTTCTTTTTCTTATTTTCACTTGTCGTGGAAATGAGAAGAGAGGACGCGGTGGTTGGAAAGAAAAGAATTTCGATTTCACTGGATTTTTACTCACGGGCGTGATTTAATTTTGCTCGCGAATTCTCGGAACGTGTCGGAACGGCCGTGCCACGTTTCCAGTATCATGATCGAGGATTTATCGAAAGTTCCCCGGAAAAAAGAGAAGCAGCAAGGATTTGTTGGAAGCCCGAGTTGAATCTCTCTGACAAATGTCCCAGCATTAGGGCTCGGAAGTTTGCGTGTACTTTAGCTTCTGCGAGTATTACTCTCGCGGAGATCTACAATTTTCCTGCGAAAGGCGTTTTCGATTCCTTTTAGTGGACATTGTTGAAGAGAAATGCACGCTGGAAATCCTGCACATACAACATGCGAGATTCGCATCCTTTTCTCCTGCTTTACCGCGGGGATCGATCATGTCCTCCAACTTTCTTGTATTTTACAGATCCTAATCAAATCTGTTGCAATGGATATGTTGACGTAAGAATTCACTTTAAAACCGGGACAAATAATTCCGTCACCCACACATGGATGACATGGCAGTCAACGTGTTAACCCTTTGCACTCGGCGCTATTTTCATTCTAAAACTAAATTTTTCTTCCGTCTTAGAATATTTTCATTTTATTCATACGAAACTGATCCGATTTCCACATGTAATATTTAAATGTTTCGTAATCTATTGAATACAAATTTTGTAATGGAACAAATATTTTGTAATATTTTTTGTAATTTCTTTGAAATAGTGCCACAACGATTTCTAGTGGTGCTTCAGAGTCACCACTCGAGTGCTAAGGGTTAATACAGTTAAAGGTTCATAATCTACAGGGTGTCCCAGTTTTTTCCGGCCAAACTTTGCCAGTGTGTTCTAACGCAAAAGTAAGAAAAAAATGTTATATGAACATATGCTCTTAAATGTTTTATTAAGGAGTTATAACTAATAATACAAAATGATAATGAACTGGCATTTCGTTGACACAGCGTACGAACGTATCATGAATATCTCTGTTTGTGTTTACATAAAGTCTTATGTTTACTTGCTGAAGTAGTTGATATCGACATTGATTTCTACTGAGCTAATAATGTTTAGTACGCTGTACGACTTCATATCGAGATGCCACGAGAATTTTCCAATCGTGAATACGCTGATATGCATTTTATTTATGGTTTTTATAATGGAAGTGCCCGAGCACTAGTAATACGATAGTCAATTTTTGTTAGATGCCAATCCTGTATTCGTAATAACGGACGTCATTTTGAAATGTTAACTCGTTAATAAAACGTTAATAAAAAATGTCGATATCAACTACTTCAGCAAGTAAACATAAGACTTTATGTAAACACAAACAGAGATATTCATGATACGTTCGTACGCTGTGTCGACGAAATGCCAGTTCATTATCATTTTGTATTATTAGTTATAACTCCTTAATAAAACATTTAAGAGCATATGTTCATATAACATCTTTCTCTTTCTTTTGCATGTAGAACACGCTGGCAAAGTTTGGCCGGAAAAAACAGGGACACCCTGTATATACGAAATACCAGAGTTTTACTAAAAACCAGAGGTGTCCAAAGACTTATGATTGGGAATATACATACGTATTTAAATATTTCAACGTGCACGATAGCAATTTTTAGATTGTAAATTGTATTCTGCAACGTGATTTACTAGCAACCATCAGCTCTGTTCGTTTTACATACAATAGAATAATGTCGCGCGTTTCGATTGAATTATGCAAGGACTTCGGTATCCTCTTCACTGTCCGACGAGGAAAGGACGAAGATGCTCGAGTATTCTCGATCTCGAGGCAACGAATCGACGAGCCGATCCATCGCCAGCGATCCACGATTTCGGGATCTATTGGCCGGCAGCGTTCGTTTCCGCGCGGAATCTCGTTTACACCGGCGCGGACCTAATCGGCCGCGAAATTTCTTTTTCCTGCAGCAATCTCGTGGCCCGGCCCTTTGTAACGGCGGCCCGGGCCGCCGGTTCGTTTGATACCGTCTATAACGTGGCTCTTATTGCCGCTAAAGGCGTCGTGGATCGAATCCGAGAAGAACCGACCCCCGGAAACGCGTTCACAGCCGCCCTCGCCATCGGCGACGCACGTTCCCTGCGAGAAAGGAACACGCCCCGGCTCCCCGGCCCGATTGAAAATTGCCACTTTGACATCTGTTTCGTCCGTTCGTTTACGCCACGCTCACCCTTTCGTCCGTAAACGACGCCCGGTTCCTTTGTAGTCCTACGCTTCTTTATTTCCCACCCCCACCGGAGACTTTCGTGTCTCTCAGACTCCGTCTTGTACCATTTAACCCATTCGAGACGACGATTTTTTTCGAACACGGTCCCCAGGAGCGAAATTTTTTCTTCTTCTTTATATTGTTCATTTTTAATAAAAAAACATGTTTACTACGGAAATCACCCAATTCGTAAGTGAATTCACATAATAATAATAATTTCTCATAATAATGATAATTTTTAGATTTTCTGGTACACAGTAAAACCAATGCCAAATTTTGTTTTCCTGTACTTTACAGATTTCATTAGTTCCAGAAAAATCTTATTTCGACGACTAGTTTACTCAGAATAACTGATAATTGCACATTACTGTTATTGCACACACGGTGTGCAAGCCGTCTTATAGCCTCGGAAATCCATTGCACACACGGCCTGCAATCGGTCTCGAATAGGTTAAATTGCGACACGATTAATGCGATTGATATTAGGTATAGGCTGATATTGGTTGATATTGGTACTAGGTTGGCGAGAAAGTAATTTCGGTTTTCACTAATACCTGGCGTTATGTTTTGTTTGATTGACTTCTGTTAACGTTGCGTTTTGTTTTCTTTCTGACATCTCGTAACTGCATCTTTTAGGTTACTTTTGAAACAAATTACACGTAATTTTGATTAAAATTGTTAGTTCTGTGTCAATTTGAACATGGAGTGGAAAAACGAACATTATAGGCACATATTGCTTTTTTATTTCCGTAGAGGTAATAAAGCTGCCGAGGCCCACAAAGATATATGTGAAGTTTATGGTGTGGATTGGTTGTGGTCAAACGCGCTTAACTGGTTAAACAAATTCAACTTCTTTTTCTAAATGAATTAGTAAGCACCATTGGTAGTCGATTTAATCTGTCAGTGAATTTCAAGTTTCTCGTATTACGGCGCAAATTTTATTTTTCTGTCATTCGTGGTATTTGTTTACGAGATTGTTGTTTCTATTTTGCAGTAATTTTTGCATTTTACAGTCCTTTTTTTCGCGCACTTCACGAGAAATTTTTACAAGAAACTTGAAAATCGTGTGACACTTCTACTTTTTTCTTCGCAATTACGACCGATAGCAATTTAAAGAAAGAAATTATTTATACATTATTTAGTAAATTAATTGTTCTAACATCACCAAAAAATTCAAGCCGTTTCTTGCAATTTTTAAAAAGTTATTTCCTTCGAACGAGACCAGGGAGAAGTGTCGTTCTCGAGCGAAAATTGTCGATCAGAATCGATCGAAATCGATCAAAATGGATCAAAAAGGATCACTGGGTTGACTTACCGTTTTCGGTTGCACTCAGGACTCTCTTAGGGTGGTTCGCAAGCACCATGGTGTCTCGGTGTAGTCACTTTAATCCGACACTGACACAATTTATCACTACACTACTAATTGATCCTTCCGGGACGGGAGTCGACGCGACACTGACGATGATTTTTGTTTCCCCCACCCTACGCCTTATCGCGATTTTCTTAATGACCCTCGGGTCCCGAACCATATGCGAAGAACCATAAACGTCGTGCCTCGCGGCCGGGGGAAGGTCGAAACCTCCCCAGTTTTTGTTTCCCTTTTGTTTATGGTGGTCCCTTTTGTAATTTACCCGTGCCAGGAATTTTTCCACGAAATTGCCGTGTGCTAAGGGTTAATAAATTTATGGTTGCCATTTTTCTAAGGCGATATTTACCAGATACTGTTAACCCCTTGCACTACTATTTACTTTGTGATTGTAATGATTAGAAATTCTTCATCGTTCAGAATTTCATAGAAAAAAAAAGATTGCTTATATTTATTCTATGCCTGTGGTTTCTCCTGTGGGAAGTGATGTCACATCCACCATGTAGTCCTGACATTGCATCATCAAATTATCATTTATTCCGAAGTTTACAAAACTCCTTGAATGGTAAAATATTTACTAATGATGATGATCTGAAATTGCACTTGGATCAGTTTTTCACCGAAAAGGATTAGAAGTTTTATGAGCGCGGAATTATGAAGCTACCAGAAAGATGGCAAAAGATCATAGAACAAAATGGAAAATATTTTATTGATTAAAGTTCATTGCTTGCCAACCTAATAATATCATATAATATATATTGGGTCCTAAGGGTACATTTCAATCGATCAAATAAATTACAGCGACGCCGAAAATATTCAGCTATTATTCCGCTATCCGGCCGAGATGCGGCAGGGTTTCGCAAAATGAGAATTTGCGAGCGATCGTGGCTCTAAATTTTACATGACGCGTCACGTGGCAGCAGGCGATTTCAGCCTCGGTCTGGCTTGTGTGCCGAGGGAGCTGGCAGAGTCTGTCAAACAGACGCCTCCGCAAACAAGGGTATCCACGTCGTTTCAGAAAGTTCCCGTTCAAAGACAGGAACAGATATTCCACGCGGAACCGGTCCCGCAAACAGAACCGGGCGGATGCTTTCGGGTTCCCTTTAATCCACTTAATTCTTCGTTTTCTTTCCCGTCTGAGATTCCATCTTTCAACGACCATCCACAGCGTTTTCCACTTCTTCTCGAGACGTTACTTAAAGCCGTTCCCCTCCCTCCCGGTTGCGTCTAACCCCCCCGGGCGGGCTGCTGGCTCCGTAGTATAACGAGCCCTCCACGAAAAAGGGACCGCGAGCCGCGCGATAAGGCAAACTTTCGTTGACGTTTCGGACGATAACGGGGCCACGGGTACGGATCCGAGAGAACGGACGCTTATCGCCGCCCTCTCACGACTTCGCGCCGCTGTTTTGCGGCTTCCAACCCCCGCTATCGAGACCCGGATCTACCCCCTAGACGCTCCGGTTCAATTAACCGTGATGTTGCCCGCCCTGTCGCGCGCTTCTTTCGACCCGGCAAACTTTGAATCTATTAAAACACGTGTCAGTTCGCCTTCTTGCCCCGATTCGTTCCTTCGAGACGCCGCGATCGAATTTCTTTCGGCTCTGGGTTTGTTGCGATTCAGGATCACCGCCGTGAAGAAAATGCGATTTTCTAATTAGATTTTGCGCCTCCGAATCTTCATACATTCCCGGCACGGTAAACTTTGAATCTATTAGAACACGCGTCACTTCGCCTTCTTGACCCGACACGTTCCTGCGAGATGCTAGATCCGAGATCTTCTAGGTTATTCGTCGCGATCGAATAAAAGAGGTTCTGCTATACATTATTTCTCAGCATGGTGAGCACTTTCATTTAAGTATGCAAGCACTTTTTTTTTAATTTTCAGTCTATGCCCGAATTTGTTCACGAGCGATTTTGACATTAGGTAGCTCCCAGAGTTATTAGATGATTAGAAATAGAAATCTACGTTTAACCAGATAAGCGCGTTTGACGTGTATACACGTCGGACCAAATCTGTATCGCGGTGCGGTTAACGTTAATTAATTGTTGATTTCTTATCGAATAGAAATGTAATTCTTTCTCGCTTTGCTTTACTTTTTCCGTAAAATTTATAATAGCGGCATTTGGTCTGCGTTCGACGTGTATATTCGTCATTGTTTGACTTTAATTCCGTGCCGCGAGGGATTTTTAAAATTAAATTCCACAGTTAACTGGTTAATCGATAATAGCTAGGATCTAGACGCAACTTTTCCGAAAGCAGAAGTGTGTTTAGGAACTAATCCGTCATAGAGGCCCGGCATTGTCCAAACAAATGCCCCCAGCCCTTTTCGTTTCGCGTCGGTCCGTTTTCCACCAATATTTATCCGCCGCCCCATGACCGATGTTACACGGCTCCTCAAGAAAACACTGAAGGAGGCAAACGGACGGGCAAGGAGACAGGGACAAAGTAAACTGCGCGACCAAGAGGCGGCCACGGGCAGACGAGAGACACGCGGGGAAAAAGGTAGACAAATCAAGGTAGAAAAACGCGTAAGAAAAGAGGCTGCGCGAAAGAAAGAAGACAAATACTCTCGTTGTCGAGGGTTTGGACGACCTGGACGTTGATGCGCATGAGAGAAATGGGGTGGGCGAGCGACACGGGGAGAAACGGAGAGAGAGAGAGAGAGAGAGGGTGAGGGTGAGCGACTGTCGACGGAAAGTTGGCAAGTCGGATAATGGTGAAGTTATGGTTGAATCTCGGGCCACGGTTATATACAGTGTATGACAACGCTAACGATGATGCCTTAAGCCGCGGCTTCAGCTTCCGTGCGGACGATCCTGCTTCGTCAGAATTTTTTTCCACCCCCCGCTGTTTATTATATCCGACGAGCCTCTTCCGCCAGTTTGTCTCCGCTCCCCGAAGAGGAAGAGATTTCTGCGACCAAACTCGCAAATCACCGAGCACAATCCCGACACACGCGTGTGCACGTTCTTCAGGGTCGTCCGCTGATGATAACGAGGCGGGCAAATATGCTAACACGCTGTTTTGCGTCTTTTTATTGGAAGGGTGCTTCTTGTTGGCTTCGAAGTAACGAAGGAATTCTCTTCTACAAATTACTTCTTCAGGAAAACTTATTGCTTGTGCTTTTCATAAGTGGATCACGAATACACTTCGAAATACACAAAGGCTGTCTTACATAGACGCCAAAATGAATTCTTTCTGCGATAACATTTACGATTTTAACTTCGAGCAGAAGTAACGAAGGAATTCTCTTGCTTCTACGAATAACTTCTTCAGGGAAACTAATTGCTTGTGCTTTTCATAAGTGGATCACAACTACACGTGTACTTCGTAACACACAAACAGTGTCTCACATCTGATAAACGCCAAAATGAATTCTTTCTGCGATAACATTTACGATTTTAACTTCGAGCAGAAGTAATGAAGGAATTCTCTTGCTTCTGCAAATAACTTCTTCAGAGAAACTAATTGATTGTGCTTTCCATAATAGGATCACAACTACACGTGTACTTCGTAACACAGAAACAGTGTCTCACATCTGATAAACGCCAAAATGAATTCTTTCTGCGATAACATTTACGATTTTAACTTCGAGCAGAAGTAATGAAGGAATTCTCTTGCTTCTACGAATAACTTCTTCAGGGAAACTAATTGCTTGTGCTTTTCATAAGAGGATCACAACTACACGTGTACTTCGTAACACACAAACAGTGTCTCACATCTGATAAACGCCAAAATGAATTCTTTCTGCGACAACATTTACGATTTTAACTTCGAGCAGAAGTAATGAAGGAATTCTCTTGCTTCTACGAATAACTTCTTCAGAGAAACTAATTGCTTGTGCTTTTCATAAGAGGATCACAACTACACGTGTCTTAGTTAAACGCCTGAATGAATTCTTTCTACGATAACATTTTACGATTTTAACTGAACATTTCAGAGGAACACTCTTTGAAGCTGGCAGCATCGATTGTGAAAATTGATGTCAAAAAAAAAAAAAAGAAGTAAAGTTTGCACATTGTCCCTGCTCAGTGGCAGTGTTTGATGTTTCGTCGTTAGCGTGCCGCTTTCGATTTCCCGAGCGCGTATCCACGAGAATATCAGTTTCCTCTGAATTCGGAAAACAGTACGAGTCCGTTTCGTTTCCCAGAGACCGTTTTGGTAAATGGCCGTGCGCGCGCGCCCCCTCAAAGCAAATATTACGTTTATTCTCGTATTTCCGCGAGCACCGGGCCGCGCGGTACAGAATGTAATCGCAATCAAAATTCTTTAAACAGGTCCGCGGCATATATCGGTTTTCAAACGTGTACCAGAGTTACAAATGGAGAATCCGAGGAAGCTATTCGGATTTAAATTACTAATTAACTCGGCAAGCGACATCACGCAAAATATCCATTTAATTTCCATCGGGTCACGTGCGCCGCGTTTTGCGCGCAATTTTCGTCCTGTGTCGTCAAAAGCCGAGGTTTCCCGGCGAATTGAAAGCGCTCTTTCATTAGAAAATCAACGGACCGGCATCCGCCGAGCTTCCAGCAACTTCGGCCGCTGAAGGCAAGAGTTTAATTACGCATTAAACTATTCCGGCTCCGGTCGGAAACGGGAAAATAGTCCCGGCGCGGTATCGGGAATACATGATTTTTTCCCGTTCGAATGCGATCCCGCACGCTCGAACGGATTAATCAGCGGGGCCGAGCAGGTTTCTCGGGATCGTTTCCTCGCGGAAACGGCCGTGCGATATCGATCAGCTGTCGAGCGTGGCAAGGACGCTCGGTGCTCGGCCCCCGATTTATAACGATTGAATAGTTAGGTCAACGATTTCCAAGCTGAGGTGCAAGTGGAACGGGAATAATGGACCGGAAGCGGTGCTTTATTGGATTACCGGCTCGTGCCCGCTTACGCATCGCCGCCGCTCGTCCCGCTGAATCGTCAATTTTACGTCACGGAAGAACCTAATGCCCGCGAGATATTATAAGAACTTAGAGCACGCTGTAAATTGCCCGTTCGAAGCTGCGACGGCTGCTGCCGACAGCTTTGGCCACACGGCTCACGGACATAGAACTGGGACTCGTAAAATTTCAGACAATAAAGTGGCACTCGAAATCAATTTTAATACTATAGAACTTGATGGCGACAACGTTTCAGAGTCGGTGTAGTCGAACTTGGACTTGCTCAAGCTGAGACAAAAAATCCCAAGCTCCCTGAACCCCATCTATGCAATAGATGGGCACTTGCTATACAATAGAAACCATCTTAGGCTTCTAGAACCCAACACAGGCAACACTGGGATTTTAGAACACCAGAGATTATAATTTCTGATTGCTAGGATCTCACAGAAACAATCACAAACTCATCTAGACAATAGAAACAATCTTAGGCTTCTAGAACCCAACACAAGCAACACTGGAATTTTAGAACACAAGAGATCATAATTTCTGATTTCTAGGACCCCGTAGAAACAACCAACTCATAGAAACCCGTTGAAACAACCTCAAACTTCTAGGAACCCCAGAAACACCAAGCTTAGAGAACCTAACAAAAACAAGTCTCTAAGACCCTATAGAAACAACCACAAGGACAACAATAGGCTCTCGAAGCACAATAGAAGCATTGCCATCCAATAGAGGCACGTTGGACCTGATGCAGACAACCCTAAGCTTCTGGGACCCTACGTAAACAACATCAGGTTCGTTGGACCTATTACAGGCAAGCTTATGACACACAACACAAACAAGACGAGCCTGACACAGGTAACTCCCAGCTTCTGGAACCCAATGCAAACAACATTAAATTTGTTCGATGTAATACTGACAACCCTAAGCTTATGGTAGACAATGTAAACAACACCAGGTTCGTCGAACCTAATATCGATAACCATAAGCTTCTGGAACTCATTACGAACAGCACTAAGCTTGTTGTACCTAATGCAGGGAACCCTAACTTTATGGAACGTAATACAACGAGCAAAATATAATTTAATTTAATTTTTAACCTTTGTACGCTTCTCAAAAGTAGTTGCACAAAGGCAGTTAACCCTTGGCACTCGACTGTCTAAACATTGCTGTATTCAAAATATTTATTCATTATTGAATTTGTGTATGTTTAATAAATTGCTAAACATTTCAGTACTGTACGAGAAAATTGCACCATTTTCGTATGTAAAACACGAGAAAATATACAGGCTGTTTGGTATCAGGTGGTACAAGCGAAAAGGGGGTGATTCTACATGAAAGAATAAGTGGAAAATATAGAATAAACATTTTTCGTTTGAGACTTTGTTTTCGAGAAAATCGACTTTGAACATCTGTCAGGTTTGTGTGCCTTAGTATATGCAGGAAGTAGATTTGGTTGGTCATGATCAGACGCGTCAGACAATTCCTATTGAATAGCATGCGTATTCGCTGCATTTCAAACTCGATTTTCTCGATAACGAAACTTCGGATGAAAAAATGTTATTCTATATTTTCGACTTATTCTTTCATGTAGAATCACTCCCTTTTCGCTTGTACCACCAGTTAGCAAACACCCTGTATATAGAAGGCTTCGAGTGCAAAAGGTTAACGTTAATGTCGGCTCAACCAATTACATTTCGTTCGCAATTTCATGCTAACTATTTATAAAATCCTTAATTAATAACCGAATCCCCATCACGTTTTGTCAATTTTCTATGTACAACGTCATTTACATGGAATCGTTACACTCGATAGAAAAAGGTTGTCACCCAGAATATAAAAATCAAATTATTTATAAAATCCTTAATTAATAATCGAATCAAATTTCATACTAACTAAGAAAGTGCATAAAATTGCAAACACAATCGCGAAGAAATATATTTTACGAGCAGCAGCTGCAAAGAGTCCGATATTCCAGGACAACGAATTAAAGCTTAGCCCAATCGCGTGTTATCACTTGATGCCATAGCGCAGTCAGCTTGTGCATTGTGTTGTCTATCCGGCTGGCTATTAGCAGAAAGTATGTGTGCCGCGGTTTGAAGGCTGTCACTATAATAGTTCGCCGTTAATAGTTTCTTGTCCGCATGACGCGCCGATTCCCGGTTCCGTAATCGATCGCGACTACAATGATTGCTGTTTAACCCCGATAATAACGGTCAATTGTTATCGAGGTACCAATGGATTCTATACCGGCGGAGTTTACGCTGACTACCGTGAAAATTTCCCTTGGGAGTCGATATGGGAATTCACATCTCTATTCCCATACGCGGGGCATTATTCGCGAACACACAGCCGCGTCCTCTAAACGCGGCCAATTTATGCGGTGAAATATAATACAGGCGCGCGCGCGCACGACTGTACTCGGTGCCTCGTGAATTTTGTGATCATCAATGTAATCTGTTAACACGCCGCCGGTCTATAATTGTTCCTGTAATTACGATCCCGAAGTAATTGAACAGAAAATAACAAAGCGGTCCACGGACGAGCAATCGGATGAGTTTCGTTTGCGCCGGGCTCTTCGGCATTCGAGTCATTAGGATCGGTTTGGTAATCGCTGGTTCGTTAACGCGATACCATTAATTATCTACTTCGCATAAATCGATTCGACGCATCCCCCCGGTTGTACGATCTAATCCTTATCGGTTCAGAAATACTATACACCGAAGCCAAAATCTTCGAATTATGAAGCTCCGCCCTAATCGCCGAGATCCGACGATAATGATGCCGGATTTGACATTTCAGGCCATTTGTTATTTCGAAGATTCACGTGGCTACCTTTCATGTGGTCCGAATTAACTCGCGAAGCTAATTATCGGCTTCGGTATCAACGATTTCCATATGGGCGAGCTACTACAAGCAATGCGTTATTCCAATGTTACTATTTTGCTGCGACAAAATTTTTCTTTTATCTTAAATATATAGTTCACTGACTCCAAAAGGAAATTGTGATTATTCGAAATGCGATTATTGGACTGCGGATCTTTATGCATTCATCGTTTCTGAACATTTTCAATGAATGTTATAATATAAAATTCCATAGAATTTAGTACGATTTCTCTTTATTTCTTTATTAAAATTTGCTGAGAAAAATTGAAAATTGCATAAACATCCGCAGTCTAGTGATTATTCAAAGGGCTGCGAGACATCAGAAAATGGACGTTCTAGAAAATGCGTCAATTTAATATAAATTAATTAAACGTATAGTGGATTTAGAAATACAGTTGCGTGAATTTTTAACACGTTGACTGCCATGTCACCCATATGTGCGTGACGGAATTATTTGTCCATGTTTTAAAATGAATTTTTACGTTAATGTATGATATTGTACCAAAGATTAGAATCTGCAAAATTCAAGAAAGTTGGAAGACTACTCAATATAATATATTTAATTTTTTTTCAATTTTTATTTCATTAAATAACTTACTTTGATTTTATGGAATTTTTTAGGTTTCTAGTTTGGCCGTCAAAGTGTTAACGTCGCACTAGTACTTCAGTGATTTTCCACAATTCCATATAAATTGATAAGCAAACGAGATATTAAAAGGCAACGGAGCGCGTGCTCTTCAAGTAGAAGAGATCGGCCATTGGTCAGACATGCAAGTACATTTGGTTTAAACGATAGTGTACAGTGAAAACTTCATTGGCCAGTGATTCTTAAATTGAACTTACTTAATAAAAGCGCAATTCGCAACGGAGCGCGTGCTCTTCAAGTAGAAGAGGTCAGCCATTGGTCCGACTTACAAGTACATTTGGTTTAAACGATAGTGTACAGTGAAAACTTCTTTTGATTTTATGGAATTTTTGAGGTTTCTAATTTGACAATCAAAGTGTTAAGGGTCGATTACACGCATTAGCATTGAATTGTGGCAACCGAAAATCAGAGGTTCAGCATTTTACAAATTTCTCGACAGGAAAATCGTGGTTGGTGCAACATTTTTGGACGAAAGTTTGGAAAGGGAGAGTGACGGTTTGCGAACAATTTAGTGGGCAATTAAACGAACGATTCGCCGTGTTTAGAAAATGCTGTCCCCGGGGTTCGTCGTTGTCACCTGGAAAGTTCCTGTCGTTGCAAACCCCGCAGCGACGTCTGCCGGGTTATCAACGTGTTAAACTACATAATTCTGTGCGAGGCATAAACTTAATGCCTCGCCCCTGACTCCGTCCTCTCTTCCAGCGTTCCCCATAACCAAAGTATGACGGGTTATATGCCCGTACATAGCTGTATCACCATATGCTTACCACAATCGGAGCGAACAGCCCGGATAATCGCGCGTGCTTTCGCGGGAACTTCTCGTGGGAAATTGTCGGGACTCGGTCGTATCGCGGGCACCGAAATCATGCGTTATTGCGGCCGCCCTATCTGCGCCCTAACGAGCACGTATGCTCATTTGCACGGAAGACAGAGACTGGACAGACTTTTTCGCTAACGCGTTCAGCCCCTCCACCTAATCCCGTTAAGGTGAAGGCACCAGCAGTTGACCATTTTATAGAAAAACATAAAAAATAAGGTTTGAAATGTTCTTATTGTTTTGAAATTTAACTCATTCACTGCCACGCAAATTTAGCGCGTCTTGCCCTTGATGCCACGGTTTTATTTTAAAGAAAACATGAAGTTTTACAAAATATAATAATATTAAGTTAATAGTTTTCGTAATAATTTTAATAATAAAAATTGATAATCAATATATTCTCTACACTATACACATTTTTCATTCATACTTTCTAATAGTTCCTAACTCAAATAGCCATTTGTAGCCAATCTAATTAAATAAATCTCTCTGTTGGCAGTCAAGGGGTTAAACAACAGACGGCATGGCATCCGAGGTTCACTTTCATCAAAAGTGCACAGCTTATAAAAACCTTATTTTTTTATGTTTTTCTATAAAATGGTCAACTACTGGTGCCTTTACCTTAACATTATCGCGTCAAATCCCTTGGCCGAGGACGGAATGGTCATCCCAATCGGTCTGCCTCTGAAAACTTTCGTCTTTTTGGTTTCTACCAAAAATATCGTACTATTGGAAAATCCGAAACTATTTCGATTTCAGAAATTAAGAGACCGGCTCTCCGAAACGGGGGCTGGAATTGCTTCGCCAATATTTCCAGCGAATCGACAGATTCTAACGATCGATCGGGCATTTTTCGGTAACGCGAGGTGCAAAGTGCATTTTAAATAGTCGCCCCTGCGCGAAATGAACGAAGCAGAATAGTAGTCATTTCGGTGAGAGCATCGGAATAGCTCGCGATAACCAATTCCAGAAAAGATACAACGATTTTATGCGCCACCCTGTCGCGTGTAAATTTGAGGTGTGAATTATTGTTGTTCGCGATATTTTTTACGGCTATTTCAGTTCGGAGACAACGACACAACGGGGACCGTGTCGGTGAGGGGGAGGGGGGTGGATTGCATAGTTCGCAGGGGTGATAAAGTTTCAATTGCAAAAGCGGCAAGTCGTTTGGCGATGTTGAAACGTCAACCGGAGAAAAAGCTTATGAATATTTAACAAACACGCCCGGGCACGAAGTTACTTGGCACAGTTTTCGACGTACCCGGTCCTCGGCCCTGTTGAATCTTTTAATTATTCTCGCCTAACTTCTACGAGCAATTGACCAGTTTGCGGCTGGTCGAAAACTTTTTGCGGCCGTAAGAATGAACCCTGGCGCGAACCCGCGAACCCGTGACTTTTAATCAGCACATTCTATCTTCCCCTGTGACGAGTCAATTCCCGAATCTGAACTTCTTCGAGGATGCGTTCCCGAAGAATAGACCGGGACAATCTCAATCCGCCATTAATCATGCGTGACTTAAGCGGATTCAGACTGAATACACGGCGAACACCTTTACCGAACTATTGGGGCCACTAAAATTTATGCTAGTACTTAACGTTTCTATTAATCAATTCGATAGAGATGCATATTAAATATATTAAATGATTGTCGCATTTTTAAAGTACAGAATAACTTTTCTCCCAAATACAGACAATTCACCAAGCTACCAAGGTACCTAAACGTGAGCTAAGAAAATATTGTATATAAAGTCATTAGTAATTACTCAATGTTTCTATTAATCAATTCGATGTAGATGAATGTTAAATATGTTAAGTGAATTGTTGCATTTTTAAAGTACAGAATAACTTTTCTCCCAAATACAGACAATCATTTAATGATCGTTAATATACGTTGCAAAATATGATAGAAAACCTTGTATCCAATGTTCCACATACGAATACTAATCCTACATTATAAAATACTAATGTAAAGTGTACTTACTTCTGAATCTTCTGTACCTCCGTCGGATCCACAGCACACAATTATTGACGCACGAGAATAGGTCCGAATAATTGAACAACAATCACTAAACAACACACACAACACATTTTATAAAATCCTGACAACGAACGAGAAGATGTCACTCCGACCACGAACAAAATAATACTGCGATTTGAACAATGATCCCTTCCACGGAGGTGGAAGGGGTCAGGTTATCCTAGGCAGGTTAGACGCTGAGGGACTATAAACACTAGATACAAAACCAACAAAAATAAAATTATGGCAGGGCGCCGACCCTATTTCTCGGAATTCCCTGTTTTCGCAGTATTATTTTATTCGTAAGTGTGTTGTGTAGAGTTTAGTAATTGTTGTTCAATTATTTGGACCTATTCTCGTGAGTCAATAATTGTGTGCTGTGGATCCGACTATACACTTTACATGTATTTTATAATGTAGTTTGTAGTACATTAGTATTATATTTTATTATTCGTATGTAGAATATTGGATGCAAGGTTTTCTTTCATATTTTGCAACTTCAATGTCCCTTTAACACTAGATTTACAGAGTACTAAAACTGTGACTACTTAACATTATTTGGTAAATATTTACAATAGGGGCTTCCTCACCGATATAGGTACCAAGGTACCTAAACGTGAGCTAATAAAATATTGTATATAAAGTCATTAGTAATTACTCAATTTTTCTATTAGGCGTTGCATTTTTAAAGTACAGAATAACTTTTCTCTCAAATACAGAAAATTCACCCCATCCGATGGTAGCAGGTGAACATGAAATAAATAGATACAGCAAGAAATTCCGTCGCAAAGTTAGCTTTATATTTCGTGCTGGAAATCATGCTCGTTGTCTAACAGATGGATCACCTTTCTGTTTCAGGTAATTGACTTGACTGCACCACCGAAAACCGTGGTACGAGTTCGCGGAACACGTAAAGGACGTAAGTGATTCGAGCCCAAGAACACCTGTCATGAATTCTCGGCATTTGCTATTACAACGATACGAAGGGCGGCCCTTAAAAGACTCGTTCGTTCCCCCCCTTACGTGACACGAAACGTAAAGTGGATCATTCGGTTATATTTCGAATTTCTCGTAACTTTGTCGTGCACCACCCCGATAATAAAGCTTTGAAAGTTATACAGGCCGCGCGCGGTTTATTGCGATTCGCACGCGTTGCGGCGCACGGATTAATCTCGAATGGGATTTAATTTGTCGAAATTTTAATCCGCACAATTTCTCGCGGTCCCGGTTCCCCTTTGTAATTCGATTTACCTTTTGCGCGAGGCAGTAACCGCCGGTACCTGCAAATTGCGGGACGTATTAACTCGAGGATTTTACAGCTCCGCGACTTCGCGTAAGAATCTCGTTGCAAGATTTCGTTCGAGCCTTCAAAGAACGAATTTTCCAAGAATTCCGCGAAACGCTCGAATGCAGATTGCATTCGCCTAATCGCCCGTTCTCCTTCCGTTCACTCTTTCCACGATTTCTTTGTTTTACAAGCAGTCTGTGGATTTGATTCAGTTCTGAAATTACCATTTCCGATTACTCGTTAAAATTTGGAGGAATATCTTCTTTTAGTAACAGTATGGAACTGTTTAATTTACAATTATGTGAATTGTACGGATGCATTTATAGGAAATTTATTCAATACATTTATTTCGTGGAACATACACTGGCTCACGAAAGTGTTCGAACGCTCTCTAAGACAGTATAACTTTTTTTTTAAATTGTATCAAACAACCTGACTTTTTTGAGGAGTTAGAAGAGTTGGTTTTCCAAACGATGTGCAAAAAAGATTTTGAAAAAATTGCAATTGGTAAGAATTACATGAGAAAATAAAAATGGCACTTTTTTATTTGAACCTGTAGTGAAAATTTGTTGTGTGAAAAATGTAGTGTTCGAACACTTTCGTTAGCCAGTGTATATTAGGCTGCGAAACATTTGACTAAATATATTCCTGTCATTTGTATAAAATAATCCGAAATAGCCACTTTTAGTGCTTCGTGAACCTAGTGTTAATAAGCAGAGATGCATTTATGACATATTGAATAATGTTCCTATTGTATGACAAAGTAACTACACGTTTGATTCGAGAAGAACAACTTTTGAATAAATTTCGAGGCAGCAGAAACTCGAGAAACGTTAATTTGCAGAAAGATCAGCGACAACTTGCGAGCGTATAAATGAAGATTAAATTGCATCGCCGCGCCGGGCAGGTTCTGGGGCGTTTTTGGAAATTTCGTTTCCCGTCGGGCCATATCGGGAACTTTTCAGACAAACTGCGCGAGTACTCGGTGACTTATGAATGGCGGCGTACGTAGACGAGTCGTGGTCGCGCGCGCGTTTGATCGGAGTTCCGACATTGTTTTTCCGGGAGCGAGTTTCCCAAACGTCCCGGCGCGTCCCCGGGAATGCATCGAGTCGGATTGCCGTCCCTCCGAATTCCCTCGGGTGGTTTCTTCCGCTGAAAAACACTGTCGAGAAACATTCCGGCTGCGGGTGCACAGGGGGGCTTGCAGGGCACGGAGAGAGGGGCCACTGTTGGGAAAACTAATTCCGCGATATAGGAAAGGATCCTGCGGCGGATAGCATGATCGCGACGCAATATCGGTGCTCGCGCGAACACGCGAGACGTCCCCGTTGTCTCTCCGTGAAAACAAACCTTGCGGCCCGTTTGCGTTTCCGTCTTCCGGAATTTCTCCGCAGCGCCCTGCGCTACGTCCAAATAAAACATCATTTCTCCGAAAGAAAGAAAGAAAGAAAATTTTCGGTATCATTGTAATCAATAACTCCTTGCCAACGATACGATGGAATTTGTTCAAACTTGAGTATGTTATAGTACATGCAAAATTAGGGTGAGTTTAAGTCATCGTTTTACTCGGTTCGAATTTTTCTGTAAGCTACACTTATTCGCAATGAACGATCTCTTAATCTGAATAATTTCTAATGTAGATGGCCTGGTATTTTATTAAAGTCAACTACGACGTAATTTTGTTGGATTCCTAAAATATGCACCTTTAATGCAAACAATCTCTAGTTTTTGTAAGACGTGTTAGGTAAAATTGGGTTTAAGAAAATGTTTGGTATCATTGTAATCAATTATTACTTGCCAACGTTACGATGGAATTTGTTCAAACTGGAGTATGTTGTAGTACATGCAAAATTAAGGCGAGTTTAAGTCATCGTTTCGTTCGGTTCGAATTTTTCTGTAAACTACACTTATTCGCAATGAACGATCTCTTAATCTGAACAATTTCTTAATGTAGATGGCCTGGTATTTTATTAAAGTCAACTACGACGTAATTTTGTTGGATTCCTAAAATATGCACCATTAATGCAAACAATCTCTAGTTTTTGTAAGAAGTGTTAGGTAAAATTGGGTTTAAGAAAATTTTTATGGTATCTAAAGAATCCACAAAACAGGGACCTTTAACCCTTTGCACTCGAAGCTGTTTTAACTCCAAAACGAAACATTTCTTCTAACCTAGAATATTTCCCTTTTACATATTTTCTTTTCGTGTCATACACATGCAAATGGTGCAATTGACTCGTACAATATTGAAGTGTTTAGTAATTTATTAAATACAAACAAAATTAATAATGTAAAAAATATTTTGAATAATGGTATGACAATTTTTAGTGGCGCCTTACAATCGCCATTCGAGTGCTAAGGGTTAAATTCACGAAATTTTTACATTTCCGAGTGATTCTCCCTCGTGTGTCTTTATGGACGTGTCATTTTCTCAAAAATGGTTCAAAGCTAAAGAAGTTCTTTAAAGTTTGAACTTTTAGGATTAGCGAAGCCCTGAGTAGGCAGCCCTCAGCTTATTAATACAAAGAGCGTTTTCTTACGAGCGAAGGGAAAGAAAGTCGGGAACGTTGTAAGTCGTTTTACGGTGTATTGTGCTCGTCCCCATTACGGCGAGGGGAAATCCGATTTGCCGAAGAAAATCTCGGCTGAAAATATGGCCGGTTGAAATGAGGAGCAGGTTCGAGCGCGCGAATCCACTCTATTATTATATTCGCGGGAAGGTATTCATATCGGTCCCCGGGACTTAGCTTTCTGTGCCACGGTAACGAGGGTGTGCGGGGGTGAGAAGGGTTGGAGAACCGTGCTCTTCCGCCGAGGAGGCATTTTTTAGTCGGCGTTGACCTACATGTCCTCTGCCTCGCGCAACCCTGTTACAAGCAAGGCCGCGCGAAAAAAGGGAAACCATTTTTCGCCTGAAGTTTAGCTGTCGTTTAAGCGAAAGAGACCATCTGGCTGTCATTCTCAGAGATGGTGGCGCGCGACCCGGCGCAGGGATGCATCGGTGCAACGGCGCGTCGCGCACTGGCTTGCAACCCACTCGAAACGGTCGATTTTACGAGGAGAGACGCGCTCCCCGAGCCGCGCATGCGAATGTTCGCGTGCGCACCATAATGAAATAGAAAGGATGACGTGCTCGAGTGGGGGGGGGGGAACCCTTCTCGAAAAATCGACAGTTGCATTTTTGCATTTTCTCGCAAACAGGTATGGAGTCGCTGACTCAAAATTGCTGTCTAGAAAAAGACGAACTCGATTGCACGAAGACGAGTCTCACGGTTCACACTCACGAGGAAAGCTTTAACACTTTGTCTGCCAAACTATAAACCTCAAAAATATCATAAAATCAAAGTAAGCTTTTTAATGAAATAAAAATTGAAAAAAGATAAATGTATGATACTGAGTAGTTCTCCAACTTTCTTGCATTTTACAGATCCTAATAAAATTGGGTACGATGAATATATTAACGTAAAAATTCAAATTAAAACATATGGGTGACATGGCAGTCAACGTGTTAATTACGAAAAGCGACGGAGAGCTCGCTGAATTCATTAATGAATTACTAAGGTTCTATCATCGTGGTGTCTCATCGGGTATTAATGGGTTCTTCGATTCACAGGGATATTTCCGTCCGCGTTCCTATTCCAGGGATCGTTTGACAAGAGAATGATCACCGACTGGAAATGTTATTTGTCAGATCCACACACACACACACACACAGACACATCTTCTCTCATTTATAGAACGTTACTTGTCTTTACGGGCGGCATTTAATATCTTTAATTGATTCTAGATATGTTTATTCAGCGGATGCTGTTGAAACAACACGCACACCAGCGCACACATTGGAACCGAATCCTGTTTATGTTTGAAACCTATTCAATATTGATCACACCGCTAATGGTGTACCGGTATCTGTGTACGCCGTGCGCCGCGATCAATATTAATCTCGGATCCGTCGAAAGGAGAAAGGACTTGCTTTCCCGACCTACCGATATTCAAAGTCGAGTGCATAAATCCCAGTCGAGTTTTCAAGGCGGTTCCAATCCTATTTGAGTATGAACAATACGTGCTTGAATGGCTCTCGATTTATTTCGAGACTTGTCGATACAGAGTCGAAACCTTATTTGCCGCAGCTACCTACAGGACCGAATTTAGGATTCCTCTTTGACGTTACCGGTTTAACTGATTTCAGATTATATTCTGCTCGAGCAATGTTATTCGTTAAGCTACCGTTCGCATTTCCAAATATACATTTACAATGTTTTACAATGTTTTACAGTGCGACAGTTCGACAGAAACTTTCCAGTCTTTTTTTGATATTCGAAAGAGTGAAGTACAGTTTATTTATTCTGCCTCACGAATAGGAATGAATATTGATCTCACAATGAAGCTAACTTAATCCGCTCATTCGCACGTTTCCGTTCATTCGTCTACCCTGATTACTTTATCAATCAATCGGTTCTTCATTGTCCCCCTCAGGGATTACAATCCTTTACATCTTACTCCCTAACCTTGTCCTATCTTACAACTAACTTAACTTATAACTTATCAATACCCGCGCAGAGAGAGAGAGAGAGAGAGAGAGAGAGAGAGAAGTCTTACTAAACAACAGTCTAACAAAATAAAATACATAAAACAAAACAGAAATCAAACCAGAATAATTTGACGTAGCTGCTATATTCTTTTCTAATGAAAAGGGTATACTTCCTTTTTATTTCAAAAATATGTGAATTGGTCTTAATATTAACTATGGGGGATTGTAAAGCCAACACAGGCAGCTAAGAGAATCCGAAAATACAGTCGGGGACAATATTAAGTGGACACTTTTAAAAACTGCATAACTTTTTTAAAATTGATCCAAATGACTTGATTTTTTTTAAGATGTTACACTGATGTTACAATGATAATTTAAGAAATGCGTTTTGTAGATTCCGGTAACGTATATGCATACTGAAAATTTCATTGAAATCGGTCAACGTTATAATGAGGTACAAACGTTTAAAGATGATCACATAAGGGCGAAATTCCCTGGCAAGATCGAAAATCTACGACTTTCACTCTTAAACTCTAATATTAAAAAGTTTGTAGCTCATTGCAACGTTGACCGATTTCGATGAAATTTTCAGTATGCATATACGTTACCGGAATCTACAAAACGCATTTCTTAAATTATCATTATAGGTTTACATAAAAAAGTGAAAAAATCATCATTTTTTCATTTTTTTATCATTCGAACCAATTGCAATCCAAAGAAATTTTTGTTTACTCATTGTCTAGCAAACTAATCAGTGTAACATCTTTAAAAAAATCAAGTCATTTGGATCAATTTTAAAAAAGTTATGCAATTTTTAAAAGTGTCCACTTAATATTGTCCCTCACTGTATATGAAAACTGTGGTTTTCGTGTTCTAATACAATGTCGAAGGCATCACTTAGAGCTAAACATTCGGCAGTGTAGATAGATGCGAGAGGATTTATAGAACGCGTTATTTTTTTCCCAGCTATTTTATGGTCATTTTGTCGAAAGAATGAAGTGCTCGATCGCACGACCGTATCAGCCTAATGGAATCCGTTTTAACGCGAATGAATCCGCCGCAAGTAAATGAACAAAATTTCCCAGTTAGAACGGCCGCTTTCGAAATCCGTGTGTCCGTGACGTACACCATCGGGAAGCTTTCAAATCAAGTTCCGCTCACCTGGTGTCCCGAATCGAGGTGTGTCTCCCGGAAACGGGTAAAAACACGCTCGCTGTCGGTCACCATTTCTCTCTCTCTCTCTCTCTCTCGCTCCAGGTCTCCCGAGGGATTCCCGAAACAGGGCACGTTTCACGGCAAACATTGCTCGGCCGTAAGGAAGTGCGGAGGAAGCGTCGTTCTAAGCTGAACTTTCCAGCAGATCAAACATCTGTCGCCGGGTCGATGCCTGGCCCCGGGAATCCATTTATCCGTCTTCCCCCGGTGCCTTCCGGCCTCGCGAATAATTATATTCAGCAGGGTTCGGTTTTAAGAGGCGTGTCTCTATCCGGCCCGGCTCGCGGAATCAAAACTTTCTGACCTAATAAGATATTCGTGTCGCGGCACCGTATTTGTTCTTCGGTGTTCGCCGTCCGCGCCCGACGACGAGCTTATGCAAATCCGTGAAAGCGGCCAGAAATCTGGATGCCGTGGATAAAGTGAAACGAGCTTCGTCACTGAAAGAACCGAGAATCAGAAGTTCCACGGATTAACCCCCTCGACGCCGCGCGCCGGCGTCGTCGTCGTCGCACTCTCTGTTTCTACTTTAAAACGGCTCAAGCTCGCGCCGCGAAAATTTCCACGGCCGACGTTCCCGGTTTCTTCAACTAGTTACCGTTGATCCACCGGCTCAAAGACAATGTTGTTCTGTTCCCCCAAACGCTCTTATCGAAATTGCCGAATCATTCAAGACACAAAATCAACAACATCATCATTCATGCCAGACACTCGTCGCCCGAATCCGTGCGAGTTCTTCGAGTTGTTCCGAATTGTTCTTTCGAAAAAATTGGGAAGTAAAATTATTTTTTGATTGCTTGCAATTTCAACAAACTTTTCTTTTGGAAGGAACATGTATTTCTTTAGAATGTGGCAGTACAGATCAACCGTAATCTGTCAACCCTTAATTGTCCGGAAGTATTATATTTCAAGTTTACTTCCCAAAAGGTCCAAGCTATCTTTCATACGAATAGAAACTGTGGACTCAACATTTTTATATGGAGTTTACAAAGGAAAATATTACTATTTCGGTGAAAATTTATTAATATATTAGGGAGACCCATAAGTAATCAATTGTTTTAAAATTTAAAACGAACAAACAAGCGAGTGCAATTTCAATAAACTTTTCTTTTGGATGGAACATGTATTTTGTTTAGAATGTGGCATTACAGATCAACCGTAATCTGTCAACCCTTAATTGTCCGGAAGTATTATATTTCAAGTTTACTTCCCAAAAGGTCCAAGCTATCTTTTGTACGAATAGAAACTGTGGACTCAAAATTTTTATATGAAGTATAGAAAGCAAAATATTACTATTTCAGTGAAAATTTATTAATATATTAGGGAGACCAATTAGGAAGTAATCAATTGTTTTAAAACCTAAAACAAACAAACAAACGAGTCCATCACGTCGATGAGAACGCAAAAGTTCCTTGACCTGATGAGTTATTGGTTTCATCATGCTGCTTTCGCACGTGCACTGCCAAACGACAAACCAATGGGACAAGACAGAATTGAAATCGACTCGCGGTAGTGCATACCGTCTTCCGATCGCGGAGACATTAAATTAATCTGTTCAGGAGACAAGAAAATTATTTCGTTTCGAGTTCGTTAAACGCGACGATCGTCTCTGTTCATGCTCGAGCAGCGTAGGTTCGTTTCGCGTTACGACGCGAGTTCCCCTCATAACACGGCGACGTTAAATTTATCAGTTATAATGGCAATACGTCGGTTCGTTTCGTTCGCGGTGTTCGTCTCGTGTTATGAGGCAATCGATGCTTTCCAGATGTTCCTACAGTAATAAAGGTAATAGAAGGACCCCGCGAATCTCCATGCAAATTCGCTTCCTTATTGCAAACTTTCCCCGAGTTGTTTCTCGCGAATTTTCCGATTGAAACTTACCAGAAACCGCGTCTGCAGCGTCCTCGTTTGTTAACTGCGTCGGTTACTATCGCAATGAAAAAAACATTAGACGTTCTTTAGTGGTCATGTATTCATCGATCTGTAGAGAATACATTGTTTGGTCGTTAACACGTTGAACGCCAAACAAGAAAGCTAAAAAATTCCAATCAAATTCCAATCATTTCAATCAAAGTAAGTTATTTGATGAAATAGAAATTGAAAAAATTAACCCTTAGCACTCGGATGGCGACTATAAGGCGCCACTAAAAATTGCTATATCGTTATTCAAAATACTTTTTAGATTATTAAATTTGTTTGAATTTAATAAATGAATAAAAATCTCAGTATTGTGCGAGTAAATTCCAACATACATTATCGTTTAAACCAAATCTACTTGCATGTCTGACCAATGGCCGACCTCTTCTACTTGAAGAGCACGCGCTCCGTTGTCTTTTAATATCTCGTTTGCTTATCAATTTATATGGAATTGTGGCAAATCACTGAAGTATTAGTGCGACGTTAACACTTTGACTGCCAAACTAGAAACCTCAAAAATTCTATGAAATCGAAGTAAATTATTTAATGAAATAAAAATTGGAAAAAATTAAATGTATGATACTGAGTAGTCCTCCAACTTTCTTGAATTTTAAGTGTTCTAATCAAATTTGGTACAATGAATATATTAACGTAAAAATTCATTTTAGAACCTGGACAAATAATTCCATCACCCACGTATGGGTGACATGGCAGTCAACGTGTTAATATTCGATTTTCCTATAGGGAAAAGCTGCAGCAAAGTGGACAAATGATAATGCCTGGGAACGATTGTTCGACGGTGGTAAGAATAGAGGTGAAATATGAAAACGATATCCGCGGGGAAACGGCGGCGCAGTTGATTTACAAGAAGGATTATTAAGTCGGCGCGTAAGCTCCTTGAGTTAGCGTATAATCCATCCGTGGGGACGGATGATATAGTCGGTTTACAAGGCAGCAATATCTCGATTTTAGTACACCGAGCCCTGAACTGGCTGGAGACGGAGAATAACAATCCGAGAATAGATAGGCAGTGGATATATGGATTATACGGGAGAATTATACGACTTCGTCGTAACGTCTTGGAATTTAATGCAATAGCGATGAAGCGGCCGGGCCCGGTGCCCTGCGGGGTATTCCGTAGAACTCGATCGATGTTTAATTTCCTACGATCGTACCCGTCGGAATAAAACCTTGCCGTTGCCTCGCTACTCCGCTTAATTCACCGGCAAGTGGATCGCGAATATCGCGAACTGAATTTGTTATCCACCGGCTACGCCGATTCTTTTTTTTTTTTCTACCCCGGTTTAAATCACGCTTGCATCGCGTTCCTACGCAATCTCGCCCACGGGAGAGCTTTGCGGAAAATCCGAAGAACATTTTCGAACCAGCAAGACTTCCTCGAACGAGCTCGCAAACGATATTCTAACTCCTCTCCTTCATTTCTGCGTTGCACGCCGGCGGAAGCGGATCAGCAGCGAGAAACCCCCGGTTTTATTCGCGGACAGAAAAGCATGCGAACCAGCTAAAGAAATATTTACAGTGATTGTTACGGAATACGTAGAAATTCCTGAAACGTTTCGCGCATTTGCTTTCGCCTGAGATATAATGTATACACGTAATCAAACTGTTTACAACATACGTAGGGTTTCCCAGCGATGCTAATGAATCTTTATGAATTTCAATTCATATGAAATTAAATTTACAATTTTCCAGGAAGGTTTTGAGAAGCTGGGATTAAACAGATTACTCTCAATCATTCATTTTTATCTAAGCTTATCATAATTTTCAGCCAAATGAATTTTCAAAATGTTTATTACATGCCTAGCAAATTTCTTTTCCTTTCCCTTAACCCCTTGCCCTACAATAACGAGCCAGGCTCGTGATGAAGATTCTGAATAGAGTATAAGAAATGTGAAAACATAGGCATACAACAAATATAAATTTTCTTCTTTTTTTAGGGAATTATAAATTACAAAAAACTTCTCATCAATGAAACCGTAGAATAAATCGTAGTGCAAGGGGTGAATCAGTAAAACAGTGTTATATACGTATCAATCAAAGAAGAGTTAAGCTTTTAGAAATGAATAGAATATATTCGAGTTGAGCTTACGCGGAGTATAATATCGTAAAGAAGATGGCATAATGACGTCAACATCCGTGAGCTATTAAATTGGTATTTTCGTACGCTCTTGTAACAGATCATTAACCAGCGGAATTTCCAAAGAGCTCAGCGCTAATTCAGAATTCAAAATCGAATCAAACGAATGTGTCAGCATCACGATCTGCCTGGTCGGGCTGCTCGTTAATTGGCGCCGTTGGTATCGCGACAAATTTGGAATTCGGTTTGACGAGAAGCCGAGTAATTAGCCGTTGAATGTCGCGAGGCTGTTCCCCGAAACGCGGTACGCATCTTGTTTACACGCAGAGACGACTCACAGCGCGCGTGCAAGGGTGATTGCACTTTGAGCCTGCTTGCGCCGATGAGCCGCGTGTCGGAGATATACATGCTGATCATGCCGATACTTTACCGTTTGTACACACCGGGAAATTCCGGTATCCGATTCGTTGCTTTGCGCGACAACGTTAACGCGCGAATCAATCGCTCCTGCGGACGCAAATATAGGTTGGCTAATTCTAAACTGTTGATCTTCGTGGTGACATCAATTTTGCTAATTTACCCGAATTTTGAGAGATTCCGTCATTTCACTCTGAACAGTCGTATGAAAAGTTTTCTTGTTTAACAAGTTGACTGCCATGTCACCCATACGTGGGTGACGGAATTATTTGTACAGGTTTCAAAATGAATTTTCACGTTAATATGTAAATTGTACCAAATTTCATTAGGATCTTTAAAATGCAAGAAAGTTGGAGGACTACTCAATATCACATATTTAATTTTTTTCACTTTTTATTCCCTTAAATAACTTACTTTGATTTTATGAAATTTTTGAGGATTATAGTTTGGCAGTCAGAGTCAAATGTTACAAATTTATCAAATTTTGTTTGTTCGATGTCTAGTTTTCGAAAAATATGAGTGTGCAAATCGAGCCAGCGGGCCCCAATATTACCAGCAAGTGGAATTGGTCGACCATGGTCAGACGCGTCAGTGGATTACTATTTAAGAGCTCCCGATTTTCTCGAGAAAGGGAAATCAATATAAAACTGTTACCCCTTTTTCGATTTATATCCGCATGTACATGCTCAATGTCTTTTCTATGTAATTGTTTAATGTCTATTATATGTATAATGTCTATTTAATTCGATCACAATCGGAGGGTAGGAAACATTGTATTGAATTTTTACCCGAATAACGCGTGAAGATTTTCGTAATTTCTGCACACGTTTGGAACGTACTAAAATATAATTTTGAACGTACAAAATATTATATGGAAATTAATTTGATAGAAATATGTGAATTTGCACGAAATGTGAATCTCACCCGTGCCGAAGGAAATTAATTTTAACGAACGTAAAATCCGAGCTTGATGAAAGATTTCTGGAAACAGGAGGTTGTTTGACGTACTACGGGACCTAGTTTGTCGCACGAAGATAACCAACCCGTTTTCAGTTGCATTGCGTGTCACAAGCGGTGCATTCAAACACGGTAGCTGATTATCGATCCACTTGACATTTCGAGAACAGTTAGTCGATAGGCAACTGTGTCAACAGACGTTGCTTAATAGCACGCGATATGAATATATTATGTATATTGCGTAATTTGCATGGACAAAACAGCAGGCGACTTGATCGAATGCGAATGTGCTACTTAATTAACGGAAAACTTCGGAGAAATTACTCCGTCAAGTTGATAACGATTACTAACTATTGTATATTTATATTCGACTTCCAACGTCCCAGAAACATACACGGACATAAATTATGCATCAAATGTAACGTATAGATACAACGGGAAGCAAACAGCAGGCGCAATTTCTAATTCAGTAAAATGTTTGTTGATTCTACTGCAATAATAACACCAACCACTGCGCACACAGGCGTACATGCGCAGTTCCACGCTAGAAGCAGATCATAGCGTTTCGTACTTACAGCAGCTGACGAAGAGAGCAACAATTTCTACTTCACAAAAACTGATTCAAATTGATTGATCACCATTGATTCAAAGCTACCGTGACAATGCGAGCAACATAAGCGCGCAAAATTCCACGGCGTGGGCAGAAAGAAAATACGATTTTTACTGCGATAGCAGTTTACGTGTTACATGCTGTTACAGCAACAGCGTGTTCAATCTTACAGAGTTTCCTAAAAATCGAAAGAAAGCATAATTAGCTGCTCTTTAACCCATTTGCATCATTAGCGTATATATGCGCTCAATTTCGTTGGTCACTATTCGTTAGCTAAAAAATAGACATGGAGGGTGTTGTTGGAGATGTCATTTTTGTGCTTAAATATAATTAAAAAAAAAAAGTTTGATGATAAAGGCCTCCTTTTCATATATCCTTATGATGCAAATGGGTTAAGAAGACGATTTACAGTTACGAGATGCGAAGGGAGAAGAGAATAGACAGACAGACGAGCGAGCAAAGTAATCCTCGGCGAATAGTATAGTGTATTTGCTATAAAATGTCAGGCGACGTGAAAGCAAAGTTTTCGGATAGCGAAAAGGATGCATGTGTATGCAGGCCCGCGTCTGCGACTGCACCCACGCGACACGTATCAGCGACGCACTGAATAATTCGGTGGGATTCGTGCACCGATCCGTTGAAGTTCCTCGGCAGTAAAAAAGGGCCAAGACACACATACACACATACACACGGAGAGAGAGACAGTGAGAGGCAGAACACGGGGGGGGGGGGCAGACAATTTGGTAGACGTCACGTGCGCCGTCACGATGCACAACGCGATATATAGGCGGAACGAAAATGCAATTGCAGTTGGAGAACTGAGCTGGCTCCGGGACACAGGAGGCGGCTCGCGTAACTTCCCGGCGTAACATAAGTAATACCGACTAAGCAGGAACATCGTTATTGCGGCTGGTGCACGTAATTCTATCAGGAGCCGCGTTGCAGGCTGAATGTGCAACCGATGCACATCGCGGGGAGATGCATGGCCGAGGTCGCTTTATAGAAAGGAACAACTAGGGATAATGCTAGCCGAGTGTTTTATATGCACGAGAGCGCCTCTGCCGCTGGCAAGGACGTGCATACCGATTGCTTTTCCCGCCTGGAAAACGTGTAAACGACGAGTTTTTCGCCGGCCTCTCGATCCCCTGTGTACATCGCGGCAAGTTTACAAGACCGGTTGTTTGAATTACAGGTTTCGTGCTACGAGACACACTTTCCCTCCCGAAACGATCCCCCGAAAACATACTTTCTCCCGAAACTGCCCGGTACTCGGAAAATACACTAACCAAGATGTTTGCTAAGTTTTACTATCGTCCCATCGATACAGATTGAAATTCGTCGATGAATCTCGTATTTAATTTTAGTGTAGTATTGGTAAATTCCACATACGTACTTTTCAATTTAAAACGTTAGATGTTTCTTAAGAAACTAATAAAAATCGATTTTAGTCACTATTTTAGACACTGAAATAACTTTTATGCAATGCTAATACATATTTCGCAAGTTTTATATATACGTATTGAAGCGCATGCTTAACCCTTTGCACTCGAGTGGTGACTCTGAAGCGCCGCTAAAAATTGCTGTGGTATTATTTCAGAAAAATTACAAAAAAAAATCACAAAATATTTGTTACATTTCAAAATTTGGGTTTAATAGATTACTAAACATGTAAAAGAAATACGATAGAAGGTATGTAAATTTATCGTATTCCCTTTAAAACTCATTTTGAATTAGATAAGTATTGCGCATGCCTGTAAAACAAAACAGCGGACTGACACATTACAAAATCTAATTGATTAGAATTGTTTGAATAAAGCGTCACTCTCTTACAGAAATCTTTGTGGAATAATAGAAAGAATAAGTCGAAAATATACAATCAAATTTGACGCGTCTGATCATGACCAAAAAAATCTACTTGCTGTGTATATATACTAAAGCACACAAACCTGACAGATCTTCAAAGTCAATTTTCTCGAAAACAAAGCCTCAAACGAAAAACTTTTATTCTATATTTTCGACTTATTCTTTCATGTAGAATCACCCCCTTTTCGCTTGTACCACCAGTTACCAAACACCCTGTATAATTCACAATACAAAATTTAACAGATTACTAAACATTTAGATACTGTATGTGGAAATCGGATCAGTTTCGTAGGAACAAAAATATTCTAAGACGAAAGAAAAATTTAGTTCCAAGTTAATAATTTGTCCGATTTTAGAGTGCTGTCAGTTTATAGATAATGTTATAAAGCGTTTTGATCGACGAATACGTGCTATTACATTTTGCAAGTTTAATATCTATCATTTTCAGGTACAGAGCAAAATATGAAATAAAATCTAGTATCCAATGTTATACGTACGAATAGCAATTCTACATTATAAAATACTAATGTAAAGTGTACTCACAATTTTTTCAAAATCATCTGCTCCTCCGTCGGATCCATAGCACACTATTATTAGCTCAAACGAATACGTCAGAATAATCCTGCCTGTGTTTTGGAGCACACACTACGCACTAACACTACGCACAACACACTTCGCGAAATTTTGACAGCGAACGATACGAAGTTAATCGGACCGCGATCAAAATAATACTGCGATTTTAATCGCCTCGCTGCCACGGGCGTGGTGGGGGTAGGTTACACTAGGAAAGTCAGACGCTGAGGGAGTGTCACCGCTAGATACAAAAAAAAAAAAGGGAAACAAATTATCCAAATTCAACTCTCGGTACCCAATTCCAATTCTGTCCCGCGGAATTTAATTACCCTGTTTTTGTGTCTATACACCCTTGGCGGCTGACCTCGATAGTATGACCTGCCCCTAACACGTTTGTGGGAGCGACGCGGTTAAAGTTGTAGTATTATTTGGTTCATAATTTGGTAATTATTTGGTTTTTAATTTAAAAAATTTTATTCTATATTTTCGACTTATTCTTTTATGTAGAATCATCCCCTCTTCGCTCGTACCACCAGTTACCAAACACCCTGTATAAGAATGCAAATGTTTCGAGGATTTTAAGTAGAATTTGTCGGTGACAAGTGTAATTCCATTTCCCTCGTGACCGACCGCTTCCCCGGAGAGATTTATGAACTTCTGACGGCTCAAATTGAAGCTCGAAGATCACAGAGTATGAAAAATTCATTTCGGTTTGCAGGGAGGTACGAGATCGCGTCGAAAAATTGATCAATCCAGACCGATAGCACCGAGAGAAATCATCCGATTTTAAGGGGTCTCTCTTCGAGTCGATTCGAAAATATATTCCTGTGGAAATTGTTGAACGGTCGCTCAAATGAATGGCGGAAGATGGAATTTTGTGATAGTGGTACTCTGGTTCAAGAAAAATATACGGGAGCATATTGAAAAATCGATGAAGCCCGGCGAAAATTGTCGAAAAATTGATAAATTTCGACCAAGTACCGAGGAAAATAAATTGATTTTACGTTTTCCTAGGGAACCGTTGTCGCGCGTTTAGGTCTCTTGAAAATACAAACTTCGAGAAAAACATATTCCCTCTCGTGGCCTGAACGGGATTTGAACCCACGCTTATTTAATCGTCGGAAGATATTGCACTTCGCCGTCTCGTATCGGTGCTCCGAGGTATGCGCGTTAATTAACCATTTGCACTCGAAGTTATTTTAACTGCAAAACGAAACATTTCTTCCGACCTAAAATATTTTTCTTTAAAATACTGAAACTCTTAGTAATTTATTAACCCCTTGCCCTACAATAACGAGCCAGACTCGTGATGAAGATTCTGAATAGAGTCTAATAAATGTGAACGTTATTAATTTCCTTTAAATCGAAATAAAATTCATACAAAAAATATAAATTTTCTTCTTTTTTTAGGGAATTATAAATTACAAAAAACTTCTGATCACTGAAACCGTAAAATAAATCGTAGTGCAAGGGGTTAAATCCAAACAAATTTAACAATGTAAAAAGTATTTTGAATACTGATATAGCAAGTTTCAGTGGCGCCTTATAGTCGCCATTCGAGTTCTAAGGGTTAAAGAATATTTTGATACTTGCCACGGAGTTTCGCCGTAGTTTCCCTATCCGAGAGCTTCGTTTACGGAAACGCAGAAAATTAAATATGAAAACAGGCTACCGCTTTCACGGAATCAGGCTCGGCTAAGGAATATTTCACAACATCCGACGACAGCTGTGCGGTGAAATATTTACACGCGGCCCTAGCTCGCGGAGCGACTTGAAATTATCATGGGGCCGTCTTTCGGCGAGCGTGTCGCTCCGTCTTTCCATTTCCGTGTTCCGCTTCCGGTTTCTCCTCTCCTCTCCTTTCCGCCGCCATCGTTCTCCCTCGAGGGTTTTTTTTTTTCGCCCGGTGTCCCGGTTTCCGCGGATTTGCATAAGTCCGCGGGAGTGTCAAATACCTTATACGGTCCGAGTGTCTTCTCAGACCGTCATTTCTCTTTCTGCTACGGATTACGCTCGAGGAGAAAAGCTCCGGTTGCACATTAAGCTGTAGCTTTTGTTTAAGTAATCAGTGACGATCAGTGGCAATCACGAATAGGATGGAGCAGACACGGTAAACTCGAGGTAGAAACAATTTTGTTACCACCGTGAACGATATAAACATTTTTATTTTACTCTTGCTTTATGCTTTCGCGATTTCGTTTTTCTGTTTCCGGATAACTACGCTACGGTAGACTCCTGTATGCTGTGTATTAACACGTTGACTGCCATGTCACCCATATATGGTGACGAAATTATTTGTTCAGGCTTTAAAATGAATTTTTACGTTAATATATTCATTGTACCAAATTTGATTAGGATCTGTAAAATGTAAGAAAGTTGGAGAACCACACAATACCATACATTTAATTTTCTCAATTTCTATTTAATTTTCTCAATTTCTATTGTATCAAATAACTTACTTTTGATTTTATGGAATTTTTTAGGTTTCTAGTTTGGCAGTCAAAGTGTTAACGTCGCACTAATACTTCAGTGATTTTCCACAATTCCATATAAATTGATAAGCAAACGAGATATTAAAAGGCAACGGAGCGCGTGCTCTTCAAGTAGAAGAGGTCGGCCATCGGTCAGACATGCAAGTACATTTGGTTTAAACGATAGTCTACAGTGAAAACTTCATTGGCCAGTGATTCTTAAATTGTTCTTACGTAATAAAAGCGCAATTCGCAACGGAGCGCGTGCTCTTCAAGTAGAAGAGGTCGGCCATCGGTCAGACACGCAAGTACATTTGGTTTAAACGATAGTGTACAGTGAAAATTTCTTTTGATTTTATGGAATTTTTTAGGATTCTTGTTTGGCGTTCAAAGTGTTAATAAATAAATAGTTCCAACCCTCGTGTATTCGACTGGGAGAGTGTCGGAATTTTCGGTAAGATTACAGTAGTCTAATACCTGAGATGGAAGAAAACTGTTAAACAAAGGGATCGACTTCCATCTTTGCAAACGGTAAAAACACTCGGCTTCGGACGAGATAGTTTGTTCCGAAAGAGTTTCGCTCGAGTATCTGCTGGGTTTTTCCATGAAAGATATCTCGGCCGTTCCAGCACCAACGACACGGTCTGCTTTGTCTGGTGCGCCGAAGTTTGTTCTCTTTTGTCCTCGGCATACGTTGCCTGTGATCACGCTATGGACGGATAAGCACGGATCGATTGATTGGTTGATTGACTATCGTAGAGGGAGAAATATGCAATGCAAAGGGCTCCACGACCTATTCGAGTGGTACTTCGAGAGAGCCCCTAAGCTTTGGCTCGCCCGACGTCGATCAGTTTTGAAGTACGTATCTAGGGCAAACCGGATGGACTCTCCTACACGGTTTCGTCCTCTATTATTCTACCCAAGTGTCCATACAGCCTGTTTCCTCCATCTTGTCCATGCCAGTATCTTTCCCATTTTCCTCGACACACAAAAAGCCCCAGGTATTATGTTTCTCTTCAATTCTGAAGCATTTCTTAGCATTTATGCCTTATATTTTTTAGTCGATCAGAAGATGCTTTTTTAACAGTAGATTCACGGGTTCTGATATTTAAAATTTTAAATTATTAACATTCCAAGGATGCAAACAGGAGAAATTATTCAGCAGATTTATTTCTTTGGGTATATATTATTTTTAAAATATTGCTAAAAATGTGGGTAGCACGTCCTCGTTATTTTTATAAAGCAATGCAAAATAGTCACTTTTAGCGCTCCGTGAACCTAGTGTCATGTTATGTCCTTCAAAACAATTGTTTCTCAATTTTTAAAGGAAGAAAATCTGTCGCTTTCCTTCAAACTTGTAAAGTGAAATAAAAATGAAGTGAATGAATCGAGAAAACATGTTTAGATGTTTCTTATTATCAGTTACAATGACTAAAAATGATTAGAAAATAGTGGGTCCTGAAAATTCGAAGAAACGAAATTGAAATTGATCTTAAAACGGAAGAACATGATCAGCGACGTTCTCTCGTGGACAAGACAAAACGAAACACCCCGTATACTCGAGGTGTCTGTACCAGAGGGTGTTACGACGAAAGTTCGTATCTCGGTTTGGTAACTAAAAGTTGCCCCGTTTCGATTTATGCATCGAAATCAGGGATTTTTCTAATGGAAAAAGTTACGTTGCCGAGTCCTGGCCACAAACCCGCGCGCATACCCCATATACTGTATATTACGTTTCAACGAGTATAAATTCGCGGAGAGGGTAGGGGGATGTTGGATAAACCGAGGGGGAAGCACGTTGGAACTCCATTTATCTGAACTCTGTCTATCCGAACCAATTTGGTCGCTGCGCCCGGTTTACCGAACACGTTGCCGAGCTCTTATTATCCGAATTATCCAAGCAAATAAAATTAGCCAGCGGCGCAACGGTTGCGGCGTGACTTCCGCGGAGGTTGCAAACAATTTCGCTTACCGTCGCTATTTTTCATTTTCTTCGTTCTTCCGTACGACAGCTTTCAGACGCCATGCATCAAATATAAATACGCTGTCTCTTTACATGAATCATACCGGTGCTGTTCTGTCGATACAGTTTCATATCCATTCAGTGCTTCAATGCAAACAATTTTCCAAGTAGATTACGGATTTCTATGCGAAACGAAATTTTTGCTGCGTCAGTTGCGGAGCACTGGAACCGAATAAAAATTTGTTTTTCACTTTAATCATTTCAAATTCGGCTTATTCGTTTGCTGTTTCATCTTCCATGTTTGTCGTAAACGTATTAAACCCAAAGTCTATTAAGACTGTTTTTATTAATTTGTGGTAGCTACTTCATTGTTGCAACTGGAAACATTCTCAGGTGATAGACTCTTCTTTAACCCATTTGCATCATAAAGAAATATGAAAGGAAGACTTTTATCGCAAAACTTTTTTTTAAATTATATTTAAGTACAAAAATGACTACAAGTAAAAGAACTTCATATCTCAGCATTATAAGAAGAAATCAGAATTACTACTTTCATCTCCAATAACACCGTCCATTTCTATTTTTTAGCTAACGAATAATGACAGTGACCAGGAAAATTGAGCGCATATATACGCTAATGATGCGAATGGGTTAAGACTAGAACTACCGAGCCCTACACGATACTAATTTGCATTCCTTTGTAACAGTAACACGATTAAATTTACAATATCAGGAATCAAGAAATATACTAAAAAATTTCTCAAGAAAATATCTTCATACCTTCGCAAAGAATTGTAAAAGAAAAAAAATCTAAAATCCGTCATTTCGACGAGCTGTGTAGTTCCGAAAGATCAGTTACAGGTTGTCCATCATGTCACTCGCATTCGAGTGACGGAATTGTTTCTACAGACTTGAAAATTCATTTCCCTGGTGGGTGCGCGAAAATTGCTTATTATCTATGGAATATAAGAGGATTAAAAATGTAATTTGAACATCGCGAATCGGAAATATCTGTTACGAAATAAATTGCTTTTACCCAATCATTGTGGTCGTTGAGTCGGCGGCGGTCAGATTGTTTCGATCTATCGGGATCGCTCGAAATTTGATAAAATTGCGGCACATTTATTTATCCGGAGCCAGCGTTGTTTTTCGAACGACAGTTCCAAGATTACGTTCCGCGTTTCGTCTTCATTAAGCTGGGAACGAACAATTGGATCGTTTCGCAGCAGGGAAGGTCGCAGGGGGGAGGGGAGTGGATCGATAAGCGATTTTCTGCGTTTGATACGATAATTCATTTGCTTCCTGAGCCCGGGCGTGGCCCGACGTCGAACGTACCGTCGTCTCGTCCCTGGCCAGCCCTTTATTATGGTAATTTCATTCAGGCCCCTGACATTGATATCAGCAATCCGTTCCCGATTCGTATTGAAATAACCCACCGATCTGTTTTGCCAGAGGAAAAAGAGGCGGCTGACGAGGATTTCTTCGTCGTCGACGACGACCACGACGGGCCGGTGATTGTCGCGACACCGCGACGACATCTCTGCGTTGTATCGCGATCGAGAGCCGAGGGAACGACGAGAAATCGATTCTCGAGCTGTCGCGGCCACCGATCCGACAATGGGCTCGCGTAAATGGAGAACGCGCGGATAAGCTGGCGCGGAATAATACTGCACGAAAATTTGCCATTCAAGCCCTCGCGAAACCCTGAGGAATTCTCTATGGAAATCCACTAACATGGCGCTGGCCATTTTCTTGTTAACCTTCCCGTAAACACTATTTTTAACCTGCTGATTTTATATGACCAGTTACCTGGACCTTTATGCAAAATTTTCTACAGCTATTGCAAGAAACATTTAGGAATTTATTTCTGTAAATATTTTGGCTCTTCGATTCGTATTTTCATCCCCTTGCCCTACGATATAGAGTCTAATAAATATCTGTGTTATTAGTTTCCCTCAAACCAATATAACATACTATTTTTAATTCTATCCATATTTCTGTAAATATTTTGTTCTCTTCGATTCGTATTTTCACCCTCTTGCCCTACAATATAGAGTCTAATAAATATCTGTGTTATTAGTTTCCCTCAAACCAATATAACATACTATTTTTAATTCTATCCATATTTCTGTAAATATTTTGTTCTCTTCGATTCGTATTTTCACCCTCTTACCCTACAATATAGAGTCTAATAAATATCTGTGTTATTAGTTTCCCTTACACCAATATAAAATTCTATTTTTAATTCTATCCACATTTCTGTAAATATTTTGTTCTCTTCGATACGTATTTTCACCCCCTTGCCCTACAATATAGAGTCTAATAAATATCCGTGTTATTAATTTCCCTTAAACCGATATAAAATTCTATTTTTAATTCTATCTTCTTTTCTATGAAATTCTGAACGATGAAGAATTTGTAATCCTTGTAATCACAAAATAAATAGTAGGGGAAGGGGTTAATAGTAAAGTTATTTTAGTCGTCAATTTCTTGTTTTCCAGTTTTCAAGAGAAATTTTCATTTGTCTCGCGGTTTCTTGCATCTGACACAAAAACCGTTGATTCTGGTTCTCATTAACCGGTCTCCACGAACAACATGTTTCGTGGACGCTTGTCCCCAACAAACGATCTCGTCTCTGATTAGGGAAACGTTATCGTGGACGCGACAAAGCTCGCAGCTGTGAACGGCGCATCTGCATGGTTGTGTGTGTGTGTGTGCTCGCGCGCGGGCGGTCACCTACGGACTCATTTAGCGTGCAATTCCGGCCTGAGAAATGGTCCTCGATCCCGGTGTCAAAAGACGACTTTCGTAATCACTTCAAAGAGCTGCGGTAAAACTGACGCGTCCGTCTGGGAAATATATTATACAGAGGCAGCAGCCGCGACGCGACGAAAGTTAATTGCATTTTGGGGTTTGGGAAAGTCCGAGCAACCGTACGAAAGTGCTAATTTTCCGCGTTGAAAGCTCACCGAGGGGTGAACGCGCGATATGGGTCGACGTACTCTGATAAATGTGTTTGTTCGATGCTCCCTGGCCGACCTACATAACGCGCCGATGAACGTCTAACTACCAAAAACAAATAACGAACGAAAAACGGTGCGGTCGATCTCCCGATCGCCTCGCGAAATTAGCCTGTCGAAAATGGGAATTGTCTGTACACGCGCCGGGGGAAACGAAACTGCTCTACCGAAGCTAATTCAAATTCTACGATTACTGTTCCGTCATGCTGTCTCATTGAAACTTCCTTTTCACTGTGGAAATCATCGTAAGCCCAGCACCCCGTATTTTGGGGGTGTACATCGAGTCGTGCAAATTTTGGATTTTTCTAGAAATTTAGAAATTATCGCACCAGCTGAAAAGACACTATTTTCGGAAGAAGATGCCTGCCACGCTTATATTATTGTTAAAGTTTACTGCCCACCAAGTCCAAGCTATTTTTCATTCGAAGAGAAACAAATAAATTCACAGATGTGACCTCTCACAATGCTTGACTTGCACTACTGTTTATCTTGTGATTATAATGATTAGAAATTATTCATCGTTCAGAATTTCATGGAAAGAAAAAGATAATTTATATTTATTGTGTGCCTACGTTTTCTCCAAAGGATACATATCAGCTGCAACAAAATAGAATTTTATTTCGGTTTAAAGTAAATTAATAAGAAACATATTTCTTAGACTCTGTTCAGAATCTTCATCGCGAGTCTGACTCCATATTGTAGGACAAGGGGTTAACGCGTTCATTATGACAACAATAAGAGTGACAGAAATAATAAAATGATTTTTGTAAATAAATAAAAGTGCCATGCCACTTATATGGCGGCATTGTTCTGTTAAGGGTTAATATTATGTTGCAAATTGGTATAGGTCTTTTCCAGACTGTAATAGATTATTTTCTAAACATTTCTCGCGTCACCTCGGAAAGTTTTTGTTGAAATTGGAAGCAGGAGATGGTATAAGAAAAACTTTAAATAACATTGTGTTACTCGCAAATGATAAAGCGAGGTGCGGAACATACTACTCCTTTTAAAGAACCAGGGAGAGGTATGTTAAATTAACAGGAGGGTCGAATGAGGGTTGAAACTAAATTAAGAATTGTATCGTCCCGTGGGTCCGACCTCGTGTTATCCCTCTAGCACGCTAACTTGGTTTAGCAGTCTATTAATAATAGCACATTGCGTACAGTAGCTCGAAGAACTCGTGTAACTCGTAAAAATGATAATATTAACATGATTAACATGAATTTCGCGGCAAAGAACAGTTCAAACAGTTGTTATCGTTTTCATACTTTCTTAACCACCGTACGTTCTTCAGAGTATTCACCCCATTTTCTCTTTCCAAATACTGCAAAACGTTCGACCCCTTACCGGGGGACGGCTTTTTCAAAATGTGACATAAATGAACGACAATTCGTTGATTTAACCCCTTGCACTAAGATTTATTTTGCGGTTTCAGTGATTAGAACTTTTTTGTAATTCGTAATTTCCTTTAAAAAGGGAGAAAATTTATATCTATCGTATGACTATATGTTCTTCGATAGCTGTACATTAACAACGCCGAAATAGAATTTTATTTCGATTTAGAAGAAATTAATAATATACATGTTTATTAGACTCTGTTCAGAATCTTAATCACGAGTATGATTCGATATTGTAGTGCAAAGGGTTAAAGCAGTTTTCAACGGGAGTTGATGGCTCCTTAGGGGTCTTGTAAATTTATCTTAAAGAAGCAAAAGTTCACAAAAATTTTCGGATATACCTTCTTCGTCCTGTAAGGGGTTAACGGTTAAAAAATGTTGGAATTTCTCGACTCAAAGTCTCAAACAAAGGATAGGCGAAGGATCCAGGATCCAGGATTATGTGAACGTGGTTCATCACGTGGGTTCAAAACGTATCGGGAAACCGAATTACAGTCTCCAGTACAGAGTGACGACGAATCAGGCGAATGTTAATGCTTCCGTTCCGACCGTCAATACTTGACGCAAAATTCAAGCTCGCGAACGCCACACGCGCGCTAAACACAGTTTCGGGTTGGTACGTCGAATTTCCCGAAAAATGTTCGAACCGCCGGAAAACCGTTTGCCCGTGGGGAATCGTGGCGCGACGAAAACTATAATCGCCGAACGATATTTCTCCCCCGATGGCCGTACCGCAGAGGCTGTAGAAGGGGGTGAAAGGGGGGTTGGGACGAGAATAGCGATGGTGGACGGTGGCGTCGAAAACCCGGGCGACGGGCATAGAGAAAGGAACCAGCCTAGCGGAGGATACGTCGATTATCGGGAAAATCCGGGTTTTTACATGGTGGCTCGGTCTCGCGGTAGAATTAATCTCTTTTCGGGGTGGACGGAGCTGTCGCTGGTCTGTGAACAGGAGTAGAAGAAGGGGATCGGGAAGTGGGGGTGGGGGGATGATGCTCGTCACGACGACGATGGCGTACGCCACCGGGAAAAGGGATGCTTTCTGGTCCTCTCAAAGCAATCGTCTACGCTCTGCGCCGAAACAATGCCGGCCGTGAGCTCGTTCGAGCATGAGACGGAATGGAACGGAACCTGTTGCAGCGTACGTCAACGACGACACGGGAAATTGGATTTTTTAGAGCGGTTAGTCCCCTCGGCCCTCGGATGCGTTTCTCGTGTTCGTGAAACGCGACACACCATGCACGCGAGATGCAAGGCTGCTCCAACCCCCGGGTCCAACCCTGTGCATACGAGATACGCGACACACCGACTGGTCAACCCTGATGTCTGATTTAACAGCCCTCTGTCTTCCGAGAAAGCGAAACAACGTCGGGTCTATCCCGACAAAATTCGTTAAACAACCTGTGAATGTCTCGATATGTATTCTAAACAATTTAGTAGAGCTTTGCGTTCCCGTGTATCTGTGATTTTTCATAAGGCTTGGAAAAACGAAGGCCGATGTGATATAAGTAGACTGCGGATCTTGATGCAAAATAAAAAATATTTGCATTGATTAAAAGACACGGAAGCGAAATAAAAATATCTTTCTTCTTTCAATTATTTTATTAAACTGACACCAATATAAGCTGGTGTCCTTAAATCTGTTTAATATGTCTACTGCTTTAAATCGTGCTTACTCATTTTTATCAGAAATGCATAAAATCCGCAGTGTAGATATAAGCTATGGTATAAATCAAGAGTTCCGTTGCATTTGTGTCTTCTAGAATTAATAAGCATACGAAAAGACAAATTCCGATAAACGTCTCGCCGATCGTCGACAATCCTGCAACAATGATGATTGAGTTTGGAACAACGAAGGATGTGGTATAAGCTATGGTATAAATCAAGAGTTCCTTAACACTATTCCTACCGCGACCGGTCAAATGACCGTTTTTAAAATTTCGATTAGAATTTCCTATATACAACGTAATTGAATCGCCTTTAAACTTCACGAATTTTCCTAAAATATGCCGTATAATACATTCTTCAATATTCATTTCTTTTTTTATTGTTTATTTTCTGAGAAAAATTTGTAGTCTGTCTTACCTACCACGACTGGTCATTTGACCGGTAGAACGATTTATATCTTTTTGTAATAGCATTCTTTCAAAGACTCAATTCCGAAAATATAAAGTCGTTACAAACGAAAGGTAATGCAGTTGTGGCATGATTTTAGCCGAACAGTGCCTTCCAGTTACGGCACTTCAAAGTGTTTACAGTTCTCGCTCGCCTATCGACCTCGCGGTGTTTTTGCCTGCTTGGTATCCGAAGCGGTCCAGAACCTCGGATTTTCTTACACCGTCTTATCTACTATTATGACTGTAAAATAAACAAAATCATAGCCGAAGGGGATGCCTAGACGTCTTCTCACGAATTCAAATCAGTAAAGTCTTGTGACCTGAACAGAGAGCATGAAAACGTGAAAGTTACAAGGAGCATATTCGGCAGTCTCTATTTTGTATTTTTATTCTATTATTATTCTACTTTTACTTTATATTGTATTACGTGTCATAAGTGTGATTTTCAAAAAAGTGAACAAATCAACAATACTTCGTAGTAAGTTTCACATTTTATCTTTTGTTCATTTTTTTATCCATCTTGAATTACATTTTTATATTTCAGTTTTTATTTTATCCCTTGAATATTCATTCCCAAAATGTCAAGACGTTCGAAGAGTGTAAATTTATTATTAGAGAAAATAAATAATATTGATGAAGAGTGTTCTGAAGATGATCAGGAAATTTTTGATATTGAAAATGACAATGCGGAAAATTATGATCTATTTGAGACCGACTCGAACACCGATGAGGACGAAGAGAATGTTTCGAACGTACGTAGAGGACGAAAGAGAAGGAGATTTTTAGTTAGTTCCGATAGTGAGAATGAGGAAGAGGTAATCGAAACTGCTGTAGACGGAACTGTTTGGCAAGAAGTAAAAGAAGGGTCTAATACTGGATGAGCACCTATTCATAATATTTTTAAGGGAACTTCAGGCCCAACAGGGTATAGTAAACGAAATATTATGAAAGGTAAAGTTATGACGGCATTTTCTCTGATTATTGATAAGAATTATTTTCATTCTATATTAAAGAATATAAGTTGTGCTAAAGACCGGTCATTTGACCGGTCGCGGTAGGAATAGTGTTAATAAGAATTAATATGGACACAAAAAGAGAAATTCTGACAAACGTCCTGCAATCGTCGACAATCGTGCAACAAGGTCGAACAGGCGACGGAGAAGTCAATAATGCCGATACTCGCGCCGGAGTAATTGTTAAATAGTAATCATTTCGGTAATACGCGATTGCAGCAGCGGCGTGACAGCAATTATAGTTGGCAAGTAATCTCCGCCAGCGGTCCCGGTCGTAACAACTGGCAGCCGGGGCGCGCGGCGTATCTTGACGGTAACCAAGCTAATCTCAGAGACACGGCTAATAACAAGCCGGAGATACCGTGATGCGTGCACATCAACGGATATTACCGCGAACCTAACGTATTTCGGTCTGCTTATCAGCGATGCAGTCGCGACTCAACAATCGCTTTCACGTGCGTCACGACGCACAGGTGTTCGCCCCGTCGTGCCGTGCCGTCGACTTTCAACATGGTGAACTCCGCACCCGGGGTTTGCCGGGGCTTTTCCAGAGGAAATTTCTGAACGTCTGTTGCGGCGAGGAACCAATTTGTCTCTGGCTGATGTATCACGACACGCGCCTCTCGCCCTGCACCGTTGCAACCCCCTCGTTCCCGTGTTTCTCCTGATTTCCAGCGAAACAACAATGTGCCATTCCCCGCTCGGAAATCTTCCTCCTCTATATTTCTCCTTCGATGGGACTCGACGGACCTGCCGTCTGAATAGTATTACTCGATTCCGAATGCGAACGCGGTTGCGCTTTTTTCGTTTTCGGCGACCGAATTGCTTTTGTTTCTCAGTTTTTCAATTTCGTCAGTCACCCGATTTCTCTTCTTCCTGGCAAATTCGAACGGCTGCTGAAAGTTCGGTAAATCTCTTCGCGGAATCGTTTCGACGAGATCTTATCGAGAGAGGTCTCTCCGTTGCGTTCACCTCTTAGAAATCGATCTGCCACTTTTTTTAGACAATTTTAATTTTAAGCAGTCATGCATTTGTGCAGAGAGAACCGAGTGATCGTGGGACTTGAACATTTAAACTCGCGCGGGATTTAAAACTTTTCTAGTGTCACTTGCTTTGTCACCTTTTTTATGCTTTTGTACTTACAGAAAACTGAAACTCAATGCTATCATAATCAATCAACTGAATTTATGCTACTTTGTAAGCACGGAACTTGCAGTGTCAAAATAATAGCACATTTCATAAAATTATTAGTTTTTCTTAAAAATTAATAAATTTGGGACTAAACACAGGCTTTACGAAAAACAATCAAAAACATCATTCCTGCCCAAAAAATTAGTGACAATGGTAAGTGTCTTACTAACACTTAGCGTACGTTCTGCATGAAAGGTATTAAACCCTTCCCGCCGATAGTGTATTAAATTTCTAAAGGAGAAAGTGATCTTGTAAAATTTAATTCGATAAGTTCCTCGACATTTCCTTCGCTCGCCAAGTCCTGGTGTTGAAAGGGTTAACAGGAATCACTGCATCCTTCCTCTGGACGTCTCGGCGAGAGGGAGAGAGGGAGAAAAAATGGTTAGGTCACCGAGCTAAACGATTTAATAAAGGATTCCAGTCGACTGGAACGGTTGAAAATTGCCGGCAGACGCCACCGTCGCGTCGTAAACGTAAACGCAATTCTTCGGCATCAGAAGTACAAAAGACCTCCATTAGGATGGCCGGGCATAAGGCAGAGATGCGCTAATGATATTTCGCGCAATAAGGAAACGTGTCAGGTAGGAAAAGTGGCGAGCATTGTCAGGTGAAAAGCTCGGGCGACGCCGGAACGAGAAATCCCGCGAAAACTGCGTCCCGGTGAATAATATCTCCCGGCGAACGAATATCTCTCGTCCTTATTTTCGATGTCTAATGGCGAGTGAAGGAGAGATAAAACTGGGGAACGAGGCTCGGCCGAGCTACCACGGTCTACCCCTGAAACTGAAATAACTTTTCTTCTCCGCCGCGATGTATTAGCGAGACAAAGTATCCATTCCCGGTTCCTGTTGCCCTCTCGTTTCGCCGTTTTATCTGCCCGCCATGCTACTCCAACTTAATGGCAGAAAAACGTGACAGTGACTCCGCCGAAACGATCCCTGCCGATGATGTTTCACTGGTTGTCACGTGGTCCCCGTCACCGGCAACGGCACAGTAAAATTCGGAGCAGACATTGTTCCTAGCACTGGCAAATCGCTCTGTGGCCAATCATTATTCGTGCCAATACATTAGAAAAATTTGGAAAAAGTTTTAACAAGTATTTTATCACGTTGACTGCTGGAATTATTTGTTCAGGCTTTAAAATGAATTTTTACGTTAATATATTCATTGTACCAAATTTGATTAGGATCTGTAAAATGCAAGAAAGTTGGAGAACCACATGTAAAGAAAGGACACTTTCTTTAATTCCACCTAGTCGCGCTTTATTAGCTCAGCCCTCTAATCGATATATATCGAAGCTCAACGAGAGTGATCGAAATAGAGAGAGACGAGATAAGAGAGCACATGTGCAAAGCGTAAAGGTGTTACAGAATTAGAAATAAATAAAATAGTAGAACCAAGAGTAGCCGAGGAGAACAGACTTTAATTGTCGTTTCTCTTTCTTTCAGGTAGTCAATTTCACATATTTGTAAATACTGTAAATAGAATATATATAAATTATAACCTCTTTCTTTTAGAGCAACACATTTTGTTCATTTCCTTGGAAAGTCCTCAATAATATTATCCTTTGTCTTATACACACGATACCATACATTTAATTTTTCCAATTTCTATTTTATCAAATAACTTACTTTGTTTGGCGTTCAAAGTGTTAAAGTGAAGCAGAACATTTTACCGTCTGGAAATAGAAAAATAATTGTTCAATTTAACACCCTGGACGCCCGGCGAACGTTGCTCGTTTTACAGCGAGCTTCGAACCATAATTTTAATGGAACCCCTTCTCGTTTCATGGTAGTTTACCGAAACCGTTCGCGAAGAATGGATTTAATTAGTAGCTATACAAATTTCGCGCAAACAAACGCAACGCCGATGTCCACGCGAGAGTATCGAATCACGGGGATCAGCATGAATCGGCAAGCGAATTCGACACGGCTCACCTGTCGTAAATTATGAAGGACTTTAAGTGGAAGGTAATCCTTTGTTAGCGGATACGGTGAATTATGTACGATGCTCGTGAGCCGTGACCCAACTCGAAGCCGTTTAAGTTGCATCCAGTTTTGAATATTGAAAATTAACTTCGGCTTACAACTGACACACCTGTCTCTCTGGTAATTGGATTACGTTTGTTGGCCCGCCTTAGGCTCTGTTGCCAACTAATTTGATGCACGCGAGACGGAACGATCTCAAAGGGCGCCGTAATCGACTTGTTTCCATGTTAATTGAGTTTTTTTAAATCGGAGCAGCTGAACGGAAACGTTTCCGTGGACACTCACTCGATGCTTGAATCGATCAGAGTGTGGTTAGTATTTTAAAAATATTGAGATTTGCAATTTAGTGGAGCTACGTGATTTTTGTATTGCTTTCGACTCTCGATTTTTCTAATTTAATTTTTCCCTTGTTGTGGAACAGTGGTAATTAAAATAAAACTTTTCGCGTTATTCAAAAATGTTGAAACAATGTTCTGAGCACTTGAAGAGTTCAATAAAAATGTTTATAGATTTGATACAACGTTAATATGATCAGTAGACTGCGGATTTTATGCATTTGTGACAAAAAAAGATTTAAGGGTGCCAGCGTATTGGTTTTAGCTTGATAAAATAACTAGAGGAAGAAAGAAATTTTTATTTCGCTCCTTTGCCTTGCAATCAATGTAAATATTTTTTACTTTGGTTAAAGATCCGCTGTCTAATGATCAGAAACGGTCCTGGTTAAAAGGAATCGAAACAAGATTGAACGCAATTATGCAATTATGCTTTTTCCGTGTTTCGAGGGACAAACGACACACTTTGAATTGACGTTCGTCGTATTCGTGGGCCGTAGTGCAAACACATAATTGCCCCCTAATTAACGCTGTTTCCCGTCTGTTTTCGCAGAACGAGGCTTCTGTCTTGCAACAATAAATTACCTGCCGACTTTCGCCACGTCGATGACGGAGCAAGCAGTTCCTGTAGTCTTAATAAAGTTTATATGGGCCCGTCGCGTTTCCGTTCTCCAGACGGCAGCTACTTAAGCAGGACAAGTGCGAAGTAAACAGAAACATTCTCAACGGGTTCCCAAGTTCCGAGCGAAGGGTGCAGCCGACCGTATTCCCAGCTAACAAATCTCGCGTTGCATAGTTTGCCATTCAACTAAACTGCACTGTTTCATTTTTACAAATCTTTCCCCAGCGATCCAAAAATTATTTCATTTTTACAGTGATTGTACAGTGTAGTGCAAACTTCGATTAATTTCAAAGCTTCAGTCCTTCAGAAAATTTAATTTTAGAATCACACTTCCCCTAGATTAACACGTTGAATTATTTATTCAGGCTTTAAAATGAATTTTTACGTTAATATATTCATTGTATCAAATTTGATTAGGATCAGTAAAATGTGAGAAAGTTGGAGGACTACTCAATGTTATACATTTAATTTTTTCAATTTCTATTTTATCAAATAACTTACTTTTGATTTTATGGAATTTTTTAGGTTTCTAGTTTGGCAGTCATAGTGCACTAATACTTCAGTGATTATCCACAATTCCATATAAATTGATAAGTAAACGAGATATAAAAAGGCAACGGAGCGCGTGCTCTTCAAGTAGGAGAGGTCGGCCATTGGTCAGACATGCAAGTAAATTTGGTTTAAACGATAGTGTACAGTGAAAACTTCTTTTGATTTTATGGAATTTTTTAGGTTTCTTGTTTGGCGATCAAAGTGTTAAAACAAATCTTCTTTTGTTTGTTACAGGTAACGAAGTTGCATTTTTAAAGGTCCATCTCCAGTCCAAAAACACATAAAAGCTAGAAATACTTCATACGAGTAAGTGGAGCCAAATATTCGACGCTTCGCAGCAAAAATTAACATTTTCATGCGATGAAATTATAATTTATATAGATCATAACCTTGGACGAATCCAGGATTTCTACCGCATCGAGTCGAATCCGATTGAGTTCTTCGTACGAGACAGATTTAATTGAATTAACACGCAGTAAACACGCAATCCGGTCAAACATAGTTTCGTTAACGATGCCTTACTGTAATTACGAAGAGTATAGTAATTAAGGGACGGATCGGTTCTCTACATTGTCCCGTATTATGGACTATCCGCTAATGTAAACGTCGCGGTCTCGGACCGATTAATTAATCGATCGACAAACATGCATCGTATCGGTCAGTATGCCTAGGCTGATTAAACGCAAGTATTTCAAAAATGAAATCCGATTTGTCCGTTCTCTACGCGTGGAACTAGAGTACATCGGCTTTAAATGAATATTTCACGCATTGCTTTTTCCCTGGCGGATGCGCCACTTTATTTGAACCAGTTACTGGTTGACGCGCCGTGTATGAAAGTTTCTGTGCGTTCAGATTCGAAAACTGTCACTGTCCCGACAATCGTATGATTTATTAACACTTCTCCGGCGTTTCGATTCTCGCAACGTTCCACCGCGACATTATCCGTTGTTCCGTTACCGGGGACAACGTCGCGGGACGTTGAATCACAAAGTCGAAAGTATTTGTGACTCGGCGAATTTTTGGTAATATTAAAATATAAACTTCTGGATGACCAAAAAATCGGAATAAATTTTGATATAAAATTGGATCTCCTCCTCCCGAAGGGTCGAAAAATATGTATTTATGTTTCGATCAGTTAACCCTTTCACAAGTGTATCCCGTGACAGTCATAGGCCGGGTAAGACGTTCAAACTGTTTAGTCCACTAAAGATATCTAAGACTATGGCTAGATTCTTTGCTTCCTCTGTTTTCTAAGATTATTTTAACTAAAGAAGGAGACGTGGTTTAGTTTTGAATTCAGTATGCCGTCGGCTATTTCCGAACATGAAAAATCTAGACATTTTTTGGACCAGAATTCGTAATTTTACCACACTGTGAAAGGGTTAATAATATAGTAATAGCTCCTGCTAAAACAGGTAAAGATAAAAGTAATAAAATAGCAGTAATTTTTACTGATCATGGAAATAACAACGTACAAGGACAACGGACAAAGAAGGGTTTTAAAAAATTGACAATGGACGGCAAAGGAAGAGACGAGCCAAAGGCGAGCGTCTTGAGGTCCGGGCGTTAGGTTAATTTGCCACACGCAGTTGCACTCGCAGGGCTTTTCGGGAATGCGGGCTTTCAATGGGCCGGTCTTATTCGCCGCGGTGGAACGTAGTGAAACGTAGCGAAACGTAGCCCGACCACGATAATACCTGGCCGCGTAAACAGGGGCTCTGCGCGTCGGCGAAGCCCCTCGGCGTGCATGTTCACAAAAGACGCGTATTTCTAACCTTCGAGACGCTCGAGCGGTGTACAAGTTTTAATTATGCCGGGGGTAGTCTGGCTGGCGTATCCTCTCGTTGCCATTTCAGACTGCATCTGGCGGCGCGATGATAACATTCACCCGCTCGGGGTTTCTCTTCGTGCCACCTTCTCTCATTCAAAAGGGCGAACGGGGATGGAGGATAGCGGTGGGAAAAAAAATGGATAGGGCCGAGAGCGGAGGGTGGGCGAGAGCAGAGAGGAGCGAGAGAGACGAGAGGGTTCAGAGGGGTGGCGAAGGAAAGAAAAAGCCGGCCTCATTAGGAGAGACCAGACTGCAAGAGAGCCCCCCGCTCAAATGAGATCCAACGTAATGGCGTACGTCGAGATTTTTGAAGTCTCGTCCTTTTCGGAGTTTCTGCACCCTTCTCTCTCTCTCTCTCTCTCCCCCTCTGTTCTATCCGTGTTAACTCGCTTGCTCTAACACGACAGCGCTTGCTTATCTATAAGTTTCGACGTCGGCTCGATGTAAATTTATGAACCGGCACGGAAAGCGTGCCAGAGTCCTCTAATCCGATCGATCGTGAAAATGGAGCCGCACGCTCCTCGCCCCTTTGACGCTTCCGCGTTTCGGGGATCAACCCCGTGGCGATTGAATGAGACGAACCCGCCTCGATCCGCTAGCGAATCATGCGACGAGGGTTGCGAACGCGGGGAAATTGCGATGGAACCGGAAGTTCGAGCAACCGGGTTTTCTGCCCTGCGATCTTCCAACGCGGGGAAACTTTATTTCGAAATTTTTAGTTCAATTTCTGCCGCTGAGGGAATACTGCACGGTACAGCGTGTTCTATTAAATTATTGTAGGAATAATAGTACTAGTAATCAACTATTACACTCTGAAATAACAGTATTCGTAATCAACGTTTTCTTTTTAGATTTGCGAATAGAGAGTCACCCTGTATAACATTTTAACACTTTACTATTTGAGGGAACCTCGCGTTCAGAATAAGTAGAATTGCCAGGTCATGATCAGACGCCTCAGTCGAATAGAGAGCCACCCTGCATAACATTTTGACACTTTACTTTTTGAGGAAACCTCGCGTTCAGAATAAGTAGAATTGCCCGGTCATGATCAGACGCCTGATTATCGACTTACCCAACACGATTTTCTCGAAAATTTCTCGATTTTCTCAAAATTTTTCACTTCTTTTTGCAACCATAAATTAAATTATTAAATTATTGTAGGAATAACAGTACTAGCAATCAATTATTAAACTCTAAAGTAACAGTATTCGTAATCAACGTTTTCTTTTTAGGTTTGTGAATAGAGAGACACCCTGTATAACATTTTGACACTTTACTGTTTGAGGAAACCTCGCGTTCAGAATAAGTAGAATTGCCCGGCTATGATCAGACGCCTGATTATCGACTTACCCAACACGATTTTCTCGAAAATTTCTCGATTTTCTCAAATTGTTTCGCTTCTTTTTGCAACCATAAATTGTAAGAGATACGTTGTAACAAATACTTGAGGATTTTCTCGCAAAGGAGATCTCGTTTGACAGAATTTGATTCTACATTCTCGATTTCTGTAGAATATTTCGACCTTCTGTAGACTCATCCTCGTTCTGGTAGATCGGAAACATCCTCAAATGTATGTAGAATACCATAATAGAATGGGCTGCTGGATTTGCATGTCAAACATTAGCCTGATTCATGAAGATTGGTTTTACTATAATATGCTTGTGCCCCGGGCGATTTCGAGCGAAAACGCTTTGCTAGTAAAAAGATTTTTAAAGAGTAAGAACACAGTTTTACGGTTTCAAAAAATCCTAGTAAAAATGAAATCCTACTGGTTCGGGTATACCGCACGCATATTCGATTTCTGCGAGTTCATACTTTATTTCCGCGCGAAATGTTTTCATTTTAATTTCACCTAAGCATTCTCGGGCTCGGTAATCGGATCCCCGCGGTTTCTTTTCCCGGAGATTCTTCTCGCGGCACGACTTCCGTCACGGAAATCGACCGTCCCATGGAAATTTATACGGCGAGCCTCGCAGGGAAATCCGTGGGAAGAACCGTGATCCAATCAACCGCAAAGTAATTCTTTTTGATCCCCTTTGACGCCTTCCGATGGAAATGAGACCCACTGTCGTTCCACGGGAAACTCGAACGGGAGGGCGACAATATCAACCGAGATTTTTATTTGCTCCTATATAGCGGAAACGGAAGTTATTGCCGCCAAAGGAGAATTATATCGACGGTATCGAGCCGGGTCCTTCGAGAAAATCGCAAAAAGGATCTATTCAACTGTTCACTCGCGAGCCAATAAAAACGAATTCTATGCCAATAATCTTGGAAGAAAATAATCACTCGAGAACCAGTTAAGTACAACATTTAATTAAATTGCTGCCTCCGATTTCCTACTTTCAGTTTGTTTGCAAATCGGTAAAATCTTTGTGCAAAGTTCTTCAATATCTATTCACGTCAAACCGATTCACCAATTTAAAAAAAAAAAAGAAAAAATGTTTTCAAAGCGGCGGTGATTAAAAAGGGGTAATCATTGTGAGCTGCTTGAAAGCTAAATTAATCCAGAGGATTCGTCCATTTTCGGGATTATTCCGGAATCTCCGCGGCTTCCGCGGGCTTCAAAAGGGTTGAAAACTTGTGCAACTCAATACAGGCTCTACGCGGAGAATTCCCAGGCGAAAAATTCAGCTGCAAAGGGAGGGAGGGAAGGGAGGCCATAGAATCTCGATCGTTTAAATCTCCTTAAAGCGTCAATTATACATGTCCGATTATCTTGCGCCAACAGGGGACCAATTTAAAAGGTTCATTTCAGCGCGACCTCGGGCCGATATCATTGATTTGGCAAGCCTTCAAGACCCGGCGGCTGGCCCGGTCCATCGGGAGCGCAAACAGCCGGGGCGAAGATACCGGAAAAAGCGCGCGAGAATAGGCACAAAGGGGGCTTAAAAACCCGTCGGAACGGAGGGGCGCAATGGAAGAATGCGAGGCAAGAAAGGATGGAGGCAGATGCTACAAACGCGTGGGTGCAGCGACAGCGTGCACTCGTCACAGCCGCGTGTATACACCCACTTTTCCTTGGCATTGCACTTACCAGATTGCACGTCGACAATCTCGTAAGGGGACTCTCGAGCCTCCGCTGGCGAAGCAAAGGCGGAAAAAAAGCACAGAAAAAAACAAAAACGAAGTACTCGCTGGAGATAATTTAAGGGGCTGCGCCGATGCGACCGCGCCGTCAAATTAGCTAACCTTCCCAAAATTCTTTCGAGGCGAACCAGCGAGTTCATCGGTCCCAAATTTTCTGGCCATGTTCGGCAACGTTTCCGGTGTGCGCTCAATTTTTTCCGTAGGAAAAGAACGCGGCTCTTCATAGTTATAGCCGATCTCGATCACCGTGTCAAGGCATTTTCTATGGGGAAATTTTTGTTCTCACAGACGGACTCTAAATGTTATACAGGGTGTTTGGTAACTGGGTGGTATAACAAGCGAAAAGGGGGTGATTCTACATGAAAGAATAAGTCGAAAATATAGAATAAACATTTTTCGTTTGAGTGCTTTAGTCAGGTTTGTGTGCTTTAGTATATGCAGGAAGTAGATTTGGTTGGTCATGATCAGACAGAGATTTTCTCGATAACGAAACTTCGGATGAACAAATTTTATTCTATATTTTCGACCTTATCTTTCACGTAGAATCTACATGAATTTTTTATAGTTATAACTACACACTGTAACATCGAAACACCGACCTTAATAATTGTATCACCATACTGTACAACGAAATGGACCCATTTAAGGGTCTGAAGAGCTTCAACAAAAAAAATCACCCCCTTTTCGCTTGTTCCACCAGTTACCAAATACCCTGTATTAGTGTATAGAAAATATTACTAGTACGCGTTATACTTATAGTGTTCCCTGTACGTGGTACTTGCTCTTAAGGGTCGCATCGATCCGTCAGGTTCGTCGCAACGCGTAGTTCATCTCTTAAGTATAATTCCGATGGTGCATGTCGTTAATAAACGAGATTGCTTCGGTTGCTCGACTTCGTAACTATGATTTCCAAGCGAAAAGCCGCGTGTTCGGACAAGCACGTTGACGTTTCGCGTTGATAGATCGGATATAAACAACAGCCGTTTCAGGAGTCGTTGCAGAACGTCGCATTGTTCCCGGCGAATCTTGCGAGCAAACCCTTTCGAAATAATTGCCGAGCCCCGCGGAGAGGGATCGCGATGCAACTCGGGAAAACGGGAAGCAAGTCTCGGAACAAACAAGACGGTTCGTTACGCGGCGACGCAACGGAGGTTCCGTGGGTCTTTGCGAGCCGATATTGAATCGGTTGGCTGGTTGGCTGGCTATATAGAAGCTGTCGGTCTTTGGCGTTGGCAGCAGCATTAGGAAGGCGTGGTTGAACGACGGGGGTGGGTTTCCTGACCGGCCGACGGATGCGGCACCTCCTGCGAGAAACGGTGCTTGATGCGGTTTTAACTGCCTGCGCCGACACTGTCATAGAGATCCAATATTCTAGACTTCCCTCCGGACCATCCTCTCTCTCTCCTCCCCTCCCACCTTCGTTGTCTCGCGTGTCAGTTTTTCAACGTGACGACATCGATGGAATTTTAACGAACCGCAGACGAGACGGAAGACGCTCGCGACGCGACCCCCGTCGGGTCTTAATCGGCTCTTATTGCCGACAGACTTGAACCGATCTACAGGGAACCCCGACCCACAGGCCACTGCAAGTTTAACACTAGATTTACGGGACCCGTCAAAATGACGGGTTCTGGTACCTCTTAATTCACAATTATCGAAATTGTAAGGATGCATGAAGAAGATATTATTCAACAAATTGGTTTCTTTGGGTATACAGGGTGGTCCACCTAAATATCTCCTCTAATTGTGGGGGTACAAAAAATATTTTGTATGCTATTTGAATGGCTTGAAAAAACCATTCTATTGCAAAAAATATTTTTTTCTAGGATAATTTTTTTCGGAGTTTACAATGTTATCGATGTTTTTTTGTGTATAATTGTATAATTATTTTTATTGCATCGTGTAGCTGATGTTAAAATACGTTCAGTTATGTACATTACATGACCTTGAAATGACCTTTGAGTTCAAAAATTAAATGGAAACAAAAAATTGTCTATCGAGACTTCAGAGACGAAGAAATCGTTCGGGAATCTGTAAGTGTAAATACACATGTTTACTGACAGACAGAATAACACACAGAATAATAACAGCTTGTGCTACAATTAATCTCACAACATTTGAAAGGGCCAGAGAGTCTCTTATTCTAAGTTTCAAAAAATGTATCGATGCGGAGGGGCACCATTTTGAGCATCTATTACAATGATAATTTGAAAAATAGTTTCGTGAAAAAATATTACAAATTTCTTAATGGGGTTTCGTAATAGTGAACACGTTTATTTACTCTTACAGATTCCCGAACGACGTCTTCGTCTCTAAAGTCTCGATAGACAATTTTTCGTTTCCATTTAATTTTTGAACGCAGTCATTTCAAGGTCATGTAGTGTACAAAACTGAACGTATTTTAACATCAGCTACAGGATGCAAAAAAAATAATTATACAATTATACACAAAAAAACATCGATAACATTGTAAACTCCGAAAAAAATTATCCTAGAAAAAAAATATTTTTTGCAATAGAATGGTTTTTTCAAGCCATTCAAATAGCATACAAAATATTTTTTGTACCCCGACAATTAGAGGAGATATTTAGGTGGCCTTACTTAGGTGGACCACCCTGTATATTGTAAAAGTAACGGCTATTAATTTTGATACATACATTTTTGTTATTTTTATAAAGTAATGTAGAGTAGGCACATTTAGTGCCCCGTAAACCTAGTGTTAATAGGTCCTGTAACAGCCGACGAATTTATTCGAGGGAAAGCTCCGTCTCTTTGATACAGACGGCGCGTACAGTCGTACTAATTATGCATAATTTCTCGGCAACGTCTAGAAACGGACCGAGCAACGCCGTCCTTGACCAGAAGCTTCTCGAGAATGAAAGATTCTCGGTTAATCCCTTTTTGGAAATGAAACGATATCTGGCAGTAACGGAATTATAGGGAAACAACAAATCGTGCGGTATCTGGGACAGAGAATTCTCGCTGGAGAAGCACACAGGTATCGGAGAACGCAAGATTGCAGAAACATGGAATTTTGGAAATAACGGAGGGTCGTTTGCCGTTAAGTAAGCCGAGATTAGGCGACCGAAACCGTGCCGGAGGAATGAAGATATCTTAAATTCTATCCGCGGTAATGACGCCCGAGGGCGTGGAAGAAAAGAGGGGCCCGGGGATTCTTAAACGCGCACAAAATAGGGGAAGAATGAGAAGTCGGGGCTTATGAAGCGGAACAGACCGCACACAAACCTCTATCGTACACCGGGCAATTTAAAGAGGATCCCGCTCAGAGCAAAGTGGTCGGCGCACATTGATGCGGCCACCAAATCCAATATCTTGCAGCGGTTACCGAGAAATTCGGCTCCTAGATCAGTGTTCTTCCGGATCCCCCGAATGGACAGTCTATTCGCTCTCATAATCGACTTCGATCGCAATTTCGTCTGATCGATCGAATAGTCCGTGCCGATCCTCTTGTTCACTGAAATTACCGCCCCCTTGACGCTGCCTCGTTATCGGATCCTTGTGCGCGTTAAACAGTTTTTCTTTCTGTAGGAAATTTTATCGCAAGCGCGTGAAGTCTACGATCCTGTTAATTTTAATAAACAAAACCGCGTAGTCCCAATTTTTTACGATCTTATTCGAATGGTGTACGTAGTTACTGACGTGAATATGTAGTTGTTACTCCGAGGAAAGACTGGCTAGCCGGAGTGAGCTATTTTGTTTTGGAAAAAAAGTTTCTATATAAACGCCAAGTGGCAGCATTTTTGTGAAATTATGACGCTCGAGTGTCACAGAGGAGCAAACACCACAAACACCGTGAAAAACATTTATGACATGTCGGTAAAGGTTGTTATGACGTGGTAAACGAGGTTTTTAAATACTAACAGCATCCAGCCTTTTAGCTGCTTATAAAAACAACTCGTCCTAATTTTCCATTTAAATGGAGCACAGTCCATAACTCGGAGAACCAAGTACTATAAAAAATTACTCATTAAATAAGAGATTATTATTCGGATAACGCGAGCCGTTTACTTAACACGTTGACTGCCATGTCACCCATAGGTGACGGAATTATTTGTCCAAGTTTTAAAATAAATTTTTACGCTAATATATTAATCGTACCAAATTTTATTAGGATCTATAAAATGCCACAAAGTTGGAGGACTGCTCAATATCGTACATATAATTTTTTTCAATTTTTATTTCATTAAATATCTTACATTGATTTGATGGAATTTTTGAGGTTTCTAGTTTGGCAGTCAGTGTTAATATTTCTCAATTTCTTTATGAAAAATGGAAACTAAAATTGCCGGTAAAAATTATGTTCGAACAATCTGCGCGCGCGTTCGTCGCAGCGTCAAGTTATTCTAATAATACTTCGATTCCAATCAGAAAATTCGATCGGCGGCACACGTTAGTGGTTGTAATACGTTTTCACTCCCGAAAGGTCCGCGGATAAACAAAGTTCGTTATTATTCAAAGGCCGTGCGGGAATAAATGTTGTTTATTAATAGAACGCGGACCGGGCCGATATTCTCGATTTACATTCAATGGACGTGACGTAACAGATGTAATGAAACGGATGTAGAGACGTATACCGGGCGAGAGACCGTGTATGAAAAGCTGCGGGCCGCCTCGATTCGGATGCTTTTTTTATAATCCCGTCAGGCATTCGTGATTTCGAGCATGCAAATGACCCGCGGATGGCGAATGTGAACCGCGTAACCAACCACGGGTGAAACACGTTCGGATACGCTCCGGTTCTTATCAGTGGATCCTTTTTTAGAAGTTCTTTCAACATCTCGTTAATTATTAACAGGGACTCTATCCCCAATATCGGTACGCTGTACTGAGAAATATTTCAAAATTGATTACAGAATGTTGGATGCGACGAGCTTTCATGCATTATGATTCCAGAATTTGAAAATAGGCAGGGGAAGCACCAAAAAGTTCCAAATCATCGAGACGATATTGTAACATCAGATTTTCCATAAAAAATTACCTCAAGACAAACCTAGACGAGGACAACATTGGAACGTCCTCCTCTTTTTTAACACTTTGGCTGGCAAACTAGAATCCTAAAAAATTCCATAAAATCAAAAGAAGTTTTCACTGTACACTATCGTTTAAACCAAATGTGCTTGCATGTCTGACCAATGGCCGACATCTTCTACTTGAAAAGCACGCACTCCGTTGCGAATTGCGCTTTCATTAAGTGAGAACAATTTAAGAATCACTGGCCAATGAAGTTTTCACTGTACACTGTCGTTTAAACCAAATGTACTTGCATGTCTGACCAATGGCCGACCTCTTCTACTTGTAGAGCACGCCTTCCGTTGCCTTTTAATATCTCGTTTGCTTATCAATTTATATGGAATTGTGGAAAGTCACTGAAGTATTAGTGCGGCGTTAACACTTTGACTGCGAAACTAGAAACCTAAAGAATTCCATAAAATCAGTATTATTTGAAGGTATAAAAATTAAAAAAAATTAAATGTATGATATTGAGTAGTCCTCCAACTTTCTTACATTTTATAGATCCTAATCAAGTTTGGTACAATTTACATAATATTAACGTAAAAATTTATTTTAAAACCTGGACAAATAATTCCGTCACCCACATATGGGTGACATGGCAGTCAACGTGTTAAATCTATCGCTCAAAGGTATACTTGCGAAATATGTATTAGCATTGCATAAGAGTTGTTTCAGTGCCTAAAATAGTTTCTTATGAAATATTAAACGTTTTAAATTTAAAAATACGTATGTTGAACTCACCAGTACTACACTAAAACTGAATACGAGATTCGTCAACGTACTCACCGCGGAGTGTCCGGATATTTTTCAGCGGTAGTGTATATAAACTGTTATAAATTTGTTGTTTGCTGTACACCATCACAATGTAAACATTGGCCGTCTCCACAAGGAACGTGTAAGATATATTTGATTGTAAACCAAATGGTCGCTAATGACCTAGCTATTAATGCGTCTACATTAAAATAAACCGTAAATAAATAAATTATTGTAACATCTTTTCAGAGCTGGTCGCAAAGAGGAGACTCGGAAGCGTTTAAATCTAGATTGATTTTAATTCTGCAAAATTTGTCGCGGCAGGGTGAAGATAGCGTATCGGTGAATTGTGGCGCGGAACGATGACCGATAAAGCGCATCGATTGGTTTTCGAAAAAAAGCGTCTCCCGCTCGGCCGATCTCGTAAATCAACCAAAGGGCTCGTTGGTTCGAGCGGATCGCATTTTTCACCGGTAAACGGCTAATTATCCGAATTTACGGAGTCTTTAAACACCGTCGATCCCGGCGATTGAGTTTCCCGCGCGGTCCCGCACCTATTTATCATTGTCCACGCAATTACCAGTTTATGGTAGCGCAAAGCAATTTTCGAGAGAACCGAGGACGCGTTACACGCTATATACACCCGGTGGTCCGGCCTCGTTCTTTCACCCGTGTGCCCGCGGAATCGTTGTTACCGCGGGGCTACATCTGCGCCGGGCTGGCAAAGTAAACAAACGAATATTTATACCTTTGTAGTCCGGCCGTGGAAACTGTCACCGAATTACCGGCTCAATTGCTGCGCGTGGCCAACAACCGTAGCGAAAACTGGCGGTGGGGTTAGGGGAAGGCAGGGGCGGGGAGGGGAAGGACGTTATATTAATTAGCAGCTACCGGGAAACTCGTCGGCGGACACGTAAAACGAATCGTCGAGAGCGTCCTCGAAAATATCCGCGAGAAGTCGTTTCCCCGGGCCAAGGGAGCTCAACAGCCCGAAACACGCGTGCCAACGAATGTTAATTAAATCACCGCCGGAAGCTGTCCGGTTCTTCCTGCTTCCCGTCCATTCTTCCACCTAACCGCGTTACCGTCATTTCTCCCAGGTTCCCCTTTTTTCGACTCGCTGTCCCAGGTTTGTTTCCTGATCAGAGAGCGCTGCTAATTGAATGACTGCGGTGTGACCGGTTCAGAAATTCGAACAACTCCTAATCATTCGCGCAAGATTCCTGTGGGTTAACGAGCTATTTTTACAGTCATCTTTTTGGGCGTAACTACCCGCAAAGAATTATAACCTGAAGCTGTGTCTCCACCGAAGAATACAGCAAATGTTGTTTATGACAGCTAACTTGAAGTTGTACACACAATTACAAATAAATAATTGACAAATGGAGTTAGGCCACTTTCAAAATAAACGGCTCATATGTATATTATTTTAAAAATATTGCTAAAAATGTGGGTAGCACGTTCTTGTCATTTTTATAAAGTAAAACAGTCGCTTTTAGCAGTCTGTAAACATACATACTTGTTCCTTTTGTATGGTGATATTAACTCTTAGCACTCGAATGGCGACTATAAGACGCCACTAAGTGTATTGCTGTACTAATCAAAATATTTTTTAAATTATTAAATTTGTTTGTATTTAATGAATTACTAAACACTTCATTTTTTCGTATGTATAACATGAAAAAAAATATATAGAAGGGAAATATTCTAGGTCGGAAAAGATGTTTCGTTTTGGAGTTAAAATAGCTTCGAGTGCAAAGGGTTAAACAGTCCATATAAAAGGAAGATAATGGTACGTTCCTTTTATATTAGATAGTCGCTTTTAGCGCTCCGCGAATCTGGTGTTGAATTCGATATTATTAATGGATCCATTTAAATTCAGCAGAGCCCGGAGCCTCGCGGAGCCAATCTAAAAATAATTAGTGCCGCGATAGGGTTGATTTACCTTCGAAGTTCCAGTAACAAGCCTCGCGCGATCCAGTCTCCGGCGATAATGAATTTCAGCCATGTTTTAAGCAGCCGTTGGCTGTTACGCAGACGCGGACCATTTGATTATCAACGCGGATACTCCGCGTTTTCGCATGAACCGGCTAATCCGGTGCCGTTTCCGTGGAATCGCGAATGTCTTACAATGCCGTCGACTGTATAACTTTCCCTTTGAACCGAAGGAAACGTGTTCCCTGTTCTTCGATGACTGGCGCCGTTTAACTGCCGCGCAGGAGTTTCAAACTCCGGCATTCTACCGAGTTTGTGCATCCCCCATCCCTCTTAGTCTCTCCTACCCTCTCTCTCTCTCTCTCTCTCTCTCTCTCTCTCTCTCGAGCGCAAACTTTCGAATTAATGTCCACTCGCTCCCTTCGGACCCTTATTCTTCGTAATTTTCCGAGTAGCAAGGCCGACAGCTGCGCCCCGGGCCGACCATTTTGCTGGACTCTTCGAAACCGACCGATCCGAACCTTTCCTCGCGTCAGATTTTAAATGAACTGCATTTTTTCTCAATTTACTGCTGTCAGGGATTTCACTGTATTAAATATACCGTTCGCCAAGGAAACCGTCTTACAGAAACGAGGGCTGAAGAATTAACACGTTGACTGCCATGTCACCCATGTGTGGGTGTCGGAATTATTTGTCCAGGTTTTAAAATTAATTTTTACATTAACCCTTAGCGCTCCCTTGGATCCGTCATTTGTTTCGTAACTTGCGGAGCGCAAAGGGTTAATACATTATGAATGGTAATTTTTAATCGACAATGGTAATTTACAGCTTGAAGATAAACCTTTCATTTAAAAAAAAAAAAAATTGGAAGGAAAATATTAACCCTTAGAGCTCCGTTGGCTCCGCTACGGAGCCATCCATTATTTGTATCGAAACTTGCGGAGCGCTAAGGGTTAATATGTTCATTGTACCAAATTCGATTAGAATCCGTAAAATTCAAGAAAGTTGGATGACTACTCAGTATCATACACAATTTTTATTTCATTAAATAACTTAGTTTGATTTCATGGAATTTTTCAGGTTTCTAGTTTGGCAGTCAAAGTGTTAATTATTCGCTGCCTAATAAAAACGGGAAAGCCGTGGCGCACCGGTTAATCAGGAGACACGAGAATTCCGGCAGGGTTTCCTCTCCGTCGATTGTTTCGCTAAATTAAATCCAGGGGAACGGTGTTGACCCTCGGCGGAATTTCTTCGCCCCGGGAAGAATGAAGTTCCCTTCAGGCGGTGGTGAGATTTCACGGGGCTGAAACGTTCACACTTTGAAGGGTGGATTGTGCGGCTTGTAATTCATCGACGGGAGAGAGAGTCACTTCTGGCTTTTTTCGTGGACGTCGTTCGCCCTTCCTTCGTCCTTTCATCCCCCGGCCTGTTCTCCCGGCCCGCGCCTTTTCCGTCGCCGCCTCGTTGTCGTTCAATGATTTTTTCATTTCCTGCCCACGGAGATACTTCAGCCAAGTACACTCCTGGAGACCCACCCCTACCCTCTGCCCCCTCCTACGTCACCCCACAGCCCGGCCTAAGGACCATCCATTAAAACCAAAGAATATCGGGGAACAAAATCACAGTCGTATTACCCGTCGCCTCTTCATCGACTTTCGCCGGCGTTCCTTCGGATATCGGACCCATTCACCGGCTACTTATACTTTCACGATTGTTCCTCCAGTCATGTCTCGAGCACGTTGCGACGCTTCAGCAACGAGCCTCGAGACTCCCTTTCGAAATACTTTCGCTAAATTGAAAGCGACTCCTCCGGGGACTGCGGCGAATAATCTTTTCGATGTCCCGTTACAGACGAAGCGAGACTTAAGGACCCGGGATAGTCACATGACTTTTTAATTAACAATTTCCACTCATAGACTTCCTATCTGTCTTGGTCTTGATTCGACGGGTCTTAACCCTTAGCACTCGAATGGCGACTATAAGGCGCCACTAAAAGTTGCTATATCATTACACAAAATACGTTTTACATTGCTAAATTTGTTTGGATTTAATAAATTACTAAAAATTTCAGTATTATACGAGTAAATTCCACCATTTTCGTAGGTACAACATGAGAAAAAAAAATATATAGAAGTAAAATATTTTAGGTCGGAAGAAATGTTTCGATTTGGAGTTAAAATAACTTCGACTGCAAAGGGTTAAGTCTGTGACTAAACTTGTCCCATTTTTTGCTCTGTATTGTTATGAATTCTGAGGCCAGAAACGTGCTTCAAGGTTTTCGGTTTTATTTCGCAGAGAAAGTAGACAAAATATAGCTCAATTTGTAGCTGGAGATATTTTCTAGTGCTGCCCTCGATTTCATCCAGAAAACTCATCCAATGGCGTAAAAATGCTTGGATTTGCGCATCGTCAATTTTTGGACTACTTCTAACGCTTATGTTACCAAATATCTGCATAATCTCGGCAGCTCCTGACCAGTGCGCACTAGACTGAACCTTCCTCTTTCGAACGAGCCCTTTCCCAGCGCCAAAATATTCTTATCATTTTCTGACAGTAATGTAGTCCACTGTACCTTATCGCGAATCTACGAAGCCCTTGAGATCTTTCTTACTTTTTAGTTTCCGTGCGAGTATTTTTTCAGGGCCTCGTGATTTTCTTTTTATCGTCGTGTCGAGTTCTTTTCGAGCTGGGACAATGTTTGTGAATCTAGACTAATGTTTCCGCAGAATCTGTTCGCGGTCTTTGCGCCGGATCTACGCCCGGGCAATTTATCACTGACGGTAATATAACGCGGGGAACTTTTGTTGTTCCACGGCGAAAGGGAAGCCTCATTGCTGGCAACAAATTCTTTATTAAAAAAGTTTTCGGAACAAACGTACGGCCGCGCAATTTCCCTCGTCAAAAAAGGTAATACACCATGGATTCATGGGAAGCGTCGTCGCTTCGCGGAGCTTCGCAGCGCTTCGCCGGGCCGAACTCTTGATTACGCCAGTCTTTTGTGCGCACTTTAATGTTTATACGCGTTGTACCCGGCTAATTCCGCATCCTCCCCCGCGACAGGCTTCAATGATCAGTCTCTGGTCAATTCCGAGGCACAATCCCGCCTGGAACACACACTCGGCTCTCAAAAATGAGATCGTTCCCGTCGTGTTGTGTCTGCCGGCGAGCAAATAATGGCCGGCCTCTGCCAGTGGAAATTATAAATCCTTTCGCATCGAAACAGCTCTAAACGAGCAGCCGGTAATTGTATTGTGTTACGCCGCCTATGTACGCGCGCGGAAAACGCGACGCTGTTGCGATAATATTCATTAATCCCTGAAAGACGGTCGCGCAGACATTTACCTTCTTTATTCTCGCGCAATGGTACACTTTTATAGACGAATTTTAAAAAACTAGAATCAATTTCAGCTTCCTTTCCCCGATTAAAAATTGCTACTGTTCACTCTTTTCATGAAAATTATAGAATTTCTTTTTAAAGTACACGTAAAACTAAACGTAGCAATTTTAATTTAAATGTTTGTCAGATTCTTTAATATCGCAGCAACGATCACACTGTTATTTACAGGTTGTTACTCATTTCATGAAAATTATAGAAATTCTTTTAAAAGTAAACGTAAAACCGAACGTAACAATTTTAATCTAAATGTTTGTCAGATTCTTTAATATCGCAGCAACGTTCAGACCGTTATTTACAGGTTGTTATTTATCCGGATTCGAGAGTATGTTTTAATAGAAATTTTATTGGCAAGCTGACGTCACCGGAAGGAACGTAATCGAATTATTTTTCTCGGAGCTGTTATTTCAGAGGAAAATTATTAGGTTGAATCTAAACGTAGAAGGATTTGGTTTGTAGATAAACGTTAGTATGTATGCATTTTAGACTGTTCGTACCTGATATGGAAGGAAACCGTGTTCATTCGTCGCAGGAACCAGCGATTCCTAAATCGATTTTCCTCCACCGGCTGGACTATAATTTCAAACAGGAAACGGAGAGGATGATAGACGCTTCCCTTGGACACCTTGAATTATTTCTTCTATCAGGAAATGTGCCTGAAAAAGGGGATCGAGGATATTAATCAAACTGCAGATACTCGCAAACGCTACATTATCGAGCGCTAACCTTCAATAAATAAAAGAGGACTCGTAATAATACCATCGTTCCGACTCTCTTTATTAATATCGTTCGTACCTCTATATTCCACAAACTTTGACCTACCGGTAGACTGAATTTTTATGACAAAAATGAGCAGATCAAATGCGAAACAGCGAAAACATTTAAAGAATTCGAAAACACTGCTGTGTCGTTTTAAACTGTATAAAATCGCAATTTCTGAAATTCAAAGAATTTTCGACAGTTATAACACGCCGTTTTATCTCGAAAATCTGCGTTGATAGAAAAGGTTATTAATCAGAGCACTCCAGACTGTTTGACAATTTGCGTCGATAAATCGCGCGAATATGGGAACCGATTCGATGGAATAAAATAAAAAATAAAAAAGCCGCCGCGGCGAGTTGCGCCTGTGCCAATTTCATCCGGAAGGGATATTTAACTTTCGGTAATTTAGTACGCACTGTAAGCTTTTAAACAAATTTTCTACCACTACTTTCTGCGTATTGCAACACGGCAGCTGCGGATTGACACGTCTCTCCGATTGATTTTTCATTCCGGCGCGCCGTTTTGCCGGATCGGTACAAATGCGACCATTGCGCAATCACAATATGAGAGTTAAACAAACGCCATTGTTCCTGCACGAGTACTTAATTTATCACGAACATTCTCGTCAAATCCGTTTCATCGGAAAACAGAAGCGATCAGCACATTTCCGGAATTGTCATTAACGCGAATTTTTCACGCATCCGTTTACTATAATCGACTACTATAAAAAAAAAATAAAAAGAAGTATTAATTATTTGCTTGTTACGTAGAAATCTATGCACTGAGATGAAAAAATTAAACACTGAAATAAGAAATTAACATACTTTTAAATTAAACAGCTGAATCTGGTGACTGAGTTTATGCTAAAATAGTTGTTAAAAATATCAGCATCGTTGTAAGATATTTTTAAGACAAAATGAAAATAAGATCAGAAGCTAATAAGATCATTATTCCAAGAATGATCCGGCTCGCATTTAATTTATGCTAACTGAACTTATACTAAAATAGTTGTTAAAAATATCAGCATCGTTGTAAGGTATTTGTAAAACAAAATGAAAATAAGATCAGAAGCTAATAAGACCGTTATTCCAAGAATGATCCGGCTCGCATTTAATTAACCACGAACTATACTTCGGCGCAAAGTTTCCGCCACACCTGGCTAATATCTAATTGAGTCTATTAGGTTAACAGAAAGCAGAGTAGATTTTGGTTAAATCCCGCGTAAGCTTGAACGGGAATCGCGTTAAATCTATTAATTTTCAATGATCCTACGGAACAAATCACTGGATCCACCGCGCCGGAAACGTTGAACTCGCGGAGGAGTAAATTTCGACGGCTTCGAACAACTGCTTAATAACTTCTGGAGCAAACTCGATGATTTTCAATTGGAAAAATTATTACGTCTATAAACTATTGTGAGTCTCGAACTGAGGGAGATAGAAGAAAAAATTTTTAGGATATGCACGTTTGTATACAATTATCCTAGGGAAAATAATTGGTAAAAATCAGTTTCTTAGCTGTTGCATGAAAATCGCTCGTTAAGCCGATTTTTTTTGGTAATGAACCGGTTCCCGTGATTACTTGGGGGAAAGGATTCCACGAAGGAGTTGCAAGCACGGCTTACACAGGGAAGGTTCTCTCTTCCGGGGATTTCGTTTAGGATAGCAAGGGGAGCAAATATTAGTATAAATTGAATATTCCGTTAGTAGCACTGGCGCGAACCGTTTAACGCCCGGGATCGCTAAAAATCAGGAGCAGAAGCACCGAATACTCCCTTCCTCCCTGCCGGTTTAATTGTTACGGTTTAACGAACCGTGGCCTAGCAGCGAGAATGCTCGACGTCGTTGCCAGCTATGGCAACAACGGGTACGCCAAACTTCGCGAATAAGTACAAGGAAGCGCCGCTGCCGGGGCTGTTATAAACCATCGCCATTGTAAGAAAACAGTGGTATCGCGATAACTGGCTTCGCAACGATCTTCGCGGGGAATAGGCGGCTTCGTTGACCAACTTTCAAACGCCTCGAAACTGTCTGGGCTTCGCCGTTATTGAACAAGCGATATTGTCCCTCGCCAGACAACGCGTTACACCTTCCACCGAGCCCTGCAAAGCCCACAATGAATTTATTCGAGTCAGATACTGGCTCGAACATTCGAAACGAAATTTCTATCGAGATATAACTACTGAGATTATTAAAAAAAATTGTACTCAAGACCCGTATATCAAAGATCTTCAGACAAGCATTCGATTAGTCTGAAACTATAAATTCTTATAACAACTACTGAGATTATTAACCCCTTGCCCTATAATATCGAGTCAGACTCGCGATGAAGATTCTGAACAGGCGTTTCTATTTTGGCGTGGTTAATGCACAGCTATCGGGGAACATATAAGCATACAATAGATATAAGTTTCCTCTCTTTTTTTTAGGAAATTATAAATTATAAAAAAGTTCTAATCACTGAAACCGCGAAATAAATCGTAGTGCAAGGGGTTAAGAAAAATTTGCTCAAGACGCGTATATCAAAGATCTTCAGACAAGCATTCGATTAATCTGAAACTATAAAAATATAACGTCCAAGGGCTCAAATTTTTGGAACCTTTAGTTAAAATGGGTTACCAATTACCCCTAAATATAGACATATTCATAACGGAACCTAATATTAAGCGTTGCAGTTATATTCAGCTGTATTACAAAGATTGTAATCTATCTATTTAAATTATAATTACACCTTGTAACATCGTAATACCAATCTGTAAAATTGTAATACCACACTGTAAAGTGAAATGGACGTCTAAAATGAAGCGAAATGAAGTCTACAGAACTTCAATAAAAAAAATTAAAAAATCTGAAACTATAAATTCTTATAAATTGTAAAAACTAACTCCTGATACTTTTCTACCAGAATAATTTGAAGATACCAAACCCAATGAATCTAACACAACATTTCCTATAATCTCGACATTATTTCATTATTTCCGAGCGTCCGAAGGTAAATATTAATTTAAAACACTGCCCCACTTCCAAACAACCGGAACAAAAGAGAAATATTTAAAGAAACGTTCAAGATTTTTGTCCTACAGTCCCGCGCACTTTTATCTTCTGCCATCCTTCCATAACTTCATAGTACTTTCATCGGGCAGAAGAACGACAAGAAGCGCTCGGTAATCCTTTAGAAATCCAATCTACAGTTATCCGAAGTAAAACTTTTCGAGCAAAAGGTATTTCTGTTATTCCGTCGCTCGCGTGGAAAAACGTTCGCGAATCGCGACAACTAATTCCGATATGTTTTGAAAAAATTCCTGTATTTTAATAGGAACCTTTTGCTCTGGTTTCGGCGATGTTGAAACAAAAAGTGCGGCTCGCGAGAGTCACGGCGAAGAGAAAGTTCCAAGCGTCGGGCAGCTCTGTGCCAAAAAATTCGCGAGCTCGGATATTCTTGTTTCTCGATTTGCCCGAGCTACGCGTTCTGTATTCTTACTTTTCCAAATGGCCTCGCCATAAATCTAATTAAACAAACTACCGATGCGTTCCAAATAAATTCTGCCCCCCCTCCCCCGTGCACCAGAGTCTCCCCAACATCGACAAATTTTCCCCCTCGAATCCACCGGGTTTTGCACCGGACCGAAATTGTTCGGGTGTCCGAAAAGTTCGCGCCGATTTCTCGCAGCTCGCGTTCGAATTGTCTAAACAAACGAAAGTCAATGAACACACGTCACGCTGCCGTGTGTGCTCCGTTAGGTTCATTTTTCACGGGACGCTGCCCGACATTCGTTGTAATTAGTCGAGTTTTATGGCTATTTTGAATATACTGCCGCGATAAATGAAACTCGGACAGCTGGTCCCTTTCTTACTCGCAAAAGTGTCATCGGTGGGTTCTACGAATTTATGACGAAAGTGCATAAATTCAAGTGGATAAATGGATAGATTTATTTAGCTTTTTGCTGTGTGTTTTATAGCTGTTGATTAAGTTTTCCTCAGTTACGATTTTATTACCGATGAGGGTTATTGTTTATTTAAAATTTTTATCTGTTTTATCTGTTGGATCTATGTTCTATTTTATTTTGTTTTGTATGTATTTAATTATATGTATATATTTTACTTTAAGACAGCGTCTCTCTCTTTCTGTGTAGGTAATGTTAGGTTAGTTGTAAGCTAGATAAGGTTAGGGTAACCCTCAGGGGAACAATAAAGAATTGATTGATTGATATTTAGCTTTTTGCAATCGATGCGAAACATTTCGTATAGTAATCCATTCTTCGAAATTCTGAGAATCACGTGCGAGACTTTTACAATTTTTAAATACCTACATTGAGGTACTAAAATGAAGTACCGCGAAGTGTGTTTCACGTTTTCAATTCTTGGGGGAATAAAACAGTTGTCCCGGTAGTTGACGTGTCTCGAAATATTCCCGTGTTTTTGGGAATTTGACGCAGCGAGATCTTCCGGAGGATGGTTTAGTGTTACTAGCGAGCGAAATTGAGTCGTCAGCCGCAAAACAGGCGCGAACGCTCGAGTTTCATTTATCTGGCGAACGCGATCTCGGCCCCGGCTGTGGAATTATGAGTCACTGTGTGTTCCAACACTCGATGTCGGACCAAAGGTGTAAACTCGACCCCAAACATTATCGTTAAGCCCACGCAACTGCCAGGGATGCGAAATTGGTCGCAATTGGAGCTGATGACGCTTGTTGCGGCATTATTTCGCGTCGCGTCGCGTCGACAAGCCTGCATTTTCTCAATAATAACCGTGCTCGCACTTTCACCGATGCTTTTCAACTATGGGCTCGCGTGCGTTTGTGATTTTTTCGACGGATTAAATTACTGCGCAAACGATCGTACTCTGCATCACACCGGGAACGAAATATAATTGAAACGAAAAGGAACTACGTCACAAGTAACAACGTTTTAATAACGCGTCCGACTGTATTGTGCTGTTTACATTCGTACAGCATGCATTGCTAATGATGACTTTTTTTAACACTCGTTCTTTGACTCGATAATTAATTGCTACAAATGGAGAGAATATTTTTATGTTATTGGAAGGAGTTTCTATAGAAACGTAGACTGAATAAAACGTTCACGTTCATGCATGGAAAATGTGAATTTGATGTATTTATTATGAAAATGAGTAGGTTAAAAATGGCGAAAATGTCTAAAAGAATTGGAGATGAAGATTTGTTATGACTTTCTTTTAGAACAAAGTAAGATTCTACTCTTTTTAAACTAATATTTAGTAGATGCAAGGTGTAGTTCCTCTTCTGTTAAATTATCAGAGAAAAAGATGTTCGATAAATCGTAGGGAAAAGGGTTGAAGGAACATTCGGTTCCTGTTTCTTCCATTGTCTGTAGGCAATTTTTACTTTGCAGAACAGCTCGCAGTTTAGTTAACCCTTTGCACTCGAATGGCGACTGTAAGGCGCCACTAAAAATTGCTGTATCATTATTCAAAATATTTTTTGCGTTATTAAATTGGTTTGTATTTAATAAATTACTTCAGAATTCAACGAAAAAATTGCACCATTTTCGTATGTAGAACATGGAAAGAAATATATAGAACGAAAATATTCTAAATCGGACGAAATGTTTCGTTTTGGAGTTAAAATAGCTTCGAGTGCAAAGGGAAACCGCAGAGCTTGTGGACTGCCACGATGTATTCTTTTCGTTCTGTGAAAATTCTAAAGCTCGGTGTAAATATTCCTATCGCAGTGGCCGCAAAGCAGATCCGCCGACGCGGCTCTAAGCCAACGCAAAAATCATTTTGGCGAGCAATAGCGCGCAAAGTGGCTCGTAGACCACGCAGTTTACAGAATGTGTAGACGAGCGAGTTCGATCGGGTAGTCGGTAATAAGCTCGAACGAGTATGAAAAGCTCTCGGACGATCCGCGGGGCTCGGGCGGTGGATGCGTCGCGTCGCGCCGAGACGAGACACGCGATAGTTATTTAACGTGAAATCCATTTTGCGTAACTCGATTCCAACGTCATCATCGGGCCGGGCAAAACCGATTTGCTCGCTCCACGGCTCGCCGAGGCGAGGCGAGACGAGACGAGGCGAGGCGACGTTCCGCTCGTATCGAGACGAGTCTCTTTTCCTTCGCGAGTGTAGGAGGACAGCGGCCGAGAACGGGGATGAGACGAGACAGATACCCGATGTCGATGGGGCGGTCGCACATCGAACCGGACGACCGATGATGAGTCGATTTACTGCCGCGTAAACCAGCCTTAATCTGCGCCCCAAGATTTCTCGCCGATGAAATTCACCACGCTCATGCGCTCCGCCCCCGCGATCATTCTGTTTCTTCAAAATGTCGAATGATCGTCGAATGTTCAGTATAAGCTTGAAACTTTTCCTACAAGTGTACTGATTTTAATCGGGCTGCGGATCTTTACGCAAAATAAAAAAACCTCGGCATTGGTTATTGGAAAAAGAAGCCTTAACACGTTGGTTGCTGACTGGAGAAAACACGAAAAAATTAAAGACATTTAACACGTTCAAGGCCACATGGCATTGCAGTTCACTCATAGATACTCAAATTAATTTTACACATTTTTGGTGAAGTCATAATGCACGGTAGAATATTTAGAAAATTATTGCAAGATTCCACTACGAATATACGTTGGCACATGATATTGTAATTCACTCATAGATACTCAGATTAAGTTTACACACTTTTGGTGAAGTCATAATGCATGGTAGAATATTTAGAAAATTATTGCAAGATTCTATTACGAATATACGTTGGCACATGGCATTGCAGTTCACTCAAAGATAGTCAAATTAATTTTACACACTTTTGGTGAAGTCGTAATGCATGGTAGAATATTTAGAAAATTATTGCAAGATTCTATTACGAATATAGGTTGGCACATGGCATTACAGTTCACTCAAAGATAGTCAAATTAATTTTACACACTTTTGGTGAAGTCGTAATGCACGGCAGAATATTTAGAAAATTATTGCAAGATTCCATGACGAATATACGTTGGCACATGGCATTGCAGTTCACTCAAAGATAGTAAAATTAATTTTACACATTTTTGGTGAAGTCATAATGCACAGTAGAATATTTAGAAAATTATTGCAAGATTCGGTTACGAATGTACATATGTTGTAACAAAATATTTTAACGTTGGAGCTGAACAACGAAAGTGTGATTATTTCTTGAATCCTAAGAAAATGTAATCAAAAAATGTGACAGTAAAAATTTATTTTCAGATCTTGTTGAAGAAAACAGCGTCGCTTATAATATCAGTTATTGCATATTTGTGAACCACGTCTTTTCAAACGCAATCGCCACCCTCAAATTTTCCACTGACCCTTTCTTTCCATTTGATTTTCCATTTCCACCCGGTTTTCCGGTCCGAAGACGAATCATTTAAATAAATTATTTATTTCACGCTGCTCGCACCCCGTCGGATGGATTACCGGTGCCTTTACACCCGACACATTTTGATTAAATCCCCCGAGTTCGTTTCGTCTCACCCCAACCTGGTTATTTAAATAAATCGCGATTTCCATTTAATGTTTTCCTTCGAGCGGCGCATAAAACAAATTACTTTTTTCACGCTGCGATGTTTGCATAAAACGTTATAATCCATAAAACGGTTGGAGAGACAGAGAGCGGGGGGGGGGGGAGAAGGGGACGAAGTTCCAACCCTGAGTCACGAAATTTTTATAAAAATCATGGCGATCGAGAGATACTGCGATTTCCCGGTGCCGTCCGCTTTTTTACCGACGAGTTTCCATTTGCTTTTTGCTCATTTTCATTATTCATGGTGAAATTCCATTCCAAAAATTAGTGGAATTCTACGAATCTAATAATTGGTTCATTATTTATCGATCTACGTAATAAGTAAAACTTTGTAGAATTTATATTTAAATTTTGTAAATGAAGAAACATTTTTAAATTACGCTAAAATATTCTTCTAATAATTTACACGAGTATTGGGAATTAATTTTTCCGGGGATTTCGGCGATTTCGCCGGCGTTTTTGCGCGCGGAAAAATCGACGCGTCTCGGTACGAGCGGAACTTATCGAAAAATCACGTTTCCTTGCAGCGACCGGCAAACGAGGAGGGTAATTAAAATTAAAAACCAATAACAGGAGCCGCGCGACGGTGTACGCTCGTCGGCCCCGTGCTATCCGGCAATTACGAAATTATTTATTAGCTTTCGCACGGCCGAAATCGCGCGAAACGCCGCGCTGGCCGGTGATCGTCCTTTTCGCAACCGCATTAATTTGAATGATTATTAACGATACACCTCCGTTATTCGATAATGAGTAATTAGCCGACACACATCGGCCTGTGTGCGGCTGTGTTTAAGCGCGTTGCACACACCGTTCACCCTCGGCCGGAGATGTTAATTTACAACGTTAACGTGTGAAATACGATTTACAACGAGATGCTAATTCCGCTCGCGTAACCCCGCGCGGTTTGTCAAAAATTTATGTGTCGATTTTGCGCGCGGCCGCGATACACTCGCCGGCAGATTAATTCTTCGACGCTGATTAAATATTCTCAGATTACGCGCTTAATGAGCCGCCCGTTATTTCGATTGTTTACCAGACATTTTTGGCGTTTCCCGTTGCGATTTTGGTAAGCCGATTATTCGACCGGAAATTTTCACTTTACACGCGCGACGTTTGATTGCGTTCGGCCCCCTTTCCCTGCCTGTATTTTATTATGTGCAATATCGACAATTCTGGGCCAATTTTATTTTTATCGATAATTGCACCTTTCAAACATTCTGGTTAAAGAATTCATTTCACAAAGCCAGGCATTTTAATATTAATATTCATTGTTTGACCAGTAGTTATTTTTCTGAATTCAAAATGCATGAATGGCCCATTCGCAGTTACGAATCATGACCATGTTAAATAAATCATTTCAAGAAGTTACCTTCAATTACTCGCATGCTGTTATCGGTGCTTTAAGGCTTTAAAATTACACAGGGTGTTTGGTAACTGGTGGTACATGAAAGAATAAGTCGAAAATATAGAATAAACATTTTTCGTTTGAGGCTTTGTTTTCGAGAAAATCGACTTTGAAGATCTGTCAGGTTTGTGTGCTTTAGTTTATGCAGCAAGTAGATTTGGTTGGTCATGATCAGACAGTTGCGTCAGACAATTCCTATCGAATAGCATGCTGCAATTCAAACTCGATTTTCTCGATCACGAAACTTCGGATGAAAAAATTTTATTCTATATTTTCGACTTATTCTTTCATGTAGAATCACCTCCTTTTTGCTTGTACCACCAGTTACCAAACACCCTGTATAATTCACAATACAAAATTTATCAGATTACTACACATTTAGATACTGTATGTAGAAATCGGATCAGTTTCGTAGGAACAAAAATATTCTAAGACGAAAGAAAAATTTAGTTCTAAGTTAATAAGTTGTCCGATTTTAAAGTGCTGACAGTTTATAGATAATAATGATATACATAAAGCGTTTTGATCGACGAATACGTGCTATTACATTTTGCAAGTTTAATATCTATCATTTTCAGGTACAGAGCAAAATATGAAATAAAATCTTGTATCCAATGTTATACGTACGAATAGCACTTCTACATTATAAAATACTAATGTAAAGTGTACTCACAATTTTTTCAAAATTATCTGCTCCTCCGTCGGATCCATAGCACACTATTATTAGCTCAAACGAATACGTCAGAATAATCCTGCCTGTGTTTTGGAGCACACACTACGCACAACACACTTCGCGAAATTTTGACAGCGAACGATACGAAGTTAATCGGACCGCGATCAAAATAATACTGCGATTTTAATCGCCTCGCTCCCACGGGCGTGGTGGGGGTAGGTTACACTAGGAAAGTCAGACGCTGAGGGAGTGTCACCGCTAGATACAAAAAAAAAAAGGGAAACAAATTATTCAAATTCAACTCTCGGTACCCAATTCCAATTCTGTCCCGCGGAATTTAATTACCCTGTTTTTGTGTCTATACACCCTTGGCGGCTGACCTCGATAGTATGACCTGCCTCTAACACGTTTGTGGGAGCGACGCGGTTAAAGTTGCAGTATTATTTGGTTCATAATTTGGTAATTATTTGGTTTTTAATTTAAAAAATTTTATTCTATATTTTTGACTTATTCTTTCATGTAGAATCACCCCCTTTGCGCTTGTACCACCAGTTACCAAACACCCTGTATAAACTTGCTTCGGATTGAAAGGTTTCTTTTCAAATCAAGAACTTAACAATCCTCTGGATAACAGAATGACTTGTCCAGAATCCTGAAAATTAATGTTCGTATTATTTCACCGAGTGTGTACCAACGTTGCAAACGGTCCGAAACAGTAATTAAGATAATAAATCTTAACTCCTCGGTTTTCGTTTCATCGAATAAGTTACCTGGATTTTATGTAACGTTTGTGGTTGTTGGGTCATCCGATGAACGTGTTAAAAGCGGAGCAAATGGAACGTTGCTCTATCACGTGTGTCCGCGCGATAGCGCAGCATGATGCCCAGAAATCGATGTATATATCCGCTAATGAAAATGTGCATCTATCGAGGCGGCACCCGTGAATCTTTTTGTGTCCCGGGAAACGCGTGATCGTGCACGCGCGACCGGTCGCTAATTGTTAAAGCGGCCGGCGATGATGCTTTTTAACACTTGACTGTTGTCATTAAGCCATCAAACGGGAGAGGAGTTTCGTGAATGGCCGAGTGCATCCATTTGCTGATCGCGGCTCTTTCGGCGCTAAAGTCAGTCGCCGGGCAAAAATGCAATGCATTCGTGAGTAACTGCGCACACCATGTACACCGAACGGGGGTAGTAGGGGGTGAAGGGGTCGTAATGCATGGATTTCCCATGTGTCACAAGATTGCTCTATTTTCCCGGGGTTGAATGATGTACCCCTTTTCCTTGCTCGGTTGCTCTGGAAAAAGCTCTGGGGATTGGAAACATAGAGAGCTACTCTCCCGGCGTGCTCGATAGTCGTGTCTACCCCTCCCGTATAAACGAAAACTTTCCCTGTCAAGTCCTTTTTGCCTGGCCCCGTCGCCGTTTTAATACATTCCGCTCGCATTTCCAGCCCGGAAGCAAATGAGCACTGCTAGTTTTCTACCGGGGACATCGAGGAACCGACCGTCACCCGGGCGTAATTAATTGCTTCGATTCGCCGCGAATATCTTCCCTTATACACCCCCCACACCCCCATACACCACTCCGTTAAATTAAGGGAAACACAGAATTATTTTCATACAGAATTTTCTGCAGAAAAGTCGTCAAATACTCTGACCTTTTTATAAATCTGGACTCTCCGCTTTCGCGTCCGTCGGCGCTTTTTCTCAAAGACTCTTTTTCATAACCGGGAGAAAAGACTGAAGTCGATTCGAAAGTTTACAAATTCGAACTAAAATATCTGCAATCCCGAAAAATTCGTTTGCTCTTATGCTTCTAATGGGGTTTTATAGAGGAGACCTTTGCGTTGTCCTCTAAAAATAAGAAACAAGCTAAATCGATCGAGAAAAGAATTTAACGTGGCGTCAGTCTCGGAGAATTCATTGCGAAATTCCGCAGCGTTTACACGAGACTGGCCCCTTAAACGCTGTTGCCTGAATTTTGACGTACGAGCCGTATGCAATCCCCGCACTTCGGTCTGATTACAACCAAAATCGAGTTTCGTCCTTCTATTCGCAACTACATGGCGAGCCAGGTGGGCTGGAAAAGGGGCACGGGCGGACGGGTCTGTGTAGGTGGAAGGAGACGAGGTTCCACATATTTCGTAGCGGCGGACGAAGCGCAATTAGCAATGTTAGGGAATATCATCTAATACGAGAAGTGCCGGCTTGGATTAGTTCCACCCGTTGCAGTCTGCACATGCAAGCTGACCGCAGCGGTTTGCTGCTGCTACGTCGCACCGAAATCTCCTCCCCTCGTCCTCTGTTTTCCCGGCTGAAGTATCTTCTCATTCTCATATTTTCCCCGGCCCCGTCTTTCCTGAACTCCAAATTAACTTTTCTAATCAGACTAATTTTTCTGCGCGTTCAACGTCAAAATTCGAGCATTCATTTCTGTTAAAAAATGCTGGAAACATGATATAACGAGTAAGATTAATTTTTTAAGTTGCAACATAGTCCTGAGACGATCCTGCTCGTGACATTCATTCATTCATTTGCCATTTGAAGGTGGAGCTTGCGACTAGACTGCAGATTTATGCGTTTATGACAAAAATGAGTGGCTACTGTTCCAAACAGCATTCACTTTTGTCAAAAAATGCTAGGAACATGACGTAACGACCAAGATTAATTTTTTAAGTTGCAACATAGTCCTGAGACGATCCTGCTCGTGACATTCATTCATTCATTTGCCATTTGAAGGTGGAGCTTGCGACTAGACTGCAGATTTTATGCGTTTACGACAAAAATGAGTGGCTTCTGTTCGGAACAGCATTCATTTCTGTTAAAAAATGCTGGAAACGTGATATAACGAGTAAGATTAATTATTTAACTTGCAACATAGTCCTGAGACGAACCTGCTCGTGACATTCATTCAGTCATTTGCCATTTGAAGGTGGAGCTTGCGACTAGACTGCAGATTTTATGCATTTACGACAAAAATGAGTGGCTACTGTTCGGAACAGCATTCATTTCTGTTAAAAAATGCTGGAAACGTGATATAACGAGTAAGATTAATTATTTAACTTGCAACATAGTCCTGAGACGAACCTGCTCGTGACATTCATTCAGTCATTTGCCATTTGAAGGTGGAGCTTGCGACTAGACTGCAGATTTTATGCATTTACGACAAAAATGAGTACTGTTCGAAGCAGAGCAACGAATCGGCGACAAGTGATTGTTGTTAACGCTCTGAAAGTAGTCTGCAGCGTTCTACGAAAATGGATCGATTACCAGGTCCTTTTATCCCTCCGCTTTCTCAGTTTCTTTGTGACCCGTGCTTGAGCAATCCCTTTTACGTTCTCCCCTTTATTCCGCCGTCGCCCTTTATATTATTTTCACCCTTTTATTCTACTGTATTTCATTTTATATTACCGGCGACCCACATTCGCCAGAGGGAAAAGCACGATAGCGAAAATTGGAAATCAGTGGGAAATAGTATGTAGCCGCAGCGCCACGGGTAGATTTCATTTCGTATAACCGAGATTATCTGGCCGCGTTATTATGTCACCCGGAAAAGTAGAATTTAAGGGTCGTCGTCCGCGGGTTGGATCACCGTGTCGAAGAATCCCGAGAACTCGGTGTCATTTCCAGGCTTTACGTCGCCGCGGGAAAATACCTAAGTAAAAATACAGGAGAATGGAGGTTTATTTTTTGTTTCGGGGAACGTAAACATCGCCCGACGACGCTGCGCCGATCGTTCGCGTAGAGGATAACGATTTCTCGTACTTACTCCGTGTAATCAGGTCAACGTACTCCTTCCAGAATTCAAGCATATATTCTCAACGGAATTAAGAAATCCAGTTACGTCTAAAAATGTGATTTTTTGAACGCCCTTGTGCCAATTACCTTTAAACGATACAACACTGTATGAGAAATAAAAGCAAGTATTTAACCAGAAAACAATGCGAACGTTGATTGTACTTATAGACGTTCTTTAACACTAGAACTACCGAGTAATAAATACAACTGATGCATATTGCTTTGTAATAATGACAAGACTACATTTTTATTCAAGCCTCATACCATTTTTATTCCAACATTTGCTTCGATAATGAGATTCACTAAAAAAATTCTGACAGAAACATTTCTATAATTTCGGTAATCGTGAAAGAAAAAATTAGGAACCAGTCATTTTGACTGGTTCGGTGGTTCCAGTGTTAATGAAAGAAATATATTTTTCAAAATCAAATTAATATATTCAAATTTGTATTCCTAGCATGATACAAGCTTTTGAAATTGAGTATCTCTTCTTTGTAAGAATTACAAAGATTACAGGCTTATATATTTTTCAATTGTTAACCTATCTTCGTGTAAAAATATAGTCTGGATATTTCGGAATGTATATCTTAGATTTAATTGATTTTTAAATTGAAAATTCGGCTTTTTCCGCGTTTTCCCGACTTTCGACCACCGTGGGGTCGGTTCCGTGAAATTTCAACTGCAGACACCATGTTGCCGCTGGCCGCAACATAGCCAGCGTGCAAGGTGCATCAACCTTACGGGTTCAACGATGCACGGCCGCTGTCCACAAATCATCGCATCTGTTGCTGCGGTTTTCGGAATGCGAGGTGTCCTCCGCGGCAGTCATGTGGGGTCCACGGGGGGCACACCGCTTCAAATTAGATCGCGACGTCAGCCGTGTAACAAATTGACGGCCGGAAAATCAAATGGGATTTATGGGTTTACGATCGGCCGACCAGCAGACCCTTGCGACCGGCCAATGAGAATCTCGGACGCGTTTGCATTTCCCTAATACGCTTATAACTTGATAAAAGGCTCGCCGCTCTGACGGTGACGGATTTCGAAACGGCAGGTGAACTCGAATCAATTGCGAAAAATAGCGGGGAAAATCCGGTTTTTCCTCGCTCGAAAATTTCGCTTATTTAACCGGACGTCGAAACCATATCGACTGCTTTTTTTAAAGTATCGATTCGTTACGTGCAGACTTACGTGTAAAAGTTGAGGTCTTCTCTTAACAATCTCCATACGTGAGGAATATAATGTAATACTTATATAATGTATACTTTTATATATATTATACTTTTATATGAGTTTATCCTCCAAGCCTTGGTGACGTACACTCCTGATCATAAGTCTTAGGACACCTCTGGTTTTTAGTAAAATTCTGGTATTAAATATAGATTGTGAACCTTTAGCTGTATTGACTACATAATATAAATGTCCTCAATGTTCAGCAGTAATTACAACTTCAATGTAATATAATTCATTAAAAATTATGAAATAGCCACACCAATCACCAGTTTTGAACCCCATAGAAAAATTTAATGGATAAACTGGACAGAAGGGTACGGAACTTTTGCCCTGCTTCGAGAAAACACATGTATGGAATATTTTGGAACGGGAATGAAGTAATATAACAACAGAAAGTACGAAAAAATTAATCACGCGGATGCTAAGAATAGTGGACGTTGTAATAAAGAAACGTGGCGGATTCTTCGATGAAAAGAAAATATAGTTTTTTACTTTTTCAGTAAGATTTTTGATATATGAGAGCAGCATCCTTTATTTGACGTGTAAACCTTTAAATAAAAAATATTTTAATATTTTAATATTTTAATATTTAGGAAAAATTTGTTCGCATCCTTCAACAATTATTTCATTTCTACAGAGTTGAATACAAATATGATCAGTGTCCTAAGACTTATGAGCGTGAGTGTATATACAGTAAACACTGCAAATCGCTATTTTTAAATTCTTTGGATCTTTCCTCTATTTCAAATTGTACCAGCTCATTTTTTAATCATGCATCATTGTTCGCTCAAGTTCGTCTTACAACTATACCGTCTTCTTCGCGTCCAAGTGGTACGAGGTTGCTCGAAAGAGAGGTAACCGACAGTTATTTTATAATTACTATACTCTCATCGTCCGGAGGGCTTTCGCATTCAGGCCTGGTGCAACAAAGGTATTTTTCGAGCGCTTCGTTAAAAAGTATTAATAACTGCGAGAGATAGAAGTAAATGAGAGTGAAGATCACGGATTTTCATTTACCAGGCCAGGTTAAGGATCCAGCCGAGACAATCAGCGTCTAGAAGACTTCTTTTTCTCCTAAGGAAATCGTTTAGCGAGCTCTTTCACCGAGCGAAAAGGAAGACGCCTCCTTGTTCCGTCCAAGGCGAAAAAAAAGAGAGAGAGGAGAGGGGGGAAAGAACAATCGCAGTCACGAGCGGATTCGTGCCGGGATTTAATTACGAGCCTTAAATAAATTAAAACGAAATATTCGCGGCAACAAATATTCACGGCAGTTTCTTCAACAGCGGTGGCTTCATGCTTCATTATTCATGCGGGATGCATTAATGTATAATTCACTGTAACGTCGATATAATTACGGGACGTCGTCGTCGGCGTAATACGTTCGAAAGTTTTCTAAAGCGTCGATGTAACTGAAAAATCGAGTCTAAAAAATGATCAGAATCAATGTGTTATTTGAAGCGTGTAATGAGAAAGCAAATACAACATAAATGTCATTTCTTAATCCGAATGAAGGAAATTAATATTTGTTGCACCAGGGAGAAATTAATCCTCGGATTTGCCGGATATATTTGTTTCGAGGCTTTAGTTTTCGAACCAAAAATTGAATTAACAATCGTACGATCGAGAAATAAACTCGCGATAAGCTCGATCATTTATTTTTGATATTTCGATCTCGAATTCTTTACTGCGCGCAGGAAATTAATTTTAATGATATTCTATGCTATGATTGGATCCCTGCCTCGAGGATATTAAATCGAAACGCACACTAATTAGGTACTAGACTTTTGATCTCCATGCATTTATGGCATAAACGAATTTTTAATATACGAGAAAGTTGATCTCCACGAGGGAAAGAAAAATTACTACTTTTTTTTATTTAATAGAAGACAGCTTTTTCTTACACTTCGCTCTCCTTGATAGACAGCGGATCTTTATGCAAAATAAAAGTTTTCTATGTGAATTGCAACAAACTGGAACGAAATAGAAGTTTACTTTCTTTCCTAATATGTTTAAAAGGTTGAAAATAATATAACCGTACTTTCAAATTTTTCGGATAAAATCCGCTGTCTACTCCTGGATCTTTCGAAAATTGTAAGTTGCATAGAGATCCTGCTAATCACTTTCCGTTGCTCGACGGTGGTGTTTTAAAAAGAGAGTAACAATACAAATATTTGAGGGAGTACGCCGGGCCACTTTGTCGCCGCGGAAAAACCTCTTCGGGGTATTTATTCTATTTATTCCGGCGGTTAAAACCTCTTCGGGGGGTATTTATTCTATTTATTCCGGCGGAAAAACTCGCGGACAGCGGACAGCCCATTCATCAAGCAAAACGATCCGTTCGAGATGCGAGATGCGAGGACGCCGCCGGCAAGAACCGCCGATACAATCCGCGACTAGTTATTATTCGATGCGTTAAAAACCGTGTCAGATGAAATATGATAATCGTTACCCGAGCCACGCCCGGTTTATCATATTTCTTCGGGTGCATTATCATAATGGCGTCGTGCGCGTGATCGAGCGCGTTCGGCCCGGTGAGAAGCGGTGTTTCCAGCTCGTTCGAGATTGATGCCACCTTCTAACGAAATTTCACCACCGCCTGCGGAACAGAATCTCTCTGGTCTGATACCTCGGACACGAATTAATCGGCTATCCTAGTTTTCCAGGCCGCTTTTCCACGAATTTTTCCGGAAATATCTATCGGTCCTTTCGCATTGGAATTTTGCACACGTATAAACTACAATCCAAAGCACGCGTGTGATTTTTTAAAAGCGAAAACAATCGAAATCACGCGAGCTATGTATTTCTTTATAATTTTTAAAACCGTGGGTCAACGGCTTTTCTATTTATCGTACAAATTCAGCTATGGACCGAACCAAAGGAATTTCAAATTCTGCATTTTCGTACCGTTCTCTATTTCATAATCTAGTATAACTTTAAAATGTTTTATTTTCAATTCGGCTTTATATAACACAGTGGCTCTTTCTATTAATTTTAGGACGAGCTCCAAAAGTGGTGTGACGCCAATGCATTAAAGAAAATTTTAGAAGAATGATTTAAACATTAATTTAGACAAGGCCATGGGCATAGGAAATGTCCCTTAGTTAGATTCTTCATCTAAAATTATATAAAGTCTTCAATTTCTGCAGTAATAATAAATAAACGGAGACGAGTGTCAGCGGTACTCACGTCAGTATAACGAATCTCATTGGGTTCCGCGTTAATCAATTATGGAACAATCGCGTGCAAGAAGTTCCCCATTCCCGCGCCATGTACCAGGAACAGGAACTTCAATGTTAGTTAGGCAATGTAAATACGATCTTGAGTTCTGTAGCGCATAAGTAAAAACCACACACGCAACACGACAGCTGCGAAACGGGTCCGACAACCGGTAACAAGAAAAAACGATTTTTCGGTATAATAGAGAAATTACGGAGTTAGCATAATATCTCGACGCACTTTGGACAAAGCTTCTGATTTAAGTGCGAGCGCGAAAAAACCGCATTGAAAGTCTGGTTTTGGATCCGGCCATTACAGGATTACTTTCAGCTATTTTCGAACATTCCCCGCGCGGTCGGACGACCAGAGAATAATTAATTATCGAGCGGTATTAAAATACCAGGAAACTTCGAGCTGGTAGGTTTCTCAAGATAACGGATGGTGTTGTTAAAAGTGTGAAGCCGCGAACTAACCAATATTGGAAGCCCGTGGGCTTTTTCATCCCCCTCCACCCCCTCTCTATTTCTCTCTGCCTCTCCGCTTTGTCACGTTGTACTTCTAAAATTAAAACTAATTGTACGTACTGCAAACTCTACTAATTGGAATGTACAGTATCTATCCGAATATTTCTAACACAAAGAAGAAACAAATTAATGTGATATTACTGGTACGTACAGTGGGGGACAAAAGTGTTCGTACACTTGGAGTATAGAAATAAAAACACAACACTGTTTTCTATATTATTAAGTATATTCAAATATACGTAACTGTATATTATACGTTACACTTCTAACAACAAATGAGCAAAAAAGAAAGACAATAACATCACTTGGTAACTTGAAATGAATTCAAAATTCACACTACCGTAAGAAATTGCCAGGACAAAAGTATTCGTACACCACCGAGTTTAGTATTATCAATGCCCAATAGATTACACGAAGTAATTCGTCGGAAGAGCTATCCTGCTAAGTATTAATTTAGAAAATTCCCGTTAAATTAATTGCAACACTTGTAATAATGAAATGTACGAATACTTTTGTCCCTGAAGTTTCTCGCCATTTTAGGAAATTTTTGTAAGTTACGAAATAATGTAATTAAGTTTTGTTTTTGCTCATTTGTTGTTACAAGTGTGGTATACAGTATAAAGTTACATATGTTTAACACTAGAACCACCGGACGAGTCAAAATGACTTGCTCTTAATTTTTTCTTTTAGAAATATTGAAATTATAAACATGTTTCCGTGAGAAAAGTTTTTAATAAACTTCTCTGTCGAAGTAGATATTCAAACAAAACCGACACGAAATCTAAAGAAATGCAATTTTGTTGTTATTCTAAGGCAATGTATGCCAGTTGCATTTAGTGCTCGGTAGATCTAGTGTTAAATACAATTAATAACATAAAAGATATTGTTGCTTTTATTTCTATATTCCAAGTGTATAAACACTTTTGTCCCCCACTGTATATTGTCTAGGAAATTGTTAGGAGAAATCAATTTTCAGGTAACTTCCCTTTGTCGAAAGCGGTGCAATTTTTATTTTCAGATCCGCAGTCTGCTAGTTACTGTTCTAAAATTGTGAAGTCCCATTTGTTAACGTTCGCTCGCCAGGATTTCCAGAGTGTACCCATACACTTCAATTTTTCGAGACAACGGATGTTGTTGCTAAAAGCGCGAAGCCGTGAACAAACCGCCCGGGGGAAACCACGGTTCCGCAGCCCCGAGGCTGAATCACACCCTTATAATGCATGGTGCGTGCGCGAAAACGCCGAACGCCGGTTTGACAATACAGTTATTAATGGAAAATGCCGGTACACGTTCTCACCTTTCGGCCACCCTCCGGCTAGAGGGGTTGGTCGATACTTTCGAAGCTTTTTGCGCCGAAACTTTTGTTCATTTACAGTACAAGCAGACTGCTCGCCGCCTGCTGGTTCTCGTTATCCATTACACATCACCACGATTACGGAAAGTTTCGGAAAACCGAGCGGCTGAGTGGTGGAGGCCAGAAGGAAATTCCTGAGAGCAGGGCATTTTTTTTTGTTTTTCTTCTTTTTCTTTTATTTCTCTCGTTTCGAATTTCCACCGCGGCGGAACGGACCGAAATTAATCCTCGAGTGGATTACACGGGCAGAAATTTTCCGATAATCATCGCCCATTTTTTGGGGATTAAATGCGACACTCGTACCGGGCTTTGAAAAATACCGACGAGCGACTGCAACACATATTTCTTCCAACAGTTATTTACTCTCGTAGTTTATTGTAGCACATTTTTGTAGTTCGTACAAATATTTCCTCAAAAATTCTATGACCTCCTTTACCTTTTTATATACTGTTCATACTTCTGTACGCAACAATTTTGAAGTACGTATAAATATTTTCTCGCTGCTTCGGTTGTACTTTATTTGCTTGCAAAAATTCGAGGACCAGTTTTGAAATGTTTTTTTTTCAGAAATACTGGAGATCGAACGCCAGTATTTTCGAACGTTGTTTTTTTTTTGTATACACTCTAGGGTTTCGATATTAGCTTTCCGTAGGTCGTTCGTGGTTGTTGTAGAGATATTACGAACGATTAAATTTTCACTTTGGGTGGAGTGGCTTAACTAAAATATTGAAATCTCCTAATTGCCAGGGATACTCGGTGGAACGCGGAAACGTGGTAGCGGGGGTGAAAGCGAGAAATGGAAAAGGGGGTTGGAAAGTTCGTCGGTTGACTTTCGCGGCGCGTGTCGGAACAAGGAAAATACAGGAACGCGACGATAGCGATGAAGGGGATAGGATAGGATTTAATCAACTTCCCTTTTTGTCTCATAAATCTTGCACGGGGGAGCTCTCCCCTTCCCGTGCGGCCTGGGAATCGTTTTTCGATCTCTTCCCTCGCGAGAACGTTCCCGCCGTTTAGGCGAGTCCTTCAGAGCCTGTCGATTAAAGTTAGGAAGCAATCGACTTAAAAATATTACTTACGGATACCGGATAATGCTGAGGACCAAGAGGAGGATATTTAGAAGAGTATGTTTCGCTCATTTTTTTTAACCCCTTGCCCTACAACATGGAGTCAGATTCGATTCTGAACAAAGCCTAATAAATGTGTATGTTATTAATTTCCTTTAAACCGAAATAAAATTCAATTTGGTTGTAGTTGATTGTATATATCCTTTGGAGAAAACATAGGCATACAATAAATATAAACTATCTTGTTTTTCTATGAAATTCTGAACGATGAAGAATTTCTAATCGTTATAATCACAAAATAAATACAAGGGGTTAAACGGTTTCATAGCAACGCTACAGGAAATATTATTCCTCGTGTGCTGTGGTTTTAATAATAATTTAATCAACATTGCACGATTCAATTTACAATTCCTAAAAGAGTTGATAAAATTGCTCCTCTACGGCCTCTTGAAGAGAAGCCGGCAAGCCATATTTCACAGTTAAGCGTACCCTATAGTAATCAAAGTATCCAAAGTTCTCAATTTGCGTTTAAATCCATTGCAACGAGTTCCCGTCTAATCGGAGACGTATAGCATAAACATATCATGATCAAAAACGCGTATTTAAGCATGTTCCTCGGAAGTGGAAACTCGCTAAGCCCCGCGACAAGAAAGTCGAGAATTATGAAGAATTATGATAGTTCCCCGCTCCGTCTGGTAATTCAATTTCACCTCCCGCAAAGCGAGATTAACTCTGGAAAGACTGAGTCGGCTTCGCGGCAGGATCCCTGCTTACAAAATATGAAAAATGTGTGTGATTTCTCTTAAAAAATTCTAAAAGAACAGATATATCGTCGCAGGTGTCTTCGAGATCTTCTCATTTCACAAATTACTTCTACGAAACATTGTTTCATCATTTTACAATGCTGTTGAATATTTCTTTCATATTTGTCGAATATTTGGTATCCCCCCTGCTCTTCTAGGTGATCAAGATTTTGTTTCCTAGATGATTCTCGTTGGCAAGATTAATGACACGACGAGATCATTTTACTGGAAGTAACAATCTCGCGAAGTTTCAATTCTTCTCTGGAGTTTGCTAAATGTTTCACTTTTTTCTCTGATTGTTTCAAAATTAACCCCTTGCACTCGATTATCGAGTCAGACTCGTGATGAAGACTTCAAACAGAATTTTCTAACTATGTATATCATTAATTCCCTTTAAATTGAAATGAAATTCTATTTTATCGTAGCCAATATTTAGCTATTGCAGACCACGTGGTTATACAAAAAATATAAATTTTCTATTTTTTCTACTAGATTATAGGCATCGAAGAAGAATTTTCTATGTACATTATTAATTCCCTTTAAATTGAAATGCAATTCTATTTTATCGTAGCCAATATTTAGTTATTGCAGACCACGTGGTTATACAATAAATATAAATTTTCTATTTTTTCTACTAGATTATAGGCATCGAAGAAGAATTTTCTAAGTATGTATATTATTAATTTCCTACAAATTGAAATGAAATTCTTCATTTATTGTAGTCAATATTTAGCTATTGCAGACCACGTGGTTATACAATAAATATATATTTTCTATTCTTTCTACTAGATTATAGGCATCATTGCAATCGTAAAATAAATTGTAGTGCAAGGGGTTAAACTGTAAAATTATGAACGAGACGAGATTTTGTTGGATTTTATCCTCACCTGTTCTAGCAGGTTAAATTGATCAGATGAATAACTATTAATTCCGTGAATTTCTCCGTTAAATTTCGTCGGAGTGTGCTCTCCCCGAATTTCTTCCACGGATATTTTAATTGTTGTTTTTATTTGTTTTTCAGCGTCAAAGTCGAATCTAGTCGTGGAAATCGAGCCGAAAGGACAGGTTGCGGTACGGCTGGGCGAGAGTCTACAGATTTTGTGCAGAGTCGGCAGACCTCTGAAGGTATGCCGCGTCGAGATACCTGGCGAAGATGGCGGCATGGTATTGTCCAAGGGGCAACCAGCGGAAGACGGCATCATGTACCACGGAGCGGGCACAGACGAGGGCCAATGCGGGGTTCACATCGAGAAAATCAAGGAGAGCAACGACGGTATCTTCAAGTGCACTCTGACGGCCACTGACAGCCGGGCGGAGGCGCAGGCGTCCGTCAGGATCGTTGTTGCCAGTGAGTGTTCCTTAAACTCGAATTAACACGCTCGTCAAGGTGTCAGTCACCGGTGACCGACAGCGAGCTCCTCCGTGTTTCCGCTGTGTCGGTCAACGGCGATGTTTCAAACGTTAAACAAACAGTAAAGACAATTGATCAAATTGAAAAGCTCTTTTCATATTTTCGATTCGATGGTAGGTGTCCATATTAACACTTTGAGCGCCACATCGGTGGTACCATACTTGAAAACCAATTTTTATTAGCACAGTTTAAGTAAATAGAACTTTGTTACAAGTTACAAGAAGATTACGAAAATAATTTCTAAAACGGAATCTTTAATTTGAGATTTTTAGTGACCTTTATGGACATCTTTGTCACCGTCATTTAAATTACTTAATTCTACATTATAATTGCTATGTACTGTTTTATAAAATAAAATGTACACTCACATACGGTGTCTCAGAATGTCTGCTGTTTTGAACAACTTTAAAACTGTAGAAGATGAAATTGAAGTACCTTTTCTTTAATTTTTTCACCTCGCGTCGAAACGATCTTGAACTTAATTTTTGAAGTGATGATCGAACACGTTGTTCCCTCACAATAAAAATAAATAATGGAAAAAACCGAAACGCGCGCAGACACTTATGGATAGCAGTGTAGAAGAGCTTGAAAGCTTCTGGAATTTTCTTGCTGTGGGTGGAAAAGTATTCTACCGTTAGGGGAGAAGTATTATGGGAGGCCACGTCAGAGAATTCGAGAGCTAATTAATCTTCGTTAAGAGAATTGCTTACGGGAGGAGAAGTAAGAGACTGTAAGAGGATATTACTGTTTCGGATAAAGTCGATCGAGATAAATGACGAGGACGTTGCAGCATCGCGGGTGTTCGAAAGCTGAATAAAAATTTGCACATTCTATCCGCCCGGGGGAAATTAATGTACAACTTCATAGGGAAAGAAGGGCTGCGTCTACGACGACTGCAGTGCAAAATTATTATTTTCTTAAATTTTGTCGTTTATTCCAAAGCTGAATAAAAATTTTTACATTCGATCCGCCGGGGGAAACGAATGTACAACTTCATAGAGAAAGAAGGGCTGCGTCTACGACGACTGCAGTGGAAAATTATTATTTTCTTAAATTTTATTCTAATCCAAGATAATACAGTGCAGCTTTACCGTGCAGAAATCAAATTAAGCTTAACTAGATAACACAGACATCTCGAGGACATCCTTTGAGTACCGCCCGCCGATTTCTAATTATTCCCGGGGAACACTGCGACGAATCCCAGATATGTAATACGATCTATCTAATTTTCAGAACCACCGAACCAGCCTGAACTGCACACGAATCCTGGATCCTACGGTAGGAAGGTCTACAGAAAGGGCGAGAAGCTGGAAGTGAGTTGCACCGCCCCTGGAGGAAGACCTGCGGCTAACGTTTCGCTGTTCCTTAGTAATTACTTTTGCAAATTTCATTCGTACTCTCGCGTAAAAGCCACGCAATTTTCTATATTCTCTTTTCTCTTTCATCAGACGACGAACCAATCGGCAACGAACCGCTGATTTACGACTCGAACGTGAACGACCACTCGGTGGCAATGCAAAACGCGTCGCGCAGCGTCGACTGGACTGACAATGGCAAGGTTCTGCGATGCGTCGCTAGTCACATCGCCCTTGACAAGCCCAAGGAAACCACTATGCAGTTGCAGGTGTACTGTAAGTATATTCTTTGTCTGCGTTCGATTATGCTAAGCAGTTACTGCTTATTAATTATCGATACAAATTCTACTATCACGGTAAATTGATTCCTAACGTCGGTAGAATCGTCTCTTTTTAAACGTGGAACTTCTATTAACCCTTTGCACTCGAGTGGTGACTTTGAAGCACCACTAGAATCACAAAAAATATTACAAAATATTCGCTACACTGCAAAATTTTTATTCAATACATTACTAAACACTTAAATATTAAGGTAAAGGCACCAGTAGTTGAGTGAAAATCATAAAAAATAAGGTTTTTATAAGCGCAGTTATAAGTGCACTTTTGATGAAAGTGAACCTCGAATGCCAAGCCGTCTGTTGTTTAAATTTCAAAACAATAAGAACATTTCAAACCTTATTTTTTGTTTTTCTATAAAATGGTCAACTACTGGTGCCTTGCCTTAAATATTATATGTGTAAATCGGATCAGTTTCGTATGAATAAAATGAAAATATTCTCAGACTGAAGAAAAATTTAGCTTTAGAATGATAATAGCGCCGAGTACAAAGGGTTAAGTAATTGTAACACTTGAATCGCTCTTTAACAATGAATATTGAAATTTCCAAAAAATGGGAAGCTCCAAAAAAAATGTTTAGAACCTTCCACGTACGCTGTTGTTTGGGAAATGTTTAGACAAAGTTTCGCCTAAGTTTGTCACTACCTTTTGGAACTTTCACATTGGTGAACGTTCACTCGAACCTGAAGAGGCAACGGAGGTGACGATCCTCGTGGAATTTTCAGTGGAACAGAACCCTAAAGGTGAATAATTCTTTTACAGATCCCCCGCAGCCGCAGCCAACCATTGAGCGTTTCGGATATGTGATTGGACGTCAGGGGATCGTGAACGTAACCGTTTATGCGAACCCAAGGCCACGTTTCTTGTGGCGAGTGAACGATGAAAAGATCACCGAGGGTCGCCCCGACGAAAGCAACCGGCTCGAGACCTCCACCGCCGTCGATTTGGTAAATGTCCTGCGCCCCGTCTTTCATTTTTCACATCGAACAAATTGAAAATGCTCCTCGCTGTAACCTTGAAGCAAAGACACTCCTCAACCAGTAGAGTTTCAATTGTTAGACCGTCTTGAACGAATTTGGAAATTCTTTAATCAATTCCATCTAATCGGGCACAATTATGTTAAACAAGCGACTCTGAGACGTTGCTAGAAATTACTGTTCCATGATTGAATTTATTTTGACACTGAAGTTCTTTTTATTTAATAAATTGCTGAACGCACGAAAGAGAGCGCGAATTAAAAAGCGTCGGAAAATGTTCGAAACGCACTTTTATTAAATTTTTGGGACATTCAGATATTTTGTCGTTTAATAAAAACGAAAGATTTTCTCTGAAAATGCATTGAAATCTGAGCTCCTCAGAATCCGGACAGCCACGAAGGAGAAAAGTTTCGAATCGAATTGCCAGCTGCTCGGAGAAAGTCTAACACGCCTTATCGATAAAACGTTCTATCGATTGTCTCGTTCAATCGATAGGATACAGCGCCGTCAAATTCCTCAGACACCGAGTGCCCGTCCCGGTTGACATTGAGTGTTAAAAGCGATTGTAGCGGCAACGATTTCCGATATTCCGGTAACCAAACATAATAGAATATCGGAGAAGCAGAGACTGTACAGTATTTCGGAAATCTTCGAACGATCGTCGGGAGATGAAAAATGCCGAACAAAATTCCGAGACGTATGAACAATAAAGGGGGGTTCGACGAACGCCGGATGCGTCGCGAAAAATAACAGCGAAAGATGGCCGTGTGCGAATATCGACGAGCTTACTTGCGAGGAAGAGCAAATTGGAACAAAAGTAAATGGGATCAAGAACGAAGGTATTGGGGACAATGGTGTTCCCAGCATTCCGGTGCGGCCGTTTGCACGCTGGCGCACTTAGCATTTTTTTTTAAGCGTTCGCGTGACTCGAAAGTTTCTTGCTAATCAAACGGCCCTAATGAAATTCCCCGGGGAACTCGGACGCTACAAATCGACCCGGGGCAATCGCTCGGAATAATTCGACTGTTCGTGCTTCCTCCAAAAGCAGGCTGTTTTGTTAAAACAATTCGGTTTATCGACGAGATGCGTGCCACTCGATCAACCATCAACTCCCTGCTAACTCTCTTTGCTTTGTTGCATTTTTATTATAGAAAATTGTAGAAAATTCAATATCAGCTGTGCATAATAAGCATATTCGCCAAGGATTAAAATTGGTTCCTTGTTACTTACATTAATTCTCATTAAACTCTTCCTAGGTTTTCACTGTTTCATATTTCCATATAAAATTTTAGAAAATTCAATGTTAGCTGTGCACAACAAGTATATTCGTCAACAGATAAAAATGATCACTTGTTACTCATATTAATTCTCATTAAACTCTTCCTAAGCTTTCACTGTTTCATATTTCTACATAAAATTGTAGAAAATTTAATGTCAGCTGTGCACAAGTATATTCGCCAAGGAATAAAATTGCTCACTTGCTTCTCGTATTGTCATGGAATTCTTCCTAAGTTTTCACTGTTTCACATTTCTACATAAAATTGTAGACAATTCAATATCAGCTGTGCACAAGAAGTATATTCGCCAAGGAATAAAATAGCTCACTTGTTACTTATATTGTCATGGAATTCTTCCTAAGTTTTCACTGTCTCATATTTCTACATAAAATTGCAACACGAGACTAACAAATAGCACCAAAGCAGACGTAAAAATCTCGACAAACGGGAAATGAAAATTTTTCTAAGAAATTAACGATGAGTGGTTTCAGGCGCTGGGAGTTTCCAATGGTTGCGTAGTGGGTCGGAATTTTTGCGGTTACGTTACAACGCCAAAAATTTGCTCTTTATTCCCCGGCCGGCATAGTTTAACAACATCGCCCGGGAATGAAACAACCGAAGCCTCTATTCGAGACCGCTCGCCTAGGCCCCGGAATGAATAGCTTTTCGCAGCGTGTTTCGGTTTGTCGACGGAAAATCGCGGTTCCGCGCTGCTGTTCACGGATGCGAGCCGGTTTTCAATGAAAACGCAATTACGGTCATCGGGAACGGTTGCGTATCCCTTTGTACGAAGGCGACGATTTTTCTTCGCCAGCCATTTTATCAGCCGCGACGAAAAACGTTGTTGATCTTCGCGAGCGTTCGCGGGGAACGGCATAGATACGCCACAATTGGGCGGGCCACGGTTTTTGTTTTCTTCTACGGCTTGTCGTCGCGGTGACAGTGAAGAATAACTACATTTTTTCCTGTGAAATCGCGGCATTGAAAGTCGTCGCAGCAGCGCGTGGCCAACTCTTCTCTCGCCCGTCGGCGTTTGTTCGATTTTACTCGAAAATCTCTGTGCAAATGTCAACTTCGAGTCGTGTAGTCGCGAGCAAAAATATTGCCACGGCTAAGCTAGCTCTCAAACCGTCAAGCTACGTTTTATTCAAGGGGAGCAGCCTTTATACAATTATTAGCAACACTGTTGGAAATTCTGTAGTATAAATTAATCAGCTTCTGCTTGAAACCTTCGTTTATTCAATTATGTACAGAATCACTTTCATTCCATTGCTAGAAGATGGAACGAAATTTTTAAAAGGAAGAGACTGGGAAAAAAATACTGATATTCTATTTTTAATAATTTATGATGTATTCGAATGCGTCAATCAGGAAACGTATTTTTCTTATTAGTTTCAATATTATTTTAACCGTGATATTTACTAGTTTGTGGTGTACAGTGTACTGGAATTCGTACTTGATATTAGCAGTATGTTTAGCATTATACATACAGTTTACCAATTTTTGTTCAACACTGTATGTGCAAGTATAGGTCCCGATATCTCGACGAAAATGTCCTAAAATTCGTGAAAAACCAGTAATGCTGGTACATTTTAAAATCGCGTAACGAATACAACGTAAAACGTAAAACTCGAAAATAACGATAATGAACGTTGCAACATTAGATTCATGGAACTCGATGCACGTACCGGTACCCCGGGAAATCGATACCGATATTTACAGACGCCTGGTTTGCAACGCTGACTGGTTCTGTAAAATAATCTCCCTAGGAATTAAACGCGTTCGCACGACGCTGTGTATAATGCATGAAATGGATGCTCTTCACATTATAGTCGAACATTTTTATATGCAACATAGTTTTCTAACATTTTGTAATCCTCCAGTATACGCGGTATAGCAACATGGGAATTGTAGCACCGTTTGCAAAATCATATTTTTAAATCCACCAAAAACGTAAAAACAAGACCGTCGAAGCGTTCTGCGAATGGAAAATTGGGCGAGATTGTATGAAATTTCGAATATTTTTGGAGGCTAGAAATGAATTTAAAAAAAACGCTTTTTAAATCTGAAAAGTTGTGCTGGTATAGAATGTGATGAATAGACGGATTTTATTCATCTGTACAATTTTTTATCCTTTAGAACTCGACACACGGAAAACTATAATAATGAGATCAAACGTCCAAGAGGATGATAAAGTTATTTACAATTTCGTTTTCTATACATGGCCTTACGAAAATTTGATCAGTTTGCCTTTACGGAATAATATTTAAAACGAACAATGTATTTCACGGAAATTGTATGTGTAATGGGTTAAACAAATTGTACATCTGCAACCTCAGAAGATTCTGTAATTTTCTGAATGATCATCTCTGTGCTGAGGCATTTTAATATCAACGGTGGAAATAAAATTCCATAAAATTTCCATTGTATTTTCATGAAATTCTATTAATTATTATAATCATTGTGAGTAACCTGTGTGTATGTGTTTATTATTACAGGGAAATGGAGCGTGGAGTGTGATCCTCACTATCGACAGCGTTCAGAAATCCGACACAGAGAAGGAGTATATCTTAGAAGCTCGTAACGACGAAGGAGCTGCCGAATACAGTATCGTTTTGTCAACTTCCACAGAACCCGCAGGTGAGCCTGTCAAAACACTCGCGATTCAAGTCTCGCGAATCATCCACCCACACTTTGCACCAGTGTAGCAAAATAGGACTAAATTTTCATTGCCAAAAAAAAAAATACTTACAAATGATCACAACTTTTTGAAGCAGCATAAAACAGTGTTTCAGTTCTTCGTCCAAGCTTATCGAATTTTTATTCATACATTTACACTACTAGATATTAATTGCATTAGCAAATGAGCTAATTTTGAACGTGTGTAATTTTTAAACTTTTTAAAGCAGCACGAAACAGTGTTTCAGCTCTTCGTCCAAGCTTATCGAATTTTTATTCATACATTTACACTTCGAGATACTAATTGCATTAGCAGATGAGCAAAGTTTGTCCATCTTATTTATTGAAAAGATCTTGGAAATTTCCACCAGTTTCTTCAGAAATGAGAATAAATTTGCAATAAATTTTCTGTTCACGGTAACTCTGTTACTGGCAACTATCGTCGCAACACCTGAATGCAATTTTGTTTTTTAATTCTCCAGTTTCACATTTTCACCGAAACGATCGCGCGAAATCGTGCTTGTAAACGCGTCGGGTGCCCTAATCGGTAGGGCGAGGACGCGGGTAGAATGACAAATTATTTTTCGCGGTAATCACTGGCAATTATTTAGTGTCACAAGATGAGAAGGGTTGCAATGAAAAACGTTCGAAAATCACTGGTAGCTGTCGATCATGCTGTTAGCTCACGCACTTCATATTCGTCACTTCTTGTCTCGTCCAGCCGAGCATACTCACTCGCTGTCTATCGATCTACGTCACGTTCGTTGTCACCTTCACGTACTGTCAGCCATCATTACACCTTCGGCCCTCGCCGAAAATATGAATTAGAATATTTCTCTGTGCTCTATTCTCCATTTTCTTCACGCCTACTCTTTTTCTTTCCTCCTCTCTTCTTCTATGTATACGTACTTTTTTATGTGTGTTCTAACGATATGGATCCTTCACCGCATGCACACACACAGGGGCGTTGAGTCACTTCTATGGTAAGCTCTCCGAACACATGCACGCACTAGGTAATGTCATTCTTTCAAATTACTATACGTAAGTAGACGACGCCGATGCCTCGACGTCGAGTTCCATGATTCAAAAAAAAATTCGAAGAATTTTTCGACAATTCGTGTGTCTTTGGTTTCAAGCCACTTTATTATTAGGTTGGCAAGAAAGTAATTTCGGTTTTCACTAATACCTGGGCGTTATGTTTTGTTTGATTGACTTCTGTTAACGTTGCGTTCGTTTTCTTTCTGACATTTCATAAATGCATCTTTTAAGTTACTTTTGAAGTAACCTGTTTTATGAGCGAGGAATTATGAAGCTACCAGAAAGATAGCAAAAGATCATAGAACAAAATGGAAAATATTTTATTGATTAAAGTTCATTGCTTTGATAAAAAAATTAGATTTTATTTCACCTAAAAATACCGAAATTACTTTCTTGCCAACCTAATATTTATCTCTGTGCTTCTATCGCGAATTAAAAGCTTTCGTTTCGCGTCAATCGAAACGTATTTTCCGCTGCTCGATCACCGCGAATAGAAGCTTAAAAGAACGCGATATAAAATGAATCGATCATTTATTCTCCCCATTCATGAAAACTTTATTCGAGTGGGGCGATACCGATTGGCCGTTCGAAACGCGGGAAATTCGTCTGGCACGCGATTTCAAAGAAATGGGTCGCGAATGTTTCGAACGGGAAAAAATTGTTCGAGTATTTACCCACGGGCCGTTTGTTAACTAGTAAATTTTTCGGCGATCATTTTCAGCTGACGGGATGAAGGCCGCTCGCGGTTTTCCCCGAAGCTTTTAGGTCCGTTCGGTCCATAGTGTTATCGGTATCGAGATTTTTCAATGGAACCGCACCGTGAATGGAACTCCGCGCCGCGGCACACGCGTACCAATGTGTATACACATGTATATGTATGTATGTGTGTGTGTGCGTAATGTTACATTTTTATTCATACCACTGGAGCCGCGAATGGTAGATTCATATTTTCGATCAAACGCGAATAGATTTCTGTTCGATTGCTTCTCTATAAATTAACGCTTTCGTCGGTATTCAACGACACACGCATAACCACACGCACACGCTGCTGCAGACACACATCTACACGGATCGGCGCCGCTCATTTCTTTGCAGCATATATATATATATATTTTTTGCATAAATATCGGCTCGGCAGATTTTCAATCGGTCGTCGATCGCAGAGAAAGCTTTTGAATGCCTGTTCGATTTCTAAAATTATGCGCTATCTGTTGGGCTCTCGGTGGTGCATCCTCAATTTTTACTGTGATAAATAATTGTCTTTATTTTTTAATTAATTCAATAAATCCGCGATAAGCATTAACACGTTGATTGCCATGTCACCCATATGTGGGTGACGGAATTATTTGTCCAAATTTTAAAATGAATTTTAAAATGCCAGAAAGTTGGAGGACTACTCAATATCATACATATAATTTTTTTCAATTTTTATTTCATTAAATAACACATTAATTTGATGGAATTTTGGAGGTTTCTAGCTTGGCAGTCAAAGTGTTAACTCCTACGATTTTAAATATCATACCATTAAAAGAGAACGTTTAGAGAATTAGAAAAATCGTGTACCTCCGAGAACCTAATTGCAAGGGGCGTGCATTTCACGGTTTGCGCTTGCATCTCTCTGTTCGACGTTTGCGGGACAAGAAAACAAAAAGCCGCAATTATTTTCCGAGCGAGAACTTTCGCCATTAGTCCGCCGTTGTCTCTTTGAGCTGTCGACAAATTTTCACTTGTGTCCGGCGCATGACATTCAGTATACATATTTTTCAATTTTCAAATGTGTGTCACCGGCCTATTTGTGTGAGTTTCGTGTACGGAAATATTCCGATATTCTCGGTGAAACTTGTCGGATATTATGCGGAACGTTTCGAGCGAATTTTTGTCGGGTATAGTAGACTGATCTCGAAATCGCGTAGCTGCTGCGATCCACGAGTAATGATTAGCATGGTATGGAAACGACGATCGGGGGAGTCGTTGCGGGACTGATTAAAGATCTTTTTACGGGATTTCAGGCGTTGATTTAGACGCTGGTTCCATCATCGGAATCGTCGTCGGGGTTCTACTACTGATTCTCATCGGTTTTCTGTTCATCTTTGCCCGTGCAACCGGACGCTGGTGCTTCCCAGGTGAGTACATCACTCGTTTGAACCGTTCGCATAAGTTTACTCTGTCTCAGCCACGTGCTCCTCTTACCCCCACCCCTACCCTCCACCCACTGGCGATTTTTCGTGTACTTTTGTTTGCTTTCGAGGCATACAACGAACGACGAAAACGATCAACGCTAGCGGCGATCAATCGATCCGAGGAATGATCGTGGTTCTCTTTTTCAGCGACGTTTCACACTCTGTGAGAGGCTGACAAGGAGAATCGATCTAACGCAAGGTGTATAGCTCTAGATCTCGCGACGACAACATCCTCTGTCGCGATTGTTCTTGTATGGATCTCTTGTGTCTCCATACACTCTTAATTGTTAGCCGTCGATGTTCGAAGCGTACAGTTTTGTAGCTGATTGTTCTCGCCATTTATTTCTGTCGCTTCGTTTCGTTTGATAGATCGGCTGCCCTACACCGCAGGTCAATGTCAAAGTCAGGAACTCTGTCAATTGCGTTTAACCGAAGCTACATGCGCCCGAGAACTGTCGCTTTCGGTTGCCCGTAGTGTCTTCCAATAGCAACGAAACCGAGCACACATTTTCTTTTATTCGAAACACAGATCGCAGACCATTTTCTGATTAGCTATCTTCGCTGTCGAAGATGCATTTTTCGAATTTCTGCAGAATCAACGGTGATCGATGGAGCTTCGATTAAAGGAGAGACAGTATTCCCTCTCCATAATCACACTTCGTCGCAAAGACTTCGATTTAGGTTCGAAGTATTTAAAAGTATTATATATGAAGTATTTAAAAACTTTTTCAAATGATTAGAGGAGGAAACGCGCACTTTTAACACGTTGACTGCCATGTCACCCATATGTGGAATTATTTGCCCAGGTTTTAAAATGAATTTTTACGTTGATACATTAATTGTACCAAATCCAATTAGGATCTGTAAAATGCAAAACAATTGGAGGACCACTCCAGGGCGCCACTAAAAATTGCTGTATCATTTTTCAAAATGTTTTTCACATTATTAAGTTTGTTTGAATTTAATAAATTACTAAAAATGTCAGTATTGTACGAGTAAATTGCACCATTTTTGTATTTATAACATGCAAAAATATATATAGGAAGGAAATATTCTAGATCGGTAGAAATGTTTCGTTTTGGAGTCAAAATAGCTTCGAGTGCAAAGGGTTAATTTTTTTCAATCTTTATTTCACTGAATAACTTGCTTTGTTTTTGTGGAATGTTTGAGGTTTCTAGTTTGGCAGTCAAAGTGTTAATTGAGACCTGTGTTTTGCAATTTTATTTCGAAGCTTCACAGTCTAATAATTAGTCAATTACAAGTCCTGTGTTTCAATCCAAAGACGTCCGAGTAAAATAAGGATTAATAAATTGAAACAATTATGTTCTCTGTACTATAAAGTGACTGTAGGGAGAGAATACTGCGAAATTGTTACATGAGAAACGAAGTAGAAATGTTAGAATTACCGAAGATTATACACATGGAAATATTTGTTTACAAAAAATGCAACGAGTGGAATAGCGGGAGAAGTGCACCAGGAGAGAGGAACTATAATAAATGAGAAATGTGTGCGTGTGCCGATGGGTATTATTCTAGAGGTCCACACGATCCCCGCAGCTGTGACACTACCTTAATATTTAAAATGCCCATTTATTTGATATTTATCTATCTATATATTATATATATATATATATATCTATATTTGTATGTATACAAATGTCTTGTGTGTTGTGCCGCTACCGATAGGACAGCATGCAAGTCGGGCCAAGTAAAGAGTAAGGAGAAACATCAACAATTACCTTGCGATTCCGTACTCTAGGCATGACACTGTCCAGGGGTAAGTCACCTCAGGCAGCAAAACAACCGCCAGCAACCAACCCCTTCCCTTCAACCCCTTATCTACAAAGTACTGCTCGTTCCTCCTCGTTCATCATCAGCTCGTCTCTCTGCTCGCCACAGTTTTTTGCCCACCGACCATTTTTATCAGGCTCCTCGAGCATATCGCGCCTGTCGTCCCAGTTCATCGACGGGAAACCACTTAATCACTGCACCGAACCCCGTCTCTCTGACCTTTGACCCTCGGAAGGCGTTTTCGACCACTTCCTGAACGGCGATGCAACGTCTAGATCCGATCGAACACGCTTATCCCATTTTTTTTTTTTTTTCGAAAAGCTGTTCCTACTTTCCAAAACATTTGTCTCGGTGTTGACGAGATCATAGTACGAACAATTCTACATGAAGAAACGAGTCGGAAATAAAAAGAGTAACGTTAACACGTTGATTGCCATGTCACCCATACGTGAGTGACGGAATTATTTGTCAAAATTTTAAAATGAATTTTTACGCTAATATATTAATTGTATCAAATTTTTTAACCCTTCGCACTCGAAGCTGTTTTAACTCCAAAACAAAACATTTCTTCCAACCTAGAAAATTACCCATCTGTATATTTTTTTTTTTTCGTGTTATACATACGAAGTGCAATACTGAAATGTTTAGTAATTTATTAAATACACACATTTAATAATGTAAAAAATGTTTTGAATAATGATACAACAATTCGAGTGCTAAGGGTTAAGGATCTGTAAAATGCCAGAAAGTTGGAGGACCACTCAATATCATACATATAATTCTCTTTTCAGTTTTTATTTCATTAAATAACTTATATTAATCTCATGGAATTTTTGAGGTTTCTAGATTAGCAGTCAAAGTGTTAAATGTTACAAATTTAACAAATTTTGTTTGTTCGACGTCTAGTTTTCGAAAAAGATGAGTGTGAAAATCGAGCCAGCGGGCCCTAATATTACGAGCAAGTGGAATTGGTCGACCATGGTCAGACGCGCCGGTCGATTACTACTTAATAGTTCCCGATTTTCTCGAGAAAGGGAAATCAATATAAAACTGTTACCCCTTTTTCGATTTATATCCGCATGTAGATGTTCAATGTCTTTTCTATGTAATTGTTTAATGTCTAATGTATTTTCATTTAGGCGTTCAATCCTTTGTAATTTACTTTGATCCTGATAGTTCGATTCTTTCAGTTTTTAATTTTACCTTACGAATTCTTTACATATTTAAAAAATTTTTTTTTTTCTATGGTAATTCCTGCTTTTCTTTACGTACACTTTTAACTCTTACCTCTCAATGTTTTTTAAACACATTTCGTAGATATATTTTCTGAGCTCTGATTTATTCCAAGTATACTTCGACTCGGTCAACTGTTTAAAAATTTAATATCGTAGCATTAGAAGAAAAGGGGTCAGAAAGGACCCATACACGCCATCCAAGGGTCAAACACCAGACTGGCAAGCATCCACCGATTGCCTGCAAAGCAACCGAAATGTTTCTGCATCCCCATACCTAAAATTAGCAGATCACCTAACTTACGTGATCGTTCTCTGAAATATTCGAAACGCGTTCATCCCCGGTGACAACAAGCAGATACAAGGGGAGAATAAAAATCGTTAAATACAAACGGGTCATTTCGCTTGTCTGGGCAAACAGATCCATTGAACGGAAAATGTTTGCTTTGCATTTAAAAACGAACGACGACACCCCATCCCCGGTGTTTAAAGTTACCCCGCACAAAGCCCATCGGGAAATAAAATCGCGACGAATATAATGTTAACGTCGACCCTCGGTGCGTTCGGATCGCGGATAAATTCCGGTTTGGCGATCGATCTCTATGGCTCCGATGTTTTCCGTTCCTTTTTTTCTTTTTTTTTTTTTTTAATTTCATTCGATCCGGCCTGGACGCGAATGGGAAATGGGGCAAAAGGAGAGAAAAAAAAGCCGCGCTCGGATTCGCGGATAATACGCGCGAGGAGAGAGGAAAAGCTCGGGAACGCGAGTTCGATTATTCGCCGCAGAAGCCTGCGCGACGAATGAACAAATCAAAATTTCATTGTTCGGAATGATCCGTTTATCGGTTAACGATTGACGTGTTTCGATCTTCTGCTAACGATCTCTATCCCCTCGAAAAAAACAACATCGACGCGCTCTCGTTCCCGACAATGCCGCGAAACGCAAATAAAAATTCTTATTCATCGCCGGTGTCCGTTACTTGTTTATTTGATTTATTATTCATGCCCGAGAGACACGCGTTCGATCAACGATAGAAAGCGTTGTGGAGGGTCAAAGAAAACTACAAAGAGAACCGCTCCGGGGCCGAAATCAATTTGCAAAACGTGGTAAAAGTGGACCGCGGATTTGATGCGGCATCGTGACATCAAGGTGTCCATCAACCGCGGAACAGGAGGAACATTTAAAGAATGTTAAAGTACTGTCTTTTGTTATGTTATGCTCGGAAAAGTGATTAAGAAAAATACTAAATGTACGCTCCCACTCATAAGTCTTAGGACACCTCTGGTTTTTAGTAAAACTCTGGTATTTCGTATACAGATTATGAACCTTTAAATGTATTAACTATATAATATAAATATCCTCATATGTTCACTAATAATTAGAACTTCAACATAATATTTCATTCAAAATGATGAAATAGCCACACCAATCACCAGATTTGAATCCCATAGACAAATTAGGGGATGAACTACTGGACAGACAGGTGTGGAACTTTTGTCCTGCTTCGAAAACACATTTAAGGAAAATTTTGGAACGAGAATGATATAATATGACAACAGAAAGTATGAAAAAATTGATCACAGCCTAAGACTTATGAGCGGGAGTGTACCCCTTGTATCTTGAAATTAGCAAAGACAATTTTTCTAGTAAATAACCGAATTTTAAGAAGGAATGTATTTTCAGTTAACTTGCGTTGGCGAAAATCGATCGAAGAAAATATTTATTTCACAGATTGCACGCAATGTTTTCTACACAAGTGTCGAAAAGTAGAATTTAAACGAGCATCGAATGATCGTGACAAAAATTCCACCAAAGAGTAAAGCAGTATCGACAGTTTGTGCTTAACGTTCTACGAACGCATCGAATCTGCATTTCATTTGTTATTGGTCAACAATTCGCGCGCAATTCGCAACGACAGGCGTCCGAAGCGGTTCTTGCGTCAAACGCGAAGTTCGATGATTAATTTCCCGAGGCGTTGACGTAAATTATCCGGAAGAAGGAGAGACGACGGTTCTTTAAAAAATCGACTTTAATCCACAGCCCCCCGATCGTTCGAGAGCGTGCACGTTGTGCTTCCGAGTTCCACTGCATGCACTAATATAGTACTTAATTTATATCGCATTCGCCGTTAGCCCGTGCAATGTTTTTCAAAGTTTGTTCCTTACGGCCTACTAAGCGCGAAAACTAATTTCCCGGCCAAGAGGAAAGTTCGTGGACGGGGCGAGATGGCTCGTGGAAAGTCGGTGGAAAATCGCCGAACGGAATATCGGTGGCGTTGTCCGTTAATAAGCGTCGAAGGAGCATAAACTTCCTTTAAAAAACAAAGAAAGGGACTTCCGATGTATCGGTGAAAAATAAATGGCCCCGTGGAAAATGCCGAAAGAATTTCCAACGAGTTCCCGTATCCGAGTAAAAACTATCGAATTTCTCGCTGATCTTCGAACAAAAACAACCGATGCATTCGATCGTGACAAAAACAATTGGCCATTCATTTCTCGCTCGTCGTATTACGTCTTAATAACACGTTCGCTGTCACTCGTGGCACTGATTCGTCGTCATCGCGAGTCCTCCACGTGGCGAGCGGAAAAAATCAGTAGAATTTTACGAGCGCCGTCATTTTAAATTCTAATCGCGTTCACGTGCTCGATGCATTTGCTTTACATTCGAACGTGCAATGGAACGTGGTCATTAGCAAAGGTTGATGAAACCTCACACGGTCATACTTAGCTTCGAAATACGTTCGATCCGGTTGTTCTCGAAGAAGATGCAAATCGTAAAAGCGTAGCCAGGTCTGCGAGAACGTTTCGCAAAGAGGAGAACGGTTTAGCGAACGTGTTAAGCGAAAACTAATCATTAAAACAGACACTCGTGAGAAAGTCCAAGAGAAAATTTCGATTTCCAAAGCCATCTCTTAATCGAAAGATCACGAGATGGCAAGTATTCGAAAGACGTTCTATTGTCCAAACAGACCGAGTTGGGCAAAAATTCCTAGTCTAAGCCAACATTATCACGACGTTTTGTTAAATATTTCGAGTCGTTACTATTTCTCCAAAACAGACGGAATAAACTTGTGAATATCTTTTATAACACGAACATTTGAATTATAATATTCGAAAGACTCGGGACGTTTTTATTGTCCAAACAGACCGAGTTGGGCAAAAATTCTTAGTCTAAGCCAACATTATCACGACACGTTTTGTTAAATATTTCGAGTCATTACTATTTCTCAAAAACATGGAATAAACTTGTGAATATCATTTATAACACGAAGATTTGAATTATAATATTCAAAGGACTTGGGACGTTCTATTGTCCAAACAGACCGAGTTGGGCAAAAATTCATAGTCTAAGCCAACATTATCACGACGTTTTGTTAAATATTTCGAGTCGTTACTATTTCTCCAAAAGACGGAATAAACTTGTGAATATCTTTTATATAACACGAAGATTTGAATTATAATATTCGAAAGACTCGGGACGTTCTATTGTCCAAACAGACCGAGTTGGGCAAAAATTCCTAGTCTAAGCCAACATTATCACGACGTTTTGTTAAATATTTCGAGTCGTTACTATTTCTCCAAATGACGGAATAAACTTGTGAATATCTTTTAACACGAAGATTTGAATTATAAAGCGAAAGCGAAGAGTTTTTCGGACGACACTCTGCGAGCAAATAACGTCGCCATTAGCAACAAGCAACGACAAACAATCGGCGAAGGCAAGTGTGGTGACATTTGTTCGAATCGAGTCGATCGGCACGCCTCTCGGGCCGTTTCCCGATTTCAGGTGAAAATGAATCAACAGCTCTATCTCCCATGAATATGTTAGACCGTTCAAGCATGCTTGTATCGTCCCTCTAGCGACCCTGAACTGACCTTAACACCCTGTCGATCCCTGATCCCCGTTGTTTTTTTTTCTCTGTCTCCCGAGAACACACGATGTATTAGACGACAATTAGCTGATATTACGTGTTTAAAGTTTTGCTCCACGTTCACGTTCACTCTCACGTCTACCTCTGCTTGGATTATGAACTCTATACATTTAGTGTGATGAATTGCCTGTGAATGTTATGATTATGAACCTCTCCAGTGATCGATTAATCCGCGGTGGTACGCAAACGCCTGAGTCGAAAAAACGGATTTCGCCTGATCTCTCTCTCTCCCCCTCGTCGACATTGACGCGTTGGACTGTCCCAACGTCAATGATTTCGTTAAAGTTTTTTGCCAGACCGTTTTTAATGAGCCGCCTCCGTTAAAAACTGGCCATAATACATTTATAATTAATTGGATTTCTCGGAATCTGTTCTCTCGTGCCCGCGGTTTCACGAGAGTATGCAAAATCTGTTAGAACGATCTAGTACAATACGTTTCTATAAAATGACGGCTGTGAAAACGAACCGGGGATTATAATTAGCGGAGCAAAAATCGCGGCAAGAAACGATAGATCTTTCCGGAAAATATGACAACACGACCGCGTTCTTGCGGTGATCCTTGACGCTGCGAATCGTATGTAATTTCTATTGAATTTGCGCTCTCATGCTAGTTACTCTGCTTATCGCGAGTCTCGAACTGGAACTCGAATTACTATGATAGGATTTTCGCTTAAAAATCCGCCGCTGTTCTTGTCCGGAGAGGACTTGTAAAATTTAGCACTCGAGTGGCGTCACTAAAAATTGCTATCATACAAGATATCGTTTGAGTTATTAAATTTGTTTTTAAATTAATGTCCACTCGAGAAACGGAATACAATATTCCCACACGGAAAAATGTAAAAATGTAAAAAATTCACTGCGGGCACCGTCCAAACAACGGAAAGAGAAATCACTGTACTTGTTTCTTTATTATGGCACCGTTCGACTCGGGAGTTTGACCGGTCACCGAAACCGTTCGTATGCAACGGTCCCCCCCTTGCATCACACGTCCCAGAACGAACGAACGAATCCGGGAAAGTTCAGCTTGGAAAAGATAAAACGACACTAATCTAGAGCCGCTTTGCAAGCATCGTGCTACACAGCAATTTGTTTTTCTAACGAATAAAGCCAAAAAAAAAAAAAAATATAAATAAAAAGGTTGAAAAGCAAGAAATCCACACACCCACACACACTTTTGCCTTGACCGATCGTGGCGTTGCTTGTTGCAGCGAGGCGTCGGGGCGACGAGGAAGCTGCGAGCGGTGTCGGCGCCGGAAGCGAGGCGCACATCACCCCCGGGGACGAGGACGAAGAGGATCACGAGGACCCGCGCATCATCGACGAGAAGATACCGCAAGGCGGCCAGGAGAATCCGATACACGCGAGCAACGAATACGTGAACGGCCGCACGGACCTCAAGGAGCAGAAGAAGGACGAGAAAACGGACACGCCCGTTTAAACGGTGCCCACCCGTGACACCGGTCGTCCCCCTTTTCAGCCGCGGAAATAAGCTGTCACCACACACCCCCCACACCCCCGTACACTCGGTTCGACGACCCTTTGCGCCCTTCTTCCACCTTCGGACATTTTACTCAAGCTCGATGCGTTTCTTCGAGGTACCTGGATGATCGATGGACTGCAGCTCTGTTTATGCGCCCCCTCCCCTCCGAATTCCAAAACAAAATCTATCCTCAGATCAGTATTTCTCCCACAAACATCCCCTCCCCTTCAGTCGAAGACGCCTCCCCGTTTTTTTAATTGCTGTGATTTCTCCATATATGTCGCCAAGACTTGGATGATAAACGTCGTGGAATTATCCCCACTACCGCGGTGTATATCCCGTGAGGGACATCGGAGTAGTCTTAACATAACCTGGACGATACACGTGTCGTTGACATATATCGACAATTCACTGTATACTCTGAAGAACTCAATTGTTGAATCCGATTTTAGGTCTTTTGCCTTTGAGTATGTTTAACACTGAACGTACCACCACCGGTCAAACGACCGGTTCTAGATTCTTTAGTTGACAATTTTTGAAATTATAAAGACGCTTTCGTGAGCAATGATTCAATAAAATATCTTTAGCTGCGCAAAATATAAATAAATTAAATCTTGTCATTTTTATAAGGCAACATGTATCTGTTACATTCATAGCTCGGTACGTTTAGTGTTAATAGTTATCGTAAACTGGTTTGACAGTTAATTACGAAAGGACGGTAGGATCTTGCTGACTTTATGAATTTTATTATTGACAAATTAACGTTAGATTGCATAAAATACAGATTTAACCCTTTGCACTACTATTTATTTTGTGATTATAATGATGAGGAATTCTTCGTCGTTCAGAATTTCATAGAAGAAAAAGGTAGTTTGTAGTTATTGTATGCCTGTTTTCTCTAAAGGATATATATCGACTACAAGAAAATTAAAATATCGCCGAGTGCAAAGGGTTATTATTTTCTTTTCAAGATTATTATAACGCATAAAAATCCACAGTCTGACCGGAGCGAGTTCACCATAAATTGGCACCTTCGTGTCGAAATTAATTTCCGCCGACTTTGCGGTCACTTTCCATCGATCCCAAACCTTCGGAAGAAACACGAGCATCGAGACATATCAATCACCGCTTTCAGTCGCTTTCGAGCCGTATAATCAGGGTGGATAGTTTAACCAGTTAACTGTGGAATGTAATTTGCAAAATCCCTCGCGGCACGGAATTAAAGTCAAACAATGACGAATATACACGTCGAACGCAGGCCAAATGCCGCTATTATAAATTTTACGAAAAAAGTAAAGGAAAGTGAGAAAGAATTACATTTTTATTCGATAAGAAATTAACAATTCGTTAACGTCAACCGCAATAGAGATTTGGTCCGACGTGTATACACGTCAAACACTCTTAACTGGTTAAAAAAAAAAAAGAAAAAACCGAAAACAACCGTACTCGCGACGATTTACGACGGAAGAAGCGCAAAGAGGTACCGATCGATCACCATCAAGGATCACGAGTCCTCGTTTGCTCACTCACGTGATCCTCCCCCGCCTCGAATCTCAGATAACTATCTGTTTAAGGCAGACGAATCCCGGCGATGATCTTATTAATTTATTCGAAACTCGAGTCGAGCGTCCAGGCATTCTCGATCGATCGCGGATATATTCGCCGCGTAGCAAAGGGAAACGATATATATTACGTACGATATGTCCGACAAAAAAAAAAAATGAAATCGAGGACAGCAAAACGAAACGAGAAAGTGATTTCGTTCGATCTGATTCCCCCTCGTTCGCGAGCCCTTATTTTTCTACGATTTTTCGTCTCTTCGATGGCAGCTGTTCGTAGCCCGGGACAAAACACGACCGTAATTCGCCCGAGGTGGTCGCGATCATTCTCCGGCGATCGAGACCGATCGAGAACGATCGACACACACTCACTCACACACACATACACACCGAGAGAAAGACACACGCATCCCGACGCCCCTCGATGCCGCGCCATTTCGCGTTCACCAAGTTCGTCACACGGTGTAAGTTTTGTAAATAGAAAACATTTTCGAGAGCGACGCCAAACGCCGTCGCACCCGATCCATTTTTCTTCTTCTCACGCGAAGATCACTTCGGGGAAATTCGCTTGGATCAAGATATTATACCACTGACACACATACACTGGCTTATGAAAGTGTTCGTTACACCCTTTAAAACAGTATAACTTTTTTAAATTGGACCAAACGACCTCTTTGAGCAATTAAAAGAATTGGCTTACCTAATGACGTGCAAGAATGATTTAAAAAAAATTTCAGTTCAAGCTCGGAATTATAAGAGCAAATAAAACAAGGCATTTTCCAAAACTTTTATTTGAGCCTGTAATGAAAATTTAAATTATGCGTTTTGTAGATCTGTGTTAGTTATACACGTGCTGAAAATTTCATCTAAATCGGCTGACGCAGATAAAAATGGCAGGTATCGATATATGTTAGAATCAGAGGATTTTAAGCAGAAACTGACCAAAAGTCGTGAAAATCTAAGCTTTTCACCACATTCAACTATTTGTAGCTCGTGTGTATATTAATCAATTTCAATGAAATTTTCAGCATGTAACATATACCTACAAAACGCATATTTTAAATTTTCACTACAGGTTCAAATAAAAAAGTTGTGAAAAGTGCCATTTTCTCAAGTAATTCTTGCCAATTGCAATTTTTTCAAAATCGTTTTTGCACATCAATTCTTCTAACTCCTCAAAAAAGTCAGGTCGTTTGATCCAATTAAAAAAAAAAGTTATATTGATTTAAAGGGCGTTCGAATACTTACGTGAGCATGTACACACACACAAACACAGGCACACAACTGTACGAGGATCTTCCCGACCCTTCGAGGACCCGGCGACGATCATTTTTTCCAAGATCGAGAGGATCCTCTCGCGTAACCGGAAACTTATTGGCTCGACGATCTCGCGGACCTCGAAGATCCGGATGATCCAGAAACCGCTAAGGTATATCGTTTAAGCAACACATGTTTACGAGCTGTCCTTAAAATGTACCGTTCTACGCTAGGAGAGAAGGAGTAGTCGATTCTTAAGCTAACACTTTCGCACGAGCTCCGCGACTTTCTCCGGATAGATCGGTCCCGCGTCGATCATAGATCCCACGCGCGATGCAATTCGTCATTCTCCGAAACTGCGGATATCGGTGCATTCGTATACGATTTTCTCAAATTCGATATAGCTAGAAATTTGAAAGAATGAACTTTCCCTAATTTTTCGTTTCTAGTTTTTCGAAATTAAGATCATTTTCACTCGCACGAATACTTGCAGTTTGCTCGCGAGTTTGCGTCGGGATTCGCACCGACAAAGGACCCGTCGATCTCGGACGCGCGGGGCTCATAGCGATTAATTAATGAGATTTAATGAAACGAACGCAGACGGGAGGACGAGCCGGTTCTCGCCGTGAAAGGGGAAAAACTCATGTTAGCGCGAACAAATCAAATTTTGTAGTCGAGGTTTTTTCTAAAACAAAATGGAGGACACTTCGTTGTCTTGGGGAGGGGGGGATGAAAAGAAAATATCGTAGATCGCGGTTGCACGTTCAGCTTCATTTTTCTCCTTTGTGAACAATGAAAGTTTTCGCCTCTTTGCGATTGGAATAAGTGACGTAAATTCTCGAGAAACTAATGCAGTACGTAACAGAAAATTGCACGAAACAATTTTCTTCGTGGCGTACTCTTTTCCAGTATGCAATTTGCCATTTTTAACCCTTTGCACTCGAATGGCGACTGTTAGGCGCCATTAAAACTTGGTGTATCATTATTCAGAATTTTTTTTGCATTATTAAATTTGTTTGTATTCGATAAATGACTAAACACTTCAGTATTGTAAATGTAAATTGCACCATTTTCGTATGTGCAACATGAAAACAAGTATATAGAAGGGAAATATTCTAGGTCGCGGAAGAAATTTTTCGTTTTGGAGTTGAAGTAGCTTCGAGTGCAAAGAGTTAAATTTCAGTGCGATTAGAATTTGTAGTGATTTCACAAAATTAGAGTCGCAACGGGATGAATCAGGATGCATCAGAGACAGCGTTTCAAGCCTCGGAAAAAGCTCTACGTGCAGCCGCAAGGAAAACTCTATTAATATCGCGCCGTCACCACGTTCGAAGACAAACGAACACATTCCACGATGTAGCTTTTCGTTCGTAGCCGGGTTTCTATTTTCTTTTTTTTTCGGAGCACACGTGCTGACTGACGCGTGATGGTATCGCCTTTTGTAATTTAGAACGTTTCTCGGACAGTATTATTTAGAGAGCACAGCGTCTCTCTTTCTATATTCCCGATTTTGAGGTCGCTGGTACCGCGACCACCATGACAGTTTCGCCCACCACGGTGTTGTCGATATCTAACGAAAGCATTCAACGATTCAGCGAACCGATTCTTCTTTGTCGCGATTCGTCACGGTCGGACGATCATTTTTACGAAGACATTTCCTGGACCTCGTTAGCCCTTCGTGTTAGTTTAGAATCGTTCGTTTTTAACAAAGTTTTTAAATCGACTTTTAAGCATTTTATTGAGAACCGTCAAGCTGTTCGATTTTTAACGAGTTCTCAGAAGCTCGTCGCATCTCGAGTATATTGCATAATAATCTATAACGCAGTCGTTCTACACGAGACCGTAAAGTATTATAGACCGTTCACGGTACAGAGGTCATTCAGTCGAGGCGCTTCTTTCTCGAAAGTATGATCGCGGTTTCCAGTATGAACTGGAAAATTGAGCGTTCATTGCATTCGTAATGGAGAGACGTTCTTTTTGATACCTCGTACTTTGGAACTCGATTTTTCCAAAAAGATCACGCGAAGACTGCAGACTCGTTTATTGCAAAGCATTTCGTAGGTCTTGAAGAAGCGAAGGGTTAACGCAAGGGTTAGAGCGACAGACTCTCCGTTCAGGCATTTAATTGTAAGCCACGATATTGCAATGATTCACTTTTAATCAGAGTTGCATCCATCCGCCGCGCTCACCGTTTTTTATATCTTCAAAACAAGAGGAAGACTGTGAACATTCCACGAATACCAAGACATTTTACCGGAGAACAGTTTTATAGATCGAATTTTACAAATCTGTCGAGTATCACGACCAATACCATCCTCGCGTACTATACGTCACGTTTTTATACAGAGTGCCAGTTTGTTCGGCAGTCGACGTGTTAACATTTTCCTCACCGGCGACCATTAACGAGTTAACTCTCTGCTAACAATTACTTCTGTCCAACTATTTCTCAAATTTATTATTTAACATTTGTACTCGATGTATCTCGTAAGTCTAAAAATATTCAACAATCTCGTACTATCTCGTGCAAGTTTCATATTTATTACTTCAATTTTTTATTGTAGTCTATTCATAAATAAACGTATTTGACAATTTCGTATGAAAACATCTCCGTTTAGGTTGAGATTGTGAAGATTTCTATACTTCTGCTCGAAGTGCCCTAATAATTCCACAAACCACGAGAGCAGTCTCGGGACTGCGCCTTTATTAAAATTTAGTTCGCTCATGAATAAATAAATGCGTTTCGCGCTTTCATACGGAAGCGTCTACGTCTCGTGGGTTTATTGTTGAATCTAAAATTTTTCATACGAAAGCTCCATACTTTTTAACAACTCTGAAATAAAAAATCCAGGGGGATTCGAGATTGTTCAGGCAGATTGTTGTTCCTCGTGGTTTCCGGCTGGTAAAATGTTAACGTCGACAGTTTCGTCGCCGCGAGGCCAAGTCTGATATTCTCCCTTTCGTTCGCGACGGAAAAGAACAAATAAACAGTATTCGCGAGTATTCATTGGCCCTTCCGAAGCGATTACCAAGGGACGCGTTGCGTTTTCAGAATGGCCGTCCTTCGTCCCGAAAGCCTGTTCTCGAACGCGTCGCCGTTTTACCGATCGACGTTTCTTTCTCCTTTCTATTTTATCGTCCTGCGTACTCCGTAGGAACAATGAATATTCAACAACCGAGAGTGGAACTCGAACGGTTAAACGGACGACAAGGATCTTTCGTAATTTGTTTCCGATGCAAAGGATACTGTCGAACGTTTTTTTATGCAGAATGAGATTCAGGTGGGAGTGTCTTTTTGCGCGAGAACCGTGCGACTCAACAATCTTTTGTATTCTCCAATTGAAAATCTATTTGACGATTTATAACGCGAGGGATAATCTATTTCTTTATCGATTACGAAGCTCACCTCTGCTTCTATCGAGGCTTGCAATTTAACCCCTTGCACTACTATTTATTTTGTGATTTTTACGATTAAAAAAAGATGGATTATATTTATTGTATGCCTACGTTTTCTCCAAAGAATATATATCAACTACGACAAAATAGAATTTTATTTCAGTTTAAAGGAAATTAATAACATACCTATTTGTTAAGTTCTGTTCAGAATCTTCCTCACGAGTCTGACTCGATATTGTAGGTCAAGGGGTTAATTTAACTGGTCTTCTGGGGTCTCTCACGACCCCAACAAAATTTCTTTACACCAACTTTTGCTACTCATTGCAAATGTCAAGTTTCTTTTTCTTTAAAACATTCTGGATTGCTTAGTCTTACAAATTATATGCTTGGAGGTGTTTGAGAAATTTTCTACAAAATTTCAGAAAGATCCTAGCATTATACTTCATAATCTGATTAACACTAAGTTTACCCGACCAAATGACGGGTTCTAGTATTTTTGATTTACAATTATCGAGATTGTGAACATCCATGTACGTGGAATTACTCAGTATTTCTTTAGGTGTATGCTATTTAAAAAATGGCTGAAAACTTGGATAGTAATGTAAAATACTCAGTTTTAGTTTAGTTTTGTCTGCTCCGTAAACCCAGTGTTAAACACCGCACCACGGTTCTTCCGCAGAAAGATCACTTTGCTCGCACCGTGGATCAACGTTTTCCAAAGCCGATCGATAACGAATGTCGCGATCAACAAAACCAGGTTTCCGAAACGAGGGGATAAACGAAGAAGAGAAAGGTGAAAAATAAACGAGTAGGTGTAGCGCCGTGCGACCGGAATACTTTCGAGAAGTGACTTTCGTAATTTCATTATCATTCCCGTCGACAATAAGTGTTGTTTGTACTTTTGTACGGGTGATCTTTGCTTAGAGCTCAGTCCTCGCGAAACGAAACTAAACAGAAGGAAACTTGTGAGAAATGAGCGAAATTCGCGTGTACACCCACACACTCGCACACACAGACACATATATACACGCTGCACACGAACACAGTTGAAACCGAAAAAGAAAAAAGTTCACGAACGTAGGTCTCCACGGCGTCGTGCGGAAGAATAATTGAATCTTGTGAGAATTGTTTGTTCGGGGGATAAGAGAAACGAAACGGGACGACGAGATACGGTAGAAAGAGATCTAGAGAATCGATCCCTGAATCCGTCATTCGTTGACGAAACATTTCCGAATTCTGCACATACACTCTTTCACTTTTTCCATATGCGATCGTGTTTTCACTTACAAAGAGGGATCATCCCATCCGACGAGTTCTAACGACATCGAAATTCATTTTCTGTCGGTCCAACTGTGGATCATTAGAGGTCAAGATCGTCAGGAATCATTTGGTGAACGGCCCACCCATGTTTGTATTAGAGGAACGATGAGAAAGTATCGAGCGAGAAATAGAAAGTTCAACGAGATTCCTCGAAGAGAGCTCGTCGGGTGAAGACGATCGGAATTACTGCGTGTTGTATATATTAAATATATATATATATAAAAATAAATATATATATATAAATATATTATAAATATAGTACGAGATTGAATAATAGTAATGGATATAAATATATATAAATATAAATATATATTATATTCTGTGTCGGGGGGCACTTGGCTTGCAACTCGTAAATATTAAACTGAATACTTATTTATCCATTTGCACTCCAATTGCCGTGCGACCTGTCGTTATCCGTGAAATTTTTTGAGAGGAAGACTAATTATTGGGCAGAGTAATAGGGGTTACACTTAAGTGTGATTTAAGATGAGGGGTAGCTAAACTGCGAACCGTGATTTCGCGACACGGTAGAGAGACGAAAGAAGAAGAAGAAGAGAAAGGAGAAGGAGAAAAAAATACAGAATTAACTATAGATGGATATTAAGGAGATATTAAGGATCGATTACGTGGATGTATGTTGCCAATTAAGTACTTTGTATCGTGTTCGCGGTGCCGGGACGTTGTACGCGCCGGTTCAACAGGCTGCAACGAGTCCGAATCACTATTGCCAGCGGACCTAATGCGCTCATGCGACGCCGGAGATCGAGGGAAAGCGCCCCGCGACTTTACTGCCTCTTATGGTCTCGCATTTTTATCGGGTCTGGTGACGTACGAGCCGGCCATTTCGATCAGTATCGTAAGATCATTCTCGAACGAAAACTCGTCTTTGGACGTTCGGAAACGGATGTGGCAACATTGCTATGAAATTATTAACTTGTTTAAGCTCGACGTGGTTTTTTTCCAAGTTTCTCAGAACCTATTTCATGTAATAGACACGTAACATCCTGAATTAGTGTTTTAGTGTCAGTGGCAATGATTTCAGAACGTCTTGTAGAACAATTTGTAAATCGAAAGATTTAACACTTTGATCGCCAAACAAGAAAATCAAAGTAAGTTATTTAATAAAATAGAAATTGAAAAAAATTAAATGTAGTTATTGTGTAGTTCTCCAACTTTCTTGGAATTTAGAGATCCTAATCAAATTTGGTACAATGAATATATTAACGTAAAAATTCATTTGAAAGCCTGAACAAATAATTCCGTCACCCATATATGGGTGACATGGCAGTCAACGTGTTAATTAGATCTGAGCACAGTTTCCTTTTAACTTCAATTTGCGGGAACTAGTAAAACAAAAGACAAGTTCACTAGATTTTTGAAAGAGCCACGAATAAAATTGCTGTTCCTGTTAAATAAAAAATGATTAAGTTCTAGCTGAAATAATCATCGATGTACATATGAACAGCAATTTTTACACTTTGATAACGTTCATTTGACAAGTAAATGAAATACCCTAGATTAAGAAAGAAGAAAACACGCATGAAGAGTCCATTTGCCACGATAAAATGTTTCATCTTTAAGGCTAATGTAACTAAAATGGGTTGTACAATCAACGAACCGCCTCGTACGTCACCGACCAGCATTATTGATCTAACTTCTAAGAACGCCTGCCATTTTTACGGTTAGTTTAATAGAGAACGAGTAACGGCACTGCCGAAAGGACATTTCCCGAGCTCGTTTTTTCCCCCTCGGTGTAGCGAGCACGTTTCCCGGCAAGCACTCGGCAAATAATCTAATAGGCTTGTCGGTCGACGTCACGCGTGCTAACGATCAACGCGTTAGCACGTGCGGCGACATAGTCGTGTAAAAACCCAAGAAACCTCGTTAATCGACCGTGTGCATAATAAAAAGCCGAGGGGGATGGTTCCACGACGAGTCACGGGAAAGCCGGAGTTTTTTTTATACCAATTCCCACGATTTTTTAAAGTTTTACCGCGCATGAAAAATGACCGATTTTACGACCGCTGCGGCTAAGATGGACACACTAGAATAATGACGATGCATTTTTAGTGCCTTCTCGCGAAAAATCGTCGAGAATAGATTCGGCAAGATCGGCCGCCGTAAACATAATTTTTCTCGAGAGCCTCACAATGCGAATTCTCTGCGACGATAGTCAGTTCTCTGACAAGACAAACACGAATTTTATTTGCCCAGTGAAACCGACTTTACGACAGCCGTAAAATGTTTTAGCCTTCGTTTCTAAATGGAGCAGTATTTTTCACACTAATTTTAACACCTTGACTGCCAAACTAGAAATCTCAAAAATTGAAAAATATTGAATGTATGATGTTAAATTAGTTCTCCAACTACCTTGCATTTTTCAGACCCTAATCAAATTTGATACAATGAATATATTAACGTAAAAATTCACTCTCAAAACCTGGACAAATAATTCTGTCACCCACATATGTGTGACATGGCACTCAACGTGTTAAATTTCGATAATAAAAGAAGCGGCTCGACATTGTGAAATTTTCCAGTCCGTAGAGGTCGAGAAACAAACTCGTCGGAATACAATAATTATTTGTACGTGTTTACGACGAGTTTATTCTTCTCGATCATTATGAGAAATATCTATCAGATCGTCGTTGCCATCTTAAGCGCAACAGGTCCGTTCGAAAGACTTCGACGAAATAGCACGAGCACTGCCAAAGCAATGCGCTGCAAAATCATTTCGCAATCATCGAAATCGCAGGCGGTTTTATCGTCGATCTCCGGCGCGCGAAAATCAAAATGGAAGATGCGAAAACAATTTGACGAACGGAAGAAAAAAACCGATGCAAATCCCTTCTGGATCGGTTGCAGCCTGTGCAGCGGCCACTGCAACGAAGCGCATCGATACGATAATCGATTTACGGGGAGTTTTAAGGATATTACGCGTTAATGTACAAAAAAAGAAAAAAAGAAATTCCTTGCGGTACACATTCTTTAATGATATTAAGCGACTTATTTCGTAACTGATTTCTATGATTGATTAATGGTAACGATAATTAATTTATACGCGATGATCATGCTGGCGAGCGGCGACGCTCGAACACATCGAAACCGCCGCGCACGTGCGCGACAAGGAACGTGTATGTGTGCATGCGAACGAGATCACGCGATTTCCAACGAGCGTGATTAACGAAAGCGAGAGAACCGCGTTGAACTTCTTCTTTTACGAACCCTGTGCGATAATGCACTCGAACGCTATCGCGGCGTTGATTCCCATCATTCTTTCGTTAGGTTTGTAAATGAAGTTAGTGGAAGCGGCTCCGGGTTGAAAATTTTGTAAAACTTCTAATATTCTTAAGGCGGTTAATATTGTAATAATTGTAAGAAGCATGATCGTTGGCCATACAATGGAGTATAAATATTTATATATATATTATTACCAGGCTAATAATATATATATTTATGTTAATGTAAGTCTAGATATTAAATTACGACTATAAACGATAACGGATTCGCGAATACCTGAGCACATGGTGTTCTCTGAAACATTTTTAGAAGTCAATCAATATTATCGTTAGGCGAGCCTTTATGCGACAATGATCGGATTGGAGGGAGAGGGGAAAAAAGAAAATACGTGCTTGCGTTTTTTTGAGAACGTCAGTTTCCTGATGATTAGGTTTTCACTTGGTATACCGACGCGTTTTCGTCTATGGTTTTTCCTTTGTGTAACGAGGGCCCAATTGCAAACAGCATCACCGAGGATGTGGCAAAGCACTTTAAGAATACTTCAGAGATCGCTACACTTCGAAACGAGAGGAACGATTTAAAAAAAAGAAAAGAAAATTTACGATTTTAAGAATTTGAGAAAGAAAGAAGGAGAAAAAAAGCGAGCAGAGAAATAAAAAGAGAAGTTTGAATGTTATACGGTCGATTAAATAAATGGAATACGAGAAACATATGTAACACACCGGATACATACACACACACAGACACGCATGTACACACGAACACTGCGAGCACATGAAGAAAAGAGATGAATAAGAAGATACGAATACGAGAAGAACATGAACATTTTGTATCTGTACTTGTAGATACAACGCAATAGGCAAGAGTAAATCTAATTAAGAATTCAAATGAAGTTAATATATAGAGAGCTGTATGTAATTAACTGTAAGTTCATTCATCGCTATGATATTATACTTAGGTATTATATGATTTTTGAAATAAAACATTTGTTTTAAATACAGACGAACGTACACGAGAATGTGCCATCCCTCTCTCACCGCTGTCATTCTTCTATCTATTATTCTATCACTGTCTGTGTAGCTTTGACAAAATATTCAATCCTCTTCTAATTAAAATATTCATGTAAATTCTGACCTGACTGAATTAATTCTTCATTTGTCCATTAAATTTCCTGTGAAGCATCGTTCAACAACAAATTTGCCTCAGTGTTTCACGAATACTTTCTCATTAGATAATAAAGAATCGACTTCCTGTGAAAACTGAGGAATTAGAGACTAATATAATTTCCGGAGCTCGTCTATCAGAAATATGTCCGATTAAAATTTTTAAAAAGAAGCGACCGAGCACGACTAAAGACACCTGTGTTTTTCAATAATTTTGCAGGTAACACAACGTCCAGGAACCTCGGCGAGTCGTGAGTATCCATTTTCCTCCGGTTATTCGTAGCGGACTTTCTGGTAGCACAGTGCACTATTGGTGTCCCAATATTCTCTTCCGAATTCCGTAACTAATACACTTTTTTCCTGCCAGTGCTTCACCGTAGAACACTTTGACTCTAGCTTGAGAAATTTTATTTTTCCGTAAACAGGAGAGAACAAAAATTAACCTAACGAAGCATCGAAAACGGAGATTTTCTCAGTGAATCTGATTATATCGAATATCACACGTGTTTGCAAAATTAAAGAACACAAGGAAGTTGCAAAGAAAATCACGTTTCTCGAACTGTAGAATTATGAAAGTGATCCACGTTAGGTTCGATATAAATCTTTTTGCTGTGAGATGCGGCTTAGAACTTGGTTTGTTTCTAAATTCATCGTTCGTATAATTTATTGTAATATTTCATATGTTTCTAATAGTGGTTTATATTTAATATTTTACGTGTGCCTAATAATAGTTTTTCTTAGCAGTTCAAGAGCCCTCTTGCAATGATATTAATCGTGAAATGGATACGATAATTTAACGACCGAATGAAAAATGTAAAATCAATTATAAAAACCTCCTCGACATCGTGGGCATATGTTCGAATGCGCACTCGTGCGAAACCAGTTTTGTCTTTTTTATGTGTAAAACATATCGCGAAATCAGGGGAACAGATTAACGCGTACAAGTTCATTTAAATGTGTAATTGGATTAACACTCGATTTAAGATTATACCGTGTTAGGCGCGAAAGGCGGTTCGAGCGAAACTCGTTTCTGGCTCGTGTTGAAGGTTTATCCATTGATAATTACGATATTGCAAGCAGATGACAAATTTTCAGACAAGCTGCGGATCCAGCAGTGAGTGTTAGTCTCCTTCGTTATGAGAAATCAAACACTCCAGACAATATCGATATGCAAAGGCAAGCCTTTTTCTACTTCTTTACAACAACAAAAAACGCCATCAAGCTTTCATCGGTTCACTCGTCAACGTCGAATCATTATCCCGTGGGAAATATCGAAATACTTTTTTATTAACATTGCGTCGCACAAGCTTCGAATTCACGTTGTGCTGTGTCAATGTTTTGTTCTCACGTGACGTTGCTTCATTGTTATCCCAATTAACACGTTCCGCGTTACGAATTTTCATTATTCTCTTTTTAACAAAATTAATTTTTCCCTTCTTCGTAAGCCTGATATTTATACGCATAATTAATTGATGTTGAGAATGTATTTACAATTTTATTAAGCCTATTTTGCCGTCATTTCAACGCAGCATCGTACAAAAAAAAAATTGAAGTTACGCTAATTACTGAATCTCGATCCGATTGTAAAAACCGCGTGGAACTTAAACACTATATCATGCGAGAATTTAATGCAGTGACTGGTACGTATGTCGGGGTCACCTTCTACAATAATAATTTGCGATTCTTTTTGTCAACACATCTTGCGCTCATTAATTGCCTCATTTGTTAAATTGGTGTATATGAAAACTAGTTCTTGAAATTGTTGCCGCCACTTTACAATGACGCTTAACATACGATACATACTTGCATACGTTTAAATTCATACACTACGCAGTAGAAAAAGTAGTGTGTGCCGCGGTAACAGTTGAAAACCTCTAATTAATTATGGCACAACTAATTTGCAACGTAAAACGAATGTCAAAACCAAAACATATTGCGGTTAATTTTTTGGGATAAAGAAAGAAACTTGAATACATAAAACAGCATAAATGTAGTGTATTAGATTCGATGCAACTAATGCAGGCTGATTTAAACTATTGAAAATGAAATGTTTATAGCGCCATATTGATACACTAAAAACGACGAGATTTCGTATGCACCAGCTTAACTGTTCGATTGAATTATTTGAATGTGTTGCTCATCCTGTTGCTAGCCATGAACAAAGTCACATTGTCTGGTAATTAGGGCGAACGAATCCATATTAAACAATTCATTAAGATCTCGTTTGAAAATAATAAAATCTATTTTCATAAGTTTGAACGCCAGTTTTGCAATGCGCTTTCACCAAGCCTCCTCTCAATCAATTTTATAATTTCTGCTGCAGGCTTGTATATATACAGGGTGTTTGGTAACTGGTGGTACAAGCGAAAAGGGGGTGATTCTACATGAAAGAATAAGTCGAAAATATAGAATAAAATTTGTTCATCCGAAGTTTCGTTATCGAGAAAATCGAGTTTGAAATGCAGCGAATACGCATGCTATTCGATGGGAATTGTCTGACGCGTCTGATCATGACCAACCAGATCTACTTCCTGCATATACTAAAGCACACAAACCTGACAGATCTTCAAAGTCGATTTTCTCGAAAACAAAGCCTCAAACGAAAAATGTTTATTCTATATTTTCGACTTACTCTTTCATGTAGAATCGCCCCCTTGTACCACCAATTACCAAACACCCTGTATATAATAATAATCTAACTAACTGTATCCCGCACTTTTCCATCCTGAAATCGAATGTAGCTGCTATCTATTGGTTACTGGTGTGCTCAGTGTAGATGCTAACTATTAATTACTAACGTAGCTAATTACAAAATAAATTCAGATAGAATCTACAAAACAATTTTTTTTCTACGACTTCTTCAATGAAATGTTTCAAGCTTCGAAGATGCGATCTTCTAAATTATTGTGCATCGTTCGGTGCATAAATTTCAAACTGAAATTTTCGTTCATTCGGTTGTGACATTTTTCAGGCGAATTGTGTTTGTTTCGTGCATATTTCGCATCAGGTTTCTCCAGTCTAAACGGAGTTTGAAGAGTGTTTGCAACTGGAATTTTTTTAATGAAATGATTTATTTTTTCAATGAAAAATTATTTTTGTTAGAAGCGACACTGAAAGCGCTGGAAGGTACTCCAGAACGGAAGTTGACGGATCTCGTGGAGAACGAAAACCGAAAATCAGCTTCTCTCGGCTCTTCAAACGCAACAAGGACAAAGTGTCTGGCGCTGACACCGACACCATGAGGACTGTTGTTACGGTTGATGATGAAAAGGTATTTGATATAAAAAATATGTAGCAAAAATGGAAATAGATTTTACATCGGATTTTAACAGAGTTTATTTAACTCTTGGACGGTGTATGCTTTTGACAATTTCATGACAACCTATATTCATATTCTTACGTATCAATTTTCGTTATTTCTGAACCCACTTCTTTGAGATCAATGCTGATTCTCTTATTGTATTTAATAGCTAATGATTTAAGTTTGCTGTCAAAATAGTAACATTTAGTTCAAACGTTTCTCAAATTATTCTCGTCCGAGGGTTAACATAGGTTCGTTAATGACGGTGTTGTGTCTAAAAGAAAGTTAATAATTTCTTTTCGAATAAGAAACCTAAAAGAAATAATTAAAGTAAAAAGTGTTTTAAGAAGCCCTCTTTTGTTAATCTCTGATTTTTGGAAAACTGTTGAATCACTTCCGATAGTTGAAGAATTAAAATAATTAAAATCAGATCAAACTATGTTAAAACTTTTATTTTGTCCTTGCTACTTAAAATTGCAAACATAGATTAAACACTGTCAAACATTGATAACGAGAATACATTGTCAAACATCTCGTCAGAGACTTCAACGCATGGCAAAGACATGATCAGTGTATTCTAAGTGCTACGCTCTCTCTATTTCATCGAATATTTAACTAGTAGTAAATTATATTCTCAGATTATTCTTCGATCACTTGATCATTAACATGAATCCTTCAAAGGAACGCGATCTAGAACACCAGATATCTCCGGATCACGATCAGACCACGAACGTTCTATGCGATCATATTCCCACGTGCAAAAACCAATGAAAGTGCCCGGTAATGTTTAACAATGTATTCACATAATTTCAATTCAATCGAGCCTAAAATCTGTCCAGAAAAATCGGCATTTGCATAAAAACTCGCGGTCCAATGTCTAGGTCGTGGTCCAGGCGCATAAAGATTCTGAACGGATCATGCAAATAGGTGTTTAATGGGAAAAGCGGATTTCTTAATCAAATGAATTTCGATTTAATAGCTGCAGACAGCGCCGGCGACCGTGCCGCAGGAGAACAAACCTAATCCGTCGACCGGCGAAAGCGGAATAGTGTACGCGGAATTGGATCTGACACAACAGCAACAGGGTGTCAACCCACGTCGCCTAAACGAGGACAAAACGGAGTATGCTGAAATTCTGTACACGAAGCCAGCAACGGAAGAACAAACGCCCAGCGAATAGATCATTCGAGCCGATGCGATCGAACAAACGGGGAGCTCCTGCAATGACAAACTTCTATCCTCCAGCCATCGAACGCATTTTTTCTTTTTTTATTATTCGATCCTTTTCAGTTTATCTCTAGATATTAAGATGTTATTCCAATTTTGTTTTCTACCTTGATTGTAGTTCGTCCGAACATACGAATTTATATTTATTAATCGTTCGTCATTGACCTTTTGCACTCGAAGCTATTGCGACTCTACGTGATTTTTTGTAAGCAGGAAAAAGTTCAATTGAACGTAGACTAATTTATAATTTTCTAATGGTATTGGAATCTTAAAACTTGTTAAAATCTAATCTAATTTATGGATTTCCCTTCAGTATCATAGCAAGAAAAAGTTCAATTGAACGCAGAACAACGATATACTGCCTAATTTTTAGTTTTATTCTAATTTATAATTTTCTAATGGCATTGGAATCTTAAAACTTGTTAAAATCGATATCTTACTCTAATTTATGGATTTCCCTTCAGTATCATAGCAAGAAAAAGTTCAATTGAACGCAGAACAACGATATACTGCCTAATTTTTAGTTTTATTCTAATTTATAGTTTTCTAATCTTATTGGAATCTTAAAACTTGTTAAAATCGATATCTTATTCTAATTTATGGATTTCCCTTCAGTATCATATTTGTCAAACTTTCCGCACTTTACCAATCATTAGTTCTGAGAATCAGTTTTATCAAATTCGTTTTTAAATTAGATGTGCTAATTTTTTCACCTCAGAATCGCAGAATTCGAGTGCAAAGAGTTATGTGAAAGTATGGTGAATCGCGATGAACTTGTGGTTTCATAACGCTTTCTGAGAGTAGAGATTGACAAAGCGATTATAACAATTACAACGATTCCTGTTAGTTTTAAAAAAGCGTTATGAACAGCGTCCACCGTACCGTCGCATTTGTCTGAAAAGGATCCAACAATTTAGAATAGTTTGAACATAATTTTGTTAGAATTTCTACGGCAAGGTTACTTGATTATCCATTTAAGTTTATTAATCTAAGGGAAGAAAACCAAAAGGGGTTTCACGCAAATCAAACGAATATTAATATTAACCCGGGACCGAACTATCGACATCTAATTCAAACTCCACGAACATCTGACATAGTAATCAAACTAGACATCGCTAGAAATCAAAAGTGTTTTAATCCGTAGGAATTTTTTCGAACTTTGGGAATTCCTGGCTCGTTTTGGGCGACGGGAAATTTTCGAGAAAAAAAGATTGTCGAAGCGTTTGCGTCTTCAGGCGGGTGAACAAATACGCGTTACCATGAGCATTAGTTGTAAAATCGAACCAACTCAAATTCAACGTAACCACTGTTCGGGAGCGTTTTCAACGTGGCCTCGCGAAAGCGTATCGAGAACGAGCCTAACTGTCGCGTGTGGATCGATCGTGGCTGCAAAAAGGCAGGTGTAAAAGCAAAACCTGGTGCAAGCTAAACTGAAATCGACAATTCGCGCTTAATTCGTGGCATAAATTGCATTTTCATGCGCACGAAATTTATCTCCGCGAGAATTGTTAACTACGACATACTTCCGCGTTTCTTTTTTGTTGACAGAGAGCTTAACAATGTCGATCGACCACCGAGATTTCTAATTTCGAATGAAGCGCACCACGTTTGCAAGAGCAAGTTGAAATCGCACGCCCGGCGCGAGTCGCGTTTGAGAACAAATCGATGTACTTAAATTTTATTGTTACTATTGTTATCGCGTATTTAAATATAATAACTAAGTGTAACATTCGTATCGTATATACGTGCTGTTCGTTTGAAAGTTGCTTGAAAAGTTTGCTTCCTATAAAGCTACTGTGAATGCATAAAAAATATATCGAGAGTCCCTGTCGAGGGCCTTCTATTGCACTTGTAACTAATAAAAAGCAAATTGTACCGAATTTTACGAAAGTTGAACGACGAAAGATATAAGATAAATAAATGTTTTAACGCCAGTTAACACACTGTCCCCCCACCCTCCTTACCTTTTCGATTCACTTTGAATGCACAATGTTTTATCTTTGATAACGTATACGAAAGATGATCGAGAACGATCATCGAATTGAATTGTCGACGCCGAATCATATCAAACCGATCCAAGCTGCTTTGAAGCGTGTAATGTGTTCTTTGTATATTGTGAATTATTATTATTAATTCTCCTCTAACACAATATAGAATTATTTTAGTTCTGTGTCGCCATTAACTTTGTATCCGTAGACGATTAAGACCTAACGTGCAAACCTAACGCTGCTTATACAATTTACAAGTGTTTCGAGGATCTTTTTACAAACGTCATTTGTACCCCAGTTTACTGCTACCTTTATAGTTTATGTAATTTTAAATTTAACCTTGTGTCATCGCGGATAGAATATATAAAGTCTGTAAAACGTATCGCTCGCTAATTCTGTAACATTCTGTTGTAAAGTTTTTAATTTTAATATTGATTGCCGTCCAACGTCGATGTTTCTAATTTGTACGTTCCATGTCAAATAAATTACAATTTGATCAACACCTGCGTGTCAATAATTTGTACGAAACATTGATCTCCTTGAACGTCCTCGACACAAGTATGCTGAATCCGTAGGAAGCTATCTCTGGATTATGACATATTCTACGCCACTTCGTCAATTTTTCATTAACACTAGAACTACCGAGTGATAAATACAACTGATGTATATTGCTTTGCAATAACGACAAGACTAAATCTATTCAATTCTAATATCATTTTTATTCTAACATGTGCTTCAATGAAAAATTTCATTCAAAAAGTTCTGATGAAAACATTTTTATAATTTCAGTAATTGTGAAAGAGAAAATTAGGAACCAGTCATTTTGACTGGTTCGGTAGTTCTAGTGTTAATTACGATGTTGACATTGACCTTCCCTGTCGAAATGAATTAACGTTGCAGCCATGATCGGTTGCATAAGCTATTCGAACGCTCGAACAAAATATTGATATATGTATATGTACATTTCCTGAAGATGTTCGGGGAATGAATTGTTTAAAAGAAAAAACCTAAAATATTTTAGTGGGTTTTCGCTGATTCATTGGAATCAATAAATTATTTCAATTAACATGAAGATATAAGACGATTCTATCGTAAAGTTGTTTGCATGAGTTATATAAGAAACGTATGAATAAACATTATCGCGGAGGATGAAAATGCACTATTACGTTTAGCACGATAATTTTCCCCATCAATCACTGCGGCAATACTGTCGCCGCCGAATGCGTTTCAATGTGAAATATCGATCCAGGATTTTTCAAGAAATAACAAACGGAAGTCCTTGGATATTCCCTGAATATTCTCTGAATATTAAATGTTCTGATTTTTGAATGACGACGTTCATGAAATTAATACGACTTTCGTTGAGCTAAAGAAAATATTTAATAAAATAATTTAATTGGAAATATGTCTTTTGTTACTTACATTCTCTCCCCCTTGAAGACAGCTCACTCTACACGTTGGCCTTGAATCGATGCCCTTCTCCCCTCAGGCTCTGTAACAGGAAGAACAAATTCATTTAATTTCAATCGACCAGCCGTCAAAGTATAAATCCAAATTAATAGAAAATAATTAGTCCAAGTTGAATACAATGTCAGAATTAAATAAACTTGATATATCGTCACGACGCAACAGTAAATTATTGCGAGAAGGCAACACGATTCGAGAATAAATTGAAATCGATGAAAAATAAATAATTCACTTGAGCACGGTATTAATTGTAATAAAAATTATTTTAAATAATCTTTAACTTCAAGCGAATGATAAAATATAGAAACCGTACGTACCATGTAAAGGTCCTTGTCTTGCGTCGTAATATATCCTATATATGTCACACACAACTGATCACTTTGACTTTCGTTATTAAACTGAACCCGCGAGGGTAAGAGTGGTGGTGGGAGTAATAGAATTTCTAGTGACGATTGTTCCCGGAAAATCGGCGATCGCGTCCGAAGTGGGATCGGCGCGAAGGGTAGGGTCGTCGATTGTTACCTGACAAAGGCAGGTGCTTACCTATTTACGAGGGTCGCCTTGCCGCCTTTTTTTTATTTTAGATGCTATTTCCCATGTATTTAAATCAAGGTTCTCATTTGTCGCCCATAAATTTACACTGTCACATTGTGACTGTTTTTCCGCAAATTGTTCGCGAGTATACACTATTTTATAATTAACTTATTCGCAATAATTTCTGGCCTACACTCTCTCTTATAGCTGCCTTGCCGTCTTGCCGACTCTGTGTAACCACAAGCACATAGAAAAGACCCATATACACAGGCTCACAAAGCTATTCGAACACCTTTCAAAGCTGTATAACTTTTTTTAAATTGATCAAAACGACCAGACCTTTCTCGAGCAATTCGAAGAATTGGTTTACCGAATGACGTGCAAAAACGATTTTGATTGCTTGGAGTTATGAAAGCAAACAAAAGGGCACTTTCTAAAACTTTTCTATTTGAGACACGAAATCCCATAAGATGATAGGTCTATCCTATACCTGGTCGGTGATAATACTTTCAAAATGCACAGCCACATTTGGAAAGCTCTTACTTTAATAAAACACAGCCTAGCAAAGTAAGAGTGTTTTATTTTTAATAAATCTCTGACTAAATAAGTTCGTAAAACTAAATACAAATTTTTCCCCAAGTCAATACACAAAAACTTCCATATAAACATCCTTATCATTTACAATTTACATTTCAAAAACTATTCGAAATAAAAGCACAAAAGGACTACACTCACCGATAAGACAAATGTAATGATTGAAAGCGTCACTTTCACAGTACGGAAACCATTTAATCATCTTCGGTGGTGGCTTCCGCTTCCGTGACAGTGTCGTCTTCCGTTCCCTCTGTCGCCTCCGTGTTGTATAGCACTTCATCTACATCCTCAGCCTCGTCTGCATCCATGTCTGCGGCTACACTCGCGCCTTCGTCCGCGTCCGCAGCGTCCTCTTCAGCAATGGATGGGCTCAGCGGTGTCTTAGGTTTCGGCAGACGATGTTTGTAAGTGGTGTAAACGCTCCTACGCATATCCTTCGTCCAGGTGTTGAACTGTTCGCGAGCAGTCTCGGTGAGAAAACTAGTCGCCTTGGTGCACACGACAGGCGGCTCGAAGGTGGTTTTCTCGCTCTTGAAGTCCACCGTTCTGGGATAATCGTCGCAAGCCGCCAGCAGATCGGTGATCGACATTTGCACGGACTGTTGAGGCTGGAAAGAGTCGACCACGCGCTTCTCACACTTCTCTGGATCGTGAGCCATCAGCATGGGATCGAACTTCGGTTCTGTCTTCTGCAGAGGATCAGCTTGGCCTAGGTTCAAGTGCCAGGTGGTGCTGACCATCGCGCTGGTCATGGCATCGTGGCACAACACCGGTTCCACCGAAGGTAATTCAGGGTATTCCAGTTTGTGACCCTTCTTAATACCAGCTGAGAGGTTCTTGTGATACAGAAGGTAAGAGTCTTCGTCTGGCACTATGTCGGCTCCAGGTATCAGCGTGCCTGTGGAGGGTGGGAAATTTTAGTGGGTGAAAATTATCCTGGGGATCGCATAGAGAACATGTTAGGAAGACTGAGATTGAAAAGCTGGGAGAAAAATGACTAGGCAGAGGAGCTAGCAGGCCACGCCTCCGCGGGCCAAGCCTCCTCTAGCAAGACTGAGCTAGATATAGTAAGTAGAGGAGCTAAATACTGAAGAAGAAACTACCGACAAAAGCGTGTTCAAAGAGTAAAAGAAGAATTGAGAGCCAACAAGCTGAAAAGCGAATAGTCCCATTCCCTACGAAGAGGACTGCCAGAAATTGAACGACCAATCCTATCACCGTACCAGGATCATAGCTCTTTCCAGGGGTAGTTCTTAGCGGCTCCAGGAACACCTTCTTCTTGCTCTCTCGAGTTTTGCTGTCGACAAGGTTGAAGTCCTCTTGCTCGAACGTGAACGCGACCGGCGTGACCCTAAACTCCATTCTCTTGTTGGTGTTCAGCATCTTCACGATGGCATAGACTAAGCAATTCATGTTCCTGCAGCGGAGGACGTAAATAGCCCCATGGTCTTTCTCGAACAGCGGAGGTCCAACCCATCCAGGATCCGCGAGGTAGAACCCATCCTTAGCCGCCAGACCCGCGAGAATGATCTTGTTGCAGTCGATCAGGATGTTCGGCGACTCCTCGAAGGCTTTGTTCAAGGCAGCGGCTAAGGTGATTTTGTTCTTAGCGCCGTATAGAATGCCGCAGATGCTGTCCCTGAAGTCGATCACCCACAAGTGCGGGAATATCTTGAAGCAGGGCTGCAGGTTGAAGTGGTTGTAATGCTTGGCGCACTTCTGAATGGCTCCTCGGACGCTCTCGGTATAGTAAGAGTCCCCGCAGATCACTGCCGAGTCCAAGATCGCAGGTCCCCATCTCGATGGATGGCTCAGGTACTGCATCGCTAGAACAGCCACGCAAATGGCTGCCTGGTTCCTGCCTGCTCGATCCCCGAACCTGGAATCGTAAGCCCCGATAGTCCCCCAAACGGAGTAAATCAGGTTCGACACCTCCACGGCATAGTTGTTCCAGCACTGCTTCACTTTCCCTTCGTCGTCCTCGTCGGACTTCTTCTTCCTCTTCTTGCCGTTCGACTTGACGATGTCGGGAGCGTGTCTGAAGTTCCAATGGTAGTCCAGGTAGAGCCACATCGGGTCTTCCTTGAAGGTGTTGAACGGAGGAACGTTGATCGAGTCCACGTGGATGCGATGGATGAAGAAGCCCGTCGTGTCCGCGAACTGATTGAAGCACATGTTCTTCACCATGTGACAGAGGCTCGGGAAGATGCACAGGCAAGCTTTGCCCCCGCTCGACACCTTCCTTCCCCTCTCGTTGCATTGGTAAGGGTCCAGGTAGTAGTACGCGTTCGTGCTTCTCGAGTACCAGAACCCGTAGCAGCAGTTCGTGAAGTGTATCAGACCGCTTGCGTACAACTTGAAGAACTTCTTCAGATGTTTTCTTACCTATCGATATGAAAGCTTTCCTTATTGCAATTGCAGTGAAAGCTAGAGCTTAGATGTTGAAATATAGAAATAGGTGATTCGTAATACTCGAAGCACTCACCTGAAGATAAAAGTCGTTCCTCATGGTCCGCGGGTTGGTCGTGAGCAGGACCAAAGGTGACGTGCAATCCCGCAAATCGAAGATTCTGTTCATGATCGTGAGATTACGTAAAATGTGTTCTGTATGGAACTTAGGCTCCGGGAATTCCCTGTAGACCGACTCCGCGACTTCAAGGATCTTGTCCACCATTTCTGGCATCGGACTCTGAACGATGTCCCTCTGCACCATCACCGCCAGAATGGCAACGAAGTAACACCTTTTGACCCTCGGTTCCGTTAGGTTGTCTCTGTTGTTCAAGGCTACCGTGCCCTGAACGAATATCGGCCTGTGCTCCGGCACGCTGGGTCTGAAGATCGCCTCTAGATCGTAAGGTTCCGTGGGCATTCTGTGGATCTCTGGCAACGAAGTTGCTGGCACCACTGACTCGTGGAGTCCTTTAGTATCGCTGCAGTCAGGATCCATCTTCTGCGCGTAGGACACAGTGATCACTCTCATCACGAACGTCTCCTCTTCCGGTTGGTCGATCACCTTGACGATCAATCGCAAGAACTCTTTCATGTCCGTGGCAGTGATGATCCTGAGGTTCTTCGTGCCCACGACGATCCACCAAGCGAAATGATTCTCTCCTTTCTTCATCACTCCTAGGTGCACCGTACCGCAAGCCAGAATAGCTCCCGTGTAGCTCGAAGTATCAAAAATCTTCTGCAAGGACATCGCCAGGTTCCAGCCTTCGGTTGCATATAGAGTCCCGTAGTGCAGCGGCACGAACACTACTCGGAAAACATAGTTAGCGATCTCGAACTCTGGCAGCATGCCGTCGGTCATTTCACCGACGGTCGAATCCTCGGCAGCTAGCAAAGTGTCGTAAGAGTAGTCTAGGACAGCCTCGAACAATCCCCTAACTGTCTTCACCGACCAGGTGATGGGATCGTGGATCAAGGACCAGGCCATGATGCAGAGATCCAGGGGAGTGGCAATGATCGTGGACGCCTTGAACTTCCTCTCGGCGATCCTCTTCCTGACCAACAGCTTCGCTATCTCGTACTCGTCCGTGTCTTCCGTGATCTCTTTCGTGATCTTCTTAAAGGGAGCTAATATCGGAGTGGTGATCTCGTTCTCAAGGACGGTCACCTCGAGCATCGACGCGTTGCAGAACTTGATGGGAGCGAACCCGGGGATCGTCATGTCGTAGCCGAAGCTCGTCTTCGACTCCGCGTTCACCCAGTCCAACTGCTCGATCAGGGACACCGATGATTCTGCGGACAGCTCCACTTCCGGTGGTTCTTCGACAGCAACCTCTACTTCGGGTTTATCCACGCAGTGCACTACCTTCTTCCTGCGTTTCTTCCTTCTCCTCTTCGTCTCCATGTGAGCTATGCACACGGAGTACAGTCGATAAGGCTTCTTCGTGTTCTCGCCCACGTTGGCCTCGATCTTCTCCAGCAAACCGTTCAAATCGCAGAACTCCATCAAACAGGAGTAGCCATCTTCGCTCGCGGTCCCATTCTCATCGCAAGCGTAAGGATCGAACAGGTAATACACCCTATTCGCGGTCCAGAAAGCGTAGGAACAATTGGCGAACACTATTATGCCAGTTTGATTGTTCTCGAAGAAGGTGTCCATCGTGTACTCGAGCTCGTCGTGATCGGTGCTCTCCGGATCCGCGTAAAGAGCCTGTTTGGTGATCACGTTGTAGATCGTGTTCATGATCTCGATATGATGGAACCACCTGTACGGTTTGAAACGCAGCTTCCCGGTTTTCTGGTAGATCTTGTCTCCCAGGTAGACAAACTGATCCAGAGTAGTCGGAGAGAACTTGTCCGGATCTAGCTTGATCTTTGTTAGGATGCACAGCAGGGCGGCGAAGAAGCAGGACTTGAAATGACACTCTTCGATCTCCGCGCGGTTCTCTAGGCACATGTTACCGTGCAGTATCCGGATTCCGTCGTCAGTGACCTTGAGATTCGAAGTGATTTAAGGTAGAATAAAATAGTTTAAACTGTCTTTGATTTAACGGTCTCGGAAACCAATCAGTGTTGCATCTTGCATCGATTCATTTGACCTTGGTCTGATTGACTTCCGAGTCCTTCAACTATTGATTTTAATTTAATGAATCGGGGGCTAGGTATCCTTACTTTCAATCGAGCTGATCGTTTCGGTTGCTTCTTCTTCGAGCCGGGCGGTTTCATGCGAATAGTGGTCTCCTGGGACGCCATGGATCCTTTCCGCGAAAGTTTCATCTTGGAATCCTTATCCTCCGCGTACAGCTATCGCAACAGCATGGACATCACAGATAACGACAGAAAAATCGTAGCAACAAAGGTCAAATGGTTTTAAAAGGACCCAAACCTGGTCTGTCACTTTAAAATCTGGGAAAAACAGTTCCAGCAGGAGGTCTTCGGTGTTGCAGAGGACCTTCTCCATCAAAGCGTCTCCCACGTCACCCTTAGCTAGCTGGCACTTCCGTTTCTTCTTCTCTGGGCAGGTGCCGGTTCTCTTTTCAGGAACCGGGGTCCGAATGATGGGCCCTAGGGGTAGCAAGGTTGGCCGAATGCGGACACCCACGGGTGCTTCGGGTAAGTCCTCTCGAACCATATCGTCCCGTGGCTTTTCATCTTCCGGCTCCTCTTCCTCGTCCCCGTATGGTCCATCGTACTGGATGTACATGTCGTCGATGGCTCTCATCGGTATTAGACAAATCGGCAGCAACCTCGAGAACAGGTATCTCTTCGGACAGAGTTTAATCTTCTTCGAGGGTACCAGTTCGTCTATTCCTGGCGCTGCGGTCATCATCACGGTCGATCTGGACATGTGCGTCATACTGAAACCGGCCTTCTTCTTCACGTCCAGCCTGGAGTCTATGGAGAACCTCGACACCAACGAGGGAATGGATCGTTTGGCTCGTTTCGCCTCGAGGAGCTTGATCAACGTTTTATTCGATGGCAAGACGTACGGCGGCGGGTGCTCGTACTTCAGCTTCTCCAGAGTCTTCTGCGCGTGGACTTTTCTCATGTCCTCTTCGGTTTCCTCGGGAATCTTCAACCCGGCCGTCAGCAAAGCCAAATTCAACCTGTAAGGCGCGTCCGGTTGATCCTTCTCTGGAACCTCGATCAGAGGATCGACTATCGGTTTCTCAGCTTCTTCGGCAACGCCCGCGCGAGTCCTCCGCCTTCCTCCCTCCTCCTCCTCTTCCTCTTCCTCTTCTTCTTCGCCCATAGTTACATCAATGATGTCCACGTCTTCTTCCTCTTCCTCCACGGGTTTCAGCTCATCCTCTAACCTCCTTATGTCCTGATCGGTAATCGGCAGGAACCTCGTCTTGAATAACTCCACCTCGTCGTCCGGCACGATGATTTCAAACTCGGACGCGAACTTGCCAGGCTGGATCGAGTCCAACCCCACGAAGTGGATGATGAAGCTGGGATCGTTGAACTCGATCACACCGTGCAGAAGATCGACCAGCTCGTTCAGGGTGCCAAGCACTGCGAAAGAGGCCGGATAATCCCGAAGACGCCAGCCTTCGGCATCGCTGCCGTAAGGGTTGAACAGAAAGAACTTGTCGTTGTCCTTCCAGATCCCGTACACCAGCTTTTTGTTCTCCAGCACCAGCTCGTTGTACTTATTGAAGTAACATTCCAGAGCCTCCGCCAGATTCGCGAGGGGAGCAGCATCCCCGCGAATTATGTTCATCTTCGTCTTGAAGAACACGTCATTCTCGGCGAACTTGAGTCGAACGGGTAGCATGGTCAGGTCCAGGTGGCTGGGAATGGGAAGCAGCTTCTCCTCCTGCTCCTCCTCGCCGCCTTCTTCTTCCTCTTCCTCCGCTTCGCCCGCCATCGTCTCCCTAGCATCCGTCACAGCAGGACTTCCCTTGCGGATCCACTCGACAATGTCCCCGTACGTTTTGTCGCTGACGTCGATCAGCTGATCGATATCCATGTTCCTCCAGAGTTTAGGATCCTTCAGCTTCCTGTAGGCCATGGCCACCAGCGCCGACATCAAACCCTGCTTGCCCCTGGACCTTATCTCGAACCCTCCGTCCAAGCAGTTCTTCGTTCCCTGAAGTACCAATCGATTGGGGTTCACTTTCAGGTACCCTTGGATGATTCTCTCAACAGGTGGTTCCTCCGGCGGTTTCTCCGCAGGCTCTTCCTCTTCCTCCAACATCTCTTCCCAGTCCCTCTTCGCGGCCTCCTCTTCCTCCTCCTCTTCGCCGAGGTCTTCCACAGGTTCCTTCTCTTCTTCGGGTGGCAGAATCACGTAGCTTCTCGGCTCGTCGTCCGTCATCATGTACGCCTCCGCGTCCTTCATCAGTGGCGGGACCTGCACCTCCACGTCCTTCATCTTCAGCAGCTGCGGCCGGATCGTTGGCGTCATATCCACCACCTCCTCGTCATCGTTGTCGGATCTTCCGCTCGGCCTGACAAAAGTGGCCGGAGGCGCCTGGGGTCTGCGATTGGTACCTTTCTCTCGATAGATCACATACTCCAACGGACCCCCCGGCTTGGTTCCCGTCTTCACGTACAGAACCCGCACTCCGTGGATGATGAAGGGGTCTTTGTCCCTGCTTCCGGTGTTCTCCATCACTGTTTCCAGTATCTGATTGATCGAGCTGTTCATCGTGACGCAAGCCGCCTCCCCCGGCTTGTCCGTGCCGTCAATCTCGGCGGTGCCGGACCTGAACCCTTCATCGTCGCAGGCGTACGGGTCCATGAAGTAGTAGGTATCGTCGTGTCTCCAGATCGCGTAATAAATCCCCTTGATCTCTAGGAGACCGCAGGTCTGCGTCTCGAAGAACTCCCTGAAGCCACTGTCGAAGGCTACCTTGCCCCTCTTCTGGCCGTAACCGGGCACAACGTTCGTTCTGATCTTCACCTTCGCCGAGTAGACCCCTAGAATCACGTCACCCATGGCGTCGTCCATCTTCAGCTCGAACTCCGGATCGTTGAGATCCTTGTCGATCACGCGGACCAGGTCGATGAAGTATATGTTCGACTGGTTGAAGATCAGGTCGACCAATCCGCTGGTCCACTTGTTGCTGTTCACCAGTCTAGAGTACACCAACGCTGCCAACGCGATGATCATGTGCGTCCTTCCGCGGACAAGACTCGGCAGGGCTGGATGCATTATGTGATAAGATCCTTGCAACACCGCACGGTACTTGTCTTGCAGCTTGTAACTGCTGGGTCGTCGTTCCACGGCGTGCGCGTACACCTTCTCCGTGTCAACGGTGGCTATCGGTTGGGTATAGTGATCGACGCCGCTGATCGCTATGGCGTAGAGAACGAACGGCTCGTTTTTCACCTGGCTCTTCTCCAAGATGATGAACAGGACTCCGATCATGTCCTTGACCAGGAACAGCTTCGCCGTACCGCTGAGACCGTCAGCTGCCGGCTCGCAATTCTCCTTTCGAGCCTGGCCGTCGAAGATGTTGTAGTACTTCGTGTCCTTCCAGATAGCTATGTTCAGGACCGAAGACGACAGGATACCGGCGTTGTAACGCTTGAAGAAGAGGTCCAGGGCTTTGACCAGGTGCAACTCCGTCGGCTCCGATGATCGGAACTTGCCCGCGTATGCCGCATCCTCGATGGTCACGTTTACGGTCAGCTTGTGCTGCACGCACAGCGTACGCTGTAGATGCAGGATCGTCAGCAAACGACGGTCGTCCGTGTTGATCTCCTTGTAGGACTCGCAGTAAAAAGTATCCCCGTCCTCGATTATCTGGTCGATCACTGCCTCGTTCCAGCACCGAGACTTGTACACCATTGTGGTTGCGAAAGCTGCTATCGCCGTCGCTCCACCCTGTTATTTCAAAGGATCGGTAACAATCGGGATCGCCGGCCCTCGGATCTGATTACATCCGCAGCGTGTGAGCGAAATTAGACGGTGCGCGCATGATTTTTCTGACGATTGCGGAATCAAGAATTTTGTGTTGTGCAAGGTCTGGTTTGTTATTGGAGATAAACGGAGAAGTTATAATGTACGCAGACTTTCGATTTATGACGATTCTCGCAATTTTTAGCGAACCGTTTGAACGTTCCTGAAGTTTTCTATACAGGGTGGGGAAATAACTAGGATAAGACAAAACGATAATACATGCACGTGATGCAGGGATACGAAGATTGCAACTTTGCATTGATGCTAACCGTCACCAATTCGAGCATCTCCTGTAATGTGATAAAGTTTATTTTACTACCACATTTGACCTTGCATGACCTTCAATGATAACTCGCTGAATTCGTCTCAACGCTGGCTATCACATCGTGATAAAAAAACATAGCATTCCATTTAAAAAAATTGAGATCACCTTGAAATCTCCTCTATGCCTCCACCCACGCAGAAAATGTTTGTGTCACAATATGTCCCCCTCTATACCGTGCAAGTTTTCTATATAACATTTTTTCATATTCTTACAAATAACGGCAATATTCAAACTGGGCATAGTTATTGCCCCACCCTGTATAAACAAAATAATTTGATTCTGGTGTTGTGTGTTTTAGGGTAGCACCGTGTAAAAGCAGCGAAATTAACCCCCTACAGGTAACTTTCAGGTCACATGCTAATATATCGACGTTTTGTCAAATAATTTTAGTTTTTTCACAAGATGAAGTATACGTCTTAACACGTTGACTGCCATGTCACCCATATGTGGGTGACAGAATTATTTGCCCAAGTTTTAAAATGAATTTTTACACTAATTCCAATACCATACATATAATTTTTTTCAATTTTTATTTCATTAAACAACTTACACTGATTGTTGGAACTTTTGAGGTTTCTAGCTTGACAGTCAAAGTGTTAATTATATAATGTCTCTGAGATCATCAGTAACAATGTTGATGACGGTTCGCAGCGCCACCAACTCGAAATATCAAAGTAAATGCAAGTTGTCATAGATGGTTAATGTATTATTGACGGCTTTCAGCAAATTATTATGTATACGAGTCACCTGATGGCCTCTGGACAAGGGGGAGAATTTAGGCATGTTGATGTGTGTCAATCCGGCTCGGACGCCATAGCGCACGCAGGTCGGCAGTTCCGGTCTGATCTCGGTGAGAGAGTAAGTATCGTCCGGTAGATCGAGGAAGAAATTCAAGTCTTTGTACTGCTCCTCAAGTTCCTCGTCGAGCTCGTCGCTGCTCGGCGCATTCTCGTCAGCAGCCCGAACGGTCTCGGTCACTCTACCGACAGCGTTCACAACTTCCTCGGAAACGATTTCCTTGCATTCCGCCAATTGCGTCAACTTGTGCTTGTACTCGATCTTCTTCTCCCGGTCGATTTCCACCACCGACTTTGCTCTCTCCATCTCGCGTATTTTATTTTACAAACTCGAGGGAACCGGAGATGCTGTGTATCGGCGGTGAATCGCGTGCCGAGAAACATTAAGTGTCTCACATTTTCAATAACCATCCAGCGGAGAATGTGCAACCAAGGTTTCCAAGGTTTTCTCCACTGTGAACTTCATTTCAATTTGTATATCGAATACTTTCTTGATCTTCCTTGGCTCTTCGAGGTGGTATTTTACATTTTCATACAGATTTCTTTACAAAACTGTCACTTGCAATTTTGAGAAACGTGCTTCTCGAGACTGACATAAAGTACGACGTGAAGTATGTATATAATTTCCGTGCGAAAAACAAAAATACGCTGGCTCCCGTGTCGAGATTCAAGCAACAAGATGTTGCTTGTAACCGCAGCCGAAACATCTTGAACCTCAACATGCATTTCACCTGAAAAACTCACCGAACAATCCGGAAACTCTCACCATGGCCATCAATAGAACCGGCAATCATTTCTGTCCGTAGTACCGTCTGAAAAATCGATGCATATTAAATAGATTAGATTGTTGTGAGAATTCTGCAAGAAAGATGATACATCGTCCAGAGTGTCGGAGGTACAAGCAATGGAAGATAGAGCGGGCGAAGAAATTGAAGCAGAATGACAAGAAGGAGAAGAAAAAGAAACCGAAGCGGAAGAAAGTAGTCGACTGTATCGACATTGACAGTGAACCGCAACCGGCGAAGGTAAGTCACCGGAAATGCAAGAAAGCGAGGGTTAGAAGAAAGAGGCCAAAGAAAATGGCGCTGTACGTGGTGAAGCATGTTCCATTAAGCGAGCTCGCGCTGAAGAAAATTAAACCTTCGATGGAGGTAAGGGAATTGCTTCTTAACCCACGGCACACGGCCTGCCTGAAGCCCAGTATGGCGGAACTTGACGTGGCCATGATGGAGAGTGCAAGTAAATCCCAAAAAGAAATTACTCTTCATCTTCTGTCAAACCTTTCCGCTCGATTTTTTAATTCTGTTAGAAACTCTTCGATCGTTTTATTGAAAGCGACATGAAACTGAAATATACATTCTCCTTTAATTGGAAGATCATTAGACCCTAGTTAGGATTTTCATACTGAATGTTGTAGAGAATTTATAGACTGTTCTTTATGTGCTTCTCGAATATTCGATAAATATGCAGTTCTAGCTTGAAAAGCGTTAATGTCTCGATAAACTGTGAATGTACTTCATTATAATACTCGTTTGTAAAATATACATTTTCCTTTGTCTTTTTGTTTGACAAAAATATATTCCAAGCGCTTGCACTGCACAGCTGTTTTAAATTGTAAATAGTGTTATACAATATATACAGTGGCGTGCAAAAATTCCCGGCCAGATCTACGTCCATGCCTTGTCGCTATGCTGCTGTTATTGCTGCAAAAGGCATGGCTACGAAATATTAATTACTGCAAAATTGTTACACAATGAACAACAAGCACAATTTTTTCGTTAAACACACTGCCCGGAAATTTTTTAACGTGTTAATTTAATAAAAATTTCTTAACGCTTTTTTTTTGGAAGAAAAATAGCAAAAACCATCTGGCCGGGAACTTTTGCACGCCACTGTATGAATGAAATCATAGAACAGACACGACTTTATACTGATCGTGAGAGATCCACAATTTCCGTTTCTCTTTCCTGGATTAATGACAAGAACTTTTTGCGCTAATATATGACAAGTAACGAGTCATTTGTTAACACTTCCGAAGAGTGTCTGATGATGCAACAACAGAGGAAAAAATGTCCAAGAAGGCGTAAGAGAAGAAAAAAGAGAACAAAGAAAACGGCGCAAGACGGCGAATCGAGAGAAGTAGGAGGAGAGGAAGATGCTGACGCGAAATCGAAGGATACTATTGCAAACGAAAGCAAAAAGAGCGCGAGCAGCAGGAGCAAAGCAATGACGAAAAAACGTGAAACGAGCGGGAAGAAAGCGGAGGCGGACGAAGACTCGGAGGAAGACGAGTGCATAACCGTTTGCTCTTTCGATAGCCAAATATGCCTTGCGGGTAAGTATCGCTATACTTGCATTCGAATCAGTGATCCCTTCTTTGGAATCGAAGTCTCGGGCCCTTTTCCGATGAAACAAAGTTCTTTCTCTAGGGATTTAATCATCATAGTAGGATTTTTTCGAATTTTGAAATTCTTATGAAAATAGAGACGCTACAATGTTTGTTAACACTTTGACTGCCAAACTAAAAACCTCACAAATTCCATAAAATCAAAGTAAGTTATTTAATGAAATAAAAATTGAAAAAAATTAAATGTGTAATAGTGAGTAGTCCTCCAACTCCCTTGCATTTTACATGTCCTAATCCAATTTGGTACAAATGTGTTTAGTGGTTGGTGGATTAACGTAAAAATTAATTTTATAACTCAGACAAATAATTCCGTCACTCATACATGGGTGACATGGCAGTCAACGTGTTAATACTTGTAGAAGCATAGCAGTTTAATACGATCCCTTGAGACTCCTTTGAGCGGAAAACAGAAATCCTTGAAAATATCATTGAATGTTTAAATATCCATATGTTCTATGCAACAGGCGTCAAGTTAACAGCCGACGACAAAAAGAAGATACAGCAACACCAGCGTGAAGTACAAGATGCAAATACCGAAGAGAAGACAGACGCACCTGATTAATTCAAGAAAAACACAACAGAAAACTGTAATAACCGATCAGAAAAAAAGAAACCATTTTAGCTTCTATATGCGTGCCGAGTGCAGAGGAAATAGTATCGAGAATTGTAGGAAAAATCCAATAACAGATGGCAAAAAGGCGGCCGATTACACGGGAGAAAAACCGGACAAATGTGACGAGAAAAATACCGAAGAACCCAGGTGCAGCTCTGTAATCGATCCTCGCCACACTAGGTTACAATTTGATTTTAATTGTCCACAGACAAAAACACGCTATACCACAAGGTGCAGTCCTGAGCTAGTCTTTTCTGTTGTCGCAATTTTTATTCGGTAGCAGAATCAAAATTCTGTGCTCTTCTGTATGCACAATTCGAAGCTGTTTAGTTTTGCTATCTAAATTTTAATTTCTCAATTTTAATTTCATTTTCTCTTCAAATCACCATTGCATGGACATTTTCAAAGATTTTGTGGCAAAATAATCACTACAAGTTGAGCAATATACGCACCTTTAAATGAGGTGCTAATTTAACACCTTGACTGCCTAAAAATTGAAAAAAATTGAATGTATGATATTAAATTAGTTCTCCAACTACCTTGCATTTTACAGATCCTAATCTTTGAATATGAATGAATATATTAACGTAAAAATTCACTCTAAAACGTGGACAAATAATTCCGTCACCCACATATGTGTGACATGGCAGTCAACGTGGTAAAAAAGAAGGCCAGAAAAATTCTTAAAAGTTACTAAATGTACTTTTCTTCGAACTATTGTTCCTAGGCATTTCGAAAAATTTCATAGCAAAGGAATCATTAAAAATTCAATAAAACAGGCACTTTCGGAGAAGGTACTGCTGTAAAAAAGTATATTAATTTTCCAGAAAAAGTTTCTAAAAATCGGGTATTGTTTACATTGATAATTAGGCGAGGCCACCTAATAATACACCACTTCTGACAGTGATTGTGGTGACCGAATGTCATCCTGTATTTGCTATTCGAAGCATTATATTACTGGCATAATTTATCTATTTTTGACGCGTAGGTTGTAAAACTGTGACGCACCGGCGACCAAGCAGACTCCGCGGATGATTCAGTATTATTACGCTTAAATGGTCCGTTCTGTTTTATAGGATGGAAAAGGTGTCAGTGCTGATCCCACGTGAAGCGAGACCAAAAAGAGCCGTGCTATTAACACACCCGAAAGGGTATGGCACCGGTCGAGCAACCGGATCGACAACGTCAGGGGACCCTTTCACGTTCTAAGAATGTTGACAATCGCTAATGAACAGCTACCAGCTAGAAACGCTCCGGCATATAGTTGAAAACACGGTTCAGCACCGGCCTTTTTTCTTCTTAGCCTGGATAATGCAGTCGGAAATTGCGGCAAGGATACCGGATAACTTGCACGTTGTGCTACAAGATATATCAATGTTAAAGCATTAACCAGCAAAGCCGACAACGTGTAACCTGCCGCAAACAAGTCGGTGCAGTTCCACAAAATAGAAATAAATAAGATGTTTCGGAGAATTTTGCGGTTTACTGCGACAGGATTATTAATCTCGGTTGCATTGAAACGTGATGCATCCTGACGTAATTGACGTAATTTGAGCACTGCGTCGCGGTGCTCGGCATTTCTCTCGCTGATTTTCAAGAAGGGTGAAAGTCAACTTTGTACCTGTCTTCGTTTTCTCTCCATTTTGCAATCCGAAAGGATGATACAGTTGAAGAGCTTTAATTTATTTCTTTTAACACTTTGACTGCCAAACTAGAAACCCCAAGAATTCCCTATTAGAAACCCTTAAGAAATTAGAAATCCCTACTAGAAACCCCTAGAAACCCCAAGAAGTTATATTCAGTAGTCCCCCAACTTTCTTGCATTTTACAGATCATAATTAAATTCGGTACAATGGATATGTTAACGTAAAAATTCATTTTGAAAACTGGACAAATAATTCCGTCACCCACATATGGGTGACGTGGCAGTCAACGTATTAATTTTTCCTTTCGGCAATTATCTAGAATTGATGAAGCGGAAGCTACTTCTCGGAAACAGTATCTTTATTTTATTTTGATCAGAAAAATCCATTTACGCAGCAGCATTCGATAAAAATAATTTTATCCGAGTGTGTAATATTTAAGTGGATGCTACATCAATACTATAATGACCAAAGAAGGTCACGGAAGATCTTCATCGAACGCAATAAATTATTTTCAGCAGAAAGCGGTCCGCTTGGAATTTGCACGGGCATTCGCAAGCTATTTATAGCAAACGAATAATTTACGACTGCCAATGGTGTCGGTATTTTACGAATTACACGACCCGTCAGATTATTTAAATTGTTCCTCGACTTGTTCCGAATTCAACCATTGAAAAAATGATCACGTGGACGTTCGCTGCTGGCTGTCCAAGCGCGTGGATGGACGAACATAACTGCGGAAGATTCCCAACGCAGTCATCAGCGCGGTAATCATACTTGTTCGCCATGTAATTGCACCGTCGTACTTCTGATCGTGTCTTGCAATTAGCTGACAGCAGGTGGGTCCTTGCATCAGGATTGCACGGGAGAGCTCACTGAACTGACTTTGTAGAGTGCTTCTGGAAAATTAGGGTGCTGATCACGATGTAATCAGTATACCAGTAAACAACCCTCTTCTGGGAATTAGCTTGCGAGAGACGTATGCTCTTAATATCCATTTCTACTTGGTCATTCTAGTTCGCATTATGTGGCCTACATTTCAAACTAATTGTTACGTGCTCTTCTTTGATATTCGGTAAAATAGTTCAAGGGTTCAAAAAATCTGCTAGAGGTTTATTTTTTAAGATTTATACTCACTGGATTAGATTTAAATTGGATTTATTCATTATTTTAACTTTCCCACGTGACAACAGTTTGGTTCTTTGTGGGAGGGGTATGTCACACCTGAGAGAAGCAAAAAGCATCGTCGAGAGGACTATATAAATGTTTTCCGATGGCGGTTATCTTGAACATTGGGTATGCAAGGAATTTCCAGATTGCCCACACCGTACCCCACCAACGAAAAAGAAACCAACCCGCTGATCGAGGATCCCCTAATGGCCTTCAATTTGCTGGGTCGTTGACATAGGTCGATGGGGTTGCGGCGGGACCGGTAATCAAAAGGTGGGGCCAGCGACGGGTACCTTTTCAAGGACGCGAAACTCGATACATCGAAAACATCTCTGTCCTCCTATCAGTCGTAAATTACAGTCCATTTAGTACACTATCCGACAGCATGGAAACTTTGCAATCGAATCTGGTTAAATTGCCTTTTAGTTTCGCTCATTTGTTACGTCTCCCCCAATTACATTTTCGAAAACAGCTGTTATCGCAACGAGCATACTCGCTTTTGATTCTTCTTTTCCTCTAGTAAGATACGCCGACGATGTTTGTGCAATAAAAACGAAAAACACCACCAGTAACAAATTTCTTCACGTTTGTCTCGCGATAACCACAACCGAATTAAATAAAAAATTATATTAAACAAGAAATTCAGCATCGACAGATAGAACGTATCTTCACCAATTTTAAAAATAACTGTCCAAACTCGATACAGAAGTTTAATCCAACAACGGCGGACGGTCGCGATACTTTCTAACGTGACGTCACACCCTTTGCAAAAGCAATTTGTACACGAATTCACAATAGAAAATAAGATTTTACAATAGAAATTAATCGCATTGGATAAGTACGAATAATGCACACTTCTTGTTGAAACTCACAGTCTGAACAATTTCTATTCCGGTCTGATTGTATTAACTTTTGCTATTTATTGACAACGTTCAGTACAATGATCTCTGAACGACCTTGGTTGACAACAGACCTAAGACAACCCTATTTGTTAGCGTTCTGTTTAATCGCAATCATGTTCCAGTCCGGCCAACTAATATTTGACTATTTATGGTCAATATTCAGTACAGTGACCTCTGAATGCTCTTAGTCTTGACAAACCAAGGTCAGACCAATTTGATAAGTTCTTTCGGTCTTTCCCACTGTCACGAACCCACGTCATTTCGAGCTGTTGATGTTTATGGACGCATAGGGCCACTACGCAACCAGGTCGTCGACATCGTCTTTACAGCAGGTGTAACAGCATACGGAGAAAAAGAACCGCATTCCGTAGTAGGTCAAGGTGACCTTGATATCTTCAAGTCCACGACAGTTATGGCGTATTACTTGACTCTTAAATGCAGATTATGGAATTCTAGAGTTTCTCGGTTCCACTCGTGGAGGATGATATACAGGACCGCTCAAAAATAATCACCACTTTTTTGCAAAGATTTATTGCTAGATTTCCCTGGAAGACATTTGAATCCGGTGGGTATGAGTTATGGTTGCCGCATAAATTCGTTAGAAATCGTGCATTTTAAATCATAGACACCGGTGAATTTATAGTCTCGTTCGCAGTTATACCAAATGATTATTTTTAGACATTTCTAGGACGTTAAACTGTTACCTCTATTATCTGATTTTGATATATTTCCCCTTAATGCTGTTATCCGGTTATTTCATACTGCTGTAGGAAGTATGACAATGTACACATTATCGGAGCGATAACATGTTCAGATGTAAACAAAAGCTGGGGGGAAACATTTTTTAACGGGGAAAAAAGAAATGCATTGAGTGTACAAACTAAGTCAGTGTTTAGTACCGATGTATAGTAAAAATAGTAAAAATATATAATATATATATAATATATAGTAAAAAATGTATAAGACAATAATCTTATTTTCTTTTTTGTTATTATTGAGGATTTTCAAGAAGTAAAACTCAATTTTGTTGCTCTAAAAGAAAGAGGTTATAATTTACATATTAAAAATGGGCAAAGGGTAAAGGGTAAATGGTTTATTAATTACCTAAAAGAAAGAGAAACGACAATTAAAGTCTATTCTCCTCAACTACTCCTGGATCTATTATTTTATTTATCGGTAATCATTGTTCATTGTTTTCAATTCAAGCTTTGCTATGATGTCGAATAAATACCCTACACCCTGTACACCCGGAAAAATTTCTTCAAACATCGATCGTTTATGCTAGCGTTAGAATTATATTTTTCACTTGAGTTTTATTCTGCAGAACAATGGAAACGTCTCTTAGGTCTATAGATGGAAGGCGATCAAAACAATCTGTTTCTAGTTTCTTGTAAAAATTACAAGAGTTCATTGTTTTCGATTCAATCTGCTATGCTGTCGAATAAATACTCTACACCCTGTACATCCGGAAAAATTTCTTCATACATCGATCGTTTATGCTAGCGTTAGTCAAACGAAGGAGTCGGGCTGTATCTCCGCTCGCGCGTCGTGCGTCGACTGATAGATAGCCGGCACGGCAGTCTTTAGACGAACAATCCAACTTTCTTATCTGTTCCTAGTGGCAACTGGTTATCGTCCCGGCGATTTCAGACTCGTTCGAGAAAAAAAAAGGAACGAAAGGCAACAGATTTACAACGAATTACGACGAACACGCCGCGTTCAGTGCACGAACGGTCGTCGACGAAGACGTCCGGATCTGCATCGAAAACCGTCGTGGAAATCGCGGAGCCACGTTTCCGAATCGTTCGGAACCGTTTCGAATTCTTTGCTCGGCATCGTGCGACCGTGATCGGTATTCGCCTACCATTCGAAGACGCCGGAAGTCGAAGATGTTGTACCACGCGAAATTACCGAAACTGATTTGTAAGTAACCGATTTTTCTCCCAAGACGCGGATACGTAGATCGGTATCGATGTCCGTGCCGATTAAATATCGTGATATCGCGTATAGTCGTAATCGATTTATGCTACGTGCGTCAACTTTTAATGTTGCCTCATTAAAATTTATACATGGAACTGGTGCGCCTGTAAATAATGGGCAATTATGAAAATCTAGCGATGGTAATGCTACGGGCAATTGTCATTTTTCGAAATAACGTTTGCATGCGCGAAACCGCGTCGACGTTATTAGCGATGATCATAATTACCTTGTTAACACGCGGGAATGATAATTAAATCTTCGTAATTCGGTTTTTTGAGAATAAAATTCGTGACGCGAGGAGAGCAGTAAACAAATTCCTTGACGCCTGTTACTGCAAATGACGGTAAAAAGTAATGGCGGAAAATTTATTGCCAGAGTGCGGGCCTTCGTGCGAAGGAAAGAATTTGTTCATTAATCTCAGGACACGAAGGATATCTATTTCTTTTTCTGGAACATTTTGTAATGAAAGTTGAAGTGCATGATATTTTTATTTTATCGGTATATTCATTATTGTATCGTGTTATTTATCGTTTGCTATGTCCAATTACTCAAGAAAATAAAATTTTACTCTTACTCCCGGTTGGTTCTAATAGCGACAGATTGATGCACATTGTCCGCTGAACATTTATAAAATTTTTCACAGTGACAGGCGCCCTACTTTCGCAGAAACGCAAGAAGATTTCTTTTCCTACATGCTTTAGTGTTATTTTCCTGTCGCTTAGCTTCAAACGAGGGTCCAGACGACATAATTGTGCCGACATACATAGTTGCTCGTGGTAACAACTCCGTTTTCCCGCGCTATTAATTATTTCCTTGAACGCGTCCGAACGGACAAATGATTGCAGAGTAATCAGAGATATCACTTAACATTGCACTTCATGCAACGTAAGAAATGTTCGTGATACTATAACATGCGAATATGAAATATGGTAAATCAGGTTTCATCTTAATAAATCAACCACCGCCGGACAAAGTGCATCGATGCACTTGTATAAATAATCCCGTCGGTACTACAGCACAAAGAGAATCGACACAATTTCTCGGTCACGATTATTCACGTTTTCATTGAATTCCTGAACCTGTGTGCAACCATAAAGACGGAATTTTTCCATCAGGAACTCCATTGACGTATAGCTCCTCCCAGTTATGTGACTCACTTTTCATTATACAGTTGAACACCAAAAGCAGTGCCTTTTTTCACCTGTTTGTATTTTTACGATTTCGTTACCCCCTTCTCTGTGTTCTTTTAATTAAAGACTCTTTAATTTGTGACCTTCCAAACAGGAAAATTCGTTTCTCATTTAAGACAAACGTGCACGATCTTCCTTTTACGCTTTTATTATAATTTGGGGAGATGGTACCTCTTTTATTCTAACAAATCAGTGAATTCTAACAAAGGAGAAAACGTGGTAGTCGCAGACAACCTTTATCTACGAAAACAACAAACTAGTCCATTATCCGAACGTCGACCTCTGCTATCGGAACAAATAAGAGCCGAAGGTGGGAGTAGTTAGGCTTTGTACCCCGGCCTGCTAGTATAGCGAGGTTCTACGGTAGAACGTATAGAATTATATAATAATAATATTATAGAATTATATATAACTAATTCTAACTTATATCCAACGTATAGAATTATATACAACTAATTCTAACTTATATCCAACGTATAGAATTATATAATAATAATAAACAAATAGGCTCTACCGTTTCATAAAAATTGAAACGAGAGAACAATTTTCTCGACTATGAATTTCTTGGTAGCAAAAATGAAATAAAAATATGATTAATTTCTTGTTTCCTGCAGTTTCCTTTTCACATGATCTATAAATGTTTATAAATCCAAGTGTTACCGAGCCATTGATGAACTATATCTAACGTATAGAATTATATAATAATAATAAACAAATAGGCTCTACCGTTTCATAAAAATTGAAACGAGAGAACAATTTTCTCGCCTATGAATTTCTTGGTAGCAAAAATGAAATAAAAATATGATTAATTTCTTCTTTCCTGCAGTTTTCTTTTCACATGATCTATAAATGTTTATAAATCCAAGTGTTACCGAGCCATTGATGAACTATATCTAACGTATAGAATTATATAATAATAATAAACAAATAGGCTCTACCGTTTCATAAAAATAGAAACGAGAGAACAATTTTCTCGCCTATGAATTTCTTGGTAGCAAAAATGAAATAAAAATATGATTAATTTCTTGTTTCCTGCAGTTTCCTTTTCACATGATCTATAAATGTTTATAAATCCAAGTGTTACCGAGCCATTGATGAACTATATCTAACGTATAGAATTATATAATAATAATAAATAAATAGGCTCTACCGTTTCATAAAAATTGAAACGAGAGAACAATTTTCTCGACTATGAATTTCTTGGCAGCAAAAATGAAATAAAAATATGATTAATTTCTTGTTTCCTGCAGTTTCCTTTTCACATGATCTATAAATGTTTATAAATCCAAGTGTTACCGAGCCATTGATGAACTCTCCATGCACTTTCCTTTTACGTAATCCGTTCTCCGCGACGATGAGTTCACACGGCAGTCTAGAAAATCAATTCGATTTTCTTTGCTCGATTTTCCGTTTTTCCGTCGCAATAGGCAACAAATTAAAGACGGTGATCGTTGCATTGTACGCGATGTAAATGGCCTTCTTACGGCGGGCAATTTACCTGAGCCGCGTCGTTAAGTAATTTCCAGACCGGTAACCGGTTGGTAACCGAATGTCGCGTATTGCGTCTGCAAACCACTCTATTTCGCAACGTCCGCGCACCGTTCGTACGCGTATGTCCCCGAAAAAAACAAGAAAAAACGAAATTGCAGTCCTTCCGGCGAATATTCACGGCTGCAACCTCGACATACCACGGCAAGCCGCGCGCGCGGCCATGTTTGCCGACGGAGATGCCGGGGACAAATATGGTTCGTGCCTGTCTCAGGAAATCACCGGAAATCGTTAATTACGCAAATTATAACAAATGATTGAAGACCTTTTTTCCGCGTCGCTGTGGATGAAACTCGCCTCGCCACGTCTAGCTAATCGTTACCATTTACAATTCACCGAGCGTATTACGGATGTCTGCACCATTAAACAACGAACAGAATGTTTTGCCGAGCAATTAATGGATATTTTTCCAATTTATTTGCCACGGAGTTAGAGACTCGAGATCCTTTTAGCGCCTCCCAGAAGTAAACAAATGCATTTCAATGCCAAATATTATGTTTCGTTGGAACGAGTTTTATTCCCACGAACACCGTGCAATTGTTTTCGTTAGCATGTTGATCTATTGACACGAAATCGACAAATCAATTAGGCTGTCTTCGACGCATCGAGAAGAAACAGTTCATTACTGTCTAATTAAATGAATCATCGAAAAAAAGAAATAGTTGAATATGACTTGACAAAACAGTGTCTGTTAATAACGATTATCAAGAACCTGCATGAATTCGAAATGATCGTATACGATTAAAATAATTGTTGGCAACGTGAACTCTGAGCTGAACATCACATCTCAGGAGTTAATTAGTCTTTAATTAGTACCTCATTAATTATGTTTTACAAGCTGTCCTCGGCAAAAAGTATTTCCACATTTGTCTCCGATATGAACGCGAAACGCATTAAATTCTGATTAAATAAATAATAACTTCCTTGCTCGTTGCAGCAAACATTCTGGCGACCGATTAATGAGCGTTTCGATTATTCTTCCTTGTGCAAAAATCAATGCGATATCGTTCGAGCGCATTTCGCGAGCCGTGAACTTCGGACAACTATCGGCCAACAGCCGTCATTGAATGAACTACTTGTCAGGGCATAGAAGTCGCGATAAACTTTGTAAACGGCACAGCAAGTTCTAGCGGGAGGACAGACGGTTATCACGGTTTCTTTAACACATCATTAGCCACAACAACGCGTTCGCATAATCAAACAAGCGTGTAGTTGTTCTCGGACTGTCCGAAAGATAAATTTATTCGCTGATAAATCCGCGTCTTACATTACAATCGATCCTTTTTTCAGGTCAATTAGAGCAATCGGAATTGCAACAAATTTCATTCCTCTGTTCTGTATACCTTAATCGACACGTGGATCGGTCGAGCAGCACGAAACACAATCGTACGCTGCATTGTTTCCAAGATAATCGACGCTCGAGCAGCAGGTGTGTGATTAACATGTCTGACCATATCTCGATGTTTCTACTTTGCAACAAAAAGTAACTGATGACAGTTCAAAGGTTCGACGGATAACTATTACGTTACCTCAGCTGTACGATCCACTTTTTTTTCGAGCTCTGGCTATTTTACAAAAGCTGTTACGTAACCGTTTACAATTAGCAATCGATTTCGCTGTACACGTCCGTCGCCGGATGCAACGAACCAGTGAAAACAGTTTAGCAGATATTACGAATTCATGCATTATGCGAGTCTCTTCTACGCAATATACTATACAACACGTCAATTATAATCCTTGTAATGGTTCTCTAACGAGCTGCAACATTTGCGTGACGCTTGTTTAGCCAACAAAGTATACCGTGCGCGTCTTGTTTCTAGTTTTTTCTAACCGACCCCCTCTTTTTCTTCGTTTTGATTGATCACGGACTGCACCAGTTTGTCTAGGATGAAAACAAAGTTTTTCTTGTGCAATAGCTTACGGACATGATGAACAAATTGGTGTGTATTAAATACAGTGATCATCTCACGTGACGTACCGTTAGAAAAAAACAGTACGTCGCGAAGCGATGAATGTTTACTTTCTTGACACTTGGAAAGCGGATGCTTCTAATGATTCTATAGTTTAGAGCAGGCATGTTATTTGTTTACAACCAACGGCCTCGTTAAACATTACAAATAAAAATGCGGTCAGTCTCATAAGTATTCGTACCCTCGTTGCATATGAGAGAAATATGCTGATATCAAGTGATACATGTAAGATTTTGCAGTAAGTTTTTTGTTACGAATAAACAGATGCATAAACTATATGTATACAAAATTGAATTATTGATAACAAAATTATATTAATTTTAATCTACATGATACATAATAACAGACTACAAAAGTATTCGTACCATGCTTGACAGAGTTGAGTTTATTTTGCTTATAAACATTGTTTCACTTTGAACATGATTCCCAGAGGTCATAGTCGAATAATTGAACTTCAATTTTCAATTTTTTTTCCAAGCAATAAGGGTACGAATACTTATGGGACTGACTGTATATGTCCCTGGCTAGACCCGTGTTTTTTGCACATAAATCGAGTAAACAATGTAGTTGCACAATGCCTGTGAAATGCTGGATCAAAATGGCCCCAGACCGTGCTAGTCAAATGTCAAAGTATATTGTTAACAGTTTCCTACTGTCAACAAGGCGTTTATTCCCACCTACAAAAATTAAATTCTACTTGTCGTTATCTCATTTCCATTAAAAGTTCATTAACTCTTTAGGATAACAAAACGCCGCAGCGCCGTGATGTCAATTGCTAATTCTCGCCTACAACAATAACATTCTATTTATCGCTTTCGCGATTATACTAAAAGTTCATTAACTCTTTAGAAGAACAAAAGGCTACTCTATTTTGGTTCATCCTCGTTCCCCTTCGGTTTCAAGGGAGGGCAGCGCCCCGAGTTTAGACAGCGTTATTATTCACGTATTGTTATTTTATTGCGAGAAATAGTGAATTCCGATGTAGTTAACGAGTTCATTGCCTCCATAAATTCTGTAGTTAGGCGTCTCCTCACACGCACGAGACATAAAACGTGATCCCGCGTCTCACCCCTTCGACATTTAAAACGAAAGATGATAACAGCCGGGAACACAGAATAGATTTCTCGCATTGTATTCTTCTGGATCGTATCAATCATACGTAGGTCACCAATGTCAACAAAGGAGTATATTGACATCGTCAAACCAACTTTTATTTTTATTAACAGTAATTGCATTCGAGATTGTGAGCTTTACAATTCTCTTTACCAATGACCGGCAATAAATATTTTAATACGATCCTCGTGACTGCTCAGAAAGTTGCACAGTCGAAAAGTTTATAAATAAACGGCTAATGATTCAAACGGTTCGCTAAATAATTTGAATTCGAATGAAATATTAGCAACCATGGATCAAAATGTATCAAGATTACTATTTTTTAACCAATGTAGTACTTTGCTCTTCAGGAAATTTCAATTTTGAAAGGAGAAGACAATCCAAGTTTCGCCATGCAGGGTTAAATCTGAACAGTTGAAAAGTTTATAAATAAACGGCTAATGATTCAAACAATTCGCTAAATAATTTGAATTCGAATGAAATATTAGCAACCATGGATCAAAATGTATCAAGATTACTGTTTTTTAACCAATGTAGTACTTCGCTCTTCAGGAAATTTCAATTTTGAAAGGAGAAAACAATCCAAGTTTCGCCATGCAAGGGTTAAATCTGAACAGTTGAAAAGTTTATAAATAAACGGCTAATGATTCAAACGGTTCGCTAAATAATTTGAATTCGAATGAAATATTAGCAACCATGGATCAAAATGTATCAAGATTACTGTTTTTTAACCAATGTAGTACTTCGTTGTTCAAGAAATTTCAATTTTGAAAGGAGAAGACAATCCAAGTTTCGCCATGCAAGGGTTAAATCTGAACGGTTGAAGAGTTTATAAATGAAGGGCTAATGATTCAAACAATTCGCTAAATAATTTGAATTCGAATGAAATATTAGCAACCATGGATCAAAATGTATCAAGATTACTGTTTTTTAACCAATACTTTGCTCTTCAGGAAATTTCAATTTTGAAAGGAGAAGACAATCCAAGTTTTTCGCCATGCCGGATCAAGCTTGCAAAAAGAACATTTTGAACAGAGTTAATACCCCAAGAGAAGTTCTATGTAATGTTCACTAGGAGAGGAGGTTGTTATTAATGTCTGCTCGGCAAGGAAGCATTAATACCAAAGTCCCGTATCATTTGTTAGAATCCACGGACTCGTTAGGCGTGTCCCGCGAGTGTTCGCAGAATCGAGCGAAGGTAAAACACTGAAGAAACCGGGACCGAAGAAGAGTAAAAGGTCTTCGGTGGAAGATCACCAGGTCCCATCGTTAGCAATGGCTGGGAACTCTTACTTTTCCAAGCGGACGTCGGTAACAGGAAACTGCGATTGGTCTCCGTGACCACCTCGATTTGCATATCGCGATCGACCCGTCGTTTACGCGTATACATACATGTACGTAGCCCGTGACATTTTGCAATCGTGCTTTCGCAAAAATCACCGGCACCGTTCGCATCTCCGGACAAAACGAGAGAAACGAAGGAAAAGGGTCTCGGATATCTTTGTGTGAGCTGCGGAACGAGGACGTGGGCAGAGCTGAAAAACAACCGAAACGATTTGCAAAACTGTTGCCCTGCATCCTGCACCTCGTCTGCAAAAACAGCTGCTCGAGTGGAAGATTTTTGCAAACGACCGCAAAACTCTGTGTTTAGCTTTAGCGACTGTGTGAGATAACTATTAGGTTGGCAAGAAAGTAATTTCGGTATTTTTAGATGAAATAAAATCCAATTTTTTTATCAAAGCAATGAACTTTAATCAATAAAATATTTTCCATTTTGTTCTATAAGTAGTAGAATCCCAAATGAACTCTTGGAAGGTTCTGGTCACATCGAAACAATCGTGGAAAAAGAATTGTTAAAGTCCAGAGAGTCGTACGAATTCGAAGTTGCGCAAATGGTAGGTGTAAATTTTTATTTCACGAAGAACGAAAACCATTTCTCGTTTTAAACATTGTTGTTTGCCACACACCTAAAATAGACCGTTGCGGGGGAACCTGAAGTACGCCTCGGTTGGCGATGTAGCACAAATAAAAAGAAACGAGTCGCCTGTGAGGTGAACCGAGTTCACTGGCAGCGATTACTTCAAGGAAGATAAACAACCTCGCGACCAACGCATTTTGAATTCGCTGCTAATGAAAGAAAACTCCGCTTGATTTTCATCGACTCCGCGCGAACCGTGTTAAATCGTTCATAAACGCAATCAAAGAATTTAATTAGTGCTATTGTAAATTACTTCCACTGTCGATTAGTTCCACTGTCAATCGTTCGCTATTTGTATTCGAAAATTTGTATTCGCTAAAAGCCCAGAACTCTCAGTCATGAAATGAAAGCGTATTTATTTGTAGATAAAAAAGCAAATTATTGAAAAGCGATCAGAAATTATGAAATACCACGTGTACATATTTATATATACACATATATACGGAAATATGCGATTTATATAGAAATAATCTCGAAACAAGTGAGATTAGTTTGAAAGCATTTAAATGTATTATGATATCGAATTTCGTGGTAAACTGCGGATTTCATGCATCTATGAATAACAGTTTATTTTCGATATGGTATGATCTTTCATCATCTTTAATTGATTTTTAGAACAACTCGTATAACGAATGCATTGCAGATTTTTATACTTTCTGTGTATGTAGATCATATTATTTCAAAATATGTTTTCTCAAAGATTCGACAACATCAGTTTTCTGAATGCCACTGAAAAATCTCTACCGATGTGAACGTATAAAATTCTGACGACCGAGGAACAAAACTTTGATAATGCTCTGTATTCGCAAGAGAAAAGATTTATATTATTGTGTTACACGTGATATTACATAAGGAGAAAAAATGTAAATGTAAACATGTGTTGCTTTCCACACTACGAACTTATGTAAAATATCGTATTTGAAAAAGTAGTGTAGTTAACCCACAATCTGACCTAGACCCGTCCTATTTTCACTGTGAACCTAGACAAAGAATGAGCTATGTTTTAGACACGCCGTTATCGAATTGGTGATAACGATTCCGGTGGTAAGTGATCGTACGTTCAAGGAGATTCTTTCAGATTCTTTCAATTAAACATCGGAAACTGTCTTCAACCGCCTAACTTGTTGACTATTCCTCGTAACATAAATCACATAAATATTCATGAATTCCGATCGACAATTTCCAAGAAATTAAATCTCATGCATGGTTCACCCACAGATTTCCGTACATGCACACTTTTCAAAATGATTCGGGATTTTTATAATCCTTGACAATTTTGTCTACCTTTTCGTAGGAAAATGTAGATTTAGGCGAATTTATGAGTTTGAATAAAATGCTAATTCTTGTCGTTTAATGTTGAAGCGATTTGCTTATCGAGATGCTTACGTTGTTGGCTTCCAAAACTGAATTATAATATAAACTACGATTTAATGCAAATTGTGGATTTATATCTTGTTAATACTGGAGAGCTTGTACTACTCTGAATTGTGCTGAATATTAAGCTAAATTGAATAATGCGGGATCGTCTTCTTGTATGTAAGCAGTAAACAAACAAAATAGTCTCTTTAAATTAAAATCTTGACATGGGGAAATAAAAAGTGCTGTTTCATACTTATTTTTTTTGAGAACTAATATGAAGGAAGTAACTTTTAGATGTTACAAAAAATGCAAAGTGCAAAGATGTAGATTGAATCGTGTAAAATGCATCTTTAAACGTACACTGGTTACCCAATATCTATAAACAACGCCTTCAATATTGTGAAAATCCATATTTTTGCTAATCATCTACCGGAAGCAATTCCCGCAATAAAACTTTATTATCTTAAGCAACAACTTCCGCAAGCCAAAGATAGAATGAAGCTATATCAAACTACAATAAACCTTGTGCTTTATCTAAACAAATTCTCGCAATTGTTTATGTGCAGTAAGTTGCACAAAATGTTCGAATATCCAGGATAATTTGGATATCCACCTTCTCCGAACTATCTCTAATGAAACCAGTTTTTAGACGACTTTCTCGGTTTCGGATAGAAATCGAAACGCCCAGAACGAGGTTAGGGTGTCAGGGATCGAATTAAAACATATTCCAATGCAGAAATTCCTATATCAAACTCGAACATCGCGTGCGCAAGTGAAATTATACTTTCCCGTTTCGTGCATTCCAAAATTCGGGAAAAATACTGCCAGGTGGAAGAAATAGTTTCGCGGTATCAGGAAGTGACGAGATGTGGCGCATCATTCTTGATGATGTAGACAAAAAAAATAGGTTACGGAGGCCATATCCTCGGTTATCCTGGATTATTAAGCGAAATCGAGTGTCACTACGGTGACGTAGATCTATAATACGTATCTCTGTTTCCGTATTATTTAATTTGCATCCCTTCAATCATTGAGATATTGTCAGAATTATAAGTATGTAGTAAATTGCGTGACGAGGCGCGTTTAACCAGAATTTTGTCCCCCGCATGATTTCTGTCACGTGTTTCCGGTTTACAGCTTCATTCAGGGTAACTGGAAATTCCACTACGGAAACCTCTGGATGAGACATCACTAACTGATTTGATATACCTCGATACCTGTGCTGGATCGTGGAATTTTTCGTACGAGCAACGCGTTGATCACGAAATGTTTCCAAAATTCATTCAACTTAATCACATAGTATATGCTTAGCCCTTAAGTGATGCTAAAACTTCCTAAAATTCTGTATAAATCTTCTCGGACACCTTTAACTACATCATTCAAAACTAAATAATCCAAATGTTTTAAAGCAGTTAAATAAGACGAAAGCTGAAACTGTAGTGAAATACCGGTGTGGGTCATAAATGGCTCAGGCACAGGCTAGAGATTTAATATTAAGGTATCGATAAGAGAAAAATTGATGTTTAAATTCAACCTGTATCAACCTCTGCATAAATCTCTTTCTCCTCGACTTGTATGCAAAAGGAGAAAAAAGAAATGATCATGTCCGATCAAGGCTTAAAAAGTATTCAATAATAATAGAGGTTCAGTCAGAAATTCGGTTTGTTTTATTGGTCGATCGGTGCGTTTGTCAACAATAATTTATTCTCGAAGGAAGGAGCAACCTATTCATTATTCGGTGCTGTTCCAGATCGTAAATTTATACGTTTCTGTTCGAACGAGGGACGTTCCACTTAGGCACACGCAAGGAAATCAACATTTCACAAGATCTATCGGAAACACGATCCACTTCTGGATCAAAACCCAGGCCGTTGCCCCGACAGGTTAACTTCTGCCACACTTAATTGCCTTCACGTTAAGAACGATTACTCTGGTACAGCGGATTAAAGACAGAACCGTTACCGTGGATGCACTAGAATGCAGGTCCTTAGCCTTTGTTGTAATTATCGGGGTAAGATCGTCGTATCGGGATGCTGCGCGGAACAGAGATCAGTCGAAGTTCGTTAAACAAACTCCGCAGGGTTAATAGAGAGCATTGTGCTTCGAATACGATTAATTTTATCTTTGTTTCGCATATTTTACTCTTATTTTGTACTTTGAACTTTTCTGTCATTTGTTATTTCCTTCTTTTGATTTCATTTATTTATTTTGATTGAGTGAGCCGAGTAAAATGAAACTTGGTGGACTAGGCAGTCTCATCACAGGCAAAGGCGATCAAATTAACGTTAGGGGCACAAAACAACCAATCACGAGCCTCGAGCAACTCGGTGCAATGACCAACGTCCTCCATGAGTTTTAGAGGCCATCGGGTCTTCAAGGGGAAGGTCACGCGAGGGTGGAGGCGGGGGGATGATGCGTCGACGCCCACCAGAACCTCGGTTAACAACAAACAATCTTAGGGTCCGAGCTAACAAAATTACACAGACGGCAACTCGGAACAGAAAGAGCAAAAACAATCTTTACTCCTGATCGGAATGACCCTCTTAGGATGACCAGCATAATAAATTTGTTTAGTCGAGTCTAACATTCCCCAGAGGATTCACGCAGTGCTGCAGAACGGCAAAATTAATTGGCCTATTATTGTTGAGACTGATTGAGTGCTGCGAGGTCAAGAAAAATTGTAGAACATTTAAAATTTGTCTGACAATTCTTTTCTATAAATTCCTGAACTAATTAATCTATCTCTATTTTTTAGGAGTTTCTATACAAATGTCTGATGCACATTGCAGTTAATTAATTAGACCGCTATAGTGAATTTTTATGCGTTGAATGAAACTTGGAATGATGGACATCTTAATGACGCGTACTGATGTTTTTTTCCTGAATGGAGGCGATTAATAAGCTTCTCATTGGATCAGTTTCTAAGGATTGATCCTGTGTGCATACATATCCGGAAAACAGTGCTACTAATTTTCTGAGAAGTGTACGCAAAACACGACAAAGAATAACAGACACGACTAACGTATAATTTTTATTCCACGTCGTGTGATTATTGTGGTCGTACGACGATTGCTCCGCGTCGTTTCTTCTTGGACACTGTCTTGACAACAAGATAATGGCGTCAATCAACGTCTGTAAATGCGTTTATAGTTTTTTGACGATTTACGCAAAGCATGGTTTGCATCAATGCGTGATAAATTAAATTATTAATTTAGGAATTACGCGTGTTTTAGTTGCGTTTGGCCTCCTGGAGAAAGACTGGAAGATGGAATAGTAAGAAAACAATAGATTGACTTCCGTCGGAGTAATTAGTATCGGAGAATTGTTTACAGTTTAGCAAAGATGCTGTTCTACAAAAGAACTGTCGAGAATACATGATTAGGTTCGTGGAAAATCTGTTTTAGCCTTCGGTCTTACCAGGGTTAATATATTCGCATAAAAATAAAATAATAATTAACGTCGCGCATAAGACAATATCGCGTAAAAACAGAAACTAGAGCTCGGAAAAAATACGCATTAACATTAAATCGAAATTGCCGTCGGCTCGCACAGCATGCCACCTCATTTTGCATGAAATTAAATCGGTCTGACAGGAAGTGCAACAATTAATTTCGTATTTATGTGCGCACAAGATATGACCGACTCACTGTTGTTGCGAAACATTCCATGATCCATTTGATCATTAGTTTCAATCAGCTAAAATGTCTTTCTCTGTTATTTTAAATTGAAAGACGAAAGACCAAGTAATTTAAAACTTTGTATACCCTTTTACTGTCGTACACTTATTATTATTATTAAGTCCTTACTATTTAAGTACTTATTATTTATTAAGTCCGTTTGGCCTAGAATGGGCAGAAAAAATATGATTTCTGATACGTACTTTCGATATTTAATTAATCGATTGTCAATCACTTTGAAAACATTACGAAATCTAAATTTAAGATTTCACAGAAACGTATCTGAAGAGTTAAACTAAAGGATTTTAATTCGATCTTTTTCATTAAAAAAAAAAACACTATCACCTGACAAGAAAGATGGCGGGGCATTTAAGGACAAGCAGGAAGAATCGAGGAATCGATTCGAGGAAACAGAAGCTGTAACCGCCATGTAATCCAACCGAAATTTGTGACTCAATTAATCTAATACGCACCACAAGTGGTGGTCCGCCGGTAAAAAATATGGATAACAGGAAGAATTCGAAAGCTGGAGTGACGTATCAACAGGGTGTCCGAAGTGGCAATGGCGAGAGGTTATGCTAATCGGGCGGGCATTTCTAATATGGGAGAAACCATTGAATATAAATATTCATCGATCGATGCTGAACGATCCGATGTGCATTCGAAAAACATTCATTCATCAACAGATTTTAACCGATGCCACGAGGAGATAATTTTTGCAAGTCTTTCGCCGTGTCTCGACGATTCATCGCCACGAATCCGGACAAGTAACATTGTAATCTATACGATCTGGAATAAACAATGGAAAAAAACTCTTAAAACGCGGTAAAAGTTTAACGAACTTCAACGTACAGGTCCGGATAAGCAATTAATTCCCAGAAACATGATCTCGCATAAAAATCCACAGTTTACAATCCTTAATAAGCACTCAGGATTTATCAGTCATTCTCTAAACACAAGAAAACGCATAAAATTCCGAGCGGAACGTCTCGTCTTATATCGCTTCGAGGTGCGTTAAAAACTGAAAAATCCTGCATTTTTTTAAACAACGAAACTGTCGTTCTTTTTTTCGAGTTTATCGCGCGGGCTCCAGATGGTATATCTCATTTTTTGGACGCATTACCTTCGGACGGTGTCAATGAGCATAAATCACTGGTACAAACGGCAATTAAACTAAAGTCGAAAAATATGCTGATCAAATGACCATGGTCGTGTCGCGGATGCTTTAACAACCGGAATAAAAAGGTGGAAAAAAATAGCTGCCGAGACGAAAAAGCAATAGAGGGCGACGTCTACATTTATGGCGTGGCATTTATGTGGCCTTTGATACCCCATTGTGCGGTCATTGTGCGACAGGTTTCCCGAATTGGCAGGCCTTGAGTCTCGCGGAAATGATCCATGATTCGGAACTGGTTCGAGAAATCATCCGGAATTCTAGCTACGCTTTTCGCGAGCCTAGTCAAAATTATCGCGAAACCGGTTGACGAAACAAAAATCCGGATCGCGACCAGTTTCGCAAAAGTCCCGGCGAGAACGACTCGGAAACAATCGTTCCACTGAACGTAAATTATTCATGCTTCTCTAAGTACGTACACTTGCTCCTTTCCCGAAGCTTTGTTTGTGTTCGTAATTAGTCTCCGTCGCGACAGCATTTTATGCTCGGACTCTCGAAGGTTTACTTTCGAGTTACATGCAAAACCGAGCCTTTCTTGCAGAACCTCCGGCTGGTAGGGGCAAATTTAATTAGGCAATTAGCGCCGTTTTCATACAAAGAGGAATAGCTCTCCCATAGCGTATCGCCGTTTCGTCAGTCACCACTTTTTGCTACATCTGTTGCAGACTGTGGCATACAGGACTGTTTTAGGTATTTTCCTCGCCCGTTCCTCGGTTCACGTTGACACGGTTTTCACGGATATTGCACATCGTTTTACATACCACACAATTTTTTATTTCTTTACGATTGCGCCGCGATTCTATGCACAGTGTTTGCCCTACTTATGTCCCAAATGCCTGGTGGATTAACACTTTGACTGCCAAACTAGAAAACCAAAGCCAGTTATTTAGTGAGATAAAGATTGAAAAAAATTAAGCGTATGACATTGAGTGGTCCTCCAATTGTCTTGCATTTTACAGATCCTAATTGAATTTGGTACAATTAATCTATCAACGTAAAAATTTATTTTGAAACCTGGACAAATAATTCCGTCACCCAGACTAAAGTCCCAGAAACAAGAGTACGAGAGGAGATTTTGCTGAGGAAAAAATTGCCAAATTATTTATTTTTCTCCGCCAATCGAACACCGAGGAGCAAACCAATTTGATGATATTTATGAAAATGGTGCGACGTATTGTATGTTGCGAGGCAAAAAAAGCATTGATACTGGAATGTGCGCACGAGATCATTGTTTTTTTTCACCATCGGACGAGTTTTCCAGATTATTCCAAAGGAAGTAAACAAATCAGTCGGCAGACAAGACAAAATTATGATTTAATCGGGTAGGCGTTCCCATTCGTATTGACACGTTGATGAATGTGTTGGCTATACTCTGTGTGTGCTACTCGGGACTGGATTATTACGATACGCTAGTCGATCCGATATTATTCAACGGAGGATTGCTGACGTATTACTATGTACGACGGGAACGTGCTATTAATCCGCGTGAACGCGAAAACCTTGTGCACCGACGCGGGGAAATTTCCTCGCGATCGGTGACGTTACAAAGAAAATTTTTCTACGATTTTCTGCGAAGGCAAACCATGGATCCTTGCGCCTAACGGCACAAGAAAGGTCGGAAGAAATTTTATGGCAATTAGAGAAGGGGGAAATTTCTTGTAGAAGGCCTATTCCAATAGAAACGGAATATAATAAAGATCTGCAAACGAAGAATGAAAAACTTTTAGCGCGTACGTAAATCTGCAAAAAGTAGTTTATCAATTTTCTATACAGACCCTGACAAAAATGGTGAAACTACAATTTCTTTAAATTTTCTTCTGCGTCAATTTTCTTCGTCATCTACTAAACTAATCCTTTTAACTTCTCAGCAAAATTCGAGTAGCTTGGTCCAATATTAACACGTTGACCGCCATGTCACCCATATATGGGTGATGGAATTACTTGTTCAGGCTTTAAAATTAATTTTTACGTTAATATATTCATTGTACCAAATTCGATTAAGATCTGTAAAATGCAAGAAAGTTGGAGAACTACACAATATCACACATATAATTATTTTCAATTTTTATTTCATTAAATAAATTACTTTGATTTCATGGAATTCTTGAGCTTTCTTGTTTGGCGATCAAAGTATTAAACGAGCTGTTGTCTTTCGAAGAGCGCCCGTATATCAACGAGCAACTGTATATAGTCAAAAAATAAACGAGTAAAATAGCCGGGAAGAAACAATGGAAAGACGAGGGAGCAAACCCGTCGGCATTCGTGCAACGAGCTTAAAGTATGGGACACGCAACTCCGTTAAAAAAGTTTTCGCCTTAAGGCCACTTCACATATTTACAATCTGGTGCAATCCTTTTGGAGTTTTACTGCGTCTTTTACTGCTTGAACGTGGTACGTAGGATGCAGTTCATTGAAATAACGCCTGTATCTAATGACACACTATTTGCGATAAATGTTTGCCAGTTATTTATGACTGTACTAGGAAATTCCAAATATTTATAAAAATCTATTTTTGAAATATTTAATTCCAGAAAGTATCTAAAAATTGCATGTGTCTTCGAGGTACGTGCAATTGCAGATCTAATTATTGTATAAAAATTGGCGATTTTATATTTTCGGTGGTATTATGATTCCAGTAATATGCCAATTTTAATTCTTGAGATGCGATTAGACGTCTTAGGTTAATAATAACATATTAACGTATCGTTTTTAACCCTAGATAACCAAGGTATCGTGCGTGGAAATGACGTCGACAACTAAAAGCAGGAACATACTTGAGCTCTTTTTGTTCGACAACAAAAACAGTTTACCTTATAGAGAAACAAGTTCCATAAAACAAAGACATTGCATTTGGCATTGACTTCATCGGATAAAACATTTTGTATCCGGTATCACTAGACTGCGGATCTTTATGCAAAATAAAACTTTACTGCATCAGTTGCAAGAGGCAGGAGCAAAATAGAAATTTATGTCTTCCCTTAATCATCTTGAAAACTTGGAAATAATATATAGATGTTCTTAAATTCTTTTAACCTTTGTACTAGCTCAAATAGCTTAATTACTTAAGCCACTTAAGTTGATCGTAAATGCATAAAATCCGCAGTCCAGATATCACAAAATTCAAATTATTCGATTGTCATTTTTACGACAAGCTTCTTATCTTAAATGCTCGAAATACATTTCAGAAGCAATTGCAATTAGCTGATTACTACAACAAACATCGTGTTCCGACCACTAATTAGCAACAATAACACTTGCCCTGACAAGTTCGGATAAGCGATTTCGGTCAGTGACTCCAATGATCGCAAATATTTACATACTTACGAGGAATCATACACGAAACGATATTTGATATCTGTCCGCACTATATAAATACGAACACCGAAGATTAACGTTAAATCGCAATAATTGCGTTCATCTTTAACGATTAGATACGGTTCGACTTCCGCAAAAAGAACAAAATACAAACCTTAATGAGATCCATTAACGCGCTCCAAGAAATAATAACTATGGATCACGTTATATGGATCATCTGTAACCTGTCATTGCATACTTTATACAAACAAACAAAAATGATTAGGAATAATGTCCTGCGTGGAAGTGTGGTGACGCACGAAACTCGATAACGAATAACATAATCTGGAAGGAATTCAGGCGTTCAAAACGTCGCAAATTTGCTTGCCAAACGAGCATAAACGCGCGTAAAGAAATTCCTGCTACACTTCGATGGAAGTTTCATAAATTAGGCTGCACGATAAAAATAACTAATACACGGATGAGCAAAGTTGTGAGATATAACAATCTGTGACGAGTAGAACAAGTGCCACTGTGTTGTTATACTATCTTGTGCTATTGCATCTCTTTCGAGAATTGTACATTCTACGCATGTTTGTCATGAATGCATAAAATACGTAGCGACAAGCCACTGCTACAACAATCGAACATGATGCTTTCTCTAATCTACTCGTCGAAAAGAGACATCTGTCGAAAAGGAAACACTATAATTCAATCTACTAGTTTTCAATTCGTTACCCTCGAAACGGCGACGCAACTCGAGCATCCTCGCGGAAGACTTGGTTGTTAGTGACCGTAAACAAACTGTCAACAAAGCTAACCAAGTGAAAACATCGGACAGTACCGAAGGGATCGGGAAAATCGGTGAACGTGACACGGGACATCCCCTCGAGAAGTTGGTGCACGTTCCGTTGACCTTTGATCGTTGCAATCTCGCGGCAGTGCAATTGTTACTGGCCGCGCGGTGCTCCCCGGCTTTTCCACCTGGGACCAGTGATCTTTCTCACCTGTGGTGGGGCGCCGGTCCAGGTCACCGATTGGCGAACGGTCCACGTGCTGCACGCGGTCGCTCGAGTGGGGGCCCTGCAATGACTCTAACATAATTTTTGAACTTCCACCGACCCGCGTTTTCATCACTTTTGCACAGAAGCGCACGCGGTACGCACCGTTAGGAAAGTATACATAAACACCGGGAACCGGAGAGAGCTCGCATAGTCTCTCGGCCGCCAGTTACCGAATAGCACCGCTCTCCTGGAAGAAGATCATTAGAAAAGTGAACTACGAAATAAAAGAGAAAACTATAGCACCTTGAACGGTGCTGGTACCACCGAGGATCCGATACTAATCGAAGGTAACAGACACCTGTGATCTATCGGGGACCAAGCACAAGGAAACAAAACCTAGAAGAATAGACGCCGCCGAGAAAGTGTGAATCGGATTTCTTCAGGAGTGTCTCGGAGCCTCGGTTTTCACACGAGACAACTGCGGGCCGGTTTTAATTCGCGGATCGTTTCGCGCGCGAATGCTCTTCGGGGTCTCTTCCGTAAACAGCAGAACACCGATCGACGACCAGTTTCTTCTGTTTCGCGACCGGTCTCGCAAACATTTTCGTAACACCGCGCCGACAACCGTGTGAAATTCCACCGGCCAACGAATCGAAACGCGTCGCGCGCGCGTGCCCCGGCCACAAAAACTCTGACTCCGATAGTCCGAGAGTGAAGTGTCGCACGATGAAGGACTTCGTGATGATATGGAACCGATTCACCGGCCGACGGTACTCGACCGTCAACACCAATCAGAACCAGAGCGACTCGAGCGAGTCCGACGAGATGACGATCGCCCAAAAGACCAACACCATCAGGAGAAAGTCATCGGTGGTCGTGAACCGCTTGTTCAATGCGGCACTGTCGCCGGTGCACTCGACCGACACCGAGAAGTGCCCCAAGAGTAAGTAGATCGATCGACTCTCGCGGTTTTTGCGGCTTCGTAAACAATTACGAACGATCGTTGCTCGTCTGTCGGCCTTTTAACACGCTCCGTGCCGGAATTCTTACGCTTATGACTCGTGTATCACCATACATTTAATACAGTAACAGTGATAACGATCGAGAAAACGTAAGCATAAAATTTTCTGGCGTTTAAAACACAGTACGAAGCAATGCAAAAATTTTTATCTCAATAAATTGTCGACGCATCGCTATTAGGATGAATTGTTTTGCTTATGACACGTGTATCACCTTATATTTAATACAGTAACAGTGATAACGATCGAGAAAACGTAAGCGTAACATTTTGTACCGTTTAAAACACAGTACGAAGCAAAGCAAAATTTTGATCTTAATAAATTGTCGACGCATGTGATATTAGAATGAATTATTTGCTTATGACTAGACTGCGGAATCTTTATGGGCAATAAAAACTTTCTGCCTGAATTGCAACAAGCTTGGGTGAAATAAATATTTAATTTCTTGTTAAATGTGCTTAATAGGTTGAAAATTATAGAATCGTATATTTGAATACTTAAAATGTTTTTACTGTCATAAATTAGACCTACCCATTTGTATCATAAATGCATAAAATCCGTAGTCTACTCATGACATACATATGTATCACCACATATCTGATACAGTAACAGTAATAATGATCGAGAAAAAGTAAGCATACAATTTTGTACCGTTTAAAACACAGTACGAAGCAAAGCAAAAATTTTTATCTTAATTAATTGTCGACGTTTAAAACGACGTCGAAAATTGTAGCGTTTAAAATACGGAACAAAACAAAGCAAGAATTTTTATGTTAATTGTCGTCGCAACATTATGGGGCGTGTGCGACATACAGAACGTGTTAATGGAGATTTCCAGAGCGGTTTGCCTATTTCGTTCCGAGTGGGTGGGCAACGATTTTACCGAACGCAAATATTCGATCCTCAATGTACCGGTTTTTATTGAACCTAGAAATTCCATTATAGTAAATGATGATGATAAAGCCAATTCGATGAGCCTAGTTGTGGAAGAAAGCGTAAAGCATGGGGTTAACGCCTTGGAAAACGTGTTACCTCAACCATGCTCTGCCGTATAATTAAGATACCTACACTTTGCGATGGTATCGTGACGCATTTCGAATAGAAATACATTTCTTTAACACTAGATTTCCGGAGCACTAAAAACGACTTACATAACTTTATTAAAAAACGTGTTTATTCTTCGCAACTTTTAATACGCGTCCAAGGAAAATCAATTTCTTCATAATCTCGGTGATGCTGAATCAAAAAACTCGTAGTTCCAGTGTTAAAAAATTATTCTCGCGTGTTTCGCTGAACCTTGCACTCTCATGCGAGAAATATTTGTGTTAATGTTCGTGTGTGGAGATTGAAACTGGTGATTTAAAAAATGTTCGACCACGTGCAGACTACTTAATTGATTATTAAGCAGCAATTATCTTCGATGTTTGATTTACCGAGTAACAGATATGAGTATTGCAGGCTCGTTCCAAGGATGTGAAGAAGTACATGCACGAAAGTAAATGTCGCCCGCCAATTCTGTTCATTTTCGTTGTCGAGCTTGATCGTGTGACAGATACTACTGGGTCAAGCGCAGGGCCTTGAGTTAATGGGAAATTGATAGCTAACGAGACCTTGTTCGGTTGTCCAAAGTTTATCAACGCGGTCGCAGAACTTGAGCACAGTTTGCACAGCAAAAATATTTGTTCGCTCGCAACGCTCGCGGTTTAGAGAAGAGAAAGCAACGCGTGCAACGTAATCCGCACGGTTTTATGGTCGTTGTACCATCGCTGTTAAGTCACACACGCGGTAACTAGGAACGTCGGATCGCGTAATACGTACACACGCGCGGTTTTGCACCTTAATTATAACGCGAAAAACTGAAGAACTCGTTCCGTCATGCGTCGCAGAGCAAGTTCAAGTTTATGCTCGAGCGTCGCTCGTAAAAACAAAATCATCGTCGTCTAGTTTACCGCATGTCGGAGCAACAACTTTCAAGACATAGCTGGTGCATCAATTGAAAGCCGAGCCTTTGAATCAACTCCAAAACAATTGTTTAACACTTTGACTGCCAAACCAGAACCCTCAAAAATTCCATGAATAGAAAGTAAGTTATTTAACGAAATAAAAATTGAAAAAAATTATATGTATGATATTGAGTAGTCCTCCAACTTTCTTGCATTTTACAGATAATAATTAAATTTGGTACAATAACTCCGTCACCTACATCTGGGTGACATGGCGATCAACGTGTTAAATAAAATATTATTTAAACTGTGACTCCATTGAAGTCGCCAGTGCCTCTCGCAATGGTAGTTTGCTCGCACAAACATACGCGTATAAATTTCCCAGGGTTAACTTGTTTAGCGCTAACGCAGATGATCGTGCAATTATGTTAAATCTCCTTCAATTATATGAGCAACTGGAGCATTTCAATTTAGTAGGTTGCTGACGATTACTCGTTGGCTCTCAAAACCATGATTAACGGTCAAGGATTTCTAAGTAAACTTTTTGGTAGCCCGAAATGAGCCCGAACGTGATTTATCGATGCGTTCTGTTTAGAATCTTCCGGGTAAAATATTGATCTCCTTTTTGAACGTTCCAGTTCCAAACGTTCTCCAACAATGAACGAATTAACCGAAATTACCGAATTAATTTTACGTCGCGTTACACAATCCGAACACGGAATTCGCATACTCTCGCTCACGTTTCAAGCGTCTTTACCGTCGAAAATACGCGGAACGCGACCGTTAATTGCTTCCTGCTTTATTTTCGCGTACGTTTCGCAGTAATTTATCAAGAACGCTCCAGTTGCTGCGCAAAAATTATCGAAACGCTGAATCTGATAACGTTACGTACGTAGCACAAGTATTACGGGAGAGAATTATGATGCACATTGCAACCTATCTGCTGGCCGTTTCGCGAGTCTACCTGCATTATGCAAATGCGCGCTTGTTGTTATACCGTCTTTCTTTGTATTCCGCGATTTTCGCCGCTTGTTGCACCTTTACAATAATCGTTTGTCTGGTTTTCAAATCGCATTTGCGAACCTACGTTAACATTGCCGAATATGACATAGGTTTAACGGGAAATATCGTTTAACAGTAAGTTTACGGGACCCGTAAAAATTGTAAGAACTAATATTAATTCACGAATTATTGCAAGGATATTTGAAAAAAATTTATTTCCCTGGGTATATGTTATAACAAATGACTAAAGATTTTAAATTTAGCACTTTCAGTGCTTCGTAAACCTAGAAATTTTTAAGTAGAAACATTCGCAACTTTTTTGCGTGATCAAGCAGAAAAGTCTAAGGTGATTTTTTATATCTCTTTTTCCCTACCTTGTTCAAAAATTCATGATTCGAAAACACACGCGCGCACATGTGGAACACGTTCGAGAAAGTGATGCGCAACTGTTCTTCAATCGGATCATTCGCAAACGAATTCATCCTTGAGGGCAATATCACTGGCCGATTTGTGTCTATGTCAAATGTCAGTGTTTTCTGCGACTAATAGAATATTGATGAAGATATTAATAGTTTACGCACACCAGACGCGTCAGAAATACAAGAAACACATTTGTAATATACATTAAAACGTGACGGCAATTCATTTTTTCACGATAAGTGTCCGATACGGGAAACGGTGTCACCCAATTTAGCTGTCACCTTCATTCCCGAAGGACAAAACCGAGCGAGAGTGAACTGTGATAAATCGGTATCGAACAAAAGCTATTTCAGTGGAACAAATTCAAGGAATAACAAAGTCGTCGGAACAACACGGAAATTTCATTCAAATTAATAATGGAACAGAATCTGCATTCAGTAGATGCATATTTTGTTCGAAAAAACATCGCGGGTGCGGTCAACAAAGCAATTACGATACCATTCGAGCCGAGAACAAAGGAAAGGTAAGGAGAGTACGTCGCGTCGCGTCCCCATAAGAAGGTTTCAATGAAGCAATAAAAAACCGGCTCGCGTTGGCCATGCTAATAACGATCATCCTTCCTGGACACACGCGTAGAAGTTCCGCGAGACCATAAAATCCTCGAATATGAAAAGTTTCCTTCTTCGTGCGACGCCTTGAACTCCTACACACAAATTAGACCCGCGAAACTCTTCGTACGCTACTTCATAAACGAACTAAATTATGATCCTTGCTGTGCGAGTGAAAATATCTACACTAACTCGCGTTCAAGGTCGTGAGCACACTGCAGATTTCATGCACTCGTGGCAAAAATGGACAGGTTAAATACGAAACTAAAAGGATCGAAGAATTTAAGAATATTTTCCAGTTTCTCAAATAATTAGAAAAGAAAATACCATTTCATTGGAATTTCTTACAACCGACTTGGACAATTTTTATTTTACGCAAACAACGAAGCTAATTTCAGTAAAAATTCATCAATTAACGAAATCTGCAGCATAGTCCAGTACAATGAGTTGGCGCTAAGTATCAACGAAATCCGATCGATCATGGTGCACCAAACGGTTTCTCCGGAACGTTATACTACCGTGATGGGACCGTTAACAGGATTTGCAATCGCGAGTTGCTCGATAACAAATTCAACTGCATACAAAATTAACGCGTCGAACGGACTGTCCCGGTATCTATAAATAAACAGTTACGATCCGTAGATTGGATTACGGCTATTAAATTTAATGTGCTGAGATATGGTTGAGACTTTAGATCAGTGTTTCCCAACATTTTCTGTGCCGGGTCCCACCTAAGCATTTCTAACATTCTTATGCCCCCTATATACACATAATTTTTAATATTCCAAAAATTGAATTGTTCACTGAAGAAACTTATATGAACTCTGGACGAGCCCATTTTTTAATTTCCCACCTTAACAATCAAGTGTCCCACCTAAGCCTTTCTAACATTCTTATGCCCCCTGTATATACCTAATTTTTAATATTCCAAAAATTGAATTGTTCTGTTGGGAAAAATTGAAATGTTGGGAAACACTGTTTTATCTTGGATAACAACAAATGGATTTATCCCGTTTGTGTCCTTGTAACAACTTTGCCGAGGGGTGCAACACACGGTGTGTTCGTGTGTGTCGTGGATAGGCGGAAAACAATTGCTCGCAAGAAGTCGAAATTAAGGAAACGGAGATTTCACGTAGAAGGCTTTGTTTTAGACAAAAAGCGACTTCGAAAATTCATCACGTACGTTAACCGAGTCTCGACTTAACGGACCTCTGTATATACAGCTTCTGTTCGTGTTTATATTTGCAAATATGGTCAGCGTCATGACTTGCTTCCTGTCATTGCTATTATCCTACTTAGCTGCCATCGGACAGCATGATCAACATTTTGAATAGTTCCTACACTGGTAAAGCGAGCCTTAAATAATTGCCCTGATCGCATCTGTAAGTGCATTCCATAGTAGTCGGTGTAGAAATAAGAAGACCGACGAGCCAAGTCAGATAGAAAAATTATTAGCAAATTTTTATTTAATTTTCTGTACTGGAACACCGAGTGCATTGAACTAAAGAATATTTCATATCTGTCCTTGCTCGTTTTTAGGTTTGTTCTTGTTAAAAATAATTTGTGCTTAAATTTTATATACTTTTGAAATATTAATGAGTTCAATGAATATTGTGGGACCAGGAGTAGTTCGCAAAAATCGGAATCGAAGAGAGAAATATTGAAAATAAATTTAACGTTAACAGTTGTAGGTTACAGTTAATTTAGATAATAAAAATACTGACAACGGACAGATCCGTATTTCGAGTTCATTGTCTGTACTGGTTATTCGTAGCAGGTGCCATTTCTATCGTCAGTTCGACACACCGACAGAATGCATTAACATACACGATTTGCGACGATATTCGAGATGAGTCATACTATCGAAATCGGATCTATTAGTAACCGTGTCCCGCAGACCTAAATAATGTCTGTCTCTTCAATTACAACTAACGTGTAAACAATCGTACCAGTTCAACGTAATTCGATTATCAACGTTACAATTTGCGATCAAACGGTTCCAGATAATTATTCCGAAAATACACAAAACCGAGATCAGAATAGTTTTTTAAGCGAGCAAATGGCTAAACAAATGATAAATTATTAACGAAAAATTATTGTACCATTTTTGCACAGTTTTCTTTCTCTGGTGCCTCGTTCTCTAATCATTTGTCTTCATTAAAAATGATTTACCAACGCCAATCATTTGTTACATACTAATGCGAAACCTGTTGATTCAGATGTGTTTTCGCATTTATTTTCCTTTTGGCAAGAAAAGATTCAGGACAAGATTGACAGACGCTAAATAGGGGATAAAAATTAACAATACGAAACGCAACGGTACGGAACCTTAGCACCCATGATTAGAATCTGTGACGAAAGGGAGTTTATGCACAACGATGCATGAGTCCCGCAAATAATTTTTCGTTACGCAGCAATGGCATTGACATCGGCTGTGAAAACAACTGACTGTGTCGATCGAAACCGGTTCGCTGTGGCAAAATGAGGGAAAAACAACCGATCAGAAATTTCTAGATCTTCTTACGCGAGTTTAACGCTACCGTTTAGGGTATCCAGCCTGATCTTTGCATAGGGCGTTCCAAGAATGGTGTTCGACCCACAAATTTATTTCTTTAAAAATATGTCCATCGTACCCTGTACAAGGTTTAGTAGATACTAAACTGTTAAAGCTGAAGGACGAATATTATAGAAGATATTATTCCTTCGAAAATAAAGATTCCATTTGAGAGAAAAAATAATATATTGGACAGTAAAGTTTTCTTCGAGAAATTCTTCAAAAAAAAAAGCAAATAAAATATGTTTTTAAATAAATGCAGTTAAAACTGGATTTTAGTCTCACACTCCCCAGCTGTCGAATGAATTTTTCTAGTCGCGTGACTTTTTTCGTGGCATAAATCTGTGACGCGATTGAAGGAACAGCCAGACGACGGGACGCGCTGGGAAATTACAATGTCTAAAACACGTCTTGTGTAGAGCAATAAATTTGTCTTGGACAAACAAAAAACGAGACAAAAAACGTGCTTAAAATCGTAATTAGAAAGTCAAATTTAATCTCGCGTTATCAATAGAATCAGCTGATTAAGGCAGCGAGTTATGCCGGTTCGATGGGAACGTTGGTATGTAAACTGTTCTCCCTTTTATCTCTCTGATCCATATTTTGTTTCGTAATTTGCGTACAGAATCTCTTAAATTTATACTCTTCGCTTAAAGGAGTACTTAAAACACATTATTTACAACCTGTTCAAACTACTAACACACATCACACACGATTACACATTTTTTACTTGATTCCTTTATTTACATTAATGTATGATATTGTACCAAACATTAAAATCTGCAAAATTCAAGAAAGTTGGAAGACTGCTCAATATAATATATTTAATTTTTTTCAATTTTTATTTCATTAAATAACTTACTTTGATTTTATGAAATTTTTTAGGTTTCTAGTGTAGCAATCAAAGTGTTAATGAATACATTCATGGATTCGCAGTGTCATATAAACAAACGTGCTACACTGTGTGATTACATATTTAGTACGCTACTATAGCACCGCAGAGTAATTCGAGAAACGGTAGTCGAAATTTTCGATCTCGCACACCCCTAATAAACAGCTTTTAATTATATTAAATTGGGAAAGACGTGTTTGATGGCAATCGACTGTTATCAAAATTGAAACAACCACTCCTTGATTGTTAAATTATTTCCAACCTATCTGCCCACCAGAACACTGACAAACGTTACTGCAGGAAAAAAAGACAGTAAAAGACAACCGCAGTATATTATCTCGCAATTGTTTGTTTACCATCGATCCGTCACGCGCGTTAATCTTAACTGTTCTCGTGTCTTTCCTACTAGAAAAACAAGCACCGTTCCATGCGAAGAAAATAATTGAACATTCCATAGAGTAGGTATAAAAATAGTACGACCGTGGATGCGTAGGTATGTAACCAAATCACATTTCTTATGAAATATATGTGACTAGTATGCATGAAATACTCAGGAAGGGTCCGAAACTTTTGAACCATCCTGTATAGACGGTTCGCCTAGCAGGATCCTTAATTACCTTACACGCTCGGCTCCTCTCAGTTGATTCTTCGTACACGGCACGCGTCACCGGTGTTTTGCCGGCTCCTTGATAGCAAGATACGATGCAGTCTTCGCTCAACTACAAGTCACTGTCGTTCTACCTGCAATAACTTTAAAACTACTATTGTAATTCTCCGCGTAACCTCGGTTTCGCACCGGCGATCATTCTGTCGCGGCAGAAACGCGGAACAAGGAGGTATTATTCGATCGATAAGGATCACAATGGCCGCCGACAGGAAAATCACTTGCTAATGGGATGGCGACCTTAACGGAAAAAAAATTTTCTTGGAAAAAAATCCACATGACAGATACCTCAGCAATTGTTAGGTATGGTCAAGTTCCGTGACTGTATCGATCTCTCGAGATGAAATAATCAAATACATTCAGAGCAGCAAGCTTCATCGATCCTAATAATAAATTGCCTAATGACTTTTCGGTGCGTCGTCGTCGTCGTCGTCCGTAACCCTAACACATTACACTCTAACCTTCGTCGTCGGCACAACTTGTGACACGCTTGTGCAACAGGGACATGCGCACACGCTTGAAAATGCCAAAGTGAAACTTCGTAATTTGATCTTTCGTCGCTGGCATTTGATACATCCATCGGAATGCTAATCCGACACAAAGGCGTGGAAGAAGTCCGCGCGCCCCCGACCCCAAAACCGCGAATTACAGAAATATTAGGGGTACCCATAGGTAATCAATTATTTGCAAAGAATTTGTTTTGTCTTTAGTTCCGTAACGATCGTTGAGGAGGAAACACGTATTCTTTTGCAGTTTTCGGTAAAGCAGCCTGTGTGGAAAACATTCTAAAAAGTATACTTAATCACCTCTTGATTGTCGCCTGTACAGTTTAAAAAACATCCACGTTTGCATAAACACGTGCAATTTCGCGATTCGAAAGGAACAGGGGAAAGGAAAGAGCGCCATGGTAAAAGAACTAATTTCGCAAACTATCATTAGGCAAAAATTTCAAAACAATAACTAGGCATTATTACACGCGTCGATACCTCTGTATCTGTGTGTATGTGTCTATTGCCTATGGTCGTTGCTTATGTATCTCATAATTTTACGACCATCTCGTTGCACACGAAAATACAGCTTGCGCATTCTGGCTCGGGGTTTTTTTAGTACTTTTTGGACATATACCTTCGACGGTAGCCTAAGTATACCTTGCCGAGTTCCTTCGGCAATTGCTGAAGGAAGTGGAACAATGCTACTCCATATTTAGAAGGTTTTTATTTCCTGCGTTTGCTATCTGATTGTTTGTCCTAGAGGGAACGAGAAAATCATCGGAGAAAACGGAACTGCGATTGCACAACGTCTTGTCCAACGATATCATAGTTAAAGTTCGCAGATTTCTATGTATTTCTGACATTTTCCGAATCCCAAATTTAATTAAATTCCATATTCAAGAATTCAGTTCAAAGACGTGCAAATTATTCGACACCAGCTGCAAAAACCGGTGCAAAGGCACCATAAAAGCTTTTACAGGTATTTTACTTGCAAATATTTGTACAATTACTTCAATATTATATGTTATAATAATGACATAACGAACGCCCTAATGTATTCGTAATCAAGGCTCAATTTTTCTATGTTACTATATTTTTAGCACATGAATACACAATCGAGAATACCTATAAGAAATTCTAAGTGTTCTTCATCGTGCCGACAGCTCACTTTTTATTTAAAGTATTATAAAATCGTTGCGAAAAAGCCATATCGAAAAAATTCATAAAACTGCACAGAGTTGTCTCGCGAGTACATTGCGTCTGATCATGACCTACCGATACTACTTCTTATAGACACTAATGGATGTGATCCGGACAGGTTTGAAAACTCATTTTTCTTGATAGTTGTACAATGAAGATCATTCGTAATTATCTGGTTCTCCGTTTACATGGCATGTATTTCCATAAATTATTTTAACATGAGTCCCCAACACGTTCACAACATCTTTCTTGTTGTGTTCTTGTTTGTTGACGTTTCGTGCAATGTTTCAAGCACGTTTATTCCTGCTAACATTTTCACACTAAATATCATCAGCGAATATGATCCGTACTCGCTTCAGATACTTCGGTCTAAGTAGAATGCTACCTATAGTGCAAATCAATAATGATTGAATCTACAGTGACTCACAATAATATTCGAACGCTTTTAAAAATCGTATAACTTCGTTAATATTGGACCATACGACAGATGTGCAAAACGTACTTTTTAAATCTTTAATATAAGCCCGCATAAAAAGGTTGTAAAATACAACTTTCAGTACTTATTCTGTAATTTCATCCAATTGTAATTTAAATCAAACAATTTTCTCACGTTATGTAGTGATCCAATTGTTCTAATTTCTAAAAAAAAATTCAAGTAGTATAGACCAATAATGACAAAGTTATGCGATTTTTAAGAGCGTTCGAATATTAGTTGGAGTCACTGTACCTTTACATCGAATTAACTGTTCGGGCGCTAGAGTTTACTTATTTATTGCAGCCGATCGAGGTTCCACAGTACCATAATTGCTAAGACCCGCTTGCAACAATATCGTAAAGATTGTTACCGCAACGAATGCCGGTAGCGAGCGAGTTAGCAAAATCAGATCAGGAAGTTGCACGCGTTGCTCGTAGAGTCCCGATGCACCTGAGTGCACCTGAATCCCCGTGGCGTGCATAATCTAAGAAAGATAATCGCCGGGCACATATGGTGTTCCTGGTCTCGTTACCCAGCAGTTGTCAGGATTCGCGTCAGGCCCGCGACGGGCCCGCGACTCTGAAAAGGCCGCGCGGCCCGTCCGGTCTTGTGCAACACGGCGAGCACGTGCCTCTAGATTTATTTACCTTGTGCAATCGTATTGCGCCGGCCGTTGTTATTAAAAAAATCCATAAACCGCCGAGCGATACAAAGCCGCGGGCACCGATCGTGAAAAAACGCAACGGGATGCGACACGCGTCGCGTGCTGTGCCGACGACGCGAGTTAGGCTACCACTTCTAAAATCACGTCATCCTTCGGAAACTAATCGTTTCGTTAATTGAACGCCAGGACCTTCTCGTTGCGCCATAGTATCCATACTGTTGTACAGTGTTTAACAGTGACAAAATTAGTTTTATCACTATTATTTATTATTTAATAGTGATAGAAGTCCCAGAAATATCCTCACTACCTCGGGGTATACTCTTTGAGGGGCCTAGAAGCTCGAGTGACCTTGCTCGCCGAGTGTAAGATCGTGTGAATTAACACTAGATTTATCAGACCAGTCAAAATGACTGATTTGCAATTTCAATTCAAAATTCCTACTGCATGCAACATTTTTGTTCCGAAACGATATCTTGCCTTTTGTAGCCATAACTAAAGAATCAGTTTTATGAACTTTATATTATTTTATATGTGTTCGTAACAAATGTATTTTTTGTTATTGACACGTATACCAGTACCATTCAAAATGACTGTCATTCTGACTGGTCCTGGTCTTTACTGAACACGTTGATTGCCATGTCACCCATATGTGGGTGACGAAATTATTTCTCCAGGTTTTAGAATGAATTTTTACGTTAATATATTCATTGTACCAAATTTGATTAGGCTCTGTAAAACGCAACAAAGTTGGAGAGTCACTCAATATTATACATTTAATTTTTTTCAATCTTTATTGCATTAAATGACTTACTTCGATTGTATGGAATTTTTGAGGTTTCTAGTTTGGCAGTCAAAGTGTTAAATAGCCGGTAAATCTAGTGTTAAAGAATAGTATCTCCTGGCCGATATATGTCCCAGCTGGACCCGTGTTTTGGACAAAAATCGAGTAAACACTGTATAGTACAACTTTGTTGGCTTTCGTTACGTCTTCGTGAGTGTTCGTAATCGAAAACCAGGATCTAAAAATTAGGGTGATTCCGGGGACACCCGGACGGATGACAGTGCTAGACAGGAGTCGTGAACCCTCGCAGACACAACTGCAGCGATAAATTGCACATGGTTGCATGCGAATGTGTCGGATGGCTGCCGACGATGAATCTGCTTAATGGATACGTGTTATCGCTCGTATTAAGTGGAGTGCGACCAGAAGGGATCGGCCGTGATCCATTAACGCTCGGAGATTAAGGAAGATCTTGCGTCTACGCGTAGAAAAATCTCGACGCCGGTTTAGCTTCAATTAATCTTTATGGTTCGTAGAGTACTCTTGTCGAGCGGCTTAGAGAAATTATCGGATGCTAATGGGGTTATAACACGGATAAGCGTACGTTGCACCGCAGTAAAATGTAATAAAGCAATTCTGCTGTTTCTTCGGTGACATGCTGTTGCTTTTACAACGTGGAAAGCTGCATGAGAGATTTTTCCAAATCCATAAACTTGATCATTTTATTAGATTTTACAGTTACTCGCTAGTTTTGGAATTTGTTAATCTTAGCACGTTGACGGTCGTGTCACCTGTAGTTGGATGACAGAATGTTCTAAAGTAGCTAACGGTCTGCAATTAACACCATATTAACATGCTAAGTTATAAATAGTGTAAAATAATAGCATTAGTCTTTCTAAACGGATAAAACAATTATTAAAATGATAAACGTTGCCATAGCTAGATGTATAATGTAATTATTAAATGCATATATTAATTTAAAAATTATTAGAATCACGGCTGCCCCAAGTCTGTCTACTTAAAGGTGTACCGCGTTTTTGTTTCCAGAGGCAGCGTTTATTATTAGCGAAAAATAGCACGGTCAATTTCTTTCAGCACAATAAGCCATTAAAAAGCGAACGTTGATACGAAAACGTCTTTTTGAACTTTTTCGACCAGAGAAAAAAGAAATAAACGATTCAACTAATCTGCATTTCCTACGCCGAATTAATGCTCCGTCCAAAATTAGAAAATGCATGAGTCCAAAGTGTAGTCGGTGACGTTGCATGAAATATGTAAAAAAAAAAGAACAAAATTATGCTACTCCGTATGCAAACTTTACAGTTTCTGACCTGAATATCAGTCTGCCGGATAATGGCTCATGCGGTGCGGATGGAAAATTTCATGCTTGAATGGAAGCTTCGTGATAAGGCAGTCATTCAAGAATGTGCAACGAAAAAGGATAGAAATTGTGTGCAGCTGGTGTAACAAAATTATCTGAGAATGCGAAAGAGTTGCAATAAGCGAAAGAGGCTACATTTTTACCGAAACAAAAATTCCAAAGATGCTATTGGTAGGAAATATCAAATCTTTAATTCTCATTTGCGCAAAATGAAATCCAAAAATTGAACTCCGTGGCTGACAGTTAACCCTTTGCACTCGAAGCTATTTTAACTCCAAAATGGAACATTTCTTTCGACCTAGAATATTTCTTATATAATAAGATGAAATTTATTATATACAAACAAACTTAATAATGTAAAAAATATTTTGAATAGCGATATAGCAATTTTTAGTGGCGCCTTATAGTCGCCATTCGAGTGCTAAGGGTTAAATCTGTTCGAAGCGTAGAAAAGGATGCGCACGATTGTTTAAAAGTCGATTATCCTTCCCGTGCGAGCGAAATAAAGAGTTTATGAGAAACTATCAGACCGTGAAACAATTAATTAAGACGCGCGTTTAATTCCACGGCCGATAATCCACTGTTACGAAAGTTGAATAAAATTGATTGGAGTCCGGGCGAATATTTAGCAATTTCCTGTTCCATGTATGGAAGCTGTCGTGCCTCGGGATCCATAAAAATGTCGCGATTTCATGGGTATAAAATATAACGGCGGAGGGCAAATATGCACTTTCTATTGGATAGCGCATTCGCAGTCGCGTCCCGATTACCGTCGGAAAATTATTGCTACATCGTGTCGCACTGCCAGCAATCTTGCAACAGTCGAGAACAAGACGGGGCTCCTTCTGCGAAACGAATGTTTGTCAATCCTAAATCCCTCTCTGTTTAGGATTTTGCATCTACCCATTAAACTCGATGGCCATCGATTCGAAAGGTCGGAAACGATATTCGTGCGATCTACGCGATAGCAGGCGTCGTTTGCACAATACGCGTTCCAAACTATTGCGAAACAGTTGTGTACATCTTTTTGCACCGACAGGAAATCAATGATGATCGTTGAAAGGCGAAAGATGTCTGCCGATCCATTTTTATCGCCCCGCGGCGCATTTTTATTTCGTTCATCTCGAGGTGCTGACAATCGTCAAACATAACTCGTAATCGAAGCGATTACAGTTGATCGCTCGGAGCGAAACAATCGATTATTCTTCGAGCCGCTCCTTTCTTCGGAAAATTAACCGGCAGTTTTCCGTCCGGTAGTTCGAACTCGCATTTCCGTGACGCTCAGGTGTCCGGCATGATTTGCGACGAGAGAGAGAGAGAGAGGTTGCTTAACGGTCACCGATGCAACCGATTACACACGTTCATCGTGTTTCGATGAATCGACGCGTAGGTGTGCGAACCACCGCGAACAATGTTGATGACTACAATTACGAGGCACGTGCCGAATGAAATTCACCTTGGGAATCGCTTCGGTGCGAAAACGCGCTGTTAACGAACTGCGGTGATCCAAACGTAGATCGAGATCTTATTCATGAAATTGTATCGCAAAATCCAGTGGGCTATCAGAGTCGCTTGCATAAATTGAAGAATTCATATTCAAATAATGAAATTCTAAACGTAAATCTAGCTACTCTGAATTTTAGTCGTTTTTGTACTAAACATTGATGTTTGCAAATTATAACATTATTCGTCACATGGTTGAAAAATATATTTTTAGCACTGGGGCTCTGATAATTTGATCATTCATTGCCCATTGTGATTTGAGTCGAGTCTAAATAATTATGACACGTTTGTCTTAAAATGAACTTGGCACCTATAGAGTTATTCTAGTAATTAGCTTGCCGGCCTTAAGCAATTTCCAGACAAACAGTTTGTCTGAGACACAATGGACAACAGACTTATTGTAGCCTGTAAATAAGTCAGAGTGCATGAACTAAACACAGTAGAAATTTAATTAACGTATGTTAATGTAAATTAATGTTTCTTTGTCGCGCTCTAAAAATTCGCACGTGCCCTGAATGCATAATGTTCTACAGTCTACTAACGGCCACTATAAATTTACATGTTTGGTCATGTTATGGCAGATTTAGAGAGTTGGCGTCTGCGATTGTGTAATGCCAACTTTGTTGAACGAGTTAAGATTGACGACACAGGTTGAAAAAGTAGTCGGTTCGGTATGGTTTCCAACAAAAAAATATTGCATACAATTTTCATTATAGTTTCCTAATTACCTTGGTTTCAATTTCTACAAATTCTGCATTCCTCGTGCCGAAATTCGTTTGATTGCATAATCATTGATTGGAGTGTTTTGTTTGAAGAATTCATTATTAAGCATAGAAGTCCGTCGCTCTTAATCAAAAAAGTGATCCAAGGATTTTTTCCCTATCAGGTCGATGAATAAGAAATTAATATACGCTAATATCCGTGATGTGTAACGTATCACGACAAATTTATTCGAACCGAGAATTCCAACAACAACTAACGAAGACGGAAATCTCCATGGAGCGAGCAAATTTAATGAACGCCTCAGCAATCCGTCGCGCTAACTCTTGTTTTCGCGAAATTAACTCGAAAATTACGTCAGAGCAGTGCGTTCTGGATCGAATTGAATATCGAATGATTCTTTTAGATCGTATCGGGAAATAATTATGCCGTAAAAAACTATAATAAGTACTTGATTCGCTACAAAACATGTAAATCAGAGACACAAATTAATTAAAATCAGATCACCGCGCGTCTTTTCTGTTCAGCCATGCAAAACCTATCATTAGTCAATCGGTTATCATGCTAGATTAACATGCTAGACTACTCTATTCTTGTCACGAGAAATCTAATTGATAAATTTCTACTTTTCCTAGACTACAATTTTTACAAAGTAGTCTGCAAAACTATGAATTTGCGTAAAGATGATTCACTTTCAATTAACAAGTCGAATTTCATGATGGATTTGCAGAATACAGACGATACGGTTCTCGGTTAATTAAATTAGTATAATTTTCTGCGACTTTTTCGAGCGGTAGTTTAGCAGTCGACGCGTCAAATATAACGTGAAACATTTCTACCTCAAGTTTGTCGCAGTTCTGACGCAAAACTAAGAAAAATGGCGCCGGGGCGGGAAGCTTCTCCTCGATCTCTTAAAATTCATTATACGCCTCGATGCGCGTACCCGTTCGAAATAAACCGAAGAACCGGAATTCCCGCGCATTCCGCGCATGTCGCGAACAAATTCGGCGAACTATTCGCAACACGTAATATTTTGAAAGATGTCGGAAGTACCGGTCCCGGTGAATAATTCGAGACACATCATCGGTGTGTTCTCTCGTGGGGAAAAAAAAGAACAAAAAGAATTCGTAACATCACGATGATCCGCGGGTTTCGATCGCGTTTTTCGCCGAACGCGACAAAAAGATGGAAAAATCTCGAATCTGTCATGTGCACGTAAGCGTTCGAAAAACTAGATCAACTTTTACGTCTGTCAGCGACAATCATAACAACCGAACGGTGTTGTTAGGTGACATTGCGCTTCCTGTTTCTTCGATCCAATAATAACTCTGAAGAAAAAACTGGAATAAAATTTAATTTCAATTCTCTTCTCCGTTGTCCTAAATTTTATAAAATAATTTATCACATTGGGATAAAACAAGATTAAATTACAATTTCGTAACGGTCACAGTTCACACAATAAACGTGGACAAAATTGCTCGATAAAATCTCTTACCGGCTGGTGTTAAACAGTTTTTTCATTGTTCATTTAGCGTCAACCATTAATTTCGTTACGGTCCAGATAATTTTATAGCCGTTCGTTTTTTTTTCCAAAATTCCCAGACATTTTCCTGCTGATGGGACTGGGATTGTTCAGTCTGCTGTTCGGCTGCGTCTTCTTCGTGTTCGAACCGTACGAGCTGCTGTTCAAGTTGAAGGTTACTTTCGGACCGGGCGGAGAGATTTTCGAAATGTGGAGGAAACCGGACGTGGAGCTCTACCTGAAGGTCTACCTTTTCAACGTGACGAACCACGAGGATTACATGTCGGGCAAGGCTAGCAAGTTGAATTTCCAAGAAACTGGACCCTATGTTTACAAGTAAGCGATCGACTTGCTTCAACTTCGATCGGATCACCTCTCTCACAAAATTAATCCGAAAAGAAACGCGCACGCCAATTTCCATTCGCCTTTAGCACGTTCGTGCACCGTTTATGGTCACGAATATTCACTTTAGAGACGGGGATAACTATTAACCTTTGAGTACCGCGTTTCTCGAAAATGGAGTTATCTTTCCAAGGTTAAAAATGAATTACTCGGCCTCGGCGGAATTTTTAGGCGCCAATTTGTTTTCTGACGGAAAAATGTGTAGAAAATTGGACTAATTGCACCGGTAAATTAATTTCAGGGAGTCCTTCGAGCACAAAGACGTGGAGTTCAATACGAACGGCACCGTAACCGCGAACGTCTATCATCCCTTGCAGTACGTACCGGAAATGAGCAACGGAACCGAGGACGACATCATGATATTGCCAAACATCGCTTTATTGGTGAGTGAAGCAGCTAATCTATATTCAGAAATCCATATTCATCGCGCCAATAAAATTAGCGACTTTTGAGTTTTACGAACATGATTATGCATGCTTGTAGTAACTGCATAATATACCGGAAGCACGATGCTAATCGCCGGTTATTCATATCGGAAAGGAAAAAAAATCCAAAGAAAAATTCTCTCCCGAGAACTTCGAACGCGATGAAAAAAAAAGCAAAATCTGCGACGTCAAATCCAATTAGCGCTCCGTGAATGTTTGTACACTTTAATTAAGGCGAAAGAGCACGTCGTCGACGTCGTTTCTCAGATTCGTCGATTTGTTTGGCAATATATGAATTTCTCGAGGAGATAGAACGGTTTTCATGGTGACTTCCGATAGCTAAATTGTCAAAATGGTTTGCGAATACAGTCATGAATTTCTCAATGCCATCGAAGAACTGACACGATTCTAACGGGATTAGTTTGCAAAGTAAGCGTCCCCTTTCTCCTGCAAGTATGCATTTCGAGTAAAATAACTGACAATGATTGCAAGACGACGGTAGCAAAGACATTGTTCGTGAAATCGTGGGCGCCTTAATAAGGGACACCGTTAAAATAAGAGACGTTCCAACGTTTCGCAACAACTTCCGGAAACATCACTCTTCTTTATCACTGACCCTACACCACGCATTAACGTGCAAACGTTGACGAACGCCGTCGACAGCGAGTTATTGTTTACATACATTTTCACAATAACGCGAGTCCCGTCGGAACGATCGCCAGTCAACCGGCACCGGTATTAACACGTTGATTGCCACACAAAATTCGCTGCATCTCTGCATGATCGTGCGTGGATCATAAACCGGTTCCCATAAAACAGGAGAATCGTGGTTGTTGACCCGTTCATCATCGTGACAATACGCCCGGCGATAATTCACGTAGAAATTGCTGGCTGGTTTTCTATCATTTTACTGCGGCGCTAATAACTACGGCATATCTAATTTGAAAATAAGGCCGAATTAACAATGAAAGATTTGGGAACATTGTATTCCTCTCCGATGCACACCCCGCGACAAAAAGATAGCACATTATACAAATAAATGGTATTTAGCCTTTCAAGTAGTATATTACATTGTTTCTGACCTGTATACTGCGTATTAAGAATAACCAATTACTTCAATATGTTTTAACGCATTTATTAATTGAAGAAACAATTTTATTCGAGAATGAAACGAAAAATCGGTGCGTCAAAATGATAGCACAAATTTCTTAAAATAGCTAAAATATAAGAATATGTATAAAAAAATAGTGTTTTAATATTTCCGTCTTTTGTTCGTATAACTGCCACTAAACGTTTCGGCATAGATTTATATAGTTTTTTAACAAATTTCCTGCTCAATACTGTCCGGTTTCGTTTAATGCAGGTTTTTAATTCGTCAACTTACCTTACCGGAACCTTATCTTTTACCGGAAGCCATTGTTGAAAATTTCACAATATTCACAATTAACACTGGAACACGAACAATCTCAACCACTTGCCGATTTGAACAGATTGGCGTCTTGACGCTGACTGAAAGTACACGATTTTGACTTTGTGCTATCATTTTGACGCAGCAGTCAGCACTACTGTTTACGTTTTCGGCTTAACGTTCAACCTATAAACAAAAAACTACTTACCCTGAACAGATACAACCTATTGCTAACTGAACAGTGATATATAATACGGGAACTGTTTTTATTCGATTATATTTGCGAGAATTAATAAAATTAGATAATGTGCTATCTTTTTTTCGCGGAGTGTAATAACTCCGTCATATCTAATTTGAAAACAATGCCGAATTAACAATGACAGATTTGGAAACATTGTATTCCTCACCGATGTAGCAATCCCCGGTCCCTGACCTTCCGAATTCTACGGAAATTCGCTTGACGATGGAAAAGTGTTTTTTTAAACAAAAGTGTACCGCTCGATGCCACAAGGAAAGTAATTGATGCTGGTATTGGTTGTTTTCGATTTTTTTTTTTTTTGATGATTTGAACGATTGGTTGTTTTGATGAGGGCAATAAAACTTTCGAACGACAGAGAGTACCCGCGATATCGTAAATGTTTATTGCGAGCAGAAATAATCGGCATTGAACAAAGATAGCCAATCGTATCGAAAAAACCATTGTACAAGCCGTTACGGTGTAAATTGGCATAATCCGCAAACATATTAACGGGAATCGCCGATTATATCGCGTTGTTTTGACAGCTGTGACCTAGCCTGTTGAAGGAACGCCGTTAATCGTCGTGTTTGCTTCAGCCTTGTTGCACACGCGAAGGCTGCAAACTTGTCTTGTTACGCGACGCTTTCACGTTTCTGATTCGCAGACAACAGGACGAAATTAATCGCGCCGAGTGGCTCGTCGGTTTTTAATTGAACGACGTTGTACCGTCCCCGCTGATTAATCGCCGACCAACGAAACGATTTCGCCGACTGGATCCTTTTAGCGCGGCTGTGTGTCACGATCAAAGACAACACCCGCCACCAATAACCTTGCACACACGGGGGTATAATTTTCAAACTGCGCCGCCATCACGATTCCGTGACGAGCTCGTATAATTCGCGAAAAGCAACGAAAAAGCCGACTGATTTTTACTCGAACATATATAACCGTGTTGTCACGACAACGAGCCAAATTGACCATATAAGGAGCATTTAATTTTGGTCCTTTGCGTTGCGAGAGGTGTTCATTAATTTTATATACTCATTTCTCACCGTAATGCATCTGAAAGTCGACACGTTGTTTAATTAGCCAGTGATCCCTGCGAACAGGGATTTTATTCTAATATTTAAGACTTTAACACGTTGACTGCCACGTCATCCATATGTGTCTGACGGAATTATTTGTCCAAGTTTTAAAATGAATTTTTACGCTAATATATTAATCGTATCAGATTTTATCAGGATCAGTAAAATGTAAGAAAATTGGAGGACTACTCAATATATCATACATATAATTTTTTCAATTTCTATTTCATTAAATAATACTTTGATTTTATGGAATTTTTGAAACTTCTAGTTTGGCAGTCTAAGTGTTAATGCTTAATTTAGAGCTCTGTGGAAAATGTTCTTGACAGTTTAGAAAATTCTTGTTTATAAAACGTTGAAGACTGTTGCAATTATTATTTCGGGGTTATCGGACGCCAATGCCAGCTTTTGAGATTTGCGAAAAGTTTTTTAAAAAGTAGGTGAAATTTGAAAGAGTAAAAAGATTAAAAGAGTCTCAGACTATCGATATATTATTTTCAGATTACCGAAGTTGTTGCAGAGAAAAAAAAAAGAATTTCTATTTGGTCTCTGGCAATCGAAAATTTGTATTTTTCACGAAAATCCGCGTTCTAATTTTTAATCTGCTTTATTTGTTATCATGAAGAAACCTTTAGTCGACGAAAGAAGTATTTCCCTTGTTTCCGCGAAGTTGAATGAAAATTCGCATAAAATTGCGCACTGTTGTTTACAAATAATTCTCACAAACGAAGAGATCTGAACTTCGTTTGCACAGCAGACCGGTTCCAGGCTTTTCGTCGGTTACGTGTGCGTAGCGGAATAAGTTATGAATGAAAGGGGACGCGTAAGCGTGCGTGAAGAAGTATATTACACGTCTGCTCGCAGGAACGCGGTTATGCAAATCGTTTCGTTCATTGTTGGGCTTCGTTGCGCGGCTCGCGTTTCGGATTACGCGGAGAGAACTGTTTCGCGCACGCCGGCCGAGATCGAGATTAATCTTTGTCGATCGACGCGTGTTCCGAGACACGATGTAACGGCGGCGGTTCGTGTCTTCGTCGCAGAAATCGAATCGGATGTTAATCAGGGAGCTCAAGGTTTGCTTATGAAGCCGGTTATAAGCCGCGTCGCGACAAAAAGAAGACGGAAATGCAAAATCACAATCCGATTGCGCGTACACGACGGAGACCGAGACCTCCGTCGTCGGCGTGCAATCACGAAGATCGGAGTCATCGATTTCCCCGCGGATATTTCCATTTTCCGTGGGAAGGTGGACTCTGTGGACTATGTAACACCGACGTCGGTGTATCATGCCTCCTTATTCATTCGAAGCAAAATTAATATTCATAAGGCTGCCGCGAATCCGATCGAAACAGCTTCGTGATTCTTTCGATGCGAGTGTCTACGAGATTTGACACCATTCAAGCATTTTCAAACTGTCTACGGGTGTATAACACTAGGTTAAAAATTGCTATATCATTATTCAAAATATTTTTTACATTATTAAATATGCTTGGATTTAATAAATTAGTAAAAATGTCACAGTATCGTACGAGTAAATTCCACCATTTTCGTAGGTACAACATGAAAAACAAATATATAGAAGGAAAATATTTTAGATCGGAAGAAATGTTTCGTTTTGGAGTTAAAATAACTTCGTTAATCGTAAATTAGAAATTAGTGCAGAATTATTCTAACTATCATTGACCTTTCAACTGGTGATGACGAGTTAATCCGTTACTTTTTTGTACGGCATTAATTGCCAGAATGTTTAGCAATGTAAAGCGATGTTCAGCGATGTCAAGAGAAATCCATGCGAGGAAAGAAATCGATCAATTGCGAGCAACGTTCAATATATTCGTTACAGTCATCGCGAGCGATTTTGCAACTGTCGCTCGAAGGAGAATTCGCTCACGTTTCTGGCAGATTTTTTATTAGTCATCTCTATCTACACGGAAACAAGCTGCGTAACCGTCATTCGCCTGATGCAATCGATTAAATAACAGCCAGTTAAGTAAAAGTTGTATCAAATAGATCGGCTAATGGTGATCTTAGATCGTACAGCTATCGGTTTGACGAATATATCTGACGACAAAACTGTTTCCTACAAAATGTTGGTGTTGTCAAGGTAAACCAAGTGTTTCTCAATAAGGATCATTTGCTACAACCTTCTACAAAAATTCTGGAACATTCTGGAACCGTGAGAGTTCCAAAATATTGAAAACTTTTATAAAAATTTGGATCGCATGTTCTTCTAATAAATGAGAATCGGTTCCTTTTCGTTAAATTGTAATCGCCAACTCTTCATCATCGTCTACTGCGCAGCTGAGAAATAGCTACAGTAATTTTTCTATATATGTCGCCAAGGCCTGGATGATAAACGCGGAATTATCCCCACTACGACGCGGAGAAGTGTAAACATAACTCGGATATGTCTCCTGGGCGATACATGACCCTGACAAGACCCCTGTTGTTGGCATATATCAAGAATTCTTCTGATTTTGAGAACAAAAGATTTCGATCTATTAACATCTAATTGTTGTTACCTGAATGTTCTGTTCGATCAATCGGTAGAATGGAAGACATGTTTTCTGGTAAGACGATCAATCAAATGTCGTCCCAATTTTTATCTCCCCAGGGAATAAATAAAATTGCATTAGAATAATCAGAGGAAACTGCGACAGTCGCGATCAAACGTTCAATTAAGTTTTATGATGCGGTGAAAAAGTGTCGGAGGATCAAGGTTAATTATAGCCCCAATCTTCTAAACTCCATTGATCGATAGATCTACGCGGAAAGAAGACAGTGAGCAAGTGCTGCTTAAAATTTCCGTATTTCTCGCATCCATGTCCGAGAAACGGCGGCTACTTGGAATAAAATGTCGCACGAGAACATTTTTTTTCGCTCGCTTAATTGTCGATATCCGGCGTTGTTTATGTGGCATATGTCGAGTAGAGAATAACATCTTGGGACCGGGGGTTATATAAGAGTGTAATGACGCTTATGAATTGAGTAATTACAATACATTATACAGGTGTTATTCACAGATTTGAGCTAGTTCTTGGAATCCGTCAAGACAATAAAAAGTCTCGCAATAGAAATGTAGAACATCAACAATACCCTCAAAATAACATAGGTACATACAATACAAATCTTCTAGTTAGGCTTTTTCTTTATGCATTTGAAACCTTTACAAAACCACACACACACGCAAGTTTTTGATCAAGCAACGCGAGTGCGTAACGAATCAGTGCATTCCTGACAAGTTAATTGGCAAACTGGAATAGATACACAGCGGAAATGTACAAACAAACGCAGAAAGTTCTCACGTATTTGCTAATTCTTTTTCTCCGCTATTTAACGAGGTGATTCAGTGTTGTTACACTGACGGGAAGAACCGCGCGAAGAGTCATCGGTGAATGAAGATGCGATCGAGGATGCGTTCCCCGGGACACTTTGCCGGTCGTTCACAGCAAGAGTGCAGTAGAATCAGGAATAATTTGTGAAGTGCATCCTTATGTAACGCGTGTATCGATACCTCGCGCATGCATATGTATGCAGCCGTCAGGAATGTTGACTTAAAGCGTGCAAGATCCTCGACGAGCGCAGCGGCGAGAAAACGCGCGGCCAATTACAATGGCGTCAATGAACTTTCACGGATGATAAAAACCGCGGAAGCTCGGGGATCACTTTTATTGTGATACAGAAAAAAAAAGAAAAAACCATGATAGTTCTTTCGGTCAGCAGACACATTGTAATATACATACGTACAACGGAACAATAGGCTTGTTCAGTTGTTCCAGAGAAAAAAAAATACCGTGCGGTGAGTAATGAGTCTGAATGAACGAGCCTCTTTAATGCTTTGCGATAACAAACAACCGCCAATTAACGCCATCGTGTTTTGTAACACGGAATATAGATTGACAACGGCGAATAACTGGGTCAGATTATTTCCTTATTGCGCAAAGTGGACTGCGGATTTTATGCGTTTCTGCGATGAACGCATAGGTGAAACATAAAATGACTGAAACGTCAGAAGAACTTCTAGCTAACTCCTCGCAATTAGTGTAGAAAATTTCTACCTCGCCTAAAGATCCGTATTAGAAACATTAGCAATTCTAACATTACAAGATGCATAATTTATAAAACGGACGAAATTGGAACGTATCAACACTAATTAGATATTTAATCTATATGATCTGACTTGAGTTATACGAATCTGGGTTAATTTGGGATATTTAAACCTTTTATACCCATTCTCCGATTTCGTTTGTTTTGGTCGGCTGTAGAGCGTTCGAAATTGTATTAGTATGATTCACCATGAAATACGATGTTAAATACGTGTCTAATAAGAATATCTAATGAGAGGGACGTATTAATAAGGTGATGAAATGTATCTTTCTCTCTGTTCCAGAGTATCACGAATGTGATGAAGGATGCGTCGTATCTTACCAGGCTTGGTTTAAATATGTTGATCCACCAAACGGATACGCAACCTCTAGTTAGAATGACTGCTCGGGAATTCATGTTTGGCTACGAATCCACTCTTGTTACGCTGGGAAATAAAGTGATGCCGGCGTGGATCAAATTCGACAAGCTGGGACTCATCGATAGGGTAAGTCAAATTATTTAGATCACTTTTCATCACTTTTTTCCCCCTCGCATCTGGCATAACAATGGCATAATATTTTAATCTAACGTGTGTCTTTGTAGATGTACGATTTCGATGGTGATTACGAAACGGTTTACACGGGAGAAACCGATGTCCGTCTCTCAGGCCTAATTGAAAAGTACAACGGCGATGTAAATCTGCCGCAATGGACAGGAAAGTGTGCGAATGTGAACGGCTCCAGCGACGGAGTAAAATTCCCAGGCTACATACAGCCGAACGATACTGTGCTTTTCTTCAGAAAAAGTCTCTGTCGCAGTGCTCACATGGTGAGTTGAACTTTCATCCTAGCAACAATTGGTCCACTGCAAGAAGGAGCTACGCCACAAAATATTAAAATTAGATTTTTGATAATTCTGGCACCTCGTGGTGTCTAAATATTTTCCGATATACATTAACTACGACTTAGATCTCCTATAAATTATAACTTTTTCTATCAACTCTGCTGCAAAAGAATGAAATGATAACCTGAATGATTGATAATGTGATTCGCGATAAAAATTTTACAGAGTCGCACAGGAGAGAAAACCATAAGCGGATTGCATACATACAAGTTTAATTTCGTTGAGAACGAACTGGACAATGGCCTCCACAACCCGGAGAACAAATGTTTCTGTCGACAAGGGCGCTGTCTGCAAGCTGGTTTGATCGACGTCACCGATTGTTATTACGGTATGATCATTTAAATAATAACAAGTCCTATTTTATAGTTTTGAATTTAGCATTTGTAAAGACGTAATTCTTAAAGAATGATAGAAAACAGTAGAAACGAAATCGAATTTAAAAATTCATTATAGAATGGACATGTGGAATTACCGTATCTTTTTATCCTTTTCAGGCTTTCCAATCGCTCTATCGTATCCACACTTTTACAAAACGGATCCAGCCGTTTTGGAAGCTGTAGAGGGTTTGAATCCGAGGGCAGATCTTCATGAATCCTACGCCTATGTTCAGCCAAAATCGGGACTTCCGGTGAACCTCGCCTTCCGTTTCCAAATTAACATGGCCCTGCAGGATATCGGTCATATGGCCAGAGTAGACAAATTCGAGAATTTTGTATTACCGCTACTGTGGTTCGAAATCGTGAGTATTTGTACCCACACATTATTTTATATTTTACAGCGTATAAAATCTTGAACAGAGAAGGAATGAGAGTGCTCACTCCCGGGATTTTAGTGTTGCCGGCCTATGCTGCCCCCTAGTCTAATTTTTAGCCTGGACCAGAACCTGCATTATCTATTTAGCCTGGACCTGCATTATTAGCAACGGATTCCAAATAATGCCAGAGTGAATGCTACTTCGTCCGGTGGCTCCACCTTGGTGCCATGCGAAAACTATCGGGTAAGTGCCGGTGGCTCCACGTGCGGAATTCTATGTAGGCTCTGATCCAGCCTAAAAGATGATGCAGGTTCTAATAGAGGCTAAAAAGATGATGCAGGAAAAGTAAGGACACTAAAACCCCGAGTGTGAGCATTCTCATTTCCTCCCTGGTGCTAACTTGTTTGAAATCGTAACGAAATTTTTGATAAACGATTATACTGACTTATCGAATATCTTTTTTCCAGGGGATGTACAAGTTGCCGATGTCAATGAACGTTCGTTTCTGGTTTTATTTGAACGCTTTACCAACTATGGAAAGCGTAGCGATGTACTCTTTGCTGCTCGCCGGTATCACTGGGATATTTCTGGCTGTCTACAAAATCGTTTTGTACCAAACAAAAGGATCGTTGTTGCCTAACATCTCGGAGATCAAGAACCAAAACTTACAGTTTGTAACGAACAGGCGGCTCTCGTGCAAGTTGAACGAACCGGACATACACTATAGCTCGCTGCTCGATCCGAAGGATTCCGATTCAAACCGAGAGAACACAATGTCCGACATCGGAGCAGAACTATCCAACTTGAAGGAAGAGATCGTGTGATAGATATTATGCGATTCGAGGTCTAGGAAGAGGCTATTTCCTGTGTAAACTCGTTTTACACTCGTATCTAATAGGTAGCAAGTCGTTTCGGATTTCGATATATCGCTTCGAGCGATGGAATGAAGTCCGGATCGATATATTCCTATTGAGAGAGCTCTAACGCTCGAAGAGCTTACAATTAGAGTTATCCTTATGTTAAATAGCATTGCCGAATTTCTCCTGCAAGTATCCGGTACACAGTTTCTTGAAAATGTGTGATCGTGAAAGGTACGTTGTATAGTTTAAATTTTAAGTAGAATCGAGTAGCGTAAACAATCGGCTCACGTGGTGAGTTAGCGTCGTATGGGGTTTTTTTTATATTTTTCTATCACATTGCGTTTACCGTCTGCCAGTACAAACGGTGCAAGTTCATAACAGGTTCTTGGTTTGCAACGTGATTAATAAAATACGAATCAATGTCGGTCTTTAATTGATGCGTATTTAATTGATCTTACCGGTATCTCTCTATTTCCGGCGCTTGGAATGGCTGATGGGTACTTGTAGTCATCAACAAGTAGAATCGGTTAGTAGTCTGTTGTGCTTATCAAAAATGATAAGATGAAAGCATAATGTATACACACGAACAATTTGCACATGAATGTATGGATAGAAAACGAAATGAATTAAGACTGATACTATTATAGACTGGTCGTAGCGATTAAGTGGTTTTGGTCGAACGATGATCGAACGCAATGGTCGAAGAGCGGGAAAGATTATGAATTTGAAAATCGAACTATATGTAGATAGAATGGTTGTGTTATTTCGTTATAGTTATAACGACGTACTTGTCACAGACTATCTGCTTGGAATTGCACCGTTTGTTATTCTAGTGCATATTTATTATTATAAACGAAATTCACTGTTACACTATCAATAATTTATACGCATGTTATGTGAGTACACACATATTCTAAAAGCGAACAATGTTTATCGAAAAAATACATGGATACAGTTATATGGACAAACATGAGAAAAAACCACTTTAGCTATGACTTTTATTCGTGTATTTAAAGTAAACCATGTATCCTTAATAATAAGTGTTCAAAAGTATTATTTGTAAGGATCATTTTGTAACTTTTCATGGAACATTATTTTACGTAAATCGCCATACCTTTTATTAGCAAGCACGAGATTATTCAATATTATTTGAAAACATTGAGGTATCAATTAACTTCATCCTGGGACGAAATTAATACTAATGATACATCATAGTAATGTCCTTGTATTGAAAATAATAAGGTTTTAGCGTAATTACATTTTTAAGTAGCGCAATAATCTTTCGATCTTGCCGAAATTTATGGACATTCATGGAATCGTGGACCAAATAAGGAAACAGTATTTTTATAGACCGAAGCAAAACTTTATTGTCCATTGTAATGGTTTTTTTAATTATCTCGGCTCTTTTGTTGTACCACTTATACATTTTGGAAAAGTAAATATGGTTGATAAGATGTATGTGCACGTGTATCATGACTGTTGTAGTTTCCACTATTATTAATATTGTAATGCTTGCCAGTGAAACATCAATAATGTGAATATTCATAAAAATTGCTCAAACGATACTTTTAATAAAAATTTATTATGTTAATACTCTTCTTTTGTAATTTCAAAAGCACTCTCCTAGGAATACATTTTTTTTTATATCATAAAATGCGCATATTATAAAAAATAAACGATGAAATGTCATAGAAATATAAAATATAAGAGTTAATGTATTTTAAATATGCATAAGTTTCAAATTTTCGTTCAAGTTTTATTGAAATATAATCAATGGACGCATATATACAGAAAAATATCTACGCAAGGTATGGTATAAATAGTAAACACAAATAATGAAGTTGCAGTTCCATATTTGTGTAGATGTAATATGTACAATTCTATATCGATGCGCAATCTTGTGACATACATTTTTTAACAAAACGATGTATTCCCGCTTCATCTGAAAACAATCATTATTATGTTTTTCTCGTACTAGAATAACATTATATGGTAATTAACATGTACGTTACCGAATATTTTTTGCCCTAGTAAAGTGTAATGCATTTCTCTGCAGGTTTTCGAAAATGTCGTTCTGTCAGGAATACGTTTGGATGGATAATATTTCATTAAGTATGATTTTAAGATCTCTGCAGTTTTAAATTGCGTTGCTTTATCAGCAGGAACCATTATTTTTTCCTTATTACCAGACGAATGTTTCGTGCGACTTGATTTATGGCGTTTCTCTCCGTGAGATCTTTTTCTTTCTGAATTCTCCTTTACTAAATCCCTTGACACCTTTCCGGCCACATCTTTCGTATCCGATAATTCTTTTTCATTTCTTATAACTTCATTTTCACCTTTTTTCTCATCTGCAACAGTTTCAGTGTCGTCGTTGTCGTTAGTAAAGTTTGTACTTACTTCAGAATTGGTCACGGATAATTTTTCTTTATCAAGCTTCGCTCTTTTAGTTGATTGAAAGTCTACACTGTTTTCGAACAAATCTATAATTTTCCGTCTTTTATGGAAGTTTGATTTCGTCATATCGTTAATAACATTTGTGTCATCGCTAGTTTTGTCACGCGTTGAAGTTGACTCATTGCAAATAGTTTCTACAACTGGATCATTAGTTTCTGATGATGACTTGGCAGCTTTCAAGATCTGCTCGTAAACCGTTTTAGTCACTCGCGGTGGTTTTTTATTTTTCGACTCTCTTCTTGATTCCTGCGAACACTTCCGTGATTTTTTCTCTTGATCTTTTGACATGATTTTATTGTCCTCGTGAAGCTTCCTAGCACACATGAAACCATTAAATTTTCGAGAATCTTCAGCCTTTTTGTTATCCCCTTCAATAGTTTTATCTTTCTCAATGTTTACACTCTTGCTATGATAAACAGGACTTTTATTTACTTGCGTTTTTATTATGTCAATGTCTTCGCCGTCATCTTTTAAAATTGTTGCATCAAATAAATGTTTTCTATTATTACTAAATGATGGTTTCATGATTTTCTCGTCATTTTTCATCTCTAAGGCGGTTTTAAATGTAGGATACAAAATATTTTTGCTTATGGCACTTGATTCTTGTGAAGAAATACGAATATCTTCATAAAAAAGTTTATTTGGTATACTTGTATCACTATCTAAGCTGCTACTACTCTCTATTTGTTTATTGAAACTTTCTGACTTTGCAGGTTGCTCGTTGTTTGATTTGTAGTCAAGCAAATATTCGTGAACAGTATTATTGCTGGTGCACTTTCGTACAGAAGAAATCTTGAATTGTCAACGAAACGAAACATAGGTAAATGTTTGTGTGTAAATTAAAACGTTTGTAAATAGAATAAATTACCATACCAATTTAGACATATTGAACTTGTACTTGTTTGCAACTATGGTGTTACACAACCCCTTATATTCAAGCTCGTATGCTATATTATGAAAATCTTTCTCTCCTAGCGGCTCCGTAATTTCCGCAGACATTTTCTCATAGTTATCCGTTAACGCTGATTTTAATTGAATGTAATACTGTTCTCGTACTTGAACGGTTAGACCCTTAATTTTTACATCAGTACTTTCGGCTGCACGTACATGAGATTGTATAGCATCTTCAAGATTTTGCTTCTTTATCTAAAATAGTATTGTATGATAAAAAATAATAATATAAATTCACAAATCTACTATATTTATACCTCGTTATTTCTATTATTTCTTCGAATAGCGAACTGTTTCTCGATTAGTTGTTTCGATTCCCGTTTGCTTTCAGCTAACAATTGTTCTCTTGAAATTCCTGTTTCTTTACCTTCATCTTCCCTATAGATGTTTAAATATTCATACATCAACAGAGAGTACATACAGATATTTTGTTTATAAATTAAATGTTACTTACACATCATACTTGGGTAAAGAAATGCCATCTAAATTACTTCTGCAATTGCTTCTTCTTCTGGTTTGAGCCATTTCGAATTGCGAAACTCTTGCTTGAACAGCATCTTTGTTTTCGCAAACGTCGCATCTGTTCTTACAAGGTGGTGGACTGTCCCCGAAATATTTTGAAAATACCGCGTGCCGGCATCTATTAATTTTATGCGTCTTATTTATTAAAGAAACATATATTAATTAAAAATTTTTTAAATAAATGTTTGTGAATTATAATTCTTACTTCACTTCAAGGCAATATGAGACAGTTTTTTCAAAATTTTTCCATCTTAATTTCACAAGTTCTGTATTCTTTTGCGTGATTTCTTCTTTAATCAAAAATGCAATGGGTCCATATTCTTCATTACTAAAATAAACTCTACAGAAAGCTGGTTTCCCATCTCTACCCGCTCTGCCAGATTCTTGATAATATGCTGCTATATTTTGTGGGACTGTCCAATGCACGACAAACCTATAGTATAAATTATAACAACTCTTAAATTAATAACATGAAGTTACATTGAAATGAAGATAAAAACAATCTAATTTTATGCTTTACCTAACGGATCCTTTATCTACACCCATTCCAAAACTGCATGTTGCTGCAATTACAGGTACTTCACCAGATGTCCATTTATTTTGAACTTCATTCCGTTCTTGATTCTTCAAACCTACAATTGGAATTATTTAGTAGAAAGCTTTTAAGTCTGCATACTGACCAATCTATAGCTTTTTTTATGCGTTAGCCTACTGTAACAAAACTGTGAAATGATATGATATATACCAGCATGATATGCTAAAGTAGATATGCCAGAATTGGACAGTTTATGTGCAATTACTTCTGTTGCTTCTTTCTTTCTACAATATATAATGCCACAATTTTTCTTTACCTAAAAACATTTCTTTTTGTAGGTTCACGGAAAAAAATATATACCTATGACATGTATAACTTACTTTTGGTGTAGATGGATCTTGAGAACCAAGAGCCTTCAAAATAAAACTCCTTAAGTGTTCAAATGGTTTATCTAAACTTTCCAAAAACCATATATCATAATAAAGATTCGATCGAAATACAGGCACTGAAAATATCAGTGGATTTTTCATACTCAAGCTTTGCATTATATCATCTTTAACCTGTAATTGACACATATTAGAGTAAACAATTATTAAACATATTTTTACTGATAGCTTGAAGAAGCGTACCTCTTTCGCAGCAGTAGCTGTTAATGCAACTATAGGAATATTAGGACACAATTTTTTAAATACACCTAACTGTCTGTAACTGGGTCTAAAATCATGACCCCATTGACTTAAACAATGAGCTTCATCGATAATAAAATAAGCCAATGATTTTGCTTTCCTTAATTTTAATACCATATCCTATAAAAAGACATCAGTAATTATTTTAGCGATTCTTTTAAATTAATGACTTTGTTGCGAATAAAATAAGGTAAAGATAACTCACTTGAAAATGTTGCTGTGCTCCCATTTCAGGAGTAACATATAATAATTTAGTTTTTGGCGAATTAGATGATATATCTTTAAGAATTGCGTTCCTTTCCTTGGTCGATGTAGTTGAGTTTAATGAACTTGCATTTATCTTTTTGCTAACTAGAAAATCTACTTGATTCTACAATATGAAATTAATGTTATATAATTCACACGATCATCTTTCCATCTTTTCTTAAATCAACTATATACCTTCATAAGAGCTAACAATGGTGAGAAGACAATTGTAACTTTATCTTCTTTCATTATGGCTGGTAATTGAAAACAAAGTGATTTACCACCTCCGGTTGGCATACATACAAACACATCATCTTTACCTGAAAGTATACAACCGATTACACACAGAAAAATGTTTATCAACTAAAACTTTGTAGATATATGCAGCATGCAGTGTACTGTCAAAATAACTATTTCACCTTTGTAAACAGCAGTAGTTGCTCGTTTCTGAATGTCGCTTTTGAAATCGTCATAACCAAATACAGACTTCAAGACAGACTGTAGCATTTTATCATGTAGTAAAATAGATTAATTTCTTATCAAAACTGAGCGTAAACAATCACAATTGCATTGTAAATGGATACATAAAGCGTTCCACACACCGGTTATATTACACCTATCTTGATAAAATCATAAAAACGCGCTACCAGAGATGAAATGAGAGTACTGCTCATGCCACTGCAACAAGCAGACGAGTTATAAGAGTAGATCATTCGTAACACACACAATGTATCTACATACAGCCAGAGAGTGCTCGTGCCCGGGGTTTTGGCGTTCCCGAAACAGTGCAGTCCTTTACCACCGACGAGGTAACCTTACGGGAAAATGTGTCGTTCGAGAAATGCGGTGTTTTCTACCGCCCTCTAGGACATACATATTTTGGCTGGAGCACAGACGAGGAATGTCTGTGGCGGGAGTAAGAAACAGAAGGCCAACGGACGGTATCTCATCAGTGCAGAACAGATATTCTTTTTTTTTAGTGTTGCTTTTTAAAATTTAAAACATTAAAAGTAATACTAATATCAAGGACAAAAAATTCCTAGAAATATTGTACGTAAGAAAGTATTAAAGCATAATTTAGAGATAGCACAATTTGTAATTTACAAATATTTCATAAACAAGCATTATTTCCACCAACTATTACTATATTTGTTAACACTAAATAAAAGATTCGTCTTAACATCCGCTACAATAATATGTAATAAAAAATACTTAGTTATATATTTACTTAAAAAATTGGAAATTGCTTGTTATAATGCATGATTTGAAATTATTCTATTTGTAATAAATAAATTAAGACAAGACAAGTAGATCAAGAATATAAAGTATCTGCGGGGGAAAAACTTAAATTGCTTCGAAATTCTTGTAAAAAACAATTAGTTAAACAATTATCTTAATACTTTGTTATGTCGGAGAAGCATTCTAATTTGTCTTGATTTTAAAATTTCTCGCGAATCGTTCGATTCGGACCAATTGCGATAATCGAATGGTGAGATGCGCGCGCAGGCTTCCTGAGCAGCCGTTAGTCTTCCTTGGCGCTCAGGAGAAATTAGACGAAGTATGTAAGAGAGCATATTATTTAGTTTGTTTAAATAATTGAAGTAAGCGTAGTCATCGCGCAGTCAAGTCAAGCGCAGTCAAATTAAATGAATTTATTCTTTCTGTTACAGAGCCTGAGGGATCGAGTCGAGATCGTCTTCAGATCGTGAAGGAGAACCTTCCTGCAAGCGTTGGGCACATAATCTGAGTAAGTGTACATTTTATTTCGCCAATAATAAATTATTTGTGTTTATTTTATTTATTATTTTGATAAATGAATCGAGTATTCTAATTATTTGTTTTATCAGTTATTCAGGTATATTGGGCCCCATTCCAATATGCAGAGTGTTGGAATACGATTTCACTGAATGCATCGTGGGACAAGTTCGAACGCCGAACATAATTTTTGTAAGTATCCACTTTATTGTATCATGTATTGAATTGAATTCATTCTAGTGTTTTATACCGATTTGTTTAGAAATTGTTAATGCATGATTTGAAATTAGTCTATTTGTAATAAATAAAGTAAGACAAGACGAATAGTACAAGAATAGAAAGTATTTGCAGGGGAAAAACTTTAATTGCTACGAAATGCTTATAAAAAACAATTAGTGCAAAGTGATTTTTTTGAAAAATTCCTAAATTTTCGGAAATCCCCTCTATTTCGTTTACTTTTTTATTATAATATTCCACTAATGTTCATATTTTCTGAATTTTAATCTTTTTTATTATTTATTGGTAACAGGTATTAATTCGATTTTTTAGGCATACCCTCCAACCACTTGCCAAGGAAGACAGACGTTATGCAACAACAACATCAAAACAACACAATGTGAGTTTCATTAATTATTTACTTATTATTATCCTTATAACTGTGGCTGGAGTAAGAAATAGAAGGCCAGCGACGATATCTCGTCAGTGCAGAATACATATTCGAATTCCACAGATTTTTTTTTATTGTTGTTTTTAAGATGTAAAACATTAAAAGTAATACTAATATCAAGAATTAAAAATTCCTAGAAATATTGGACGTAAGAAAGTATTAAAGCATAATTTTATAGATAATTGTTCCAAGAATCGATCTGTGTGAACGGAACTATGTTGAAAACCAGAGTAACGTTTATTTGACATATTATTCCGAATAATAAAGAGTTTAAGAGAGAATTACGTGGATGATTTAAATTACCTTTGAATTTCAAAACCTTTTTTGCACGTCATTCGGTAACCAATTCTTCGAATTGCTCAATAAAAGTCTGTCGTTTGGTCTACTATAAACAAAGTTATCCTTTTTTTTTGTGTGGTTACAGAGAGTCATAAAGACGGCAAGGCAGCCCTCCCTCCTCAGCCACCCTCTTGCGCCGATCCCAACTCAAGGGCAATCGCCGATCATCGGAGACAATCGTCACCAGTACGGGCCTCGCGCCCCCCACCACCATTCGCGGCCGCGATGATCAGGCCGCGTCTTCAGTTTGATATCAAAAGTGAAAGTGAGTGGACGTATTTTGGATATCTCCACCAACTACCCTCCGTCCTTGTGAACCGTGTCGTTTGAAGACGCAGAACAGTTCTACGACGCAACACAAGGACCTTTACGTGGCGAGTACCATTTTTCTGTGTTTTATCATTCGATAAAAGTCCGAGATTATTTATCGTGATTTTTATTAAAATTAATACTGTGTTCACTGACGTAAAAATTTTAATTTATTCTCGAGTCGTTGTTGTCTTCTCCCGATAATTTTTTTCTTTTTGCGTCGTGGCGATCAAACATATTTAGATTCGTGTCGTGCGATAGAAATTAATGTTATTTAATTTTGGTTCAAATTAATTTTGATTTTATATTCAATTTGAACTATTTATTTCCTATTAAATCGGAATTATTCTTTGACGGCTGGTCGATTGAAATTAAATGAATTTGTTCTTTCTGATACAGAGCCTGAGGGATCGAGTCGAGATCGTCTTCAGATCGTGAAGGAGAACCTTCCTGCAAGCGTTGGCCACATAATCTGAGTAAGTGTACATTTTATTTCGCCAATAATAAATTATTTGTGTTTATTTTATTTATTATTTTGATAAATGAATCGAGTATTCTAATTATTTGTTTTATCCGTTATTCAGGTATATTGGGCACCATTCCAATATGCAGAGTGTTGGAATACGATCTCACTGAATGCATCGTGGGACAAGTTCGAACGCCGAACATAATTTTTGTAAGTATCCACTTTATTGTATCATGTATTGAATTGAATTCATTCTAGTTTCTGGTTCGTTTTAATGGACATTTTGATTTCGGCTCAAATTAATTTTGATTTTATATTCAGTTTGAACTATTTATTTCCTATTGACTATGAATCCATTGTTTATTGAATTGTATATATTTATTGTCTCCAATAACGATAGTTTCTAACGCACCAAGCGTTCAAAAGAGTTTCTAGCTTTTTTTAAATATTTTTAACGAGACATTTTTCAAATGTGCTATTTTTCAATTGTACTATTTTTCAATTGTGGTATTTTTCAATTGTGCTATTTCTAAAATGTCATTTTAGAAATTTTTTTTTTGATGTGCCAATTTAAAATTAATGTAGAGTTGCGTAGAAAAATTAAAGTTCACACGGGAGTTTTACGTATTACAAATTTTATTAAATTAACTTCACTAATAATAGTGCACTGGTCGAGTTTTTTTTTTAGACGTTCAATACGTATTTAACATCATAAAAAGTTGATAATTTTATTCTAATGAACTTTTCAAACCTAAACTTTTGGACCTTTTTTTTATATTTTTTTTTATGAATAATATTAATACATTGTTGATTGTACTGTATATGTTTGTAATCGAATTCTATTTTATATATCTCTCGTATTTATATTTTGAAGGTTCCTTCAACTCGAGAACACCAACTTTCAACATATTTCAACTTTCAATATTGCCACGATGACCAATGACGACATCGTTAGCTACGATCGAGAGCCATCGTGTCGTGCTTTCTCCAAGAGGGAGAGAATGTAAGTATCAAAAGACATATATTTCCAATTAAATTATTTTATTAAATATTTTCTTTTTAAATTATTTGAATGAATGAATTTTACGAATCATTTTTTTTAATATCTTCTTGTTTCCTTGTTTGATTACAGGACTCTAACGGAGCATTCGCGCCCCTCCAACAATTAGTAAGTACAAAAAAAACTGTATTTTTTCTTCCTATATTTGATCAGTAGATTTGATATTGTTTTTGACGAGTACAGTGACCGCGGAAAACGCCAGGCCTTTCCCGCGGGTAGTAATCTGTTTCTTAGATAGGTAGGGTTTTTTGTACGTCGCGTTTTTTTTTTTAATAATACAATTTCGATAATGGTATCACCAAATTTCTAGAAGATACAGATCTTTCGTCATTTGGTATACGATTACTAGTGTTATCTCTTATCATTGAGATAATTATTAATTTTTTAAATTCATTTAAAGTTAAATGAAAAGCGTATTTTAAAGTTAGATCTTACGTACAAAAAGACGATTCGCGACGGATAGAACCTTTGAACAAAGCAAATACGCACATGAATTTAACCTGTGTTACTTTCACTAGTATTTTACATTTGGTAGAGTATCATTTCCATTTTATCGAAACTTTACTTTGTTAATGGATCGTCCGAGGGTTTTAAAATATTTTATTAAAGATTGCAAATAAATAAATTAAATAAATTAAAATATTTCTCAGTCTGTTCGCTTATCAATTAAAATTTTGTATTAGTTCTTTCAATTACTAAATATTTTTTTCATAAATTAAGATTATCTTTTGAATTTCAAGTAGAGTCATTTCTCAAGAATGTATGAACATTAGCCCGTATAAATAATCTAATGAATTCTTTTAGTTAGGATTTTCAGGATATTAAGGTTCCCTGTTCGTTGCTCGAATCCTCTCGCGTGCCCAGGTGCTACTCGGGAGGGTGAGAGCAACGGGCACATGGAATATTGTTTTAATAATATATATTTGTGTGGCGACTGACAATGGCCAGTGTATCGTGCACGACGTATTTTCCACTTGTGTGTGTGTGCGATTAGGCAGTGGAATTGCGTCGGTTCTTTCAATTAGATTCAATAACGCATATTCCTGTCGATCTGTGACATGCTACATAGATCTTCATGGAATATGTTGGCGCGTAACTTTTTCAAAAACTAAATCCGTAATATTCAGAATTGCACACGTAATTCAATTCATTCTCGATAATAGACTGTCATTTCAATTTACCGATTTATCTCGCAAAGGTCACTGCCATTGTCAGTCGATTTCAGTGAAACTGGTACGTACCTTAACTGTGTTTGTATGAGGTTTCGACGTTAGGGTGTCGGAGGCGTCCCGGGACGTGCTCTCTAGGTATTAGGCTTTTGCACCCTGGCGTCTGAATGGGAATCGTTGAGTGAATGTGTTGGTGTGCTTGTGTTTTTTGCCATTTTTTAAATATAGGACTAGGTAGGGTTAGGTAACTTGACTTTTTGGTGTGAATGCTAATTTTAAGTAGGTAGGAGCCGGGGCTGGCTACCGTTTTCTCTTTCGGGTAGGCCGTGATTCGACCGGTAGTCAGTTCCTGGAAGAGCTTGAAGTATCGTTCTCGAATCGAAATCGAACGAGGCATGACGTTCGATGGATAATTCATCTTCGATTCTTCTTGCTCGCATAGCTTTTCGCGGACGCGGACGCGAACGTAAACGCGCGCGGATTAGGGCCTCGAAACGTTGCGCATCTGCTCGATTGCACCAGGGGAACGATCGACTTCTCTCGAGACTTGTGATTCGTCTCGAAAGTCGTCGATCGTTTTCCCTGCGAGCACGTTTAGGGTTTCAGATGTTCGGCGGACCACGAAGAAAAAGAAGGGGCCCGACAAACTGTCATTCAAGAGGGCAGCAACTGCATGTGTTGTATCGTTACTACCTTGTCACTATACTCGTCAGTAGAAATATTTGAAGTAGTCGTAGAAAAGTAGTTAGTTGCATCAATGGGCAGGCCTCGCCGCCCCAACGATCAGCTGAGATGGGCTCATCCGCGATTTGCACTAGCGTTGCGAAAAAAAACACGCGTTGTATTAAATGATTTTGAACAAGGAGGATCAAAGTTAGTGTTGCGAAGATACTCGCGATTTAGATTGTTTCTAGTTTAGTGTTGCGAATTAAATCGCGATTTCCATTTCATTTCAATTTTATTGCTACTTGAGGCAATTTTTAAAATATAAAGATTTCATAAGAATTTTTATAAGTAAAGTAGTTTTTTTTCATTCCTCTGTTCCTTGAATTAGCGTTGCGCAACAAAAAAGAATCGCGTTTGATTTCGAGTCATTTTCGATATTTCAGGCGCCCATGCTCGAGCTGCAACGCACCCTCCCTGGTATGGTGCAGGCATTCGCGTTTTCGAATAGAGTTGCGAAAAAATCACAACGGGTTGAATTAGCGTTGCGAAAAAATAAAACAGAATTTTTTTACTTACCGCTTTTGTTAATGACAAAGTAAAATGGTGGATGAGCCGGGTCTCTTCACCAATAGACTTTGTCACTCTTCCTGCATGCCTCGCGAATCAATTGATAAAAACATTTCTGTTTGAGAAATTAGCGTTGCGAATTTGATATCGCGATTGTCTTAGTGTTGCGAAAAATACCTACGCGTTGTATTAAGGCGGGATTATTTTCTTGCATATTGGAAAACGTAAAACCTGAGATTTAATGGTTATACTCGCGACCGCGTATATAAAAGTAAATGTTTGACATTGCAGAATTAGTTGCGCAAGAATGCATACGAACATTGAATTCTAGAGATTTTGTTGTATAGATTTTCGAGTAATATTGCTCGAGTTTTGTATTTCAAGTTTAAAGTTTTTGCTACCGTCGAAATGTGGAGCATGTGTCCACCGGACCGCTACACGTCGAGAAAAGAAACGTATTGGTACGTTCTCAGGTCGCAGTTAGCGCAAAATCACGGTGCACGTTGCTACGTTCGATTCCGCGCGGTGTGCCCTAACACACGATTCGTTTGTCGTTCCAGCAATGGAACAAGTGTATCCGTTTTCGTATGACAGTACCATACACAAAAAGAAGACGTATTAAGTTACGTCACCTGTGGTGGTACGCACGACAATGCCATGGTGACCATTGTATTAGTATCTAATGTGATGCGAGCCATGGTGTTGACGAGCCTTACGATGGTGAAAATCACTGTAGCTTCACCTGAACGTAGCGACGTGTGTCTTAGCCATTTGATGGTGTGTGAGCGCTAAATGCTAAGAACCTACCACTGCGTTTTACAAAGCATGTATTTTTTTAACGTAGTGGTCCGATCGGGTTAGAATACATACACTTTGTGTATGTATAACGTATCGAACGCCTCGTCGGCCCGCAAGGTAAAAGACGGGGTATCTTTACGTAGGGACCGCGCAGTAATTTTGTCGATGGAATTCAGTGTTCGTTGCACCATAGAAAACTGATTTTGCAATGTTCGAATTTGTAATAATAGTAGGGACCGCGAAGTATATTTCCCTGCTCGCGTGATAGAGTAAGAAATAGAGATTCGTATCGATCTGATACGAATGTTTTCCGATATGCAAACGGTAGAAAATCCTGCCTTTTAGAGTTGCGATAAATGAAATGCCACACTTCACCCTGACATTGATTTATTCCTCGCTTGTTACTTAATAGAGATCAATTGAATTTGTATTTTGTGTTCAACAGGTCTTCATCTATACTATTCATCGCTACCAATGTTACTATAGCCTATTACTCTTGTTTCCATATCGTAGGGATTAGGATACGTTTAGAGTTTATGATATTGTTAGGGTTCGGGAAAATTTAAAAATATCATTAGAGTTTGATTGCTTGGCTTTGTTTGTTTATTTCCACCCGCTTCTCGGGTATTTCCTTTTATGGATGTCTTTAAAGGAATTTGTGCGTGGATGGTATGTATTTACATTATTGGGGTTTGCTGATAACCGATTGAGTTCACTCGCCGATATGCGTTTGGCTTCATTCGTTGATATCGAAAATTGTCTGGGATTCGAGGTACTGTGACCCATGGGGGTAACATGCAGTCTCCGGTCTTAGTATTGCGGTCCTTATGGGCCGCAGTCGGTCTGGGGACTGAACTGTTGCCGTCATGTGCCGCAATCCCTCGCTCGAGATACTCTGTGACCCATGGGGGTAACATGCGGTCTCCGGTACTTAGTATTGCGGTCCTTATGGGCCGCAGTCGGTCTGGGGACTGAGCTGTTGCCGTCATGTGCCGCAATCTCCCGCATCCCTTACATGTTTTCCCCGGTGTAAATACTTACTCCGCCGCTGGCTTTTTGGGGAAACCCAGCGAGACCCCGGGTCGAGAATATGACATATCTATATATACAATAATTTATATATGTATGTATAATATATTTATATATTATATATATTATATTTATGTTGTAATATATATATGTTCAACCCGCGATTAAATATTAAATGTATACATGTTATAACATGTGCCAAGCTTGTAGGTAGGTGCGACGAAGTGAAATGGATGGATCTTTGATTTTTCAAAATCATTGAATTTAATGGAAATCATAGATCGTTACAAGTCGTTTGAAGGATAGTTTTTACGCGTACCCCTCTGTCGGGTAGATCGGAGAGCTGGCGATGGTACAGCTCGACCTAGCTAGAGGATTAGGCGAGGTCTTGGGCCTCAACAAGGCGTACACAATCTGGCCGTGCTTAGGCAACGTGGGCTTTATTGTTGAGGCCCTTGCGACACTCAGAGGTTTTACCGGCAGGTCCGCGTCGTAATTATTATATTACTATCAGCCGACATAATTGTAACGATCTCTTAGAGCGCGATCCTCCATTTCACTTCGGATAAAACGATCCAGCAGTAGAGTCATTTGTTTTTGTTCGAGGGTATAATACTCGCGCATTAAAGTAGAGTCACACAGATGTTACAGATGCAAGATGGATGAACCAGTCACGCTTCCGATGCATACGTTGTTGTATCGGGCAGGGTGCATTGGTTGATGCATCTTGCATCTATCCTTTGCCTAGCTGGATCCATTGTAAACAAAGATTCATGTACAATTATCGCAAAAAAGACTTGGCTACTCGACTTTGCCATAGCTATTGCATACCTCCTGTCTAAAATAGACGAGCCAAAATGAGCTAAGTGGAGGTTTAGAGACCTCGCAGCTCATGACCGCTGTGGTAACATTTCTGGCATAGCCAGCGTTCCTGGCCTCTTTCAACCGCTCCTCCCCTTTGACCCAGAAGCGGAACTCCTGCCCTGGGCGAAGGGAGGGAACGCACTCAACTGGCGTTAACTACGACCAGAGGGTGGATGTTGCCGCAGTGTACGGATCTAGTATCTAGATCTACGGATCTAGTAAATACTATAGTAATCCGAGTGGCCTGAAAAACCACTAGTCGCTAGCTTAGCTCATTTTGGTGGAGGGTAAGCTAATTCCATAGGCATGGCCCGCCTAATAGACCTGCACAAACCAGACCGCGGCTATTACGCCGGTCATACCCCAAAGCGCCTACATCAGTCGAGGTTCCACATTTGGAGGTCAATGTCATGCGATAATTAAAATTCGTTTAAATTATTTAGTCGGTATTTGGGAATAGTCATTTTATCGGAATGTTGGTAATGTGGTTCGATAATCTCTACACTAGATGTATATGTACCCGCTCATCTACCCGGTACATTCGATTTCGATTGCTGGCTTCGGTTGGTACCCAGCAATCACCTGCTTGCAGCCCGGAGGTTGATTCTTTTGATTCCTTTGGCTTACTGTGGCGCCGAACAAGGGTATAGGTGGACTCCTGCCGTGGACGGTGGTGGTTCTGGTCTCGTATCCTAACGCGTATAATCGTAATTGTAGAGATATTGTCGCATGGTGTCTCCCCGAATGCGCCATGCCACATGGGCTCAGAAGTACGATCGTAAGCCTTAGGTCTCCGTCCTCTTCGTGCCCGGCCATTGGAATTTGTAGAATCTCCTCTTTGAGCGCGCAGACCGGTCTGATATACATCTCTGTAGAGTCCCAACATGCGATAAAGGTTTCTCAAATAACGTTACCACTTTTTTCCGAATTATTTGGTGTACTTGCTCGGAGCGTATTTCACTTTTTTCGATATTTTTTTTTCGGTGATAGAAATGGGGAATGGGAAGCTAGCTAGGTTTGGTTGCCAGCATGTAGATTCCCGCGATATTTTTCATATTCAATATTTCGATATTCAAGTCTAAGTAGAGAAGTCTGATCGAGACGGTGGAGGTCCGCACCTACTCTTCAAGTAGGGGTGACCTCACAGCCTAAAGACCGCAGCGCACCATCTCTGGCAGATAATGCCAGCGTTACTAGGCCTCGGTCTATACTTAAAGCGGCTAGCTCGTGGAGTGTATACTCGCGAGCTGGAATCACGTTTTAAGCGAAGGGGCGCATCTGTCCTGGCGTTACGACGTCCAGGCAGGTGGATGGTGTCGCCTCGCGTAAGAATCCGGGGTAGATTCTATGGGCTTGGAAACCCAGTCGGCTAGCCGTCTCGTTTCGCCTCTACTTCTTTATATCTAAATTCGTTTCGTTTATCGCATGCTGGTAATGTAGTCGTATTGGAAACAAGAGTAATAGGGCTGTAGTAATTTCATCGTAGAAGAAAGAACCTCGAAGCAAGAAGTTGAAGAAGTACTTCCGATTATTACGTTAGCCAATTTTGTTGTCGATGTGTTCAGAGTTGTATTTTGTTAGAGATTTGAATATCTGTGATTAATAGAGAAGTTCGATCGGGATGGTGGAGGTCCGCACCTACTCTTCAAGTAGGGGTGACCTCACAGCCAAAAGACCGCAGCGCACCATCTCTGGCAGATAATGCCAGCGTTACTAGGCTTCGGTCTATACTTAAAGCGGCCAGCTCGTGGAGTGTATACTCGCGAGTTGGAATCACGTTTTAAGCGAAGGGGCGCATCTGTCCTGGCGTTACGACGTCCAGGCAGGTGGATGGTGTCGCCTCGCGTAAGAATCCGGGGTAGATTCTATGGGCTTGGAAACCCAGTCGGCTAGCCGTCCCGTTTCGCCTCTGCTTTAAGCTTTGAACACATTGATAACAAAATAATAAGGCTAACGTAATTAATCGTGGTAGAAGTATTAATCCTGCTCATCACGAAGAGTGTGACTTTTTCACGGAAGAGAGAATGTGTGAGTACCAATCTATCTTTACAACTACACTTTGTTGTCTAACATTTTCGTTTCGAATTATTCATGAAAAATGAATAATTTATCATTAATTTACTATCGTGCAAAAAAGCTTATTGCGAAACTGTTCGATTATTCGATTGAAACAACCTTTTCAAAGCTAATTTTTTCGGCCTTTTTTTATATTTTTTTATGAATCAATTATGTTAATACATTATTGATTGTATTGTATACGTTTGTTGTATGTTACTAAACGAATTCTATATATCTCGTGTTTATATGTTGTAGGCTACAGTAACTCGAGGAGGGGAATTTCCACTTCCATTATTACGTTAGCCAACCTTGTTTTCAATGTATCGAAAGTTGCATTATCTTAGAGGTTAGGATATATTTGATATCATATTAGTAGAGAAGTTTGATCGAGACGGTGGAGGTCCGCACCTACTCTTCAAGTAGGGGTGACCTCACAGCCAAAAGACCGCAGCGCACTATCTCTGGCAGATAATGCCAGCGTTACTAGGCCTCGGTCTATACTTAAAGCGGCCAGCTCGTGGAGTGTATACTCGCGAGTTGGAATCACGTTTTAAGCGAAGGGGCGCATCTGTCCTGGCGTTACGACGTCCAGGCAGGTGGATGGTGTCGCCTCGCGTAAGAATCCGGGGTTGATTCTATGGGCTTGGAAACCCAGTCGCTAGCCGTCTCGTTTCGCCTCTACCGAATTAATTAGAATTTGATGATAATGTGCTTGAGATATATTGAAAACAGGTGTAGTAAGACTAACGTAATACAACGCATCAATGCTCAGATTCAGAGCCAACGGTCGCTGACTTCAAGGGGGTGAGAATGTAAGTAAGAAAAAACATTTGTCCAAATAAACTATCTTGTTGATGGAATTGTACGAATCGTTTTTTAACATCTTGTTTCATTTTTTGATTCCAGGACTCTAACGCAGCATTCGTATCCCCCCAACAAGTAGTGAGTCAAAAAATAACTTTTTTATTATTATATTTGATTAGAACAGTATTTGAGTTTGACGAGTATAGTGACCGTGGATAACGCCAGGCGTTTCCACGGGTAGTAATCTGTTTCCTAGCTAGGTAGGGTCTTTTTGTACGTCGCGTTTTTTTTTCTTAATGAATCAATTTGTATAACGGTGTCAACAAATTTCGAGAAGACAAAAATCTTCCGGAATTTGGTATGCTATTATTAACTAAGAAATAATTTCTAATGGAAAATTTACTTGTAAATTAAATGAAAAACGTATTTTAAAATCAGTTGTAATTTATTGAAAGTATTAGATTTTGCGTACAAAAAGACGATTCGCGACGGATAGATCCTTGAAACAAAGTAATTACGCATACTTTACATTTGGTAAAGTGCTGTTTTCATTTTTTCGAAACTTTGCTTTGTTGAAAGGATCGTCCGAGGGTTTTTAAATATTTTATTAAAGATTTTAAATGCATAAATAAGATAAATTAAAGTCTTCTTTAATCTTTTTGATTAATAGCACAAATTTTATATTTTTCAATATTTCAATATATCATTTAGAATTTCAGATTAAATTTTGTGATAAAGTAGAGTCATATTTGAAGAATAAATAAATATTAGACCGTTTACAAAATTTAATGAATTCTTTTAGATAGGATTTTCAGGATATTGAGGTTCCCTGTTCGTTGCTCGAATCCTCTCGCGTGCCCAGGCGCTACTCGGGAGGGTGAGAGCAACGGGCACATGGAACATTGTTTTAATAATATATATGTGTGGCGGCTGACAATGGCCAGTGTATCGTGCACGACGTATTTTCCACTTGTGTGTGTGTGCGATTAGGCAGTGGAATTGCGTCGGTTCTTTCACTTAGATTCAATAACGCATATTCCTGTCGATCTGTGACATGCTACATAGATCTTCATGGAATATGTTCGCGAGTAGCTTTTCTGAAAACTACGTTTGTAACATTCAGAATTACACGTAGTTCAATTGAGACTCGAAAATAGTTTGTTATTTCAATTTACCAATTAATATCGCAAAGGTCACTATCATTGTCAGTCGATTTCAGTGAAACTGGTACGTACCTTAAATGTGTTTGTATGAGGTTTCGACGTTAGGGTGTCGGAGGCGTCCCGGGACGTACTCTCTAGGTATTAGGCTTTTGCACCCTGGCGTCTGAATGGGAATCGTTGAGTGAATGTGTTGGTGAGCTTGTGTTTTTTGCCATTTTTTAAATATAGGACTAGGTAGGTAGGTAGCTTACTTTCTCGGTGTGTGTGAATGTTAATTTTAAGTAGGTAGGGGCCGGGGCTGGCTACCGTTTTCTCTTTCGGGTAGGCCGCGATTCGACCGGTAGTCAGTTCCTGGAAGAGCTCGAAGTTTCGTTCACGAGTCGAAATCGAACGAGGCATGACGTTCGATGGATGATTCGTCTTCGATTCTTCTTGTTCGCATAGCTTTTCGCGGACGCGGACGCGAACGGTAAACGCGCGCGGATTAGGTCCTCGAAACGTTTCGCACCTGCTCGATTGCACCAGGGGAACGATCGGCTTCTCCCGAAACTTGTGATTCGTCTCGGAAGTCGTCGATCGTTTTCCCTGCGAGCACGTTTAGGGTTTCAGATGTTCGGCGGACCGCGAAGAAAAAGAAGAGGCCCGACAAACTGTCACTCAAGAGGGCAGCAACTGCATGTGTTTTATCGTTACTACCTTGTCACTATACTCGTCAGTAGAAATATTTGAAGTAGTTGTAGAAAAGTAGTTAGTCGCATCAATGGGCAGGCCTCGCCGCCCCAACGATCAGCCGAGATGGGCACATCCGCGATTTGCATTAGCGTTGCGAAAAAGAAAACGTGTTGCATTAGTCCATTTTGAACAGAGGATTAAAATTAGTGTTGCGGAAAGAATCGCGATTTAGATTGTGTATAGAGTTGCGAATTAAATAGTCGCGATTTCGATTTTATTTCATTTTTTTTTTAAGATAGTAAAATTATATAAGAATTTTTATAAGTAAAGTAGTCTTTTTTCATTCCTCTGTTCGTTGAATTAGCGTTGCGCAGCAAAAAAGAATCGCGTTTGATTTCGAGTCATTTTCGATATTTCAGGCGCCCATGCTCGAGCTGCAACGAACCCTCCCTGTTATGGTGCAGGCATTCGCGTTTTCGAATAGAGTTGCGAAAAAATCACAACGGGTTGAATTAGCGTTGCGAAAAATTAAAACAGAATTTTTTTACTTACCGCTTTTATTAATGACAAAGTAAAATGGTGGATGAGCCGGGTCTCTTCACCAATAGACTTTGTCACTCTTCCTGCATGCCTCGCGAATTAATTGATAAAAACATTTCTGTTTGAGAAATTAGCGTTGCGAATTTGATATCGCGATTGTCTTAGTGTTGCGAAAAATACCAACGCGTTGTATTAAGGCGGGATTATTTTCTTGCATATTGGAAAACGTAAAACCTGAGATTTAATGGTTATACTCGCGACCGCGTATATAAAAGTAAATGTTTGACATTGCAGAATTAGTTGCGCAAGAATGCATACGAACATTGAATTCTAAAGATTTTGTTGTTTAGATTTTCGAGTTATATTGCTCGAGTTCTGTTTAAAGTTTTTGCAATGTGGAGCATGTGTCCACCGGACCGCTACACGTCGAGAAAAGAAACGTATTGGTACGTTCTCAGGTCGCAGTTAGCGCAAAATCACGGTTCACGTTGCTACGTTCGATTACTCGCGGTGTGCCCTGTCACACAATTCGTTTGTCGTTCCAGCAATGGAACAAGTGTATCCGTTTTCGTATGACAGTACCATACACAAAAAGAAGACGTATTAAGTTACGTCACCTGTGGTGGTACGCACGACAATGCCATGGTGACCATTGTATTAGTATCTAATGCGATGCGAGCCATGGTGTTGACGGGCCTTACGATAGCGGAAATCACTGTAGGTTCACCTGAACGTAGCGACGTGTGCCTTAGCCATTTGATGGTGTGTGAGCGCTAAATGCTATGAACCTACCACTGCGTTTTACAAAGCATGTATTTTTTTAACGTAGTGGTCCGATCGGGTTAGAAGACATACACGATGTGTATGTATAGCGTATCGAACGCCTCGTCGGCCCGCAAGGTAAAAGACGGGGTATCTTTACGTAGGGACCGCGCAGTAATTTTTTCGATAGAACTTAGTGTTCGTTGCATCATGCAAAACTGGTTTTGCAATGTTCGAATTTGTAAAATAGTGGGGACCGCGAAGTGTATTTCCCTACTCGCGTGATATAGTAAGAATTAGTGATTCGAATCGATGTAATACGAATGTTTTCCGATATGCAAACGGTAGAAAATCCCGCCTTTTAGGGTTGCGATGATTGAAATGCCGCACTGCACCGAATGACTGCCCCCTGACCACCTGCAGCCAGTGTGGCTGCCCCTGAATATACCCCCCGCAGCCAATTCTTCCCCATTAGAGTTGCGCATAAAGATATTAAAGTGCACGGGAGTTTTTTGTATCGAAACCAATTAAGTAGTGTCGCGATAAATAATGCACTGGTCGCGTTTGTTTCATTATATTTATTATATATTGTTAATATACTAGTGTTGCGCAAGAATAATTCGGTTTGATTTCCTCCCCATAAATTTAATGGCTGCTATCGCGATTCAATTTAGTGTTGCGGAAAAAGAAATGAAAGTGCACGGGAATTTTCTGTTATGAAAAATATAAAATAGTGTTGCGGTAGATAATGCACTGGTCGCGTTGTTTGGAGATATACAATGTACAGTTTTGTAGAGTAGTGTTGCGCAAAAATAGTCCACTCGCGCGTTTGTTTGAAATTTATCGAGTGGACAACCATTCTGAATTTTTTTTTTATTTTAAAAATTTTTTTCTGGATAGGTGACCACCCCCTTCCCAAAATACCCCCCGCAGCCATTGCTTCCCCATTAGAGTTGCGCATAAAGAAATTAAAGTGCACGGGAGTTTTCTATATCGAATATAATAAATTAGTGTCGCGATAAATGATGCACTGGTCGCGTTTGTTTCGTTATATTTATTATTTATTATTAATATACTAGCGTTGCGAAAGAATAATTCGGCTTGATTCCCTCCCCATAAATTTTAATGGCTGCTATCGCGATTCAATTTAGTGTTGCGGAAAAAGAAATGAAAGTGCACGGGAATTTTCTGTTATGAAAAATATAAAATAGTGTTGCGGTAGATAATGCACTGGTCGCGTTGTTTGGAGATATACAATGTACATTTTTGTAGAGTAGTGTTGCGCAAAAATAGTCCACTCGCGCGTTTGTTTGAAATATATCGAGTGGACAATTATTTTGTGTATGTATGTTTTCTTTTTTATTTTTTTTTTTTTTCATGTGCTAACGCAATATTTAGTCTGTTTCAGATATTTCATTCCTTGACAGGGTAAGAAAAACAAAGTAACAATAAATGATGTTGATTCATATATTATGTAATATTTGAAATGTCTTTTTTTACATTTTTTTTTTCATGTGCCAATATTAAAATTAATATAGAGTTGCGTACAAGAATAAAAGTGCACGGGAGTTTTGCGTATTATAATATCTATTAAATTAATCTCACGAATAGAAATGCACTGTTCGCGTTTGTTTTTTTGAAACGTTGAAGAGACGTAATTTCTAGTTTAGCGTTGCGAGAAAATAGTCCACTCGCGGGTTTGATTCAAATATACGAGTGGACAATTATGTTTCAAATGTGTAATTTTTTTTTTCATTTTTTTTAAATGTTTTATTTTTAATATTGATTATATTTGATATGTGCTATTTTTTTTAAATGTGTGCTATTTTTCAATTGTTATTTTTCAAAATATTTAATTTCTGAAATATGTAAATTGTATTTCTTAAATGTCATTTGTTATTTTTTTTCATGTACTAATTTAAAATTAAGTTTGTTTCAGATATTTTGATTTTCTGGTAGGCAATGGAAAGCGAAATGAGAACAGGTTATAATTATTATCCATTGCCTAATAATATTAGGATGTGCATAATGTTGATTATGCGGTGGTTATAAAAAATGAAACTGGTGAAACCAAGGTAAAATCAAGGTAAAACCAACGTAACAAATTTAACTTTAAGAGAAATTTTATAATTCAAATATGTTCATTTTGATTGTCACATAATTATACTGTTTTATGTAATTATTATCTGTGCATGCTCGTATGGTGTGTCGCATGTGTTTGTACATGGTTGCGGGTTGTGTCGTATGTGTTCGTACATGTTCTATTTAATTCATTGAACTTTTATTTCAGCTTTGGGTTAGCTACCCATTAGGTACCTAATAGGTACACATATAATTACAATACAAAACACTTGATAGGCATAAAATAAATAAAGATTATATAATCTTTGAAAAAAAAACAATAATTAAATATGCATATTGGGGAAAAAATTAGTGTTTAGACTAGGCAGGTAGTAATTCGGCGGGTAGGCTTTGCAATGAGCTCTTCTTGGTATTCGTTTGCACAGTGATCAAAACTAGAGCACTGTCAAATGTGTATTAGGAAGAGTGGGGACAAAATTACGGCTTTTTTTATTATTTTGTAATTTTGTTAACTTTCCGTCGGGTGGGACGTTGTTGGCCTTGTTCAAACACGGCGGAAATTGCGCGCTTTTCGCCATGTTCAAACACGGCGGAAATTGCGCGCTTTTCGCCATGTCTGGACGACGCCAAATACTATGTGGGTGGGCGGGTCTCCCTCACAGCAACCTCCACGTGGTGAGACCCGGACAATCGGTGTGATTCTCGATTTCGAATATTTTGTTTCGCAATTCTATAAAATATTAAAAATCGACAATCGCATCGAGCTAATGGCTGTGATAATTAATTGATTCTTTGACATGATTTCTTCTCGACGTTAGTTTTCAACGAATATTTTTTGTTGAATAATAATTATTTTATATCGCAATAATTTCCAAATTAAATTTAAATTCTGATATTTCTTTCTAACGTTACTTTCATATTGCCTACATTTATAAACTATCGATTAGCGATGTTGGTATTTGAGATCAGTGATAGTTCCACGTTCTTAGTTCCACAACCGATGAGAGTATCTCGGCATTGGGGCCGTTACCGACCGCTCCCAGCACCCACTCAGCACCCACTTTGGGGCCCGCAGTTTAACACGGGGGCTGGCTGTCTTTAAATATATCTCGTTCGTGCTCGCAGTTTAACTCGTGTGCTCCACGATCGACGAGTCAATAATAATTATTGTAGTCGTTTTAATAAAATTGTCAAAAATAATTTAGTCGTTGAAATCATTCTGAAGTTATAGTGTTCTGGAGTCATTCTGGTTTTATATCACAAGTTTAAAATGTTTGGTTCTTGTAAAGTATTTCGGAGAATTTAAGTTGTACAAGACAGCGAATAATGTTGCAAGTAAATGATAGAATTGTAGAAAGGTTTATCGCTGGTTTAGGTGTATTGTTCATTTATGAAGTTTTTCTAGTTTATGAGTTTAGCAGTCGGTAAAGCTGAAATACAGTAAACTGTTATCGACTCTCTCTATCGATTTTTTACATGTTTGGCAGAATATAAGGTAGATGGCGAACGTAGTGAAGGTTACTCAGCATGCGTCGCGCTGAACACGCGGCGAAACAAACTTGAATTTAATCTTTTACTTAGTTGGAAGCGAAAAAAAAAGAAACTTACTTAGGAATAATTTCATTCTCAACTTCATTAACCTTTTGAACCATTCAATATAACAAACGAGTATGAGAGAGAATGTAACAAACGAGAGAGTCATGTTTAAAATTGATTGCTAAAATTCTGTATTATTCTTATTATCATCATTTTCTATTATTAATGTTAAAAGATGAGTTGGTTGATTAAATTATGTATCATATTCGTGTATTTACGGCAAAACTTGTTCTGTCGAAGTCGTTTTGTTTTTAAAAACAGCGAAGTAATTAGTAATCGTATAAACTTGGTTTCCACTAAGTATTAATCGTAATTAAACCGTAGTCGCACGAATGGTCAGACAAACACTTTACGGTAGAAATTGCAGAAGGTAGAAATTTCGAAGTTGCAGGTTACTATGGATACCAGCTTATCCCATGTAGAACCTTGAATCTCGTATCCTTGTACGGGACGACCGTTTTTCCTTCTCCCTTCGATTCACGTTGCACTGCAACTCCCTTGCCCCAATAACCCAGTTATCAGTATGATTGCGAATCGAGATTTCCATTTCACGTTTCATCGATTCGTTTTCGCTAAGTTAAAAATGATTCATCGTTGTAGCACGACGAGCTCTCTATTCCACTTTTACGTAATTCTATTTACCAAACACACGGATCGGTTTGAAAAATTCATCGAATTTCCTTTCGCCGTGCGAAAAGTTGTTTGTTCGAAACTTAGCCGATGAAAATTCATAGAAGCTGGTTCGTCCGCTATGAAAATGTTCATCGATCGTTCGTCCGTCCGAATGCTGTTTACGTTACTCGGACACCTCTTTACTGGCGTTAACGTGAAAATACTTCGTGTGGTTACGAATATTGCGTAGAATACGTTCATTAAAAGTTTGTTACCTTGTTACTGCGGAGAAGGCTGCCACTCTGTACACGTGAAACGAGTTTCGCTGCCTGGAGAGTTACACACGTGGACTTACGTAAATACGTTCGAGCACGTTTACACAGACACTGATCACTATCTGTGCCTCCGAGCTTCGTCACTTCGGAGGGTAGGCGGTCATTTTGGTTGGATTAGTTGCTAACCTACCGGAAAGTAGGTCTTTTCGAACTCGCACCTCGATTTTGTAAATACATCTCGCTTTCGAATAACTTTTAGTGACATTCTCAATGAGAACAGAATCCGCTGCAAATGGCGAATGGGTCTTTTACTACGATTATACGTATACCGGTTCCACATTACTACCCTAAATTTCTTCTTTTTAAGTTAGTGGAGCAACGATGAACTAAAATTCGTAAAAGCTAGATTTTCACTAGGAAACAATTTAACACTTTGACTGCCAAACTAGAAACCCCAAGAATTCCATAAAATTAGAGTGTTATTTAATGAAATAAAAATTGAAAAAAATTAAATCTGTTGTATTCAGTAGTCCTCCAACTTTCTTGCATTTTACGGATCATAATTAAACTTGATACAATGGATATATTAACGTAAAAATTCATTTTAAAATCTGGACAAATAATTCCGTCACCCACATATGGGTGACGTGGCAGTCAACGTACTAATATTACATGATTTCTTTATTAACGTCTACATAAATTAGTATGGACACATTCATTCATACAAGTCCGCTGAGTTACCGTACGACTATTCGACAATGATCGACGGAGCAGAACATTGATTTCTAGGATTCAGTGTAACCGACTGACAAGGGCCTTGGAGTTTTTAATTGATCGTAGGCGTGAACTGCTCGTATAGTCGGCAATCCTAACAGTTCTGCAGAGGAATGGGCACAAACGCGATCGGCACACATAGGGGTACAACGTGCACACTGCTGCGTTAAAACACGGACAGACGGAACCTGTATGGCGAACACGATTATGTGCCTATGACAGACAATTAGACGCTACGCACCGACACGGGTAATATCGATTTGCATATCTCTACGCGAGCACGTGCACATGCCGATGTGGGAACCGGGTACATTTATGGTTCTCCCAGAGCACAGGTGAACCATGGCTCCGAAGAAAAGGAGGACCTGTTCGAGTCGCTGGTTGAACAAGTAGTTTATTTCTGTTCAGGTTCAAAAACAAGCACGCGTGAATAAAACAAGCAAAACGTGGTCTCGGAGTTCTCCGTGGAAGTTCTCACACCGATACTAATTCGCCTGCAGCTATTACAAATAGAACTATAACGGTGCTGTCGAATGTCGATTCCGAAAAGTAACTAGAAATTACCATACTTAAAAACAAGCTTTACATTATTAACACGTTGACTGCCACGTCACCCACATGTGCGTGACAGAATTATTTGTCCAAGTTTTAAAATTAATTTTTACATTAATATATTCATTGTACCAAATTTGATTGGGATCTGTAAAATGCAAGAAAGTTGGAAGACTACTCAATATCACACATATAATCAATTCTTTATTTGTCCCCCTCAGGGATTACAATCCTTTACATATTTCTCCCTAACCTTAACTTATCTTGCATCTAACTTAACACTACCTGCGCATAAAGAGAGAGAGAGAGAGAGAAGTAATATTCCACATATAATTATTTTCAATTTTTATTTCATTAAATAACTAACTCTAATTTTATGGAATTCTTGGGGTTTCTAGTTTGGCAGTCAAAGTGTTAAATGAGAGTAAATATGCTCAAAATACAGTTAGTAGATTATGGATGAAATTTTGAGTTTCATCGATCCCAGTTTCTAGTGTTATCTAGTGTCTGTGATTTATCGCGTAGGATCCAAAAACACACTAGCTATTGGACAAACGATTGTTCGGTGTTCTCGTTGGAGAAACGGTCCCCTTTGATCCAGGACTCCTTTCAAGCAATATGTGAAACCGCATGCACTATTGCTCATCGAGCGGCGAGGAGTGTTTACAACGGACACGGTAAATACGCGTCGTTGTAAACGACTTAACGCACCGTGATCGGTTCTGGATTAGCGGCAGGGGTCTATTTCTGTACGCCGCGGCGTACGCGTCAGTTTCGCAGCTTTTCGCGCGACTGTCTTTGCTATCTATCGGTGTGCACGACGGGTGTCGTCGCTGCGAGGTCAGTGGAACGCCGACAATATAAATCGAGCGCTCGTTAAAACGTGACTTACGGCACTTTCACGAGCGACCGAAGTTAGCGGCGTGCTTGCAGCATTCTCCGTTATCCCCTCTCGTCGTTCGATTCTCGCTCTATCCGCTGTATTTTCTCTCTCTCTCTCTCTCCCTCTCTCATTGGCGACGAGTCCTCGCACGAGGGTCGCGAAGAAAGTTCGAATTTCGAAATGTATCGCCCCGTAATTATCCGTGCTTTTATCGAAAACCATCGACCCCCGCATTTTCTCATTTATCCGTTTCGGAAAGTTGCTTGCGCTCCTGAAATCCTATTTACTAGCTTGTGGGTTCTGCCGATATAGAGGCTTATCGATATTATCACGCAGCTATCGAAGACGAAAGCTGCGAAAGTTAAGACACTCGAAACCCGTATCTTAAAACCCATACGTGAAGAAATGGACTTTCTTTTATAGCTTTCGTTCTCCTGTGGAACTCTTCTTTTTATTTCATCTTCTCCGTAACACGTGAAACGGGCGAATTTTTTCCCGAAGAGCGTGTAAGGTTAATGTTGGGATGACGAGGTTAGGAGATTAAATGCAACTTTAAATTTTAAGTGTTTATTTAAACTCCGCAACGGAATTAACGTTGATCACCTTGGTTAATTAATATTGTTCGCATACAACACAATTCTCTATTTGACTGATACACTGAAAGTGTGACTATCGGTAGTTAGAAATGTGAGAGATGTTACTGGCTCGGTAGACTGGCTTAGACTGACTGTAGCCTTCTTCCTCCTTAGGCCCCTTAACACTAGAACCACCGGATGGGTCAAAATGACTTCCTCCTCATTTTTTCTTTTAGAGATATGTTTCTATGAGAAAATTTTTTAACAAACTTCTCTATCGAAGTACATATTTTAACAAAACTGGTACGAAATCTAAACAAATCATTATGTTGTTATTATAAGGCAATGTATGCCAGTTGCGTTTAGTGCTTGGTAGTTCTAGTGTTAATACGGAAAAAGGCGGTGTTCGAAGTGTAATAAACCGCAAGTCAGAAAAGGACCTCCCTCTCCGCATGTTTCGTGCATTTCGGTGTATACTCCAACAGTAAAACTGGTTTGTCGCGTATAGCTGTGACGAAATTATGAATCGTCTTAAAAGCTGTTGGGCGTTACTCTTTCGGCGAACAATATCCCGCTTAGTCCTTCCTTCCTTCCTCGTTACCGGAGTGTTTCCTCTCTCAAAGGGAAACGTATCTCATCGCAGACGCAGTGCACGCTATCCTACTAACACATCGGCTAACAGCGCACAAGGAAGGTCAGTCTATTAATAGAGCAGCATGGGATCATCGGGCTCTCGACCATCGAGAGCTCTATCGTTGTCTTACATAATGGAATATTGCGCTCGTTCATTTAAGGCGCAGCTATCAGGATTACCGGGGAATCCTTGCCAACGACGAAAGTGCAGGGGGACCATTCTGACGAAACCGTATGCAATTTTCAAAATCATTCAGAAACGACTATGTTCTGATTTCATGGACAACGTTGATGGAAGGTAGTAGGAATTTGAAACGGCATCCGGTTGCTCACATTTTATTTATTCCCTGTCTCTTTGAATTATTTAACTTACCATTTGGCACAGCTACGCGTCTATTTTTCCTTCATCTGTCCTCCTACTCTCTCTGTCTCTTATTTCCTCTCCTCTTGTTCCCTCGTATATTTTCTCATTTGTTTTCTTACTCGCGTACACTGGCTCACGAAAGTGTTCGAACGTCCTTTCAGTATAACTTTTTTAAATTGGACCAAACGACCTGACTTCTTTGAGCAATTAGAAGAATTGCCTTACCAAATGATGTGCAGAAATAATTTTTAACAAATTTTAATTCAAGCTCGGAATTATAAGAGCAAATAAAAAAGGCATTTTCCAAAACTTTTTTATTTGAGCAGAATCAATTGAGAAGAATCTGACGATTTTAAGCAGAAACAACACGCATATTCTAAATTTTCACTACAGGTTCGAATAAATGAGTTGTGAAAAGTGCCATTTTTATTTTCTCATGTAATTCTTATCAATTGCAATTTTTTCAAAATCTTTTTTGCACATCATTTGGAAAACCAATTCTTCTAACTCCTCAAAAAAGTCAAGTCGTTTGATCCAATTTAAAAGAAAGTTATACCGATTTAAAGGACGATCGAATACTTTCCTGTGTATTTGTGTACAACGAAGAGAATTCACGCGTCACGTGAACGGACCCGACGCACGCGTTCGTCGTTTGCATTCGGTACGTATGTCCTTCGAGAGCGAAACGCAACACCGCAGAAGGAGGAAGTTATAGCAAGGACTAGAACGGTGGGGGGACGTCGGTGGAGGCGTAGCAGTGGGAACAAGAAGGGAAATTGTGTAATTTATTCAGCCGACCAAGGGGCCAGCGCAGTTCGGTGTGCACGCGTAGGTGAATCGGATGATGTAAGAGGAGGGTGGCGCCAGCGTTTATACCGCGAATAAAACTTCGCGTGCTTTCGAAAATTGCGGCAACCGGCGAAACAACAAAACCGAACGCAATCGCCGCGCCGCCCTGGCTCGCAATCCCGACGCTTTACGGTGCACGAGGGGGAATCGCCAGATTGAGGCTTTTCAATTTTTACGTGGCCCCGTACATTTTCCGATCCACTTACAGAATTGAATCACTCTGAATTATTCCCGCGGATCGGAGACTTGATTATTCCGGCCCGAAAAAGTTATCTTCGTTTACTCCGTCTCGCTGTCACGTTTCGGGGATCGATCGCCGGCGAATGTAGGTCGGAAATCCTCCACCGTCTCCTCTAACCACAATTTTGTACATTATTCAACGAGAATGAATTCGTCGATGCTGTCGCTGTTATCGTGAGCTGATTGTCTTGTCCGAAATTCATCGACTTCGAGCCATCGGGCGCGGACATATAGGGCGACCCATGAGTAATCAATTATTTTGAAATCTGAAACAAACTTAATTTATTAGATAATTTCCATTATTATCGAGGACAGTTTGCCATCTTCCCCGCAAATTTTCAATCCCCTTCTTATAGAAATCCAGGGTTCGTCAAGCAAAATATGACTTAACCCTCTATGGGCCGAATTTTCTTCCGTTGATTTCTATTTGCAGGCAACATGCAAGGCATTTACTCAGAGACATTATATAATTAAGACGTCATCTTCTGAAAAAACTAAAATTATTTGTTAAAATGTCGATATATTAGCACGTGACCTGAAAGTTACACGGGCCCATAGAGGGTTAAGGTACTTCCTTACATCTTCTACAGATATAGAACTAAAACAAATTCTCTGCAAATAATTGATTGCTTATGGTTACCCCTAATAGTTTATCGATGGCTGCTCGAACCTATTCTAATTTCTGTATGTCTGGTAAGAACAGAGGACAGCTTTACGGACACTTGGTCGCATATCTGGTTCCACTTTCTATCGCAGGATGACTCGGTCAAGCCAACGTTCGATATAAGGCTAGGATCGCGTAATCGGCGATACCTTCGAACTATGTTTAGATCCTTTAAACAAGGATAGGGAACAGACTATCCTTACGCGGGAAAAATCGATCCTTCATAAAAGAAGCGTAAAGCTTCCTCGTCCCGGGGTTTACCAATACTCTGGCCGGTACAGGAGAGATTGTCGTGGTTGTTAATCTACGATAGTTCGACCGGTTCATTGTTATCGACGCGTCGTCGTCTCGGTGCAAACGATATCCGCTTAAGAATCGAGTTACGAGACCGCAAAGTAGCGAGACGAGTACCACTTCTGATACCAAGTACTCGGCAGTCTCTGTGTCTGTGTGTGTGTGGGATCCGTGCGCGCGTGCGTGCGCGCATGTGTGACGTGCGTGTGCGCCTCGTTCCTTCTTTTTCCGCTTTGCTCTTTCTCCCGACGTAGCGAGCAGTCGATCGGTCGGTCGGTCGGTCACTGAACCGCCCGCGCCGCCTTGTAACTCCGTGCCATTCCATCCCATCCTGCCGCGATCGAGCCGGTACCGTTAGAATCTTGTCCCAGTCTACCTGGAAACCAATTCGTCGACCACGGCCGCACCGACTGCTCGTCGTCGGGATCGTTCCTAACGACTACGAACCCGTCGAATCCGAGCCAGACCAGACGACGAGCTTTAGGCATCTATGCCCCCGGTACACGCCGGACAACCTTGAAACTATGGCAACGAAAGTAGCCGTTCCACCAGTCTGCGTTTCCGACACACACAGTCTAGCTAAATCATGCTGCGACCGGCAACAGATTTTGACCTGTGGCATTTTTCTTCTCGTTACTTTTTTACGCTCTCAAACGCTTACGTTCGAAAACGAAGAGAGAAAGATTAACACTTTGATCGACAAACAAGAAAGCTAAAAAATTTCGTGAAATCAAAGTAAGTTATTTAATAAGCAGTTAATTAAATTCGCGAAAGCACGGTCAACCATTGAACGAGACACAGCTGGGATTATTTTTTGCAAAAAGGATAGGACAGGTTACGCGCTTTCTTCTTTTGAATTTATTTATTTTTGTTTTTTTTTTTTTTGGTCATTCGCGTTCCTCAATTGTAAAACTATCGTCTTTAATTTTCAGTTTTTTTTAGCATCTAGTGCGTTCATTTTGACCAGAAATCACATACGTCAATACCTTCACTTCTCCGCTTATATGCAAAGAATACGTAACAGTCAGATTAACATTGGAAATTGAAATTAAATATCGGAATAAATACTGGACATAGTACCTTTCACCTTTGTACTTTAAAACAGTATATAACAAACCTGTAACCTGTATTACTAGGTCAAAAGGCTTCGTTCTACATATTTGCAATCTAAAATCATTCATTTCATACATTACCTTCTAAATGTTGAATGTAAGTCCACATCAAAAAGTTGCAAAATACAACTCTTAGTTTTTTCTCTGCAACTTCGAGAAATTGCAATTTAAAAAAAATTTTTTTTTCACTTTATGTAACAAACCAATTGCTAAAGCAACTTCTTAAGAAAATCCAAGGTGTATGGTCCAATGTTAACAAAGTTATACGACTTTATGTAGCAAACCAATTGCTAAAGCAATTTCTTAAGAAAATCCAAGGTGTAAGGTCCAATGTTAACAAAGTTACATGATTTTTAAAAGCGTCCGGATATTAGTGGGAGTCACCGTGCCTCGAATGAAATATGCAATACAGTGCTTCAATAGCAAATTCGCTTCGCGATTCTGGAATTAAATTTTCCTTGTAGCCGTTTCGTTCGTAATTATGCGTCGGAAGTTTCGCGTAAACTTTCTTGCTCACATCTCCCTCTCTCTCTCCCTCTCTTTCTCTTCTTGCTTTCTCTCTGTTTGCCCTCCCCCGTTTTGTTTCCCCTACTCAACTTCTTATTAACTGACCTGGTTAGTTCGGCCTCACTTGCGGCAGATACAAAGTTTGCCGAGTCTAACGAGGAAATCTCTTGGAAATTCTAATCGGACGGAAACGGTGGATCCGCGCGCGGGGACATTTTATTCCGTGATCTAGAATTTTTCCCTGCAATTTCGGTTTAATAACGAAACACGGAACGTCGGCTGTCGGGGCGCTCGGTATTAGAATCTCGATTCGAGTTACGTTCCATTCAGCGGAAACGATCTCGGTTCTCTCCCGTCGATCAACAGATCCAACGCACACGCGCCGCATTTTATTCGTCGCGCGTAAAAGTTGGCACAATGGCGCAACGGAAATCGTTACAGACGCGGGATACGTGTGCGTGCCAGAAAACCGTAACCTTTAAGCGTTCTTGTTAATTGGCGGGAAAACGTTGAAGTTTCCTCACCTCTTTCCAATTAAGCGCTCCTTGCTTACAAACTAGATCCGCAAACCCGAATGACTCGAACGGTCCTGCAAGTCGTTTACCGAATCGTTACAAATTCGTTTGACATTCCAATATATAACGTCCGATTAAATTTGCCATCCTTTAAGTGGTACAGTGTTCACTCGGTTTACAAAACACCATACCGGGATCTGTTTAAAATTCTGTGTAAAGTTTCTCGGACACCTCTAAGCAGATATTGAAGATTTGATATTTGCAAGAGAGTGTAGAAATTTTTTGGGGTCATCGAGAGGCTCCGGTAAAGGTTAAAATGGACCTGCAATTTTTTAGGACCTGCAAGTTTAAAATTCTGTGTAAAGTTTTTCGGACACCTCTAAGCGGATATTGAAGATTTGATATTTGCAAGAGAGTGTAGAAATTTTTTGGGGTCATCGAGAGGCTCCGGTAAAGGTTAAAATGGACCCGCAATTTTTTACTTACCTATAGAGCTAGCAGGTTGCGGAAAAAGATTTGTAAACTACACACTGGTCGCGGGAATGCAAACAGTGGAGCCGGAACGATTTTATTTTTTAAAAATCCCTGGTGCCGACGTGCTAGATTATTTTGAACGGGTTCTATGAATTTTGAAGATTGCAAAGAGGCGATAAACGAGGTACAGCGCGATCGCAAAAGAAACGCGCGCGAAGTGCATGGGCAACTGCATCGAGGCCGCGTAAAAACTTTCCTAACGGCCGGATAAAATCTGAAATTCGCCCGACGCCATTTCCGCGAAGGGATGCGAAAGCTCGTGGAAGTTCGCGGGGATGCTTAGGCGGGACACCGTGTATTACGGAGAAACTGCGGTCCGGGCGTGGAAATCATCATCAATCAGATAGGAAGGAATAATTGATCGTGAAGCAATCGATACCGTAAATTGATACAGGCCGATCGTCGAGTGATACCGCGAGCCCGAGGAGGGATGAAAAATGAAAAAGACGGTTAAAAGGGGTTTGGGGGTGGAAAACACGATGGTAGGGGATGGACATCGGTGATGGTGGTGGTGGTAGTGATGGTAGTGGTGGTGGCGGCGGCGATGCTGATGGCGGTAGTGTGGGCGTCGGCAGAGCAAGGGGTGGAAAATGGGCTACGGAGGGTTGCACGAGGCAAGTAGGAAGAGGGGTATGGACGCGGTCACCATGGCAACCATGGCTGGGTTTCAGGGCCCCGGCCGATGGTTTGGGTAATGTTCCGCGCCTTGGAATGGATTTCTCTCGCTTCGCTACCAAATGGGGTTAGTCAGTGCTAAGCAGACGCCTGTTCTCTCTTTTCCCTCTTTCCGTTCTCTTCCTTATTCCTTCCTCCTCCTCCTCCTCCTCCTTCTTCAGTTTCCTCTCTACCCGGCTCCTTGTGCGGCAAATAAATCACGCGAAACAGAACACATAAATATCTCTGCTAGTTTTGATAATGCAAACGCAGTTTGAGACCGACGTCACAGCGTCCCGAAACGGGAATGCGATCAACATAAGTTCCTCTTCTCCGAATCCTTTTTTGATATACTGGAGTCTCCGGGCAACAGGAAATCCCATAAACTATACGCGTACCTTTTTATTTCGTTAACGAAATTCGTATTTCGTTATGTAGTAGTCGTTAAAGCGCCCCGTTGAAAAATGAGTATTTTATTTTCACTTTAAACCCTCGATAACGGAGGCTCGATTAATCAACGTTTCGCTGTGTACTCGTTACATTTGTAGAACATAAGTTACCAGAGGAAATCGATTTTATCGTGACGCGATCTCGTTAAAAACTTATGGACGTCCATGGAGGAATCAAAAACGTGCGCGGTACGACGATGAAAGCCGATCACGCGTAGAAATCCATAATTTATCGCAACGGCGAATACCAAAGCGTTGCTATCTCGAATTTCTCGCGGAAGATGGCGCGATCGAGGCTCGCGCCGATAACCGTTGACTTAGCCGCGATAAGGTCAAGATTGCCAGACGTTGAAACTTGTTGATTAATTTCTCCAACGCGATTTCGTAAAGAGCCCTTTGAGAGGCCGACACAAATGGCCACTGTCTCGGGGTCCCTTATCACGTTGACTGCCATGTCACCCATATGTGGGTGACGGAATTATTTGTCCAAGTTTTAAAATGAATTTTTACGCTAATATATTAATCGTACCAAATTTTATTAGGATCTGTAAAATGCCAAAAAGTTGGAGGACTGCTCAATACCATACATATAATTTTTTCAATTTTTATTTCATTAAATAACACATTGATTTGATGGAATTTTTTAGGTTTCTAGCTTGGCAGTCAAAGTGTTAACCCATTTGCATCATAAGGAAATATGAAAGGAAGGCTTTTATGGCCAAATTTTTTTTTTAATTATACTTAAGTACAAAAATGACTACAAGTAAAATAACTTCATATCTCAGCATTATAAGAAGAAATCAGAATTACTACTTTCATCTCCAACAACACCATTTCTATCTTTTAGCTAACGAATAATGATAGTGACCAACAAAGTTGAGCGCATATATGCGCTAATGATGCAAATGGGTTAACTACCCGAACACCGATACACCTAAACACAAAAATATGACGGTTCGTTTATTTTTCCGGGATTCCCGGCGATCGACGCGTTTCACGCCGTGTCGTTTCTCTTCAATTCGTTCCGGAGCAAATACACAATTTCCTGTGATTACTTTAATGAGGCTTTGTCTCCGGAGTGGCGAGTGACAGCGGGCGCATTGCAATCATTTTTTACGGTGTGATTCTCGGTGACAATGGCGTGTTGATCTTATCTCGTCCAACGTCTTGTCGTCTCGTCGTCCGAACTAGTGCGCAACATGTCACCGAGAACGTAAATAAGAACAAACACGAGCCGTTTAAAACACGAGCCAATAAAATACACTTTGAACAATCGATAGAAAAAAGAAAATTAAAATTTAGTTCCAACGCCTTCGTTACGTGCTACTAATTAATTCCTCCTATTACGTGCCAATTTGATACAATGCTGTGTCACGCGAAAGAGAAAGCCGTTCGCACTTTGACGCGGTAACGCGTCATCCATCCTTAAGGTGTCAATAATCATTGGAATGCGGATCTTTATGTAACGTGGCGGTATAAACGAATTGCATTAACGAAGTTTAGGAACATTTCTACTTTGCACTTTCACAACGATGGTCTCATTTTTTATTGTTTATGAAATAGTAAAACTGGTAGGGTAAAGGAACCAGTAGTTGACCATGTACCAGAAGTTGACCATGTACCAGAAGTTGACCATTTTATAGAAAAACAAAAAATAAGGTTTTTATCAGCGCACTTATAAGTGCACTTTTGATGAAAGTGGACCTCGGATGCCATGCCGTCTGTTGTTTAAATTCCAAAACAATAAGAACATTTCAAACCTTATTTTTTGTTTTTCTATAAAATGGTCATCTACTGGTACATGCTGGTCAACTACTGGTGCCTTTACCTTAATTCGCATAGAAATCCGCAGGAAGAATAGAATTTCAGTTAATAATAGTGTTTTATTTGGTGGAGAACGTTTAGAAAGGGGGAAATATTTGATCTTGAATTCCGAAGTTGGCAAAACGATTATGGTTGTTTCAGGCAAGGTTCTTTAAGCGAGCGTCCGCTTCCGGGGTTGCATAAATCGGGTGTGAAAGCCTCGGAGGAATTTTTGCTGGCGACAGGTATTCGGTTCGCGACACAGTTTCGCCTAGTCCGTCGACTCGCTTTATTGGATAATTACTCGCGAGTAATAACAATAAGACGCCTAAGTATGGGTCATTGAGGCGGTTTCTCGGGCCGCGGGTCGTATTGTTAATTCCACGCGGAGGATTGCGGCAGCACGTTGTGCTGGCATAACGAAATCAGCCGGCGGTGCGGTGCGGTGTGGCTGATATACCGGTGTAGTCATGTACTTGATGGGCTTTCCGCTAACGAGAGTTAATTGCAGCATAAATATGCCGGTTATGAATGGGTGAAGTGATTACGATAAGCTGGAGAATTGTAACAGCGTGCCGCAACGAAGGAAACGCTCGTAAAATCATGTGGGCAAATAATGAAAACCGATACGCTCTGCGTCGCGTCGCGTCGTTGTTGCGCACCGAAAATCTATAAACCGGCAAAACGATTTATTTGTTTCCTATCGAGTGACCGCGATCGTTACTTTATCACGCTCTGCCATTCGACACGTGTCAACGGGCTCCATATAACCCGCCATTTTTCCCAGGAATGTTCCTCACAAATTAATCGGCAGAAAATACGACCAAATCATTTAGGAATTCAATCATCTTCGATCGATACAAAAAGAAATTATTTAAACCCTTCGTCTATTTCGAGGCAGTTAAATCCGATCGTTAAAAAGGTTCGCGCGCAGTAACGAGCGTTAACTGCCTCTCATGTTTTATTAAACAAATACTGGGAGAATGTTCTGTATCGGGTGCAACATTAAATTATTGATGACTACATAACTGAATTTTATCGTTCGTTCATGAGGACTGATCGATAGTTCCCAAGTATGAAACTTGAACAGCTTCCCACCGGTTTTGGGGAAGGTTCGGAAATTGTTATTCACCGTTCATAACATTTTGTACGAGCCTGAATTCATTAGACACTGGCTATCGGTGCATTGATAAGTACACGTGAAAGAAATACTTGCTCACTTTGCCAGGCATTTGACCTGAATACCTACGGCCTGTTTTCAGCTCACCCTCTCTCTCTCTCTCTCTCTCTCTCTCTCTCTCTCTCTCTCTCTCGCTCTCCCTCTCTCTCTCGCTCTCTCTTTCTCTTTCTCTCTCCAACGGCCGCCTTTCCTCTCCTTGTCCCTCGATCTCCGTCTCTTTCTACCTCCTTTTCTCTTCTCCCTTCTTTCACCGTCGCGCGTCCCGTCGCTCTGTCTTTTCTCTCCACCCTTTCGTATACCTTTTTTCCTTTAGCAGCTCGTGCACACGGGAAGCTTCTGGCCACTTTACATAAATAACACGGCTCATTTGTTTGCAACGTGAAATGTTAACGATAAAACTACGCCGGTATCTGGGCAAAACGATCGGCTCCGAGCGCACACTGGTCCAAATCACGAAATTTGCTGACATTTTGGTATAACTTCCAAACTATTAACACTTTGATTGCCCAACTAGAAACCTCAAAAATTTCATAAAATCAAAGTAAGTTTTACAATGAAATGAAAATTGAAAAATATATATATGATATTAAATAGTCCTCCAACTTTTCTTCATTTTACAGATCCTAATTAAGTTTGGTACAGTGAATATATTAACGTAAAAGTTTATTTCTAGAAACACGTTCAACGCGTTTAAATTTTTGAAAAATCGCTCTTTAAATAAAATTTGGTTTAGTGCCTAAAGTGTTTTTCTTTTCATCAGATTCTATTCGGTCTGCGCTAAAATACGCGCGGTTCTAAAACCGTCAACCTTTAGCGGCGTATTAGGTTGACAAAGCGACGTCTTTCTTTAGCGAAACTGCGCTAAAATGAAGCACATTGAACAGATCGATAAAGCGAACTTTGCGTCAGGAAATAGCCCAATTGCACGAAATAGGTATTAGCGCTTTGAGTTTCAAATCCGAGAAGGTTGAAAGACTCGTTATTAACACGTTGACCGCCATATCACTCATATGTGGGTGACGGAATTATTTGTCCAAATTTTAAAATGAATTTTTACGCTAATATATTAATTGTATCAAATTTTTCAAGGATCTGTAAAATGCCAGAAAGTTGGAGAACTACATATGATTTTTTTCACTTTTTATTCCATTAAATAACACATTAATTTGATGGAATTTTTGAAGTTTCTAGCTTGGAAGTCAAAGTGTTAATTTCGTGGAATTTTCGATGGTGCTGGATTGATAGACAAAATGTTGAAAAATTATTCTGAAATAGGCGCGACGCGACGGTTTAATCGCGTTTGCTCGGGAACGATCGTATCCTCTCGGTACAGTTAGATTTTCTACGGAGGCAACTTCTGTTCGTCCAGGAAACGAAACGGAAAGCAAACAATCAAGAGGCTCGGCGGAGGAGGAGGAGGAGCGGAGATCTCGTGAAACAGCTCCGAGGATCTTGTTGTCAGGCGTCTTGCTGGCCGCGGCACGCGGTTTCACTTTCACGTATCGTAACAGCGGCCGATGAATCGTACCGCGGCCAAGTAAACGAACCGATCGTCGTCGTCGTCGCCTTTGATGCTTTCGTCGGCGGATCAAATATAACGTTGACGTTCGTGCACGCGTGACAGCTATCGGGATATAATAGGGGACGCGGCGCGGAGAAACGTTTTCTTTTACCGAGAAACTTCTCACAATACACAACGGGAGCCCGGGAGTTTGTCGAGGGAACATTTCAAAGTCCCGACTCCTTTCAACTTTCGATATTCAAGCGGCGTTCGCGGCGGCTGGGACCTTGACCATTTTTCATCCGGGACGACCGAGCTAAAGAGTGGGAGGAAGAGAGAGAGAGGAGGAAGGGGGAAAAACATATTCGAGGCTTGTATTTTTCTTAAGGTTCTCTAAAAGATTGCCTCCGAAATTGCATCCGCTGCTCGGACGCCATTTTCTTGCCCCGATTCAATTCCATTTCCGCGTCAGACGCACGCCTAACGTTCGGATCCCGCGTTCACGAGAGCGCAGGATGCTCGGTTGCGTTTCTTTCCGCGGAGGAAACGGGAACCGTCGTGGAAAGCGGAGAAGTGGCACGTGGAATCGCGAGCACAAGCTCCCGGAAACACACCGGGATAATCCATATCCCCTGTTTCGATAAAGTCACGGCCGTGCCAGCTGGTTCAAGGCCACGTGTTCTCCTACGTCCTCCACGACTCGAGACCATCTCCTCCTTGAATTGCAGTCGCGATCAGAGTGTCGGGTTTAGACGCGACCTGACCTGCCTTGACCAAGTCTTACTTGACTCGCATTGACGCCACAGCACGACAGCTTTCCTCTTTCCCCTAACGTTTCATCAGACACGAACACCACGGGGATGCGTTTCCCGTTAGGAGTGCCATACCTCAATGAGAGCCCATCATCTTCGCCAACTATCAACACGCTTCACCCCTGCCTGGAGAAATAGCACTCCTATTTTTATGCCGTCTGCATTCTGGGTCATTTGAATGCAATTTTTCATAGTGTTTGTACATGGTGAAACTCCCTACAAACTTCCCCAGTAGTCTTTCATCTTTTTCGAATACCGTCCAATTTTTTTTTTTCGAAGTGCATAACTTATGACGAGACTAGACTAGTTTTAACCCTTTGCACTCGAAGCTATTTTAACTAAAAAACGAAACATTTCTTCTAACCTAGAGTATTTCCCTTCTATATATTTTTTTTCATGTTATACATACGAAAATGGTGCAATTGATTCGTACAATACTGAAGTGTTTAGTAATTTAGTAAATACAAACAAATTTAATAATGTGAAAAATATTTTGAATAATGGTATAGCAATTTCTAGTGGCGCTTTACAGTCGCCATTCGAGTGCTAAGGGTTAAATTTCGACTACCAATTTTTGCCATAAATTCGTAAAGTTCGCAGTCCACTTCAGACCTTCTCGCGCTACATGTTAAATTTGTAAATGTTTGCAATTATTAGTAAGATTTTTTAATGTTAGGGTCCTCAGCAAAGAAACATTTGGATCTGCCCTTCCGGATTTGTAAATCACTAGCCACGAGAAAAATTCCACGGCAGCTTTGAGTTTGTAATTTCTTGGAATCGTTAGCGTGTCGGATAATAAATGTTAAATATAAATGATTACGCGACACTGAAAATAAGACGTGGTGTGAATAATAGATCTGCTCGTTCAATTATTCAGCGGTGTGTTGCGATGAAGGCGAGCACTCGTTTGTACTATTTCACGGCCAAGGTGTTAAGATAATGTAGGGTCTTTGCAAACAGTTTGCTGCTCTGCGTGCAACTTAACCTCTGCGCTGTGTGCCACGTACAACAGCAGAGTTTATGCAAACGTCGCGAGCACAGCAGCAGGTGTTCTAATTTTTGCAAACGGTAGTGTGTACCGTTCTTAAGCCGGGCTATATAATTAAGCAGGAACGTGTGACGCGTTCAGAGGGTCGGATAAGCGTGTGCGTTTACGTCGGACCTCTTGCTCGGTGTACTGACCTACCCTCGGTTAGTCTTGGAGGCAATTTTGTGGTTTATCCCATGATTTTTTGGATTCTTTCTCGTCTGGCAGATTTTTATCGAAGCACATCTCCGTGTTTAAGCTTGTCGGTCTCGAGTCGTAAAATCGTGTTGCTAAATTTATTGAGGCCCGTCCGACGGCTCGTTCGAACCAGTCTTTTATCATGTTTAAGTACAGGTTTCTCGATTTAATTTTAGCTGCGTGCACGAGGCGCACAATGTTGCTGCGAGAAACTTTTTCCCCGAAAATTGTACGCAAATGTTGCGGCTTCGTGAAACGCTCGCGGTAGTTTGATCTACTTTTACCGTGAATCATGACGCGGGGCACGGTAGACGGAAGAATAGTCGAGCGAAGGAAACAAATCGGAATACACCGTTACGAAAGTTATTACAGTTACAGGTATATTTAGCACGGTTGACTGCCGCAACCGTGGCCCTCGACAGTGGACTCAAACTGGCATTCAGCCACTATTCCCACGTGCCGTCACATCGTCAAACCGCATTATCCAATCTGTCGTTCCATAACGCATTGTTTATTTTCCTAGTGCCGACCGTTTTAACAGGTTTCCGAAAGATCGCGATCGTTCTCTGCTAGAGTCGTCGAGAAACGCACAAAAAGTTACAAACTAGGAACATCAACAAATTTTAGAAGTCGGTAGAATACCGTTGGCAACGAAAGTCAAAGAATGGAACTCTAAAAACTTAGAATAAGCAATTGCTTAGTATGTAATTCCTAATTTTTAGCTCATTAACTATAGCTCGCCAGTCTGATCTACTAGGGGATAGTGGGGGTTAGGACGAGTCCAGTAGGAATTCTTAGGTGTTACTAAGGGTTGATGAGTAAGAGGTTCAAAGGGATGACTCAAGATTGATAAGAGATAGCGAAAGATAGGAAAGAATTTTGGAGCTACTTAAACTAAATCCTAAATATTATCTATGCGGATCTTTATGCAAAATAAAAATTTTCTATTGACATTGCAACAAACCGGAATGAAATAGAAATTTATTTTCTTTCTTATCAAGTTTAATGGGCTGAAGATATAACAGTATTTTAAAATTCTTCTAATGTTTTTACCGTGTTAAATTACACCTACTCATTTTTGTCATAAATGCATAAAATCCGCTGTCTAGTTATTATTGTGTAAAAGAAGATTTTTAAGCTTCCATTTTGTAGAGCACAATGATTGAAAAGCCTATTAGATAAATCTTCCGGCAGATAAAGTACAATCGATGTTCCCGTGACAAAGGAATTGTACTCGATTTCGTAATGACCGAACGAGAGTGTCGAAGCGAGTTTCACATGTCATCGCACTGGTGTATCGTCGGTCGCGTTCATTAAGCTGTACACGGTAAAAATCGGTGTGAATCTGAGCGACGAGATCGAAGTATGAAATTTCAGTGGCTACGAAATAACGATGAGTGTAACAGGAAGGAAAACGCATTGGCCGATTGGTCGGGCCTCGTTGACGCGAAGTTCGAATGCTAAATAAATACGCGTGGTGCCCGTGGTTGTATGGGAATGCCGACGAACCGATGGCTTGGCAACAACGCGCTCGGTGCAACGATGCACCCGCTCGCCACGGGAGGCAACGTTGCAGTCGTCCGATGCACGGCCAGCGTGCACACGTGGATCGTTGCAGCGCGCGTGCGTTGCGTGCGTGTGCGTGAAAACGCATACACGGGGCCCCGGCAGAGAGATCGAAAGAGCGGCCGACCGAGCTGAACGACTGACGGAACGTTTCTGAACGCATCGACGACGAGAGCGTTCTCGCGTGTTGCCTTGCGCTCACGGGGCACGCGCTCTCGCGAATCAAGTGCACTCTCAAGGCTGCCGGCAGAAATTTCCTCTGGCCTCGTTTGAAAAACTCCCAGAGACACGTGTTTCCGCTTGAATCGCTCCGTACGGGAATAGTTTTCAGTGCGTGTACACCGACCCAAAGCCCCGGCACTCTAATTAATACTTTCCATCGAGCCTCCACAGTACAACAAACTTGTTACCCCCGGGCATTTTGTGTCATCAAAAACGACGCAAACCAGCCGTCTTTTCCGAATAAACAGTCTCGAGGTCGCATCGGTGAATAATTTTCCGCTAATTACTACTGTCGAACCGCAACCCGAACACAACAGTCGTAAGAAACCGCTTACCGCGAGGATATGAACAACGTTGAACAACGTATCTACAGATAGGTAACGTGTACGTACGCCCCGATCGCTCGACGATTCAATCGGAGGAAACGAGGGAAGCTCACGGAAAGCAAAACAGTGTATTTGGCCGGGCGAGGGGCTTTCGAAACGCTTTGGGCACTTTCGTGCATTGCGAAAGATCCAAACGGAGGCCGGAGAAGAATGATTTAGGTCGTGACCCAGATTTGCCATTCTGTTTCGCCGGTCTTTCTCGCTCTTTCCCGACGTTTTTGCATCGTCTTCGTGTTTCGCGCACCGTGCATCTCGCTCGCCGCGCATTGCTACATCGTCGAACGCCGTAATTGGCCCCGGTTGATCGGCCGTCTCTCGAACAGGGATCGCCGACGACGATACAGAGCAGCAGCGTCGCGAAGTCGAACGCAAACTGTCGAAACGCTCGAACGGGCGCATCATACACGGAACCGGCGCGGCGCAATTAATTTTAGCAGTAAACGGGGCCAAAGATCCTATTAGCGCGACGCTGCGCCACGCTGTCGAGTTCGATGGGAGGTAGTTCGCCCCTTATAGTTCATCGGTGTGTAGCGTTTGCCAGTAACAGTGGAACATTGCTACAATCACACAGACCCTTGCCACCAAATTGGGACCGCTCAACGGCATCTGCATTTTTTACGGTTCGACGACTCGATGGAACTTCACCGATGAAGGTGTTGCCACAGTCTTCGTGTCTTCGTTGCACGCTCATGCTTTCAAAACAGGTGCTCGAATGATACGAATAGAATGAAAACTCTCTCGACAGGATTCGAGTTATTCGAGTCACTGCAGCCTGATTGTTTGGGAATGAATCGAATAAGTTTCACCATTTTTTTTTGTCATAGTTAGAAAAAACTGCACAAAATTAACCAGTTAACTGCGGAGTTTAATTTTAAAAATCCCTCCCGGCGCGGAATTCAAATCAAGCAATGACGAATATACGCGTCGAACGCAGGCCAAATGCAACTATTATAAATTGTACGGAGAAGTAAAGCAAATTGAGAAAGAATTACATTTTCATTCGATAAGAAATTAACAATTCATTAACGTTAACCGCACCGCAATAGAGTTTTGGATTGACGTGTATACACGTCAAACGCGCTTAACTAGTTAATGGACATTGCAAACAGAGGTTTATCAACCTGTTATGTGCTATCACGGATTTAAAAAAAATATAGTGAAATAATTAACCTTTGTTAGCATCGAAGTGACTTGAACTTGCATTCAAAATAATTCTGTTTTCCAATAAAATGCTTCTTTCGTTCGATCACGCGTCTTACACTTTTATTTGCAGAATATTCGCTCGTTTAATGAAATATTTCGACGCAAGCGACACGAACGGCAAGAACGTGTCGGGAAACATTTTAAACGAGGATCGATGTAAGTTACTTCGATGTCCGTCAGACGGAAAGAGTGAACTAGGCACATCAAGAGCTAAAGCAAACGAGGTGGAGAACTAAACGATGAAAGTGTTGCGAAAGGCTACGCTAATGTTTATCCGGGGGTGAAATCGTTGCGCTAATCCGGGGCTCCCTTTAAATCAACGAATCACTACTTACTCGAAAAGCTCCAGGGCTCCTTCCAACTTCTGATTAGTGAAATACGTATATAGGCATGATCAGTACATTCTACTAATTGGAAAGTCTGGCGGTTTCCTGCAGCTATGATAGGGTAGATAAGTTCACGAGTTAATTCAGCCTTGACTTTGGCATCGCGCTGCTGAAATATTGGCAACGGCAAAATCGCAATAGCGCGTCGAATAACAATAATCGTAATAGGGATAGGACTTTTTTACCTCTACGGAAATAAAAGGGCAATATGTGCCTATAATGTGAACTAACAATTTTAATCAAAATTACGTGTAATCTGCTTCAAAAGTAACCTAAAAGATGTAGTCATGAAATGTCAGAAAGAAAACAAACGCAACGTTAACAGAAGTCAATCAAACAAAACATAACGCCAGGTATTAGTGAAAACCGAAATTACTTTCTTGTCAGCCTAATAATTAAAAAAAAAATTAAATTCTCATTTTAAACATGGAGAAAGTGATGAGAACATTACATTAATGCCAACATCGTTGGCGTTCACATACAAAATAATTCGCATAGGAAATGACCGCACAGAAACAGGTTTGACTGTATTAAATATTATAGCTGGAAGTAGCTTAATTAAAATAACGTAGAAGATATAAGCGAGAACCTTCCGAATAGATGGCTCAAAGTTGCAGATTTGTAGTAGGTATTATGACGTTGGTTGCAGCAAACGACACGACATGAATCCGGAACGTAAGATTCCGTTCACGTCGTTTGTCATTGCACTTGCTGCGTCTTCGATCAGGGGGAAGACTTACGAGTGTCTTCTTCGGAAGAGATGAGTCAGAATTTAAACGGCGCTGCGAGGGATAAGAGCGTCTTGTTCTCGCTTCCGGAAATCCGCACGCGAAATTGGCGGTTTGGAAGGACGCCAGTTCGTCCGTGCGTGTCCGGGGCGCGAGTGATCTCTTCGGGATCGACAGCGACGTCACCCGCGGGATCGAAGATGAGGCGGATCACGGCTGTTCCGAGTGATTAATGTCGTGCAGTCTCTCGGATCGGTTGCCGTGTTTACCGGCGCGATGTCTACAACTTGTTGGACATCGCCGCGAGTCGTGACTAGACACGTACGAAAGTTACTCAACACCTTCGGTAAGTCGACAAGGTTTCGCGGGACCGTATTATGCAGGTGCCTCGCCTCCGATGCAGGCTGAAAAAGTCGCGCACGCGCGCAACCTGCAATTTGCCGATCCGCGACGCGATTATCGCGCGGAAACAAAACGGGATTGCACGGTATCATAATGACCGTGTGTGACTTTAACTTTGAATAATGCAAGGACACCTATCTATACTCCTATGCACAAGGATGCGCTCGCGTATTCCCCTTATTATTACATCCTCGTGGACGAGCTGACAGATTTTATAGAATAGCGGCTCTAATTATAACTTTATGAATGAAATTGACCGACTAAGGTTATTATTTATGCGCGTGGGATTCCACAAAGTGCACCGTCGTTTACGAGAAACCGTGTTAACATTCGAAGAATATTTCTTTCGTATTGAAGTACTTGTTACGATAAAAATTCTATTTCATCTTGTTATTATTATAAAGGAATCTGCGTCAGCTTCGCTTAGGGCTCGGTAGTTCCAGTGTTAATTCTTAGGAGAAAGTTCTTAATTCCAATCGGAAATTTGTAATGGCTTTGCGCTTTTCATCATCAGAAGAAATTGTTGGTTTCTCCGAACATGTTTGAGTTTTATTTCGGCGTTTCGAAAAACAGACCTTCGACGGTATTACACGAAGAGTCAATGCTATATATCTTCTGGAGAGCTTCCAGGGGCAGCCAGGAGCCACAGCAAAGTAATGATCTCTTTTTTTGGAAACATTCCAATGTTTCTCGATTCGATAGTTCTTACATTTCCCAGAACCTGCGATATTTTACGTACAGAGGAACTTCGGCTTGTATTGTTTCATAATACACCTATAGACCTGGGTTTTCGTAATGATACGCTCTTCGGGCGTTACCTAAAATATAGCCAACACCCTTAAAAGTTACTACTAAAATTTCTTATCTTACGATTAGACTGCGGATTTTTATGGAACACAATAATTGTAACGAGTGTGTATCTCTGTATAGTTTTTCATTTGATCCACTCATTTTTTTTTTTTAAATGCGTAAAATCTACGCGCGATGTACAATCCATTCTACTTTGATGTCGAAGTACAATGCTCACCGAGATAGGCATTGTTTTCACGAATATATTCGCAATTACTCTTATTCGATTTCCTTTGTCCAATCAGTGTTAATCTAAAACACGTAAAGCATGCGTAGCTAATCACCTGTGCGCATTCCAGGAGAATTCATGTTGAAAAAAAGTTAATACCCAGGGCGACTGGTAGAATCGTGTTCTTTTGATCTTTGATTCTCGGCGTTACTGCTTTAATTACGTATCGGATGTTGGCTCACCCACGTGCAGCTAATTCCATAGCCGATATGTTTAAGCGCGTATATTAGCACATTCTTTTCAGGAAGAACGAACAACTTCCTTTCCCGGTTCTACGTTTTAATTAATTAACGTAATCCGATACATTATGGCGACCGTGTAGAAGCAGCACGGTCCCGTGCACGAGTGTTCGGCAAAATTGCGCCGGTTCACGTGCGGATAGATCGTGTCATATTTATAATTTAATAAGCACGCGTGTATAGTTGTTCAGCCGGCGATATGTAGTCACACATTCGCTCGGCTTTTGTCGGCCCCGTTAGTCACTTTTCTTCTCCTCTTCGTTGTTACGTATTGTATCTCATAACAGAGCCGTGTAATAACCTATCTCCGCCTTGTATCGTTCATCGTATCATTCCTGCGCAAACGGGACGCGGAGAGAGAGCGAGCGAGAGAGGGAGAGACAGGGAGAGAGAGAGAGAAGAAGAGAGGAGAGATAGCGAGAGGCACGAGTGTATAACCCGGTGCGCCATTAGTATTTGTGGCTAAACCTCCTTACCTATTCTCCCGACAACAGTTTCCTCAGCAAGCGTCAAACAACACGATAGCTTTTCACGGTAATCTCTCGACCGAGAACGATACCACGCCAATTATCGAATAGAGCTTACCGGTGTTCTCGAAATCCGAGCCCGGCGAAAGTCATTACAATGAACCGAGTCGAGTATTCGATTATTCAAGCCGACATGGAAGATGTTGGAACACTAGGCATATCTTTACTAATCGCGACATCTCTGTTTGTTTAGTCGTTATATGTATGTTTGTTTTGAAGCATCTCTATTGGACCGCGAATGTGTATGATGTGCGTGTCGCCGTCTCCTGTGGCGGTTCTCGCTCTTCTCGTTGTGACCGTCATACTGATAAGACGTATTTGTTAGAGCTTGTTCTCATTATTATAACTGTGCACTATATTGTATAAGTATACAATTAAACTCTATTGAACGTAATCACCAATCGCCCAACAGAAGAAACCTGGTGGCTGGGTCGCTCGAATAATCGGATAGCTTTATACAAAATGAATTATATTAATTGGCAACGTTTATTACGAAAAATCCTGCGGCCATTTGCGCGCATTAAAACTTTGAGACAGACATGGAATTTGCATAGGGCATTCTACAAGTATCGCGAATTTACTTCCACGTTAAAGAAATAAAAATCACTTCAATTTTTACAGCATAATTGTATCTTTTTTCATCACTCGTATCTTCGTGTCCTCTTGAAAAAAGCAGTAGGGGTCTGAAACGGATCAGCATAGAAGTTATTAATTTTCCGCCGACTCCCATAAGAGTCCGGACGCTGTGCGGTGCGGCGATCGGATCGCGCGGGGCTCCGTCGGTTCCGCAATTAATTATCGAGCGCGCCGCACGATCGACAACGTCTCGGGAACCGAAAGCAACACCCAATTACCGTATCCGGTACAGGATCGGCGGATACGATACTTTCTTCGTCGATTTCTTGAATCCATGGTTGCGCGGTGCGGTTTCCCGTATCCCGATATTCTCGCGCGCGTAAATACCACCAACAGCAACAGCAGCACCAGCAGCACCAGCAGCAGCATTAACGTGGCGCACGCGGTCGCTCACGAATTCGGAGTAACGAGTAAATTCCGATAAGTTACCGGTGTGTCGGAGAAACTTTGGTGGGACGCGGTGAGGAAGAGGGTGGGCGACGGAGGAGAAGCTTGGTGAGGGGTGGGGCGGCGGGATGAGGGGAGGTGGTGTGGAGCGGTGAAGCACGACGGCTTGTTTCAGAGGGGAAAGAGCGGGAACACGAGACTACGAGAGCGGGTGGACTATCGCGGAGCGCGGGGCGGGGAAGGTGAGCCCGTGTGTTCGTGAGAGGGAAGAGCAAGAGGCAAGAGGGTGGCGGCTGCGAAGCATTGGCTTGGTGAGGGCGTGCGGAGGGGTAGAGGGGGGCTGGTGGTGGGAGCAGGGGGAAGCAGGGGGGAGCAGAGGGGAGGGAAGGAGCGCGCTATCGGCGAGCGCCTCGGTTCGGCCGAGTCGGTCGAGTCGGCCGACGTCGGCCTCGATCAGCCGCTCGGCGCTCAGTTCGAGTCGGACCTCCGTCGTAGTCGGATCGTGTCATACTGCCGCGCTGTCTTTCTCTCTTTCTCTCTTTTCTCCTTCTCTCTTTCTCTCATTCCCTCCCGCGGGCAGCACGCGCGCGCGAGCGAGCGCGTCTCACCAGTGTGTGTATATGTGTGTTCCCTGTTCTTCCTCTGTGTTCTCTCCGCCCCCCCTCCCCCCGCCTAACCCCCGCGACGACAACGAGTTCCGCCCAGTGAGAAAAGAGTCGAGCGGAGCTTTCCTGCAAACAAGACGCGTCCTCGACACGGCAGTTGTTTGTTTTCTGGTTTCGCGGTGTCGCGGCTGACACAAACAGCGAAGCCGAAAGAGAAAAGGGTCCCGTGCCGCCGCGCGTCGCGAGGAGAGGAGGAGAAACAACAAGGAGAGCTCGCGCGTGTACGTTACCGTCGTGTGCGGCCACTTGGTCCGTGGTCTTTGTCGTTGTGTTCGTCACCCGGCGACGTTAGTCGTCCGTCGACGTGGTCGTCGTCATCGTTGTTGCTGGTCAGAAGTGTTTCCCAGTCGACGAAAGGAGAGAAGTAGGTTAGCACACCGGCGGCGGCTTTCGCGGCGTCCGCGGTAAAACATCTATGTCCCTCGGTACCACCGTTTCTCTACGCCTTTTACCGGGCCAGTCCCGCGCGAGTGTGTGTACACCGTTCTGATCTCTGATGATGTTCAACCAACGCGCACTTCTTTTACGTAACGAAAGCGCGTTAGAACGCGCGCGTGCGCTCTATATGGAGTCCGTCTCGGTTTCTGTCCTTCTCGTTTCTCCGTTGCGAGCGAGAATCTTCGATCATCGTTAGTACATCGCGTTCCGTTCCTCGTACCCGTTCGTGTTCCATCGGATCGGCCGATCGGTCGTTTTCGTTTCGTTACAGCCCCCAGTGTATCTCTCTTGTGAAGTTCCTCGGTTACCGCGAGATCGCGGGTCGTTAATAAACCGTTCTCCGATTCCCCCCCTATCGGTGCGTTTCGATTTTCCCGCTGTCTTTTCTCCCCCACCCCGGTTCGTTACTCCGATATAATCGAAACCGTTCGATTTCTTTCGATTCGAGAAGCGTAGCCGCCGTTGACGGAACGAAGCGCGCGTCGACTGTCCCGCGTACGCGTCAGTTCCTGCCGAGTATCTGTCGAGTGCGGTCGCGAGTAACGTTCGTGCTTTTCAGTAAAAGGAGTATTCCTCGCCCCGGATACAATAGCCTAGACGATTTATGTACACACGCGCAGAGACGTTGGAAACCCGGCGCTATTCAATCAACGACTCGAGTCTGCCGCATCGAGTACTCTTCTTCATTGATGCTCCAGCCTTGTATTGTTTGTGGTGGTTCTACTCTTCGTGAAAGGTGTGCTTCGTTTAAACCTGCAATGGTTGTGCGACTGTTTCTCTCTATGTGCGTGATTTGAATCAGTGATTCGAGAGAAATAGCCGATATTTTGTTCGGCGATCGAAATAAAAGGAAAAATAAAAAAAAAAAATAGAAAAGGAAAAAGAGGGTAATATAAAAAGAAAGTGAGAGTTTTATTGTAAGTGTGCAGTACTACGTTTGTCGTTCACTGTGGATTATTGGATATACTTTACGCTCTCGTCCCAGCGACCTGCCGACGGAGCGCAACACATCGCCCGCCGCCGCACGATTTATGTAAGCAACCAGAATACTTTATATATATTATCTTAAACGTTCCTTTCGCGATTGCGATCGATACCGGTACCTACGAACGGTCTGCCGCGAGTGATATTCGATTTCTACGCTATCGTTCCCCGGGATGCTTTCCCGGAAATTCTGATCCGTGTTTGCGTTTTCGTAAACTACGATCTCCTCGTCTCTTTTGTTGTTTACCTTTTTCTATCGGATCCCAAGAACCTCGTCGGAAGATGAGGATAACCGAGCGTGTAGAGCCACGAATGAAAAGAACCTTCGAGCGGTTGCGTCATCGACAAAGTCGTACCGTCGCGAACAGGTTCGTATTTCGAGCGCAATATTCGTTACCAACCTTCGAACATTGTCGCTTCGGGTGACAGGATCGGAACGACTACCGACACGATCGTTCTCGTTACATTGTGTCGGGTCGATTGGAAAGTTTTGTCTCCTTCGATCGAGACATAGCCATGTTTCGGGATTTCCATAAATTGTAGCGAGTCGAGCGCTTCTTTCAACGGTCGATGCGTAAACTACAAAATGGCGGTATAATCTTGTTAGAAGAATCGTTTGCTATCGAGAACCGTAAACACAGAGTCCTATTGCATTTTGTATGAGAAATCGACAATGGAGACAATTTCTGCTGAAATTGTATAATAATTACTGCTGTTACCACTATAGTATATTACTATCGAGGAATATTAATGGCCATTTCTGCTGTGTGGAAACAATTGCCATACTAGTGCCTCCTGGAGCTACTTTTATAATATCGTAACCTTCATGATTTATTGATGAACTGTAAGAAAAAATGTGCGAAATAAGTTTGCGATTAACCTAATATCTTGAAACCGTGGAATGTTTGAAAATCGATTTCAACCGTCCGCGGGATATCGATGCCATGGGAATAATGATTAGGTTAGGGCCAGTTTCTGGTAGAGAAATTGAATTGGCTTGGTTACTGCTCTTGGCAACAGTCATGGCAGTCGAATATAATCCGCAACCACTATAAATTCTCCGTTCTGGTGACCAGAATCTCACGGGCCCACCGAAAACTGTGTTTGCAAACAAATTTTTCTGCCATTTTGGACACGAAATAGTTTTTCACGTTACGCTGACTTCGTTTTGTTTTTTTGCTTGTTCCGGATGAAGTTGACTCCGACAACCTTTTGTTGAAACTCGTGTCGGATCGTTGCACGTAAAATGTCATTTTCGCGAGAGAACACGTTGCTGCTTTAACGTATCACTTGTAAACAGAGAGGTTACACGTGGTTCCCAGAGTATTGAAAGAAGTGATAATTATTTAAAGAATGAGAATGCATGTGTTATCGTGCAACAAAATCAGCATTTATTTAATTCATTAAATGTGAAACACGCGCGCTGCGAGTCCTTTCTCTTTCGTACACGTTGTACAAGAATGTACGAACGAACATTGCCGTAATCTGATTCACACTAAATGAGAAACTTACACATGTTTACAGTTCATACAAACGGAAGTGTGCAACAGAATCGTCGTGGAAAGTTTACCAATCTATTTTTATTTTTACTGAAACAACGGAGGTCAGCGATGGGCGCAATTTATTCAAATAATATGTACAGCAAATAGCATCGGTATCTATATACAAAATGCGAAATTGTACTTCAATGCAAATGTTTATATTTTGTATGGGCATTTTTGAAATATTTATTTTTGTGGCATATCCTTACAATTCATGTTTGAGGGATATGAAATGCGAAATCCCTAAAAAAAATTGCCCAAATAAGGTGATCCAGAGATCATTTTTGTTTGGGGGCGGGAAGAAGTTGTTCGAGGGGGCAGAGTTGTTCCTTTTTCGCTCGGCTGGGTAGAAATTGTTCGCAGAGTTTCTAATCGGTTACATCCGACGCTGTAGGAGCGGTTTTAATCGTTTCGCGCGTAATGCGAGTTCGAGGAACGTCGATCGCCGTTCGACGATCTATTTAAGATTCTTCGCACGGAAGTGTTATCTTATCAGGGAGAAGAATATACCCGGGAACGACGATACTCGCCTCGAAAAGTCGCGTCGCCAGCCGCCGCGTCACGATCTCTTTTATTCTCCCATTGTTTACGTTCCGTGTCTCGCCGTTGCCAGAGTATTATTATGAACAAGTGCAATGTCATTGGTGTCTGAGTCGCGCGTGTTTTTCGGCCAATTAAATAGCTCTGACTTCGACGAACTAAAAAACCGAAATCAATTTTTATCATGGTGAAACGCAACAGTAATAAAGTTCATTTCGCTCTGCTGTTGATACTTCGAACTTTTTGATAAACAATACATTTTTCTGCTCCATTTGAGATGTAAAAAAAATATTCGAGTTTCGTTAGTATTTCATTTTCCAGCGATTCGTCGTATTAACGCAACACAGTTTTCATCAATTTCAACAGCTTAGTAAAATCATCCACTTTCACGGTTGAAAATTTTGAAGCACGCTGCTTGAATTTTTAAAACTGAAACACAGTAAAATCGCAATTAACTCTGATTGAAGTCGAAAGTCGTACTTTCTGTTTAATTAAATTGATACGTACATTTTTGCGAGCGTCACGCGATTTCAACCGGGAATGTTTATAGTAGCATAACATCTTTGGGCGTACACGAGCCACCGATTTATATGGCATATAGAGGAAAAAGTCACGCGAAAACGCCTAGGCACGGAACGCGTTAAGTAACACAATCGAACCACGCGTACAGGTTAAATTAATTTTCATTAGTCTGCTTACACGCGGAGGAACGTTGTTTGAATAATAAACGATCGAGAGACTCGTAATATTCTTCGACACGGGAGATTGTGATAAAATAGGGAAGAGAGAAACGCATGAAAAATACAAGGTAGGCCGATGAATGGGGTCGTGCTCGCGTGGATGTTTGAAGAGCCTGCATGGAAATGAGATTAAATTGAAAGGTCCCCACGATACCAGACGAAATTCCAGAAAGTGTAATTAAATATGAAAGGAACTTTTAATACGTAACCGCTTCACACACAGAGGGAATATCTCGCGAATCCCGTTCGAGTTTCTTCTACTTTTTTCTCTCTCTCTCTCTCTCTCTCTCTTCCCTCCCCCAGCCTCTCCGCATGTCACTGTTTCTATCTCTCTGTCATGGGGAACGTTTTCGCGTAATCGGACAAAATTTTAACGACGCGTTCGAACAGCTGCAATTACGGGTCGGCGGGCCTCCTTTTTAATTGAATTTTAATGATGCTCGCGCGCGCTTTAATTGACATCTATTGACTGTCGAGTTTATCGAACCGGGCCGGGCTATAAAAAGCACCGGTTGTCGGGTTACAGTCCGAAAGAAAATACTCTTTATCATTCTGATAATTGTCGGTAAACTGTGCACGTTTACGCGGAATCGCGTCTCTTTCAGAAGTTTACAAAACCAATTTCATTTATTTGCTCGGCATCTCCGGCGAGTTAAAGTCACTTGGGAAATTTAATAAACTTGATTAACGGTGTTTCGCTTCTTCACAGTTTTCCGTTCAACTTGTTCTACCATTTTTATTTACCGCCGACTCTCTTCAGCGCGCAACCGAAAGCGATCGTTGCGTTGAGCGTGTAAAATTGTCGAAAATATGAGATTCAAAAATCATATCTGGCGCGAATTCGAAATCGGTTACCGACACGGGGAATGAAAATGAAATTTCAATTACCGAAACGCATTGTTTCGTACGTGGCTGGTAACACGGCGCTAATTATTCGTATCAAATTTACCAGCTCATTGTTCGATACAAAGCGTCGTAGAAAATGCACGTCTCGTTCACAATCATATCGGTGGCCGGAACAATAGACAGCCGCCAATTGTTCGTACGCGAGCGTAGATGTTCGAAAAGTTCGCTAGTTAACAAGTGTACGTCTATCGCGTTTCAATTACATTTCGTGAACTTTTTTTGTTTCGACTGGCTCGATCAATTTACGCCAATTTCTGGCGAAACCGTCAAGTGTACCAGTGGGGTCCTGTGACGAAGTAAAACGCAGTCAGGGGTTTTCTTTTATGGCAAGTTGTCGCGTTTTAATGCGATATCGTCGATATGCGTCCCAACCCCTGAGTGGCTGCACTTTGCACTGGGCGGAAGCTAGAACTTTGAATAATTATTCGCAAAGCGTAACCGTTTGCAAGCAAATTAATTGTGGGATGTCCGGGTAACCTCGTTACTTGTTCACCGCGTTTCTCTGCCTTCTTCTTCCTCCTCCGCTCCGGTCCGCTCCGCTCCGCGCTGCGTCGGGAGGATACGCGCGCGTGCGGACGGATCGAGCACCGGGCCGGCCATAAAACGACGCCCTATTACACGGTCCCTGCAAAATTATCGAATTATTAACTACACCGTTTCTTCGTAGCGGGTGCTGGTGCTTTCGACGCTTATTACTTTACGGCGAATCGAATGGCCTAATTTTGGCCCTTCGATGCTTCGTCCCGGCAGAATGGCGTGCAATTTATTGCTCGAAATATTGGGTCGTTTCGCCTGCTGCTCTTTTTCACTTTAACGCTTCCGTGACCCGTGACTTAGGACCCGATCATTTATTCCCTCGGAAACACGATTTTCCTGGGTAACTAACCTTCCCATCTGCACAGTCTTTTGCGGAAAATTCTAGGCCATAGTTAACAAAACATTGAAATATAAAGCCAAGGTCGAGAATAAGTTCTATACAATTCGTTTTCGTTGATGAATGAACTCAAATGCTAATTTTATAGACAGTTGTCGAGGTTCAAAAACGTTGACAGTTATCACTGTTTGTTCAAGAAGAATAACATGCAAAATTTATGCGATCCTTCTTCGTGACGCGGAAAATTCTAGACCATAGTTAACAAAACATTGAAATATAAAGCCAAGGTCGAGAATAAGTTGAGTAGATCGAGAATAATAAATGCTAATTTTATAGACAGTTTTCGAGGCTCAAAAGTGTTTACAGTTGTCACTGTTTGTTCGAGAAGAATAACATGCAACATTTATGCGATCACTCTCCGTGACGCGAGTCTCGCGAAAATCGCGGGAAAGTGTCGTGTCGACGGTCACGCGCGGTTAAGTAATTCTGAATATAATTAAAGATAGTCTTCAGAGCCGCGGCACTCGATTGCACGAGATATGGCAACGATGCGTCCGGCGCTCATTGTTCTCGCGCACGAGTGACGTGTTAACCTTGTATTTTTATCTGGCCTGCTAGGCGATCAACGTTCTCGCAACGAAACAGGTATGATCGGGTTTGCAAGTATCGGTTTCTTTCAACGTTTCTTAAAATTAGTGCCCCAATTACCGAAACGGGTGTTAACGTTGCCTAATCTGCTTAATTTGGAACCGTTTCCGGTCGATGTTGACCTCACTATTCGATGTTAATGTACTGCTAGACCCGTCCTGTTTAGATGCTTTATTTCTTCGATGATGGTTCACTTAACCTCAATATCCTATATTTTTTTTAACTCGGCAAAACGGATTCGAATATTTGGTACCGTAAAACTTCTGAAGACCAATATTAAATTAACCAGTAGAGTGTTGGTCTGGTAAAAGTTTAATACTTATCACTCGAATGGCGACTCTAAGGCGCCACTGAAAATTGCTACACTATTATTTAAAACAATTTTTACACTATATCGGTATCTAAGAAATCCATAAAAATGTCAGTGTTGTAAGTACGAGTAATAGGTGTCATATGCATAAAAGGAAACAAATTCTGCATAATGGAAATATTCTAGGTCAGAAGAAATGGTATTAAAACAGCTTCGAGTGCAAAGGGTTAAAGTTGAGCAGTGAAAGATTGGTTCAAAACAGGGAAATCGCGTATAAATCCTTAACCTATCCGTAACACTCGCGCAAGTTGATTTTACTAGGAATTTCAATGATTCACGTTGAACGATGATCTGTACGCGTCGACCGGGCAGCGGTAGCATAAATCGTTCGCGCACAATGTAGTATTTTGTGGGAATACACGCATCGCGGAGGCAGGTTCCTGGAAAATGATTTGGTTAGGGGGTAATTTATCGATTCGTTTTCACGCGACCGGCAATTGGCTGCAATTTACGCGGCCTGTAATTTGACACGTCGCGCTTACGCGGCTGCAAGATATTTGGCGGGAAAATACTCTCGAGCGCATAGAATTCCGGGAACGAGGTTTTTCGAGGAGTAGGAGGAGGAGGAGTAGGAGAAGAAGTTCGACTGAGATGTTGGGAACAAGGTTTCTAGGAATGCAGGCGTCGGAGTGGCTGAGTGGCCGCTCGAGTGTATGCTTGTGTGCGAGTGCGGGGTTGAGAGTTCTTCAGGATGGCCGATGCGTGGTGAGAAATGTGCAGTCGGGTCAGACCTTGTGAAAAGAATACGGAAAGCCGTTAATCTACGCGACCCGATCCCCTTCTCTATTATTATTCACCTCTGACGATCACCGGTTAAATCCCTCGGCCACGTATTAATCAAAGGAAACCGCGACTTAAATTACGACCCAAATTCTCGAAATTTTGGACGCTCCACTGCACGAAATTTTTTATCAAGCCTGAGGAAACTTTTTTAACACGTTGACCGCCATGTCACCCACGTAAAATGCAAGAAAGTTGAAAGACTACTCAATATCACACATATAATTATTTTCAATTTTTATTTCATTAAATAACACTTTGATTTCATGGAATTTTTTAGGGTTCTCGTTTGGCACTCAGTGTTCAAAAATTGTTTGAACACCACCATTGGACTACAGATCCTTGAGCCAATATTTTTGCATGGAGATTTGCTGGTGAAAAGTGGGATCCCCTTGATTGTCCCGATGGGAGCAGAAAATAGTGACATTGTATTTACATAAATTCGGTCGTAATGGGTCACTTAGGCGGGCCGCCATCTTGAACGTATACGTAACTCCTGGTAATCTGGACTCAGGTCGGCCCGTGAAGGGTCATCGAGTCAAGGACACGATGCTCTCGACAAATGGGTTCATGGATTCTTAAGTAGAACGGTGGACCGGCGTAAGAATGATGGGTACGGTAAACGCGTTAACCCAGTGCCTCGTTCAACGACCGAAACACAGTTCCCTTTTATAGTAATACGAAAACTTTCCTCTTTCGCTTGAATTCTGCTGCGGCCGCGCGGAAGGGGCACAGAGGTCGTCAACTTTCCTTTTTCACTCGCAAATTTACCAAGAATCCCAGCGTGGTTTGTGCACTCGGCTCGTACGTACCGTCGAGAAATAAGTATGAGAATGAAGATATACGTTCCGGCGTGCGCTTACACACATTCGAAAAAGGATCCTACGGTCGCGTGTTCAGCATTGCTTCGCCTAAGCCGACGAGATTTATGCGGTAAGCTTCGAGGCGACTTCGTCATAAGGACGCGCATCTTCTTCTTTCTCTCTCTCTCTCTCTCTCTCTCTCTCTCTCTCTCTCTCTCTCGTGCTCACCTCGAAATCGATATAGGCCCTTACGATGTATCCCGCTACGTATCCCCTGGTTCCCTTTCGAGGGTTTTATCTTCGGTGTAATAAATAGGCCTAACGCCACAGTTTTCTCCCTTTTACGATCATCCATCTTATACCGGGTGCCCCGTCTAACAGAACGTTTCTCCTGTTCTCGATGATGACGAAAAAACGTCGGCGCGAAGCGTGATCAGGTTCGAGGCTTTTTCCAGATTTCAAGGTCAACGGTGTCTACCTCAAACGTCGCGAACACAGCAAACTTATCTCGCCGAATTCGTTTAACTTATCGTTGAGTACACTTTTCGAGTTGATACGCGGAGCATTTGTTACAATAAATTGTCTTAATCTTGGTTTTGGAAGTTTTTATAATCGAGGTGTCGTCGAATTGGTGTTGATCTAGACTAAGTGATAAAAAAAGGAACGTTGACCTTGAAATCTCCAAGGGTACGACCTTGAAGAAAATTCTTTGCGACGCAATCGTGTTTGCTCTTCTACTCGAACGGCAAGAGAATCTCGCAACGAGCATCGTGTCTTCCAAACGATAAAATGATCCGCGTCTGCTGGATCGTCCGGCTAACGACCAATTACAGGGAAAGAATTCCGTAATTTCTTCCGGGAGAATCCCCGCCGTTGAAAAGTGTTGCACCGCCGCCGAGGCGAATTCGAACGATGAATCGCGCGGCGTTTTCTTTGACGATTCTCGAGAAGTTCCGCGCGGCTGATAACGACCTGGAAATAATTGGAATAATGAGATCGAGAGTAGCCGAGTCGAACGGTAACAGGTTTAAAGGTCAAACAAGCGATCTCGTGGGGTAACGGATGGGGTGACGAGAGTGGGTGATACACGTAATTTTCTGTCATCTCAACGCAGAAGACGGTGGGAGGGTGTTCGTGTCGTGGCATTTTCCGGAAATGCGAAAAGACTGCTTTTACGATAAAAATTCAGCCCGATAGAAAACGCCATTAACGTTCGTCGTTCCGTGAAGCTCGGTGCTCTTTTTTCCTCTCTTCTTCTTCTTCTTCTTCTTCTTTGTTCGACTTTACGGGGATACTCGCGTCGGCGAGCGAGGAACCGTTCCATTGTGCGACCGTGTACGTATAATAAAAGGTTACAAAGGTCAGCGAACATTCGAGAATTCCGGCCCCGCCCCTCTTTGGGAATGAAAGCGGCGAGCAGGGAAATTTTCCAAACGCCAGAAAAATGTCCTAGCGATCTGCGAGCAGGTGTCGAGAATGAGGCCCTAACCGAACCCCTGTTCCACCCTTCTCAAACAACCCTCTGCGACGCATACGGGCCTACGTGAAATCGCAAGTGCATTTTCCATGGAACGAAACCACTGAAACGCCGCATTGCATGACAATATAAGTCGAACCTCGAAAGTAATTCGATTGTCTTCTAAATACCTGTGGAAAATGCTACATTACGATCTAAATTTTTATCGATTTTATCTTACAGATCTAGTCAGATTATTATACAAAAGAAAAATAGAATTTACCAATTTTCTACCAATTTCACGTTTGAAGTTTCAACTTTCTCTTTTCTCCCTTGTTTCTATAAACAAGTGTAAATACAATCTAAGACATAATGTTACAAGAAAGTGTGGTAGTGGATCGATGCACATCGCTGGTAGTTCTAGGACGAAAGACAGGAAGAGTTACGCAATATGTAAATGCAATGACTAAGTTTGTTTGCATAACAAGCATATTTCAGGTTGGCTAAAAGTAATTTCGAAGGTCGAGAATTAATTTCTTCATTTTCCACTCGGATAGATAAGTATTGAAGTGAAAACACTAGTAATCTATCTATGCATAATTAGCGCATACACTATGAGATGCGCGAAGCCCCACCATTCCGTTGATAGCAAATGTGTTTCGCGATTGAGTAACTCCGGAAATGGTCTTTCGTAACGCTCGATCTCAACAATTTGCAGTTCCCTAAATGAATTTGAAAAATTTCGTTCCACCGAACGGTGTATTGCTAAAAAAATAAAATAAAAAATCAATGCAATTTTTCGTAAAAACTGCGTTCTAAAATCGTCGTCAACTATGAACTTTAGCCCGCAGGACTTGCATTCCACCTGAGGCTAATATTGTTTGTATCATCGAAGGACGCGATGCGTGAATCATAGGTCTCGGAGGCATTCGATTATGCACAAATCGAGAAAGGAATCTCACGAGAAAGGTGTACACGAGTCCTTGCCGGGTATCAGAAGTTTAATCGAACCATCGGCCGGTACTCGAACAATACATGTGTATCCGCGTGTCGAGGAGAGGATGGTAGGGGGCGGTTCTTCTTTCTCGTATCCACTAGCCTTGAGTAACTGTCGGGGCTCTCGAAGGTTACCCGATCGGTTCGGCGTAAATGAATCCAGCTAATCCGCCCCGAGCCAGCGCAGACTGCTTCAATCGCGGACTTCCATCGTCCAGGTACCGAAAAAGTGCGTCCCATCGTGCAGGTATCGGATCCTCCTCTCGAACCTTGAAACTCCAAGTGTCCTGGATCGACGCGAACATCAGGAACACCTCTGCTAACTTTATTCGACTGCTTGCCCTTTACTTCGAAATTAAATTACTTGCAACCACGTTGGTACAATCAAAATTTCTTTGAGTCTCCGTCAAATTACAAATACACACGTTCAAGCTGAACCTTGAACAGCACTGAATACATACCACGTTGATAAATCAAACTGAATTTTGTCAGTTCAAAGGTTCATCATGTAACGAAGAGTGCAGAACACCTCGTTAATAGATCAGATACATATTCAAGCTGAGTTTTGTCAGTTTAAGCGTTCATCATGTATTGAAGAGTGCAGAACACCTCGTTAGATGACAGCATAGAATAATGTTTCTCGTGCGAATAAAATCTTGCACTCGGAGAAAACTATGCGAACATCGATGATCCGTGATTGAAACTCTAGAGGGTATAACCGGTGAAGTATTACACCCTTCGGTAACTCGTCAGGGAACTAATATACGGGGGCGTGTGTGGGTGACAAGCGGACAAAGAGCGTAGAAGCGTGGAGATTTGAAAATACAGTCGGTCGCTCATTTTTTACAGCCTTTATAGGATAGCAGGCGGATTATCATAATGGTAGCCAGTTCCGCGAAACTTCTTTTGATCGTGCTCACGAGAGACGGAGGCTCTCCATTGTTGAGCGTGGAGCAGATTTATGATGCGATCCACTTTGCCCTCGCTTCTCGCTTCCGGTTATTACGCGAAAGTCGGGCAAGAAAAGCCCAACTAGGATACGCGCCGGTAGTTGGCCGGAGGTGGTGCGATGCCCGGGGGTGTGTGGGGGAGGGCTTCTTAAAAGAAGGAACTGCAGTGAACAGATCCAATCTGGGAAGATTCGTTTCGTGTTCGGCGTGCTCTACGCTTCCCCTCCTCCCCCTTCCCCGGCCGAACGATCCAGGAAAGGAAAACCGAGGGTGAATTCCCGCGAATCAACCCCGGGCTTCCTTCGACGATATTCGTCGGTTTAATCGTGTGATATCCTTTGACGGTGATAAATACCGCCTCCGAGAGAGCCCGTTCGCGTTCTTCAAAAGCGTTGGACACGGAGCTCGTTCTCCTCCTTCATTGTGACCATTAGTAATCTCCTTGCACCGAATTATATTAACGACTTGACCAGATAATGTCTACCACAGACGCTGGATTAATAGAAGGAAGAAAAGTTTTTGAAAAGACTAAGGTAAAGGCACCAGTAGTTGACCATGTACCAGTAGTTGACCATTTTATAGAAAAACATAAAAAATAAGGTTTGAAATGTTCTTATTGCTTTGAAATTTAAACAACAGGCGGCATAGCATCCGAGGTTCACTTTCATCAAAAGTGCACAGCATATAAAAACCTTATTTTTTTATGTTTTTCTATAAAATGGTCAACTACTGGTGCCTTTACCTTATACAATATTCAGACAAAAATTGCAGGTTAAGAATGGCGTAGGGCGGAATTGAAAAAACACTGGGAATGTGAAATCCCGGTACACCGGTATTTATCTGCACGTTCAGCGGATTCTTCGTTCTCGAAGTATTCCCAAATTAAGGATTCCGTTCCCCTGCTGGCCTTCGGAAGTTTTTATTGCGGAACTTCCGAGATCTTGGCGGGGACGGTGCCGCCATTTTAGTCTCGAGACCGCGTTTCGGTTCACCTTGTACTTGTTGCGATCGGACAAGGCGAGAGACGAGCCTACGAGCACGGAAATTCGACGGGAAGAATAACGGGACCCCGGGAGATTCGTGTCCAGGAAATGGCCAATTGGACGTGTTCACAGTAAACGTACTGTGTGTTCGGTGAGTTTTGCCGGCCTCCTCGAAACATCTGTTACGCAGAGTGCTTTCGAACGCCTAGGCGACACTCGGCGAAGAAGTGCCGTTCCTTTTTTGCGATTGAATAGCCCAAGGACGGTTCCCCCGGTGCGCACGGCATAAAACGAGAGGAAAAAAGCGCAGATCACGGCGGCCCGCGATGCATGGTTATTTCGGAACGCGCAGCTTATTCTAGACAATGTATTTCCATCGTTTAATCTTTATTCGAATTGTTTGCGTTGAATACCGTCGGGCACTGCGCCCGCCACATCGGTTCGCATTAACAGAATTCGTATCCTGATATTTATAAACCATTCCAGCCGGCAGAAATAATCCAGAAATAGCGTTCGACCGTTAACTTAATTGCAATCCACCGTGTCAATCCATTAACCGTTTCTCTCTGCCGTTCTATTTCCGTTCCTCTTTCGACCTACCTTTCTCTCGCTCTGTTTCCATCGGACTTTCTCTCTCTCTCTCTCTCTCTCTCTCTCTCTCTATCTATCTCGCCGTTACCACGCAGAACGTTCTCCATGCAAATTCGCTGGAACACCGTAACAGACGTTCCTCCGGTGAATCGTTTCTCCCGAAGCGAACGCTACCAGGACATAAGCTCGCGCGTCTCGCTATCAGTTCCGAAGGATAGAGCATATAATGGTGAAATAAAATGAACACGAGCGAATAGAACGCCGCCAGAAATGGAGACATCGAACTACCAGATTTATCGTCGGGACGGGGACGCGTACACGCGTCCTTCCTCCTTTATATGCGCGCCTACATATAACGTGTGTCGTATGGATAGCGATGGGATCAAACGTCTCGTAAGTCTTGTCGAGACGTTCGAGTTCTCCAGAGACGAAACTCGTGCTTAGCACGTTCATTCGCGTCTCGTTAGTTTCGCGAGCTAACCACCGAAACATGACTGATTCACTGTCGGTCACAGAAGTTTACCTACACCTGTTGAAGTTTACTTATTCAAAGGGCAAAAATCCATATTTTATGGACACTCGACGAGTTCTGAAAAATTGCAGTTTTCTTCCATCGGTGCATCTCATCAATTAAATCGATAACCCAACGCAAATATAATTTAATTTTCCTTAGATATTTTACCTTGTAAACAAACCAAAGGAATGAAATTCAAAAGTTAGGTAACTGTGCGTCAATATAGTAGTATTTCTGGGAAATTGCATTTTTCTCCGTCACAGGCCAAGAACTGGCAGGAGCCCGAGGGTCAATCAATGGCCACAGATGAAATATTTCTGTGTATATCGGAAAGGCGAGCACAGACTTTTGCGAACGGCTGTATAGTTGAAACAGTCGCTTACCTTGATACACAGTTGTCTCTATACGGTCCGAGCTCGGCGCCAACTAAAAAGGCAGCGTTTTACAAGAAGCGACGGAACAGGCGGCGAGATGGTTCGCATTAGATTACATTGTAGCAATTCTCGGGAAGTTTTCGAAGTGTGCGTTTCTCGTGTGTACAGGGTGTTCCAGGTCGACGTGCTAAAAAACGCCTGGCCCGACACCATTGTCGACCTCTCACGCACTTGCGAGAGCAGGGAGAAAGGGTCGCTACGGAAGGGACACCCCGTGTACGTCCCTCGTATTCCCCTCGGGACGGCAGGATGTTGGGTCGGTGGATGTTTGACGTTGAACAATGCTTGCTCAGCCGCGCTATCCGCGCCGTGATATATTCGTAGTCTATCGTCGGAGGTGCGAGAGGGAGAAAGAGGGTGAGTGAGAGGGAGGCAGAGGGAGAATGTCCGTGAAAAATCGTTCCGTGAGCGTTTCGCCTCACGCGACGTGCAACAGAGACGTCGACGCGACGAGAAACGAGGTCTCGCTCGTGTACCGGTGACGCAAACCACCCCCGCACCCCCTCGAATATACATATTTACCGGGAACCGAGCCGTTTATCGAACGAATTGAAAAGAGTTTGCGTAAAGGATCGTCGGCCAGAACGATTAGATAGCAACTTGAAATTGATAGTCCACGTTCGGCTTTTCAGGGCCAGAAACTGCTATATCAGCCCATTGGTTGTTTCAAGCGCATGTTTGACGTCCATGCGCCATTACAAAACCATGTATCATTAATCGCGGTGGCTGCTTAACCCATTTGCATCATAAGGAAATATGAAAAGAGGGCCATTATCACTAAACATTTTTTCCTCGGGGAACTACATATATAACGTTTGGAGGTCTTAACCCCTTGCACTATTATTTATTTTGTGATTATAATGATTAGAAATTCTTCATAGTTCAGAATTTCATAAAAAAGATATTTTATATTTATTGTATGCCTATGTTTTCTCCAAAGGATACAACTACAACAAAATAGAATTTTATTTCTGTTTGAAGGAAATTAGTAACGTTCACGAGTCTGGCTCGTTATTGTAGGGCAAGGTGCTAAATAACGGTAACTATCGATAAACTGTCCACTCTTGGGGCCTCGAGTATTAGTTTTATTATTGTACGATCTTCAGGTCTCCGGAAGAGAGTTGCGGAGTTTCATTGTGCTTTTATTAGGATGATTTTGTCAGAGAATGTGGACAGGCAATAATGAATAGGATGATGACTGGTAGTACGGTTTAAATTATCGGAGTAAATTGGTGTGTAAAAAAAGGAGAATCAGATACGGATATTAATTTTTGAGGATGCCGACTCTCTGCGGTCAACGCGCTGAAGATGAAGTCCTTGCGGTTGTTTTCGTTGGGACTTTTTGGTTGGACACGATCGAAACGGTGATAGGATGCCGCAGAACCTTTTGCGGCAGATACAGTGACGAAGCTTTTTCAACCCTCGGCTCGAGGCGGAGTCTCGAAATGATTCACTGTGTCCTTTTGGGTGTCGTCTTCGCTCGGTTATAAAAATCGTCTGGCTGAAGACATTGTTCAAGAAGGTCCGTCGGAGATTACCCAAACGGTTGACTCATTTTTCCAAATTGAATCTCCGTTGTGGTTCCCCTCGCTTGAAACCGTGTACCGAACAAAAACTCGTCGAGAATTGGTTGCAGCGTTACGCCATCACGAATTCTTTTCCACCGAATCCGCTTTCTGGTGTGTAATTGCGCAATTACGTTTAGCACCGTCGAAATATCGTTATTGTTCGCCTGCCGGTCGGAAAGTGAAGGTCGATCGGAGTTTAATGACCACGGAAGCATTGGTGTTCGGTTCATCGTCGTGAACGCGGAAGTTTGCGCTCGCATCCAATCTTCCGGCGAACTTTCTGCGGGAAAGTTAAGCAGCCGATAAACAATCGAATGAGAATTTAAGTTCACTGCTTCGTAATGAGTTAACGTCGATTTTGCATATTTTTTCAGACCGGTCCCATTTTCTCGGCACACCGGAATCATTTGAATTTACCAAGTCGTTTGCAATCTCAACGATGTAATATTTCATCCGAATTTATCCTATTACCTGGATAATCGAACGGAAAGTTGTTTAGCGTGGGAAGAATTAAGAAGCAATAAGATAAGAGTTTCGCATGCATAATGTCCACTGTTAAACTTCGTGTACGTAGAATCAAAGAATGTTTATGCAGAAATCAATTATGTAAAATGTCGATATATTAGCACGTGACATGAAAGTTACACGGGCCCATAGAGGGTTAAATAACTCATATAGATTTGATGGAATCGCTCCGGTGATAGTGACCAGGAAAATTGAGCGTATATGTACGTTAATGATGCAAATGGGTTAAAAGTTCCTACGAAATGCGAGCGGGGAGATCGAGCGTGCTGTTAAGAGAATCATACGATTGTGCGACACCGTTTTTTCCGTGAAAGAAACGAGCCGCTACACGGTGAGGTCGCGCACGCAGCACGGCCGAAAGCACTTGAGGAATACAATATGCGGAGGTTACACCGAGAAACGCGGTCTCTAATTAGGTGAAACGAAGTAAAACCAACCGGGTCGCGGTTGTACGCTCGCGCGCGCCACCGTTCCCCTGATAACGGAATCATAAATTGAAATTAGTTTCCGGGAGAATTATTTTCCGCGGTGAGTGTCAGTCGCGAGGTGCTCGACATTTTTTTTTTTCGTTCCTCTTTCCCTTTCTCTCTCTCTTTCTGCCTTCCCCTATTCGTTTCCTTTCCGAGGCTCGCTTCTCGCTCCGTTGGGAAGGTTTTCCAGGGTCGACGAATCCTTTATTGCGATGGTTTGTCCCTGCCCAGACCGCACCGACCCTTCCCTACCACTCTCGGAATCGTCCGACAAGCAGGATTATACCGCCGGAAATATCAATGGCCTCTCTTTTATCCTATCCCGGCGAGCACCTGTACGTTTTTTCTCCTTTTCGGGAGAGCTTAATGGAATTACGCTCGTTAAAAATTCTGCGAATCATAATGCGGTTTGTTACAAAGGACAATACGAGCTGCAACATAGATTGCCTCTCTGACGAATAATTCTTAATCGCTCGGTACACTGCCCAAACCAGCTTTATCCGTGCAAATCTCTCAGAAACTGGAATACTGAAATTAAACTCACAGTAGATACTACTTTTTCCACTGGAATTACGATTAAACAGTTTAACTTACACTTAACACTTTGACTGCCATACTAGAAACCTCAAAAATTCCATCAAATCAATGTGAGTTATTTAACCCTTTATGGGCCCGTGTAACTTTCAGGTCACGTGCTAATATATCGACATTTTACCAAATAATTTTACTTTTTTCAGAAGATGACGTACACATCTTAATTATATACAGTAAATATTCGATTTAAGGCAGTCTCGCGGTTTAAATGAAATAACGTTACAAGTACAGCAAATTCTCGTTACGAGTCAGTTGCGTTCCGGCCGAAGAAAGCAACAATCGGCCGCGAACCGGGGATCGATTAAAATTTCAGCGGAGTTGAACAAATGTCAAGAACTCTCGACTCGATTTAATGAAAATCGAGCGGAATCGGTGGATATCGATCAACCTATCCGCAACTCCCCGCGTTGCAGCGTTCTCTCTCTCTCTCTGTGTGTGTGTCGGTGCATTTCACAGAAAAACTTTCCCCTCTGGCCTGTCACGGGGAAAATCGATCGATAATACATGACCGTACGCTGCGGCGATTCGGAACGGTGGCGAAAGTCGGGGAAAGACCCGACGGGGACTTAACGAGTGGAGGGAAAAGAGGAGGTGGAGGGGAACACGGGCTCTCCGAGTGCGATTGATCGATTGCGTGTCCCGCGAGAAGTGACCGACGAATAGAATTCGGGAAAGAAAACGCCGCGTGGCCCGGGGGTGGCCGAAGGGGGCATAAAAGCGAACCCGATCTCGGACGGGAGAAAGCACAGAGATTTGTTTATACGGCCGTGATACTACGGCAATTTATCACCGCGATTACGGAGAGCAAGAGGAACGGGTGGAAAGGGATAAGAGCGCAACCATGGCGAGGGGCCTGGAGGGAAGAGAGGATAATCGCGGGTCCTTTGGTAAATAAGGTTATTCCTCCGCCGAGTCGGCACCCATTCCATTCTGCTCCTCCACTATCTCGACCCATCTTCCCGGGCTCTCCCTCTCTCTCTCTCTCTCTTGCTCTTTCCATTCCCGTTTTCTCGTCCATATTCACACTCGGCCACGAGCGGGAACGATTTGTTGGAATTAAGCGGTATTTCAGCGGACCGCGACCACTCGTGACTTCCCGACAAGGAGTCTTTCTTAAATTCTAATAATCGCTCGGTCCATTTGGCCGACGAGAAGTTTCGAGGGGAGTCGCCCCGTAGGAGAGCGTCTTTATTAAGAAAATCCGATCGAGATCGATGTTATGAAACTTCGGAGGGAATGAATCCCAAAATTTTCATTTGTTCCCGACGGATTTTACCTATCGTCGTTTTATTTCGTGGCTCCCTGATTTCCTGCTTCCGCGTCGAACGAATATATTTCCGTTCAACAGAAACTAATAAAGAATCTTCGAACGCTGCCCCGGCCAACTTATTTTCTTTGCCGAACGTCCAATTTAATTAAATTCAAACTATTCAACGGACATTTGGAAATTCCTATTTTCGGCTCTGTGTTACGTCACTTGAACACGTTCACTGCCGTGTCACCCATACGTGGGTGACGGAATTATTTGTCCAGGTTTTAAAAATGAATTTTTCACGTTAATATGTTCATCGTATCAAATTTGATTAGGATCTGTAAAATTGAAGAAAGTTGGAGGACTACTCAGTATCCTACATTTAATCTTTTCCAATTTTTATTTCATTAAATAACTTACATTGACTTGATGGAATTTTTTAGGTTTCGAATTTGGCAGTCAAAGTGTTAAGCACATATTCGAATAAAAATAGTACAAAATTTAACTAAATTCAATCTTCTCCTTTCTATAAGACGTTTCACTTATATATGTTTTGTGCTTGGTAGGTTTAGTGTTAATAAATCAGTAAACGTTTAAAGTCGTACATAATATTTTAGAGCAGATGAAACGCCCGAACTCTGAAATATTGAGATCGAACAAATAGAGTCAACCAATAAAATCAATCAATAGAGTCAGAATTCGAATCAACAGAAATTCAATTTTTTACGTAGGTTATTTCGAGATTCTCGATACAACAAAGCCGAAAACTTTGATCGCCGCGCGTACACGGTTTCGTCGGGCGGAAAATCAAATATTTTTTCGAAACGAAGCAATTCGGCGGAAGAATTTTGCAAACGAATCGAGGTCCCGCGATATCGATCGGTCGATTCTCGCGAGCAGCGGAAAACGATGCAACCGGAATAATCGAAAACACGCTAATAGAGCGAGTAACAGTTCGTTAAGGCAATTGCACGGGAACAGAAAGGGACGAAAGGATCGATGAAAGAGCGACGTGACTGGCAAGGGGTGGGTTGGGGGTGAGGCGAGAAAAGGGACCGAGCGATCGGGGGTGGAGAGACAGTGAAAAGCAGGCAAAAAACGGTGAGTCAAAGGACCCGATCGTGTGGCAAGGACTGCTCGTTAAACCGGAAAACAAACTGCCGAGGACTGGCCAGGACGAAGCTCGGGCCTGGACGGACAGAAAAACCGAAACGTACGCTACGTGGAGGGTTAGGGGGGCTTTTATCCGGTGCCTCGCGTGCCGACGCAACAACGACTCGTCGATCGGACGTTGAAACGACCGAACAACTTGAATTTCTAGTACAATGAAGTTTAAAAAGAAATTTCTGAAGCTGTCGTTTGTTTGTCGAAAAGGGGGCAATAAAAGTACCGAAAGCTTTCACTGTAATACCTGCGCCCGGCAGAAGCATAGCTACGCTATAGTCGGTCCCGGTTGCATCGCTCGGGGATACGAGCGGTAACGAAATTTCAGAGGACAGGGGATACGATCTTTTGTTTTATCGATTGGTCCTGTGTGTTTCTGCTCTGCTCGTACTCTAGTCATTGATTTCTATTACCACCGGGTCGTACAATCTATTTTCCTAACTATTTATGTGACATAAATTATTTCGATCAGCTCTACGGACATTGGCCGCATTTCTCTCGAAATGTCGACAGCCTCGTGTCCTATATGTGTCACGGTATCAATTAAAAGCGGACGTGTCACCGGCAATTCGAGCCCATAAGTATTAGAAATATATATCTCAGAGGGGACAGTCGAGTGCAAAGAGTGAAAATACTGTATTACTAAACTACGGATTTTTATGAAAAATGAAAATATAATAAATTTAACAATAAATCACCCGATAAAGATGAGAATATCTATTTCACGGTATTCCCTACTTCCAATTTCAATGTTTTTACAGTTTCGCGTTTGATCCATCAATTTTTGTCATAAACGCATAAAGTCCACAATCCGTATACAATAAATCAATACCACAACTACCTTTGCGCGGGCCTAATATGCTGCTAATGAAACTCCAACGGAAGTTTCGGAAGGTAACAAGTTCCTTAGGCGGCCTGTGCTCGACGGGCCATCAGGCGCGCATAATTCGAATCCCCGAATATTCTCCGCTCTCTCGAATGATACTAATTAGTCTCGTCGAAGTTTCAGCGTTGCTGTTTATCCGCGTGGCGAGCCGGAAACGGAGTCCAATAATCGGCCGTGAATTCGCGTCGTTAACGTTCCGCGGGTCTCGCCGAGGGGAAACAGAAACAGCTCGCGGCCATTAGGCGAAGAAGAGCTGATAACTCGGTTATCAGCGATTCGTATCGGCCTGGCACGATAACTATATCGGCCATTGTCTGCTCGGCCCGATTCACCGAGCGAGAAACGATCACGCGATGCCGAGAGGGGTCGACATTCCGTTCGGTTGTTTAAATGTTTCGGCGAAGGTTACTCAACTATCGTTGAATATTATCGTTCTGCCGCCGCCCGTTGGTTAATAAGATATCGCCTGAAATCGTATTGTCGTGCGATAATGGGATCAGCGGACCGGCGATCGATCGCACACGTGCTCCGGCGAACGCGACGCTCGGCGGCGAGCGGGCGTCGCGACGCAAAGCGTGTGGAACGCCTGCGAAAACTTTGAAACCGTTGTTCAACCGGCATGCTTTCAAAATTTCACGAAAATTCAGTGATTAAAACTTTTTTGTAATTTATAATTTCCTAAAGAAAGGAGATAATTTATATCTATTGTATGCCTATATGTTCTCCGATAGCTGTATATTAACAACGCCAAAATAGAATTTTATTTCGGTTCAAGGGAAATTAATAAGAAACAATATTTATTAGACCCTGTTCAGCATCTTCATCACGAGTCTGACTCGATATTGTAGGACAAGGGGTTAATGCATGAAATCCAATTTTTCCCAGCATGCTACCTCTTTAGCATTTCTGTCCCTGCTAGGACATGTTTAATGTATTGCCGCGTCACTTTTCTGGCTTGTGAGACGTCAATCGCAGCGGAACCGGGACGCTGAAAGCACGTGTTGGTCGAAACGTGTAGCAATAAGTTCTCGAATGTTAATAAGTCGCCGCTGAAAAAACAGCTCTTATCTATATTCTGTAAACCGGCACAGTCTATCTCTAATCGGTATCGAGCGCAGAAAGTTGTATCTAATAAATACAGTGCTTCAGGAACACCGATTGCTCCATCCTCGCGTCAAGGATAAAGTGATTCGACGATTAAGGCCGCGTCGGACACGAAGGGGCACGGTTGCCAATGAGTTTCTCCGATTTCGTAAGCGTTCTACGATCGAGAGAAGCGTAAAACTTGAGAAGTTTTCACAGCAGGTATCCGGCGAAAGATCGAGCAGAAAAACCTGGAGAAGGCAGAAACTGTCAGAAGGTATCAAAAGTAAATTTGCAAGCGAGCGGGACAAAACACAATGACTCCGGTAAAAAGTCGCCGGTCGGACGGAATTATCCCGCGGGGCCGAGCGAGACCGGCCATGCACAAACAATTAAACGATTTACTCGATTAACCGCTTAACCGTGTCTGGGAAAAGATAAACGATTTAGCAGCGAACGGGCTAGGACGGTCGACGGCCTAGGATCGCCTAGGATCACCGCAGAGAGAAATGAATGGGCGGGAGAGAGGGACTGTGTTTCAATTTCCGCTTTCGCTTTTAATTTCACTACCCGGTTTTCCGGCTGGCTCTCGACGGCTGCCTGCACCCCCGCATTTTCCCTCCTCTCGCAGTCTGAGCCTAGAATCTCTCTCTCTCTCTCTCTCTCTCTTTCTCTATTCCTCTCTTTATTTGTCCCGTGTTTCGAGGGAACCGCTTCTTTTCGTCTTTTCCATCCCCGGGTTTTCTCGTTTCCCCTCTCCGTCCCGCGCGACGATTCCCCCCTCAATAATGGTGGCAGGAGCAGCCCGGGACTCTGGCGGCTTCGTTGTTGGTTCCCTAAACGCATACGTTCTCTTCTCTCTCTCTCTCTCTCTCTCTCTCTCTCTCTCTCTCTCTCTCTGCCTGGCTCCGGCTCTCCTTCGTCGGCCGACTCGTCCACCGAGACAGACTCGCTGGTTTCTTTTCACCCTTCATATCCGCCCGTTGCTCTCTTTGTCAAGAAGCTTCGTTTCTTGTTCTACCGGACCCGCCGCCGGAAGTCTTTTACTTACGTTCCCCGAGAATATTCTGTTCGAGAGTGATTTTAGCGAAATGTGGTTGAAATTGAAGTGGAATCCTCAGGGTTTCTTCCTCCTCTACCCTCCCCGCACCCTCCCCACCCCCGTTGTTGTTTCTCTGATATGCGTTTGGCTTCGTGTTTGCGACTGCTTTTTTATTATTAGCGTCGCCGGAGGCTTTCGTTTAGAGCGCGAACTTTAATTATCCCCTTCTGAATGTGACGGAATAGTCCTAAATACGATTAATTAATTTCCCTTGTTATTCTCCACTCTTCCGCCGTGGCTCGGTCACGTGGCGCTAGAGGGTAACTTTTTCCCCTTTTTCCGTGCTGTGAATTTATGTCACGGCCCTTACTATAGTTGCGAGCACGGTCCGGCGTCCAAGGATCAACAGGAACAAGCGAAAGAAATTTTTGAAAGCGAATTTACGAAGATTTGCCGGCAGTTTATCAATCGTGAATAAAGAAACGGTGAATATAGTAGTTATTTATAGTTAATTATAGTTATTATATAATAGTTAATTGATTTCCCTCGTTATTCCCCACTCATCCGCCGTGGCTCGGTCACGTGACGCGAGAGGGTAACTTTTCCCCTTTTTGCGTGCTGTGAATTTATGTCACGGCCCCTTACTATAGTTGTGAGAACGGTCCGGCGTTCAAGGCTCTACAGGAACAAGCGAAAGAAATTTTTGAAAGCGAATTTACGAAGATTTGCCGGCAGTTTATCAATCGTGAATAAAGAAACGGTGAATATAGCAGACCTCGTTGGAAAGAATCGACTGGCGGCGAACAGTTTCTCGATTCGTTATTTCGTAAACGTATTTATACATATTTTCGATTGGCGGGCGCCCCGGCACAGGGAAGGGGGTGGATGGGAAATCGATTTCACGGCGTGATAAAGTTCTTTTCCCGGGTACCTGGTTGCTTCCTTTATTCCAGGCTCTCCTTCCCGACGATTTGAGCGCGCCAATGTAAATGCAAATACGTCTCCTCTCTGTAGCCCGTCGTCATCGTCTCCGTTGGTCCTCTTTAAATTCCTCCGTGCTGAAGGACCGTCTGCCTTTTCTTCCAGCTTCGTGCCTCCCTTTGGGAATTATTACCGCGGCTGACACGTCGCCGACTGGGAACGAAGGTAACGCGTTCATCGCGCCAATAATTTCGTCCGCTGTCACGTCTCCGCACGGTATTCTTTCGTTTCGCCGTGCGACGATTGCTGGCACTCGCTAACAGATTCCCGTGTAATCCTTTCTCCATCGAAAAATCAACCCGGAAATTTCCAGTGAAATATTCTCTCGACAAGACAAACACTCGGACGTATCGATAATGGCGAGGAAAGAGTTGAACAAACGAAATGGTAAACCAGTTTTCCAAATTGGGGAGCATCATTTCTGGAAAAAATTGAGTTCGAAAGTGAACAATCAAGAAGAAGAAGAAGTTATCAATGATGTAGAGTGAAGTTGCCAATTGAAAAATTGATAATGGTGAAGAAAGAGCTGAAGAAATGACATGGTAAACCAGTTTTCCAAATTGGAGTATCATTTCTGGAAAAAATTGAGTTCGAAAGTGAACAATCAAGAAGAAGAAGAAGTTATCAATGAAGTAGAGCGAAGTTGTCAATTGAAAAATTGATAATGGCCAAGAAAGAGTTGAACAAACGAAATGGTAACCAGTTTTCCAAATTGGGGAGCATCGTTTCTGGAAAAAATTGAGTTCGAAAGTGAACAATCAAGAAGAAGAAGTTATCAATGAAGTAGAGCGAAGTTGTCAATTGAAAAATTGATAATGGTGAAGAAAGAGCTGAAGACATGAAATGGTAAACCAGTTTTCCAAATTGGAGCATCATTTCTGGAAAAAATTGAGTTCGAAAGTGTTCCCCCTCGCTATTTAGTCAAACGGCGGGGGAGTATGCTTCGGATATTTTCAAATTGGATTTCCGAGCAACCTCCTCGCGTTTATAGCTCCCGCATCCCATTTAAGCAGCCGCTCTTCCATTCGAGGACTCGATCTTTCGTGAAAAATTTTATTCGTACGCGTAGAATAAATTCTAGAATATTTCGGCAGTAGTCAAATATTTTCTCGAATAATCATCCGAATCGTATTTTTTTCTACACCGCCGGGCAAATCCTGCTGGCTGCCGCTTACTCTTTTCACTTGCGTCGATCGATATCTCCCCGACAGACGCGTGTCGCATCGATAAATAAAACTCCCGCTGTAAAATGTAATCCGAGCCACGACACCGATCCAAAAGAAATAAATAGATATCACTCGACGAGAGAGAGAGAGGGAAACAGACCGATCGAACGAAAAAAAGAGGAAAAGATCGCGCGGAAAATCCACGGATGCGCGGCGAAACGAAACCGATTGCAAAGATAGAATTCGAGGCACGAACATCGAATTTACGGAAAGTTTTTATCAAACTGCATATTCTTTTGTGTTTTGTTATGGACGCGCCGCGACGCCGCCATTAACGCGGAAGCAAGCGTTACACGACGGATCATTGACCCGATGTCGGAATATTTTTCGTTCGATTAATAATACATTATCGATGGAAAATGTTCTGGCTGATCGGCAACCGGCGCGTTATCATTTTTATTACTTGGTCGATTATTCATGACCTTCGATCAATTTCAACGATTCCAGAAGCAGTATGCATTTCAAAAATAGACACCCCCCTCGCGGCGAACCAAGGCATCTCATTATATGTAGAACTCCAAACATTTAGACAGCTAACAAGATTTGCAATTCCATTCGTTCGGGACCCACCCGGGTATATTTGGATTGACGTTAACGTCCGACCATTTTGATCTAAGTAAAACCAGCCTGAAAACGTACGTTGTCTATCGCGTAATACAGTTGTTGTTCATACTAAAGTTCTAATCGAGCGAGATTAGTTGAATATTAATTAAATATCGTCTATTAGTGGACTGCGGGTCATTGTGCTAAATAGAAAGGTTCACCGCGAGGAGCGAGAACCAAATAGAAAGTTCATTAATTTAACACTTTAACTGCCAAACTAGAAAAAAATTAAATGTATGATGTTGCGTAGTCCTCCAGCTTTCTTACATTTTACAATTCCTAATCAAATTTGGTACGATGAATATATTAGCGTAAAAATTTATTATAAAACCTGGAAAAATAATTCCATCACCTACATATGGGTGACATGGCAGTCAACGTGTTAATTTAATTGATTGAAAATAACATTTTCACCATCTCAGTTCTGTCATAAATGCATCGTAATCTGCATAGTGTATTAGCTAGAGAATAATCTTTGCAACAAGAGAGCTTCCTCAGAGAATAGTGTACATAAATCATAATTGGAATGAATAATTCTGCGCCGTCGTGTACGTGGACCGAAATTGAGAGAGAAACAGCGAATTCGCAATCGATAGGAGCGGTTTTCGTCCAGTTTTAATACACATGAAATTTCCAATGAGTCGAAACAACCTCGGGGATCGTTGAACGACGAGCGAACGCGCGGGATCGTACACGCGAGAAGGCACGAGCGATTATCGTAACAGCGGGGTTGCTTCGATCGCCCATTACCGTGGACGTAGCTTTTGAAACCCGGCATTCATCGGAGTCCACAAACTATCCGCAAACTGCATACAAATGGGAACGTGTTCCTTTGCCGTTGGCCGAGAAGTCACAGCTTCAAAGGAAAACTCGAGAACCAGCTACTCGAGAGCCGCTTCTTTCACGAAACTCGCCTGTACTTTCTGCCGTCGTAATCCTCTTAACCTACGATCGCGATGGCCTAACTATTAAACAGCACATTCTCATGGTGAACTACTTTGCCAGCGGAATTTTTACAAACAGTAACAAATACAGCGAATTCTCGATATATGTCAACAGTACGGATCTTTCTAGTGACAAGTATCGCACAGGATACATATCCGAGGCCTCTCGAGGTTCCTGGCCCCTGACGGAATATACCCCGCAGTAGTGGGGATAACTCCACGACGTTTATCATCCAGGCCTTGGCGACATATACAGAAAAACCACTGAATTTGGTATTGTCTTAGTAGTACGACGACAGGAATTTTTTAAAGACAAATGACATTTGAGGGAACGAATGTTTCAACCGAGAAAGCAGCCGCGTTTAATTGTAATGTATGAACTGTTTCGTTCGCGTTCCGTAGGGAGTAGCTCGAAGCAATTATTCAAGGAGAATAGCTCGGGCATTCTGGAAATCATATTTCACGAACAAATTATCCGCGCAATGTTTGGACCGAGAAAGCGATTGCATTCGATCACGTGTTAATCGTTTCGTCCGAATTCATGCGAGAACGGTGGCTCCCACACGCATTCCAACAAGAGTCCGGCAATTATTCAGGGAAACGGGGCTCGGGCAATCTTTCGCTATCATTGAATCATCCCGGGCCGAGCGTGGCAGCCTCGAGGATTCCTGGGGAAAGGAAGGAGAGAGACGACGGGATAGAGAAAACGCGTAGGAACGTGGACACGGGTTACGATTCAAGGTGGAACTCGGACGGCAGCGAAACCCGTTCCATCGGATACCGAAGAGTAGACTGTGCACGAGAGAGAGAGAGAGAGAGAGAGAGAGAGAGAGAGAGAGAGAGAGAGAGAGAAGAGAGAGGGAGAGAGATGAGAGAGGAGAGGGGGAGAGAGGACAGAGCCGCGTGCCAAGAGTGACGATGTAAACGTCATATATCTAGAGAGAAGGCAAGGATATTTCGATCTCGATGGGTGGGCCCGTCCCAGCAGCGTATCCACACGGTCCTCCACGAATTCCTGCGTATCGGCCTCTGCGCCGTGAATCGGGAAAGACGCAGGGTTGCATCCTTTGGCGAACCGGGAGCGATGCAACCGCGTCGAGGATCGATGTGTTTCCTCTAGTTCTCCTCGATCACAGAGAAAGCAACCCGTCGGTGAAACGATGGAACGCGAGAATTCAAAGGTTTCGTCGTCTTTCCAATTCAAGGGAAAGCAAGTCTTCTTCTTCCCTCTCTTCTAAGAGGCAGAACGCCCGAGGATCGAGGGACTGCGTCGTTTTTTTATTTAACCCTTTCACAGTGTGGTAAAATTACGAATTCTCTGGTCCAAAAAATGTCGGCATACTGAATTCAAAACTAAACCACGTCTCCTTCTTCAGTTAAAATAAGCTTAGAAAACTTAGATATCTTTGGTAGACTAAACAGTTTGAACGCCTTACCCTGCCCGTGACTGTCACGGGATACACTGTGAAAGGGTTAATGCAATGAGAATCTCAAAGTAGAGATTATTTTGCCATACATTATTTTTCTATACATTATACATTATCATAAACTTCTCAGCAATTCTTCTAAACAATTTTCTCAGATATTTAACTCACAGGCATTCAGAAACGAGTAGGTTATTTTACATATTTCAACCGTCTGGATAGGTTAATCTAAAGGATTTCTTGTGATATATACAATACTTTTTTTAATGGATAATGTTATGAATAAAGGGTAGTGATCAGAGCCCTAAGTTTCGTCATTTACTTCTATATTGATCTTATAAGCTATGTTTGCTGATGAGAATATAAGATCTAAATTGGACTTAATATCATTATGAAATTGAACGTAGGTTTTTGAATTGTGAAAAAAGTCTTTCGCCGTTAGCATCGTTATTTTTGCAATTCCAACTTATGTGGTGCGCGTTAAAGTCGCCCATCAATATTGCATATTGACTTTTATCTACCTGGGTGAATATTTCATCCCACTGAGATTGTGAGAGTGTTGAATGGGGAGTTCTATAACATACAAATACGTCCGTAGCGGGGTTTATATTAGTAATTTTTATACCAGTCAGTTCTACAGATTGATCAGGACACCCCAAATTTTGAAGTTCAATGAAAGTAAATTGTTACGAATCAGGATAAGAATACCACCCCCTCTGGAGTGCAGAGGATCTTTCCTGAAGGTCTCGAACCCGGCAAAGTGAAAATTTCTGTCCGAATGTGTTATTTCTGACAGAGCCAAGATTCCACACATAACTGCGTCGTTTTTCGGCGCACTATACCCAGGATCAAAGACTCTCCCCGTATTTCTGGCTTGGAAAAATGAGGAGGAGAACCATCGAAGGATTACCTCGTTTATTTTGGATGGAAAAGGGTGCAAGTTTGTTGACGGGGTTGCGTCGACCCTGGGATTCGAGAGTGTGTAACATGTGGAAGAGGATTGCATCGTTTCGTCGGATCGAAGGATCGCGGCGTTTTAGAAACCCGGGAGAAGATGCAAGAGAGTATCGGTTTTTGGGCGAGGAATCTCGCAGGTCGTGGAAGATTGAAGGGTTGCAGCGTCTCGATCGGATCATGTACGATCAAATGAGGATCCAAGGGTGTGCTCGCTTGAGCTCGATCGAAGAAAATGGAACGCGCCTGGGATTACACGACTTGGAGAGGAAACGGGTTGCGGTGTGTCTTCGGAATCGAGGATAAGGATGTAACGCACGGTGGATCGAGGGATCGAACGGATATAACGCGACGGAAATCGAAAGAACACATCGCGTCGCTCGATTCCGCGGAACCCGGCTTTCGTTGACGATCGATCCTAGCGTCGCGAGGTTCCGGGACCCGGGCGGGCCGTAAACGAGGAATTCGCGGGGTTGAAAGTTCGCCGGGAACGCAAATTGCCTGGCCGAGAGAAAGTCGTTTCAATTTTCGCGGTTTCGAGGTAATGAAATTTACCTGCGGCTTGATTCCGTTGACGAGTGCGAATCGAGTTTGCCGGCGTGTAAGTGGGACGAGTAACGGCGTAACGGTGTCTCGCGACGATCATCGCCGCTCCGCTCCGCTCCGAGCCGTGCCGCGCGCGAGCACTTCCATCGAAGCCTGTTTTCCTGGGATTTCGACGATTCCGAGTGGCCTGTTTTTGTCGCGCGGCTCTCTCCGCTTCCGGGACTCGAGGACAAGACCGTGCTGGCACGTGTCGACTCCGCTCGCGTTACAGAAAAACCATGTCACTCCTCGGCGTATGACGCTAGTCGCTTTGCTCCTCTCTTTTTTCTTCCCTGCTCAGTGCAGGATCAGGTGCGATGAAAAAATAGGATTCTCAATCAGTTCCCTTGCGTAGGTATCTGATAAACTTTGATGAGTTTGCTGATCACTTCTCTTGGTACCTTTGTAGCTCAGTTTTTAAGCTAGTCCTTAAGGTAAAGGCACCAGTAGTTGACTATGTACCAGTGGTTGACCATTTTATAGAAAAACATAAAAAATAAGGTTTTTATAAGCGCACTTATAAGTGCACTTTTGATGAAAGTGAACCTCGGATGCCATGCCGTCTGTTGTTTAAATTTCAAAACAATAAGAACATTTCAAACCTTATTTTTTATGTCTTCTTATAAAATGGTCAACTACTGGTACATGGTGGTCAACTACTGGTGCCTTTACCTTAGATAAGAGTTAAGAATCTCGATTTTTCGAACCTTTATTGTCATTATTGGATTTGCAAACAGTTCAGTATAGGACGATCCACATGCAACGCGATTTACTGTGCAAAAGTTACTCGTTGTCCTCTAGTTTTAGAAAATCTGAAAGTGTACAAAATTTCGAGAAACATCAGACTCACGGATCGAGTCCATTAGAACCACATGTGGGCCACAAGCGCGCAACGAAACGAATGAACACTATATCCGTGACATAAAACAGACCTTTCACCCCGACTTTACCACGCAGTGCACCAACGACTAATTTATGGCACCCTTAAGCATCCACCGCTTTCCCTCTGCAAGTCCCACACGACGAAAGCTGAATTCTGTTCGGCATGCTCGAGTGCTTCAGCCCTCTTATGGCTCCTCAGGAATTTACAAAGAAACGTCTCTTCGGCCACTTCGTTTCTGGAAGTAGCACATGTCGGCAACAAAATCAGCTGGCTTTTCAAAGGACTCTCCCTCTATTACCGAGCGCACCTGTTGTGAAACGCATGAAATTTCGGGGTTGCTTCCTCGATATCGACAGTCTTATCAAGATCGAACAACTTTTTGAAGATCGTGCTTGAATCTAATGAAGGAACGTACCGATTATTCGAATAAAATGTTTGATCGCGGGGCGAGGGGTGTACACCCCGTTGATTCAGTGCTCCGGCGAGCAGCTTCAGCGGAACGGGGATGCATGGGAAGCAGAACGCGGGGGTGGATGGAGCAGGAAGGGCGGGGCGCGCGTGTCTATGACAGTAATAACTGGTCCCCCGCGTCGCAGTTGCGCCGGCCACGAGGGCACTTGTCACCGGGACTCGAGTTGCTTCGAGTTTAGTTGGCATGCGCTAATGCATACAGCCGTGCGCGGCGCGCCGCATACAATTATAAATGCGTTTATACCCGCGGACGTCTGGCCGACGAGTGTGCACGGCCATCGACTTTCTCTTTTGACTCGCATTTCAACAATGTTGACTAGTCCCTCCCCCTGGCTCTTCGTTCGAGCATCGACAACTCGAGAAATGCAAAAATGCATCGTCTGCATAACGATCGACGCTCGAACCCGACATCTCGTTTCGCGACGGCTTTCTATCCGATTGCTAATCGTTAGTACTAAAAAAATGTGATACATTCTTGATCCCATCTCAACAATGCTCGCTGCTCTTCGCTCGAGAAATGCATCGTCTGCATAACGGTCGACGTTTGAACTCCCAAGATCTCGTTTCGCAACGGCTTTCCATCGAACTCTCGGCTTTTATAATTGCAAACTAGTTATCCGTAATGAACGGTAAAGGAAAGATATATGGAAAACTATTTAGCCACGAATGCGTACTGGATGGTACTATTTTCAGCTCTGCACTGTGAACCTATGCAAATATAGAACGTGCAGGCGAAGGCTAGAATTGTAATTTATTCACTGTGCTACGTTTTCCGCCGGATTCAAAACAAACTAAACATTTCGTGTGCAATGCACGAGGTATCCAGAACACAATTGCAAATGGGCTATGCAAGATGAACGAAATTTCACTTTTTCTCAAGCCTTCAAAGCGACTGGAAAAATAAGATTGAATTTTTTAGACTGTGTGCCACTTATTAAAAGTCTACTTAATCAATTCCCACGATAGCATCTTTGTAGTTCGAGCAATTGTAAAACAAGAAATACGGAACCGGATAAAAGATACAGTTTCGCAGGGCTTTCTCAACGTTAAACGTACCGAGCTATAAATGTAACAGGTACATGTTGCTTTATAAAAATGACAAGATTTCATTTATTTAGACTGCGCGATTCTTATTGCAATGCGTCCTCTACTAAAGATATTTATTGAATCATTGCTCCTGAAAGCATCTTTATAATTTCAAAAATTGTCAAATGAAAAATCTAGAACCGGTCATTCGGCCGGTGGTGGTACGTTCAGCGTTAAAAATGTAAAACGCTGTATTGTAGCAGCAACAATATACATTAGTTGGCGGCGCATAATCTGCAGTCCGGTAACGGGCAATTAATCCGTTCGAAAAAAGCGCGGGCACTGAATAAACAGGAAATCCGTGGATCGTGCGGGCACATACATTCATTGATTAAATAAAATTAACTGGGGCGAGACAAAACCTCGACGCACAAAATGATCCGACACATTCAGGTGGGAAGTTATGCACGGGGCCGAAACTCCGAATTAGTTTTCGAAACAAGAGCGCTTAATTCCCCGGATGCAGCGCACGTTTTGCACGATCGTTCCGCAAATTCGTATCGACGCGAATTCCGATACGTGGTACGGAGGGAAGAGAAGCGTTGGTGGAGGGGCAGATTCTAAAGTGCATTAATCAAGCAAGTATGGTTCGGTCGAGCGGAGATTCCGTTCGCGTTAATTACGCGAAGAACGATCCAGGGGCCGGCCGCGATCGAATGTAACGCGTAAACAGAGCGGAAGCGTTTTCCCGGTTTCCGAGCGCGCGAACTCGCACGTGCTGAGCGCACGCGTCGATCGTCGCCGCGTTTTTCTAATTAAGGCGATTTTCCCGATGGCCGCGAGAGAGTCACGAGAACCAATGTGCACGCGACCTCGAGCGTGCTATTTACGTCGCTGATTTACGAGCAACGAAAGAAACTCCTCGCGCGCGGAACGCTGCCAGAGGAAAAACGGGATTTCGGTGAGTATTTTCCTCGCTGCATCTGGAAACCGTTCGTACGAGGAGCAAATATAAGGCGAAGGAGATTCTCGGGCGCATAGTGTGACTGTGACGTCTGAAAAATGAGAGTATAGCAGAAACCCGCGTCCTTTATACCGGGCCCGACAATGCCTGTACACGAACGCGCGCCCTTTAATATGTCGTGTGGTAATTTAAAACGCCGTTATTTCACGCTCTCAATTGAAATTTAAGAATAGCCACGGCGACGCGTTCGACGACAAGAGATCGTAACTCTGATATCCCGTTCAACGATCGATGTCTGAGAGGCAAATTTCGAGCTCTAACCAAGAGGATCCTCTAATTCATTATCCCAGGACAACAGGGGACCCAAGGATCAAAGCCTAAGACGCTTCAGACTCGAGGATTCAATTTCGAGACTCCTCGGTCTAAGGATTTTACCATTGACATTGATCAAGCCCTACTGTCTCAGCTCAAAACACCTCAAACTCGAGAACCCTAGTTTGACATCTTACCGCGACTCAAAAATCCCAGCCTAAATTAGATCAACGCTAAGCACCATGGAATTCGTAACACGACATTCACCTATAATACCGGAGAGAACTATTACTCGCTGTCAGACTGCAAAGCGTTTGACAGTCGAACAAAAGCTGGAGCTGTCCCACTGCCTATCTTATCGCATTGTATATCTCGGCCCTTCCAACTATACTTTCCAATAGAGCTTTCTTTCGAAAAGTGCTTAATCGATAAACCAAATGCATCCGGGCGTGGGTAGATTAAATTCCTCCAGCACGACAAACACTGTGCACACTTTCTCTTGCTCTGGCCAGTTGGTTAACAAATGATTAAAACCTGCCCGACAAACCGCACTACGCACATAATTACGTAGGGAACACGATCTGCGCGGATGCACAGCGGCCAGGCAACGAGGTCCAACATTTAGAGTTTCACGTTCGTCCATTTGCGGCATAAATTCACGCAGCCCGAAATACCCAAACGTCCCTCAATTAAAGTTTCAGTCTCGAGCTGGTTTTGGCGGGGAAGAACGGCGGAAAAACACCGGAGAACGCAAAAACAAGGGAAACACGCCGATGCAGCTCGACTCTGTAATTTTACGCACGAGGATGCACAAGGGTGCTACGTGTGCACTTGCGAGTTCTTTACGAGGCACGGTTTAAGGCGCGCGAGGAGCTATCGATCACGCGACACTTCGATCGATATGGTCAATGTTGTGTGCATATAGAAAATTCGGAACGATGTTACAAAACTCGTATCGACCGGAGAAACTGGTTTATATCTCCCTAACGAATAATACTAGTTCCAGCCGGTGCTAGAAAATCAAATCAAATATTTCGTTCACCTTAAATTTCAATTTAGTTCGAATTTACTTGGACTTGAAGTCTCGCAAGGACGTTGTGCGTTAATTCTAACCTCGTTAACGCGGTAACGACCGCGGAGGCCATCGGGGCGTTATGGTTTAGCAGTTTAGGGGAGGTTATCCGCTTTCAGAAGTTGCTAGATTTATCTAGCATCTCTTACGGATTCATAGCGACTAATTTTTTCACAGAAGTTTTCCGGTAAAAATGATTCAGCCCCACTTTCATGGAGCACTAATCGAGATCGAAACAATAACGCGTGCTCGCACGTAAATTCGTTAGAGAGATTGTTGCCCCTCCGGCCGACATGCAATTCTCTCTGTATACTGTAATTACAGGACGTCCTCTTATCGAGGACTATTCGAAACTCGTCCCCGCGGTGGAACTCGTTCAACGCGCGTCACGTTACTCGTCGTAAACACACACGGTCCTCGCAGACTGTACGGCGATTCCCGGTCACGTAAAACCAGGACGCTACGTCATCGTGCAATAAAAAAAAAATATATCATCCTGTGGCCCCCTTGAAAATTCCTCCGTCGCGCCGGTATTTTAGAAAAGTGGCGGATCTTCGGAAACGGTCACGGAAATAATAAAAATGCCCCGTATTCTTTACGGCATTTTTCCCGTAAACGCAGCCCCACCTCTCTTTAAATTCAGGCCCGTTGCATCTTTCACGGCTGATCGAACTCGCACCGGAAATTCAGCGATATATCTTTGGTTGTACGTCGTTCTTGACAACGACTAGCGACGCGACACGGCAAACACTTTATAATTAATGTTCCACGAAGATTAACACATTTACCGATTGACTATTTCATGATTTTTTTAAGTTTATGGTCAAAAGGATGAGGACTCTTTAATTAACTCTTTAACAGCAATAGCAACTCCAATCGAAAGCCAACGAGTTACCCTCAGTAACGTAATGTAATAATTTCGTTTGGTATTATTATGTAAAAAAGATTCTTAAGCTTACTTTTGGTATAACACAATTATTAAAAATGCCAACCAATTATTAAAAATGGTCAACTACTGGTGCCTTTACCTTACCGGAAGCCTATTAAGGATTTCAAATGATTGAAAAATCACGTTCACATAACAATACCAAACGGAATTATTACTCTAGGTGAGTTATTTACTGGAGGTGAGTGATTGGTTTGCCACAGAAGTTACCGTTGCTATTGAGGAACTATTAAAAAGTCCTTAGCCATGAACCTTTGGCTTTCAGAGGCGTTACGAAATAATCGTCGGCGGATAATGTGTTAATCTCGCACGGCTCATGTTCCAAGGTATCAATTAGAGTTACGGGTCGACGAACACCGGGTGTTTCGGTCGGAGTTTGTTGTGACAGTGCGGATGAGTAATGTGGCGAAAGTTGCGCGGAAACACAGTCTTAGTCACGAGGATGAGTTTTCGGAACTATCGCGGCGGACGATCTAAGATTGATCCATATTAGCAACGTTTTTTCTCTCGGTAAATTCCCAATTTGCAATGAAAATTTCGATCGGAGAACGGATAAGCGAAACAACATGGGCAGCCAACGAATTGGAAAAACATATGCGGTGAGGGAGAGGTGTGCAGCGACCGGTGCTAAGGTTTTCAGGGTGGTAGGAAGAGAAGCAGCGTGTCCTTGAAGGCAGGACGTGAAAGGAGCTCTGGAAACGCGCATCGAGGGCTAACGGTAAAGTTACGATCCGCCGTGCGAGACAAGAACAATCGGAAACGGCCCGGTGTTATGGATTGTCCCACCTGGCAGACACTTCGCACGGAAAAACCTACGAGAAAACAATGACACAACCGTCTATTATTCGCCTGGAGCACACGCGCACGCTCCAACGATCCGAGAAAAACGAAAGTGACAACAATTTTTTCATTTTTCATTATTTACGAAGCGGTGAGAAATCAGAGCGATTCCTAGATTACTCGGCTAAGTGTCGCAGCGCCGAACCTGCGACACTTAAGCGGACAATGCAGGTTCTCGTTGTACCTGGGGTCCGTTGATCGTTGGGACCAGATCCTTTGGAGGTTTATGGCTTGCAATTAGGCATTCAGATGCGACTAGTAATTACGGACATTTATTTCTTCAAAAACTGCTGCACTGGCTTGCGCGTCATAAACGTGCATCTGTGTACCAGACGCAGAAATTGACGCAACGGAACAAGATGCTTAAATTCGATCACGTTGGAGAGCATACTGATCAATCGTTGGGTATACACATGCTCACGAAAATGTTCGTAAGCTGCTTAAACTACTATAACTTTTTAAAGTGGATAAAACGACCTGAATTTTTTGAGGAGTTAGAAGAATTGGTTTTCCAAATGATGTGCAAACAAGATTTTGAAAAAATTGCAATTGGTAAGAACTACATGAGAAAATGAAAATAGCACTTTTCACAACTTTTTCTATTTGAGCCTATAATGAAAATTTAAAATATGCGTTTTTTGTAGATCTACGTTAGTTATACACATGCTGAAGATTTCATCGAAATCGACTAATATACTGAGTATATTCAAGTATATTCTTCAATAGAAAATAACAGAGTATAATGGAATATAACAAAATATACTAAAGTAAAGTAGAATGTAACAAAATGTACTAAAATATACCTGAATATATTACAGTATACCAGAGCATACCCGTATATACTAGAATATACCAGAATATACTAGAATACACTAGAATATACTAGAATATACTAGAATATAACAGAGTATAATAGAACATAACTGAATATACTAGACTATGCCAGAACATACCCGTATATACTAGAATATATTAGAATATACTAGAATATACTAGCAATTGCAATTTCTTCAAATTCTTTTTTGCACGTCATTCGGTAACCAATTCTTCTAATTGTTCAAAAAATGTCAGGTCTTTTGGTATTATTTAAACAAAGTTATACCGTTTTGAAGGACGTTCGAATACTTTCGTGAGCCTGTGTAGTTAATAGAATCCGGGCGGATTCGAGCATTTTCGGCGCCGTTTCGGGCAATAAAAGTCACTCGGTGATCCAGAGTTTCCATGAGCGCGCTGTTACTGCGGAAGAAATACAGCGACGCGAAAGAATGCATGTAGGAGCCGTCGGGGGCTGATCGGAACAAAGATGAGAGGACGCGAGCGTGGCAGGAGATGAAAGACAGAGGGCCAAGGGTTTCCTCGACCTTCCTCGTGTTTTCTTCTGTTCTTTTTCGATCCCTTGTCTTCTCCACGCTCGTCTCGCGGCGGATGCACGCGTGTGTTGTCGTTCGCAGAACTTAGGTCGAGAGCACAATGCTTCTCTCGTTTATGAGAGGGATCCTGAGGTAGGTTTACGACTTCGGGTCGGCCCGAAGACCCGAGGCTGTGGGACGAGGAACGGTCGTATACGGCCCGGCCTGATTGGTCCGGGGGAAAAAGCGATCTTCGAAATTTCCTGGCCACGCAGTCGTCTCTTCTCGATATTCCAAAAATCCTGAAGCTTAAGCCCTTAACGCTTTCTCGACGAATTCAAGATCGATTAAATCTTGTCCTCGGATCTCCGGTATCTCGAGATCAATTTTTTTTAAATTTTGTAAATGGAGTGATTTCAGATTCTGTTTGAATCTTATCAAATTTTATCTAGAAAATTCCTTCTGGTAAGCGTAGAGTACAGATGTTATCAACACGTTGACTGCCACGGTACTTTCCAGGATTCCGGTGTAAAAATCGAATTTAATTTAACCCCTTAACTTGTACCCTCGAGATAATTCGAGCGGCGTTGTATTTTATGCTGCTATAATTTTTCACACTCGAATATAATCGAGAATTGAAAATAACAATGTGATAGCAAAGAAATCGTTTCATTGATATTCATCATTTACATGGGATTGTAAGCTATAACATTTATTTATTCAAGAATAAAATATAGCCTTTTTCCCTGGAACCATGGAACGTACCTTTTCCATTGATCTTTTTGGCCGGTTTAAAAAAAAAAACTGTGCGTTAAGGGGTTAATTGCCCTGTGCCAGACTGATACCCTGTTTTCTCCCCCCATTTTTATCGGCGTCCTCTCGGCAGGGGGTGGAATCGAGTTCCCAAAGGGTCCGCGGAGAAATTTCTCTTGTCGGGCGCGGGATCGATCGCTCGAGGAAGGATTTCATAAGTTTGCCTTTCGAGGAATAATAATCGCGTCGATCGATCGCTTCCCCGGTGTCATCCGTCTCTCCCCTATCTCTCTTTTTGGAAAAGCGTAACTCCGAGCGGCGGAAGTTCGGATTTAGAGTTTCGTCGTTGCCCCCCGGAGGGTGAACGCAACCAATCGAAAGTAAAACTCTCTCCGCCAACTAGTCTGCTCTCTTACTCTTTCACTCTCTTTCTCCATCTCTCTCTTTCTCTCTTTTTCTGTATCCCTCTTCTCATCTCTGTCTCTCTCGCGTCGAGTACAAGTGGTTCGCACCACTGGGTTCTCTCCTTGCACACGCTCGGAGAGACAGTTTCCTCGTTACGACGATTTCCTCATCGGCCTGCGATCGAGGCCTGGATCGTCGTCGCGTACAATGAAGAATCCTTGTCGTGCGTTCGTCTGATTGCTCCGACGGGTTACGTAACCGATACACGTAATTTTCTGCTGGCTGCGGTGTCGTGTTCCGGCCGCATCGTGTGCGGTTATCGTTGAATCCTACCTCGACGAATATACATACTGCGATTAAGTGTCGATCTGGGACTCGAAAAGTGTTACTGTTTGAAACGTTTGCAGATAAGATAGTAGACTATGACACTAATTTTGGGAGAGCTTTACAATCCCAGTAGCTGAAGCTAGATCATACCTAATTAGCACCTCTGGCAAACGCTACAAATATTTTTCTTTCTTAACACTAAACCTACGGTCAAAATGCTCGGTTTTCTATTTCACAATTGTTGTGATTATGGAACCGTTTTCGTAGGAAATTACCAAATTAGCTTCTTTAATGAAGCTCATATTATAATGAAAATTATACAAAGTTTGAGTAAATTAAATCTTCTCCCTTCTATAAGACGTTTCATATTTATATGTTTTGTGCTTGGCAGGTTTAGTGTTAACCATTAGCACTCGAAAGGCGACTGTAAGGCACCACTAAAAATTGCTCTGTCATTATTCAATTCAATGTTTTGACATTATTACATTTATTTGTATTTAATAAATTACTAAAAACTTCGGTATTGCAACATTGCAACATTTTCGTATGTATAAAATGAAAAACAAAATATACAGAGAAGGGAAATATTCTAGATTGGAAGAGATGTTTCGTTTTGGAGTTAAAATAGCTTCGAGTGCAAATGGTTAATGTGCATAGCGTGCAACCTAGGTGTTGGTTAAAATTTCAATTGTTCGCCGGACAGTTTAAAATTTAAAAGTGTAAAAAATTCGAATGTTTGAATATTCGATTCGGAACTTGGATCTTGTAAACCTTGTTTCGGACGTGGTAAACGAATTAGAATAGATGGAGAAAAATTGGAACGTTTTCGGGAACTTGTAGCTTGAAGATGCGAAAGTTATTGGGCTCGGTGAACTTTGCATGAGAGTTTTAGCGGAGTGCAGAAGAGTGCGACGCGGTAAGCGAATTAGAAGTATGAGAAGTTAATGTGTTTCCCGGGTTCAGCCAGTTGTATATCCGCCACCTTTCTGTATTATATTCTTAGGGAAAGGAATATATCGTCCTTCGGGGACGCATCTGTTGCGGGGTCATAAATTTTCACCCCCGTTTTCGCAGCGCACCACCTTTCATTCCCTCTCTGGCGCTCGTTCTCTCCCCTCGGTCCGTGGCAGCGCGACCGTTCGTCCGCGACTCGTAAATCATCCTGATCACAATTTTTCTAATTTGATCCCTCACCCCCTCTCCCCTCTGGTCGGCCGGTTGGATTATCGGTCCACGTCACGATCCGACGGCCGCATAAATGTTACTAGACCGCCGGCAAATTGCTTCGGACCTTCGGAGGCCGACGGGTTCTCCCTCGCGCGCTCGCGGTAATAGTAGTTATCGTTCCGAGGAGAAAAAGCGACGAGAAACATTGAATTTGTAATACGCCCGGGATGAAATAAGAAATTCAATTTCGATTTTAATCGGAGATAAAGAATCGGACGAGATTCCTCTGGAAACGACGAGAAGAGACGCGGACGGATACGCGAAGATAATTTCAGCATTTTGATCTCTCTCTCTCTCTCTCTCCTTCTCTCTCTCTCTCTTCCGCTCCTCGGGATCCAGCCGGCTACGTCGGAAATGATGTCTATTCTCAGACCCGTAACGAGATTCGCGTCGTTATAACCGAATGTTTTATTTATAACCGATGATCCCGCAGCCTGCATTCGTAATCGGATGCACTTAAACGATCAATGATATTCGCGTTCCGCGGTGCAACGGTCCTGCCGGTGCTTCCGTTGCAATCGACAGACCCCGGAAAAATTCGTTAAACCTTCGAAACCGTCTCATTACTCCCATCACGATCGCGGTTACTTTGAAATATCGATAGCCCCGGCTGATCGCATCGCTTATTTACCGCGTGTTCGATCACACACGGTTCCCGTGGCCGGTCCGTTAGTCATCGAGCAACAGAGGAAATGACATACTAACGCGTTAACCCACGACATTCTCTCCATCTTTTATACCGTCATAATTAGACTGCGGATCTTTATGCATTCATGACAAAAATTGGTAAGCACAATTTAAAGCAGAGGACATATTAAAAAGATTTAAGGGTGTCAGCATATTGGTTTTAGCTTGATAAAATAATTAAAGGAAGGAAGAAATTTTTATTTCGCTCCTGTACCTTGAAATCGATGCAAATATTTTTTATTTTGCATAAAGATCCGTTGTCTAGTCATAATATTCAACGAATTTGCTTCTATAGCGAAGCTTTGTTCGAAAATTGGAAACGCTTGCGAATTCCTCTACATTTTCTGCCTCTTTCTCCTATCCGTGTAAAAATCTGATAATAGTTCTAATACAATTTAATTAATGGAAATTGATAGGCTTCGCTTTGCGCGCATAATCTCCGCGCAGTATTCTCGCGACAGGCAGGCATTCTCGCAGACATCTCTATAGCAGAAATAATAACCGAACAACCGCAGTAAATTCTAACGGAAGCTCGAGAGAGAGAGCTCCCTGTTCACCCAGTTCATCGAGGTAATCGGTTTCCATTCGACGGCGGCGCTCGTAAAATGAGTCTTCAAGGAAGCGAGTTTACATAAACATCAGCTGTTTAATAGCGCCACGTAACCGGTAGCACGTTGATAGCGTGACAGCGGATTTGTCCCGTTCGTCAAACGTGTCGGGGGCAGACCGTTCTCGGAAGGGGTGAGATTTTATCGACGCAGGGGGGAGAAGCGAGAGAGGGGTTTGGGAGGGGGAAGGAATTAATGATAATCGACGGAGGGAGAGAGAGAGAGTGAGAGAAAGAGAGAGCCGTCCGGTATCCTTCGAAGGTCTGGTTCAGGACTGGCCTTCTGGAAGGATACATACAACGGTGTGCCGGCGGCGATGGCGATGGGCGATGGTAATATCGATTTAGCAAAGGTTCTTCTTCGCCTCCTCTGCCTCCTTACCTCTTGTATATACTACGTGCTCCGTAACCGAGATAAACTTCCACCGTACTTCTCTCCAACCTCCGTCGCCTCCCACTCATCGTTCCCCCCACTCCCTGCATTCCCCTCACTCCCTGCATTCCCCCTCCGTCCCCATCCTCGCGCCGGTACTCCCTCGTTTTATCTGGTTATTTATTTCTCGTTGCTCGGTTCTTTACCCGTTACGCGTTCCCAGCTTCTTTCGCGAGCTCGGCTCGCTTTTAATGCGCGCCGTTCGTAAAGAGCATGAACCAGCGGACCGGAGGGTGAACAATAATTAGGGTCTGTCGAGACCATTTTCGGTTCATTAAAAAGTCATGAACGGTCCTCTCTTCACCTGACTCTGTCTCTCTCTCTCTGTCTCTCTTTTTCTCGTCCTTTTTTTCCGGGACCCCTCTTCTCTGCCACCTAGGAAGATGTTCCACGCGATTAGCGTACCCGGCGATGCCCTCGGCCGCGCGGCAAATCGATACGTTGTTTATCGTGTCGTACGCGGCTGCAGACTCGCGTGCTACTACGTGTTGCTCGATTGTTGATCGAATCTGTGCTAACGTTTGCCCGGCACAGACTACGGGCACACGCTTGTTCGACAGCGTCGACTTCTCTCTCCGCAGCTTTGGAGCTTCTTATCGCTTCGCGGAATTGCTCGATGAAACAATTACCCTGGCTTCATTACACTGTACGGTAGACACTCGTTGCACCTCCGTATCGAAGCCCCTCGTTGCCGTTTCACCAGCGACCATACGTTGTTACTCGATTAACACTAAACCTACCACCTACGGTCCAAATTTCCCGCCCCAGATTTTTGATTTTACAATTATCGAAGTGACAAAAATTATTAGATACCTTTAGTCGAGCGTGTTCTACAGTAGGAGCCGCGCAAAGTCGATGTACGGTTCCGAAAGGATACACGCCGCGGCCCCTATATAATTTCGTATTTTTAAGTTTATTTTTTCGTTGAAAGCCCTTTTCCGATTTCAAGCCGTCCTTCGAAAATTAGAAGAATGCTAATTCTCGAGTGGCCATGCGCCACTCGAGGGTTTTTTAGCAGATGGCATTGGAAAGTGGCGATAAAGTCAATCCGGGAAATCGTCGCTCGAACTCTAAACAGTCGAAATGAAATCAATCTTATCATTTTTATAAGGGAACATGCACCAGTTGCATTGAACCTACCAAGCCCAAAACATATAAAAGTGAAACACGTCCTATAGAAGGGAGAAGATTGTATTTATTTAAACTTTATATGTACTTAAATGAAAAAGTCAGTTCAGTAATTTCCTATGAAAACGATTTTATGATTTTAATAATCGTGAAATAGAAAACCGGTCACTTTGACCGTGGTAGGTTTAGTATCAAGGCTCGGTAGGAGCAGTGTTAATCGAGGCAACCTACGTTAGATTACGAACGAGAAAATAATACCTTCGTTGCGAGCAGATCAATCTACCATGTAATTAACACGGCAATTCGATAGAATTCCATAAAAGAAATGTACACAGCACCGGAACCGATCAAATAAAACGATTTACGAACGCGTGCACGGAGGAGCAGTTTCCCGAGGCAACCGGATAACGTACAGCGGTAGAAAATTGCAGTAGCCCCGGACGGTTCTGCCGCTAATAAAGGTTTGTCCGAGGGGGTTAATAGAATTATCCAGTGAAATCTTCTCGTAGGAATCGGTCCCGATCCGGCGTTTCCTCTTCATTTCATTAGGTCGGTTAAAACGGCTCCCGCGGAAATTCATCGATCGCCATTGGGGCCGGATTCTCGAGAGTTTAGGGGATCAGGGGCGGCTCGATCGATTTTCGTTAGGTTCGAGCCGCGGCGAATTCTCCGGCCGAAGGATAACGAGAAGTTACTGCTCGGGGTGTCGCCCGTGGAAATAGCGGGCTGCCGTTTCGGCGTCGTTTTATCCCGTTGTCGGAGTCGGTAAAGTCCGCGGAAAGCCCTCCGTAGCGTCGCGTTGAAATATCAGCGCCGTTTCGGCGCACCGTTTCGTTTCATAACTCAAACCGCGCCTTCTCCCGGAGCCCGGCTCGGCCCGACCCGGCCCGGCTGCGCCGCTGTGTATTTCTTGCGGGTATCGCGGGATTATTGATACGTTTCCCGGCGTGTCGACGATTCGTCGAGCCCGATCGTGCCGAGAAATCGACGCGCTTTTTCGCTCGGCGAACGGCGCGGATCGTCGTGATTTCGCGAACTTTCCTGCGAACGATACTGAGAGTAGTTATGGTTCTTGCTCTCCGAGGCTCTCTCGCGTCCACTCGCTAAACAGGTTCTCATTAAATGATTGATGACCGGAGCCGATCTTTGAAAGTCGATTACCCCGTAGATTACATCGTTATTAATGCGAGTGTCTTTATCGCCGATCGATGTTTCCTTGCTTTACTTCGTCCTTCTCTTCTCTTTCGGTCGAAACTTGGTATTAGAATGTACTCGTTCGTTGCGTACTTTGTACAAATAGTAACACGATATTTGTTTATATGTACACTTTTCGGTCGCAAGATAAACTAAACTGAGCAGAAATGCTTCCGAACATGACCATAATCAGTTTCTTTTTCCAGACAAAACGGACCGCGGAAAAAAACATATCAACCTTGACAAATATGTTTACGTAGAAAAACGTTCAGAAATTCTGCGGTGATGAGAATAAATATTCCCTTCCGCGAAACACGATTGGCTGTTGTTTCGTTGTTGTAAGTTAAGCTGTAACGGATCCGCCACCGTATATATTATTCATATAAATAACAAATATGTTCATGTTATCATGACGAGCGAACGTTTAGAAAAAAGAAAAACGAACGGGATGAGAAAAGGACGAGCAGTCTCGTCAGGTCCGACATCGGAGAAGGACATATTAATAAATTAGACGGCCGTTCCTTACATTGTCGAAATCTAACGAAATAAGTATTATGCACCATTGTTTCCTACGTCCGTACTCGTAACTGAGAATGTTCAAAGATTGCAAATTTGATTCCGAAATTTCACGGTACTCGAAGTCTCGGCAAACCCGACATTATGCGGCGGGACTGCTTTCGGGAATCGAGAGGAGTCCGATCCAGGGAAGCGTTTCTCAGATTTTCGGGTTCTCCAAAGTTTCGGTACTGTCGCCCGAAGTCTTGCTGAATCGGAGGAGAACGTTGAATAACGACGCAAAAGACGTTTCTCAGGCTGGGGCGCGTCCTCGTCGAAAGCCGAATCGCGCGGAGTCATCGAGCGCGGTCCTATAAGGAGGATAAAACATGTTGCGAGGGTGAACGATAAACTTGTTCCGTCGGTGCATCGTCGGAACGCAGCGACTCGTGCAACAATTTGCTTAGGATAGCGACAGGAATAGAGACAGGAAGGAGGAGATCCCGAGGGAGAGGCAGGAGTAAATGGGAAAGAGAAAATTACGTCTGGTGGCGGACGAGCTCTGGAGAGAAACGAAGAATAAAGAGCGAGAGTGAGAGAGGGAGAGAGAGTGAGAGAGGGGGAGAGAAACGGGGAAGACTGCCGTCTTTCCTCCCATCCCCCTCTATTGTCCCCTTCGCGACTCGCTCTTCGGCAAAATCGTACTAGTAATGAGGAAGCAAGTCCTCGTCTCGGGAATTAGAACCTTTACCATCTCTCTCTTTCTCTCTCTCTCTCTCTCTCCCTCTCCTGTTCCAGTCGTGCAAACGATAACGTTTCGTTGATTTTCAAACTGCGCTCTCTTGGCTGCAATTGTTTATGCAGATGCGCACATTCGGGTCAATTTCATTCAAGAGTGAGAATTTTTCCTCGTTACCAAGCTAGTAAAAAATCAACGTGGGAAAAAACAGATTTAACCCCTTGCCCTACAATAACAAGCCAGACGTTATTAATTTCCTTTAAACCGAAATAAAATTCTATTTTGTTGTAGTTGATATATATCATTTGGAGAAAACATAGGCATACAACAAATATAAACTATCTTCTTTTTCTATGAAATTAATGACAAATTAAATAGTAGTGCAAGGGGTTAATGTGCAATTGAAAGACGCATAGAACACTGCTTCGAGGGACAGTATATTTGTTCGGCTGCGGTGTTTTTAACGTGCAATTGAATGATCGAAAACAACATTGTTGATGCAGTTTATGGCTGCGTCGCAGCCGGACGTTCGTCGACGTGCGACCTACATTCTCCGAAAATAAAACGATTTTATGCGAGAACGTCTTGTTGGTCGCGATTCGAATAATAATTCATTTCGATGCCGGGAATCGCGAGAAGCGGAATAATGTTGAAAAGCGACGATTAACGATTGGTAACAGTTGGATAAGGAGGTGCTCTCGGCAGCGGATGCGAGCAGCTTGGAGCAGAAATACGTTTTTCGACGATTCATGGAACGATCTTCGTGTTTTCATCACCGATTCGCTCATTGTCGCGTTTAACCTTAGACCTTTAAACCCTATCTGAGCGCGCGCAACGGCGCGAGCGAAGTTTCAACGCTTTAACGACGTTATAACCGTTGTGTTTTATCACGGCCACGCGTTCCTAAACTGTTCCCGTAACAAATTTACTGCCTCTGTTCAGTTCACCCTCGGCTCGTTGCGAACGGGAAACTCGCCCGATCTAGAAGAATACTACCCGCGTATTTATTTCTCGCGATAAAACAATCCGCCTCGAAATAACTAGTGAAATCACTCGAATTTTTACGTATGCAAGTTTTTACGTTTATCGCCGCCTTCTAGAACCCCTGCCAAACATTATCCATTCCCTACACCAATTAATTGGCCTGCCAGTCCAGATTTGTTTAAATCCTCCGCCTATAAAGCGGAACTGAATTATTCTCAAAATGACTGTGTTCGTTAACACTTTGACTGCCAAACTAGAATCCTCAAAAATTCCATAAAATCAAAGTAAGTTATTTAATGAAATAAAAATTGAAAAAATTAAATATAAGACTTTGAGTAGTCCTCCAACTTTCTTGGATTTTACAGATCCTAATCAAATCTGGTACGATCAATATATTAACGTAAAAATTAATTTTAAAATAATTCCATCACCCACATGTGGCAGTCAAAGTGTTAAAGATAAAATTCGGTTAGTCAAATTGGTTTTTACATCCGTTCCATTTGAATTAGGCATAAGCAGTTTAACATCTTTGTGCGTTCGCGGCGTATGTAAATCTTGAGAACTCGTAAAACGCAAAATTTAAATAAAGTTCCGCAGTAAAACATTTCTGAAGCGCGTCTCGCGGATTGTTCGTTGAAATCTGTCCGGCGTAGAATCTTCGCAAGAAAACGGTAGCGCTCGGTTCTCGGAGTACACAAGCATTGTTATCGTCGGCCGGATGCTATCACTCGTGACGTCATCGTTACTCCGTGAACGCTGTTGCGATCCGTCGTCGACGAGGCTACAAAGAAACGAACAGTGCCACTTGTATGTTCCGCACGATAGTCGGTTGTGTATTGAAGTCCCGGGCGATATCACCGTGTTTCCAGCACGAAACGCGATAATCCGTTGATAAAACGGCGTACGATTACGAGCGGTGACGAACGCGTGCGCGCGCCCGCGCGCATAGTCGGTTCACGAGCAAAAACCGAGTCCGGGTTCGACGCACAGAAATTCCCGCGGGAGAGACCGATTTTTTGGCAGCCGTGAAATAATAAAAATAGTTCCGCCGTGGTAATGGAATCTCCGCCTGCTGGCAACGGGATCGAACGTATTAATAGCCGCTGTATTTTTGGCCGGCGAAAAATACGAGCCCGGTGCGACTCTTGGTTTTTGTTTGAAAATTCGACGGAGTTAGATCGGACAAATCGAATCGCCGCCAATTTGTTGCCCTCCCTCCATCGAGAAATTTACCGTCAATCCACGAGCGTCGGCGATTCTTCGCGCGACTATTGTCTCGAAATTATCGAGGTAAAAATTCTACCCTGAATTTCTGTCGCGGAAATTCTCAAGAAATTTATTACTCCACTATGTTTCGCATAATTACGCTCGAGTTAACATCGTTGCGAATGGACATTTAAATTGTTCGACTTCGATTCCGCGCTAGTTACTGCACTCGGTAGCTTTTTCATTTATTTACAGTGAACGTGTATGGTACATTAACACTTTGACTGCCAAACTAGAAATCTCAGCAATTTCATAAAATTCAAATAAGTTATTTGATGAAGTAAAAATTGAAAAAAATTAAATGCATGATATTGAATAGCCCTTCAACTTTCTTGCATTTTACAGATCCTAATAAAATTTGTAAAATATAAAACCGATCATTTTGGTGGGTTTGGTGTTAATAAAATTAATTTCTCTATTCTCCGAAGCTAGTTGTTTCGATTGATCTGGATGGGACAAGTTTCAGCAGAACGAGGAATGAAAAACGTTCCGTCGAAAATCAGTGCTATCTTCGAACGATTGAGGAGTTACATATTTCGGTGATTTGAACGCGTGGCGCGAAGCGAGCTGGTAGCATGAAATAAATCGAGTTTGAAAATTCAACGAGTACGCGCGCCATTCGATAGGATGCGTCTGTTCACGACCGACCGGTTCTACTTCCTGCAACTATTGGAGCACGTGAATTCGTTTTTCTCGAAAACGAGGCGAAAAAACTGTTACTCCTCCTTTTTGACTTGTTTTTCAACGTAGAATCACCGATGGTGGCATTTTGACTGCTTTTGGGCAATATAGGTATATATTAAGTTTCAGTCTTTCTAGTGTTAAATAACTTGCTTTGATTTCATGGAATTTTTGAGCTTTCATGTTTGGCGATCAAAGTGTTGAAATGGAGTTGGGGAAGAAGGTGACGACATAAATTGTTTTTTCGTCGCGCGTATTTCAGCTGGACCGAAAAGTTGGTCGGGTCTGAATAAATTGCGAGGGCAACTCGTGACCATTTAGAGAGATCGCGACGGCACGGAACACCGGCGGAAAGTCTGCAGCAGAGTCGTTGGAGCTTTTGCTAACTCATTCTCGCGGTCGCGATAACTTCTAACCGTCCATTCTTTCTCCGGCAGCGGCGGATATCGTTCCCCGGCATCGTATCGAGGCGTGCTCGAGAGCGCGCGTCCATGAATAAGAACCTGCACGCTCTCGCGAGTGTGTTTCGCTGTTTACGAGCCGTTGGGTAATTAGTTTCAAGGTTACGCTAGTCATGCATACAGAAACTCGATCGAGATCGGAGGCGGCTTTATCGCCGAAGCACTCGAATCAGCTGTGCCCGGCCTACTATGTCAGAGATAAAGATGTCAAGCCGAGGGGAACCGTGGCCGAGCCTCCATTATTTATTTATTCCATCGAAATACCGAAGAAGGGCTAAGACGACGATACGCTCGACGTAACGAAGCGAATCGATTCGCGCGTGTTCGCCGCGTTTAATTAGAGGAGAAAGGAATTCCGTGTTTTGCGTGTGGCCCGCGTTTCATCGCCGGGCTTAAACGTCGACGACAGAACGATGTCGGCTAAGAATATTAGTTACGTCGATTATGCACGGTTCGAATTCTTCGCGATCCTGATCGCAAAAAATATCGGCTCGGTACGCGGAGCACACAATTATTTCATTTCTATTTGCGAAATTGTTGTGCTTCCAGGCAAGCAATTAGTCAAGCACATTCTTCGACTCGGCTTTTTGTCTAATTCTAAGGACACCGGCTGCCGTTCTTCAAAACAAACATTCCGGGTTCAACGATTGTTCTACACCCAGGAACGGCTCCTCAGCCGTGTGTATATAGAACGGTTTTTCTGATCTAATGTCAGGCCTTGTCTACACAAACGCGGCCCAATATTTGTCTCTGCTCGGAGTGCTTCGTATCTCCGGCCATTCATTTCAAACACAATGTTCAACGCGTTTCTTCAGACAATGCCGTTCCGCGTACAAAGACCTTCGTCGGCTGTTTATTATTGTGCTCCTTCGAAGAGAGACTGATAAGCCATTGTGTCACGGATTTCACACGCCTCGCTAGAGCATAATTCGAAGTCGATTAACTTCGCGAGGCTTCGCTTTTTCGCGGCACTGGGTCCGCTCTGCGCCGAGCAGTTATGTCAAAGCGTGAAAAATCTATACGGACAACACAAAATTAAGAAATCAATAATCTGTATACTAACGTTGATCAGTGGATTGGTCTTGGACTTGTCTTTGACTCCTTCGATTTTGGTATACTAGTTCAAAAGGGGCTTACAATGGCACTGTCTTTGGCAACGTAATCTGTATACTATAAAATTTGTGGATTGAAACTCGCAAACACGCGTGAAACACAGCTCGTTGAAATATGGTTTTAACAAAATTAAATTTTTAATCCGCCTCCGTTGGAATATAAAAATCTTGAAGAAAATTTTACAGTGGAGAATGAATGAAGTGAGATCTGATGTTAGACTGACATTAATATCCTCGAACCTCTTTAACCTCCGCTTTCCACGGGTTCATTGATAAAACACTAGACCGGCCATTTCTCAGCACGGTTCTCTTGGAAAATAAATCATTCAAGGATACAATCTACATATTGAATTTGTCCGTTCCATTCAGGATTCCACAATGGACGAGGAATTTTACTGGGGAACCATTGACAAGATGCCAGAACGGTGAAATATACCTCGGTATCGAATTAATATAAATCCATCTAACTAGATGTCGAATAAAGGACACACAAAGAAGCAACAAAACCATCGAACAGATCAGACAATACCACGAAGAGAGAGCTGCTGTACCGGGCTCCCGCGGGATCTTTTCATAAATCACGGGCCACCATTGCCGGAGTATCCTGCACCGGAGCCGAACGATGCACCGCGTCGCAGATAAAGATACCGAACGATCGTCCGGACACGCATTCGAGATCCTTCAGCGGCGCGTTAGGCTCGCAGCACCCTTGCCCGTTCTCTCTATTTCTCTTTTACCCTCTCCTTCTCCCGACCCACGTCACGGAGAGTCGTTATTGGATTCCAGTTTCCCGACAAATTAACAAGCGTGCTCGCCCATCGTGTACATAAAGTCCGTTTCGCCGGGCTTTATCGTAAGCGCACGGTAATTACGCGAGAGGCCGGCTCCGTAGCCTGTCGAGGTTTGCACGCTGGTTTCGTGACGGTGTTGGATAACCACCCTCTGTCAACCGTGAATCATGAAAACATCGAGAGAACCAAAAACGCGTTACTCATCGCCACAATGATTTTTCGGTCAACCGAATTTTCTTCTCGACCAGACCCGTTCACCGAAAAACACGGCTGAGTCATCGTCCAACCCTATTTCCGAGGCTGCCAGACAAAGCGTAGTGAGTCATTTTTTAACCCTTCCGCCGATAAGTATAGTTTTCTTCGATGTACAATTTTATACCCTCCCTGTTCAGTCTTGCAATTGTAGGTAACCCCTTTTTGCGGACTAGTTTTGACCCCTTGAACTACCATTTATTTTGCGATAATCCTATCCTTCTAGAAAAACTGATGGGCAAAAAGGGACGTTTCTCTAAATATTGATTTAACCCCTTGTACTACTATTTATTTTGTGATTCTAATGATTAGGAATTATTCATCGTTCAGGATTTCATAGAATAAGAAACATAGTTTATATTTATTGTATGCCTATGTTTTCTCCAAAGGATACATATCAACTGCAACAAAATAGAATTTTATTTCGGTTTAAAGGAAATTAATAAGAAATATATTTCCTAGACTCTGTTCAGAATCTTCATCACGAGTCTGATTCGATATTGTAGGGCAAGGGGTTAATTACTGCGTTGAAATAGAATTTTGTAGACTCGAAAAGTACGCACCTTGATCCTGTCACTCGATGTACAGCTATCCAGAAAAGAAGGATCTAAGATAGATCACTGATGTTAAGGTTAGGAGTCGTTTAATTTTATTTAATACATTAAAGGCGGGAGTCGTAGTACTACGATTTATCTCGCGTTACCTAGCATACTTTCGTCAAGATCCCCCGCCTTTAATGTGTTAACAGTGTTTCTTCGGAAGAAAGTTGAAGCCGGCAGTTGTAAACACTTTCGTGACGGGAAGTAGACGCTTCAAAGGATAACTCTTCTCGAGATAACAAGTAGATCGAAGTCGATAGCCGAGAATAGTCACCGCGAACTTCAAAACAGTAATATCCAGCGAGTTGGGAACTGTACAACATCCAACTCGAACCTAATGGAGCTATTTTCGTAAGACACTGTCCGGTTGTACCAGTTTTGCTCATCCGCCGCGCGATCTCTTAAGTTCAATCAGGTAATCACGACTTTTAAAATGTCTCATTAATCTACATAATCCTCATAATCCTCTTCGTTCGAAGTCGCATTTTCTCGCGTCAGATTTAACAGCGGCGCTTGATATTGGAGATCACGAGTGTATGAAACTAACGCATATTAAGTAATTGAAGATACGAGTTCTTAATATAGTACCCTGTTCCACCCGTCAAATTAAAGAATTCCCGTTTTAATTAAAAATTTCTATTTCGCGTGTGTGTAACACGAGGAATGCAGACCTTTAAATACTCGAATAACCGCGCACTAAAAATGAAATGAATTGCAGAACGAGTACGTTTTATGCACACACGTACGTACACTCACACACAGGTGAAATAAAGATCGCTTGACATTCGTTGAACCTCTTTTCACAACGTTTGTTCCGTATCATTTTATTCTTGCTCCGTCTCCAGAGTTGTTATTCATTCGCGTGTTACATGCGTTTCTGTGCTTTTTATTCCGGCTTATTTCTCGTACCTTTTTAAACCTTTAAAGCTAATTTTCATTTGCGAGAGATCAGCTTGAAAATTCCTTGGTCGACGGACTCGCATGAACGCTCTATTGTTATTACGTAACTCGCCTTGCCCTACACCCACGAACCAAAGTGGGCAACCGTTCGATCGAGGGCGGAAAACGTAAGAGAGCTTCTCTCGGTGACGAACGATCTCCGTTTCCAGGAACACGGGGTATAATTTTCGATTACGCCAACTCGTCGGTATCCCCGCGGACCGTGAAATCGTGTATCCGTCGGCGCGAGGCTGAAACAATAAAGTCCGCCGATACAAATCACCGGTGAATTTCATCCGGACATCCAACACCCGGTCATTGTGTTCGATACACCCGGTGTACGTCGGTACGTACGAAGTTATTTTGCAGCGTGTGCACGCGCGCGAAATAACGCTCGCGCGCGGTTCGCGAAACCCGCGTGGGCCGCGAAGGACGACGACGCGGCGGGAGCAACGACTTCGTTCGTTATCGGCTTCATAGAAAAGGTTCGCGGACCTCCGAGACCGCTCGTTTCTCACCGCGGCGTCCATTTTCGGTATTGCGAGCCGCTATCCGATACCTCAAGGGGAACTGGTTGCCACGCTGGAACGCGAAACTCGATTTTTCGGTCGGCCGATAGAGCCGCTCTCGCCGCTGTCCCTCCGCAGAACAATGCGAATTGTATGTACAATGCACCGATAATCGCTGTCCCCTCCCATTTCATCAATCGTACCTTTAACCCTTATGTGGGCAACCGGGTACCCGGGTACCCATTTCTATGTTTTCTCTAATAATTTGTTATGTTTTTATGAAGATATCGCAAAACCGCCCTGGATCCCCATTATTTAGAAGGTTCTCTGTCGATTTATGGTTACGGAATTAAAATTGATGCAAAACATATTAAATAATAAGGCTTCAATCTTATTTATACGGTTGTTGGGCAACCGGGGTACCCGGGTACCCATACATAGAAAGTGTAGTTGTATGCTTATGAAGGGAAGTTTTACAACACAATCATACAACAAACCAATTTTTTCAATTGGTATTATTTATTTATTAGTATAGTTACTATTATTAACCAATAATAGGACAATTTTTACAAACTGTCACAGTATTTGTGTGTTCGTCGGAAAACTGGTTTTATACAGTTTTGACAATATTTTCGTGTCTTTCTACGTTTTCTATCAGGGTCAGCTTGGTATATATAACATGAGCCTACAATTCTTTTTCGTCCAGTTTTATCTCGTTGTACAGTGCCTGAAGTTGAACGAACGTCGTTCATTGTTGGTGACTTATGCAGCATGCTTTCTATTGCTAATTTACAAGAGAAATGTCTCATCACTTGAACATTGGTTGATCGACTTCTAATTATTGGAAGACAAAGTTCCTCTCCCACTTGGCGTAAAAATATTCGGCGATTATTGGATTTGTTAGGCAACATATCGTTATTAGAAATATATACGATGTATGAGGCAAGAGCAGCAATATCAATTATGTTAAAAAAAAACATGCTAATGGCCATCTGTTAGTACGTCTTTGTGTACTGATTTTGTTTTATTGTAGAAGTGGACTATTTCTGGTTTCCTCTTTGCCCAGAAACAACATTATCATTGTGCATTGTGGATAGTAATACAACAAACTTTTCTTTTTTTTGGCACATACGAATATATTGTAACATTTTGGTTGTGACCAAATAAAGTTGAATACTGTTGTACTGTTGTGTAAGTTGAAGAGTCAAATACTGTACGTCCACATACGAATAGCATAAAAGTTTGATCTTAGCATTAAGTTATATTATTTTTTGAAGCAGTTGCTTCACTTAAACTGTTTAAAACAATACTTAGTATACCATAGAAAAAAACTAAAAGGTATGGGAAAGCATGAAAGTAAAATTGTCACTTTATTTTTTATATATCGGTACCGAACGCTCGGGGTACCCGGGTATCCCGGTTACCCAACAACCGTGAAAAGTTTGGTTGCCCACATAAGGGTTAATCCGGAATGAACAAAATCGCCTGCTAAAACATCTATAACGAAGCACGTTCTCCTTCAAACATTCTTACAGCACTTTATCCGGAATATAATGTTGAGAGGTTATCTGTAAATAATTATATATGAAGACGGTGGAAGAAATATATTTGAGTAAAAGAAGATGTTGTCGGAGGTGTCTACAAGACGGGCGTACTATTAGAATTGATACCTTCATACCTGAAGGGAGAACGGCATACTATAACACGAAGGGGAATCAGGTATTTCGTAATATTTCTAGGATGTGGGGTTTTCCACAGAATACAGTAATAAAGGCCTAACGTTTTACTTTGACAAGTTGTACGAATACAAAATCAGAAATTACGACAACACTCGGCGAAGGGAATTTTCCCCGTTTTGCCGGAGTTTCCGGGCCGCGTTGGACCCGCGTGCGGTCAGAAACGATACTCCGTTGATGCGTTCGTTTCCCGACGCGTTATCTCGAACATGTAATCTTATCCCCGATCTGTAAACACCGGGAGATAAGTACCGGCGGATAAGCGGTTACAGGTGGTTCCCCTCTTCGTGTTCGTTCCCGCCCTCTGTTTCTCTTTCTGTCTTCGTCCCGCCTCGCACCTTCTTCCCGCCGTCCTCATCCTCGAGACGCCGCGCCTCCACTCTCTTCCCGACTTCCAGGTACACGAACGGCAGGTACACACCCGCGCGTATATCTTGTTCACGACCGAATAGACGAGCGACTCGATTCCCCGGCTCGATAGCACGTTTACCGTGTTCGATCGTATTGTTACGATTCCGAGGACCGCTGTCCGTGATTCTGTACCCAGTGTTTGTCGGTAGACGGCGCTCTGGCCGTTTCCGATATTTCTGGAAATTTGCAACCTCCACGGAATTGCTAACCGAGCTTCTACTTCCGAAACGAAACTGAAATACTTCACCGCTGGGTAAGGTAAAGGCACCAGTAGTTGACCATGTACCAGTAGTTGTTTATTAGCATTTAGTTTAGTAGCATTTTATAGAAAAACATAAAAAATAAGGTTTTTATAAGCTGTGCACTTTGGATGAAAGCGAACCTCGGATGCCATCCTCTGTTGTTTAAATTTCAAAACAATAAGAACATTTCAAAACTTATTTTTTATGTTTTTCTATAGAATGGTCAACTACTGGTGCCTTTACCTTACTGTTAACTGCGGGATAAACGGGGGCTCGCGTAAAATTATCTTTGCAGCGAATTATTAAGACAAAATGGATTTGAAGAATTTTGTCAGCTTTGCGTCGCAATTTTCTAGACTCAAACTTATATTAGCCCGAGGATTTTATGCGTTTAAGACAAGAAACGTGTAGATCAAAAACATTTCGAAAATACATTGTCACTCGTTTATTCAGCTCGGTTATTTCGTAGAACGTAAACCAACGCGTCTCAAATTCGCCGTAGGCTGCAGAAAATTGTTCGCAGAACGGCTGAATTCGAGCAGGTTGGCGTGCAAAGTTAACCTCTGCGAGGAAATTAAAATCCGTGTACAGGGCGCGTTCATTTTTCCGCTATTGTACGCTCCGATACAATTGGCGACCGGTTGCCCGAGTAGATTGAGCAGGCGGAGGTACACAAAAGACCGGCGACAAAGCAACGAGCGTCGAGAGAGAGAGAGAGAGAGAGAGAGAGAGAGAGAGAGAGCCGTGCTCTCGAAAGCTTTCGTCCTCTCGAGTCTGTCCGCGCCGGCCTCTGAAACCTCGATCAAGAGGAATTTCGGTCGTTTCACTTGTCGCCGTGTTCTCGCGACGGGTCCACGCTCCGCCACCTTGTTCTCTCTCTCTCTCTCTCTCTCTCTCTCTCTTCCTCTCTCTCTCTCACGCTCTTTCGCTGCAAATATCGCAGCGTTCTTATCGACGCCGGGAATCTGGAGCCGTGCAACGCCGATAAAGGCTTTCCATTCGGGAAACGTTTACGGCGGCTGTTGCGTGCGCGATCGCTCCGCGGATTTTCTTTTAAATCCACTCCGGGGGCCTCGTAAATCCCAGCTTCGACCTCTGCCGTGCTACGAAACCGACTCGCGAGTCACGATTACTCCCAGCGAATTAATCCCCGACAATTGAATTAAAACGGTAGAGCGGCGATCGCGGGATAATTCGATTCGTGATTTACGCTTTCCGATGGATCGCGCCGGATTGCCGGATATACGAGGCTCTGTCGACTTACGAGGAAGCTGCTTCGACCCGGGAGAACACGATTCTTTTTCAAAATTACGAGATGTAAGCTAGAGCACTGAGGTTGTTAGGGTAGTCGAGCTATTATCGAACGATGAGCGAGAGGTGGACTTTCAAAATCGTTTCCCTGCGCTGGTACTACTGATTAGTAAATTCGCTGATCTCTTCGTGATAAATTACGAAGAGACGTGTTAGACTTTATTGAAATATGTAGTGGAATATTGCGCCATATTGCGTGTACAGTATTAAAGATACGAATAGTTGAGTATATGCAACTCTATGTAAGCTAAGTTACGCGGAAAATTTGAGCGATGTCGATTTGCTCGTAGTCGTGCGACAATTGAACTCTGTGGTCCTGGAGACCCGCTTTTATGTCAGAAACATCTAAAACGGTGCCGGTCATCGCGACAACGTTGATCATCGCCAGGGTACCATGCCGCAAAGAACGCGGCGGCATCGGTACCATGCCGCAAAGAACGCAACGGCTCGAACAGTCGTCGCGGCATCGGTACCATGCCGCAAAGAACGCAGCGGCATCGGTACCGCGCCGAAAAGAGCGCAACGGCATCGGTACCGCGCCGAAAAGAGCGCAACGGCATCGGTACCGCGCCGAAAAGAGCGCAACGGCTCGAACAGTCGTCGCGGCAATGTGCCTTGATCGGCAAACACATAGGCACACCGCTAGCAGCAAAATTTTTCCGTATTCTTCCGAAAATAAAAATTCCGAGGTAAAGTTATATGTCAAAGTAAAACGTTAGGCCTTTTTACTGTATTCTGTGGAAAACCCCTTCGTTTTATAGTTTGCCGTCCTCACTTCAGGTATGAAGGTACGCACCGCCGCCCTCGCGTTTTGGACGTTAGTTCTAATACTCAAATATATTTCTTCCACCGTCTTCATATATAATTATTTACACATAACTGAAATGGCATTGGGGCAGCTACAACAATTGATAAGTACTGCAAGTCATTCTGACTGGTCTTGGTAAAAATAGATATACTTAAATAGCCGTTAAATCTAGTGTTAAAAACAAATAGAAGAGGCTTCGAAGCGTTTTACACCTGCCGCTACCCACGCAAACGGAATGCATACCTGCATGACTATGCGTTCCGTTCCGTATCGTCGTTTTTGCATAAGACTTAGCTTCCACGAGGTCATAAATAACAAACATATTCAGGACGGGCAGAGCGATTGGTTCGCACGAACGATTTGCCAGTCGACGATTCCGTTTCTCGTGAAACCGTCATAATTAGACGCGTTCGTTTATAAAGCGCGTCTAATTGAGTCTGCACAAAGGCATCGAATTCCCCACGGAACGTAATAAACAAATATAATTGATTTACTGCTCGGAGTAGATACGGGAGCGGTTCTCGATAAGATAATCCCCAGACCGTCGCTCGTATTTTACGATAAGCTTGTGCATTGGTTTCACCAGTCCGCATAAATTGATCTACTCGATACACCGGCGCAACTGCGCAGCTTCTTTTTTTTGTTCCTGTTTGTCGATTGCTATGATAACGATCTTGGCAGTAGCACGGTTTACGAATAATCGAACTGGAACTATGCGATGGTGAATTTTGCTGGAAATCTTCTCTGGAATTACCTCCTTCAAAAGTATAGTGAATCTTCACCTGAGCCGTGTTATGTTTACACTTCTCGAGCTTCGTGGCTCTTCATGGTAGCGGCACCGGTAGTGGGGATAATTCCGCGACGTTTATCATCCGGACCTTGGCGACATATATAGAGAAAAATCACTGTGTTAGTATTTTCTTCGGAATCGCAAGAATTTCGTGAGATTACAGCGTGTTAGACTTTATTGAAATACGTAGTGAAATTCTACTACTCATCTCAATTCTACTATTCACTGTGATAGTATTTTCTTCGGAATCGGAAAGATTTCGTGAGATTATAGCGTGTTAGACTTTATTGAAATACGTAGTGGAATTCTACGATTTTGCGTGTACAGTGTTGAAGATAGGAATAGTTCAGTGCATAGAACTCTATGATTAAAATACACTGAAATGGCTGTTTAGAAAAAATTGTGACGACGCGCTAGCTTGACGGTTTCCTTGCGACTGATTGCAGTCCTCGCTTTCTCTTTTACTGTAAGGGTCGCTTACACCTAAGGACTGTAAACCGTCCCTTAAACTTACGGTCATGGAAGTGGCAATCGTTGCACAACGATTTTGAATATTTGGGCCCGATCAGGTCCTTTGGCGCGATAGAGCAAACAGAACTAGGGCCCTCTGATTAGGCACGTTCTTAGCACTCTGCCCCAACTAAACGGTGGCTCAAACAAGCGGAATTAACCGTATTAGTGAACCTCGCGTTCCGATGCGTTAAAATAAACGGCCTTGCGCTTTATTGCGCGGTGGATGCAGGGACTTTGCAGTGGCGCGTCTAAGGAAGGACGAAAGAGGAAAATGGCTGGAGGATCGAGGCCTCGAAGCGTAAAAGCCGGTTCGCGACCATCGAATTTATTATTCCTCGAGCATCAAAGACAGTTGGTTGCGGATCGCCAGGGGGGGGGGGGTACACACGTGGAAAATAACGATATTTTCGTTGGTATAAACGGTCGCGTTCGGGCCTAATCTTAGAAAATCGTTGGACGCGTAGCTCGCGAGATGCGGCGCAACGGTATTTCAAAAAGAGCAAGGATTTAACCGCGCGCGCTGCATCGAAACTGCATCGCCACGGCATGGCACGGTTCCTCCCTCCTCGTCCCGCAGTCGCGGCCGCTCCGCACGAGTGCATGCGTCGAAACAACCGACCACGCTCGAAACAGCCTCTAGTAGACGCGCGCTGCACCGAGGACAGAGCGTGGTAGTGGTGAACGCGCTACTTTAGGGTCAACGCATTGCCAAGGTGGCGGCCATGTGGCACGTTCTGGCGCATGGCAGAGCGCTTGCGTGCACACTCGACCCGGCTTATCCTCGATTGGCCGCCTCTGTGCATACAACAACGCACCCAGCGTGCTGCGGTTCTGCACTCACCGCTATTATTAAGCCCGTTCCGGGGGACCGGCTACCCTCAAATCCCAGAAAACTGCGCTTCTTCATTCAGTAATCGGTCTCCGCTACAATCAAACCCTGGCCTCCGTGCGAATTCACCTTTTCCAATGCCTTACAACTGTCACGCTCCGTTACGCTGTCGATCTCTCTGCAAAAATCCAAAATGCGAAAGTTCAGATTGTTAAATCAGAGGTAATAATACCTTTATTATAAACTTAACCCTTTCACAGTGTGGTAAAATTACGAATTCTGGTCCAAAAAATGTCTAGGACATTCAGGAAAACTAAACCACGTCTCTTTCTTCAGTTAAAATAAGCTTAGAAAACAGAGGAAGCAAAGAATCTAGCCATAGTCTTAGGTATCTTAAAACGGTCAGATAAACAGTTTGAACGCCTTACCCTGCCCGTGACTGTCACGGAATACACTGTGAAAGGGTTAAATTAAACACAATTCAATTGCGACACCAACATTTGTAACACACAATTAATTACGAATATATTAATTGATGTTACCGCTCGGATTGTCTCTGTTAAAACCGGGTATTGAAGGTATTGAAGGTTCGCTGCAAAAAGTTGCAAAGCTTTTACTTTGAGAACGTAACTTCGCAAGAATTCTTTGTAAATGTTCTTTGTAATATTTCTGAGGAACACAGCGACTGTTAACAAAGTCTTGCAACAAAAGACTTCTTTATCGTTAAAGAAAAATGTCTTGCCAGCGCAGCAGGAGGCGACATGAAAGACGTGTACATATCGAGCCGAGGTTGAAATCGGGGCAAACGTCGGCGAGAATCTGGCCAGCGAAAGGATTAAGAGTATCGAGGCCATCGCATAAGTAGCGCATAAGCGATGCGACGGTCACAATGCGACGTAACACGCGCAGGATCTTTATTGCTTCTCTCGGATAGAATCCGGAATGACGGTGCGCGACCGCGACGATGGTGACGCGACTGTTAATCGCGCGGTATCGCGTCGTAAACGCGACACCGCGACACTCGTTGGCGGTCGGTGCCTGTAACGCATCGATCGTAAAAGATAAATGATAGAAAAGTGCTTCCACAGATTATTATGATTTATTTTATCGTTGTATACGATATCGTCGTTGCCTCGCGAAAAACGATTTTCCCTCTGACTGTGCGGAGATTCGTGTAAAATTGATATTAACCCATTTGCATCATTAGCGTATGTATGCGCTCAATTTTTCAAGTCACTATCATTATTTGTTAGCTAAAAAATAGAAATGGAGGGTGTTGAAGATGAAAGTAGTACTTCTGATTTTCTCTTATAATGCTGAAATATGAAGTTCTTTTACTTGTATTTGGCGAAATATTTGGAGAAATTTTCGCAAATGCGCTTCCTCTATTACGCCTTCTGTGAAGCCGAAAGTAGTATGATACGAGCAGTTACACATTCCTGTTTCTTTTCGTTGGGTTCTGTAGCTTGCGACCCGCAACGATCTTTCGCGTATCTCATACTTTTGAAAGGGTGCTCTTCGACGCAAAAGATCCCGGTGCACGTGTTCTTCGTGGAAGCGACTTTCTAAAATAGTTGGCGAATAAATACGCGTGCCAAATCGAGTATTGTGCCCGGTTGCTCGTGCGCTGTTATCTAAGCCCCCCCGAGAATGAAAGTCGAGAATGGCGCGGCTCGGTTTACTCTCGGCTGCATTCTTGAACGTATTCCAGGGGAAAGGGGATGTTTCGGAACTTTTGGACCCCTCTTGCTGATTTATTGACGGCGTTTAACACCCGGCCGGTCCTTTCTTGAGCGTTAGTTAACGGGTCGCCTTTTTTCACTCGCTTTCTGGAGCAAACAGCCATTAACACCTGACAATGAAACCCGACGGGCCATTTCCTAACTAGTTTGTCACGGATCTAACAAATTCAGTTCCCCTCGAGTGCTGACCAGTTTGCTGCTATTGACTCGTAACGTCCCGCATACGCTACATTATTAACAAGTGTAACCGTAGCAAACACAAACTATCAATTCGTCCGAATGGATATTCTGGAAATTTACCATTATCTCCAGCACCGAAGGGAAGCAATTATCATTCTACTGTTAACCCCTTGTACTACGATTTATTTCACGGTTTCAGTGATTAGAACTTTTTCGTAATTTATAACTTATATGTTCTCCGATCGCTGTATATTAACAACGCCTAAATAGAATTTTATTTCGGTTTAAGGGAAATTAATAAGAAAAATATTTATTAGACCCTGTTTAGGGCTGTCGCCATTTTCGACAAATTATAAAAAATAAGCTTCTCTTGCCGCTCGCGAAATGGAAAATTGTTTTACGGTTTTTCTCGTTTCCCGCCACCTGGGAAGGAACGATCTACGCAGAAAACACGGGAACAATTACCATTTTTACGGTTGTTTCATTAAACAGGATCGAGGGGCTCGTCACCCGAGACAGTTCTCTCATTAACGATGTGGCATGGCCGTTTCGCAACCGGCGTTCCGCTGCAACACCTCGTGAAAAGATCAAATTAAATTCGTTTAAACGGAGAATCGCGAGAAAAAGATTATTTTTCTCGGTCCCGTTTGTTTTATTGCGTGCCGCAATAAATTCCGGTCGAAACGACGACGCTACGGCTGCGTTCGCTCGCGCCGAGCTGCGAGAAATCTCGTTCGAGAAATCTCGTTCGAGATAGCCGACGAACGGTCGGCTGAATTAAATTTAAACCCGTTTTTTTTTCTCTCCCCCTGCACCTGGGAGCGTATTAATTAACTGGAGCGCCTATTGGCGTGAACGTGTTTTTCGCGATTTATGAATGAACGCGATTTCAACCGCGGGAAAAACGGACACGATTAACTCCGTTTGCTAATTGCAATAGTCAGCTGTAGCAACGTAACTTCCGTTCGTAATCCGACTCGTTTCGAACTTGAGGAGATGGAACCTCTTGCAACTTGCAACACAGTAAAATGTTTAATAATTCCATGCCAGCGACGAAGGCTTCTATAATCTTGGAGAAAGTTTCCAGACTGTTGTTTCCATAGCGCAAAGTGAAACTTTTGCGTCAAAGCGTTTGACTCTTTTGCGCAAAGCACCGGTTTATAACCAATGTACAGTACAGTTCCGACCTATGGGTCCTTTGACACTTTTTGTTCTCTTGATGAGTAGAACATGATGCAATCGTAAAAAAATTTGATCTTTAAAACCTTAAAAGAGTCAGTCGAGGACAATTTTGCGGGAAGTTTTTTTAACAGATCTTCACCGATCACGTGTAGAATCACGCTACGGTGGTCGTGACATATAATTTTTATACACCCTGTACAATACTCGCTCTACAGGGAATTTGCACGTCAGACGGATCTAGTAAATCTAGAAAAGTCTTGTTACTCGATGGATATAATTTTGATGCAATCATCTTCGTTCTGATTAAATGTGTCGCAACAATGGTGAACAGATGCGAACAAGGTTCGACCGGTACACCGTGCGTGTTGTCGAGCGGAAAGAAACAGAGGTAAAGTCCGGATTTGCGTACCGTTACGCGGAATCGTTCTGACAATAGGGTCGTGCGAAAGCGGCCGCCGCAAGTCGAATTGTTACCTGTAAACTGGTACATACCCTCTGTCGTAACGGAGTGTACCCACAGTGCACGTGGCGGCTCCGACGTTCATTCTGCGCGCATAAAAGCGATTTAAAGTGGTCATTTAGTTTTATCTCGTGATCGCTGCCTCGGCGATGCGGATTTCCCCTTACAAGGCCTTCCTATGAATCGGGGGCGTATCTTTCAGCGTTGCCTCGTTTTTCCTGGCTTCGAACGGCTGCCTCTCCAACAGAACGGAGCAATCTATTTTATCCGTAGTCCACCGGCCGTAAATTTCATCGGAAAACTCTGCGAATACCTTCAGAAACCTTTGGAGAGGCATGCTTGAAAAATTGTTAATCTTTACCAACTAACACGACGTTTCTAAGGTAACGTCCTTCGATGTTATATCGTGTTTTATAAAACTTTGACTTAATTCCTCGTATTGGAATATTATTATATAATACTATTATAAAATACGAAATAGAATTTATATTTTAACCCATTGACAACCACCGAAAGTTTCGAGCAAGAGGACTACTCTGTAACCACATGGAAAACACCGTGGAAAATTGTCAGCGGTTTGCGTAAACGTTGTCGAAATGCAGGCTCGTGTTCAGGATAACCGGGTGTTTCCGTCGTTGGCCGTGGTACGCGCGCGAAGTTCGTGGGAGCGTTTCAATTGCGCGGACCCGTTTCGACGACAGTCGCGGGAACGCGTTTAACCGTGGAAACTATGCTAGTTCCCGGAGACGGTGGAAAAAGGAGCTCGGAGCGGTCTCGTCGAACTTTCCCGTCGACGACGACGACGTCACGACGAACGAGGATAAGCGGGCGGCAGACGATAGTGAAGTATCGCGACGCGAGTTGCCGGTTAATTAAATGGAAGTTCCGCGTCAGAAGCTAAGGCTAAGGAGCCAACATCCAGTTAGTCGAGTCCTTGCCGCTGAAGAGAAAACTTTGAAGGGGTTGCCGGGGCGGGACGGAAAAACCGTCGCGAAGGAGAGACAGAGAGAGAGAGAGAGAGAGAGAGAGAGAGAGAGAGAGAAAGAGTGAGGGGCGGAGCGTCGAAACGAGCAACAAGGCACCGACCGGAGGAAGAAAGCGCCGAGAGCGAAATCGTCGGGTGATTAAGCGACGGTACATCGCGTTCCGCTTCGGTAAATCGTTGATTAGAGACGCGGAAATGGAGTCGAAGGACGAAAAGCGGCGCGCCGATCCGGCCGACATGGAAAAAAATGGAATGAGAACAATGCCAAGTGCGTCGCATGCTGCGACGGCGACTATGATGACGGATAATGACGCGCGTTCGATGCCGTTCCCATTGTACACCCGGCAAAAGCCACTGCAAATGCCTTAGACTAGCGCAGAAAATAAATTACCCGCAGACTAGTGGCCGTTTAATGCAAAAATTATACCAGCCAGCGCAATCGTTGAATAACAAGATTTTCGAATTTATTTCAAAAGTATAGAGCAAAAGTAATCTACTATTTCTTTAAAAGGAAGGATCGGTTGAATCGGCTCTTGACCTGTATATTGTATCTACAGTTAACACTAAAACTACCAAGCACAGAACATAAAATGCATCTCTTTTTTTTTTTTAGCGCGTCTTGCCCTGGGTGCCACGGTTTTATTTTAAAGAAAACATGAAGTTTTACAAAATATAATAATATTAAGTTACTGATATAATATTGCAATGGTATTTACAGTATTTTTATTGAAAAAAAAAACAGTATTACTTGTAGCTGGCGTCACAAAATAAGTCAAATAGCCATTTGTAGCCAATCTAAACTTGCAGCACCCACTACGAGATATATCGTAGTTGGCAGTCGATGGGTTAAAATTCTTCGAGCGATGCAAATCTGATATTAAGAGTTACCGTTACGAAACGGAAATTGCATTCTTCAATTTTTCCACAGACGCGATAAATTCGAAATGTTCCAGGCTATCAACTTTCTCCTTCACCGTGGAGAAAATGATTTAAATTATTAAACGCTGAAAGCTCAATCGTCGCGGGTGTTCCCGAGAAAGAATAGTCTCTGGCGGCAAGGCGAGGCCGCGCGCGGTTTCGGTATAAATTCGTTCATAAACGCTTAATCCCCCGAAGTGGTATCTACAGCTCGGCGCGTAACAGAGATTTGTTCGCGCGCCGCCTTTCTTTTCTCTCTCTCTCTCTCTCTCTCTCTCTCTCTCTCTCTCCCTCTCTCTCTTTCTCTCTTGCTACAACAATACCTCGGGCAACACGTAACCGGCCGCGAAGTGTGTTTCTGTGTTGCAGCCGGTGCACATGGCGGAATCGAGCCCGCGGATAAATTTACCACGACGCGACCCCACGGTTTTCGGACGCGTCCGTTTTGTTTCTCGCGGTTACTTCGTTGCGGATAGCCCGCCGCGCGGGAACCGCTCCGCGATTTACGCTCCGCTTGCGTTTCTCGATGGTTCGGGATCGAGCGCGGGCCTCTCGAACGTTACCTTTTTAATCCATTAAGCGCGCGCGATCCCCGTTCCGAGCGTCGTCATTAAATTATGCCAACGGAGATATCGAACGGTCCCGGGGGCGAGGTCACGGCAACTCGACCGGAAGCTCGACCGACGAACCAGTGAAATCTTTTCCGGAATTTCTTCGGGTTACGGTTCAACGACATCGCCCCGGAGAGGTGATTACGAGCAATTATACTCGGAATTAGAAAGTGCGGAGCTGTCAGACCGAACGATCCCTTGCCTGTATCCCCGCAAATTGTTCGACGGTGATGCAAATGAGCACTTTTAGCGGCTGACGGAAATTGCGAGCTCGGGCCGAGCTCTGTTTGAGCCGTGTAAACAGATCGGAGGAGCGACGGATGATTTGTAGGAAATCTTTAATTGGTCGGATATGGGTAACTACTGTCTTACCCCGAGTCAAACAAGCCGGAGAAAGTGGATTCAAATCGGCCAATACATATTCATTTATTCGCCGCGGATTATGCTAGCTAACCTACTTTCCACAGTCTTGGGACTCGGCTCCTGGACTATTCTCGGATCTACCGGTGTATCGGAATCTTTGGATCCTAGAAGAAATCCTGGAACAATCTTGAATCAGTAGTCTTTTACTTGAGAATAGGTGTATCAGGTCGTCCCATAAGTTTGTGCCGTTTGAATTCTAAAAATAAAATATGTAATCACTAAACTGCGGATCATTATGCATTTATGACAAAATTGAGTGAATAAAATTTGTAATTGTAGGAAAATTGTAAAACTTTCAAATGTCAATATACTATTTTTCATCTATTAAAATTAGCTGGTGAAGGAATAACATTCTACTTGGTTTCTGTTTCCCGTAATCGATGCAGGCAATTTTTATTTTGCATAAAGATCCGCAGTCTAGTAATCACCCTTTCATTTCTCTTCTGACCTTTTTGGCAAAGACATCATACAGTCACTATAAAATTTCCGCGGTCTTTCATTAAAAATTTCAATGGTTCATGGACTTATGGAACGACCTAATAGTCTCTAGTTATGAGTCCCAGGAAAGTTTCAGGTTCAACGTCGAGCGCAGAGAATTTCCTGACGCATTATCAGAATTAACGATGCACGCGTGTTCCGTGATATTTGTTTATTAACGCTGCGTATTAGTTGATATTGTGAAAATGGCTGCTCGAATAATTAATGACGATCCCGGGCGCTCGGTGAACATTCGTTAATTCCACCAATTTACGAGAGATATTTATTCCATTAATTAATCGCTCGACGTTCGGGCCGGCATGCGAACGATTAAAAATCTTTCATCGCCGATACACGCTCGGAGTCTGGTTCCCGCGAGCGCGAGACAAATATCGAAATCCGTTTGAGCCAGCGCAGAGTGTATTAACGATTCCTCACGGTCGGATGCCGGGATAACGAGGAATACCGGGATGCAACGGTGCCCGGCAACGGGACACACAAACGTTCCCTCTGTTCTCTCTTTTCTTTTTCCCGTTCGCTCGAAATCTGTCACCATTAACCTTCCTCGCCCCGTTCGCGTCCCCCTGTCTCCTCTTGAATTGTTAATGTCACGTCTTTTCCCAATCCGTTCGGAATCTTGATTTATCTTTCGTCGTCCCCCGCGCATCATCGTTTCGTCGACTTTTCTTGGGATCTCGACTTGGAAATCTGCCTCCGCTTCGGAGTTTACGCTCCACTCGGTCTCCGCTTTACGAACGGAGCCGCGCGGACGATCGAGTCTTTGTCCGTCAAGAATCGCACAACGAAATTGAACAATCGGCCGTTGCCGCTGGTTACGTTATAAACAGTCGGTTTTTTAAAGTAACCAATGAGTAGACTGCGGATCTTTATGCAAAATAAACATCGTTTGCCATTAGTTGCAAGACATTGGAGCCAAGTAGGAATTTATTCTTCAATAGTTTTATTAAGTTGTAAGAAATGTATTGACAGTCTTAAATTCTTCTAATATTTTTATCGTTTGAAATGACGCCCACCCATTTTTGCTATAAATGCATAAAATCCGCAGTCTACCAATCAGGTTCTACCGAGGTGCGATTATTGAGGCGGGATCTGTCTCTAGCTTAGGTTAATTTGCTTGATTGGGTCAGCGTCTGTGTTTAGGGATAAGAAAGTAGGGTTTATAGGGAATATGTGTATGCGATAGTCATGTATATTAGGTAGACAAGTTTTCTATCAACCTAGACTCCGTTTACCGTCTGAAATGACCCGGCAATCGTAGCCCCCGAGGGTTAAACGATCCTACGATAAGAAACAGACTTGATTCCTGATTGAAATCGATTTTTCTGGTGGGAAACTTTTGCAGTTTCCGAACCACTTTCTGGCAAAGTTGCAGCCAAATTTGCAGAGATGAATGTTTCTGGTGACAGCGGCGCTTCCTTGGCGCAGAAATAAAATTACATAACGAGCAAAGAAAAGAAAAATCGGCGAACGGGACACGTAGGATCTCATCGGTGTCCGAGAATCGACTGGGAACAGCGCGCTAATGCCAGCGTCGGTAATGTTCGCTCTTACGCAATCCGCTTCTTCCTCGTTTTTCTGCTGCGGCCGTTTCCTCGTGCTGCCTCGTCTCCGCTGCGCTGCTGGTCGGCCTAGCGAGCAGGAACGGCCTGGCTACGTTCAAACAGTGGATAAATATAGACCAATCGCGGACGTCGACGACGACGACGGTGGCGGCGAACAGACTCCGCGCGTACCCGTAATTACACGACAATTAGAAAGCAAGGACACGCTTCGCACCAACGTCGCCGACGACGACGGAGGTGCGTCCCCGTGTGTCCCTATGGAACCCCTCTCTTCCGGCAGCCCTCCACACACACACACACACATTTCTCCCGTCGGGTCTCTCTGTTTAACGAGACTCGCCCGTTGGAATTCAAGGGGAACCGTTTACCGGTAAACAGTACCGCTAATGCTATCAAAAGTACACGGACAACGGCCTTTGCCGGGCTCGGTAATGGTCCGTGGTCGTAACTTTGACGACGGTATCGTTAATGCAGTCGAAACGATGATTACATCAAGAGGCTCCAGCCGCGACCTACATGGTACACACCCCGGGAACCACATCACATCTTTTAAATACAGTCACGTCCAGATATACATACGCGAGCTGTTCCCAACAATTTTTGGAAGCCCTCGCTTGTGTGGCCTGCTATGATACCAGTAATACTTATTGTGCCCCCCTCCTCTCTCTCCATTGCAAGGCCTACTTCTCATTCTTACCAGTACCAAACAAATTTCTGGAAAGTCACCTCTCCGGATACATGGCCACCAACCGACACTAACAAGGTCTGAAATACATCCCTCAGTTAACCCTCTGCACTCAACGCTTTTCGTGAATATAAAGTTTAAAGCATTTACTCATAGTGTTTGTTAAATACAAACGAATTTCATAATTCACACATTGTTTCAAATTACGTTATGGTGCCGTTCAATGGCGCCTCAAGTGGGTCTGTTTAAAGTAGACCGTTCCTGAGGCTTGCTTTATGGAGCAAGGTGCTATAAAGAACACTGTGTATCAACCCCTTGCGCTACGATATCGACTCAGACTCGTGGTGAAGATTCTGAACAGAATCTAATAAGTATGTATGTTATTAATTCTCTTCAAATCGAAATAAAATTCTATTTAGTTGTAGTTGATATATATCCTTTGCAGAAAACATAGTCATACAATAAATATAAGCTATCTTTTCTTTTCTATGAAATTCTAAACGATGAAGTATTTCTCACAATCATTATAATTACAAAATAAATAGCAATGTAAGGGGTTAAATTCTATTGACAATATATTTTGATATTTTGTATCAGAGATTTTTCACCAGCTGTGTATTTTAAGGTGCACCGAATAACATCCAATTATCCCACAGTATAAAGATACTTAAACTTAAAATGCCTCAATGCCTTAGGAATGCAAGGGCTATAAAGAACACTGTGTATTAAATTCTATTGACAATATATTTTGATATTTTGTATCAGAGATTTTTCACCAGCTGTGTATTTTAAGGTGCACCGAATAACATCCAATTATCCCACAGTATAAAGATCCTTAAAATTAAAATGCCTCACTGCCTTGGGAATACAGGAAAAAATGTACAAATAGTGTCAATGCATTCCCAGTTTTCTGCAGATTTATGAAACACTGCTGGCGACGATGGACGTTTCTTCTTGCGTCGAGCGTTTCGTCGCCTAAAGAATGTCATTTGACAGAATATTAATTTGACTGGCAGTGTTAAATCCTTGGTCTCGCAGTAAAATTGTTGGTCTCGGCTTTTGTCCAGCCGGATTGTCAATCCGTCACGCCGGTGCGTCGTTTTGCCGCAGAACTCCGTACAAGCACCGTTTCCACCGTCGCGACCACTTTCTCCTTGAAATTTATCGACTGTCGCGACCAGCCCGGTCCCATACGCAGCGCCTCGCGAGAGTCCCGAACAGGTTTTCGGCATAATCGCGCCGGGCCCGTTTCGTTCCAGCTCACGGGATACTCGGGAATAAGTAGCGGCGGAAGCTGGGCCCCTCGTCGTTAGCCTTGTTCCGTGGACCTTTCGGTTTAATAGACTCGTGATCGTCGGATCCCCGCGATTTTTATCGGCGCCCTAGCCTTGTTTATCGCCGTTATGATGGGAACGGTTACTGCCTTGTAAATCTCTTTGAACGAGTGCGGTTCGTGCTTGCATGGCGAATCGATTCGAATTTCCCGGTCGGTTACAAATCTCCTCCCCGAGCTGTGTGCAACGGGATATTGCTGTGCGAAGTTGCAATTATTGCGATATGGCCGGTGTGGTGTTCGACTCTGGGGTTGTGCCAAGAAAAGCAATTTGGATAGTATTCGCGGATTTCAAAACAAAGCCTTGAGGACTAAGCACGGGTTCCCCATGGTGTATTTCGGTGGCAATGTTCCTCGCGAGTATCAAAGTTGGCGAGAGAACGAATAAAAGTAGTCAACGGAAGGAAATGAGTTGGCTAAAAATATGAGTATAACTTCAGGCGTTAACCCCTTGTTGAATTTCCGCCTGAATTCACAGCTTACATGCTCCTGGATTATATACCATTAACCCATTTGCATCATTTTTCTGGTCATTATCATTATTCGTTAGCTAAAAAATAAAAATTGAGGGTGTTGTTGGGGATGAAAGTAGTAATTCTGATTTTTACTTATAATGCTGAAATATGAAGTTCCTTTACTTGTAGTCATATTTTTGTACTTAAATATAATAAAAAAGAAAGTTTGATGATAAAGGCCTTCTTTTCATATTTCCTTATGATGCAAATGGGTTAAGCAATATTTTACTTCAATGTGTGCAATGTCATAAAAACGGACATCTGAATACGTCAAGGGGTTAATGCTGAAATAGCTAAGAAAATTCTAAAAAGTAGAGGAATGACAAAATTTAAATATATCGCTGATTGGCTCAATGAAACTACACGCAACAACGGTATAAATAAAAAGAGTCCACAGATCTTGGATGAAAATGTTAAAATAGTTTTCCTAATTTATGATTCTTGCGACAAGCAGCGCCGGTGTTCGAGATAGTTGACGTCCAGCTGTTTAAATACGGGACAGACGAGCGTGTGTTTGTACTTGCGATTCCTGGACAGATACGGTTTCAATATTTCATAATTATCGATTGACTTCTACGTTGAATAATTCTAGAGTTATTGTGGCATGTTGCCCGTAGATAATCCAGCGTCCGTTGAATGTTAATCAGTTTATTTTATTAATTGGATTAGCGAAATGCTTACTGCACCAACTGCTACATCGTGCATATTTCTTTTTATCAATTGTAAATTTAATGATGCGGCAACGGTATAAAATTACATCGCGATCTAATGGGCTGTGCTCGATTCGCGTAAACTCTCTATGGAAATTTCGTGTAACAGATTCGAAAGATTTTAAAGTTTCGGCGATTGTGGAAAAGAGAGGACGAGAATTGTTGAACAACAAAAATACTCGTAACATAAAATGAAAAAGTAAGGAACGTTTATTCTGTCGTTTTGTGAAACCGGGTGAAACGTTCCAGACTAGATAAAAATACAGAGAAAAGAGAGAGGACAGCTGTATAAATATTTGTACGCTAAACAATCGGTACGTTCTCGGTGCAACCGTAGTTTCATTTGGTATCGGCATGAATTTTGCGCTCGCTGAAAAAGGAACAGCAAGTCCGGCAAATTCAGCAAATCTTACGCACGGTCATCAAGTTCGACTGTGTGTCGCATCGTCGAATTCGCGTTTCGCTTCCCGACAAGCTCAGCGGCTCGTTACGGTGCCCCGAAGTGACAAAATTACAATCGATCGTGCCCGGTTGCTGCGACACTAGTCACGTTCGCTCGCGAAATAAATATCTCGAATTGAATATGTCCGTGAATCGTGCTCGCTGCCTGGTTAATTGCGTTCGCATCGATATCGTATAATGTTGATGCGCGGGTGATTACCGAAAACGGAATTACCGGGGAAAAGCAAGTCCTGGTACGTTCCGCGCAAATATGAAGTTTAAATGAGGGCGAAATTTTAATACCACGCTGCGAAAGAAACCGTATCGGTCCGCCTCTGCAAAAACGTCGGGTTAATCGATTTTTAACACGTTGACCGCCATTTTACCCATATGTGGGTGACGGAAATATTTGCTCAGGTTTTGAAATGAATTTTTACGTTAATATATTCATTGTACCAAATTTGATTCGGATCTGTAAAATGCAGGAAAGTTGGAGAACCACACAATATCATACATTTAATTTTTACAATTTCTATTTTATCAAATAACTTACTTTGATTTCGTGGAATTTTTGAACTTTCTTGTTTGGTAATCAAAGTGTTAACGTGTCTACTGCTTTAAATTTTACTTACCCTACGTTTGCCACAAATGCGTAAAACACGGAGTCTAGCTTTAACTCTGCAGTTTTCATTACAGTGGCTAAATTACTTCGGAATTTTATGAGATTTTTGTTCGGAAATTAAAGTGTTAGAAAACCTGTCAAGAGCCGTTTCCTTGATTAGGATCTGTAAAATGCAAGAAAGTCGGAGGACCACTCAATATCATACATATAATATTTTTCAATTTTTATATCGTTAAATAACTTACTTTGATTTTATGGAATTTTCGAGGTTCTAGTTTGGCAGTCAAAGTGTTAAAAGTCCTGACCGAGCAACGAATATCCAAAGAACGAACGATTCACGATGGCGCCGTGAAATAATATTATGGTGACCGACCCGTAGACATCGATGCTAAATTCCTCGAATATCGGGTTAACCGTTAAACGGCGAATTCTTCGTAGTTTCTAAATCTCTGTTGTGTAAATTCTATTAAATAAAGGTACCGTCAACAACAACAACAACAGCTCGGCCGCGGTCTTGAACGAGGAATTCCTCTAGAATTGGATTCCCGGCTGCATAAAATCCACAATCTAATTACGACCAAGAGTCTGTTTTTAAAAAAGCAGACGACGCGAGGTAATAACCATCCGCGCCGGGCGCAGAGATAAAGATTAAACAATGGTACACGCCCGGCAATTTTATTATTTTTATGGACCGAATTCGCCTCGAAAAGCGTACGCTGTTCAGTGAATAACTTGCCGGGCGTATCCGAGCGTTCAAATATTTACCGATATCTCGCTGCTTCGTCGCGTTTTTCGTATCCCACAATATTTTCACGGAAAGCGATTAGAGATGCTGACGTACTGCAACCGCTACAAAGGGTTGGTTAGCGCGTGTCGGGGCTGCAAACAGAACGGGTACGGAGAGAGGAGGAGAGAGAGAGGGTGAGAGAGGGAGAGAGAGGGAGAGAGAAAACGAGAGAGTTTTCACAGATGTTCCGAGTCAGCCAGCAGCGAAGGGAAATAATCGGTTGAGCGGAATCTCTGGCAGAAATTGCTAAAAGCGGCGAGAAGAGAGTCGTCGGTTCGCGTTTCTCTCTATCTTTCTTTCTCTCTCTCTCTCTCCTTTTAGTTTCCCTTTCTCTCGCTGCCTCTCTTTGGACGAAGCGGTGAGATAGCGATCCTTCCGCGGTACCCTAATTAAATTGAATCACGAAATACCTCGGGGCAGGAAATACCCAATGAAGACGTACATTAACAAATTAAAGCGCCTTCTCGTTCGAGAGATCCTTGGACACTTGCCAGTCTTCGCTTTAAACGCTCCGGCGAGAGCCGTCTCGACGCTGTTCGAATCGGCGGAATGTCGCGCGGCCCGACGTGGCCCGATTCGTGAAAACACCATGAACGGCGGACAACGGTGTCTGTCCGTAAAATAATTGTTAGAAAATAACCTTTATCCAGGATGCGTCTTGTGAAATGAACAACACACCCTTTACGTATATACTTTATCCCTTATATTTGTGCGCGTAAGTGCTATGGCATCGTTCAATTCCAACAACAATTGTTTTTCGTTGCGGTCGCGAGGCGATCGACGAGAGAATCAATTTCGGTTTCGCGCGCGCCGATGTCGGTCAACGAATCGCGTTGTTACTGGAGCGGAACGCATGAAAAATCGATCGTGTTACGTGGATGTTGCTCCGTCGTGTTTTACGCGACGTATTTACATATTGATCGCGAGCCGCTCGAATTGTCATATGTTAATCGGACCCAGTAGCGGCTCGATTAATTGTTGCACAGAGCACTTGATTCCGCGTGTATCGATTGCCCCGTGCTCGACACGGGATACTTGGTATGTACATGTGTACACCTCGGTAACCCGCAATCAATTTTCCGTCACTTCGTCTTGCGAATTACCGTGACACAACAACTAGACCTCGGACTTTATGCTCGTCGCAGTATAGCTTCGCGAATCGAGACGGAACGCGAGCATGGAAATCGGCAGTCGCGGTTCCCACATTCCGTAACGGAGCTCCGTAACGAGGTCAGCGCGAATGAACTATGAAGGAATTGATCAACGTTAACTCTTTGCACTCGAAGCTACTTTAACTCGAAAACGAAAAATTTCTTCCGACCTAGAATATTCCCCTTCTATATATTTGTTTTCATGTTGCACATACGAAAATGGAAAATGAAAATTACATTTACAATACTGAAGTGTTTAGTAATTTATCAAATACAAACAAATTTAATAATGCAAAAAACATTTTGAATAATGATACAGCAATTTTTAGTGGCGCCTAACAGTCGCCGTTCGAGTGCTAAGGGTTAATAGGATGCACAATTTTTATGGATTGTTATTTTTATGTTGGGACGCAACGCGATGCGAGACCCACGAAAGTGTCTCTCGAATTACACGGACTTCAGAACCCTTCGACCCCCAACTAGAGGCAATAAATAAGCCCAAGGGTCGAAGACTCTTGAGTCCCAAGCGACGGGACTCATCCTATTCGTTCCACATTTCCTGCGCCATAAATATTGTAAGACAGCGTCTGAATAATTTCTTGGCTCTCACCTCCAACTCTCTCCTACGATTGTTTACCACTTCCACCACAGATTTACAACCCTTAAATACCCATCTTTGCGTTTGAGTCCTCAGTCTTCAGTAAGTCCTTACTGTAAGTCCTCAGTAAGTCTTTAGTTACCATTCGTACAGTCTTCGTTCACACATTTTGTACAGTCGTCATTATTATTAAAACTTATTGTTGTTAATAAGTCTTTAAGTTACTTTAAGACTCAAGACACCTCACCTCTTACAAGTTTTAAGTAATCGAGCCGGAGTGATAGATGCGAGGAAAGTCAAATTCACCGATCTTTCCCATCTAAGCACGAACACGTACAGTTCAATTAATTGTTACTTTCATCGTCGCTGCCGAGATTTTGCGCTAGATTCCTACGGTGTTCGATAAACGTCTTCAGAAGCGGAGCAGCTCGGTCGCATTGGCGCAGCAGCGCGGAGAAATTGCCACGTTTTTAGCACGCTTTCTACAAATTCCGTTCTCCCTTCTCTCCGCGGCGCTCTCTCTCTCTCTCTCTCTCTCTCTCTCTCTCTCTATCGCTCTACGTTTTGGCGGACGGTGTCGTCCCCGGTTAAATTTGGTCCGGCGTTACCTCTGTTTCTGCGTCGCGCGCGAACTCTGATTCTGACCTGTTTCCAACGGACGTTATCCTGCCTGCTCGGGGTTATGCTCGGCACGCGTATCGATCGGTTTCGCCCCACCGTTACCGGTCTTGTCCAGTGATTTCCCCGATACCCGGTGAAATTTGAATAAAATATGCGAGCGATCTTTCGCCGTTCAATGAGCGAGACCGCACGCCGTTCAATTCTCCCTGTCGCAGAGTCTGCAGTTTCTTTATGTGCCGCAGTTTCTCGAGATTGGACCTCGTGACCGTCCACGGAATCGGAATCCACCGAAACTATTAGTGGACTTGGTTCCGTTGTAATAGTACACCATTCGGAAGCACCGAACGGTTGTAATATCGAGGCAATTAGTTAAACCACTCCGATGCTTCAAATGCTTTCTCGACGAATTCAAAATCGATTAAATCTTGTCCTCGGATCTCCGGTATCTCGAGATCAATTTTTTTTAATTTTATAAATGGAGTGATTTCTTTATATGTGTCGCCAAAGCTTGGGTGATAAACGTCGCTGAATTTTCTCCACTAAAAAAATTCCTTCTGGTGAGCGTAGAGCACAGATGCTATCAACACGTTGACTGCCACGGGTCTTTCCAGGATTCCATGGAACGGACCTTTGCCATTGATTTTTTTTTGGCCGGTTAAAAAAAAAACTGTGCATTAAGGGGTTAATCATTGTCGCAAAAGACTGTTCTTCTTAAATAATGTATCATTCTACACGCGAATGTCATTGCATAACGCAAAAATATTATTAATCGTATCATCGTTAGTAAGCAAACTGCGAGATAACTTGGCGTGCCTGGCAATAACGCAAACTACGAGTTATCTCGTAGTTGGCAGTGAACGTGTTAATGTCTGCTGCTATATTTGTTTTCTTGTGTTTTAAACACGTGCAGCAAATACACAAAGATTCACAGCAAATCGGCGAACTTTGGAACGAAATGGAACCCGGTGCGAGCTTCCCATGAATTTTTCACCAAAATTGTTTGCGATTCATTAGAATCATTGGTATGCCATCAGATGCATCCACGCGAGAAATAACGGGAATGGATCGTTACGAGCCATTCGTCGAACGTTGCATGCAACACGTCCAGGTGTGGTAATCGATTATATCACATGTAACGTTGCGGCGATGTGGATGCAACCGTCTTTGTGTTACCCAATTCGGTCCGACAAGAGACATGTAACGAGGGAGGCATCGTTCCTGTTCCCACAATCATTTTACACTTCATTGATGGGTCATGCGTCATGCCGATAAATCGCTCTTTACGTGTTGTGCACAATCAACGCCAGCTCGTTCGACTGTATCGCTCGTTGGTTATCAGTATGCTCCGATGACCACGTTTCAATACTCTTCTGCGCGTTCGTCTTCTGCGAAGAAACTTTCGTTCCCTATTCCCATTGTTGGTCGGAGAATAATTGAAGTTTGAAAAATATAGGCAGTGAACTTCTAGTAAAAAAAATATTGCGCGACGCTTTCTCTTTAGAAGCTTTTAGACTTCTATGAAATGCCGAGATTTGTTCTATATGTTTTTCAGACAATTAATTTATCAGTGGATCCATGTATATGCATTTATAATAACTAGACTCACACAGCGGATTTTATGCATTTATGACAAAAATGAGTAGGCGTAATTTAACACAGTAAAAACATTAGAAGAATTTTAAAATACTGTTATATTATCTTCAGCCCATTAAACTGACTAAGAAAGAAAATTTCTATTTCATTCCAGTTTGTTGCAATGTCGATAGACAATTTTTATTTTGCATAAAGATCCGCTGTCTAATAATAACTTGAAAATTCGTAGGACATAAGGAAACGCGTATTTCAACGAAGACAACTAGCATTAGCATTTTATTTTTGAGATATATTAAACATAGTCAATGAAACAAATTTTTCCTCGCATTTGTATGACAAGTAAAAAATTGTATACATAATTTCCAAGAAACAAGAGCTAAATAGACAATTTTTTCATTCTTCAACAATTGTAATAAATCAGAAGCAGTATACTGACATTCTTAAACTCTCTGTCTTAAGTTTCACCGTCTCATTTTTGTCATAAAATCCGCAGTCTAATGATAATGAAAGCAGGAATTTGCGTACAGATCTATTGATAGCGAGCGTCACGGGCGTAGATCAACGTCCGTGTGACTACACTTGATGTTGATAGAAGGATGGGGAGAGCATTTATCGAGGCGTGCTAAACTTTTCCGCCTCGACGCCTCAATTTCTTTCATATCTCGTTTCCTTTTATGGAACAGTACTAAATTTTTCGGTCTCTCGATCGGTATCGACGATCCAACAGCCAAGGAGCTGGAATCGTTTTTCAGGTATCGATCGGTGTCCGTCGATGTTTCCGGTGAATACGAGGCGAGCACGCACGGACGCCTGGGAAACGCAAATCACGAGACGGCCGGGGCCGCGAATACGTCGGGCGATGGGATAAACGGACATCGTCGGCGGGACGAAATGAATCAATAAACCACGGCATCGCGATCGCTGGGGCTGTCGAGCGTTTACGCGCGTCGCGGCTCTCTCTCTCTCTCTCTCTCTCTCTCTCTCTCTCTCCCTCTCTCCCTCTCTCGGTTCGGCGTCCCGACCGCTTTATCGTTTATTTTCCCTCCCCGAAAAACTCTAGGAAAATACACTCGGCCCTAAAACCCTCCGGGCGGCCGACGCGCGTTGCTTTTCAGTCGATCCACTTTTTACGATATCTGTTCGTTCTTTTCCATCCCGAAACGACGTCCTACGCCCTCTTCGCTTTCACTGGCATCAGCAAGGTGACTGCTGTGTTCAAACCTCACTGTCTCTTCGCTAGAACTAAAAGATTTTAATCGCTTCATTTTACGGTAACTGTTCTACTGGTCAGTCATCTGAAGCGTTATTACTAGACTGCGGATCTTTATGCATTTATGACAAAAATTGGTAAGCACAATTTAAAGCAGTAGACATATTAAAAAGATTTAAGGGTGCCAGCATATTGGTTTTAGCTTGATAAAATAATTAAAGGAAGGAAGACATTTTTATTTCATTCCTGTACCTTGCAATCAATGCAAATATTTTTTATTTTGCATAAAGATCCGATGTCTAGTTATTACAATTCATATGCCGTTTCTGAAATGTTTTATTTGGGGAAGCTACATCTTGAAGTAGCTCTTGTTTTTAAGTAAATTGTTTTCAGGAAGGTCGACTATTAGGCAGGAGCTGAAATAGCCTCAAACTTCACTGTTTCTTCACTAGAACCAAGAGACTTCAGTTGCTTCATTTTAGGGTAACTGTTCCACTGGTCGGTTATTTTAAGCGTTATTATAATTCATATGCCGTTTCTGAAATGTTTTGTTTGGGGAAGCTACATCTTGAAGTAGCTCTTGTTTTTAAGTAAATTGTTTTCAGGAAGGTCGACTATTAGGCAGGAGCTGAAATAGGGCGCGTTTATCTCGAACTATTTACTTTCCATAAATTGCGCCGACGGTGTATCTCCCCGTATAAATATATTACGAAGAGACTGACAAAGGGTGTTATCCAAGTAGCCCCTGGCTTTTTAGCGCCCATTATTCACAACCATGGGGTGAAAGCAGCCCCTAAGGAGAGATTAGTAACCATATTTGGTAGTATATCTTGGCGGCTGTTAATCTTGGAGAAAAATTACACGATTATCGATGCTGAATTGATAAACAGATTTTTAGAAGATTAATTCCTCTAAAAAGTAGATTAACCCCGAACCCATATTTGGTAGTATATCTTGGCGGCTGTTAATCTTGGAGAAAAATTACAGGATTATCGATGCTAAATTGGTAAACAGATTTTTAGAAGATTGATTCCTCTAAAAAATAGATTAACTCCGAATTTGATTAGCTATTTTCATCCCCTGAAGCTGCAAACCAAATATTTCTTCAGGTTCGATTCGGATAACACCTCTTGTTCGAAATCTTTTCCCGATCCACTGGAAAATAAACTTGGCTCCGTTCTCGCGTTCCGGTGTTTCGTCGCTGATTCAAAGATTCGTCTGTTTGCAGAATGTGTTACCGCCACGTCTGCAAGGTCGGCCATTAGCGTCCCAATAGGTTCGCCGGTTACTTACGATTTTACGATTCGACCGACCGTCGAGTTACGTCGTCTTGCGTAATCCGTTCAGCATCGGCATCGATTCAAGGCCGGTGACGCGTCGCGAACGCGCGAATGCCAATAAAAGCTGTGCAATCGGTCGAGCCCGATTATCCTGTAGTCCTCTGTGCAGTATACACGTATCCGCAGTGGTCGCAGGATCCGCGAAATGGATCGTAGGTGGACACACGGAGAGATCCGTTCCTACCTTGCAGGTATACGTGGGAAACCGAAGTTCAGAGTTCGCCGGTGCTCGTCCGGTAAATGTCAGAGGTTGATTCGCCGCGAAACTTTGCCGGTGTTTGTTCAATTCTGCCGATTGTCCGTGCAGTCTCTGAACTCGCCTAAACTGGTTAGGAATTTCGGAATTTGGTACGTAGCTCTGCGGCTATCTGAAACAATAAGCCAGAACGACGGATGTTGGCGGATTGGTGATTACGTTCAACAGAGTTTATTGAATACTTATACAATAGCGCGTAATTATAATAATGAGAACAAGCTCTAACAAATACGTCTTATCAGTATGACGGTCACAACGAGAAGAGCGAGAACCGCCACAGGAGACGGCGACACGCACATCATACACGTTCACGGTCGGGCACCATCCAATAGAGATGCTCCAAACAAACATACATATTAGTAAAGATATGCCTAGTGTTCCAACACATACAGTTCACTTAGAAAACTGGAAAGTGCACACAACGATAACTAATAAACATACCGACATCAATTAACCACCTGATATTAACTTGCCCCAAATATAATACATTACGAGAAAGACACAAAATAGGAAGAACACTGAAAGAGAATCTTGACGAAGATAAAATACAAGATCTACTAGAATTTATTAAGGAATCGAGAATCCAGGAAGTTATACTATAATGATACCCCTGTTCGTCGCTAATAACGAAGCAGTTGATGCGACGTTAAACCTTTATTTAAAAAAAAAAACATGTCGCGATTAGTAAAGATAGTGTTCCAACAATGGAGAAATAAATACATAGGATATTCAGTAAGATTTTCAGGAGAGTTTTATCCTCGAAAAGTGCACAACAAAGGAGGTTTGATCATAACGCAACGGCTATGTAAATCTAAGGGGATTACCATCGACGATCTGGATTTTTATTTCGGCAGTTCCGAGCGATTCGAAAGTCAACGATCGAACATGTTCGCGGTTCTGGAGTAACCGGGTGCGCCCCATCAAACTTACATCTCTAAAGCAAACTCCGTAGGTCTCCGTGGTGACCCATTTTGCTTAAAATTTCCGCGGTCGTTCCTCCGGGGCCGGGAAGACACCGGAGATCAGGAGAGAGAGCCATTAAAGGGTGCTTTGAAAGTGTCCTCGTCGTCAAAGACGATGACGCCGGTAAGGGAAGAAGATTCGCGACAGAATCGTTCTCGGACGCGTTTTACAGCTTTCGCTGGCTCGCCGTGGCCCCGTAAGGCGTCCTCGTGGGCGGAAAAGAAGCAGCACCGAGCCCGTAAACTTGTACGTTGGCTGGCACGCCGGCGACCTTTTCGAGTGCGCCTGCAGTTTTCAGCTTTGCTACGGATTTTATCTCTCTCTCCGCTCGTCGCTAATCTCCTCTGTCGCGACGACGCTCTCGGAACACGATGCTTGTTGTTCGAACAATTATGAGCGCGACCACCCACACAACGCTGGATACTATTCACCGTCCGACACACAATGTACCATTACGGGAACGTCAAGATTCAATTCCGACATTCAAAATGAAATTGTACCCGGAACTGCGGACTGCTAATTGCTGGTGCTATCGGGTTGTAACATAAATTCGTTCGGTTGCAATGCTGCGGATACAGGGCGTCACTGCTGCTAATTTGTTGAAAAAGAATGCACAACGAACTGAACCGAAATTGTCCGTGTCACGACTCGGTGGAATAAATAGTGTCCAATTAATATTGATATCAGAACACGCTAGACGTATTCAGGAGATTTACGTACTGTTGAGAACATGTAAATTCCACTAATTTTGCGAATATTAGAATTATAGAAACCGTTTAGGTTCAAGGGAAATGACGACGGTATAAGGATATACAGAAATATAGAAAAATATAAATATAAACATATAGAAATCGTTTAGGTTCGAGGGAAATGACGACAGTATAAGGATATACAGAAATATAAAAAAATATAAATATTAAACATATAGAAATCGTTTAGGTTCAAGGGAAATGACGACAGTATAAGGATATACAGAAATATAGAAAAATATAAATATAAACATACAGAAATCGTTTAGGTTCAAGGGAAATGACGACAGTATAAGGATATACAGAAATATAGAAGAATATAAATATAAATATATAGAAATCGTTTAGGTTCAAGCAAATGACGACGGTATAAGGATATACAGAAATATAGAAAAAAATAAATATAAATATAAAGAAATCATTTACGTTCAAGGGAAATGACGACAGTATAAGGATATACAGAAATATAGAAAAATATAAATATAAATATATAGAAATCGTTTAGGATCGAGGGAAATGACTACAGTATAAGTATATACAGAGAGACATGATTTACTGAACAGAAATCAATGTGACAGAGGCGTGCAAAGATAAGATTAGAAGAAATCTAGTCCCCACGAGCTGATTTGAGCTCTAACGGTGTTAGAAGGTCAAAATTTAATAATGTCGGATTAGGAAAAGTCCGAGGGTTTGGACACCCTGGTTCCCTTTTTTCCTTTTGTCCTACGATAAAAAAAACTGTCGTACATATTGTGGAGTAAATTGCATACGCGCGTGAGAAACATCGAATAAACAACACGGTTTTCGCAATTTCAGAAATTGCGAGGGATAACGCTGAGTCGATTAAGGGGACAAAATACGATTATTAAGCGGATATTACTATAGTTCGAGAGCCTGATTACAGGCTAGACAGTGTGTTTCCACGCCTCGTGGTGCCCCGAATCGATAATCCCGTCGATGACGGAAACGGTACGGAACTACGATCTATACTTACCTTCTTTTCGTCGGGAGTTTTCCATCGACGTCAGCTGCACACGCAGAGCCGCTGGTCGCCGGAAACACTCGATGTAACGCGTGGATTATTCCGCTAAGTGTGTACACAGGGGACTACGCGGTTAATTGGCTTTGGTTCGCGAGGAAACGTACGTGGTAAATGGCACTGCTAACACGTAGCTCGAATGCGCTCGATGAAACGTTGCGGAAATATTGTTCCAACTATCCGGATAAAAGATTACCGTGTCTTGGCGGTAGAAAATCGGCAGTGAATTCAGACTGAGCCAAATTACGTTTGACGTCTGCGAATTAACGTGCTCAGAAAGGTGCTTATCAGGCCGGCAAGCTTAAGCAGCTAATATTTGCATTAATTCATGAAGCGTATCTATGACAAAAATGTGAATACGCTAAACGCTGAATTGAAAATTCGAGGGACTTACGGAAATTGCTAGAAAATACATTTTTATATAACTTGCAGTTTCCTTTTTACTTCAACATTCAGAACGAAACAGCGCCAACCAGTTGGCGATGAACAATTGCTATGCCTCCGACGATAAGGATACATGAAAATTCACAAGTGTGGTTCGAACACGCGTCATTGGCCGAGCAAAGTTCCACCAAAATACAGTGTTTTGTCTGGTGCGCTGAGATATGATAAATATGCGTACGCAGTACTGCGAGATATGTAAAATATGTAAGGCAGCTGAAAGTACGAAACGAGTGGTAAACCTGTAGACAAAGAAATGTAGCAACGAAGCGGTTGATGTTAGCGGGTCGTGACTGTTGGAAAGGGAGGGGAGAGGAGAAGATGATCGCGGCACGCTAAGTGTATATTGAAGAGTAAGCCGGTATCTTGAAAACACTTTGGAGAAATGGAGATTGCCGAGCAGGACAGTCGCGGATGACGATAGCGTTCGCCGAGGCATGTTCGTTGCGATACCGGGGATCGATAATAGCCAGCAGCGTGCGGCACACGCACGTAGTCGCGGATGCGCCGGGCCTTCGTCTGTGTGTGTCGCCGTGTGCTTGCTCGTGTATTGGATCGCGTACGTGTTGCTACGTAGGCAGACAACCGAGAACAGAGGCAGAAAGAGAGAGAGAGAGAGAGAGAGAGAGAGAGAGAGAGAGGGAGAGAGCTGTGTCATCTGGACAGATGATGACTCGATAAAATCTCCAAATTTTCAAAGCCTCATATTCTCAAAGCACCAAATTCTCAAAGCTCCAAATTCCTAAAGTTCCAAATTCTCAGGCTTCCTAATTTTCAAAGCTCCGAATTCTCAAAGCTCAGAATTCTCAAGGCCCCAAATTCTCAAGGCTCCAAATTCTCAAAGCCACGAATTCCTAAAGCTCCGAATTCTTAGGCTCCTTAATTTTCAAAGCTCCGAATTCTCAAAGCCCCAAATTCTCAAGGCCCCAAATTCTCAAGGCCCCAAATTCTCAAGGCCCCAAATTCTCAAGGCCCCAAATTCTCAAGGCTCCAAATTCTCAAAGCCACAAATTCCTAAAGCTCCGAATTCTTAGGCTCCTTAATTTTCAAAGCTCCGAATTCTAGAAGCCCCGAATTCTCAAGGCCCCAAATTCTAGAAGCTCCGAATTCCCAAAGCTCCGAATTCTCAAGGCCCCAAATTTTGAAAGCTCCAAATTCTCAAGGCCCCAAATACCTCGCCGAGGTAGAGAGGAAAAGAGAGAGAGAGAGAGAGAGAGAGAGAGAGAGAGAGAAAGAGAGAGAAAGAATGAGAGAGGGAGCCGATACAAAGTGTACGAGGCTGGTTGCATCGGTTTTACACTCTTCCTCTATTTCCCTCCCTCCCAGTTTTTATAGTTCGTGACTCGTTCCTTCGTTTCCCGGGTGTTTCGCGACATGATCCGTCGCGTGTTCCGCGGGATCCAGGCCGTTGAAAGTTAATCGTCACGCGCCGTGACGCGCCGCGCCGACAACTATTCGAAATACTATATACGAGCTGGGATTAATGCACCGCGTCCCGAACCGTTCTCGCTTTTAATATCGAGAACGGTAATTAGGCTGGTGTTCTCGAAAGAGCGTCCAGTAACGAGATCGGCCGATTTTAATGACTTTCCACCGATCCCGACACCCGAGATCCCTTTCATCGATAGCCGCGCGCGCCGCTGTTTAATGCATCCAATTTGCGAGGAAATGCACTTTTACTTTCCGATCGATCCTCCGTGCCGATTGCTGCCCGCGTATCTCCGGCTCCGGTTCGGGCATTGTTCGTAGATATCCCGGTATCCCGATCATATTTACGATGCGAACAGCAACGATATAGTCTTTTTCCCGTCGGGAACCTGAAAAAAAATTTCGATGCACCGACACCGAGGCTCGGCCGGAAAGTAAGAACAGATTGCGCATGCGGCCGTGCAGGCAACCTCAAGTGCACCCTGGTCACATGAGGTCGTATGTTTTGCGTCCAGCGAAACACATGTGCGAACGGCATAGTTCTTATTGATCTACAGGCTGGTTCAGTTATTCCTGATTCTGTGCAAGTCGACTCGAACACCCGACCGACCATTTAGACCTTTCATCGTTGACACTGGAACTACCAAATGCAACTGGCATACATTGCCTTATAGCAACAACAAAATTGCAGTTGTTTAGATTTCATACCAGTTCTGTTTAAATATCCACTTCGCTAGAGAAGTTTATTAAAAAATTTTCTCTTGAAAACGAACGACCGCTTTTCTATTCCACAATTATTGAGATTATAAAAACGTATTTATAGAAAATTACTGAATTGACCTCTTTATTCAAGCATATATTATAATGAAAATCGTACAAAGTTTAAATAAATTCAGTCTTCTCCGTTCTATAAGACGTTTCGCTTTTATATGTTTTGTGCTCGGTAGTTCTAGTATTAAGGGGCTTTACAGTTTTCATGGGGAACGCAGTTTAAACCGATCCAGGACACCGGCGCATCATAGTTGTGAAAGCAGAAATCCCTGCACGTAGAATCGCTATCCCACGCGAGACTCGGTCTCCTCGCTGGGAATAACAGAATTTTTGGCTGCGGGCTCGTAATCGCATATTTAAAGGGCCTAGCCGATTAAGATGGTCAAAAGTGCCCTTAGACGTTTTTCAATGATTGATGAACCATTCGAAAGCTGACCAAGAAAAACCCCTCTGAGCAAAATTTCAACCCCCTATCTTGCTCGTGAGGGTAGTTACAGGGTAAATTAGATTTTGAGCTTTTCCACGCATTTTCCGCACTCTGATGCTTCCTAAAATTCTGAAAAAAATGTGGTATATTTTGGACCCTAAGGCAGATTTTTGAGAATTTTTTCAGATTTTTTAGATGCGAACTGTGGTCGTAAAAAATGAAAAACCCCCAAAAAATCGGAAAAATACAGGTTTCTCAAAAATATGAAAACATGCTATTTAGCTGTTTAGTGCCCCAATATAGTACTATAACAGGGAGTGTTGTCAATTTTTTTTAGATTTTTTGTCGTGGGACATCATTGTCAAAAACGAGAAAAACCGAATTTTTTCGACGTTTCTGCTATTTGGAGGAAAGTTACACTTGTTGATTTTATCGCAAGTATATATTAAGTCATTTTTAACATTATTACATTGAAACAAATAATTGTTTGACCCATGAAATATGATTTAAGAGAAAGAATAATTGTATTTCGTGTGATATATACCAGAATGTTTGCAACGTTTACAACATCGCCGGTTGGCAGGGCGGTCAAGGCGTCTGACTTCGAAGCGGAAACGCTGGGGTTCGAATCCCGTTGGTGGAAATGTTTTTTTTTCCATACATCATCTTTATTTTTTCAATTTCTTATTACATGGTTTATTCATGTGATTTTTTAAATATTTTTTTAATGGTTTAAAAATATTTAAATGACATTTTTGAGTAAAATACATGCAAATATAATTTTGGAGTATCTATTACTTCCTCGATTCTCTAATTGTATATGTTCATCATTACGGTCCTGTTTAACATTGTTAATATTAAAATTCCTTAATCTAGTTTCTAAGCCTTGCGTCTTTAGAAATTAGGGAAGAAATGAGAAGGACTCTGAATAAATAACACGCAGAAAAGTATTGGTTTTTGTCAAATTGAAAAAAACGGCTACATTCTACCACTGTTTTGAAAGTGAGGTGTCAAGTACAAATAACTTAAGCCATTCCTTTTTCTTGTAAGGCACATAAGAAAGTAATTCCCGTTTATAGTTATTTGAATGAAAGTCTTGTACTGTGGACATTTATGATACGGATCAGGAAGTTCATTATTTTCGATGGGACGTATAATCATCACCAGAAAAGTACAAACAACGAGTACCAATGAAAGTCATATTCAATCCAAAGAATGTACTGTTGTGTAAACCCTTCACAATCTGCATAACGAATGGTTATATTGTAGACACTTTTAGACTCCATTTCATAGAGTATCCTCGGCAGATATTCTTGATTTTCCGGAAATGACAGAAGTAGATTTAAAAATTCTTTTCACGGAGTCTTACCAATTTTCACAAGCAATTTCATATCTGATGGAAATCGTGGACGAACACAATAATATAAATATTCATTGCCTAATCGAAGGAAATATTATTAAATTCGAAGTAAAATCGCAGTCGTATAAATAAAATATAGTTAAGAATGTTATTTAAATATTTTTAAACCATTAAAAAAATATTTAAAAAATCACATGAATAAACCATGTAATAAGAAATTGAAAAAATAAAGATGATGTATGGAAAAAAAAACATTTCCACCAACGGGATTCGAACCCCAGCGTTTCCGCTTCGAAGTCAGACGCCTTGACCGCCCTGCCAACCGGCGATGTTGTAAACGTTGCAAACATTCTGGTATATATCACACGAAATACAATTATTCTTTCTCTTAAATCATATTTCATGGGTCAAACAATTATTTGTTTCAATGTAATAATGTTAAAAATGACTTAATATATACTTGCGATAAAATCAACAAGTGTAACTTTCCTCCAAATAGCAGAAACGTCGAAAAAATTCGGTTTTTCTCGTTTTTGACAATGATGTCCCACGACAAAAAATCTAAAAAAAATTGACAACACTCCCTGTTATAGTACTATATTGGGGCACTAAACAGCTAAATAGCATGTTTTCATATTTTTGAGAAACCTGTATTTTTCCGATTTTTTGGGGGTTTTTCATTTTTTACGACCACAGTTCGCATCTAAAAAATCTGAAAAAATTCTCAAAAATCTGCCTTAGGGTCCAAAATATACCACATTTTTTTCAGAATTTTAGGAAGCATCAGAGTGCGGAAAATGCGTGGAAAAGCTCAAAATCTAATTTACCCTGTAACTACCCTCACGAGCAAGATAGGGGGTTGAAATTTTGCTCAGAGGGGTTTTTCTTGGTCAGCTTTCGAATGGTTCATCAATCATTGAAAAACGTCTAAGGGCACTTTTGACCATCTTAATCGGCTAGGCCCTTTGCCAGCTCGAGCGGTTTCGCATTAGCGAGTCGCGGGACGGCTGGCCCGGGCTGTTCCGTTCAGTTTACCGAAATGGATGTTAATTTTCGCCATAAACCCCGGAGTAACGATCTGTAATTTCAGGTGGTGCGGCCAGTGTGCCGCAATTCGACGTTGGTCCGCGCGTGCACTGTCTCTCCCTGTTCTCTCTCTCTCTCTCTCTCTCTCTCTCTCTCTCTGTCTCTCTCTCTTTCTCTCTCTCCTTCTGTCTACGGCGTGTGTTTCAGCCTCTTCCTCTGTCCGTCTGGGTCTGTCCTTTCCCCCCTTCACGCCCCCGCGTTCTCTCTTGCCGCGCGTGCTCGTCCCTATTCATCTTGATTATTATACTCGGCGCGCGGCCGACGAACCGGGATTTCATAAAAGCCTCGACGCGCACCGAACGCTGCGCGCCGGCTGAACCGCTTTCATTATTTCCTTCGCTCCTCCCTCTTTTTTACCCGGAGCCGCGCGTTTCGTTGTTAATTGTCCGGAGCAACAGGTTTGTCTAGGAGACACGCGGTCGCCACGACCCACCATCGATCCTAGATCGATCCCGATCACCGCGGACCCGATCCTGAACCTGTCAAAGTAAAACGTTGGGCCTTTTTACTGTACTCTGTGGAAAACCCCACATCCTAGAAATATTGGGAAATATTCCCCTTCGTTTTATAGTATGAACTCCGACAACATCTTTTACTCAAATATATTTCTTCCACCGTCTTCATATATTATTATTTACACATAACCTCTCAACAGAACCGTTCAGTTCGTATCCTGAATGAGAAAGAACCATACACGGATCGCTCATGTTACACAATTGAAAATTGAAGCATGTAATCGCGGAATTAAGAAATTAAAAATCTCCGTGACTAATACGGGTTTCCATTTCACAGGTGCATGCGAACTTGAAGTATTTTAATTAGAGGCCCCCATTCCGTATGTGTGTGTGTGTAGTTGGCGCAGTACTACACGTGTATTTAATAGGTATACGCACGGAATACAGATCGTTAAATACACGGGTTTCCGTGTACTAAAAATTATGTGAATTTCTGTGCGGGTACACATTTTATACGGTGCGGCGCGTCGTGTACGCGTGAAATGGAGATACATACTTTGTACGCGTTTGCTTAAAAATAAATGAGCAGCCAGCTCGTAAAAATAGCCGACCGGTTGATAAAGATCAGAGTACACGGCGCTCCGGTCGTAATTAAACTGTGGATCGTTGTGCATTTATGGCACGGCGCGAGTTTATAAAACCCCAGGAATCGTGTGCATTAATAAAAATTCATGCTACCTTTATTCAATCCTGGCTGCGAGCTACTTTGCGAGAGACAGACCCTCTTCCTTATTTCATACTTGCACGATACTCGGAATAATAGTTGAAATGAAAAACTGTGGGTCGCTTATAATCTTACAATTTAACACTTTGATCGCCAAACAAGAAAGCTCAACAATTCCATGAAATCAAAGTAAGTTATTTGATAAAATAGAAATTGAAAAAAATTAAATGTTTGATATTGTGCGGTTCTCCAACTTTCTTGCATTTTACTAAACTTTCTTTCATTTTAGTAAAAATTCATTTTATAGCCTGAACAAATAATTCCGTCAATCAACGTGTTAACGCTGCTCGGTAATAAATGCGACCGAGGAATATTGCCTTGTGGAGAACGACCTTGAACTCTGAGGAGTCTACGGGAGTTAAAAGCATCGAATTTATTTAGAGCGAAGTGCGCAAAACGGTTGATATAATTCCGCCGAGCAATCAATATCTCGACCAATAATCATTCCGACTTAATTTCTCCGCGCGGGACAGAGTTTTCACCAGGATTTCCGGGGCTGTACCGCGACGGCGTGCTTCTCTCTCTTCATGGTTCGATTGGGATCGGCGAGACGTGCCCGCTCGATCGACCGGCTGCTGGAAAAGCACGGATAACGAAGCCGGTAACTGGAAGTCGATTGCGAAAGCCTGGTTAACGAGTGCGTGGTTGCGTCGACGAGAGCCTCGCCGGTGACTTCTCGCTTCGCGCCGGTTTCTTCGAGCATGATCGAGACCTCGACGATGCCCACTATCGTTTTCTTGCGCGTTGCCAACAAGAGAACGCGATTTCTATCCCGGCGATCGATTATTTCGCGTGCAATTAATTCTGCAAGTAGGCTGGGATCAATTACCAGGTATCTGGGTCATTTATGCGGATCGCTGCGCTTCGAGAACACCGTTTCTTCCCCCGCCATCTGGCAGCCGAGCCAATAGCGTCCAGGATAGAATAGGCTCCGCTATCCTCGAGCGTCCCGTGTCTCCCGAACCCCGCGACGTTACGGGGGAAATATATTAACAAATTGCGTACGGCGCACAGTGAGCAAAAACGGCATTTTCGAATTCAAAATCAAAGAACTCTCGATAGAAATGAGGTAGAGCGATGAAATTTTTTTTAAATGAAAGCTGCAACTTTGTGGAATATGGGGAAAATAGGGAGATTACGGTACGAACGTTTTTTAATCTTGAGAAAATTCGTTAAACGTGCACAATTTCAAGACAATTTTAATTTTTCCACTACCACGCACACGAAATAAAAATTGAAAAATATTATATGTATGATATTGAATAGTCCTCCAACTTTCTTTCATTTTACAGATCCCAATCAAATTTGGTACAGTAAATGTATGAACGTAAAAGTTTATTTTAAAACCTGGACGAATAATTCTGTCACCCACATATAGGTGACATGGCAGTCAACATGTTAAGCGAAGCGAATATGTGCGTACAATTTTCTTTTTGGAATTATTCTCATGAAATACAACTGTCTTTCCGCCTGTTTACCAATTGATTACAGAAACGGTTTGCCACGAAATCGGCAAACCGTGGTGTTTTATAACTACACCGGGAGAACAAAAGCCGGACGAAACAGCGTGTGCCGGGCAAAAAATGAATTCGTTTCTTCGGTGATCGATTCTGTTGCGTTTTGTCTGCCCGCTGGTCCGTTCCGCCTGTACCAATTAATTCTTCGGCCGTGTATAACTCTGTGTATCTCTCTGGTTAAACTACACGCAGCTCGATCCAAATCGCATTAAAGATTTATCCCGTTATCCGCGCCACCCATGTTCACCGTCTCTCTCTCTCTCTCTCTCTCTCTCTCTCTCTCTCTCTCTCTCTCCCTCTCCCTCTCCTACTCTCTCTCTCTTTTCCTCCATTCGTCTCCACGTTATTCGAGCCGATCTCCGAGAGATAGAAACTCGTCGGAGCCGATAATCAGTTCGACGGAGACTGTTCGAAGTTCCGTCGATTACAAACACGAGCTTACCCTCTACCTGTACTGTTTCGCTCTCGAAAACTCGGCAACTCCGTCGCGTCGACGGGAAGGCACAACGAAAAGTTTTTCCTCCGGCCCGGCGAACTTCTCGGCGAATCAATTTATACGTTAACGAATAGAAATTTTGATTTGTTTTCTTTGCGACGGACGCGGAAACTGTTTGAAGCCCCGTTCCCTCGATCACGTGCTTATGGCACCGGAATAGAAGAACAAGATTCCGCGAATGCAAAACTCGAACCGTTATAATTGGACTGCGGATGTTCATGCAATTTTTAATTTTTGTAGGCAAGTTTTAGGAAAGTGGAAACAAGTAAAATCTAATTTTTAGCGACAACCGCCTTTGTAGATCTGGAATAAATAAAAGTCGTACTAAATTCTGTGAAATTTTATATTATTACTAGACTGCGGATCTTTATGCAAAATAAAAATTGTCTGCACCGATTCCAAGAAATAGAAACTAAGTACATTGATGTTTAAAATTTTTTTAATTTTCCTACAATTTCAAATTTTATTTATTTTACTCAATTTTGTTATAAATGCATAAAGATCCGCAGTCTAATTATAACAATTTCCGCAGTCTTGTTATAATCGCGAAACGTACAGTCAGACATATAAACTGTTACGGACTGGATCGGCATAAAGAACAGTTAATTTGATATTACGTGACGCTGATAAGCAACTTGCTGACATTTAATTAAAACGACTTCTGTGTGCGTTAAACTGATTTTAAGAAGTCGCCTTTCATGCGCATAAATTTAGTACTACTATCGAGAACAGAGATAGACACAGCCGTGGAGGTGATAAGGTCGAATATTATTTGTTGTAGAATATTATTTTACTAACTCGCGTTTCTACGTTTCTGTTGCAGACGAAAGGTCGAGACCTGTCCCATTCTGGAATATTACTGTGTTACCAGTCGTTAGCAACAGTGCTACAACGGAGCAGCGTTAAATGAGGTAAGAGTCTTGTCAGTTATTATACTTTCTCTCTCTGCGGAGGTTGCAATCTCTTATCGGAAAGACCGATGCGTCGTTACGGAACGTCACATCATCCGCTTACTTGAACACGCGCAGTTTACAATATCGTACCTGTTGCTCAAATGAAAGTAGAGAAAGTGCGTCGACTCGAGACCCACTGGTACTCATCGAACGAAAAGGAACGATCAACAATTTTATACAAACATTCGGGAGTTTACCCCTTGCCCTACAATATCGCGTCAGACTCGTGATGAAGATTTTGATCAGTCTAATAAATATGTATCTTACTAATTCCCTTTAAAGCGAAATAAAATTCTATTTCATGGGCATACAATAAATATAAACTATCTATTCTTTTCTATGAAATCCTGAACGATGAAGAATTTCTCACAATCATTATAATTACAAAATAAAGAGTAAGGGGTTAAATTCTATTGACAATATATTTTGATATTTTGTATCAGAGATTTTTCACCAGCTGTGTATCTTTTCTTTTCTATGAAATCCTGAACGATGAAGAATTTCTAATCGTTATAATCACAAAATGAATAGTAGTGCAAGGGGTTAAACTCGAAATGCCCGTGAAAATATTTCTCGAACATGTGTTCCGTCCCTATAATTGCGTTTCGCCGATTTCTTCGTAATCGAATCGGCACCCAATTAGTATATCATGGCGCTAGGCAACAGCAGGTAGTCTTGCATCAGTCTTCGGTTCCGAAATGAAGCAGCCAACGAAACCATAGTATCGTGTCCGCTGTGCTCTATAATCGCGTTACCGGTCCCCGGCGATACGATTATAGAGACGGAACACCCGCTAAGTTCAACACGCACCGTCAAGGATACGAGCAACGTAACAGCGATAATCGTTCTCTCCCTTACAAACCGGGGAATTAGCTCTCCCGAGGAAAATGTCCGACACGTGGCAGCCTTTCGAACTATCAAGACAAACGGGGGATCGATTCTGACCCGCACTACCGCGATCTTCGACGACGCTTGCGTACTGTCTCTTCAGCATTGTACATCCATTGTGTGAATTCTCGATATATGTCAACAACACGGGTCTTGCCAGCAGACATACCCGAACTGTGTTACGTTCATTCTCTCGAACTTCGTGGCCCCTAACGGAGCATACCCCGCGGTAGTGCGGATAATTCCGCGACGTTTATCATCCGGGCCTTGGCGACATATACGGAGAAATCACTGTATTCTTAACAACACTAAACCTATCGAGCCTTAAAAGCAGCTAATACATGTTGTTTTATAAAAATGACGATATTCAATTCATTTGGATTTTGTGCGGTTCATTTAAAAATTCAATTTATTATAAAAATTTCCATTTAAATCCATCCTCATAAATTAAAAAATTCAATTTATTACAAAAATTTTAAGGTAAAGGCACCAGTAGTTGACCATTTTATAGAAATCATAAAGGTTTGAAATGTTCTTATTGTTTTGAAGTTTAAACAACATACGGCATGGCATCCGAGGTTCACTTCCATCAAAAGTGCACTTATAAGTGCGCTTATAAAAACCTTATTTTGTATGTTTTTATATAAACTGGTCAACTACTGGTGCCTTTACCTTAATTATTTCGAAAGCATCTTCATAACTTCAGTAATTGTAAAATAAAAATCTGGAACCGGCGGTGGTAGGTTTAGTGTTAAATATTCTAGTACACTATCCGACTCTGCTGGCTGAAATTATTTTAATTACAATAGAGTGCTCGGTTAAATTTGCACGAGTCGAGCCCACTCTTCTCCCACGATTCACTTGACAGTGTCTTGACCAGGAGAATGGAAGAGCACTGCTGCAGTTACTATATTTCATGGGAGAAATTAGGCTGTGTGAATGAAGGTCAACCGAACGTTTTTTAAACGATCCGCTTTTTCTTAGGGAGAAGGGGTCGGCTGACACAGGAATCCTTTCAATAATGTATCGCACGACTTTGCGTAGAAAATTCCACGAGCGACGAGTAATCGCTGCGGAAGCTCGACAAGGATGAATGGTAGCAAATTGAGTACAGCATGATCAGCAGAATGTAGCGAGGAGGGGATCGCTTACAGTCGGTTTGGTACTTTTCGGCCGAGTGGAAATTGACCCAGGCGCGGAGATTAAAGCGAGCGAAGCCGGGGATCGCGTTCGAAACAGCGGCGGACAGGAAGAATCCGGGAATAATGAAGGTGTTCCGCGTGACATTGCCCGCGATCATCGGGCACTCGAATAATCAAGGAAATTAAATCGTAATTAGCGGGGGCCCGGTGTTCCCGAAAATCGTCCGACTGGACTTTCGGTGACGCAATCGACAACGATAGGAAATCGATTGCCTCAATTTGTCCGATTGAAACTATCCCGAGACTATGCTCGGAATTCCTATTAACCTTTCTCCGGATCTCCGTACGGTCCCCCTCCCGTAGCGGCGCGCCCATTGGTCGCGGCCGTTTCCACAGGCTCGTTGTATCCCCGTGTCCATCCCCACCGGGATGGAAAACCAGTTCGGAGTCTAGGCTGTGCGATATTTCATTTGGAATGCCGAGAGGGGAGAATCCTTAGGCCGATCCTTTAGGGTCCTCCCGCGTCCCTTCGTTACTTGCATTTATACACGTCGCTTTTACTTCTGCCCCCGGTCTTCTTCTTGTTGCGTCTTCTGCTGGCCCTCCACCCACCACTCGACAGCATCCCCTTCATCTTCGACCCCACGGAATACCGGCGATTTTTTAAACGGCAACGCGCCCCGCCACCTCCAGCCTTGATACTTCCTTCCGGGTGGAATTAGGCTTACCGGGGGCTGATTTATGCGTCCCGATGATATCGCGATTAATCGCGAACACACACCGGATTGAGAAATCGTTTCTTCGTGGGTGTTAACGCGATCTCCGGGGCCGAAACTAGTCGGCCGTTGAAGCAATCATTTTTCATCTCGGGTTACCGGCTCGAACGGAAGTCACCTCGGCGATTTTAATCGAAAGTGGACGCCGATTCGAACGGCCACCGGTTTAATACGTTCACTGCCATGTCACCCATATGCGAGCGACGGAACCATTTCTCCAGGTTTTAAAATGAATTTTCACGTTAATATAGTAATTGTACCAAATTCGATTAGGATCTATGAGATTCAAGAAAGTTGCAGGACTACTCAATATCATACATTTAATTTTTTTCAATTTTTATTCCCTTAACCCCTTAGCTTACAATGACTCCTCAGAGACGTCGTAATTCTACCGGGCCAAACATGAATAAAACGCCACAGAGACGTCGTCGTCGTCGTTTTTTTTTTGTTCAATAATCAACTAATCGTAATTATTTATCAAACATCTTGCAAAGTTAATTGTACCGTGCACGTGTATATACAAATCATAGGACGTTTGCGATTTGTGCAATGTCGAACGCTCAGCCAAGCTGTGTATGTCGATATTAAATCAATTAATATGCGAAATTAAATCGTAAGGCAAGGGGTCAAATAACTTCCTTCGATTCTACGAAATTTTTGAGATTTCTAGTTTGGCAGTGAAAGTGTTAATACGTTCCCGGTGTCGTTGATAGGCAGTCTGCCGGGGCACTGATAAATGGTGCTGTGTTTCGAGTAATTCCCGATTAAACGTCGTTTATTAAGTTCAACATTAATCTACCTCTCTGGGAAGCCCAGGCGGAGCTTGTAATTGCTGCGGCAACTGTATATTTTTCTGTTCGATTTAATCGGTGTACCGCAATGCGGTATTGAACATCAAGTTCTGATGAAAAAAGTAGGATTAATCGTTGAACAACACGACGAACCTGAAATGGCAAGCATCGCGGCGTGGTTTGATCGAGCAACAATTCCGGTATTAGGTTGCAACGAGGTTGTTTCTTGAACGCGAGTAAATTGCCGGAGAATTAATAATTCCCCTCGTGGGATTGGTTTAGCATGTCCAGCAAGATTGAAAGCCCGGTTACAATGTTGCCGACCATTTATAACGATGGACGTCAACGGTATAACGTATTAATCGTCGAACGGCTCGGCTAGAAATCAGTTCGGATCGATCTTGGCGTGATATTTCAGCTGGAAGACAGTCTCTCGCTGGCCCCTCGAAGGCGTTCGCATTTATTACGAGCTTTATTCCGTCGAGCTTCCAGTGATCGGCTATATAACCGGCGCAAACACAGCCCGGCCAGAGCCCGCCTCGCTTTCATTCACGGCCCCGGAAATCAATTATTCATGCAGGATTCCCTTCTCCGTATTCTCGACGGCCGCTTCTTCTTCCACGGCCGCGTTTCTCCACGGGCACGATTGGATTCGAATCGCTGGGAAGCTGCCGCGACAAAAAAAAATGAAAATACGACGGAAGAGAAAGGTAGAGGAGCTGTGCGCACGGGGGAGAGAATCGGTAATTAATATTCGATGAAAGGCCGCCGCTGTCCTCGCGCGTTCTCGAAACCTCGATTTACTGCGATCATTTCCTCCGGAATGTGTTCTTTCCCGCGTAATTTGTACGGAAATTAGCTTAGAATGTCAAGATGACAGCGATACTCGCAAAATTGATGGCTGGCGAGCTCGAGGTCTGGCCGATCTTCAGAAAACGTTGATTTATCTACCAGAGTTTCGGAGTGCTTTCTACACTTTTGGAAGTTGCGTTCTCCATCTTTCTGCTTCATCGATGAAGCCCCGATTTCCACTTTTCCTTTATTCTTCTCAAAATTAGAACTATCAAAATTATTAAAACGTACACGTCTTTGTGGGAAATTGATATTGCGCCACACGTTGAAAGGAAAGTCTTGGTAATTGCGAAAGAGTTTGTAGAAAGCGGAAACTAATAGCCAAATATATTAACCCATTTGTATCAATAGCGTATATATGCGCTCAATTTTCCTGGTCACTGTCATGATTCGTCAGCTAAAAAATAGAAATGGAGGGTGTTGTTGGAAATGAAAGAATTCTGATTTTTTCTTATAGTGCTAAAATATGAAGTTCTTTTACTTGCAGTAATTTTGGTACTTAAGTATGTAAAGAAAATATACTTTCTTTAATTCAAATCGAGCGCACTTTGCATGCTCAGCGCACTCTCTGAACTGTCCCTACATCTGAGATAGACAGAGAAGGATAGAGATAGGTAAAAGAGAAAGAGAATATATAGAGCACACGTGCACAGAAATTAAGCGAAGTTAGTGGCAGATAATAAATAGAATAAGTTAGATATAAAGTTAGCGTAAATAAGGAGAGTGAACAATAGACTCTAATTGTCGTTTCTTTATTTACAGGTGAGTTTGTAAATAGTTGTACAAAGTGTACAATAATAAGTATCTAATAAAACATAACCTTTATTTACAGAAACAAATTTAGTCTGTTGTTTGACCCTTAACACGGGATAGGATATAGATATTATAAGTATAATAATAAAAACAAAAGTTTAGTCATAAAGGCCTTCTTTTCACATTTCCTTATGATGCAAATGGGTTTAAGAAAGCATTTTTATTTTCGAAATCGTCGGCGAAATTGTTTTAATTCAGCTCGGTTTCAGATTGAGTTACCTTTCGATAAACGAAGTTGGTGCATAAAGGACCAACGTTTTCTTCGCGTCCTTGTTTGATCCTTTCGCGTGCAGGATTTTTGCGCGAACAGACAAAGGCTGGTCCCGCGAAAAGAGATGTAATCAGTAGTTCGGCGGAGAAACGTCGCAAGCAGCCCGGAACGTTTTCCCTGAATTGCACCGGGGGTGAGCAACGTTGGCTGCTGGGAACATTCTTAGTATTCATTAACGACGCGAGGGTTTCTCCGAGGGTCCGGGGTCCGCTTTGTTCGCCCGGAGGGTTTCGGACACATAAGAGCGGCGTTTGTACGTCAGAATAACGGATGACTCTGCTCGGTAATCCGTTCGGGCTCGTCCCTGCCAGCCGATGACAAGGCAATGCCAGAAAGACTCTGCAAGGGATAGAGAGGCGAAAGAGAATCGTCAGAGAGAGAGAGAGAGAGAGAGAGAGAGAGAGAGAGAGAGAGAGAGAGAAGCGAGGAGGCCAGAAGAAGAGCCGAGCTCTCACGGGTCATTGGTTTTCGCGAGAGTGCCGACCTAACGCGCGGATTATTGTTGCGCACGTGTTCGTTTCACGAACAAATTGCCTCCTAACGAATCCGCTCGACTCAAACCGAAGCTCTTGTCGTCGCCTCTCCGATTCGATCCGACTAATTACCTTACAACGATCGGAGTGAAAAAATCATTAGCAAAATGTTCTCGAACTTCGATCAACTAGAGACTACTGACAACGAATTGAAAATTGCGAGTGAACCACGTCGGGTATTTTTATATGTCTACGCGTAGGAAATCAGCTCAACGGAAAGTGCAATTTATTAGAAATTTTATCGTGCCGACGAAGCGGTAAAAGTATTCTTGAAATACTTCTGCGAATAAAGTTGTTGCTTTATTGCATCCTGCACGGGTAAAACTTGCCATTCGCTAACGAGTTACATTTACTTCTCCTTCCAGACGGTACACCGTCCTCTTGCTACAATGTTTATTGCTTTCACGGTGTAGGTTGCTCTTTGAAATCACTTGTCACTTTAACAAACTTGGTATTAGAAAATACGCAAATTTCAGCTGTTAGACACCAGCGGTTGCACTACTATTTATTTTGTGATTATACTGACTAGAAAATCTTCATCGTTCAGAATTTCATAGAAAAAGAAAGACAGTTTACATTTATTGTATGCCTATGTTCTCTCCAATGGATATATATATCAAGTACAACAAAATAGAATTATAATTCGGTTTAAAGAAAATTAATGACATACGTATTCATTAGACTCTGTTCAGAATCTTCATCACGAGTCTGACTCGATATTGTAGGGCAAGGGGTTGAACATTCTGAACAGCCCAGAAATATAAGAGGACATTTGTAAAGGGTCACGTGGCGCTCCGGTTTCCATCATTTGGTGGACAATCACGCTCGTTTTCGGGTCCAGTCGACGAATCAATTAACCCGAATTCAACTGGTGTAACGATTCCGCAGCGGTGGGCGGAGATTTATCGCGTCCTCGGGCGAGCTGCAATTTTTCATTATTGATACATTGCCCGTGCAGCGCCGCGACAGAGTACAGGATGTTCCCTCCTCGGACAGGCCCGCGCGCCCGTAGGATAGATTTCGGGATCGTGTGGCCGTGTTGCTCCTTTTTCCCTGCGAACTCGCTGCCCCGGGCATTAATCACGAAAGTTTTCAAGGTTGCGCCCGGATTTCTGGCAGTCGAACCCCCGGCGGCCAGAGGAATCCGTAAAACCTTCCTCGGCTTCTAAAGACTCTTCTTTTCGCTGCTTCTCCGCATTAGCTCGCCCCCCGTCCCTTTGTTACATTTTTCTGATACACAGTTGTCTGAACTGTTAACCCATTTGCATCATAAGGAAATATCAAAAGAAGATCTTTATCACCAAACTTTTTTTAAATTAACATATATTTAACCCTCTACGGGCACGTGTAACTTTCAAGTCACATGCTGATATACGGACATTTTACCAAATAATTTCCAAGCCCACCTCGATCGATCCTTGAAAACAATTGTCCGAAAGATCCGCGATTTTTCATCGATTTTACTATTACACTCCTGTTTTAGTATTCCGAATTGAATTTAAAATTTCCGAAATGTACTAGGGTTCAGAAAGTTTTCCTGTTGCGAAGAAAATATGATTCACAAATTTATTATCAGAGCTCTTACCGCGCGTCTATTATTGTCTCGTAAAAATAGTTCCAATAGTTTTTAAGCATTGAATATTGAACAGCCAATATATAATCATGCTACGAAAAAAAAAACATCGTTCTGGCGCATGTAAATTCTTCCTCTGTTATTATCGTTCGCTTTCACGTGTCCACCGTTTATTCTTATCGGTGCTATTTATTCGCGCAGCGAATTAATAAGGGTCAAGCTAATTCCGGAGTGTATTGTGCAACGTTCGAACAATAATAGCTAGCGATGCTACGGCTAGTGTTTAGCGTTAGATTGTATGGCAAATTATCGCATTTGCGGTCGTGGGAAAATCTCGATTGAGATTATGCGACGCCGGCAGCCTTGACCGATTCGTAAATTGGTCGGAAGTTATTCCGGCTGTGATCGGTACTGTTATATAATTGACGGAATAATATTGTCGATATAGTTGACGGAGCGTTCTTCAAGTTTCCACAATTTAATTGAAGGAATAATATTGTGGATATGGTTGACGGAGCGTTCTTCAAGTTTCCACAATTTAATTGAAGGAATAATATTGTGCATATGGTTGACGGAGCGTTCTTCAAGTTTCCACAATTTAATTGAAGGAATAATATTGTGGATATGGTTGACGGAGCGTTCTTCAAGTTTCCACAATTTAATTGAAGGAATAATATTGTGGATATGGTTGACGGAACGTTCTTCAAGTTTCCACAATTTAATTGAAGGAATAATATTGTGGATATGGTTGACGGAACGTTCTTCAAGTTTCCACAATTTAATTGAAGGAATAATATTGTGGATATAGTTGAAGGAGCGTTCTTCAAGTTTCCACAATTTTGCGAACGTTCTTGAAAGTTGGAGGAATCCCACGATATTAAATGTAAAACAGTAATTGCGAAGAAAGTATAATTATAATAGTCCCTGAAGTCGAACCATTCAACTCCTCGAAATGACCCCTATAAAACTGCCCGAATAATTGCTCTTCGCTCTCCAACTCTCTCAAAACTCCGGCTGCGCTCTTCGATCGCTTCCAGTTCATTCATACCGGTGTGCAGGCTCGCACACGTCATTAAAAGCTCCGCGGTAGATTTCGGTAGAAGTCTTTTCACCTGCTACAGAAATTCCCGTGAAAATGTTGGTCGACGAACCGGCCGTCGAAGAGCGCCGGCCGGTTTTCGATCGATAACGCACAGAGAGAGAGAGAGAGAGAACATCCAAGAATAATACGGTAAACAGGCTGAATAGCGTTCTACAATTTCTACGGATCGATTGACCAGCGATAGCATAAAATTTCAATGAATTGCAATAACATCGATAAACCCTGCCCTCCGGGGTGGGGGAAGGATGTCTGGCTCGAGCGCGGGATGGAAAACATGTGAAAACAACACGTTTATCGACCGATAAATACGTGTCCTCCATACCTGACCACCTGGTAATTTATAGTCGCTTACGCGGGGCCGAAATTAATTATCGGCTCCCTTCCCGGCTCGAACTTACCAATTCATTTCGCGTGCGCGCGCGTAACTAATTTAAAGCCGCGATTATTAATGGTCCACCGAAACACAATGTAATATTAATAACATTGATTCGGATCCGCGCTGCCCGCCGTACGCGCAAGCTCGCTCAATAATTCGAAAACAAAAAACTCGAAGAAAAAAAAAGACCGTTCGCGACATCTGTTCTGACATAGCGCCAAATGACATAGTGAGAAAGGACTGACATAGTGCCGGAGCGAAAATTAGAGTACACGCGACCGGCGATCGGCGATTACATGCTCGGACAACGATTTCATATTTCTCGCTTCCGGTATTAGAAATTCCTTTTTAGAAGAAAAGAGAATAGGTCGAACGAGGTCTTTAACGGGAAAATAGAGGCGTAGAGAACGGAACGGAAGACAACAGGTTTCACGCACGTCGGAACCCACTATAGACCTATAGAAATTGGAACAATCTCGGAATAAATTATGGAAATTGTTATGTTATACCTCCTACGGTAAGCCCATGTACAGACGGAATTGCTCATAAATACGTAATCGTCCGTGGACTATGGAAATAGAAAAAGATGCTAATCAGCTTATAATAATGTTAATATTATTTCACGATAGCTTATTTGTTATTCCGATGGGAAAAATGACTATAATGTAGGGCAAAGTCGTGGGAAAAATAATGTCTAATTATTTGTATTCGAATTGGAGATGTGCGGGAACTGTCTATGATAAATATCGTCAGACGCGTCGAATATGATGATATAAACGATTTTTTTATTTGAAGGTCAGATTAACGGTTATCTTCGTTATTATTTCACGATCGTTTTTCAAGTCGCGCCATGTATTTTTAACTTAGCGTTGTAGCTGATACTAAGACGAGTTCGAGGACCTCGATTTATCATGACCTTGGAGTGACCCTGAGTTCAGACGAGTTCCGTTATAAGTGGACTACGTATCTTTGTGCAAAATAAAATTTTTACACGTCAATTGCAATCTGTAGGAGCTGAGTAAAATTTTATTTTGTTTGTCAATAATTTTTACATGTTAATAAGTCGAACACACGATAATAAGTCGAAAATATAGAATAAACATTTTTCGTTTGGGGCTTAGTTTTCGAAAAAATCGACTTTGAAGATCTGTCAGGTTTGTGTGCTACAGTATATGCAGGAAGTAGATTTGGTTGGTCATGATCAGACGCGTCAGACAATTCCTATCGAATAGCATGCTGCATTTCAAACTCGATTTTCTCGATAACGAAACTCCGGATGAACAAGTTTTATTCTATATTTTCGACTTATTCTTTCATGTAGAATCACCCCCTTTTTTCGCTTGTACCACCAGTTACCAAACACCCTGTATAAAAAACATAAATGACGACTTCTGAAACGAAGCTGAACATTGTCACCAACAAGAGAGTCCGTCTGCAGTCCGAGCGATAAAGAAGCAATTACTGCGACGAACTTTGCAGTCTCGCGGACTAAATTACTTTGACTTTGCAGGACCTTCCTCGCAGCATGTACCGGCGGTGAAGGTGTCATTTTCGTCCAATTGCGATACGCCCACACGGGAGTCCTGATTCTTTCGAACCCGCGGATCACAGGCCCGGTGTTAACCGGATAAAGATACAAAAGGCTGGGAGTTGATCGAGCGTCGGGTACCCGAGGCGGATCGATTTTCCCGCGTATTCGAGGAGGGTTTTCGCGCGTCCCGTCGCCGGTCGGGCTTCCAGAGGCCGACGGACGACGGACTTTCTCGGGATCTTTTATCACGGCGTTTACACCGGAAAGGCCTCTCGGGGAAGGGCTTCTCGGAAGGTTGAATCTCGTACATGTGTTTCGGCCTCGTCGTATTCTCCGCTCCAACGAGCCTCTGGCTCACGCCGCCTCCTCCGCTCGGTGCACTCTGCGCCCTCTCTCTCCCTCTCTCTCTCTCTATCTCGGCGAGGTATTTGGGGCCTTGAGAATTTGGAGCTTTCAAAATTTGGAGCCTTGAGAATTCGGAGTTTTGGGAATTCGGGGCTTCTAGAATTTGGGGCCTTGAGAATTCAGAGCGTTGAAAATTAAGGAGCCTAAGAATTCGGAGCTTTAGGAATTTGTGGCTTTGAGAATTTGGAGCCTTGAGAATTTGGGGCCTTGAGAATTCGGAGCTTTGAAAATTAAGGAGCCTAAGAATTCGGAGCTTTAGGAATTTGTGGCTTTGAGAATTTGGAGCCTTGAGAATTTGGGGCCTTGAGAATTCGGAGCTTTGAAAATTAAGGAGCCTAAGAATTCGGAGCTTTAGGAATTTGTGGCTTTGAGAATTTGGGGCCTTCAGAATTCGGAGCTTTGAAAATTAAGGAGCCTAAGAATTCGGAGCTTTAGGAATTTGTGGCTTTGAGAATTTGGAGCCTTGAGAATTCGAAGCTTTGAGAATTCGGGGCTTCTAGAATTTGGGGCCTTGAGAATTCGGAGCTTTGAAAATTAAGGAGTCTAAGAATTCGGAGCTTTAGGAATTTGTGGCTTTGAGAATTTGGAGCCTTGAGAATTCGAAGCTTTGAAAATTAAGGAGCCTAAGAATTCGGAGCTTTAGGAATTTGTGGCTTTGAGAATTTGGAGCCTTGAGAATTCGAAGCTTTGAGAATTCGGGGCTTCTAGAATTTGGGGCCTTGAGAATTCGGAGCTTTGAAAATTAAGGAGTCTAAGAATTCGGAGCTTTAGGAATTTGTGGCTTTGAGAATTTGGAGCCTTGAGAATTTGGGGCCTTGAGAATTCGGAGCTTTGAAAATTAAGGAGCCTAAGAATTCGGAGCTTTAGGGATTTGTGGCTTTGAGAATTTGGAGCCTTGAGAATTTGGGGCCTTGAGAATTCGGAGCTTTGAAAATTAAGAAGCGTGAGAATTTGAAACTAGGAATTTGGAGCTTTGAGAATTTGGTGCTTTGAGAATATGAGGCTTTGATAATTTGGAGATTTTATCGAGTCATCATCTGTCCAGATGACACAGCTCTCTCTCTCTCTCTCTCTCTCTCTCTGTGTGTCTCACGTATCCTGCCACCTCCGGATAGTGGTATCCTTCCAATTACCGGATGCAAATATTGCCGGGGACGTTGCCTGAAAAGGCTCCCCGTCCGCGCACTCGAAGGCTTTTCTCCTGCTCGGTCTATCCTCCCGGCGATTACGCGGCAATTAACCGATTCGCTCGATTTCGCGATCCATCGCCGTCCGGGGCTCGTTCGGTCGAGTCTGCTCGTTTGCTCGCTCGATCAGGGTCATTAGTCCGCGCGATTTATTCTTAGCGCGGCGTCATCGTGGCTCGAATTCTTGGCACGGCCGGCCGAGATGATAAAACTTTCGATCCGCTTTCGGCGCTGATAAATCTGTTATATCGGCTCTGGACGGGGGGGAAGAGATCGGCTCTCCTCGGACGACCCGTCCCGTCGCCTCGTGGATTTTCGGCTCTCTCTCTCTCTCTCTGTCTCTGTCTCTCTCTCGCGAGCCGTGTGCCAGTGTTTCGTAATGGGCTTCGGCTTTCAGCGTTCCCGACTCAAATAATTTCTGTGCATTCTTGCGCGCGCGCGGAAAGGTCGCAGCGCGCCGCGGCAAGGCCGTTTTGTCGCCGATCAACAGGACTTTTGTTCCACGATGCGGATAGAGAGAACCATTGTGTGCCTGCCCGGCTATTGTTCCCGATAGGTTTTTTCCTTTAATTGTGAACACGCATTGAAAAATCACGTTCGAGACCGACCACCTTTTCGTCGATGGTCCTGCCAACGCTGAATTCATTACATTTCCTGTTTGCGCGTACCGTGCAGTTACCGAAATATTCTGATTAAAAAGATTGGCAAAGTGTTCCCGACGTTTCTCGCTTGGAACGTGTGCCAGCATCGCTTGACTCGTGCACTAGTACGTCAACGTGTACGCGCATTTATCAGTTCGGTTCCAATGTTTATTGTGCGCGGGAATCGTGGTTACATCATTATCGCTCTAAGTAAATAAAACAGGCATCGGCGACGAAGAGTTTCTGATGATTACAATCACAAAATAGATGGTAGTGCAAGGGGTTAACAGTGTCTGGTAAATATCGCCTTAGAAAAATGGCAACCATAAATTTATTAACCCTTAGAACGAACACACGGCAATTTCGTGGAAAAATTCCTGGCACGGGTAAAATTACAAAAGGGACCACCATAAACAAACGGGAGACAAAAAAACTGGGGTGGTTTCGACCTTCCCCCGGCTGCGAGGCACGACGTTTATGGTTCTTCGCATATGGTTCGGGACCCGAGGGTGATTAAGAAAATCGCGATAAGGCGTAGGGTGGGGGAAACGAAAATCATCGTCAGTGTCGCGCCGACTCCCGTCCCGGAAGGATCAATTAGTAGTGTAGTGATAAATTGTGTCAGTGTCGGATTAAAGTGACTACATCGAGACACCATGGTGCTTGCGAACCACCCTAAGAGAGTCCTGAGTGCAACCGGAAACGGTGAGTCAACCCAGTGATCCTTTTTGATCGATTTCGATCGATTCTGATCGATAATTTTCGCTCGAGTACGACACTTCTCTCTGGTCTCGTTCGAAGGAAATAACTTTTTAAAGATTGCAAGAAACGGTTTGAATTTTTTGGTGATGTTAAAACGATTAATTTACTAAATAATGTACAAATAATTTCTTTCTTTAAATTGCTATTGGTCGTAATTGCGAAGAAAAAAGTAGAAGTGTCACACGATTTTTATGTTTCTTGTAAAAATTTCTCTATAGATAGTAGTGCAAGGGGTTAAGGCGCGTCCTCGAAGAGTGATTTTTCAATTTTCCCAGGGTCGCGGTCTATCGAGCGAGTTTCGTAACGCGGTATCGCGGAACAAAGAGCGCGGCGATATGATCGCGCAGCGACGCGGGATCGCGAAGCGGAGCGCATAAAGATTTCGAGAGAGACCAAGGTCTCCGGCGCGCGCGGTTGTTTGGAAAGTTTTCGAGCCGGCGAATTTACTCGGCAGCGTCGAGCAAATGTTAGCCCGTGGTGTGCTGTAACCGTTACGAACTACCGGTTTCTCGCGTAATAACGCGGAACGAAGGTTTAACTTTATCGCGAATCGATCCTAAACAGCAGCGGTGCGCGCGGGTACGGAGCCGCGTGCGGTTCCCTTATCGCGATGTCAAGTCCCGCGCGTAAGACACGGAACCTTATTCGGATCGTAAAACTGCCAACGATTCCGGAGACGGGGCGCAATCCGCGTGCGCTTGTGAAAAATTGGAGAATAAAATTTTAATACTCTCCGATTCCGTGAAAGAGTGAAGAGTGAAAGAGAAAGAGAGAGAAAGAGAGAGAGAGAGGGAGAGAAAGAGAGAGAGAGGGGGGGAGAGAGCTGTGTCATCTGGACAGATGATGACTCGATAAAATCTCCAAATTTTCAAAGCCTCATATTCTCAAAGCACTAAATTCTCAAAGCTCCAAATTCCTAAAGTTCCAAATTCTCAGGCTTCCTAATCTTCAAAGCTTCGAATTCTCAAAGCCCCAAATTCTCAAGGCCCCAAATTCTCAAGGCTCCAAATTCTCAAAGCCACAAATTTCTAAAGCTCCGAATTCTTAGGCTCCTTAATTTTCAAAGCTCCGAATTCTTAGGCTCCTTAATTTTCAAAGCTCCGAATTCTTAGGCTCCTTAATTTTCAAAGCTCCGAATTCTTAGGCTCCTTAATTTTCAAAGCTCCGAATTCTCAAGGCCCCAAATTCTCAAGGCTCCAAATTCTCAAAACCACAAATTCCTAAAGCTCCGAATTCTTAGGCTCCTGAATTTTCAATGCTCCGAATTCTCAAGGCCCCAAATTCTAGAAGTCCCGAATTCCCAAAGCTCCGAATTCTCAAAGCACCAAATTCTCAAAGCTCCAAATTCCTAAAGTTCCAAATTCTCTGGCTTCCTAATTTTCAAAGCTCCGAATTCTCAAAGCCCCAAATTCTCAAGGCTCCAAATTCTCAAAGCCACAAATTCCTAAAGCTCCGAATTCTTAGGCTCCTTAATTTTCAAAGCTCCGAATTCTCAAAGCCCCAAATTCTCAAGGCTCCAAATTCTCAAAGCCACAAATTCCTAAAGCTCCGAATTCTTAGGCTCCTTAATTTTCAAAGCTCCGAATTCTCAAGGCCCAAAATTCTAGAAGCCCCGAATTCCCAAAGCTCCGAATTCTCAAGGCCCCAAATTTTGAAAGCTCCAAATTCTCAAGGCCCCAAATACCTCGCCGAGGTAGAGAGAGGGGGGAGGAGGGGAGAGAATATGCGAGTCTTTCATCCGGCGCCGCGGGCGTGCACGGAATTCATATTGTGCCCGTTATTTTCGCGATACTCGTGTTCCCGGTAATGCTAACATTAGTTGAGACACGTATCAAAAGCGTTCTGTGTATCACGGACGGCGAATCACCGTAGGAATCGTGCCGGGAAATCGTTGGAACGCGGCCAATCCACCGCGTCGGCCCTTTTAGAAGCGAATCCGTCGCGTGCTACGGAAATCGATAGACACTCCGCTCTTCCCGGGCCAAACATTGATTTCGTCTCATTCGTGTAATTTGCTTCGCTACGGGTAAACGCGCCGCGCCACACCGCGCGACTCGACGCGACGCGACGCGAGATACGCCTCGTCGAGCGCTTCCTCTCGATCTCTCCCTCCCTCGGCAAAATTCTCTTCCCCTTTATACCCGATCGTTCGCCCGCACGGCTAGAGCAGAAACGAATATTGCATTCCCTTTCTATAGTTTGCCGCGCTCGCCTCCGCTCTGGCACGATTACACAGAACGGCTAGATCCTATTCCGACCACCTACAGCCGTTGTTCAAAGTTCTATTCTCGCTAGAGAAAATAAAATGTCTGCCTAATGCGCGGCACGGCAAAAATCCAGTCTATTTTTATAGCCGCTCTGCACCAAATGAAATATTTTCGGAAGCGCTTATAGGAAATTCCGCGAATCGCTGGCTCGCGAAAAATTCTCGGCCTTGACAGTTTATTAGAAACTGTAACGCTCGCGTGTTGGTTACAAATACTCGCCTCCCTCTGACTCGTGAAAATCCGGAATAAATCCTCTTCAAAATTAACCAATTCTCAAACACACTTATTTCGAGATCTATTTTAATTTCAAACAACAAGAGGTACACTCCGGATACGTATACTCGGGGATTATTTGTAAAATGTTGTAAATAGGCTAGTACAGTTACCCATGGCAATACAGTTGAATTATTTAAGAAAAAAATTTGTGGGCTTGACAGATTATTAGAAACAGTAACGCTCGCATGTTGGTTACAAATACTCGCCTCCCTCTGACTCGTAAAAATCCGCAATAAATCATGCGATCCTCTTAAAAATTAACGAATTCTCAGAGACACTTATTTCTAAATCTATTTTAATTTCTACAAGAAGAGGTACTCTGGTCGAATTATTTTCTAGCGAGTTCCGAAGCGAAAAGGGCCACGTCGGACCGCAAAAGGTTAATCGATTCGGAAAGCCCGCAGGTTTTCGGAATTCCGTTTCGCACCTGGAGGATCGAGCATTCTTGTTCGTTATCTTCTACTGAGCATCGTTGAAGCTTGTACCCCGGCGACCGGTGTCCCGATAAATCCGTTTCCCCCGGTAGAGCGTGTCGCGCACCTATAGAGAGAGGGGCAGAGTACTGTTACGACGAGATTCCATCGCGGCGCGGAGAGTTCGTCGACGCGAGCGAGCGTAATTTCACGGTGAAAAGTCGCGGGACAGGCGGAGGAACGCCGGAGAAGTTGGACCAGTCGGCTAGCTGGCCGGCGAAGCTCTCGTAGAAGGGGAAACGGAACTCGGCAGAAGTCGGTCGTAACGACAAATCATAGAGCCGAGCCGGTGCTTATCCTCGGACTGGTCAGCCAGCGGGTCTGTGGCACACAGCCGCCGGCGTAAACGCGGTTCGCCGCACTCGAGGATGCCACCCGGATCACCCGGAGAAAGAGACACTCCAACACCTAACTCTGATCCGTGTAGGCGAATCCGGTGATCTCGTCTCTACGCGCCGTGACTCGGTCAAAAACATTGCAACGTCTTAATCATTCCCACGTCTTGTTGGTGTGCAAAGATTGCCACTTCCATAACCGGAAGCCTAGTCATTTTCCAGAAGTACATGACTACAATGTACTTTATGTTCGCCTTATCGAGCTCTCTTTATTCGATTCTCTCTTTCGATGCGCTCCAAGATAATGTGAGCAAATTTAGAAGGAAATATTATCTTTAACTTTTTTTAAGTGATTCAAGTCTTAAATTGGAGAGACTTAACGTATAAACATAATAGGACATGACGATAACACTTGTTTCACGAAAATATGGAAAATTGACCTTGTTATTTGTATTTATGTTTGTTTTATTTTACAATAATCCTCTCAACTCATTTACATCATATGAAAGGAAGGCTTTTATCGTCAAACTTTTTTTTAATTATATTTAAGTACAAAAATGACCCATAGAGGGTTAATCGTATCAAATTTTATTAGGATCTGTAAAATGCTAGAAAGTTGGAGGACTACTCGATATCATACATATAATCTTTTTCAATTTTTATTTTATTAAATAACTTACATTGATTTGATGGAATTTTTGAGGTTTCTAGCTTGGCAGTCGAAGTGTTAACACTGTACACGCAACATCGTAGAATTCCACTAGATATTTCAATAAAGTCTAACACATCTCTTGGTAATTTATCACGAAGAGATCAGCGAATTTACTAATTAGTGGTACCAGCGCAGGGAAACGATTTTGAAAGTCCGCTTCTCGCTCGTCGTTCGATGATAGCTCGAGTAGCCTAACAACCTCGGTTCTAATGCTCGATCAGAGCCGCGGAATGGATCGCAACAATTTTAATTATCGAACCACCACGGCTCAGGAACATGCAACTTTCACTGACGTTCGTTAGCCTAGCCATCGGTTCGTCACGGAGATGATTTTCAAGGATAAGATCGTGTATTCCACGGAGAATCGTTATCGCGGCTCGTTTCACCGCCTCCGGGGGTTTCTGGATTTTTCAGCGGATGGGTTATCAGGGTTTCGAAAAATTCCGAGACGCTGCTGGGCTCTCCGGCGGGCAGGCAAATTGCTCGAAAATTTGGCGAGGGGGAGAAAAGTTGGAAGAATGTCGATGATTAACTGGCCGGGGATCCGAGTGTGGGAGCATCCGCGCTCACCCGCTGGAGAACGGGAAGGCGAAGAGAATCAGCCGACCATTCCGGGCATACTTTACGTCCGGCTTGATTTGCGACGAGCCCACGATATTAATAGCTGATTCGAGGCGGGAATTGGAGCGAGCATTGCCAGCCTGCCGGTTGGATCGCGCTTGGATCGTGCTTGGATCGTGTGCTCTAGCTCGCTGTCCTACCCAGTCGGTTTGCTCCCTGCCAGCTCGCGTCATCCTTTGCTTGTTTACATCGTTCTTTTCCACGCCGGCCACGCCACCCCTTCATTGTTTAGCCATGCCATCTGCAAATCGCACCTGCGCTTCTCCCCTCCAGAACACTTTTCCTTCCGCCAACTAAAATTCCACCGAACCAACAATTTTTCTAGACTCGCGTTGTTCATCGAGTCGTTCTTTATTCGAATATGAAACGGGACTCTATAGTTTGGCCAAGTCTGTTAGCCTCTGTAGGGAAAGGGGCACAATTCGACAATTCAATTTTAATCGATTGTAATAATTAGATCTTTATGCACGTATAACAAAATCGAGTAGATCAAATTTGAAATTGTAGGAAAATTTAGACAATTTCAAATGTCAATATATTTACCATTTCTCGTCTATTAAAACTAGCAAGCGAAGAAATAACATTCCACTTGGTTTCTATTTCTTGAAATCGATGCAGACAACTTTTATTTTGTATAAAGATCCACAGTCTGGTAATAAGTCTCTAGAACAATTTCCTGGAACTCCAATTTTCTAGATCTGGTCAGCCCAATTTACTTCTGTAGGGAAAGATGGACAATTCAACTTTAATCAATAGTAATAAGTCTCCAGAACAATTTCCTGGAACTCTGATTTTCTATATCTAGTCAGCTTAATTTACTTCTGTAGGGAAAGATGGACAATTCAACAGTTTGAAAATTCAATTTTAATCAATTATGATAAGTCTCCAGAACAATTTTCTAGAACTCCAATTTTCTAGATCTGGTCAAACTAATTTACTTCTGTAGGGAAAGATGGACAATTCAACAGTTTGAAAATTCAATTTTAATCAATTATGATAAGTCTCCAGAACAATTTTCTAGAACTCCAATTTTCTAGATCTGGTCAAACTAATTTACTTCTTTAGGGAAAGATGGACAATTCAACTTTAATCAATTGTAATAAGTCTCCAAAACAATTTCCTAGAACTCTGATTTTCTATATCTAGTCAGCTTAATTTACTTCTGTAGGGAGAGATGGACAATTCAACAGTTTGAAAATTCAATTTTAATCAATTATGATAAGTCTCCAGAACAATTTTCTAGAACTCTGATTTTCTAGATCTAGTCAGCTTAATTTTCCTTCTGTAGGGAAAGATGGACAATTCAACGATTCAATTTTAATCAATCGTAATAAGTAGACAGCGGACCTTCATGCAAAATAAAAATTTTCTACCAAAATTGCAACAAACTGGAACGAAATAGAAATTTATTTTCTTTCCTAATATGTTTAATAGGTTGAAAATAATATGACAGTGTTTCTGAATTTTTCTAATGTTCTCACTGTTTTGAATTACACCTACTCATTTTTGTAATAAATGCATAAAATCCGCTGTCTAGTGATAAGTCTCCAGAAGAATTTCCCAAAAGCCCGATTTTCTAGATCCAGTCAGCTCAATTTAAGAGAGTTGTGTCGAAGCTTGTTAGCATGTTCGAACTGCTCGTTATTTTCTGGAAAGTGTGGCACACGTCGGCCGGATCCTTCAGGTGCACGCACACCCGGTCGCATCGGTTCGCATTTATTCAGCGGCTGCCGGCTACTTCGCCCTTCGTTACGCTGCGCCCAGCCCCTTCTAGCTGCATCGCGTTGCACTTCATTGCACCGGGCTTCTAACCAGTGTTACACGGCATGCTTGGTCCTCCTCCGTTTCCGCTAACGACCACCGTCGCCCTCTCAAAAGCGACGTTTCTCACCCTTCGAAGTTGCATTCGCAAGCGAAGTCGAGCACGCCTTTCGCCACGCTCCGAACTTCGAAACCTCCCCTACCCCCCGCCCCTAACCTAGCTTCTTTTTTATTCTGTTAACGACTACGGACGGCTTCGTTATTCCGCCCCTTCCTGATCTTGTACTCCATTTGTTGACTAAATTCCCGTGGCGGCGCTTTAAACATTTAAACGTTGTATGTGGATATCGGATCAGTTTCGTATGAGTAAAATGTTTACCCTTTGCACTCGGCGCTATTTTCATTCTAAAACTAAATTTTTCTCCCGTCTTAGAATATTTTCATTTTATTCATACGAAACTGATCCGATTTCCACATATAATATTTAAATGTTTCGTAATCTATTGAATACAAATTTTGTAATGGAACAAATATTTTGTAATATTTTTTGTAATTTCTTTGAAATAGTGCAACAACGATTTCTAGTGGTGCTTCAGGGTCACCACTCGAGTGCTAAGGGTTAATATTCTAAGAGGGAAGAAAAATTTTGTTTTGGAATTAAAATATCGCCGAGTGCAAAGGGTTATTGCGACACTTTTGTCTGGACGGGCTTTGTTTCTGGTTTGAAAACGTGCAGTGGAAAAATCAAAATTGTTCTATGGTCAGGTGCGAAAGTAAAGTTTCGGGTGATGTTTAAGTGATATAAGATGAACGCGTTTCAGCGTGCGACGCGAGCTCCGCTCGGTTCCCGTTGGATCCGGCGCATACGTTTCTTCAGCACTTACGAAAATGAACGGGCGAAATTGTGCCGGCTACGCGGGAAACGTTAACGCGGTGATTCCGTAATATCTGCGGGAGAGCAGGTAGGAGGAGGACGAGGAGGAAGAGAGAGGTTCAGCTCTCTCCCTCTCTCCCTCTCTCTCTCTCTCTCTCTCTCTGCCAACACAGTCGCCGGTGGTTTCCGTTCGGAGCGGCGAAATTGCCGGGGAACAACGTAGACGCGGTAAACTGCATCTGCGGTTTTACGGAATTGCTCGTGGATCATTCGCGCAATGAAAAGTTCCAGCCGTAATCCCGTGAGAATCGTAATGCTTATTCGCGACAAATTGAGCGGCCAGCGTGCACATTTCCGCGGGCGGTTTTAAAACCGGTGACGTAGGAAAGACAGAGAGAGAAAGCGAGAGAAAGCGCGCGCGCGCGAGAGAGAGAGAACATTGCACGAAGATGACGTTACCGATTTTTAAACGAGTAACGAGTTCTCCCGGCATTCGAGTGGGAATTCCGCTCGTCGGGGATCGGCGGAATTGAAGCGAACGCGGTATATCCGCGTCGAAATGTAGTCGGCAACGCTCTTATCGGCCCGACGACTTCGTAATCGTCGAGTCGAGGAGTTCAAGGTCTTGGGAGAGGATTGCCAAGTGGTCGTACGTACCACTTCCCGACGCCAGGATCGTAGCTTCCGCCGGAAATGACGTTAAGCCGAGGGCTGCTGGTCGACATTGGAAATCGATGGCCGTCGCGCTGACGGCCGAACCCTAGACAAAACGCGACGCCAATTCTTCGACGAACGACGACATCCGGACGCGCTTAGACACTGTTCTCCGTTAGATTCCTTCTCGGATTGACGTCTCCCGACACCATTTTACGCGTGACCGATGACCCCGTGATATTCTTCGATGCTATCCGGACTCGGAGCTTCGCTCGCGAACGGTAATGCTCCACGGGTCGATCGTTCTCCGAACTATTCGATTGCGAATCCATTTGCCCGCTGACCGGGAAAACGGATTGCCGCGCGTTATTTGTCCATGAATAGATTTCCCGATCGGCTTTCCCGCCCAAACTTTCCCGCCCCCCTCTTCAGCATTTTGTACTGTATTTTATCCCAACGCGGTGCCAATTTTCAATACATCTGAGAATTTCGTCCGCTGTACGATAATGGACAACAATAGATTTTTGCGTACAATAAAAATTGTCCGCATTGAAAGTGTAACTTTCAGGTCACATGCTAATATACGGACATGTTACCAAATAATTTCAGTTATTTCACAAGATGACGTACACGTCTTAATTACATAATGTCTCTGAGATAGCCAATAACAATATTGATAACGGTTAGCAGCACCATCAACTTGAAATATCAAAGTAAATGCCTTGAAAATTGTCTTCGAATAGAAACCAACGAAAGAAAATTCGGTCCATAGAGGATTAACAGTAAAAAATCGATTTGCAAACTCTTTCGTGTCTATTGTACGATTACCGTGATACGTTTACCCAAGGCCTAGGGTTCTCGGGTATGCAACAGTTCAACACTGGGTTCACGGGAATTCGGTGCACGATCCGTAGAACGGGAGCCGGCGTGCATGATCGATGAAAAGGATCGGTGGAGCTCGTGCCGTTGCGTAACAAAGTAATTTCACAGTTATGGTGGCCGCGGTAGAGGCCGGCCAGGCTCGTTCCCACCCAATTAGCCTTCCGTCGGATTAATCCGGTTCGATCGCATCTCCTCGGAACTCATTCGCGGTGTTCGCGTGAAATTAACTCACGATGACGCGGGGACGGTTCCGAGATCGGGATATCGCGTCGTCTCCGTGGACTGGAATCAATAGGGTATTCTGTGATCCTATTCTGTCCGGGACGGGGCGCTGGCACGTTGTGTGTGCCTGTGTGGATGGCGGGAGGCAGATCCGTGTGCGTCGGCTCGCTCGTGTGTACACGGCCGGCATCGCATCGGTGTCGTCGACTCGAGTTATCGGCCGACGATAATGGAGGCACATTATCTCTTGTTACTTTACCACGGTTGTTATTCGCCCTCGTGTATGTGGGTCACTCATTGTTCCTCGTCCCCGCGTTTCCACCTTGTCCGTTCCGCCGATGTTCCCTCGTGTCCCGACCCCCCTCGGGCTGTGTGTGTGTGGCCCGCAACACACACAGACACCGGTTTCTACTTTCTACGGTTCCCCCGCGTTCCTTTCCTCTGTCCGTCTCTGTCTCGGTCGCGTCTATCCGCGCTATCGGCCAAGTTTCGTGGCCCGTTTAGATGCGGTTTAGCTTAGGTATATATTTAGCTGCATTTGTGGAGCGGATGCTGTCGTTGGCCCGAGTCCAGCACCGGTCGCGGGGATTGCACAGAACGGCCGTAGACCGGCCCTCTCTCCGCACCTTTCTTCGCTTCACCTTCCGTTTCCCTTTGTCACGGGACCTCGCGACACCACGCACACACACGCACACACATACAGGGCCCTGCCCCATAGCTTCGACGTTCCCGTAACTCTTGTCGCCCGGCGATCCTCCACCCTCCCCGGTTCCACGCGCGTTCCGCGGTCCATTGTCCACCGTCTCTCTCTACCCACACGACGATGAAACTTAAGTGGTAACGGACGGAGATAATGCTTTTATCCGCTGTGCACGTGCTGGTCTTTTCCGCCCCTGCTTCGAACACCCGGGGATTTTCGTCCCGGAGGCTGCCCCGCGCTGATGGACAACGCAGACTGTCGCCATCGCTGCCACCGACATCCCAGATACCCCTATCGGTCAAGTTTCTCCGCCAGGTCATCTGCCGTGCGATTTCGAGGTGCTGCTAACCGGATTATTACAATGGATCGGGTTCTACCAGTTGTTCACACTAAACCTACCAACCACAAAACGTGTAAAACTGAAACGTCTTGTAGAGGGGAGAAGACTGAATTTATTTAAATTTAAATTTTTTAATTTCCCATAAAAGAACCAAGCATTAACAGTATTTGGTAAATATTGTCTTATAGAAGTGGCAACCCTAAGTTTTTTGAGATTTTCCACAATTTTCCATATGTGAATTTTCATAGTTCCAATAATTGTGGAAAATAGAACCGGTCATTTGACCGTGGTAGGTTTAGTGTTAATACTAGTAGAATCTGTGGCAGGAAGTATGATATCTATCGCGTGATACGTCACACCTTTCGTAACTGTTAACACTAAACCTACCAAGCACAAAACATTTAAAACTGAAACGTCTTATAGAGAGGAGAAGACTGAATTCATTTAAATTAAAATCTTTTAATTTCCCATACAAAAACCAAGCATTAACAGTATTTGGTAAATATTGCCTTATAGAAGTGGCAACCATAAGTTTATTGAGATTGTCCACAATTTTCCATATGTGAATTTTCATAGTTTCGATAATTGTGGAAAACAAAACCGGTCGTTTGACCGTGGTAGGTTTAGTGTTAATACTAGTGGAATCTGTGGCAGGGAGTATGATATCTATCGCGTGATACGTCACCCCTTTCGTAACTGTCAACACTGAACCTACCAAGCACAAAACATTTAAAAATGAAACGTCTTATAGAGAGGAGAAAACTGAATTTATTTAAATTCAAATTTTTTAATTTCCCATACAAAAACCAAGCATTAACAGTATTTGGTATATATTGCCTTATAGGAGTAGCAACCCTAAGTTTATTGAGATTGTCCACAATTTTCCATATGTGAATTTTCATAGTTTCGATAATTGTGGAAAACAAAACCGGTCGTTTGACCGTGGTAGGTTTAGTGTTAATACTAGTGGAATCTGTGGCAGGGAGTATGATATCTATAGCATGATACGTCACCCCTTTCGTAACTGTCAACACTGAACCTACCAAGCACAAAACATGTAAAACTGAAACGTCTCATAGAGGGGAGAAGACTGAATTTATTTAAATTTAAATTTTTTAATTTCCCATAAAAGAACCAAGCATTAACAGTATTTGGTAAATATTGCCTTATAGAAGTGGCAACCATAAGTTTATTGAGATTGTCCACGATTTTCCATATGTGAATTTTCATAGTTTCAATAATTGTGGAAAATAGAACCGGTCATTTCACCGTGGTAGGTTTAGTGTTAAAACTAGTGGAATCTGTGGCAGGTCATCGCGTGATAGGTCACCCCTCTCGCAACCTCGATTTTTCCACTCATTCTCGGTCCCGTTACAAGCAACTAGCGAGGCTCTACCGTAATACAGTAGCAATGGAATTCGCGAGCCCGCGTCTTCCCACGTTTTCGCTGAAAGATACTTCGAACCGTGGAAAATCGTTTGTCGAGGATCTACGGTGTAAAGTCTTGTCACCGCAGGCTGCATATGCGCTCAACGCAGAAAAGACATCAACCGTAGGATCAATTGAAGGAATTTACCTCGCCACGTTTGGCAACCAGACATTCTCCTACGCCAGAGAAATTGCTGTGCCTAAAACCAGTGACAGTTTCCAGACTTTTAGCTCGTAAATCGTCGTCGCAACTGCGACTTTCACTTTCTCACTTTGGTGTGACCGGAGTTTTCTCACGTCTCAATATTCGCATTCTATGAGTCTCTTAATCAGCATTTCCGTGGACAACCGCGGACGGCTCTTTCAGTGCCGTATCGCGAACACGAAATGCGAGATTATGTCAAGTGGCTTACACTGAGCGTAGCTGCGTGTTTCAGGTGACGTTGAAAAAGGCGGAACATGAATATCGGCAATATCCTCTTGTATCATTCTCGAACACGTAGAAAGCCACCTTTGTGTATGGCCGGGTCCAAAAATGTTACCGACAGCTTAGATAAAAATTTGATTGGGCGAACAAACTCGTATTCATCGGATCTGAATATAGAAATCCTTTATCACTAGGTTTATGGAGCACTAAAAGTGACGATTTTACGTTACCTCATAAAAATACCAAGACTGCGTCTACCCAAATTTTTAGCCATTTTCTAAATAATATGCACCCAAGAATAGGATAGGTATATCAATCTTGAACACGCAGGAAGCTACCTTTGTGTTTAAATAAAAATTTGTTTGGACGAGCAAACTCTTGTTCATCGGATCTGAAGGTAGAAATCCTTTATCACTAGGTTTATGGAGCACTAAAAGTGGCTATTTTAACACTTTATCTACCGGAAATCTATTAATAGGCTTCTCAATAATTGTGATGTTTAAAATGGAAGCTTAAAATCTTCTTTTATACAATAATCCCGAAGGAGATTATTCGATTCTTTTGTTGAGGGTAAATTGTTGATTTATGATTAAAGTTGCTGTTGCTGTTAATGTTAAAGGATTCTTCTAAAAAATCCTCAGCCATGGACCGTAGACTTTTTAAATAATCACCGGTAGATAATGTGTTAAATTACTTTATAAAAATAAGAAGCCTGCGTCTCTCCAAACTTTTAGCCATCTTTAAAATTACATACACCTTGAACAATTCCCCATGCATCTCTGAAATTTCAATAATCCTAAATTAAAAATATACTCGCTCCGGAAATAAATCTTCCACGCGTCCCCGTGAACCCAGTATAATTTATTAGGCGTAAAATGAATCAAAATTGGTACCCTAGCAGCACTTTACCTTGGACCAACAATGCACGCGACTGGATAAAACGACGTGTCACGAAGCTACCTGGAAACTCGAACCGATAGATCCTCGAGATCGAGGATTTACATCCCGATCAGCGTGTTCGACTTCCGTGCGTATCCGGCGATCGTCGCATATCCCAGGTCAATCGACATGGCTGCGCGCGCCAAACCGCCGGGTCCCCATTTGTTCGCATTCGGAGTTTCGAGCGCGGGATCAAAGCGGAGAGATCAAAGTTAGGGGATTCAGCCGCGCGAGATCGGTCATTTGAATCCGTGGAACGCGACGAGCCGCATTCACGGAGCGGCTCCGTACCGGCTGGAATTAGATTCGGCAGGCTCGACGATACTCGGTTCCATTAGCGATTGCAGTTTTATTAATTCGCCTGTAATATCCCCGTGCGAGCGGCGGCGCATTTGGCTCGCCGATAACAGCGAGCTTATCTCTGTATCTCGGTGCATCGATACCCCCGGCGCCGGCCGACGAGCGTCTTATCAGCATCTTATCATCGGAAACGGGTCCTGCGACGCCTGACACGGTTCTCGATCCTCTGCCAGACGGTTTCCGAGTATACAGAAATCGGCGTGCACCGCGAGCAGCAATGGCCGCGTTTCGTAATCGATCGGCATAAATCATCAGGAGAGAGAGAACGTCGTCGTCGTCCGGTTTCGAACGCGTCCGCGAGGTCGACGAGTTGTTTCGCGGTCGTTGGTATTTCGGTGCTCTGTCTGTCTGTTATTTCTCCTTCGTTAACCCCTTGCACTACGATTTATTTCACGGTTTTAGTGATTAGAAGTTTTTTGTAATTTGTAATTTCCTAGAAAAGGGGAAAAATTTATATCTATTGTATGCCTATATGTTCTCCAATAGCTGAACATTAATGAAACCAAAATAGAATTTTATTTCGGTTTAAGGGAAATTAACCCTTTGCACTCGAAGCTATTTCAACTCAACAACGAAACATTTCTTTCGACCTAGAATATTTCCCTTCTATAGATATTTTTTCATGTTATAAATTCGAAAATGGTGCAATTTACTCATACAGTACTGAAGTTTCTAGTAATTTATTGTATACAAACTAATAATATAACAATATAAAAAATATTTTGAATAGTGATACAGCAATTTTTAGTGGCACCTTACAGTCGCCATTAGAGTGCTAAGGGTTAATAAGAAAGATATTTTTATCAGACCCTGTTCAGAATCTTCATCACGAGTCTGGTTCGATATTGTAGGGCAAGGGGTTAACCCTGCTGCTCGTCCTATAGTTCGTGAAAGTTCATTATAGTCCAAAAAATATGAAATCGCCAGCTTCTTCGTTGATTTTTAACCTCGTACAGCCTCGACAATGCAACTATACCGTCGGAGACTATCGAGTTGAATTACTATTACTAGACTGCGGATCTTTATGCATTCACGGCTTCGGAAAATTTTTAAGAACTGCTATAGTATAAAATTTCTCAGAACGAATTTCTCAGACCTTACGTACAGTCAATACTTCCGGATAAACATGACAAATGTTTCTTGTAGCTATTGCGCCATTGCTACCCGTTCGAAATTAGTATACAATGCCGAATGTGCAACTTTTCTGGATTTGAATCGGTCATTTCGAACATAGTCTCTAAAAACACGATATTTTTGTACGAAACCTGCAGCCATGTACTGAATAACGTAGGCGTGCGAAGTTAGCTGTTGTTATCAGTGAAATATTGACTTGAGCAAAAACGACATTACTTTCCGGTCCCCCTAATATTATTCCCACAACGGGTATAAAGACCGTTCAATTTAATTTTTGACAATACAAATGATTTTCATGTTGTGGTGTATGATTTTAAAATAATCATTGTTCCCACAACGGAATACCATTTGAATTGCGTAAACTCGCGTGCAAGCGAGTCTCGCGAAAGCTTGAAATCTGATTTTGTCTCCGAACCTGCTCCGGCGACTCGGTCTTCAAGTCGCTCGCAGCTTCGACGTGCCTTTCCTCTGGCTTTTTTATTTTTTCCGAGCTTCATCGAGGGATTCGAAGGGGAGAATTAGAGGAAGGGAGACAGTCGAGCAGAGGGTGGGGTGGAAGGGAGGAAGGGAAAGAACTGCGCGAGGAGAGAGAGCTGCGTTTCTGGTTGACCATGAGTACAGTCGGCCATAATCTGCAGGTAGATCCAGCGCGAGAGAACGTCTTTGCCATCGTCCCCTCTCGCTCCTCGAGTATTTTTCTCTCTCTCTCCGTTTCTCTCCTCTATCTGTTCGAATCGTCTTGCCCCGTACTTTGTACCATCTTCTCGGAGTCCCCGTCCTTCTCCGTCGTTCGGCTGACGAAGCAACGCAGTCGGTGTTGCCGTAGCACGCGGGCCACCGCCGCTCGATATAGCGGCACGAAAAAAGGATCAGATTAGAATCCTCCGGAGAGAACATAAATCTACGCTTGGCAATCCCAGCGACGTTCGTCGGTGGCGTCGTTTTCGTCGTGCTCGCCCGTCGGACCGGGCCGATCCCGGCCCGACTCTTGTCCGGCCTGGCCCGGCCCGAGACCGCTTCCCCGGCAGCGCCCACGTACATATCGCGCAGCAACCAGCGAAATTACGTCACTGCCCGATTCGTTATCGACTCGCCGCCGCCGGTTCGTTACATTGTGCCCGGAACCATAGTCGTTAGAGGATGATCGCTGCGACCATCTTATGCACCGCGATGTCCCTCCAAATGCACCCGGAAACCGCGATTAAGAAACACCGCGCCTAACGAACCCGCCTGATTGGCCGTGGCTAATAAATCACCCAGGAACGATTATGGGTTTCGCCGTTCCGCGGTTCTTTCGATGATAAATAATAATATTTTTGTAATCGTACATTGAGATTGAACGAAATTTTGCAATCCACTTTTTCAAGCTCGTCGAGTGCACGCGCACTTGAACTTCGCTTCGACGCGTAGCGGAGTAGATCAGCTGTCTTCGTGTTCGTAAATCTTTTCCGACGTTTACAAACGCATCGGACGGTGTTTCAATGCTTCTCTAAGCACGCACGACTTCGGTTTAGATAAAGCTTAGAGTCTGCTGAATCGAAGCACGATCAAGTGCACGTGTACTCTATAAACAAAGTTTTCTCTGAAACCCAGACGCCCGTCGATAAATTTCTATCGAACCTTCTCGTGCGAAATTTTCCTCGGAACGATTTCCACTAATCTTGGAAGCCGTGAACATATATTCTCATTTGTTGGAAAAGATTTGCGAGAGAACCCGCTGCTTAAGGCTCAAAAAATTATTTTAAAAACATTATTCATTTCTCGGCCTAAAGTATTGTTCCAGGCTGTAACAAGATCCGAACAAGTTCCCAGACACTTATCAAAGTCTCTGATTTAACGTACATACGGGTGTTAGTGAAAAGAAATGTATAATCAATTTTCCAATGAAAATAAGAATTCAAAGGAGGAAATTAAAAAACATGTTCCTGGCCCCTATCAACAATGCCGGCGGAAAACAACTAGCGTTTCGCGAAGTTATTGGAACAACAAAGAATCGATGCGAACGATAACAAGAGGCGGGAATAAAAAGTGCACGGGCGAAAAAAGGATTTTCTTACGACTTTCGTGGCCGAGATAGGATTCAGCAACGAACGCAGAGAGAGCTGCGAGCAATCAAAACAGCCCCGGATTAAAAATACAGCTCGGTACGTGCATGAAAAGCGTAAACTCGGCGGGCGCTCGTTAAAAACGCGAGTTTACGTTCCCGTGTATCGCCTTGGCTCGACCCACGATTATCGAAGCGACGCTATAAATAATCCAGCCCGCGATTACAAAGGTTAGCGGGCGCGTAGAGCTCCGGAGTACACTCGATCCGGGACCGTCGCCATGTACAGATCTATTTCGTCGGGAACAATATTCCCCGGGGAGCCGTTGCACCGCGCAGACTCGCGCAACTTTGATGAAACAACTGAGATCTCGCCGGATTAACTTTTTAATTCTTTCTTCGATTCATTCGGTTTGGATTTGCTCTGATATTCCGCCTCTTCGCTTTTTTCCTGAAAATCTAATCGATTATTCTCATTTCGATTCTAACGAGCGATTAATATTCTTCAAGTTTGTAGAATGTCTTCCTAATGAACATTTGTGAAACAGCAGACCTCTGCCAAACGATTTTGTTAGGATTAAATCATTCCTCACTTTTTTCCTGAAAATCTAATCGATTATTCTCATTTCGATTCTAACGAGCGATTAATATTCTTCAAGTTTGTAGAATGTCTTCCTAATGAACATTTGTGAAACAGCAGACCTCTGCCAAACGATTTTGTTAAAATTAAATCATTCCTCACTTTTTTCCTGAAAATCTAATCGATTATTATTGTCATTTAAATTCTAACGAACGATTACTATTGTTCAAGTTTGTAGAATGTCTTCCTAATGAACATTTGTGAAACATCAGACCTCTGCCAAGCGATTTTGTTTGGATTAAATTACTTATGCTATGTAAATGTAATTCTAACTACTATTGCGTAAATAGTCATCATAATGCAAATTAAGTCTCCGGTTATGAAACGAACCGTCCATAATAACAGAACTAATTACACGGCGCTCATTGTTTGCTGCGTCAGCAATTCGCTATTCTATAAATTCGATACCGCATAGTGTTTGCGGAAGATAGCAGAATGCTGTCCGCTGCGGAATGCTGATTACGTCTCTTTTCACTCTACGCTCTTGATCTTAGAGTTTGTTTGTGTTCTTGATGCTGTACTTTTCTTTTTTATCGGCACCTAATAAAATCATTTCAGCAAGTCATCGTTCAACATCGAGCGTGATGATGGAATAAACTTTGCTTCCATTTGAAAAACAGATGGTAGGTCAGTAAATAGAACCTCATACATATTGATTCATAAAATACGATACAACTTTGCCGAGCAAGCTACTCACAGAATCTCATGATCGAGTTAGCCAAGAAAATGGGAAAATTTTCTCGAGAAAGTTGACTCAATGTTACAAACGTTCCACTTGAGATTAAAAAAGAAAGAAAGAATACGAAACAAAATTATTTTGGTAGGTCTAAGGTAGATTATAAGATAGGTTAAATTAGGATAAGGAAAGAAGAAGGATTTGTAACCTCGAGGGGAACAAAATAAACGAATTGAATTGAAACAAAATTATTTAAAGATTCAGTAAATTATTTTAGTGTCCCTGAGCGTTTCAAATTTAGGCTCAGAACCACAGAATCTCATCAAATTTCTCATCAAATTTTCTCGAGAAAGTTGACTCAATATTACAAACGTTCGACTTGAGATTACAAAAGAAAGAAAGAATACGAATCAAAATGATTTAAAGATTCAGTAAACTATTTTAGAGTGTCCCTGAACGTTTCAAATTTAACGAACCGATTCCTCTGCTACAGTTTCATGGCTGACTCTCTGAACTTTCACGCAATACGGAACTTCGTTCGAGTGGCGTTTTCCTCTTCCCGCAGCTCAGTATGACAGGCGATTACTATTGACAGAGGAATTTTTCAGTAACGCTAAATTCGTAGTCCTTTCTAAATTGTTTAACAGTCAGTTTTAGGATGTAGTATTCTCGAAAGACGCGATCGGAAGCGGGGTTACGTTGGTACGCAGTCGGCGAAGTGTCGGTTGCGAAACGAGCGCGGTTGCGACGATGAAACACAGCGGCGTGTCAGCGTATGATATACCGGTCGGGCGGCTGGCTGGGCTGTCGGCCGGGATGTCAAGGCCGCATACATTTACATGGAAATACACACGGTGTACGAGCCGATCGCGCGACTTCGCGCCTGCTCGATTCGTTCTTGTCCGCAAACTTGACGATCCGTCTTACACGAATACAGTTCACGGATACACGTATCTTCGTAACTGTCTAGTCTAGAGCGACAGTTCTAGCTACATTCTTTGAAGCGTGCCGACAGTATTGAAAAATTCTGCTTCTCTTTCTTTTTTCCTGGAGATAGAATTTTGCGACAGTTACCGAGACAATAGAAAAGTTTTCTAGGAAAAAGAGATGCTTCGTTATTGCTGGAAATATTCGTGTCAGTGAATCGCTGATCGGCCTATGTGGACTCGAAATGGACTTTCCTTAACAATAATAAATATTAACCCGTTTGCATCATTAGCGCATATATACGCTCAATCTTCCTGGTCACTATCATTATTCGTTAGCTAAAAAATAGAAATGGAGAGTCTTGTTGGAGATGAAAGTAGTAACTCAAATATGAAGTTCTTTTGCTTGTAGTCACCTTTGTACTTAAATATAATAAAAAATACGTTTGATGATAAAGGTTTCACATTTCCTTATGATGCAAATGGGTTAATGAACCCTGCCGGCACAAAGAAAAATGTGTGTAATATAATTTTCAGTCGATAATTATGACCACGTCGGGATGAAAAGCGTCGATAAAGTTGATCAAATTCAACTTCAACTCAAGAATTTAAGTCCGAAGCTGCGAGTTCAGTCCCTTCATGGTAGACTGGAATGACTTGGAAACGGTCGCAGGTGCACAGAAGTGTATCTCAAAGTTCATACGCACACACCAAGAGCCAAAATAGTTGTTCACCGAAATGCAATTACACCGGGATTATGACTTTTAGTTTGTCGGAGCGATACCGCGGCTTACTGTTTTCACTGTCGACGTGCCAGTTTCGAAAACCGCACAACTTTCCCCCGCAGATTTCAAACCACCGACGCAAAAGAAATATAAATCTGTGCGACTGTGAACCGAAGCTGTATGTACACGCTGCTGCTAGCAAATATTTGTTCGCTAGCAGACTATGCGCGGTTTCCTAGAGAAATAACTTGTGCCTTTAGCGTACCGCTTCTCGGAAAAATAAGTTCCGCACAATTTTCACTGTTCGTTCACAATATACATAAACCAAATATGTCAAAGGATGAGAGCATTGGTATATGTGGTTCGACAACTAATTTCTATTGGTGGGTCCGGTTCGACGTATGTGTATGGTTACATGGATGGAATTGTCATTGTTCGTAGAATTGTTTTCTCGCCGATCATGTTCTACGCAGGTCACTTTGTATGAAACAGCTCCGACGTGTTGGCTTTTTCAAGAAAAGTAAATTAAGAAAATTAAATATCGACTGCCGGGAACCTTGCCGACCCGAATTGTGGTATTTCATCGGAATATCGTTCGATCTATTTCACAAATATTTCCATCCGCCATAGGCATGCTTCCTAATGTATTAATTCCCGATTGTTCGCGTACATATTTCGATACTCCGACCTGGAACAAAAATAATCCGGGGCGATTGTTTTCCATTAATCGATCCCGCAAATACAGTCGAACCTTTATAATTCGAAAATCTCCGTTGCACCGTAATTTTGTTCAGCCCCCCTCCACTTCACCTTGAAAACATCCGCAAATACAAGTTCAAATCGAATTATTTGCCTCTCGTTTAGCCACGTTATTTCTCTGTATCTCGAACTTGGGGACCACTGCAAGTCAACTCTACCTCTATTAATCAATGGTTTATCGCAGCTGTCCCGAAATAGTACCTGCCGCATACTAATAATAGTCCAGATACAGAATAGGAAACTGCAATTTATGTTCTTTAAAATTGGTCCTACGATTCGTGCCACCAAATTGTGCTACAACTGTGTAGCTATCTCATTTTACTATCTTTATTTGTTTACGGACTGTTAGTTATGTCGAAAGTTTGCCATCGAAAAAATCCCTTGAAGGGATCACACGATCTCATGTGCCGAGAATTTCCCCACCGACGTATCAAAAGTGGGGGTAAATAGGGTCTCCACCCTGAGCACGAGTCGCGACGTCACTGTTTGGGTTGGACTAAAATATAGATTCCTGACGTCACTCTAACTATAGCATTTATCAAAATAAATAGTAGTGCAAGGGGTTAAATGTAAATTAGTCTACGGTAATCTTGCTGTTGGTCAGCAAAAATATTACAGTTTTAAGAAGAAATTGAAATAGGACTTATTACGTAAGGGTTAAAGAAGATCGGTGATATAATCTTTTCTTTTCTATGAAATTCTGAACGATGAAGAATTTCTGTTCATTGCAATCACAGATTAAATAGTAGTGCCAAGGGTTAAGGTTGCAGTTTGCTGGATTTTTATTAATTTCCAGGCGAGAAGCGTTTTATAATAATGCGGTGGCGCGAGCGGAAGTGGATTTCAGCGTTTTGCGGAGAGGCAGAGCCGCGTTTAGAGGAGCCGGAATTTATTTCACGGTACGGGTACAATTGTATGCGGGGGAAACGAGGTGGCGGGTTGTCGAGGCGTGTTCGGGTCGGCCGTTCTTCAGGAACGATAAAAGGAGCTCGACGAGAGACCCCGGTATATCTGCGACCGTACGAGAAGCTGATGGAGCGATCCGGAGGAACGTGGCCAGGCTTCCGTGCGTCGGATTGCCGTTATTTCAAACGCGCCACGTTTCTCGTGACAATTCGCCGAGGCCGTGGCCCGCGGGCGAATAACCCGATAAAAATCGTCCGTGAGCGGAACAGTTGATTATTCTTTCGATTAAAACGGTACGCAGAGCTCCTTCTGGCTCCTTATGGCGATCCACGATAGCCCGGAACCGTTATTTAGAAGCTCGCTAGAATGAACCTTTGTTGAATATTTCTCTTTTTGCCAGAGAGAGAGAGAGAGAGAGGCTAACCAGTATCTTGTCTTACACGGAAATAATTAAACTGACTGTGTTATTCCTTCGGTTTTATGGCGTTCATTAATTCGAGAGAGTTTGTGGTAACTCCGTATCCGTTGACGTTACCGCGATGCTAATTGCTTCGTTGTCTCGTTCGTGTGTGCACAGGCGTTAGGTTTTATTTGTCTATTAGTGAGAAGCTGCATGCTCATGCGGTCTGATCTGTTCAGAAATATTTCGAGACAGTGTTCGTTCTTTACTCATGTGTTAACGCTAAAGCATTAACATTAGTATGTCTTGTAAAAATAACGAGATTCAGTTTATTTAAAGTTTGTGTGATTTTTATTAGAATATATCCGAATCAATTACCTTGAAGCCTATAACTTCAATAATTGTAAGATAAAAAATTTAATACTTGTAGAATTTGACCGGCCGTAGGCTTAGCGTTAAAGAAGGAAAAGCTGCTTTGATTTTTGTCTCTGAATTAATTCTGCAGATTTAGCTTGAAGCCTATAACTTCAATAATTGTAAAATAAAAAATGTAATAATTGTAGAATTTGAACGGCTGTAGGCTTAGCGTTAAAGAAGGAAAAGCTGCTTAATAAAATATCTCTATTAATCGTTTATTCTTGAAATGAATAATCGAGCTTATAGACATTTCTTTTTCATGTTCAATTCGACAAACAGAAATTTATCCGCAACACTTTCGTCATCTTTTCGCGGAAGATTATTACCATTTCAAAAGAGCACGCCGTCGGAAGATAAAGATTGCACGAACGTACGGCTTCTTTGACTCGATTCGGAAAATCCACGAGCACAAACACATCGCGGGCTGCGCGCGATCCGAAAGAAGCTCGAATGACGCACGTTTTCGGATCCATTGTATTTACTCGGCCGCCAAAGGCATAGCCGATGAGTTAGCTGTTTAGCATCGTTGCCGGTCGAACGAATCGAAGCGTACACTCCCGTCCATAAGTCACCGGACACTTACTCGTTTTCAGCAAAAGAATGAATTAAAACACAGATACAACTCTCTAGCTCGATTTTATTGTTGATCCTGTAATATTTAGGTATTTTACGATAATTTCGGTATGTAAAAATAGAAATAAATATTAGTTATTAGGACCGATGAGACGAAATTCGAGGTGTTTGGTACAAAACGACGAAAGCGAGTAAGTGTTCGGCGACTTATGGACGAGAGTGTATGCCTAGCTTGGCGGTAGCGAGGCATCGGCTCAAGGCCGAGTTTGATCCGTGACAAAACGAGAGACCGACGAACAAGCCAGCTTCGGGAATAATTGGTCCGAATGCAGTGACAATCGTGGGCAATCGCGTTTCTCTGTTAACGAGGATCATTGTCAACGCGCGGCCGACCTGAATCCATCTGGCTCTCTCGCGCGCGGCACACGGTGTGTCCGTCAGTGTGTCAAGGTCTTTCCCCGCGAAGGATGCGCGAGATTGCATCGGGATGCACACGCTCGTGGCGTATTTAGCGGTGAAGGTGAGCTAACGTTTCATTACCCGTAACGCGCGGCGAGCATGTGCTTTTTTAACGAGCGACGATGCGACGCGGCTTCGGTTCCTCGTTTGCGACGCAAAGCAACGCGAACAGACGCAACGCGACGTCGCACGCACCTTTGACCTTCGCGTCGCCGCGCCGCGCCGCCTGGAATCGCGATACAGGAGCAATCGAACGCTTACGTAATCGTTCGAGGACACTTGCCAACTTGCTTCGGTTTTTGCATTATTCCGAGCTCTCGCGCCTCGGAAATACTGCGGAAAACAATAGCGCACATAGGAGATCCTGCGATAACACCTTCTCACCATTTCCTGCTTTACATTCTGAAATTTGGTATTGTAAACGAAATTCATTGATTCGAGGAAGCACGCCTTCGAACTCGGAACGGAAAGAAATATTACATTGCGGAATATGTTTTGCATCGACTAGACATACGAAATAGCTGGGCAACGACCGAGGATTGAACATCTAGAAATTTATTCATACTAAATTCTTGATACTTTAGCAGAGGCTGTTTAATAGATTTCAAACGTTCATCATTCTCAGGATTTTTTGAACATTTATTCAACAGCAATGGCACTCTCCGGAACGCAATGTAATCATTTCTTTTGGGATCTTTCTTCCAAAAGAAAATTTTTCAATTGTTTTTGATATTGTAGTCATTCAGCTGATCACAGCTTAGCTCCGGGATTGGACAGTGATCATATTAATGTGTGTTGATTGTTTAACGATTCACTACGATTTCAACATCTAGAAATTCATTCATACTAAATTCTTGATACTTTACCAGAGGCTGTTTAATAGATTTCAAACGTTCATCATTCTCAGGATTTTTTGAACATTTATTCAACAGCAATGGCACTCTCCGGAACGCAATGTAATCATTTCTTTTGGGATCTTTCTTCCAAAAGAAAATTTTTCAATTGTTTTTGATATTGTACAGTCATTCAGCTGATCACAGCTTAGCTCCGGGATTGGACAGTGATCATATTAATGTGTGTTGATTGTTTAACGATTCACTACGATTTCAACATCTAGAAATTCATTCATACTAAATTCTTGATACTTTACCAGAGGCTGTTTAATAGATTTCAAACGTTCATCATTCACAGGATTTTTTGAATATTTATTCAACAGCAATGGCACTCTTCGGAACGCAATGTAATCATTATTTCTTTTGGGATCTTTCTTCCAAAAGTAAATTTTTCAATTGTTTTTGATATAGTATAGTCATTCAGCTGATCACAGCTTAGCTCCGGGATTGGACAGTGATCATATTAATGTGTGTTGATTGTTTAACGATTCACTACGATTTCAACATCTAGAAATTCATTCATACTAAATTCTTGATACTTTACCAAAGGCTGTTTAATAGATTTCAAACGTTCATCATTCACAGGATTTTTTGAATATTTATTCAACAGCAATGGCACTCTTCGGAACGCAATGTAATCATTATTTCTTTTGGGATCTTTCTTCCAAAAGTAAATTTTTCAATTGTTTTTGATATTGTATAGTCATTCAGCTGATCACAGCTTAGCTCCGGGATTGGACAGTGATCATATTAATGTGTGTTGATTGTTTAATGATTTACTACATTTTTAATGCTGTTAAGTTCATAAATTTAACGGGAATCAATATTCAATGAATTAATTCTATTCAGTGCGGAAACTCCATTTAAGGGCATGATAAACTATGCATGTTGTGAATTATAGAAATACTAATATGTAGCGATAATACCAAACAATACAATTAATAATTCAAATTTCATTGTTACTTTGTAAATAGGGGCGAAACTAGAAAATCAGTGAAACAAACATATCACATTTCTGACAGAAAATAATTCTGTACAAAATTGTGAAAAGTGTAAGAGCTAGAGGGGGTGGCAATCCTTTGCTCCTTCGACGACGAGGACCGGGTCCTTTCCGACCCGGAGTATTAAAATCGTCATTCAATTTATTATTCAAGAATGAATACAATTCTAAGAAGAATGGAAAAACTAATGGGTCTGTAAGAAATATCTTCGCAAGTACGTTTAGAAAAATTGATAGATAAAGCTGAGCAGCATCCTAGGCAATATCAAACGGGTCGAGTCAGACATTTCGAAAGAAGCAATGTATCAAAACAGTCGCAGAGTTATTGGAGGGAAGGCGTCCCGGAAAAAGGGTAGCGGTCTTAATCGATTCTCGATTGGAATCGTCGATTCGCGAGCGGATTATTGAATTAGCCGATAACGATGCAACCAGGATCCACTCCGGGCAAATCTGTCGTTCGGTCTATTTGACCGTAATCACCGTAAGGTAGGAGACAGAGAGAGTGAGAGAGAGAGAGAGAGAGAGGGAAAGAGAGAGATAGAGGGAAAGAGAGAGAGAGAGAGAGAGGAGGCTCGACAAAAAGGCTGACGCAGATGTAATCTTTTTACCGCGGTTGCTTTTACCCGGGTTATTATCGGTCGGCGTACGGGGGTGGGTCGGCGCACGGGGGTGAAAAAGGTCAGGGGTGATGTAGAGCGGCATTGTGGGCGGCCCCGGGGTCGCTGTAACAGAGTTCATTAACGATATTAAGCAGGAGACCGCGACGTTATAAAGCGCCGGGGATACTCACTCTGTCACTTTTATTATTCACCGTGTTATTGGCCAAACGGGGCTCGTTGCGAAACGTCTGCGGCAGCGCGGAATATTTTCTGTTGCGGCATGAATCGCGACGCTGCGCTGCGGCACGCCGCACCGCGAAGTTGTAAACTCGAGTATGTTGGCCGGGGCCATAGAAAATGGGAAACTTTTGCCTGGTATTTTTGTGGGCGCCGATGAATTCTGGATGCCGCGCGGTATCTCGCAGTAAACTGCGCCGCTCGAAAAATAGCGGTACAGTGTCCTTTAAAATTTAACGCTCCGAGCTTAATAGATCGTTGCGCTTTTATGTGCTTTCTTTTAATGCCGTTCGATCGGCTCGCGTGGCTATCAAGCTGCGAAATGTTGTGCAACTTTTTCGTCGCCGGCGTTCGATAAACATGTTTTCATCGGTGTTTATCAAGAATAACAAATGATCGAGAATTTGCAAATTCGATTTTCTGGAGGGCGAAGCTTCCGTAGGATAAATTGAATTATTTTTGCGACCCCTTCCCGCCTTGTATGACTAATCAAGGGACACCTTGAATATTCAATGTACAATGCCCCTCGATTTATGCGAGTCGGATAAATGTAGAAGGGGGAGCCCCGAGTAATGTGGTGGGGAAGGATAGCCCGGTGGCCTTGAGAGACCAATTAATTCTGTTCCTGCGTAAAGGACCTTCTAAGAGGTTCCTGGATAGAGCTCTCCCGTTTTAATATCTCACTTTTAGGAGGGTCCTAAAGCGCGTCCGAGTTTAACCTTTTTAACATTAATTTCACCGGTTCGTACACAGTCGGTGAGGCTTGAGGACACCTTATCTATAATGCATACATTTTACACAATATCGCCTTGCCGCGGCGTCTTTTGTTAAGCTTATTACAGTCACATTCTCGCTACAATACTCGACAATGACTCTCCGCTGAATCGTGCCCATTGTTCTTTACAGCTGCCAGTTCTCCCGGTGCTCTATATTTTAACTAATTAAAATTAACGCGCCCATCCGCAAATTTCCTCAATCGTATCGACTTTGTTTACTCCTCGCAGCGTTTGACGATCGGTCCAATTAAACGAGAAATTCATTAATGCGATCACTGGTGGGAGAGTATACACTTTTCTACAGTTATTTGCAAACGATGTCGATCGTTAAGATGAGTAGAATTTTTAAATACATCTTCAACTGTGCGACGGTGTAATTGAATGGATAACCTTGCGCAGTTATTATGGATAAGCGTTTTTTTTTTTGTTAAGCTATGAAAATCCTCCGATTGGTGATCATTGAACCGAAACATGAGCAGGGTACTCTTCAATGGTGAAACACGATATGACCCATCGCTAGTATCGGCGTGTCTTTCGACCCGTGATGAAGCTAATTTTAATGTTGGCATAACGTTGGCAGAATTTTTGTAAAAGGATACGTCTTGCGTCAGAAAGCCTGGTGGACGGTGATAGCTGTACGATGCCAGGCTGAGATAGCCTTAAATCTCTAACGAAACATACACTGCTGGAAATATTTATTGCATCACCCCAACATTTCCGTGGCATGCACGCTGCGCGTACAAGTGCCGTTGATAATACACAATCACGCGGCTCCGATGCTTCGCCGAGCAACAAGCACTGAAACTTGCTACAAAAGATCGATTCGAGATTTGGTAAAATTTACTGCAGTATCATTTCATTTCTAGTCATCTTGTTATTCACAATTTCGGTTTTCGTTCAAGCTCTATCGACGATACAACATTCTATTTATCTCTTCTTTCTAACACCTTGACTGCCAGACTAGAAACCTCAAAAATTCGATGAAATCAAAGTAACCTATTTAATGAAATAAAAATTGGAAAAAATTAAATGTATGATACTGAGTAGTCCTCCAACTTTCTTAAATTTTACGGATTCTAATCGAATTTGGTACAATGAATATATTAATGTAAAAATTAATTTCAAAACCTGGACAAATAATTCCGTCACCCACATATGGGTGACATGGCAGTCAACGTGTTAATATGAAAATGCAAATTGTAAAAATCCACAGCCTCTTTTAATAACTTGGGCCATTGTTAAGCTTGTACAGTCTTTCCTTTAACACGTTAACTGCCACGTCAGTCACATATGACTGACAGTGATTTTTGACTGGGTTTAGAAATTCATTTTCATTATGAGATATTCAGATAAATCAAATTTTATTACAGTCTTTCGAATTCAGAAGGGTTAAAACCGCATCCCCTATAATCCATTTGAAATTTTTAGTTGTGGTTTCATTAATTAAATTACGCTGATTTGGTAAGAATTTCTGGGCTTGATATTTGGCACTTAACGTGTTAAAGAAAGAAATTCTGAAGTTGCTCGTACCTCTTGCAACAGACGCAGAGCATTGTTTTATCTCGCGCAAAGAACAGCCGTCAATTAATGCTTCATTTTTGCACCGATTACGATGGCGTACGCAATACGGAAACGCATTCTCGAACGAGTGACAAGCTCCTAAGGGTTATCCAGTGTTTTGGTGGCGAAGCCAGTGGCCCGTTTCGGTCACGGCACCGCGTGCAACCGAAACTCGGGCACGAAGGCATCCCGTGGCATCGCGCACACACGTACACCAGCAAATTCCCCTGGTCGCTGGATCGTTGCCAGCCTCGACGACGCAAGTGAAACCAATCTGCTGGATTTAAGTCACTCCCGTGTCTCGGAAGCTGGAACATCACGCGCCTCAAAATTAATTCCTCGAACTCTTCATTTTTTCTTCTCCAGCGGCAGAACACCGCGAACGATATTTGCTTAATAACTCGCGATCGCGACTTCTTCCCGAGAGAATATTCCGAGAGATTCTTTTGCTCTCCCGACTAAACGCGGAAATATCAGCTCTCGCGGTTATTGCAATTGTTGCGAGCGTTGCACGGAGCAAATTCTTATGTTTCGAGATACATTTGTATCTCGTTGAAATTGCATTTAAATAATCGGTACGACGTGCAGGTATGTTGTGACGTATATCACGCGAAGCGCGTGAAGTGTGTCCTCGTTTTGTAGCCAGTTGTTGTCCTGATTTCGCCATGTAAAGACATCCGTCGTTGTATCGATTTCCTGATACCGTTATTATATTAAATTCATTTAACAATTCTACTCTCCATTCGAGAAAGAACTTCACTGTTTTAATCCATACATCGAGATATTTTAATTGACGCGAGCACCGCAGGAAAATAAAGCTTCTCTGTGTTAGTAAGTTTACATACAAACGAGCAGAGGATAATGACAACGCGAAAAAAAGATGGATATCTTTGAACCGGTCGTTCATTTTCCAGTAATTTGATACACGCGTCGCTGGCCGATGATGCGATCAAATTGGCATCGGTCCGCCGCGTTTCGAAAGGGAATTTATGATGCGGCGAGTTAATGATTCTTCTCGATCAATGTTATTTTTATGAATGGAACGATACGACTGTCGGATATCGCGATACTCGAAGCCTGGCTATACAATAGAATACGCGATGAGTTTTGCGGGATGTGTTGCGCGCTTCATCCGTCACGGAGATACATGTACGACGAGCTCGTAACACGATGCTACTTGATATCATCCCCGTGCCGATCGGTGTGCGGACCGATTGCCGATTTTGTAAATACAAATATTTCGATCAGCACCGGAGCCCGCGAGAATGAAAATTAATCGCGTCACGGTTGATGTTCAATCGGGAAATGCGCAACATGAAAATACCGTTGGAAAGTTCGGAAATAAAATATACCCAAATGAAATTCCTCCGTCTGTTCGAATCTAATTCGCGGCAGAATTCAGCTGGCTCGTTCAATTATACACCGTACAATTAAATACACGTCAATCTTTAAGATAGGACACTTCGCTAATCCCTTTAGAACTGATTTCCTGGAATTAAACGTTGCCTATAATTGAACGTTCCTGAAGTATTTCCGTCGAGCTTCTTCTGCTACCTCTAAAATTCAATCTTGGCACAATTTATTTCTAAAAATTCTACCTAAAAATTAATTTATTCTACCGAAAATTTCTAAAATTACTATTCTTCTCGTAAGTATTTACGCGAAGCTATAACTAGACATGGGATTGTTATGCGTTCGTGGCAAGAGTGTGTAGGTGTAATTTGAAAGAGCAGAAAAATTGAAGGAATTTTTTAGGGGCACTGGTAGCTTGCATGCAGACAATTTTTGTTTCGCATACAGATAATAATAACAACAAACGAAAACCGTGTAGATTTCCTCGCATTTGAATTGAAAAAGCGAGCTAATATTCGTCGCCGTCGGAGAGTACACGGGACGCGAGTTTAATTTTCATTCATAGTCGAAGAACACGACGTAAGATAGGGAAAAAACGTGTCCCGAGGTCAGGAGAAATAAAACTAGAGAGCCGAACGGCAACGGAAGAGAGAACTGGCTGCGGAACAACAGTTAAAGCGCAGCTGGAAACATTTCGGAACAATTTCAATTGAACGGGGGACGAGTCCGCTCGGTTTGCCGCGCGGAAGTCGGTCCGGGCCGGGCCGGGCCGGGAGCAGCAGTCGTTTCTTCGGCGTACGTGCGCGATACGCGCAGTTAGAAAAACTTCTTAACCGTCGTTTCCCGTGGGTAATTTTCTGCGGTAAATTAGCCCAGCGGGGCGAGCCACCGCGATTTCTCGCTTCCGTTCCCGTCGGCGGCGTTCCTTTTTCCGTTCCCGTTCCTCCCGACGGTCTTCCGGAAGTTCTCGCCAAAGACAACATCCTCCTGGCTTCCTGGACCCAGGAATTTTTCCGTCCCGAGGAGCAGCGGCACGCGTGCGTCCGGTAATCGATGCTGAAACTTAAATCAGTTCGCCGAGTTCCGCGACGCAAATCGACCGGCGACACGGCGGATGAAGTATTAATGTTCTTTCTCAGATATATGGGGGCTAGGGGTCGCCCGGGGGAGGGGGATGCTGATGGGATGGGGGTCGCCAGGTTATTGGATTTCGATACTCGTCGGCCGTATTATTCCCCGGCCTGCGAATTTGTCGGCTGCTTTGGAAAATTTCCGTGCCGGTTACAGCGCCAAAGTTTTTCTCGCCCCTTGCTGTCTTTTTACGCTACCGAGCACGTTACCGATCGATTTTCCACCACGACGACAGTGGTGTCGCGTTCCCGGAAAAGATAGGAATTCGACGGAATATTAGCTACGCTTCTCTAGGACGTTTTATTCTGCTCGAACACGTAAATATCCGCAAAGAGGACCCTGTGTGGAAACTAGTATGAAATAGTTTGTGATAATTAGACAGCGGATCTTGATGCAAAATAAAAATTTTCTACCTTAATTGCATCAAACTCGAGTGAAATAAAAATTTATTTTCCTTCTTAACCACTTCGGTACGAGTGTCGACTATAGTCGACGGCCACAGATGAACACGCACAGCCGAGTGTCGACTTTAGTCGACTGCCAAGAACTTTTGCCTTATCTCTGCAATTGCAGTGTTTACGTCCAGAAATAGACATATCTAGGAATCAAAAACAAGGGAAAAATGTCTGAAAAAATGTCAAATGTCTGCGGGCAAAATTTCGTGGTCGATGCGCGCCGTACCGAAGTGGTTAATATGTTGAATAGGTTGAAAATAATATAACAGTATTTTTAAAATCTTCTAACTGCTTCACTATTTCAAATTACACCTACTCATTTTTGTCATAAATGCATACAATCCGCTGTCTAGTGATAATACATCGGTTCAAACAACGAAATCTACTAATAAACTATTGAAAACAATTTCATCTTTCGTGACAGAGATCCGGCCAGTCTTTGTGCTGCTCAAGATTTATGCGCCCGGAAAGTTTCACGTGTCACTCTACCCTCGGTTACCCTACATACTTTAAGAGCGTTCGCATTTTCACGGAAATGCAGGCGCGGGGAACATCCGTTGCATTCATAATGACCCAAGCTCGTGGCACTTAAAGAATCACTTGTTTCTCCGGCTATTCATTTATGTCTTCTCCAGTAGACAATTCTTGCAAAAATTTCCAAAACACAGTGTGGGAAGTTCGATAAAATTCCATACGATTTAAATTTAACCCTTTGCACTCCGAACCATTCTGTCAGAAATTTACAAATCCTCGTATTATTTAGTATAATTTTGGAACCAAGTAACGTATTATAATGATATTGGACTTATATGAATTGGTTGACATCGAGGAATATATATTTGCAACAAAATCAATATTTTATTTAAAGTTGCGCTGGAATAAATTAATTCCCCGTAATCGATAATAAACTTTAATGTCCCCTGAGAGGGGACAGCGGAGTGCAAAGGGTTAATCGAACGTAAATTACAGCCACATCTACATTATTTAATTATGTAAAGAGGAAGATGGTACCTGGCTGATCTAACTTTCGGAACTATTTCAGACTTCACTGATGAATCCGTTGATCACAATCACGATCACAATGTCTTCTCAAGTAGACAGTTCTTACAAAAACGTTGAAAACACAGTATAGTATGGGAAGTTCGATAAAATTTCATACGATTTAAATTTAATCGAACGTAAATTACAGCCACATCTACATTATATAATTATGTAAAGACAAAGATGGTACCTGGTTGATCTAACTTTCGGAACTATTTCAGACTTCACTGATGAATCCGTTGATCACAATCACGATCACAATGTACATATTCTCAAGTAGACAGTTCTTACAAAAATGTTGAAAACACAGTATAGTATTGGAAGTTCGATAAAATTTCATACGATTTAAATTTAATCGAACACATTATTACATTATTTAATTATGTAAAGACAAAGATGGTACCTGGGTGATCATACTTTCGGAATTATTCCAGACTGATGAAACGGTTGAAGAGTAGTGTTTCAGTGAAATTTGTCGATCACAATCGCGCGTGTGTGCAGCGATTCGAAAGTTGGATCTTCGGAGCAGGAATTCTCAAACTTTCGGAAAGGATCCAGAATTCGTCGAGAATTGTCCCGCATATTGAAATCGTAGCTGATCCGAACGTTTGACGAAGCCCGATAGCGGGCCGGGCTTTATTCTCCCCGTCGGTGGTACTCCGTTTTAACAGTCGGAGTGCACGGAGAGCTGCAACCCTCGACAGTCTGCGCCGTTTGTTTGCACACTGTAACTCGTTGTACCTCGACGTTGCAGCACGCTTTCGTCCATTGGGATCTGTCTGCATCCTACGCTTCGGTTCCCCAACCTCGTTTCGCCGTATCGGGAAACTTCGAAGCGATGCTTCCCAGCTGAACATCGTTAGCAGCAATTAGACCGACGTCGGGCCACTTAATAATGAGACAACGAACGGCGATCGTTTCAGCTGTCCCGGGTCTCGGGGATTAAAGGTCGCCGAGTATCGTTTTCCAGTCGACGGATATTTACATTTTAATCGACGACCAAACCGATTCGTGCTCCTCGCTTCGCTATTTTCGCATTCGAACGTCTCAAGATTTTCTGTCGGAAATATTAAATTAATATACCCAATTTCATTACAGATCGCGGAGAGGCATTAATCCCGTTAACCCCTTGCACTACTATTTATTTTCTGATTATAATGATTAGAAATTCTTCATCGTTCAGAATTTAACCTTCTATGGGCCCGTGTAACTTTCAGGTCACGTGCTAATATATCGACATTTTACCAAATAATTTTACTTTTTCAAGAAGATGACGTGTATAAGTTTTAATTATATAATGTCTCTGAGATAACCAATAACAATATTGATGACGGTTAGCTGCACCAACAATTTGGAATATAAAAGTAAATGCCTTGCAAGTTGCTTGCAAATATAAATCAACGGAAGAAAATTCGGCCCATAGACGGTTAATAGAAAATAAAGATGGTTTATACTTATTGTATGCCTATGTTACCTCCGAAGAATACATACCAACTACGACAAAATAGAATTTTATTTCGGTTTAAGGGAAATTAATAACATAGATATCTGTTAGAGTCTGTTCAGAATCTTCATCGCGAGTCAGACTAGATATGGTAAGGCAAGGGGTTAATATTTCAGTGGATAAACCTTCGACGCTCTGTGCGAGCTGTGTCACGGCGTCATGTTGGAGACACGATATGGATCGCGTATCGATCGTTCCATTGAAAAATTCCAATCACTTTTCCAGCGTGTCGGGAACGCCCAGGCGGCCCGAACGCGCATAATTAGCCAGCGAGATCGGTCCTCGTGTCGGGCATTATTCATCGGTTAGGTAACCCAGGCTTGTCGATCGTTGAAAAACGCGCGTACAATGTGTCGCGCACGCCTAACGGCGGATTCGATTGTCGCGTGCATCGGCGAGGCATTAGATTCTCTCTCCGGGGTTCTCTCTTCACGCCTCGCGTTCCCGAGCCGTATCAAATGAACCGTGCGAACGTCGAGGAGAGAGGGAGAGCAACAAAGATCAAATCGCGGAAGTTCCATAGGAAAAAAGACGTGCAATCGAAACTGGCGATCAATCGGCCGGTTCGGCAAATTCGGAAGCGAAACGGGGAACCGGGTGATTCCTCTGCTCGAATTTCGACGGTTCATTAAAACGGAGCGCACCGCTTTCATTCACCGCCGGTAACGGGATATCAATGTTATCGTTGTATCAAAGGGGCCCTCCGCTCTTATCCGGGTTTTCCGCGTGTCCCAGGGAAAAGGCTGCTGCGATCCTGAATGATTTAGCTCGCATAAATACCGGCCGAAATACCTGTTAGCGGCAGCGTGTAATTACAGTTGCGGAGTGCGGTCGTATTGGCACACGGGTTAACCGAGGCGGGTTAGCTCGCAAACCGGTGCGAGCCTGGTCCTCCCGGCCCGACGAGTCGTCGAGCCCGCTTCTCGCTCGTGCGTGTGCACCAACACCTGCGCACAGGTATATCCGGTAACCGGCGACCAGTGGGAATCTCCATATGCTGGAATCCGTCAGCGCGCTCCCAGGCGTCGCCGCCACCGACGCTTCTTCGTTGAAGGAGCTCTGATAGATTAGATCGTTATCAGCCCGGAATGCAAACGACACGCGTGTCATTGCGGATCCCTCGACACCCGGTGCGATTCATTGGTTATTCCACCGTCGATAACGGGCCCGAAGCTTCACTCGTTTAGGCGAACGCGTATTTCGCTAATTTATACCAGCGATCAATTTAGAGACTTTTCTTTATGCTGGAAGGTGATCAGTAGACATCGGATGTTTATGCAATTTCCAATTTTTATAGAAACATTTTAAGAAAGTGGAATGAAATAAAATTTTATTTTTAATTGGGGACAGCCTTTTGTAGATCCAAAGCAAATAAAAATCGTGTTAAATTCTCTCGAATTTTATATTATAGCATTTTTTTAACATTTCCATAAGCCATAAATGCATAAAGATCCGATGTCTAGTGATCAGCAAATATACCGTTCGGAATAGAAATACACAGACAAGAGTGCCTTAACACTACACGTACCACCACCGGTCAAATTACCGATTCTAGATTGTTCATTTGACAATTTTTGAAATTATAAGGATGCTTTTTTCGAAGTAAAATGTTGGGCCTTTTTACTGTACTCTGTGGAAAACCCCACATCCTAGAAGTATTGGGAAATAACTGATTCCCTTTCGATTTATAGTATGCCGTCCTCCCTTCAGGTATGAACATCTTCTTATACTTAAATATATTTCTTCCACCGTCTTCATATTCAGGGTGTTTGGTAACTGGTGGTACAAGCGAAAAGGGGGTGATTCTACATGAAAGAATAAGTCGAAAATATAGAATAAAATTTGTTCATCCGAAGTTTCGTTATCGTGAAAATCGAGTTTGATATTCGATAGGAATTGTCTGACGCGTCTGATCATGACCAACCAAATCTACTTCCTGCATATACTAAAGCACACAAACCTGCCAGATCTTCAAAGTCGATTTTCTCGAAAGCAAAGCCTCAAACTAAAAATGTTTATTCTATATTTTCGACTTATTCTTTCACGTAGAATCACCACCAGTTACAAAACAGCCTGTATAATTATTTACAGATAAGCTCTCAATGATTCGGTAAATATCTTTGGTGGAGCACGCATTGGAATAAGAACCGCGCAAAGTCGAAATAAATGAAATCTTGACATTTTTAGCTCGGCACGTTTAGCGTTAAATGGCGTAGCAACGGTGTATCGCTTAACAAACAGAAGTATATCTCTGTCGCGCATAAATGCAGCCGTGAACTGTGTTTGCGTGGGGAAGAATGTGGAACTTTCCTGGTCGACAACGGCTGTTAAACAACGGCTATCTTTGGAGCAGTTGGCGGGCCGAGATTTCGTATCGAGTCGGATCCGGTTGAGCCGGCTGAATATTTCACCGTTGCGCGATAGATCTCCGAGTGGCTAGTGGTGCGCGAATGTTCGCGGGTTAGAGGGCAGGAAAGCGGCGCGCGCCGAGATCTTCCGGTGGGCAATTTTCCTGCGGGTTAGCATTATCAGCGAGAGGTAATTACCCGTTCGCTACCGTTACCGGATCCTCGTCGAGCCGCAGCCACGACGAGCCAGGGAATCGCGGTTGGCAAAAATTACTGGTCAATTAGCGGCTCGACTCCTCTCCCTTCCCTTCCTTTTCTTTTTTCTTCCTCCGTTTCGCCTCGAATTGCGTGCTAAAGGATATCCAGAGTTGTCTACGCGGCCGCACCGAACCCGATTACGGGAGAAAAAACAGCTCTGGAACTCGTTGCACTCTCTCTCACTCTCTCTCTTGCTCTCTTGCTCTCTGTCCCCTCCCGATCTACTCGTCCGAGCCGGTTCATTAAAATTAATCAATGGTAATTTTACGCTTTCGGTTAACGAGCGTCTATTTAATGAATCCTCACTCCGCCGCCGTGCCGCGAGCCCGGAACGATCGATTTCGATCGGACAGATCGAATCTACCGGGAATGATATGTATAGGATATACCGCGAATGGGACAGCGGCTCGAAAACTCGAACGACAAGAAAGATAACGAGATTTTATCCGTGAAAGATATGTATGTGCGTATCAGAAATCCGAGCTTCTTGCAACCCGATACAAATAGAGATTGCTGCTATCTGTCTGCCATATTTTAATCTGACTTTTATGTGCACCGAGGCAATCAAAGATGCGGTACTCTGCAAAAACATTTCAATTGCCTCGAATGATAGCCATTACTCGCCGCGGAAATTTTTCTGATGCGTTGCTTGCCACCATTGCCAACCGGTAGAGTCGTTAATACGTCTAGAAAAAAAGAGAACAAGTTGTCGGTTTGATTTAGCGAGGATTTCACTGTCTATTAATTCTTGCAAAAATTAATATCAGTGTACGTTTTGTTACATTCGATCTCTGTTACATACCTTCCGGAATAAACACACCGATGATATTACCAGAACATGTACGGTGTACATGTATGTACAACTCTGTTGATAATCTCCGATGTAGATCAAAGTCTGTGGCACGACGTATCGAGATAATAACCGTTAAGAATAGTTGTACACTGAAGCACAAAATATACAAACTTTGTAATATAACAGAATACAATTGCAAGTCTTAACATTAGCTTTTGCTATAAATATATCAAAGTTTGTATATTTTGTCCTTCATTGTACAACTACTCTTCGAAACACCGACTTTAATAATTGTATCACCATACTGTACTACGAAATGGACCCATTTAAGGGTCTGAAGAGCTTCAATGAAAAAAAAAATATATACAAACTCGTAAACTCTTACGTACAGAATTACGTCAATATCTCCAAGATGTTACCGAAATATAAAACAAAAATTTTACCTACGTGTACAACTGTTGAGAGGTTATGTGTAAATAATTATATATGAAGACGGTGGAAGAAATATAAATATTATAAAACGAAGGGGAATCAGGTATTTCCCAATATATTTCTAGGATGTGGGGTTTTCCACAGAGTACAGTAAAAAAGCCTAACGTTTTACTTTGACAACAACGCTATTCCAAAGTGAAAGACATCGACTAAATCTGAGGAAAAACTCGACGGTGAGCATTTGCCATAATCTCTTTGACGATTGCTCGTGTTGGCAAAGAGAAAACTTCCGTCGTCGCGACGAACGGCATAAAACAATAACCGCTCCTCCGCCGTCAAGATTTTCTTTCTCCCGAGTCATCTCGGCTGAATCGAGAGTTCGCGAAGACAACGTATGCGAGCGGGCGAGCCGAGCCGAACCGAGCCGAGCCGAGCGGAGCGGAGCAGGAACGAGTCTTTGCGCGGCGGCGCAAAGTGGCGAGGAGAAAGCGACCTACTTCGCGGGCCGAGTAATTATAAGCCTTGAACCGAGTAAACGAGTCGTTGAGGCGAGTAGCGGCGTCGCGGCGGCGCGGGCAACATCGCCGACGCCGGCGCCGGCGTCGCGATGCGCGCTCGACGCGACGTCGTTTCACGGGGGATGCAAACCGACGAAAATAAATGAACCTTTAGGAATTTTTTGATGCCGATGGGTTCAACCGATCGTGTAAAAAATTTTCCAGCTATTTTACCACGCTATCGCTATAACTAAGTATTTTTTTTAATCCAAAAGAGCTATGCATGTAAGAGTTATAATAACTTATGTACAGCACGGTGTTAATATGAACCGTCGGAAATTGACAAATCTTTAGAAATTTATTGCAACCAATGAGTTGGGTCAATCGTGCTCAAATTTGACTGCTATTTTACCACACTATTTATGTAACTGGAAATAATTTTTTAGATCAAAACCGCTAAGCGTACAAGAGTTATAATAAATTTTATCTCATAAGTATCTCGCACCATGAATGCATTTTTAATTCGATAAATGAAAAATTGAAGGAGTATCGTGGCAGTAAAAAAATTCGCAACGAGAAATCAATTATTTAAACACTGACTAAAAAACTGGGTTCACGCTGAGGAGAGAATATTAACGAATGCATGTGCAAAAAATCAAATTAATTGAATGAAACTTGAACACGGTTCGGTACCAGAACGATTTTTCTGTATTTCGTTAAACGCTTTTGGGAGAGTATTCGCGAAGGGCTGTACTATCAATTTATGCAAACAGAAATCGATTTTTCGAGCCGCTACATTCGATAATCTCGGGTGGTCGTCGACAGGCATCGAACGGTGTTCGAAACGTCACCGTTTTGTTTTCGCGCGTTCGCTCTCAGCTGTCGGCGCGCGATACAATTTTGCAGAGTGTCGTCGCCGATTGATTTATCGGCCGGTGTGGATCAGCCCTGTCGCTGTTGCGCCGCGCGCGACGCGGAAACTCGTTCCGTTTCATAAACGCCATAATAGCACGCCCGATGCCGGAGGATGTCGGAAACGTTCCTAAATTATAGCTAGACACGGAATAGGAGCAGGGAGGACTCCATGAAACGGGAATTATGTGAGTCACGGGACCGTGGCTACGCCCACGTAAGAGTTGACAAACTATTGGCAACGCAGGAATCGCTGCGGTTGTCTGCCACGGAGTTTAATAGATCCGAATAGATCCGAGGAACACTGCAATACCGTCTTCCCGGTGCTTTGACATTTTCATTGGCAGCATTCGACTCGATCAAATTATTCGGAAAAGAAATAAATATCTGCGTAGCTCCCTGTACCCTTGCAGTTGATAACAATTTTTGTCCTGCATAAAAATCCTTAGGCAGCATTCGACTCGATCAAATTATTCAGAAAAGAAATAAATATCTGCGTAGCTCCCTGTACCCTTGCAGTTGATAACAATTTTTGTTCTGCATAAAAATCCTTAGGCAGCATTCGACTCAATCAAATTATTCGGAAAAGAAAAAAATATCTGCGTAGCTCCCTGTACCCTTGCAGTTGATAACAATTTTTGTTCTGCATAAAAAGCCTTAGGCAGCATTCGACTCAATGAAATTATTCAGAAAAGAAATAAATATCTGCATAGCTCCTTGTACCCTTGCTGTTGATAACAATTTTTGTCCTGCATAAAAATCCTTAGGCAGCATTCGACTCAATGAAATTATTCGGAAAAGAAATAAATATCTGCGTAGCTCCCTGTACCCTTGCAGTTGATAACAATTTTTGTTCTGCATAAAAATCCTTAGGCAGCATTCGACTCAATGAAATTATTCAGAAAAGAAATAAATATCTGCGTAGCTCCCTGTACCCTTGCAGTTGATAACAATTTTTGTTCTGCATAAAAATCCTTAGTCTACTTGTGTCAATAATAATTATTCATGAATAATGCCACAGTTACATGGCGCATGCAGTTCTCAATCTTTTTAAAACCAAAAGAACTGAATTTGCTTCTAACTTAAAAAATTATAGATATCTTTTAATGAAATTCTTTATTCATGCAGTTCTCAATCTTTTTAAAACCGGAAGAACTGTTTTGCTTCTAACTTAAAAAATTATAGATATCTATTAACGAAATTCTTCATTCAAGCACATATTAAAATAAACATTGTACTAATTTAGTATGTATCAATTTACTTGTTCGTTCAAGCGTTTAACGTATTAGTAAATAATTTTAGAGCTTGGTAAATTAGTACAAAATTTTTAAATCCGGACAAACAGTCCGGTTCCCTATTTCTGAGAGATTCATTATCAGCATGGAAACTGTTAAACGCCTAGCGTAGTCATCAAACACGATCTCCGGTTGCGTGGAAACGGTAAGCAGCTTGATCCCGGATTCAATAAATCCCTCTGCAGTAATTTATGCACCGAGATACATACTTTGAGCTTTGTGTTTCGATCTACGCCGTCTTGCGTGGGTAGAAATTCGAGGTATCAACCTGGCATCAAGATTATCTAGAATTACAGAAGCTTTGTTGCTTGAAGCAGCGTTCAGATAGACTTTCGAGGCTTTTAAACAGTCCCAAGGAAATTGGGAAGTTTTCTAAGAGTTCCGGGAGAGCTCTGCGAGGACTTCACGGTGTCGCAAAGAGTGCTGAAGGTTCGCATTTTACAACCTTGAAACCCATAGGTCCTCTAGATCTTCGGGATCTGTGGCGACCAGCACTTGGAACCTTTGAAACCTTCGAAAACCACGAGTCGGGACGCTCAAAGACCTCAATACCCTTGGCATCCCCTAAATCTCCTAAAACGACCGACGATGGTGTAATCCTTCAAGTCCACAAAGGCGCGTCCCGTGTGTGGTATTATTATGCGATTTGAAAATATTAGCACTGCATATTGAACACGAAAATGATTCGATACCAAAAACAAAAAAATGTAACTAATTTAGATAACTAATGTAGGTAACTAATTTAGATAAACTTGACTTAAGAAATTAGATGGTTGTTCAGCATAATCAGTAGTGAAATCACTTCTACTGATCTTCAGTCCAGGGTTCATTGATTTTGGACGACGCTCACTTTCAAAATTCAAATCTCCATGTCAGAATTTCACACACCCTCGCTGACATGTTCTATCCTAGCTGGCATCTTCGCCAAACACAGGGTGTACATTTTCCTTTTGCTTATGCTGAAGTTCGTGTAATATGCAGTGCTGCAAGTGCACCTTGTTAACCGGCATTTTCACCGTGTTACTCCTGCCAGCAGACTCTCTCCGACCCTTTCGTGCAGCCTGGTGTAGTTTAAGTATCATAGATCAAACCATACACAAAGGAATATTAATCGAAATATATTATTGATATTATCTCCTATCATCATAGCATCAGTTGTAAAAGGAATGAATAAAAAGTAAGATATTTTAACCAGACTTTTCCAACGCTGGAAATCCGAGCTGAAACGATTATTTAACACTTTGACTTCCAAACTAAAAGCCTACAAAATTATATAAAATCAAAGTAAGTTATTTAATGAAATAAAAAATGAATGGAATTAAATGTATAATATTGAATAGTCCTCCAACTTCCTTGCGTTTTACAGATCCTATTCCAATTTGGTACAATGAAAATATTAACGTAAAAATTAATTTTAAAACCTGGACAAATAATTCCGTCACCTACATATGGGTGACATGGTAGTCAACGTGTTAACTGGAAATTCCAGACTGGAAATTCGTTCCAAACTGGAAATTTTGAATGAGGGTTCATAGTGCGTCAAAGTTAAATGATTAACAAGCCCTTGTTGGTCCTTTCACAGGTTGCAGACGATGTAATTTTCGACCCAAGAGCAGGTCGCGGTTTGAAACTTATGGTAGAAAGATTCAGAGATTGTTCCAATGAAATAAGGATATAACATAGATTAGGTGAATTAAATACCAAAGACGTGCCGAGCCATCTCGTCCCCAAACAAGAATATTCCTTTTACCTTGTCCTAATTAGGAGACGGTTTGAGGTTTCCAGTAGACCCAATAAAATGTCGAGTCGACAGGACCTCGAAGGATTAATGTCAGCTGGCTGACGTCAATCGAAGGATGATTGCAAGAGGGGAGGGGTGCGCGCGCGCGTGTGCGATTATGCTCGTGCACGTAGGGCAACGCGGGACGCAGAACCGAATTAAAAGTTAACCGAGTATAAAACCGAGCTCGCCGGCTATGAAGTATCAGCGCTTGCTCAACGATGCGTCCTTCCACGGTTGTTTAACCGTAGAAAGGTCGACGCTCGGACGTATTACTGACCCGTAGGAGATTGTCGCGGTTGTGCCAGGTCCGGGCCCCGAGGCTTCTTGTCCCCGGAAACACCTTGCTAAACCGGAAGCGCGAACGCTTTCCCCCGGCAGCTTCGGTATCCGGTAGCTTCGTCTGTTCTTACTTTAATGCGTCTGAGCTTACGCAAGCTCTTATACACCGTGTACCCAACCTCTAACGGCCGTGCGAGTACACGCAGTAATTTATGCTCGAACGTGCACGCGCGTCGGTGTAAATTACATCACGTTCCCGCGAGAAAAGCGGCTGGATTAGCTTCGTGCTTCGCTCTTAATCAGAGTCGGAGCGCATTTTCAACGGCGGAATTGAATTGAATTAAATTATATTCCGTGGCCGGATGTGCTACGGGTACGTGTACCGTATCGCTTGCGGATCTATGGATCCAACGTGCTCCGCGGAGTCCCGCTTGATAAACAATCGCCAATGGACGTTTCGATATCTGAATTTGTAGAACTTCGGACCAGAAACACAACCATAGATGTCTTTTTGACAATAATTTTACCAAATTTCACTGTTCTGGGACTGGTATAAAAACCGTACGAGGAAATCCAATCTTCTGATTTTCATTAATTTCTTTACGAACCGATATTCTCTGTGACATTCGATTATGTTGCACTTTACAGTTTCCACGTATATTTCTTTAACCCATTTGCATCATAAGGAAAGGAAGGCCTTTATCACCAAACTTTTTTTTTATTATTATATTTAAGTACAAAAATTACTACAAGTAAAAGAACTTCATATTTCAGCATTACCAGAGAAAATCAGAATTACCACTTTCATATTCAAGAACACGCTCCACTTCTATTTTTTAGCTAACGAATAATGATACTGACCGACCAAGTATATATATAATAAGTTTATCCTTTTGTCCTTCAATCTATCTTGAGGAAATAATAACCAAACCGAGTGTCACTGATCGAGTTTGAAATGCAGCGAATACGCATGCTACTCGATAGGAATTGTCTGACGCGTGTCTGATCATGACCAACCGAATCTACTTCCAGCATATACTAAAGCACACAAACCTGACACAGATCTTCAAAGTCGATTTTCTCGCAAACAAAGCCTCAAACGAAAAATGTTTATTCTATATTTTCGACTTATTCTTTCATGTAGAATACACCCTGTATACGGCTAATGCTACAAATTTGTTTAACAACAAAATTGTTGCCGTCAATTCGAGGGTTGTGCAGAGTTGGTCGAAAAATAGAGTTCCTCTGTTTGTATTATCGTTTCATTGTAATTCCCGCTGAGGTGACCAGTCATCACCACCTATCCTAAGACAGCATAAGCGCGCCCTTGGAGGGTAGTTGCGAGGAAGGAGGCCGGTAACGAGACGAAGGACGGTCGGTTCGGTGGAGGACGCGGTGTCAGGGCCAATAAAAATTGTCGTGACGGTGAGAACCATCGGAATCGATATATATCTCGATCGGCGGGGGTGTGGGCAGGCTCTCCATCGGCTATCGAGTGTTCGGAGCAGCCCGCGACCGATATGGTATCGCGTAAACCGAGCTTAAAGGTGACGCGTGTGTCTGCCTGCGGGGTGCCTAACTATCCCCGTCGGCGTTCACCGGCGGCGCCTCCCCCTTCCCCATTCCGGCCACGATTCGAGCACGGGGAGTCGAGCGGTGGCGCGTGGGGCTGCGGGGGCGGACAGGGGTCGGGAAGGGGGTGGATGAACCCTCCCGATCAATGCAGCAGCCCTGACGCTCGACGATCCCGACGGGGGATCCGCTATCCGACCACCGTGCCGTGGAGAGACAAAGACCCTGGCCACGGGGGGTTGCCAGGGGGTGAGGGTTGAGGGGGTGAGAGGTGAACCAGAGGGGGACCGGGACGGCTCGCCGGAACCGGCGAAAGGGAAACGAAGAGAGAAACACTCGCGTTAACACGTGCATGCACACGCGTTTACGAGGTGATGCGCGATGCGTGAGTGCATCGTCTGCATATTGCCCGGCTCTCTCTCTCTCTCTCTCTCTCCCTCTCTCTCTCCCCGTGTCTACGTGCCAGAGCCAACCCTCGCGAAATCACGGCACAGTGTGGTGTTCCCTCTGTATCGATGCCCTGGGGAACTACCAAGGAAAAACGATCGGCCCGGCGAAATTTGTTTATTTATTAGCGTACTACCCCCCGCCGGGCACGATGGACGGTCTGGAAAAATATTTTTTACTGTGGCTTCACAGCGAACAGCCGTTCAACTAAAATGTTGTTTAACCCTTAACTCGTTGAACGGCCATGGTGGTTCGCCGGAGACCGGCACGATTCTATTGGTTGAAAACGGTTCTATATTAATGGCATTGAACACGAAAGAGGGGAAAAGGAGCGGGTGGGATAAAAATTGTACCCCTGGGGGGAATCAATAAAGAATCTATCTATCTGTCGTTAATTTAACCCTTGACGGACCAATGCCGCCATATAAGCGGCATGGCACTTTTACTTAGTGGGTTCAATGCCGCGTATGTGGCGGCAAAAATCAAATTTAGATCATCTTGTTATCCTATCACTCTGAATATATATTAATCAATTTTCTCCTACCTATACTCGATATAATAAAAATGTTGAGTCAACAGTAACACAGTAGCTGTTAATATGAAAAATAGCTTGGACCTGGCGTTAAGGGTTAATACTGCCGAGATCAACTAGATTGCAGTGTAAAGCGAGAACTTCATTATCCAGTGACTAACAATTGTCCTTAACACTAGAAAGACGGGAGCTTAGTATATACCTATATTGCCTGAAAGCCGGAAGCCGTTACCTATATACCGGAAGTGAAGGAGGGGGGGCAACAACAATGATTATTTAACCCATTTATATGTTGTAGAAAAAGTCACAAAATTATAAGAAGCTGTGTCATTATTTAAATAATTATTTTTTTAATTGAAATTCAAAAGCAGTCAAAATGACTTGCTTAGGCAATCTAGTGTTAATAACGCTAAATAGAAAGAAATGCGACTTGTGTGAAGCAGACGAAATTCGCGCGGTATTCAGAGTGTCAATCGATTGTTAGTCTCTTTAGGATCGAATAGAAAACTAAATAACTAATAATGCCTCTCGGAATTCGTTACATTTACCTTCCGCTAATTGACACCCTGCTATCAGTACATCAAACAGCATCGGACTGGTACTTGTCGAACGGTATCGGTTGTCGATTGGGATCCAGTGGAAACAGGAGAGGGTAGACAAGAGGGGCGGTGGTTGTTAGCGATACAGAGGCTATTAAAGAAAATTGTTCTAAGGAAACAACAGGGGGAAAGTATTCCGTAGATTGGGTCGAAGGAGCCCAGGACAGGATTTGGGTGTTAGGGTCGGGATGCTGTAATAAGGGCTGAATCGTAAGGGGGCCCGGTGATGAAGTGGTTATGGCTGTAGAAATGGTTCCGTAAAGTCTAGCTTGATTCAACTTCCTCGAGCAACAAATCCTGACTGAATTGCTGATGTACAACTAAAGTACCTCTTCGACTATATCAAAGAACTTCTGAACGTAAAAGGAGACTGTGTAACCAAACACAACTGCGTGCCTCTCGTTTCATCAATTTTCGATCGAATACGGTTTCCGTCGCTCGGATCAAAAAACTGCGATCGAACGGCGACCGTTTGACAACGTTCCCCATTGTTCCCGACGGTCTCGCGGCCGCGCCGATATTCCTCGCGCTGATAACAGGTTGCCACCGCCGATCGAAATTTATAATCCCGGGTCTCCGAGGACACGGGACCCACGTTACGGAATGTTGAGCAGGTCCAGGACAGTAGGCTACGGTGAGAGCCTATATCGATCGCCGAGCTCCCTAGTTTCCATGGTCTCCGTCTCCATGGGGTTGCTGCACCCACGTCTCTCGTTGCCCCGTCCCCGAGCGGAATTGCCAGCAGCTTCCGCGTAACACGATCGTCCGGCCGTCCCGACGTTCGTTGCGAATCTTGGATCGTCGTTTTTGCCCTCCCCGATGAAACTTGCCTCGGTATTTATTTCCCCAGACTGCACTGGCAAACATTTTCACTCCGAAAGCTCTGTCTACACACTTGGCATTCAGAATAATTTTACCGTATCTTCGCAAACGTACAAATATCAGAATTCTAGAGACTGTTCCTAGGAAACTCGAGATGACCTTGGACGGGGAATCCCAGGTTCGATCAACAAAAGCCACTGTAATCGCGTAATCCGTTATCTTAAGACGCCAGATTCGATCGATCAATTATCAAGAGATTACGGAGCTACGTACAATCTGTTGTTCCTACAAATGTGTTCGCAGCTGCTTCCCAAGGTCGTTTCAAGGTTACAATGAACTAGACCGATAAACCGGTTGCGACAATATACGACCACAAATGTTTCTCACTACAGAAGCATTTGTGTCATTATAATTATTACAAATATGAACATATCGGCAATATGTACTACCATAGTGAATCAACTTACTGCGGGGTCATCCGGAATCTCACACGCCAAAGCTGTGCAACAAGTGCAATATCCAACAAAGGAACAAGCAATAAACCGGTTTCGATATCGGTTTAACCCCTTGCACTACTATTTACTTTCTGATTTTAATGATTAGAAATTCTTCATCATTCAGAATTTCATAGAAAAGAAAAGATTATACCACCGATCTTCTTCAACCCTTACGGAATAAGCCCTATTTCAATTTCTTCTTAAAACTTTAATATTTTTGCTGACCAACAGCAAGATTACTGTAGACTAACTTACATTTAACCCCTTGCACTACTATTTATTTTGTGATTATACTGATTAGAAATTCTTCATCGTTCAGAATTTCATAGAAAAGAAAAGATAGTTTATATTTATTGTGTACCTATGTTTTCCCCAAAAGATACATATCAACACCAACAAAATAGAATTTTATTTTGGTTTAAAGAAAATTAATGATATGCATTTCTATTGGACTCTGTTCAGAATCTTGATCAGGAGTCTGACTCGATATTGTAGGGCAAGGGGTTAACCGTTCCGTTTTTGACATTGAGCTCTCTCCGGAGCAGTGCATTGAAATCGATTCGTCACGACGAGTCCTCGATCGAACGATCAACGGGCCATCACCGTCATCGCGAAACTAATTACTCGTCCGTTGGTTCGTGACGTGTAAAAGAGCGCCGGTGAAATTTCGCGGAGGAAACGCTCGGTTAGCTATAGTCTGAAGCGACTGTTTTCCGCTCGCGGCGTGAACCGAGGATTTCGTGAAAACGGAGGCGACGAGAACTTCGAAGAATTGGAAGTTTTCCCGGGCCTCCGCTGGGACAGTAGAGACAATAGAGGGAAAAGGAGAAAAAGGGAAACGCCGGCTCCCCGAAATGGAAATTTGATGAAAATTGGGGACGAAAGACGAGGAGAGAGAAAGAGAATGAGACACAGAGAGAGAGAGAGAGAAACCTGTTTTCCAGCGGATTACGTAAACCAGTAATTACCTGTTACGCCGACTTCTTTAATTGTGAAACGCGCGCGAGCCGTGTTCGCTCGTTCTGCATAGATCGCCGTGATCTATGGATTAGATAAGACGCTACTCGACATTCTCTGTTGATATCAACGCTGTAATAAATGCAACGGTAAAACAATATACTCCAAATGTCGGCGTTGCAGTACGGAAAAACAATTTCTCGAAATAAGCTTCGTAAGGTAAAGGCACCAGTAGTTGACCATTTTATAGAAAAACATAAAAAATAAGGTTTGAAATGTTGTTATTGTTTTGAAATTTAAACAACAGACGGCATGGCATCCGAGGTTCACATTCATCAAAAGTGCACTTATAAGTGCGCTTACAGAAACCTTATTTTTTATGTTTTTCTATAAAATGGTCAACTACTGGTGCCTTTACCTTAAATCGTATAAGAACATGAATTATAGTCTAAATATCCGAAGCGTTGCGTGAATAATAAATATTCAAGGAACGATTTGAAGTCGGTCCAGCAATGGTTCTAATTACCAAAATATAATTGTCCCACGACCATCACTTTTTGTTGATGTTAACGACTCGACTGACCACGCGGTAAAGAAGAGCCGGAAGACGTTAATAGCGGAACAGTTCGAAAGCTCGTGCTCCAGCGAGTCGAAAGAGAAATTATGGTAACGATCCCGGTGAACAATTTGGGTTCGCGGTTGTGTTTCACCGGGACCCACCGAAATGCTCCCGCTCCACGTGGAAGCCGCAGAGCGCGATGAATATTTCACGAGACGCGACGAAATCCATGGAGAAATACGTGTATTTTTAAACGGTCGCCGCGCCGCGCCGCGGTAAAGCTTAATAATAACATGGACGACGACGAGTATTGTTTGCCGGCCGTTCTACGAGAGAGGATCGTGGCAATTAAACGCAGAAAACCGGCCGGGATCTTCGCCGGTCGCGCGTTCATCTTTTTCGTTTGACGTCGTTTCCTCGAGCGAGAGAGCTATTGTCGTCGAGGACAGAGGGACCCGGGGAACGGACACGGAATCGAAGAATTCGAACGATAAGCCGTGGCGACACGCGAATTCTCATGTAAATTGCACGAGCCCGTCCGACAACCGTACCCGTATCACCCGGCGATTTATTAAAATTTATTCTTGTTTGATCTACTCCAAAGGATGACACGGTAGCTCCACGTTCTTCGCTCGGTTTCTAAGAATTCGGATCTTTGTGCGGGCACAGCGTGCGCGGAAAATTAACGGTCCTGTTATTCCAGTTTCGTCTGAAAGATTTCTTTGCTTGACAAAGGATTCGCTCCGGGGACGAAGGTGCTGTAGCTCCGCGTTATTAGTATGGCTTCGATAGCGCGGGCGCAATTATTAGGTATTATACTATCTTGTAAAATGTAATTTTTGCTTGATTCTATTCTTTGCTATATCTGCTACGAGGGATTCCTGAAAAAGCTCAGGATTATGGACTATGGAATAAATCAGTAGACACAGGTATACACTTGTCCTAAATAAAAGCTATACATTATAAATAGACCACGGATCTCGATGCAACATATTTTCTGTATCAATCGCAACGAGTGGAAACCAAACGGAAAGTTCTGCTACTGTTTGATAATTTGAATAGATAGAAAATAGTGTGTATCGACATACTTCAATCCCTTTAACCTCCTCACTATTTTAAACTTAGTCTATCCGATTTTATGCGTTTATGACAAAAATGGGTAAGCACAATTTAAAGCAGTGGACATATTGAAAAGATTCAAAGCCACCAGCGTATTGGTTTCAGCTTGATAAAATAATTAAAAGACTGGAGAAATTCTTATTTCGCTCCTGTGTATCCTAATTATACAATCAGTCATAATTATACAATTATGCAGTCTACTAATTATACAACACGATTGTACACAACTGAATGGACAGATAAGAATCGACGGTTAACTGAATATGGTCAAAGTAGATTTACAGTCTGACAAAGTAAATTCTTTTCAACGAAGTGTGCAAGAAAAACAGCAAGCATTTCGAGAAACAATGTTCTCGAGCTCTGTTTGTTCGACGAGCGAAACGATTTTTAACCGGATGCCATAGTTACGGCGTGCAAGAATCAAGCAGGTCGGCCGAGGACGTGATGTAAACTTTGGAAAAACCGAGCGCGCGAAGCGTCGCGCGTAGCCGGACACACACCGGCGTTCGTGTGCAGGACAAAGATGCAACTGCAGTTGTTACGGGCGCGTGCAAGCGCAAGGGCCGTCGAAATAAAAGGGCTCTCGAGCGGTGGCGGCGACGGCGGAGGCGGCGGACAAAAACCGAAACCGACGAAGGCGACGAAACAAAGGGAGGAGGGAAAAACGTCCGCTTTGAAATGAAAATTCCATTTCGGCCGGTCTCGCGCGGCGGTTCGCGTCGCGACAGCCGCGAAAATGCCGCAGGTGCCCGGGAATCTCGTTGGCCCGGTTTTCGGTCCCATCCCGCTCCCCTTTACCCCGCGTAACCGACCCGACCCGACCCGACCGCGCGGAAACGTTTCGCGTTCTCCGGGAACAAATGTTTGCGCCGACGTTTGACGAAACCGGGGAAACGCTCCGGAAAGAAATTCTGTCGCTCTCGGAATTAAACCGTCCGGCTCGCGGAGCCGGTTTGTCACCGGGAATTTTATAAACCGGAGAAACTCGCCGAGAAAAGATCAGGTGCGCGCGCTTGACCCCGCTAATTTTTTCGTATCCTACAGCGAATCCCAAAAACCGCTGTGATGATGCGCTGCGACTGCCAAAGGAACATTCGAACTTCATTTTCTCGTTTATCTTTTCTCTATTTTTGACTAGGTTTAGACATTCAGTTTAGAACTATTCTTTAGAATTATGAAAAATAAAAATATCTTTATATAGAATTCGAAAGGGTTAAAACAGCATCCCATATAATACACTTGAAATTTCTAGTTTCGCATTCATTAACACGTTAACTGCCACGTCATTTACATATGACTGACAGTGATTTTTGATTGGGTTTAGAAATTCATTTTTATTATGAGATATCCAGATAAACCGAATTTTATTGGATTCTTTCGAATTCAGAAGGCTCAAGACAGCATCCCCTATAATACATTTTAAATTTCTAGTTGTGCTTTCATTAATTAAATTACTCTGATTTTGTAAGAATTTCTGGGCTTAATGTTTGACGCTTAACGTGTTAATTAAATTACTCTGATTTTGTAAGAATCTCTAGGAACGATATTTGCCACTTGACGCGTTAAAGCTCGTGTCACGAATTAAACATATAATGCCAGAATTGGAAAGGGCTTCGAGTGGCGGTACCCGAATCAATTTTCGTTCTCAGAAGCTTCGTTCGATCTTTGGCTTTCCCGCGATCAAGCCAAATCACGTTTACAGTGTGCTTGTAAGAAAATTGAAGAAATAAACACACCGAAATCTGATCACGTTCGAAGCCTTAAAAATTCAGGGATTACAGTAGAGATTCTACTGAAGTCAGTCTTTTGGTTCTTTTTTACTGACTTGTGTAGGGAACGTCGGAGGTACTCGCCGGCCGCGACTCTCTGCGTCTCTTTCTTTCCCATACGCTGTCCTCCTCTGCGTTCGAAACTTTCATCGCTCGTTACACAAGTAAATAACATCGGAATTATATAATATTTGGTATCATTTTAATCAGAAAAATGCCACGAATATGTTGGTAAAAGTTTCATAAAAAAATAATGAAAAATAAAGAAGTTTTGTAATTGGATTAGTAGTGGTCTTCTAGTCTCACACCGATATAGCCGACAATGTGGTGGCCGCGACACGACGGTTCTCGAGTGGTGTGAGGTGTTCCACTGTCATAAGTAGGGAACGTCGGTACTGACTTCAGTAGAATCTTTACTGTAATCCCCCCACCGGCAGCCACGAGGACAGAATAAAAATATTTTTCTAATACCGTAGGCAAAAGGTTACCGATCAAAATTCTAACAGCTGGGACCAAAAAGGGAGTTAAATATATGCGCCCTCGAGCAAGTCGCGATCGCTCCCTTAAGCGCCCTTGAACGAACTCGATCCAAACCCTCGTCACGAAGTCTAATAATCTATGGTTCGACGATTCCGAGGAAAATACCCCATAGTACCGGGGAACGTCTTCCGCTCGATGGAACAGGCGAGTAAAAGGCAGGGTAAGGGAGTGGATCGTGGAAAACTAAGATCAGGTAACGGGTAACGACATTAATAATCTTTTATTCGGAACAAGGAGACGCCGGGCCCCGAACGAATCCGGTATTCGCGTCCTTTTCAAGCCGTAATCCTTATTCGAAAGTTACTCGAGGCTTCCAGGAGTATTCCAGCATCGGGGCGGGTAGTCGAGACAGAAGAGGGTTTATATGACGAGGGACGATATTCCCCGGGAATACTGCGGGAGCGCATAGTGGGTGGCGGCTCGAAATTTCCGTGCAAGACCGAACTACGGTTCGCGCTCCGCTGAACCTGATTTACTTCGCTCCGACATTCCTGAAGGCGAATGCCGCGCCGAGCATCCGAAAACAGCCTGTTCCCGCTATTTATGTTTGAAACGCCTTATTGATACACCGCCGCTGTTGCAGACGTCTCGGCTACCCGGCGGAATCCGCGTCCATTAGCGCAGTCGTTCGATTCTACAAAGAGATCTTTATCTTCGGGACGAATCGGAACTAAAACGGAACCAATCGACGCACGAACTCCAAACTTTGCAGACGCATTCATCGGAGAATAATTTCAAGAATTTTCTCCATGCACAAATTATTGTCCCGATAATCAACTCTTTGCGGTCGTATTACGTTTATGGTCTCGTGCTGGTCGGAATGAATTTTCGTTGAACGAACAGTGCTACAAAAGAGAAACAAAACCTATTCATTCTCCTTTAACCGTTAGATACATGTAACACAAGAATATGTTTCATGTAAAAATGATATTTTATCTTATATTACAAAGGGTTAACTATTCTCATAGCTGGAATAATGGTTGTGGTAGTTTGAAGCGGTGGTAAACGAGCAATGTTATTTACAAGTGAGGGGTAATGAGAAATGGAAGATAGATTTTTCAGCTTACTGTCACGTCTGGTGGTTCGACCGCCAATGATTAATCAATCTAATAACGAATTATTGCAAAGTCCGATAATGTCACGAGAAAGGTAAGCTTAGAAATAGAACAATAAAATAATCAGCGTTAAATAATTCATGTTAACAATCAAATATAATTATATGTGTGTATAATTATATATGTACCTATTTGATTGTTATAATATAAATTATATGTGTGTATAATTATATATGTACCTATTTGATTGTTAACATGAATTATTTAACGCTGATTATTTTATTGTTCTATTTCTAAGCTTACCTTTCTCGTGACATTATCGGACTTTGCAATAATTCTTTATTAGATTGATTAATCATTGGCGGTCGAACCACCAGACGTGACATTACAAATATTTAATTGTGTGAACATTGACGTAGCTCTTAGTGTGGACAGAAAAGTGTCCAAGTGAATTAGACTATTTGAAAATTTACCAGACACGTTCACCAGTATATTTTGAAATTGTATTCTCGCGTGCAGTACACTTTCATGATCGAAATTTCACGTAAATAATATTTTGAATTTGGAGAACGCTCGCACGGAGACGTTGCCATGCTTGAAGGAGCATGATCCGTTGGATCGGTGGAGCATAGTGTTTCCGGAGATCGTACGACCGACTTTCCGCGGGTGCGGCCTCCGTTAACGAGGAAAATCGTTCTGGTAATTGTCGAAGAGGAAGGAAAACTTTCTTCTCTCCTCAGTGTCTGGTCTTTCCTCGCTTTCTCTCTCGTCGTTGCGTTCGCTGTCACCTCGCGAAGGAAAGTTGGGAAGAGGGCTCCGGCAACAAGTCCGGGAAAAGAAGGACACCCTGAGCGAGCTTCTGGGCTCTGGCGAGCTACACGGTATCCGTAGATTCGTATAATTCTCGTGCTAACGGGGATCCGTAGTTAACGCGACACGCTTTCGAAAGAGCGAACTTTTTCTCGCTCGAAATATCGCCAGGCTGGAAGACCTAATTACGGAACGAGCGATCCCGCGAGGGAGGCCGGGGGAGAGTTTGTTTTTCCACCGCGGAACTCGAGGACCGAGTAAACGGGGAAACCTTCCCGTTCGAGGAAAGTTTTTAATGCTTCTGTCCGCTCTCTCGCTCGCTCTCTCCCCCCCCCCCCCCCCCTCTCTCTCTCTCTCTTCCCCTCTTTCAACTTCGCCGGAAATTTTCAATCGGCAGCGTAACGTTAATCTGTTGCGACCGTGGCTGGAAATATTTTCAGCCGCGCTCGACCCCGAAGTTTGCGATTAACTGCGCTTTGCGGTGAATTACTAGGATTGTTGACCAGTTTTTCAGAATAACGCGATACCAGGCGAGAGTTTCTGGTTAACTCTGCAACCACCGGACCGATATAACGCGAACACCAATTGTTTTCGAGCCTGGGTCTTTGCTGTTATATCGGGCCGCATATGAAATGTTCGAATTGCAACGGTAATAACGTTTGCCGAAATAAAACCTATCGATCAAACTAAGCCCTACTCGACGTATTCCCACGACCAGGAAAAAGTTTCGAATTAAATTTTTTGGTCGTTCACCGTTCGTTATTTGCAAGACTGTCAAATTCAGTTCCGTATTGTATTTATTTACCGCTGCATTCGGACTAAACATCGCGTAATGCTGTCGTGAATATATTTGTTTTTCAATCACACTCAACGAAATTAAAATATACATTCATTCCATCAGAGGAAATAACATTTATTAATGAAAATATAGGTGCAAGTGTAGGGGCGAGAAACTCTTAGACGTATCGGGTTTAATATGTTTTATTTATTTTCACGGCGCGTGTTCGACGGCGAGATTTTGACTGACTCCTCTCGGTCGATCCCGTCCTCTTATACTCATTCGTTCATACATTGTATGGCGGTGTCGGCAGATTACCAAAGGGCGTCTTTGGCGACCGCCGCGTTCCGCCGGAATCGGCGGTTCTTTTGGCCGGCAACTACAATATCGCCCGTTGCCGCCACGGTTTGTCGATCGCACACGCGCGTATCCCTACAACTCGGCCATCCTGACCTTTTAATCGTCCCGATTAAACTAATACATCTTAAACTACTTATGACTACCGGAGCTATTTATACTATATACCTAATACTAGTAACACATAAATCTTACAATAATCGTATAAAATGATGGGTCTTTGGTACGGATGTTTAATTGGATAGCCAGGGACGCATATTGCACGCAGCCCACGTCCCCTGATACGGTACTTGGGTCACCTGGAATCCTTCGATATCTTCGACAATATATCGGTCGTTTCGCAAAACGCGTGCCACCTCGTACGGCCCCTTAAATTTCGGTACCAGCTTGGTGCAGTCACTGGAATTTACAAAATTTGATATCATCACCTTATCCCCGACTTGGTACTGTAAGGCTGGTTTACGCTTTTTATCGTACAACTTTTTATTGGCGTTAAAACTTTGGCGTATTCGTGAAGCCGCTTTCTCACGTGTCTTGTTTAAATTTCGCTCAGTTCTTAAAACTCCGGAAGACTCGAGAATATTTCTGACGGTGTCGATCGCTTTTCCGCGTTGGGGCACTCCGTACAATAATACGCTGGGAGTTTCACCGGTCGACTTGTTGACAGAATTATTTATGGCGAACTCTACCTCTTCGAGTACTTCGTACCAATGCGCGTTACGTTCGTCGACTAATTTCGATATCATTGGAATGATAGTACGGTTCATTCTTTCCGCTTGGCCATTTGCCTGCGGCATTGCGGTTGCGATTTTGATGTGTTGTACATCGCGATCTTTCAAAAAATGTTCGAACTCGTGCGCGGTAAAACAGCTGCCTCTATCTGACACAATGCGTAATGGTCTACTGTAGGTCGCGAAATGGTGTTTTAAGCACTTAATTACCTCGGCGGTACCCGTGCTTTTTGTGGGGTATATTTTTGTGTATTTTGTAAAGCCATCTACTACTAAAAAAATGTAACGGTACTTTAGAGACTGTTTCTTTGACATAGGTCCTAGGTGATCAATGTGCAGTGTAGAAAACGGTTTATTGTCTTTCGGTATTTCGTGCAACATGCCCTCTTGCCGTCCGGACTTCGGTGAAAATGCTATGCACTTTAAACAATTCTTAACATGCTTCATAACTTTTTCCCTCATGTTAGGGAACCAGTAGCTATTCATAATGTTTGTTATTGTTTTCTCTGGTCCGACATGCCCTAGCTCATTATGGTATTGATGCATTATACTGCTTTCTAACGTTGCCGGAACAAAAAATAAAGCGCGATCGTCAATCTTGCGGTAAACCGACCCATTTATCATTTCGAAAAGTTTGTCTTCAGATTTTTCTAACTTCTGACGTATTTTCTGAATTTGTTCGTCCTGTTGTTGGCATAAGGCTAAATTTCTGTCTAAAGTGTTATCCTGCAGTACTAGAACCTGCCTACTTAATGCATCGACGTGCTTCATTCTTGTTCCCGCTCTATGTTCAAGTTTGTAATCATAGTCTTGCAATTCTAATGCCCACCGTGCGATTCTAGGGTTTGTTTCTTTTTTGTTAAGCGTTAGGCTAAGCGCCTGACAATCCGTGACTACTTTGAACGGCACTCCGCATAGGTACGGACGGAATCGGCGCAGTGCGTAGATTATAGCGAGTGTCTCTAGCTCGAAACTATGATATTTGGATTCGGTGTCCGTGGTGCGCTTTGAAAAATAGAAAATCGGGTGGAACTTTTGGTCGGCCTTCTTCTGTAACAGAATAGCGCCGAAACCTATCGCACTGGCATCGCAATGTAATTCCGTTTCGTCGCGCGGACAGTAAATTCCCAGAATGGGTGCCTGTACTAGGCATTCTTTTAACGCGTCGAACGCTTCCTTTTCCTTGGGACCAAATTTAAATTTACATTTTTCCTTGATTAGGTCATACAGAGGCTTGGCTATGATTGAAAAGCCCTCTATAAACTTTCTGAAATACGAAGAGAGGCCTAGAAAACTTTGCACTTCGCGTACGTTACGCGGAACTGGGAATTTTTGTACATTCTCGATACCGCGTTCGGTGGGTCTGATGCCGTCGCTCGTTACCCTATATCCCAAGTATTCAATTTCTGTTTCCAAGAATTTACATTTGTCCATGCGTAGTTCCAACTTATTTGCGACGCATAGTTGGAAAACCTTTCTTAAGATTTCTAGGTGGTGTTCGATCGTTACCGATGCAATTAAAAAATCGTCTAGATATACCGACACGTCCCCGCTGTTAATTAGATTTTTGAATATCCCTGTCACGTATCTTTGGAATCTTAGGGGACCCCCTTTTAAACCAAACGGCATTTTGGTACATTCATATTGTCCGAACGGCGTAACGAACGAAGTATATTTGACCGAATCCTCGTGCATTCTGATATGAAAGAATCCGTCTCTCAGATCTAGCGATGAGAAGTATTTTTTACCTTGTAATAGGTCTAGCTGATCTTCTATTAAGGGCAACGGAAAATTATCGCGTACCGTTACTTTATTTAGTACTCGGAAATCTATACACATTCGGGTTTCCCCGTTTTTCTTTTTCGTTAAGACAATCGGTGACGCGTATTCGGATGTACTTTCTCTAATCGCGCCTTTTGCCAACAAGTCGTCCAGAATTTCCCTTAATTTGTCTTTTTCTACAAACGACAATCTACGTGGCGTGAAATGGAATGGTTTGCTGTCGGACAGTCTAAGTTCCAGCACGTTTTCCGTTTGCGGATGTTTCGGACGAGTTGGATTAACATACTCTTCCTCGAATAACCGGTAGAATTTTTCTTTCGTTTCGTATGGTAACGCTCTATTTATCGTGGGACGCGACGCTGATTTACGGGTATCTGATTCTATCTCGATATTCATTATCTCCGAGATCTCTTTGTCTACTGTGAACGAGAGCTTAGCCAATTTTATAAAATCCCGGCCTAAAACTAACGCACTTCGCATTGTCTCATCCGTCACAACCCGCAGTGATACATCGAGCTCGCGTCGCTGGAAATTTATTTTCGCTTTGATGTCGCCAATAATCGTCAGAGTGCTATCGTTTATCCCGGAAAATCTACCACTTTTCACGGTTTTTGTAACTAAATGTCGCGGAACCTGACCTTGTTTTACAAAACTGATTGGACTACCGGTATCAATTAACGCTCTTACTTCGATTGTTGTTTTGTCTTCGTCCCCCACCGTCAGCTGTACCGTCGGATAGAAATCATCCTCCTCCTCCGCTGTTCGGCTTACAAAGTTCACCTGCCCTTGTGGTGATACTCGTCGCTCGTCGTCTGCTTTCCTAACGCTGCCGTCTCTGCGAGCGATGTCTCGTTCCCTCCTTGGCTGTCTGCATTCCGCCGAAAAATGCCCCATGCCGTTGCAATTGTAGCAGCGGGCCTGCCTGACGTGTTGCGGCCTGAGTGGCTCCCCGGTTCTGCCCATCGGTGTCCACTCTGCGCGATGCCGCGTCTGTCCCGGTCGTCGTGATTCCGGTGATAGCGATATTTCCGCGAATGCTTCCATCAAGTCCTTGGTTTCCCTGAACCGTTGTGCGCGTGCCACTGCACGTAACGTTTCGCTTGGAATCCCGTCCACTAGGTAATCGATGGTTTCATGGGCGGCTATGGGCACCCTGTTACCCAAAATTATTTTTTCGTGGGCGTAATCGGCGAACGATTCGTTGGCCTTCCACGTTCGTCGTTCGAATTCATTCCGCAATACTACGGTGTTAATTCGCTGACCGTACATAGCGAATAACTCCTGCAGCAGTTCCTCCCATGTCAGATCTATGCAATCTTCCCGCGAGTGGAACCATCGGAGCGCCTTTCCTTTTAGCTTCTGACAGATTAGGGCCTTCGCAGCCTGGTCGTCCAATTGGTAATTCCGGATCAGCTTACGCATCTGACTTTCCCAGCCTCTGAATGCATAACTGCTTCCATCGTAGTCGCCGATCATGTCTTTGATTTCGGTCCATTTTAATTCACGGGTACGGGTTGACACTGTACTGCTCGTACGCGGCGTTTCTAAACGTGTGATTTCCAGTTCCCTTCTTAACAACTGTATTTCGCGCTCGGCTAAAACTCTTTCTCGTCGTAACAGGTCCACTTCGGACATTAGAGCACTGTTTTCCGGTTGTTTCTGCGTCTGCATTGTCTCCTGCACCTCGAGGTCAGTGTCGACGGCATCTGAGTACTCCAGGGGAGTTGGTTCCGGAACGCCGGCTTCACGCAATCTGTGGATTAGCTCGACTTTCGTCCCGGTCGTCGGCAACTCTCTTTCGCGTAGCATGTCTTTTAATTCGGCGACAGTATACGAATTCATATTGCACTACAACGCACCGTAAGAAGAGAAAAAAAATGTCAAACTTGAGGTCTATCTCGACACGCGATTCACTTGTACACTATATCCCACTTCTGAATTTTGTAGGGGCGAGAAACTCTTAGACGTATCGGGTTTAATATGTTTTATTTATTTTCACGGCGCGTGTTCGACGGCGAGATTTTGACTGACTCCTCTCGGTCGATCCCGTCCTCTTATACTCATTCGTTCATACATTGTATGGCGGTGTCGGCAGATTACCAAAGGGCGTCTTTGGCGACCGCCGCGTTCCGCCGGAATCGGCGGTTCTTTTGGCCGGCAACTACAATATCGCCCGTTGCCGCCACGGTTTGTCGATCGCACACGCGCGTATCCCTACACAAGATTTCCTTTCTAGACAGAGTGAGAAGTCTGGAAGCGAGTGCAACATTTTCGAATTTAGTATAACCTCGTTGTAACCAACAGATTTTTTTTTTGTTACGCTTTCGAAGTGCTTTTTTAGCTGCAACCATTTTATACATTTTTCATCCCATTTTTCACGTTACACTCAGGTTGTTTAGATGTGAAAAATTGAGGTATAGAGGGCCAAAAAAATTTGTGTTAGCAGAACATGCATAGAGATAACGTCGCTGTGTGCAGAATGAAAATCTCGATTGATTCGCTGTTGGTGCTACACTCGATCCTTTCGTATGCAATTTTATAATTTTATTATTCGAATAATCCGTTGCTCGAAGTCTCGGAACGAACGTGTTCGTTCATCCTTTAATATTGTACCAGTCATACTGCTCGCGAGATACGGCTTTTTATTAATGTTTGCTTGATTGATGGTGTGCTACGTGGAAGTTTGGCGTTCGCACGGAATGGAAATTTTCGGTTGCTCGGTCTGCGAGTGTTGTTTGCGATCCCGGAAGTTTGCCGATGAAAATTTAATTAACATTATGACCGGACCGGCGGAATATTGCGGCGGGCGTAAAATCGCTAATGGACAGTCGCGGCACAGTTAAGATCTCCTACGAGGTATTCGAGAGAGCGAACACATTGAAAACGCGGAGCAAATGAATCATCTGCATGATTCATCCGGAGGCTGCCGGTTCTAATTTCTACTATTTGCTGTCGAGTGTACTAGCAGCGCGATTAAAAACAAAGGACGCTCTGAAATTTCCTTGGGAAACGGTTTCTTCGGTATTAAGTGAACTGCTATATTCGTAATTATTTTAGGCAACGAAGCAGCGTTTCTTAAAATTGACAAATTGTCAAAAAAATCGATATTTTGTACCACGGTAGTTTGACCACGTTTCAAAAAGTAGATTCGACTTTAATAACATTCGTTCACGCTACCGTGGGAGATTAAGAAGGTGATAAAGGAACGACCATAAGTGAAAAGTTCCGTGTTAATATGCGGCACGGACCAGTGCGGCGGCGAGGGATGCTTAATAGCCAGCCAACACTCAATCCCCTGTACCCCGGCTTTTTTCTCTTCCTCTTTGCCTGACCTTCGTTCCGCTTCCACCTCGGGTATGATAAATCTAGGGTACCGTAAAAACCGGTAATTATCATAGGCAAACAATTCCCCGGAATCTCCCCCAACCATTCTGTCCCGCTACGAATTCTGATGATTTCGCTATAGAAAACCGTTCACGGACACCTACCAACTATAATTTAATTTTTTTATACTTGCGAAACTTTCTGTTTGACATTAAACCTGCACAAAAATTCGAACGATTCTTCTTTACGAGCTCGGCGAAAACTTAATGGACCGCGATTTCAACGTGGATATTTTGCTCGGTATCGAATCACGCGCGTCATTCACTCTATAATAAAAGAATGGGGTAATAAAACATTCGTACAAACTGCGGGAATGCAATGATATTCCTTCGCGACTCTTCTATTGAAATAACTTTTATAGTTGGCAGAGGCAGACGTGATTCCAGCATATAATTCAACGACCGAACAAAATGCACACAGCTCTACTAACACTGAACCAACCTCTCTATTTACTATTGCCTTATAAAAATGGCAATATCTACCAGATACTGTAAATTCATGGTTGGTTTAGTGTTAACGTAAAGACACCAGTAGTTGACCATTTTATAGAAAAACATAAAAAATAAGGTTTCTATAAGCGCATTTATAAGTGCACTTTTGATGAATGTGAACCTCGGATGTCATGCCGTCTGTTGTTTAAATTTCAAAACAATAACAACATTTCAAACCTTATTTTTTATGTTTTTCTATAAAATGGTCAACTACTGGTGCCTTTACCTTAGTATCAGAATTTACAGTATCTGGTAAATATCGCCTCATAGAGATGGCAACCCTAAAATTATTAAGATTGTCCGTAATTTTCGGTAGAATAAATGCTTGGCCAAGGAAATTCATTCCACCGTTTTGATTTGATTTTGACCGTTTAGTGTTAACGAGAAGAATACGGGAGCAAATGCCTAGGATAAAAACAAATCGCATAACCGTGTACCGCTTCGTGTTGCACAGAATTGGAGACATTTTTTCCATATCTATAACAGTAAAGATAACGGTCAATTAACGTTCGAGCTCGGACGCGCCGCGCGATCGCTTAAATAACATTCAAGTAACAGCGTGCGAAAAAAGTGGGAAAAAAATTCGCGACGTGTTGATACACAGGGGATATCGCGGAATAAACGGGACCAACGATTTCCGAAATGATATTCGACGCGGGCGTATCTGGAAATGCGCGTGCAAACACGGGCCTGCGAACGACGATTTTCTCTCGGCGCGTGAAATTCAGCCCAGCCAGCGAGAGGTTTCTTTCTCTCTCTCTCTCTCTCTCTCTCTCTCTCTCTCTCTCTGCTCGCTGCTTCGTAGGGATGCCGTCGCTCGAAAAATATTTGTCGACGCGACGGTGCACCCCCATCTGTCCCCTCCCGTGCGCTCCGCACCCCTTCGATCCAGACGAATTTCGCGAATATTCGCGGTCGAATATACGCCGGATATTTAAACGATGACGGTTCGGTTTAACGGACCGTCCCCGATCCCCGGCGTTTATTTCGTACAAATGAATGTTGCGCGGTTTCGCGTACAACGTGATCTACATCCGCTCGTTAATTTCGCTCGGGAGTAATCCGAGCGAGATCGTTGCCGCCGTTCACCGAGGCCGGGGATCGTTTCATCGATCGTTCCCATTCAACCGGCATCGTAAAGACGCGCCGGGACAGCTGCGAGGCATGTAGACACGCCGATCGAGTAATTGTCAGTACGGTATACTGAGTATTCTAGCGCCATAATCGCGGTTTGTTGACCGACGCGCGATCGCATTACCGTACCCGGTGCAGCCGAGCCGGCTAACAGCCTGATTTAGGATAGCCCAGCTATCATTGCCAGCTGAAAAGAAGTTTACTGACTTCTGTAAAAAATCGTAGAAAGTTCATTAACACTAGAACTACCGAGTAATAAATACAACTGATGAATGATGACGAATGTACTTTGTAATGATGACAAGACTACGTCTATTCAAACCTAATACCATTTTTATTCTAACATGTGCTTCAATGAAAAAGTTCATTCAACAAAATTCTGATAAAAACATTTTTATAATTTCAGTAATTGTGAAAGAAAAAATTAGGAACCAGTCATTTTGACTGGTTCGGTAGTTCGAGTGTTAACCCTTTGCACTACAATTTATAATACGATTTCAGTGATTCGAACTTCTTTTATAGTACGTACTTTCCTAAAAAGGGAAAAAGATATATATCTATTGTATGGCTATATGTTCTCCATAAGCTGAACATTAATGAAATCAAAATAGAATTTTATTTCGGTTTAAAGGAAATTAATGACAAACGTATTTATTAGACTCCGTTCAGAATTTTCGTCACGAGTGTGACTTGATATTGTAGGGCAAGGGGTTAATATTCTCAAAGAAAAGGAAGAGGTACAGCCGCTCGATAACTGCGAGTACTGCCTCGGAAGCCCCGAGTCTCTTACTTATCGAGTGGCTACCGCACTCTTCCTTTTCTTTGAGAATATTAATGTTTTATGTGTTGTATTCAGTATGAGTAATATTTGCAAAGCACCCGATGGATATTAATGTCGTATTATATTCGTAATATTGTATTCGGTATGAGTAATAATTGCAAAGCGCTCGATCTAAAATTTTTTACTTGTCTAGTGGCTTCTGTGGAAAATTGTAGAAAGCTATGATCGAATTTTATTTTAGATCTTCGCAGTCGTTGTTGCTTCATCTCCGTCTCGGTTAACCTCGAGCGACGTTACACGGATTGAACTCGTTTCGAAAAGTCGATAACGATCGAACGCGATTGAAATTCATTTGACGCGATCGAACTAACTTTGTCCCGTCTCTTCTGTTTCAGGTAAGTTCTCGAGCCCAACTGTTCCTGGATCGATCCTGGTCCGTCTCCATTGTGAATTTCGATGCGGGATGCATTGCTGTCACGGCACAGGTATTTCGAGGATATCGCAGCTCTCCGATATGACACAGAGCTATTGTGCTAATTGGGTCGAAATTCGGCGATACGGCTTCACAGCGTTGCAATTTTCGGTTATATTTTTACGTTAACCGTTTGCACCGCGCAGCCGCTTAGTTAATTTGTGGTCCGAATGTTCAATAACTTCATATTAATCACAGGAAATGTGTTTGTGTGGCTGTGAAATATTGCAGCCACACACACACATACACACATAGATGTGCATCTGTCTCGGCTATTTTTTTCCTGAAATTTATCGACTACCGGGAATAACGTTTTTATTATCTGCCACACACGTTTGAACAGTTATCACGTCGCGGATACAAATTCGCGTAGATATAGAAAAATAAAAAGTTTAAATATTTCCCAACAGCCCGGTCGTGTGGCGACTGGAACGTAATGGGTCAGAAATAAATGTGAATATAAATACGCGAGTCACCGCGGTTTTTTCATTCTATTTGCAATATTATCCCTTTGCACTCGAAGCCATTTTAACTGCAAAACGAAACATTTCTTCTGACCTAGAATATCTCCCTTCTAAGTGTATATATTTTTTCATGCTATACATACGAATATGGTACAATTTATTCGTACAGTACTGAAATGTTTAGTAATTCATTGAATACATACAAATTTAATAATGTCAAAAATATTTTGAATAATGATACAGCAATTTTTAGTGGTGCCTTATTCGAGTGCTAAGGGTTATAATATCATCCAGGACTCGGCGACGTATACATACAGAGAAATCACTGTATCTTAACTTTTTGTCAGCGATTTTGGATAGCCGAAAGATGGATGCAAAGCCGCGGAATTGTAACTTTTGATTTTTATTCACCGACCAAGGGAAAAGATCACCAGCTAGTCGAGTGAAAAATCGACAGGGTGAATCGGAATACTCGACGGGTCCCGAGCGATCGGTGCGATAGGAGACCCCATAGACAAACCCCCCGATTCCTCCCCCCAACCCCTGTTCGTTATTCATCCCCTATCGGCACCGTTCCCGATTCATCGGAAACAACAGCCGGCCGGCAAATCGAATTCATAGATTCGGGGGCGGTGATGCGCCGGCATGGTTCCTGAATATTTGAAAACGGCCGCGTTACAAGTTTCTTGAAATCGCGTTGCACGGGGGTTGGAGGGAGGAACGACGGGCAATAGGTCCTTAGACCGTTGTCGGCGAGACGCGTTCGCTCGAAGTCGAGTGCACGGCACGAATGCATTATGCAACCGAGCGGAGCTGCCGCCGGCGACGGAGATTCCCAGCTGTGGACTATCTCGTCCACGAGAACCACGGCCATCTCTCGAACCGGGAAATTTCGGGCCGGTTGGCTTCTCGCCCCTCCTGCTGACACCGATAAAATTTTCGTTTTTTTATTTAGCATTAGGAGGTTATATCCGTTCCCCTGGGAATAGACGGCTCAGAATTTTACTGCAATTCGTACCGTAACTGTTAGGTTTTAGAGATTCTATCGTTGGTTATTATTTTTAACCGACGTATCTCTTTCGTTGTGCTACCTCGATTCCCGTTTCGTGCAACCAACGAGGTTCTATCCGTAAAAAAAGCAGACCCGGATAAATATCATTTGAAATGAAAGGAAAAAATAAATATTCATTTGAAATACTAGCAATTTCCAATATTATTTAAATATTTCTTCACTGCAACTTTGTTGAAATAGTCCCCAAAATAATATTCAACTAATATAAACATTCACCCGGGCGAATTTCATTTGAAATGAAAGTAAAAAATAAATATTTGCTAACAGTAATGTTGATTCATTTGAAATACTAGCAATTTCCAATATTATTTAAATATTTCTTTACTTCAACTTTGTCGAAATAATCCCCAAAATAATGTTCAACTAGTATAAATATTCACCCGGACGAATTTCATTTGAAATGAAAGTAAAAAATACATATTCATTTGAAATACTAGCAATTTCCAATATTATTTAAATATTTCTTCACTGCAACATTGTCGAAATAATCCCCCAAAATAATATTCAACTGATATAAATATTCACCCGGGCGAATTTCATTTGAAATGAAAGTAAAAAATAAATATTTGCTGACAATAATGTTGATTCATTCGAAATACTAGCAATTTCCGATATTATTTAAATATTTCTTCTTTCAAGTTTGTCGAAATAATCCTGGAAATAATATTCAGCTAATATAAATATTCTCCCGACAGAATTCTGGGGTTTAATTTCACAATTATCTCGAACGGTCATAACATAGACTAATATGTTATTTGAAATAATATTTGAGGTAATGTCGCTTCAAAAGCGATCACAGCCATGGAACAGATTACAAAATAAAATAACATGTGCCCTGGTCTGGTGGAACGGGATTATAAAGAGTGAATCGAATATGGAGCGCGATTAAGTCTTTTTCCGATGTGTGCTCCGTCATTACGTTAATTTGAGAAAAAAATATACAGTTTATTAATTACTTCGTGACGAAGCTGCTCCTTCGGTAAGGACGTGCAGGAAATTGATGCAACGGTTTAACCCCTTGCACTACAACTTATTTTGTGGTTATAACGATTAGAAATTCTTCATCGTTCAGAATGAACCAAAGGATATAGTATCCACTACAACTAAATAGAATTTTATTTTGGTTTAAAGGAAATTAATAACATACATATTTATTAGACTTTGTTCAGAATCTTCTTCACGAGTCTTACTCGATATTGTAGGGGTTAAGGAAGGTGATGTGGACGTTCATGGAAAAAAGATATGGAAAGCGTAGTGTATCATGAGCTTAAAAACGAGGACGTCTGAGATTATATCCCGGTGAACTATTGTTCTGTCGGAACACTTGGCACGCTCCGTCTCGTAATCAGAGCTCGTGAATATTATAAGGATTCGCAGAGCGAGTCGCGAAAGGGACTCGTTAGTCGAAAAGAAACTTCCATTGTTGGGAATTTGATCGGATTCCAAGAGAGGTATTAGCGGTAAACAGTCGATGAATATTTATGGACGATCTTGCGGATTTCGGGCTCGCTCCTGTTTGTTGTAAATACATCCGACACGGTAACATTTCACGTTAACATCATTGTGGAAATTCATAGGGAGTTCGTTGAAAGGAAATTGGTTCTTGCGTCTTTCTTGTTTATCTGAATTTCATACGAGTTTCATTTCGGACGAATGCTCTCCCTGAACGAATTCAATTTCTGGTTGAATGTATGAAATTTTTAAAGCGACCACTCACATTGAATCTGCGCAGCAGAATTCCGTGCAGGATTAATATTAATAAATAGAATTTGCGAGTATTGTTGAAGCGAATCGTTGTTTTTTTTTAAATTCTATTTAGGAAATGGTTGCCTTTCCATTGCTTCTCGGTCCTTTTCTAACAATCGAAGGAATTGAACGTCCACGCTTACACGGACGACGACGGTAAAGTTTTAAAACCACTCGAATCTTCCGAGCCAGTTAACTACTCTATCCACTCTAAATATTTGATCGCCTACTTAACCGAGTTTAATTTCTCCTTCCTAAGTGTATTTAAACTTCGTAAAGTGATATACACATCATTCCTCCGACAAGCTCGGCTCTCTAACCGTTTCACATTTGTGTATTCCATTCTCCTCACAGTTTAAATTCCGTTATGCGTATACCGTTTAGGTGTTTCTAAGGCAAATATTTCTTGGGCAGTACCTAAAAAAACACTATGCCCTCTCGAGACACCACAATTTTAACTCCGAAACGAAACATTTCTTCCCACCTAGAATTTTGCCTTTCTATATATTTCTTTTCATGTTATAAAATGATGCAACTTGTACAATACCGAAATGTTTAGTAGTTTATTAACCCTTTCGCGGCGAACAGCGCCTTTTGGCGCTCGGCTATAAACGCTCGCTCTGAGCGAACAGCGCCTTTTGGCGCCGTTTACTTGTTTTCAATAATTGCCCAATAATGTCTATTAAGTCGTTTGTTTTCGATGTTTTTCGATGTGCTAGCAGTACACGCTTCTTGTGCAGAGATTTTTTTTACATAATCAAATATAATTATCCATAAATTTGACCCCTCAAGGAAATAAACAGCAAAATCGGCTCTGCACACCGCGATCTTCCACCGTCACGCCGGCTACCTATGGCACAATTCATTTCTGAGCGCTCCGCCGCGAAAGGGTTAAGTACAAACAAATTTAACCCTTTGCACTCGAAGCTATTTTAACTCCAAAACGAAATATTTCTTTCGACCTACAATATTTCCCTCCTATATATTTTGTTTCATGCTGTACATGCGAAAACGATGCACTTTACTCGTACAATACTGAAGTGTTTAGTAATTTATTAAATACAAACAAATTTAATAATGTAAAAAATACTTTGAATAATGATGCAGCAATTTTTAGTGGTGCCTTAGAGTCACTATTCGAGTGCTAAGGGTTAAAAACTCATTTGACACACAATAGAAAAATCGTTTAGCAAACACTGCGGCTGAGTACGTTTCAAAAATTCATCTGACTCGGAAGAATCGGTCAGCAAGCATAACCTCTCAACGGTGAAGATAAGCGCAGACAAAACTAGAAATCAATTTTTCCTATTCAGAAAGCCCCTTTAGCCGATTCAGCCCCTCGCAGCGAAATCGATACGGCCTCGAAGAAAGGGGAAATCAGGATCGATCAGACGTCGCAAAAAGGTTGATCGAATCCCGAATGAGAAGGTCCTGGATATCTGGACAATTCACGGGAGCTGGTAGAAATACGTGGGTTCCGAATTATACCGCGTTGTATGGTCAATTAATCGTCGGATTTTCAGCAACTCGACCCGGGCCGGGCCGGGCCGGTGTCGGCTCTTGTGCGTGCGTTCGCATGCAAAATCGATATGCCGGCTGTCGCGGGCTGTGTGCGAGCGTTTCGCGCGTTCCGTCGCCGCCCAAACCCCGTCGAAACCCCGTCGAAACCCCATTGTCGTCGACGAGACGACGCTGGGACGTCGGCGCCGTATCGATAGCCCCAGCACACCGTCATCGGGACGCTGGTATCGCCGGTTTCCATCGGGTTCCGGGACAAGAGGGAAACGAGACGGTCTCGAGACGCTAACCTAACCGCCCAGCCTCTGTCGGCCCATTCTCCTCGTTCCCCCTCTTCTCCTCTCTACCCCTCCGAGCCTCCACCTTCCTCGAACCCCCTCGTCTCTTCGTGTTTTCTCTGTCGGTCTTTCTTTCTTTTTGCCTCCACCCTCCGTAGCGTCGTTTTTATTCGTTTTAGTCGACGATCTCGTCCCGTCCCTACGGGAGGCAAAGTCGGTCGGAGGAACGGAAGATTACGACGAGAAACTGCGACGAAATGCTGGGAAAACGGGCCCCGTATATCGGCCCGGACCGACCCGACCCGACCCGGTTGCGCCGTCGAGTTCCGACAAATATTTACTGTTACGATAATCGGCCCGACGCCGCGGGCAAATTTAATCGTTTTAGCTACCGGTGCTTGTTCGACAGTCTTCTTCGAGATCAATGATCGACCTACTGTATTCTTGTGAAACTTCGTTGCTATATTTAACCCGAATGGCGACTCTAAGGCGCCACTAATAATTGCTACACTATTATTTAACACTAAACCTACCAAGCACAAAATATATAAAGGTGAATCGACTCATAGAAGGGAGAAGACTGAATTTATTTAAACTTTATACGATTTTCATTATAATATATGCTTCAATAAAGAAATCAATTCATTAATTTCCTATAAATACGTTTTTATAACTTCAATAATTGCGAAATAGAAAAGCGGTCATTTGACCGTGGTAGATTTAGTGTTAAAACAATGTTTACACTATATTGGTATCTAAGAAATTCATAAAAATGTCAGTGTTGTGAGTACGAGTAATAGGTGCCCTACGCATAAAAGGAAATAAATTATGCATAATGGAAATATTCTAGGTCATAAGTAGACATCGGATGTTTATGCAATTTCCAATTTTTATAGAAACATTTTAAGAAAGTGGAATGAAATAAAATTTTATTTTTAATGGGGACAGCCTTTGTAGATCCAAAGCAAATAAAAATCGTGTTAAATTCTCTCGAATTTTATATTATAGAAATGGTTTTAATACAGCTTCGAGTGCAAAGAGTTAACACGTTGACTGCCAACTACGAGATAATTCGTAGCTCGTGTTATTTCCTAGGTCGCCGACTACGAGACATCTCGTAGCTTGTTAACTTGCCATAATATGATCAATAGTATTTCTGCATTAAGAAATGAAATTCGCTGGTAAAATGAATCTTACCTTTAAAGGGTTTCGGCACGCACAAAATGACGATCTTAATTTTGGCTCACTCCGGACACGTAATCGCTCGGGGACCAGGTTTCAAGTTCCTTTCGTGGACGTTCCGTGGGTTCAGATCGTCGACGCGGTGACTGGGTCAAGGCTGCAGTTGTTTCACTGCCTTCGTTCTTATTTTCGTCCGAATGCTTGCGGATCGATGCATCGGGGACTGAATTTCGCGAGAACTTGGAATCAACAAGAATTTTCTTTGTCCAGATAATATTTCACTGTCCTACACTATTTCTATCGACTATCGTTCGCATTCAAGAATTCAAAATAATAATCTACAAATTTCAATTTATGCATTACGTTGCCGACTTCGGCATTACATTCGACAACACATTCAAGAATTCAAAATAATAATCTACAAATTTCGATTTATGCATTACGTTGCCGACTTCGACATTAAAGAACACCAAAACTCTACTATTTACAACTGTAGATTGTTGAACCGGTTTCAGTAACGTTGTCTAACAATTTTTGTAGGATCATTATTTAGAAGATTATTCCTATGCTTCTTTCCATTCATCGAGAATTCTATTAACACGTTAATGCTCAATTTATTTTTTCTTATAACGCTGAAATTGAATGTCTTTTACTTGTAGTAATTTTTGTACTTAGTTTTGTCCGAAACTAGAAATTTAAAATGTATTATAGGGGATGCTGTGTTAACCCTTCCGAATTCTGTAGATCCTAATAAAATTCGGTTCATCTTGATATGTCAAAATAAAAATGAATTTCTAAACCTAGTCAAAAATCACTTACGGTGCAGTTAACGTGTTAATAGGTTTCCGATAACTAAAGTGCCAATGATTAACAGACGAGCGAATAAATATGAAAGGTCTTTTTTCAGAACGTTTCGATACAGTTCTATACGGTGCTCGATGTTTGTGCGAGACGTTACAATTTATTCGAAATGAAACTTGATCGCGCGGGTCACCGACGACCACCGTGTTCCAAAATAAATAAACTCCGATCAACGGGCGACCACCACGGCCGAAGTGGACGTGTTAAAAAGACGGATTGCGCGGCAACCAGAGGAATTGTGTCCGTTTCAAATTCGTTCTTTGTTACTGCAGCCGACGGCGCGGCGATTCGGTATCAAAATAAAAGCGTTCGTTGCCAGTGAAACGCGAGACGCTCGGTTGCTTTATGCGAGCGCTTCGATCCGGACACGAGGAGAGCAGCGGCTGCTTTATCGAACGGCTGTTTCGCGAGCATAAAAATAGCCTCGGCTAACACACAGTCCGTGGCCAGGATCGACGGCATATCGCGACCGATTGAATTACGCGGCCCCTGCAGAAATTCCGCGTCGCGTCCCGTCCTCGTAATTCCGCTTCTTGCTCGGGCGACCTTTTCCGATCGATTCCGGCGTATTTTCACGCTGTTGTTTCGATTAATAACAGCCTCGGAAAAGAACGGAACCCGATATCTCATCCGCGAGTAATGAAAGTTTCGTCCGCTGACTCGACTGCTCGTCTCCCTCGATTTCTCTGTTTTATTCATCCTCGGGCTCCTTTGTTCCCGAGTCGCGCGATCGACCGAGGTGAAGAATCCCGAGACGTTCTCGAAACAAAAAGGCGAGAACGAGCGAACGACCGAAGCGAGTCCTGAAGCCGGCCTGCTTGCTGGACGCTAGAATAAATTTGCCGTAGGATCTCTCCCCCGTATAACGATTCTCCTCCGGTAATTCAATGTGAGAGATCTCTCCGCGTCTCGCGGTCGATCCGCCCCTGTAACTCGATCGTGAGAATCGTCGACCCGTTTCCGGAATCCGATTGTAAAACCTGGATCAGGAAGTTCGATGCTGTGTGCCACCGCACACGCTCTTCCGGCTTCAGGCTCGTTATCGTCTCTACTTAGGCTGGCCATCTAACTTGACGACCTCGAATCGCCTCCTGAGTTGCCCACTCTTCCGAAGAATTTCACCGTTTCGGACGGAGGTCCCGTCGAACGGGACAGGGAATGTCCCCTGCGGTTTAATTTTTAATTTAACACGTCCGCTGTCCGTGATTTATTCCAATGGCATTTGTGCCAGCACAGTTATTTACAATATTTTCTCAAACGCAATAGCTTGTTATAGAAAAGCTATTCAGTTTTTAACGACTAGGGGTGTGTGGGAACCCGAAATATCGAGATTCGAGAAAATTTCGAGATTCTCGAAAGTGTCGGGATTCCCGAAAAAGTCGGGATTCTCCTATTTATAGAGATTCTCCTATTTATCGGGATTCTCCTATTTATCGGGATTCTCCTATTTATCGGGATTCTCCTATTTATCGGGATTCTCCTATTTATCGGGATTCTCCTATTTATTGAGATTCTCCTATTTATCCGGATTCTCCTATTTATTGAGATTCTCCTATTTATCGGGATTCTCCTATTTATCGGGATTCTCCTATTTATCGAGATTCTCTAAATAATTGCGATTTCCTAGAGGGAAATCAAAATTTTCGGGAAACCCGGTTCTTTCGGGAACCTCGAAATTTTCGGGAACCCGACCCCACCTCTTCCCGACTTGCCCCGACCATCTGGTTCCCTATATTTCGGGTTCTCGCACATCTCTATTAACGACATATGAACAATTATTCTGATTTTCTGTGCTTCATTGTGCTTGGTTACGAAGAACCCATTTTGGGAAGCTTTTCCAATACCATTTCGTGCCGAATCTTGAGGAAAATTTTGGAAATGGTCCTGCGAAATGATCTTCTGTTTTTCTTGTCTCGTCGATGTTAACGAACAGCATTCCTTTTTGCTTTCATTTTATCTCAGGCAGCTGAAACATGGCATTAGGTGCAGATACATAGTCGGTAGAGGAAATGTTCCAACACGATTGTTCTTTTAGAAACAAGCTGCTCGCTAGAAACTCCTTAACAAATGCATAATTTGTTGGTGAAAAGTTGGCTGCTGTGTAGACTCTTCTACACAGAGTTTCCAGTCGGTGAAAAGTTTCCTACGCTGAAACTCCGCTATCTTTCATTAGACTGTGGATCTTTACGTATCCATAGCTAATGAACATTTTTACAGAACAGTAAATTACAGACTTCAGCTACGTATCATGTGCCTTGTGGTTAGCTTGCTCTTTTAAAATACATTCGGGAAAGCAGAACTTCTTTCTCGTACGTAACTACTTAGAAAGAAAACAAAATTTGTCTATTGTTTGTCTATGTGTTCTCTAAAGACCGCGGGTATACTTTAAAAACAATAGGAACGTGTCCATCTAAAAATTTTTAGATTTTTCTTCGTAATTTTTGTTAGAATATATACCCGATACATTTGTTGAACAATTCCTCGTGGATGCATCTTCACAATCTCAATAATCGTACATTAAAAATAGAACCCAAACTTGTAAACCTAAAAGACATTAATAGTATATGTTTATTTGGTCGAGATTCTTGTTCAAGTCCTCCTCGCGAGTCGCAGTACAAGAAGTTAACCCTTTGCACTCGAGCCTATTTTAACACTAAAACGAAACGTTTTTTCCGACCTGGAATATTTCCCTTCTATATATTCCTTTTTTCAAGTTATACATACTAACATGGTGCAACTTACTCGTACAATACGGAAGTGTTTAGTAATTTATTTAATACAAACAAATTTAATAATATAACAAATATTTTGAATAATGATACAGCAATTTTTAGTGGCGCCTTACAGTCGCCATTCGAGTGCTAAGGGTTAACACGTTGACTGCCAACTACGAGTCATCTCCTAGTTTGTTCAAATAAGTAATATCAGTAATATCAGAACAGAGTCTAATAAATATGTATGTTATTAATTCCCCTTAAAGCGAAATAAAATTCTACTTCGTTGTAGTCGATATATATCCTTTGAAGGAAACATAGGCATACAATAAATATAAACTATCTTTTCTTTTCTATGTAATCCTGAACGATGAAGAATTTCTGATGATTACAATCACAAAATAAATAGTAGTGCAAGGTGTTAAATTGGATTTTTCCACTGAAATGTGTACCGGCGGCGGTGAAAGTGTTAATAACGATTCGCCTAGCGACGAGCTAGATTTCAATTTTTCACCGTAAAGTGGAAGCACTGTGTGAAATGTGCTAGCATTCCCAAGCCGAGCTAGGTTACAACACCTTTCTTTATTCCCCTATCTGCTCATCGTTATCCGAAATCCCTTATCGGCGTGAGTTCGAAGTTCGGTGCTCAGGGCGATTAGAGCGACGTGAAACGATTCCCTTCAGCCCTGAACGAGAACTACAGATCATTGTACCGTCGGAGAGTTTTACGAGCACGAGTCCTCTGGTCCTCGAGACCCTATCCGGGGGATCTCCGACGAGGACGAATCCGGGAACCCTCAAAATTCTCGCTCCCGCGGGAATCCGACGCGGCGTTCACCTTATTACCCACTGCTTAATAACGACGGCATTTTCGCCATTGTGCCGGGCCATTGTTTCCCGCGAAACTGCGGCTTCTATTCGATCGCAGTTGCATAACGAGTCCCGACGATTCACGACTTCTCTCTTCCCCCGCTCCGCTCTGCTCCGCACCGCTCCGCACCGCGCCGGCGGTCGACGCAGTCTCTCGATGGATTGTTGTCCGGGAGACGACCAATTACCGGCGAGTTTCCTCTCATCTGGCTCGATCGATAGCTTTTTGTCTCGGGAATTCGTCGAGTCGCGTTCCACCGGCGCGGCGCGGACTGGCGTGGCTGGACGAAGCGCGTCACGACGCGCCGCGTCGCGTCGCTTCGGTATCCGAAATCCAGAAATTTCCGAAATGACGAGCGCTCCGCGATCTCTCCGTCCTTTAACCCTTAGCACTCGAGTGGTGACTCTGAAGCACCACTAGAAATTGTTAGGGCATTATTTCAAAGAAATTACAACAAATATTACAAAATATTTGCTACGTTACAAAATTTGTATTTGATAGATTACTAAACATTTAAATATTATAGGTAGAAATCGGATCAGTTTTGTATGAATAAATGAAAATATTCTAAGACAGAAGAAAAATAAATGCCTTGCAAGTTGACTGCAAATAGAAATCAACGGAAGAAAATTCGGCCCATAGAGGGTTAACGTACATATACGCTCAATTTTCCTGGTCACTGTCACCGGAGCGTATATACACTACCGGCCATAAGTGTTTACCCACCCACATATTTTTTAACATTGTAGTCCACGGTTCTACGGTTCAGCTTCAATAACTTTGATATTTCTCTGTTACTTTTTCCGATGCTATGATGGGACACTATTAGAGCGCGCGTTTCAATCGATAATTCTTTTCTCCCTGACATTATTTGAAATTTTCGCAAAATTCTTTAGGCACGTGAAAATCAACTGTTTACTGTATGAAAGCTTAATGCTGTATGAAATGCAGTATGAAATTTGAGAAGACTAAGATACCTGTATTACCTGCGTTCATATTCCCTACTGACCGTTATAAAAATTTCAGAAAAATGGGTTTCTTTACCTGAACTCCAAAATTGTCGTTTTTCATAAAAAGCTGTAAACTCATTTACAGTACCTGATTGTGTATGTACAGAATATTTTGGATGTTTATTTATTTTTTCTTACAATGCTGAAATATGAATTTATTTGTAGTTTCTTATTTGTAGTCATTTTTTTACTTAACACTAGAACTACCAAGCACTAAATGCAACTGGCACACATTGCCTTATAATAACAACAAAATAAGATTTGTTTAGATTTCGTATCAGTTTTGTTTAAACATCTACTTCGATAGAGAAGTTTACTAAAAAATTTTCTCATGGAAACATATTTTATAATGTCAATATCTCTAAAAGAAAAAATTAGGAGGAAGTCATTTTGACCCATCCGGTAGTTCTAGTGTTAAATATTGGTGATAAAGGCCTTCTTCTCATATTTCCTTATGATGCAAAAGGGTTAAAATCGACAAGGAAGGGTTGCATCACGTTGGATCAGCTTCTCGAGCACTTTCCACCGCGTTTCCAACGAGCTCGTGCCGCGAGCAAAATTCGTCTTATTTTCATCTGGAATCATGGCCGGTCTGACGGGTATTGTCGGTTCGATTCGCGCTTAATGAGACGTACAGTCTACCGTGCCGCCTCTAAACTTAGATCTGGGTCGTCGGTTTTATTGGCGCGATTGAACTTGAACGTGTTCCCGTTTTCGCGACACACGGGGCCACCGGCTAGGCGAGCACGCGCCTCGCGATCGACGCGGATCCAGAGAGGATTTTCGATCTTTTCGCCTCGCTCGGGCTTATCGCCGCGGAATTATCGACCGTGGGAGCGGAACCGCTCGATGTTAATCTCCGCTCGCAAGTCACGATAACTTCGGGCTGGAAATCGTTCGAAAGTAACGGCCGATTAATGCGGATCGATCGGCTTCCTAAAAGTTTCGTCGAGGCTGGCGAACGCACGGCTGAAACAATTACGAAAAGATAACTTTCGACACCCCGAGCTTTTCCGTCGGCCCGTTAACAAATGTGGGATCTAAAAGTGTCCCGGGCACCTATCGATCGGGAACGGAATGCACTTTCCCCCAGTTTAATCGGCGCGAGCCCGGCCTCCTATTGTCGATAACAATTTGTCCCGTTCGTTGTTACCGCTGGTTGGTTCGCCCGGCTCGTTACGAAACGAGATACTCGCTAATTTTTCGGAAAGCGAGACTAAAGTGCTGGTTTTCAAGCTTTTTTCTCATAGATTGACCTATCAGCAGATCTTTTATGCATTTGTAATTAAATTGACCAGATCAAATTTGAAATTGTGGGAAAATTTTATAAAATTCGAATGTTAATATATTATTTCTCATCTATTGTAATTAGCAAGCGAAGAAATAACGTTCTACTTGATTTAGATTTCTCGTAATCGATGCACACAATTTTTATTTTGCATAAAGATCCGCAGTCAAGCTTTCTCCGAGATTTGCATACTCCCTAAAACACTGTTGACTCTTCAACGTCAATGCAAACCTCTTAACCCCCCTGATGCACCAGGTCTTTGTATAAAATAAAAATTTTCTATTTATAAATTGAGTTTTCTAAGAAATTGAAGAATTGACAGAAACAGAAGTTAACTAAAAATGTAATCCGCAGTCCACTTATAACACTGTGTATCTACATGTAGGTAAAATGTTATTCAATATCAGCAGAAAATTTAGAGAAAAATACATTGCCAAATTTGCACACTCGACAAGTCGAACAATAAATGATATATCTTCGGTCACATCGGATTTTATTTCACCGGTATAGACGAAGGGGCTAGAGATTCAATTTCCTCGGGATTGAAATTTTTGTAAGCCAGTGCGGAAGATCTATATTTGCACAAACATCCGCAGTGTGCTCGTTAGCGAAGTCCTGCCGTTCTCCAGTTCAAGGGCATTGAGATGATGATGCAGCAAGTATGGGGTCGCTAAAGCACAATTACGAGGAGAGAATGCCACGGCTCAAGGATGTCAGCGAATTCGCTAAGAGATTGCGAGGTTCTGCGCGTCCGACAACAACAACGCCTCCATTCTTTTTTCATTATAGGAGTTCAATGGAAACCAGCATCCGCGAGGATCTCCGCGATAAGAGTTTCCCCGACGTTTCAATCTCGTCGGGAGAAAAACGCGTCGGTGGTTGTGTATCCGACGGAAACCGTGAACCGACGCACACGTTCACGTGTATGTGTGTGTATCTCTCTCTCTCGCTCTCTCTTTGCTGCGCGCGTTACCCTCCTCCGGGAACGGGAACGCGAAAATAATCTCATTCGCTATTCACGCTTGCAGCTCGTCCCATTGACTCGCTGACGCGGCTGCGAGCACGATGATGAAACGAGGGAGGAGAAGGAGGAGAACTATAACTGCGCGTACACGCGGAAGAGATCGTCTATTACTTGAAGGTTTTCACTGCGCCAACTGGGAGACGCGCTAATGTCGCCAAGGAGAGAATTCGCGCGAAACTGTCCGTCGAACACTTCGCGTTAAATACATAACACGCGTCCCGTATGTTTGCACTCTTCCATTCCGGGTGTCTCCAAAGTACCGATTAATTTTCGGGAAACAGGCTGGAATCCAAAACGCTATGGTAATACAGTCGTCCTTTGCACAACGCCCACGTGTTTATCACTTTCCAGTCGTGTTCTGTATTTTTGAAAAATATTTCCACGTTGAAAGCCACGATGTGAAATGAAATCGAAGAACACGCGTCATGCTGCTTTTTAACGGTTCTTTTAAGGGCATCCTGTGCTCGAACATAGACGCTGTTAGCTGTAAAGTCGTTATTCTACTGTTAAAAGAGACCGCACCGGTTCAATGTTCGACGAAATAAATTATTCACCGTATCCGACTGTTTCGAAAACATGTAAACCTCGATCCGCTACACGCGCGCGACGTCGTTACACGAAGAAAAAGTTTTCGAAAATTGCATTCCATGTATTCAATCCATTTTTTGTCAACGTATTTTTCGCTTTTGTTTCACATATTCCACCCTCTATCTGCGGACTGATAGGATACAGCCAGTGTACCGATCGAGAACATGGGGATGTTTTTGGGAATTTTCTAAAAAAAAATAGGTTCCAAACGCTAATTTTTTCAAAAAGCATGAAAATAACGAACCGTTGAAAAAAGGTGAGCCTTTAATTAACACTGGGTTCACGGAGCACTAAAGCTGACTATTTCTCACATTACTTTATAAAAATAGCAAGAACGTGCTGCTCAAATTTTTAGCCATTTTCTTCCAATAACATATACCCGAAGAAATAATCTTGATAATAGTAAATTAAAGATATTAGAACCCGTCATTTCGACTGGTCCCGTGAACCTAGTGTGAAAAAGCGGCTGGTATAGTATTGATTTCTCTCAGCCGTGTGTTATCAGCTGCTGGAGAATATTTGACAAATCTATAAATAAAAAAGTTAAATATACCCACGATCCCGTGCCAGAGCTGCGCAAACGGAACGGTGTGTGCGCACAAGTTAATTACGCGACACGTCCCGAAATCCGTTTGACAGATGCCGATTAGCGACGACCGTTGTCAACCAAGATTTCACCGATTAGTCAAGGTTACCGAAACCGCAGTGTTATCATACTCGGAGCGCGTACGGTGTCGATGGTGCGCGATTAGGATAACACGGTCGACGGGTCGGAAGAGATTTTTGTCGGGCGCGAGAGATTTCAATTACGGGGCCCGGATCAATCACGACAGGTGAAACGTGCACGTGAATGGAATCGAATAGGGCTTGACGAACAATTCACGAGACGGCATCCGAGGGATATTAATCGACGTTGCGCGGTCTCCCTTACATCCGTCTATGTCAGTCTTTCCGGTGGTTCCGTCGCTGCTAGAGAGAGAGAGAGAGTATGCTAATGGGATTACCAGGAAACCCGTACTCATCCTCTCTCTGAATATCCATACGACTGAACGATTGTTCTCGCTTTATTTCCTATGGGCGTCCAAGGCACGTTCACCGTTGACCCAGATGCGTACCATCCTCGACTTCCCCCGGTATATTAGATTGTTGCGTATGCACCGATCGATCCCACTGATTGCTATATTATACCGCTCGCTATTTGTATACTGACCTTTCATTATTCCCATATTAACGCGATATCTGACACGCGCATTGTTTTCGCTGCGCGGATGAAACTCGCGGGATATTTTTACCTCTGACAGACACGCTGCGATAAACAGTCGTTGTCATCATTACTACGGGCGGAAAAGCAATTTCTATCAAATTTTAAATTCCATTGAATTTAAACACAATTGTTCTAACCCATTTGCACCATAAGGAAATATGAAATGAAGGCCTCTATCACCAAACTTTTCTTTTCAGCATTATTTCTTAACATTATTATTTATATTTCAGCATTAGAAGAAAAAATCAGAATTACTACTTTCATCTCCAACAACACCCTCCGTTTCTATTTCTTAGCTAACGAATAATGACAGTGACCAGGAAAACTGAGCGCATATATACGCTAATGATGCAAATAATGGGTTAAATGTAAATTAGTCTACAGTGATCTTGCCGTTGGTCAGCAAAAATATTAAAGTTTTAAGAACAAAATTGAAATTGGGCTTATCGACGTAAGGGTTGAAGAAGATCGGTAGTATTCCAACTAGTATTGCGTCGAACTAGACTAGACAGAGAATTTTTTCGCTGATTGGTTATGTGTCGCTGAAGCCATATGCACCATAAGGAAATACGAAATGAAGGCCTTTATCACCAAACTTTTTTCAGCACTCCACAGAACTTGATTGACGAAATGCATCGACACATTTTGTAAATTTTACCTGTATTCTCCAGGCATTCACCTACTTAATTTTTCCGTAAATTCATAAAATCCGCACAGTTTATCGAAGGTCCATTGTCCATTGGATAGAGGACACATCTACAACGATAAGCACAATCGAATATCAAGGAGCATCGAGTGCCGGAGCTCTTAGAGTAATCTGGGGGTCCGATTGATAAGGTGTCGACTAATCGATAATTAATATCCAGCAAGCAGTCGTTTGACCGATTATCTCGTGAGGCGATTGTCTACCACGAGATAGCAAGATCGACGTGCGGTAGTCCCCTAAACGTCGAAGGTCTTGTTACCAGACACTGGTGCAGGACTTCGAGGCACAGTTGGCACGCATCGACCGAGCGAAAGTGATTTTCGCCGGCCGGAGAAATGCCAGGAAATCCTGGAGGACGCGTCGAGGTTTCGCAACAACGTCCGCGCGAGTGATGGCGCGACGTCCGGAAGAAAAATGTTGTCCGCGGTCATCCCGTCCCGGTGTCGTAAACAAGCGAGTTTACACGGGTCCGAGGAAATTTATTTAAAACTCGTCGGATTCGCTGGTTTTTTATCCGGCGCACTCTCATTCTTCCCGCGTGTAATTTACACGCGCGCCGATCGTAAACTGGTTCTGGCAGAACCGGAACGCTCGAAACGAAACGCGGAATGCAGAAAACGGAGCGGCACGCTTTTTCCAAGCGACGCCGGTCCGGGCCGGGCCGGGCCTGTTATTAATCCCCTAACTTCGGAGAAACTGGTCGGGACGTTGAAATTTCAATTTTCTGTCGTTCGCTTCGCGAGTTGTTCGAGGTGAAGGATAATTATCTAGGATAAGATAAGATCGCAATTTGTACCAACGTCCTCTCGGAGATTACAGGATTTCTTGCGAGCGTAAACTGGCCCTTGACGTTTCACCAACTATGTCGACCCAGCGATACTGCTTAGTTTGTTCGCTTTTGAGGTCCCCTGAGCAACCTGATGCTTGATAGTCTAGTTGTATGTCTTCCAAACATTTTAACACAGAAGGAAAACAAATTTTATTCGTCCGAATGAAACACGGTTTCACATAGATAAATATTATCCCATTTGCATCATAAGGAAATATGAAATATTTAAGTACAAAAATGACTACGAGTAAAAGAGTCTCATATTTCAGCATTATAAGAAAAAATCAGTATTACTACTTTCATCTCTAACAACACCATTTCTATCTGTTAGTTAACGTATAATGATAGTGACCAACATAGTTGAGCGTATATATACGCTAATGATGCAAATGGGTTAATGATATCCCTGTGTTATTTGCTCCTAGGTTTCCCTTATGTTGATTTACGTAAAATCACCTAACATCGGATTTTATCCCAGCGTGTACACGCTATTGTCTTATGCCTGTTACACAATTTCTATGTAGCGTTACAAGGGCTCAATTCATTAGTGCTCGAGCATTAATTTGTGTCCTTTTCATTGGAGAAGAGGGGACCCTTGTTCGATACGATTAATCCAGTACAATTTGTAATCGACAGGCTGTGTTTACTACCAACTAGTATTAGAATAGAATCGGAACAATGCACTGATCAACTTGCTATAATAATTCTTGGAAAGTCCCTCCACTGGCAATATGACGACGAAACAAATCAGTGTCCAATTTCCTCATTCTGTGCATTATGAAAAAATATATTGGAACTAATTTCCACATTGAAATGATTTGTTCGATCGAATAATTTTTGTCATAGAAAAATTTCTAGTTAAGCTAGCAGAAGTAGCAAGCAGAATAATAAATGGTACCTTTGATCACATTGAATTGAAATCACGAGGGGTTAATGCGGATAATATTTATTTCGCATAAATGTCTATAGCCAAGAGAATCGGTCAATCAATTTCTATTTTATTAAATACTTACTTATTACTTTGATTTCATGGGATTTTTAAGCTTCCTTCTTTAGCGATCAAAGCGTTAAATATTCATCGAAGTTTGAGATTCGATGTACAAGTTATTTTGTTATTTTTCAAGAAAAGTGTATTCGCTATTATTTTTGGGAGATTGCTTCGCGCAGAACGCGACGTGGTGCGGGGTAGCATCGACGCTATTAATCTTCCGGCTGATTATTTCGAGACGAACAGACCCATCGGAGATTAAACTTGGTAAACAATGTTTCAAACCGGACGACGGGGGATCGTGGAAGCAGCCGAGTGGCGAAGGGGTTAACTGGCAAGGGGGAAGATCCGCGAACCCCTAGAAGCGCGAAAGTTGCCGCTCCTTCCCGTCTTTTCTATCGATTTCCCCCGGCTGGCCGGCGCCCAGACTAACATTTTTGGTTCGAACGATCCGCGGCGAGCCCGGCTTATATTCCAATTAAAAGTTTCCCGAGGCTTGCCGACCGTGGATATCTGGCAAAGCCCGGCGAGCGGTGTTCGTGATTTAAAGCGATGCTTTTTCGCGATCGTTATCGCTCCATTCCGCTTTTACGCCGCGTTACGTTGCCACGCGCGAATAAGGACACGTCCGGACCGGGTTGTTTTCAATCGAGCCCGTGGGCCCGCTCGATACCCGCTTATTCTGCCCGGGTCGCATTGTTTGACGCTTTGCTCGTTTCATTAAACCCGTTATACACCCGCCGGTCCGAAAATGCGAAAAACCCGCCGCTGTCTGCTTAGAACAATTTTTCCCCTCAGGGACACAATGCTCTTTTTCTATGACAAACGTGTGAACAGTGGTGTCGACGAGTTCTTAATTAATAAATTGAGAGGAATCAGATCGTAATAGGGTGTAAACACAGAATTAACACGTTCCGTGCCATGTTCAGGCCATTTGGAATTCGACCGGCCATTCATCTGACCTTGTGTTTGTTAAAATAATTCCTTAAAAATTAAATTTATTGCTTTGTTGTCTAATGCATATTGAAATTTATATCTTTTTCCTGCTAATTATAGCTTTGTAGAACTGAAAAATGTAAGGCATACGTCTTAAACGACTTTTTTTAATCTTTAAAGCGTGGGTCGTATACGCCCCACGCGGCCTGAACGGAAAATCTTCAAAAATTTTCGTGGCACGGAACGTGTTAACCCATTTGCATCATAAGGAAATATGGAATCTATGCATTGGTCCATGAAACAACCGAACAAGACGCCAGGGGTGTCCAGAAGATGCGGCTAAGCTGTTCGTGTAATCCCGAATGTATGCTAGGCCATTTAGAGGCTAACAAGATCTCGTTAACGACCAGAAGCGTATCGCGACTACCGTGTTTCCAGGTATATGTGTGGTGTCGGAGGAAAGTTGCCAGGCGGTGGGGACAAACGCAAGAAGGGAATATTTTTGCGGGCGGTCGGCAGTGGATTATCCGGGAGAGAGCACGGCAGAAGTTCCGTCGCTGAAACTCTCATCGTTCATTTTCCCTCTCGCTCCCGGTCGCGAAACTTGCTTGACTCGATCCTCTAACAACCCTCGGGGCGGCTGGTGAACTTTCAGCAAACATTACGATCAGACGTGGCGAGATCGTCACGGAGCCCCGAATAAACTGTTGATTCGTGCCACCCGCAGCTCCGGCTCCTACGAATTGCTCGAGGTTTCTTGCCGTCGTTGTCGTCGTCGTCGTCTACCCTCCCGGCCCGTTTATCTTACTTATCCGCCCGCTCCTTGTAATTTCTCTGCCGGCACGCCACACCGTCAAGTCGATCGTTTCCACGTAAAATTTCGCCTTGCAATTTTATTCGGGCCTCTGCGCTTGCGCCAGCCTGACGAGCCGAACGACCCGTTTGTTTCGCGCTTACGATGGCTCGTTAGCGTGTTTTCCATTCGCCGGCGTGCGTCGATGAGTCCGTGTTGCGTGGATAATCTGCGGTTACTTCTTCAACCTAATGCCGCATAATAGTAGCAATGCTGCAGCGACGCGAAAAATGTTCGAGCCTCCTACAGTTACTGTCGCACAGTGACACACGGTATTCTTTAGAGGACACAGTGTCACCGATCTGCTGGTCCAAGGTGGTCAATCTACGTGACAAAATAAGTAGAAAAGACGGAATAATGTTTTTTCGTGAAAAATCAGTTCGAATCTGTGTCGCCGGGTCAGGGGAGGGAGCACGAATCGAGGGGAAAATGTTACCCTCTCTGAACTCTGGATTTCTATAAGAGGGGAATTGAAAATTTGCAGGAAAGATAGGAAACTGTCTTTCATAATGATGGAGATCATATAATAAATTAACACGTTGATTGCCATGTCACCCACATGTGGGTGACGGAATTATTTTTCCAGGTTTTAGAATGAATTTTCGCGTTAATATATTCATTGTACAAAATTTGATTTGTTTAAATTGCCAGAAAGTTGGATTTTTTTCAATTTTTATTTCATTAAATAACACTTTGATTTTATGGAATTTATGAGGTTTCTAGTTTGGCAGTCAAAGTGTTAAGAAATAAAAACTTGAATTTGCTACAAAGTTTGTTTCAGGTTTCAAAATAATTGGTTACTTACGGGTCCCCCTAATAATTTAATAAGCCATTAGTAATCGCTTCAACAAGTTGAAGGTATCATGTCGCTATTCTTAACCCTTAGCACTCGAATGGTGTCTGTAAGGCGCCACTAAAAATTGCTATATCATTATTCAAAATATTTTTTACATTATTAAATATGTTTGGATTTAATAAATTACTAAAAATGTCAGTATTGTACGAGTAAGTTCCACCATTTTCGTAGGTACAACATGAAAAACAAATATATAGTAGGAAAATATGTTAGATCGGAAGAAATGTTTCGTTTTGGAGTTAAAATAAGTTCGAGTGCAAAGGGTTAATTCCTTCAAATTTGTATCCTTCGGTCTACGATAAAGTAGACAATCTTATTTTCAATTTGTCTATCACGGAAAACAAGATACCGTTTGACACCGATTAGTCCCGGTCTGTCCGCAGTTATGTAAATCCGAGATGGCACGTCCGGATAACGAATTTTCCCGGTTCTAATACACAGGCGTAAAGACGCGAGCTGGTCATAGACCCGTGGTTCGGCAGGATTGTTGTACCGTTGCCAAATGTTCACTTCTATCTTCGACTTCGTTTGTAGCCATATAATCATAACACCTCGTAAATAAACTATAACGTCGGGCGACAACACACGCTGCCGTCACCACGGCACGAATAATAAATCCTCGTTCCGGCGGGCTTAAAACTGTTGTCCGTTGATACGTTCCACGTGCCTGGCACTTCGGCGCACGATTCCCCTTTGTATTCGGGAAACACGTTCGCGGCCCGATCCGGGCAGAAGAGTACGCTTGAAAAGTTTCTCGCGCGTTGAGGTGACAGAGCCATCGATCGTTTCCAAGGTAGAGAAGTACAGCATAGGAATCAATGTATAGTCGGACAGAGGTGGTTCTCATCGATCACTCGGGATCAAGTAACGCAAGTACAAGTTGCTCACCGTCAGCGTGGCCGAGAAGAGAGCCTCGCACGAAAAGAGGAACAGCGTCGGATATTATGAAGCGAGCCGGAATCAATTTCCTCGGCTCGGAGGTTCCGTTGCCAGAGACGATCGGCGAGCACAATGCGCCGCTCGTTAACAGTGCAACGACTTCCGAGAGTCATTTCCACCGAGCAATCTCTGTCAAGAATTTGCTAAAAGCGAGTTTAGCTACGTAAGAAGACACAGCGAATCGGTAAAAATCGGTGAAACCACTGAATTCTCGGAGAGCGAAACTGGCGTATATACAGTAAGGAGCAAAACTGAACCAATAACCACAAGTTTTGTATATGTCGTATCGCGAACATACGCGTTTCATCTTGTCGAGTTGCCTTGACTGATTGACTTTGCGGAGACACCGATCTCGATCGTTCGAGTGCTAAACAAAATCTGCCGGTCGATCTCGGGCCATCGAGGGCTTTGCCTCCCATTTTCCCCCACTCCGCAGAGTCACTCCGTCCACGTGCACGCATTACAAAGGAGCCGATTTTTGTTTGTCGCGGCCGCTCAAACGTTTCGGCCGTGCGTAATGGAAACCGATCCCAACTGTCGCGGCCGATCAAACGTCTCGTACAATGTAAATACACGCGCAAGCACTCGGCAACCGACTCCGGCAACTTCCAACGGCAAATGCTTAACCTAAGAAAACGCGCTAGAGGAATAACAAAAAGTCAGCATTATAATTGTTTTCGTCATAGTTTGAAGCAACTTCAACAAGGAACCAACATTAAGCACAGATTTGTATGATAGAATCAAGAACAGTGTTATAAATTTTACAAGCATAAGGGTTGTGGACGAAATATTACAAATAAATGATATATTAACACTTTGACTGCCAAGCTAGAAACCTCAAAAATTCCATCAAATTAGTGTGTTATTTAATGAAATAAAAATTGAAAAAAATTATATGTATGATATCGGGTAGTGCTCCAACTTTCTGGCATTTTACGGATCCTTAAAAAATTTGATACAATTAATATATTCACGTAAAAATTCATTTTAAAATTTGGACAAATAATTCCGTCACCCACATATGGGTGACGTGGCAATCAACGTGTTAAATATCGCCAAGTATTGGACATGGTGGAAAACCGAGTCAGTCTATTTTTGTTGCCATTGCTAAACGAGGAGACATTCATTATTGAAAAAAAATTCTTCAGTTACTTCTAACTATGATAAAAATAATTATAATGTTGATTTTTTGTTCTATATTCCTAGTAATAAATAACGATTTATACAAAACTTGCGGTTATTGATCCAGTTTTACTGTACTTGGTGATCAGCAAGTTGTGTAAAAGTTTAGCTACATAGAAAAATGCAGTGGCTACGAATCGATAAAAATTGAGAAAGAGAAACCGGCGAATGGGTAAGTCGCGGCGTAAGAGAAATTCGCATGACACCACGGTGGCGTCAGCGGTCGTTAGAGTGTTGAAGAACGAGTTTACACGCGCGGGAAACGGGACGCCGACGGTTGGCTGCGATTCCTGTTCACCTTGCGCTTTATTGTCCGATAATTACTCGCGGCTGTAGGCGCGCGTCGAGTTACGTGGGCGAAGCCAGTTAAACCTTAACGACGTCCGATAACGTCCGACGATAGATAAAGCGTGTGCCACGGTGATTGCAGCTCGTTCCCGCTTATCTCGCGATTATTTTCCCAGCGAATGGAAAATAAAGGAGACACGCTTCCGTGGGGAATACAGAAGAAGAAATTACGAGACGCCGAGTGTTTGTCAACAGGAGATGCTGCTACCCCAATTTTAGCGTAACACTCGAGGAACTCTCTTCGTCCACTGCGGTGAAACGATAAGTTTTCTAAAAATAAAAGTCTACCTCTGAAACTAATTCACCGGGAAATTTAATCAAAACATTTACAAAACGTACTCTTCGTTTTTCTGTACGGAAAATCTGGCGGAATAAAAGTTTAATTACTTTCTATAGCCCCGTAAAACTGTCCGAACAAATTGTTAAAAATTCAGTGTTCGAGTGAAAAAAATTCTGCTTCTACTTTTATTGAAAAAACATGACACAAACCATTCGAGGTCGTTAAAGATTCATTCTCGTGTCATTCTACTGTAATCGCCAAGCCCAAAAGTAAAAAATATTTCATTTGAAACATGTTCCAATGATATTTTGTAAAAGTTGGAGGATCGTTACAAAGTTTTCTACGTCAAAAATTTTAATCAATTTAAAGTAACAGATTTTTCACTGTTCTTAATTTGACTTACGCATTGTTTCTGTATCTACAGTCCTTTCTAATAAAAAAAAACAAATTGTAGCAGGGATAGTCTACTAATCTTCAACTTGGATTCTCTGTTAGCAGAAATACAAGACAGGAGATTGTCGAACGGAGCGTCGCGACGGTTTAACAGCGACTAACAATTAGTGCGTTCAGAACCGTGTGTTATTCGTGTCATTCACCGACTTACCTGCATCCTCGTTAAAGCTAGACAGGCTAACGATTCAACAGGTGTTGCACAATGGATCGAGCTCGCGGAGTGTGCCTGCGTGTGCACCGCGATGCAGAAAGAGTACATTTCGAACGGCACCGCTCTTTTTTTTTTTGTGCCACGCTGGAATTGAAAAGATAGGCCGACACGCGAGGGCGGCCCGATATCCGTCGATGCCCGATCAAAAAGTATTCGTGACGTTCGATCAGTCCTTCGAGACCGGCGCCGAGCGACGCTGAACGAGTTCAAGGTTATCCGGAGAGCCGGGTGGATTAGCCGTCGCCCGATTAACTTCGCTCGACATGCTCGTTTCTTTTTTCATTAACACTGCCAAACCGGCAACTTCGAATATCCCATGGAATCAAACGAATTTACTTAACCTCTTAACTTAACAATTATCTCGTAAAAGTGTGTACAATACCCGAGTATTCTCTTGCTTTCAAGTCAAGAGCTTAACAGTAGATTTACGGATCGCTAAATATTTCTATTCTACATTACTTTACAAAAATAACAAAAATCTGTCTATCCAAATTTTTAGTCGCTTCTTCTACAATATATACCCAAAGAAATAAATTTTTTTAATAGTTCCTCATTCCTGCGTATTTGCAATTTCTATACTTGTGAATTAAGAATACTAGAATCCGTCATTTTGACAGGTCCCGTGAACCTAGTGTTAGTGAAAGAAAAATCGAAAAATGTAACGAATTTCTCAGGATCGATGTATATTGGCGGAAAAATTCATTTTTCAAGCTGTGCAAATAATGTTAACGCTCACGTACGAGCAGTCGACGCGTTAGTCATTGAAATCGATCGACGTTATCACTGCGGTCGCTGATATTTCGTTTTTCAAGTTGTACAAATAATGGACGTTGAAGCGGATCGATGACATCGCTGCGCTCGTTTGTATTCCATTCGTTTTAATTATTGCATACAGAGGTACGGTTTACACGATATCGCGGACATCGGCGCTTCTTGAATAATTAATTAAGGTGAAAGTGTTTGATCGGTCGATTCCGACGACCTTTGAGCCGCCCATGATAAGGAACGATCGAGCCCAAGCAGCCGAAGACGTTGCACAAACATTCGGTGCGCATCGTGTAATGACGTTCAGAGTACGTTCGGCTGTGTGTGTGATACATTATGCAGGCTGTCATTAATGTGTACGTATGTACACTCGACGAATTTGGTGTGCCAAATGTGTGTCTTTGGTGTGCCTGACATTCTCAAGCGAATTCGCACGTTTTATGGACGCTGATCCATTTGCTTGTCAAGGCAAAAGGATGCTCTTATGCTTGTTTCCGAAAATATGAATCAGTCAAAAATTGCAGATTTTATAAACAGGTGTCGATTAAGGTAAAGGCACCAGTAGTTGACTATTTTAAAGGAAAACATAAAAAATAAGGTTTTAAATGTTCTTATTGTTTTGAAATTTAAACAACAGACGGCATGGCGTCCGAGGTTCACTTTCATCAAAAGTGCACAGCTTATAAAAACCTTATTTTTTGTTTTTCTATAAAATGGTCCACTACTGGTACGTGGTAAACTACTGGTGCCATTACCTGTTAAAGATAAATTTTGCGATGTAACAAATATTTTTCAGTGGAGCATCAGAGTCGCTGAGATTGGTCGATTCGCCGAACGCTATCAAGATCACCGAGATTCATAGCAAAGACGACATTCTGTACATTCTCGAGGCTCTCAATGAAGCTGAACTTGAAAAAACTATTGCTCGAGAGGAAAACTAACTGAAGATAGACCGTAATAAATGATTCTCTATAAAACGTTCTAGACCAGCGGGGATATATTTATGATGCACTTATAAGTGCGCTTATAAAAACCTTACTTTTTATGTTTTTCTATAAAATGGTCAACTACCGGTGCCTTTACCTCATGCGAAACCAGTAAAAATCATCTTACGCCGCGAACCCGTCAGCGAAGGAACCGTCACGCGTCAGCTGCGCAAAGCAGACCATCAGTCACCGGGATGACAGACCCTAGACGAGTGCAACAAAGAAGCGCGTATTCCGACGATGTCGCGAAACCTTTGACACCGTAGCGGGCTGCGTGTCGCTTGTCGTGGCTCGTCAGCCGCGAAACCAAACCCGTATTCAAGCCGGTGGATCCCGTTCCCGGAGCTGTTTCTGTATCTGTTTCTGCTGGCAGCGTGTCGCAGCAGCCGCCGTTCGCCGTGGCCGGTAATTTTTCCGGGGACACGAAGATTCGCGGGGACGATAAAAGGCGAAGCGTGAATGCGAGGCGGGCGATGCGTCGAGCAGACGAAGGACGAGGCAGACTCGCCGGAGGAGATAAAATCACACGGCACGCACGAACCTAGCGTCGCACCGCACCGCACCGCACCGCACCGCACCGTATCGTGCCGCCACGTGAAATCACATTCGTGGAAACGAAAACGAGGCAGGCGCTTGTCACTGCCAGTCTTGTAATTTTCTCGTGGGACGGGCACCGCACCGTCTGCGATATCCTCCGTTTCGCTCGCTCGTCCAACGAATCCGCTCGCTCGCTCGCTCGCACGCGGCCGCGATCCGCGCGAGGCATCGCTATTTCCGAGCACGCTACACGGCCCCGCGTCCCGTCCGCTCGTTCGAGGAAACTCTATATGACCGAGCGTGTTATTTAGCGACCAGTCGGGGAAACTCTCGCCGACCGCTGGAATCGGGAATGCGGAGCCGAGGTCGGCCGTTGTCCGCCCGGCGGAACAGGGTTGCAAAATACGGTTGCCCGCGGTACAATTTATCGCGGGATCCCCGCAGTAAACACAACCGTTATTGTTAATAACTTTGCCCGGCGTTTGTTTCGGCCGGCGCAACCTGTCCTCCACCGGCCCTTTGATGGACGCGATAAGCTTCTCGTTTCGCTGACCCGCCCAGCAGTCTTTTCAACGGCTTCGATGAAACGAAAAGTGTAGTAAATTGGAAAGTATAAAGCTTTATTTTTAAAAGTATAATATAATCGGTAACTCGCTCGTAGGAGCACACACGACCAATTGCCCAGTCGACGTTCAAAACGATGCGCTGACACTGGTCACTGTATATGCTTATATGTATTAATTAAAGATTATTAATTAAAGACAACTTAGATATAGTTTAGGAACACAGTTTTTCTTTTTGTATCAAAAGAGTATTTACACGTTAACTGGTCCCATAACCTATTGGAAATAGGTTACAATTCAATGTACACGCTATTTGAACTCAAACTGTTCTTTGTTATACGGCGCGGGAGAGAGCTCTTTACTGAACGAAATCTTAGCTTTGACTGCCGATGGAAAACCGTTGGAACCCCGAAAGGAAATCAAGGTCCCAAGCATCTTCCAACTGTTTAGGTTTGGCCCTCACAGTCCGGCCTTTGAAACCGTATCAAGTGGACACTTCGAAGTCTCTATTTAGAAAAGAGATTCTGAGATCGTTGATTCATTCGTTCGTTCATTCATTCATTCATTGGTTTCTTTTTTCATCAACAAATAATTCTTATTATCATCGATAAATGGAATGATAGGTCCGTAACGTCAATATGATCAATAAACAATGGTCATTTCATTAAAGCCTCCCTTCAAAAGCATCGATTTCTTCAAAAATGATAGATTCTGTGCCCGTACCCTGTGAAATACTATCTCCAAGCTTTATCTCGACGTTCGTGAAAGTGGCTCGCAAAGTGCAGTCGCGTTCGGACTGTTCTACGCGAAATCGTACACCTTTTTCGGAGTACTGTTTCGGATTTTGTTCCAATTCGAATCTGTTGCTGTGCTTCAGTCATGTACGAACGCGTCTCAAAGGATTTTTCGAAATTTGAAAAATCGTATCCCACTGCTAAGGTCTACTCCTACAGCTAGAAATGATCATTATACCGCGGTTCTGTGTGCTAAATAAAAATATTGGGTTGGCAACTAAGTAATTGCCGATTTGTTCAATGAAATAAAAGAGTTTTTTTTTTTTACTTCGAATGAACTTTAATCTATGATGTATTTTCCATTTTGTTCGATGACCTTTTGCCATCTTTCTGCCAACTTGAAAATTCCACGCTCGTAGAAAGTCTGATGCTTTTCGGCCAAAAACTGAGTTAAATGAGATTTTACATCGTCATCATTATTGAAAGTTTTACCACGAAGGGAGTTGTCCAGGGATCGAAATAAGTGGTAATACTTTTTGGCAGCTTGCACTGCGCTCTTTCCTTTACGGAAATAATAAAGCAAAATATGGCGAAAATGTTCGTTTTTGCACTCCATATTAATATTGAGGTAAAAAAAAACTTTAAGAAAATATCTACGCAATGAACTTGTAAAGCTAGGTTAGGATGCCAGCTAACATATATATGAAGAAGAAGATCATAACGTTTACGGATATCATAAAAATGGGAGTGAGATACATCTATAACTGAAATCGGCAATTACTTAGTTGCCAACCCAATAGTTGTGTTAAGTCGTAACTATTTTAACCCCTTACACTTGAGTGGAGACTATTAAGCGCCACTAAAGAAAATTGTTGTGGCACTATTTCAAAGAGATTATAAAAACTATTACAAAATATTTGTTACATTACAAGAGTACTAAACGTTTAAATATTATATGTGGAAATTGGATCAGTTTCGTACGAATGAAATTAAAATATTCTAACGGAAGAAAAATTTAGTTTTAGAATTAACACGTTGACTGCCATGTCACCCATATGTGGGTGACGGAATTATTTGTCCAGGTTTTAAAACGAATTTTTACGTTAATATATTCATTGTACCAAATCCGATTAGAATCTGTAAAATTCAAGAAAGTTGGAGGACTACTCAACTCAGTATCATACATTTAATTTTCTCCAGTTTTTATTTCATTAAGTAACTTACTTTAATTTCATGGAATTTTTGTGGTTTCTAGTTTAGCAGTCAAAGTGAAAAAATAGTGCAAAGTGCAAAGGGTTAATTACTAATTTCACACTATTTTCCACTACTTTTTACCGGAAATTGGGTCCATCCATTTTTATTACGAATGCACAGTCTAATAATCATTTTGCAAACACATTCTACGGAATTCTGTGAACAGTTCCGATAATGCTGCTGGTCACTCTTCGTGCAAAATTGCACTTGCAGCCGAAATTAGGGAGAATGGAAAGGCTGAAAGCGATCTCAAAAAAACTGCGCAGAGCGTTTTGAAAAGTGGAGGGAACGGTGCGCTGACAAGTGCGCGCGATCCTGAGGAGAACGGTTCGACGAGGATTCTGAGGCCGTTGTCCCGTGTAAGTTACTTTCTTTTTTGTCCCCGGTAATATTAAGTGGCCGGATACTTTTCGAACATGGCTCGTGTTATCGCCTTTCTCGTTGGACTTTTTGCTGGTTTCGAACAGAGTTGCATCCGAGTCCTCTCAAGCGGTAAATAGTCCCTAACACGGTTCGGGTTGCAAGAGATCTTTGTCGATGTTTTCTTTCGGTGAGCTGCCCTGCTTATCGCGTGTAGATCTACAATGGCGTTGGGATACGGTGTAATTTAATAAAGTCCTGTTGTTACTGCAACCGGCGGCGGCTGCCCGTTGATTCGATTAAATCGCGTTAAGGACGCTTCGCTTCGCGACTCGAACGGATAATTAATTAATCGGCTTCTCCTTTTTGTCGGTGTCATAATTTCGCTAACAAATAAAACAAATATCGTACAAGTTTAAAAACACGAATATTGCTCCCACATTTCTCTATCGATTTCCGTGTGACGATCTGATTTCACTGTTAACCTATAGCCTTTCACCGCTTGCCCCACAATATCGAGTCAGACTCGTGATAAGGATTTTGAACAGAGTATTTTACGATTGCAGTGTTTATATTCAATTATATTCAATATATTTATATTCAATATTATATTCAAGTTTATATTCAATACTCAGTTTATAGACAATACATGTATAATCTCGACAGCAGAATTTTATTTCGAGATAATGTACATGTTTAGCAGATTCTGTTCGATGACTTAATGTCACGATGCAAGGGGCTAAAATCGCGTTGAACGAGCAAACTATACCGCACGCGTTAAGACGCAAGCGCTGTTTTTTTTTTTTCTTGCAATCGTTAGGTATTGCGAGTGGATTAATCAGGAATAAAACGCCGGCGCAAATGAAAAGCGATTGTTCGGCCGGAGATGTCTCGCGTAGTCCAAAGTCCACAGGTTGCCCCAGACTGCCGAGCGACACTTTAATTAATATTACGATAATTTACGATACGAATTTATCAGGAGAGCAACGATGCATCGCGAGAAAGGTCATCATTCATTGTGTCTCCGAGCGAATGCAACAAGTCCTCCTTCGCCAGCGCCGGTGGTACTTAACCATCCGGCGCGGCGGCGGCTGTGCACCCTTCGAACGGCCTCCGAAAGTGTGAGAAATAGAGCCGCAGACGAAACCAGACGATCGAACGTTAGATTGAGATCCTCTATTCAGATCCTATCGCGACGCTCGATTCACCATGACTTCGCAATTTCCCATAATTTCCGATCGATCGCCGTTACGACGCGAGACGAGATTGTTCTATTTCGAGGCGATATTTTAGTCGAGGAAAAGTAAATCTGCTCGGTGTCTGCTTGAAACTTACTATGAAATTCTAGCATAGAGTTTTTTCCTCTATAATTCTTGACTCGAACTAGCACAAACACAAAGTCTTTTTCCACTCGTTTCGCGCACTGTTCGTGTAAGTAAAACGGCTGGTTCACAATAACACACTATGTTATTTATATCCGATCACCACAACAACTCAAGCAAGACTGTCCGCAGGAGATTTCGTGCTGCGCAGCAAACTTTGCGCCGTTCGGAAAACCTCGATCGCAACCCCTTTTTTTTTTGGTCTGATTACTGATTTATTTGTTGTCAGGTCGTAGCGGCTTTTCACACCGATCCACAGTGTAAGCATGGGGGTTGGTTACTCTAAGAGTGTTTCTAAGTGGGGGTAAAAAGGAAAATCATACCTGAGCAACAGTCACAGTTCGAACTTCGAGTTGATTAGACCGTGCCTTGTTAAGCTTGTGAAGTGTAAGTGAATTTTAAATGTACAGTGTTAATTGTATTGAAACGAATGGATTTTAATTGTGCATTATGGATGCTGTTTGTGGAGGTGAGTCGCATAGTTTCTAGTGTCAAATATTTATTGTTAACTGATATGTATGAGTGCAAAAGAGAGAGTGAAAGTGAAGGTATAAATTTTTTAAATGTAGAGTAAAAGTTGAAAGTCTCGCCGACTCACGCGTTAAAACTTGTTGGAGCTTTTACTACATAGTATTATCTTGCAATTATAAAAATAATTGGCTGCACCTATCTGTACCTTTGGTCGTAACATTGTTTTTTGGAACTCTGAGTAGGTATTTTATGTGGTTTTCTTGCATTTCTTGTCAAACTGTGAGAGATATATACTAAGTCTTCCTGAAAAATTTAAACAAATAGAGAGTAAATAGAGTGAGAGTGAATAAATAGAGTAAATAGAGTGTGATGGTGTATAGAGTGTAAATTTTGTATAAAGAAGCATATATCCGAATTTTTTGAATACCAATTTTCAAGTAGAAACAATAATTTTTTAATGTATATGTCCGCGATATTGGATCCGTCGTTTTGTTTTCTCTAATTTCAAGTTCAGATTCGTTATCAGTAGACATCGGATTTTATGCATTTGTGTAATTTAAAACAGTAAGAATATTAGAAAAATTTAGAAATACTGTTATATTATTTTCAACCTATTAAACATGTTAGGAAAGAAAATAAATTTCTATTTCGTTCCAGTTTGTTGCAATTTTGGTAGAAAATTTTTATTTTGCATAAAAATCCGCTGTCTAGTTATCAGCGATCCCAGAAACGGCCTAATACCAATTTTCAAATAGAAACAATAACTTTTTAATACGTTGTGAGGTTTTGACTTCGTTTATTGAGTTTTTTTTTTCAACCACGTGCGACCGGCAAACCTCGGTCCCGACCATAGGTCACAATGCTTCGGTGTTTTTTTTTGTTTTATACTCCGTCCCCGTGCACAATGGGGACCCCGAAATCAACAAAACTAACGTATAACCATAAAACAATATAAGTACATGAATACAATGATACAAATTATTCCCACTACGGCTACGGTCTGACCGTGGCGGGAACACGCGCTGTTTATTGATTTTTTTTAAACAATTCTAACCATCTGAAACGAACACAAACATAGATTCTTCGAACTACAATCGAACTGCGAGTAGACATTTGAAAAATTTGGCTTGTAGAAAATTACTTCAAATTAAACCAGCCCGCACCGAGGTAAACATAATAAATTGTTCTGCTAATCTTTTCACGAATGGGCATTGTTGACAACCGCTTCGTCCTCGGCACAAACAATAGATTCTTCTCGGAATCGAACTGCGAGTAGACATTTGAAAAATTTAGTTGGGGAAAATTACTTCAAATTAAACCAGCCTGCACCAAGGTAAACATAATAAATTGTTCTGCTAATCTTTTCACGAACGGGCATTGTTGACAACCGCTTCGTCCTCGGCACAAACAATAGATTCTTCTCGGAATCGATCTGCGAGTAGACATTTGAAAAATTTGGCTCGTAGAAAATTACTTCAAATTAAACCAGCCCGCACCGGGGTAAACATAAATCGTTCTGCTAATCTTTTCATGAACGGGCATTGTTGACAACCGCTTCGTCCTCGGCACAAACAATAGATTCTTCTCGGAATCGAACTGCGAGTAGCCATTTGAAAAATTTGACTTATAGAAAATTACTACAAATTAAACCAGCCCTCACCGAGGTAAACATAATAAATTGTTCTGCTAATCTTTTCACGAACGGGCATTTTTGACAACCGTTTCGTCCTTGACACAAACAGATTCTTCTCGGAATCGAACTGCGAGTAGACATTTGAAAAATTTGGCTTGTAGAAAATTACTACAAATTAAACCAGCCCGCACCGAGGTAAACATAAATTATTCTGCTGATCTTTTCACGAACGGGCATTGTTGACAACCGCTTCGTCCTCGGCGCAAACAATAGATTCTTCTCGGAATCGAACTGCGAGTAGACATTTGAAAAATTTGGCTCGTAGAAAATTACTTCAAATTAAACCAGCCCGCACCGAGGTAAACATAAATTGTTCTGCTAATCTTTTCACGAACGGGCATTTGTGACAACCGCTTCGTCCTCGGCTCCGAGCTCGAAACAGAGCGTAAATCTTCGAACGGCTCCATAAGCCGGAAACTTCCGCTAAACGTTGCCGGATTAATTGGTAAAAAAGCAAAGGAGACGCGTCGCGCGGGGAGAGTCGAACGCGGGTTCGGAAAATCGAGGGAAAATCACGTTCTCGGCCCGTCAGCTCGTCGATCACTTTCGGGACAATGTGCCAGGCCGCGCTCCAGAAACGCGGTAATCCAATTAAGAGCAACACCGAGGGGCGGTTGAATTAATCGCGGCAGATAAATCGCGCGAAACGTCCGCCCGGGGGGGGGGGGAGGGATTGGGGTGCTCTCCCCTCTTTTGTGCGGGTTTTAACATCCCCCCGTCGGATGTCCCGGGTGTCGCCTTTTCAGAGGCAAACGGGCCGGGTCCGGGCCGTGCCGAGTCACAAATACCGGGCGGGCGAGCTTCCGCGCGAGGAACGGCTCGCATTACGCTCGTCGCGATAGTAATTGCCGAAGCGGCTTCAGAAAGGACGCGGATCGAACGAGAAGCGAGAGACGCAGGAAGGAAGACTGTTCTCAAACGAGAGACACCTCGTTACCAGCTCGAATCCGCCTGACGTCGCACAGTGGGCAAAAACGGCATTTTCGGATTCAAAATCAAAGAACTTTCGATAGAAATGAGGTAGAGCGATGAAATTTTTTTTAAATGAAAGCTGCAACTTTGTAGAATATGAGTAAAATAGCAAGATTACGGTACGAACGTTTTTTAACCTAGAGAAAATTCGTTAAACGTGCACAATTTCAAGAAAATTTTAGTTTTTCCACTACCACGCGAGGAAAGAATTTTTTTTAACATGCTATATATCATTTCCCATAGATTTTTTCATGCTGATTTCAAATCTGTTTTCAAAATTTGTCTACGACCTCTGGTTTTTGCAGAAAATAGATTTCTGTGACACAAAGTAATGAAATCATTTTTTCGTTAAAATCGCTGCCATTGCTACTGGCACTTTCTGCAGGCTAAATTAGATATCTATTGTCCATAATTATATTTTCATTTACAGAGGAAGTAGGGTAAGTATTTAATCTTTTTAACTTACGCATTTTCATCAACAAATACGTAACAAATACGTGACAAATACATAAGTTAAAAAGATAAAATATTTACTGCCAAGGATAGTGGAAACTGTTATTAAAGAAACGTGTGACCGATTCTTCGTAAAATATATATATCTTTTTTAAATATATTTATTAAATACATACTGGGAAACGATATATAGCATGTTCATTTCTATCGAAAGTTCTTTGATTTTGAATCCGAAAATGCCGTTTTTGCCCACCGTGCGCCGGCTCGTTTCGCTTGCGCGCACCTTCTCCGTCTTTCTCTCGTTCTCTCTATATTCGTTCATGCGAGAGAGCCATGAGAGAGTGTATGCAACCGAGCGGTGCATGCCTGGTGTGGCCTCGTCCGGTACGTTGCCGCGGGTGCATCGCGAAATCCCGGCGGGATCGACGACATTAGAGCTCGGGTCACGACAATGGTCGTGCGGTTCAGGAGCAACGGCGATGATGCGATACACGTGTTCAAGGACGCCGCTTCCGCTGCAATCCGCGCACGCCGGTGCACACGGTCAAGGCTGCGACCTTGTCAACTTGCACCGCGCACTAGTTTTTCCATGCACCGGCACGTGTCGATCCGACACCGTTCTCCGAATTCAATTTTAATGTCTCCGGAAAATTTGATTTTTCTTTCGATCTCGTACGCGAAACTCTTATCACGGATGTATGCTTTTATCACATCCTACGTTACTTCCAAAAAAGAGTTTGTAAAATTAACCCTTCGCACTCGAAGGGTAACCCCAAAACAAAACATTTCTTGCGACCTAGAATATTTCCCTTCCATATATACATTTTTCATGTTATACATACGAAAACGGTGCAAACGAATTTAATAATTTAAAAAATATTTTAACCCCTTGCACTACTATTTATTTTGCGATTATCGTGATTAGAAATTCTTCATCGTTCAAAATTTCATAGAAAAGAAAAATAGTTTATATTCATTGCATGCCTACGTTTTCTCCAAAGGTTACATATCAACTGCAACAAAATAGAATTTTATTTCGCTTTAAAAGGAACAACATATATAACATATATATTTATTAGACTCTGTTCAAAATCTTCATCACGAATCTGACTCGATATTGTAGGGCAAGGGGTTAAAGGTTAGAGGTTAACAGTGAAATCAGATCGTCGAAAATTAATAAGAAACATATTTATTCTACTCTGTTCAGAATCTCCATCACGAGTCTGACTCGATATTGTAGGGCAAGCGGTTAATTAATGATACAGCAATTTTTAGTGGCGCCTTAGAGTCACCATTCGAGTGCTAAGGGCTAATTGTTTGTCTTTTCAACATATTGATTCTTTACTGCCGAGTCAATTCGATGCCAAGGGCGAAATTAAATTGGAAAATTGAGAGACAGGTGGGGGAATTAAAGTGTCGTGTCTTCAAAGTATCGAAATTGGAATGTACCAAGTGCTTCCGGAAACGAAGTTACGAAGTTCTGAGTGAATTGATTTATTAAATGAATTGGACAACGTGTACCGTGGCAGTCTTCCAAAACGGAACGCCGCGACCAATATCTTTGTTAATGCAAATAACGCTTGCATGAAAATCTGTCCGTTCTGAATACATCAATGAACTCGTAAGAAAATTCTCCGGGTTCATTAATTCTTAACCTAGTCTTAATGATCTTTCAAATGGGATAATTAATTAATCGGTCTTCATATCATCTTTATGATATAACAGTGTTTTTCATGCAACAATTAATCGGTCTTCATAATGTTCTACCTAGCGCCTTCGTTACGCCGATTATTGTTTCCTGCAGATATATTCGTAATAAGCGTATTGTGTCAAGCTTAACAATGAGTTATTTTTCTCCGGTGCTACATACTTGGCCATTATCAAATTTAACAGTCACCGTAAAATTTCATTACTGTCGTCATTATTCGCGAAATTTTCACCGTCTGCTCCGGATAACTATTTCTGACTCGACCTAATTTCTACGCGGGCGTTCGCTGCTTTAGGAGCGGAGCGCGCGTTGATTATCGTACTGCGGATTTTATGCGCTTATGGCATTCGCCGAGCGTGTAAAGCTGAAAGAAAATTTAGCATAGTTTCGCGGAGTTTATCTTTTACTTCTAAACTCGCTCCTCGAAGACGAAATGAATTTCTGAATGAACCTCCGGCGTCTCGGACCAGTCTGTAACAGTTCTGTAGGTTACCCGAAGAACAGTTTAATAACTGTATCCACCGAGTACAAGAATTAGTTCATTCAATAACGAATTATCTCGCATACTAATTCCGTATGAAACGAGCTTAAATTTTCTCTGTTGAAATTCATCGCTTCATTTCCTTGCGTTTTACTCCATAAATTATGGGAGTTTGATGGAAAAATCGAATTTCATAATTTTTCAACATTTACTTTATTCATAGCTAACCACTTCTTAAGGGATTTCTATCGCAATTTATAATCGCAAACCAACGAATGCTCTATTTTATTTCGATATAAAAGAAAGTGACTTGAACAATTTCTGATGAAGCGTTGAACGAGATAACAATTTTCAAATATTCCGCCCACGCATGCTAAATTATATCTTCGGGTCCAATAAACAAATTCAGGGGGTGTAAAAGTTCCGCGATTTTCGCACAGGGAATATCGGGGCACGCGGGGTGGATCGTATTATACGCGAAGGCGTCCCACTTGTTTCTTTTATTTCGTTCGTTAGGGGCGATCCCCCGTTTCGTTTGAGCCTCGATCAAAGGAGGGATCGCTCTTGATCGCTCCTTTATGTCCCGTAAATTGCGTGGCAGCACCTGATCCGGATATCGTCTAGCAGGTTTCACGAGCCACTCGCTCGTCAGGAAAAGAAAAAAACGCTTGCACCACTCGCTCCACACTTATCAAACTTTCCACGGGCCGTAACCCCGAGGAAAACATCTTATCTCCCTCGACTGAATTCCCGAAGAATAACTTGGACGATATTTAAATCCCGCGATTTCAACAGACTCCGTAGCTACAAGACATCATTAATCTTGCAATCGGAACACAAATTTAAGCGGTACAGTATTTTCTCCGACCACAAGGATCTCTCTTAAACAGTTTGTACAAATTTTCTCAGACGTCTTTAAGTATTCAACCCTTTGTTAATTATTTCTTTTTAAACTCCAAAACGAAACATTTCTTCCCACCTAGAAATCGTACAATTTACTCGTACAATACTGAAGTGTCTAAACACTTAATTTATTAAATATATCGTACAATTTACTCGTACAATACTGAAGTGTCTCAACACTTAATTTATTAAATATATCGTACAATTTACTCGTACAATACTGGTGTCTAAACACTTAATTTATTAAATATACACAAATTTAATCAATTAAAAAATATTTTGAATAATCATATAGCAATTTTTAGTGGCGCCTTACAATCGCCATTCGATTGCAAAGGGTTGATATTTGTAATTGTCGTGTGACACAGCAGCGGAAGAGTTTCTCCGCAATTAGTATATAATATCTTTTTCTTTTATATAACGTGTCGTGGGTGAACAAACCAAACTGGGTTTCACTATAAATAGAGATGATATTTATTAAACAATATTTAAAGTTTCTTTACATTATTTACAGATCCCTTACCTATAAATAGAGAAACGGCATTTACAGCTTATTCTTCCCTATCTTTCCTTCTTATACTAATTAATAGCTTTTCTGTCTCGAATTCTCACTTATCTTCGTGCACGTGTTTCTTCTATTGTCTTATGTGATCTCTATTACCGACAAGTCACGCGGCAAAATTCAAGAGGGTTTGTAAATTAGTGTCTGGGCTAATTTATGAGTATTTAAAGCTCTTTAATTAAGTGGTCGAGATTGGTCGCCCAACGGTTATTACGCGTCTATTTAGAGCGTTCGATCAAGATTGCGGGGTGGTCGATAAAAATTCAGTGAACGCGTGGTCGCATTTCCGGTTCGAACGAGCCTCCCTCGTCACGGCACCGTTTACCGTGAAACAGGTTGGTACAGTTTCCACGGTTACATTTATTATCGGTGAGGCCAGTATTTATGGAAACACGCGAACGATTCCAATTACGTGAATCACGATCGTTCTAACTCCCCCTTCGGGCTCTCGGCTGCGCTCTAAATCGTCCTCGGAGCATCCGCCAGCATCCGTCGGAAGACCACCGCGAGAAAACGATCCAGCTCTCGGAACGGAGCGACGACGTTTCTTTGCTCGGCGAATTCCCGGGAGAGCTACGCCTCCTCGAAGAATTCGCGAAATTGGCTCTCGGTATCGAACAGTATGCATGCATTATCCCGCCCGTGAAATTAATATTCTCTACACTCATCGGACAGCAAATATTTTAATCGCGAAATCATGAAACATGTACGCGCCAATTGGAGCAGTCCGGAATCGAATAGGAATTTTCTCACGGCTGGAAATTGACGTTTCTCCAATAACGAGAGTTAAAAATGCACGAGGCGCTTCCGGTTCGCAATTGATTTCGATCTGGCGCATTAGCTATTTATTAGAGATGTAATTAATAGCTGCTCAGGACTGCTGAATAATGACATAGTGCCATAGTGCTCCCAATAAATCGACTCGGTTTGTGGATAGAAAATTCTTAAATTAGAAAAACTTCTTAACTACTTCTACTTCTACTTCTTCTACTTCTTATATTTCTACTTTTACTTCTACTACTTCTTCTTAACTTCTTTTTTTTCTTAATTCTTAATTTAATTTTTCTATTCTTAATTTCTTTTTTCTTATTTCAGTCTCGGAATATTTCCCTCGAAACGTTGACATTTGATAAAATAGTAAAATTCGTGTGTACAATTTTTTAAAACAGTGATAGTTCTCACTATCGGATAAACTTCTTATTTCAGTCTCGGAATATTTTCCTCGGAACATTTGATAAAATAGTTGCACAAAAATTAGTAAAATTCGTGTGTACAATTTTTTAAAATAGCGATAGTTCTCACTATCGGATACGAGGTTGAACAAACCTTAGAATTATTTAGCGCTCCGGAAAATAGCTCGATCAACAATCTCGGAAGCGAACGAACAACAACGTTAGTCGGTACCGCTGGCCGGGACTTCACAGCTGGCGTAGTCTTACAATTATTCGGGGCCCGCAAGCTTTCGAATCCGGCAGCGTCCATTATTCATCGGTAACGGTTCATTATTCGCAATTTATACTTGTAATAAATATTGATGAGTACACGGTTATTATCTGGCGTCCATCGATCCGTTCGCCGGCGACCAATTAATTTATATCAAATTATCGTGGAAAATTATACCGCATCACCGCCGCAATTTACAGCAGAAATAACAGAAGCGAAATCAGCCAATAATAGTCGGACACAGGGGTCCGGAGAGCTAAAGCTGTAAACCAACGCGGGCCAGATAAATTTACTCCATTACGCTAAAGATAATCGGACTTCCACACTCGGCGAGACCGGTCACGTGTCCTTTGCAAACAATCCGAAATGTTTTGTAAAAAGCTGTGACCATGAAATATCGTTAGAATTGTGTAATACGTTACGTTCGTGCCGTGGATATGCTTATATCATTCACCATTGAAAAAAGTATTTCGATGAAAATCTACAGAAATTTTTATGGTGACGCGTCTTTGCCAAAAAAGTCAGAAGAGAAATGAAAGGGTGATTACTAGACTGCGGATCTGTATGCAAAATGAAACTTGTCTGCATCGATTACAAGAAATAAAAACGAAGTGTAATGTTATTTCCTCGCTTGCTGATTTTAATAGACGAGAAATAGTATATCGACATTTTAAATTTTCTAGTGGTTGTGTGTGTGATGTTGAGGGTTGTGAACTCCTGTGATCTCGGTCGATTTAGTGTTTGTGATTGGTAGAAGGTATTTGGGAGGGGGGACTAGTGGTTGTGTGTGTGTGTGTGTGTGATGTTGAGGGTTGTGAACTCCTGTGACATTTAAAATTTTTTTAATTTCCCTACAATTTCAAATTTTAACTACTCAATTTTGTTGTAAATTCTTAAAGATCCGCAGTCTAGTGATTACATATTTTATTTTTAGCCCTTAGCACTCGAATGGCGATTATAAGACGACACTAGTAATTGCTGTATTAATGCTGTATTAATAGTAAATATTGCTGTATTTAAAAAAAATATATAGCAGGGAAATATCCTAGGTCGGAAGAAATGTTTCGTTTTGGGGTTAAAATAGCTTCGAGTGCAAAGGGTTAGAATTTAAATGGTACGAGAGTAAACGGCACGAACTTATAGGAAGACCTAGTAAAATCCTGACGATAACACAACAGCTTTCTAATAGAAATGGCAGTCAATTTAAACAAAAATGCAGTGTTCACTGGATCACAGGTCACCCCGGTCGGTGTTGATCTTCCGCGTTGATCATGATAAGCGTTAGCTGACTCGACTGGTCGGGACGAAGAGTAGGTTCGTCGTAGGACCTCCTTGCCCAGCAAAAATCAAAAAACGAGCTCTCGCCCTCGTTCCGCGTCAAGCGTTTTCGAAAATTCTCCCCTCGGGAGGTCGCGGGCCACCCTTACGGTGGTCGGCCAGGCCCGCAATCCGTGTAGGAAAAGATTGCTCGGCGAGGGTCGACGAAATACGGGATAACCGGCGTTGTGTGCGTGTCCCGTTCGAGAGCGGAGCGCGGGAGAGAGACGGAGTGAGGAAGAGAGGCCTCGTGTCAGTGGGGTGCACGGTTTGTCCTCGTGTGCGTGCGCGTGTGCGTGTCGACGAGGGGGAGGCGAAGGGAGACGCAAGGGTGAACGCACTCGGTGCACCGCGCGCGACGAGCAAAGCGAGAAAGAGAGCCGGAGAGGAGCAAGAGAGAGAGAGAGAGAGAGAGAGAGAGAGAGAGAGAGAGAGAGAGCCAGCCAGGGAGAAGCCACCGATGCGAAGCGGAGAGAAAGGGAGAGAGAGCGAGAGAGAGATGGGGAGAGAGGAAGAGAGCGAACGGGGACAAAATGGAGAGAGGGAGAAAGGCAGTCGGAGGGAGAGCCAGCGATCGTGAAAGTGAGGTGCAGCCATCGATCCGGCTGCGCTCGTGCGCCGAAACGGTAAATGGCCGTTCGGCAACTCTCCACCCTCCTCGGCTTTCGACTTCTCGATCCTCTCCGGCGTTCCGCCGGTTTCGGGGAAACTTCGCGTTCCCTGTCGCCCGGCCGTTTGATGCGGTAACGCGCCACATGGCCCGCTTTCGCCTTAAACAAGACCCCGAGGGACCGTCATTAGTTTTATTCCCGCCTTTCCAAGGTCCGACCGCGTCGCCACGCCGAGTCCCGAACCGTCTTTTGTCCCTGGAACTCCAGGATTCCGCGAAATGTCTTCTGAAACCTAAATACAGTCAATTCTCTATATATGTCGCCGAGCCATGGCTCATAAATGTCGCGGAATTATACCCCAAGAAGCTCCAGACACCTCGGTCGCCGAGGAGTGGATCAAAAAGTAGCCTCTCCTGGACGAAAAACGTCATCAGAACCTATACTGACATATATCGAGAATTCTCTGTGTTGCTGGTCATCTGGCCCTTTAACCCATTGACTGCCAACTAATTAGATTGGCTACAAATGGCTATTTGAGTTAGGAACTATTAGAAAGGATGAATGAAAAATGTATATAGTGTAGAGAACATATTGATTATCAATTTTTGCAATATGCAATTGCAATATTATATCAGTAACTTAACCCCGTGACTACTATTTAATTTGTGATTATAATGATTAGAAATTCTTCATCGTTCAGAATTTCATAGAACAAAAAAGATAGTTTATGTTTATTATATGCCTACGTTTTCTCCGAAGGATATATATCAACTACAACAAAATAGAATTTTATTTCGTTTTAAAGGAAATTAATAACGCTCGCATTTATTGGATTCTATTCAGAATCTTCATCACGAGTCTGGCTCGTTATTGTAGGGCAAGGGGTTAATATTATTATATTTTGTAAAACTTCATGTTTTCTTTAAAATAACACAGTGGCACCCAGAGCAAGACGTGTTAAATTTGCGTGGCAATGGGTTAACGAATCGGACGATAAATCGCACCTTTTTAGTCCACGTTGATACAGTAATGGAAATGTTAGAGTCACTCGCATCGAAACAGTCAATCGTTCAGTGAAAACGTTGCCGCACAGATTGCAATTAGCGTGGTTAAACTCGATGCTGGAATCCGAGCGAAAGATAAACCTAAATAGATGGTTTGTAGTCTGTAACCAGACCGGGGCGGATTTCCGGTTCGACAGTCAAAATTGTAATCTTGACTCGAGGCAGTTTTCAGAAACGAAATCTAATTTGTGGGAGTTAGCACGAGGTAGCGAACGATTATTAACTGAGCGAAAACACAACAGTTAACCGAGCACCGGTGTTGTACATATTTCGACCGTTGTATCGTAAAGCTGGCTTTCGAGAAGAGAAACCTGACACACAACGTTGGCCCGTAATAACTGTCTGCCTCACTACAATCATTCCGGGCCCATAACATGTGGGTAATAGTAGTGGAGTGAAGTGGTAGGGGTGAACAGGTACTGTGACTCTCAGGTGTATCTTCGGTTCTTTGTTTCTATTTCACTTTAGGACCTTTAACCCTTTGCACTCGAATGGCAACTTTAAGGCGGCACTAAAAATTGCTGTGTCATTATTCAAAATATTTTCTACATCATTAAATTTATTTGTGTTTAATCAATTATTAAACACTTCAGTATTGTATGAGTGAATTGCACAATTTTCTATGTATAATATAAAAAAAAATATATATATATAGAAGGGAAATATTATAGGTCGAAAGAAATGTTTCGTTTTGGAGTTAAAATAGCTTCGAGTGCAAAGGGTTAAAACGTGATTACAGGCTTGAAGGAGTCGAAATTCAAGATGTTGCATATTCTCCTTTCGTTGTACGAGTGAAAATAATTCTAAAAATACTTAAATCAACTCGTTTTAGCTTTCCAATAAAAATGAAAACAGTGTACGAGTAATTTAATTTCAAATTATAAAGACGCGCAACATTTTTTCCCGCCAGTTAACTCGTTTTAGCTTTCTGATACAAATGAAAAAAGTGAATTCGTTGAGATCCAGTGCGATTTTGATTACAGCGTACGAGTAATTTAATTTCAAATTATAAAGGCACGCAACATTTTTTCCCGCCAGTTAATGTTCCGTTTTTCGCGATTCGAACCTCGACCATTAAGCAATCGATGCTAATCCGTGTTAAATCGTCTCATTGGGTATTCATTTATGCATATCGTATTCCGAGAACGTTTTACTCTTTTGTGCATTTTTTAAATTCCCGGTCCAGACGGGCGCAGAGAAGTTCGATGGCGATTCGATAAAGTAGACGAATCCGGATTATTTCCCCTCCGTCTATCGTGATCCCGATTTAGGCGCATCGATGTCCCGATCTAGGGTGATTTATACTCGCCGGTTTTTCTTAAGTTAATATCACGTTCGACTGCATGCGGACCGAAAGTAAACCCCGGGGCATGCGCTTTTCTCGACAAATGTTTGCCCGATGAAGTGGCAGTTATCGTGCAGCTTCGCGTTACGCTACAACAGGCGGTATGAATAAAGTGAAATATTTACTTTCGGCCGTCTCGTGGAGGCGCGCTCTATTGCTTATCGTGTATCTCGCATTCTACGTGTCCTGCTTCTAGGCACAGTCGAGTAGTTTCGCGAATCGTTTCTATTTGCTAGCTGCTCCCGAACGACTTCCATCGTTTCCAGAAATTAATTGCACATCTGCTGAACCTCGCCGTTGAATTAACACGCCGACGGAATCCGGTACAATTGCAAAGATAAACAATCAAATTTCCAAATCCTTCCGGTGAATCTGATAAAACCAGATCGAATAATATTAAGTCCTACAAGTCCTAAAAATTATCGTCCAATTGCGGATACAAGACCGAAAAAGCAAAAAGAATTTTCGTTAAAAGAATTCAAGCAGTTGGTTAACTATCGACCTTCTAAGCCGATAAAAATAACGTTCATTTAACTGCAGCTTCCGCATAAAGATCCGCAGCCGAAAAACGACAGTCGTAATTATCACGAGCTCGTCACGGGGGGCCGGTGAAATTGATCCCCGGGAAAATAGATAAAAATAACCATCGTTTGGAAACGCACAGAGTCGATCAGAATTTTTCATTTGGAAAGGCCGCCGGAACGTTTCGATGTACTCTCTCTCTCTCGATGTTATTCAATCGATATTACGGGCTTCTGTTTACGAATGCTCGCGATAAACCTCGAATTCATATGCCAGCCGCGTTTACGGGATCAAAGCTGTTCGTTATTATTTCGCCCGGTATTGTTGATCGTTTACGGTAAAATGATATGTTGCCGAACACAAAGTATCGTCTACCTAAATGTTCGATAACTCGTATTACATGGTCGATAACCGCGCGCGCTCGAAATCATTTCCGGTTAATCCGAATCGTTCGTGTGTGTCGAATTGCGTTGTAGCCGGAGGATAGAAAAATGAAATGATACGATCCGGGGGTCAAAGAACTTGTTGCGGCATTGCCGATAACAATTTTTCGCGTCAACTTGTTAAAAATCGTGATGGAGATTATACATGGTTCGTTATGAGTCGATGGTTCCTTAGGGGTCTTGAAAATTTATCTTAAAGAAGCAAAGGTTCACAAAAATTTTCGGATATACCTTTTTTGTCTTGTACACTAACAACGCCAGAATGGAATTTTATTTAGGTTTAAAGGAAATGAATAACATGCATATTCATTAGACCCTGTTCAGAATCTTCATCAAGTGTATGACCCGACATTGTAGGGCAAGGGGTTAGACCTAACAAAGATGTCGCGATTACAATTACGATTGGTAACGCAGCTTTCTGGGTTCCAACATGAATTGACTACAGAGTTTGTTTTAGACATCCCCCTAATAAATGAGCGTCTGGTGCGCAACAAGTGCACGAAACAGTGCATTTACAAGAAATTGAACACGGTTTAGGTCGAATCAAACCGGTCCTAATCCGTGGCAGAGGAGAGGGTCTAATCCGAAGGCTGGGCGCATTCAGCCGCGTAACAATTTGTCGTTGTCTGAGCTTGGTGGCGTCGAGGCGTCGGAAACCTGGGAATTTCGAGCGCCGGGGCGACTCGCAATAAACGGAAGCGTTTTCAGTTGAATGTTTTAACGACGGACGCGGGCTCGGCACGGCTCCGGGGGCCGCTTGTTATTATTCCGGCGGTATCTCGCGAACGATAAATCTCCGGGGGTGTAGCCTCGGCCCGTATAAAAACGGTTTTCACGTTCGGCCGCGGCGCAAACGTTCCTCAAGCGGGACACAAAGGGAAGAAGGGTGAAGGGAGAAGGGAGGAAGGGCCCGGTTGCGTCCAGCCTCGCTGGGTAAACGGCTCCTCTCGCCGGCCCCGTGATTAAAGGGAATGGAATCGAGAAACGGCCACGTAAGTTCCGAGTTCCAAACCGACCACCACCCCTCATCCCCCTCTCTCTCCTCTAACCACCCCCTTCTCTCGTGCCCACCCTAGCTACTAACTCTTTTGATTCCTGCGCTCGAGTTTCTGCTGGTAATTAAATCCCGAGCTCCATCACTGCCTCGCCTCGCGCGGAACTCCCAGAGCTTTGAGCTTGCAAAGTCCGCGAACTATTGAACGCGAACCAATTACCGTAACTAATTAGCCATTCGAGCTCTCGAGCTTTCGAGTTCTCGCTAAACCCCGTTAGTGTTGCCGGAAGGATCGGCCCGCGTTGCGCTTGCAACGCTCTTTATCTCTTTCCGTTGCCAGACACCACGTCGACGACGGAACACACCACGTTCGTTACCGTCGGAAAAACCTTCGTAACCTTCGCCCGAGACCTTGATCGAGAACCGACACTTGCCCCACGATCGATATATCGCGCGATTACCTCCCTTAAACCAGGTTCGTTGTGTCTTTGTTGGCTTTAACTCGCCATAGCAAACACGAAAATGGTAATTTTCATTGTTCCGTATCATGGGTGAAACTATAACTATTAAAGTTTGTTCTACTATTAAAGAAACAACCAAGTTGTTAGCGAAAGCGATGGGCAGTGATAGTACTACGACAGAATTATCAGCCATAGAAGTCCATAAAGATATTGAATCTTTAGATGTTACAGTGGTTGCAGAAATACCTTTGAATTTTGATATTAACACGTTAACTGCCACGTCACCCATATGTGGGTGACGGAATTATTTGTCCAAGTTTTAAAATGAATCTACGCTAATATATTAAGTGTATCAAATTTTATTAGGATCTGTAAAATGCCAGAAAGTTGGAGGACTACTCAATATCATACATATAATTTTTTTCTATTTTTATTTCATTAACACTAGATTGCCTAAGCAAGTCATTTTGACTGCTTTAAATTATTTTTTCTCGAACTGAAATACATTTTTTTTATTGCTAATACTTATTAATAACTTGTTATATAAAAGATATAAAATATATTAAAAATTACTGTTAAACAAATTTCTTTGCGCATTAGTTATTTTTTCACAATGCAGTCATTTTGACTGCTTTCAGGCAATATAGGTATATACTAAGCTCCCGTCTTTCTAGTGTTAAATAACACATTGATTTTATGAAATTTTTGAGGTTTCTAGCTTGGCAGTCAAAGTGTTAATGCTATGGGAATTGTTCCGTATCGTCTTCGGTAGCGGTGCACTCTATTCGAGAAAGTACATAATTATTTTCGGACACCCCGTAGAATCTCAACTTTCCTCCGTTCAGCGAACCAAAGAGTTTCGACAGGCTTGAAAAGAAAAGGAAAGTGCCGGTTGAATAATTTATAATAAAATGTAATACAAGCGTGATTGCTCGCGCAAAAACATCGGGAACTGTTTTGCAACGTGCAACTCGTCTACGTTAACGATACGATTGTCTACGTTAGGGGAGAAAAGAGAGCGGTGACGTATGGTCGTCATGCTCCCCAATTCTCAGATAGCTCGTCGATCAAGCGTATCGGTGATTTAGCTGGGCGAGCTTCGATGTTCACCGCTGACCGCGTCGCGATCGATACGATCGATCGAATCCGGTAATCGGGCCGCTCGAATAACCAAGCTAATTTCATTTCTTTTTGCTCGTTGCAGGTAAGCTTCATCGGCGTGCACATTGATTCGTTACCGATCTCGCTCGAGGAAGAACATGGTCGTGGGAACCTCGAACGCGCACCCCGCCAGGCGGTTGGTTGATCCTTCGAGGTATCTCTGTTGGCTCGAATTAAACAAGGTAATGAAAATCTACGATCGGATGGTTTAATGGTCCACAATTTGCTCGCGAAATCGTGCCCCCGATATCTGGGCCGCCATCTTTACTCAAATACAAACGTTCGGGAATGAATTTGCGAAAGCTGCAATCGAAAATTAATCTTATTTGACCGTTTCAAACATTCTACTGTGTGTTAGCTAGCTGAGACCATTTGTTAATTTCAGTTAACCCCCTGCACTACAATTTATTTTATGATTACAGTGATTACAATTTCTTTGATGTCTACAATCTACTAGGAAAAATAGAAAATTTGTATTTATTGTATAACCAGGTAATGGCTAAATGTTGACTACGATGAAATAGAATTTCATTTCAATTTATAGGGAATCAATAATATACATATTTAGAAAATTCTGTTCGAAGTCTCCAACACGAGCCTGACTCGATATTATAGTAAGTTATTTTAACCCCTTGCCCTACAATATCGAGTCACACTCGTGATGAAGTTTCTGAACAGAGACTAATAAATATGTATGTTATTAAACCGAAATAAAATTCTATCTTGTTCTAGATGGTATAGAGAAAACATAGGCATACAATAAATATAAACTATCTCTTTTTTCTTTAAAATTCTGAACGATGAAGAATTTCTAATCATTATAATCGCAAAATAAATAGTAGTGCAAGGGGTTAATATAATTGTTACCTGGAGAATACGAGTGAAGAATAGGATATCTTGAAAAATAGTTTGCGCCTTGAAGCGCCTTTGACGCTTCCACTGAAAATAAAAAATGGCACCGCGCCACGACCCCGTCGGAACGAAGCTGCTTCTCCCTGAAACATTCTTTTCCACCTCTAAAAATAAAGAAGTCATTCAAGTGGTATTTTGCATCCTCTTGCATAAGATACTTGTTTGCCATTCTTTCCCCGCGACTCTTTCTCGCAGTCTCACGCTTCTTTCCGCATGATGGATAACGATGACGAATTGAACTTGCACACGAACAGGTTCAAGAACAAAAATCTTGATTTTTGCACAATTATCAGAGACGGGAATATTGTGCTGCAAATCTCTGTTCTTCTGGCTGACTATGTCTTTCAGAAGTTCGCAGGATTTGTCAACCTTTCCGCGTTTTATCATTCCCGGTATCTGTCACTTGACGGGGTTCAATTTCACGCACGATCGAAAGTATCATAAAACCATGCGAACAGAAAAATCTTGTACGTTCTTGTAGATTCTTGTAGATTCTTGTAGATTCTTGTAGATTCTTGTAGATTCTTGCAGGTTCTTGCAGATTCTTGTAGATTCTTGTAGATTCTTGTAGATTCTTGTAGATTCTTGTAGATTCTTGTAGATTCTTGTAGGTTTTAGGCTGGACCTACAGGATGTCTGGCTGTTTCTTCAAACTTTGTTTCAATCCTTGCGAATGCAGTTTGATTCGTTCCTGATTGTGCTGCAAATTGGTGTGCCCTTTTAAAACAATAAATCACGTGTACGATCGTTTTATTTTGCATAAAAATCCGGCTGGGACACGAATTAGCAAAGTACTTTGAATATTCATGAATCGAATTCAATACTTTCAACGTCCGTTTGTAACATGAAAAAATAATTAGTCAGTCATATGTGACTGACGGTGATTTTTAACTAGGTTTAGAAATTCATTTTCATCGCGACATATCCAGATAAATCGAATTTTATTAGGATGTTTGGAATTTAAAAAGGGTCAGGACAGCATCCCCTATAATACATTTTAACCAGTTAAGCGCGTTTGACGTGTATACACGTCGGACTAAATCTCTATTGCGGTATGTTTAACGTTAACGAATTGTTAATTTCTTATCGAATAAAAATTGTAATTCTTTCTCACTTTGCTTTACTTTTTTCGTAAAATTTATAATAGCGGCATTTGGCCTTCGTTCGACGTGTACATTCGTCATTGTTTGATTTTAATTCCACAGTTAACTGGTTAAACTTCTAGTTTCCATTTCATTAATTATACACAGATTTTGTGGGAATCTCTCGGATTGATTTTTGGCACTGGACGCGTTAATTGGGTGGTTGAGCTTGCAAACGAAACCGCGTTACCGGGGACAGGGTAGTTGGAAGGGAGTACGCGGAGGATCTTCGGTGTAATTGCCTTTAATGAAGGAACAGCTTATCCCCGGTGGCACGGGGACACCCTGTATAGCAGCCGGGTGGTAGCTAGACTAGAAGAAAAGAAGTAGTTTCGCGAGGAAGCTGCCGGCTGCATAAAGTAGCGCCGGAAACGGTGCGAGGGTGGGAAGGGGTGAGGGGGTTAGGGGGCGGAGAAACGAAGAGAAGAAGGCGGAGGTGAAGAGGCGAAGCCGTAGCAATAAAGTGTGTCAGAGTTTTCTTCTTTCCTCCGTGCCGCTATAAAGTCGCCGGTACCTCCAGGTACGCCTTTTAGCGTGCGCCGCGGCGCGGCGGGCATTCGACCGAAAAAAGCTTATTATATCGTTGGATTATGGCCGGAGCCGGACGCTGTTGCGCGAAATTGCGACAGAGAAAAGGGACCGAGAGCGTTATCGACAACGTTTCATCGGGGATTTCGAGGAAATCTCGAGGAAATCTCGAGGACAGAGCTCGCCGGTCGACGCCGCGATCAGCTTTTTCGCGCGGGCCAATCGGCTGGAAACGTTAAACATTTTTATCTCGCGCAAAAAGCACGCCGCGTCCTAACTGCGCTCTTTGGTATTTAACGAGACAGCACGCCGCACAGTGGGCAAAAACGGCCCTTTTCGATTCAAAATCAAAGAACTTTCGATAGGAATGAGGTAGAGCGATGAAATTTTTTTTAAATGAAAGCCGAAACTTTGTAGAATATGAGAAAAATAGGGAGATTACGGTACGAACGTTTTTTAACCTTGAGAAAATTCGTTAAAGTTGCACAATTTCAAGAAAATTTTGTTTTTGCCGCTAATACGCGCGGAAATTTTTTTTTAACATGCTACAGTCGAGTCGGAAAGTAAGTTAACATTTGGTGATATGTAGGCAATGAATATGATGAATAAAATCAAGTTATTGTATTGTTTTTATTTAGGAGGTGTAAGGAAATAAACAAATATGTTAGTAAAACATATATTATCATTATTAAAGATTAAAGACATGTCATATTCATTTGCCTGCATACACCAGTCGTTAACTTACTTTCCGACTCGACTGTATATATCGTTTCCCATAGATTTTTTCACGCTGATTTCAAATCTGTTTTCAAAATTTCTCTACGACCTCTGGTTTTTGAAAAAAGAAAATAGATTTTTGTGACACAAATTAATGAAATTTTTTCGTTAAAATGACTTGATAACACACTAGTTTGAAAGTATATCGTATTCTCATATATAAGACACAATAAAAATAATAATAATAAAGTATTTTAACGTTTTGAGTTACTTACGAAACATGAAGCACTTCACATCTCGTCATCACTTGACGTATCGCTGTCATTACTACTGGCACTTTCTTGAAATTGTGCAACTCTAACGAATTTTCTCAAGGTTAAAAAACGTTCGTACCGTAATCTCTCTATTTTTCCCATATTCTACAAAGTTTTAGCTTTCATTTAAAAAAAATTTCATCGCTCTATCTCATTCCCATCGAAAGTTCTTTGATTTTGAATCGAAAAAGGCCGTTTTTGCCCACTGTGCGCCGCACGATTGCGAAATTATGGCACGAGCGGTCGAGCGGCGATTTTCGAGACAAGTTTGAAAATTTCCTCGTGACCTAAGGTAAAGGCACCAGTAGTTGACCAGATCTTTGTTGATTATTCGTTAATTTAGAAATATTTGTAGCTCGAGTAACATAGAGCAGGTGTAATTTTGCGGATCAGCAACATCTAATATATACACTACCGGCCATAAGTGTTTACCCATCCACATATTTTTTAACATTGTAGTCCACAGTTCTACGGTTCAGCTTCAATAACTTTGCTATTTCTCTGTTACTTTTTCCGATGCTATGATGGGACACTATTAGAGCGCGCGTTTCAATCGATAATTCTTTTCTCCCTGACATTATATGAAATTTTCGCAAAATTCTTTAGGCACGTGAAAATCAACTGTGTACTGTATGAAAGCTTAATGCAGTATGAAATGCAGTATGAAATTTGAGAAGACTAAGATACCTGTATTACCTGCGTTCATATTCCCTACTGACCGTTACAAAAATTTCAGAAAAATGGGTTTCTTTACCTGAACTCCAAAATTGTCGTTTTTCATAAAAAGCTGTAAACTCATTTACAGTACCTGATTGTGTATGTACAGAATATTTTGGATGTTTTTTTATTAGCCTTATAATTAGGATTTAATGCTACGGACATTTTCATAACAATAAAATACCTATTATTTGAATAGTAACGAAATTTGAAGGTGGGTAAACACTTATGGCCGGTAGTGTACATTCCACTTGGAAATATTGTAATTACCAGAAAGGGTATAATGTTAAATAGCTTCGAGTGCAATGGGTTAATAGCTTGAAAATAACATAACTGTACTTTCAAATTTTTCTAACGTTCTTACTATTTTAAATTACGCCTACTCATTTTTGTCATGAATGCATAAAATCCGCAGTCTATTAACAACACACGTATTTATTAAACTCGGTTCAGAATCGTCATCAGGAGTCTAACACGATATGTATTGTTGGGCAAGGGGTTAAACTGCGGGGCTCGGACACAAATGAAAGTATCGTTAGGTTTTCTGGGTTGCTAATGAACGTGTAAAAAAGGACAAAAAACCGTGTTGCGGTTCGGTAGAGATACAGTGGGAACTGTAGTGTTTATATTTAACGTTGGCTGGATAGAAATATAAAAGTTGCAGCGGACGGGATAGCGCAAAACGAGAAACAGCGAGTGGACGGGCAAAAATGAGACGAGAAAGCGAGATAAAATTGTTTCCCGGCGGCGCTTCGATTCGAAAAAATTGGGTTTGAATTTCCGGCAGACACGCGCGCTATTCGACCGCGCGTCGGTCAACGCGTCTGTTCATTATTTGCCGTTTCTATATGCTGTAAGCACTCGTACGCGCGCATCGGATAAATGCCCGGGCATCGATTTATCGGCGCACGAAATGCTTTCATTCGAAAGTATTCCGCGAACAGATTTTTCTCCTGTAATTACACGCTTTTTTTCCCCGGATTGCAACGATTCGCTGACATTTCGCGTACCCGATCGCGTTTTCTCTTAAATGAAAACGATCGAATTTGTTTCCGCGATGGAACGCGTCGATCGAATTGCGGTCGTTCGAGACGGAAGGAATGAGATATTGTTGATAGGGGAAAATAATTTTTAACACGAGAATTTAAATTCTATTCCTGATTGCCGCTGACTTGAATCTGACGTATTATTTTAAACAACACGTAATTGCAACATTGATACTTCGAAACAAATTTTATCTTTTTTATCCTCGCTTCAGCGATACGAGTTTGCGGCAACCAGCTTCAGAATTTCATTATTTTCGCCGGTGAAATAAAAATTTCGTAATGTAACAAATATCTTGTAATATTTTTCGTAATTTCTTCGAAATAATGCCACAGCAATTTTGAGATACAAGTTTGAGGTAACGAATTTGATTAATTTCGCCGGTGCTCGGTATTAGAAACGGAAAAATGTGCGAATGTGTTAATAGCCGGTGGTCGCGTCTAAACAACGATAAGCTGATATAGAAGCGATTGATAGTCATTATCGAAATAATGACAGAGCTGAATATTCATAATGAATGCCGTCGGGCTGCAACGTGGCCAGATGAATATACATAGGTCCGAATAATGCTTGATCAGCGGTCGAGTCTCAATAAAGCAGTAGTTATCCAATTTGTACGGCACGGAAGATCTAGGATCAACGTGTCCGTTTGCGTGTACCGGAATTACAATCGGCCGCTTTATAAAATCTGAATTAATATCGTATTTAATATCCAATTAATTGGTATCGGCCGGCGTCTCTCGCGCAGGGTTATCCATTGTTCCGCTGTCGAATTTTCCGGGCAAACCTTGCCCGGCCGGCTTGCATATCCGGGGTGGCTTTCCCTTCAATTTTAAAACGATATTACTGCCGGAAATTATCTCCATCGGGAGCCGGGAAACGTTCCCAGGAAAACTGAAAGCGTAGCCGGCGAAAGGACGCGCGCGCGCGCGCGCGCAACCTGCTCGATAATTAGTTTTGCTCGAGGATCGTAGATCCCGCCGATAGAGGAAAACCGGGCAATGGGAATCGTTTAAGGGAGCATCCCAGTTTCCGGCGTACAAAAAATTCATTTTTCCCCTTAGCTCTTCCCGGTTCTGCAGGATCGTTCGTGTCTGGCAAATGATTTTTCGAAATTGAACGCGTTATCGGGCAAGAAACAAAATTGCCCCTGGCTCTTGTTTCTCCCTCTCTTTCTATGCATTGTGTCTGAGACTTCTGTCTTTCAACACGTTAACTTACAGTTAGTCACATACGACTGACAGTGATTTTTGACTGGGTTTAGAAATTCATTTTTATTATGTTATGCCCAGATAAATTGAATTTTATTGGAATCTTTCGAATTGAAAAGGGTTAAGACAACGTCCCCTATAATACATTTTAAATTTCTAGTTTTGGTTTCGTTAATTAAACTACTCTGATTCTGTAAGAGTCTCTGGGCTCGATGTTTGGCGCTTAACGTGTTCAATAAATCTATTCAAACGGACAGACACATTTTTGGGTTCAACCGACTGTTAATTTGTGACGCAATTTTCATGAGACACTATTGCGTTGCAAGCATGTCTAACTTCTGTTAACCCTCGCAGTACGGTAACGGGGTCTTTTTTGACTCACATCGATATTCCACTAATACATACTTCCTAATCCCCACCACGCATCGGAACCTCAGGCTCGAACTCTGTCCCCCCACCCTAATTCTACCACAGATACGTATTCTCAATCTATTTCTCTCTGTTATCTACGTTTATATATCCGTTTATACGCAACTTCCCCCACGCCTTCCCCTTCCTTCCTACCACACGCAACTTCCCCACTCCTCCAAGTAGATGAGTTCGCTACTACCGCACGCAACTTCCCCACTCCTCCAAATAGACGAGTCTTTAGAGACCCCGTTGTCGCACTGCGAGGGTTAACCAGTTTAAAGGGAAAGCCGAAGAAAAGCATGTGTAGGGCGTCGGTATAACTTTCCCGGTGGCGCGGGAGAAAAATGGCGGAGCCAATTGAAAAATCGGAATGGCGCGGCGGAAGTCGTGAGCGCAGTTAAGAAAAATCGTCGCGGCCGGTTTTCGTTCGGGCGTTACCACGGCCCGAAACCGAGTTCCTCTTTATTCGAGGCGGCTTGGGTTCGCCGGCAACGATTTTTCCGCCGGTATCCGTTCGTTTCCTCGTTACTCTCCGTTTCATTCTTCTCCTAGCCCCGGAAACCCGGGGGTATATTTCTGCTCGGGAGTTTTTCCCGTTTTATTTTTCGTCCCTGCCATTCCGCCGGGCCGGGCCAGGCCGGGCTACCCTCGTCGTTTCATCGCGGCGGTCTGTCTCTCCTTTCCTCGGTCTCCTTTTCCTTCTTCTCTCGTTCGTTCCCCCCTTCCCTCCCCATCGTTGCTTCTTGTTTCTGTTACTGGGAACCTCTTTCCCATTCGCGTGTAAAACGTACGTTTATATAGAATCGGACGTAGTTTAACCAGGTGTCAGTGTGTTACGTGTATGGTATACGGGGCCGAGCAACTGGGCGAACCATAAGATCCACTCGGCCGGACCATATTTTTCGCCGGAAATGCGACGGGGTTCCCACTCCCCTAACTGCCGACCTACCCCCGGGCTACATCCTCCGGTAGCTGCTGAAACTCGCCGGCAAATTATTAACGTTCCCATCGGAGAACGATCTCTCTCTCCTTTTTCTCTTTCTCTCTCTCCGACTCTTTTTGACTACGTCCGACTCGCTGGCTGTTCGACTACGTAAAATTCCCGGGGTTGAAAGCGATTTGAAAAGGACGACAAGTTTGCAGCACCCCCCGGAATAGGGTTTAATCTTCCAGGAAGTTTCACGGATTAAAGCGTGGGCCGGAGGAGAGATCCCGGTTTTCTCCCCTTTTCTTTCACCCCGGGCAAACACACTCTCAACCCCCGAAACGTGGAATTCCTGCGTGGCCGCTTCCGGATCGTTTTCTGCAACTTCCTAACGCAATAATCCCTGCCCGAAGAACCATCCATCGAGCAATCTCCACTCGGTTCTTCCGGAGAACCGCCCACCGAAGGCTCCAATTGGTCGGGGATCGCGAAATTTTACGGTGACTGTTAAATTTGATAACAGCCAAGTATGTAGCAGTGGAGAAAAATAACTCATTGTTAAGCTTGACACCATACGCTTATTACGAATATATCTGCAGGAAACAATAATCGGCGTAACGAAGGCGCTAGGTAGAACATTATGAAGACCAATCAATTGTTGCATGAAAAACGCTGTTATATCATAAAGATGATATGGAAATATCATTATTTCGGCCACTGTTCCTCCCCAGTACCAACATCATAACGAATCACATACCAATAATAAAAGATAGAAATGTTGCATGAAAAACACTGTTATATCATAAAGATGATATGAAGACCGATTAATTAATTATCCCATTTGAAAGATTATTAAGATTAAGGCAAAGGCACCAGTAGTTGACCATTTTGTAGAAAAACATAAAAAACAAGGTTGCACTTATAAGTGCACTTTTGATGAAAGCGAACCTCGGATGCCGTGCCGTCTGTTGTTTAAATTTCAAAACAATAAGAACATTTCAAACCTTGTTTTTTATGTTTTTCTATAAAATGGTCAACTACTGGTACCATGGCCAACTACTGGTGCCTTTACCTTACAGTGAAACATCGCGTGCGAGATTTAATTTTTACGCTCACCTTTTCTCTCCTCGATCTTCTTACTCGCCCGAAGATCCTTCGCGAACGTATCAATTCGATGTGGAAACCGGACCGAACGTTAATTAGTCTTGATAATTACACGCCTCGGTCTCGAACCTGTAGCAATTACTGCTTTCAAACAACCAGCGAGGAATCTGTGTTGCGCCTGTGTTCACCTTTGCACAATCACTTCTCACGCGTTTAACGCGAAGATGCACAACTTCTGGATCCGCTAATTGCAGCCGAGCGTGATTAAGACCGGGAGGTGGGATCTGAAATTGAAATAGATAAAAGTGACCATTAAATCAGAGCTTAACCCCTTTCCCTACAATATCGAGTCAGACTCGTGATGAAGATTCTGAACAGGGTCTAATAAATATGTTTCTTATTAATTTCCCTTAAACCGAAATAAAATTCTATTTTGGCGTAGTTAAACCCTTGCCCTATAATATCGAGTCGGACTCGCGATGAAGATTCTGAACAGGATCTAATAAATATGTTTCTTACACATTTCCCTTAAACCGAAACAAAATTCTATTTTGGCGTTGTTAATATACAGCTATCGGTGAACATATAGGCATACAATAGATATAAATTTTCTCCCTTTTTTAGGAAATTATAAATTACAAAAAAGTTCTGATCACTGAAACCGTGAAATAAATCGTAATGCAAGGGGTTAATGTGCAGCTATTAGAGAACGTATAGGCATACAATAGATATAAATTTTCTCCCTTTTTTAGGAAATTACAAATTACAAAAGACTTCTAATCACTGAAACCGTGAAATAAATCGTAGTGCAAGGGGTTAATGTGCAGCTATTAGAGAACATATAGGCATACAATAAATATAAATTTTCTCCCTTTTTTAGGAAATTACAAATTACAAAAGACTTCTAATCACTGAAACCGTGAAATAAATCGTAGTGCAAGGGGTTAATGTGCAGCTATTAGAGAACATATAGGCATACAATATATATAGATATAAATTTTCTCCCTTTTTTAGGAAATTATAAATTACAAAAAAGTTCTGATCGCTGAAACCGTGAAATAAATCGTAGTGCAAGGGGTTAATGTGCAGCTATTAGAGAACATATAGGCATACAATAGATATAAATTTTCTCCCTTTTTTAGGAAATTACAAATTACAAAAAAGTTCTGATCACTGAAACCGTGAAATAAATCGTAGTGCAAGCGGTTAATGTGCAGCTATTACAGAACATACAGGCATACAATAGATATAAGTTTTCTCCCTTTTTTAGGAAATTACAAATTACAAAAAAGTTCTGATCACTGAAACCGTGAAATAAATCGTAGTGCAAGGGGTTAATGTGCAGCTATTGGAGAACATATAGGCATACAATAGATATAAATTTTCTCCCTTTTTTATGAAATTATAAATTACAAAAAAGTTCTGATCACTGAAACCGTGAAATAAATCGTAGTGCAAGGGGTTAAGAATCGTGATTGCGAAGAGGATCCTGAAGAAAAGCGTTAAAACGTTCTTCATTTGTGTCTTCTTCAACGTTGATAGATTCAACGTTTTTCGCGTTCGTTGGATCGTCTGGTCCCGCTAATCGTCGCCGATTAAACGGAAATATGCGTCGGTAATCGTCGCGTGAGCGATGACAATGGCCCGGGAAAATTCAGTTTCCCCGGGACGAATATCGCAGCGGGTTACAGGCCGTGCGGCGCTTCATTAGCGGAATTTAATTAAGTCGCAGAACCGAGCCGAGCCGAGCCGAGCCGAGCCGCGGGGCACAGGACCGGGGTAACAACGTTTCCTTGTAAATGTCACGATTTTGCGGCAGCCTCGAAAATATGCGGGTCAAACGGAGCAATTAAATTTCGGGGGGACCGATGCGGGCCGAGAGTTACGCGTCCGTTTATCGACTTCGGTTATTGATCGCGAGCGATCGTAACCGGGATCCGGCCTCTCCGTTAATTGGCGATTTCATTAGCGATTGCTGCCGCTCGAAATGAAAAAAAAAAGAATATATGTGCGCGCGCCGCCTGCGTGCTTCTCCATATTGGTTGCGCAGCGATGTTACAACGGATCGTGAGAACTTGACGAACCGCTCGAAGGTGAAATTGCTGAACGAACGGTGACTGTAATTGCAGAAATTGGTGTGTAAAACACAGAGTATTACGATATCACTTTTCACGCTTGTTATCGAATGAAAAAATCGTCGAATCAAAATAATCGAACTCGTTCGAACCTCGGCCATCGTCGCCACTTACAGCTGGCGCCTTTCAACGGGAACAATTAACTTTAAACGTCGATACTGTTATGATATATGACGCTTTAATCTCTGGACAGACTATCCCCCAGCTATTTCTCGATTTCTGTCGGCACGTCTTTTGATAAGCTTCCGGAAACAACACCAAACATTAGACACTTTCGATATCTCTTAGGTTTTCTAAGACTAAAAAGCTACTAGCTCTGTACGTTTTGGTTGTCTTCGAAGCGTTAAGTATGAACGCATCGTCATCTGTTAGAACGCAATTTAAGTAATTCGATTACTGCTTGTGCAGAAACGAACAATAAATTAGGAACCTGAAGTAGTTCACTTGACTCTTCGGGGGGGACGATGGATAGTCCGATTGCCTCTGTATAATCGAGATTACATGATGTTACAGATGTCACAATCATTTCTGGATGGTACAGATTTTTCGATATTTTCCTAGACATGTTTAAGGTAAAGGCACCAGTAGTGGACCATTTTATAGAAAAACATAAAAAATAAGGTTTGGAATGTTCTTATTGTTTTGACTGTCTTTGAAACATTAACCCCTTGCCCTACAATATCGAGTCAGAGTCAGAGTCTAATAAATATGTATGTTATTAATTTCCTTTAAAGCAGAATAAAATTCTATTTCGTTGTAGTTGATACATATCCTTTGGAGAAAACATACAATAAATATAAACTATCTTTTCTTTTCTATGAAATCCTGAACGATGAAGAATTTCTAATCGTTATAATCACAAAATAAATAGTAGTGCAAGGGGTTAACGGAACGATCTCGTACCGATGTCGATCGGCTGTTCGTCTCGTTATTAAGTTAACAAATGAACGTGTGGATCGAGGATCGTAGATAAATATTTAGAGCGGTAGTTTCGAATAGAACAGTGGGTCAGACACAGCTTTCTATAGAAGGTGCACGACTTGCATCGGCACGAGGCATTCAGGATCGATAACGGTGGAAGCACACGGGGCACATCGGTAACAATGTACGGGGCCGGGACTCTCGAATTATTTATTGAATTGTGACGGATTTTTAATGCACGCGGAATCCGTGCACCGCCGGGGCTCTTTGTTTTATTTATCGGTACTCGGCTCGCTGGATATCGGTGAATAACGAACACCGCCTTTTTTGCTTTCCAATTCTCTCTCTCTCTCTCTCTGTCTCTCTTGTCCACTCGTTATCGATAAACGTTTCCGTTTGAATTCCGCAGCCCCGCGCGCGACATTTTAATACGGACGTCGCGGTTTATCGATTTTACGCTGTTCGTTCCGGAAGTTTGAGTTGTAGGCCGCCGAACCCTCGACTTCCCAGTTCTCGAGTTCACAATGGAGCACTGGCACGGGACGAACTTCGAGTTTCTTGCCGGAGAAAGTGCAGAGTACCGAGATTCTGCGACAATACACAGAATATTCAGCGAGTTACACGCTTCCCGGGATTATCTGTATTATTGAGCACATTTTGAATCGGTGGAACGACTATTTCGTACTGCCGACCATCAAACGCGTTCTCCTCGAAATTCTGAACCTGTATTTCGCCGGTGAAAGTCTAACTGTGCAAATTTACGTCTTTCTTTGAACCTACCGTTTCTTTTTTAACCGGAACAACGCTCTCGTAACAACATTTTTACAGTCCTCCCCAATATAGAATCGCGTTTCACAAAATAGAGTAATAATATTACTGTTACTGCGGATGTTTATGCAATTTCCAATTTTTATAGAAAAATTTTAAGAAAGTGGAATGACATAAAATCGTATTTTTAATGGGAACAGCCTTCGTAGATCCAAAGCGAATAAAAATCGTATTCAATTCTCTCGAATTTTATATTATAGCATTTTTTAAACACTTCCATAAGCCATAAAGCATAAAGATCCGCTGTATAGTGATTAGATGAAAAGTTAGTATTACAAAACAAGAAGAAACCACTGCCATTTTTCAGCAGCAATTTCTATTCCTACCGCAAAACACGTTAAAAAGTAATTCCCATGACAATTTCAACGCTTTCGAAGGAAGAAATCGTAAACTGCAAAATGAATATGCATACTGCTTTATTTTCTTCGTAGTTCTCAGAGTTCCTTTTCTCTGCGAGCAGTAAAGAAGACTGATATTTGTGTGCAAAACGGTGCGTATATATTTTACAAGAAAGCTTCGGAAGAAATCGGCGAAACAATTTGCACTAACGAGTACTTAAAGTCCCAATGGCAATCCTTAGCGGCGCGCGAAAATAACACGACGAAACAATGGCGACCGTATAGCGCCTAATCGCCGGCGGAATCCTCCCTCCTGACCCAGCAACCGTAGTCTTCATCGATTTTTCATTAATTTTACTTAAGACCCCTGGCGGCTACGGTTCCGTTCAAGCGGCGTTCGCTCGATCGTCAAGCACCGCAAACCGCGTTCCACGAATCGTTAATTAACTCTCGACTGTCTCGACAATAATTCTGCGACGACGTTTAATGCCACTGAAAATCGTTAGTGGCGCGACGCCCGACGCCCGACGAAACATCATAGACGAGGAATTACGCCGCTTTCAAACAAAATTACCGCCGCAACGTGTGTTGTGCTTTTAGAAAGGCATTTCTAATATCCTGCATAGCGTTTAATAAAACGATCTTTCCGAAAACATTGCGCTATTAACGCATTTGCATCATTAGCGTACACTACCGGCCATAAGTGTTTACCCACCCACATATTTTTTAACATTTTAGTCCACGGTTCTACGGTTCAGCTTCAATAACTTTGCTATCTCTCTGCTACTTTTTCCGATGCTATGATGGGACACTATTAGAGCGCGCGTTTCAATCGATAATTCTTTTCTCCCTGACATTATTTGAAATTTTCGCAAAATTCTTTAGTCACGTGAAAATCAACTGTTTACTGTATGAAAGCTTAATGCAGTATGAAATGCAGTATGAAATTTGAGAAGACTAAGATACCTGTATTACCTGCGTTCATATTCCCTACTGACCGTTATAAAAATTTCAGAAAAATGGGTTTCTTTACCTGAACTCCAAAATTTTCGTTTTTCATAAAAAGCTGTAAACTCATTTACAGTACCTGATTGTGTATGTACACAATATTTTGGATGTTTTTTATTAGCCTTATAATTAGGATTTAATGCTACGGACATTTTCATAACAATAAAATACCTATTATTTGAATAGTAAAGAAATTTGAAGGTGGGTAAACACTTATGGCCGGTAGTGTATATATGCGCTCAATTTTCCTGATCACTGTCATTATTCGTTAGCTAAAAAATACAAATGGACTGAAATATGAAGTTCTTTTACTTGTAGTCATATTTTTGGTACTTAAATATAATTAAAAAAAAACAGTTTGGCGATAAAAGCCTTTCTTTCATATTTCCTTATGATGCAAACGGGTTAACGAACATCTTACTTGCAAACCCTGGTGGCCGCAACAAATTACACGTTGAAGGAAAGTAGCATTGCTGACAGGTTTCCGGAGGACGAGATAAAACAAAGTGGAAAATCATGCTTGAACAATCTTACGGAAAATCTGTTGCAAAACATTGCCCAGCAAGAAAATACTCGAATTTGTGAAGAATGTCAACAATTTTCGTAGAGACGTTTTATGAGATTGCTGGAGCATCCTACAGAGAGAAACAGTTTTTCCAGGGGAAAACGCTGCTTGTGAAACACGGAACTTTCAGTGTCCGCACCAGTTATAATTGTTGTTACAGTCTGTTTTTCGATAGCTAAAGACGTAACAACTGTCGATATCACTCCTACCAGTTCAGACTGACAACATAAGTTGTTTAGAAAAATGTAAACGTAGACAAATTTAAGAATATTCTTACACTATATTCAAGTTATTAACACTAGGTTTACGGAGCAGTAAGGGTGGCTATTTTCCACTTAATTAAAATAATAAAAATGTGAAAATTATTTCTAAAATAATATATACCCAAACGAATAAATTGAACACTTTCTCACGCATGAGAGGGTGCAGTAAGAGTGGCTATTTCCCACTTAATTAAAATAATAAAAATGTAAAAATTATTTCTAAAATAATATGTACCCAAAGGAATAAATTGAACAATTTCTCATGGATCTCCACAATCTAAATCTAAATAATCGAGAAAATAATAGAGCCCGTCATTTTAACCCCTTGCACTACAATTTATTTCACGGTTTCAACGATTAGTATTTTTTGTAATTCGTAATTTCCTACAAAAGAAGGAGAAAAATTAAAAAAAAATCTATGCTTCTATGTTCTTCAATAGCTGTACATTAACAACACCAAAATGGAATTTTATTTCGGTTTAAAGGAAATTAATAACATTTATTAGACTCTGTTCAGAGTCTTCATCACGAGTAGGACTCGACATTGTTGGGCAAGGGGTTAAAGTTTGATAATTCCTGTGTTTGATAGTGGATTAGGACAATTCTTGTCCCGCCGAAGAATTGCCGTCTAATTACGACTATACGTTTCATTAATTCCTGCGCTTCCTAGACAGAGGAGCGTTTAGGAGGCAATAAAAACTTGTTGGATGCCGATGGCGGGGAGTCGATTTTTGGCAGACCGCCACGAGATTCTCCGGATTGGTGCGCGGTAAGCATCCCAGATCGCGATCCACGGCGCATCGGCATTGTTTACGGCGATTTTCTTGCCTCGACGGCGGGCGTCTCGGTGTCGTGGCCTGACCCCGGTCGTCGCAGTCGGCCACGCTGACGTACAGTAAGTGAGTTTCTGACGGAAAATCGATGCTTAAGCGCCATCGTGCCCGCCGGCTGCTACGATAGATCGTGTAAGTCGGTTACAACACGGCGCACGTTATAACGTCGCTCGGACCGCATTTTTCTTCGGGAGTATATCATGAAGTATTGCTCGGGCCTGCGCGGGAAACTCTCCTGCGAATCGGAAACGCTTGTACCATGCGACTCGAATCCCTGCCAATTAACGCCTTTTTGTCGCGTCGCCGTGCAGGTATTATTTCTGACATTTCTTTCGTTTCGAAAGTCACCGACTCTGTTTCTCCGGCGACTCCGGTTAGAAAGCGGGATACACAGGATGCCCTAGTTGCCGTCAACTGCTAGAATATAGCAGTTGATAGTTTTTTAACCAATTCGCATCATAAGGAAATATGAAAAGAAGGCCTTTGTCACCAGACTTTCTTGTTGTGAAAAAGGAACTTCGTGCTGCAACGAAATAGAATTTTATTTCGCTTTAAAGGGAGTTAATAAGATACAGATTTATTAGACTCTGTTCCAAATCCTTATCACGAGTCTGACTCGATATTGTAGGGCAAGGGGTTAAAGATTGCCAATTTTTAGAAATATTTGTAGCTCGAGTAACATAAAGCAGGTGTAATTTTGCGGATCAGCAACGTCCAATATATACATTCCACTTGGAAATATTGTCATTACCAGACATGGTAGAATGTTTCCAATTATTTGTTTTTTATGTGTCAGCATACCACATAGGTCATTTGGATAAAAATTAATTCAATCGCTTTCCTCGAATCAGTTGGAAAATTTAGATTTACACTTTCTCTGGCAATTTTAGGAAAAATAACTGAAATATTGAACTGTGAAGATGTCAGAAGAAATTGAGGACACTATTACGTTATTTAGGAAAAGTATTAAAAGGAGGAATACATTTTTATTCAACCTCTGTTTCGTAAAATTGATGTAAATCGTTTGCTTTTCACTGTGATCTGGACTTCGAGGGTCCTCTGGCAATCGAAGGAATTGATTTCCAATGATCCACACGCGCACGCAGGACAGTTTAGAGGACAGTTTAGCTCATTGTCAGTTTACAGAATAGACAAAATTAATTCAATCGCTTTTCCCGCATCAGTTGGAAAATTTAGATTTACACTTTCTCTGGCAATTTTAGGAAAAATAACTGAAATACTAAACTGAATTATTTAGGAAAAGTATTAAACGGTGGAATAAATTTTTATTTAACATCTATATCGTAGAATCGATGTAAATCGTTTGCTTTTCACTGCGATCTGGACTTCGAGGGTCCTCTGGCAATCGAAGGAATTGATTTCCAATGATCCACACGCGCACGCAGGACAGTTTAGAGGACAGTTTGGCTCAGTTTACAGAATAGACAATAATGCCTTCGGCCAGTCGACTCGGTAGCTGTAAACAAATGCACGTGATGGCCATTTCGGTGGGACAATTTAGGCGCGATCATTTAGGTAGAACAGGATCGGATTAGTCGGTTAGAGGCAATAGCTAGTCCCGGTGCATCTATCACGTGCTTAGCACACAGATGTTTCGTTTATCTGTGCCGGCTCCATTCGTTGAATAGACCGAACAGAGTGATATAGCACTCGACCGTATCGAAACGCGAACATACTGCTGGAGAAAATAGAAAAACGGGAGCCGATGCTCGCTCGCGTCCAATTATTATTGAAATCTGAACCGTAGGCTTCGCAGAGAGTGTACGGATTCATTCCTATGCAGTTGAATAAAAATTTGTTACGTTCATTGTACGCTTCATTACTGCGATACCGATATGCAAACTATTTTTCGGTAACATTGTCCATTCCATTCTGTTTTATGCGTTTCCGTTTTAATAACTGCGAGGTTTTCATTTACGGTTTGTAAATTGAATAGACATTCAATTCACTTAATTAAATTCTTTTAACACGTTGACTGTCATGTCACCCATATGACGGAATTATTTGTCCAGGTTCTAAAATGAATTTTTATATTAATACATTCATTGGGTCCGATACACCTGGGAAAACATTCGAGTAACGCTCTATATGATTTTGAAAAACGATTACTTCTCACGAAGTGAGACTTACATTGTACAATGTGCATATGCATTAATATATTTATTGTACCAAATTTGATTAGGACCTGTAAAGTGCAAGAAAGTTGGAGGACTATTCAATATTATACATTTAATTTTTTTCAATATTTATATTATATTATATTTATGAGGTTCCTAGTTTGGCAATCAGAGTGTCAATGTGTCTACTGCTTTAAATTTTACTTGCCCCACGTTTGCCACAAATGCGTAAAACACGGAGTATAACTTTAACTCTGCGGTTTTCATTAGAGTGGCTAAATTACTTCGCAGTTTTATGAGATTTTTGTTCGGCAATTAAAGTGCTAGAAAACCTGTCAAGAGACGTTTCCTGTAAAGAGTCGATTTTACTTTTTTAAAGTTCCAGATTATTTGCAAGTTTGACGTCAGTAGTTGCGAGCGAATAGAAACTGCAGTCGAGTGATAACGGTAACTGAACGCCGAGCGCCAATTAACGCGATTTTTCGAGCGCGCAGATACGTCGGGCCCGGTCAAGAAGAAGCGGGACGAATTGCGCGATTTCCGGTTCGACATGGCCGAGAAGAATGGCGGAGGGGGCAGCCGGCGGATAGAGAACGAGGTCGAAAGGTAGAACGAGGAGAGGAGAAAACGGGAGAGGACGGAGGCAATTGAGACGAGCGACCGCTAATGGGAAGATTAATTCGCTGTCTTCTGGCTCCTCTTCTCCTTTCATCGTAGCCTCCTTGCCAATCCCTCCTTCTCGTTTTCCCATTTGCGTGACAGGCGGTGTGCAATAATGCTCGGTTAAGTGTCGCGGATCTGGGGTTTTATGGCGACGCTTACATCCGCGGCGTGCCGCGCCTTACCACGCCGACTTGGACAATTTTTATTTCACGTAATGATGTGCCCAGTCTATAAAGAACGACAGCGGTAAAGACCGTCATAATGATATACAAAGCTTTAAATATGTAAACATATCGAACAACGTAGGAAATTTGTCTCATTGACTCAAATACTTCATGTTTCATTTACGATATAATCTTTATTAATCAAATAAAGGTACACTCCCGTACAGTCTTAGGACAGTAATCATATTCGTCTTCAACTTTGTAAAAATGAGATAATCGTTGAAGAATGCGAACAAATTTTTTCTTCTTTAACACGTTGACTGCCAACTACGAGATAACTCGTAGTTTGTGTTATTGCTTAGGACGCCAACTACGAGTTGTCTCGTAGATTGTTAACTGGCCATAGTATGATTAATAATATTTTTGCATTAAGAAATGACATTCGCGTATAAAATGACAAATTATTTAAGAAGAACAGTCTTTTGCGATGATGCTTAAATTAAATTGGGTTTTCACACCGGAATTCTGAAAAGTACCGTGGCAGTCAATGCGTTAAAAGGTTTACACGTCAAAGAAAGGATGCTGCACACATTGCGTGATAATAACAACAGAATTGCAGTTTTGCTTGAATGTCTACTTCGATAGAGGAGTTTGTTAAGAAGTTTTTTCGCGGAATCGTGTTTATAATTTCAATATTTCCAAAGGATAAAAATAGGAGCAAGTCATTTTGACTCATCCGGTAATTCTAGTGTTAAAATAATAATGACTGAAAAATAATTCTCTTAAATGGACGGGATTTTCTAGACTTAACGCTAGAACGACCAAGCACTAAATGCAACTGGCATACATTGCGTGATGATAACAACAGAATTGCAGTTTTGCTTGAATGTCTACTTCGATAGAGGAGTTTGTTAAGAAGTTTTCTCGCGGAATCGTATTTATAATTTCAATGTTTCCAAAGGATAAAAATAGGAGCAAGTCATTTTGACTGATCCAGTAGTTCTAGTGTTAAAATAATAATGACTCTGAAAAAATAATTCTCTTAAATGGACGGAATTTTCTAGACTTAACGCTAGAACGACCAAGCACTAAATGCAACTGGCATACATTGCGTGATGATAACAACAGAATTGCAGTTTTGCTTGAATGTCTACTTCGATAGAGGAGTTTGTTAAGAAGTTTTCTCGCGGAATCGTATTTATAATTTCAATATTTCTAAAGGATAAAAATAGGAGCAAGTCATTTTGACTCATGCAGTAGTTTTAGTGTTAAAAATAGATGAGTTTGTAATCCGTGGCGGAAATGAAATGGCGAGTTTTAGTGGCGCAGCGTTCATCTCGGATTCGTGAAGTAGAAAGCGAGGTCGCGTTTGTAGATCTTCGAGGCGGCTCGATCGCGAGACGGCAGGTCGTTTGCCACGTGGATCGGGTAACAGGTAATTCCGTGTTACGCGTTCCCCGAGGCAGGAATTTCGCAGTTCGAGAAGGGTTAATTGATTCCCGGTGCGAGGACCGCCGATATCGATCGTCGACGATTAAATCGAAAAGGTTACGCGTCTGGATCGACTCGAGCGAGCAGCAGCAGCAGCAGCTTGCCTATTGTATCGCGGAGAGAAAAAAATCTGATCGCGGTTGTTCGTCCCGCGTGTTTTATTCCGCCGTAACGAGCTCTCCGGCCGTCCCGTGTATCTGATAAGCACCGAGGATAATTAGTTCGGTGCATGCCTGTTTACTGTAATTAGGAGCGCCGGCCAATTTGACAAATCTTATTAGCCGTAACAATGTTGTAGCGGAAGATTGATTGTTCCTCCGCTGCTTTCTCTCCGGCTCGTCGGCGATGTTCGTCCCGGCTCGCCAATCTTTATGTTTTAATTGAATCGCGCGTGTGCTCGCCAAGGAATTGATGCGCTGCCTTCGATGACCAATTAAGCGGCTCTTCCGGGTGAAATGTAATTAGCAAAACGGCCTCGGAACGAGCTGCGTACGAAGATTAATTGGGCACCCTCCAATTTCTTACGGACAAAAGCAACTGCGCGAGTTCAGTTGCTGTACACTGAACGAGATTCCTCGAGGTTTCGCTAATTAATGCCGGACCAATTTTCGACCGTGTCGCGTTCCATTCTTGTTGTTACAGTTTTTAGACATCTTTTTTTTTACAGTTTGTCTTAGTTCATATAACAGAGATGTCACGTACATATATTGGGTGCATTAAAGTTTTACGTAAAGTGGACAGAGGAAATAGTTAATTCGAAGTCTGAGATTTGTGTTAACAGTTGGTAGATTCTACACACATATAACAGAGATGTATCGCTATCTAACGTTTCTAAAATCTAAAATCTATTGATTCGAAGCGATCCCTTAGAGATTGAAGATGAATCGAAAATAATTGCGGGACGCCAATTTGGCTGACAACGCATGAAAAACCAATTTCAATAAAACAGCATAATAATATGTGGAATATACTCCATTTTTTAAGCTTCGCTGGAACCACTAAAAATCTTCGTATCATAGTAACGGCAGTCGCGTTCCATTCTTATTGTTACATTTTTTAGACATCTTTTTTTACAGTTTGTCTTAGTTGATATAACAGAGATGTATCGCTATCTAACATATCTAAAATCTAAAATCTGTTGATTGGAAACGATCCCTTAGAGATTGAAGGTGAATTGAAAATAATTGCGGGACGCCAATTTGGCTTACAAAAAACCAATTACAATAAAACAGCATAATAATATGTGGGATATACTCTATTTTCGAAGCTTCGCTGGTCACTAAAAATCTTCGTAACGGCAGTCGCGTAATGAAATTACCTTTTGACACAGATTTTAATGCCTCGCCGTTTCCCGGCGAGCGCCAATGGAGAAATGAAAATTTCCGGTTGCAGTTCCGGGGCCGAAAACGGGGTAGAAAAAAAAAAGAAACTCGAAAGCAACACAGAGCCCGGTCGGTGGAAACGGAAAGCTGTTCGCGCAGGGTCCCCGTCGACCAGAATGGATATGTAAAAGGCTCCCGCGCCGTTCCCGGAAAATAACTTCCGGCGGGGATCGTGATTCGTTTCGGGGAATCCTCGGAATGGAATTGCGAGAGCGCCGCCGAGAGAGAGGACGTAGCTCGATTTCACCTTCGAGATGATTTGTATCTCCTAGATCTCTGGTCTCGGAACAAGCGAGTCCCGGGGCGAGAGCTGTCTCGATAACAGTCGAGTTCGATCCTTCTCGAACTCGAGTGAAATCGTTTTTAATTGTACCGGATGCTCGCGAGCACACCTGGTCACGCGATCCAGCGCCTTAAATTCGTTTCACCTTTGCCCGGCCGGGACCGTATCGTTTTTCTGCCAATCATGTGCTTTTCAATTTTTCTTTTCATTCCCTTCCTCCGATCTCTTTGCAAAATAAATTTATCAAGTGAATTTAACCCTTTGCACTCGAAGCTATTTCAACTCCAAAACAAAACATTTATAGATAGTTATATAGCTATAGAGTAGAGAGTAGAGAGTAGAGTACTGAAATGTTTAGTAATTTATTAAGTACGAACAAATTTAATAATGTAAAAAATTATTTTGGGTAATAATACAACAATTTTTAATGGCGCCTTACAGTCGCCATTCGAGTGCTAAGGGTTAAAGTAAATTTATGAAGTCCCCGTGCCGTTTGGTTACAAAGAATCTATCCACATTCCTGTTCAGTCTGTCGATAGTGTCATTTGCAAAAATACATAAGTGTTGTACCGAGCACCTTCGTGCATTTACGACAAGAATGATCAAACACAAGAAAACATTCGATGAATTCGAAAACAATGTCGCCACGTGTGTTGAAAGGTTTAGCAACAGCGGCTAAGCACGATGACACAACCACGTGTCATTTCGATCATATCGGGGACACTTAAATAGGACTTAGTCTTCGTTAAAAGTGTGACCGTCATCGCAGCTGTAAATTGTTTTCTACTGAGAACGATGCGTTCGCTCGTTGCTGTTCAACAAAGCAGCTTAACAAACTATTATAGTGTCAATCTTACGTCGTCCGCTGCGGGCTCCTTTCTCGTCACAGGCGAGCACGTAATACTGTACAATAGTTTACTGATTCTTGTCTCTCTGGCGTTGAAGTTACTTATTTTTAAACTGTAATCAACCGACACTCGAACAACGATGCAAAAGTTTCGTGGGTCTAGTTTTGTTTCACTCAATTTTAAGTTAAGTTCTCATGTTTCATAATCAATGTCCATTTTGTACTCCAAATTCCATTATCAACCACCACAGCCATGAATTTTCATGAGAAGCAAGGTCAGAGGAATGTTTCACAATCAATGTCCATTGTTAAGTTCTCGTGTTAAGAATCCACAATTATTATGCAATTTCTGAACATTTTTTGGAAACCTGGATTATTTTTAGAGGATCGCTAACTAGACTAGATACATGGTGCTAAGCGAACATAATTCTCGGTAGAAGAGTCCTATTGTCACATTCTATTTGACTCATTAAAATGATTAGCTTGACATGGACAATGTTTATTTTGCATGGAGCTCCGCAGATCAGCTACACGAGACTTTCCAGACACTTCCAGAGATGCTGTCCAGGATGGAAGTTTTTTCTGGAGCCGATCTGTCGGGATGGACAATGTTGTCGCGTGTCCTGAAGGACCGAAACTTTCCTAACCGGTAAAAATCACGGTTGTTAGGTGGTTTTTGTCGACGGATTCCAGACGCTTCGCGGGGAGGCTCTCCCCGGAGAAGTTTGCTCCAGTTTTGCAGCGTCTGGGTGCGAGCCCGTTCTCTTCTTGTTAACCTAGCTGCCGCCGTCGAAGCACGTCGTTACGGTTTGAACCTCGGCCGGTTCTAACCGCGGGAATTGAACGTTATCCGGCGTCGAACCGGTTCTCTTATCCGCGGCCGTAAGCGATCGGCGTTACGAGGCTGATCGCGAGTTCCCCGGGAATAACGAGCGCTCACGAGAGTGAGAAAGAGATCTGCTCAGACGTTTCGATCCACTCGAGCCGGGTCCTGCAACTTCCGGGCGATAGATTGTTCCGGGGGTGAGTCGGTGAAAATTTCATCGGGCCCGTTTGCATCGAAATGCCCGCGATTATCCGCAGGTGCGAGCTCCCCGTGTTACGAAAGGGACTCGCGCAATAAGGCAGAGTCTATCCCCGAAGGGAGCATTCTACTCGAGAAATTGGAAAAATCCATTTTCTTAAAAAGCTGAGCCCTGATAATTGCTTCATAGGATTCAATCGAATCATAACTCTTCGAATTTAATGGTCAGTGAAACTTCAAGTGAGAAATCGACGCAGTGTTCGAATGTTGTCAATGTGCCCATGTTTAAATTTTTATTGTATATTCGATTCAATTCCTTTTTTAAATCACGTACCACAGGAAAAGTAAGCGTTCCATCACGGGTTTGCTAATCGAACTCGTTAGCGAGGTTACACAGCAAAGCCTGCCTTGAATGCCTGCCTGTCTATGCTATTATTAGACTGCGGATCTTTATGCAAAATAAAAATGTTTTACCTGAATTCCAACTTGAACTGAAGCGAAATAAACATTTATTTTCTTTCTTCTTGCCTTCAGCAGATTGAATATAGCATAATAGAATGCTTCAATTTGTCTAATATTTTTGTCATAAATGCAGAAAATGCGCAGTCTAGATATTATACAGAAATTATTAGACCGTAGATTTGACGCATTCGTAACGTTTTTGATTTTATGAAACTGGATACAATGAAATTCGCTGGCAGCCAATGAGTTTGACAGCGATTAGTACACCCTGAACACGTTAACTGCCGCGTCAGTCAGATATGATTGACAGTGATTTTTGACTAGGTTTAGAAATTAATTTTTATTGTGACATATCCAGATATAGGCCGAACTTTATTAGGATCTTTAGAATTCAGAGGGGTTAAGACAGCATCCCCTATAATACATTTTAAATTTCTAGTTTCGGTTTGATCAATTAAATTACACTAATTTTGTGAGAATCTCTGAGATTGATTTTTTGCACTTAACGTGTTAAAACGCGAATAAAGTTGCGTACACAAATCTCCGATAGTTCAAAAAGGTTTCGGGGTGAAAACGTGTCGAAGGTTAGGCTGAAGCTTAGCGTAGCGAAAGCGAGTGCCGCTTAAACGTCTCGTTCAGCGGCGAGTTACGCGACGAGAGGTGCGCGACCGCAAGGGGTACGGGACGCCTCCCATAAGACGCTCGTTTTCCTCATTATCATACAACTGCATTCCGGTTATTGTGTTGCCGTAATTACGGTCAGTTGCTCGCGGGCCGGAGCGCGTAAATGATTGCGCAATTACGAGCCGGGAACGCCGGTTTTACGGATCCCTTTCTTCGCGCGTGCGAGTGGGAGCGCGGAGCGCGAGAGAGCGCACTCTGTGAATTGCGATCTCTCCGAACGGGGCGGACAATTAAAAGTAACGAGACGCGCGTGCGAGAATATGAATGCAGGCGAAATACCCGGCCCGGGAGGGTTGTTTCAGGAGTATGACGGGTCCGGGTTCCGACGATTGCTCGTGGCATCGACGCGATAATATTGATCGCCCGGCGAAAATGTGCATGCGGCCTGGCGATTCAATGGGCAGAGAGAGATCGAGAGGGAGAGAGAGAGAGAGAGAGAGAGAGCTCTGTGCGCGGATTTTCGAGTACCGGGAATCCTGCAGAGATTGTTTTTAGCCGTCTGCATCGGACGAGTGATTATTCATTTCGACAAAAGAATAGTGTGGCTTTGGGATCATTTTCCCTATAGACGCGGCCCGTTCGAGCTCGCGTTATACGCTCGTTCAAGTCTCCGGAAAATTCGTTTGAAAGGAACTGATTTTATCGGCGCCGGTTCGGAAACGACGAAAGTTTTAACAAATGTTGCTAGCTGAACCGAACGAAGCCGATAAGAGCTGCTTAAATTTTTGCTGGTTCGTTGAAGATAATTTGCACAAGCCTTAGTGAAAAGAGAATACCTTCTTCATCTTTAATGTGTATCAATCTAAGCAATCTCCAATTTTTAAGAAACGTTTTATGGTGATTCTTTGGTAACAATCTTTATGTTAAGTTGCGCGAAAAACGTCAGTTTTAAATGTTGCTAGCTGAACCGAACGAAGCCGATAAGAGCTGCATAAATTTTTGCTGGTTCGTTGAAGATAATTTGCACAAGCCTTAGTGAAAAGAGAATACCTTCTTCATTTTTAATGTGTATCAATCTAAGCAATCTCCAATTTTTAAGAAACGTTTTATGGTGATTCTTTGGTAACAATCTTTATGTTAAGTTGCGCGAAAAACGTCAGTTTTAAATGTTGCTAGCTGAACCGAACGAAGCCGATAAGAGCTGCATAAATTTTTGTCGGTTTGATAATCTGCACAAGTCTTGGTGAAAAGTGAATTTACCTTCTTCATTTTTAATGTCCATCAATTTATTAACAGTATCGATGCATAATAAAATACGAGGCAGTTTTCAATTTTTAGGAAACGTTTTATGGAGATTCTTTGGTAATAATCTTTATGTCAAGTCACGCCCAAGCAGTTTCCTTTAATTACCTGGCGTTTATATTCAGATAAGTATTAAAACCTTCGTTTATTAGCTGGAACGTTCAGCAGGAAGTAGTTTATTCGTAATGGCATGTCCATACCTCGCAGATTACCGTTACGGAGGAAATAGCTTGAGATTAGTTTTTGTCCAAGAGGGGTCAGAGCAAGTGACGTTGTAAAATGGTAAAATTGTAAAACATACATAGGGATCCGCAATTTGAATTGAAACGTATTAAGACAGAAACGTTGGGAATAATTAGGTAATCTGCCACATGTTGACTTCTTCAAATCCTAAAACTGTATATAATAAAATTAGCTGGCAGCCAATGAATTTGACAGCGATTAGTATACCCCGTGTCCAAGAGGAGTAAGAGCAAGTGACGTTGTAAAATGGTAAAATCGTAAAATATACAGAGGGATCCGGAATTTTAATTTAGACGTGGTAAGACAAAAACGTTGGGAATAATTAGATAATCTGCCACGTGTTGACTTCTTCAAACCCTTTTGGTAAAATATGTAGAACCCATTTCGAGGAATAGATAACAGGATTCTAGAGTAAGAATATTCTACTTATTACAAAGAACCTATGAAAATTCCAAAATGTGTGTACACGGTAAACAATTGCATCTTAAACGAACAGTAAAATTTCCCGATTTTATCCAGCTGTTCGACTGCACGGTGCAGGCTGGGACGGAGAGCGTGCAGCGAGTGAAAACCCACGAATGCAAAACGCACCGAGCGTAACGGGATTTACGAGTGTCTGCGAAATTAGAAGGAGGGAATTGCGGGTGTTGCGGGACGTAACAGATCCCTCGCAATTCCCGGTCCCGTAAACAGCGTGTACCTCGGCTCTCGGTGAAATCTCTGTCCATTCATCATCGGGGGGGGGGGGGGCTCTCGGGGCCCGGGTATCGATAATGTCAGCCGATCCATCCGCTCGTTTCCGGTTACGTCACGGAGGTGGAATCACGGGAAGACGCCGGGCGTCCCGCGCGTCTCGGTAAAGAGCGGTTTGGCTAGGAGGCCTTAATTAGCGTTCCCGACAGGTACCTAACTGTAGATTTAAAGGCGGACCCCAGGTTGATCCCAGTCCTGGGTAATGAACTCGGTTTGCGAGGCAAGCGGTCTAGCAAACCGAGCGAAAGGGAGAAGAAACCGAGAGAGGGATGATCGTTCAGGGCGACGGAGAAAGCAGAAGCACGGGGCGGGACAAGGGTGGAAAGAGGAACTTGCCGGAAGCGGATCTTGCGATAGGGTTAACGGTATTAAGTCGTCGCTCACTGTCGCCGCGTGACCCGCTTAATAGCTAGGCCACACGTCGAACGACTCATTTCGGCGACCCGCTCGACCCGAACCCGTCCCGAACCCGTCTCGTCCCGTCTACTACGGAACTGCTTCTCTCGTTCGGGTCCCTCGTGTTATTGGGTCAAGGCCAAGGCCATCTCACCCACGGCGATGTCCGATCCTCGTGTCTAGATCCTGCTAGCCTGAATCCGTGGCTCGCTTTTTACTCAAACTTACCACTTCCGGCGCACACCTGCTCCAACTGCACTCGATACTGCCATTTTTAACACTAGATTTACCAGACCACTCAAAATGACTGGTTTTGCAATTTCAATTCAAAATTCCTACTGCATGTGTTACATTTTCTTTCCGAAATGATATCATGACATTTGTAGCCATAACTAAAGAATCAGTTTTATGAACTTTATGTATTCGTAACAAATATATTTTTTGTTATTGACACTTATACCAGTACCAGTCAAAATAACTGGTGCACTATGTGATAAGTACTGCAACGTTTTTTCGGGACAGAATATGTGATTCCGGGAAAAGTTATTCTGACTGGTCTTGGTAGAAATATATACAGGGTCATCCGTTTTTAAACGGCCAAACGTCAACCAGCTATACAGGACCCCAAATGAAACAACTTTCACCCCTAACACTTTTTTTGATTCGGTCTTGATTTTTAGATAATTGCAAAAACCCGTCATTAAACGCCCGTCTAAATATTCAAGGAATGTAACGGGACTCAAGTTTTAAGAATGATTTTAAATACATCTTTTGGGTACGTATTGTTTAAAATATTTTCAAGAAATCAAGGCCGAATCAAAAAAAGTGTTAGGGGTGAAAGTTGTTCCATTTGGGGCGGGCCCCCTATAGCTGGTTGACGTTTGGTCGTTTAAAAACGGATGACCCTGTATACTTAAAAAGCCGGTAAATCTAGTGTTAATTATTGTTGTGTGCGCGTTTTCTAGTTTTGTAAGTGGACTGTATGTAACGATTGATGAACCGGAGGATCAAGTATACAATGTAGTCTTCTTCATGGCCGCCGAATGTTCAGCAACCGAAAACGAACAAATGGAATAAGATCCGACGATTATATCGAGTGTATACCGTTCCCCTCGTGCTCCTCTTTCGCCGCTGCAGGGGCCGTAATAAATCCTGCACGAAGTTCCGCGTGTACCAGCCCGGTTGAATTTATGTTCGGCCGAACCGGGTCGATGTGTAATTATTAATCCCAGAAAGCATGAAGTTTCTGGAGCTTCTCCGGTCCTGTAATATAGACTCTCCGAGATATTGGATTAACGCTCCACATTCTGTTCCTTCTTCTCGCGCGCGATAATATATTCCCCATCGATCCGGTTAATGTCTGATACCTCCAGACTGCAGATAATTACGGTTTCAGTGGCACAGCACCGACGTCTGCGTGTGTGCAATCGCGTTCTCGCGATCAATCCGACGCGATGTGCACGGAACGACCGTTTTGGAAGAGTAATCTTCTGGGGTACTGTGCCAAACCGAAGATGTGTTTGCTTCACTGAGATTCGCGATATACTGTCCGATCGATTTTCGATTTGGATAAACGGAATGTTGACACGTCAGTTTTAACTTGTTTTATTAGCCCTTTGCACTCGGCGATATTTTAATTCTAAAACAAAATTTTTCTTCCGTCTTAGAATATTAACATTTTGCGTGCTCTACTAAAGAGCTCTTCTAAGAGCTCTACTAAAGTGCTCTATTGAGCTTTATAAAAAGTATTGCGTACGCCATAAGGTATGATGGCGTATAATAAGTATTTTTCATTTTTTTCTAATATTTATTATTTCCAAGGAAAGCTAGTAGTACTAGCTAGTAACGGCGTGAACACCCTCTACAGGGTGTGTAAAACGTAGGGTATGCAAATGCGGCGAATACACGTGCTGTTATACAGGAATCGTCTGCCGTGTCTGATCATGGCCGACCAATTCTACTTCCAGCAGATACTAAAGCACGCGATCCCGACGAATCTTTAACACTAAACTTATCGAGCTATAAATGTAACAGATACATGTTGCCTTATAAAAATGACAAGATTTAATTTATTTAGACTTTGCGCGGTTCTTATTGCAATGCGTGCTTTACTAAAGATATTTATTGAATCATCAAATCTCATGAAAGCATCTCTATAATTTCAATAATTGTGAAATAAAAAATCTAGAACCGGTCATTTAATCGGTGGTGGTACGTTTACTGTTAAGTCATCATTTCCATTAAAAGATTATGTCAAATTAGATAAACATCATCTATTTCGATACAGATGGACATTTAAGAAATAGTATATGCTTATTAAATATTGATAAAAGTCGATTTGAATCATTGCTCATGAAAGCGTCTCTATAATTTCAAAAATTGTGAAATAAAAAATCTAAAACCGGTCAATTGACCGGTGGTGGTACGTTTAGGTCACTATTAGATTACTCAACTAATTTAGTATACGAGAAAAGGTAGAAATCGGTCATACAAGCTCCGCCCACCTATGTTTCGTACCAATCATATATCGTGCCTCGGTAAGCGTCACCGGTGTCCCAGAGATAAACCATAGCGTCGTTTATTGATGACGCCCGTCCTTAAAGGGTTAATCATAGAAGTGGTTTATTTAAAGGGGAACTGTGGAAAAGTGAGGCAGTATAGTTTTGTATACTATGCTCCGGACTCTAGCTTTTGTAGGCTAGTAAATGTAATGTGATTACAGCGAGAAGCGAACAGGTTCGTTGTTCGATGTCTCTGAAGTATTGATTGAACTTCAACCTGAAGGAACAACCACCACAAAATAATTCCACAAGATCCAAAACTGAAACTAGAATCATTTTCGCGTCGGAAATTAATTTTCAAACCCGGGCAAAGAATTATCAGACACACACACGATGTACCCGGCCCGCTAATGAATGCTAATTGCCTGCCAATGTTACCTCGGCTAGACGGGTCCCATTGTGCGCCGAAAAAAGATCGTTAACACTTTGACTGCCAAGCTAGAAACCTCAAAAATTCCATCAAATCAATGCGAGTTATTTAATGAAATAAAAATTGAAAAAAATTATATGTATGATATTGATTAGTCCTCCAACTTTCTGGCATTTTACAGATCCTTAAAAAATTTGATACAATTAATATATTAGCGTAGAAATTAATTTCAAAATTTGGACAAATAATTCCGTCACCCACGTATGGGTGACAAGGCAATCAACGTGTTAATTATTCCAGAACCGTTTGCTCGGCCAATAAAACGGGCCACTGACCGTCCGAAAGTGGGACAAAGTGTAAAATCTCCGTCGTTCCGATGAGCGGTACATCGGGCCCGAAGACGTGGAGGTGAAACTTGGCAGGATCTTCAGGGAAGTTCCTCAAAATTGGTCAGACAAGTCGGATTCGTTCCAGCGGAACGTAAATACGCGAGAAAGCTGTTCCCGCGGATCGAAATCGATGCGAGGGATCATTTCCCGCCGCGTGGATCTTATTCAACCGAGTTCCACGGTCGGGCGACTATACCCAGTAAACGAGAAAGAGGGGTTGAAAGAGAGAGAGAGAGGGGGGGATAGGGGCTATCTATCCGGGACAGTTAACCCTCCGTCGAGGATCCTGGAAACTTTTCTACCGGAGGGCAATCTTGCTAGAGACCGAAAGTCGATCGGGTTCCCGACTTTTCGAGAGTTCCGTCGCGGCGTTCGCGTCCATTGAATTAGGGGCGGCGGAGGGTTCGACGGGCCTTCCTCGTGGGAGGGTTTAGGGAGGTCGGGGAATCCGGGGGGTGGGATTCGAAGTAACTTCGCTCGGCATGCAGGCACGTAAGGTAATAACGCGAGCGTCGGCGGCAGCAGTTTCGCCACGGTATTGTGGTGACGGGTAAGGTTAGCGGGCGGTATCGGTGCCGGGGCTATGGTGGTGATAGTGGTGTGACGGGGGCGCAGAGTGTTCTCCGCAGAGGAGGTCTCTCCGGCTAACCCACCCCCCTTAGCCGCCCCTTTCTATTCTCGGGTTCCGCGCGCGCTGAAACGCTGTGATATTGTAGCTCGTCGCCGTCCTCCCGTCATTTTCTTCCTCTTTACACCCTTCGATCTTCCCCCCTTTTCTCTTTCAACCTGTCCCGCCGCAACCATCCCCTTCCCACCCCCGCGACACAACGGACCAACGCGACTCCTCTCGAAAACGCCGGCACACGCTTCCTCTTTTCGTTTTCACCCCCCGGTTCCCGCGCGCGCGAACACTTTGTCCGCGTCTGTCGGATTATTGCGGTCACGGAAACACGAGGGTAAGGGGGAAGCACACCCTTCTTGTCTTCGAGCGTCTACCCTTCCGCCCGCCCTTTCCGCTCGTCGAAACCCGCGCGCTGACATCCGCCTCGACGACGCCCGTTCGGCTGTCGATACTCCTCCGGTGTCGGTGTCCAATTATTTTCTCTTTTTCGAGCACGTCAACTATTCCACGTCCTTCGGCCCGTGAGCGAACGTTTCTACAATCTTTGGTTCCTTTTGTTTCAGGTGAGTGCCCCCTCGACGACCATTCTCTGCCCTGGCTGTCCCTGCCATCGGGAAACAGTGAGTTGCACGATGGTCACTTTGTTCGAGCTATTCTGCCGGGCTCGGTTAACCCTTGAATGAATTTTTCACCTTGCACTGGTAGGTCACAATACGAATTTCATATTAAAAATTTTATGAAACAACTGAGAGATACAGGGTGTTTGGTAACGGGTGGTACAAGGGGGTGATTCTATATGAAAGAATAAGTCGAAAATATAGAATAAAATTTTTCCATCCGAAGTTTCGTTATCGAGAAAATCGAGTTTGAAATGCAGCATGCTATTCGATAGGAATTGTCTGACCTGTCTGATCATGACCAACCAAATCTACTTCCTGCATATATTATACTAAAGAGAGGATCTTTAAACTCGATTTTCTCGAAAACAAAGCCTCAAACGAAAAATGTTTATTTTATATTTTCGACTTATTCTTTCATGTAGAATCACCCCCTTTTCGCTTGTACCACCAGTTACCAAACTCCCTGTATAATGATATACAAGCTAGTAATAGTAGCTAGATTTTCATTTGGAAATTGGCTGTTTCAATGAGAAAGGAAAAATTCAGGAATTGAAGTCCCTGTTTTAATATTAAAATTGTATACTGTATATTAATTGTTGCAATTTCCAAATGAGGAAGGAAAAGTCTCCAAATGAGGAAGAAAAGAGAAAATCGAGTTTGAAATGCAGCATGCTGTTCGATAGGAATTGTCTGACGCAACTGTCTGATCATGACCAACCAAATCTACTTCCTGCATATACCAGAGCACACAAACCTGACAGATCTCCAAAGTCTAGCTAGTCTAGAGTCAAGCTAGATTTTCATTTGGAAATTGGCTGTTTCAATGAGAAAGGAAAAATTCAGGAATTGAAGTCCCTGTTTTAATATTAAAATTGTATACTGTATATTAATTGTTGCAATTTCCAAATGAGGAAGGAAAAGTCTCCAAATGAGGAAGAAAAGAGAAAATCGAGTTTAAAATGCAGCGAATACGCATGCTATTCGATAGGAATTGTCTGACCTGTATGATCATGACCAACCAAATCTACTTCCTGCATATACTAAAGAGAGGATCTTTAAACTCGATTTTCTCGAAAACAAAGCCTCAAACGAAAAATGTTTATTTTATATTATTTCATGTAGAATCACCCCCTTTTCGCTTGTACCACCAGTTACCAAACACCCTGTAGAAACAACTGCTTTTTTAACGCTAGAACTAGCAAGCACAACTGGCAGACATTCCCTTGTAATGACATCAAACTTGCATTTGTTTAGATTTCGTACCAGTTTTATATCTACATCGATAGAGAAGTTAATTAAAAAATTTTCTCTCGAAAACCATACTTATAATTTCAATGTTTCTCAAAGAAAAAATTCCTACTGCATGTTACATTTTCTTTCCGAAATTTTATCATGAAATTTGTAGCCATAACTAAAGAATCAGTTTTATGAACAAGGCAGACATTGCCTTGTAATGACATCAAACTTGCATTTGTTTAGATTTCGTACCAGTTTTATATCTACATCGATAGAGAAGTTAATAAAAAATTTTCTCTCGAAAACCATACGTATAATTTCAATATTTCTCAAAGAAAAAATTAGGAGCATTTTAACTCGTCCGATAGTTTTAGTGTTAAATTGTACGCACCAAGATTTCGAACTGAGAGAGACGTTTCAAACAGCAAAAGTTTAATTGCGCGGCTTCGTACCGAGAATCCTGCCGAAGGAAAAAATGATTAACAAGGTCACGCAGATCGGCGACCGGTTCCCTTTAAAATCGCGTCGCCGCGCCGGTCCGGAGCGCAGCGACAGTAAAGAGGCGGCGGGTATAATTTATTCAGCGAAAGCAACGTGCGATGATAAATGCAAGCGCTCCTTCGAGCAGAGTTATGTCCTTGGTTCAACACGATTCCATTCGTATTCCATCCGATTCATTCGTATTCACGGCTCCGCGCGAGTGCGCCATCCGCCGCAGGAGCCCGCGGAATTCTGAAAAACGGGGTTAGGCCAGACGGAACAAGAATTACATGTTATTTGTCGTGGTGGTAACGCGGAAAGTCGCGAAATTCCGAAAAGAAAATTGCAATAATCGAGCGGCCCGACGACGGAAAAGCAGACGATCGGGAAGAGGGATGGGGTCGCTCATTGAAGACGGTCTTCCTTGAAGAACCGGAGTCTCTCACGGAAATACACTTACCGACAAAAGTTAAGAGACAATGTAGTCGTTTGGGAATTAGTGTATATTTTTAATGTCCTGAAATACATATGTCCGAATTAAAAATAACACGACGAGATTACGTATCATACATTAAGATACAATAAGTTTTTTGGGGATTATACTTGTACAAGCACTACAATTAATATTGAGTCAAGGAAACAAAATAAATACTTGTGACAAAAGTTAAGAAACATGAAAACTTCTTGCAAGAAGTAGAGTAAGCAACGTAAACAAACATGTTCGAAAGAGTCTAGTCTCCTTTCTGATATCGTCGAGTGTGGTTTGTACTATTAGCTGCAGTAAATATGGCAAGAAGACAACATTTAACTGAAAGTGAGACACAAAGAATAGTTGAAATGTTTAAAGAAGGGCAGAGGAAAACTGACATTGTAAAAGTGTTTGGTCTAAATCGTTGTGTTCTCACGAAGATTATAAAACGTTTTCAAGACAATGGAACTGTTAAAGTGGCACCACGAAAAACAAGTAAAAAGCTGGATCGTCGAATAGCAAGGCTGTCTAAAACAACAATTAACGAGGATTTTCGGTCTCCAAAAAAATTAATTCCCCTCTGCACCGTATCGATCCTGATCGAGTTTTTCCCAGTACAAAACACTAAAAATCGTTTTAAAAGACTTTCGTTCCAGTGTAAAAGGACTGTCGATTTAATAATTGGTCCAGTTAATTAGCGAATGGGTTCCCTTTTGGGAGGGAGTCGGTGTCCGGCAGCGTTCCCAAGTTTCTAGGTAAACATCGTTAGCAGCCGAAAATCTCCGAGTTTCCGGTGGAAGGCGCAAACAAGATTCGCGGGCGGAAGTGCAAAGCACAGATTCGGGGGTTCGACGCTTCACGGTTCATCGTCCCCGGGGGACACTCGTCCCGTGAAATTAGAGCGAACGGTCTCTCTAGGAGCACGGAGAACCATCGGACGGACATCTTCGAGGGCATGAATCCAATTACGTCGACTCTTATTTACAGGCGGGATACAATCAACGCTCGACCTCCCGCCGACTGTCCGCCTACCCTCGATCGACTCCTATCGTTTCCATCCCCTTTGATATCTCCACGGAATCTTTTTCTTCAATTTCCTTCGCGACGCGACTGGAATTTCGTCTCCGGTTTCGAAACTCGCGCTGATCCTTCCGAGAAAGTTTCTGGCCCACACTGGATCTCGAGATTTTTTTCTCGGGCAACCGAAGAAGATGGCGATAATGTTACTCTGTTACGTCAAAGTTTAAGACTAAACAAGGACAAAGTAAAGCCATGTCACCCATATGTGTGTGACGGAATTATTTGTCCAGGTTTTAAAACGAATTTTATGTTAATACATTCGTTGTACCAAATTTAATTAGGATTAGGATCAGCCATACATTTAATTTTTTTCAATTTCTAATGCATTAAATAATACTTCGATTTTATGGAATTTTTGAAGCTTCTAATTTGGCAGTCAAAGTATTAAGGCCTGAGCAAAATAAAAATTGTTTCCGTTAGTCGGAGTGGTTTTACCGAGTCGTAAGAAATGTTCTTAAAATCATTTAATTTTTCCACTGTATGAAATCATACTTTTACTATAAATAAGTCTGTAGTTTAGTCGTCGCTTTAACGTCCCCGGTGACTATTGCTCGATGCTCCCTAAGGGAGCATCCATATTACATTCTGCTCGTCCTCGAAAAGCTTAATCTGCCACTATCAAGGAATTAAAACGTCTTACCCTGTTAACAACTCTCGAACGGAGTTCCTCTGAACAAGCAACGCAGTTAGGAGCAGTTATAAGCGCTCTGCAACCAAGGTTTACCAACGACATTGTTGCAGTAGCTGGCAAAGTATGCGCTCCAGAGAGTACTTGTCAAGATTGAAACTGTTTCCCTAACCGATCGTCAACAGATACGAACATCTAACAAAAGAGATACATATTTTTCTTCGGTTTTGTGCGTCGAACACCAACGAAATTTGATTCCAAAATCCTTGTATCGATACTCTTGCAGTACAGGTTCAAACGGAGTTAATATAACTTAACCCCTTGCCCTACAATATCGAGTCAGACTCGTGATGAAGATTCTGAACAGGGTCTAATAAATATGTATGTTATTAATTTGTAGTTGAGTTATAAGTTGAGTTATAAGTTGTAGTTGATATATATCCTTTGGAGAAAAGATAGGCATACAATAAATATAAATTTTCTCCCTTTTTTAGGAAATTACAAATTTCAAAAAACTTCTAATCACTGAAACCGTGAAACAAATCGTAGTGCAAGGGGTTAAAACGAAAATACGAAAGTACATGTCACCAATATCCACGCCTAGAAGAGTCATAGAAAAAAAAAAAATACAAAGAATCCACATTAATTTTCCAAACTTTCGAAAAGCTATTAATTTTGCTTCATTCCTACCTTTCCCAAGATAACAGATGCCCCGCAGAATGGCAAACACTGTGCGTTAAAACGAAAATACAAAAGTACCTGTCACCAGGCTACAGATTTCGTGTACTTATTTAAAAAATAATTGCAATTCCAAAGAGTACAAAGATCACTATCTTTCTTTTTCTACGAAATTCTGAACGATGAAGAATTTCTAATCATTATAATCACGAAATAAATAGTAGTGCAAGGGGTTAACCATCTGGACTACACCTGTACTGAAGAGTTAGCTCGCTGGGACCGAGTCAGTGAATGAATGACTCCGAAGTCAGCCAGTGTCTGTTCGTTAACACTCTCGCTGCGGACGACGCACATGCGCGTCCAATCATATTATACATAAAATAAGTTATACTTACCCCAAATATATGTTTTTCAAAATATACATGTATATATGTTTTTCTAACCTAACCTAACCTTTTGTTAGGTTGAACATCATGAATTATTGTTTTTGTTTTGAAAAAAAAAAAATCAGGTTTTTATTTTATGGACTGAAAATTTCATTTAAAAAAAATATCTTAATTTCAGCTCCCGGCGAAAGCCTACTTATTTTCGTCCGCAGCGAAAGTGTTAAAGGAAACTGATTTCTCAAGTTGTCTTTAATCGAGTCTTTTGCGAACACCGTCGAATAATCGACCGTATTTCCTCGATACGTTTCTATTTTCGGGACGTATACTCGGCTATACAATTCCTATAATTTATCCCGCAGGTAGCGTACGTTTTACGGCGTCCCCATATTTCCTGCGGGCCGTGTCGGGCCGGCCCGGGCCGAAATTGGGCGCTCGATTCAGCAGGCCGACCAGCGGCGGCGCGCTGAATTATAAATAAAATTCTACAGACCATCCCGTTCCGGGCAGACACATTTTTCAAACAAACACGTCCGGCCCGCGAACGGGTGAAATTCGAACGGAAACCGTCGGGCCGCCCGTCCACCCGCGCCGGCAGCCCAGCCGTTTTCACCGTTCAACGACAAAAATGCCGGGACCCGTGCAATTTTAACGAACCACCTTTTTCTAGCAGAACGCTCGAGCAATGCTCGTAGAAAGTCCGACCGCGAACCAGCAGACGGAGGGGCACGATTTCACGTGTACGTAGCGTGTACGTGCACGCTCGTCGACCCCATTCCATCGAGATATACCTCCAGGCTCGCCTCAGACCTTCTTTCGGAGCCGTTCCAAGGTTGCTGCATTCGATTAGGCGATTATAATACTCGCGCCGGGGCACAATGGCTCCGGTAACTAGCCCGAACAGGAAACGGGAAGCTCTTTGTTCCTTCATTTTGCTTTCGAAGATAGTTTTCCGACTACCCGGGTCGCACATCAATTTATGCAGTTATTAAGTATGCTTTTCGATTTCATTAACCTCTGCTCTGGCAACCCGGGCCATTTAACGAGTTAAGAATTTTTAGGAAATATTAAGGAATTCCTCCAGATTCCAACTCGTTGATTCATTAAACTGTTCTCTGTCCTGAAAATAAAGGAATCGAACATCATAAATATTGAAGCGATGATTCTAGATTTTTAATAGATACGATTCCTTGAATCGTTATTCGGCATGTATTTGTACAAAGATTTAGGACGAGTGAGCTAAGGGGTTCGGTAAAGAACAGAGAGAAGATATCAATGGGGTGTCGATGATTCTAGATTTTTAATAGAAATATTGAAGCGAACGATTTAAAAGATTCCTACGTACTTTTGAAATAAATATCCACCTCGCAGTTTTTCCAAATTTATGGACAATTTTATCGATGTTTAAAGATCCGGGAGAGTCGCTAAAACTTTTCAAGCTGATCATTTGATTCGCGTTTCCAATGACCGTGTCGACTCAATGGATTGTACATCAAGCGTGAAATTCGACGCAAACACACGATCGACTCCACCGCGAAAAATAGTCGAAACACTATGTCAAATAGTAGTTCGTTTTGTTTTAAATCGTGCGCATCACGTTGACAGTGAAATACTTTGTTTGCCCTCGAATGCGCTTAAAATAGCGTTTTATTCGGAGAATACAGAAAATACTGTTTTATTGGAATCGTACGGAAAATAGTATTTTAATTCAACTACACAGAGAATGCTATTTTCGCTTGACTGTTTTAAATCGCCGTTTCGAATATTTTCAGCTTTACCCGGCCGCGGAAGCGTTCCGATTAAAAGCCAATAAACAATAAATTGTCTTCGCGGGCCCCCCGGGGTTCAGCTCCAGACGACTCACTATAACAACATGGCAGCCACTTCGAGGAATATTTATAGGGGTAATCGGCGAGCGGGGGTGCTATCCACCCTCCACGCGACGTCGAAAGTGAGGCGCGGGCAATCCATTAGGGGGCCATTTAAAAGTGGTTCCTTTGTCCCGGCAAATACTCGTTACCCTGTGCGTTGCCCTTCATTATTCGTCAGGAATTAACGCTCGTTACGCGCTAGGGGAAACGAGAAAAGGGTTCCGAATTCGTTTTTGCCAAAATCCCGACTGGCCTCGGTATTACTCGGTCGCCGTCGCTTTCTTGACATTCATTGCCAACAATAAAATGCCTTTTTCCGTCCCGCGAGAAGTTGTGTTCACGTATCGATATTTTGAGCTAATCGTTTGTAATTAAATATAAATTCATGGAATACAACTTGTATAACAAGAGGAGACGGTTGAAAGCACAAATTCCAGACCTGGAGAGAGCACTGGAAATGATACGAACTAATCGTTCGTATTTTTAAATCCCCAGCAACCAAGGAAAGTATCATCATCCCGGACAGTGCGTTATAAACGATCATCGTGTTTGCCTTTGCGTTATAATGTTGTCGAGCAAGGTAAGAGACACCGGGGCAAACAGCACGTAAGATAAATACTATAATTAGTCTGCTAAGCGACGATGGGCATAATGCTACTCGGTTAAACGGCATCGAGGAACGAATAAATCATCCAGCGAGCAGAGAATAATTTATAGTACCGATGACGTTCGCTGTTCCAAGTGTCTCTGGCAACAGAATTCCGCGCACCGTCCTGTCGCCGTTCTTAGCTACTGTTAATGGATGATGCTCGCTAAGAAAAACACGCAGCATAAAATTCAGAGAACAGAAACGAGACAAACTGCGGAAACATTGTCGCAGAATCGCAAAGACAAGCAACGGTTTGTGTTCAATCGGACGTCTAATTGAGTTTCTATTTAAATTGGCGGCGATCAACGAAGGGGTACAATTAACTTCGGTCAAAGTCAAAGACTAGCATTCTCTCGACAACCGGCCACGGAACCGAGCTGATCGTCCCGAATGGGATACCTCTCGCGAGTTTCCAGCATACCTAACCGATGTACCATCTAATTCGCGCTATAAACTGCACATCGGCAATCATCCGTGTGGGTTCACGTGGAGGCCGGGCGTATCTAGTGAGAGTCGACCACTGAAACCGGTTTCTCCCGGTATCAGGCTGAGTAATTTCGTTAGTTATCGCGTCGTCCTCGTCTAGCCCCGACACGGAAAGACGAGAAAGCTATTCGCCTATGCAACAGCCTCGATCGCTCTCGGAATCCTCGGAGAATATTCGGAAGCGGTGATCGCCGAACGAACTCTCGTTGCCTCAAATTGATTCGACTGCGATTTTCCGAAACAATTTTCTAAGACACTTGTGATAATATTAACACTTTGACTGCCGAACTAGTAACCTCAAAAGTTCCATAAAATCAAAGTAAGTTATTTAACGTAATAAAAATTGAAAAATATTGTATGTATGATAGTTTGAGTAGCTCTCCAACTTTCTTGCATTTTACAGATCCTAATTAAATTTGGTACGATGAATATATCAACCTAAAAATACATTTTAAAACGTGGACAAATAATTCCGTCACCAACGTGTTAAAAATGCTTACTGGAGATAAATACGAGTTCAGCGAGGTTAACAATGCCCCTAGAAAATGCAAGAAATATTCGAATATAAAAATGAATAAATGGAATAGAAAATTGTGGAGACATTAGAACGCCTTAAAGATTTTATGACATTACTTTGGACTAGATCTATTTATCTATCATAGTTTATCTTTTAAATTTCCAGAAGCTAAAGATGAAAGAGATGGCAGTCAACATGTTAATTTTTTATGCCTTCGGTGAGCCTAAAGATAAACTGTAACTTTTTCCATTGCCTGGAAAAAGCCTTTGAGGTCTTTGAAGTCTCTGAAAAGTCTTTCCAAAAAGCTTGGGTGACTTGAAAATGGAACTGTGGAACAGCTGTGCGTCCTTTAAGATTCGTGTCTCCAGCATCCGAGCGATCCGTCAGTCAGAGGTTCGATCGAACGCAGGGTAATTAGATCGTCGGGTGATTGGAGAATTTAATAAGGCGGCAGGGTTCAAATTTCCCCCGTAGAATCGGCCACGAATCGATAGCCCTGTCGCTATTGTTGCCGGGGCCCCGAAGAAGACGAGCGGAGGCTCCCATTGACGGCCGTTTGAACGTCGTGAAAATTTCAAAGTTTATCGGGCCGTGAACATCGGCTCGAGCCGGGACGCGAAGACACGCTCCCGCTTTGTCATCGGCATCTAATTAATCTTGCTTCTCTCCGCTCGGTGGCCCTTCCCAGGTTTCGGTTCTCTTTCCGTCCCGACGACGCGACGTCGAGTTTCGAGCTACTTGCAAAGTACTCGAGGGCTTGCCGAGACCCGGACACCGGCATGTCGTCGGTGACGAGAGGCCGGTTACGCGTCTATTCAACGATGCTCCCTCTCCTCGACGACCTCGGCTTCCCACGTCGTCGTGCAATCGATTATTACAGTGTTCTTTTCAGCTGTAAGTAGGCTGCTTATCTTTATACAAATTGATGTTTCCGAACACGAACGTCTTTGCTACGCTGTTCAATAAGGTCCCGTTGCTTCCGGTAAAACTGTTTTTCCAACCACCCGAGCTTCCGACGTCGCTCTGGATTATTAGCTTTTCCTTTTCAGCTCCGAGCAGCTGTCTATCTTTAGGCAAATTAGCTTTTTCGCAAATGATCCGATCTGGCTACCTACTTGTAGGACAATACACTCGATATTAACCCTTTGCACTCCAATGGCGACTGTAAGGCGCCACTATTTTTTACATTATTAACCCTTTAGCGGTCGTATGTCTGCTCTCATCTACCACAGTAAAGAATAATGCTGATCTTACTCCCATAAACATATGGAACTATAAAATATAATTTTTACATAAAATTAGAACATATTCTTGTGTTACACATATCTAAAGGTTAAAAGAGAATTAATAAATTTTGTTTTTCTTTTGCATCACTGTTCGTTCAACAAAAATTAATTAGCTACGACACCTATGCATAAACTTAATACGACCGCAAAGGGTTAAATTTGTTTGTATTTAATAAGTTACCAAACACTTCGGTATTATAGGAGTAAATTGTACCATTTTTGTATGTATAACAAGAAAAAGAAATATATAACAGGGAAATATTCGAGATCGGAAGAAATGTTTCGTTTTGGAATTAAAATAGCTTTGAGTGCAAAGGGTTAAATCGAGTCTGGTCTTCTTCGGTGTAAAGCTCTTCTCAACGACCTCGGCTCAATCGATTACAGTAGAACCTCGTTCGTACGAACACGTCGGGCCACAAGGCCGTTCGAATAATAAAGGCTGGCTAAATGCTCCCACCTACTACTGAAATCCTCAAGATGTTCTCGCGAGAGAATGAATTTCTTCGTTCGGACACGCGTTACAATAAGAACCGTTCAAAATTTAAACAAAGCTCGCTAGTTTTACAAAGCAACACTGTGTTGAACAAAGGTCTTTAGCAAGACTCCCACTCGTGGTAACAGGCTCGATCTATCTCGCCAGAAAAGGGTTGGCTCTGAACTGCTGAAATGCAGCCTGACGTACCTTAATTCATTTTCTATACCCCCGTACGAAGATTCTTTCCACCCTAACTAAAATATTAACCCTTAGCACTCGAATGGTGATTGTAAAGCACCACTAAAAATTGCAGTATTATTATTTAGCACTCGACTGTAAGGCGCCGCTCAAAATTGCTCCATCATTATTCAAAATATTTTGTACCTTATTAAATTCGTTTGTATTTAATAAATTACTAAACATTTCAGTGTTGTACGAGTACATTGCACCATTTTCGTATGTCTAGCATGAAAACAAATACATAGAAGGGAAAAATATTTTCTCCATTATCAAATTTGTTTGTACTCAATAAATCACTAAACATTTCAGTGTTGTAAGAGTACATTGCATCATTTTCTACGGAGAAAGAGAATGGCGAACGGGGAAAGGAGAAAGAGGGATCGAGCTCGAATGGGGCGCTTGAAACCCCATCGGACAACACAGTCGCGAGAGGGGTTCACGCGACACAATAACGAGACACGGACGCCGGGATATTTGCGTGCGCTCGAACACGATACGCGCGCCTCGAGGGCGCAGAGCTTCTCGCTCGGTTCACACCCTGCACACCTTCTCTCACCTCTCTCCTACCGTGGCAGCTTCTTCTTTTTGACGCCCCGGCACGCCGCACGCCGTAATGCGTATCGCGTTACCGGCGAAGCGGGCCAAGATCGTGCACCGATCTCTGTAACAAGAGAATGCCTCACGCGGAAAGCATCGTGTAATTCGGTACACCACGTCATAAGGTCCACGTGACACTCTTATGCAGAAATCAGGATAGGATAAGATAGTATAAAATAGAGGATAGTATAGAAAATACGATAGAGGATGTGATAAGCAGGTGATAAGCAGATACAGTAAATTCTCGATATACACAGGCTCACGAAAGTATTCGAACGATGATATATTCCTAATTGAGAGGGAGACACAGACTGTACAGTATAGAAAATATTTTGAAATTGTCGTGTATGGGGAATATGTGTGGATAACGTGTATAAATATCATTGAAATCATATAACTAGACATCGGATCTTTATGCATTTATGGCTTATGGAAATGTTAAAAAAATGCTATAATATAAAATTCGAGAGAATTTAACACGATTTTTATTTGCTTTGGATCTACAAAGGCTGTCCCCATTAAAAATAAAATTTTATTTCATTCCACTTTCTTAAAATGTTTCTATAAAAATTGGAAATTGCATAAACATCCGATGTCGACATATAACACATATGTGCCCATAATTATGAAAGTGGTCTGTCAAAATGAAAAAAAAAAAATGAATTTATCACTTATTTCACACAACATGATTTTAAACTAAATTTATTCAATGTAAAAAAAAATGAAAGAAATATATGACTTAGACCACTTTCATAATTATGGGCACATATCCGAGTTAGAAAGACTTTACTAGACTTAATAACACATCGTAGGTCACAAAAGTATTCGGACTGTACATTTAACATTAATCGATAGCAACATTAAGTGGACTAATCAAACCTTTAATATGAATTTGGCCCACCTTTTGCTGTTATTGCAGCCCTAAGACGGTTTTCCATGGAAAATACTAACTTTAACGTCATATTTATGTCTGTACACTGCTATACTTCAACAATCTTCTGTTTCGATTCTTCTTTCGATGTAGCCATTGTATTTCTTAATTTTCTACAGTCTGTGTCCTTTTCAATTAGGAATACATCATCGTTCGAACACTTTCGTGAGCCTGTGTACGTACAGAGGTCTAATTAGACTCTGGATTTTACACGTTCACGACAAAAATGAGCGGTTGCGACTTATACCTTTCCTGTAGCTTGCAATCGATGCACAAACTTTGTATTATACATAAAAGATCCGCAGTCTCCGCGGGAACCGTGTTCGGATTCCACCGCGCACCCCCCGCGTGCGAAAATTGAAATTTCAGGCGGGGAGAGTTGAGTTCAAAAAGTTTCTGGAAGTAATAAATGAAAAAATCATGATATCAGATGGGGGCTATTAAGAGGAAGTCCTTTTTCAGTCGGTCTCGAAAGTTTTATGAATTCAAGCGGTCCTGCGAACTTTGAAATATGCTTTTACGGGTTGGTATACCTTGGATTTGGTGATCGAGTTCTGCTCCTTACAACGATCTCCTTACCGAATTAGCGTGGTATAAGAATCAACATTCATATGTGCCCATAATTATGAAAGTGGTATAAGTCAAAATTTAAAAAAAAATGAATTTATCACTTATTTCACACGACATGATTTTAAACTAAATTTATTCAATGTAATTTTTTTTTTATGACTTAGACACCACTTTTATAATTATGGGCACATATCAGCAAACATATCAGCGGACTGCGGATCTGTATGCAAAATAAAAATTATCTACCTGAATTGCAACAAACTGGAGTGAAATGAAAATAACGTAACAGCATTTTAAAATTTTTCTGACGTTTTTACTGTTTCAAAATACGTCTACCCATTTTTGTCACGAACGCATAAAGTCCGCAGTCTATATATCAGATATCCCACAGGCGCTTTTATGCAAGATGAAAATTGTTTGGATTAATTGCAAAGTATAGGATCCACGTAGACCTAGTCCACGTAGTCCTAGTTTAGTTCTCTTTTTAATCATTTTAAGGAGCTGAAAATAATGCGAAAGTCCAACACTACAACTACCGAGAGCCCTAAACGACACACTGATATATGTGTACATTCCTTTATAGTACAGGATTCGATTTATTCAGATTTCATAGAATTTTTATGTTCACATGTACTTGCCTAAAAAAGTGAACTAAAAAATGTCTGTAACCTCGCCAACTGTAAAAGAAGAACAGATCTGAAATCGGTGACTTTAACGGGCTCGGTAATCGTAGGGTTGAAAGATCGATAGACCGGCATGATCGGCGTCCATAGCAACAACGATCTCGGTGAGCCGTGTGCTTCGGCGAGTTTCGCGTTTCGAGAGTGTTCGGCGGGAAGATTGAGCAATCGTTTCACGGTCTAGGAGAGAGAAAAGAATGAGAACCTCGGCCGGGCACGGAATGGGGGGCCCCCTCGTTGCTGCTCGCGTCGCGGCGAGGTTCAATGTCCTCGTCCTTAACGGTCGTCATCCTAGCAGTCCTGCTGGTTTCTCGTGTATCCGCGGTCGAGACCTCGCGATCCTTATCGTCGACGAAGGACGATCGTGGAACGGAGAGACGGCCAATGAATGAGAATACACACGTACGCGCGAGGTTTCGCAGGAGGGGTAGAGGGGAAAACCAAGTACGAATATATCCGTCGAACGGGACGATATCTCGGGCTAAACGTGATTTTCGACACGAACTCCCCACGAATGTATTCCGCTCACGTACCACGAGTTTTCGTTTGTTCTCCGCCTATCGGGACGTCGCAGGGAACAAACGGGGGAAAAATTGCACGCGCCCGCGCGATATATCCCGGCCGAAGGACACTCTCGCGGACGCGGTCGAATGGTTATCCGAAATCGAAGGCCGTCGACGATCGGTCGCAAAAATGGGAACACCTTCCACAGAATCACAGGTGTAACCGCCCCGGACGTTTCCAACGAGGCACAGGTGTCTCCCGCCACGGACTCGTGCGGCGTTTCACTCGGTTTAGGGTCGTTCGAAACCTCTCGACAGTTCTATTTGAAGGTAAAGGCACCAGTAGTTGACCATTTTATAGAAAAACATAAAAAATAAGGTGTGAAATGTTCTTATTGTTTTGAAATTTAAACATCAGACGCTTTTATTTATTTTTTACGTTTTTCTATAAAATGGTCAACTACTGGTGCCTTTACTTTAATAACTGTCAGAAGAATACAATAAGAAAATTCCGATATGATATTGAGAATAATGTTTGACGTTTTTGAACTTGGTTGAAAAATTCGTATCGACAATATGGAGAACCGTGACTTTTAGGAATTTTTTCGGGAAAAACTAATGGATCCATTTTTTTAACGACTAGCTTGTTCGAGAGTATGTACATTGCACAACTTGTAGTCATTTTTCTACAGGAAAGTCATTAACAATGTTTCAGTCAGATATTTTTTCTAGACATCGTCTAGGAAAGAGGCTGTCACCGAGACGCTTGTGAATATTTTGTAGCGTAAAAATTAACACGTGTAGCATATATACTCTTAGATAGCACTGTCGTTTAAACAGGTAGTCTTTTCTTTTTCTCGGACAAAATTCCTAAAGATTACTTTTTTCAGGCTGCTACATAGCCATGATGAAGACCAAGGAAAACGTCGTTATTTTTTATGTTCAATCTGGTAATTTCTGGCCCTTCAATGCTGGTTACTATACACGATCTCTCGCATTTCAAAAATGCGTAAACTCTACGAACGCGTTTTCGAGAGGTTCTCGAGTAGAACGGGCAGGTTTCGGTCAGCCGGGCAGCAGAATGCGAATGAAATTGAAGCGCCCCGTGTTTTCTACGTCTGTCCTAGATAACAGATAGACTCGACTTTCCCAAAGATCAGGTTAGTCTCGCGATTAAGATACGCTCGCGAACGCCGCGAGAAAGCGATGGGAACGCGAACGAAAGTCACCGGCTGTCTGCTATTACGTCAGGCGCGCAGCATTCGTAAGTGAAGCACGCGAGGGCCGGTAATAGAGAGATGTTTCGCGGCGCACACTATTGTTTCGCACGCACACGTTACACGCCCCCGCGTCGCCAGATTAACAAAGGTCTCTGACGAGCCACGGTTTACGCCCCTGTTCGCTTTCGCCTCGCTTTCTCCTCGCCGCTCATCGTTCCGCGAATCTTTTGTCCACGGGGTCGTTTATCTCCCCCTCTCCAACCCTTGTACCGTTTACCAACGTCGAGAAGAAACGGACTGTGTCAAATCCGTCGTGACACTACGAACCGGGCCTTTTTCGGCCGACAGTGACGTACGGGACGATTCGAGCGTTTTTATTCGGTGAATACATCATCTTTATGTGCCTGATGTCTTTTAGGCCCTGTGAATCGTTATTACCAAAACAAGTGGTCGTCTGAAGTCATAGAATTGCTCGAACCAATGACGGTTTCATAATGTGCTCATTGCAGATAGAATTTTAACGGTGTTGTTACTTAACCCTTTGCACTCCGCTGTCCCCTGAGAGGGGACATTAAAGTTTATTAGCGATTACGGGGAATTAATTTATTCCAGCGCAACTTTAAATAAAATATTGATTTTTTTTTGCAAATATATATTCCTCGATGTCAACCAATTCATATAAGTCCAATATCATTATAATACGTTACTTGGTTCCAAAATTATACTAAATAATACGAGGATTTGTAAATTTCTGCCAGAATGGTTCGGAGTGCAAAGGGTTAATGTATCTAAGCTATATTGGTGTAATGAATACAATTGGTTACACGAGAAAATCAATTGTAAGTAATGTTTGCTGGGTCCAATGCGTCGTATATGGCGGCAAAAATAAAGAAAAAGTAATATATAGGGTGTTTGGTAACTGGTGGTACAAGCGAAAAGGGGGTGATTCTACATGAAAGAATAAGTCGAAAATATAAAATAAAATTTTTTAAATTAAAAACCAAATAATTACCAAATTATGAACCAAATAATACTGCAACTTTAACCGCGTCGCTGCCACAAACGTGTTAGGGGCAGGTCATACTATCGAGGTCAGCCGCCAAGGGTGTATAGACACAAAAACAGGGTAATTAAATTCCGCGGGACAGAATTGGAATTGGGTACCGAGAGTTGAATTTGGGTTATTTGTTTTCCTTTTTTTTGTATCTAGCGGTTACACTCCCTCAGCGTCTGACTTTCCTAGTGTAACCTACCCCCACCACGCCCGTGGGAGCGAGGCGATTAAAATCGCAGTATTATTTTGATCGCGGTCCGATTAACTTCGTATCGTTCGCTGTCAAAATTTCGCGAAGTGTGTAGTGCGTAGTGTGTGCTCCAAAACACAGGCAGGATTATTCTGACGTATTCGTATGAGCTAATAATAGTGTGCTATGGATCCGACGGAGGAGCAGATGATTTTGAAAAAATTGTGAGTACACTTTACATTAGTATTTTATAATGTAGAATTGCTATTCGTACGTATAACATTCGATACAAGATTTTATTTCATATTTTGCTGTGTACCTGAAAATGATAGATATTAAACTTGCAAAATGTAATATCACGTATTCGTCGATCAAAACGCTTTATATCATTATTATCTATAAACTGTCAGCACTCTAAAATCGGACAAATTATTAACTTGGAACTAAATTTTTCTTTCGTCTTAGAATATTTTTGTTCCTACGAAACTGATCCGATTTCCACATACAGTATCTAAATGTTTAGTAATCTGTTAAATTTTGTATTGTGAATTATACAGGGTGTTTGGTAACTGGTGGTACAAGCGAAAAGGGGGTGATTCTACATGAAAGAATAAGTCGAAAATATAGAATAAACATTTTTCGTTTGAGGCTTTGTTTTCGAGAAAATCGGGAAGTAGATTTGGTTGGTCATGATCAGACAGTTGCGTCAGACAATTCCTATCGAATAGCATGCTGCATTTCAAACTCGATTTTCTCGATAACGAAACTTCGGATGAAAAAATTTTATTCTATATTTTCGACTTATTCTTTCATGTAGAATCACCCCCTTGTACCACCAGTTACCAAACACCCTGTATATTTTCACGCCTTCGTTACAAACGACTTTTAACCCTTTGCACTCGAAGCAATTTTGACTCCAAAACGAAACATTTCTTGCAACCTTGAATAATTCCCTTCTCTATATTTTTTTTCATTTTGTACATACGAAAATGGTGGAATTTACTCGTACAATACTGAAATGTTTGGTATTTTATTAAATACAAACAAATTTAATAGTGTACAAAATATTTTGACTAATGATATAGTAAATTTTAGTGGTGCCTTATAGTCACCATTCGAGTGCTAAGGGTTAATAAGGAAAGAGATACATTTTCTCCGAAATATTACAATTTACAATTGCAATTCCTCCCTAGGCATCGTAGGAACATATTAGGTCGTCCCATAAGTTCGTCCCGTGGATATGTTTATGTTATTCACCATAAGCATTTTAATGAAAAACCGCAGAAATTTTATAGTGACTTGTCTTTGCTAAAAAGGTCAGAAGAGGGGTTGTGGAATGATTACATATTTTATTTTTAGAATTTAAATGGTACAAGAGTAAACGGCACGAACTTATGGTACGACCTAATATATTTTCTATGTAACGATTGCACATTTAATTGTCACCTTAGACTTCGGCGTAATTGTCGCGCCGGGACACGTTCCCCAATAAATTCGAGTGTTCGTTATGCAGGACCGTGAAGCAATCGGTCCGGGAAATACTCGTGATTGCCATCTTAAAACAGTATATTTCCGAGTGAAATTTTCTGTAGACCCGATGGAGCCAGCAGCGAGAAGAGGTATTTCATTTTCGACTGTATCTCGAGCCGACATTTGTCACGGAAACTCTTATGTCTATGAATATTAATGGGGCGTGCATTTCCGCTCGGTCAAAGGGACTTCTCTCTCCCAATTTTTTTCTCTTTTCTTTTTTGAGCCATCGTGTACACGGTTTCGTGGAGCGACGACCGCGAGGGTACGAACGATGGAACCGTTTGATACCTTTTATCGGATTTTCTTCAGCGTTCCCTCCCCCTCGTCTCTGTTTTTCACCGTTTCCTCGTGGCTCCGCCGCGATTCATGAATATTCTAGCGTCGATTACCGTGGAACAGCGTTGCGGCTCTCCCTACCATTGTCGTTTACCAGAGTATAGTGATGTCGTTGCATCATTCGCGTCACAGTCGTTCGGGCCGGTGCCCGGGCGGGCTACCCGGCTTCTCGAAAGCTTCCGCGGAGAAATGTAAAACGTGACTGGTTGCCCGATGAGAGACCAACAAGATTGGTCGCCGTCGAAAACCGGAGGCAATGAAAACTAGCCCGAAACAGTCCCGCGCCTCCGAAATTGCGTTAGCGGATCGAACGTCCCGAAAATACGCGCGCGAGAAAAAAACTGAAAATTTGACAATCGTTTCGCGGATCGATAATTCGCGAAGAGAAGCACACCGTCGATCCTAATACCAGCGGACGTGTCAATTCGGCTCGACGTTGAAATCGAAATTGTCCCGTTCGATCGCAACCGGTTCGAAGAAATCGTCCTGTCGATAAGTCACCGGAGAGTCGCAGTTTCTCGATTAAGTTGGAAGAGAGTTTTCTTGCGACAATGAACGCGAGTTTATGCATGCACCGTTGAAAGGCGACGCCGACTTTCGAAGTTTTCAGGTGATAAATCATTCCGCGTCGAATCGATCACGTTTCGAGGTCGATGTCGACGAGTTTGTTCGCGTATAGCGCGGTTCACGTGAAATTAGGGGGAGTTTAAGTCATCGTTTCGCCGGTCTCGAATTTGTTTGCGAAACACGCCCCTCGGAATTCGGCGATCTTGCCAATTTTATCTTTATTTATCGTGCCAACTCCGGGAGGACTTCTACCACGGTAAGAATGTTCCCTTTAATCGGAAAATAATTTTTATAACATTGAATATTACAGACAAATTCTAATTCTATTAATTTAACGTTAAAACGCTTGCGAGAAACAAAGTTATAATATTCTTACGTAAGAGCGTGCAAGATCCGCGATATTTTCTTCCCATTTCTGTTCCCATTTAAACACTCGACCGCGTACAATTACTTTACTTGAACATAACAAGCTGAAAGGCATTTTAATCACTCGATTTTCTTTGATCTCCCTGGCGAGGTTTTAATTAATTCCGTCGAACTTGACGCATGCGAGGAAAATCATGTAACGATCTTCTCCAACCACGCATGGACAGACGTGTTTCATTCGCTCGTAATTGCACTTTAATCGAATACATTGTTTCCCGACAACGTAATCATTTGAATCTCTTCATCCTCGAACTGTCTTCGCAATATAAAAAAATTACGATTTAAAGCTCCGGTGATAGAAGAATTAGAATGTCCCACATGGACTATGGAGAACAATAAGATGTTAATTGACGATTTTAAATGCACGCATTGCGAAAGAAACTTTTATAACTTGATAGTTTACTCGGAGAGGACGATGGCTGAACAAAACTTTGAACCGAATTAGAAACTGCCGGGCAACTGTGATAAAAAGATATTATTTGACGATTTTAAATGCACGCATTGCGAAAGAAACTTTTATAAAACTTTGAACCGAATTAGAATCTGTCGGGCAACTATGATGCAAATTTATGTCTCGGCCGGGAGTTTTTATCCGTGGTTAATCGGGAAGATTTTAAGTAGCGGAGAAGATTTACGGTACGCTGCAGTGTATCGCGACGAGGTATCGGTAGCGAGTTCGCGGTTCCCGATACCGATCTGGTCGCCTCGTTTCGCGGAACGAAAAAGAAGTCCGCAGTCGTTCGCCAAACGAGACGGTTTTTTTATTTTTATTTTTCGCGTAGCGATAAAACCCGTCCCGCACGCCGCACGCGTTTCTGAGTCGCGTACTTATCGCGGGTAACCCGGCGCACTGATAATATTTAATCTGCCCGAGCGAAATCTAATTGGCCGCGTTGCGTGTCCAGTTCCAGTATTCGAAACTTTCACCGCGACAAGGTGAAACACCTCCTTTTCACAGGCTGCGTTATTTTTTTCTTCTTTTTATTTCGCCGACGATAAAAGTCACGATTCAACCTGTCGCACAGGAAAATGGAGAAATATCGCTGGAACCCATACCCGGTTCACGACACGCCGACTTTATTGCACTCGCGAATTCTGATACACACGAGATTAACGAGGAAACAAAGTCGGCGAATACAGCGTCTTATCGATCACCGGTTTAAGAAGACATAACTCTCGGTGAAGCACATAGTTGCGTGGTTCAGATTGTGTTTTCAAAGCAAAGCTTTGCATTATAGACTGTGGATCTGTATGTTAAAATTGTTCGAGTCACAGTAAAATGTATTTCCTCTTTTAAGAATTTTAGCAAGTCAAAATTATTAATTTCTTCCAATGCCTTCATTGTATTCAATTAAGTCTGCAGCAGATCTTTGCGTTATAAACTGTGGATCTGTATGCGAAAATTTTTCAAGTCACAGTAAAATGTGTTTCCTCTTTTAAGAATTTTAGCAAGCCAAAATCATTAATTTCTTCCAATGCCTTCATTGTATTCAATTAAATCTGCAGCAGATCTTTGCGTTATAGACTGTGGATCTGTATGTTAAAATTGTTCGAGTCACAGTAAAATGTATTTCCTCTTTTAAGAATTTTAGCAAGTCAAAATTATTAAATCCTTCCAATGCCTTCATTGTATTCAATTAAATCTGCAGCAGAGCTATGCGTTATAGACTGTGGATCTGTATGCCAAAATTTTTCGAGTCACAGTAAAATGTGTTTCCTCTTTTAAGAATTCTAGCAAGTCAAAATCATTAATTTCTTCCAATGCCTTCATTGTATTCAATTAAATCTGCAGCAGATCTTTGCGTTATAGACTGTGGATCTGTATGTTAAAATTGTTCGAGTCATACTAAAATGTATTTCCTCTTTTAAGAATTTTAGCAAGTCAAAATCATTAATTTCTTCCAATGCCTTGATTGTATTTAAATCTGCAGTCTAGTCGAGACATTTTTAAATCGAAAGCAGATACAGATGGAAATTTTTAAGGGCCTCTGTGAGAACGTAGGAGCGACACAAATAATTCTTGAGCCCTTCCTGCAACATCTGCTTTATAAATCTCCGACAAATAATGCATGATCGTTTAATGTGATCAAGCGAAAGACTTCCGAGCAGATGAAGAGGGTGTTTGGTAACTGGTGGTACAAACGAAAAGGGGATGATTCTACATGAAAGAATAAGTCGAAAATATACAATAAAATTTGTTCATCCGAAGTTTCGTTATCGAGAAAATCGAGTTTGAAATGCAGCATGCTATTCGATAGGAATTGTCTGACGCAACTGTCTGATCATGACCAACCAAATCTACTTCCAGCATATACTACAGCACACAAACCTGACAGATCTTCAAAGTCGATTTTCTCGAAAACAAAGCCTCAAACGGAAAATGTTTATTCTATATTTTCGACTTATTCTTTCATGTAGAATCACCCCCTTTTTTCTTGTACCACCAGTTACCGGTAGAGGGAGGCTGACCTTGAACGGACAATTTTCCCTGTATCGCGCGAACTTTCTAAGCTACTTGTTCTTCTGGGATGAATGTCGTCTGGCTGGCCGATCATTATGACGGCTATAGAGCTTCTCGTGGCCTGTTGGAACTGGGGGATGAAAGTGGATGACCACAGTTTCCTTCGATTCATTTCCAAGCTGGGAAACTCGGCAGAAAATACATTTGCAATACATTTACTAGGCTCTTCTTACTTGCAACGGTTCTCGAACGTTTTGATTCTGAAGAAAACATTTTGATTTGATTTTTGATCTGTTATAAATTGAAGAATAAGCTGAGGCGATCGCTAGACCTTAATTGAAAGAGACAGTAGCGAAATGAAAATGTCTTTTGTGGATTCTGATAGACCGAAGATACTATATTGTTTCTTCAATTTTTTCGAAACTTTTTTTACCGTTTTAAATTGAAATGTGTCATATTCTTGTCATAAAATTCGCAGTCTGGCCTTCGCATTCGACCACCATGGATAATTCTCGTTCCTAAGGTTACAGTGCTGGTGCTTGATGTAGAATGTGTACGAAGCGTTGTCCTAGGTCCGCTTGTACAATTTTTGAGGAGCGTGTCAAAGTCAACGACGACACGAGTAACCGACGACAGTTTGCTCTTTACGGACACACAGTGGTCGATCCAGAAGAGTCGTTTTCGCTAGGTCTGATGGTCCGGAGACTCTGCTACAGAGAGCAGCTCTCGAGAAGCTCCGTGAGCGGGCGATCCGCTTCCAGATTTGCTCATCTCGCATCAAAGATTCAACAGCGAGCGTCCGGTGCCCGTTCCGATCAATCGATTCTTTTCACGATGCCGATACCCGTGCAATCGGATAAACCACAGAGGAAGAGAGACAGAGATAGAGTGGAGTCCCGTCGGAAATATCCGCACTGCGCAATGCGGAAGCGGGCGGTCTCGTTGCACGCGACAGCGATCCTCCTTCCGGGGCGTCGCGTTCTTAACCACACAGCTCGGCGAGAGCTTGTTGTCGAAGAGGCTCAACAAGGCTCAACTGTGTGTCCTTCGGGACGATCGTCGCGAACGCGTCCGGCCACGATCGAAAGCCTCTCGTCATCCTCGGGATTGCTTCTTCTTGGTGGGCGGCATTCTCGGTCGGGCACGGGCCCAAGACACGAACAAGCGTGTCGGGACGATTCCGCGTGCGAGCGGACGCGTCCACGCTTCCGGGATGGCTCGGCGTGTAGCTGCGGTCTACCACCAGACGCCGCGCCCAGTTACATTGTAATTTGGTACCGGTTTGCGGGCCGATCCGCTCCGTACGCTCCTCGAGAACCCGCTCCGGGTTCCAACGACGATCCAATCTAGCGACGAGTTTTTCTTTTAATCACGTCGATAACAGAGCCGGCCTTGCCGAGGAAGTTGGGCAACCTCGAGAAATTATGAATCTTTCGACGCTGGTAAAGCAACTCCTGATGCCCAGCCAATTCTCTGTTCATAGATTTCAATTATCGTCAAATTAATACAGGGTGTTTGGTAACTGGTGGTACAAGCGAAGAGGGGGTGATTCTACATGAAAGAATAAGTCGAAAATATATTGGGTTGGCAACTAAGTAATTGCCGATTTGTTCAATGAAATAAAAGAGTTTTTTTTTTACTTGGAATGAACTTTAATCTATGATGTATTTTCCATTTTGTTCGATGACCTTTTGCCATCTTTCTGACAACTTGAAAATTCCACGCTCGTAGAAAGTCTAATCCTTTTCGGCCAAAAACTGAGTCAAGTTATAGTTTCATCTATAACTGAAATCGGCAATTACTTAGTTGCCAACCCAATAGAATAAACATTTTTCGTTTGAGGTTTTGTTTTCGAGAAAATCGACTTTGAAGATCTGTCAGGTTTGTGTGCTTTAGTATATGCAGGAAGTAGATTTGGTTGGTCATGATCAGACAGTTGCGTCAGACAATTAATATCGAATAGCATGCTGCATTTCAAACTCGATTTTCTCTTTTCTTCCTCATTTGGAGATTTTTCCTTCTTCATTTTAAAATTGCAACAATTAGTATACAATATACAATTTTAATATTAAAACAGGGACTTAAATTTCTGAATTTTTCCTTTCTCATTGAAACAGTCAATTTCCAAATGAAAATTTAGCTACTCTTACTATGTAGCTTGTATATCACTATACATATATCAGCTACTAAGAATAGCCAGATTTTCATTTAGCAATCGATTGTTTCAATGAGAAAAAATAATTGAGGAATAATCATCGAAGTCCCTGTTTAAATATTGCATATCAAGTCATCTGGTGCACCGCTCACGCACAACCATGTATTTTTGTGCGCTCTGTAGAGTAATTTGGACCACGATTACCAAAACGTTACATAAAATCTTATAACTAGACATCGGATGTTTATGCAATTTCCAATTTTTATAGAAACATTTTAAGAAAGTGGAATGAAATAAAATTTTATTTTTAATGGGGACAGCCTTTGTAGATCCAAAGCAAATAAAAATCGTGTTAAATTCTCTCGAATTTTATATTATAGCATTTTTTTAACATTTCCATAAGCCATAAATGCATAAAGATCCGATGTCTACTTATGACATACCCATGGGTATGTACGTACTATACTGCCTCCTAGTGTAAATGCATATCGAGTCCTGTTTTAATATTAAAATGGTATATTAATTCTTGGAACGTCAAACGTTTAACACTAGAACTACCGGATGGGTCAAAATGACTTCCTCCTAATTTTTTCTTTTAGAGATATTGAAATTATAGATATGTTTCTATGAGAAAATTTTTTAATAAATTTCTCTATCGAAGTACATATTTAAACAAAACTGATACGAAATCTAAACAAATCAAATTTTGTTGTTATTATAAGGCAATGTATGCCAGTTGAATTTAGTGCTTGGTAGTTCTAGTGTTAAGAATTTCTTAGGAAAAGAATAAATATTGGAAAGAAGTTTAAGAGCAAAATTTTGCTCCGAACTTGAACGACCGAGGGTTGAAAAATTGCGAGTTCCGTGGCAAAAGTGTGTAGAACGTGGTCGAGCACGCGCAGACAAATGAGTGATAGTTTTTGGAAAATTTCAGCAGCGATTCCATTAAGCGAGCAGAGCGGGACCGGCCCGTTTCGAGCGGAGCGGTGTTTTAATGGGCAACTACTCCGCCTGCGAACGCGGTTCCACCGTCTGTTTGCGGATACGGTGTAATTGCGGGTAATAAGAGAACAGGCGGCCGATTTGGCCGCGCGCATCCTCCAGTAAATTTGCGAACGTGCATCGACTCCGAGATCAATCGTGCCCGCCCGAACGGCCGATCGATTGGTTTACAAAGTTAGTCCGGTGTGATGTAACGTTGCTCGTCGGTATCCTAAACAACGGCATGCTCTGGCAACGGCAGATGTACCGGCCTGTAAATCTGTCCGGTTCGCAACGCCATGCAAATTACCTGACCGTGTTATTCGAGATTTCGCACCGTTTTAATTGCGACGAGCGCGCGCAAATGTAATCTCATGTTGAACCGTTATTTTAAGCAGCAATCGGAAATTGATTATTTTTACTCAACGATGCTCTCTGTTCGCGCGTGATCCGTGATAAATGTTTCGAATAAACACATTGTGAACACGTCGAGAATAAATATTTCTTAGGCATCGAATTTTCTTCGCCTGTTGCATCAAATGCTTTCCAATTCTGTTGCATAAACGTCTAAACAGTTTATTCATTAAAATGTAGCAAAACGTGACGAGGAATACACGCACACTGTTCGGAGCCGGCGAAAAGAACTAGAACAGTTTCGTTTACACGCATGTTTGTTGCTCGCGCTCGAGAGTTAGTGGTAAATAATCGGCCTCGTAAAAGGTACGATAAAATGTCGATAAATTGGGACAGGTATAATTCACTCGAGCAGCGAGACAGATGGTTCTTTCTCGGCGGGCGAGAGATAGTTGGCGAACTGCAGGTGGAATTTCATCACCGCGGTAACAGTGCTCTGAAGTTGCCTCAGATTTACTTAGAGGAATGTGCCAGGGAGAGAGAGAGAGGGAGATTTCATGACAATTTCATTTTGTAATGAACGAAACTTATGACAGTTTACGACTCTCTTAGTCATGGCACGAAAACGATCTTCGTGTACGGGGAGCGAAGGCGAAGCTGTCAGCCGGTGACAAGGAGTATTTTTGCACGTGAAAATTGATAGCCTCATGACTCAGAAATATTATAGTTAAATTCTTTCGATCGCTTCAATGAAACAATTATTCGCGTTAACCATTTTATGGTACCAATTCCAGCTCCTGCGAACCGGTTCATAAGAATTCCGGTTGTTTACAAACGTGGTATACCTGCACAGGATTTTTAAATTCCCGTCAGCTTTTAATTATCGTTTTGTTCCGTGCCAATTAATTTACAGCTTATCGATCGTTTCCGTACCTAAAGTCGTCTGGAAATTTCAACTTTCCAGAGCAGAAAAATCAGTATTTTATGTACCGAGGTCTCTCGGTTTTAAAAGATTACAGGAATCCCAGTCGGCGGTATATGGCCGGATCGTAAAAGATCGTTATAAAGTTTCGTAGGATCGATCGGCCGAACCGTAAACCGGGGAACGGTGCACCTACGGTGTTCCCAGAGAAAGTGCATCCTCCCACTTGGCGAACGACGACGCTAGGTCACTGGGGCGAATTCAACGTCTGAACAAGGTGAATATATCGATCGTAGACCGGCGACCCACTAAGGAGGCACGCTGGTCTAGTGCAGCACGCAGGTGCAACGCACGAAAGCCGATGCACCGGCGATTACAACGTTGCAGCTGCGCCGTAACAATCGTGATTCGTTTTGATCGTAATTGAAGGTAATGACGGGACCTTGGCTTCCTTTTGCCTGCTCCATTCATCGCGAAAGTAGAACGAATTCTACCAGTCGATCCTTCGGACATCACCGTGCACTCCAACTATCCAGCTTTCCTGGATCAATCGAATTCAATTCTTAATCAAGTCTAATGAGTAGAAATTTTATCACGAAAATTAGCCAGTGCAATTTAATGCAGTGCACAGGTCAAAAGAATTTCTGTGCTGGTCCGAGCTGACTAAAATCGTTCGAGAGAGAATGAAATTTTTATTTCGCTCCTGTTTTGTAGAATTTTTCATAAAGATTCGGCATTAACCCTTTGCACTCGAAGTTATTTTCACTCCAAAACGAAACATCTCTTCCGATCTAAAATATTTTCCTTCCATATATTTGTTTTTCATGTTGTACCTTCGAAAATGGTGGAATTTACTCGTACAATACTGACATTTTTAGTAATTTATTCAGTCCAAACATATTTAATAATGTAAAAAATATTTTGAATGATTAGATAGAAATTTTTAGTGGCGCCTTATAGTCGCCATTCGAGTGCTAAGGGTTAAGGATGACTAGACTGCGGATGTTTATGCAAATTTCAATTTTTCTAGGCGAATTTTAATAAAGTCGAATCGAATAGAATCTAGTAACCTTCTCAGATCTGGAGTAAAATAAAGTCGTACTAAATTTCATGTTATAGCACTTTTTGAAAACTTTCAGAAGCCATAATTGCGATGTAATGTACATCGGTGGCGAGCATGCAGAGGACTCGTGATTCAAATTTTGCGGTGTACTTGATGGAGAAGGTTTTGCGTGGTCATATATTATTTGAATATTTAGATATTAACCCCTTGTCCTACAATATCGAGTCAGACTCGTGATGAAGATAAGAAGAATTTTCTTTAAACCGAAATAAAAATCTACTTTGTTGTAGCTGATATATATCTTTTTTTTTTCTTTGAAATTCTGAACAATGAAGAATTTCTAATCATTATAATCAGAAAATAAATAGTAGTGCAAGGGGTTAAGGTTATAAAGATGATCACTTCAGGAGCATTTGAAACTCGGGATTCAAATGGATTCAAACGCGAAATTGTAGAAGTTGATGCAAGAACCAAGTCCAAATAAAAGTACGTACGACCTAAAGAAGTACTGTATTCAATTACTTTGGTTTGACATCGTTCGGACAGGTTGAGCGATCCAAAGGAACGTTTTGAAATGATCTCTTCAGGTTCGATTAACGAGATTCGAAGCCCCGGAAGGTCCATCATAAATATTTGGCCGCTTTGAACGGTTGCCGGGCGGCAGGTCGATATCAAGAAGCGACTCGTCAAACGACCTTTCCGCATTCACGGGGCGAGGGAGAGAGAGAGAGAGAGAGAGCTCGCAGACGTCCATAATCCTCTCAAAAGTTCCCGCGCGGACGGCGACGCTTTTGAAAACGAGCTTGGCCGGTGATGGGCGGTCCGGTTCGGACACGGGCGTAAAGGTCAGGGGAACAAAGATCGGTAACTGGAAAGCTTTCATGCCGCGCCCAGCGAGATTCCTATCAAGGTGTTCCCGGTAGGAAGCGCATTCGACTGGCGAGTCTCGAGAGCAGAAACCAATTAAGCGCCGCTGCGTTTCCCGGAAAGCTAGGAGCCAGAGTTCCCGGTTATCCTCGAGTTCCCACAGATATCCTCTCTCCCCTCTCCCATCTGTCTCCCGTTCCCCGGGCATTCTCCTGCTCTCTATCTCTCTCTCTCTCTATCTCTCTCTTTCTCTTCTTCCCCTCACTGTCCCGGTCCTCTCCTAACTCGTTCCTTCTCCATCCGATTCGCTCTCCCTTTCCGCCTGGCCGTGGTCGGAGCGGATCACTGGCCGCGCGTCGTAGCGAGGCGAGTTAACCAGCGGGAAGAGCTCGTTTGAATATAATGCTCGTCGTTACCGCGCCAAGGACGACTCTATGCTTCTCCGCCCCACCTTCGTTCGCGGGGCCGACACACAGGGCCCCTCAACAGTTTGCCACTTGCGACACATTCGGTTCACCGTTTCTCTCATTAACGTCCGACGTTTTCAAGCTCGATTTCGCCGATCCACCCGCCATCGATCCGCAACCCGCAACCCGCAACCTGCTCTCGAACGCCGTGTCGAAGGTCACGCCGACGTCTCACCTGCCGTCGGTCCTTGAGCGCTCGCGATAGCGACAGGTGGACAGGAACGAGACTCTTGCGAAACGCTCCTTGCAGAACTCTCGCGAACCTTTTGACCTTTAGAGAGCAGGATGGCTCATAATGGGCTCAACTGCGAAAGTTTGTAACATGGTTCTGGGCACAATTAATTTACCACTCCGAAAGAAAATCGCGTCTTCTAAATTTCGATCATTGGAAAGTTATTTAGAAGAAGTTGTCGCGTAGCGAAATTAAATTCAATAGAATAGAGCCCGAGGAACCGTTGCCAGCCGGGTTTTGGTATTTTATGACCACGCAGCAGACCTAAATTTTACAACCAGACCTGAAGGAAGCATGCGGAGATGCGCTTCGAGCGACCGTTACAAAAATTCGGGATTTTCCCATTTCTCTTTAGAACCCTGTTGCACTCCACGTGCTCTCGTCAAAGACTTGACTAACTCCGCCCTTCGTTTTATAATCAACTAAACGTACTCATACCATTTTGTAAACGCCCCAGCGTAAGACATAAATAGTAAGACGGAGCAGCGAGAATCATCATTGCGATCACTACCTCGAAAAATAGAATATATATAGTTTTGTTATATCTAAACAACAATATTCAATTACGACCAACCATTCACCTCTATCCTCCGGTTAAAGAATATACAGTCCACTTAAGAACAATATCAAGTGCGGAATTAACTATAACAAGCCGTAGAAAATCACGCACACAACAGAAGTTTTTTCCGAGGAACTTGATTCAATGGAATTTGCAAGGTCTACCCAAGTCTGACTTCCTTCAGGATTCATGTGAAATGAATATATTCCACCTAGAATGTACGTCGGAAGTTTGTAACATGGTTGTGGGTACAATTAATTCACGACTCTGAAAGAAAATCACGTCTTCTAAATTTCGGATCGAACGACTTCTCGCGGAACGATCATTGGAAAGTTATTTAGGAGACGTTTTTCCGAGGAACTTCATTCAATGGAATTTGCAAGGTCTACCCAAGTCTGACTTCCTTTCAGGATTCATGTGAAATGAATATATTCCACCTAGAATGTACGTCGGAAGTTTGTAACATGGTTGTGGGTACAATAAATTTACGACTTTGAAAGAAAATAAGTTTTTCTAAATTTCGGATCGAACGGCTTCTCGCGAAACGATAATTGGAAAGTTATTTAGGAGAACTTCATTCAATGGAATTTGCAAGGTCCACCCAAGTCTGACTTCCTTCAGGATTCATGTGAAATGAATATATTCCATCCAGAATGTGCGTCGGATGAACGACAGCATGAATAACTGCATAGAAGATGAAAGTTTACTTTAATTTTGTAATTAACATTCAATGGTTTGGTGTTAGTCTGGAATTTAGTAGCCCAGTGATTACTCTTTCGAGCCTCTGCACAGTATGAAAGTCTGAACAGTTTGATGGGCGCTTCGCGTGTGAATAGTCTCGCGTGTGAGTGTGTGTGTGTGCAACAAAGTTTCATCTGTCTCTTTCGAACAGGTAGATCGACGAGAATATGTAACGTCTATCTGCGTCTTACGTAGAAGAGAAATTCTATTAGACTAATTTCTAGCATGCTAATTGCAACCTACAAACTGCGGTATTCAAGAGAGATTGCAATTAGGAGGAATTTTTGATACAATGCAAAAGTGGAAAATATTGTTCTCGCTATCGTTGGCATTCTAGATTCCTCGAACGTCGTATATATTTTATTTAATAGTCGATGTTTAGGAATCCAAGCTATAACACGAACACCGTAAGCTTTCGCGAACATTTACACTTTCCAAAAGCTAAATAAAGTTTCCATTCGTGTTAACAAACAGCAGCAATCTTAATCACGCGACGTCAAACACCTGTTTCCTAGCTCCGCGGTATTGTTTAAATTATTAACGGGCGAATAAGGGGCCATGTAATAAACATCTCGATCTCGAAGAGCGTATTACAATTTCTCGAAACAAGAGAACGAAAATGGGAACGGCGAATGGGGAATTTACAGTGCAGCAAAGCTAAGACAAAAATCGTAAACCATCTTCAAACGCGTTTACCACCTTCCAGTCCGGCAAACAGTACTTTTACGAGCGTTTTACGCCTTCAAGCCGGAACGTTGCGTTCCCGTAGCCGCATCGGCCATCGCGGCGGAAGAATTAACGCGTCGAGTGCCATATCTCGCTCGTGGGTGACGTTAGGCTTTAACTAAAAAATTCTTATACGTTTGAATAAATTAAATCTCGAATAAATCACAAACCTTCCGGTTTCACTCGGAACAATTAAATTTTCCTGATACCGTAAATTCTAATACGTTAGAATAACACTAAAACTACCGAATAATAAATACAACTGATGTATTCTGCTTTGTAATAATAACAAGACCACATCTATTCTAACCTCATATTGTTTTTATGCTAACATGTGCCTCAATAAGGAGGTTCGCTCAAAAATTTCTGATGAAAACATTTTTACAATTTCAGTAACTGTGAAAGAAAAAATTAGGAACCAGTCATTTTGACTGGCTCGGTAGAGTTCTAGTGATAAATTAAATTTCGAATAAATCACAAACCTTCCGGTTTCACTGGGAACAATAAAATTTTCCTGATACCGTAAATTCTAATACGTTAGAATAACACTAGAACTATCGAATAATAAATACAACTGATGTATTCTGCTTTGTAATAATAACAAGACCACATCTATTCTAACCTCATATCATTTTTATGCTAACATGTGCCTCAATAAGGAGGTTCGCTCAAAAATTTCTGATGAAAACATTTTTACAATTTCAGTAACTGTGAAAGAAAAAATTAGGAACCAGTCATTTTGACTGGCTCGGTAGAGTTCTAGTGATAAATTAAATTTCGAATAAATCACAAACCTTCCGGTTTCACTGGGAACAATTAAATTTTCCTGATACCGTAAATTCTAATACGTTTGAATAACACTAGAACTACCGAATAATAAATACAACTGATGTATTCTGCTTTGTAATAATAACAAGACCACATCTATTCTAACCTCATATCATTTTTATGCTAACATGTGCCTCAATAAGGAGGTTCGCTCAAAAATTTCTGATGAAAACATTTTTACAATTTCAGTAACTGTGAAAGAAAAAATTAGGAACCAGTAGTCATTTTGACTGGCTCGGTAGAGTTCTAGTGATAAATTAAATTTCGAATAAATCACAAACCTTCCGGTTTCACTGGGAACAATAAAATTTTCCTGATACCGTAAATTCTAATACGTTAGAATAACACTAGAACTATCGAATAATAAATACAACTGATGTATTCTGCTTTGTAATAATAACAAGACCACATCTATTCTAACCTCATATCATTTTTATGCTAACATGTGCCTCAATAAGGAGGTTCGCTCAAAAATTTCTGATGAAAACATTTTTACAATTTCAGTAACTGTGAAAGAAAAAATTAGGAACCAGTCATTTTGACTGGCTCGGTAGAGTTCTAGTGATAAATTAAATTTCGAATAAATCACAAACCTTCCGGTTTCACTGGGAACAATTAAATTTTCCTGATACCGTAAATTCTAATACGTTTGAATAACACTAGAACTACCGAATAATAAATACAACTGATGTATTCTGCTTTGTAATAATAACAAGACCACATCTATTCTAACCTCATATCATTTTTATGCTAACATGTGCCTCAATAAGGAGGTTCGCTCAAAAATTTCTGATGAAAACATTTTTACAATTTCAGTAACTGTGAAAGAAAAAATTAGGAACCAGTAGTCATTTTGACTGGCTCGGTAGAGTTCTAGTGATAAATTAAATTTCGAATAAATCACAAACCTTCCGGTTTCACTGGGAACAATAAAATTTTCCTGATACCGTAAATTCTAATACGTTAGAATAACACTAGAACTATCGAATAATAAATACAACTGATGTATTCTGCTTTGTAATAATAACAAGACCACATCTATTCTAACCTCATATCATTTTTATGCTAACATGTGCCTCAATAAGGAGGTTCGCTCAAAAATTTCTGATGAAAACATTTTTACAATTTCAGTAACTGTGAAAGAAAAAATTAGGAACCAGTCATTTTGACTGGCTCGGTAGAGTTCTAGTGATAAATTAAATTTCGAATAAATCACAAACCTTCCGGTTTCACTGGGAACAATTAAATTTTCCTGATACCGTAAATTCTAATACGTTTGAATAACACTAGAACTACCGAATAATAAATACAACTGATGTATTCTGCTTTGTAATAATAACAAGACCACATCTATTCTAACCTCATATCATTTTTATGCTAACATGTGCCTCAATAAGGAGGTTCGCTCAAAAATTTCTGATGAAAACATTTTTACAATTTCAGTAACTGTGAAAGAAAAAATTAGGAACCAGTAGTCATTTTGACTGGCTCGGTAGAGTTCTAGTGATAAATTAAATTTCGAATAAATCACAAACCTTCCGGTTTCACTGGGAACAATTAAATTTTCCTGATACCGTAAATTCTTATACGTTTGAATAAATTAAATTTCGAATAAATCACAAACCTTCCGGTTTCGCTCGGAACGATTAAATTTTCCTGATACCGTAGGCATTTTATATTCCGGAGCTTAACGCCGTCAACCGTTGGCCTAATCACTCGAGATGTCGGATTGCGAGCGTTCCTCGCGGACGGTCGCAGCGGAAACTTCCCTCGGCGCTATCGATCACTCGCAGGCGGCACTAAGGCTGAATTTTTATGAGCGAAAGAGCTGACGACACGATCGAGCCTCCCCTCGCGTTCCACGCATTATGCGAGGGGGGGGGGGGGAAGTATCGACCATTCGAACGGAAATATCTTCGAGAGCCTCCGCGCGGCGGAAAACGTTAAACGCGTTGCGCGTTCGGTAACGTTGCGATGAAAAATCGGCCGCTGGATTTGCTGGGGATCCGCGTTTACGAGCTCCGTTCCCATTTCCGCGCGCGCGAGAGCCGACCAACACGTCGGCACGGTTCAATTTCCGCGCGCCGTTTCAATTTCTATCGTCCGCAACGCACCCCCGAAAACACGCCGACCAACATTTTCGGGATCGAAGAACAGCTTGGTCGCTGTACGGTAACGTGTTTCGACAATTTTTGTTTGATAAGACAAACAGTGCTTGCCAATAAAACTGTCCAGTAAAAAGCAAACCTATCGTTCTCGTTGACGCGAATATCTGCTGTTACCGTATCTCTTTTTATGAATAAACGGTGAACACTTCAGAGGCAGTCCACCCCGTCGGTTTAAACGATTTAAAAATATTTCATCAACTAGAATTTTATTCTCCGAAGAGTTGGCAATGCTTCAATTTTTTAATTATACGGGGTGTGACCGGACGGGTGGTTGGGGGATGATTCTACGTATAAAACTAAGTCGGAAAGAAGGAATAACATTTTTTCGTTCGACGCCTGGTTTTCGAGAAAATCGAGTTCAAAGATCGGGAAGTAGAATTGGTTGGCCATGGTCAGACAGGTCAGACGATTCCAAACTAGTAACATGCATGTATTTGCTGCATTTTCAACATCGGTTTTCTCGAAAACCAGGCAGGCGTTATTAAAAATTGTTATTTGTTTCTTCCGACTTATTTTTACATCATTTTTTATTTTTAAAGAATCCAACCACTGTCCGGTTGTACCACCCGTCTGGCCACACTCTGTATATGTAATCTAAAGTCACTTGTTTCACAAATATTTCTCCATTGTCCATTCTTTTACCCCTTGACATACAATGACGTCTCGGAGACGTCATTCATTTCATGTGCCATTGTAGACAATGACTGCCTCGTTCTGCTACATATTCCTAAATGCTTCGAGAAGTATCACTAGTTACAAAACTACTAAATTATTAAGGTGGAGTAGGCTAAGTGCACCCCAGTTTTTACTAAGTTTGACTTTCAACCCAAATATCTTGAATTTGTTTTATAATAATTTAACATTTATTGATATCAACGAATACTTGAGTTAATACTCTTTAATTAACATTGGCAATAATGCCAATTCCACTTGTATATTTTAATTTTTTAAGAAAATTGTAAAAAATTGCAACAACTGTGCACTTTCCCAGAAAATGGGGCAAGTGCACAATCGACAGTTAAAATCTATTCGATGCCTTATATTGTATGCTACGAGGCAAGAGCATAACTATTGATACATATGTCTGCTACAAAATGCTTTTTACCGCATTCAAATATGTTGTTTCGTTTTGGAGTAAAGCAAATAAATAATAGAAATAAATGAATACAAAGGGATTAGTGAAATAAGATCAATATAAAAAGAATAAGAGTCCGTATAAAAGTCTCTGTATAAAAGTTTATGCACTTAACCATTTATGTACTTATCCCACTCCACCTTATTTTACAGTTTCACTTAATTAATTATCAACCTTATCGAATGTTATATAGCAATGGAAATTTGAAAATAAAACGCCCTGTTTCTTGTATACGAGTGTTCACAATTAAGCCAAATTAAATGGTATCCTACGGACGTGTCGACGCGAATTTTATTTGTATGTCAAGGGGTTTATTATGTCCAGCTCAATAGCTACGATCTGCTAGTATTACCAGCACCGTGATAAACTATGCAAGTATCTGTCGAATAAAATGCGCGCCAGGTGAGAAACGGCGGTCGAAACGGTTCCGTTGAAACACAGGTGACACGGTGGATATAGTAGCGACTTCGCGGCTTGTAAAATGAATCATCGAACGATTTTATGCTAGGGGCCGAGTGCCAAGTGTCTGTGATCGTCCGAAGACATCTGGGCTGTTTCGGGTGGCCAGAATCGAGACGTCTCGGGGGCCCGTCAGGGACAATGGGCTCGCAGATTGTCGTCGCGTTCCGTAACGTCGCCACGATCCCGTTTGCGGTTCGTTAGCATAGATCCGCGCATAAATAGCATGACGCGTGCACGGTCGGATAGAGATGCGCGCGCGCGCGCCAAGTGCATCGTCGAATTGTGCGCACCGCGCAGGTTGCTCGCGTCACTGGAGTACACGGAGAATTATACCTGTGCCCCGGAGGTACACGGAATCTCGTGTACGAAGAGATTAGAACCGTGTAGGAAATGTACCGGGGAAAATCTGAGGGCAATGGCGGCGATCCGATGATACCCGGCTGAATAATTCGCGCCCTTTGTTCCGCGAAAACGATAGTTCGCTATATTTAGAACACAATGGGACGCTAAATATTCGACTACTTTCCCCGAGACTCTCCGAACCGCCATCCGGAATTCCATTAACGTTCAAACGAATCTATGAATTATCCCAAACGGCTTTCTTTTGAATCGGTTCGGGGAACCTGTTCCTTTAACAGGTTCTTTTAAACCTTCATCTTCCGAAGAGTGTTTATGACGTGACTCCAATCTTCGCTTTATCCGAAGGTAGTCTTCCGTAAAATGTTTTCGACGAAAAGCGGAAAATTGTTCGGCTAAACGAAGCTGCTTCAACGTTGTTCTTACTACGTGGAATATAATTTCGCGAGAGCTGATTGTGCGGACGTAATCGGAAACTTTGTAGCAGAATACTCTGTTTTATGGTTGTTCTCCGTGGATTATGGAAGACGCTTCGTCTACCGTCACGTCATACCAGATCAACGAACAAGCTAATTGGTAACGCTAGCCCCGGATTCTGCTTAAGCCACAATCAAATCCTCCTAATCTTAACTTCGCTATCGCCCACGCCGCAGCTAGTTAGCGCAAGTATATTTAACATAATGCTCGGGGACGGGAAATCGATATGTAAACGACGACGCTGTTATAGTCGCTGTAGACAAATATATTTCACAGTCATTGAGACACGTTAATGCACGTAGTCGAATTATTACATGTTGCACCGTTTTTATGAAATCGATGCTGGAATCGAATGCATGGAACGTCTACAGCACCGCGTGAATATTCAAATAAATTATAGGTTGGATATGCTGAGAATAAAACATTATAGAAGCCTCTTAGGCTTTTCAATAATTGTGCTGTAGCAAGAGGAAGTTTAAAATTCTTCTTTCATAATCCCAAACGTGATAATTACAATTGAATTGAATTGCTGTTGCTGTTGGAAGATCTATTGAAAAATCCTCAGCCATGGACCATGGGTTTCCAAAAATTATGAAATAAAAATTATGAAAGAAGGAGATCGGGGAACAGCCTGAACTGTCTGGCCATTTTAGACTGAATCTACTTTCGTCTACTTTATAAAAACGAAGGCTGCTGAAAAAAAGAATTATAAGGTCCCAACAATTCGCTGTTTCTGTTGAACGATTTATTGAAAAATCCTCAGCCATGGATCATGGATTTCGAAAAATTATGAAATAACAATTATGAAAGAAGGAGGTCGGGGAACAGCCTGAACTGGCTGGCCATTTCAGACTGAATCTACTTTCGTCTACTGAATCTACTTTATAAAAACGAAGGCTGTTGAAATAAAGGATTGTAAGTTCCCAACAATTCGCTGTTTCTGTTGAACGATTTATTGAAAAATCCTCAGCCATGGATCATGGATTTCGAAAAATTATGAAATAACAATTATGAAAGAAGGAGGTCGGGGAACAGCCTGAACTGGCTGGCCATTTCAGACTGAATCTACTTTCGTCTACTGAATCTACTTTATAAAAACGAAGGCTGTTGAAATAAAGGATTGTAAGTTCCCAACAATTCGCTGTTTCTGTTGAACGATTTATTGAAAAATCCTCAGCCATGGATCATGGATTTCGAAAAATTATGAAATAACAATTATGAAAGAAGGAGGTCGGGGAACAGCCTGAACTGGTTGGCCATTTCAGACTGAATCTATTTTCGTCTACTTTCATCTACTTTATAAGAACGAAGGCTGTTGGAAAAAATAATTGTAAGGTCCCAACAATTCGCTGTTTCTGTTGAAAGGTTTATTGAAAAATCCTCAGCCATGGACCATGGATTTCCAAAAATTATGAAATAAAAATTATGAAAGAAGGAGATCGGGGAACGACCTGAACTGTCTGGCCATTTCAGACTGAATCTACTTTCGTCTACTTTCATCTACTTTATAAGAACGAAGGCTGTTGAAATAAAGGATTATAAGGTCCCAACAATTCGCTTCAACAATTCAATTTCGCTACGCCACACGCATGTCCGGACAAGGATGCGCGACCTCCGTGATTGACCTTCGACAAGGTAGCAAGCCGGGAGACAACGTGGCGGCAGATCTCCGATGCACCGTTCCTTTCATCCACAATGGGCAAACCGATACCGTTAGGCGAAGGCAGGTTGCACGGTAGGCGGCGTGCAAACGCGGCGATGCACTTAAATAGAACGGGAAAATTGTACGCGTGTGTTCGGGCCGAGCAGGTCGGGTTACCGTCCGGCGGAAAAACGAAGAATAAAGAAAACACGCGGTAAAACTGGATCGAAGACTAGCAGCCATTCAGCCACGATGAAAATCCGCCGAGCGGCAGGCAAATAAATAAACGACCGAGCCCGGACTATAATTGATCGGTTGCCGGCCCGAGGCTCCTGGCTTCGCGTAAAAATATGGTTTGTCTCACCGCTCGAGTGCAACCTCTCGATCGTGTCGCTCGTGTGCGTGCAACGACGCGAAACCGTCGATACATTCGCCTAGACGATAACGCATAAATTGCATAATGCCACGGGACTGTCCCTGGAACGCTCCTTCCACGACCGACTCGAAATTTAATAATTAACACTAGAACTACCGAGCACTAAATGCAATTGGCATACATTGCCTTGTAATAACAACAAAATAAGATTTGTTTAGATTTCGAATCAGTGTTTAAATATCGATAGAGAAGTTTATTAAAAAATTTTCTGATGGGAACATATTTGTAATTTCAATATCTCTAAAAGAAAAAATTAAGAGGAAGTCATTTTGACCCATCCGGTAGTTCTAGTGTTAACACTAGTCAGTAATAAATACGACTGATGTATATTGCTTTGTAATAACGACAAGATTACATCTATTCAAACCTCATATCAATAAGGAAGTTGAGTCAAAAATTTCTGACGAAAACATTTTTATCGTTTCAGTAATCGTGAGAGAAACAGTTAGCTGCCAGTCATTTTGGCTGGTTCGGTAGTTCTGGCGTTAAATAATAAATAAGTGTACACTCCTATCGAGTAATGCGAGTTGTCGCATGCCTGGGACGGCATAATTTCGAAGATTCACCGCGTCAAAAATTGACACGAATTGCACTAGACGTCTTCTGGAGAAGATCGAGCGGCTTGGAAGCACATCTGAATCGAGAAATCGCGTCTCGTAGTCTGTAAAACGGACAAGAAACGCAAATACAACGGGTCGTCGGCGATTTACATGGCTCCGGGCTGGCAAATAAAATATGCAAGGACCTCGCTACGGGAAATTATCCGTGGATGAGAGAAAGCGAGCCGGCAACCGAGTAACCGGAGCCGGGCTTCTCGAATTGTGGCTCGATGACGCTCGGATCGAATCGAATCGAATCGAATCGAAACGAAGCGAAAAGAGAAACGGTGAAATAGTCGCTCGCGCGCGACAAGGGCGGAATTAATGAAAGGAGAACGGAAGGGGTGAAACGCAGGTTTCATAAGATATTCCCCGATAAGGGTATAACGACCGGTCGTAATGAGTAATAATTTTACACGCAAGAGGAAATCCACGAGTCAGCGCTCGGCTGTGAAAAAGAAAAAACAAGGAACGCTTTATGCAATATCTGTTTCCTTCGGACCGCGCCGTTAGACTTGCTGCGACGGTCAAAGACCCGGTGTACCACATTTTTGCTCGGCGGCTTATTAAGCCCTAAATCACCAACGCGCGACACACGTTCGTTCCCGCGAAAAATTACTCCGCCGGGTTAAGACGATTTTAATTGCGCGGATCGTTATCGCCCGACTGTTTAAACTCCGCACCCCCTATATCAATCCGAGAAATTGCCGGCGTAAAGGAACACATTGGTTCCTGTGTGCTTGCTTCAACCTCGAATCAAGAACGAGACTTATGTGTTCGGAGAAGTTGCAAAATATGAACGGCGAGTTTCAAGCTGATTCTAATTGTATGCATTGTTACTGCTTTTTGAAGCCTTGTACGATCTCTAGAAATCGTCGTCGAGGTTTCTTGTACGGTTCGAATCGTAGAACGAGGCGTTCCGCAAGTTAAGCCGATTTTAATTGCTCGGATTGTTGCTGCTTTATGATAATCTGGGTTATCTTCGTTGATCAGAAATTCATGTATCCGCATAGCGTAAATTAAGTCGTTTCATGATATGCTGGATTATTTATGATTTTACACATAACTTCCCTGCCTCGTAGAAGCTACCTCCCACTTTCGGAGGAGTCGAAAGAACTTGTGTCACTCAATTTCGCGTGCTTCTCTTTTCCGGAATCAATCGAGCGCAGTTTCTTTTTTTTTATTGTACAGTTGTAACCTCCGATAAGAGGTTATTCTGCATTCTGTATTACATACATAATAGTACAACCTTAACAGTAGAACTACCAAGCAGTAAATACAACTGGCATACATTGCCTTATAACAACAACAAAACTGCAGTTGTTTAGATTTCGTACCAGTATTGTTTAAATATCTACTTCGACAGAGAAATTCATAAACACATTTTCTCATGAAAACATATTAGTCATGAAACATATTTCTCATGAAAAAATTAGGCGCAAGTCACTTTGACCCATCCGGTAGTTCTAGTGTTAATAGATTATAACATAATATTATAGCCGTATTCTAATGCGAAGGTAACGCAATAGATACACATCAGTTGGAGCCGCTCAATTGTCAATGGACGTGACGATGACATTACACACACAATCCGCAATCCTTCAGGAAGGAACATAAGTTCCTGCATACGTTGTTTGTAGGTCTGTGAAGTAGAACATTGCACGACATGGGAAGAAAACAACCCCGTAATCTCAAGTTTTTTTATAAACTTCGATCTGCGTATGTCATATAGAGGACACTGCCACAAGACGCGATCAATATATCCTGTGTCTCATGACCACAAGAACGAGTCCCGTGGTTCTCGAAAGCTAAGAGAAGATTCAAGATGCTGGAACCCGGTGCGCAACGCGCAATAATGCACTTGACGTTTACTCCGCGACGTAACTTTCTCTTTTTCCCGTGATCGCTCGTTTTCGTTCGAATGGAAATGATCGTGGCTCCGTTATCCGTGGCATCGGGCCGCGCGCGCGTGTACGATTTAACGTTGCCGCAACACCGAATTGCGCGTCCCTCGCGTGAATGGTTTCGTGCGCAATCGGCCATGTACTTCCGCGCACATGGTGTACACTGCGCACCCACCGCGCGTAGTATACCGGCCGATGCAACACACCCGAAGATACGGCATCGTTACTTAACGGAGACGCGCACGGTAACGATCTACCCTGGATCGCGGTAACGCGATCTGTCCCGAGGTCAATTTCCGTCTCCCTCTCTCCTCTGAGAAAACTCTTCGACTACAATCGGAATCGTTGATCATTAAACCTAATTCGTCCCTCGTTTTCCCTGATTCAATCCGTTCCCTGCCGACGCCCCTTGACGGCCAAAAAACGGTACCCGTACAAGATTCTTTGAAAATATTTTGACAAATATTTCAACCTGGAAATTGACGGAAACCGTAAAACAGTGAAACTAATGAGGATCAACGTTGATAAAACAACAAATCTGAAAGAACAAAATCCAAGATGTACAGTGAGAGGGGCCTTCAACGTCTCGTTACATTTAAAAACTAGTTTGTAGAATTTGCATTCTCATCGTCCCGAAAATCTACTAATAAAACAGAGAATTTTAAAGGAACAAAATCCAAGATGCACAGTGAGAGAGGCCTTCAACATCTCGTTACATTTAAAAACTAGTTTGTAGAATTTGCATTCTCATCTTCCCGAAAATCTTCTAATAAAATAGAGAATTTTAAAGAAACAAAATCCAAGATGCACAAACAAGAGAGAGTTGCTTAAACAATGACACATTTTCGTCGACCCGGAGGTCTCCAAAAGATCTTGCAATTATATTATGCGGTATTATACAATACATTACCTTAACACTAGATATACACTAAACGTATCTATCCCAATTTTTAGGCATTTCTTTTACAATATATACCCAAAGAACAAAGTTTGTTGAATAATTTCTCCATCGTGCAGCTTCGATAATTAACCCATTCGCATCATTAGGGTATAGATACGCCCAATTTATTTTTTCTTATAATGCTGAAATACGAAGTTCTTGCAGTTGTAGTAGTTTTTGGTCAAGTTTGGTGATCAAGTCCTTCTTTTCAAAATTCCTTACGATACAAATGGGTTCAGAGTTCTAGAACCCGTGGTTTTGGCGGGTCCCGTGAGCCCAGTGTTAAAGTATCATCCTGATAATTTCAATTTGACGCCGGAAGCGCCGAGGCGAAAGAAAAATTTCGTTCGGGCGACGACTGTGCCGGTAATTGTCAAGAAATTAGTTTATGCAAGGGGGATTGCAGCGCGCGAAATATCGTGGCAACGAGCTAACGGCGCCCGTGTCTTTGACAACGCGTGCATAATGCGCGCAGGATCCCCTTCGCGTTCACGTGTGTGTGTGCGCGGCCGTAGCAGAGACGCGCAACGTAGCCCGTGCGTGCAACCGTACACGGCCGAGAAGCAATTACGTGCCACGGCAATGATAATCCCCGGTTGTAACTACGCGGGTAACTATATCGCGCTGCAGTATATACCGTGACAACTACACCGCTAAGTCTACGGGTGCAGTTTATATGGGAGTCGCTCGTATAACGTTTACGTCATACAAGAGGCGGCCTGCTGCACCTCGGAGCCCTATCAAACGCGCTCGTAATTCGTGCCCCCTCTCGTGATCGAGGTCGATTCCACCTCAAAGCCGCGATAATCTATATTCAAGGGGAGAACACCATAAGAAAATCGTCGTTCGAAAATTATTTCATGGCTCCTCGCAACGACCCACCAGATTTTCGATTCTCGGCTGGTTCCACGGTCCAAATTACAATCGTCATAACGATTTTTATGTTTTCAATCCTAGTGGAGAAATCATGGCCCTTGCAAATGTCGCGCGTGTGACCCTTCCAGATCGCAAAATTCTCTATTTCCAGTTTGGCAAAGTTCACGTCGGAGAATAATTTTACTTCTTTAATTGCCACGTACGGAAAGTTTGAGGATCGTGATTTGCAGGTAGTAATTACGCTCTCGTGACTAGCTGATAATCCTGAAATATACCAGTGTTTATTCTCATGGCACTTTAACACTAGAACTACCGAGTAATAAATACAACTGATGAATATTGCTTTGTAATGATGACAAGACTACATCTATTCAAACCTAATACCATCTTTATTCTAACATGTGCTTCAATGAGAAAGTTCATTTAAAAAATTCTGATGAAAACATTTTTATGATTTCAGTAATTGTGAAAGAAAAATTCGGTAGTTCTAGTGTTAACCCTTTGCATTCCGCTGTCCCCTCTCATGGGACATTAAAGTTTATTAGCGATTACGGGGAATTAATTTATTCCAGCGCAACTTTAAATAAAATATTGATTTTTTTGCAAATATATATTCCTCGATGTCAACCAATTCATATACAGTCGAGTCGGAAAGTAAGTTAACGACTGGTGTATGCAGGCAAATGAATATGACATGTCTTTAATCTTTAATAATGATAATACATGTTTTACTAACATATTTGTTTATTTCCTTACGCCTCCTAAATAAAAACAATACAATTCAATTCAATTCTTTATTGATTCCCCTCAGGGTTACAATCCATTTCCTAATCTCCCGCTACGCTTACCACTACCTTAACCTAGCTTACATCTAACTTAACAGCATTATACCACGAGAGAGAGAGACACGCTTCCTTAACTTAACTTCGCTTACAAAATATATACAAAATTAACGCAATTATACACATAACAAAACCAAAATAAAATCACATATTATAAAGTAACATAAGAAAACATGAAATAAAGTACTATGCAATTCAATATACGTAAAATAAATAAAATAAACTAAAAGCTAAAAATGAAAATAAAATAAACTCCAATAAAACAAAACAAAACAAAATTGCCCAGCGATCCGGCATCTGATGGCAAAAACAATACAATAACTTGATTTTATTCATCATATTCATTGCCTACATATCACCAAATGTAAACTTACTTTCCGATTCGACTGTAAGTCCAATATCATTATAATACGTTACTTGGTTCGAAAATTATACTAAATAATACGAGGATTTGTAAATTTCTGCCAGAATGGTTCGGAGTGCAAAGGGTTAAACTGCGAACCGAATAAGCAGACTTCATTTATCCCAGATTTCACCTAGTCCCGAGCCTAATTTAGCCAGAATTTTTCGTGATTCTCGTTCCAAGTAGCAACAACGAGGTTTGAAAATCGTTCTAACGAACTGTGTCTGTTTATGTTACAGGTAGGTCGAAATGGGGTGAAGCTTTAAAGAAGTTGAACAAAAAGAGATACAAATTTCTTGGATGGATGTGTGTGAAGAAAACGGGCGCTTCGGAAAACAAGGTAAACGCAATTTGCGAGATATATCGATGGTCTCTGGAAGATTCATGTGCGCGAAGTAACAGCCTGGCTGCGCGAGTGTCGCGCGCGTTTCGAACGACCGGTGAAAGATTATTCGACTCTTGTCGATCTGTGTCGGTCTTGATTCCGTCCGGCGAACAAGCGGACGCGTGTGTTTTTTATTCGGGACATCGTCGATGATAAACTGCGGGGGACGACAGCGGAACGGCCGATCCCATTTTTCAGAACGAAAAAAATACATCGGAAGCGCGCGTCGTTAACGCCGGGAATCGATGACATCGTAGCAACTTTATTTTTCCACTTAGCGCGCCGTGCATCACTGTCCCGGATAAATACAAGGTGTTTGGTAACTGGATGAACCCTGCTTCTGCAAGAATATGATTTTTTGTTTGTTTCCTAGCTTGTTTCCTTAAGCTGTGGGAAAGTGTCGTTTACACGTTCGTTATAAAATGTTTATGCGTTCTCCATGACATTGGAAAGCGCCAATCACAGTTTGTTGATGTCGTAAAGTCATCACTAGGGCCGGAAGGAGAAGAAAGGCGTGTTATTGTTGTATTGATTTACAAGGTCCATCATTTGGTTCGGCTTAGGTGTTTCGGCTGGTTCGAACAAAAGGTTTCGAGTTGACTGTTGATTGTGTAAACAGAGAAATAAAAGAAAGAATTTTCGCTCGGAGACGCACAATGGTCCCAAAGCCCGAAAACGAGGCCAAAAAAAAAAATTGAACTTTCAGGTAGGTAAGTTTTAAGCATGGGGTTGGTTACTCGCCCCCCTCGCTCCCCCTTGGTTGGGGTTGGGGAGTGTTTCTAAGTGGGGGTAAAAAGGAAAATCATACCTGATCAACAGTCACGGCTCGAACTTCGAGTTGATTAGATCGTGCCTTTTTAAGCTTGTCAAGTGTAAGTGAATTTTAAGTGTACAGTATTATTATAAGTGTACAGTGTTATTATAAGTGTACAGTATTGTTATAAATGTACAGTGTTATTATAAGTGTACAGTATTAATTGTGTTGAAACGAATCGATTTTAATTGTGGATTATGGATCCACTACGTATTTATGGATCCACTACTATGGATTCTACTACGTAGTATTATCTTGCAATTCTAAACAAATTGGATGCTGTTTGTGGGGGTAAGTTGCTTAGTTTTTAGTGCCAAATGTTTATTGTGAAGGCATAAATTAAAAAAATGTAGAGTAAAAGTTGAAAGTTGGAGCTTCTACTACGTAGTATTATCTTGCAATTCTAAAAAAATTGGATGCTGTTTGTGGGGGTAAGTTGCTTAGTTTTTTAGTGCCAAATGTTTATTGTTGAGGCATAAATTTTTAAAATGTAGAGTAAAAGTTGAAAGTTGGAGCTTCTACTACGTAGTATTATCTTGCAATTCTAAAAAAATTGGATGCTGTTTGTGGGGGTAAGTTGCTTAGTTTTTAGTGCCAAATGTTTATTGTTAAGGCATAAATATTAAAAATGTAGAGTAAAAGTTGAAAGTTGGAGCTTCTACTACATAGTATTATCTTGCAATTCTAAAAAAATTGGATGCTGTTTGTGGGGGTAAGTTGCTTAGTTTTTAGTGCCAAATGTTTATTGTTAAGGCATAAATATTAAAAATGTAGAGTAAAAGTTGAAAGTTGGAGCTTCTACTACGTAGTATTATCTTGCAATTCTAAAAAAATTGGCTGCACCCAGCTGCATCTTTGGTCGTAACATTGTTTTTTGTAACGCATAGTAGGTATTTTATGGGCTTTCCTTGCATTTATTGTCAAACTGTGAGATATGTAGTAAGTCTTTCTGCAAAATTTAAAAATTTATTTCATGTAGAATCACTCCCTTTTCGCTTGTGTCACCAGTTACCAAACACACCCTGTATTTTTCTTACGATAATCCACTTACACCAAAGTGCACGAGAATCGCGCGTGCAGTTTGGTTTGAAAATTTGCACGACGCGAAGAAGTACTTTCGAAGAATTTAAACGTCCGCCCCGTATCGGATTAACGCGAATCTTTTTTGCTCCGTTTAAAGTTTCGCGATTGTGGAAGAAGTGAGAAATTTTTTCATTCAGCTGGGAAAAACCCTCTTTTGTGAGGCTTGACGCTGCTCGCTCGGCCCGGTAAATGTTTCAACGTTGGCGGAAAGCAGTGACTAACGAGATTCGCGGGGAAAACTGGTATCCGGTAAAAGGTCGGCGCGTAATTATTTTCTGCAAACGGCCGAGAACGTAAATCCGACGTGGAGGGCCAGGAGGATGGGAAGGGAGCAGCAGGGCGTGATCGAAACCCGAGTTGCTCCACAGGTGGCGAGACGCACGCGATCGTAAATTTGGGAAAATAAAAAATTCAACGTATCGCGTCGAGAGGCGAGACCGATGAAAATTCTTTTCACTATCTCCGTTCGAACGGTGCGCGCGCGCCATCGAATATTCAGAAAAATTGGTTCCGACTCGATAAAACTATCTTCCTATTGGTTTTATCGGCGAATTGTCGATTCAAATATTACGTTTTTTTTTTCCCCCACCCCCGGCTACGAAATGTGTGCGCTGCGGACCCGCGGACTAAGCATTGTGTTCTGGTCCGTAAACAGTCGTGTTTGTACTCTTCGCTCGAAACGTGGACGGTACACTCGGCTACAATCAGATTTATTCGATACTAATCGATTTAAACTTGCACCGTAAAACGTCCGAGCTCGTTCGAGAAACATACAAGCGTATTGCTTCTAGATTTGTTTTATTATATCGCAACCGGGCTTTTTGCAGACTGTAGAATTTCGACTTTTTTAAATATATATTTTGTGACAATTTATCTGTCGATCGTTCCGCATTGTCGCTCGTATTTTTCAAAAATTTTTCGACATCCTCTAATCCAGTCAGTTTTGTAATTGTATATATTATCCACCGACGTTTTAACAATCATTAGAAATATTATAGAAAAATTCTTCGGCTCCCTTTAGACTTTTCCTCTTAACAATTTTTAGAAATGCTTCACTATGATTTTTTAGCGTTTCTTTTAATTCTGAGATTATCATTTGAAAGAAGGATCTCGAAGCTTTTTGGAGTAGAATAGTCACTCGGAAGCTTATCGATAGGCACCCCAAAAACGCAACAGTTACCAGAATCGTTTCTCTACTCGCACAGAAAGCGAAGAGGAACATGGTAAACGATAAAAGACGATTGTTCGGTCGTCGAAAACGAGTCGCGACGCTTGTAAATATCGCGGCTGTAAATATTAATATGGGGATAGGAGGATGATAGGCCGGCGAGGGTCGGGATCGAAGATCGATAATCTCGGCTGGCATTGAAATAAATGGGACAACGCGCGGGAGCGTCAGCTTTTGAAAGTTTGCGGCTGGAATTGGCCGAGGCCGGTGGCACGAGTAGCGGTTTAATGGAGCGCGCGATGAATATGGAATTCCCGATGAATTGGCTCGTCTCCAGAAAGCAGTTTGCCCTTCGATCGCCCCGGCCGGTAGTTAATTAAACCGCTTTTAATTATCCAAAGCGTCACGCGAGTATCGTCGCGGTCCGCCCGCGCGCTTACACTTACGAGCGTTATAAACCACGCGACGAGAACCGGCGAAGCCGAAGCTTTCACCCGGTTTTAAATCGTCGCGTCCGATAAACGGGCCTCGTTCAAACATATTCGATCGACCGGAAAGGAACAAGAAAGAAAGAAACGGAAAGAGGAGAAAACTGTCAGAGAGGGGGGAAAAAGGGTATTCAATTAAACGTTCCCGATCCGATAACGCGTTTGCCTTTCGTTACACCGCCTTTGTGTACACGTCTTATCGCGGCCGGGCCACAATACTCATTGAAAACGTTGCTTTTCCAACGTGCTCGGCGTATCCGAGCGGATTCCCGCGAATAACCGCCCCACCCAGCCGGAAAATCGCGAAATCGGCCAGGCGGATCCAGCAGGACGTTCCGGGATCCAGCTGAGGCGACGTTCTGCTAAAAAAATCGGCTTCGAGACAATCTGGGCAGGTTCCACGAATTTTGTAACGTTTATCGTACAGATTCAGATTTAACTTTCCAATTTTTTATTTGTTACGTATTGAAATACGTACAAAATACAAAATAAAAGTGGAAACCCTAAATTTATTGGGATGCTTGGTGAAGGAAATTTGTTCCACTATTATTCACAACTGAATTTTCATAGTTTCAATAATTATAAAATATAAAACCCGTCGTTTTGACCGTGTTTGGTTTAGCGTTCAATCTTCTCAGAATTTTTCCACCAATATTCATCATATCTCCTGTTATCATTGTACTATTAAACCAATTTTCAGCACTGTCCCTATCAATATTCTCTTCAAAGAAACATCTTCTTAACACTAGATTGCCTAAGCAAGTCATTTTGACTGCTTTTGAATTTCATTTTTTTATTGCTAATACTTATTAATAACTTGTTATATGACTGTAAGTGATATAAAATATATTAAAAATTACTGTTAAACAAATTTCTTTGCGCATTAGTTATTTTTTCACAATGCAGTCATTTTGACTGCTTTCAGGCAATATAGGCATATACTAAGCTCCCGTCTTTCTAGTGTTAATCGTGTCAAAAATAAGAACAGTGGAGAAAGGCTTCGAAAAATGTCTGAGCTAGAAAGTAAAATGGAGCAAAAAATTGTTTAACGAAGTAACGTGATCGAATTTGCGATCTAGCAACGACCTGTCGGAAGTAAAACGCTGCAAGATCGAGCTTCGACCGAATCGCGTGTCCGGTGTGTACTACCTCGCTGTAAAATCGATCGATAGGGGGATCGATAGCGCGACACAGCGAATTTCCGGGCAACGCAACTGGTTCCAGATTCGCGAGTGGCCCGCCCGTTAATTGACTTTCGTCCGGAACCGAATTGCGGCGCCGGGGTTCGATGGCTTGCAGCCTTACACTGATAAATTAATAAACGGGAACAGTTTTACCGCGGACCGCCTCGTGGAAAACGCGGTCTCCGGGCTTAATAGCTAGGGCTCGGGCGTGTCCGAATTTCTGCTCCTCGTTCCCCGTTGTGCAAGTGCAACACGCCGCTCGATGCACCGGTTTCAAAGAATTTATAATAAGCGGACGTTTAATTCTGGCCGGATGAATTACACGAGCACGATTCGTTTTCGCCTCGCCGGGGATAAACGTGGATGTGAAAATTAATGGAATTGAAGAATTAATCCCAATTTTTTTTTCTATTCTTTTATTATTGTTCCCCTCAGGGTTACAATCCTCGCTATAGGTTCACACCTAACCTATGCCCACGCTCACCATCCCACAACACCACCGGACGAGCCACCACTCGCCGTACGAATTAATCCCAATTAATGGGGTTAATTTAAAAGGGGGTGATTCTACATGAACGAATAAGTCGAAAATGTAGAATAAAATTTATTCATCCGAAGTTTCGTTATCGAGAAAATCGAGTTTGAAATGCAGCATGCTATTCGATACGAATTGTCTGACGCAACTGTCTGATCATGACCAACCAAATCTACTTCCTGCATATACCAAAGCACACAAACCTGACTGATCTTCAAAGTCGATTTTCTCGAAAACAAAGCCTCAAACGAAAAATGTTTATTCTATATTTTCGACTTATTGTTTCATGTAGAATCACCCCGTTTTTGAAAACTTTATTTTCGGTGTCTTTTCGCCGTAGCACGTCATCGGGAAGTGGCTTTATGGAGTGGATCTGTTTCGGTAAGCGATAAAGCTAAACGAACTAATAAAAAGTGTCCGATCGCGTTCGCGCTGTCCACGCTTTCGGACGGAAAATAACAGATTTTCAGTATCGAACAGCGAATTGATACTATCGCGTGTCGTTCCACTGTGAAAGACTACTCTATTCGTGTTCCGGATCATAGGTCGCCAACCGGAGATTTTAATAGGTTATTTGAAAAGCCTGACCGTGAAAGCCCGGAATCCTCCGGTGATGTTTATCGCGGTTTTAAAAACTCCAGCCCGCGTTGAATTTCGATCCTAATCTGTTATGTCCGATCGGCGAGCGCGCGGGGACAGCATCGATGATCGGACACGGCGTAATGATTCTCCGAACAAGCGGGTATAATGGGGAACGATTAGATCACGAGTTTGTGAAACTCGGCGTTCGGTCGTGTCGAAAATCGGCGCAACGGTTTCGGGCCGGGCCGGGTGCGGGCCGGGTCGAGCGACTCGCCTATAAATAAGTTAAATTAACTGGAGTATCGGCCGCGCAGCCCCCGACGTAATAGTTAGGTGCGATTTCGGGCTTAATTCGATCTGTACGGTTTTCCATCATGGTCGGTGTCCCAGAAACCAAGCAAACTGCAAACACCGGCAAGGTTGGCGGACCAATTAGTTCCGACCTTCGCAGCGTCTCGAAACGAACCAGCCCGTTTACAAACGCTTCCTGTTTGCCCCGACTGAAATTTCCCGAAACCGAGAGACCTCGCCTTTCCACCGTTTGCGCCGGAACGCGCGGAAACATTTGCAGTTCGTGGATCATTAAGCTCTCGCCTGCAATTAATAGCGCACGCACCCAGACCTTCGACTCTCCGTGCCCGACAGAGATTCAATTTTCCGTTTCGTCACGAACTTCTGCATATTTCATGCAAACACTGCGATTCTCTCTTCTTTCACCACCCTTCTACCCTTCTTTCACCTTTGTAATTAAACTTTTAATTATCCACCGACGATCGAGCCGTTCGAATCAAAGCACTTTTCTCAACTTTTCTCGTATCCGTTTCTTTCAAATACTCTCTGCTTTTCTATTGTTGCTACATCGCATAAAACTATTCCTAGACAAAGAAGAATGCTTTGAGGGTTTTAAGATAATCTAAAGAAAATCTCATCATCAAACTCTCATCGCATAAAACTATTTTACTAGAAAAAGAATGCTTTTATTTTCAAATCAGGATCTCCGGCAGTCGTCTACTATGTCATGAATAGACTGCGCACCTTTATGCAAAATAAAATTTGTATACATCAGTTGCAATGTACAGGAGCTAAGTAAAAATTTATTGTCCTCATGAATAATTTCTATATGTTACAAATAGTACCTCGACACTGTTGAACTGTTTTAATCTTTCCACTGTGTTTTGAATTACACCCACTCGTTTCACGTGCATAAAATCCGCAGTCCAGTCATGAATTTAATAAAGTTACGTAGACAATCATTAGGAATCAGTGCTGCCCGTTAGGAATTTGTGTCACGTAGCCGACGGAATCGTAGTCGTAAAGATCGGTGCGCGTAACGTAGGTGGTAGACAGGATCGCGTTCCGGATAGATCCCGTCGTCGTGGTAGGATCGATGGAGCGTTTCCCGTCAACAATTTTATCCCGGCGTTCGCGGCATATTTATACCCCCTTACAAGTTTAATACAAATCGTACGGGCGGGGATCTTTATTTTACGCGCGTAGACGGTAGACGGTGCCGATTAACTCGATACACCCTCTCGGCTCGGCTCGGCTCGGCGGCGCTCGTAAAAGTTTGTCGACGGCTGAGAGTGCGCGAGAGTGCACGGGTATTTGCAATATCCCGTGTAGAAGCGTGTCATCCGTGTCGGCGTCAAAGTGGCTTCATCGATCTTACACACAGCCTCTTACCACCTCCTCGAAGCCTGAACGAGCGTGCCCGACGCCGAACTGCTTATAGAAGCCGTCTGCTGGCCTCTCTCTCTCTCTCTCTCTCTCTCTCTCTCTCTCTCTCTTTCTCTCTGTGCTCCTATTTGCTCGGCCGAGTCAGCGATTTTATCGGATAATCTCTTCCATCGAACTGGACGGGCCTCTTCTTTTCGCAACCTCCCCTCCCGAAGAGCTGACGGAGAGACCGCGGATTATACGGACGATGAAATTTCTGTATAAATTTTCCATCCCCCCCCCCCCCCCGTAAGCCCTGTTTTCTCCCGGCGAAGACTCCGCTTCGCACTTCGTTTAATTGTTTATTTGGCGCCCGGCGACTTATTGGCTAATCTCCCACGGCGAGCCGAACCACTCTTTCACGACGAACCGATGGGAAAGGATTATCGGACGGCTGTATAAGTTTTTCATTTGCCTCCGTCGTTAAGAGATCCGCGGCTATTCGCTTCTTTCTGCGATCGACTTAGCAGAGTTCGCTTCTCCTTTGTCGAGTCTTTCTTCTCTGGCGTCTCCGAGTCATTCGAGACGCCAAGAAAGGTATTCCTGTTATTTTCTATCGCTTTGAACATTTTTCCATTTCCTTATCCCTTTAGTCCACCAGCGAAAAGAATACCTGCATCTGCATACGACTCAATCTTTAACGTACGCGTGCGTTGTATGCAGTGTAACCCTTGTGCTCGGTACTGGACTGCGGATTTTATGCATTTATGGCTGTCATTTAAAAACTGGAGGAAGATTAATGGAATTCGAAATGATTAAAATTGTTAGAGGGAGAAAAATATTGCCAAGTGGCAATAGTTTCTTGCTATATTTATTTTACTATGCATATATTTTGTAGTTTTCTTATATTTTCTCTTATGCAAATTCTGAGATTTAGAGGTTACTCGAACAAAATCAGAATTAGGAAATACGCCTCCGTCAGCTAAAATAATGCAGAAAAATATTTCCAAGTGGCCATAGTTTCTCGCTATATTCATTTTGCTATATCTATTTTACTATGCATATATTTTATAGTCTTTTATATTTTTCTTTATGCAAATTCTCTTCTTTACGGGTTACTCGAGAAACATCAGAATTAGAAAATTAGCTTTTGTCGGCCAAAATAATGCAGAAAAACATTGCTAAGTGGCTATAGTTTCTTGCTATATTTATTTTGTTATATTCATTTTACTATGCATATATTTGATAGTTTTCTTATATTTTTCTTTATGCAAATGTTCAGTTTTATAGGTTACTCGAGAGAAATCAGAATACGTTTAACACTACTCGTTGATGTATAGATTCCCTTGTATTTTCCAAACCGGCGCTGCGAGAAATCAAGAATTTATTTATGTTGGAGAAACATTTCGTTTCGTGAAATGAGGAAAGAAGATCGTCGGTAAAAGTTTTCAATTGCCGTCCCGGTAAACAGTTTTGCGGGCGAGCACTATTTTCGCAACTGCCTCGATTGTTCATTTCGAGCGGCCCGTGCGCCGCGTGTATAATTGTTCGTCGGTTCGACTGCAATTACATCGCAAACACAATATTTACGTATTATAATTCGCGACACAGAGTAATTTTACACCGTCGGCCGCGGCGTATTGACAGCGTTCCGTCGACGTTAAATTACACCTGACTCTTTGTGACCGAGTAATAAGCCGTCAACGTTGTTCGTCGCGCCGGCGTTCATTAAACATAGTTAACAGTGTTTTACGCGAAACGCGGCACGTCGATGAATTAAATTCGGTTGAAAATAATTACGCGGCCCGGCTCTCGGTAGGCAGAAGTTGCCGTATAAATACTGTTAAAATTGGATGCGTTGCTGACACTGATCAATAATTTATCGTCAAATAATTACGTTTCCAGCGGATCGCCTGGCCCGGACGTGCCGGGGCAAAAAGAAAGAATTAATTCGCCAGCTGCAAATTAATTAACTGCTGAAAACATAGTCCGATTGGGATCATTATCCGCGAGAGGTATCTATGTACAGTCTAGTCGGAAAGTAAGTTAACGATCGGTGTAAAATCATTGGCAAATGAACATGGACGATATATACATATTTTACTAACATATTCGTTTATCTACTTGCACCATCTAGATAAAAATAATTTCACTTCATTCGTGTCTTATTCGTTCGTTTACGTATCAGAAATCGTTGACTTGCTTTCCGACTGGACTGTAGCTTCGACCCCTTTCATCCCCCATCCCATCAAAATGAATGGCTAAATTTTGGTAATCAATTAATTGGATTGTCCGACGCCAGCTAGCTGAATCGTGAACTTCTCAATTATTTAGAGCATAGAGTTATAGCTGTACAATAGCAACCTGTGGATTCGTAAAAGTTAATCATACATTTATATTGTTATCACGAGGAATCTTTTAGTGAACGACGAAGTACTTTTCTTATTTTAACTTTCATAAAATTCTCGACCACGAGAGTTTCTTGAGGAAATCACTTGTACTAGTTTTAAGAGCGTAAGAAAATATTATGAGACCGACAAGATATCGTTTATGAACCCTGATAATCACTGGAACGGTAATTTAGATTGCTGAACGGAGTTGGTTCATCTTCGTAACAAGGGTGACTAGCCTAACCGTACCGGGTGGGGGTGGAGGCGTGGTTTCGTTGGTCCCGCCTGAGGTATACTACTTTTTTACAAGCTTGGAAACGCAGCGGGGATGACTAGAGACAATTATCGAGGCAAAGAGAACCGTATAACCAGTTTACGCACTATTACAGACTTCATTCGCGCCGATCATCGCGGAAACTTCGCTTCACGCGTATCAATTAACTTTTATAGACACTTCGGTCTATACTGTCTTTAGCTCGACATAAATTCTCATGAATTCCGTCGCGCTCGACGACAACTAACTCGACAGTCTCCCGTTGAAACTTCAATTAACGCTCGCGTCCCGGAATTTCCATGTGCCGGGGAAAGTTCCGAGGATCAAAACCGCTGATCGAATTCGCCGGGCTATTTCATACCCTTTCTTTTTTTCTCTCTCTCTCTCTCTTTCTCTTTTTCCTTTTTCCGTTTGCAAGCTCGACACAGGGACGGCGGTAGCGTGTACGTCTGGCAGGGAGCGAGGAGTATTATAAGGCGAGAATGCGAATCACAGGGAAGTGGAATCACGTGGAAAATCGCGCGGTGACATTGCTGCAGCAATTCCATTATCGTCGGCTCGTCAATTCGATGCGCCGTCTCTTCCCGTTCCGCTTGCAGTCCGCCGCGGTCTCGTGAATTTTATGAATAGCCAATAAATAACCCCCGCTAATCGAAACGTAATCAACGGGGTCGGCATTCTCTTTTTCCTGTGTGTCTCTGTGTCTGTGTGTGTTTTTTATTTTTATTTTCAACGTCTCCGCGGCCGTTGCCTCGCGGCTCGTCTTCCGCCTCGTTGCACCGTATTAACGGAATTATTTTATGGGCGTTATTTCGAGCGAAGGGCGAGGGTCGGCTCGAAACCGATCGGCGTTATAGGATTTTCTGACGGGGACTCGTGATGAGAACGATTCAAGTGTAATTTTGTTGTTTTAACGAGCCCTTTTCTGTCGATCCCCGTTTCGAAACAGCTGCGATTATTTATTCGTATCTCAATAGGTTTAATGACGCGTGCGATACGTGCCTCGTGAAAGCGCGTCCACCAAAGTCCAGGGCTTTTAAAGTTTACTCGGGTAAAAATGATATTTGTAACTTTTCTAAAGCTGAACATCCCTTATCCGTACTTTTTCCGATGACATATCATTTTTAGACTTTCCTCGATTAAGCTAGAGCGTTCTTGCAGCACTCTTTTCTGGTCAAAAATTGTAACAAACAGATCATAGAATTACAGTAAAACCTGTTTTTGTGCGGTGGATAGGGACCGCATAAAAGAAATCGTACAAAAAAATATTCGAAAATTTTATAAATTCTTACATGTAATAAACAACTTTGTACGATATACTACCTAAAATTTTTTTTATGCGGTGGATAGGGACCGCATAAAAAAAGTCGGACTTAGAAAATACATCAATGATTTATGAAATAGAGGAGAGAATGCTTTCAATTAAATGAAATAATTAAATTAGACATAAAGAAATTGTAAAAATATTAAAAAAAAAAAAAGAAGAGTAAAAATATTAAGTCCAGATACATCGTTGTCAAGGAGACCACGTAATCAGAGTTCGTCCACAACATGTATATGTACATTGATAGGAAACATTAAACTGGTGCTAACGCCGCTAACAAGGGAACATATTCAAGTGCGAATTTCCGATTTTGATGAAACTTATGTGACATATAGTTCTTTGAAAAATATTTGACACGTATTTTTTTTTATCGGCAACCATCCACTTTGAAGGGGTGAAAACAGCCCTCAAAGTTGGGGGTCAAAACCATATTTTTTTTAAATATCTCGGAAACTAGAGGTCGAAAAAATTTGAATTTTTTTTTAAATTGTGTGTTTTTCAATGAGAAATGTAGTCGCGCAAGAAAATTTTAACAAAAGTTTTTTGTTTAAACAATATATTAAAAATTTGATTTTTTTTTTTGCAGTTTCTCTTATTTATTGTTAGTTCATTTTAATGTAAATTTGGGTGTGTGATCTTTGATCAAAATTAGGGTTTACATGTTTCAGGATTTTTTTTTTTTGCCATTTAACAATAATTATGCATTATGGAAGATAGTCTTGCATCTGCCGTGCGTAGGAAGGAATTGTGGCTTGTTTTATCGAAATATAAGCATTTAGTATAAACGTGTATAGTATTTTAAACAATACCACTGGGTACAAAAATATGGTTTTGACCCCCAACTTTGAGGGCTGTTTTCACCCCTTCAAAGTGGATGGGTGCCGATAAAAAAAAATACGTGTCAAATATTTTTCAAAGAACTATATGTCACATGAGTTTCATCAAAATCGGAAATTCGCACTTGAATATGTTCCCTTGTAAGATGCATATACCGCATAAAAATAAATCGCACGAAAAAAATTGCACAAAAATAAAATCGCACAAAAATAAAATCGCACAAAACCAATCGCACAAAAACAAAATCGCATAAAAAAGGACCGCACAAAAACAGGTTTTACTGTATATAGAGAAAACACAAAGAACATTAAGGATTTAACCCTTAGCACTCGAATGGCAACTGTAAGGCGCCACTAGGAATTGCTGTATTATTATTCAAGATATTTTTTACACTATTAAATTTGTTTACATTTAATAAATTACTGATCATTTCAGTATTGTACGAGTAAATTGCACCGTTTTCGTATGTACGAAACGAAATGTATAGAAGGGAAATATTCTAGGTTGGAAGAAATGTTTAGAGTTAAAATAGCTTCGAGTGCAAAGGGTCAAAATTCAGTGGGATTTGGGGTAAAGTAAAACAAAGGGGGAGAGGGGTCCAAGTAATTGGCCGAGTCATATTTTTGCCGGCGAGGATGGACGCCGGAAGGGAAACTTGCGCGGCAGTTTTCGCAGGCGAAGTTCTCGCGAATTCCAGCGTTCGACTTTTTCGTCGCCGGGAAGGAGAAGGAAGGATGATCCCACGGTTCATCCTTTCCACTTCGCGTAACCTGTCGGGGACCCCGTTTCGTGCCTCTCACCGACAGATTCACGTACAACTTTTATTGCCCCGCCGAATTTATGAGGTGTTTGGCTTGCCCCCGGAAACTCGCGGGAAGTATAAATTCGTTCCGCGCAGGGCCGAGATTTCTGTCTCGAGTTTTATTCGCGGAAATTTATCTCGCCCGGGAATCGGCTGCACCTTGCCGAAAACATCGCAACCCTTTAATGGGGTAAACGAATAAATGAATAAATGGAATACAAAATTGTGAAGACATTAGAACATCTTAAAGATTTTATGACGTTACTTTGGACTAGATCTATTTATCTATCATAGTTTATGAAACTTTCTCAGTCAACGGTAAAAAAAGTTCTTGTGGTTCTTTTAAATTTCCAGAAGCTAAAGATGAAAGGGAAAGATTGCAGAAAATAGTTTTTCGTCGAACAGTGGGAGGATAATAAGTAGGCCTGAGGCTCGAGATACTTGGAACTGAAAAAGAGAAAAATGTGAAACGATAAATTTCCAAGTTGACGACCGAAAACGAAAGACAAGAGGTTGCGCGAGATCAGTTCGAAAAATGATTTCCTTCTGCACGGGTTTGAAGTGGGTGGCCCGAAGCGATCCGGTGGAAACAGTAATTTCTTAAATCCCTCGTTTTACCTGGCCGCGGCGGTCCCGGGCCCCCTATAATTTCGCTCTATTCGTCTCCCTATAATTGTGCAACTAAGCATCGTGCGCGCGCGCGCGAGCGAGCGACCGCCCGTGCAAGACCGTATAAAACTCGGGGCCAACGTGATTCGGCCGAATCGCATGCAAATCGCCTGGCATAAAGCTGATTTACGCGACGGCCGAGTCCGAGTCCCGGCCTGGATCGAACGTAAAACGCATGGTGAAATAAAATCGCGACGGTAACGGCGAAACGCACTCACCAATTAGCCGAACGAATAATCGGTTTCCGCGGATTCGGCCCGGTCTCGGCCGCTGTAAAATTCAATTAAAGAAAGGGCTTCCTTAAATGCTCTTAGATCAAAGTTGAGCTCGTTGGAACTTCGAGGAATTCTTTAATAGAGTCGCCGAGATCGTCGGGATTCATTAGCTCGCTGGAAATGGCAAGTTTTTGCTAATACAACAGTCTTTCCGCCTAATCCCCCTCCGCACCCCGGCCATTTGTAAAGTGAATTAAGACGGTTAGTTGAAAAGCCTCTGTCCTAAGCTGTTGCGCTCGTAAAAATGCGAGAGCGGAATGTGGAAACTTCTGCAGTGAAATATTTAATAATCGGAATCAGAAACACTGGACACGGAGAACCGTATTAAAAGATGCCCGAAGAGAAAAATATTCTAAAGAAAATAATCAGGACAGGGAGAGCTGAACGTGGAGAACAGTGTTAACCCTTAGCACTCGAGTGGTGACTCTGAAGCACCACTAGAAATTGTTGTGGCATTATTTCAAAGAAATTACACAAAAAATATTACAAAATATTTGGTACATTACAAAATTTATATTTAATAGATTACTAAACGTTTAAATGTTATATGTGGAAATCGGATCAGTTTCGTATGAATAAAATAGTCTAAGACGGAAAAAAATATTTCGTTTTAGAATGAAAAAAGCGCCGAGTGCAAAGGGTTAAAAGATGGTGAACATCTTAATCTACCAGGGAATTGTTAAAATCGTCAGCACCGCGTGACCAGATACAATAGAATTATGCATCTTCTGCAAAGCAATCGGAAAAAGGGGATGTATATTCAAACAAACGTTCTACTAAATAAAGTTCACGACTTTGTAGAAACGGAACGTCTTGCATTTGAATACAGGGTGTTCCAAAAATGTTGTATTTTCTTGGAAGCGGTCATGTAAATATTGAACGCGTGCGAATATTTAGCAGTCATGTAAATAGAAAACGGGTGCAGCTATTGTCGCTGGATTTCGAGGATCGAACAGCTGTTTCCGAAGGATCAACGGGTGTTGAGCCGGGCGCCGAGACGAGAAAACCGCGACAAACGCCGCTTGAATATTCACGTGTAATCTTGCTGTGCAGAAATTGTCCGCGGACAACCGCGATAAAGAGTATTCAATAATGCAGGTAAACCGGTAGAACCTCTCCGCGGGGCTCGAACGGTTGACTCCGTTTATAGAAGCTCCTCGAAGCTGGGGACCACGAGGTCGAGGGAACCGGAACGACCAAGGGTAACCTGCGATCGATGTCGCGTTAACTCCCGTTACCGTTCCCAGACAAACTTTCCCAATGTTCCGCGGTGCGGCCGTGGAAACATTTCGCCAGGATCGACGATCCAATCCAGCGACGAGTTTTTCTTTTAATCACGTCGATAACAGAGCCGGCCTTGCCGCGGAAGTTGGGCAACCTCGAGAAATTATGAAACTTTCGACGCGGGCAAAGCAACTCCTGATGCCCAGCCAATTCTCTGTTCATAGATTTCAATTATCGTCAAATTACTACAGGGTGTTTGGTAACTGGTGGTACAAGCGAAGAGGGAGTGATTCTACATGAAAGAATAAGTCGAAAATATAGAATAAACATTTTTCGTTTGAGGCTTTGTTTTCGAGAAAATCGACTTTGAAGATCTGTGTCAGGTTTGTGTGCTTTAGTATATGCAGCAAGTAGATTCGGTTGGTCATGATCAGACGCGCGTCAGACAATTCCTGTCGAATAGCATGCGTATTCGCTGCATTTCAAACTCGATTTTCTCGATAACGAAACTTCGGATGAACAAATTTTATTCTACATTTTCGACTTATTCTTTCATGTAGAATCACCCCCTTTCGCTTGTATCACCAATTACCAAACACCCTGTATATAGAAGGGAAATATTCTAGGCCGGAAGAAACGTTTCGTTTTGGAGTTAAAACAGCTTCAAGTGCAAAGGGTTATTCTATACACGTGTTTAACGATCACACAGAATTAAATATTAACACAGAACAAAGAAGGCAAACAATTTGTATCTGTGCTGAACCTAAACCGAAGACAAAAACGGTAAAGTGTCATTTTTAATGGAAAAGAAAGTTACTATGACTCGATTTTTCTAGAAAATTCAAGACTTATCAATTAGTGACGTTTTCCTTCATACTGCCTTATATGCATTCTGTTTCGCAGCGTCGGATCTCGTGCATAAACGCCGACAATGAACACCGGAACGCTTCTCCTGGTAATAAGAAAGCTTGAAAGCTCTCTGTAACAGCTTGCAAACGACGGGTTTGCAGTTCATCGATTCGTATCAGCTGATTCGACGTCCGTCGGCGCTTTGATCCGAATGCCTCGGCAAGTAGCTGGTTGCTAAATTACCGGAGGAGTCTTGGGCATGCATAATGACAACCCGGAAGCCTCTTTCGGCCGTGTCGCTCGAGTGTGGGTGCTCACGGACGTCCCCGGTGCCGTACGTACACACACGCAGGCCGGCTAATAATGTACCGAATAAGCGTTATATTACGTCGAGCACTTCGCCGGGGCGAACGTTTATTAATATTGGAAAATATCCATCTCGGCGATCGTGACGATCGAGGTTATCCATAAATTTCAACAACGGCGGAACTGCCTGATGCAAGCGCCGCCGCTTTCTACGACCGCCCTCGTTCGACGTATAAACCCGGAACGTTACGACGGCTCATACCGAAATATCCGATTTTCCCGCGCTTTCCTTCTGCCTCGGCAGCCCCAAGAAAATTAACTGCAGACTTATCCGGGGTTCCGTCTAATTTAACGACGCCGACGGCCGGGATTTTAAACGGGGCATTGAAAACTCCCCGAGATTGCCGGGGACCGTCGCAATTCGAGGCGTTTAGGGTCGTCCGACCGCCGAGCTGTTGCTATTGTTTTCCCTCAATCAGACTTTGTACGTATTTTCACAAGAATATGTTAACCCCTTGCCCGGCAATCTCGAGTCAGACTCGTGACGAAGATTCCGAACAGACTCTAATAAATATTATTAACTTCCTTTAGACCGAAATCAAAATTCTATTTTGTCGTAGTTGGTATACACTCCCGCTCATAAGTCCTAGGACAGTGATCATATTTGTATTCAACTCTGTACAAAATGAAATAATTGTTGAACGATGCGAACAAATTTTTCCTTGTTTAAAGGTTTACACGTCAATGAAAGGATACTGCTCTCATATATCAAAAATCTTACTAAGAAGTAAAAAAATATATTTTCTTTTTATCGAAGAATCCGTCATGTTTCTTTATTACAGTTTCCGTTATTCTTGGCATTCGCGTGATCAATTTTTTGATACTTTCTGTTGTTATATAATTCCATTATATCGTTCCAAAATATTCCATAAATGTGTTTTCGAAGCAGGGCAAAAGTTCTGTACCTGTTTTTGTCCAGTTCATCCCCTAATTTTTCTAAGAGGTTCAAATCTGCTGGTTGGTGTGGCTATTTCATAATTTTTAATGAATTATTACATTGAAGTTGTAAATACTGCTGTGAACATATGAGGATATTTATATTATGTAGTTAATACAGTTAAAGGCTCATAATCTATACGAAATACCAAAAATTGTACTAAAAACCAGAGGTGTCCTAAGACTTATGAGCGGCAGTGTATATCTTTCAGGGAAAACAGGCTTTTTTGTATTAAATTCTGAACGATGAAGAATTTCTCATTATAATCATAAAATAAATAGCAGTGCAAGGGGTTGAGGATCGAAAATCGGATAAGATTTCCCGCAGGTTTGAATGGACTGCAAAAGTGAGCTTCACGTTTTCTTTTTGAACATTATGGAGCTGCATAAGGATCGCGCAGATTAACGAGCGCATCGAACGGGACAAATTCTTCGACGGAACCGTCCGTGCGCGGCACCGTGGCAGAATTGTTAACGTCCGCGATAAAACAGATTGGCTCTATTCGAGCCGCGTGCCAGCTCTCGTGAATCTATATTTTCCACCCCCGAGCTCCCCCGACGGATCTCTCTGTTCGAGCAAGCGAAAAGCTAGGAGGGTGGAGGGAAGGACATCCCCGGAATCCGGGGTTGATTTTCCGTGCTTCCTGAAAAGAAACGGGCTACGTACACGGAAAAGGGGAAAGTTCCAACTTCTGCTTCCGTCGGAGACATCCGAACCCCGAGGCACTGTAAACCTGATATACGAGGGCGCCCGAAGCCTTTTAACGTTTCACGTAAACACGTCTCGTCCCCGTTAATTGGCCCGATTAATTACGTATGTCCTAGCAGCACTAGACGCTTCATTATTTCTCGGGGAGTTTAACGTGTCGACTCAAACGAGACGTGCAACTTTCATGTCGACGACTCGTCGCTCCGTCCGACAATCGCCGCTACAAATTATGGTCCTTCGTGTCTGACCGCTGACGGCTCTTTCTACTTATCCTAACATTTGCGAGCTGAAGACCTTGCGGAATCTTTGACACAGTTTCACGAGCTTTTCATTTTATCTTAGCCCTGGTAGAAGATATTCGTTAATCCTTAAGTGGTACGATGTTTAATTAGTAGACAGCGGATCTTTATGCATTTATAATAAAATTGAGTAGATAAAATTGTTCGAAAATTTAAAAAATTCTAAACGTCAATATACTATTTTCTCGTCTACCAAAATTAGCAATTGAAGATATAACATTCTACTTAGTTTCTATTTCTTGTAATCGATGCAGACAATTTTTATTTTGCATACAGATCCGCAGTCTGTTAATTAGATTAGGAAGCACACCGGGACCTTTTAAAATTACAATTTTCCGAGATACTTTAAAGTATAGAATTTGCAAAAATTCTGTTGGGGTCACGAGAGATCGCAGGACACAATTGCAGGATTAATGGAAGAACCAGATTTGCAGTTTCAATTTTCGCGAGTGAAAGTGACAGACCTGATTAATAATTTCTGATTATTCGATTACCGTGACGGTGAAATCAATAAGGGACGCGAGCAAGACTAGAATGTTCGATTTTATTTTATAGGCTAAGAGGTCAGATTCTGTGTGCGAAAAGAGGAAAAGAATATCGTTCGGCGGCACATGCCAATGTCCTTCACACAGGAAGTGTTTCCCATGGAAACGGATCCAATCGCGAAGAATAATGTCCGGGGCAGCCCATTAACCAGACGGCCCACCTCCGCAGTATAATCTTGCGTACATAGGTGCGCACTTATTGTTTCTTCAATCGTCGTAGTTCGCACGGAATTACCTTTGCAGAGCCGTAAACGGCCGACTAATGAACGGGCCCGGTTACCGTGGCACGATCGTTCGCGCTCAAATTACAATCGGAACTCGCTCGAGGAAGAACCCGAACGATCCCGCTTCTCCACGACTTAATTCGAGAGTGATTTACGTCCCATAATAAAATACTCGTCCTATATACCTCTATTAAGCAGACATGCTCGGCTAACAATCCGAAAAACGGGTTACCTTAACCAATTTTTCCCGCGAGAAACTAATTACTAATTCCTATTTCTAATTCATTTTCTTAAAAGTACCTTTCTTAACCTGGGTTTACTATTTTACATTTCTTTATCAAAGTAACAAGAATCTATCCAAATTTCTAGCCATAACTCAGCACTAAATTATCGGTTTTCTATTTCACAATTATTGAAATTATAATAAAAGTTTTCATAGGAAACTAGGACTTCTTTATTCAACCCCTCGCCCTACAATGTCGAGTCAGACTCGTGATGAAGATATTGAATAGACTCTAACAGATATCCATGTTATTAATTTCCTTTAAAGCGAAATAAAATTCTATTTCGTTGTAGTTGATATATATATCCTTTGGAGAAAACATAGGCATACAATAAATATAAACTATCTTTTCTTTTCTATGAAATCCGGAATCATGAAGAATTTCTAATCGTTATAATCACAAAATAAATGCAAGGGGTTAAATGGCGTAATTTTTAACTTTTATCTATAGAGCGCCAGGCAAAATAATTGAGCAGTATTTTGCGATTGCAGTGATTAGAATTTCCTCGTAAGAAGATGACGGAAGTTTATATTCAATACTCAGTTTATAGACAATACATGTGTCGACAACAGAATTTTACTTCGATGTCCAAATAATTTACATGTTTAGCAGATTCTTTTTCTATGAAATAACGAACGATGAAGAATTCCTAATCATTATAATCACAAAATAAATGGTAGTGCAAGGGGTTAAGCACATATTATACGGAATATCGTCCAAAATTTAAGTATATTCAATCTTCTCTTCGACGTTTCCCTTTTATATGTTCTGTGCTTGGTAGGTTTAGCGTTAAATATTGTACAACCGAAGAAATAAGTTTATTGAATAATTCTTCGCGCATGCATCGTTACGACAATCGAAAATTAAAAATATTGGGAGCCTGAGCAACTCTCCTTCGCAGAGAGAAGTTGTTAATGTCGCCCAAACGATTTTAAAAATTGTTCTGATCGAGTTTTTTCGGAAAAAATTGTCTGGAAGTCACGTTTTTTTGCAGATTGTTAACCACAGACGTGGCCGTTTAGAGGAAATACGGTTTCCCGGCGCGGAAACGGCGGGTAACGACGGTGACGGGCTTATTAAAATACCGATCCGCGGAAACACAGCTGGCCGTCGGCCAATTCTCGAAATAATGTCGATTTGTAGCACCGGCTAGCTACCAGCCGCGTACCACCAATGGCCAGCAACGACATTAACTGCGATCCGAGCACCGAGGAATCGAGGCCCCCTCCTTGTTGCTCTCCTTGCTACGTCTGCTTTATAGCCCGCAAATAGCTACCTCCGTTTCTATTCAACGTATTCCTGAAAAGAGAATTTTTCGTACCGATCGCCTGAATAAACCTCCCACAATGAAATTTAAATGCCCGCTCCCCGTTATAGTCTGCCGTTTTTTTTTTCTTTTTCATCGCTTCGGCAAAGTTTCGAGAATCCTTGGGAGAGCGGACTGTAGAGTCCTCCAACGATCCAGAGTTGCTTAAATTGGCCGGTATTAACGGGACGCGGTATAATAATCCATTGGTACGTACATACGTATTAATTATATCGTTGCCGAAAATGTAAGTATTATAGCTGATACGGTTTAAATTCTGGCTCATTGTTTGCGGATAAATATTGCGAATTGTGGAGTATGCTCTTCAGCTTCATTGAGTTCGCGGTGAAATTAGACCGTGTGTACTATGTAAATATATAAATTATATATTACAATCGTATCATAATAACGGGTCCGATACACCTGGGAAAACATTCGAGTAACGCTCTATATGATTTTGAAAAACGATTGCTTCTCAGGAAGTTTACTTACATTGTATTATAATAACGTTGGGAGCGTATCTGTTAACCCTCTATGGGCCCGTGTAACTTTCAGTTCACATGCTAATATATCGACATTTTGCCAAATAATTTCAATTTTTTCACAAGATGACGTATACGACTTAATTATATAATGTCTCTGAGATGACCAATAACAATATTGATGACGGTTAGCAGCACCATCAACTCGAAATATCAAAGTAAATGCCTTGCAAGTTGTCCGCAAATAGAAACCACCGGAACAAAATTCGGCCCATAGAGGGTTAATCAAACGGGTTATAAAACGTAGATTAAGGATCGTTATTTAAATTTCACTGTCTTAAAGAGAAGACGCCAATCTTCGAATCCTTGCTTCGAAAAATGTTTTAACTGTGTAGAGATGCGTGTGTGTGTGTCACATGTTTGAGGGAAAAAATGAGGAACAATTGCTTGAGGAAGCGAAGGAAGAAGCCTTATTTAAGATGAGCTTCGTTAGAGTGCTATACGATTTTTCTTTACCGAGTTACACTAGCCTAAACAATTTATTGATTTAGTGATTCTTTGAATATACGAAAAGATACAGAAGGTTAAATTTTTCTGTATTACTTTTCATTTTTCAGCGATGGTATTTTCCGCGTCACAGAGTGAAAACTATGGGGTCAGAAGAGCAATGATGATTTGATTAAAATAGCTCTCGGCTTAGCGTAGACCGGATACTCCAGTTTCTACTCGACTAACTTCGCCGAGCAAAAACCGTCGCTTCTTTCGACAGTGTTACGGTTCATCGGCGATTAGCAAACCAGGAAGATATCGGCGTCGGCACAGTTTCGATCACGCGTGCACGTCGAACACGCATAACCGGGCTCATGATCTCGCGGAGCACGCGACATCCAATCGAATAACATAAAATAACGTCATTTTGCGGCGAGCGTTGCCCAGGCCCTGGTTTCTCGCATTCCGACAGGGTATTTTATCGCGTTCAAGAATTCCGCGTCCCTCCTCCTCCTCGATACCGTTTTCGCTTTTTCCCTAGCCGTCGCATCGCGTCCCTTTGCGATAAACTTCGCAACATTGTGGCCGTTCTTACGTGGGACCCGCGCCAGACCGGTTACGCTCGGAAAACGGACGCGAGTTGAACAAAAGCGGCCCGGCGCATTACCAATTCTAATTTTACGTCCGCGGATGGGAAACTGGTTAACAGTGAATCAGTAGACTGAAGCATGAATAGAACATGCAAAGAGTTAATGAGAAATTCTTGGTAATAAAACCGCCTCTCGCGACCCGTACCCGAAAGTGTTTGCGCTTGTAATACCTTGGCGCCAATTTATACGTCGAACCAGGTAAATCCGAGTAGAAAGGGAAACGATTAACCCCTTGTACTACGATTTATTTCACGGTTTCAGTGATTAGAAGTGATTTTAGAAGTTTCAGTGATTTTTATTTAATACAAATGAATGGGTTATTTCTGAGAGTGTCCGATTCTGATTCTAGAAATTGACGTTTGAATTTGACAATCTATTGGACTTGGAAAGTTTCGCCACTCAAAATCTGCTCCCTCGTTATGGTATTATTCTGCGTAATTCCTTTTAATTTTGTCAATTACATGTTTCCTGAAAATTTCATTTATATGGTTTTTGAGATCGTTTAGTCTGGTATAATGGGTGATTTGTTTCATTTTTATATTTGAGGCTGCCAATTTGGCTGCTCTATCTGCGTTTTCATTACCCTGCATACCTACAGTGACTCCCACTAATATTCGGACACTTTTAAAAATCGTATAACTTTGTTAACATTGGACCATACAATGTTTGGTACTTAATAAGCCCGTATAAAGAAGTTGCAAGATACAACTTTTAGTACTTTTACTGCAATTTCGACCAATTGCAATTTTAATCAAACATGTTTTTTTCTCACGTTATGTAGCGAACCAATTGTTTTAACTTCTCAAACAAAAATTCAAGTAGTATAGTCCAACATTGACAGAGTTAAGCGATTTTTAAGAACGTCCGAATAGTAGTGGGAGTCACTGTATATGCGATGGAATCCAGCAAAGGGTAATGGATTTGCCGGTTTCAAAGATAGGAAATTATATTTCTTTCCGTGACAAAAATGGCACTATTTTGTATTTCTTAGAACACCGATGTTCTCGGTGAACCCGCATCGATACGAGCTTCTTCGAATGCCCGATTGCGAGACACGGGAAAGACAACGTGTGCGCAAACGAAACTCGGATAAGATAATGTTAAGATAAGATATAATACTTTTCTCGCGATTCGCAAGAAGGCACGCTTGCTGCCTATCGCTCGTCGGCCAAGCCTGATCCGCTTTGACAATTGTTTGTGCTCTCGCAACTTCTCGGAGAGCGTTCACGTTGAACCGGAAACGGTCGGGGCCATTTCATCTTCGGCCGAGCTGTTTGCGCGCGCTCACTCGGAACAAGTGTTTGTTGCCGAAGCGCAGCGTTTTCCCGGGAACGTGGAAAGCTCGTAAGTCGCAGTTTCCTTCGCGCGAAAACTGCACCGGGACTGCACTTTCGCTTCGACACGTAGGCGGTCTCGTCGCCGCGGTGGAAACGGCCCGGGAAAAAGAGAGGAACGGGACAGAGTGGGACAAAGAAAGAGAAAGAGAAAGAGAACGAGACAAAGAGAAAGAGACGAAGGAACCCGCCTCGAATGGAACGTTTGCATCCTGGAAATTCTGGATAGCGTTCCGTCGGGGGCCGATAAAGCATCTCCGGAGCACGAATACATTCCGGAACTCCGTATCGACCGATCGACCGAATCGAAGGAAGTTGATGGAACAGTCGTTGAATTTATTACGCGTTCCGCATCGGCCAGCTGATCCTTCTCGATGATTAATTACCGCGACACCTTTCGTTGTTTAGGCTGTCGGTTTTATGATTTTCTGTCCGAACGTCTACGTATTGGGTTGCCCGGAAAGATCGTGCCGATTTTTCAGGGAAACGCAGTACATGTAAATATAAATTTACTGAATTATTATAAGTGTCATTTTCAAGATCAGGAGACTAAAAATACAGTGATTTCTCTATATACTGGGTGACCCCACTTTTGTGCCAGAAAATTTGGGAGGTGTTAGAACAGGTCATTCTAAACATGGTTTACTTTTTGGTGTTTTTCCAATTTCGGCTCCATTTTCGAGTCACAACGAAAAAACCGAGTTTTTTTAGTGCAATATTTTTTTAAATATCTCAGCAATGTATTAACATCTGTCGATGATTCTTTTTTTGATTTATTTGTTTCAATGTGGACTACAAACCAATATGCGTTTGAAGCTTTCCTCATACTTTTTTACTGTTTATCCAAGCGTAGGATAGTTGGCCAAGATTCAAAACACCTTTTAATTTAAAAGTTTTAAATGTATTTAATTTTATTATTTTTTAAAAACTATTTCACAAATATTGCTCGAAATGGCCTCCTTCTTTTTCTATGCACTTTTCGCATCTTTTTCTTTTTGCTTGCTTCACAGCCCTTTCACACATTTCGGCGGTTATTTGTTGGCAGGATGCTGGTATTTTCGGTTTTTTCGTTGTAACTCGAAAATGGGGCCGAAATTGGAAAAACACAAAAAAGTAAACCATGTTTAGAATTACCTCTTCTAACACCTCCCAAATTTTCTGGCACAAAAGTGGGGTCACCCTGTATGTCAGCATATGTGAATTCGTTCGCGTGGACAATGACGGTCGAACAGTTTTCGTTCATTACTCAGTGACGATCGTCGACCCAATCGCTCCTAGTTACCGTTAACCCGCTCGCCGCTTGCCAGTGATTTCCAGGCATCGCGTGCGACGTCACGCGCGAACGTTAATGACTCTCATTATTGACACATCGCGTGTCGGCCGCGACGCTTCCACCTGTGAAATACGGGACACCGTGGCATTATTTTCTGTCCCGTTTCCATCGGGGTCCTGCCGGCAATTACGCCGGGTTTTCGCCTTCCGCGAGCTGAATAAAACATCGGCCGATTCGGCGTCTTCGGGCTTTTCGACGCTGCCTCTCGACATAACGCCCGGCCCCGATAATCATCTGACATTTACCGGCGAGCTCGTTAATTGCCATTGTTTCCCCATGGGAAAAGTCCGGGAAAAATTGCCGCGTTACAGAAGTTTATAGGACGAAAGCCAGGCCAAGGTGGAAGAGCGTTTAATTGACAGTACCTGGCCGGCTTTTCGCTTCTTCGTTAACGTTCTTGAGAAAGCCCTTTTCCTCTCGGATGCTCCGTCGCAATTAACACTTTGACTGCCAAACTAGAACCTCAAAAATTCCATCAAATCAAAGTAAGTTGTTCAACGAAATAAAAATTGAAAAATATTGCATGTATGGCATCGAGTGGTCCTCCAACTTTCTTGCATTTTACAGATCCCAATTAAATTCGGTACAATGAATATATTAACGTAAAAATTCATTTTAACCCTATGCACTCCGAACCATTCTGGCAGAAATGTACAAATCCTCGTATTATTTAGTATTATTTTGGAACCAAGTAACGTATTATAATGATATTGGACTTATATGAATTGATTGACATCGAGGAATATATATTTGCAAAAAAATCAATATTTTATTTAAAGTTGCGCTGGAATAAATTAATTCCCCGTAATCGCTAATAAACTTTAATGTCCCCTGAGAGGGGACAGTGGAGTGCAAAGGGTTAAAACCTGAGCAAATATTTCCGTCACCCAAATACAGTGGTCGAAATAATGATAGGTTCATAGCCCGAACTATATCGTGTTTACTGTTGTCATTCTTATCTGTGTCGTGGAACACCTCCTGTGGTGTTTGTTTATATTTTGAAAAGTCGTGTTCTTATTACTGGAGATGCATTTAGTTTAATTTCGACAGCGCAAGTGTTTGAACGTAATAGATTGTGAAATTTGCTGAAAATTATTCTGGTAATAAAGCGAAATAATCATAGGTTCACAATAATTTATCTAAGAAATACTTTTGTTACTACGTAAAATACTTTCATGTTTGTATGTTTTAATATTAATTCTAAGTATTCAATGCTCTAAAGAAGTTATAATTATTTAAAGCGTAATGGGTCGTGGAAAGTCATTAAATGATCACGAAAAGGGATTAAGCTTTGCGTTCAAGGACATGAATAAAAAAAACACTGTTATATATCATTATTTCGGCCACTGTATGGGTGACATGGCAGTCAACGTGTTAATTCGCTATGGCGCAAGTCTAAATATTTTAGAGGACACGGTTCTGCTCGGACGTTTTCTTAAAAGTATGATCTCTCTTTCCCGCGATTTTGTAGAATTTCTCGTGCGTGGCGCAGGTACAAGCACTTCTTTTTGCTCGGCAATTTCATGTTAAACGTCGCCGCTGTTTAATCCGAACGCCTTTCACTCTCCGTTCTGAGCGAATCACTCGAACGACAGCCGTGTCAAAGAAAACTATCGATTCCGGGAACAAAAGCGCGTCCCGTTCGCCTGTGCAAGAACCCGGGTTACGTCGCGCACTCGAACGGGCAACTTCTAATGAGGCGTTGCCGTTCGAGAACTTTCACAGAAGGGTATAAATACAAATTGTACTATTCATTAGTACGCTGTCACGTCAGAGCCAGCCTTCGTTAAAGAGAAAGGCTGTGTTAACTTTATCGGCACCGAAGAACTTGCCCGATGCTTTATTTTATTTCTATCTCTCCGAAAAATTTGGCACACAGATTACAACAAATCGGTCGCGTGTGCATCAACTTTTTCTAATCGAATCAATTTTTTAACGACTCTCGTATAAATCGATGAATATCTAACCAAAATCTACTGGCCGTTTCTCCTAATAAATTCGTTCTGGAAAGTACAATAAAGTTAATTAATTCGTAGCCTCACTATCGATGATGTCCTCGAAATTATCGGGATTGTCCCTGATAAATGGCTGGACGAATTGTTAGAGGTGTGTAAAATTTGAGTGTATTTGTAAAGAGGAGGATTTGAAGTCAGAGAAGGCTGTATTATTGAAAATTGCCATAACGTGTCTACAGTCTGTTACGACATTGAAGGGGAAAGGCACTGAAATCGCTATCGAATTAATTCGTAGCCGGGTCGGTATAATGTCGTTCATTTGTTTCGTTCTATCATTTAGAACTGGCATTTCCAACTTCTAAATAATAGAACGAAACAAATGGACAACTTAAATCAACAAATCCAACTTAAAAGATCGTTAGCTCAAGGATACAAGTTAAGGAGGAAAGAGTGTCGATGGCAATTAACCCCTTGCCCTACAATAACGAGCCAGACTCGTGATGAAGATTATGAATTATAGGGGAAGGAGGGAATTCAAAGAACAGCCAGGATTATCTCCTCTCCTATTAAAACTATATTTATTCGTTTTTTTCTTAATTTATAATTCTGGCGCGTGTACGTTGTGTGTTTATCGCTCGCCGGTTCGTTGTTAACTAATTAACAACTCTCTTCTTTTATAATCAAACAATTCACCTGGCAACGACAGAACACGCGAGTCCTCTCGTCACCAAGCTGCCACCATCCCCACTCACAATCATACACACATACACACCGAATGCAAATGCGCGCACAGTCATTCCAAACAATCCTAACCCATCCTATTAATTTCCTACAGAATAGAGTCTAATAAATGTGAATGTTATTAATTTCCTTCAAATCGAAATAAAATTCTATTTTGTTGTAGTTGATGTTATATCCTTTGGAGAAAGCATAGGCATGCGATAAATATAAACCATCTTTTTTTTCTATGAAATTCTGAACCATGAAGAATTTCTAACCATTATAATCACAAAATAAATAGTAGTGCAAGGGGTTAAAAAGATCCAACCTTCTAGGATTAACAGACCGTGGCTTGCCGGTTAGGGTCCAAGCAGATAGAACTCATCCCGCTAATGCAGCGGAGCGTCGAAACGGCCGATCCCCCGTAAAACGATGAAATCGTCGGCTGTAACACTTGGGTCAGCTCGCGGTGCATAAACAGCAAGGATGCAGTTTCGAGCGCGCGCGTCTGTATAGATTGGCACGTGTCCGTGTTCCGTCGCGTCCTTGTCCCCCGTGGCCGTTCAGCCTCTCGTTTCCACCCGACGGTTCGGTACGCCGGTTAGCCGTGTCGAACAAATTGAAATCGCCGACTGGAAAGCGCGTCTGGATCGCAATTAACGCGGTTAACAGCGGCCCGCTCCGTGAATTCCAAGCTTAATCGTTCGGCGATCGTCGCTCGAGGAGGATCGGCAGCCGCTCCGGAGTGCAGCCCGTTTTCAAGAGCGTTTTTCGACATCCAGAACCATTCTACCGGAATCTCCCGGAAAGCAAAGTTTATAAACCTTTGTTGCGTAACGATCGCCACTTCCAAAAACTGTAGTCCTGAAGAGCGGTTCACTTCCCTTTTAGGGGCCTTATGCGAGTCAGTCGCGAAGAAGCAGTCAGAAACCCGCATTGTCATGCTCGGTTTTTAGTTATAACTAAATATATATAAGATTCTATGAAATCCCGCAGGAAATTTCGCTACGGTTTGTTCCATTTGTCGAATTAGTTGGATCATTCATAACACCGATTCGCTGATCTCGCGATACTCAGTTATCAGATATGTCCGTCACGAACAAGGGATCGGATTCGCGATCACAACATTTCAGCTCGGATCCGAGTGAATCGTTTGTGAAACTTCATTCGCGAGAATCTCGAGGTTCATTCAGAGTAGACTCACGGGCGAGCGCAGAATCGGTGTTCTCTAAATGTCAGGCCCGAGTCGTGCCGACCAGTTGTAACAGAGATGTAAGTCAAGGTTCCAAGGAGCAAAGATCAACGGGAAAGAACGGGAGACGATTCTATTACAAGAGATCGTGAATCCCGTTGTTCGACATTTTATCCTCGTTTTACTCGTCTCGTAGAATCGCCAAGCATACGGAGACCTATTCAAAAGGAAAGCCAAACTCCAGAGAACTCTAGTTTATGGTCGTATAGGTAATGTCTAGGTTCAATAAATATACGAAGTTGTTATGAGGATTTTTATTGCAACGGACGAACTACGTAATGTCACCTGGACTTCTAGCTGACAACTGTGTCAGGTCTTCATCGTCCTGCCTACTTACACCTTCTTCGCTGCCCCTGTGGAGGGGGCCTTTTTAAAGTATAAATTATTATTTGTATCATATTATATACTTTCTTAAATTCTAAATTTATCATACTAATCTGTCAAAATAATTTAAATTTATAAATTTATTTATATTTTCAATTAAATAATTAAAAATACTTAGACCTTTCGTACAAAAATATTATTTTTATTCAAAGATAGAAACCGATCTGGCTTACACCGATCTAAACTCAAATCATGTAAGATGAGGGTCTTTTCCAAATAATGCTAGTGTCCTCCAGACCTTGTGCACGTAGGGCTCTTCGGGTCGCGGACGATCGTTACCCACTCGACGAAGGTCCTTCGGCGCTCCACGATTTATGGTACCCGTGTGCAGCTATCGAGACAGTAACTAACTCGACTAAAATCATGCCAGACTCTGAGACTAAACAGTTCTCTGAAAAATAGCTTTGTCTGGTCACGTACACCACAAATCGTGTTCAGCAGTTTTTCGTTTTCCTAAGGACTTCCACTTTCTCTAGTCCCTACGTAGAGCATACATTAAAAAATTGTGGAATAACCGCCAGTAGATAACGCGTTAAAAGAGCGGTTGTGCGTCAGACACCATCGCCCACCAAAAGAGTTCCAGCGTCTCGAAAGGCTCATTATCATAGAACATTCAATAGACTGTCCTTGGAAATTTTCCTAAAGGATTTTGATGATAATTTTTCTTTGTATATTTCTGCTGTTCAACGAAAAACCTTCCTCCACACAGTGATCCAAATCGAAATGATTAGATTACGTTATGGAAAGCGAGTTGTTGGTTTCAGATCTATTCTAAAATCCTTAGGCATAGAGTATAGGTGTTCAGCAGTTTTTCGTTTTCCTAAGGACTTCCACTTTCTCTAATCCCTGCGTAGAGCATACATTAAAAAATTGTGGAATAACCGCCAGTAGATAACGCGTTAAAAGAGCGGTTGTGCGTCAGACACCATCGCCCACCAAAAAAGTTCCAGCATCTCGAAAGGCTCATTATCATAGGACATTCAATAGACTGTCCTTGGAAATTTTCCTAAAGGATTTTGATGATAATTTTTCTTTGTATATTTCTGCTGTTCAACGAAAAACCTTCCTCCACACAGTGATCCAAATCGAAATTACGTTATGGAAAGCGAGTTGTTGGTTTCAGATCTATTCTAAAATCCTTTGGCATAGAGTATAGGTGTTCAGCAGTTTTTCGTTTTCCTAAGGACTTCCACTTTCTCTAGTTCCTACGGTCGTTTGGCCAAGATATCGTGACAAGGATTGCCACGGACTCGAAGTAAATCGAACGACGTTCCGTCGGACGTGCCCGCGCCAAAATCCGCTTTGAGGTTGGATTTTACTAGACCGGTTCACCGTGGCCGGGATGGGCACGGGTTTTGGCTAGGCCATACTGAGTTCACCGTGTTCCAGAGGCGCTCAAGTGCTCGCAACAAAGGCTAATGCCACGCACCACGGGGGTTAGCTAGCAGAACCCCAAAACCGTATACAGTAAAGATTCGACTTAAGGCAGTGCCGACGTTCCCTGCTTAAGGCAGTGGAACACCTCACACCACTCGAGAACCGTCGTGTCGCGGCCACAACATTGTCGGCTATATCGGTGTGAGACCAGAAGACCACTACTAATCCAATTACAAAACTTCTTTATTTTTCATTATTTTTTTATGAAACTTTTACCAACATATTCGTGACATTTTTCTGATAAAAATGATACCAAATATGATACAATTCCGATGATATTTACCTATGTAATGAACGATGAAACTTGCTTCCCATAACAATTACATTAACGAAAAATTAGTGTAAATGTGATCCAAATTATATCGCGTTTGGTATCATTTTAACCAGAATAATGCCACAAATATATTGGTGAAAGTCTTATAAAAAAATAATTAATAATAAAGAAGTTAAATTTTTCATTTAAAAGCCTGCGCTCACGCGCCAGTCTTTGATCTTTTCCGAACGCTTCGACTCGCCGCGTCTCTTTCTTTCCCATACGCTGTCCTTCTCTGCGTTCGAAACTTTTATCGCTTGTTACACAAGTAAATAACATCGGAATTATATCATATTTGGTATCATTTTAATCAGAAAAATGCCACGAATATGTTGGTAAAAGTTTCATAAAAATATAACGAAAAATAAAGAAGTTTTGTAATTGGATTAGTAGTGGTCTTCTAGTCTCACACCGATATAGCCGACAATGTTGTGGCCGCGACGGTTCTCGAGTTTCGCTGTCAGCACCTCCGTACAACATTGTATTTCAAATGGGACGCTGGCGAGAACCTCCGACGTTCCCCGGATAAGGCAGTAAAAAGAACCGAGAGACTGCCTTAAGTCGAATCTTTACTGTACTTTCCTCTTACCCCTCGGGGTCCTAGGTTAGAGTCCACCGGGCCATCTGGAAATGGTCAGACGCTCGAGGTAATGACCCAACCGGGGCGAGCAAAAATATAGTCGAGAACACTGATGCCCGATCGGTTTTAAACCCTAGACCCTGTTTTCGAATCTAGCGACCTTACTTGACGGCCGTTTTCCCGGTCTAGTAAAATCCGACCGTTGTTCGGGGGCCCGTGATCTATGGCCTCGTCGAAACATCGCGCAATTACCGGGGTAGTCAGCGCGCGGGCCTTATTATCGACAGAAGAAGCCTCGACTCGCAAAGCTCGTTAACAACTATAGCCGATCCATAATTCTCGGCCGGTGATCCTGGGCTCGCGAATCGCGATCCCCGTGTTCCTCGATTAATACAGGAGAATGGCCGCCTACATTACAGATTCCACGGAAGAACATTCTGCTTACACGACGTAACGCAGCGCGTCGTTAGGCGTGTTTATCGAAGCGGAAAACGCGTCGATCAAACGCGTATATACTCCGCGCGCAGCACGTTCCGCCGCGTGTTTTCCCCGTTTACACGTGCACCCCGTCGACGGTGCGTCGTTCGTTCACGCACATGCACCTGCACACGCGAACGATGCGCGCGCGCACACACACAGACACGTATACACGCACATATTAGTGGAATGTGTCGGATCTGTGCACGGGACGGTGAAAACGGGGCTGGCAGGCGAGCGAATTCAAACTGCAACGCGTCACGCGCCGGATAGGAGTAGGAAATGTTTGCCCGCGGATCTGCAGATTGCGTGAGTTTATTGCGTATGGCGTAGCCGCTCTCTCGCGGAGAAGCACAATCGATATCGTGTCCGACCGTGTTCTCTCTATCTATCTCTCTCTCTCTCTCTCTCTCTCTCTCTACGCTTTGCGGAGGTCGAGCCAGGCGAGCGCGCAGCCTACGATAAATGCAGCTTCGAGCTAAACGCCGTGGCGAGATCGATATTCACGGTTTCGCGGGATGAACGGGATAATGGACCGGACGACGATCGACTTATTTGCGAGTTACGATCTCGTTAAGAACGATTTAAGAACTTCTGCTCGAGCAGATCTTCCTCCACCCGCTCGCTCTCTTTTCGCTTTCTTTCGAGCGCCCGTGAATCTATGTTAGTTCGAGCTCGGCGCCACAGCGTTTCTGTTAATGAGTCCGTTTACTCGTTAATGCAGAATCTTTCTCGCTGTGTCCACTATTCCGGAATTTGAAATCCATTTTTCACATTTTTCTTTTCACGGTATTCTATTTCCAAAACAGAAACACAATCTGGAGCTCAACACTGTTTTATACGACTTGCTTATACGACTCCAAATGTAATTTTCATGTCACGGGATCAAAGTTAAGATATAGGCACCAGTAGTTGACCATTTTATAGAAAAACATACAAAATAAGGTTTGAAAAGTTCTTATTGTTTTTGAATTTAAACAACAGACGGCATGGCATCCGAGGTTCACTTTCATCAAAAGTGCACAGCTTATAAAAACCTTATTTTTTATGTTTTTCTATAAAATGGTCAACTACTGGTACATGGTCAACTAGTGGTTCCTTTACCTTACTTGTCTAATGGAACAAAAATTGAGCTTCGAACCCTCTTGCAGCATACAGATACCAATTAAACCCTTGCACTACTATTTATTTTGTAATTATACTGATTAGAAATTCTTCATCGTTTAGAATATCATAGATGTCATGTCTATGTTTTCTCCAAAGGATATATGTCAACTATAGCAAAATAGAATTCTATTTCGGTTTAAAGAGAATCAATGACATATATATTTATTGGACTCTGTTTAGAATCTTCATCACGAGTCTGACTCGATATTGTAGGGCAAGTGGTTAAATCTCGGGACAAGTAATTACTGCAACAATTCACGCGACAGTCAACGCGCCTGTTATTGTTCGAAGGAAATTCGGGCCTGTAATCCTTTTTCCGCAGGACATTTTATTTTCGCCAGAACGAAACGTTCGAACTGATTTAACAGGCGCGGCGAAACAAGCAACGGCGGCGGAATTTTATTCGCGATAAATCTAACCACAATACCGTTCGTTTATAAAGATTCATGGCGTGCCAGAGACACCTATTCATGGAGGATAGAGTTTCCCGCAGCAGATGGAAAGCGAGCGAGGGAGACGGACGCAGGGCAAAAGTATGTTTATACGTTTTCGATATTATTGAGCCGGCTGTGAATAAAAGAATCGATCAAACTTGCTGAAAGAGTTCCGCGATAGAATTGAGCCGGGAATATGAAGCGCGTTCTCCGGGCAATGTTTCTTCTTTTTAACAGTTATACTGGAACTTCGGTTTTACGAGTCCCTACCGTCGTTTTATAGTTCACCGTTGCCCCCTCTCGTTCGAAAACTGTGCCGTGTTACACGTCTGGTTTGCCGTCATTTAAGCTAGCTGTGTCGGAACGTAGCATCGGTTTTCTTACTTTCGGGTTTCTGGAAACTACTATTGCATCCCCGTGGACATGCGTTTCGTGGCAAACTTGTTTTAATCGCGTTTACGATTAGTTGCAAGCATTCCTACTTGTAGAAATATTCCGTTGTTTTTGTATTCACAGATTATTCATTCTTTTGCATGGTTGGAAAATATTGCTATAATATTTTCTATTTTTCTGTGCTAGTTTATTCCAGTTTCTCGTGACCGAAGTAAAACATCTTCGATACACATTTGTCGTATAGTTATCCCGTATGCTCCGAAAAACACAGCTTCTTATATCCTAAACAATTCTATGAATTATGATCTAGTCGAAGATTTTAGACCGCAAAGGTTTTTAAATTCTTTTATAATAATTGGGAATCGCATTATATCCTGTGGTCGCGTTACAACGCACGGAAGCAATCTTCCAGAAACGGCAATAAAATGTTAGATACATACATGTATACACATTTGTCGCATAGTTATCCCGAATTTCGGTATGCTCCGAAGAACACAGGTTCTTATATCCTAAACAATTCTATGAATTATGATCTAGTCGAAGTTTTTAGACTGTAAAGTTTTTAAAATTCTTTTATAATAATTGGGAAACGTATTATATCCTGTGGTCGCGTTACAACGCACGGAAGCAATCTTCCGGAAACGGCAATAAAATGTTAGACGATTATAACGACGAAAGAACAGTGAAAAATGGAAACGCAAAGTCAGACAGGTGGAGAAAGACTAGTTTGACGGAGAATAATACATGGAATCAATTTGTCGAGCGCTCGAGAAAAACGCTGGGAACCGGCAGAGCTTTGTTCATTGATATTCGCGTTATCAGTGGTAGTGTCTGGTATTAGTCAGACCCGACGGGAAATTATCCCGTCGCACGACAGACAGGTTCATTGCCTCGTCACGGAACGCGGCCTCGAAGGAACTTAGTTTCCGCTGCGAAGTTCCGCGAGCGGGTCCCACACTCCCGAGGAACTTTCCGCTGAAATCTTACGTGGCCGCTCGCGTTCTACTTGGAGTTTTCGGCCGAAGATAAATGGCCCCTGGCCCCCGGATAAATTAATCGGAAAGTCACGCGGCTGGTTTACGTGTCCGCGCTCCATTGTATCGGCCAGCGAATTGCCTTATCGAATTAATTGCCACTTTGCGCGCGCCAGCCGTGACATTTCGGTGACTTCTTTATCGGCTACGAACGCTTGTTGTCAAGCGGCGTTGCTGCCAACAAACAATCGCCGTTCGAAACACGCGGATCAGAAAATAATTTCAATCCTCACTCGACAATCTAAACGTTCAATTGTGTTCTCTAAGCTTTTCTGGACAAAATCGACGGTGTTAAACGTTTACATTGAATTTGGGAATTTAGAATTTAATAATTTTAGAAATCTAGAAATTTAGTAACAGGGTTGTTCTACTGTAGTCTTTCTTGTGTAAGTTTTCAGAAAGGCACACTGACGAAAAGTATCGCCTCGACGTAGTTCGGCGTGTCCTGCTGAATCATTTCTGGACAAAATCGTTCGATCGACGATGTTCAACGTTGACATTGAATTTGGGAATTTAGAATTTAACCCTTTGCGGTCGTATGTCTACTCTCAGCCACCAAAGCTTTTTTACCGTTCCGGTCGTGTGTCTGCTCTCAGTCACCACAACAAAGAACCATACTGATCTTAATATTATATGAAAATATTTATACTAGAAATTCTGATAGAAAGATACAAAATATAATTTTTACATAAAATTAAAACATATTATTGTGTTACATATATCTAAAGTTTAAAAAAGGATTAATAAATTTTGTTTTTTCTTCATAATCTTGCATATTATGTATTACTGTTCGTTCAACGAAAATTCATTCCGATCAGCATGACACCTATGTATAAACTTAATAAGACCGCAAAGGGTTAATAATTTCAGGAATTTAGAAATCTAGTAACAGGGTTGTTCTACTGTAATTTCTTTTCTTCAAGTTTTCAAAAAGGCACACTGACGAAAAGTATCGCCTCGAGGTTCGGCGTGTCCTGCTGAAGCATTTCTGGACAACATCGTTCAATCGACGATGTTAAACGTTGGCATTGAATTTGGGAATTTAGAATTTAATAATTTCAGGAATTTAGAAATCTAGTACCAGGGTTGTTCTGCTGCAATTTCTTTTCTTCAAGTTTTCAGAAAGGCACACTGACGAAAAGTATCGCCTCGAGGTTCGGCGTGTCCTGCCGAAACATTTCTGGGCAAAATCGTTCAATCGATGATGTTAAACGTTGGCATTGAATTTGGGAATTTAGAATTTAATAATTTCAGGAATTTAGAAATCTAGTAACAGGGTTGTTCTACTGTAATTTCTTTTCTTCAAGTTTTCAAAAAGGCACACTGACGAAAAGTATCGCCTCGAGGTTCGGCGTGTCCTGCTGAACAATGACTATTGTCATTTCTGGACAAAATCGTTCGATCGACGATGTTAAACGTTGGCATTGAATTTGGGAATGTAGACCGAGGAATTCCCGTGTTAGAGCGAAAGAGGAATACAAAACGGCTCCGGATTCAGCGGCGGTGTTATTTCGAAGCGAAACGGACAGACCGCGGCGGCCCGTGGAATGTTTTTTTCCGCGAGAAAAACAAACGGCACGGCCCGCTAAAAAGACGGCGCAGAAGTTTTCGCGGTCGGCCGCGACGATAGCGTTTTAAAGTTCACGCGGTGTTTACGAGGTCGGCGGCTTAAATATCCTCGACTTTTTCCGGCGGTCGGAATCCCGCTGCGTGGAAAGGGAAAAACTGCGCGCGGACGAATATTTTTGCCGCGAGCCCGTTCGCAAATAACTGTGTCCGCGTAACGTCAGAACACCCGGTAGACGATCAGTTTCGTGTTTTCCGCGAAATCTGCGCACGCGGGAACACAACTCCCTCCAGCCTGTCGTATTTTCACGGTTTTCTTGCTCTCCCTCTTTTTCGTACCATTTTTCTCCTGCACGGTCTCTCTTGATCTCCCATTTCCTTGCTCTTCCTGCCAATCTGTTGCTCTGTCTTGAGAGCTCTTGTTGAGATATCTCTGATCTCTCACTTTTTTATTTTTATTTCTTCTTTATTATTTTTGTATGTTTATTTCATTCCGTTTTATTACTTTCCTTGCTCTTATTCTTTCAGAAATCTGTTGCTCTGTCTTTCACCCGCTTTGAATATCTCTGATCTCTCACTTTTTTTATTTTTATTTCTTCTTTATTATTTTTGTATGTTTATTTCATTCCGTTTTATTACTTTCCTTGCTCTTATTCTTTCAGAAATCTGTTGCTCTGTCTTTCACCCTCTTTGAATATCCTTGATCTCTCACTTTTTTATTTCTTCTTTATTATTTTTGTATGTTTATTTCATTCCGTTTTATCATTTTCCTTGCTCTTATTCTTCCTACCAAACTGTTGCTCTGTCTTTCACCCGCTTTGAATATCTCTGATCTCTCACTTTTTTTTTCATTTTCATTTCTTCTTTATTATTTTTGTACGTTTATTTCATTCCACTTTATTACTTTCCTTGCTATTATTCTTTCAGAAATCTGTTGCTCTATCTTTCACCCTCTTTGAATATCCTTGATCTCTCACTTTTTTTTTATTTTTATTTCTTCTTTATTATTTTTTTTACGTTTATTTCATTCCGTTTTGTTATTTTCCTTGGTCTTATTCTTTCAGAATTTTCCCGACCTCTCGGTTTCTCACGGGTTCGCTGCTTCTCCCTTAATTTCCTGCTTTCTCTCTCTCTGTCCTTTGCAGACTCGCAGTCTTCTACTTTTTTTCCCGGTGTATTCTTTCGCATTTTTGCAATTTCTCAGCTTCTCGCTCGCTCTTTGCCCGCAACTTTCTCAGATCCCTCAGCATTCCGGTCTCCATCTTTCTCTTTGTCCCCTCTGAAGTTTAACCGGGAAACTTCGGTCCCAATATCGTGGACGACGAGTTCCCAAGTATTTTGTACTCCGATACGGTTCGCGCGTCTACAAACTCCCCGTCGCGTCGCGTCGCTTTGACGAAACAGATTTTCTTGCACACCCGCGCGCGCCCGTTCCTTTGCCAACCGCCCCGCTTCTGCCTGTTCTCTCTTGCGTGTTCCGGCCCGATACGCGCGAGACGCTTCTTTTTTCGGAGAAAGCGAGAGACAATATTATATGTTTGTTACGTCGCGAGCATTTGATAGATCGCTCGGGGCAGATTCTATTCGAGCAACGCTCCGCGAAAGAAAACGTCCGAGCAAGACCCGTATCTCCATGTTCCCATTGTTTTGATCTCCCGAAAAGGTAACTTCAAACATGTTGCTCGCTGTTTGCAGTCGTTTTCTAGTTGACGGGAATTTTTATAAACACAAAGATAATTCTAAAAACGTCCATACACAGATTATGTACGTTTCTACAATTGTGTTCCGCAGACAGTTATATTCCATTCGAGGCGAAGAATGAAAAACAGTAATACGAGTGTTTTCATGTATAGCCGGTAAAGTATGGTCGCCAAAATTCGAAGGACTAACAGGCGTCTTGGAAAACCATCGTCAAAGCAGAAATTTTTTTCCAATTTGATTTGCAAATAGTTACAAAACTCGTCTAGACTTTCTCATTAGTATAAGAGAACGTTTTTATGTCAGTGTATGCCATAGCTACTAATACAAATGTGTCAATTAATTAACACTACCGAACAAGTCAAAATGACTGGTTCCTAATTTTTTCTTTCACACTTACTGAAATCATAAAAATATTTTCATCAGAATTTTTTGGATAAACTTCTTCAACGAAGCACATGTTAGAATAAAAATGGTATTAGGTTTGAACAGATGTATTCTTGTCATCGTTACAAAGCAATATTTATCAGTTGTATTTATTACTCGGTAGTTCTAGTGTTAAAAGAAATACGAAGATTACGCAATTTTTGGACAAAACTGTTGCTCGATCACTATATACCTTCCACGACACATTCGAGCACATTTCCGGAACAACTGCCGCCGCAGCTACGTGCAGAGGGTAACCCGCGCAAGAAGATCGATTGATCACCGAAGTATGATCTACGACGAGTCGAATTAGGTTATCCGCGTCAGGTGGCGTCCCGTCGCCGTGTCTCTTATTCCCGTGGAATCCCGACGCGTCGTAAATATTGTCAGGAAATTAAACCGCGAAAATATCGCACGAAGGTGTAATTCGTATTCCAACGGCGCTCGAAATATCCGTCGATTTCTCTCGCACCGCCGCGAGGTTGTACACCTTCTCCGTGTCCTTCGCGGGCTCTCCTCTCCTCTTCTCTCTTTCGTGGCTGTGGTTCGAACAGGAAGATTTATGCGGAGAAGTTGCACGCGAGATCTCGGCACAGCCGCGAGTACAAGCACGTACGCGGGCCCCCGTGCCGAATCGATGGAACGCACAAGTTCCGGGGACGCAGCTTGCAGCCGAGTCGTTGCGGACGTTCCGCGGTTCCGAATTATCGGCCGCAAGAGCGACGAGGATACTCCCTACTCTCGCGACACCAATATCGAGGCCGGATATTGCACGATCGTATTGGCGATCCGCCTTCCCGCCGTTGCTATCCCGGTTACTGCCGAGTCAGTAAACTCCGCTCCGGCAAAGCTGCTCCTGAAAATTAACCCTTCCGCACTGTTTTACCCGATCGATCGAACTTCCACCGGTTTCTCGATCTTCTCCGAACGTCACTGACGCTACGATAGGTTTGCTAGGGACTAGAAATAATTCGACAACTTGTAGAATTAGCACAAAATTGCAAGAGACAAAAATTGCCTCCAATTGCAAGACATAGGAACTTAAAAATTAACCCTTCCGCACTGTTTTACCCGTCGATCGAACTTCCACCGGTTTCTCAATCTTCTCCGAACGACACTGACGCTACGATAGGTTTGCTAGGAACCAGGAATAATTCAACAACTTGTAGAATTAGCACAAAATTGCAAGAGACAAAAATTGCCTCCAATTGCAAGACATAGGAACTTAAAAATTAACCCTTCCCTACTGTTTTACCCGATCGATCGAACTTCCACCGGATTCTCGATCTTCTCCGAACGACACTGACGCTATGATAGGTTTGTTAAGCACAGGGAATAATTCGACAACTTGTAGAATTAGCACAAAATTGCAAGAGACAAAAATTGCCTCCAATTGCAAAACATAGAAACTTAAAAATTAACCCTTCCGCACTGTTTTACCCGATCGATCGAACTTCCACCGGTTTCTCGATCTTCTCCGAACGACACTGACGTTACGATAGGTTTGCTAGAAACCAGGAATAATTTAACAACTTGTAGAATTAGCACAAAATTGCAAGAGACAAAAATTGCCTCCAATTTCAAGACATAGGAACTTAAAAATTAACCCTTCCGCACTGTTTTACCCGATCGATCGATCTTCCACCGGTTTCTCGATCTTCTCCGAACGACACTGACGCTACGATAGGTTTGCTAGGAACCAGGAATAATTCAACAACTTGTAGAATTAGCACAAAATTGCAAGAGACAAAAATTGCCTCCAATTGCAAGACATAGGAACTTAAAAATTAACCCTTCCCTACTGTTTTACCCGATCGATCGAACTTCCACCGGATTCTCGATCTTCTCCGAACGACACTGACGCTATGATAGGTTTGTTAAGCACAGGGAATAATTCGACAACTTGTAGAATTAGCACAAAATTGCAAGAGACAAAAATTGCCTCCAATTGCAAAACATAGAAACTTAAAAATTAACCCTTCCGCACTGTTTTACCCGATCGATCGAACTTCCACCGGTTTCTCGATCTTCTCCGAACGACACTGACGTTACGATAGGTTTGCTAGAAACCAGGAATAATTTAACAACTTGTAGAATTAGCACAAAATGCACAAAAGACAAAAATTGCCTCCAATTGCAAGACATAGGAACTTAAAAATTAACCCTTCCCTACTGTTTTACCCGATCGATCGAACTTCCACCGGTTTCTCGATCTTCTCCGAACGACACTGACGCTACGATAGGTTTTCTAGGAACCAGGAATAATTCAACAACTTGTAGAACTAGCACAAAATTGCAAGAGACAAAATTGCCTCCAATTGCAACACATAGGAACTTAAAAATTAACCCTTCCGCACTGTTTTACCCGATCGATCGAACTTCCACCGGTTTCTCGATCTTCTCCGAACGACACTGACGCTACGATAGGTTTGCTAGGGACCAGGCATAATTCGACAACGTGTAGAATTAGCACAAAATGCACAAAAGACAAAAATTGTCTCCCATTGCAAGACATAGGAACCAAATAGAAGTTCCCTTCCCTTCTGTAGGATCACACGGACCACGGAAGGACAAAAAACCTTTGTTATTTTAAAGCCTGAATATATTTAACAATAAAAAGACAAAAGACAAGACAAATGATATACAGAAATATTACAAAGATGAAGTTCGCTTCTCTACGTCTCGACGAGAACTGCCCGATGCCGAACGTTTCTCGAACTCGTCAGCTCTTCTACATTGTTTATTATCGAAACGCTATCGCATCGCTCGGGCCGCCTGGGTCCGCGTGAGTCCTTTATTCCCGCCGACAAACATTAAACGATGCCGCCGAACGCGCGCGGAACGAACGCACACGGAAAACGACACAGCCGCGCACGAGAGTTTATCTTTTACGCGCGGCACTATGACTCGGATCATTCTTTGACACGCACCGAACCTACACTTTTATCTTCAAGAAGTTGATAATTTAACATAGTATTATATTAACCAGTTAAGCGTGTTTGACGTGTATATACGTAAATCCAAAACTCTATTGCGGTGCCGTTAACGTTAATGAATTCTTAATTTCTTATCGAAATGTAATTTTTGAACCCTTGCTCTGCCCCTCCTTTGAACCTTTTTTTTTATTTATTTTTTTTTTGTCGTGTATATTCCGCATTGCATGATTTTAATTCCGCGCCGTTGGCGATTTCTGAAATTGAGCTCCACAGTTAAGTAGTTATGAATGGACTGCTGTCGAATATGTATGTAATGTATTCTAATAGTACTGACTTAACAATTTAGTTATTTAAGTTTCTTAAATATATAAACCTCTATTTGATGGGTGGGGCTTTTCTCTAGCAGTTTACAATGACTGCATCGTTTGAGTGAGGTCCGTTACCTCCCCAAGAGTAACATAAATATTTACAAACATGATTCCAAGCGAAGGAACTTTAGACAAGAACGTCGCGATCACTGTGATCTTCAGTGCAGTTTGAATACTTGTGAGAGCACAATATTCTATAAGGAATATTGCAGGAAAGTAGGAGTTTAAAAATCTGGTTTGAGCTACAGTATTAAAAAGTAGTTATAAGAATTAAGGAAGTGTGCATCACTGTGATCTTCAGTGCAGTTTGAACACTTGTGAGAGCACGATGGGCACAAAAAGAACTGATAAAGAATAATTGCGTTATCGAAAGAAGGATATTCTATAAGGAATATTGCAGAAACGTAGGAGTTTAAAAATCTGGTTTGAGCTACAGTATTAAAAAGTAGTTATAAGAATTAAGGAAGTGTCCACATACTTTTGAGCGACAGTGTACGTAAAGGGTGTGTTATTTACGTCAAACAACGGGTACGGAATAAAGGTGATATCCAAGTCGTTATTGTCACCGGATTAATGGTTATTTTCTAACACATAGTGTCAAACGAGAGCGAATACGAAGAAGACAGCTTCAAGGGGCCGTCGGAAAAACAAAATAGCGAGGAACCATAATGGAATGGTCGGAACATCAATCGCTCCGCTGGACACCGTGCGAGGCCGCTGAACAAAGGGAAACCACCCGCGAAGAAGAACCCCGTTCCACTAGACGCCGTCGAACATCCGTTCCCGAACACCGAAAAAACGGGTTCATTGTTCGAGCGTCCTACTTCCGCAGCCCTCGAGAACTTATTTCGAGAAGGTGTCGGCAAGAAGTTACACCCAAGACGGTAGCGCGCGTCAGCGATCATGTTTTTCGTTGCTTTCGATCCGGAATCAAAGCTCCGACATTTTTGCGGATCCGGAGTCGCGTTTATCGCGTTCGTTTCAAGGCGACGGGACAATGGGTCGACGGTTAATAACCGACGCATCGGTGCAAACTGCGCAAACAGATAACGAGGAAAATAAACCGGAAGACGCGAGGCCGGAATACCGCCGGGGGAAGATTGGATTGGTTGAAACGGAGATACGGAGCACGATATCCATAAGAAACGCTAGGGGGAGGAATTCTAGGGATTCTGGGGTTTCTGCTTCGCTCGAAAATCGGGAAACACGCCGGAGCTCATTAATTTTCAACCCCCGCGGAATCCAGTCGCGAGCGACGGGACCGGGGGAAAACGAAACGGCGAAGCCGCGGCATTGGAAATTCATACTTCTTCCCTGCAAGCTCGACTGCGCAGACTCGCCTATAAGTTTCTCATTTTCACTATGACACACACAATTGCTATGAAACAGAATTTTTGGGGAATCATCGTCTCTAATATCCGTCCTCTTTTCTGTTTCAGGTACGTTCTTTATTGACGTCGCGACACGTAGCCGAGAGTAAGTAAAACAGAGGCGCATTTTGAAGTTACTTTTGAAATTAACACTAAACCTACCAAGCATTGACAGTGAAAAATATTGCCTCATAAAATGGCAATTTATTGAGATAAAATACAAGAAAATTTATTCGTCTATTTTCCTTAAATTCATAGTTTCGATAATTGTGAAATATAAAACCGGTCAGTTTGACACTGGTAGGTTTAGTGTTAAATAGCACAGAAGCGATTCTTCGTGCAAAAATAAACGAAAAGGGAGCCGGTAACAATTTCTTTGATATTTTGCTTAACGAGCCACACAACGGTGTAGAAAAATAATTTCTGATAATTTTTATATAACGTAGATATTTAGTGGACTCTGTTCGAAGTGTCCACGTCGAGTCTGACGCGATCGATTAAAATGAACGGTGGTGCTGGCACTGATTTTTCTCGCCGAGGATTAAAGATTCGAAAATCTTGGACGAGGACTTGTGTGGCGAGCGGTACGCGTTGACAAGTTTCGAAAGCAGAGTAAAACGGTCGGGAGGGGGGGAATCAAAAGCAGTTTAACAAGTATTCGCGCAAGTTTCGTCCCGGCAAGATGCACGGCGGCGATCTATCTGTGAACAAGTTGCCTTTATTACCGCAATAGCCGTGCGGAGCATGAACGACGGGACGATAATACGTTTATGGCGGCATTAAACTTGCTACCGCGATGCCGTTACCAACTTTCTTCGGCGAAACTTCCAACGGTCGGCGAAGGAAACAAGCGCCGGCTCGTTAACAATATTTTGACGATCGTCATCGATGACGTCGCGCCGGTCCGTTCCCTCTCGAAATCGGGCGAGTTAACCCATTTGCATCATTAGCGTATATATATGCGCTCAATTTTCCTGGTCACTGTCATTATTCGTTAGCTAAAAAATAGAATTGGACGGTGTTATTGGAGATGTAAGTAGTAATTCTGATTTCTTCCTATAATGCTGAGATACGCAGTCTTTTTACTTGTAGTCATTTTTATACTTAACACTAGAACTACCATATAAGTCACAATGACTTGCTCCTAATTTTTTCTTTTAGAAATAACGAAATTGTAAATATGTTTTTTTAATAAACTTCTCAGTTTCCTCAAAGAAGTCAATTCAGTAATTTTCTATAAATACGTTTTTATAATTTCAATAATTGTGGAATAGAAAAGCGGTCATTTGTTTTCAAGAGAAAATTTTTTAATAAACTTCTCTAGCGAAGTAGATATTTGAACAAAACTGGTATGAAATCTAAACAACTGCAATTTTGTTGTTGTTATAAGGCAATGTACGCCAGTTGCATTTACTGCTTGGTAGTTCTAGTGTTAAATATAATTAAAAAAAAAAAAGTTTGGCGATAAAAGCCTTCCTTTCATAGTTCCTTATGATGCAAATGGGTTAATTCCTTAATCGAAATTCGAGGATGCGCAGCCTGGGGCAGCCAAATTGGTCGCAACAACTTTCGAATTTCGGCGGAGAACTCGTGCCGGTCGCGCGAGGGCGATTTCTGGACGATTTACTCTTTGTTGTTCGATACAATTGCTGTCGGGACAGGGGATTGACATCGAATCGTCCATTCTGTTTCCTATCCGTTGCCCGATGCATGGATGAGTTGCTAAAATTGTTGGACAACGGGGAGACAGTTGAAATTCAACGGGCCGGAATGTAATCTGACCCAGTTCGCTCGGAGGGAAGAATGTTCGAGGGTGGAACGGCGGCGATGTTAATCTCCTTCGGTGGCCAAAGTGTGAACACGCCTCGGAACGCGAGGTTGCGAACTTTTAACCATTATTTCGCCCGCTGTCCGTTCCGATAGAGTCAATTCTCTAATAACTGGACTGGAGAAAAAATATTATCATACAAAATTCCACGGAATTTAGTACGATTTTTATTCCAGGTCTACAAAGGCTACTGCCACTAACAAATTAAATTGTATTTATTGGAATATGGGTAGACTAATAAATCACACTCTATTATAAAATAGAAGTTATATTTCAATATTTAATCTAGAAGCACGTTGCGAGACACGTCTGTACTGTTCGAAAGAAACGCCACGAATGAAACATAAGAGATCCAGAAACAGAGGAGCAACAGTTCAATATAAAACAACTGAGGATCGAGGGTCCCATGCCGGGCACAACGTACAATGTACCCTAGTAGCACAAAATATTGTATACACATTCATATAATATTAAAAAGAGATACAATCCTTTTTTAATATTCAAATATACATAGAATATTTATTTTATATTAGGTAACAAATATTTCTTTTTAAATATTCAGGAAATATCCATTTCATATTACGAGAAAAATATTTTCTTCTAAATATTAAATGAATCTTTATTTCATATTAGAAGTAGAATATTTTTTCCTAATATACAAATAATATTTATTTAATATCATGAAAACAATATTTCTTTCTCATTATAAAACAAATCTTTATTTAATATTAGAAATAGAATATTTTTTCCAAATACAGATAATACAGAAAATATTCCCTCAACAAACAGTGCGCAGACAGTAATACATATTCATAGTTTCTAATTTTTGTTATAATATTTTCTTAAATTTGAAAATTTTATCGAATGTTTCTTAAATATTGAATTTATATTTTTTAAATATCTAGTTTATATCCTCTGAATATTTAGCTAATGTTTTTTAAACATTCAATTTATATTTCTTGTACATGTATACAATATTCAGATCCAATATTTGTCTCATTAAAAAAATGTGGCTTAAAAAATATTTTTCCAATATTTGAAAAAAATATCTATCTAATATTTTTGTGCTACTAGGGTATATTGAATGTATGCATCCATAGACCTTGAGTCGATTCAAACGATTCTTCCTTCTAAAGATGTAACAGATTAAGTTTGTTCTACATTTATTCATAAATTCCAACAGTATTTGTTTCCACTTTCCGAAAATTTTCCTATGAAAATTGCATACGCGGTCTGCTAATAACTAATGGAGCCTCTGTTTCCGCAATTCCAGCTTGGCAAAATGTTTCTCTTTTTCAACGTGAACCTGGTACGCAAAGAAAACTCGCATTTACCCGTAAAAACACAAATGAATGGTTAGACATAAATGGTAAACGGATCGAGTCAAAGCAAGTTTGCGCTCCTATTTGCGAGGCGTTTCGAAATGAAAATAAAACGGTAATAACGGAGCGCGGCCGGGACGAAAATAAAAAGTAAGACCGGAGGCGATCGATCCGATCCTTTGTCCGGTTGACGTACATCGAGCGCAACCGTTTCACAATTTATCTTCCGCCGCGCAGTTGATTTTGACTCGGCGCCGCGCCGGCCCTTTCGCGACCGATCCCAATTACTAAAATGGTCGAAAGTCATTTTTTCCCTTTCGCGGGACAGGTTTGATAAAATCGGCGCCGGGACGAAAAAAGAGAAAAAGAAAAGCAGAGAGAGAGGAGAAAAAAGAAAGCAACAAACGCGAGCGAGTCTGCTCGCTGTTAAAACGCGACCGGGACCCGCTTCCGCGAGCCACGAGCGCAAAAGGGGTTTGAACGCGGCCGGGATAAAAGCGGCAAAGCGAAGCGTACGCTCGGTAGCTCTATTATCGGAGCCAGCGCGGAATTTTCGTGCCGCTTTGTACGCGTTCGATGTTGTTTTTTTTTCTCTCTCCCTCTCTCCTTTAACCACCCCGCCCGCACAACCCTCGACGAGGTTTCGCGACGACGCGCGGCCGCTGGTCATCGATTGCAAACAATTTCCATCGGCGTCGCTCTTTGAGTCGGTACGCACGTTTTGCGCCGTTCCCGCAACACAACGACAAAACACTCGCGCGCAATTGCTGCCTCGCGGATTCCCATTCTCTATCCCCTGCGCGGTGGATCGAACCGCTTCGACGAAATGTTCTGTTGCTGTCTCGAAACCTGATTTTCCCTCGTGCGAAATCTCTCCAGGTCTCCAATTCCCTCAGAAGTTTGCGGATTTGCCGCGAATCCCCATGGAGCGGGCCGATTCTTTGTTCCTTGTCGTCGTTTTTTTTTTTTTATATTCCCGGGAACGAAAACCTGAGGATCTATCTCGTTTCGAGACTGCAATAATTAACCCTTTGCACTCGAAGCCATTTTATCTGCAAAACGAAAGATTTCTTCCGACCTAGAATATTTCCCTTCTAAATGTATTTATTTTTTCATGCTATACATACGAAAATGGTACAATTTACTCGTACAGTACCGAAATGTTTAGTCATTCATTCAATACATACAAATTTAATAATGTAAAAAATATTTTGAATAATGATACAGCAATTTTTAGTGGCGCCTTACAGTCGCCAATCGAGTGCTAAGGGTTAATATAACTTTGCCTTGTTCGAACATGCTCAAACTGTCTCAAACAAAGTCTGATTCGAGCACTGCACACGTTCAGACTGAAACATCATGGGATATCCCCGAAAAATAAAAATCGTACTAAATTCTAACGAATTTTGTAGTGTAGCATTTTTTGAAAATTTTCATGAGCCTCTGATCATTACAATATCAATATACATTTGTGTAAAATTGACAAACCAGCAGGTACTAATAGTCGGATATAATCCAATACCCAAAGGAAATACGATTCAATCGCAATAAAGGTTCTATAGATGTTCAGTGTATCTATTAGTCACAGCCAACAAAGTACAAAAAGTAATTACTCGAGCTTAGTTAGGTTGCAAAACTCTCTAGCCCGAAAATAAGTAGCCAGGTAAACAAGGTTCCCGTTAGCGTCACGAGTATGCTCGCGAACAGGAAAACGGCGTTCCGTCGTTCTTATAGCCGATCCCATGATCGTGTTAAACGATCCAGTTTATCGACGATCGTGGATCGTCCCGTTTCTCCATCACGAACCTCATTTTTCCAGAACCGGATTGTATATCCGATCTATTGGTGAGGAGATCGTTCGCAATCGGTCCGCCATCTCTTTAACCTTTAATCCACCGGCTCGGCGCTATCTGACCGATCGTTAATTACCTGTTCTTTTTGCACGATCGAAAGGAGGGATCGGCATCGATCCGTGAGGTTATTAAGCGCTCAACGCAACTCGACGACGACGCAATGCAACGCAGCGCAATGCAGTGCAACATCGATGCACCGATCGGCGCGCGAAAAACAGGGAGCAGGAGCTTTCCACGTAATTTACATCTTCGTTTGCATCTCGTTTTTTTTTTTTTTTTTTTTTTGTATGCGCGCGTAGAGCTCACAATATTTACACCTCCGTCGAACGGGGAGCGGGCGTTCGTTTCAGACGCGAGTCGGATTGGAAACAGTATTTTTCCAGAATTTATCGCGCAGAATTCCCGGTTCGCGAGACCTGCTGGTTGCTGCAGAGGAAATCTTGACGAAGGTGAATTTAATAGGAGGATCCGCTCGGTTACAGAAACGGAATTTTTGTTATCTGTTCCTGCACGGCTCTCCGCGGTTATTTTCATTGCGTACCGGTTGATGAGCACCGAGCTCCGTTTAGGTAACCACCGTTTATAAACTCATCCGGCATTCCATGAAAATTTGATCGCGTCCGTTTCGGCTGACGAATCGTTTCTTTTTTTACAGGTCTCTCTTTCACGGGATCCTCTTTTACAAGACTCGACAGATTAGTTGAAAGTTAAAAAAGAAAATCGCCGCGTCACTTTATTTGTACCGATTGCTTTGGTTTCATATTTTCGTTGAATTCGAACGGTTCTCGGCTGTGAATGTGACGCGGACGCACCTCTGCAGAATTAACATTTGCTACGGACCACCAGAGCTTTTTTCGCTTTGCGCTTTCGTTCAATTTCGAACTACCAGATATTTCTTTCACGAGGTTGCCTAAAATTAACGGGAAGGAGGGAAACGTGCCAACAGTTGGCACGTTGGAGATCCGTTTGGCCGAAATTTCTGTTACTGGGGTTTATTTTCTCCTGTTAATTAATCCTGCATCTCAAACGCTATTTCTACCTTGAAAATCGAACGAACGTAGTTGCGAGTTAATTTATGACAAACACGGAACCGAAGAGAAATTTGAAGAATTTAGGAAAACGTAGCTTAATTGGACTCATACTCGGAACCGACTTGGACCATTTTTATTTCGCATAAAAATCTTCTTACGGTTAAATTATCAGTCGTTGTTTAATATATACCCAAAGAAATAAATTTGTTGAATAATTCCTCATGGATGCATCAGTCGCAATAATCGTAAATTAATAGTAGAATCCGTCATTTTGACGGGTCCCGTAGTGTTGAACCTCATTTCATTCAGAAGAGAGCTCGCGGAATGATTTACATAAAAAGCACAACTGTCGTCATTACACGGAGCTTCCGGTTATTTTGTGGCGCGCGCGCGCTCGCCAATAAACACATGCAGAGACTTGCCACGACACAAGAAGTCCGACGTTCGTCATTTCGCCGGATCCGGTGGTTCCAGGGTAAAAATTAGTCGTGCAGTTTTTCCCGTCGCATTAGCAATTTAAAGTGGCAGTAGCCGTCGGGACATTCGTCAGCCCTAAACACCAAAAAAGCGTTAATATCATTATATTCAGCCGGTGGAGTTTCTTGGTCGCATGTTCGTCGGCACGAACTTGTTCATCAAGGAGCGCGCGGTGCCCGCTCGCGGAGTGATCGATGTGGCCGAACACAAAAACCGTCCCACGATTCCTAAAGGTGTTTACATGAGAATTCGTGCGCACGCGCACGAGCGCACGAGCGAGCGCCGTTCGTGATTTCTTCCCAGCCGTAATCCCTCCGCGGGGGAGACGATATAAGAACCGTAGCTCGTGAATTTCCAGGCCAGCAACACTGTTTTCAACGAGAAACGCATTGTCGTCCGTGGGATCGAAGGTAAAAACCATAATCCACGCGGAACAAGAGTCAACGGAGTCGACGTGGGTGGCACGGGGCACGGCTCTTTATACCGGCGGTCGTTTACTCGCGGAAACCAGTCGTGGATTATCCCCCAGGATGACACATACTAGACAGGTTTCTTCTCTGTCTTTCGTCCCCAGGCTTCTTCCCGTCGATTCCTGTTTTTCGGCGAGAGACCCGTCACTCGACGCCGTCCCGTACCCCGAAACCATTCGAACTCTCGAAATCCGTCAAACACAGCCATCCGACTTTCTGAATTAACAGAAATTAGGGGCACCCATAAGTAATCAATTATTTTGAAATCTGAAACAAACTTTGTAGTAATTTTTCTTTTATATTGAAGCTCTTTAGACCCCTAAATGGGTCCATTTCGCTTTACAGTGTGGTGATACAACAAGACAACAAGTCTTTCACAAGTCTTTCACAAGTGGTCTTGATACAAGTCGGTATTTCGATGTTACAGGGTGTAGTTATAATTTAAATAGATAATTCACAATCTTTGTAATACAGCAGGATATAATTGCAACCCTTAATATTAGGTTTTGCTATAAACATGTCTATATTTAAGGGTAGCTGGTAGCCCATTTTGCCTAAGGATTCCAAAAGTTTGAGTCTTTGGGCGTCATATTTGTTGCTCTGCCATGTAACGTGGTTTAAAATTTTGTCACTTTGGCCACAGCTACACATACCGTCAGGAATTATTGTAGTAATAAATTCAGGCTTCCATTTCTTAATTTATTATATAATCATTACCTAGGACAGTTTGTCATCTTTCCTGCAAATTTTCAACCCCCCTCTTATAGAAATCCAAGGTTCGTGAAGCAAAATATGACCTCCTTAGATTTTCTACAGAAGTGAATGTTTTATTTCTTAAATAATGCTCCAGAGATCTGAAAAGATGATAGAGGGAGCAATATAAAACAAATTCTTTGCAAATAATTGATTACTTATGGGTACCCCTAATGAATGCTCTTCTGGAAAAATTGATCGATCGACCGTGCACAGTTTTCGAATGAATGTAAAAGCTCGTATACAGCTTATGAAATGTTTGCTGTTGGTACAGATTTAAATCCTTGCCGAATGAATTCACGAGAAATCCCGCAGGCTGGTTGCACCACTTTGAAGGAATTATTTTCCGAGAGAATTATTTCGGATTTTCGGAGAGCAGGTTTGCGGCAACCATGGGAGTCCTTTAAATTTTTTATTCGGTTGGAGATCCGGACAGATTTTCCTGACAAGCACACGCAGCTTTGTGGTTCGTTGGCTGAATATTCGGGGATTGAATTTCGGTTGATTATGCGGACGTTCGACCGAGTTTTATTCCGCAATAAAACTAAAGGATCACCGCGGGTTCGAGCGATTTTGGAAAGGGACATCGTCGAAGAATGATCGCCGAGGAGTTCCAACTTCACTTTTACTGCTCAATTAACGTATTTACGCGCCACCCAGTGAGTAAAACGGTCCCTTAAACGGCCCAGCATCGTTAACCTGATTTAGGAAATTAGACTTGCTGCTTTGATCCCAGAGAGAAGTTATGATCCTACTGTTCTTCGCTGGCGATTTTGTTGGCTCTTAAAACTCTGTGGATACTTCGAAGTTTACTCAACAAACAAATTTGTTGATCGGTAATTCAACTGCAGAGTTTATACGTTTGTACTCTCGAAACGAAAAGGTCAATACGTTTTAATAAAACCCGTTCACTCCGTTTAACCTAAAAATCCATTATCGCACCGTATAAATCGCTATTTAATCCCACTTTTAGCAAGATCAGCCATTAAAATTTAAATTCTCGCGAATGTCCGTTTACCAATAACTTTCAATCAAAACCTACAATTCAATATCCGATTACATTAATAACTAATGCGTCAAAAGTGCACGAAAATCTGTCGCGTTTGCCGTTACGTGCAGCGTCATCTCTCGCTTAAGCGCAATCGATTGCAACCTTTACTTTCGGAATACAGTGAATTCTCGTTACTAATCAGTGTCAACAATATAATTTGGAGTCAGCGGAACTTTTGGCATTTTTTTTTAAATTAAGAGACACTTAAATATATTCACTTTTCGAAGTATTCGAGTTCCAAACACAAACTGTCAAACCCAACACTCGATTAGCAACTCAAAGTTACAGAAATATGGTTTCATGTGGCTTATATTTTTGTGGACACTACATAATTATGATACGAAAGTTTGGTGATAGACGAAACTAATTTGTCCAGATAGATATTTCACATAAGCACGATACAACACATGCAATATAGCATTGCATATGTTTTTAAACGTAAATATTCAAAGCATACGCTTTATGCAAAAAATGTAAAATAAAAGATATATTTTTATAGTACTCTAATCATAAAACAAATTTCTGTCCAGGTCCTACTCTTTTAACTATTTCCTATAAAAATGTGCATTCGCATAAACTACCGCAGTTTACTTATGACTAGACATCGGATCTTTATGCATTTATGGCTTATGGAAATGTTAAAAAAATGCTATAATATAAAATTCGAGAGAATTTAACACGATTTTTATTTGCTTTGGATCTACAAAAGCTGTCCCCATTAAAAATAAAATTTTATTTCATTCCACTTTCTTAAAATGTTTCTATAAAAATTGGAAATTCCATAAACATCCGATGTCTACTTATGACTTGTAGACCGATGTGACTCTTAGGTTTCCAGCGTGCCCTGTGTATTTCAAATGCGACACTCCGCGACAAGGTTTCGTCTAAGAGTCAGTCACCAGAACAGTGCAAGTGACTCTTAACGAGAATTCACTGTTGTCGGAATCTTTTGTCCCCCCTGTGTTGAATTTAGTTGTGCTTGTCCGCGACGAATCCTCGGGTCAAAATCGACCCAGGTCCCACTATCTCAACGTGCACGAAGAGTCTCGAGCGTTAGCCGTCTCGCGAAGAAACGAAATTACTTGGACCGTATCAGCGAGCCGATTCCGGGCCGCGGTGTTCCCGCCTCGCCCGACGTCAAACAATTTCACCGAACTTTTTTCCGGCTTTCACCCCGCTGTCGTGATTTTCCGCGTTCCGCCATTAAAGCCGACGCGCGGTGCAGGCTCGGCCGATCGATTTCGCGACGTGCCAGGTGTTGTACAGCACTCGTCGAAAGAACATTCTTCGCCCCCCAGGTGGGGGGTAGATGGTGGAGGAGAAGAGACTTTTGCCTCGCGAAAAACGGGAACGCGAACGGGGTTAGAGGACGGTTTGACGCTTATTATATTTGACTTTCCCCGAATAGGAGTTCCGTCTGCCTGTGAGCCGGTGTCTATCTTATCGCGCCTGTCGGAATTTATTTTCGTATTTCAGCCAGACCGCTCCGAGACGTTCCACTTCGCCCATGAAACTGTTTTACGAGCTCGTACCCGGAGAAACGATTTCCGAAATTCCAAGCGTCCCAACTGTCGTCGCCCCGTTGCTTCGTTCTTTCGATGGCGGACACGCGAAATCCACCGGATTAGGAAGTGGATTATTAGTGGACAGCGGATTTTATGCATTTATGACAAAAATGAGTAGCCGTAATTTAAAATGTTAAATTCATGAATTTAGGGCGCAAAAGAAATAAAATAAACAACTTGTTAGAACAAGTATCACTGCATAAAAAAAGATTCGAATAAACTCACTAGATTGCCCAAGGAAGTGCTTTTTAATTTCAATTAGAAAAACAACTTGTTATTCCAATCTTTATGCAGCGAAACTTGTTCTAACAAGTTGTTTATTTTATTTCTTTTGCGCCCTAAAATCACGAAAGAAATGTCGAATAGAAGTGAGTTATTGGAAATATTAAAAATTAATTTTAAACAAATTTCTTTACACATTAGTTATTCTTTCACAATGCAGTCATTTTGACTGCTTTTGGGCAATATAAGTATGTACTAAGTTTCAGTCTTTCTAGTATTAAAATAGCAAGAACGTTAGAAAAATTTGAAAGTACAGTTATGTTATTTTCAACCTATTAAAAAACATATTAGGGGAAAAAATACACTTTTATTTCGTTCCTGTTTGATGCAATTCGGATAGAAAATTTTTGTTTTGCATAAAGATCCGCTGTCTAATTATTAGATTATTAGATTATCGTCATCGGAGTGATTGCTCTCGTCGATGAAAAAAAGTCTGAAACACTACACTGTTTTGTAATTCGACGCGCACCCCTGTAATCTCCGAAACGCTCTGGTCGCGACATATAAAGTGTTCGTATGCGAATAGAATTTCGTTTTCGAAAAACAAGCACGCTGTAGGAGGGGGGTAAAAAAAAAAGTTTTACACAGCGCAAAAGGCGTTTAGGAATTGCAGCATTCCGTATCCGTTTTGCAGTGCTATCTGTCAATTTTTAACGTCAAAACTGTTCCCCCTCCGGGACGTTCCTCGCTGAATTCTCGACGCTCCGGCTCGGAAGCGAATTTTCCGAGCGTCGCGGCGCAGAGCGGCGCAACGCGGGCGCACGTCGGACAGAATATCCACAGATTTTTCATGAACCGAGCGAAAAGCCGACCGTGAAAATTCCCGGGGAAATTAAAGCGTCGCAAAAATGCCCGGGCGAGAGCGGCCGGGAGAAATATCGTGCGATAAATGTCAAACGTAAACCAGGCACAAAATCATGACGAACGCGAAACAGTGTCATTTACTTTGATGGCCGAACTACGATTATTTCGACTGCGTCGTTGTTCGAACGCACGAGCCCCGTTCAACGAACCCCTAATGGACCATGATTAACGAGCACAGTCGCTGAAATCCTTGGCTTTACGGCTATTGCCATGTTCTACAGGGTTGTTTCGCCGGCTCTGTAATTCATGGCGGTCGCTCGCGGCCGACATAAGTGTCTTCAACAAATCGATAATGTTCCGTCTCTCCTATTACGTTCCGGTTAGCCAAGTAATTACTTGTCTTTCTCTCTCTCTCTCTCTTACAGTTTTGTTCAAGTTGCCGTGCTCGGGCTCGAAACTTCTGCTTCTTCTATCATAGCTAAAGGGTGAAAGCACAAAGAGAGAGAGGGACAGAGTTTACATAAGTTCCGAACTACTTCCTGATCGTTATTGAAACTTTTTCCCGCTCGAAGATTAGCAGTCTGAATCGTGTGTATCCCCTACGGTTCTTAACGCGTTTACTGCCGTGTGTCCGTCATACATCGCGTTCGGAATTGATACAACTGATTATTATCGAGGCGGCCGGAATACCCGATGCCAGTCGTGAGCTATGAAACGTTTTATGGTTCACTTGTTAACCGGCGCGGCGCCCGTCAACTGTGGGAACGCGAAAACAAATGCGATTCACTCGGCCAGGATTTTATCGCTGATGAAAGCTGCCGCGCCACCGTAATTGATTCCAGCTATCTTAATAAGCTGATCCGTAAAATAAAGCCACCGATTTTTCGAACGATTAAAAATTGAAGACGCAACAACCACGTGTTCTGGTCAATGTTAAACAGTGTGGATACGAAATTTGTTTCCTACGATAAAAATTCATTTCTTCGGATTCATTTCTGGATAAGAAATTTAATTCATTTCGGCCAAGAGTAAAAATTAAGTCTTAACACTAAACCTACCAAGCAGAAAACAATATAAAAGTTTTCCCTTTTAGGACTTAATTTAAACGTCTTATAGAAGGGAGAAGACTGAATTTATTTAAACTTTGTACGATTTTCATTATAGTATATGCTTGAATAAAGAAGTCAATTCAGTAATTTCCTATAAATACGTTTTTATAATTTCAATAATTGTGGAATAGAAGAGCGGTCATTTGACCGTGGTAGGTTTAGTGTTAATAGTTTCTCATAAGCGAAACTCTCAAATTGTGATCAACATTTTGGACCAGGAAGAACAAAAAATGCACGCCAGCTGTGACAACGATAATTCGACGAGTTCTGAACTTGTGACGTAGGCGTTTTTATTTTCAACGAGCGTAGGTTTTTCAAGATTGAACGCCCACGCGGTAAGAGCTCTGCGAGGATGCGTCAGGTAGAAACAATTATTTATTCGTAAGCAACAAGACCGTGTGGCTAAGCACCGCGTGCAGTTAGCGTTTCCGTGGCTGTATGTTCTCGTTGCACAAGACCCGAGGAAAGAATAGAGAGCCCCGTGCCCACGAACTTGATGGAACATCGAACGCGTGACGTCATTCGACCTCGCACCTACCACTCTATTCTCGACTGCACGCCCACGCGGTTAGGTAATATGTAATAGCAACCAGCGATTCGTGTAGCAAGGGTGACGACGCCGATTCGCGGGGGAAAGAGAAAGTGGAACACGTTCGCGCCATTTCTCCAGGCTTCCCGAACACGCCGAATTGCTTACAAACAGCGCGACACTTGTTCCCTAATCGAGCAACCGCTAATGCTTTCATGACAGAAATTTGTACGTCAAATAGTAGTGGTAGTAGTACTTTATTTTGTTCCCCTCGGGGTTGCAATTAATTCTCACCCTTCTCGCCGCTCTTACCCTAACCTTACTTCGATCTTAAAAATTATCTTCCACTAATGTTCGGACGCTCTTACAAATCGCATAACTTTGTAACTATACTACCTGAATTTTTTTTTGAGAAGTTAGAACAATTGGTTCGCTACATAACGTGGAAAAAACGTTTGATTAAAATTGCAGAGAAAGCACTAAAAGTTGTTTCTTGCAACTTTTTAATGCAGGATTATATCAAAAATTTAAAAAGAACGTTTTTGTGCAACTGTATCAACTATACATATTCTGAATGTTTCATCTAAATCGGTCAACGTTGCAACGAGCTACAACGAGCTTAACCATGAAAGGCTTAAGGGTGAAAATCGCAGAATTTGGGTCTTGTCAGAGAATTTTGCCCTGATGTGACCGTTTTGAAACATCTGTATTTTCTAACTTTTAAATACAAGTCCCCAAAAAGTTGAAAAATACAACCTGTAGTATCTTCTCTGCAATTTCGACCGATTGAAATTTTTGTAAAAATTTCTTAAAAAAAAATCCGAGTCGTATGATGCAATATTAACAGAGTTATTATCTAGAGTTAACAGAGTCAATATTAACAGAGTTATTATTATTAATATTATCAGTTAGATTTTTGAAAGCGTCTGAATGGGGGTCACTGTACATCACAAAGATCCGAAAAAATTATTGCACTATTTTCAACCCATCGAGAGCATTAGGAAATTAAATGCCCACGTAGCTTCAGTATCTGGCAGTTAACGCAGGCAATTTTTATTTTGAGGTCTACGTGTGTCGTTTCGTGAAAAGTTGGGATAAATCCTTGCGCAGAAAATAAAGTACAAACACACCGCTACTCTTCTGTATACACAGGCGTTCGACCGCGCTTTATAAATTGGCAAAGGCGTTAAACGGATAAAAATCCGCAGTGTAGCCGACGGTGGCCGCGTTTCACAATGGATCGGGGCTACGGCAGAGAGGCTCGATAAACCAAAGAAATTTCGTCGACACGATGAAAATCTGTTTTCTATCGATGATTTAACGAGCCCCGCTGGAAATCACGTTATCGTCGCGCACTCGACGGGTCGAGACGAATATAAATTTATTGAAATGCGCCGCGACCTCGATCCCCCTCTCATCGTCCATTTTCTCTCTTCCCTCTCTCTTCTTCTCTCTCTCTCTCTCATCGTTTCAACGAGAGTGTAACGCCGTCGGCCACGGCTTTATTTATCGACCAAGTCCAGACGTTATACATCGAGCGTTAATTAAGCGTTGGAAATTACCGATTAAAAGCCGATCGCCGACCGAAGCGCGCGAGAGCTGGCTTTTGATACGCGATGCCCGCCGGCGAGAAACGCGTAAGTGCTTTTGTAAAGTCAGTTTTATCATTGTAATTGAATCCCGTTTGTTTTACCGGCCGCGGAAACGAATCGGCGAATCGAACGTTGCCCGCACTCGATCGGTCGGAAACGTCGATTTTTAATCCGCCGCATTTCCGAACCGCGAGATAATAATAACAATACCGGTGCTAATTATTCGACGCTTCTGTAATCGATAATATCTGGCGAAATGCTGCGCGGTTACGAATTACGTTCGACTCGTGAAGAGCCGTTTAATATGGACAGGTATGATCTGTTCGAAATTTTAACCCTTTGCACTCGAATTAGTGAAGCACCACTATAAATAACAATTTAATAATAACAATTTATAAATAACAATTTTTTTTTTTTTGAGGCATTATTTCAAAGAAATTCCAAAAAATATTACAAACTATTTGTTACGTTACAAAATTTCTAATTAATAGATTACTAAACATTTAAATATTATATATGTAGAAATCGGATCAGGTTCGTATCAATAAAATGAAAATATTGTAAGACGCAAGAAAAATTTAGTTTCTCAGATTGAGAATAGCGCCGAGTGCATTATAAATTCGAAATTGTCGCCAACAGTATTGCCGGTTTATGCGACTAAGATACCAGTCCGTGACCTTGAAGTGACCTTGGCCATGACGCAGAGACTTCCGACATCGACCAGCACAAGGACGGAATTATGAACTTCCTTGAAGCTCGTACATATCTTGGAATAATATCGTTTGATTAAAGAGGGAGTTGATAATAGGGACGTCGACCATGACACACAGAGACAACTATCGTTGTACCGGCTGACCATAGAAAAATTCAATTATGAATTCCAACGAAATTGCACACATTTCCCGCGTGAACGACACTACCGGCGACAATTGGAACAATTGAATCAACGATTCGCGCATTCCGCATCGAACTTCGTACGGTTAGCTCAACTGAATCATATCGTTAGGAACGTAAACAGATGCTGCAGACTTGTTCACCGAATAAGTTATAGTTGAAAAAGTAGTAAAAAGCAACTTTATAGTTCCTTCCACGTTTCTGGGAAACTAGTCCTGACTGTGCGAAAAAATTAAAGTGGTTTGGTCGAGTCTTAAGAAAGGTATGTGTACAAAATATAAAGATAAAGATATATTATAGATAGACAGGGTGTTTGGTAACTGGTGGTACAAGCGGAAGGGGGTGATTCTACATGAAAGAGTAAGTCGAAAATATAGAATAAAATTTTTTAAATTAAAAACCAAATAATTACCAAATTATGAACCAAATAATACTGCAACTTTAACCGAGTCGCTCCCACAAACGTGTTAGGGGCAGGTCATACTATCGAGGTCAGCCGCCAAGGGTGTATAAACACAAAAACAGGGTAATTAAATTCCGCGGGACAGAATTGGAATTGGGTACCGAGAGGTGAATTTGGGTAATTTGTTTCCCTTTTTTTTTGTATCTAGCGGTTACACTCCCTCAGCGTCTGACTTTCCTAGCGTAACCTACCCCCACCACGCCCGTGGGAGCGAGGCGATTAAAATCGCAGTATTATTTTGATCGCGGTCCGATTAACTTCGTATCGTTCGCTGTCAAAATTTCGCGAAGTGTGTTGTGCGTAGTGTCTTGTGCGTAGTGTGTGCTCCAAAACACAGGCAGGATTATTCTGACGTATTCGTTTGAGCTAATAATAGTGTGCTATGGATCCGACGGAGGAGCAGATGATTTTGAAAAAATTGTGAGTACACTTTACATTAGTATTTTATAATGTAGAATTGCTATTCGTACGTATAACATTGGATACAAGATTTTTTTTCATATTTTGCTCTGTACCTGAAAACGATAGATATTAAACTTGCAAAATGTAATAGCACGTATTCGTCGATCAAAACGCTTTATATCATTATTATCTATAAACTGTCAGCACTCTAAAATCGGACAAATTATTAACTTAGAACTAAATTTTTCTTTCGTCTTAGAATATTTTTGTTCCTACGAAACTGATCCGATTTCCACATACAGTATCTAAATGTTTAGTAATCTGTTAAATTTTGTATTGTGAATTATACAGGGTGTTTGGTAACTGATGGTACAAGCGAAATGGGGTGATTCTACATGAAAGAATAAGTCGAAAATATAGAATAAACATTTTTCGTTTGAGGCTTCGTTTTCGAGAAAATCGACTTTGAAGATCTGTCAGGTTTGTGTGCTCTAGTATATGCAGCAAGTAGATTTGGTTGGTCATGATCAGACAGTTGCGTCAGACAATTCCTATCGAATAGCATGCTGCATTTCAAACTCGATTTTCTCGATAACGAAACTTCGGATGAACAAATTTTATTCTATATTTTCGACTTATTCTTTCACGTAGAATCACTAGACAAATTTTCAAACAAATTTTTCTCGAAGACAAAGCCTTGTATCAAAAGATTTTATTCTATATTTTCGACTCAGTTTTTCATGTAGAATCACCCCCTGCTCGGTTGTACCACCAGTTACGGGACACCCTGTATAATATAAGATTAAGATTATATATTTAACGATATATTTTCCTTTTTAAAAATCTGTGAATGTTATTGTGAAAACGTTGAATCAGGAAAAGTCGGATCAGTGTATTTAGGTTATCGCGTCATAGTCCCCGTTGTAGTCGAAGCCAGCGGGACGGGGCTCAAGAACGGGGCCAATAAATAACACTTAACATACCATTAATAAAATGATTTTAAGTCGGGCTGGCGGGCAGACAGCGGGCTTAGCCGGGCCTTCTAACGCGCCCGGCCGGATGATAATTTCCAGTATAATTTTGGAGCATCGTTGAGCACCGATCGCGCGGTTTCTGGCGTGGATTGGCTCCGGCGCGGTTCCATCGACGTGCATTTTGATATATGACCCGGCCAAATCGTATTCAACATTAACGTCGAACACCGTTCCACTGGGCCGGGCCGAGCCGGGCCGCGCTCCGTCCCGACGATAGAACGGCGTCGCTCGTGGATATGCGCCCGCGTCCCGTTAATTCCGCATTACGCCTAATTAGAGCGACCGTCGATTCGCCGATAGATCGCACCGGTGAACTCGACTCGACGTCGTTTTGCTCGTCGCTTATCCCCAACAGCTTAATCCCCTTTTTTTAACGGTTCCCTGTCCCTCTGTTCTCACCGTGGATCAAACACGTATATGCTTTTTCAAAAATAATGCAACGAGTCGGTTGAAATTACCGCTTGAAAGTCGTGAGAAAATATATAATAATTCTTTGGCCAAAAATGTACTGTAATCATACAGTCTTTTCTCGATACATGTCGCAAATATATGGCTGATAAAAGTCGTATGACTATTCCCACTACCGAAGCTCGGAGAGTCCTCGATATATGTCGCTGGAAAGTGCTGTTGACAGATATCGAGAAAACACTGTACATGTTCTATACATGTCTATTAATTTTAATATTTTCATGCTTCTACTCAGAAGAACGTAACTCAGGAAGAACGAATTTGACGTAAAATTTCAATTACGTAAACGAAATTCAAGACTGCAAAAAAGTACTTTATTTTGGTATAGTTCGTATGCAATCAATTGTTACTTTTATATTGCTGTTATCCTCGTTGAATAATTTTATAATTGACATAGGATACGCGTATGCATTTTCATGAAGGTTAACTGAAAATTAACGAGCCACAGAGGTACGTTTAACCGGCTCTAATTAAACATTATTAATTCTGCATGTGTTCGTGACGTACGTTTGTTGTATTTTTATTATTTAATAAATTCCACCGTGTACATTATTTTATCTCGATTCGCGATTTATAATTATTTGAACAGTTTCATCGTGAGCATGGAGAGGTATTGTTGAAGAGTTTTTGATTTAATATACTGTAAATGTTTGTAATCGCGTGGGCGGTATTTATTGATCACTGTTTTATCAATTACGGTTAATATAGTTTGATTCCTTCCGTCCCTACAATTTTGTCAGTCTTTGAGCGGAATTTAAATATGAATATCAATTTCCTCAAAAAACTAAATACTATATCAAAGTCTTCAGCTCTGGGGGAAAAAAATATGTATCGATCTTTTGTTACTATAACAATCAAATTATTTTGTTTGCAGCTATGGGAATCGAATACGTTCGTCCCGAAAGGGTTAAATTTTGAAAGGGTACTCGAAAGGGTAAAATTTTGTAAACAGTACAATCAAGAGCCTAGACCCTAAGCCTAAGAACCTAGAGCCTAAATTTTAAAGCTTGAAGATTCTACTTTTACAAGACACTGTTCAGTTTCCTCTAAGATATTTTTATACATGATTTAAACTAAATAATAAATACAATCCGTGATCATTTTTACAAAATTTTTACAAAAGTATCACGTTTTGAGGACAGGAAATTCTACGATGTTTAGTGTTGAAATACTTGTTGGATCCACTGTGTTTGTCGTGATCCACGGAGACAGATGGACCAAGACGCAAAGTTTTGATTACAATTCGGCGGAAAGTAGTCGCAGTAAAATTTGATGTAGCTCATTTAGGGTACTGTTTGACCGTCGAAAGAATAGAGCACGGTCGTTCCAGATTTCCGTAAAACTCGGTAATGGTGCAGCAAACGGTCAGACGAGTGGCTATTGGAGTTCCCGTATGGGCTAACCAGCTGCATTATAGGGCAGTAGTTATCGTTAACCCCCGACGTTAAGCCCTTGCTGTGTAATCACGTCGCCTAGACGTCGGGACACTCCTCCCAAAGATTATTAAACAGTAACTTTTGTATTCGTTTCGATAATACGACCGCTCGAGAAACGCATCACATTGGTTTATGATCGATTGATTGCTATCTTCGGAGGAAATTAAATTGCTGTATGCAGGAAACCTGCTTCACCACACTGCCGGAGATAAAATAAAGTCCGCATGCTTCGTCCACCGATCCTCGGAACAAGGGACGTTAATTACTATATTATGCACGCGAGAAGGACGACTCAATCGTTTGCATTATTAACGCGTCACACCTGTCATTATACTTTGGACACTTGTTTGATTCCTGTCGTACACACGGTTAATTAGACACTGTACCATTAACCTTCTTGTTATTACAAGACCTTCTCAACCTTCTTGTTATTACAAGACCTTCTCAACCTTCTTGTTATTTCAAGCTATTGCTTGATCGTTTTTGTGATGGAATTCCCAGACACTCGTACATCTTTCTTGCGATGTGTGCTTGTATAGAGATAGTTTTAGACGTGTACTTCAAACTAGTGGACCGGGTTTTGATGTACCCTAACTCCTCCGTTTGGACATTGGAATTTTTTTTATTTTGTTTTAGGGAACCATTCGATCAAAAAGTAAATTTCTCATCTTAAGCTTCTCGAAGCTTCATAATTAGGACATATTAAAATGTTCAGTGACTTCAGTCAGTAATTTCCTGATTCAAAATTATTCCTAAAATGCAAACACAATTTACCAAATATATGTTACTCAATTATTTTCCCAATGAATATCAATTTTCTTTCTCCGATAGGAAATAATGAAGTCAGAGAGAAGTTCTAGTTAAATTTGTTAGAGTTAGAGGATTCAATCTAGTGGACCGGGTTTCGATATAACCTAACTTCTTCGTTTGGACATTGGAATTATTTTATTTTGTTTCAGGAAATCACATTCCATCAAAAAGTCAATTTCCCATCTTAAGCTTCTCGAAGCTTCATAATTAGGACATATTAAAATGTTCAGTGACTTCAGTCAGTAAATTCCTGGTTCAAAATTATTCCTAAAATGCAAACACAATTTACCAAATATATGTTACTCAATTATTTTCCCAATGAGTATCAATTTTCTTTCTCCGATAGGAAATAATGAAGTTCTAGTTAAATTTGATACAGGATTTAAGAGTCTCTAGATGACAATTAAGGTTCAAGCTACACTATAAAGATGTGTCCTGCCCGATTTCAAAGTTTCGAGCATCGGAGGCTGTTTCAGCGTGCGAACCGCAGAACGAAGGGCTCGCAGGGCTAGTTCGTCCTTGTTCCGAGGATTTCTCGGGCAGAATTACGTGCCGGATCGCGGTGCGCGATTATGCACGGGTAAACGGGCTATGCAAATCGAGGGGTAGAACGCCTCCGCTCCGTACAAAGAGGAAACGCAGAGAATTTTCAAGGCTGCCGCGCGAAGATTTATCGAGTGTCCCGATCGACGGACAAGTTGTTGCTCGAGGTATCGTCCCCGATAGCGGACCTCACGCGATGACAGAAACGTTTTCACCTTCCGCGCGAGTCCGCAGATAAATCTCGTCGACGTTGCGCGTCGAAGCGACGGAGTTCCCTCCACGGCTCGCCGATGAATTAATGGCGAACCATCCTTCAGTCAACACTCCGCCATCGCGCACATATTTCTACCGATTCGACGGCGAGCCATTACCAAATGTCAATGAATTTCTACGAGCTTGCCGATGAGCATCGGATCATTACAACCTTGTTTAACCGTCGTGTTTGGTTCTCGTTTGTTTCAGCTTCGAAACATCTCTTCGAGAATCTAGAATATTTCCCTTCTCTGTATATTTTGTTTTTCATTTTATAGATACGAAAATTCTGCAATGTTGCAATACCGAAGTTTTCAGTAATTTATTAAATACAAGTAAATTTAATAATGTCGAAACATTTAATTTAATAATGACACATCAATTTTTAGTGGAGCCTTACAGTTGCCTTTCGAATGCCAAGGGTTAACACGTTGACTGCCATGTCATCCATATATGTTATTATATTATTCACTGTACCAATTAGTGCTGTTAGGTGCAGTATTAGTACAGTACCAATTAGGATCTGTAAAATGCAAGAATGTTGAAGAACTACACAATATCATACATTTAATTTTTTTCAATTTCCATTTTATTAAATGACACATTAATTTGATGGAATTTTTGAGCTTTTTTGTTTGGCGATCAAAGTGTTAGTGCAGGGTTTAGAATTTTGCTTAGAGTCGTTGATTTCACAGTTTATTTCCAACGTTCGCAACATTCTGACTGATTGGAACAGTTGTTAGGCCGTTAGCGATCTACTTGCTGTCAGTCTGAATAGAAATGTCTCGATTGACCCGATAGCCTGACTATAAGTGTCCCGATTGGCACCGTAACCGAACTGTAAATGTCCTAATTGACGTTGTGTCTCTCATCGAGCGAAATAATGACTGACTAACCGAGTCCTGAGTGAGACTGTACTTAGCAGACGTGTCCTGATTGACACTGTCTCGAGTCTCAAATCGCTGCAGCTTGGAATTTCGAGGACAAAGATATTCTGTGTAAAACGTGTTTGTTTAATTCCGCGATCGCGGCGACGATAAATGTAAATCAAGGACAAAACGGGGCTAGGGCCGGCTTTCGGCGGAACCAATTAGCGCGGAGCAGTTCGTTATCGTCGAGTCAAGTCCGCGTAAAGTCTAGCAGAGCTAAAGAGCGAGATGAACGCCCGGCAAGTGGACAGCCGGTGCTCGCCGAAGGAAAACTGTGCGCCGACGCCAATTAGCGGGAGGATCCAGACGTTAAACAACGTAACGGCGGCTCGATAATTAATGAAAACTCGGCGTGCCCGCTCCCGGAACCCCGGGACTATTTACGGAAAAGTTTTTCGCATTCGTTTCGCCGGGCCGGGCCGAGTCGGGTCGGGCCGGATGACAACGGTTTCTCCGCGAGCGAGCAACTTGGACGCGCGGCGGAAGTATTGCTTTCTGATGAGGCCGGCCACTCGAAACAAACGGGAAGTTGCCGAGTTTGAATCTAAAAAGGTTTGCTGAAACGGGCCGGCCACGGTAAACTCCCCGGCAAGGTTTTGTATTCCCCGCGGAGCAAATATAGTGACTTTCTTGAGGACCTCCACGGAGACTCGCCTAAGCGATACTCTTGTTTCACAGAAACCGTCAAGCTTGCCTCTTTCTCTTTCTTTTTTTTCCTTTCAATAAGCGTACGTTTCGCCCTGTACTCCCGTAATTAGCGAAGTTTGCTTAGGTATCTTGAATACCGCCTTTCATCTATTTCGTCCGCTAATTAACCCGCGACCGGTGTTGTCCCACTTCGGTTGCATAAACAGCGGAGACGACTCCGAGGTTCGTGGATTATTTCATATCGCAGAAATTCGTTTTTAACGTTAACCGCGGTTCTTGTACAGAGATACTTCCACTTTTTAGCCGTGAGCATATCGTCAAAGTTTGAGGAAGAAAAAGGAAAATTTAAGCTTGAAGATTTCGTTTGTTCGCGAGTATAAATATTGACTATTTAATAATCACTTCGGAGAAAAACCCAAACAGTATAAATTGTTTTTTTTTCAAGATTCTGGCGTTACCTTCTTTCTCTCTCTCTCCCTCTGCATGTGTAATCAAATTTTCAACTAGATCTGTATGATACATTTTAATATAAGATTTGTGACAGTGTCCAATAATTGCTACGTTATAAATAGACCGCGGATGTATATGCAATTTTTGTAGGCAAATTGTAGGAAAGTGGAAACTAAATCTAATTTCTAGCAGCAGTAGGCTTTGCAAATCTGGATTAAATAAAAATCGTACTGAATTATGTGGAATTTCATATTATAACAATTTTTTTACGCAAATTGTAGGAATGTGGAAACAAAATCTAATTTTTAGCGGCAGTAGGCTTTGCAAATCTGGTATAAATAAAAATCGTACTGAATTATGTGGAATTTCATATAATAACAATTTTTGTAGGCAAATTGAAGGAAAGTGGAAACAAAATCGAATTTTTAGCAGCAGTAGGTTTTGCAAATCTGGAATAAATAAAAATCGTACTGAATTCTCTGTGGAATTTCATATTACAACAATTTTTGTAGACAAATTGTAGGAAAGTGGTAACAAAATCTAATTTCTAGCAGCAGTAGGCTTTGCAAATCTGGATTAAATAAAAATCGTACTGAATTATGTGGAATTTCATATTATAACAATTTTTGTAGACAAATTGTAGGAAAGTGGAAACAAAATCGAATTTTTAGCAGCAGTAGGCTTTGAAAATCTGGTATAAATAAAAATCGTACTGAATTATGTGGAATTTCATATGATAACAATTTTTGAAGGCAAATTGTAGGAAAGTGGAAACAAAATCTAATTTCTAGCAGCAGTAGGCTTTGCAAATCTGGATTAAATAAAAATCGTACTGAATTATGTGGAATTTCATATTATAACAATTTTTGTAGGCAAATTGTAGGAAAGTGGAAACAAAATCTAATTTTTAGTAGCAGTAGGCTTTGCAAATCTGGAGTAAATAAAAATCGTACTGAATTCTGTGGAATTTAATATTATAACAATTTTTGTAGGCAAATTGTAGGAAAGTGGAAACAAAATCGAATTTTTAGCAATTTTTTTATGATAACAATTTTTGAAAATTCTCAGAGGCCGTAAACGTATAAAGATGCTAGTTATACAGAAACTTTGATCCTAATCTAGGCGACAGTGATGCGTCCTGTTAGGTTTGTTCGTACAATTTGAACTGCTCGATCGCAAGTTTCCCGATACGCTCTCTCGTTCAGCACAGTTTTCTACTTAACAATTTCATTTAAACTTCCGTTGCGTGAAGAAAAAGCGTTTTCAGATGTCGTTCTCGGCCGCGCGCATGATTTCTAGAAGTCCTCGAAATTCTCAACTACTTCGGAGTTAATTTGTAACTCCGAGGGAACTTTCGAGGTAAGTACAACTCGGTATGGCGTAAAACTTCCAAGGTCTGGCGAGATTGAAACTGTTAGGAATGATTTAGGGATTTACCGTCATACACGAAGAGCTCTCTGTCTTATTTTTCTTTTTTTCTATATAGAGCAGCCGCTTTGTATGGCTCGCAAAACAACTAGTGTAGCACTAAATATGGCGCAGGAATGTTCAAGGTCCAACAAGGTTCGTTATTAGAGAAATACTTTAATCTGGAAAAACATGCTGTAGTCTTTACGTTTCTAAATCTGCTGGAAAAATTCTGCGCGAGAACACAAAATTAGTTATCATTACACTGCGGATTTACACTGATTTATGTAAAATAAGCATTTTCCACTTGTATTGCGATAAACTGGAGTGAAATAGAAAGGTATTATTTTTTTAATTTTTAAATTCTACTAGTCTTTACTGTCTGAAGTTACTCCTATTGATTTCGGTCGTAAATACATAAAATCTAATTGTTATAGCACGAAAAATTTGGTTTCTTTATCCATTTGACATTTTGTTCTTTCCTACTTCTTTTTGTGCGATTATATTTAACGGTTTAAGAACCTTCGAGTTCGCGTGACAAAGTATTCCTAACAAGTAGAATCGGTTGGTCATGATCAGACACGGTCACGCGATTACTATTCATCAGCACACTTAGCTGTCGAATTTTTAACCCCTTGCACTACTATTTATTTTGTGATTATAATGATTAGAAAAAAAGATAGTTTATATTTGTTGTATGCCTATGTTTTCTCCAAAGACTATATATCAACTACAACAAAATAGGATTTTATTTCGGTTTAAAGGAAAGTAATAACGTTCACTTTTATTAGACTCTATTCAGAACCCTAACTATCGCGTCTGTCGCTAGCTCAGAACTAACTAACCCGCCCCTAACCCGAGTCTGGCTAGTTATTGTAGGGCAAGGGGTTAAACTCTATTTTCTGGAAAACGAAGGTTTGACCACGAAAACATTATCCTATCACTTGTCACTAATTTTTGTGAATATTAGGTTGTCCTTAAAGTTCATTTCGTTTTCGATCAACGAAATGCAAATTCGACCTAGTTTATTAAGAACGGCTTAACGATCGAACGGGCATCAACGAGGCCGTGTACGAGGACACAATTAATTTTCTAATAAACGAATTTAGCGAATCAAGGTCACCAAGTGGGAGGAAACAAATTTTCCGTGTAGAGTGGCTTCGCCGACGGGTCGTTGGGTGCGTCAACAAAGTTCATTTCGCGTTTCAGCGTATATAATGTTCTTCGATTAGTCAACGCGATCCATATTTTGATCGACGATCGTCGTTCCGGCGAGCGTTCTCCGGCAGCGTAAGAGTCCCGGATGATAAATCGAGCGCGAAAGGCAAGCCGAAAGGGAGAACCGCGCGGTGATCGATCGTACGCGGAACGAGGAACGCGTAGCCTAGAAAAGGAGAGCCAGTCCGAAGGCAGCCATGACCGTTTTCTTTCGTTGCGCCTGACCTCTGCCCCCTGACCTATTTCCGCGATCTTCTCGCCCTTTCCCCCGTCGCCCTTTAACATCCCGAGGAGTCGCCTATCGACGACGACGACTCTCCTCTTCGGTATCACGTGATCTTCGAATTCACTTTGCCGCTTCCTTTTCTCGCGCCGACTTTTCGCGTCTGCTAGCAATTGTTTTCCTCGACTATCGCGTTAAAAGCTCGGACAAATTGTATTCGTTCGCAGACCCGGATCGCTCGTGTTCTTTCTTTTTTCGTTTCCTTGTTTCTCGCCAATCGATTCGATTCCTCGCCCTTCCGCCGCTCGTAAACCTCCGGTTCGACCGCAACCGCGGACCGGAAAACGCGATCCGGCCGAACACGAAGATTCACCGGAGCAGTTTCGCCGGTTACGATCCACCGGATCCAGCTCGATCCTGCTCGACAACGATAAACCGACCGCCTCGGATATTGGATCGCGTCCGGTGATTCGTTTAAGGAATTAACTCCGGACAGCAGTGGCCTGTGCGTCTGTTTATTTCTCGTTGTTTTGCCTGCGGTCGACGGACGCGAGCCTAAACGAGAAACGCTTCAAACTGACCGCCTTTGATCCCCCCCCGGGGTTGCGACGAAAAATCCGTGCGAAACTTTATGCGGAAACGTTCACCTTCCTCGGTTGGATCTTCGAAACAATTTTAAAGGAAATCTCAGAGGCAACGAACCGATGATCGAAATTGATCCAGACCAAATACTACTCGATCTAAAAGTACAATTAACCCAATTGCATCATAAGGGAATATGAAAAGAAGGTCTCTATCAACCAAACTTATTCTTTATTGCATTTAATGTTGATAATGTAGATCAATGACGGGCGAACATTATTCTGACCTAATTACCGACCGCGGTACTAATATTAGAACACCCAAAAAGATGTCGCGATCTATCGATTAATATAATTGGCGACGTTGGTAGAGAGAATCGATCGAGAGTGTGCTTTTCTACATACATATTTCGGATGACGAATTATTAATACTCTATTGTACCCAATTTTATTTCAATAAGTAAAATATAAATATATATATGTGCCCATAATTATGAAAGTGGTCTGTCATAAAAAAAAAAATTACATTGAATAAATTTAGTTTAAAATCATGTCGTGTGAAATAAGTGATAAATTCATTTTTTTTTTAATTTTGACTTAGACCACTTTCATAATTATGGGCACATATAAGCGTATTAAGGGTCCGATACACCTGGGAAAACATTTGAGTAACGCTCTATATGATTTTGAAAAACGATTTTTGAGTTTAACAGTTGTTGTTGTCCTTCCACAAATTACATTGATTTCGAATGGTTTCTCTGGAATGGCTATATGTATTGATTTTCTGCTTTTAGAGGTATAAAAGTGATCTCTTCTATCTTGAATACTATATACTTGCAGGTGTTTATACTGTTTCCAAAATTTATGTGCTCCGAGGCGCAATCGTGTCTCGCTGTCGAACATTACGGAAACAAAGAAACACATATCTGAGAGGTTCTCAGCATATCTCAGAAATTTCTATCTCGCATAAAGATCGGCGATTCGTTTACGGTATATTTTTTATCTGATTACAATACCTATCTCTCGACGCTTGAAAAATATATTTCAACGAAGAATCGCCTTCCCATCCTATCTTCTTTAAATATCCCGGGCTCGCTCGATGAATCACGTCGATGGGATTCCGCGAAAGGACGACGAACTTTGTTTTCCTCCCGTGGTTAAAAAAGAAAGAACACCGAGATCGGCGACCACGTTCCTGGAAGAACATGTCGTACATCCTCGCTAGGCACCACGGAGGCGAACTAAATAAAGATCGCGTCGAAAGAATATAAACTAGAAACACTGATAAGGAATACATTCGATGCGCCGTCCTCCTTGCATCTAATATCGTTCCGCTTCAATCTTCGAATTTCATTTCCTGCATACAGCTTTTCGAAATGTTTTCCTCCCGGATTTTCATTCGATTTTTTGCATTCGTCGATTTCTGCTCCGAGATATGAACGTGTAATACGCTATTGTTGTAAAATGTAGAACGAGAGTACGGCACGGGAATGCCTGTTGTTTGGAAACAAGGTCGTATCGAACATGTGTTTACATGGACCCGTTTTCTCTTATTTTTGGAAGTCGAACGCTTCGGAACTGTTTACGTCAAGCCTCATGCTACCGACAGTCACGGGAAGCTGGAAATAATCAAAATATTGCTGACATTATTTATTTTCGTCCGTTCCAAAAAGCACTGAAGCACTGAAAGAACAATGAACGAGAAATAGGGTATTTTAACACTAAACGTACCACCACCGGTCAAATGACCGGTTCTAGATTTTTTATTTGACAATTATTGCAATTATAAAGATTCTTTCATTCGATAAATATCTTTAGGAGAACACACATTGCAATAAGAACCGCGAAAAGTCTGAATAAATTAAATCTTGTCATTTTTATAAGGCAACATGTTCCTGCTACTTTCATAGCTCTCAGTACGTTTAGTGTTAATAGTAGTGCAATTGTTCTTTGAGCAGATATTACAATAAATACGCCTGAAAATCTAAATAACTACATTTTTCTTTCAGTGCTCGGTAAACCCAGTATTAAACTATTGAAGGATTTTGCTAATTATTTCATTGCTGGTCCCAGCTACCAAATACAAGGGTCTAATTGTCTGATTGATCCTCATACGTTCTTCAGGGTCAATTCTTTATTTTCATATATTTTTATTATTTCTGGATTTATTTCTGGATAGAGTAAACTGTCTAATTTCTTCCTGTGTCACAGTACTTGTTCAGAACGAGAAATTGTGGATGAAACACAATCTGCTTTCGCGCACACGATTCAAGTGTCGAACCATGTTTACAGAGTTAGGCGACTCGCTAGGGTTTTGTGGAAAGAGGGGAACGGGGAATAAATTTGTTAAAAGTTCTTCTTTAACACGTTGACTGCCATGTCAGCCATATATGGGTGACGGAATTATTTGTTCAGGCTTTAAAATGAATTTTTACGTTAATATATTCATCGTAGCAAATTTGATTAGAATGTAAAGAAGTAAAAATTTGAAGAAGTCAGAAAATTTGAAGTAAAATGCACGAAAGTTGGAGAACCACACAACCGCTGTCATACATTTAATTTTTTCAATTCCTATTTTATCTAATAATTAAACAGCGGATCTTTATGCATTTATGGCTTATGGAAATGTTCAAAAAATGCTATAATATAAAATTCGAGAGAATTTAACACGATTTTTATTTGCTGTGGATCTACGAAGGCTGTTCCCATTAAAAACAGAATTTTATTTCATTCCACTTTCTTAAAATTTTTCTATAAAAATTGGAAATTGCATAAACATACGCAGTCTACTAATAACTTACTTTGATTTCGCGGAATTTTTGAGCTTTCTTGTTTGGCAGTCAAAGTGTTAAGAGCGGATCGTCCCGGAATTTCTCTGGCGGAATTTAATGGCGGCGCGTTAACGGTGCAGTCAGCTGATACTCCCCTCCCCCCGCCCCGTGAAACAAGGACGAACTTTCATTTTTTTCCTCCGTTGACCGCGAAGTGTGGTGGCGTGCGGTACGTTTTGCGGGCGCGGTGCGACGGCCTGTTCAGATAATTCCTCGCGTAAAGACAATGGAGATTACGCTGCCGTAATAATCCTCGGTTGCTCGTTGCCTTCCTCTCCCCTCTTTCCGACGGTAATCAGCATCGTCCCCGGCTCGGTTCTCGGGGAGAAAGTAGTTGCGGTCGTTTATTGTCCGGCCTCGGACCGCTCGGAATGCCCCGGGACTACTTGATAATCGACCTCGGTCAACCAGTTGCCGGGAGAGGAACTCTGTTAGGGGAATCTTTGACGTGGAATGCTCGGCGGACCGGTGTTAGTAATCAGAAATGCCGATGGGAAACCGGTCATTAGTAATTACCCTGAAATATGCCCATAATCCTGACGTTATTCGAGACGGATCTGTATCGCTCCTGATTTAGGTTATACCGTTGCTCCGAAGGATCGCGCGCCATTTTCTGGCCTGAATCGTTCATGCATTTACACTCCCGCTCATAAGTCTTAGGACAGTGATCGTATTTGTATTTAACTCTGTAGAAGATGAAATAATCGTTCAAAGATGCGAACGAATGTTTTTTCTTATTTAACGGGGTTTACATGTCAAAGAAAGGATGCTTGCTCTCATACATACAAAATCTTACTAAGATCTTACTTTTCTTAAAAAAGTAATAAATAATTTGGTTCCAGCGATTTCAACGATCTCCAAAATATTTAGTCAAGTATCTTCCTCGACTCGAAAGTCCTGCTGCTATATACACTCCCGCTCATAAGTCTTAGGACAGTAATCATATTCGTATTCAACTCTGTAAGAGATGAAATAATCGTTCAAAGATGCGAACGAATGTTTTTTCTCATTTAACGGTTTACATGTCAAAGGAAGGATGCTTGCTCTCATACATAAAAAATCTTACTAAGATCTTACTTTTCTTAAAAAAGTAATAAATAATTTGGTTCCAGCGATTTCAACGATCTCCAAAATATTTAGTCAAGTATCTTCCTCGACTCGAAAGTCCTGCTGCTATATACACTCCCGCTCATAAGTCTTAGGACAGTGATCGTATTTGTACTTAACTCTGTAGAAGATGAAATAATCGTTGAAGAATAAGTGTTTCCTTATTTAACGGTTTACATGTCAAGTAAAGGATGCTGCACTCATACATCAAAAATTTTATTAAGAAGTAAAAGAATATTTATACGTTCTTTTCATCGAAGAATCCGCCACGTTGCTTTCGTTTCTGAGCACGATCGTCAATTTAAAAGTGTGCGGCAACGTGTTGAAGAAATTCGTTTTCTTTACATACTGAAAATCGTCCATAATTTAAGTATATTCAATCTTCTTTCTTCTATAAGACGTTTCACTTATGTTTTGTGTTTGGTAGGTTTAGTGTTAAAATCTCGACACACCCTTAACAGCTACGACCAATTTTGTAAAATTTGTCGTATCCTTCCAGGATCCTCAAACTACTCGCACTATTACAGCAGCCCGGACGTCGATTTCCTCTGGTATCCTCGACCCTCTCGATACACTCGAGTGTCCTCGATACTCTCAGGTCTCCAAGACCTCCCCGATGCCATTGGTGGCCTCTGATTCTTCAGAACTGGCGCTATCAATATTCCTGATATTCCCGGATCAGCGAGTACCAGAGGAGCGCGTCCTCGACTCAGTCCCTCGGACCTCGGGGCTCCGATGACCCGGCGAACAACTTATTTGCGGGGCCGGGGAAATAGAAAGGGAGGGGGGGGGGGGAAACAAAGACTCGCCGGTGATTTATAGTTAAACGGCGGGCAACTGTAAATCTTCATTTCCAATTCCGAGTTTGTCTCGCGGAAAGGAAGGAGCGGCGCTCGAGCCGGCGAACTTCGCGCAATTTATCTTCGTCCGCGGGAACTTTTGTCATGCCGCTGAAAATATATTTCAATCCGGCACGGGGCGACGTAAACGATTCCAGGGAATCGGCGGAGCGGCGAGCAACGAGGACGTTTACGGCGAGGAAACTCGTTTCCCTGGAAACTTTGATCGAGATCTAGATTCCCGCCGGTTAGCGGGAACCCGTCGCAAAGCGCGCGACGCGTGTTTGCTCAACGAGCGTGACGCTATGACGTGGTAATCAACCGTGCCAGTGACAGAGATAATGCTTGTTGTTTTCGGAAACGAGAACGGACACGTTTAAGCGTGCAGCCCGCACGCCGTGCCGTGCCGAGCCGAGCCGAGCCGAGCCGAGCCGAGCGGAACCGAGCGGAGCGCGTGTTCCCACCCGAGAAATAGATGCTCCGCGCGCGCGGATTAATGCACCGTTACCGCAACGGAATCGCCGCAATTACTTCTGTCGGATCGTTATGCGTTTTTTCGATTTTTAGAGGAACGTTTGATGCATCGAACCGTCTGCGATGATTTAGGAACACGGGGTCGGATTTTTCCAAAATGATGGATGCGGTTCCGGTCACTGGTAATTCATCTTTTTGTACGATCATTTTCCTTCTGTCATTGTTTCTTTATGAGCCGTTTAATGCAAAACTCAGTCAATATTTATCCGTTATAATTTTAATATAATTTTAGCGGAGCTTAACCCCTTGCCCTACAATGTCATGTCAGACTCGTGATGAAGATTATGAACAGAGTCTAATAAATATATATGTTATTAATTTCCTTTAATTCGAACTAAAATCCTATTTTGTTGTGTAGTTGATATATATCCTTTGAAGAAAACATAGGCATACAATAAATATAAACTCCTTTTTTCTTCTATGAAATTCTGAACGATGAAGATTTTCTAATCATAAGAATCACAAAATAAATAGTAGTGCAAGGGGTTAACTGTCATGTCAGTCACATATGACTTCATTTTTATTGTGACATATCCGGATAAACTGAATTTTATTAAGATCTCTAGAATTCAAAAGGGCAAGAAAGGGCTTAGTAAAGGGCAGTGAAAGTGCTTGGAATTATCTTAGAGATATTTTACAACGGAATTCGAACAGAGTGTAGTTGATAAAGAAATTGATTGTCTTGGAGTTCTCGCGGGAAAAATTCGAAAAGGTAACCCGTGGAAGGTTTAGCGTTAAAGATTGTTAGATAAGTACCAAGGCTCTACTGACATGAACAGCACTCTGAGATATCGTTCGCGTAGAATCCTACAGCTGCAGGTGTACGCAGATTTAATCTGCCAGCGTTGAATCGAATCCCAAGAGTTCAATGTCCACCATATCGGTAACTGGAATATCGAACTCGTCCGAAGGCTAAACGCGTCTAAAGTCCTCGACGAGCTCTTCGCATTACTCCTGTGGTTTCTACTTATTCTATACAGCTTCCATTAACCTCGGCAAACTGCCGCGATCAGCGAATTAATTAGTAAACGGTTACCAGGTTGTTAACAGTTTCGCGTAATGCTCGTGAGAATCGTTCTCAGGCCTCGAAGCAATAAAAAAAAGGTAAACAAGCACGAAAGAGCAGTAAACACGCGTGTTATTCATTCGGAAGCGAATTAACGACCCGGCTTTCGATTCTCACGTTTATCCGAGTCAATCGCCGCGGCAGATTGAAAGATTGCAAATTGGGAACGCCTTAAATGTTCGGAGACGTGTACTCGAACGATCCAGAACTGGTCGAAAAGACCGGATTGCTTTGTAAATCTGTAAACCGTTTCCAGGAATCCAGACGGTTAGCATAACAAACGATTAGCATGTCCGTGTCGCGGTTTCGGGGGACAATTAAAAAATGTGTCGAACGGGACACAGGATTGTCACGTCCGGTGACGTTTGCGCACGCCAGAAACCACTAAATTAAACTTACATTTGCCCGCGACAAAGGCGGTCCGCGTTGATTAGCGCGGCCCGGCTCTAGAATTTCATATTCCGGGAACCGGCGCGGCGTGCATTACACACACCCGCGCATCGACCACCGGCCGGGTGCATCATCGCGATTGATCGCAAGATACTGGCCAGATAATATGGAACAGCCCGTAAATAATCGAAACTGGCGACCGGCTGTGTTCTGTTCGTACCCGGTATCTGCATTTTACCCGCGGCAACCGCGTACCACGCGATCGGATACACGTGACAAGTCGGGATATTTTTCACCAGCTCGACTTATGCGTATTATAACACCGTTCGAGACAATCGATCTGATGCAACCGCTCTTTTACAACTACCTTTTACAACTATCTTTTACAACTACCTTTTACAACTATCTTTTACAACTACCAACTGCGACTCGTGTTCCGATCTGCGCGATCCTGTTCCCTCGGATTTTCAACGTTCTCGACTGTGCACACTCTTCTCGACAAGTAGCAAAACGTTTTGCGTATTCTGTCGTGCAGAATTTTATGTTTTGTTTTATTCTGTTTTGTATGTACACGTTAAAATTGTAATTTATTTGGTGAAAAATAAAGAATATTTGTTACACCAGTCAATGTGTTCTTCCTTCTCCACCCTGGCACGAATATTAGATATAAGAATAAAATTAATGTCATCGAAAAATTTGGGCATCAAAATTTTTGAAATTTGAGCGAAAATTTCGACCGTCTGACTTGACGTTGACTTGTACTACTGTCATTTCCGAGAATTTTCGAAAATTCCGAGAATCGATTCAGTAGTACAAGTCAACGACAGGCCAGACATTCGAAAAATTTCCGAAAATTTTCGAAAATTTCGACTTTTGTATTAGGAGAACATGATATCGAAGGAGGTATCCGAATTTCAGTAGTACAAGTCAACGTCAGGCCAGGCGCTCGAAAAATTTTCGGAATTAAGTAGTGCAAGTCAACGACAAGTCAGACGGCCGAAAAATCGGAAAAATTTCGAAAATTTTTGAAAATTTCGACTTTTGTATTAGGAGAACATGATATCGAAGGAGGTATCCGAATTTCAGTAGCACAAGTCAACGTCAAGTCAGACGCTCAAAAATTCTCGGAATTAAGTAGTTCGAGTCAACGATAGGCCAGACGGTCGAAATTTTCGCGAAATTGCCGAAATTTCAGTGGTGTAACTCAACGGCAACTCAGACGTTGGAGAATTTCCGAAACTTTTCGAAAAATCGCATTTTCAGTTTGGAGACTGTGATAGTGAAAATAAGTAGGAAATTCGGGAAAATTGAGGGGTCTAAAATTAAATACGCAGATAGATCTTTTTATTACATAGTCTTTATTCATTTCTGGCGAGTTCTTACATAAAATTATTGCGGTAAAATACAATATATAAGTACTTATATGTAATTCGGATTGCGCATCGGTAACCGTGTTATCGCACAGACGAGGTTATTAGATAAATCGCGCGACTTTAAAAGTTGAATTTAAAAGTAAGCTTCATTTGAATCCCGTCTCGCTCAGCTAAACGATCATCGGGGCCCAATTATAATCGACTCGGAGTTTCCGAAGGGTTCGTATTCATCTCGGCCAGGGAGCTCTCCGATCGACCTTGAGTCCGTGAATCATAAAACGTTGGAGCATTTAAACGATCGTTCTTTCATCGTGAGATTCATCCGCGAAATTGATGGAACAAGTCCCTCTTCTACTTTTTTCTCTCTCTCTCTCTCTCCCCGCTCGCGCGGCGAAAAACGTTTCATGGTAATTTAACGAGCCAGTCCGCGCCCTCTTCTCGAGCGTAATAACGCATCGGCCATTCTGTAGGGCAGGCGTCTGACGTAATAGAACCCCCCCGCATACCTTGACGCAGATGCCCGCTGACGCTGAATATACGATCCCCGATGACGCCAAGTGCTCCGGAGTTTCTGGGATGTTAGCTCGTCCGCGGCGCGGGATCTCCGATATCGCGCTGAACAGGAACTTTTAAGGGTCCATAATATGCAGGGCCGAAGGTCCGCGGCTCGGCGAACGCTCGTAAAAACCGCGATGCCGTCGGTAAACACTTCGAGCGCCGATAAAACTGCTTAACGCTGAACCCACCGTCGTCGAATCGTCCTGTTTCACAATTACCGTAACACAAAAAAATGTTTTCACGCTGCCCTTTGAAACCCCGTGGCCCGGAAGGCCTGCAAAAATAATTGAAACCCTTTCTTGCTTCGAATGATTTTTTCAAGAAACTCTTGTCGACACATTTGTGACTCCGACTTCACATTTATAATGATTCTCATGGGACATTAGACCTACAATCGATCTAGTATCACCAATAGCTTTCATAAGCTTCACCTATCAACTTATATGTCTCGTTAGCATTATCTAAAGATGCATCGAATGTAATAGCATGCTGACAAGATGAACGTATACAAACAGTATCATCACGCAGTAAAGATTGCTTTCAATCATCCTAATCAGAATTTTCTCATTCTTACGAATTGTCTGCAAGTATAATGTTATTTCTTCACTTGCTAATTTTGGTAGACGAGAAATAGTATATTGGCATTTAAAGTTTTTTAAATTTTCGTACAATCTCAAATTTTATCTGCTCAATTTTGTTAGAAATGCATAAAGATCCGCTGTCTAGTGATCAATTAATTTGGTACTTGAGGAACGCGTCTCTTTCACCTTTCAGCAACATGCTAATTTTGATAGACGAGAAATAGTATATTGGCATTTAAAGTTTTTTAAATTTTCGTACAATTTCAAATTTTATCTGCTCAATTTTGTTATAAATGCATAAAGATCCGCTGTCTAGTGATCAATTAATTTGGTACTTGAGGAACGCGTCTCTTTCACCTTTCAGCAACATGATAATTTTGATAGACGAGAAATAGTATATTGGCATTTAAAGTTTTTTAAATTTTCTTACAATCTTAAATTTTTGATCTACTCAATTTTGTTATAAATGCATAAAGATCCGCTGTCTAGTGATGAATTAATTTGGTACTTGAGGAACGCGTCTCTTTCACCTTTCAGCAACATGCTAATTTTGATAGACGAGAAATAGTATATTCGCATTTAAAGTTTTTAAAATTTTCTTACAATCTTAAATTTGATCTATTCAATTTTGTTATAAATGCATAAAGATCCGCTGTCTAGTGATCAATTAATTTGGTACTTGAGGAACGCGTCTCTTTCACCTTTCAGCAACATGCTAATTTTGATAGACGAGAAATATTAATTTCAAATTTTATCTGCTCAATTTTGTTATCAATGCATAATCATAATTATTTGAGGAACACGTCTCTTCCACCTTTCAGTTACCAAGGGGCCTATTTTGATTCTGGATTCGAAGCTAATAAATTAAAGTTCGCACAAAGGCAAAGACAAATACCGTGAAAGAGTGAGCGCAAACTGGGATTCAACTTTGATGTTTTCGCTCTAGGCCGAAGCTCGGGACCTCTAACAGCGAACGTTTGAATGCTAGAGCGAGCAGATGCCGTGCAAATGAGGTTCCCGAACCAATTAGTTCGCTCTAGCGTACCTTCCGAGCATATCGCACCTGTTAGCTCCTCGACGTTGTGTTTTTCAACGGAACTGTCGCCCGAGGTCTCCTTCCGCTATCCGCAAAGTCCGCGAGTGAAACAATTTTCGCGGACACGATAAAAGGGATCGGGTTTGATCCGTGTCATTTAACGTCATTCCACCGGTCCTATCGAGTCAGCAAGATTTCATCGTAAACGCCCCGGAGGATCGACGGCGTTCGCTCGGTTCAGAGCTTATCGGAACCTCTCAACGGTCATCCCTCGTTTTTCCCTTCTCATCCTTCTCTATCTCTCTCCCTCTCTGCTTCCCCTTCTCTCCCTTTCGGAAGACAGGGACAAAGGGTCCTGACATAAATAATTTATCCGAGAGGAGGCAGACATCGCGTCGGTGTATGTTGCATTAAATATGAAATCCAATATAAAGTTACGCGCGAAGAGCAGCTTCCCGGCCCTTCCTGAGCCCATTACGCAGCTCCTACGCGGAAGTTTACGCGCTTTAACCGTTAATTACGACGGAAATCGGGAAACTAACAAATTCGGAAAATTGTTTGGTCCGCGTTGCATGAAATTCCATCGAAAATCTCATTCTTACATTTACAATTTTCCTTCCACGGTTTGCTGTGTTTCTTTCTCGAAAAGTCTCGTGTCGTTGAGCAACGGATTTTGTTTAATAAATCTGCAAAAATCCCGAGGCTACATTTTGGGTCTTAGACCTTAATCGAGAAAGGGAGATCAAAATGATGCGATTTGCATGCGATTTAAATTCCGTCGAGTCGTTGTGAATATTTTAAAAAACCTTTACAGTGTCGAACGCAGACAATTTTATTACCGAAGACCAGTAATCGTCAATTATACATAATCAACGCTAAGCCTACCTTAAAAGTGACCAATACATGTTGTGTTACAAAAATTACGAGATTCATTTGGATTTTGTGCGATTCCTATTTTTAAATCGGACCAAACGACCTGACTTCTTTGAGCAATTAGAAGAATTGGCTTACCAAATGACGTGCAACAATGATTTTTTATCTACAAAACTCATATTTTAAATTTTCACTACAGGCTCAAATAAAAAAGTTTTCTATTTTCTCATGTAATTCCTACCAATTGCAATTTTTTCAAAATCTTTTTTGCACGTCATTTGGAAAACCAATTCCTCCAACTCCTCAAAAAAGTCAGGTCGTTTGATCCACTCTAAAAAAAAGTTATACTGATTTAAAGGGCGTTCGAATACTTTCGTGAGCCTGTGTATATTTATTTAATCATTTCTCACGAGAGCATCTTTGGAACGGTCATTTTCAGCGATGGTGGTAGGCTCAGTGTTAAAATACCCAACGTGGATAAGTAAACCGATCTGAATTGTTTTCCAAATAAATAATTGAAGAATCGACTTGCTCTTTCGTAATTACCGGGGCACAAGTGTAGTTGGCAATTAATAGCAATCTTCGCGGGCACAACGAGCGTCGGTGTACGGTAGAAATGTGTTTAACCGTGATAATTTTATATTATCGGCCGGTGGGAGTCCCTCGCGGCGCCGGCGTAGCGGTTTGATTTGTTCAACGCCAGAGAATTCGTTCGCGAAACAATTAAACGCTCGCAGTTTCGCATTACCGTTTTCCCTGGATATTTCAAAGTATTTCGAACCGGGGAAAACATTTTATCCAGGGGGGATAGCTAATCACGTAAGAGCAGCCGTAAAGAATTTAAAGAATAACACCGCGAAGGAAATGACGTGTTCGTTTATTGCACCGTGAAGGAAATTATGCGATTAGACGATTCTTATTGTTCCGATGCTCGCGCACACGTAACCGGTGTAGACCGATTTATAATTCATTAGCTAATTACGGGGTTTCGGAATACTATGTACCGCCGCGCGATGAGCTATGATAATATTTAATTAAGAAGCTTATGAGCCTTTTATGAACCCTCGCTTCGATGCAGCGGATTTTATGGACCGTGGAGTATTTAATTTTCTTCTCGCCTGTATACTAAACTGTTCCTCCGGTAACTGTGAATTTAATAGCGACGGAGCAAACGAAATCTGGTGAAGTAAAAACTAATGGTTTTAAAATTAATTCCACGGTCGTATAACTAGCATAAGCGATATCGATAAACCGTGGATTCTAGCTAATTGGAAAAATTGAGATCGTTAGGTACTCTCTTGGGAATCCGTTTTTAATTTCGAATAAAATAGAGTTCTTCGGAAACTGAAATTCTGAAGTGCCGTAGAATTTTCAGGAGTTGCGCATAAAATCTGCAGCATCGGTGCATCGGTTAATATGATCGATCGAGCGCAGGCTGGACTTGGAAGTAAATGTTTTTCCGTTGAAAGAGGGCAACGGGACCCGTTATAGAAAATACTTTTCGGTCGCCGGTGCATCGGCGGTGCATCGGCGGCTGCCGAAACCGACGTCAATAACTGCATACTGGTCGTGGTTCTTCAACGTAACGGGCAGCAGACGGGAGTAAAGCGTGCATCGACGTTCAATCGTACACGCTGCTCGAATATCGATGCAGCATCGTCGAACCCCATGGGTGCAGCCGGTTGCATCGCGCGTTTCCATCAATCCTCGGCCAACTGCGTTCATTTTGTATATATATATATATATATATATATATGTATGTATATATATATACATTGTTTTAATATCAAACTTTCACCTTGTATCCAAAAGCGATACTGTAACAGAGGGGAAGTCTGTTCGACAGAATTTCAAAGCGGAAATTTTTCATCGAATGTTATTGAAACAACCATGCGCGCACCCCCGGGTTTTCGTCGAACATGTCGGCCAGAAATTAGAGGAGCAAGATTTCGCGAAAATGTCACCGACAATGCGGACGAAATAAGCTTTACAAGATGCAATATGTGTGCCCCGATTTCCGCCGCGACCCCAATGCCTCGAAAAAGGGTCGAGTCAACAGAGATCCCAGCCGAGGCCAAGTAGTTCAACCTACACCGCGGGGCCGTTTCTATCGTCTGCGCGGAACAATGCTTCGATTAGGCCTCAAAAGACCCACCACTCGTCCCCCCCAACAGTTCCCAAAACAATGGAAATCTCCAGGAAGAAGGTAATTCCCCTTTAATCCGCTGACCGAATTAGCGTTTTAAAGATCTAGCTGGTCGCCCTTCGATTAACCCCCAACAAACACAAAACTCGAGTAAGTGGACCAACTGATTGGAAAATAAGAATTCTGGGAAACGGTACTGATTTTTTCAAAATTGATATCATACTGTCTAGTGCAAATTTACTCTAAACTCTGAAAAATAAAAATTCCAAGAGTTGTTACACCCTTTCTCTTTTCTAACTGCTGCCATCTAGCACAGAAGATTGCCTAGGAGCCTTAAGGATTTTTATAGTAATTGTATAGTAAACTAAATCCAAAACTCTAAACTCTGAAAAATAAAAATTCCAAGAGTTGTTACACCCTTTCTCTTTTCTAACTGCTGCCATCTAGCACAGAAGATTGCCTAGGAGCCTTGAGTATTTTTATAGTAAGTGTATATGTAGTAAACTAAATCCAAATTTACTCTAAACTGAAAAATAAAAATTGCAAGAGTTGTTACTCCTTTTCTCTTTAACTAAATCCAAATTTACTCTAAACTCTGAAGAATATAAATTCCAATAGTTGTTGCAACTTGTTCTCTTTTCTAATTGCTGTCATCTAGCACAGAAGATTGCCTAGGAGCCTTAAGGATTTTTATAGTAATTGTATAGTAAACTAAATCCAAATTTACTCTAAACTCTAAAAAATAAAAATTCCAAGAGTTGTTATTCCTTTCCTCTTTAACTAAATCCAAATTTACTCTAAACTCTGAAGAATAAAAATTCCAAGAGTTGTTACACCCTTCCTCTTTTCTAATTGCTGTCATCTAGCACAGGAGATTGCCTAGGAGCCTTAAGGATTTTTATAGTAATTGTATAGTAAACTAAATCTAAATTTACTCTAAACTCTGAAAAATAAAAATTCCAAGAGTTGTTACACCCTTCCTCTTTTCTAATTGCTGTCATCTAGCACAGAAGATTGCCTAGGAGCCTTGAGTATTTTTATAGTAAGTGTATATGTAGTAAACTAAATCCAAATTTACTCTAAACTCTGAAAAATAAAAATTGCAAGAGTTGTTACTCCTTTTCTCTTTAACTAAATCCAAATTTACTCTAAACTCTGAAGAATAAAAATTCCAAGAGTTGTTACAACTTGTTCTCTTTGTTAATTGCCGCCATCTAGCGCAGAAGATTGCGTAGAAGCCTTAAGGATTTTATTCGATCTTGACGCTTTAAAAGTGTTCTACTTTGAGGCTCAAACTACGTTCCCTGAAAATTTGATTTAAAAATTCAGGAAATTAACGAAGTTGTGGCCTGCAGCGAACACTTACTTCAGCGTTCCTTGTAACAGAATTGCGAACTTCAAACGCGTTTCTCCGCAAAACTGCTTTTTTAGAAACGGGGTGAAAGGTAACTCAAAAACCGCTTCAGCGATATAATAAACGCCGGAAGTGTCTCGTGAAAGTTGCCCTTCTTCGAGCGTGACAATTCGTACAATTTGCCGTTGTTTCCCCGGAAAATGATTGAAGTATGTAACGCACAAACCAATGGAACGTCAAATGAAAAAAGAAGATATAGGGAAAAAAAATGAAAAAAAGTATATAGGAGGGAAATATTCGGAAGAAATGTTTGGTTTTGGAGTTAAAATAGCTTCGAGTGCAAATTGCTACCTATCAATTTTTATATTTCCCAAAGATCACTATAGATCGAATTAACCCTTTGCACTCGGAGCTATTTTAACTCAAAAACGAAACATTTCTTCTAACCTAGAGTATATCCCTTTTATATATTTTCTTTCCATGTTATACATACGAAAATGGTGCGATTGAGTCGTACAATACTGAAGTGTTTAGTAATTTATTAAATACAAACAAATTTAATAATGTAAAAAATATTTTTCATAATGGTATAGCAATTTTTAGTGGCGCCTTACAGTCGCCATTCGAGTATTAAGGATTAAACTTCCTTGCCAGTGGTCCAGCGGTGAATTGAAAAAGAATCGAATTTATCCGCGCTAAGTGTTACCGGTTCTTGGTGTTTTGGATTCAATGAAAATTACACCGTATTTTCGCGGCTATTACCGAGTATTAGGGGGATGGAGGGCGGAAGGGTGGCTGCGTTTACTTAAGCGACGCTCTCGACGGCGTAAAACTCATTCCGCTTATTTCTCGGTTTTTCAGGATGCAGAGACAAAGCCGGAGTAGCTCGGAGGTGGAGGTTGCGCTTATGCGCCCCGTAAGCACCGCTGGCTAATAGCACCACGGCCCATCCCCGACACCCTGCAGCCACACCAGGTAGGATACACCTCTTTATGCATGTCTTTTATGCGTCCGCCGTTCCATGCGTCATTTTACGCGCGGGCTTCGCTTGTACGCCGAATATTATACGGCCGACAACTTTTACCGCGAACAAAGCCTAAATCTCCCCGTTAGATTTTTCTTTCGCGTCTCTATTTTTTGAACGGGCCTTCCTCTCTTTCATGGGACGCTACAGTTAGGCTATTTCGACGCGAGCGACCCGTGGCGGGATGAAATCGGGCCGAATCGCGTGTTTTACGATCCTTCGCGACGTCGTTTCAAAGTTTCATTAACCGGGCCTGCGGGCTGCAACGTTCGGGGATGCTAAAACATGTTTACCACCGAGGACTCCGAGGATTCTCCTGACGAGATCATCGGAGCTTTACGAAGCCTGTAACATTGGTAAATAAGCAGCAAGTCTATTTAACCCACTTGCATCGTTAAGGTACATATATGCTTCATTTTCCTGGTCACTATCACCGGAGCGTATATATACACTCAATTTATTCTTTCTTATAATCCTGAAATATGAATTTATTTGAAGTTTCTTATTTGTAGTCATTTTTGTACTTAAATATTGGTGATAAAGGTCTTCTCTTCATATTTCCTTATGATGTAAATGGGTTAAATAGTAAGTTAACAGTTTGCTGCGAACAAAGTGTGAGAAAGGAGAATTTAAATTTTCTATCGTCCAATTTTTTACGGATACGTTATCGTACACCCACGCGGGCACAGTCAGAAGCATTGAAACACGTTTACCGCTGGAAATGATTAAAATTCGTCGATTCTAGTGCTTTTAATTGCCGACAATTGGACGGTTTCCATTGAAAGCTGAATCCAATATTCGTCCGAAAATAAAATGTCAAGCTCAACTATTCTCTATCAAGTTGCTCGTGCAAACCAGCTTGCCATAACGCTACTGTCGAGACGCTACCGTGGAATGTGAGAAAAGCAGCGAGTTTTCGCAAGAAATATCAACGAAGAGTTAGGCACGTTTGACCCGCGCAGCGGAGGGTTAAAGGCTCCTCTGAAAGAGGGCAATTTATGCATAGAGGATCACAAGGGGAGCCTCGGCGACAGAAATCGGAGCAGGGGCCCCCGCAGAACTGAATTACCGTGTTCGAGAGTCGTTCCCAGTCTTTAAAAGGCTCTGTTTTCTCTCCGCCTTCGAATCGGGAAGAGCGAAAGCGCGCGCCGGGCTATCGAGTTACCGGTTTCGTTCGTATGATGAAACGTTTCCACGAGGAAACGCCGGGAAGAGGATACGCAGGGAGTAATTGAAACGCGTGTACGGGAGAAACGGAGGCAAGGGCTGCTCTAGAGAAGATCTAGATCCTCGAACGATTTGTGGGCCCGCGGGGAACGGGGCGAAAACCGCAGCATAATTTCGTGCGGCACGTGCAATCCTGCGTTCCATCGAATCAGACGATCCGGCGACGTCCTCTTGCAATCTTTAAACGGAAAAACAGGAAAAACACACACGATTTTCCCTGGAAAATTTAAAACAGTAATTTTCCAGAAGTACGTGACTACAATGTACTTTATGTTCGCTTTATCGAGCTCTTTTTATTCGATTCTCTCTTTCGATTCGCTTCAAGATAATGGCAGCAAAGTTTGAATGGAAATATTATGTTTAACTTTTTTTTAAGTAATTCATGTCTTAAATTGGAGGGACTTAATGTATAAACGTAATAGGACATGATGATAAAACGTGTTTCACGAGAATATGGAAAATTGACCTTGTTATTTGTATTTATGTTTGTTTTGTTTTACAATATTCCTCTTAACTCATTTGCATCGTAAGGAAATATGAAAAGAAAACCTTTATCATCAAACTTTTTTTTAATTATATTTAAGTACGAAAATAACTACAAGCAAAAGAACTTCATATTTCAGCATTATAAGAAAAAATCAAAATTACTACTTTTATCCCCAAGAACGCCCTCCATTTCTATTTTTCAGCTAGCGAATAACGATAGTGACCAGGAAAATCGAGCGTATATACAGGGTGTTTGGTAACTGGTGGTTCAAACGAAAAGGGGGTGATTCTACATGAAAGAATACGTCGAAAATATAGAATAAAATTTGTTTATCCAAAGTTTCGTTATCGAGAAAATCGAGTTTGAAATGCAGCTTGCTATTCAATAGGAACTGTCCGACGCAACTGTCTGATCATGACCAACCGAATCTACTTGCTGCATATACTAAAGCACACAAACCTGACAGATCTTCAAAGTCGATTTTCTCGAAAACAAAGCCTCAAACGAAAAATGTTTACTGTATATTTTCGACATATTCTTTCATGTAGAATCACCCCCTTTCACTTCTACCACCAGTTACCAAACACCCTGTATAATCTCCATCATTATCAGTTTGCCATCTTTGCTAGAACTTTCCAATCCCCTTTTTATAGAAATCCAGGGTTCGCGAAGCAAAATATGACTCTGAAAATCGAGTTTGAAATGCAGCGAATACGCATGCTGTTCGATGGGAATTGTCTGACGCGTCTGATCATGACCAACCGAATCTACTTGCTGCATATACTAAAGCACACAAACCTGACAGATCTTCAAAGTCGATTTTCTCGAAAACAAAGCCTCAAACGAAAAATGTTTATTCTACATTTTCGACTTATTCTTTCATGTAGAATTACCCCGTTTCTCGCTTGTACCACCAGTTACCAAACACCGTGTATAATTCACAATACAAAATTTAACAGATTACTAAACATTTAGATACTGTATGTGGAAATCGGATCACAGTTTCGTAGAAACAAAAATATTCTAAGACGAAAGAAAAATTTAGTTCTAGGTTAATAATTTGTCCGATTTTAGAGTGCTGACAGTTCATAGATAATAATGATATAAAACGTTTTGATCGACGAATACGTGCTATTACATTTTTGCAAGTTTAATATCTATCATTTTCAGGTACAGATCAAAATATGAAATAAAATCTTGTATCCAATGTTATACGTACGAATAGCAATTCTACATTATAAAATACTAATGTAAAGTGTACTCACAATTTTTTCAAAATCATCTGCTCCTCCGTCGGATCCATAGCACACTATTATTAGCTCAAACGAATACGTCGGAATAATCCTGCCTGTGTTTTGGAGCACACACTACGCACAACACACTTCGCGAAATTTTGACAGCGAACGATACGAAGTTAATCGGACCGCGATCAAAATAATACTGCGATTTTAATCGCCTCGCTCCCTCGGGCGTGGTGGGGGTAGGTTACACTAGGAAAGTCAGACGCTGAGGGAGTGTAACCGCTAGATACAAAAAAAAAGGGAAACAAATTACTCAAATTCACCTCTCGGTACCCAATTCCAATTCTGTCCCGCGGAATTTAATTACCCTGTTTTTGTGTCTATACACCCTTGGCGGCTGACCTCGATAGTATGACCTGCCCCTAACACGTTTGTGGGAGCGACGCGGTTAAAGTTGCAGTATTATTTGGTTCATAATTTGGTAATTATTTGGTTTTTAATTTAAAAAATTTTATTCTATATTTTCGACATATTCTTTCATGTAGAATCACCCCCTTTTCACTTGTACCACCAGTGTTTCCCTTGTACCAAACACCCTGTATATACTCTAATGATGCAAATGGGTTAATTCGTTTTACTAGATTGCTGTATAAAAATGTCGATCTGGCATCACATTCGCAGCTTCTGAGGTAATTTGTGCAGTTGTTCGTTTAAAGATAAGGGTGTGGAGATATTGAATAAGGTTCGGCTCGGAGTAAATAATTTTCAAGATATACAAATTTAGTGCTGGTATTTGTGTTAACGCGTTCACATCAGCGAGGAAACGGACGGGCATTCGAGCAGCATTAGAAATGTATTGGACGTCGATGGACTTTTTGGCAAAATGGCGGCCGATACTGAGGATAGAAGCTGGTGCCCCGTTCCGTTTAAACTTCCACCGTCGTTCCCGACTAATTCATACACGCCGTGCGATATTCATGAATCCTGGCATTCCGAGCGCTTCGAATATTTCATGCGATCGCTCCGAGACGAACCTCGTCTCGGTCGAATCACGTTCCCGTAATTACGCGGCCCGCAAAAGAAATCGAAGACACGCGCTAAACGTCGTGTTCCGGTTGGATTATGCGGCGAACGATGGGCCCTCCACGGAATAACATTATAATTATTCTGTCGAGATGGAATTTCTGAGTGGAACGTGCTCTCTGTCGAATCTACGAGCGTCGGCCAACTTCCGAAATCTTGTTAGCTGTACGTTCGAGAAACCGGCGGGAAGTTCGAAACACTTTTTACATTAGCCCATGATCGCGCAAACGTGAAAATTGTCGCGACATAATTCATCCGCGGACCGGGGATTGTAAGACAGAAATTGCGTGACCTAATCGCGAGACATGCTCTGTTAGGCACGCAGACATTTGTTTGATTCTGTCATATTTTTCATTTGATCTACTCATGAAAATGTCAAATCTACGGGCTATCTATTAGTACATCTACTATTCTGAAAATAGCACAATTAGTATCACTACATTTATTGCGAGTATAGCACAAATAATTGTTAAATAACCTATGAAAATCGGGATCCCCTTAAAAATTCAGGCCTTAAAAAATTAGTCACTAATGCAGAAAATTTTTACTTTTATCCGCCAGTCTAGTGACAAGTAAACCACGAGTTTTGTGAACTAAGATAGCGTTAATTTGAAAGGCGGTTTGTTTCTGCGATAGCGATATTATTCTTCGCCACAAAGACGCCACTTCCGGCCGAGATGAGGGCTCCGTAATTCGAATTTTTCCGGGAAATTTGTCCCCATTACGGGCCGCGTTAACGGCGCTTCGCGGGATCCATTAATTATTGAGACAGTAAAACGTGTTCGCGACGCACTTCCGTTAAGGAGTCTTTACGATCGCGGGCCGTTCCGCGTGCTTAATACCACACTTCAGAGCCCGTAGATCCGCCGATTTGAATCTGAAATATGCTCGGCTCCCTTCCATAACGGAGGATCGCCGAAGGGATTCCATTCGAGACCTCCGTTGTGTCGCGACAATAAGCGATAAAGTTTCACCGGTCACGCGGGTAGAGTAACAGCGTCCGCCGGCGCTATTTTTCACACCGTTACCCGCCGAGACGGGTCGTCGCGTCGGCTCGGACCAAGAAATTTATTCGCGTAGATCATCGGCTCCCGAGACCGGCCATACCGTTCACCGTCGATCGAGAAATCGATTCGATTCAACGCGTCGCGACGCGCTCTTATTTCCGATATCGACGCGCGCCGGGACGCCTGTACGTTTAGCGTCGCTTCGGGATATAATAGTCCGCGGGGTTCCCTAATCCTTCGCCTTATTGTTGGAAATAGACTGCGAAATATTAGACCGGTCAGATAAATTGCATTATCCACTGTAAATCATTCGGCTAATGGAACATCAACTAGATCCGATACTAGGAACCCGAATCGTTGCGACAGGAAAACATTGAAACTAGGATTTTCAAACAATTCGCAAGCAGTTTCTGGAAATCTAAAATACAATAGTACAATAAAATTTTGTCTCATTAACACTAGAACTACCAAGCACTAGATGCAACTGCTGGCATACATTGCCTTTTAATAACAACAAAATTATACTTGTTTAGATTTGGCGCCAGTCTTGTTTAAATATCTATTTCGATAGAGAAGTTTATTAAAAAGTTTTCTCATAAAGACGTATTTATAATTTCAATACTTCTAGAAGAAAAAATTAGGAGCAAGTCATTTTGACTCATCTGGTAGTTCTAGTGTTAATCTCTTAGATCAAACGGAATGCTGTAAATCATTCGGCTAATGGAACATCGACTAGAACCGATACTAGGAACCTGAAGCGTTGCGACAGGAAATCTAAAAGAGTTGAATTTACAGTTCCTATTAAAATAATGGCAATTATCAAGTGAATCATACGTGTTTTCTCACCAGAAATGGAGCTAAGACACTTTCAAAATTGAAACTAGGATTTTAAAACAATTCGCAAGCAGTTACTTGAAATCTAAAATACGGTTTCTTCCTGTACACCGTTTTCGGATACATGTCAAGAGTTTTTGTCTAATTAATGTTTTAGAATTCTTGATAAATGAAGATTGCGATATATCCGGGAATGTGAGATTGATGATGAGCTCAGAGGTATCCTGTTAAGATAGCTCGACACGTCGGGTCGCAAAGTTTGCTCATTATTGGCCGCGAGGATATGAGAAAATCCATTAGCAGAACTGTGCCGGTAGATATACTAACACAGGCGATGCGCATCTGCCGACAGCGATCAGCCCGATCCGTGAATGGAAAATGTCGCGTTATTTCATGGGAGTGGCGGATTGTTGCACGCTATCTAACGGCGTCGAGTCTTTATTAGCTACGCGTTGGTATTTATACTGCGGTGACTCGTGAGGCAACGGTTCGCTCTGCGGCTTTCTGTGTCAGTAGTTTACAGATTGGCAGAGACGACTCCTCCCGAAGGCCTTAAGTCCGCTTATACTTAAATTGAGATACTCAAGTACTTGAGTATCAGAAAATATATACATACGCATGGGACGCCATACTGCTTATCTAAAAGAGTTGAATTTATAGTTCCTATTAAAATAATGGCAATATATTATCGAGTGAATCATACGTGTTTTCTTAACAGAAATAGAGTTAAGCCACTTTCAAAGTTAATAGACAGATTCGTTGTCAAATTTGAAGGCCATTCGACACAATTTAGAATGCTTCAAATTGAAAAAGCAATACTCAATTTACTTCATACACTACCGGCCATAAGTGTTTACCCACCTTCAAATTTCGTTACTATTCAAATAATAGGTATTTTATTGTTATGAAAATGTCCGTAGCATTAAATCCTAATTATAAGGCTAATAAAAAACATCCAAAATATTCTGTACATACACAATCAGGTACTGTAAATGAGTTTACAGCTTTTTATGAAAAACGACAATTTTGGAGTTCAGGTAAAGAAACCCATTTTTCTGAAATTTTTATAACGGTCAGTAGGGAATATGAACGCAGGTAATACAGGTATCTTAGTCTTCTCAAATTTCATACTGCATTAAGCTTTCATACAGTAAACAGTTGATTTTCACGTGCCTAAAGAATTTTGCGAAAACTTCAAATAATGTCAGGGAGAAAAGAATTATCGATTGAAACGCGCGCTCTAATAGTGTCCCATCATAGCATCGGAAAAAGTAACAGAGAAATAGCAAAGTTATTGAAGCTGAACCGTAGAACCGTGGACTACAATGTTAAAAATTATGTGGGTGGGTAAAAACTTATGGCCGGTAGTGTATATCTTTACAACACTTCAAAAACACAATTTATGCAATTCAGGACATGTCCTTGCATCTCGTTGTTGCAATTCGTCTTATATTTTTATAAAGTGATGTCAATACTTCTTGGTCTACTTTCTTAGTCAATTTATTTGTACAATTAAAATCAATCGAAATCTCAAGCATGGTTGATGTTTACACAATAAATTAAACTCTACTCGCTTCGATGGATCGGTAAAAGGTACTGCGGTAGCTTTAGGACGAGCATAATTATTATTTCTCGCAAATGAGCAGAAACGGGTGCGCACACGGGCCGAGAAGAAGTTATTTTCCTCGATTAGCTGATTACCGGAGCGAAAACGGCTCGTCGCACGGAAAGAAAAGCTGTAATTCACGCGAAACGTCGAGAGATGAACCTACACGAACATACTTGGCTCTTAAGTGGAGCTTCATGGATGCGTACATGCCCGATCCAAACGTCTTGAAAACCAGTATAAAAGTCGACGCGGCACTCTTGAATTCATGTGTGCGACCTGTTTGAGGGTCACCGGTAGTATACGACGCGGATCCCGGTAAAACGGGATCGTAAAAAGACACTCGAGTCCCTTCGAGCTCATCCCTCCCCGCCACCCTTTCGACTTTGAACAAGATGGACGCGTAACCTGCGGATGACCCGTGTAACAGTTTGATAGGCGGCTTTAAAAGTCCGCGAAAACAACGATAGTCCCCGGTAATCCTCTTACGGAGCTTCCAACCTGTACGCGAAAATCGATTTCCTCAAAATTCGAAACCTTCGCACGTTTTCAAAATACTCGAGAAAATACTTCAACACCGTAACGGCGTCGTGACTCGGCTCGTTCAGTATTTTTACGTCCGCTTTTTACAGCAATTGAGAATATAAAATGCAAAGTGTTAGAACTTTGATCGTCGAAGGGTAGCGTTAACACGATCGAACCTATCAACGTGACCGCTCAGCTGTGTAAATGCTCTTTTTTACTAGAGTTTCGTCACCTTCGTGTCCGGCCCGTTTGAAACCGAGATCTCCTTCTTGCTCCATCTTTGTCGCATTCTTTATACATGCTCCGCAAGGTAAATAAGAGACTGCACCGTTGCTTGACGTAATACAATTAATCAGACTTATCCGCGAGCATCTACGTTGCACGCTATGATTTGTACTATGCCTGGATTAGATTTAATAACAGCGTTCGGTCGTCGCAGCTCGCAACGCTGCACACGCGACATTGTCGTTGCTGTTTCATTTATTCACACGTTCGATGTTACGCTAATACACTTTCACTCTGGTTTCTTCACGGACGAGATTTTTTAACCCTTAGCACTCGAATGGCGACTATGAGGCGCCATTAAAAATTGCTATATCATTATTCAACATATATTTTACGTTGTTAAATTTGTTTGGATTTAATAAGTTACTAAAAATATCAGTATTGTACGAGTAAATTCCACCATTTTCGTAGGTACAATATGAACAAAAATATATAGAAGGAAAAAATTGTAGGTCGGAAGAAATTTTTCGTTTCGGAGTTAAAATAACTTCGAGTGCAAAGGGTTAACTGTTTCTACGAGGAGAATAATTCCGTGAAAATTCTGCTGCTTCGGAAATAATGCTGCAAGCCGGAAAGGAGAAGTAACATTTTTTTTTGTTTGGCGTCTCGTTTTCTAGGAAAATTAGTTTAACACGTTAAACTAATGCCACGTCGGTCGCATATGACAGTGATTTTTGACTGGGTTCAAGCATTCATCTTTATTATAAGATATCCAGATAAACCGAATTTCGTTGGATTCTTCCGAATTCAAAACGGTTGAGACACCATCCCCTGTTATACATTTTAAATTTCTAGCTGTGGTTTCATTAATTAAATTACTCTGATTTTGTAAGATTCTCTGAGCTTGATATTTGGCGCTTAACGTGTTAACACTTTGAACGCCAAACAAAAAGGTTAAAAAATTCCACGGAGTCAAAGTAAGTTATTTGATAAAATAGAAATTTTCCAACTTTCTTGCATTTTACAGATCCTAATCAAATTTGGTACAATGAATACATTAACGTAAAAATTCATTTTAAAGCCTGAACAAATAATTCCGTCACCCATATATGGGTGACATGGCAGCCAACGTGTTAAACATCCCTGAAATAAGTAGAAACGGTGAGTCCTTATCAGACGAAATGTCAAATAAAAAAATGTTACTCCCTTTTTTTTCGACTTGTTTCGAATGATTGATCGTCTCGCAGCACGCACGATGTCCGATAGATCGTTTTCAAGGATCCAAGTTCGTTAATCACGAGGCGCAGCGTGCCGGTTCGCCTCTCGTTTTGCAACAGAGTTGTCACCAAGCCGGAGCGTTTTATGGCGAAACAAGGAAGTTATTATGTTTGTGCCATCAAGAATACGACTCGGCGAGCGTGCAGGAAAACGTCGCGCGGCTTTTCGAGACCGTGGCGAGCGAGTTCTTTCCGTTTCGCGGCGGTTTACCCCGGGGGGCCATGATGATGTGTTGGTTCAGCGGCATTGAGCGAATGCGGCACACGGAACGCTAACGCAATTACGCTACGTTCAAGCTTAATGAAAAGCGTCACGGCCCGACCGGCGGCGTCGCCCAGGGTTTATTATTGCGGCCCGCCGCGCTTTTCGGGCAAAAGAATGGACGCGGGAACAACGAGTTTCGTCGGAGCTGTTAATTGTGGTCTCCGCTTCAAGTTGAATCCTCGGAAACCCCTTCATATGTCAGCCGCGCGAATCCTCCGACACGTTAAGTGCCAAACGTCAACCCCCTAAAATTCCCTCACAGAATCAAAGCAATTACATTAATCAAACCCGTAACGAGAAAATTGAAATTTATAGCAGACGCTGCTTTCAATCTTTCGTGCTCTAAAAGTTCTGATAAAATTCAGTTCGTTCGAATATACATTCGATAGGGTAAAAATGACTTGTTCGACTGGATGAAAAGATTAGTGTCAGTCACGTGTCGTGACAGTTGACCTGTTAAACGATTCCTGAACGAGCGTTCAATTGTTTAAACCTCGTTGAAAGTTTCGCGCCGGATTTGGGAAAATCTTGGAAATGAAAGTAATACAGTTAATTATCCATATATCGTCATGTATTCTGACGTTTATCATCCAGGCCCTCGGCACACATAGAGAAATCACTGCACTTAGATATCCGCTTCTTTTCTTTGATCGTGAATTATTAGGTTGGTGCGTATGAAATGTCGGATTTTTAAGTGAATATATAAAACTGCATATCTTTTTTGAAAAGCTGTTTATTCAATCAAAATATGCTCCATTCGCTTCAATACACTCTTCCTAACGAAACTTTAAAGCATAGATGCCTGTCTTAAAAAAAATTCTGATCTTTAGAATCAATAAACTCTGATATCGAATTTTTCAAACTGTCTTAATTTTCATACCGTTTAGCCCGTAGAAATAGTTCTAAATGTTAAAAAAAATAAAAGTCGGTTGGCGAGACGCTTGGTTTATGTTGCGTGCAGCTTTTGTACTATTATTACCAAGTTTATACTCGTACAAAAAAATTACACGAATATCGGTTGAATTCATATCGGTAGAAAATTCAAAACAAATAGCAAAAGGGAACACTTTCGAGAAAATCTGCTTTGTTGAAATGTGACTCTGGGAATGGACAGTACGACTATAAACGAGGTTATGCCCAAAACGAAAGTATAACGAAAACAGGAAGACAAACACGTTCGCATGTAAAAAAATCCGACATTTCATGCGCACGAAAGATTTTCTGGAAGAAGTTAGGCGGAGATCGATGCCGAGAACCGTTCGAAACGGCCGATACGGATTTTCTATATTTATCGGCTCTACTTGCCGTTATTTGCGAGTTTGAAGGTTACGAGCAACGTAAATACCCGAGACAAGATAACACGGTTTTCTTCCGCGAACGAGTACACGGCACCAAACGACGTCCCGAGCGAGGCGGCAGCTTTAAAGCTTCTTTTTCCACCTCTTTCCTCTGCCTTTCCAACTCTTTCGCGGCGTTCTCCCCGCGAACCGCGTAAACGTGTTATGGTGCCATTTGACTTTGAAACAACAAACTCTTACTTTCCCGCTAATACGCTCGCGGACATGGTTGTTTGCATCTCGCGACGATAAAACCGGACGAATGCTGGCGCTGCCTGCGACAGTCTCTACGATTCTGAACCGCAGAAGAAAATCTCAACGGAATTTTCTACTTCCGTGACAATCGTACGAATATTCACTGTCCTGCAAAAATAAATGTGCCATTCGCTCTCGGGAAAGTCGGACACCTTTTAACGTTTTTAAACTTGCGACGACCGAGTCAGTTTTCTGCTGCTTTTCCACTGTCAACAACTTTTTTTTTAGAATACAGAAATAGCACGGTACCAATCTTACAAAAATTGGGTACCTTTCTGGAAACAAATGCACCACTTATTCTCAACAAAAATCATCTTTCTATCGTAAAACATTCATTCAATGTTTCTCCAAAAGATTAACTGTACGAATAAATGTTACAGTAACGTTCTTAAATGTGTAACATTAAGAGAACGGTTTAAATCTGAAGTAGTAACGAATTCTACGTATAAAGGGGCTCGAATGAATTTTTACAATTTCGTGCAACCAGCGGGGCTCTACTAATAAATATTACAGTCACGTTTCTAAATGTGTAACATTAACCAGTTAACTGTGATTGACGAGTATACTCGTCATAGAGAAGTGGCACGATTTTGTGTATTGACGAGTATACTCGTCATGGGTAAAATTTTAATTCTGGTGAAAACTAAATTATATTCGTAGAATTTTAATATGTTTAAAATGTGTAGAGGTCAAGACGAAATGAAACAAACAAATGAAAATTATAAATAATTTGAGTTGGATTTATAACTATAAATATGATGACTATACCCGTCATCGCTTGATTATCGCGACACACACTGGTGGGCGCTTTGCAAAGAGATCGCCAAACTTTTAACCAGTGCCAAACAGTTAACCAGTTAACTGGTTAAGAGAGTGTTTAAATCTGAACTAGTAACGAATTCTACGTATAAAGGGGTTCGAATGAATTTTTACAATTTCGTGCAACCAGCGGGGCTCTACTAATAAATATTACAGTCACGTTTCTAAATGTATAACATTAAGAGAACGGTTTAAATCTGAAGTAGTAACGAATCCTACGTATAAAGGGGCCTCGAATGAATTTTTACAATTTCGTGCAACCAGCGGGGCTCTACTAATGAATATTACAGTAACGTTTCTAAATGTGTAACATTAAGAGAGTGTTTAAATCTGAACTAGTAACGAATTCTATGTATAAAGGGGCCTCGAATGAATTTTTACAATATCGTGCAACCAGCGGGGCTCTAGTAATAAATATTACAGTCACGTTTCTAAATGTATAACATTAAGAGAGTGTTTAAATCTGAAGTAGTAACGAATACTACGTATAAGGGGGCCTCGAATGAATTTTTCCAAATGATCTGCGACAGAATTGGAAGAGTGGATGCTAGAAAATGTCGAAGTTACCAGCCAGCGAGAGATGATTGTGTTGCAACGGAATATTGTAAAAATGGAATAGCAGGTGCGCCATTATTTTTCAAGTAACTTGTTCGTTTCAAAGGAACGATATTCCCGGCAGAGGGTAAGTCGAACGTGAAATTGCGAGGTCGGAAGTGTATCGGTCGTAACAGTTTGGCAAAAGCAGAGTCTCGTAGGGCGAGCAAAGGGCTCCGAGTTTCCGCGAGGACAGCCGGTAGAACGAAGCGAGCGCTAGCCGTTTCATCTCTGCCCTTTTTCACCCTCTTGTCTCTCGCAGACTTTTGACTCGCGGTGGCCCTGTCTGATGAAAGCAGCGTTACTCCCCTTTTCGGGCGGACCTCTTTCGCTGCTTTCTCCTCGTCCGCGTGCCGACGATCACAGGGGATTAGACCACGGGACTGAGATTCCCCTCAGCCACGGCTTCCTTCGCGCTTTATCGCGCCAGAAATTAATAAAACCACGTATCCTCCTTGTTAAACTTTGTTCTCGCTGCCTCGCACCCGACCTCCTATTTACTCGCCGCGGATCTACCCGAGCCTTGTTCCCAACAGGCACACGGCTATTACCATTTTTCAAATCTAATTGCACACTTTCAAAAGTCTGGTTTCGTTCTAATAATCCACCACCAGCTTCAAGATGTACACGATGGAAATTATTTTAGCAACGCTGTGTTCTCCCTGAAGGGTTCGTAACGACAGTAAAATTGCTTCGCGGTTCTACCGAGATCCAACTTGCTAGATCTACTATTTTTTCTGTATCAGTTTTCTAATTTTTCGAGCACACACCTCCGACGAAAAGTGTCGTTCATGTGTTCGACGTGCTAAATATTTTCATTCACACGTTAACTGCCATGTCAGACACATACGACTGACACTGATTTTTTTATTAAGATCTTTAGAAATCAAAAGGATTAAAACAGCATCCCGTCTAATACATTTAAAATTTCTAGTTTCGCTTTCATTAATTAACACTTTGACTGCCAAACTAGAAACCTCAAAAATTCCATCAAATCAATGTGTTATTTAATGAAATAAAAATTGAACAAAATTATATATATATGATATTGAGTAGTCCTCCAACTTTTTGGCATTTTACAGATCCTAATGAAATTTGGTACGATTAATATATTTGCGTAAAAATTCATTTTAAAACTTGGACAAATAATACCGTCACCCACATATGAGTGACATGGCAGTCAACGTGTTAAACTACTCTGATTTACAATATAATAATAATATTAAGATAAAAGTGAACAGGCATGTGTAATGCTACTTTTGCCATTTTTACGCACCCTCGTTGTTCTTGATCGAACATTTCCCGGCAGGGGTTGTAAAGGAGACTTCAAATTCAAGCCAAAAACGTCGTCCGCAAAGTAAACACATTCCCAGACAAGATGTTTATGATGTCGAAATTCGCGCCCGCGGGCCAGGTGTTCGCGTTCACGTGGATCGCGGCGAATTTCGGAAATTCTTTCTTAATGAAAGCCCGACAGACGGAACAGCCAGAGGACGATACGGCGATGCGGGAAATTTATTCGTCGCATTCGTACCGCGTGTTACGTAAACCCTCTCGCGAAACGGTCGCTCCGCAGTTTTCCTTCTGCCTGCGCGAATTTACTTAGCGGAATACCTGACGTCCGCCGGCGCGGTTGCCTTCAAATGCTAATGCGTTTATGGGACGGTCCGAGCTGCGCTGCCGAGCGCGTTTTTATTAAAGACTGCGCGATGAAACGCTCGAGTTAAACTCCGCGAAGAATCGTCGGACGTAATGGTTGTTGTTACGGAAACTTTAAACGAACGAGATAAATATTCTCTAATGTAACTTCGTCTGATATCCTTAAATTGGAATCCCTTAAATTGTTTATATCTTGTTTATATAACGTTTATATCTTGTTTATATAAAGTTTATATCTTGTTTATATAAGGAGAGCCTTAACCCCTTGCACTACTGTTTATTTTGTGATTATAATGATTAGAAATTCTTCATCGTTCAGAATTTCATAGAAAAAGAAAGATGATTTATATTTATTGTATGCCTACGTTTTGCTCAAAGGATATATATCAACTACAAAAAAATAGATTTTTATTTCGATTTAAAGGAAATTAATAACGTTCACATTTATTAGACTCTATTCTGAATCTTCATGACGAGTCTGGCTCGTTATTGTAGGGCAAGGGGTTAATCCTTCGGGAGAGACAGGGAGTGTATAATAGCTAGATCTATTTAAATCCGTGTGCGTCAATTTTATTTCACATATTTTTGAAAATTTATTTGAGACGAAGTTAATCCTGCTATTGCACTTGATAGAAACACCTAATGATCTAATCTGATTTTATCTTACATATTTTTGAAAATTTATTTGAGACGAAGTTAATCCTGCTAGTGGACTTGATAGAAACACCTAATGATCTAATCTGATTTTATCTTACATATTTTTGAAAATTTATTTGAGACGAAGTTAATCCTGCTATTGGACTTGATAGAAACACCTAATGATTTAATCTGATTTTATCTTACATATTTTTGAAAATTTATTTGAGACGAAGTTAATCCTGCTAGTGGACTTGATAGAAACACCTAATGATTTAATCTGGTTACGACAGAAACTTAAACGACTGAGTTACAGTAAAGTCTTGATCCCGATCCTCGGGTCGGTGACATAGATCGTGCAGGACTACAGGTTTCCAGTAGTTGAAGTGTTAATGGCAACAGTTTACAGTTTATTTACTAGAGAGTGTAGTAAAATACAGTCAATTAAGAAATACAAGTAAGAGAGTTAGCAGTGTGTTATCTTTTTAATAATTTCTAGTAACGATTCGAGTATCCGTTCACACATTTTCTGCTAGGAAAGTAGAGCTGATTCTTTGCCGAGCAGATGATCAAATAATTCGGAGAGAGATAGCGTACATTACAATTTCCGGTAACAAAGCCGAACAGTGTAAAATTTAACGCCAGCGTTTCCTTGTATTTGCATTTAAGCACGGCGAAATGCCGGCGGCCGTGAACGGCCGCGCTAAACGACTAGTCGTTTCAGCGTTAATTTAAAAATCTTAATTTCGCGTCTATAAAATCCTACGGTGTCTACAAACTGCCGGGCAATCTGGTACAATGATCTGGCCGCTTCACTGCAGCCGCTTTATTTTAAGCTAACTTCGGATCCTTTATACTCGGGCTTGGGCTAATGCTTCAACAGTCTGCACACGCTTCTCCACAAAGCAAAACGCAAAATTCAATCTATCGTAAACGAAGTATATTCATTTAAAATGAAAATACAATCAAATCGAAGTTCTAGTGTCGAATCGAGTTTATACCGGAATTAACCGACACGCATTGCAAAGAAAATATTAAAAATTTAAAGAACTATTACCGAATCGAAATTTAAATTCGACAACCGAATAAATTTGTTTACCCTTCTTTCAAATTTTACATTCATGTAAATTCGTGTGTACGTTACTGTCAATCGTTGAAATTAAAAAAAGATTCTTTCGCGGATCGATCGATTTCTTTGCACACATTACAAAATAGCGTGGCATGGGAACGAAATCAATTTTGTAATTTTTATAAAGTGATCCACGTTAGTCGCTCTCAAACTAAACAGGTTATAACCCCTTGTACTATCGAGTCAGGCTCGTGATGAAGATTTTTAACAGGTTCTACTAAATATGTATGTAATTAATTTCCTATATACCGAGATAAAATTCCATTTTGTTGTCGATATGGAATAAATATAGAATAAATATAAAGTACCTTTCTTCTTCTAGATAATTCTAAACGACAAAGAAGTTCATAACTTGTAGTGCAAGGGGTTAACATCGTTTCAATATTGAGCCGTCCCGTTTGATCGTACTTAACAATGCAATTATTGCTTTCGCCGGGCCGACAATCCGATCACGAATTATCTCAGCGTTACCGATCGTCGCGCTTGAGATCGCGGGCCCGGAATACAGATGTTGTCGAGCTGTGGAGCACATCAGAGCGAAAGGATTAAGGCGGTTCACATTCGTGTGCCACCCTCGTCGTAGCGTTTTCGTACGTTGCTCACGCGGCGGGACAATTTCCAGCGTGAAATCGTTCCAACGCCTCCCTCGGAAAGAATTACTCCATGGAAGCGGCGTCAGCTCCTCGGGGAGTTTTCGACCCGCTAGTAAACGGAACGAGCATGAGTCAGAGACGATAATCGAAAACCGTTTAAACAGCACCGGTATATTAGCCCCACGCGTTCGTCCACGCGGAATCCTGCGAATCGTTTCTGGGATTTGCACAGCGGGTCAAAAACAATTCCTTCGATAGTTTAACACTGGGTTCACCGAGCACTGGAAGCGACTATTCTACGTTGCGTTGTGAAAATAACAAAAATGTAGTTCTGCTCAAAGAACAATTGCACTATAATATCGAGTCAGACTCGTGATGAAGAACAGAATTTTCTAAGTATGTATATTATTAATTCCCTTTAAATTGAAATGAAATTCTATTCTATCGTAGTCAATATTTAGCTATTGCAGACCGCGTGGTTATACAATAAATATAAATTTTCTATTTTTTCTACTAGATTATAGGCATCGAAGCTAGGTATTGCAATCGTTAACACTAAATCTACCGAGCCTTAACCCTTAGCACTCGAATGGCGACTGTAAGGCGCCACTAAAAATTACTGTATCATTATTGAAAATATTTTTTACGTTATTAAATTGGTTTGTATTTAATAAATTACTGAACACTTCGGTATTCAACGAGCAAATTGCATCATTTTCGTACGTATCACATGGAAAAAAATATATAGAACGGAAATATTCTAAGTCGGAAGAAATGTTTCGTTTTACAGTTAAAATAGCTTCGAGTGCAAAGGGTTAAAAGTGCATGTTGCACATGATGTGTGCATGATGCATGTTGCTTTATAAAAATGACAAGATTGAACTCATTCGGATTTTGTGCGCTTCGTGTTACAACACATGCTCTGCTAAATATATTTATTTAATCATTTCTCACGAAAGCATCTTTATAATTTCAATAATTGTAGAATATAAACTCTGGAACCGGTCATTTTGACTTGACATTTTGACTGGAATGTCAACTGTAAGGCGCCACTAAAAATTGCTGTATCGTTATTCAAAATGTTTTTTACATTCTTAAATATTGTTTGTATTTAATGAATCACTAAACATTTTAGTATTGTACGAGCAAATTTCACCATTTTTGCATGTATAAAATGAAAAAGTATAGAGAGAAGGAAAAAATTCTAGATTGGAAGAAATGTTTCGTTTTGGAGTTCAAATAGCTTCGAGTGCAGAGGGTTAATAATTGTAAATTTCACAATTTCGAGTCTGTCGTTGTGACGGCACCCGTAAATCTGTTAGATGCAAATCTTCATTTATTTTCTTAAGCTACGTCCACACAGGGGTGTCGATGGACGTACACAAAAATTTGGTCAAGATGCGAAGCTTGAAAGATTTTGCCCAGGAAAAATGGGTTCCAGTGTGTAGTGGGTCACCGTGCGTAGGTCGAGCCGGAAGTGCCGTTGTTCTTCGGATGCGAGAAGTGGCGAGCATGAGCGCGTGGAACGGAACTTGGCGACCTTTCAAGCCGGAATTCCGGGTCTCCCGGCGGGGCTTAAACGACGAAACGAGTCCTCTCTCCTGCTCGTATCCAGAAAGACGAGGCGAATCCCCCGGGGGTCGAGCCCGCAACTCCCACTTCCGAATTCGTGGCACGAAAACCGTCCCCCGCACCAGGGGCAGAAATTCTCGCACGGGTCCCGCGAAAATACGAGGCCGCGCGCCGCGTTTTACGGCTGGCTTTAAAGCGGACTCGAAGGAGCCGAGAAATATTTTAATGGGACGTCCCGCGAGGCGCCGTCGCGTCGTCTTCCAACCCCCTGCCCCCCTTCACCCCCCTTCACCCTTCCCAGCGAAATATGAATGTCAGAGATCGCGTGAAAACGCCCGGCTGCTCGATCGGTTCGGATTCATTGCTCCTTCTGCCGCGGTGTCCCGTTGAAATGGAAATCCGCCCGGATTCAACGCGCTCCGGGTTCCTTCAATTTGCTACCGCACGATCGTCCTTTCACTCTTCCCATCCCCTAACCCTCCCACCATTCTCATAACTGCGGATTTTTATGCCAAAGAAAAATTCCACTAATTGCTAAACGTACACGTTTCCTCCTTTACTGAATAATTTCTAAATAACAGTAAAACATTACTGTACTCGTAATATAATATTTCTGTGCTTCAGATAAATGTAAAGACAGTAGTTCGCGAGTTATTCGAGTCAACGGAAGAGAGAAATTTTAGTCTAATACTCTTCTCTTGCGATTACAATCTTCTCTCGATATATGTCGCAAATGTTCCCATCCCCTAACCTTCCCACCATTCTCATAACTGCGGATTTTTATGCCAAAGAAAAATTCCACTAATTGCCAGACGTACACATTTTCTCCTTTACCGAATAATTTCAAAATAGCATTCTTATAACTAGACTGCGGATTTTTATGCGAAGTTGTGTTAATTGCCGGACGTACACATTTCCTTTACTCAATAATTTCAAAATAACGGTAAAACATTACTGTACTCGTAATATAATATTTCTGTGCTTCAGATAAATGTAAAGACAGTAGTTCGCGAGTTATTCGAGTCAACAGAGGAGAGAAATTTTAGTCTAATACCCTTCTCTTGCGATTACAATCTTTTCTCGATATATGTCGCAAATATTTTCCTGATAAAAGTCATACGACTATCCCTACTACCGCCGGGTATTCCCGTGAGGAGTCTCGAGAAGTGTAAATATAATCGGGTACGACGTGGATCAAAGAATAACAGTGTCTCCTGGACAATTTATCTCGCACAGGTTAATTATCAAATACCATTCCTTCGTTGATGAATAATTTGTAGCATCGATCTAATTCTCTCGATTGAGCCGAAGTACGCTCGTGTGATCGCGACTTCTGCCAGCAGCGTGACATACCGGTTGAACACAGTGATTCCTGTCCGGGCCGTGTACCCTCCAGCCAGCGAGACCATCGAAACTATGTAAATTGTCGACGAAAAGCCAACTAAAAATTGTAGAATCAAATTGCTTTCGTAGCTCGTTTAGTTTTCAACGAAATTGAATTTGCGCGACCGTGTATACGCACGCCGGCCGATGGATCCATCTGTTACACGTTGTTTCTGTTTATTGTACGAAACGCCCCGCATCGGATTAATTTCCAATATCAATTTCCTCGGAAACGAAGGCCTTGTCCAAACAACTGTTATACTTTTAACACAATGTTTTTCGCTTTCCGTCTGCTTTCCCGCGTGGAATCCAATTGCGGGCCATCCTGCGCGAAAGCAATTTTCGCTGGGTCGACGAAAGCGCTGTCTTTTAACGATCAGAGGATTAGGAAAAAATCTCTGTGTACGGAACACGAAGTACACTGGCATATTGTTTGCGGTAAATGTTCCGTTGCGATAAACAAAAATGTTCCGTGTCTATGACACGGTATTGGAATACGCTTCTGCCTTTAATAATTTTAAATATGTTTTATTTGCCTTCAGTTTCATACTTCGCCTGCTCATTTTTGTCAGAAATGCACAAAAATGAGTAGGTGAAGAGTAATAAGTTACAACAAAAATAACTACTTTAACTCGCCTCAACATTTCCACGTCCCCACGCTTCATGCTTCTTTTCTATTTTCTATTTACTGTGTTAGAGTGCAGATGTTTATGCAATTTCCAATTTTCATAGACAAATTTGATAAGAAAGTGGATTAAAAGAAAGTCCTATTTCGAATATGAACAGCCTTCTTAGATCCAAGACAAATAAAAATTGTACTAAATTCTCTCGAATTTTATATTACAGCATTTTCTGAAAATTTCCATAAGTCAGAAACGCATAAAGGTCCACAGCCTGTTAATAAGTTACAATTCCTTTCCGCACGTTGATAGAGAACAAAAACGCGGTACACGTAAAAACATAAAAATGTGGAAACAGTAACAGCCGTTTTTCGAATGAACCGGCGTCGGTGTCACGTGGGAGGTAGAGCGTTAACGACATTTAAACGATATTGTCGACGTATCGTTAAGCGTCAATAAGATACCGATGATTTACCGATAATCGATAGTCACACTTCTCGGGTGAAAGCTGGTTAGAAAAGTGGCGTTAGCCGCGACGATGAGTTTCCGGAGTCGTTCGACTATCGCGGTGGAGATCGCTCGGAGATGTTGTTATACTTTGTAAACAGAATGCTGAGAGGATCAGCGTTCAGGATGATCGACGCCCTCGGGGTGGGTGAACGTCGGGACACGTCCCGTTCTTGAAGAGGGAGAGAGAGAGATCCTTGATAAAGTGTTCCACGAGGCGCAACGCGGAGCCCGTATCAGGTGCCAACGTCAGGATTCAAGCGAGCTCCGTGTCGAGCAGACTGTTGGAAACGGGTCTGCGGGGAAAAGAGAGGGTGAACAGAGGAGAAGGTGTGTGTAGAGGAGAGGGGGTGGTGAGGGAGAGGGGGCGGAGGAAAGACGAGGGAAATACTCCTCTCCGCATGAATATTCAATCGCCTTCCAGTTTGATTTCGCAACGACGACCGTTCCACTCGTAGCAGGGACTTTCTCAACGAGCCCGACATCGTTGATAACCATTTGCGAAAGAATACTTTCTGGCCGTGGCTGGTAACGACGAGCTTCGTGTGCGTCGTGCAATTTCACGAACGATAGGAAACACGTCCCTCCCCGACAGAGAACCAGCGCCGGTAATCGTTTAACCACGCCCACGGAGTGTCGTATGGTATTTAACGTCACGCTAATGCCGCTTTTCTGTTCGTATTTTCTTCCAGCCTCCTCCCTGGTACCCTTCTTCCTCGTTTTTCTTTTATAATCGTCGCGGCTAGCCTCTATCCCCCACCAGCCTCCGTCTGTGTATCCGATAACACGAATTACGAGATTGTTCCGGCGGGAATTATTATTCCCCTGTAACCGATACACCGCGACCGGCCACACCGAACGTTTTATCGAGTTGCTAATGCCGTTTTTATTATGGCTTTGATAGAAGCTGTTCAACGCAGCTCTAGTGGTTATTCGATTCACACCTATCGACGGCTGGATGTACAGTCTTTTTCAAACGCTGATGAATAATCGAGGAGTTCTGCCGGGACTCGATAATAATTTCATTCGGGCTATCTCGAGCACAGTAAAATCTAACGACTCCTTGCGAGATTGTTATTTTCAACGAAGTTGTCTCGCTTTTTGCAGGTGTAGCATGGGTATTGGAAAGCTTATTAACAGCCTTCCGCTCTGGCTGAAGTGTTAAGAGGGATAGAATGAAATTAAACAATAATTATTATCCGACGGAGCAAGTTTGCGCATCAGAGGTGCCTTAGGTTGATAACTAATATTCTAGAATATAGTAATATACAGGGCGTTTGGTAACTGGTGGTACAAGCGAGAACGGGGTAATTCTACATGAAAAAATAGATCGAAAATGTAGAATAAACATTTTTCGTTTGAGGCTGTTTTCGAGAAAATCGACTTTGAAGATCGGTCAGGTTTGTGTGCCTTAGTATATGCAGGAAGTAGATTCGGTTGGTCATGATCAGACGCGTCAGACAATTCCTATCGAATAGCATGCTGCATTTCAAACTCGATTTTCTCGATAACGAAACTTCGGATGAAAAAATTTTATTCTATATTTTCAACTTATTCTTTCACGTAGAATCACTAGACAAATTTTCAAACTCATTTTTCTCGAAGACAAAGCCTTGTATCAAAAGATTTTATTCTATATTTTCGACTCAGTTTTTCATGTAGAATCACCTCCTTGATTGATTGGTGGTTGCACCACCAGTTACAGGACACCCTGTATAATTCACAATACAAAATTTAACAGATTACTAAACAGTTAGATACTGTATGTGGAAATCGGATCAGTTTCGTAGGAACAAAAATATTCTAAGACGAAAGAAAAATTTAGTTCTAAGTTAATAATTTGTCCGATTTTAGAGTGCTGACAGTTTATAGATAATAATGATATAAAGCGTTTTGATCGACGTATACGTGCTATTATATTTTGTAAGTTTAATATCTATCACTTTCAGGTACAGAGCAAAGTATGAAATAAAATCTTGTATCCAATGTTATACGTACGAATAGCAATTCTACATTACAAAATACTAATGTAAAGTGTACTCACAATTTTTTCAAAATCGTCTGCTCCTCCGTCGGATCCATACCACACTATTATTAGCTCAAACGAATACGTCAGAATAATCCTGTCTGTGTTTTGGAGCACACACTACGCACAACACACTACGCACAAGACACTACGCACAACACATTTCGCGAAACTTTGACAGCGAACGATACGAAGTTAATCGGACCGCGATCAAAATAATACTGCGATTTTAATCGCCTCGCTCCCACGGGCGTGGTGGGGGTAGGTTACGCTAGGAAAGTCAGACGCTAAGGGAGTATAACCGCTAGATACAAAAAAAAAGGGAAACAAAATACCCAAATTCAACTCTCGGTAACCCATTCCAATTCTGTCCCGCGGAATTTAATTACCCTGTTTTTGTGTCTATACACCCTTGGCGGCTGACCTCGATAGTATGACCTGCCCCTAACACGTTTGTGGAAGCGACGCGGTTAAAGTTGCAGTATTATTTGGTTCATAATTTGGTAATTATTTGGTTTTTAATTTAAAAAATTTTATTCTATATTTTCGACTTATTCTTTCATGTAGAATCACCCCCTTTTCGCTTGTACCACCAGTTACCAAACACCCTGTAAACAAGTTTATATTGAAACTAGAATTTCTGCAGCTACGGAAAAAGTACCTAATCAATATTTCCAATGCAGCGACAACATCTAGCCTTATCTCCACCATCTAGAAACGGTCCTCCAAACAATAGCCAATCATAATATAGTTAGCTACGGAAAAAGTATATTTCATTTATCTTTATAGGTTGTAAGTTTTCAAGATTAATGGAGATAGCGTGCAATCACTAACCGAGCCTGAAAAGCGAGCACTCAACATGCACCGTTGCATAAATGCTTTAACATTTTGGGAAAATGAAATTCATCCAGACTCCGGCATATGGAGTCTGTGTCATAGTTGGTCAAACGTCTTGTTTCATTGTCCCAATTTCAAATGATCTTTGTCCAGAGACTTTCTGAAAAAGATTGAGTGTAAAATGTTAACGTTTATTTGTCACTGAAAAGTGCAGACGGTGCAGCAGGCAGGCGAATAAAACAGAGTCTGGCCGATTCAATTATAAAATCTCCTATGCCGGCGTCGGTGGATCAAAAAGCTCTAGGGCAATTAGCGAGCTAAAAGGGGAAGGAAACGTATCGTTTTTGTTCGAGAAATTTTTCCAAGCGCGGCATACGGCCCGGAGAGTGGCTCTCCGGGGTCGGCCAATTAAACCCGATCGCCGCGTATTAATTCCGCTGATCAATAACCGGGGACCGGTAAGCTCGAGAACCGGACGATCGTGGGGGTGTATTCGTTATTAAATTTCTACCCCGGTCCGTTTCGCGAGCCCCGGTTACTCATCCTCGAGCGGGCAGTGTTGATTTTCCTCGTTCGCTCGCCGGAGCTTTTCCCGAGGTGTAGCACACACACACACACACACTCCTCTTCGCTCTTCGGGGCAAGGCGGAATGGAAGGAAATTTAATACGTATCTCGGCGGAAGCGGAAGCTGCTTGCGGTGGAAACAATGAAATTTTAACTCCGCGGGACTACTTCGGGCGAATTCCATCCGGTGCGGGAGAGAAGGTTCGCGCGCGGCCCGCATACTCCCGCAGGCCCGCGCGCGTCTGCACGCCCTCGAGACTTTTCGATGCGCAAACAATATTTGCGAGGCCGGTTTCGGGGTCGTGTGCATTAGCGAACTCGCTCGCCGGAAAATTAATTATCAGACACGCAGCGCGACTCCGACCGGCCGGCCGCATATTTCTCGTGACAGCGTCAAACTACCGACGCTAATTTCGCTCCGTTTTGAACGGTGAAATCGAGCTTTTAACCGGCCCGCCTCCGCTCCCGTCCGACACACCGGCCTGTATTATGCCGCGCTCAATTATCCGACCGTTTCAAAGGAATTCCACCGACAAGCCGCGCGCTACTGTGTCGCCAATTCCCCGCCAACTTTTGTCACGCTCGCGCGCATACGTCGAATCCGGGCAATTTTTATCCGCATTAAATTCCCACGTTCGCTCGTTTTATTCGCGCCGGCCGGTCGAGGGCGCTTCAGAAATAAGAGGTCCACCGCAGTCGACAACTTTGCTCTATTTAAAATTTCAAACTGCCGAACACATGTATGCGAGGGATAACCTCCTTTCGTTTCGACCTGATACGCTTTTACAAAACATGATTACAAGAAACGTACGCTACCTGTCCGCAAGTGTTTCGAAATTCGCAAGTGCTCCAAAAATATAATCCAAGCAACTCTTTTTTCTTACTGTCTGAATGAAGTGTCAATGGCACGACGACAAACCATTTTGAAATTGTTAAGGTACATTTGATTGGATTCTACAATTTTTAAAAGTGTCAAGATACTACGGTCCAGAGTGTACAATAACATCATTCTTGCCGGTATGCTACTAATTTTCTTTAAATCGAAATAAAATTCAATTTCGTTGGTGTCAATGTATAAAACCAATGTACAAACCATTTTGAAATTGTTAAGGTACATTTGATTGGATTCTACATCTTTAAAAGTGTCCAAATACTACGGTCCAGAGTGTACAGTAACATCAAGCTTATCGGTATGTTACTAATTTTCTTTAAATCGAAATAAAATTCAATTTCGTTGGTGTCAATGTACAGCCATCGCAGAACGCATAGGCAAGCAATAAATATATGCTTGCTTCTCCTTCTTAAGAACTTACGAACAATAAACCACTGTAACGTGACCTTGGCAGAATGTAGCAAGTATAAAAATAATTTTCCCGAGTGAAATACGCGTGCATTTTTATTCGAGTTTATTTGGTAAAATTTTGAGCATTCAACCAGCGGTTGTGAAGTATGTCCTTAAAAAAGGAAAAAATGTTTTCGACGTAGCGAACAAATAAATCGGACTGAATAGAGAGTATCGTTTAACACGGAGCGAACACGTCGTTCAAAAGTCATAAGAGATTCATCGCGTAATACGCCAGTTGAACGCAAACAGTTTGCACGCGGTAGAACGTATCCAATTTAAACTAAAATCAAACAGGCGCGTTCATATACGAGCTTACGCGCGCGCGGGTGGCCGGGAACACGATATACACCGCGCGCAATTAAACGCGGGAGGGTTTCAATTCGAGCGATAAATATTTCCCAACTAATTCCGTGTAACATTAAATACCAATTAAGTCGATTAACGTTTGAGCAGCGGCGCTCATAATTATTTATTGTGACCGGCCTGCCTGGCCGCGCCGGCTAATTTCAATGTCTTCCAATTAAATCCTTTTTCGGGCCGATCGGCCTGTCCCGCAAAGAGTTCGAAAGTCTCGAGATACGTATCTCTCTACAAGCGACAAAGTAAAGCCCCCGGGCGGCACAGAGCTGTTCCCCTCGTTTTCTACGTGTGTCCACCACGAAGCGGAGAGGACGAGTGTGCGTCCGAAGGGCTGTGGGGAGGCCATGCCCAAGGCCAATGAATATTCACGGCTCGCTTTGCAGCGCGACCAGTCATTTGAATTTATACGCCGCCAGGATTATACGTACTTTTCCTAAACGGTTTGTTTCGCAATTCTGCCGGAATTCGGTTACACCGCGTGTAACATCGGCGGTACACACTTTCTGAAGCAATTTCACCCGAAAAACGCGATTTCTGTTCAAAACGTAATGTAAGAAAAATGTAAGAACAAATGTAAGACGAATCTGTAACCTCACGGTTTAAATCAAATTCGTGAAAAGCTATGGCTACATTAACACTAGAACTACCAAGCAGTAAATGCAACTGGCGTACATTGCCTTATAACAACAACAAAATTGCAGTTGTTTAGATTTCATACCAGTTTTGTTCAAATATCTACTTCGATAGAGAAGTTTATTAAAAATTTTCCCATGAAAACATATTTACAATTTGACTTATCTGGTAGTTCTAGTGTTAAAAGTACAGTGAGTTATTAAATTATATTGAGCCACAACGGGAAAAATATATTTACTGTCCACGTCTGGTAAAATACTTTATGAGAATTTAGTGCAGCCACAGAAATTTACCTAAAGATTGATTATTCTAATATAAACTCGTAACCAAAGAAGTCCTCAGCTTTTAAAAAAATTCTTTTACTACATTCCAGAATAAGTGGGTTGAATAAAATCTTGTTAATACAAACAGAATCTTAATTCATACCCCCAAAACCAAAGAATTTTTTCATCTTCTTTTAACAATCACTGCTTGGAGAATAATGACGCAAATGCGAATGAAATGGGAAGATTTCCTCCAAAAAGCAACTTAACACTAGAACTACCAAGCAGTAAATGCAACAACAACAAAATTGCAGTTGTTTAGATTTCATACCAGTTTTGTTCAAATATCTACTTCGATAGAGAAGTTTATTAAAAATTTTCCCATGAAAACATATTTACAATTTCGTTACTTCTAAAAGAAAAAATTAGGAGCAAGTCATTTTGACTTATCTGGTAGTTCTAGTGTTAATCGAACACACGTTATTGTTTAACACATTGTTGACCGGCAGCTATCTCATGTCACCAGCTATTATTTCGCGATTGAATGTGGAAGTAAAAGAATCTACACAAACTTCGATAAACTTTATTCATACATAGTGCATTGAGATGAAACTTTGGACGTATCTTTTACATAACTTTTTATATTATTTTTTGGAATGATATTTAACTCGTGACCGGTCAACAATGTGTTAATAACAGTGAACTCATCTCACGATGTGTCCATTAACCGCGGACATGCACGTGACGCCATCCTGACGTCAACGGTCGTCACGGTGCTCGCTGACCCGTTAGAGAATTCTTAAAGTTCAAGATCGTTTACATATCTAGTACTTTCTAATCCTTGTACAACGTCCAATTTATTTGATTCGAAAGACAATCTTTCTTTTTAAGAGATAATCGCAATGATCACAGTCGTTCACAGTTACGCGAAGTCAAGAACATAAAGAATTGTGTAAAATCAAAGTTAATTGTGAATTCTTTTCAAATTAATGCACAATGTGGTTCCGCAATTGCTGGCAACTGTGAAAAAGGTGATTTTTCATGAAAAGAATCCCTCGAAAATTATTCCTACACATTCCACGTATCTTTTCATCATTCTTTCAAAACTTTCTGGCGCGACCCGGAGTTGACGCGTTTCATCGTCGCGTGTCGTGACCGTTTGACTCTGCGGAGACGTAGATCTCGATCGTTCGAGTGCTAAACAAAATCTGCCGGCCGATCTCGGGCCATCGAGAGCCTTGACTCGCATTTTCCCCCACTCCGCAGCGTCACTCCGTCCACGTGCACGCATTCCAAAGGAGCCGATTTTGTTTGTCGCGGCCGCTCAAACGTTTCGGCGTATGTAAGAGAAACCGATCCCAACTGTCGCGGCCGATCAAACGTCTCGGCCGCATTACAATGTAAATACACGCGCGAGCACTCGGCAACTTCCAACGGCAAATGTTTACCCATGATTATCCTAAAAACGCGCTTAACCCTTATGTGGATCCCTTCTGGGCAACCAAACAACCGTATAAATAAGATTGAAGCCTTATTATTTAATATGTTTTGCATAAATTTTAATTCCGTAACCATAAATCGACAGAGAACCTTCTAAATAATGGGGATCCAGGGCGGTTTTGCGATATCTTCATAAAAACATAACAAATTATTAGAGAAAACATAGGAATGGTACCCGGTTGCCCACATAACGGTTAAATCTACGACATATACAGTGAGTAACGAAAGTATTCGAACGGCCTTTAAATCAGTATAACTTTTTTTTTTAAGTGAATCAAACGACCTGACTTTTTTGAGGAGTTAAAAGAATTGGTTTTCCAAATAATGTGTAAAAAAGATTTTGAAAAAATTGCAATTGGTAAGAATTACATGAGAAAATAAAAATGGCACTTTTCACAACTTTTTTATTTGAGCCTGTAATGAAAATTTAAAATATGCGTTTTGTAGATCTCTGTTAGTTATACACCTACTGAAAATTTCATCGAAATCGGCTGACGCAGATAAAAATGGCACGTATCAAAATATGTTAGAATCTGAGGATTTTAAGCAGAAACTGGCCAAAAGTCGTGAAAATCTACGCTTTTCTCCACTTTTAATTAGTTGTAGCTCGTGTGTATATTAATCGATTTCAATTAAATTTGTAGCATGTATATAACTAACATATATCTACAAAACGCATGTTTTAAATTTTCACTACAGGTTCAAATAAAAAAGTTGTGAAAAGTGCCATTTTTATTTTCTCATGTAATTCTTACCAATTGCAATTTTTTCAAAATCTTTTTTACACATCATTTGGAAAACCAATTCTTCTAACTCCTAAAAAAAGTCAGGTCGTTTGATTCACTTAAAAAAAAAAAAGTTATACTGATTTAAAGTGCGTTCGAATACTTTCGTTACTCACTGTACATCAACTATGATTTATTTCAATTCACGAAATACTGACGTAACGCTCCGGAACAACGCAGAAAAGTCGAGCCGCGTTTTTCAAGAACAGAGAAATCCTCCAGCTCTCGTTAAATTATTAAAACCGAGCGTAATCGCTGACGTCGACGATCAGCGTCACCTTTCAAACGACGTTGTTCCGCGTCATCGTTCAGCAAAGCGCGAAGCCGACAACATCTCTTATACTAATCGCGTCAATTTGTATGACGCGGTGCGGGCTCTCGGTGCCCGCGGAATCCGGTTTCGGAGCGAAACGCGAGACTCGTGAATCCTCGGAAGTTGATCCGGCCGAGCAGCTCCTATCATCGATCTGGATCTCCGGTGGTCTCCCGTTGTATGAATTTTTCACGGGGGAAAAAATTCTGTTTGCGGCGGTGGACTCGCATATAAATCCGGAGGGAGAGAGAAAGAAGGAGAGAGAGAGAGAGAGAGAGAGAGAGAGAGAGAGCGTGGGCAACGGAATTCGTTTGTCATATCTGTTTGCTGAGCGGCACACGCCGGCTAGGCGGGCCGGGTCGGGCTCTCGCTTTAAACAACGCGCCGCGTCGCAATTTCCGCGTATCGTCCGAAATTCCGATTGCAAATTCGCGAGCCCCCGGCGTTATTGCGAGCGGTCGAGGGATAATAAATTTTCTAGGCAAGCCGGGTCGGCCTCGGCCCGCTCCGACCCGGCCCGGCACGGCCCGCTAACGAGCCGAGCCGCGCCGCGAGCGCACGCGAACGGTTAATGGACATTCGCTGCTAATCCAGCGACGAATCGATGGACGCACGATAACTCCGGACACGTTCGACGCACGAGAGCACAGGTGGTCTATCGCGGTTAGAACCGGCCCTGTCACGGTTATCGATGATGCATTTGCCACGGGCAAATACGGCTACGCGTCGTTGACACGCGGTAATTATTTACGCCGTCGAACCCCCCTGTAAACGGCTACCCCCTGTTCTCTACCCCCCGAACCCCACCTACCCGACTTCATAATTTCTCCGAACGGTTTTCATCGTAACTCGTCGTCCACCCCCGAGCCCCACGTCCGTCCTACAATTCGATCTACCGATACGCTGCCGGGACACGTTCGTTGACGGTGACCGGGTCAGCCGGAACGCGCTCGACAGCGGATATTGATGTGTTTCGATGGATGATAATTGGATATTATTAGACCGCGGGCACACGTACAGTCAATCAGAGAAACATCCCTGCCGCCCTTTAACCCTCGTACGTGCTTCCTGTCAATTTGACAGAGTTTTTAATTAGTATCCACGTCATTTTATTGCTTGCGAAAGACACAGCTTAGTTACGCCAAATTTATTCACGTTGTATTGATCATTTACCGATGTGATAGAAATTGAAGCTAGGTTCGAATAGAATAGCTTTTTTAAAACCCGATACAAACAACTTCCGTTTTTTGAGATGTTAGAAGGACTAATTTATTTACTGTGTGGACAAATTTTTTCGAAAGACCCAGATTAGTTACGCCAAATTTATTTACGTTCCCATTGTATTGATTATTTACCGATGTGTTAGAAATGGAAGATAGGTTCGAATAGAATAGCTTTTTTAACCCTTAGCACTCGAATGGCGACTATAAGGCGCCACTAAAAATTGCTATATCATTATTCAAAATATTTTTTACATTATTAAATATGTTTGGATTTAATAAATTACTAAAAATGTCAGTATTGTACGAGTAAATTCCACCATTTTCGTAGGTACCACATGAAACACAAATATATAGAAGGAAAATATTTTAGATCGGAAGAAATGTTTCGTTTTGGAGTTAAAATAACTTCGAGTGCAAAGGGTTAAAACCGATTTAAATAACTTGTGTTTTTATTTTTGAGATGTTGGAAGGACTATTTGCTAGCCGGTGTGGACAAATTTTTTCAAAAGACCCGGATTAGTTACGCCAAATTTATTTACATCCCCATTGTATTGATTATTTACCGATGTGATAGAAATGGAAGGAATGGCTTTACCGAGCTGAATTTCATTTAATTGATTCATGTCTGTGATAAGCGCACGAAACCGCAGTGCTCATATCAATGACTATGTTCTCGGGGACAGGAAACTATAAAACGAATGTTCGTCGTAAAACTCATCGATGGAGATGTATGTTCTTACTTGACTTCTTGTTCCGACAATTAACCTTGGGGAATGCAACTTTGCATGAGCTCTCGTAGCCTGGTAATTGTATCCGATTGTAGGAGTGTGTGAAAGAATTTAATTTATAGCAAAACCATAAAAGAGTCTAAAAATGAGTTTACAATTCCGCTACCGTAATAGTTCAAAGTTCCTCGGTTTTCACACAGTTTATCCTGCTGTTATCCGAGTTTGCCGAGCATGAATACGAAAATAGATAGTGAGCGAGTAATATTGCCCAGTTACGAGGCACTCGACGAGCAGCAAAAAGTGTATGGAGTAGGCTCGGCTGCGTAAAACTGCGCAGCCACAAGACAATCATCGAATTTAAATAAAGCTATATAAATTCTAATTACACCAGCGACCTCTATCCGTCATCATTACCGTTTCAAACGAAGAATAATCCGCAGGCGTTTTGTTCTATTTAAAACTGGAATTGTGTCACTGTGATTTGTATTACTGGACCCGGTTGATGCGATTTCACGCTCGACAAAATCCAGCAGAGGCTCATTATCGTGTGTCGCGGAGGATCGAACGGTCACGGTGAAAAATTGAATATTGTATCGCAACACATCGGGGCCGGATAGCGCCGTGGAGATAATAACGCGAGGCTTCATTGAATCCGCTGCCGGGAAAACGTATCTCCCTAATCTTTCCGGCGCGTAAATTTCCGCGATAACGACGGCTGCCGGAAGTCAAAGTGGAAAATACGCAGCCGTGGGCAACATCGTTCACCATTTTCCTCGCCGCGGCCGTTGTCCCGATAATTAAACATGTAACGGGCAGAGCTAGACCAGCGGCGGGGGAGGTTCAACGTGCACGCCGGAAAGAGTAATTTAAATCACGCGCGCCTGCACCGGCTGCATTATTTCATTATTTCGACGAAAACTGTTTCATTAGCGCGATACGCTCGCTGCATCGTTTAACGGCCGTTTATCGTCACCGTTATCGCCGACTGTTATTGTCAATATCGGGCACGCGCTCCACACCCGAACACGGAACGGGCCTGTCCCTTCCACCCCCAGCTTCCACCCTCGATCGACCACCCCTCCCTCCACGCTTATAAATCGCATCCTCGCCGCGAGCGATTGGCACGTACCTTATTACCATGCAGTTTCCGGTAAAAAAACACACACAGCGCAGCTGCAGCTGACGCGAAGATGTGCAAAAAACTTTCCAGTCGGAGTTTCCGATGGGATTCAAATTTGCCAAACTGGCTTTCCGCGACCCATGAATAATTTTACCCCCTCCCCTCGCCTCCGCTGGAAAACGAATGGCCTTCTCGATTTTTCGATATCGGCGCCCCGAAGGAAACAAATAGTCGACTGGACTGGAAATACCGCCTCTAAACGGTTCGCGACGCGACGACCGGGTCTCTTCCGACCCGCAACTGCGGGGGCTAAACACTAAATTTTTGCTGAACTAAAAGTACCACGTCTTTTCGAAAGATTCATGATCGTCGTTGGACCCCAAAGGTCAGTGCCTTAATAAGGCCCATTTCCGTGGACATATTAATCCTTTGCACTCGGCGCTATTCTCATTCTAAGTCTAAATTTGTCGTCGGTCTTAGAATATTTTCATTTCATTCATACGAAACTGATCCGATTTCCACATATAATATTTACATGTAATTGATGTTATATTTTATAATATTTAATTTAGTAATCTATTGAATACAAATTTTGTAATTTCTTTGAAACAATGCCACAATAATTTGGCCCTTCAGAGTCACCACTCGAGTGCAGAGGGTTAAAACGATTCAAGAACGTATTGGTTTCAGCTTGACGAACTAATTAACACTAGATCTACCGGATGGGTCAAAATGACTTCCTCCTAATTTTTTCTTTTAAAGATATTGAAATTATAAATATGTTTCCATGAGAAAATTTTTTAATAAACTTCTCTATCGAAGTAGATATTTAAACAAAACTAATACGAAATCTAAAGAAATCTTATTTTGTTGTTATTATAAGACAATGTATGCCAGTTGCATTTAGTGCTTGGTCGTTCTAGTGTTAAAAGAAGAAGAAAGATTTTGTTTCGCTTCTGTGTCTTGCAATTGATGCAACCATTTTTTATTTTGCATACAGATCCGCAGTCTATATATTATAATTTTACCAGCTGTTCAAACGAGTCTGGCCAAATGAACTTTCTTTCCTGCTCGCTATGACTACTGCATTTGCAGGTAATAAAATTTTTCGAGGCTATAATTCGTTATAATCTCGCTGAAATTCGCATACTCGCAAATCGCGCGTTTCAGAACGGTGCAGTTGACGCATAGTTGGTGCGAAGGGAACCGGTTCTCCCGCTACGCAGACCACTTTGCGTGTTCGGAAGTCTATGAAAGTTCGTGGCGGGGGAGTTAGGTTCGCGATTCGATGGAAAGGAGAGGAGAGGAGGGGGGCGGTAGCCGCCTACTTGAGAATTGGCACGAGACCGGCGCAAACACGTGCGTCCCATTTACCGGGATTCTCCGCTCGCGAGTGCGCGAAGCGTGTTCGTGCGGTCGCCGGCGCTGCCCGCCTGTTAATACCCTCGATTAACCTCTCGTTGCTAACGAACTACGAGCGACGTTTAATTCGATCATCGGTTTTACGCCGGAAATTCATTAAGCTGCGTGCGCACGCGCGCGACCCTCGGAACACGCTCTCCCGTACGGAAAAGATTCGGTTGCGAAACGTGTCGGCGACGACGATCCTAATGCTGTTCGGTGAAACGAACATGATCTCAAAGAAGCCCGAGATGAATGGGCTAGAGGAAACTGCGACGCCGGAGAACGAACAGCTGTTCCTTCGAACGCGATCCTTGCTAAAGTGAATTGCTGCCCCTCTTTTGGGAAACAATTGTCAACGAAAAACGATTATCGTGGTCTTATTATAGTGATCTGTTATTCTAGTGGATTCTCTCTGTTGACGATATGGTGCTCCGATTTCTACAGCATAGTATGCTGTTGCCAGATTTTTCTGTTCAATTTTGAAGTTGGAGAATGTATTCTTTTTATTCGCAATTATCTTTGTCGAAGGGATGACGTTAGAGCTATATTTTTAAGCAATCTAAACTGATCCGTTGAATTTGTGACTTCCACGTTTTTAAAATGGAAAACTGTGACAAGGTGCGACAAGATTGAAATGAGATCATCGTATACAGAGTGTTGAGAATTAATTAAGAGTTCGAGCAATCTAAATTGTCCATGTCGAAGGGATGACATTAGAGCTATATTTTTAAGCAATATAAACTGATCAGTTGAATTTGTGACTTCCTCCTTTTTAAAACGAAAAACTGTGGCAAGGTGCGACAAGATTGAAATGAGATCATCGTATACAGAGTGTTGAGAATTAATTAAGAGTCCATGTCGAAGGGATGACATTAGAGCTATAGTTTTAAGCAATATAAACTGATCAGTTGAATTTGTGACTTCCTCGTTTTTAAAACGAAAAACTGTGGCAAGGTGAGACCAGATTGACATGAGATCATCCTACACAAATATCGCACTATGTTTTCGAGTGTAGAGAATTAATTTCGAGCAATCTAAATTGTCGATGTCGAAGGGATGATGTTAGAGGTATATTTTTAAGCAATCTAAATTGATCAGTTGAATTTGTGACTTCCTCCTTTTTAAAATGAAAAACTGTGGCAAGGAGGTACAAGATTGAAATGAGATCATCATTTAATTATCCTGAGCGTGTGAAAATTGTGTTAAAACTTGAAGCATCGATTAATTATGAAGCTTGATAGATGAAATCAAATAGAAACGTGATTAGTTTCGGGAGACACAGGATTGATATCCCTGTATCGTCGCGTACATTAAGAGAGATCCCTAACAGCGATCCAGCCGTGATTTTTGCGAGAGTTTACCTTCCGCATTAGCCACCCTCGAGCGTTGCTTAATTAGTTGAAAGGGGCCGTTATCGTTAGGATCGACGAACAGTTAGGTCGGCTTTCATCCCCTCGTTATGGGATTTACCGTAATCGATGCTCGGTATGCGCATCGGTATCCGCATTCCGGGCGCAGCTTACAATTAACTTATTATTGTAAATTATTATCGTGTTGCGAATATTCGCCAGTAATTTCATCTGTGTGGATACATACTTACCTAACCATCGGTGCAAGCTATCGGATTAATTTCAATCCAGCAGCTCCAACGATAATTACATGTCCGTTCTCATTAAAGAATCCGTTTGAAATTGGCTCGTCTCGAAAATCCATGAAAATACGCAACGATCGAGGGGGAAGGGTGTGTTTAACAATGTTTAACGGCCGAATGACAGGCCGGAGATCATCTGAAAGAGAACGAGAGTATCTCAATGAAATCTGTCGAGCGATCGAATCTGTTTTACGGGAAAGTAAAATTCAACATTAAAATCGCCGGTTCGACCGGGGAGCGAAATTCGACGAGGGGAAAACAATTCGTCTTCTTTATCGTCCGCCCGGGCCGTGGTAAAACAGGAACGAAAGAGGTCCGGCCCCGGCAAACGAGGCCAGAAAAAAACCCATAGTCAATTACGCGTTTCGGTCAGTCGGCCCGGACAGATGTGGAGCGGCCATCACCGGTTTTACGTGCAGTTCGGCCCTCTCGTTATTACTTATTCGATAGATTTACGAGCTGGCCGGCCGTTTCGTCACGATCGACCGACATAACTACACGCGGGTCGAGCCACCGGCCAGTTCGTTTCCACGGTGGGCCCCCGCCCCTCTCCACACCCCCTACGAAACTCGATAAATTATTTCGCACCGAAGCCACATTATATTCGTGGCTCGTAACCTGCCGCCGATGGCAGCCGACGTATCTGCGGCCGAAAAATGGAAATGAAAGCGACGCATCATCCCTCAAAATTTGCGGCCGTTCGTAAACACTCTGTTCGCGAAAAAGAATTCTTTTTCCAGAAACCAGTTCTTGCATATAACAATTTTTGCAAACGTTCCTTCCAGAGGTGATTCCTTATCTATCATTTTTAGAGATTTATCAAAGGGGAACGAAATTATACAGTGTTTGGTGGTACAAGCGAGAAGGGGGTGATTCTACGTGAAAGAATAAGTCGAAAATATAGAATAAACATTTTTCGTTTGAGGCTTTGTTTTCGAGAAAATCGACTTTGAAGATCTGTCAGGTCGTGTGCTTTAGTATATGCAGCAAGTAGATTCGGTTGGTCATGATCAGACGCGTCAGACAATTCCTGTCGAATAGCATGCTGCATTTCAAACTCGATTTTCTCGATAACGAAACTTCGAATGAAAAAATTTTATTCTATATTTTCGACTTATTTTTTCATGTAGAATCGCCCCCTTTTCGCTTGTACCACCAGTTACCAAACACCCTGTATATACAAACTTTTAATATAGTAGTACTTTGTTTCGTTCCCCCATGATTACAATTCTTCTCTATTTTTCTCACATTTCTTAACACGTTGACTGCCATGTCACCCATACATGGGTGACGGAATTATTTGTTCAGGCTTTAAAATGAATTTTTACATTAATATATTCATTGCACCAAATTTGATTAGGATCTGTAAAATGCAAGAAAGTTGGAGAACTACGCAATATCATGCATTTAATATTTTTCAATTTCTGAGCTTCCTTGTTTGGCGATCAAAGTGTTAATAAAAGGAAAATTATAATTCTTCAAGTTTATAAGATTTGTCTACGAGCTATCGAATCGCTGGGATAATCCGTGGTGACATCCACGAATTTCAGTGAGGTCAGAGTCCTCGTAAGCATCATCAAAGGACCTTTGAAACCACTTAATAATTTCCAGGATATAAGAAACATCCTTTGAAGCTCTAGAAATCCCAGGCACGTCCTCCACGGATCTCTCAAGCGGCTCACCGTTGTGAAAGTCCTGCTCACTGAGAAGTCCAAAATTAAGGTCCCCCCAAAATGTTACCTGAACTTCGTGCAAAGGTCCTCGAAGGATCCTCGAAGTTCTTGCAGAGGTCCTCCGAGGAACCTCTATGTCGAAATAGACGCTTTCCACCTACGTAACTGGAAGGTCCTTCAAAAACATCGAACGATTATCAACATCCTTGGTCGGAAGACTTACAAGAATTCCCAAGGTCCTTGTAAAGCCCTTTAAGTATCGCGAAGGCCTCGAACATGCTTTCCAAGGACGTGCGACGGTGGAAGTCGGCCAAGGGACTCCAGGGACTGAAGGAAACTCTGTCGAGCATAGAATGACGATGTTAGGCTCGAGTTGTTGTATTAATACCTTTCAAAGGATCACAAACGATGCCCTTTAACCTTTCGACTCTTGGCGACGTCTGTACGCTTTCCGGACGCTTGACGCCATCAGGTGTTCTTTGTAAATGGGAGCGCAAAGTGTATAATGCTCTGTCATTATTATTAAAAGAACCTTAAACGTTCCAAAGATAGGAGGGTTGGAAAATAAATGAACCAGACTGGAATAAAATAGCATTCGGTGAATAGATTAACCGGTAAAGCTCGTTTAATTGGGTCTGGCTTAACTTAATGAAAACTGACTGCAACAAAAATAATGGATACTTCGAAATTCTCCATTTCTTTTTAAACAATTTCTGAAAGTTCGTTTCCTATCCTTTTCGTGGCACTTACTCGAGGGATAAATTAGACAATTATAATACTTGGATTTTATGCGTTCGTGACAAAACTGATTAGATGAAAATTAAAACAGTGGAAGGATGTTAACACTAAACGTACCACCACCGGTCAAATGACCGGTTCCAGATCTTTCATTTGACAATTTTTGAAATTACAAAGATGCTTTCATGAGCAATGATTCAATAAATTTAATTAAGTCTAAATAATTTAAATCTTGTCATTTTTGTAAGGCAACATGTACCTGTCACATTTATAGCTCGGTACGTTTAGTGTTAAAATATTTCTGTTTCCAGCAATTGACACAGAAATTTTTTACCATGGGCTGTACCGTGTTTTCGGAAAGCAATCCGAGGATTTTAGCGAGTAGAGAGATTGTTTCTTTTTTTAATAAAAAACATGCAGATAGCATCTCCGTGCAGGGAAAGCAGGAGAGAAAAAAGGGAAGGGCCGAAGGGCCGTCAGCGACGTAATTGATCGTTCCGTCCCACGGTCTCGTGCGTGCGCGCAGTCTTCATGAATTCGAACGTCCACGATCGCCGATTCTATTTGCGTGTACCGTCAGAGGTCCTCGGCGCCCACTAAATTCGTGGTTAATTATGTACGCGGCCGGCGCCAGAAATTCGATACGCACGCGACCGTGAGCGCGACGAATAATTTCATCGCGCCCAGTGTCGGGATATCCCTCCTACAATTCTCCTTCTCCTTTCCCGTTCCTGTTCCGTCAAGATTCCAGGGTAACGAGCCCGTTCCCGTCCGGAAGGATCGCTAACTCAATTTTTTCCAATTTTCAATCCCTTAAGACAAATCATTCGAGAAATGTGTACCGTCTACTTTGAAGCTCTGCAGATTCAAACGGCTACGACGATTTAAGAAAATCGGTTGACCTGAATGCGCAAGCTATAAAATGTTTCTCCCCGAAAGAAATGTTGCTTTGAAAGAAATGTTATTTTGAATTTTCTAGACACTGCAAGTGCCGTCAGAGGAGCGATGTGTTATCTTATGTGGCAATCATTTCGCCAGGATATATGCTTATTTTTTTATTTAACGTATTGATCTCTATTTTGAATTTTGTAGACACTGGAAGTGCCGTGAGAGGATTACCTTTTTATGTGACAATCATATCGCCGGGATATATGCTTATTTTTTAATTCAACGTATTGATCTTTATTTTGTAGACACTGGAAGCGCCGTCAGATGAGCGATATGTTACCATCTTATGTGGCAATCATTTCGCCAGGATATATGCTTATTTTTTTTATTTAAGGGGTTATATACAGTTAGAATTTTCAAAAAATTGATTTTTTTTATTTCATTTTCGTAATGTACATATATTTAAGTATACGCACAAAAAATTTCAAGTCAATCCGGCGATTATTTTCAAAGTTACACGCATATTTGTAAAGACGTGTCAGAGCGTTTGAAAGTAGAAGGCGATCTTTCGACGCGTTTTTCTCGAAACTGTGTTTTCAAAGTCGGTGACCAAGATTTCTCGGAAACGGCTGAACCGATCACTCTCAAATTTTAACACAAGCTTCTTAAGTATATTTTTTAGTAATTAATGGAAGCTTTTTTCTCTCCGACGAATATTTTTTTTATAAACAATTTAAGGCCAAAATTTTTGTGAGAAATCGAAATTTTTCTTTGAAAAGCCGCCATTTTGTCACAAAATTTTATTTTGCTTATTCCTTCGATTAATTACTAGATTATACATTTCTTTAACGAAATCAGTTTGGTTTTTTCATTTTTGATGATCCAGTCCAGAGATATAGTGGTCACCGTAAGGCGCCTTTTTTTAGAGGAGCTCCAGGAAATCAGCTATAGCAGGTTTCAAAATTATTATTTTTACAAATAAAAAGTGTTAAAATACAGTTAAAAGTTACCATAATATGTGTACAAATTTTTACATTAATAGATGTAAAGGTCTTCTGAGGAAAAATTCTTAAAGAATCGGTTTTTTTGGGCCTCCTAACTGTATATAACCCCTTAACGTATTGATCTCTATTTTGAATTCTGTAGACACTGAAAGTGCTGTGAGAGGATTACCTTTTTATGTGAGAATCATTTCGCCGGGATATATTCTTATTTTTTGATTTAACGCGTTGGTCTTTATTTGGAAAACAGCGTGGAACGTGCTGTCTAGTTTAACTTTAAATTGAAAATTGCCAGAAAAAAAAGGTGAACGGACGGGGATAGGTTTTTGGAATTGAAAGGTTCCGTTTTCCGAGCGGATGTGAAACGCGTCGCGTGGGTTCTGCAGAGCGGGTTGGAACCACGGGGCTGATTGTTGGCCGACACGACGCGTCACCAAGCTCGCGATTAAAATCTCGATTACAGCGTGCCGGATAGCTTTGACAACGAACGCTCAAAACTTGGGCTGTTCTCGGCAGCGCGAGCGTGCTCGGCTGGGTATCGTAGCAAATTGATGGCCGATCGTGTTTCCCAGTCGCGAATGTTTCCCGATCGCCGTCGCCATCGTTCGAACGTAAAATTACACCGTGTGCCCGGGGAAAGCAATCCGCGGACGTCGGAATTGCAACAATTCCGGCGGAATCGGCTCGTGCTTCCGTAAAATTGGCAAACAGGCTCGCGTCACGGGTATTAACAGGCCCGTATGGTCGCGGTACCGCGACGTTCGTTTCCAATCGGCGATCGTCGATCACTTTGCCGAACGATGAAAATCGCGAATTGATGAAGTACAAATGCTGCCGCCGGTGCTGTGTATACGCTCTCAGTCTCTCGTACGCGTACGCGCCGGGTCCTTGCGAGTTTTCACGCGAAATCGTTCCGCGAGACGCAATATTTGTCAATAAGTCCCCTGTGAGTGACGTAAAACAAATTAATACTCGCCCGGGCCGACGCGCGCGTGTTCAATCGAATACAAAAGCGGCAACGGCGCGGCCCCCCGTGTTCGCGCTCGAATTATCGAACGGATATCGACGCGAGCTCTCGGCCAATATGACGCGTAATCGAATTCCCATCGGTGACGTTAACCCCCACCCCGTCGACGCGTGAATCGCTTCCTTAAAATATATAAATGTATTCAAACAGAAGATAATGGCGCGCAATCATTTCTTTCGATTCCCCGCGAACTTTCCGTCACCGATTTCCAATATCCAGAATCCGATGCAGCGCACTTGCTGCGTCCATTGCATTAAATCTGTTCGCAAGCTCGTATAGAATTCAGATATTCCGAAATACAACCACGAATACAATAAAACACTTTATATTCACGATCGTATTGCCGCGTAACTTTTTAATATCACGCGCCGGGATCGGCAATATAATTTTAGATGAAACGTATCGTCCTTTTAACGGCCACAATTCTCTGATTGCAAATATGAAACAGCTATTTCGGAGACACACGCGTAAGCCCGTATAAGAAAGTTGCAAAACACAACTTTTAGTACTTCCTCCGCAATTTGACCGATTGCAATTTTAATCTTTTTGTTAGAAACCATTATGGAGAGGTTTAACACTAGAACTACCAACCACTAAATTCAACTGGAATACATTGCCTTACAATAACAAGAAAATAAGATTCGTTTAGATTTCGTATCAGTTTTGTTTAAATATCTACTTTCATAGAGAAGTATATTAACCCTTTGCACTCGAAGCTATGTTAACTCTAAAACGAAACATTTTTTCTGACCTAGAATATTTCCTTTCCATATATACATTTCTTCATGAAATGTTTAGTAATTTATTAAATACAAAAAAATGTAATAATGCAAACAATATTTTGAATAATGATATAGGAATTTTTAGTGGCGCCTTACAGTCGCCATTCGAGTGCTAAGGGTTAAAAAATTTTCTCATGGAAACATATTTAGAATTTCAATATCTCTAAAAGATAAAATTAGGAGGAAGTCATTTTGACCCATCCGGTAGTTCTAGTGTTAAATAATGTGCTGGACACTTGTACAACAGCAGTCCCGATGCGATAAAATATATTCAATATTATTAGACACGATGGACACTTTTTCAAAAAGTTCTTAAAAATGTTTAAGAGCTTTCAAATATTAGTAACAACATGCGGCGATTACTTTTCGGAATTTCCCGCAGGCTGATAGAGTTTCGGTAACGAAAAATTGCGGAGTCCTCTCGGGCAACGGTTCTCCGCGTCCCAGAACCATTAATTAAAGCATCCTGGAAGTTTCGTGATCGATCGAGCAGCTTCTATCGCGTCTAAGAGGAAAATAGCAGCTCGTTGTGTTCGTAGCTCCGTGAACAGCTTTGATAGGAAGTGAATGGAATCATCAATGACTGCCGTCGCGCGAGTCGACAACTTCGGAGTAAACAGAGTATTCTTCGGCGAGGCGATTCATTAAAAACCTAAGAACACGGCGAGAAAGACCGGAAGTTTACGAAAGTTTCTCCTTGGCGAGTGGCTCGCGACGAATAGCGAAGTTTGGAAATGCGACCGAGTGTCTCTCTCTCTCCTCTCCCTCTCTCTCTCTCTCTCTCTCCTCTCTCGGTCTGTTACTCGCAACGTTTCCCTCCCGAAGTAAAATAAGACGGCGAGAACGGTCCTGCAGCCGCGGGTAGCTTACCCAGTTCCTCGAACCATCCTCGATGCGAACTTCATTAAAGATTGCTACGGAAGTTGGATCTCTTAAACTTCTATTCATATAGATTTAAAGCTCGTCGAGGGATTCGCCGTGCAAACATTTGCCTCGTTCTCAAAATGCACGATCCTCTGGCCGGCGTTCTTAGTCACCGATTCCAATAAAATTCCATTTCCCTGGGAAAGTTATCCCCCGTTCAAGATGGTAATGTACAGCGCGGTTAGAAAGTAACGGGATTAACCCGTTTCCTCCGAGATGGTCGCGATTTACGATTCAAATTTATCTTCCGCGATCCCGATCTTCGTCCCGAACGTGTCAACATTGTCGGCTACGGGCCGATCAACAACCTTCCGCCTTTGCTCTCTACGCGAAAAACTCATTACGAACTATCCTCGGGAACTCGGTCAAGTTTGCTGGTTTCCCCGGTGCCTGGCAAATAAACACGAAACGACCCGCGTCGCGACGCCGCAAACACGGGAGTCGCCTCTCTTGCCCCTCGCGTCTTTAATTTCTTGCCGTGCCGTGTGCTCGGCATCTCTCGAATCGCAAACTCGAAACGGGGTCAACGTAACGCTCCGTGGTAAATCAATCATCCTGTTTTTGCATATTATCGTCCTTCGAAGTTGCCGTAAAAGGCTCGTAAAGCAACGTTCCCCGTCCTAGAACCGGCCCGTCGACCCGTTTTGTTTGCGGAACAGTTTACCGCGATCGATTCACCGCGCTGAATCGGCCAGCGATGGCCAATCGAGCTGCTCCGGTCTCTTTCGAACCGACCCGAACCACTTCGGACTCGCGTTCGCTCGAGCAGATTCGGTCGGAAGATGCGCCAAGTAGATACAGCTCAAACACCAATCAACTCGAGTGTACGTGATCGTGCGTAGATGGAAAAGATCCGCTGACCTTTGACTTTTCTCGCATCTGTCGCTCCTGCTCGGTGAGAAATTATTAAACAAATTTAATTCACCGGGTATATATTGTTTTAAAAGAAATGCCTAAAAATTTGGATAGATACATTCTCGTTATCTTTGTAGACTAATATAGAACAGGCATACGTAGTGACCCGTAAACCTAGCAATTATTCACGAATGAGAAACTATCAAACAAATTTATTTCTCCGGGTATATATTGTAAAAGAAGTGTCTAAAAATTTGTGTAGATACATTCTCGTTATCTTTATAAAGTAATATAGAACAGGCATATTTAGTGCCCCGTAAACCTAGTAATTATTCTCGAAGGAAGAATTATTCGAATCATTCCCTTTTAGCTTGTACCACCAGTTACCAAACACCACGTAGAATAGGCATATTTAGTTCCCCGTAAGCCTAGCAATTATTCACGAATGAGAAATGATTAAAGAACTTTATTTATCCTGGTATATACAGGGTCATCCGTTTTTAAACGGCCAAACGTCAACCAGCTATAGAGGACCCCAAATGAAACAACTTTCACCCCTAACACTTTTTTTGATTCGGTCTTGATTTTTAGATAATTGCAAAAACCCGTCATAGCCCAATTTTTACAGCAATACCTAAATATTCAAGGAATGTAACGGGACTCAAGTTTTAAGAATGATTTTAAATACATCTTTTGGGTACGTATTGTTTAAAATATTTTCAAGAAATCAAGGCCGAATCAAAAAAAGTGTTAGGGGTGAAAGTTGTTCCATTTGGGGCCCTCTATAGCTGGTTGACGTTTGGCCGTTTAAAAACGGATGACCCTGTATAGTAAAAGAAATGCCTAAAAATTTGGATAGATACATTCTCGTTATCTTTGTAGACTAATATAGAACAGGCATATGTAGTGACCCGTAAGCCTAGCAATTATTCAGAAATGATTAAAGAAATTTATTTCTCCGGGTATATATAGTAAAAGAAATGCCTAAAAATTTGGATAGAAACATTTTCGTTATCTTTGTAAAGTAACGTAGAATTTAGTGCCCGGTAGGCCTAGTGTTAAGGAACTCAAATATTGTTGTTTTCCGTAAACAAGCGGCGAGAAACATCGATGCAAATGGATTGTGCGCGGTATAAACAAACAATCCGGACGTAAAAATTGTGGAGAATATCGTGACCGTTAGCGATGACGTGACGAGGGTGGAGAACGGGACAGGTCGACGAAAAGGGGAATCTTTGGAGCCCCGGTTTCCGTGTCAGCCTAATTCCAGGGCGATTTCAATCATGCTCTCTTGAAGGATCGCATTCTTCTACGGCCCCGTCGCGTAGGACGCAGCAAGCCGCCAGTTTCTTTGACTTGCGAATTATTAAACCGACTGCGACGTCGGCCGACGTCGGGGCGCTCCTTTAAAGATGCATAACGGCCGCGCAGCCGGGAAGAATTGGAAGGGAAGGGAGCCGTAGCGCGAGGAAATTCGAGGGAATTTCTGAGCGGCCGGATTTTATCCCCGATATGTTCTTTGTGTCCCGGGATCGGCCATTGTTCCTTCGTCGTGCCGCGACGTAGACGCGGAATTGAACGGGAATTCAGCGAGGAACGAATGGCCGAGATACGAACACGGTGATCGACTAAACCATTTTGGGGTTCGCTCCGACGTTATTGGACTGCGGACCTTTGTGCGTTCGTACCCTCCGAATCCTTTCTAGAAACAGTATAACATTGTACGAAATTCTATAAAAAAACCTCCCGGTAAATCAACGTTCCAAAATTGTCGAGACTGAAGCAGAGACTACCATTTTCCCACTAGAAAAGAAAGGGTCTTCAAAGGGATTACCATATTTTATTATCAAATGAATTTTCCGAACTGAAAATTTCTTTATATTATACATTAACGAAACCAAAATGTTTGAATGTTACGTATTTTATTAAAAATGAAAGACCCTTAAAACAAATGATCTTACTAGAAAATTAATGTTTTCAACTGTACGTTTCTCTAGACATCCGTTAAACCAGTATATAAATATAGAAAATGTGCATAAAAATTCTCACAGGAGCATGACTGACTGACACTGATTTTTGACTGAGTTTAGAATTTTATTGTAGTCTTTCGAATTTAAAATGGTCAAGACAGCATCCCCTATACTACGTTTTAAATTTCTAGTTGTGGTTTCATTGATTAAATTACTCTGATTTTGTAGGAATCTCTGGGGTTGATATTTGGCACTTAACGCGTTAAAGTTTTATTAGGTTCCTACGAGAATATTGCGGGGGTCTGCCTGATACTAATTGATCTATTAGTAACCAGAGCCGAAAGCAAATATGTCTAGTCTGGTGAAAATCGGCGTGGGATGTAACGGAACGTGGCGTTCAATGAAAAAGAAATTGTAGTTCGGGATTTCTTACCCGCGAGAGGATCCCGGCTGAGATTGAAATAAAAGGTTTTATTAAAATTCCAGTTTCGTTTGAGACAGTTAAATGCGGGCGCCCAGACTGCCGGTCGATTTTTCACGCTTCCGGCACCTCTGTTCCGTTTCGTGGTTCTTATGCGCGATCTTGAACAAACTTTCGTCTCCGTTTTCCCCCTGGCCGGCCCCCTTTTGTCGTTGTCGACCTTCCGTCTAGCCTGTTATCGAACGGCACGAACTTCTCGGCGAACTTTATAACCGGGGTCATTCTGGATAACGAATTTCCATGGTTACCACCCTCTCTCTCTCTCTCTCTCTCTATCTCTCCGTCCTCCTTTTATTTCTCACTCGCTCCCCCACTCTTTGTTCGTTCCGCCTTTCCGTTTCTGGATTCTTTATGATTCCATTTCTGGCGAAGCGGTAATCGAGCAACGAATTCTTCCAAGTTGGTTCTCGCGTTTAAAAGGCTCGTTCCGATGCAACTTTCCGCCCAGCACGCTCTGCTCTCTGTCGTCCTTTGCTTCCCCGAATCGGCAAGAGAAAGCGACGGCGCCATTAATCGTCGAATGTAATTTGTTCTTTATCGAGTCCAGAGTCCGTGCGCGCGCGCGCGCGCAGCAATCCCATTCATTATTCATTCATAATGGCTTATTATTTAAGACGCCGTTATCACGGGTCAAGACCCGAGACTCTCCGGGACGCGATTATAAAATTTCAATCGTGTTCGATTTAAATCCGGATCGGCCAATTAATTCTCCGATTCCTTCCCGCTCGAGTTTCCTTTTCACTCTTTCTATCAATAATTATAATCGAGTTTGAAAGTTCTTCGAGGCTTCCGACGAGCTGCGCGGAAGACCAAGGGGAAGAAGGTTAGCAGCGATTCTTCTGGCCGGTGTCTGGCATCGAGCCGATTACCACGGCAATTCCTTGCAGATTTAGTTTCCTAAGGGCTTAATTACGTATCGGTAAGCCGATCGTCGGGCTAACGATGTTTGCCGGCTTTCATTGAACTTCGAAACTGCAAGCTCGCCAGCCCCCGGAAGTCGAGAATCGGGCGCAGCATCGCGGAAACGCTCTTTAACGGGTTACAGTTCCGATTCAGAAACGAGCCGGGGCTTCCCGGCAGCTCGCAGCTCCAACTCCCGGTTGTTCCGTTTGTTTTCCCTCCCCTCCTTTCATATTTCCCGCTTTACCCATGAATCTCCCGTTTCCGTCGCGCCCTGTCACCGTGAAAGCACGTCGACCGTGATTTAAATCGCTTTTAACCCCGGTAGAAGCCGCGAACTCTGTCCGAGCCTCCTCCTCGGGATGTTCTTCAAATTGAACGGGACCCGACACGAGATTATGCTACCACGTTTGCTCTTACGTTAGGTCGTTCATCGAATTTCTTATTAATCCTTTGCATTCGGCGCTATTTTCAATCTAAAACTAAATTTTTCTTCCGTCTTACAATATTTTCATTTTATTCGTACGAAACTGATCCGATTTCTATATATAATATTCAAATGTTTAGTAATCTATTAAATACAAATTTTGTAATGTACAAACATTTTTTAATATTTTTTATAATTTCTTTGAAGTAATGCCACAACATTTTCTAGTGGTGCTTCAGAGTCACCACTCGAGCGCAAAGGGTTAACGCCGACGGCCGATCCTCGGACACTGATAACCCGAATGCCGTTGATCGCTTGTTTACGTTGTACATTTTGGTAGATATTTTCAAATTTTTAGGCATTTCTTTTACTACATATACCCGGAGAAATAAATTTCTTTAATCATTTCTCATTCGTGAATTACAGTCGAGTCGGAAAGTAAGTTAACATTTGGTGATATGTAGGCAATGAATATGATGAATAAAATCAAGTTATTGTATTGTTTTTATTTAGGAGGTGTAAGGAAATAAACAAATATGTTAGTAAAACATATACTATCATTATTAAAGATTAAAGACATGTCATATTCATTTGCCTGCATACACCAGTCGTTAACTTACTTTCCGACTCGACTGTAGGCTTACGGAGAACTAAATATGCCTATTCTACATGGTGTTTGGTAACTGGTGGTACAAGCGAAAAGGGGGTGATTCTACATGAAAGAATAAGTCGAAAATATAGAATCAAATTTGTTCATCCGAAGTTTCTTTATCGAGAAAATCGAGTTTGAAATGCAGCATGCTATTCGACAGGAATTGTCTGACGCGTCTGATCATGACCAACCAAATCTACTTCCTGCATATACTAAAGCACACAAACCCGACAGATCTTCAAAGTCGATTTTCTCAAAAACAAAGCCTCAAACGAAAAATGTTTATTCTACATTTTCGACTTATTCTTTCATGTAGAATTACCCCCTTTTCGCTTGTACCACCAGTTACCAAACACCCTGTATAATTCACAATACAAAATTTAACAGATTACTAAACATTTAGATACTGTATGTGGAAATCGGATCAGTTTCGTAGGAACAAAAATATTCTAAGACGAAAGAAAAATTTAGTTCTAAGTTAATAATTTGTCCGATTTTAGAGTGCTGACAGTTTATAGATAATAATGATATAAAGCGTTTTGATCGACGAATACGTGCTATTACACTTTGCAAGTTTAATATCTATCATTTTCAGGTACAGAGCAAAATATGAAATAAAATCTTGTATCCAATGTTATACGTACGAATAGCAATTCTACATTATAAAATACTAATGTAAAGTGTACTCACAATTTTTTCAAAATCATCTGCTCCTCCGTCGGATCCATAGCACACTATTATTAGCTCAAACGAATACGTCAGAATAATCCTGCCTGCGTTTTGGAGCACACACTACGCACAACACACTTCGCGAAATTTTGACAGCGAACGATACGAAGTTAATCGGACCGTGATCAAAATAATACTGCGATTTTAATCGCCTCGCTCCCACGGGCGTGGTGGGGGTAGGTTACGCTAGGAAAGTCAGACGCTGAGGGAGTGTAACCGCTAGATACAAAAAAAAAGGGAAACAAAATACCCAAATTCAACTCTCGGTAACCAATTCCAATTCTGTCCCGCGGAATTTTAATTACCCTGTTTTTGTGTCTATACACCCTTGGCGGCTGACCTCGATAATATGACCTGCCCCTAACACGTTTGTGGGAGCGACTCGGTTAAAGTTGCAGTATTATTTGGTTCATAATTTGGTAATTATTTGGTTTTTAATTTAAAAAATGTTTATTCTATATTTTCGACTTATTATTTCATGTAGAATCACCCCCTTTTCGCTTGAACCACCAGTTACCAAACACCCTGTATACGAGTTTATATTGAAACTAGAATTTCTGCAGCTACGGAAAATGTACCTAATCAATATGTACAGTTACTTGCAATAATATTCGGACGCTTTTAAAAATCGTATAACTTTGTTAATATTGAACCATACGACTTGGATTTTTTTTTAAGTGAGCACAATTGATTTGGCATATAAAATGAAAAGAATTTTTTACAAAAATTGCAATTGGTCGAAATTGCAGAGAAAATACTAAAAGTTGTATTTTTCAACTTTTTTATGCGTGCTTATATTAAAAATTTAAAAAGTACGTTTTGTACATCTGTATCAATTATACATATTCTGAATATTTCATCTAAATCGGAAAACGTTGCACTGAGCTACAAACGTTTAACGATGAAAACTTAAGGGCGAAAATCGCAGAATTTTAGCCTTGTCAGGGAATTTCGCCCTTATGTGATCATATTGGAACATCTGCAGCTCATTGCAACGTTGACCGATTTTGATGAAATTCTTTTTTCGTTTATAGATAATAATGATATAAAGCGTTTTGATCGACGAATACGTGCTATTACATTTTGCAAGTTTAATATCTATCATTTTCAGGCGCAGAGCAAAATATGAAATAAAATCTTGTATCCAATGTTATACGTACGAATAGCAACTCTACATTATAAAATACTAATGTAAAGTGTACTCACAATTTTTTCAAAATCATCTGCTCAAAATCAAATTACCCAAATTCAACTCTCGGTATCCAATTCCAATTCTGTCCCGCGGAATTTAATTACCCTGTTTTTGTGTCTATACACCCTTGGCGGCTGACCTTGATAGTATGACCTGCCCCTAACACGTTTGTGGGAGCGACGCGGTTAAAGTTACAGTATTATTTGGTTCATCATTTGGTAATTATTTGTTTTTCAATTTAAAAAATTTTATTCTATATTTTCGACTTATTCTTTCATGTAGAATCACCCCCTTTCGCTTGTACCACCAGTTACCAAACACCCTGTATTAGTTTGCGCTTTCGTTCGTCGCGGAGACAGAGTTCCGACCCCTCGAAGTTTCGACGGGGCCGAAAAATGGGGAGACCCCGTTCCGCGGGAGCCGATGTTTAATATTTAAATATGGTGGGACGCCGTTCTAAATATTTAGACTTCTGGCTCCCTTTCTCGGCGGGAAGGCAAGCTGACATTTTACGTTCAGCGTCGTTTTTCCTCTCTCTTGTTCCTCCTTCGTCCACTTCCTTCCCCGCTCCCGGGACTCTGCGCCACGGTACCGTTTGTGGTTCGTAATGAAATTGCCAGGTAGAGAATAAGAAGAACTCTTTCTCTCTCTCTCTCTCTCTCTTTCTCTCTTTCTCTCTCTCTCGCTTTCTCCCCCGCCTCCCGTCACGCCTGTTTATTTTTACGCCGTACCGGTTGCCCGCCTTAACGCCGGTTCCTCTTTTGTCCGTTTAGAATCTGCGGAAGGTGCCGGGGTGGTTCTTCTTCCCCTGTAATATCCCGTCGTTCCGCGGAAACCGTGTCTTCGGCAACAACGCGCGGTCCGAGCGCGATTTGCATGCGCCACGAGTCGCCGAATCCGCGTTTAGCCGCCCTTTATGAAACACCGACGCCGACGCCGACGCCGTCGCTTTTTCATCCGACCCTACATAATGAATATCGTTCTTTTGCGTTAGCCAGATTACACCGCGTTCCCGGAATTCTCCGGGCGCCAGTCCGACCGAGACCGGGATTTTCGGCGCGCGTAACCGAGCTCCTGGATTTCCAGCGTCTGAGATCTGCGGTCTCAGCCTCTGCTCTCGAAATGCTACGCTCTGCGGTTTTGCTTATCCACTATCGCGGACGTCCCGAACGCTTGCGCAAGTTTCGCCCGTGTCCGCCATTGAAATTCTTTCGGGCGTCTCTGATCCTTTGCCTTCGTTTCTTGACGTTGGAACCACGGAGCCGGTCAACGCGACTTCAGATTTATTTTACAATTATTAACAGATTGACTGCCATATGCGGGTGACGGAATTATTTGTCCGGGTTTTAAAATTAATTTTTACGTTCATATATTCGTTGTATCAAATTTGATTGGGATCTGTAAGGCAGTGGGAGAAGTACTAAATATCGTACATTTAATTTTCTTCGATTTTTATTTCACTAAATAACATACTTTGATTTTATAGAATTTTTGAGGTTTCCAGTTTAGCAGTCAGTGTTAACACGTTGACTGCCACGGTACTTTTCGAATTTAATTTAATTATCATCGCAAAAGACTGTTGTTCTCAAATAATTGATCATTTTATACGCAAATGTCGTTTCTTAGTGCAAAAATATTATTAATTATATTATGGCAAGTTAACAAACTACGAGATAACTTGTAGTTGGCGTCCTAGGCAATAACACAAACTACGAGTTATCTCGTAGTTGGCAGTCAACGTGTTAATGTGCGATTTATTATTATACCAGCTGCGATTAGAGATTTCATTTTACGTCATGTTTCACTTTTGCTTCAGAGTAAATCTATTAAATATCTTACTTTCATTTTAGGGAATTTTTTAGGTTTCTAGTCAAGGTGTTAAGAGTATAAAAATGACATTCAGACATTTTCAGACTTCAGAATTGTTGTTAAAGGGTTCCCTAAAAACTCCAATCTACCTGCAGACTAAGCATTCTACTTGCACTGTAGGTTGTCGACAGTTTTACTTCGTCGGGCCCGAGTATAGTGGAACAAGGAGAACAGGTGCGCGTAAATGGTCCCGCGAACGGGTTACTCGAATTGTATATTGTGGGAAAAGGTTTTCCCGGGGACAATATTTTCCATCCCCAGCAGACAGAATCAAGGATCGTGCCAAGGGTTTATAAACTGCCTCAAGGCCAAGCGTTAGCTTCCTAATGGAGTGGGTTAGGAAGGCAGGATCGATTGGTTTAGTTTGCCGAACCAATCACGTAGGAACTTCGTCTTGCTAAAGCAGATGGCCCGTTTGCGAGTCCGCTCGATTCATCAGATTTCCTTCGAACCAGATCGGAACTTGGATCTGGGAAATTCTTTGCTCTAAACTCTAACTTCGAACTAACACGATTGCAGAGTAATCCTGGTGTCCGAAAACAATGGTCACGAACAACGAGACAGCTGTTGACGGTGGATCATCTAACACTGTGACATGCTGTGTTGAACGAGATCATCTCTCTGTTAAAAATCGAGTAAAAAGAAAGTTTGGTGTTTACAATGATTTCTCTATGTAGACTAATGCTCGAAAGTATCCGGACACTTGGGAAATATGTATTGGTATCGCATAAAAGTTACTTCAGTGCCTAAAATAGAGACTAAAATCGATTTTTATTAGTTTGTTGTGAAATGTCTAGCGTTTTAACACTGACTGCCAAGCTAGACACCTCAAACATTCCACAAAAACAGAGCAAGTTATTTAGTGATATAAAAATTGAAAAAAATTAAACGTATGATATTGAGTGGTCCTCCAACTGTCTTGCATTTTACAGATCTTAATTGGATAGATCCTAATTACTGTATTAACGTAAAAATTCATTTCAAAACCTGGACAAATAATTCACTAAAATTCAATACGAGATTCATCGACTTTTGAGCTTTTGGATACTTTTAGTATATGTCACCAAGGCTCGTGTGATAAATGTCGCGGAATTATCCTCACCACCGCGGGGGACCACGAAGCTCGAAAGGCCTCCTGGACGATACAAGACGCTGACAAGACCCGTGTCGTTGACATATATCGAAAATCCCCCGTTTTTCGCGGACATCGCGTACAATCTTGGTGGTTTAATTATTTCTCGTGCTGGCAATCGCGTTTGTTTTTCGCAACAACGGCGACGGAGGACGCGTTTCTGCCGCGCGGGTTTACGGTTGTTCGAGAGTGGGCGGATTTCGAGCGGGTCACCGAATTACCGATAACCGGGGTGGGCCCTTCGACGGTAATGCGATCGATATTCACCGAGGACGAGACACGTCGACCGCGAATAACGAGTTTATCGGCTGGAGACCCAGATTCCTGGTAAACCTGTCCGTGGGAAAATCCAGGTCGACCGAGAAAGCGAATTCCGAATGCGAGACGCAGAATTCGCTCGCGGCTCGCCGTTCTCGCTGGCTTGTTCGCTTGCTGGTTCGCTGGTTCGCTTGCTCGCTCGCTCGCTCGCTCGTGACACGAGGAAACGTGACGGCGGAATTATTATCGTCTCGCTCGAGACCTTCGAGAGAGCCGAAAGCGAGCGAGCGAGCGAGCGAGTGAGCTTTCCACATCGATCGTGACTCACGTCCGGCCGCCTCTCCACGCCGACGCCGTTTACGATTGATCGTTGCACCGATCGACTGCGACCAGATGTTCCGCCGTCGACTCGACGACTTAATTAGCGTTTATCGTCCTGTAATCCTTTATGCATCGTCTATCGATCAGATTTCCCTTTAACCGTTACCCGGACCGTTCTCCCGCCGGAGCTGTCCATCTATCCCGCTTGCCCATCGCCTTTCCTACCCCTTTGTCCATCAGGGATGGCCAATCCTCTCCAGGACTCCTCCCAAACAACACAATTTATTATTCGATCATTCATTTTATTCTTCTCAAATTTTTCACACGTATTATGTCGCTTACCAGTCTTATAAACGTTAAGGCCGTGTGGCTTAGGATTTCCAGAGCTCAACATTAACCCTTAGCACTCGAATGGTGACAGTGAGGCACCACTAAAAATTGCATTATTCAAAATTAACCCCTTTGTCCATCAGGGATGGCCAATCCTCTCCAGGACTCCTCCCAAACAACACAATTTATTGTTCGATCATTCATTTTATTCTTCTCAAATTTTTCACACGTATTATGTCACTTACCAGTCTTATAAATGTTAAGTCCGTGTGGCTTAGGATTTCCAGAGCTCAACTTTAACCCTTAGCACTCGAATGGTGACTGTGAGGCACCACTAAAAATTGCATTATTCAAAATTAACCCCTTTGTTCATCAGGGATGGCCAATCCTCTCCAGGACTCCTCCGAAACAACACAATTTATTATTCGATCATTCATTTTATTCTTCTCAAATTTTTCACACGTATTATGTCACTTACCAGTTTTATAAACGTTAAGGCCGTGTGGCTTAGGATTTCCAGAGCTCAACTTTAACCCTTAGCACTCGAATGGTGACTGTGAGGCACCACTAAAATTTGCTGTGTCACTATTCAAAATTAACCCCTTTGTCCATCAGGGATGGCCAATCCTCTCCAGGACTCCTCCTAAACAATACAATTTAGTGTTCGATCATTCATTTTATTCTTCTCAAATGTTTCACACGTATTATGTCGCTTACCAGTCTTATAAACGTTAAGTCCGTGTGGCTTAGGATTTCCAGAGCTCAACTTTAACCCTTAGCACTCGAATGGTGACTGTGAGGCACCACTAAAAATTGCTGTGTCACTATTCAAAATTAACCCCTTTGTTCATCAGGGATGGCCAATCCTCTCCAGGACTCCTCCTAAACAACACAATTTATTATTCGATCATTCATTTTATTCTTCTCAAATGTTTCACACGTATTATGTCACTTACCAGTTTTATAAACGTTAAGGCCGTGTGGCTTAGGATTTCCAGAGCTCAACTTTAACCCTTAGCACTCGAATGGTGACTGTGAGGCACCACTAAAAATTGCATTATTCAAAATTAACCCCTTTGTCCATCAGGGATGGCCAATCCTCTACAGGACTCCTCCCAAACAACACAATTTATTGTTCGATCATTCATTTTATTCTTCTCAAATTTTTCACACGTATTATGTCAGTTACCAGTCTTATAAAGGTTAACCCCTTGCACTACGATTTATTCATAAAAGTAATTTCCTAAAAAAAGGAAAAAAATTATATCTATTGTATGCGTTTATGTTCCTCAATAGCTGTGCATTAACAACGACAAAATAGAGGTTTCTTGTTTGGCAGTCAAAGTGTTAAAGGAAATTAATAACTTACACGTTTATTCGACTCTATTCAGAATCTTCGTCACGAGTCCGACTCGATATTGTAGGGCAAGGGGTTAAGATCATTCAAGAGGGAAAGAAATTTTAATTTTTCTATCGCACAAAGATCCGACAATCTACAAGTCTCGTTTAATTAAATGTCAATATTTGCATCGTTGTATGCGATGATGCGTCTCAAGGATTTCGAAAGAGGATTGCGAGCATCGATGACGTAACGGCGCGGAAGAAATCACGATTACCCGTCGATTCGAGGAACACCGGAGAAGAGCGGAACGGTCGGCTGGGATTTTGCAGCTCGAAATTGAGGATCGAGAGGAATTTCCGCGTAGGAATGCCGATAGAAATCCGAAGTATCGCGAACAGGCGAACGTCGTAATCGTGTCGGCTCCCCTAATCAAGCTGCGTATCACGGTGTATATCCGCCGGATAGAATACAGGATTACCGCGGGCCGGGATGCCCGGCGACGGATTGATTCATAATGGGCTGCTAAATATTAAATAGCGTTTCGGATTCAACTGCGAGCGCGGCGTGTAATGTTGTGCAAGCGGCCCTGTAACCGTCCGCGGGATGCGCCGGGATGCATTCATCGCGACGCAGCGCGATAACGACTCGTTGCATTTACATATTTCAGAATCAGCCCGGTAATTATGTAAAGCAGAGCATTACCGAGCCACGGAACCGACTGCGTTTGATTCTGTTCGACGAGGACCGATGTAAAACGCTGTCTTGAATACTTAATCCCCTACCCCTTCCCCTCTGGCCCTGGAAAAACCGTAATCAACCATACTACCGGCACTTTTCACCGGGGTAAACTTTCGTTCGATTGCTATGCTTCGTGCACGCCTCCGAGCTGTCACACGAGGTTACAGGTATCCTGGATACAGGTGCGCAAAAGACCCCAGAATAACGCTTTCCTCTTAACACGTTGAGTGCCAAATATCAAGCCCAGAAATTCTTACGAAATCAGCGTAATTTAATTAGCCACAACATGGTTAATTTGCTTTGCTTAATGCTTTCTTGCATTTTACAGATCCCAATCAAATTTGGTACAATGAATATATTAACGTAAAAATTCATTTTGCAGTCAACGTGTTAAGGTAAAATCTGCCAAAAATCAGGTTGAATATACTCTCGATATTTTAATAAAATAATCCAAACTTTTAGTAGCCCTAGATCTCCATTTCGACCGTCCGCAAATGAACACACAAAAATACACGTATCAGCTGAAAAATCAACAAGTTTGTAGGCTGTGTTCGCTCGGTTCTTCAAAGACTGTAATCTCTGAGCCCCGGTAAGCCAGCTTAAGCAGCCATCAACTTTTATCAGCTTTTAATAAGAAGAGCGTATCGCAAAAAGAAAAGTACAAGACATAATAACAATCTGGGACACGAGTAATTTCTCGCGTTGATCGCGAGCCGGTTTAACCCTTTGCACTCGGCGCTATTTTCATTCTAAAACTAAATATTTCTTCCGTCTTGCAATATTTTCATTTTATTCGTACGAAATTTTAATGTATTCGCTGTACCAAATTTGTTTAGGATCTGTAAAATGTAAGAAAGTTGGAGGACAACTCAATATTATACATTCAATTTTTTCCCATTTTTATTTCATTAAATAACTTACTTTGACTTTGTGGAATTTTTTAGGTTTCTAGTTTGGCAGTCAAAGTGTTAAATACAAATCTCTTATAATGTAACAAATATTTTTTGTCATTTCTTTGAAATAATGCCACAACAATTTTTAATGGTGCATCAGAGTCACCACCCGAGTGCTAAGAGCTGAAATGCAAATTCGAAAATTCCGAAGACAGTTTAAATAATATTAATTCCTTCCTGCGCGCAGTTTGCACTGTTATGTCAGCAAGAACGAGCCCCGGGAGATCGTGATCGCGATTTAAATTCGCCGGTCAGCATCTGGGATTGGCCGGACGATCGTTCGCAGATCCTAATCGATGGGAAATTACAAGGAGAAGTAACCGGACGGGGTCAGACGCTCGAATCGCGTCGCGATACCGCCAGATTCGATGCCGGCAGCATGCTACGAAGATTAGGGCAACCGGTGGAAGAAGCTTCAGAAATTCAGAAGCTTGTATATTCCGGCGGAGATTATCGTGCATAGATTAGGCACGATTACGTTGTCCCGAAACGACGCGGCGTCTCGACGCTGCTGCGACGCCCCCGGATTCCATTCGTGGAAACGAACCACGGGAGGAATATGCCCGCAATCCCGCGAAACTTCCGGCGCCGGCCCGTGATTCTTAATTAGGCGACCTCGACCCAACGTTTCTTTAACACGATACTCTTTTACGTATCTTCGCTCGGAACACGCTTTATGGCGGAATTAGTTCTCTGAAATTAGGGTAACGGGCCCAACTACTGTGCGTGCACCAATTGCCTATATTGATCATTAGATTTGATGCATTTATGACAAAAATTAGTAGGTGCAATTCAAAAGAGTAAAAAGATTAAAGGAGTTTAACAATGTCGATATACCATTTTGAACATATAAAAATTATTAATGAGTAAAATAAATTTTTACTTAGCTCCTATAGATTGCAATTGATGTATGAAAATTTTATTTTGCATAAAGATCTATTGATCATACCTATTTTCGAAGCATAATAAATATTTAAAAAGCGATATTAAATTGGTTTCATTAAAATCGGGTAATATACGTGGTATATATCTCTCTTTTTAATATTCATTATGCTTCTAAAGTAAGTATAATTAACACCAGACCTACCATGGTTAAAATGGCCGGTTTTAAATTTTACAAATATTAGAGCTATACAAATTCATTTATGGAAAATAGTGGAATAAATTTCCTTGTCCAAGCATTAATTATATTGAAAATTACCGGCATTCTTAATGAATTTAGGGTTGATATTTTTACAAGGCAATATTTACCAGATATACTGTTAATGCTTGGTAGGTTTAGTGTTAATATAGGCACAGTAATTTGGTCCCTTACCCTATTGGCTTGTCTCTCTCGCAATGTGCACGTTTCAAGCACCGATCAAACATTCTTTAACGCATCTGGATATGCTCATTGGAGTATTATATTATTATACTGAACAGCATACACCAAGAACATTTGTTATTAGTAGACAGCGGATCTTTATGCATTTATGGCTTATGGAAATGTTAAAAAAATGCTATAATATAAAATTCGAGAGCCTACAAAGGCTGTTCCCATTAAAAATAGGATTTTATTTCGTTCCACTTTCTTAAAATTTTTCTATAAAAATTGGACATTGCATAAACATCCGCAGTCTAGTTATCAGTAATGTTTTATTTTTTCCGTTTCTTTCCACGTCACGTTGCTCACTAAACAGTTGATCTGAATTTCCCTAGAAATCGATATCGGTGTTCCGGCCAGGAATAACAAGAATTAAAAATCGCCGTTTGTTAAGGACGCAGGATGCTTGTAAAAAATCGACGGAGTCGCATTGAAAGATGGCTCTCGTGCGCCACAAATTGCAACGTTACCGCGTTGAATGGCGCAACGAGATAATTTTAATAGATCCCGGGTTTCAGCGAGCAATTTAAACTCCGCGCGGCTATTAATTAACAGCGGCAGTTTCTTTTTTTTTTTTATCGGCCCGTGACAGGGGCCCGGTGGCAACGGTTGAAATATTTTCGGTACGTCTGAATTTGACGAAATTGCGCGAAATCAAGGACGCGCCGGCATTAAGCGTAATTTCACGTCGTATAGAAAGTAATGCCGCGCGTTAATGGGTTTATATGGACGTTTAAATGTAAATTTATGGTATCCCGGTGAATCGTCGGCACCGCCACAATGTACACCGGACCCCGAAATTACGGTCATTAAATTAATTCCGCCAATGCTAAAAATACACAAAATTTAATTTCGTGTCGAGGTAAGTATTTTTAACGATTATTGCTCGTTTCCACGGAGATACGGGCAAGCCTTGGCCAGTAATTGTTTTATTTTTACACGCCCGGCGAAATAAAGTTCAGTAATCATCGTTCCCTGGATGTACACCGCGTGAGGGGAGGGAGGAGGGGAGGCGCGATATTATACGGTACGGTAAATGTTATGTTAAAAAGACGCAAAAGGATCGCTGGAGTAACTCGGACAGGATGTAGCATATTTCGCCAGACGTACGTCTTTCGCCATTTTCGTCGAGCTCTAACCGTCGACGTTGCTGTTTATCAATTTTTTACGCTCGCCCTGTACGTTCTACAACTCGCTGCTCAATAATTTACACGCGCGGCAACTTTAAACCTGTACTGCAAACAAATTACTCCGCGATATTTATCTTGCCGCGTGTTTAAAATTTAAATCGGTTCCATAAATTCCGGAACGTCGACGATTTTTCCGTAGCTGGGAACCGTTTCGAAAAACGATCAAAAGTCGTGTTTGTATTTTACACTTGTTCCACGATCATTCTACACGGTAATTTTAAATCTGTACTACAAAACAATTTACATATCGAATTTCTCTGCCTTTATTTTCCGCGGGCTCTGCTGAATAGCTTTTTAGTAGATGATCAAAAATACATTTTGCATTTCAATGTTTCGCGCACGGTAACTTTGTGCGTGCATTAAAAATAAATGTTTCGATGCTTGCGTGTTTCAGATTTAAATTGATCTCGTGCTGTTCGGTACATCGATCATTTTCGAGAGGCTTTAAAATAAACGATCGAATGTACTTTTTAATTGATACGCAATGTTTCTGGTGGGTATTATTTTCTTAAAAATCGGGAGGCTGCTGGACCAGCTATTGTCTGAGAGTCTCGTTTAAAATAAACGATCAAATATACTTTTTAATTGATACGCAATGTTTCCGGTGGGTATAATTTTCTTAAAAATCGGGAGAACATAATTTTCGTTGGACGCTGCTGGACGAGCTATTGTCTGAGAGTCTCGTTTAAAATAAACGATCAAATATACTTTTTAATAGATACGCAATGTTTCCGGTGGGTATTATTTTCTTAAAGATCGGGAGAACATAATTTCCGTTTGACGCTGCTGGACGAGCTATTGTCTGAGAGTCTCGTTTAAAATAAACGATCAAATATACTTTTTAATTGATACGCAATGTTTCCGGTGCGTATTATTTTCTTAAAAATCGGGAGAACATAATTTTCGTTGGAAGCTGTTGGACGAGCTATTGTCTGAGAGTCTCGGTGTCCGAATTTCCGGCGATCGATATCCCGGCACTTAAACCGTTCCCGTGGATCGCGTTACTAATAATCCTTTTCAAGAACTAATACATGGCCCGTGACGCGTATACCGCGTTCAAATTAACAAGATCATCCCCGCCCGGCCATAAATCCGTGAACAACCGTCGCGCGAGTGTCCGATCGGCAGCGTCCCGACGCGCGTGTGCGCTGCACACCCGCATACACACGCACGCACACACACAAAGGCACACGTTCGCGTCAGTATCGCTCGTACACGCTGGAAGCTCTAAGTAATTACGTTAGCCGGCGAATTAATTAACCGTCAGGCGACGGTTATCGGTGCACGCTCGAAGGTGCCGGACAGTGACGCAACTATCGATCCAGCACGATCGAGAGGACACGCCGGAAGCGTCTTCGGTAATCCCTGAGGATCATCGATCGGGGGATCGTTCACTGTCATCGACCATGCGATTCCTCCGACGGCTATCTAATCGGCGATCGTAGTTATCGACGATTCGAGCCTTCTCAAAAGTCCCGCGAGATTAGACGTATCATTTTAATCCTAACCTTTGTGATTTCGGCGGATCATGCGTTTATTAGAGCTACTTTTCAGCATTGTTCTATTTCTATTTCCTCTTACTGACGTGTCGTTCATTTTACTAATTTTTCGATGCAGTTATTGAAATTATAGTAATTGGAAATTATAATTTTGACGTGTTTAATTCAGTAATTTTGATATAAATGTATCTCAAATGTATTAATATCGGATGTTTTAAATTTTAACCCTTTGCACTCCGCTGTCCCCTCTCAGGGGACATTAAAGTTTATTAGCGATTACGGGGAATTAATTTATTCCAGCGCAATTTTAAATAAAATATTGATTTTTTTGCAAATATATATTCCTCGATGTCAACCGATTCATATAAGTCCAATATCATTATAATACGTTACTTGGTTCCAAAATTATACTAAATAATACGAGGATTTGTAAATTTCTGCCAGAATGGTTCGGAGTGCAAAGGGTTAATGAATAACCAAGACCAAAAATAATCAAGGGAATAAAGCCACCCGCGAAGACATTCATGCAGACGAGAAGATACACCGATAACAATGTTATGAAATATCTGAGTTCGTTACGATTATGAAACCGCAGCGAATTCAGCTCGGTCTCGGGGCAGGTCTGAGGCGGGGCTCTGTCTCTTTTTCACCTGGCCCGATTAATTGCCACCTGGGGCTACCAGAGAGGCGAGTTCGCGTTTCTTCGAAGACGCGCGATTATTCTCCGGCGGCCTCCCGAGGCCGTTGAATAAACGGTCCCCATGAATCTTGAATTTTATTCAGATTCCATGAAGTCGTCGAGGATTTATTTCCGAGTCGCTAATCATCCTTTTATCGCCGATTCTGATTCTCCTCGGTCTCGTTCTTAACTCGATCGAAATCGACCGAAGCAACGATTACGCTACGCGACTTTCGTCCTAATTAGCAGTTGCTGGAAATATTTATTAACGCTAGGTTCACCGGACAAAACGACGGGATCTAACATTTTTAATTCACAATTATTAGGAATCCAAAGATCCGTGAGGAATTATCCAACAAATAGCTGGAAATATTCATTAACACTACGTTCACCGGACCTGTCAAAATGAAGGGGGTACTAATATTTTTAATTCACAATTATTAAGATTCCAAAGATCCATGAGAAATTATCCAACAAATAGCTGGAAATATTTATTAACACTACGTTCACCGGACCTGTCAAAATGAAGGGGGTACTAATATTTTTAATTTACAATTACTAAGATTCCAAAGATACACCCATGTGAAATTATCCAAGAAATAGCTGGAAATATTTCTTAACACTAGATGCATAGAACCTGTCAAAACGAAGGGGGTACTAATATTTTTAATTCGCAATTATTAAGATTCCAAAGATCCGTGAGGAATTATCCAACAAATAGCTGGAAATATTTATTAACACTACGTTCACCGGACCTGTCAAAATGAAGGGGGTACTAATATTTTTAATTTACAATTACTAAGATTCCAAAGATACACCCATGAGAAATTATCCAAGAAATAGTGTTGTAATATTTGAATTTACAATTATTGAGATTCCAAAGAATTATCCAACAAATTTATTTCTTTTGGGTATATATTATTTTAAAAGAAAATGGCTAATTTAGGCAGCACATTCTCGTTATAAAGTAATGTAAAATGGCCCCGTTTGGTGCTCCGTGAAGCTAGTGTTAAATTTGACAAGACCGGTCCCTAAGGGCGAGGCGTAAACGTGATATTTGTGGCGTTTTTAACGCGTGGGAGTAGGCGAGACGACGACAGGTGTGTCCCGGCCGATCGAAAATCGTAAAACCGGTATAACGACAGCCTAAGTCGCACTTGATGCTCGCGTAGCGACCATTTGCCATTCTCGCGGAACACACGGCCTCGCCAAGGACACACGTCGGTGCCCCGCAGGGAAACTGATTTTTCCGACGTCGCCGGCCCGTACCGTGTTCGCGGGCGATTTTCCTTCTGTTGCTCGCGACACCCAGTCTGAAATAACTAGCCACGACTGCCTCGGCATCGATCGGAGCATAATAATAGCCGCGGCATCGTTCCCGCCGACTATTTTTAGCGTCACCCAGTCATCGCGACCTACAGCAGCGCTAAAGCGACAAGCGATTTTCAATGGCAATCGCTCGAACGCCGAGGGACGCGGCTACGACCGACTTCACGGTTATCGCGATGCAATTTGTTCCACGATTAACCAACTAGCTTATCGGCTCCTCCGTATTCAAGAAAGATACAATTCTTCGACGACTCTCCCATTTTTTCAGTCCGTTCTCAAAGGGTGGCGTTTTGGAACTTCATTTCTCCATCTGCTTCCAAAAGGTATTTTTTTTCTTCGAAAAGTAAGCGTTCTATTTTTATGAAACCTAGCAGGTTCTTTCGGTACATACTTGAGCTACTTCCATGAATTTTTCTGCGTTCCCAGCATCAAAACTATATTCGTTGACTGATTCGAAGAAGGAAGAGCTTTGTCGAATTCGGGCAGAATTTACTCGATTTTGGAATGTGTTCCCACACGAATTTTCGAACTTCGTTGAGCTTGAATTGAACGTAGTGAATAGCCCATTTGGTATTTAGTATTTGCTGGTATATTAATAGTTCCAGTAGTCTGGTCTATGGGACTTGATCGTACCATTGAGTCTGTATCTGTGAGCATTGGGCTCAATGTCATTCGTGCTTTTCTGACTGCGATACTATGCTATTCTTTGTTCATGGGTACTATATGGAATAGTGCAGAAACGAACGCATTAAGAGCAGGATGTTTAGGGAAAAAGTGTTCGCCGACAACGCAATTTAGTGTTTAGTATTTGCTAGTATATTAATAGTTCCAGTAGTCTGGTCTATGGGACTTGATTGTACCATTGAGTCTGTATCTGTGAGCATTGGGCTCAATGTCATTCGTGATTTTCTGACTGCGATACTATGGTATTCTTTGTTCATGGAATAGTGCAGAAACGAACGCATTAAGAGCAGGATGTTTAGGGAAAAAGTGTTCGCCGACAACGCAATTTAGTGTTTAGTATTTGCTGGTATATTAATAGTTCCAGTAGTCTGGTCTATGGGAGTTGATTGTAGTATCGAGTCCGAATAGCACTTTGCGATAGAGTTTGCAAAGAATTTTACCGAACGGCCGTTGAATAAAAATCAGCCGGTTGGTTCGCGCCGAGGTTTATTTTCGAGGCGAAGCACAGGGGTACGGTCGATAAATAAAATCGAGCCTTGAATTATTTTTATATCGGGTTCTCGTGGCCACGTCGAAACGCACGGGACGATCAGTTTCCGTGAGCCCCATGCGACGCAACGGGGGGTTCCAGCAAAAACGAGCATGCCAGCGAAAGTCAGCACCCCCGAAGCACACGTCGAAGGAACGTCGAACGGCTCGAGGATCTCCGAGGAGATCGTTGGTCGATAAAAATCGAACGCTGCGTCGTAACCGACCAGCTTCTCTCTGGAAGATCCGCGTTAATAAGCATTCCGTGGCGTGATCGTTAACCGCAACAAGCTCGCGTTTATCGTTTACGGAAGTGTTCTCGAGTTTACAGATTAATTTCCTCGCGAGTTTCGTGTTTTACTACATTGTAAACGAAACTCTACGCCGCTAATAACACCGTGCACGTGAGACCGTTCCGTAAGGATTATTTTAGCACACCGCTCTTTTTGGCGATGGAAAGAAAACGCCGAGGAGCCGAGCTGCTTTTACGCAAAAATAGAGAACGCAAATTTATGCGGGAACGTAAAATGGATCGATCTGGAAGACACCGTAAATTTAATTTCATCAAGAACTAAGAAAGAGGATGATCTACTGTTGCATTAACCCATTTGCATCATAAGGAAATGTGAAAAGAAGGCCTTTATCACTAAACACTTTTGTTTTTATTATTATATTTAAGTACAAAAATTATTGGAAGTAAAAGAACTTCATATTTCAGCATTATAAGAAAAAATCAGAATTCTTTCATCTGCAACACAACCCTCCATTTCTATTTTTTAGCTGACGAATAATGACAGTGAACCAGGAAAATTGAGCGCATATATACGCTAATGATGCAAATGGGTTAATAAATATTCACGGCTTTAGATAGTGCTGCGCTTTGTTAAATTTAGAGAATAGAAACAGAACTGAGAGAACATGTTTCTCTGTATATGTCGCCGAGGCCTGGATGATAAACGTCGCGGAATTATCCCCACGTGTTGTTAACATATACCGAGAATTCACTGTACATAATTGCGCATAGCAATTGCACAGTATTATTGTCTTCGGTAACCGTCTGTATTGTTACTCGACTATAGATGTCACGAATTTATGAGGATTGAAATAATCTAAAGATATCGGTGTATTATTTTCATCGTGTTGAAATTATTAAAGAAAGAACGACAATTTGATTTGGCTCCTGTTTACAATGTTTATTTGGCGTAAAGATCTAGCGATCAGGCTACCAATTCATGCCAGTAACCGAGAACCCAGTTAAATGAAGCGAATCGCAGGCCAACTCGAATTTCGAAGGGCGCAGTAAAAACGAGGCCCGGCTGCGAACAATATTTCAAGTTTCCCCAACAAGTAGCCGAAATCGAAATCTCATCAACCCCTTATAGAGGGCTCCCCCCTTGAAACGGGTGCAGTCAATGAACCTAACCGTCGCGTCGCCGTGGGTCGGCAACAGACGAAGAAGGGTCGCTCTCCTACAGAGAAACTTGAGCGTCCACGTGCGTCTCGCACTGGTCTCGACCGGGAAAGCGTGAGGATCGTTGACCCCCGACCTTACCCTCGGCTGACCTTGAGATCGCTCACAAAGATTCTGTCCCTGGTCTGAACGGCGGGACTGTAACGCTGCGTGTGGACTCATCGCGGAATCATCAAATTATTCTACGTAAACAGAACCTGTCGAGAAGAGTCAGAAATAGTAAAAAACGTCGCGATAGAAAATAGAAATTCTTAATTCTGAAATGTTTATGTTTTTGGGTACGTACTTTGTGAAAGCTCTACGGCTAAAAGTTCCTCCATATTTATTGCAAATTTACAGTTTTATAATTCACAATTCACTAATTCGAGAATAAGTTCACATCAATTTTATTTACCCATAAAACAAACGACAATCGTGTGTTCGCCATTGCTTGCTATGATTCGATGTCGTCGATCGGGCAGCCCGAGTACGATGATAAATGTATCATTACAATTTATTCTCAGAAACGGATGCCCTTCGTAACTCGACCCAATAAAACGCTTTCACTCTTCATCATCTTCAAATTCGTCATTTTTATCTCTCGCACAGTGCTCGGACCAATTCGACACGGAAGCGAACCTTTCTTTTAAATTGCAATTCGTCTTGCCGAAATGTATGCACCGACGTCAATAATTTAATATTGCAAATAGGAATTAAATTTGTCCACAACCGAATGCCAGCTATGATTCAATTTAATTTTCACAATACGTCTTTCTAAACAATTTAATAAAATCCACGAGTACATTAACATCGAGGATTAACCCTTAGCACTCGAATGGCGACTGTAAGGCGCCACTAAAAATTGCTGTATCGTTATTCAAAATATTTTTTACGTTAAAAAATTTGTTTGTATGTAGTAAATTACTAAACACTTCAGAATTGCACAAGTAAATTGCTCCATTTTTGTATTTATGACATAAAAAAAAATATGTACAAGGCAAATATTATTGGTCATAAGAAATGTTTTGTTTTGGAGTTAAAATAGCTTCGAGTGAAAAGGGTTAACAATTTCGAAGAAGAACGTGTCGAGAAACGCTAAATCAGTTCTCAAAGTATCCACGGATCCTCGAGATCAATGATTTACCCGGGTCGCGATCGTCGATCAGAAAATCTGTGATTGCTCAGGTGCGCGCGGCCATTAACGTCCCGAGCAGCGTTTTCAAGCCGACAGGTAGCACGAGGAGAACAGGTAGCATAAGGAGCGAGCAGCATAATCTCGACGGGCCGACAATTGCCAGCCGCGGCCCGTTAAAGTAACGCGAGCTCTCGGCCTAGCTGGTGCACGCGGTGCAACAGGCCGAATTGCACCATACGTTCCGCGAGTGCGTTCACCCCGTTGCACGCCGTATGCAGTCGCATCCCGTCGTCGCTCCACCACCACCGTTCCACCCCATCCCTGGTCGGGGATCGATGTATAACGGCGACCTCAACGACCAGGGCTTTATCGAAAGTTCGTCCCGACGAGATTCCGCGATCGGAGAGAGCCGGATCGATCAGGCGAATAATCGGAACACTTGAAACTTCGATCACGCGCACCCCCGACCGTATTAACACCTCCCGATCCTTACACTCGACGATCGGCACTTGTTCGATCGTTCGTTTAATACCTGACCCGGATTTTGCAACTTCCCAGACGGTGATACTTAACCTTCGTTTTACGGTCTTGACCCTTTTATTGAAACTCCGGAGAAATTCCCAGTGAAAAATACAGTTTTCTCAATTTTTCACAGTTTTCTAATCGTATTTCGGTTGAATAAAATTACCATTTTTGGGAAAGGTATTAATCCTTTGCAACTCGGCGCTATTTTAATTCTCAAACGAAATTTTTCTTCCGTCTTAGAATATTTTCATTTCACACATACAAAACTGATCCGATTCATTCATTGAATTTGGTACAATTAATGTATTAACGTAAAAATTCATTTCAAAACCTGGACAAATAATTCTGTCACCCACATATGGGTGACATGGCGGTCAACGTGTTCAATTAAAAACTACGTATATGTGGAACTTGCCAATACTGCTCCAAAGACTTTTGGATACTTTTCAGCGGTAAGGTAAAGGCACCAGTAGTTGACCATTTTATAGAAAAACATAAAAAATAAGTTTTGAAATTTAAACAACAGACGGCATGGCATCCGAGGTTCACTTTCATCAAAAGTGCACAGCTTATAAAAACCTTATTTCTTGTTTTTCTATAAAATGGTCAACTACTGGCGCCATTGCCTGTTAAAGACAAATTTCGCGATGTAACAAATATTTTTCAGTGGAGCATCAGAGTCACTGAGATTGGTCGTTTCGCCGAACACTATCAAGATCACCGAGATTCGTAGCAAAGACGACATTCCGTACATTCTCGAGGCTCTGAATGAAGCTGAACTTGAAAAAATATCGCTCGAGAGGAAAACTAACCATAATAAATGATTCTCTAAAACGTTCTAGACCAGCGGGGATATATTTATGATGCTCGAAGAACGAGTCCATTAATTTTTCCAGAATAATCCGGCTGGCAAGGTGCATACAGTAGAAACTAAACAAAATTCCCGAACAGTATATAAATATGCGAGGGTGTGTGTTCGGGAACGAGGTAGTCGTAAGAAACGAAGTAGCTCGACAGGCATAAATCATGTTGGTCTAATACGAGCTCTGAACTTCAACGATGCGTTTCATCCGGTCGGCTCGGCTCGGCTCGGCGTCAGAGAGAAGAGGAATCAAGAGGAACGCTTTGAGACTGTATAACGGGGGGGGGGGGAGATGAAACGACACGGATGATCCGCGAAGGCGTCGGCGGACAGAAAAGGGGACAATACCAGCGTCGCGGTAAATGTTGCACCGTGTAATCGAGGAAGAAGAAAAGGGCGGCGACGACTCCGAGGCTTCTCGGACTTGGTCGAGACAAAGGAGAGACCGGGCAGATAAGACCGCAAGAAATCGTTGTTCTCCGGGGCAGATCTGTGTCACGGGTAGCTCGAACGCGGAGGCGGTTTGACGGGAAAGCCGAGGCGCGAGAAAAGAGGGGAACCGAGGCGTAATCGCTTTATCTATCCACTCGTTCCGGCTGTCGTCCTGTTCTTTCTCTTTCTTTCTCTCTCTCTCTCTCTCTCTCTGTCTCTCGTCCCCCGAAGGGGCTACGTAAACCTCGTGTGCACAGCTCGCTGGAAAACGCCATCGGAAGCACGGTAACTGCGCTTCCGTGCAACACTTCACGAGCACACCCTCATTACCCGCGCCGCCTCCCAGCGAGCACGTAAACGGAAGAAAGACAGTAGGACGGAAAGAACACGAACAGCTTCCTGCCCGGGGAGATTGCTACTCGAATTCGAAGTTTCCACCGTGAACGACTCGCATGGGAATTCACGGCCGCCTCCTCCTCGCCGTCGATCCGAGTTTGTCCGGGGAACGCCCGACGAAATTGATTCTCGCGCCGTGTAATTGCTTCTATGAAAATTCATTTCGAAATTCTACCGCTGTGCTTGCTTATTTCACTGGTCGAATTATCTCGAGCCGACGCGACTGATTTTCTCGAATGCCGACGGGCTTAAAATACAAGTTTCAGCATTTTTCTTGAACCCTCAACACTAGAACTATCGAATAATAAATACAACTGATGTATTCTGCTTTGTAATAATAACAAGACCACATCTATTCTAACCTCGTATCATTTTTATGCTAACATGTGCCTCAATAAGGAAGTTCGTTCAAAAATTTCTGATGGAAACATTTTTACAATTTCAGTAATTGTGAAAGAAAAAATTAGGAACCAGTCATTTTGACTGGCTCGGTAGTTCTAGTGTTAACCCTTAGCACTCGAGTGGTGACTCTGAAGCACCACTAGAAATTGTTATGCCATTATTTGAAAGAAATTTCAAAAAATATTACACAATATTTGTTTCATCTGAAAATTTGTATTTAATAGATTACTAAACATTTAAATATTATACGTGGAAATTGGATCAGTTTCGTATGAATAAATGAAAATATTCTAAGACGGAAGAAAAATTTAGTTTTAGAATGAAAATAGCGTCGAGTGCAAAGGGTTAAATAAACATTTCCCGGAGGAAAACTGTCTTGAGACTTTCTTCTGGAATTTTTTAGGCCACCGATATTTTCCTGGATATTTTTATCGATGCCTTTAAGGACGATTCAGTTTTAGGATTCTCTTCTTCTTCTTCAGTTTTTGATCTGTTACAGGACGCACGAATGTTTCAGACAAAAATGCATGACGGTCTGCGAAAGTGGAGGCTTCTAGCTTCGGAATGAGTCCAAATTCATTACTGCACTATTCTTTTTAACGAAATTATCGTAGCTCAAATATTGACAATTTCTCAAGAAAGGAAATGTTTAACCCTTTGCACTCCGAATCATTATGGACGTTAGCTACCAGCTACTCGTAAAAGCCTCGTATTATTTAGTATAGTTTTGGAACCAAGTAATAATGATATGATTTTTTATATATCTTAGTAATTTTACTATATTTTGATTTGATTTCCTTGTACCATTTCAAGAGAAAACTTCAGGGAAACATGCATGTCACAAAAAGTTGCGCTGGAATAAATTAATTGCCCGTAATCACTGATAAACTTTAATGTCCCGTGAGAGGGGACAGCGGAGTGCAAAGGGTTAAATATTTTTTGGGTCCACTGTACGCACACAATGAAACGTTTAAGATACAACCGTGGTCTTACAGAGTGTCGCATAGTTTGAAGTTAAAAGAAATTGTGGGATCAGTAATTTGCGAAAAGTAAAATTGTGCGCCTATTGTTTCCAAGTTATGTTTCCAAGAACAAAGAAGTACAGCGATTTGTTTGTCTTTCATTTAAGTTTTTCTTTACTCCTCTAACGCAACAAGCGCTTCAAGCTGCCGGTATCGCAAGCCACGTTCCATTTCGTTTGTGCCAACAATAGCGAGCCATAGAGTGCCCGATCAGATCGGAACCCCATAAAAGATTCCCGATCAGATCGGAACCCCATTACGCCGGGACTCGGAGATCCAAGGGGAACGATTGATGATCGATCAACGATGAAATTGCCCTGTATTCCCGGCGATTACGTTTGAACTCGCGCAAACCGGGGGATGGGGGGTTGGCGGGAAGGAACGAGGGATAGGAAACACGAAGTTTTGATGGGCGACAGCGGCCGGGAGGAACGCGCGTGTGCGTATGCTCGAAGAAACGATAGGATAGGCTAAAGGGGTTAGATGACGGCTCGCGTGGAACTGTATAATTAGATTAGGTACAAGTCGCATTAGCATGTCATGCATATTCTATGAGGAGCGGACTCGACGTCGAGGTGGGAATCATATTGCATTCGGTAGTCTCCCGATGCGGTTCCCTCGCTTTCTCTGCCGTTTCTCGTCCCCGCAAACCCCCTTTCGCAACCCCCACCCACCCCCGTCGCGTTATGAGCCACGTTTCTGGTCTTATTCTTTTGTTTTTTCCCCCCCGGTTCTCGTGCCCCACGCCGTGCCTGTTATTCGTTCGTTGGCCCGCGACCCGAACACGAATTACCGAAAGAGAACGGACAACCGGACGATAATCGATTCCACGCCCTGTCTGCTGGCCATCCGAGATCGAGATTCTATGTTTCAATTTTACAATTAGCCGCCCTTGCCGCCCCAACACACCGTCTTATAGGTTCCTCGGCAAATTCTTTTTCAATTCCAACTGAGAAATTCAGCGAAAATGACGGACAATTTTCCTTCGCTGCCCTTTGGCTCTTCAGAGTGAAATCATCCCTTAAGCAATAGTCACAGAGTAGATTCTTTGTACCTTCAATTTTAAATATTCCACTCTGTTCGATTGCAATGCAAACAATTTTTGCTCTTCAGGGTCACATCATCCCTTAGACAATAGTCACAGAGTAGATTCTTTGTATCTTCAATTTTAGATATTTCACTCTGTTCGATTGCAATGCAAACAATTTTTGCTCTTCAGGGTCAAATCATCCCTTAGGTAATAGTCACAATAGTCACAGAGTAGATTCTTTGTACCTTCAATTTTAGATATTTCGCTCTGTTCGATTGCAATGCAAACAATTTTTTTCGATCCTTGGGACAATTACCCTGCACGTTTTTTAGTTACACGCTCTAAATAAAATTTAAACACGTTTTCAGGTGCCTCAGATCATAAAGATGCCGGAGAAACGGTAATATCTAGACTGCGGATCTTTATGCAACATCATTAAATTCTTCTAGTATCTCTACAGGTTTGTATTCGACCAATCTGTGTTATGACAAATGCATAAAATCCGCAATCTAGTATTAACAAACCTTAATAACGTTTCCATCGTATGTAATCGATTTTGTTGGTGAAATGAATTGTCTCTTTCTGCTTTATATAAAACAATTATACAACATCATTAAATTCTTCTAGTATCTCTACAGGTTTGTATTCGACCAATCCGTGTTATGACAAATGCATAAAATCCGCAATCTAGTATTAACACTAGAACTACCAAGCAGTAAATGCAACTGGCATACATTGTCTTATAACAACAACAAAACTGCAGTTGTTTAGATTTCGTACCAGTTTTGTTTAAATATCTACTTCGACAGAGAAGTTCATAAAAAAATTTTCTCATGAAAACATATTTACAATTTCGTTATTTCTAAAAGAAAAAATTAGGCGCAAGTCATTTTGACCCATCCGGTAGTTCTAGTGTTAACAAACCTTAATAACGTTTCCATCGTATGTAATGGATTTTTTGGTGAAACGAATTCTCTCTTTCTGCTTTGTATAAAACAATCCATCAACCTGTGGTAACCAACGTGTTCTCTTATCCAAAGCGAGACAAAACAAGTTAATCCGGATATATTAAACAACTGAAACTTGAAACTTTTAGGAAAACGGAATAGAAGTGCTTTCATTTCGCTTTTGACTACGTCGAAGAAAGTCGAGAATTCTGTACGAACTATAAAATTGCAAAAGCGAATCCCTGCGAAATACTGAATCGCTGCGAAATATAGAGCAGACAGGTGACTAAGTGATCTGAACACAGATAACGCTTTAAGGAAGCAGAGACTGGCTGATATGGAAATGACCTGGAAAAAGATAGAAGCTTCGAGCCAACGAACGAACAAGCGAGCCCGGACACGACGGTGCAGACAATGGGATAATGATTAAGAGTTTCGATTCGTCTCGGCGAAGTGGAAAGAGCTTCGCGAGCAACGAATTCCACCGTCTCGATCGGCCGGCTGTCCCGCGGAAAAATTCGCGTCCGGGAACGATCGGAATCCGAGAGAATAGAAACGGACGAGAAATCGGAATCGGCGCGACGCGACGCGACCCGACGCGACGCCCGGCGCCGTTGAAGCGTGAAATGAGAACGTGCTCGAGTGTCTGCAAAGGAGCGAGCTTCGAAAGCACGAGTTACAATCAGGGCAAGGTCGTAACCGGCGTGCCTCCGTCTCTTTCTGCGAATCATTCCGCCGTGCAATCGTTGCACCGGAACATAAACAGAATCCCCAATAGACCTGTCCCTTTGAATTCGCCAAGTTATGCCGCACGTGGAGACGATTCCCCGAAGAAAATCGACAAATTAGACTTTTTTATCCGGAGAAAAATTGCAAATTTCTTTTCAACCAAACAAGAGATTACCTTCGCAATTATTTCGCAGTTCAGTCGAAATTTGTCTTGGCTGAACTTCACGGACAATGTGATTCAACTCTTCTAAATCTAAGGGGGTGAGTTTTAATCACTCTAAATCGAGAAAGCCTGGGGTCTCAAGTTTCCAAACCTTAGGTCTCCGTTTCATCTGACAGTGACGAGCAGTCTTTTAATAAAAATGGAAAATTTATAACCTGGGAGCTTCCCAATCTGAACTGGATCTTTCGGAAATAGTCTAGTCGTTTCTTTGAGAAAGACACTATGGAACTTCTGTTAGACATTCTACGATCGCTGAACAATTGATCGGTAAGCTTGCAATAGGTACAGCGTTGTGCAGAAGTCTTTGAAGTCTCTCTAGATCCTCTGTGTTATGTTTTTCTATCGGAAAAATGTCTAGCTTCGGTTCTTCCCTCCAAAGGACCCAGATCTGCAGTTCAGATACTTTATTCCACGGTATCTCTAATGAATTAGATCAGTTTTAATATCGAAGTTCCGATTTGATCCGATTTGGATCTCGACGTCCTTGGTGACTTCACCTATAGGTCTCTTGGCTTTAAGCTGTACTGACGCGAGCGTACTCTGAATAATTCTGCTTCGCATACTTGACTGCGGTAAAACTGGCTCGGGATATTACATTTTTAAAATAGTTAGAAAATATTTGAGAGCGCAGAGGCTCCATCTGACTTTGTGACGTTTCGCGAGACAAATAAATAGCACTGCAATAGTAAAAGTATTTAACACTAGAACTACCGAACCAGTCAGAATGACTGGTGGATGATTTCTTCTTTCACGATTAGTGAAACTATGAAAACGTACTCACGAGAACTTTTTTAATATATCTCTTCTCTTTGGAGTACATGTTACCATAAAAATCGTATGAAACCTGAGCAAATTCAATCTTGCTGTTATCATAAAGGGATAAGACTGAGTCACGTTTAGGGCTCGGTAGTTCTAGTGTTAAGCAGCTGTTTCCAGTGTTATCAAGGGTAGAAATCAATTTTCCAGTCCAGGAATAATTAGCGGGATAAGATACACGTTTAATCTCGCCGGTTTAGCAAAAGAATGATCAGTGGATAGGAATTCTGGGGAATCTTCCGGATTTATAAGGCAGTTCTCGGGGAGTGGAAGTCCTCCGGGGAGCGGAAGCGAATGTTTCTAGAAGATCGGAGATGAAAATATCAATAGTTTCAGGGGCTCGGCGGAACGGTATCGGTACGAGCGAAAAGGGATGAAATAAAGTCGTATACCGTCATCGCAGTATTTTTCTTCGGTGGTTCGCGAGCTTACACATCCGGCGTCTTGGCACCGGCAATATCTCGTCCAACCCCCGTCTCTCAACCATCCCCTCTCACCCCCCCCCTTCACCCCCGCCCTCTCCTTTGTCCACGGATCCCGTCGGAACGACTCGAGCAATACGATGTTTCGAAAAACGTATTACAGGCTTATCCCGTTCTAGCTCGTCGAAGAAGAAAACAACGTCTGCGACAGAGGATCTGTGTTTATGTGCTCGTTACTCGCCCGCCGGGGTATCTCTGCTTTTCAATTAGCTGGATGCTTCACGGTTCTTGCGCTTTTGCTCGCAAGGAGGATCGCGTTTTCGTGGATCGTCCTCCTTATTCAATACGACCCACAAACTCCGCGAACCGACCCGTCAAACGAACCAACCGAAATCTCGGATTTTCCATATAAAATAATAAAATAACTCTAAGAATAATAAAGTGGTCATTAACCCACTCGCGTCGTAAGGAAATATGAAAAGAAGACCTTTTTTGGCGCTACTAAAAATTTCTGTGGCATTATTTCAAGGAAATTACCAAAAATGTTACAAAATTTGTGTTCAATTGATTACTAAACATTTAAATATTGTATGTGGAGAAATTTAGTTTTAAAATTAGCTCCGAAGCGCCACTAAGATTTGTTGTGGCATTATTTAGATTACTAAACATTTAAATATTGTACGTGGAAAAATTTAGAATTATTATAGAGCCGAGTGCAAGGGGCTAAATCTGTGGATACAAAGATAGTCACGAAGATGATTTAAACACGTTCAAGGAGATTTACAGCGAAGATTTTTGCGATCGTTGATTGTCGTCACATCGATCGGGAAAGAAGGTTCGTGCACCGGTGGGCGCAGGGAAATATTCTTTTCAGCCCCGGCGTTCCATTTTAATTGATTTCGCCCGATTAAATTTCGTTCGCTTCCCGATTCAATCCGGGTGAAATTTAGGGGAGAGCTGAATAATCTCGATCGGGAACTGTCTGGCCGTTCTTAATTAGACCCAGTCAGATTGTTTAATTGCTACATGCGGGAGCGGGTGAAACCAACGTTAGAGGAATCTTTATTTACGATACTTTCGGACCACGTGTTACCGAGATGCGTCCCTGGTTAACGCGACGGGAATTTCTGCCGCTCCTTGTGTCGCCGATTAAGAGCAATCGCTGGTTTAACGACAAGAGATTGCCGTTTCGGAATGGACCTTCTGTGGCCAAAAAATTTTACGACTGACCGTTCGCGAGAACGGTCTCTCTCTCTCTCTCTTTTTCTCTCTTTCGTTTCGTTTTAGACCACGCTCGAGAAACCACGTACCTCAGGATAAAACGTGTTTCGTTGTTCGGTCTGTCACGTTCTAAATAGCAACAGATACGCTCGTAAATCGCGTCCGAACGTTGAAACGATCAGAATCACTCGGTCGTTTTCCACGATCGTTCCCACTTCGAAGACAACAATCGAAGTCGGTCACGGCTCTGGATTCCGATCCCGCCTATCGATGAGTCAACGCGGATCGATCGTGTCGAGAGCTCCTAAGCTCTCGGAATCTTTCTCGCATCATTTTCGGCGCATTTCTTTGCGAGAATGCTGGGCGAGGTGGCAAAGTTCCAAGCTACTATTCCTACCATTTCTCACTTTTATTCTGATTTTCTGATTAAGTATACGCTCAATTTTCCTAACCACTATCATTACTCGTCAGCTAAAAAATAGAATTGCAGGGTATTGTTGCAGATGAAAGCAGTAGTTCTGATTTTTTCTTAGAATGCTGAAGTTCTTTTACTTGTCAGCACTTTCCAACTTAAATTTAATAAAAGAAAAAGTTTGGTGATAAAGTCCTTCATTTAATTTAAATCATCTTGTTACTCTGAATACATATAGTATCATATAATAAATATAATATATTATATTATATATAAATAAATATATATTTACTTCCATTTTTAACACCCTGTAACTGACAACTGAATGGACCAAACAAGAAACAGTAAAGAATTTTTTTAATGCGAAATTGTTTGATCGATACTTTAGAAATAATGGATTTCTTTTTCCCCGACCTATTATATATGAATAAATTTTGACTAAAATACAAATATTTTCCTTTCCATGCTCGCTATAAGAATGTTGAGTCCACGGTTTGGTTTCTATCGGTACGAAAAATAGCTTGGACCCGGTGGGAAGTGAACTCGAAATACTTCCGGGCCGTTAAGGGTTGGTTCATTAGAAAAATTGTTTGGTTTGGTAATCGGCGTGCACAGGGAAGAGTTGGCAAACGAGCAGGACCCGTGCTCATGAAATCGGAACGAGCGGAGGGCGAATGAAGACGGATCAGGGCCATCGAAGGGCGATTAATCTCTGTTAGAAAACAAACTCTAGTTAGTTGGCCGGTGCCGCGGCAACTCGCGGAGCATGATCTATCGAGCTGATACACGCTCGTGATTAAATCTGGACACCGAGAGAGTTGGAGAGAGAGAGAGAGAGAGAGAGAGAGAGAGAGAGAGAGAGCGGCCAATATTTCACCGGAAGATGAACTTCGGGCCGACTGGTGCCTGGAGGCGGTGGGCCGATCGTAAATGCAAGAAGTAATACGGGCCGCGCGCGCGAATGCAATTCTTGGGGCGGACGGGGAAGATGGTCTTATCTCGAAAACTGGGGATGGCAAGGATCGATGCTCTCGAGCTTCCATCCAGCCGGCACTTTCCTCGCCGCTGGAACCAGACCATCCTTATTTTCTTGCCTCGGGGAAACAGCGGGACCTTTTGCTTTCAGCCGGATGCAACGGCAGCACCACCACCAGCCGCCCCCGTTACGCCCCCGGGAACTTTGGAACTACAGATCCGAGATACGGGGTCGCGCCACTTCGTGTAGCCGATAAATCACGACGCCTCACCTGGATCGCTTCTTTGAATTTTATTTCGGACCCCGGGACCCCGCTGTCCGATTCATTCTGTTCGGATCCTAGGAATTTCGAGAACGTATTCCGAATTACTGCGATCGCTCCGAGTCGTTTTCAAAATTTTAGCTTCCTTCGAAATATTCGCCAGTTTTGACTCGATCAAATTATCTATCAAAAATATAGAAATTCATTTGGATTTAACTTATGTTTCTTACGATTCGCTCGAACAATTTTTATTAACCCAGAAAGATTCGCTGTTGGACTCTGTGTGACCCGCAACGGGCTGTATGAACATCAGGAGTTCGTTTTAAAAATATTTTTCCCCGTTGCTTTTCCGTGCCGAAGCAATTTATGTAGTAAGGAATTATTCTCCATTATTTTCTAGTGTTTAACGCATTGACTGCCACGGTAATTTTCAGATTCTTCTTAAATAATTTGTCATTTTATACGAGAACGTCATTTCTTAGTGCAAAAATATTATTAATCATACTACGGCCAGTTAACGAACTACGAGTTATCTTGTAGTTGGCAGTCAACGTGTTAATCAATTTATGAAATATCTCGCACACGGTTCTAAATAAGCGTTACGGCTCTAGGTTTATTTTTTTAATACAATGGAATAAGGAATGACAAGTTTGAGAATATAATATGAATCGATGATCCAAGTTTTAGATTGAATATCGATACTTGCAAAATACGCTTCCCAACTTCGGTTAATAACGACCTGTAACTTCTACCCCCTACCAGATACAATTATTTACTGTTTGACGTAGACGTCTTCGCATCCCTTAACTGCAGAGTGACTTCAAACTGTCGCTCGGCGGTGGATAATCTTCAACAACTAGCTACATTAAACGCAGTCATTACTTAGAGGATGCATTAGAAGTTCGAAGAGTAATTGACCTTGGCTGTCCGCGATAGCATGAGAGTTCCATATCGATCGTCGAGTATATATGATCGCAGCAATTTGCCTCGATTATCATTCCGCTAAGGCTATTTACGTGTTCACTGTGCACACACACACAAAAAAAACTACAATGAAAGAGTACAAATAATTCCGTCATCCACATATGGGTGACATGACAATCAACGTGTTAAGGGTTAAAACCAGCGCAATGAAAGCCACAAAAATAGTAAAATCTCCAATCGCAAGACGATAATTGCGACCTGGACAGAAATATGAGTCCACCTAGTAAATCTCATGGAATAATTATTTTTATTTCAACCAATAATTAGTCTGCAACGAAGTGTTACAATGGTAAGGGTTAACATGGACGAGTCGTAGGGTCAGAGGGCATGGGGGGAAGAAGAACGCGGCTGATCAGACAGTTTTAATACGTCGATTGAATAAAGTGGCGGTGGATTGAATAAAGGGTTAAGAACCAGCGCAATGAAAGCCACAAAAATAGTAAAATCTCCAATTGCAAGACGATAATTGCGACCTGGACAGAAATATGAGTCCACCCAGTAAATCTCATGGAATAATTTTTTTGATTTCCATGATCAATCCATAATTAGCCTAAAACGAAGTGTTACAATGGTAAGGGTTAACATGGACGAGTGGAAGGGTCAGAGGGCATGGGGGGAAGAAGAACGCGGCTGGTCACACAGTTTTAATACGTCGATTGAATAAAGTGGCGGTGGATTGAATAAAGGGTTAAGAACTAGCGCAATGAAAGCCACAAAAATAATAAAATCTCCAATCGCAAGACGATAATTACGACCTGGACAGAAATATGAGTCCACCCAGTAAATCTCATGGAATAATTTTTTTGATTTCCATGATCAATCGGTAATTAGCCTAAAACGAAGTGTTACAATGGTAAGGGTTAACATGGACGAGTCGAAGGGTCAGAGGGCATGGGGGGAAGAAGAACGCGGCTGGTCAGACAGTTTTAATACGTCGATTGAATAAAGTGGCGGTGATTTATCGGGAAAGCGTGTTAGTCGGTCCCGGGGGATGGCCTCTTGCTCGTCTACGAGCGTTCCACACGGTATCCACGTGTGCGGCACCAGGACGCGCTGCCCGTATATTTCCGCGTGCGATTTCCTGGCTAAATATGGCGCCGATAAATCCCGCGGCCGGTTTATCGGGTCCCGTGCCATTGTGTCCCGTGGCCTCTCTCGAACGCCGGAGCCCACGGGCCGAGCGAACCTTCAACCCCGTCGCTCTGCGACCTCTCTCCGGTCGCGCGGCGTGCCTGTGAATACTGCGAATCCGATACGCCACGGTAAATAAGCCCGCCGATACCCGTCGCCATTATCTATTATGGGATACCGACCGATACGGACCGGGTTTATTCCTTCTGCGCCGAAATAACTTCGAACCGGTCCACTTCCGGGCTCGGCGCCCGAGCCACCCCCTCGCATTTTTCGAACAGCTCTACGCATAAAGGACGGCCACTTTATTTCTGACAAATTTTCTACTTGGAGTGCAACAAACTGGAGTAAAATGGAAATTTATTTTCTTTCTTTATATTAAAGGAATGTTGGTCTGTATGGTTTTCTTCTTTTTCTTTCTTTCTACAGGGTGTCTGGTAACTGGTGGTACAAGCGAAAAGGGGGTGATTCTACATGAAAGAATAAGTCGAAAATATAGAATAAACATTTTTCGTTCGAGGCTTTGTTTTCGAGAAAATCGACTTTGAAGATCGGTCAGGTTTGTGTGCTCTAGTATATGCAGGAAGTAGATTTGGTTGGTCATGATCAGACAGTTGCGTCAGACAATTCCTATCGAATAGCATGCTGCATTTGAAACTCGATTTTCTCGATAACGAAACTTCGGATGAACAAATTTTATTCTATATTATCGACTTATTCTTTCATGCAGAATCACCCCCTTTTCGCTTGTACCACCAATTACCAGACACCCTGTATTTCTTGTCATGCTATACGTACGAAAATGGTACAATTCACTCGTACAATAATGAAATGTTTAGTAATGTGTATTAGATACAAACAAATTTGATAGTTTAAAAAATATTTTGAATAATGATAAAGCAATTTTTAGTAGTGCCTTGCGGTCACCATTCGAGTGCTAAGGGTTAATGCAGTAACAGAAGTCATGGTGCAATGAACTCCAACGAACGAAGCTTAGTTCTTGAAAAATCTACCCTTACAAGCGTTCGAGCACCTTGAACACGTCGATTCTCAAAATAGTCTATTCGAAATTAAATTCTAATTGATCCAGACGAGCCGAAGAGATCGTTTCGCTCTCGGTGGAGGACAGTAAATCTAGAAGTTCGAGAGCAACAGACGAAATCCGCAGTTCCCCAAATGGGAGAAGATACCGTCAATAAAATCCAGGCTCGTTTATCGGAATCGCGGGGGTGGAGATGCGTGCGCCCGGCGGAACGTGTGTGCGAGAGGGATGATAAACGATTCGGGGGTGTCGTTTAATCCCTGAGTCCCTCGATTTCCGGCTACAACCGAGGCCGGCTCACAAAAGCCGTCGTTAGTAACTCTAACTCCTCCCGCCGCCCCCAACCCCCGAAACCCTTCTCCCCCGCCCTCGGTTTTTAATTCTGGCCGGCGACGATGGTAACGTATCGTTACAATTAATTGCGCGAGGGGCAGGATCCGTAGAAATGTACGACATTCAAATTCATATGCGGAGGATAATTAGCCGTCTGCACGGGAAGATTCGAAAACATCAGAAAATTCGAAACTTTAGTTCATTAACATCAGGTTTACTAAAAGGCACTAAAAGAAGTGGCCAGTTTGGATCGTTTTATAAAAATATCAAGAATATATTCTCTTCTACCATTTAAATTCTAAAAATGAAATAAGTAATCATTCCTGAACCTCTTCTGACCTTTTGGCAAAGACATCATCATACTGTCACTATAAAATTTTTGCGGTTTTTCATTAACACATTGTTGACCGGCAATTTTACTGAAAATTTATCTCATGTCACCGGCTATTATTTTGGATGTGGAGCTATTTGTTCGCATCACGAGTTTACTCGTGGTCGGTCAGCAACGTTCGACCATGAAAACACGAGTTAACTCGTGACCGGTCAACAATGTGTTAAAATACTTTTCAATGGTGAATAATATAAACATACCCACGGCACGAACTTATGCGACGACCTAATATTTACATCCGCAGATGGTTAACATGTAACAGGAATTCTCTCTTCAGTGCCGAACAGGAATATTGTCGCCGATCTAAATAGATCAATTATCCCGAGCAGAAGTCTTGGAAACCCGTTCGATAATCTCAGACAGGAATACGAAAAAAAAAAAGAAAAAGAAAAAGAAAATGGTGCGTACGGCCGTCGGCGATCATTAACAGGTTCGATATCAAATCGGAAGCGCGGCATTCATCTCGATCGGATCGGAGTCCGGCAATTTTCTCGTGCTTCCTTCGAGAAGCGGATCGATCGGAATTCCTGAATGGGCTTTCAGGATCGAACGGAACGACTGCTTTTGCTCTTAGCCCGGTGACGGGCGAACGGTGTTACACCGTAAAGAAGAACAGCCCCGGACGAGAAGAACGTCGGGTACGATTAGTCGAGATCCGATTAAACGAGCAGCAGCCACCATTGGAAAATAATTAAGCGCGATAGGACTCTTCGGGGTTCGGGTTCTTCTGCCGGGTCCTCGACGCTTCTGCGCGTCCACCGAATGGAACATTAACGCTCCCGGGAACCGGAGGCAATCTGTAGGTGCCGCGACGAGCACCCGTTGATCGCGCCGATCATTATAGACCCACTGACAACGATAAATTTCATTGCACCTCGACTCGACTCGAATCGAATCGGTTACTCTCGCTCGAGAGACCCGAACGTTCCTCCAACCGGTTTCTTCTTGCTCGTTTTCCCCGACCGAATTAAATACCGATGATCGAGCTGATGAATCTATCGGAAGCCGAACAGATTATTCCTGCTGCGGTGCTCGCCGAGCGAGACCCCTCGGCTGACATCGAGAACGATATCGACTTAATTAGCCTGCTCGCGAGATACACTGTTATTTACTCTGACGATTACTTTCGACGAAGGATCAACGCGCACTTTTCAAGATGCTTCAAATGTTTTCCGAACAAGTTCAATATTTTTCATTCGAAATTTATTTCTTTGGGTATAGATCATCTCTAAAATATTGCTAAAAATGTTGGTAGAACGTTATTGTCATTTTTATAAAGTGATAGAAAATATTCCTGGCGCTCCGTACACCTAGTGTTAAGTCGGAGTAATTTAATTCCTTCTTTACGACATCCAATCGAATAATCACCATTAATGCGACAATCTATTTCTTGATAAACACCCTAAATAAAATGGATCCCTGAGGTATAATCCATTCTCGTTTAGTTTTATCAGAATGTTACTTCATCTCCTTCTTTACGACGTCCAATCGAATAATCACCATTAATGTGACAATCTATTTCTTGCAGAGTAATTTAATTAATGAAACCTATACGACGACGTTGGTCATTTGATGGATTCAAGTCTTCCTGGATTCAACTTCTTTGAGATCAGCGCGTTGATCTTCTTATTAGTATCCCATTTAACTCGCCAAAGATTCAGCGCTAGAAAATTAAAATTTAGCTGAACGTTCCGTAACTTCTCATTCAAAATGGAGTCCAGCCATTTCAGTAGATCCAGCAGTCTTTGATCTTCCAATGAGGAAAAGTTTCCGATTTGGGCCGGTTTTCCGTGGAAATTTTGAGGTTCCTTTCGTTAAAATCGGATCGCGCGAGCTCGTGGGTGTAATTAGCTGCGAGTGAGAGAGAGAGAGAGAGAGAGAGAGAGAGAGAGAGGGGGGCCGTTCCTTCGCAGGTATCATCGGCAGCAGGATCGTGCACACGAGCGCTCTTGCCGGAGCTTGTAAACGTATTTACATCGGGCCAGCATTTCCTGGCAAAGGACCGAGAACGATAAATCTCGGCAGGCTGTTTATCGGCCTGGTTCCATTGTGCCTGGTGGCGAAGGCTGCGTTCGGAGCCACCGAACATCGGGGCGTGAAGTGTTTGCGTGCGTCCACGGACACGCCACCACCGTGGCAAATAAGCCTCGTGATACGTTCCGGCATTATACGCCACACCCGTTATCCCGCATTATCGTCCGTTCGACCTAACGATCCACGTGCATGCGTTTATCGAGTCGGCTATTTTCGAGGGACAGCTCTCTCTCTCTCTCTCTCTCTCTCTCTCTCTCTCTCTCTGCCGTCAGGCTTCCGAAGCGATCACTTTCACCCGGCGATTTTTATTATCGGCTCCGATATTACACCGCGGCATCGCGATACCCGTCCGATTCTTTACGAGCGCGAATAACCGGTGCGCGCCCGTGTACCGGGTGATTGCCTACGAATCCTCGAAACCTGTCCACCGATACCGATCGATTTCAATCAGTCGTGCAAGCTGCTTCTCAATCGGTTGCTCGAGCTGTGAAAAAGCCGATCGATAACGTCACCATCACCGCACCGATCGTTTCTCAGATATTAAAATTCAGAATTTAAATGGAAATTTAAATTTAAATTTAAATTTCCCAAGTTTTATCATTCTTTACGGACTCGTATCTCCGGTAGAATATCAACTATGTTTCTTTCTGGTGCAAACTTGTCGGTACACTTTGCAAAGACTTCCGCAGGGATAAGGAGAACAGTGATTAACCCCTTGCACTACGATTTACTTTAGGGTTTCAGTGATCAGAACTTTTTTGTAATTCGCCATTTCCTAAAAAAAGGAGAAAATTTACATCCATTGTTGGCCTATATGTTTTCTTCAATAACTGCACATGAACGACGCCAAATTTATTTCGGTTCAAGGGAAGTTCATGACAGATATATTTGTGTTAGACTCTGTTCAGAATCTTCGTCACGAGTATGACTCGATGTTCTAGGGCAAGGGGTTAAACGGTGCTGAAATTTGTTAACTTTTGGTATCTCAACTGTGTTCTACTTTTCCTCGGTTTCGGTGCGTTACATTGGAAATCTGTTGAGCGTTCGCGTGGCAAAATTTGAATGCATACTTTGGGTTCTCCGAGGAAAATGTTCCCAACACGTGGAGCGTTTTTGAAGACTGGGAACTCGGTGTCGAATAGTTCTAGGACACCTTGTACACGCGCACGGACGGAAAGGTCGAAATAATCGGCGGGATTTGCGGGGCAATCGCGATTAAGGGATCGGCCGGCCGTATCCGGAGCTTTCCCTGGGAACGGCGACGGCAGGAACGAGGATAACTCTTTGGGGAAGCAGTTGGAAGCACTTGAACCGACTACAATGCAGTTCGCAGGTAGTTAAAACTAACTAGAGATTCCCCTCTGCATCTGGCTCTCTTGCGCATAGTTTACGGTATTGGCCGACTTCCAGTTCTTCCGGCTCCGGATTCAATATCACTCCGAGTCGTTGGAAGGGGTGGAGGCGGGGGGAGAGAAAATGTTTATAGCGAGAGGATGTGCGTGGCATTGATTTCAGAACGTTATCTCGAGACTCGAAAAAATTATTGTGCCGTCACGCGACAACTGCTCTTGGCGCCCGCGATTTATGAATCTTCGCAAAACGCGACCCCGTCGAGCAATCTCCCGCTTCATTTGCCGTTCCCCGTTCGTCCCCCTCCCCGTAGAATGCGTGTTCACATGAAATGTCGGATTTAAAACGATTCCGTCGTGAAAAATAGCACTTTGATTCCTAGAAAATCGAGTTTAACCTCATCAAAGGCGTATTTTAAAACAGATTTCCAACCTATTAAACATATTAACCCCTTGCCCTACAATAACGAGCCAGTCTCGTGATGAAAATTCTGAATAGAGTCTAATAAATGAGTTTGAAATGTGTTGTGTGCGTGATTTTCTATGGCTTGATATAGTGAAACCCGCACTTTCTAGTTTTGTAAGTGGACTGTATATAATGATTGATGGACCGAGGAGGATCAAGTATATAACGTAGTTTATTCGAAGAATGTCGGACTTAGTGACTAAATTTACAAGAGAGTGACCTGTGTCTAGCGACTGCTCGGGAGTGAAGAGTTCAAGAATGCGAATGATAGTATTAATGCTAACGACAATGCTAATGGTAATGATCTGATGGTAGTGATGCTCTAATGATGTTGTGATAATGCATAATTCCGCCGCTCCGTCTTGCTATTTATGCCCTACGCTGGGGCGTTTACAAAAATGGGATAAGGCCGTTGATTGGTTGAGAGAAGAAGGGCGGAGTTAATAATGTCGTTGACCAGAGTTTGTGAAATGTGCAACAGGCTTGTACGGAGAAATGGGAAAATCCCGAATTTTTGTAACGGTCGCATGTTTCTTACAGGTATGGTTGTAAAGCGAAATTTAGGTCTGTTTGGTCATAAAATACTAAAACCCGGCTGGCAACGGTTCCTCGGGCCCTATTCTATTGAATTTAATTTCGCTACGCGACAAAATGCATGTTCGAATACGCATGCTATTCGATAGGAATTGTCTGACGCAACTGTCTGATCATGACCAACCAAATCTACTTGCTGCATATACTAAAGCACACAAACCTGACAGATCTTCAAAGTCGATTTTCTCGAAAACAAAGCCTCAAACGAAAAATGTTTATTCTATATTTTCGACTTATTCTTTCATGTAGAATCACCCCCTTTTCGCTTGTACCACCATTTACCAAACACTCTGTATATAGAAGGGAAATATTCTAGGTCGGAAGAAATGTTTCGTTTTGTAGTTAAAATAGCTTCTTCGAGTGCAAAAGGTTAAATTTCCGAATAATTTAATCGATCGATTACGAAATAATTTACGAGTGACCGAATGAAGTTGAAAGCGGCGAAAGCGGGACAAAGAAAAGACCGTGCCGTTAACACCGGCGATTAAAGAGCGGCCGAGTTGCGTTGCAAAAAGTATTGGAATGGCGACCACGGTGGAGGGAAGTGCACACGCGTGCATTTTCGTTCGTGTTTCTACGTACGGATAGAGTGCATTGACCGACCTTGCGATCTTCAACCCGCCTTTCCGGCTCACCGGCGTGCTGTCCGGAATATTCATCGCTGTCGTCGCTCCTCCGGCCCATGAATTTCCACGAAAATTGATGCGCGACTTCGGTAAACAAAGAACCCACTATGCGAACGACTGAGTAGGCTGGGCAGGTGGACGTTTCAATAAAACTTAATCGGTCACTCAATGTTTTTTAACGTTTCTTCACCCGTTGCTAGACTGACATCAAACTGTCATACCTGTCGCACAAACTTTTTGTTATTGTAACCTCCGATAAGAGGTTATTCTCGCACAAACTTTGACCTGAAACTGGCCCAACTGACTTTCCTACTTTGCAAAATTCTTCTCTTAAAAGAAACCTAGCGGTGGCAATGTTTTATGCACGTGACTTTGAGCTGTATACCATCTCAAATGCAACCTAAACATGCGAGTTGAAATGTCGGTATGCGTTTCCTTCAAAAGATTTCTTCCCTGAAGAAAAATCCCTGAAGCCACCCCCTTTTTCGCAAAAGGACTATTGCCTTTATTGCATTTATTCAATGTATTAACCCTTAGCACTCGAATGGCGACTGTAGGGCGCCACTAAAAATTGTTATACCATTCTTCAAAATATGTTTCACATTATTAAATTCGTTTGTATTTAATAAATTACTAAACACTTCGGTATTGTACGAATCGATTGCACCATTTTCGTATGTATAACATGAAAAGAAAATGTATAGAAGGGAAATACTTTCGAGTGCAAAGGGTTAATCGCTGAAAAACTAGTCAGACTACAGGAGTGCTAATAAAATGGAAGCGTTGGCGTGTTAAATCAGCGATTTCAATGAACGGGTTGGCAAACGTGGTTTCTCGCTGACACCCATCGAAGGTCGCGAGCTTCAATTAATTATATGCGCCCGCGGAAGAATCGCGAAAGTTCTTCTGGAGGAACAATGTTCCTTCGGAGAAGTAATTAAAACTCGCCGGGATTCATGACGGCACTCGAGCTCCAGCGAAACAATCCGACCGAACATCGACCAAAGCTCTGTCAACACGATCCCTCTTCGTCGACGATTCTCCACCGGGAGATCCTGGTTGGGGGCGGGGGTGTGGGGTGGAAGGGTCGTCTTGTCTGGAGGGGGTGTAAACCCGGTGTTCCGTGGAACGGTGAAAAAAGAACAAGACAAACCCATTCCAGCCTCGTCTCGTGCCCGCTCCCGTTCGCTCGCGAAACGAGTAACCCGCTTTACGACGATATTCCCGTCGAGCGGAATCCGCGATACGCTCGAAGAAAATTTCGCAAGCGGTCTTTCTATCTTGGCCCGTTTTCAGCTTCGAGTTCTCCTGCCGCTTCCTCGGTCCTACGGATCCGTACTTCACCTTCTTTCGTCGGCTCCCGAGTCCCTTTGAATTTTATCCCCTATCCCCGAAAACTATCCTCGGCGCACATCCGTCTTCCGTTGCCGAAGACAAGAATTTTGGCAACCTTCTGCCGTCCTCGCCCCGGAACATGACCGTTGACCTCGGGATCCGCTCGAGCGTTTTGTTGATGAAGTCGCCGCTCGACGCGGAACGCTTCGGGTTTCGTGGAGCTACCGAATTCGGGCACGGTTGCCGCATTTTTCCGCGCCTCGGTGACTTTAAATCGCTACGGTTTGTGTGGCTTTAGTTTGTGAAACTTCGCCTCCTTCCTTCCGGCTTCGGAGTTTATGGCAAGTTTCGCTTAAGACGCGCCCCGCGCATTGTTTTCGGAATTTCCTGAAACGCGTCCGACTTTAAATTAGCGGCGACGGGAGCCGCGCAATCTTCTTTGTCCCGCTTCACGCCTTCGTCAAGGATCACATTTTTGTTTACCACGAGAGAACGTCAAAGTTGAACTAAGTAGAAACCTTTGCACGAACGTTGCTTTTGGAACACGTTCGTTGTACTGATTCTGATTGATTTTATAGCAATGTTGGTTCCGGAAGGCGTTCATTATAGAGTCCGATTATAGTGGTCGATTGAGGACCACATTTTTGTTTACCACGAGAGAATGTCAAAGTTGAACTAAGCAGAAACCTTTGCAGGAACGTTGCTTTTGGAACACGTTCGTTGTACTGATTCTGATTGATTTTATAGCAATGTTGGTTCCGGAAGGCGTTCATTATAGTGCTCCTTAATTGAGGAACACATTTTTCTTTACTGCAGACAATGTCAAAGTGGAACTTCACAGAAATCTTTACACGAACGTTTCTGTTGGAACACGTTCATTGCACAGATTCTTCTTGATTTTATGGGAATGTTGGTTCTGGAAGGCGTTCGTTATAGAGTTCGATTATAGTGGTCGATTGAGGACCACATTTTTGTTTTCCACAAGAGAATGTCAAAGTTGAACTAAGTAGAAACCTTTGCACGAACGTTGCTTCTGGAACACGTTCGTTGTACTGATTCTGATTGATTTTATAGCAATGTTGGTTCCGGAAGGCGTTCATTATAGTGCTCCTTAATTGAGGAACACATTTTTCTTTACTGCAGACAATGTCAAAGTGGAACTTCACAGAAACCTTTACACGAACGTTTCTGTTGGAACACGTTCAATGCACAGGTTCTTCTTGATTTTATGGGAATGTTGGTTCTGGAAGGCGTTCATTATAGAGTTCGATTATAGTGGTCGATTGAGAGGACCACATTTTTGTTTACTACAAAGAATATCAAAGTTGAACTTTACCAAAACCCTTACAGGAACGTTGCTTTTAGAACACGTTCATTGTACAGATCCTTGATTGAGGACCACCCTTTTGTTCATTACAAAGAATGTCAAAGTTTAATTTTATAGGAACGATTACAGAAATGTTGTTTTTGGAAGACGTTTATTATAGCGATCCTTGACTAAAGACCACATTTTTGTTCACTACAAAGAGTGTCAAAGTTTAGTTTTATAGGAACGTTTACAGAAATGTTGTTTTTGGAAGACGTTCATTATAGAGTTCCTTGACTAAAGACCACACTTTTGTTCACTACAAAGAGTGTCAAAGTTTAATATTATAGGAACGTTTACTGTAATGTTATTTGTGGAAGGTGTTCGTTATATAGTGATCCTTGTTCAAAGAGCACACTTTCAATAAGTACATATGATTTTAAATTGAATAGACTCCGGCTTTGTGGACACTTATCACGTGCATTTATGTAGAACAATTGTAGCATTTGTATTTCATCTTGACCCGAAGAAGTCTTGCGACAGAGGAAAGAAATTCTCATTGCATCTTTTACGAACCACTATGGAAACACGAAGTAGCATACAAACGATCCACAATCTATTCATCGGCGACGTTTCCCGAGAACAATAACGTTAGAGTCTCCGTTCTAAAATCTACGGGGGTAATTCCGTCTAGGTAAAAAAATTAGAATTTCTTCCGATATGAAAATTTGTTGTCGCGAGTAACGTTCCCCGCTGAGGTACAAAAGCCCGCAACACAAATCTCCGTCGATCTAACAAATCCACCGGTTCCCCAAGAAGCGCGGCCGTACATTAAAGAAGTATAGAGGCGTCCTAGTAATTGCACGCTGCCATCCGGGAGACCTATCAGAACTCTCATTCCCTCCAAAATAGCCTATTCGCTGGCAGCGAGGCCAGATTCCTTGCCGAGCCCTTATCGCGTTGAAAAACAAAAGCGACGGGGGGTTAAACCCCGGTGACCCACATTACGCCACGTCACGCGAGAAAGAAAAGAGAAAAAGGTCCCAAGAGCGATCGCGGGAGAGGTTGCCGTCTCGCGGAATGAGAAAAAGAAAAATGAACAAAAAGAAAAAGTAAAATAAGTGACGAGAGTGGCAAGCAATTTCGAAACACGACTAATTGCCGTTTGAGAACCGCTGACGCGCGATCGTCGCGTGGCGCGGATATTTTTCGAGCTGGCGCAGCCTCGTAACAATGTTACACGCTCTCCCAGGCTTTCTTATCTGGTGCTGTCCGTGTAAAGTCGTCGGGTAACGTACGCGGCGTCGCGACGCTACGTTTCAACCGCTCCGACGGAATACCAAACATCGCCGCGAACGAAATTGCTATGCAGAGTTTATCTTAGGCGTCCCCCGTTACGGCCGCGTCGTTCCTTATTTCCTACGCGCGAAGCGGTTTCAAAGTCGACGACGCGCGCCCGATGATTTCCTTGGGGCTCGTCCTCGTCGCTGTTACGCGATCTCCTCGCCGAGAGATCGCTCCTACGATCCTCGCGGATCTCGCGATCGAGACGCTTCAACTCGACGACGAGCGTCGAGATTCTTTTGAACCTGCTATCACCAGGTACTTGCGGCTATACCTCGGGCTGTTCAAACATGGCCAAACATCCACAAACATGTGCCTTCCCGAAGTTCACGTGCGAATTAAATCGTCAGAGCAATATTAAATGTCCATTTCTGTTATTAACCCTTCGCACTCGACGCTACTTTCATTCTAAAACTAAATTTTTTCCTCTTTCAAAATTCACTAAACAATTTTTCTCACGTTATGTAGCAAACCAACTGTGCTAACTTCTTGAAAAAAGTCCAAGTCGTATTATCTAGTATTGAAATTATACGATTTTTAACCCACTATGCGCTATTTTAACACTAGAACTACCGAGTCATAAATACAACTGATGTATATTGCAATTTGTAATGATGACAAGACTACATCTATTCGACCCTGATATCATTTTTATTCTAACGTGTGCTTCAATGAAAAATTTCATTCAAAAAATTCTGATTAGAACATTTTTATAATTTCAGTAATTGTAAAAGAGAAAATTAAGAACCAGTCATTTCGACTGGTTCGGTAGTTCTAGTGTTAATTCTAAAACTAAATTTTTCTTCCGTCTTGGAATAATTTCATTTTATACGTACGAAACTGATCAAAAATTTCCACATATAATATTTAAATTTTTAGTAATCTATTAAATACAAATTTTGTAATGGAGCAAATATTTTGTAATATTTTTTGCAATTTCTTTGAAATAATGCCACAACAAGTAGTGCTTCAGAGTCATCACTCGGTTAAAAATTGTTCAGATCAGCTCAGATCTCGGCGAGCGTGGACTAGACGAAGCAAAACAATTTTTGCGGTAGCATGACTGCGAGACAATCACTGTATCGAGCTGGTAGCGTCACGTGGACTTAATCCCACCGAGAAGAAGCGCTTACCGTCTCGCTTCGGTAATAAATTAGCGTTGCTCGAGTACGCAAGAGAGAGTGTTCATGCTACGGGCGCTTCGCGGAGTTCGGTAAAATCAATATTGACATCGGACCGGTTTCGTGTTGTCAAAGCTGTCTGTTCAACGGCGAGCGGCGGTCCGGCTGTTTGCCAGGTGATTTAAACGCATAAATAGACGATTTATTCGCGGGATCGAAATTTCCACGTACCCGTACGAAAATAGAACAGCCACGGCGAATTTGATCTCTAGAATATATTTTAAGATCAACGGAACGTGTGTCGCGTTCGCGGGAAGGATTTTTGCAGAGCATTTTTAAACGTCGGACAAAGTTCATGGTTTTCGGGAACCGTTTCCAGAACGCGAGCAGACTTTATGATCGTCTATTTTCTTTTCCTCTTTTTTTCTCACCCCCGTACGCGTTCGCCGTGCACAATCTAAATTCCCAACGACCGGAATCCTAATTACTCCCGGCACTAACGCAGTCACTTGGCGAGCGTTCTTTCACGGTGCTCGCGCGCCTCGGGCCAATGTTGCATGCATATCAACGTCGTTATCTTTCCCCGGTTTTTGGGACCACGCTGACGGCACGCGAAACACCCGCGACCGTTTCTCATTACGACAACTTTCCTCGTGCCAAATTACGTTTCACCGTTTTCATTCGCGGCGAGACGCGAGAGGGAGAGACCGAGCGGCCCAGACCTTCTCTACATCAGCCGCCATTGAATTCGTTGCAACCAATTACCGTCTATTATCACCTTAATAGCTGTCCTTGTTGGAAATCGTCTGCTTAAAAAACGAGCAGTGTCTAAATTAATTAATACCGCGGGTGTGCATTGTCTTCCTCGTCGTTCGGGATTTTTTAACGGAATTCTGTTGCACTTTGTTTCGCACTGACACACACACACATACACACGACATTTTATTATCAAAAGAAATTAGAAAGATCAGGCTTGGTTCTTCAAGTCTATGGTGGATTCATTTGTGAGAAACATTTCTTGCTGATTCTCTATAGAAACAGAGTTCTCAGAGTTTTTTTCTATGAAATCTTGAACGATTAAGAATTTATAATCATTACAATCAAAAAATAAATAGTAGTGCAAGGGGATAACATTTCGTTCTTAAATCTTCTGAATTTTCATTGGAAATTTCGTTGATCGAACCTCCCCAAATTCGTTTTACTAAACAGGAGATTCTCTTTCGACACTAATTAACACACAGTCCGGGTAGAGACGGTACAAACAGAAAATTCAGTTCACCGTGTCACCGGCAGCTATCAAATAATTCCGCAAAGCGTTTTGTCTGCGACAAAAAATTAATTGGTCTCCCTTTCGCAAGAAAACATCGAAGCCCTTCAGCCCCCGAATTCGCTTTTGCGAGATGCAGCCAGTTTCTGTTTCTGAATCCAATTACACGCAGCCGTAAATTTCGCGGGCACAAAAGGGCCGCGGCGTGTCTATTCATACGCGTCTCTCTCCGCAGACCACGCGTAATTTCGTTAATTTTCGTTCGCCGAAGCACGACTATTAATTAATTAACAAATTAATGTCTTTGTTCGTTCTGCCGGCACCGATCGATATCGAACGCGATACTGTATTCTATTAAACACTTTTCCCGGGGGGTGGGGTGCTGGAGAGAGAAGACCGAATCGAGTTAATTAATGGCTCTTGAAATTTCGTTGCGTTCGTTTCACCGTTCGCTTGACCAGCATTATCGAGCCCGAATCGCTTCTAATTACCCTACGGTCGTGGCTCTTTTAAGCTGTTCCGCGGCCGAGGCGAGACCCGACCGTTGTAAAACAATATCGGCAATCTCGTAATTGAACTTCTCTGCGGTCTGCGCGCTATTATTCCGTCATAATAGATTACATTAAGCCGCCGCATCCAGGTTAATCTAGCGAAAAGTTGTATATACGGACGCGCGGATTACTATAAACCTCTCTCTATCTATTTCTCTTTCTCTCCCTCTCTCTCTTTCTCTTTCTCGCCGGTGAAATCGCGTTCGTAGGAAATACGCCTGCCTCGCAACGAATCGAACTTTCTTTTCTTCGTTTTCCCGGGACACGATCGATTCTGCTGAATCGAACAGCTGTACCGGAAAATCTTTTTAACGAGTCGACGGAGGAACGACTTCCACAATTTTTCCTCGCCCATAATTATTTTCCCGGGATATTTTATCCTGAACTACTACGTTCAGAAAATTGTTCCCTTTTTCCCCCGTATAGTTGACACTAAGAATTATATTAGATTCAGTCTAGCGTAAGGGACCCAATTACTGTGCCTATAATGAATATTAAAGAAGAGATATATAACTAGACTGCGGATCTTTATGGAAAATAAAAACATTCCACCTGAATTGCAACAAACTCGGGTGAAATAAATATCTAATTTTCTGCTTAATATGTTCAATAGTTCGAAAATAATATAATAATATATTGAAATTCTTCGAATGCATTTACTATCTTAAATTAGGCCTACCCATTTTTATCATAAAGGCATGAAATCTAATAATAACTGATTGTACAGGAAAAAATGTAGTATCCCTTTTTTAATATTCGCTTTAAAAATAAGTATAATCAATACAGTAACTGGTACCCCCACAGTAATTAGGTCCCTCACCCTATCAACTACTATCTCTCTTATGCTCCTCCCCATATTGCCACTCACTTTTATCCTTTTTATCGATTTAATACCAAGCTACTTTAATATTTAAAATGAATACTCGCATCTTGAAAAACAACTGTTCTATTCTAACGGAGAACATTTTTTATGTTTCAGGTAAATTCATCCAGGGTTATGAGCTGCTACTTACGAGATAAAAACGCAGGTTAGACGACGATTCAAACTTTCTATGCTGTTTAAACTATTTAGAGTCCTTATCTTAATTTAATTTCAGGGCTTTAAGACATACTAGGTGTCCGAAAGATCTCTGAGACATCGTTTTAAAAGTATCAGAGTCGAATCTGTTCAAATATTGTGTCTATGACTAGATCATCGGAATGTTCAGTAGCAAGACAGAAAGTAACAATATCCTGGAACTGCTCCGAACAGCATAGAAAGTAGAAAATCCATGGAACTCGTATAGTTTAAAAAGTGTAACGCTAAGCAGCAAGAAATAAGAGTTGCAAAATTCCCGAACGCTATGTTCGCGAGTGAAATTCGCACGTCCGCGTTCGCTCGGTTGCGTCAAGAGTCCAAACGCTGATTGATACAATCACACTCTGTTTAATAGAACTATACCAGAAATCCAATCGCGCGCGGCCCAATCGATTGGTATAATTAATAATATTAACGGTGTTAGACGTCGACGGGGCCGTGTTCATCGGTATATAATTAATTCTACGACTCGATGAACGGGCAACGCAAACAGGTGGAAGAACCCAGCAGGATAGTTCCTCGAACTCGATTTCCGGTTTCGTGTTTTGAATGAACGTTGAAGGGGTTGACGGGAATACGTGTCGCTAATGATTTCGATGCAAATTGTCTGAAATTGCTTATCCCCCGACGGAAAGAGAAGTTTCGCAAGGCGAAACGGGAAGGCGGCGAAGAAGAAGGAACGATAGGAGGCGAGATTAAACCGAGTGCAAATATTTAATTAAATCCGACGAGCGCGCATGCCCGCCGGTGGCAGTTTGCCGACGTCGCTCTGCAATTTCTTCCCTTTCGTGCCGCGGCAGTGAAAGTGGATGCGGCTCGGTGCAGCCGTTGCATACGCGCCCCGACTGCTTTCGAGGTAATCGAGAGTGCGTAAGAAACCCTGCAGCCATTCTTCCTCGATTCTCCCCGATGATTCCTGCCGCGTCTTCGAAATTCCATTTTCTGCTCGCAACTATTCAAACCGATCCCTTCTCAGAATACATTCTGCATTTTTTCTTTAGCCTTTGGTTGTTCTAAACGGTCAAAATCAATCTTAAGGTACTGTTTTGTTAATCATCCAAAGGTACAGAAGTTGCTTTCTTGTGTAAAGATCCCCAATCTACCTTTTTTAATGGAAGAGAATTTTTCCTGTTACGTGGCTCAACACGTTGACTGCCATGTCACCCATATGTGGGTGACGGAATTATTTGTCCAAGTTTTAAAATGAATTTTTACGCTAATATATTAATCGTACCAAATTTTATTAGGATCTGTAGAATGCCAAAAAGTTGGAGGACTACTCAATATCACACATATAATTATTTTCAATTTTTATTTCATTTTTATAACTCGCTTTGATTTTATGGAATTTTTGAGGGTTCTGGTTTGGCACTCAAAGTGTTAAAAATTATGAAATAGCCACACCAATCAGCAGATTTGAAGCCCAGAAAAATTAAGGAATGAACAGGACAGAATTAACTTATTTGAACCTTTAAATGGGAAAAAATTTGTTCGCATCCTTGAACGATAATTTCATTTTTACAAAGTTGAATACTGATCACTGTCCTAAGACTTATGAGCGGGAGAGTATGTAGATCGTTTTAGAAAGTATTGCATATTGTGTAAGCACGAATTTTTCCGACGCAGCTTCTGGTAGCTAGATTCTAGTAGCGAAGAGGTTAAATCGAATATTTAGAGCGTTCAAGGAGTCACGTCTTTGTCCGTGATTATTCCTGTTTCTTTTATGGTCGGCCGCGTTGCGGAATAAAGCGAGATGGTGGGAGGGGAGAGATTATAACTGGCACAGGCAGCCACGTAGAAATTTCCTCGCGGGCGGATCTTCAAAGTGGGCGGTTCTGTGAAAGACGCGAGTAGAATCTGCTCGATTCGAGTAGAGCACGCTCGAATCTTCTGTCTGTAACAAGACAATGGCCGAGGAAGCGCCCGGTGAACTTTCCGGGCCGAGCATCGGCCACGAAGTTTTCGCGATCCAGGGGTGAAATCGCCGCTTTTAAATCAGCCCGGCCCGCGGACGTTCGGCGGCTCTAGCAATTTGAAAGTTAGATTGCTTAAGGAGCGCCGTTTGACGGTCGTCGAGAGATGACAGAGATATTTTCCTGCCCGGGAACGTATTGTCTCGCGTCCCGGATCGCTTTCATAGCGTTCCAAGAATCTGTTTGTGTCGCCGGATTCACTGGTGTTCTGCGAACGACAGTTGGATGTGTTTGGGTGTGTGTTAATTCGCGTGTGTTTGCTCCTTCGTGTCGATTTCGTACACTCTTGTTCTATACTTCGTTTCGTTAATCCTGGTATAGTTTGCTCGAACTGCAATCTGTCCGACTCGGTGGAAAACTTAAGTTGAAAATTCGCCTTTTCATCGCCCTGATTTTTTAACACGTTGACTGTCATATGTGCCCATAATTATGAAAGTGGTCTGTCAAAATTAAAAAAAAAAAGAATTTATCACTTATTTCACACGACATGATTTTAAACTAAATTTATTCAATGTAATTTTTTTTTTTTATGACTTAGACCACTTTCATAATTATGGGCACATATATGGGTGACGGAATTATTTGTCCAGGTTTTAAAATGAATTTTCACATGTTAGTATGTAAATTGTACCAAATTTCATTAGGATCTTTAAAATGCGAGAAAGTTGGAGAACTACTCAATATCACATATTTAATTTTTTTCAATTTTTATTCCCTTAAATAACACTTTGATTTTATGACATTTTTTAGGATTCTAGTTTGGCAGTCAGTGTTAACCATCCCGTCGATTTGCTACCGAGGTATCGAGACGGATCAGGGTTAATTGACTCGAAGAGAAACGTCTGTTATAAATATACACTGATATATCAATACTAATATACAGGGTGTCCCAGCATTGGTGATAGAACCGAGTAGGGGGTGATTTTACATAAGAAAATAAGTCGAAAATATACAATAAAATTTGTTCACGAGAAAATCGAATTTGAAAATGCAGCGAAGATGCATGTTATTCGACAGGAATCGTCTGATGCGTCTGATCATGACCAGCCAATTCTACTTACTGCATATACTAAAGCACGCGAACTCAACAGATCTTTATACTCGATTTTCTCAAGAACGAAGTCTCAAATGAGCAAAATTTAATTCTTTATTTTCACGTATATAAAATGCAATTTTATTAATTTAAATTTGATATACGCTACTCGATTATTTCACGCTACGACCGCATAAAACCCGCAGTCTAGTAATTACGAAGCGTTGCCCCTGTAATTGTGCTTAGCGCGAGAGCGCAACCACACGTAATTATAGAAGCACGTACGAATTTTACTGCCACGTAATTACTCGATCAACCCTGAACTTGGAGGGTGCTTCACGCGGCAAAATCGCGCACTAGATTATAGTTTAGTAAATTCGTAAACCTTCAATTGAAAAAAAATAAGAATCAGCAGTTTCGCTGTGATTTTTCGTTCGAACGGTCCTTGAATGTTCTCATTAGTATATTTGACCGTGTTTCAATTAACAAGTAGCATATTCTTCAACGGTATCGGTCGTTATCGATCGCCGCAAAACCGGTCGGGAATAACAGAATTAACAACGCGTCGGGCGGAATGTTCCTCGGGCGAATGTTATTTAAGATTCACGGTTCGACCGCGGTAAATCTCCGAAACGAGATGGATCGACGGGAAATCAATATCCCCGGCGAATAATATAATACTTTCACGAGCTCATCGATCGACTTCCGACAGACCGAGGGCAGGTACGTTTCCCCGGTAATCCCTGGTAGGATTCTAATATCCATTAGTCCACTCGACGTCTGGCTAATCTATCTCACGGCCGTTTTCTCGATTTGCATAGCTTCCTGGCTTTCTTCCACCGGAGCACGGCCCGGCCCGGCCCGGCCCGGCCGGCTCGTTTGTCTCGCAACGAGAAAACTCGAGGTCCGATCGTATATCACGTTCGCGCCGCGGATACACCTCGATATTCCTAATGCCTGGGGAACACGTAGATGCCTCGATAACCGGCACAAATTGCCTTTTGAGAGGTGTGTATCGTGCCCGGAGAGAAATATATATCTGCCTTGTTACAGCCCCGTTCCCGTCGACCGCTCCTCCGCGCAACCCTTTTCGCACTTTGTTACCGTTCAATCCTCGAGCACCGATAAGTCGAAGATACTCGCGCCACGGTGCCCGTTAGCCACCTCTCCCTCTTTTATTTAACCCTACGTCGACCCTAATTTGGAAATATATTACCGTCAAAACGATCCAACAATCGTCATCCATTTTCCAAGAAATTCCTCCTCATCCCTAAACTGTTGGGGAAGATACAGCCCCCCTCGAATTTATGCTGACAATTATTTCTAGTAATAACCACTTGAGTACAATTTAAGACTAGAGTACAATTTAATTGAATCGTTGCGCTTTTAAAGCACATTTCTAAGTCTAAATATATTGTAATTATATTTTGGTTCTCGATGTTCTTCGGAGTACAGCAAATTTAATCACCTAATTTTGAAATATATTACCGTCAAAACGATCCAACAATCGTCATCCATTTTCCAAGAAATTCCTCTTCATCCCTGAACTGTTGGGGAAGATGCAGCTCCCCTCTAAATTTATGCTGATAATTATTTCTAGTAATAACCACTTGAGTACAATTTAAGACTAGACTAGAGTACAATTTAATTGAATCGTTGCGCTTTTAAAGCACATTTTTAAGTCTAAATATATTGTAATTATATTTTGGTTCTCGATGTTCTTCGGAGTACAACAAATTTTTCACCTAATTTTGAAATATATTACCGTCAGAACAATCCCACAATCGTCATCCATTTTCCAAGAAATTCCTCCTCATCCCTGAACCGAACTGTTGGGGAAGATGCAGTTCCCCTCTAAATTTATGCTGATAATTATTTCTAGTAATAACCACTTTCCTCTTTATCATTTCGATAGAATCTTGAGTACAATTTAATTGAACCGTTGCGCTTTTAAAGCATATTTCTAAGTTTAAATATATTGTAATTATATTTTGGTTCTCGATGTTCTTTTTTGAATATACCAAATTTAATCACCTAATTTTGAAATATATTACCGTCGAATGTGTCAAAACGATCCAACAATCGTCATCCATTTTCCAAGAAATTCCTCCTCATCCCTTAACCGAAGTATTGGGGAAAATGCAGCCCCCTCTTTATGCTGACAATTATTTTTAGTAATGACCGCATTCCTCTTTATCATTTCGATAGAATATTGAATACAGTTTAATCGAACCGTTGCGCTTTTAAATCACATTTCAAGTCTAAATATATAGTAATTATATTTTGGTTCTCGATGTTCTTCGGAATACAGCAAATTTAATCATCTAATTTTGAAATATATAACCGTCGAATGTGTCAAAACGATCCAACAATCGTCATCCCTTTTCCAAGAAATTCCTCCTCATCCCTTATCCCTTAACCCTTTATGCTGATAATTATTTTTAGTAATAACCTTTAGTAATAACTTTCCTCTTTATCATTTCGACAGAATATTGAGTACAATTTAATCGAACCGTTGCGCTTTTATTTCACATTTTTAAGTTCAAATATATTGTAATTATATTTCGATTCTGGATGTTCTTCGGAACACAGCAAATTTAATCAACTACGGGAAAATAAGTGCAATTAACGAGCAGCAAACACAGCGAGATCGCTCTCGATGCGCGTATCGATACATATTTGCGTATCCGCGATCGACAGAAGGTTAATAGCGCGTTACGCGATTGATGCTGGCTTGCCAGCAGGCTTACAGGGCATTACCGGCATAATCTGAATCTGATTTTCGTCCGTTTTATTTAGCTTTTTGCCCGGCGCTGATACGACGGAGAGTCGAACTCGTTATTTACGCATGTTTCAACGATTTGTTTATCGTTCAGGTATCCGAGGCTCGCGAGCAGAAATGCTTTCAGTAGGCGCGCGACAGTGTGCTGTGACTGTACGGCTGTCAGACAAGCCGACACGTTGAAGCGGCAATCGCGAAGATACGATAATAGACGCCGATGACGCGGCGCAGCCGTTATCAGCCAAGAAATTTATCGGTAGTTGTGATAATGTTCTCCGGCGACTGTGATGTGCGCGTAATTGCACTCGCTGGCGAAATCTCCGTTTCGGAGGCTCTACGGTGTTTCCACGAGGATCGATTATTTCAAAGTGCATTGGAATTTTTGGAGTATTAATTGTTCGGAACATCGCTTCAGATTCTGTGTAATTATTGCAACAATGTTTCGTGAATCGATATAACCCAGTGCTGATGTCTGAAGAGTTACCAGACTGCGGATGTTTATGCAAGTTATGCGATTTTTAAGAGCGTCCGAATATTAGTTAAAGTCACTGTATGAAGAAATGAAGTTAATATTCTCAGTTAATCTTCTATATAAAATACCGATTAAATGAAGTTAATATTCTGAGTTAATCTTCTATAAACAATACCAAAATTAAATGAAGTTAATATTCTAAGTTAATCTTCTATATCCAATACCGTGGACTGTAGAAAATGGAGGAAAATACAGTAGCTGTACTTCGCCTTGCGAGGACATGGAAAATGTCGCATTATTCACGTTTATTCAATGTTCGTGACGACTGTGCTAAATTGGACAGCAAAGACGGACTCAAATGAAAGTTTACACTAGATTGTTACTATTTCTCACAAACCCTGCTTGCTAATCGAAGACACTCGTTTAGAAACACGGAGCACATCCACTGTACACGCGATAGCAACTGTGTTCGCGTCGCAATGGCATGATCGAGCGTCCGAAGGTTTGAGCAGGTCAGTAAACGTGGAAGAAAGTGTTTGCGAGGGCGTGAATGCGAGCGAGCGACACGGATGAACCTGCGAGAGTAGCCGAGAGAATAAGAAACGCTCGGAGAGCCTCAATTTCGCCGGGAATTACGAGCAGCAGGAATCACGGCGATAAATTGTCTGCCGTGGATGTAGCCAGGGTGTCCGGAGCGTTTTCTATTATTCCCTTAAAAATTGTCTTGGGAGGTATTACGCAGTTCGAGCCAGCTAGGACTCGGAGACGAAACTAGCGAAATTCTCGACGGTCGATGACTCCCACCGGGCCGCTCGGGGCACTCATATTTGTCGGTGATTCGATCGGATTCTCCTCTCTCTTCTCTCTGCCATGCTTGCTTGCCTTTGCCCCGGCTGGTGCCTCCTCCTAGCCCCCTCCTCGCCCCTGTTCCTCTGTTTGCTACAATTGTGTTCGCCAGCCGGCCGGAATTTCGCGTACACAGCACCGTCACCGGAAAAGAATAGACGGAGCCGGGGGAAAACGAGACACGGGGGATGGCGGAGACTGTTTTAAATAGCGACGGGCAAATTAAGCTGGAAAGATTTCGCGTTACCGAGTGATTCCCTGCTCTCGTACCTCCCCCGGTTCGTTTCGTCTATTTTTCTTTTTTTTTTTCTTCTTCTTTTTATACTGAACATCGAGGGTGCACGTATGACAGGCTGGCTGGCTTTTATCTGGATTTTCCTGTCAACCCCGAATCAAATTTATTCGATACTTTTCGTTTATTAACAAAGCGGAGAATTCGAATTAATTGCTTTTCTAGGGCTCTTTTCACTTGCACAATGTTTCCACGCGTATTCTGCTTTTAAAGAGTAAGTTCGTTTTGAGATTTGATGAAGACACATTTTAATTTAACACTGAACGTACCACCACCGGTCAAATGACCAGTTCTAAATCTTTTATTTGACAATTTTTGAAATTATAAAGATGCTTTAGATAAATTAAATCTTGTCATGAAGACAAATTGTAATTTAACACTAAACGTACCACCACCGGTCAAATGACCAGTTCTAAATTTTTCTTTTGACAATTTTTGAAATTATAAAGATGCTTTAGATAAATTAAATCTTGTCATGAAGACAAATTGTAATTTAACGCTAAACGTACCACCACCGGTCAAATGACCAGTTCTAAATTTTTTACTTGACAATTTTTGAAATTATAAAGATGCTTTAGATAAATTAAATCTTGTCATGAAGACAAATTGTAATTTAACACTAAACGTTCCACCACCGGTCAAATGACCAGTTCTAAATTTTTTGTTTGACAATTTTTGAAATTATAAAGATGCTTTAGATAAATTAAATCTTGTCATGAAGACAAATTGTAATTTAACACTAAACGTACCACCACCGGTCAAATGACCAGTTCTAAATTTTTCTTTTGACAATTTTTGAAATTATAAAGATGCTTTAGATAAATTAAATCTTGTCATGAAGACAAATTGTAATTTAACACTAAACGTACCACCACCGGTCAAATGACCAGTTCTAAATCTTTTATTTGACAATTTTTGAAATTATAAAGATGCTTTAGATAAATTAAATCTTGTCATGAAGATAAATTGTAGCTTAACGCTAAACGTACACCACCACCGGTCAAATGAACAGTTCTAAATTTTTTACTTGACAATTTTTGAAATTATAAAGATGCTTTAGATAAATTAAATCTTGTCATGAAGATAAATTGTAGCTTAACGCTAAACGTACCACCACCGGTCAAATGAACAGTTCTAAATTTTTTACTTGACAATTTTTGAAATTATAAAGATGCTTTAGATAAATTAAGTCTTGTCATTTTTATAAAGCAACATGTACCTGTTACATTTATAGCTCGGTACTCTTTTAGTGTTAATTGTCAGACATGTTTAGAGCAGGATCGAAACGGACCCAGCCGCCGTTGTCAGACGGTTATAAACAGGTCGAGTACATTTAGCTGGTGTTGTACGTTATAGGTGTTGCTGTCCCGGCGGAATGTGAACATCTTGAAGCGTTCAAACTTTTCCACAAACTCGCAAGCTTCCCCGAGTTCGATGGTCGTTCGAACCTGTTCAAACTTTTCGGAACGCGTACAGTTACATTTTACAACAGCCCCACCGCTGAAACTTGCTTCCTCGATTATGTACTATATCACATTATGATTGCGAATGCTATCCAAATAACGCCTGGTACGAAAACTTTTTCTTGAAATAAGGACTCGGTTAACTGTCGTTCGCTGTACATAAAAATACGAAACTTTATAATGGTTTGAAAACGCTCTGTATAATCACTGATGATGCTTTTCATGATGCTACGAAATTTTAGGACTCCGGAAAAGAGCTTAGCTGTTCTCGAGTGTAGATGGCAATGCTTGAGTCTGCTCAGACAGTTGCGAATAAATTTTTTAACCCTCAATTTTTTAATGGCACACTGCGAATTTTGATGCTAGGTAAAGTAATCGATAATTGAATGGAATTGTGTTCCTTCTTCCAATGAATTCTTTTAATTCTCTCCACAATTTCGAATTTCACCTCGTCAGTTTTACCATGAATGCATCAAATCTGCAGTTTATAATTTTTCTATGGTACACTGCGAATTTTTACGCAAAGTAAAGATTGTCTGCATTAATCGCAGACAGAAATTAAATAAACTTGTGTTCCTGCATCCAATGAATTCTTCTAATTGTCTTTACAATTTCGAATTTCACCTCGTCAGCTTTACCATAAATACGAGGGTCATTCAATAAGTAAAGAGACAAATTCTATAATTTTAAAACTATTCAATGAATGTGTACAATCTTTTCAGGGGTGTTAGTTGGTAACCTTGGGATATGCTCTGATCAGCTGTTTCATCATTTTATGTCAACATAACCTCAAAATTTTCAATTCACCATGGCAAGTCCACTAGAAGATTGCACCTTAGAAGAGCAGCGCTCAGTCATTAGATTTTTAGTCGCAGAAGGTGTAAAACCAAGTGAAATTTTTTCTAGAATGTTAATACGGTACGGTAAAAGTTGTATGAACCGTGCGAATTTTTACAAGTGGGTTGATCGGTTTAAAAGTGGCCGAACAAGTGAAGGTGATGAACCCCGATGTGGACGTCCACATAAGGAAGCGATGCAAAAGTGGCTTCGGGGTAAATCGAAAGAATTCTTCGCCAAGGGAATTAGGAAGCTGCAAGAAAGATAGGACAAGTGCATAACTGTGGGGGGTGATTATGTTGAAAAATAGCCTTAATTTTGAAAGATTGAAATAAACCGTTTTTGAGCTATAGCCATTTGTCTCTTTACTTATTGAATGACCCTCGTACATCAAATCTGCAGTCAACACGGGTATGTCTCCTGACGTACACGATACATGTCGCTGAGAAGACCCGTGTCGTTGACATATATCGAGAATTCGTTGTACATGGCAGACCAATACTTTCGATGTAACGCTTACCGGTTCGAAATGAATTCGTTGCGCGATTGCAGTGTAAATTGCAGAGAAACACGACAAAGACGTCGCCGCGTAATTGCGAAAGGGTAGAGAGCACACGGGGTGGGACGTCGAGCGAGCCTCTAATTCTCGAGCGGTGAATTAGAAGGTCAGAACAGGGAACACGATTCCGCCGATTATTCCGCGTTTTCCGTAAAGAATGGAGGACAGGGAGAGAGCCGGGGCGTGTAGCATCTGGGCGCGAGGTCGGTGATGCATAAAGTAAAACAACGCGCTTGCAACGCAACGGGGCAAAACTCGCGGCGGTGTTAAGTGGGCGAGGCATTGTTCCGCGCGGCCTTGAATCTAATTATTCCGGTGGAAACGGTTCTCGCGATATCTGCTGTTGCTCTCGCGTCGCGTCGTCTCTGCGCGTCTGCGTGGGAGTACGCAGGAAATTGAACGAACGTGTACACAAAAGAGACTTTCGGATCGAGCCAACTGCGGAACAATGTCCGACGTATTATCGTCCGGCTAACCCTCTCCCCCCTTCCTTGTTAACGCCGTCACGACCGCTGACGCCACCTCGGCGTCATGAGAATTTCAGGGTTACCCCCTCCGGTCCCGGCCTCCATTGTTTGACGTCACAGTTCTTCCGACGTAGATACGCGCCGCTCTCGATCCCTGGAAACTATTGCAGCTGATACCGTTAAATAAATTAACCGTTTCTCAAAGTATTGGGTTGGCAACTAAGTAATTGCCGATTTCAGTTATAGATGAAACTATAACATGACTCAGTTTTTGGCCGAAAAGGATCAGACTTTCTACGAGCGTGGAATTTTCAAGTTGTCAGAAAGATGGCAAAAGGTCATCGAACAAAATGGAAAATACATCATAGATTAAAGTTCATCCCAAGTAAAACAAAAAACTCTTTTACTTCATTGAACAAATCGGCAATTACTTAGTTGCCAACCCAATATTAGATAAAACTGTCCTTAAACAGTCCAGGTAAAATCTAACATAGAAATGGAAATCGACTTTATGTTATTTAAATGATTAAATGATTCGTCCTGGAAGGATTAAAGTATAGCAGCGAGTTTTATCCAGTTTGTCAATGCGATCAAAATTCTGTTAAATAAATTAACCGTTTCTCAAAGTATTAGATAAAACTGTCCTCAAAGAGTCCAGGTAAAATCTAACATAGAAATGGAAATCGATTTTATGTTATTTAAATGATTAAATGATTCGTCCTGGAAGGATTAAAGTGTAGCAGCGAGTTTTATCCAGTTTGCGAATGCGATCAAAATTCTTCCTTCGAACGATAGAAAATTCAGTCGGTCTCTCATGAATCTTTTTTCCCCGGACAGTTCCGTGAAAGCTTTTTCCCAAATGGAATTTGTCTCTGGTTTATTTTCAAACTCCTTTCAAACTTTAGTTCGCAAAGTGGGATTTTTATCTATTCTAATTCTTAGACAATCATGCTAGACTGCCCATTTCTTTCTAATCTATTCCATGATGTTATGAACGTTTTCGAATAGAGTACATAACACTCGTATTGTATTAGTAGACTGCGGATTTTATGCATCTACGACAAAAACACGAGCGGGTGTAATTTAAAACATTGAGAACATTAGAAAAATTTTAAAATACAGTTATGTTATTCCGAATCTATTATTAGGGAAGAAAATAAATTTCTATTTCGTTCCGATTTGCTGCAATTTAGGTAGAAAATGTTTATTTTGCGATCCGCTGTCTATTTATTAGTATTAGGTTGTAACATATGAAACGTCCGATTTTTAAGATTAACTTTAAATGAACACAACGGACATTTCATATGGTACAATCTAATACATATGGACATAATAGATCTCATCTGTGAACATTAAAACAAAACTGCTTCTAGTGAACCTAATATTTTGGTACGTTAGAACAAAGCCTCGAAGCCTTAGCTACAGAATCGAAACAATTAAGATCGCCGAAACTTTCGGCACGATAAATAAAAATATATTACTCGCTTAGAAAGTTGCAGAGAATCTGGGATGCCTCGTCTTAGCGGATGGTGGTTAAATCTGCGATAGTTACCGTCCCACTTTTTGCCCGTGCTTTTTATAAGCTCGTTTAAAAACTTTGCCCAGACCACGAATAACTTTTCTCATAACTCCCGCCACGTTTTCGCAACTTTCGATGTTGACGCCTTCAAGACGAACGACTCGGCGTCGCGTGAACGCGAGTACTTTTGTTACACAGATATAAATTTCTATTAAAATAATAAAGAATCTCAGGCGGACCAGAAATATTTCGAGATTTTCGACAAGTCAGGTGGTGTTCGGTACCGGACTCAAGTTTTCATTACAGCTGTTCTCGTTAACGCTTTAACGACGCAATGATAACTATTTCACTGCCTCCGATGATCTGATTGCGAGTTTATCGCCGAGAAGAAGTTTCCGATACACAGTCTTAACAGCGAGTCGTAAGAAGCGGGCCCGATGCTGACGACGTTCGTCGTTTCCAGTAAGATTTACACGGTGTTTCACGATCCACATTTTACGACAGCCGGCCGCAGTAAACGACCTCGAAGGCCGCCGCTGCTACAATGAGATTCCCCCCTTTTCAGAAACGGGACATTTATCAAGGAAGCTTCGAGAATCGCTCCCGCCGGAGACCTCATTATTTATCGCGAATTTCGTCCGCGAATGAATAAAATGAATAAAATGAATGGAACGGCTCCTCCCGCATTAATTTCGCGAGCCCTCGAACGCCCGGTGCGAAAGTTACACCGACGATCTATTTGTTGCTATTGTTCCCGGCGCTTCTAACAACACTCTAGCTCGGCCCGAATCCTCTCGCAATATTCTCGACACCTTCACAATCGGAACCAAGCTGCTCAACGCTAAAGCTACCGAGCAATAAAATTGCCTCGTATGCATTGTCCTATACTATTAACAAGATTTGATTTATTTGGATTTTGTGCGATTTTTGTTAAAATAAACTGACTCCTTGGATAAAGGAGTTGAATTGCAATAATTGTGAAATATAAAATCTGAAACCGGTCATCTGATCGGCTGTGGTCGCACTTCTTGGAGATTTTATAACATTTTTTCTCCATTTTTCCAATTTCCAATATGCTTCGATAAATGGGAATTTAACACGTTGACTGCCATGATCCAGGTTTTAAAATGAATCCACTGTCCAGGTTTTAAAATGAATTTTTACATTAACCCTTTGCACTCCGATGTCCCGTCTCAGGGGACATTATGAACCTAGAATCGATGGCTCGGAGTGCAAAGGGTTAATATATTCATTGTACCAAATTCGATTAGAATCCGTAAAATTCAAGAAAGTTGGAGGACTACTCATACATTTAATTTTTTCCAATTTTTATTTTATTAGATAACTTACTTTGATTTCATGGAATTTTTGAGGTTTCTATTTTGGCAGTCAAAGTGTTAATTAGTATCGGACTCATGTATTCCTCGTTTTATCTAACATTCAAGAAAATTAATTTTATACTTCATTTTATTTATCACTTTTCTGTGACGATATCCTTTTTCCCATTTTGTAAGGTTGCGTTTTGATAGAGTTTCGCAAGCATGAATGCTTAGACTAAGAAAGGAAAATTGTGTAAAATTGTTTCGAGTGTGAAACGAGGATTAGACAAGCGAGTTTAGGGTTACGAATTTCGGAGTCCATTTTGCGGTCGGGGAAGAGAGAGAGAGAGAGAGTGGAGGAGGATTAGATTAGAGGGATTATTGTTTTTGGCGCGGCGGGTTTCGAATTTTGCGAAATCTGTAAGCGCCGCGCCGGCCCGTAATTCTTCCCGCGATTACGTTTATTTGTCCGCTCGTAATAACCGTAAATTTTCCCTCATTCTTGGAAGAAGCCGGCCGGGATCTCCATAACGGGGACCCGGGGTTTGCGCAGTCAGCAACGAACGCCGCTCGTGCGAATCGAGCATGCGAAATGCAAGCTCTTAAGTAATAGTACGTCAGCCGGCAGAATTTATTATCGACTTACCGACGACGAGAAAGTCGCAATACTTTTACCGCTACGTCCCGCCTGTGGCCTTCAAATTCTGCGGATTCACGTTCGCATCCGACAGCAAATTTTGAAATATTCCCCGCGACTCGAACAAAGGCTCGACTAACTGGAGAACTTTATATTGCGATGAACGCGGCGTTATTAATTCGCTCCTTTGAATAATAAATCGGAGTGGCCGTCTGCATGCAGAATAAAAACTTTCTCCATTGATTTGTAGAAATTGAACTTGGACCACTTCGGAATAACATTCTTTTAACACTTTGACTTCCAAACTAGAAACCTCAAAAATTCCATAAAATAAAAGTAAGTTGTTTAACACTAGAACTACCAAGCAGTAAATACAGCTGGCATACATTGCCTTATAACAACAACAAAACTGCAGTTGTTTAGATTTCATACCAGTTTGGTTTAAATATCTACTGTGACAGAGAAGTTCATAAAAAAATTTTCTCATGAAAACATATATATTTACAATTTCCTTATTTCTAAAAGAAAAAATTAGGCGCAAGTCATTTTGCCCATCCGGTAGTTCTAGTGTTAATGAAATAAAAATTGAAAAGAATTGAATGTATGATATTAAATTAGTTCTCCAACTACCTTTACAGATCCTAATGAAATTTGATAAAATGAATACATTTTAACGTAAAAATTCGTGTACGAGTACGTTTACATTCTTTCTTGTAGATACGTAAAATCCAGTAACTTATTTTTAGAACAGTAGAGAATACTCGAGCAAGAGTATAAACTCGTCCGTGGCAGTTATGTAAAATTAGATTGACCTTTAATGAAGGGGATGAATAATCTTGGCTGGAACGGTCGATTAAAATGTGATTGAAATTTAATATGTAGAGCATGTAATGTTGTAACATTTGTGGGAAAGCAAGCGCAGTCTGCAGCTTATGGAAATTTCATGCAGCCGCAACAGCAGCATCACCAGTGAAAAACGCGCTGCGGCAAAAATCTTCAAGAGAGTTTAACACATTTTTCTTCGTTGCTTTTGTGCTCACCGAATCCGCGATGCAGTGAATGAATTTCAGTTTAACATCAGCCGTTGTAAATACGTCTTTAGAAACGCAGAATTTGCATGAAGATCCGTGGACGGATTATTATTATGCGCCTTATGGTTCCCGAGTAGCCAGCGACCATAAACGGGTCTTTTACAACGGTGGCCTACTTTCACCGTTGGTAGTCTTTTTAATTCCGTATGGAAGTTTCATCGTTGATCCGAATACACTAATTTGGTTGTTCTAGATTGCAAGGTGTCACGAGAATGCATGAATTATAACTAGATTTTTATGCATTTATAACAAAATTGAGTAGACAAAATTTGAAATTGTAGGAAAATTTAAAAAATTTCAAACGTCAATATACTGTGTTTCTCATCTATTAAAATTAGCACGTAAAGAAATAACATTTGTAACATCTTGTAATCGATGCAGACAATTTTTATTTTGCATAACGATCTAATTATAACGTTTCCCGGGGCGAAAATTGTATTACTGTTCGTATTTAATTATTCTGAATTATTCTATATTTAATTTCTACAAAACTTCTAGAAAGGAAATAAAAATCATATTAAACTATAATGTTATCCGTGGCAGGAATTAATTTAGAAAAAATATACAACACCTCGGGGACTGATATTTCGTGTTTGTACGTAGTACAGTAACGACCGCTGACGCCACGTTAGCGTCATATGAATTTCAGCGCTGACTGGCCGCTGACGCCACGATGTCGTCAATGGTTTTATCGCCACGTTCGTATACGTATACATTTATTTATCCATTTGCCCGTCTGTTTATTTATTTGGCATTTCCAGCTTGTCGCATTTGCATATTCATAGCTGTCAAATTTTCCGCGTGCACAGCGGACTCACATTTTCCGAATCTTTAACGGAAGTTCACCCTCATGAAAATGATCACGTTTTCTGTACTTAATTCTTCCCTCGACGATGTTATGGCTATGCAATAAATAATAATATTCTCGCGAGATTCAGACCATACTATTTTCCAAGAAGAAAATACAAATTATCGAGCAACCAAAATTAATATCGCCGATGTTATGGCTTCTATATACATGGAATAAATAAATCTCGTCGGAAATACATAAAATTCTCGCGAGATTCCGACCATACTATTTTCTAAGAAGGAAATACAAATTATCGAGCAACCAAAATTAATATCGCCGATGTTATGGCTTCTATATACATACATGGAATAAATAAATCTCGTGGGAAATACACAAAATTCTCGCGAGATTCATACCGTACTATTTTGCAAGAAGCAAAGGAACGATATTTGCGGGGAAATGAGCGAATCCGAAGCAGAAAACGCGAAACGAATGCGTGACGGTAAAGCATGGGCGCGAAAGAAAAGGCATGCAGAACCCCGAAAACCCATTTTCCCGGGTTCGCCTAAGTCCCCGGCGCGGCGGACCGCGTCGTCGCGTCGCACTAAGTAACCCTTAGGAAAGATTTGCTCGGCGCGGCGAGCAACTTTAAAACCAAGAAGTTACCGTAGTTAGGAGTTTTCATTACGATATCATCCGCGTGCGGTCGGAAGCGCGACGTAATTTTCCCTCGCCGGCGACCGTTTCTATTCAGCCCGGGTGTCCAAGTTTTGCGGGCGGCAATGTTCCCGCGTTCCGCTTTAATTCCATTTGCCCGAACCCCTTCCGTCCCCATCGCCGGAACCCATCCACCCCCGCGTTTTCACGCGACGCGACGCGACGCGACGCCTGGAGAGGCGTCCGTGCACAGAAAATTTGCCAGTTTGACAAACCCGCTTGTACGGCCACCTGTGCGTTCAAACTTCATTCGCCCGGTTACGCGACCCGTCCATTTTCCTCCCCAAGACGCTTTCTAGCGATGAAACGACATAACGATCATCGTCGAGGGCCGACAACATTACCGCTCCGACGTCGAAACGATCCACGGAGTGCTCTTATCGCTCGGACAACAGAGATCATGCTCCGATTATCGGAAATCGCGAGCACTCCTCCGAGCACGCTGCCTCGGAAATAATAGTACTCGTTTAATACTTGTCCCTCCCCCCATTCTTCCATCCTCATCTACCCTTTACAATTAGATTAACCGGGTGCCACCTAAATTATTATCTTCAACGTGTAACCGGAACAAAGTTCGGGAAACAATCGTTACGAAGCCTTTCGAACTACACAAACAATTGTTTCAACCCTTAACACGTTGATTGCCATGTCACCCATACGTGGATGACGGAATTATTTGTCCAAATTTTGAAATGAATTTTTACGCTAATATATTAATTGTATCAAATTTTTTAAGGATCTGTAAAATGCCAGAAAGTTCAATTTTTATTTCATTAAATAACACATTAATTTTTGAAGTTTCTAGTTTGGCAGTCAAAGTGTTAAGAGAATATGAAAAATATATATAAAATGAAGTATAAATATTTTCCTTTCTCTGCTTGATGTAAAAACGTTGAGTCCACAGTTTCTCTTCGGATGAAAAATAGCTGAGACTTAATACCTCCATCGTGCCATTAAAATGATGAAAAGAATTTGTTTTTATTTTTGGGACAGATATTTTTTTAAAGAAGCTGGAATTCGAAAGCGATTTTGTACGAGTTCATGCATTGTTTTATCAGCGGAAAGCATGGAAACATATGTTGCGGACATCAAAGTGATTGTTTGAATCGTTTCGTGCGATATCGTTCGCGTTGTTGTTTTAGACGATTCCCCGTTTTCATTCTGCAGCGTCATTAAATATCATTCAGTGACTCCGCAGGAAGACTGCTGCAACAGGAATGCAATTACTGGACTGCGGAACTTTATGCAAATCCACGTTCGTAAGGACTAACTGATGGGGCCGGAAATTAGATAACCGCTGACTGCCTTCTATAAAAATTTCTGCTGGATAAAGAGTATTATTAATTTCACCGGTTGTTTAAACTTTTATCGAGATCTCTTCGGTAAGAAATCGTCCATAATCTAGCAATTAACCCTTAACGGTTTGGAAGTATTTAAAGTTTACTTTCCATCAGGTCCAAACTGTTTTTCATACCAAGAGAAACTGTGGACTCGACATTTTTATATGAAGTATAGAAAGGAAAATATTTATATTTTAGTAAAAATTTATTCGTACACAGCCTCATGAAAGTATTCGAACGTCCTTTAACACTAGAACTACCGCACGAGTCAAAATGACTTGCTCCTAATATTTTCTTTTAGAAATATCGAATTTATAAATATGTTTCCATGAGAAAATTTTTCAATAAACTTCTCTATCGAAGTAGATATTTAAACAGAACTGGTACGAAATCTAAACAAATGCAATTTTGTTGTTATTATAAGGCAATATATGCCAGTTGCATTTAGTGCATGGTTGTTCTAGTGTTAAAACAGAATACTTAGAAAACAGTACTTTTTTAGAAGTGCCTCCAACAACCAAGTACATTCCAAATTTCTGGAAGGACGGGCCATTTTTCAATTCCAGATCTAAACACTGTCTCTTTATCTCTCTCGGAGTTGCCCGGCACGAAAACATCGGGAAAACAGAACGAGAAGAAGCTTCTCGGTCCTGTTTTTCGTTTCGATCGAATCAATTTAAACGTCCCGGGTCTCGCGCGCAATATCCTCGAAAAAAAAAAAACGGAAAAACAACTGCTCCTCGACCCGTGAGTCTGTTAGCTGTATAAGCGGATCGAACGAACATTAACGAGCTTCTGTTTACCCACCCTCTTCCCTCTACTTATTCATTTTCTCTGCTCCCCCGGCGGGCCGCGACTCCGTCGAACGACAAACTGATAGAAAAATTGTTCGAGGCACTCGGGGAGAAGCGAACGAACTTTGCCACGATCTAAACGGTGGTAAACGGATCTTTGATGGCAGAGTGCTCTCCGCTGATGTTTTAGGGGAGAGCTTTGCCTTTTCTTCGAAGGGGCCGTGTTTACTTATTCGTGTCCCTTTGTATTTGCGAATGCTCGCGATGCAAAAATGTCCTCGCGCGACGTCTACGCTAATGGCCTCTGATCCGATCAAGTATACATTAATACTGCGCGCGGCTAATCTGTCGAATCTCGACTTTGAGAATGCGTGCTCTGAGGAAACATCCGAGGCGAATTGTTCAACTTCTCTTTGAGTTGAATTCTTAAGAACTGTGAGCCTTCTCAAAAATATAACGTCACTTCTGACGACATGCTTTTAAATGCAATTAAATCTTAAATGTTAATCCATGACAGTTTTCTAATAACATTTTTCAAAATTAACACACTGTCTAGTCAAACGCTTAACTGGTTAAAAACGATTGACAATTCCGCCGAATATTAACACGCATATTATTCGCATTTTTGCGAATTTGTCATCAATTTTCCGTCCATTAAGTCGCAAGTCAAACATATTTTGCGTTCTTATAATTATTATATAAGACACTTCGTGAGGCTTACGTCACGTTACTATGCATTTGCTAGGTTGCAAAGTGTGAGGAAATGTTTCTTTAGTGTAAATAAATGTTGCCTTTATTTTTTATAATTATTCTCCTATCGCTCGCTTTAATATTGTATTATTAACACTAGATCTACCAAGCACTAAATGCAACTGGCATACATTGCCTTCTAATAACAACAAAATGAGATTCGTTTAGATTTCGCATCAATTTTGTTTAAATATCCACTTTGATAGAGAAGTTTATTAAAAAATTTTCTCATGGAAACATATTTTTAATTTCAATATCTCTGAAGGAAAAAATTAGGAGGAAGTCATTTTGACCCATCCGGTAGTTCTAGTGTTAATCTATTAGAAATCAAATTAACTAGATCACAGGGGAAAGCTTCGTTATCCAGCAACTAGTAATTGTTACTAATAACGCTTTCGACAATTTTTCATCGTGACTGTTGCATTCCGGTGTTCAAACGGCGTTCCTAATTATTTTCGTCGAACCGGAAAACGATTCCGCGAAACATGTAGCGCAATCGATTTCGCCGTGCGTTAACAGCATAGAACAAACTCGGTTGGACCTTATCTTCCCCATGGATCCGATTTAAACCCGGAATCTCCGAGTTTATGCTACCTGCGAGAGCCTCGGAGCTCGCATTTTTACGATTCCGACCGAAAATCGATTCGACACCGAGAACCAGTCTTTTCTCAATTTCTATCGCCCCTGTGATTTAAGTGAGTCCCGTAGGTGATCTGGCCCGGTTGCGGGAGCAGACAGCAGTTCCGCCATAATTGATTCATCGTGATTCGGACTCGGTCGTCGAATATAAATCCGATCGGTTCTATGCAGTCAGCAATAATTGAAAATATTTCACTGCCACAGAATAAAGTACGAACTTAACCCTTGAGCGGTATCGCGTTTATTCAGACTACGAAGTATCATACTACGAAGTCATTCTTAAATTCCGTAGAAATTTTCTGGAACACCTTTAGATACATACACACAGGCTCACGAAAATATTCGAACGCTCTTTATACTATAACTTTTTTTAAATTGGATCAAACAACCTGACATTTTTTGAGCAATTTTTTTATTCGAGCCTATAATGAAAATTTAAAATATGCGTGTTGTAGATCTATGTTCATTACACACATGCTGAAATCGATTAATATCCACACGAGCTACGAGTAGTTAAAAGTGGCGAAAATCGTACAAATTCTATTTTATCTTTAGACGCGTGTCGTTTTAATCTGCATCAACCGATTTCGATGAAATTTTCAGTATGTGTATAACCAACGTGGATCTACAAAACGCATATTTTAAATTTTCATTACAGGCTCAAATAAAAAAGTTTTGGAAAGTGGCTTTTTTACTTGCTCTTCTAATTCCTAGCAATTGCAATTTTTTCAAATTCTTTTCAGCACGTCAATCGGTAGACCAATTCTTCTAATAGCTAAAAAAATGTCAGGTCTTTTGGTCCAAGTTATACCGTTTTAACCAGTTAACTGTGGCGATCTCTTTGCAAAGCGCCCACCAGTGTGTGTCGCGATAATCAAGCGATGACGGGTATATTCTTCATAATTATAGTTATAAATCCAACTCAAATTATTTATAATTTTCATTTGTTTGTTTCATTTCGTCTTGACCTCTAAACATTTTAAACATATTAAAATTCTAGGAATATAATTTAGTTTTCACCAGAATTAAAATTTTACGCATGACGAGTATACTCGTCAATACACAAAATCGTGCCACTTCTCCATGACGAGTATACTCGTCAATCACAGTTAACTGGTTAAAGGACGTTCGAATACTTTCGCGAGCCTGTGTAATATAAATGAAGAATCTTGAGGGACCCCAGGATGCCATTTCAGGGTTGAAGTAATGAAGGAAATGTTCTGCGGAGACCTACTCGAGCAGTTATTTACTTAAAAATATGAGATACGTTTATTTTTAGAAGTAATCCTCTAAGCAGAGTCCAGCAGAAAGACGCCAACGTTCGCGAAAGTATTGCACGGAGCGCCACCCGCGCGCGAAGACCGCTCGAGATGAACGCGCCATTGGATTACCGAGAGTACATAGAATGCGTCACAAAGAAATATTACCTGCTAGCTTCGTTGTTATTGTTATCTCGGTTGCGCATCGCGGAACGGAAGTCGCAATCGCCCGGCGAACGTTTCCCGGGTAAGCGAGTTCCTCGGGAAGTATGCTGAAGTACGCTCGAAGCTTATGAACGCGGCCGTATTTCGCTTTCGCATAATACACCTCGAAACGATATCGGGCTCTGGGAAAAAGAGAGAGAGAGAGGACGCTGGGTAAATAACGCTAGGAAATCTACGCTTTAACTTCGCCGATCCCGATGAAAGAGGCTTTCAGAGGGGAAAGATGGTCCGATCCATCTCGAGCGGAGCCTGGCCCCGGGACAGAACTTTCTCGGCGACCTCAATATTCATCCCCGTAATTGCCGTTATTGCGGCCATTAATAATGCCTTTATTGTCGTCGCTTTTTATTCGACGATCGCGGGCAAACTGCGAGCAAAGAGGATCGAGCTCTCTTCTGCCCGCTCGTGTAACCCGAAAATAGTAAAAACCGCGAACGAAATTCGTGTCACTTTAAATCGTACGTCGTTCATTACGATTTTAGCTGATTGTGATATCATTCTTTTAGCCGGCTGAGAAACTACCCTTACCTTCCTCGAGCTTTTTTCATATTTTTGCGGCATAAACGTCTCTACGCGAAACGCTGAAACGGATTCACATATTTTAACGCACATCCCCCGGGCGACTTCTTCATCTCGCGCGTAAAAGTGATTCGAACGAAAAGATTTATGTGTGTGCTGTTTTTAAAGGAATTGGGTTTCCGTGTTTCGCTTGAAATACTTCCAATTTATACCTGCGATATTAACTGCTTTATCTTCACGGTTTGCTTGAGCTCTCCGTTAGAAATGTTAACAAATTGCCTAACTCTGTACAGATTTATGACAAAAATAGGCAAATACGAGACAGTAGAAATATTTAAAGAATTTCAAAATACCAAGGCTTCAGATTAACACTTTGACTGCCAAACTAGAGACCTCAAACATTCCACAAAAACAAAGCAAGTTATTTAGTGAAATAAAGATTGAAAAAAATTAAGCGTATGATATTGAGTGGTCCTCCAATTGTCTTGCATTTTACAGACCCTAATTGAATTTGGTACAATTAATGTATCAACGTAAAAATTCCGTAAAAAATAATTACGCACCCACATATGGGTGACATAGCAGTCAACGTGTTAATCTAGGGGAAGTGTGATTCTAGAATTAAATTCTCGAGAAAAAAGCCGGTCGGTAAGCAGGTCGTTTGGTTCAATTTAAAAGAATTATACTGTTTTAAAGGTGAGCCTGTGTACTAGTGTTTTACTTTTATTAACACTAAAACTACCAAGCTAGTGAAAATGACTGGCTCCTAATTTTTTCTTTCACAGTTACTGATATTGTCAAAATGTTTCCATCAGAAATTTTTTAACGAATTTCCTTATTGAGGCACATGTTAGGATAAAAATGATATGAGGTTAGAATAGATGTGGTCTTATTATTACAAAACAAAATACATCAGTTGTATTTATTATTCGGTAGTTCTAGTGTTAAACACTGTGAAGCTTTGGTTGACAGGCTCCGGAAAATTTGAAGGATCAAAGTTGAGAATTTGGATTTAGTTTTTACTGTTTCGAGCAGCTAGCCGACCGTTCTCTTGCGGCAAAAAACCAACCCCTTCTCTCAGCACCCCCATCCCCATCTCGACGAGAGGAACCACCGATCCAGGAGAATTCCACGGCGAAAACAGCGCGACCCAGTCATCGGGCCCGGGGACAGATTTAATTATTCATCCGCGTCGGGCCGCTACTTACGAGCGCGTTCGCCTGCTCTCGCCGACAAGATTAATTGGCTCGTTTCGCGTTCCTCGCGGCGGAGATTAACGACGCTCGTAATGAGAGCCGCGGGATTATTTCGGAGAGCGCGTCGCGCCGCGTCGCGTCACTGACCTTCGCGTGCAGAATCGCTTCCAGGAACGGTTCCTGAATCGCTATGGGCGATGCTGGAATTGCTGTGTTGCTCAAACTCACTTTCCCCACTGTCTGCTTGTTTTTCAATTTTTTTTTTACACCACTGCAAAAGTTCATAGCTTCGGTCGTTTCGACGCCCTTAACGCGTTAACTGCCTCGTCGGTCACATACGCCTGACAGTGATTTTTGACTGGGTTTGGAAACTCATTTTTATTGTGACGTATGATGATGAACCGAAGTTTATTGGGATCTTTAGAATTCTGAAAGGTTAAGACAGCATCCCTTATAATACATTTTAAATTTCTAGTTTCGCTCTCATTAATTAAATTCCTCTGATTTTGTAAGAATCTCTGGGAATGATATTTTCCACTTAACGTGTTATATTTCTATGGTAATTCTAGTATTGACATTCAGCTACGCATCATTATATCAACTTTTTATTTGTGTAGCTTTTTCTTCTGTGGCAATTGTCATCTGTGACATTTTAAATTTCTAGTTTCGGTTCGATTAATTAAATTGCACTCGAAGTTATTTTAACTCGAAAACGAAACATTTCTTCCGATCTAAAATATTTTCCTTCTATATATTTGTTTTTCATGTTGTACCTGCGAAAATGGTGGAATTTACTCGTACAATACTGACATTTTTAGTAATTTATTAAATCCAAACATATTTCACAATGTAAAAAATATTTTGAATAGTGATATAGCAATTTTTAGTGGCGCCTTATAGTCGCCATTCGAGTGCTAAGGGTTAATTGAATTGCACTGATTTTGGGAGAATCTTTGGCGTTGATTTTTGGCACTTTTTTTATCCCGAAATGAATCATTAAATGAGTAAAATAACGGCGGTGTAGTTTTCTAGAAAGTACCAATTATTTTCCGGTAAACAAATATTGAAGTGATATCGAGGTTCTTAACTTTTTTGTTTAATGTATATTTTTACGGTGAGATCTCTTATATGGGAAGCGAGAGAAAAAACAATATCCTTCGATAGCAGAATTTTTTGCTCGTCTGTTTCAGAAAACTTGTTCGCATGGTGGAAGTTAGTCGAGTGAAAAAACAGATTTGAATAGCTGCTCGTTTACACGATCGACAGAGCCGTTCGCGATGCGGTAAAAAAGACTTGGTTTGCGCAGGACCGTTTATTCCGCAGGTTTTTATCAGCCGGGTTCGTTATAAATGTAGAAATATACAGAATAATATTTTTACTTTCGCCGGTTGTTTCTTCTGCCGCGGAATAAATGAATGAAAATGGACAATGCGGTAATGAAAAATGGAGATACCGTTACATTATGAACCACCTGTTAACCGAGCGATGACGAATTAGCTGGTTCTTTGAATTCGCCACACCCGATCTTCCTTCATTATTGTAATTTACCGGCTGCGCGTAAAAACGAAGACTCCGTGAATCAACATTTTCCACCTCGGGCGGGTAATTCAATTTCAACGAGAAGCACAATTTCGTTGTATTTGCGTGCGAAACGGAAAAATATACCGACGAGCAATATTTTCGTGTGTTTTTGTATATCGTTCTCGTCAGAGCTTCCGTTCTCTGACACCAGCAACGTCGAACGACCGTTACGCAAATTAGAAAGCCTCGAGACTGCTGAACGACGATTCAACGAGCTAATTAAGGAGATTATTGATCGGGGCCCTGAGGTAACAGGTTAATTTCGAGTTCTATCGAATTCGTCGCAGTGATAAATTAACGCGGGTCACTGCGAGTCGTTAGCCGTCGTTCATCTCTCCCGTAAACATCGTGAAATATGATTTATCTCGCGGAATTATTCTCGTTTGAACGAGACCGGAGGACGTTCGAGTACACGCGCACACACACACACACACACACTTGTTAACGGAGTCGCCGAAGCGGACTTTAATCATTTTTAATTTAATTTGTAGCGTAACAGGTTCATTGGAGATTATCTCGAGTCCGTCGTCGTGATAAATTGTTGCAGGCACGAGCTCACCGTAAATCGTTCCCATCGTATCCGGAACATTTTTCGCGCGGCCCTAATTGCTTTCGTTTTCTTCTCCCGTTCTTCCTTTTCCCGTTCTTTGCCGAAAAAAATGCATCGCGGGACACAGTGTCCTCTCGCAATCTTTCACACGCCTAATCATAAATCGTCTCGCGCGTTGTTTTCATCGCTATAAAACCACCACACCTCCCGTGTGTACCGTCGGCCGTTGAAACGATCAAAACAATCGAGTCAATCAAGCAGAGTCTGGACAGTTATACAGGGTGTTTGGTGGTACAAGCGAAAAGGGGGTAATTCTAAACGAAAGAATAAGTCGAAAATATAGAATAAAATTTTTTCATCCGAAGTTTCGTTATCGAGAAAATCGAGTTTGAAATGCAGCATGCTATTCCATAGGAATTCTCTGACGCGTCTGATCATGACCAACCGAATCTACTTCCTGCATATACCAAAGTAGACGAACCTGACAGATCTGCAAAGTCGATTTTCTCGAAAACAAAGCCTCAAACGAAAAATGTTTATTCTATATTTTCGACTTATTCTTTCATATAGAGTCACCCCCCTCCCTTTCACTAATACCACCAGTTACCAAACACCCTGTATAAACTGGTACATATTGTCCCGTCTCACAGTGGTCCCAAATCACCAAAACGTGGTCAAAACCTCACAACGTATTAACAAATTATTGTTTCTACTTGAAAATTGGTATTAGGCCCTTTTTCGGGTCGCTGATCACGAATCTGAACTTGAAATTAAAAAAAACAAAATGGCGGATCCAATATCGCGGACATATACATTAAAAAATTATTGGTTCTACTTGAAAATTGGTATTTAAAAAATTCGGATATATGATTCTTTATAAAAACTCTACATTCTATTAAATTTTGCAGAAAGACTTGGTACATATCTCTGACAGTTTGACAAGAGATGCAAGGAAAGCACATAAAATACCTACTCTGCGTTACAAAAAACAATGTTAGGACCAAAGGTGAAGCTAGGTGCAGCCAATTTTTTTTAGAATTGCAAGATAATACTATGTTGTAGAAGCTTCAACAAGTTTTGAGTCGGCGAGACTCTCAACATTTACTCTACATTTTAAAAATTTATGCCTCCACTTTCACTCTCTCCTTTGCATGCATAGATAACAGTTAACAATAAACATTCGGCACTAAAAATTATGCAACTTACCTCCACAAACAGCATTCATAATCCACAATTAACATCGATTCGCTTCAACACAATTAATACTGTACACTTATAATAACACTGTACATTTAAAATTCACTTACACTTCACAAGCTTAAAATTGCACGGTCTAATCAACTCGAATTTCGAACTGTGACTGTTGATCAGGTATGATTTTCCTTTTTACCCCCACTTAGAAACACTCTTAGAGTAACCAACCCCCCCATGCTTAAAACTTACCTACCTGAAAGTTCAATTTTTTTTTTAGGTTTTGATTACATTTTCGGGCTTTGGGACCATTGTGCGTCTCCGAGCGAAAGTTTTTTCTTTTATTTCTCTGTTTACACAATCAAACAGTCAACTCGAAACCTTTTGTTCGAACCAGCTGAAACACCTAAGCCGAACCAAATGGTGGACCTTGTAAACCAATAAAACAATAAAACGCCCCTTCTCTCCTTTCGCCCCTAGTGATGACTTCACGACACCAACAAACTGTGATTAGCGCTTTCCAAGGTCACGGAGAACGTATAAACATTTGCACCAGTATCGCTGGAAATTATTATAATTAGACTGCAGATTTTTATGCATTTATGGCTTCTGAAAATTTTCAAAAAATGCTACAATATAACGGAATTTCGTAGAATTTTTATTTATTTCAGATCCATAAAGGCTACTACCACTGAAAATAAAATTTTATTCAACCCCACTTTCTCAAAGTACCTCTAAGAAAATTGCAAAATGCATAAACATCCAATTATAATACGAAGAGGCCGGAACGGAAAGATTTGAGGTAGCAGGAGCGAATTCGATAAAATAAATAAACGAAAAATCTGTCCACGCTTTCAGCAACGCAACGATAGACTGAAAACGAATGCAATAATTATTGGGTTGGCAACTAAGTAATTGCCGATTTCAGTTATATTTGTCTCTCACTCCCATTTTTATGATATCCGTAAACGTTATGATCTTCTTCTTCTTATATATGTTAGCTGGCATCCTAACCTAGCTTTACAAGTTCATTGCGTAGATATTTTCTTAAAGTTTTTTTTTTTTACCTCAATATTAATATGGAGTGCAAAATCGAACATATTCGTCATATTTTGCTTTATTATTTCCGTAAAGGAAAGAACGCAGTGCAAGCTGCCAAAAAGTATTACCACTTATTTCGATCCCTGGACAACTTCCTTCGTGGTAAAACTTTCAATAATGATGACGATGTAAAATCTCACTTAACTCAGTTTTTGGCCGAAAAGCATCAGACTTTCTACGAGCGTGGAATTTTCAAGTTAGCAGAAAGATGGCAAAAGGTCATCGAACAAAATGGAAAATACATCATAGATTAAAGTTCATTCCAAGTAAAAAAAAAACTTTTATTTCACTGAACAAATCGGCAATTACTTAGTTGCCAACACAATATTTCGTCGGGGAACGTTGTATAAAAACGAGGTAAAATTCGCGTTCGAGACAATAGGCGTTAACCGAGCATGAAGACGTGAACAAACAACGACACTGTTCACGCGAACACGAGCAAGTATAACGGATCGGTAAGCGATGATTTTTTCGTCCGTCGAAATCAAAGAGCGCCGTTCCCGCAGAGTATCAAGGGATCGGCAACAAAAAAAAAAAAAAAGAAAAAATTCCTGAAGTGATTCGAAAGCGTTGTTCGACGTCGACGGAAGCGTCGAGCGGCGTATCGAATAACGTTCAAGCATTCAACAAGGCGCGATACGTACGGAGAGTAGGCGAAACGGATCCGAAAATGTTCCGGGCGTTCTCTCTCGCTAGCACCGCTTTTGTTCTGGATCCGGACGAAATGGCTTTACCGAGGGAAAGGGGTGGGGGAGAGAGAGAGAAAAAAAGTAGGAAGGAACCCAGCGTGAGAAACAAAAGAGGCAGCGGAGAAAGGAGGAGGGGGAGAGGGGGGTTGAAAAAAGAAGAGTCGCGAAAACGAAAACTCCGTCGGGGCTCGTACGTAATTAAAAGTCCCCCGCGAACGCGTCGAAAAAGCTTCGAGCGTGTTGCTGTTTGATTCCGGCCGCTCACAAAGCACTCGAAAATGCTCCTTATACGGTGGCACTGAGAGAGAGAGAGAGAGAGAGAGAGAGAGAGAGAGAGAGAGAGAGCCAGTTTGCGGGACAGAGAAACGCGGGAGGAGAAACGTGACCTCCATAAAAGGGAGTTTTATGCGAGCGGTTCGCATTTGTTCGGAGTTTAAAGCCGTTTCTGCAGGTGCTCCCATGCCGGTAAATTGCATGTAAACCCTTCCAGGCCAATTGCGCGACGATGGAAACGAGAATGCCGTCGCTGTCGAATGCCGTCACGGCTCTGCCTGATACATTCATTCCTTTTCGGCTGCCCCGTCGATCCACACGATTTTTATCGATCCCTACTCCTAGATGTGTTACGATCACACGCTCCGCACCCATTGAAAAATTATCGCCGACCCTCGATCGCCGAAATTTCTCACTTTCTCTCTCTTTCGGACCGAACGCGCAGTCCCACCGATTTTCTATTCGTATAAAAAAAAACTGTTATCTGTAGACTGCGGATTTTATCATTATCACATCATTTGGAAAACCAATTCTTCTAACTCCTCAAAAAAGTCAGGTCGTTTGATCCACTTTAAAAAAAAAAAAGTTATACTGATTTAAAGGGCGTTCGAATACTTTCGTGAGCCTGTGTATGTCAACAACACGAGTCTCGCAGGCGTCGCGTATCGTGTATGCGAGGTGACATACCCGAGTTATGTTTACACTCCTCGGCGTGCGAGGCCTTTAGAGTGGTGGGGATGCTTCCGCGATGTTTATCATCCTGGCCTTGGCATACAGAAATCACTATAGATAAAGTACAGAATAGAGCCGTTTAACACGGTAAAGTGCCAAATATCATTCCCAGAGGTTCTTACAAAATCAGAGTAATTTAATTAATGAAACCGAAACTATTCTAGTTAACTAATTTCTGGTTAGTTTCTAGTTAAATTTCTAGTATTGTAATGGATGCTGTCTTATCCTTTTGAATTCGAAAGACTCGAATAAAATTCAGTTTATCTCAATAATAAAAATGCATTTCTAAACCCAGTATATAATTTTACCTGCATAAACATAACATTCTTCGATATTATTGCCTTTTTTTATAAAACTTTTACTTAATTCCTCGTTATCCAGCGATCAACTGTTTTGACTCGCGTCATTTTTACATTAAACAGCCCAATTGTAAAGACATTCAACAAATTTGAGAACGTTGTTACATTGCATATGATTTATTAAAAGTTAGAAACATTTTCGTTGAACGTCTGCTTCTTACGATTAGCTTGGAACATTTTTATTTTGCAGAACGATTCCGAATCTAGTCATCTGTTCATTACAAAATCATGCTGCTTCAGCTTTTGCATTATTCATTGAAAATGTTTTTAGCTTGAAATTTACGGAGTTTATTTATACTGTCAAATTTATGCAGCACGTGCAACGTTCGTCACAGTATGATCAATAAAATGTCTCGTGTCCCGTTTATTTTCGATGAGCTGGTAGATTACACACGTTTACGACATTAAACAATGCGCACTATTTGAACAATGTAACCAGTTTCCAGCATTTTATTTTCTAGAAAAATGTTCTCCGACTTATCAATTTAAAGTTCCCATCATAAATTTAATTTTTTCCAATTTTTATTTCATTAAATAACTTACTTTTGATTTTATGGAATTTTTGAGGTTTCTAGTTTGGCAGTCAAAGTGTTAACAATGTTGATATTCTTAAATTCTTTTAATGCGTCCACTGCTTTACGTTTAGACTACTAATTTTTTCAATAAATTCATAAAATCAGATAATTAATCAGCGTCGACGACACAGTGAAATCAGCAACAGTGAACAATCGTTTGTCCGCGTTGACTCGACATGTTGGATCGATTCCACACAGTGGTCTCTAGATTTTTCTTCGCTTTTTCTCCGTCCTTCCGTAATATTTTCGAGCAACGATATCGAAGAAAACTGATTTTCCCCGGGCCGGTGCGTTTGTCCAGCGTGCCGTTGAACGTATCGTTTTTCTCACGAGCAGCGCGCAACAAAATAATCCATTTAACGGATTCCTGTTTCCAGGTTGCTGCCCACGCATCGATTCCCATGATATCGGCGACCGATAGGGCTTCCTACGCGCGTACGCGTAAATTAGTTGGGGCTCGATTAGCCACGATCGACTGGCTCTGAAACCGAGTCGACATTTAACGTCCGTGACATATGCGGAGAATTATCGGCGAAGATATTTCACCGATAAAATCTGCGCCCGCGGCTTCGAAAGGATTCAATGATTCTCGCGAGTCCCTGGCATTGTTAAAAAAAAAAGGGGCGCGTTCTCGTCATTTTTCCGAAATGTCGCTTAACACTGACTGCCAAACTAGAAACCTCAAATTAATTTATTTATTTCTACAAAAATAAACAGCAGGAAATACATACATAGATGTTTCTGATAAGCAATTCTCAAAACATGCTGAGTCCATAGCCAACCAAAAATACATTTTCTAACCCTTAGCTCTCGAATGGTGACTGTAAGGCACCGCTAAAAATTGCTGTATCTTGTTTTCTATAAAATGGTCAACTACTGATGCCTTCACCTTAATAATAAATCGTGCTCAATTCCGTAACATTCTTATGCAACTGTGATTCGTGTTGCCGAAGACGCCTATTCAACTTTAAACTCCAGACAAGAATCTTAATTTATGCGAGCACAGAGTTATCTTCCGTTCTAAAATGACTCACGGCGAAGCGTATTTCGAGGAAATGCCGAGCGATAAAGCGTGAATTATCTGAGGCATTGGCGTAATTTTAAAGCGGAGAGCGAGAGGTCATTTAGGTTTAGATATTTCTCAAATTTCGGGCCAATCGTTTCGAAAAATACGGCTCCGAAGATGTGTTTAACCCCTTGCCCTACAATAACGAGCCAGACTCGTGACGAAGATTCTGAATAGTGTTTAACCCTTTGCACTCGAGTGGTGATTCTGAAGCACCACTAGAAATTTTTGTTGCATTATTTCAAAGAAATTACAAAAAGTATTACAATGTATTTGTTACATTATAAAAATTTGTATTTAACAGATTACTAAACATTTAAATATTATATGTGGAAATCGGCTCAGTTTCGTATGAATAAAATGAATATACTTCAAGACGGAAGAAAAATTTAGTTTTAGAATTAAAATAGCGCCGAGTGCAAAAGGTTAATAAATGTGGACGTTATTAATTTCCTTTAAACCAAAATAAAATTCTATTTTGTTGTAGCTGATATTAGGGGGGCCGGAAAGTATGTCGTTTTTGCGCAAGTCAATATTTGACTAATAACAACAGCTAACTTCGTATACCTACGTTGTTCAGTACATGGCTTCGGGAGATTAGTTAGTACTGTTTTGTACAAAAATATCGTGTTTTTATAGACTATGTTCGAAATGACTGATTCAAATCCAGAAAAGTTGCACATTTGGAATTGGATACTAATTTCGAAAGGGCAGCAATGTCACAATAGAAACACACACGAAACATTTATCATGTTTATCCGGAAGTATTGACTGAACGTAAGTGCCAACGATAGTGAATTTGAATCTGGCAATTTCGATCTTTTTGACGCACCTTATCAGGGAGGCCTGTGGCACTCGATAATAACATTTTACCTCGACAGACGATTGTAGAACTCTCGGGGAAGCTTCGTTCATCGTGGTCAACCGTACGAGAGTATTTATATGTCACAAATTAAATATAAAATGCCAATAATTACTCTACTTTAATTTGACGAAAAATACGACATTACTTTCCGGTCCCCCTAATATATACAACAAATATAAACTATCTTTTATTTCTATGAAATTCTCAACGTTGAAGAATCTCTAATCATTATAATCACAAAATAAATAGTAGTGCAAGAGGTGAAAGCTGTTCCGCGCAGTTTCAACGAGCACATAAATCGTCGCTTTGCCATTCTGCCAGATTTTTCGAATGAAACTGAAGTTTTTTCACCTGTCCGAACGGGGTCAGTCTAATAGGAGTTTCGAAGTTTCGTTGAAGTCGGGTCTCCGAAGTTGAAGACGGTTACGGTTCTTGGGCGTCGGAGAGTATCAAGCTCGGTCGCGTTCATAAGACACTTCTCTGTTCGTCAAATTCCATTTCCCATGATTCGATTGGTCCGTTCCCAAGTTCCCAGTGGTTTGCTCGCTTTGATCACCGGCTTTTTTCCCGTGTTTGGCTTCCCTGACCTTATTCCGGTCGAGCGGACCAGCGATATCTGTCTATCTGCTCGCTTGCGCCTTGTTTTTACCGCCCCCGGGAAAATTGTTTACAACTGGCCGCATTATGAAATATTACCGTTGTCGTGGGGCTAGGAAAGTCGTTGCGAAAGAGCCCGTTACGGAACACTGCCGGCCTGGGTTTAACGGGCAACCAGTGATCTTGAATAATGATTGCGATACTCCCATCGAGGTTCGACCGATCGAAGATGTTCGACTCGTGCAAAATTCTATCCGAATTTTCTCAAATCGGAATCAACGTTGTTTCCCAGTGTTATAGATTTTTGTATGAGCGCGCGAAAGAGGGACCAATGATAGACGCGAACAGGTGTGATTGGCAGAGAGAGAGAGAGAGAGAGAGAGAGAGAGAAAGAGAGAGAGAAAGGATTTGAAACGGAGCAACCTTTTGGTGATACGTAATAAAGCAATTATTCTGGTCCTCTCCAAGGGTGCCCTGTGAATTATTTTCCTTCTAACACCAGATTCATTTTTTACTCGAGTCCTCAACTTTTCTTTGTGTCTCTAGAACGCCTTTCGCGATTCGATCGACAACTAATTGTGATTGTTGAGCGATCTCGCTTAAAACACTGCGAAAATAATTTCTCTTAACATTTCATCAGAGAAAAACTGGTCGTACGTATGATAGACAATTCGTACTAAAGATAATTCGTATGAACCTAATCGTATGAACCTTAGCGTGTTTGATCCTTAACCCCTTGTCCTACAATATCGAGTCATACTGGTCGTGAAAATTCTGAACAGAGTCTAATTACAATATTTATGTTATTAATTCCCCTTAAGCCGAAATAAAATTCTATTTTGGCGTTGTTAATGTACAGCTATTGAAGAACACGTAGACATACAATAGATATAAATTGTCTCCTGTTAATTACGAATGACAAAAAAGTTCTAGACACTGGAGCTGTAAAATAAATCGTAGTGCAAGGGGTTAATACGCGATCATTCAAGATCTCCGATAGACAGCCGAGCACTTTCGCTGCTCGTGCCTGAAACTGCAACGGACTCGGAAGTCGAGCAAACTGAAAAGTACCGATCGATTTTTAAATCCGATTCGAAACTTTCCTCGACAATCGGGCCAATACCGGTCTAAGCAGATTTCTTTTCAAGTTTGCGAGTCTTCCTCAAGGTTTGTTGCATCACGGAAACCCCGCTCTGTGCATTAGGTTCTACTTTCTGCAATTTCGATTTCGAAACCCAAAACTTCCGACAACTATCGAGGTGCTATTGTCCTTACGCTCTCCTTTGTTTTGTCGGCGTTACGGAGACGCTAAGGTAAAGGCATCAGTAGTTGACCATTTTATAGAGAAACATAAAAAATAAGGTTTGAAATGTTCTTATTGTTTTGAAATTTAACACGTTAAGTGCCTAAAATCAAACCCAGCCATTCTCACAAAATCAGTGTAATTGAATTAATCAAACCGAAACTAGAAATTTAAAATGTATTACAGGGGATGCTGTCTTAACCCTTCTGAATTCTAAAATTCTAATAATGATGAATAATCTGGATACGTCACAATAGAAATGAATTTCTAAACCTACTCAAAAATCACTGTCAGTCATATGCGACTGACGTGGCAGTTAACGTGTTAACCCTTTGCACTCCGAATCATTCTGGCAGAAATTTACAAATCCTCGTATTATTTAGTATAATTTTGGAACCAAGTAAAGTATTATAATGATATTGGACTTATATGAATTTATATGAATTATACTTATAAATACTTATATGAACTTATTTTATTTAAAGTTGCGCTGGAATAAATTAATTCCCCGTAATCGCTAATAAACTTTAATGTCCCCTGAGAGGGGACAGCGGAGTGCAAAGGGTTAAACAACAGACGGCATGGCATCCGAGGTTCGCCTTCATCAAAAGTGCACTTATAAGTGCGCTTATAAAAACCTTATTTTTTATGTTTTTCTATAAAATGGTCAACTGCTGGTACATGGTCAACTACTGGTGCCGTTACCTTACTGTGAATTAGGTTTCCACAGTTTCGTGCGCTGTTGTGAGCAAGTTCGAACGATTAAAAACTACACGGTGAATTTCGACAGGCGTGATAAATTCCGCCCGTCCGCGAACGATTCCGGGAAAACACGCGAAGAATTATGATCGAGGATATCGTATCGCCGGGAAATATAATCTCATACAAACTACGAGTGACACGAATGCGGAAGATCGATGGGCATAAATCTCGCGAGTTTACCGCGTTCAGATTCTCTGCCGGCGCTTTTTCCTCCTTAAGGGCTCGAGATTTATCAAATTAAACGCCCAAGAGAATCCGTTTCTCATTTTTCCTGCCCGCGCTTCCGTATCTCCCAGCCGCTATAGGTCGAACTCTATTATGGCTTTGCTGCGAGCGCTTTTCCGATCGATTCTCGCCCCCTCGGTCTTTGTTACCGCCACGTGTACCTAGCAAGGTAACCCGTCATTAACTTACAGCTTTCGAAAACTTTGACGGCGATGCTAAATGCGGGCTCATTCTCGCTCTATTTTTTATCATCTCGGGACGACGTGCCTCTGTACCGGAAACGGATGTCGATCCACGATACGAATTCTAATTTTGGTACTATAATATCACACATTCGATTCTTTTCAATTTTTATTTCATTAACCCATTCGAGACCGATTGCACACCGTGTGTGCAATAACAGTAATGTGCACTTATCAGTTATTCTGAGTAAACTAGTCGTCGAAATAAGATTTTTCTGGAACTAATGAAATCTGTAAAGTACAGGAAAACAAAATTTGACATTGGTTTTACTGTGTACCAAAAAATCTAAAAATTATCATTATTGTGAGAAATTATTATTATTATGTGAATTATGTGAATTCACTTACGAATTGGGTGATTTCCGTAGTAAACATGTTTTTTTTTATTAAAAATGAACAATATGAAGAAAAAAAAAAATTTCGCTCCTGGGGACCGTGTTCGTAAAAAATCGTCGTCTCGAATGGGTTAAATAACTTACTTTGATTTCAAGGAATTTTTGAGGTTTCTAGTTCGGCAGTCAAAGTGTTAAAATTTCGATTAGATCGATCCCTATGCCGATGATTTCCTACAGTCGATTCCCAATTCCCGTGGATCGCAAACACAGGATGCCCGGGGCGACGTTGCCGAGGCAAGGAGTTAATCCGTGCGATCTGCATTTTGTCGAAAAAGAGGAACTTGCGGGAATTTCCGCGTCGAGCCCTCGATAAAAATCGCAAATCCCCGGGAACCATCGACTCTGTGCCTCTTCTGTTCCCGGGCACGAAGACAGTTGGAGGATTAACATTTCGCCGACGAGGGTTGTCGGCGGTTCCATAAAAGCGTGGGATCGAACCGGGCCCGTTAGGGTGGGTTAGGCGACAGAAAAGGGGGATGGTTCGTCAGTCGATGGAAGGTGCGAGAAGAGCGAACGACCGTCAAGTGGCGGAGAGGGTGTCGTCGTCGGCCATGGTGGCCGCTTGTTTGAGCTACGGATGCGTTTGTTGCGAGAACGGATGAGAGTGGATGCCAAGGTGGAGTGGGTCAGTCGTGTTCGTCCCTCTATCTTCTCGCCCCTCTTCATCCCCCACCCTCTACCACCCCTCTTTGTCGCTCTACGTCCCGTTCGTTTCGCGTCGGACAGGGTTCAACCCCTTTCCACGTCGGTACACACGTATACAAGCGAGCCGGTGGTGCACGCTGGTCTCCGCCCGCATTAGTTTTATTGCTCGCGAGGGGACGGGCTGAGGTTTGAACTACGAACAGTCTGAAAAAGCGTTGTTAGCATGATCAAAGATCCGAGGCTTCTTCGCGACTGTACTCGTCCCTTTGACGACGACAAGCGAAACCGCTTCGATTGCCGAACACGGGCTCGATCGAGCCAATGCTGATCTTGTATCAGGAAATTCCCGGATTTTACACACTACAGTTCGCGACAATACCGTAAGACGTCACTTAAAACGAAATAATTATGTATTGTAAGATAAGCGGTAACATATCCGCCACTGTATACAGGGTGGGGCAACAACTATTAGCACCTCAGATATCTTCGAAACTATAAGTTTCACGGAAATATTTGCTGTAATTAAATTGCACAGTACGAAGGGGGCCATCCGGTGGTGATAATAATTTTTTGTGCAGGTGGAGGTATTTCGGACATTTGAAGGTCATCTCCATTTTTTTTAATGGAATCATATATTTTTTATTACATCAGCTGATGCTTCTTCATATTCTTCACAAAAAAGTATTAATCTATTTGTGTAAAAAAATCATTAGTTTAGGAAATATTTTAATTCTAATTTGTTAGGAAATCTCGACTTTCTGATCAATATTATGAATTCAATGTGATAATGTAGTAGGAGAGCAAGTATTATCAATATAAATATTTACATTTTCTGGATTGATAATTCTTGCACCCTGTATATTGTTCATGTGGTTAACAAATATGTTCATGTTATTGATAAGACAAACGATTCATCGGACAAACGAATGTGTTGAAAAAAGAAACGAACAGAATGAAACAAGGACGAGCAGTCTCGTCAGGTCCGACACCAGAGAAGGACGTGTAATTAAATAATAAAGTGTTTGCTTTTATCCCGGCCATTCCTTACAGTATTATATGAAAAAATTTCATCGTCTTTCGTGCAGAGAATTTCTATAAACTTGAAAAAAGCTACGCAAGCTTGACCTCTTGTTGGCCGCGACAAATCTATAAGACAGTTGCACGCGAACAGTAAAAACGAAAAGATCGTCAATGAAATATTCTTCTGAAGTGTAATTGAAGTAAATAATTTAAGTAAAACCTGAAAAATATTGATCAACCTGCAATATTTATTTTAAAACCTTTCAACTGTTAAGACAGAACCTGCAATATTTGTGTATATACAAAATGCCACGAGGAAAAGAATTAAATGAGACGGATATTAAAATTGTCAATAATTTGAGAAACGAAAATCATTCGGTGGCAAAAATTTCTGAAATTCTTGGAAGAAGCCGTTGTGTAGTTTATAATTATTTCAAAAATAGTGAAAAATATGGTAAAAAGGTAAAGGCGGCAACAGAAAACATTAATAACCGACAAGAATAAGCTGTACGTGTTAATGTTTTAAAAAAACATTACATGTCTTATAGTTTTGTCACAGTTCATGAAAGGTAAGTTGGTGTTACTTTTAAATTCTTAAAAATACTAACGAGAACACTGCGTTAAACGACGTCTCTAGAAGTAACTGATAACACTCTGTATGAAAGACGACGAAGTTCTTTCATATAACACATAATTATTTCGTTTCAAGTAATGTCTTATAGTATTGGTCCGAGGTGTTTTCACTTATTCTTTCACGTAGAATCACCCCCTTTTCGCTTGTACCACCAGTTACCAAACACCCTGTATATGGAAGGGAAATATTCTAAGTCGGAAGAAATGTTTCGTTTCGGAGTGAAAATAGCTTCGAGTGCAAATGGTTGATAAAAATTTGACTACTTCGCTGACACACGGACAACACCAAACCCCGAAGAGAGCTCACGCAAATTCAAATTTTCTCGAAAATACAGGTTCGTTAGATCCATCCTGTGACGGCAAGAAAAGCGCCACCGTCGATTATCCGCATTGGATTTAAAAAGCCGCGCGGCGGTGGAGAAAGTGAGAAAAGAAATTTCTCCATTTTCCCGGAACGATGGGGACGACCGATGGTATCGAATACGAGAACGGGGACGTAAAGGAAATGTATTTCGGTTCGAAACGACGCGGCGATGGCGGCGGCTGTTCATTGGATTCGGGACATGCAGCACGGGCAAAAAGTATCCCCGAAGACGTATGTTCGTCGCGCGACTCGGCGTCTACCGGGCGAACCCCCGGTGAACCAGTTCTCCAGCAGCCATTTAAGCCACGGCTTAACCCGGCTTAGAGCGTTGCCCGTCTCATACTTCCGTGACGCTTGCCTGACCGTTGCACCGCGACTTTTAATCGAGCCCTACCGGATTATCTCGACTCGCGATCCTCGGATCAACCTCCAAAGCACTCGACATTTATATTCCGTGTTCGAACGATACGTCCAGAGCCGATCCCTTCTTTCCTGCGGGAACACCGTCCTCGCGACTCTAGATCTCTAGGACTTCCGGTCAACCCTTTGCGCTTCAAGCTATTGTAACTCTAAAACGAAACATTCCTTTCGACCCAGAATATTACTATATGTTTCTTTTCTTCATGTTGTACGTACGAAAATGGTGCAATTTACTCCATACAATACTCAAACAAATTTAACACGTTGACTGCCATGTCACCCATATTTGCGTGACGGAATTATTTGTCCAAGTTTAAATATGAATTTTTACGCTAATATATTAATCGTGCCAAATTTTATTAGGATCTGTAAAATGCCAAAAAGTTGGAGGACTGCTCAATATCATACATATAATTTTGTTTTTGAGGTTTCTAGTTTGGCAGTCAAAGTGTTAATAATGTAGACAATATTTTCAATAATGATATAGCAATTTTTAATGCCGCCTTACTTGCAAATTTTTGGGAATATTGGACTGTGAAATTTTGTACATTTGTAGTAACCGAGGAGTTCGGACAATAGAGGCTCGCTGACGTCGCTCCTGTTTTTACAATCGATAACATTTTCGTATTCCGTCAAGATTTGCAGCCCGGTAATAACAATTTTCTGAAGCTAAAAACTCTGTTTGGTCCCTCGTAAAAGTGCTCAGCCAAAATCGCTTTAGAAAGTCCCACAAACCCTTTCGAGCAAGACGAACTAGAATAATTATCCACGGCAGGGTAAAGAAGCAGTGAAATTAAACGCGCGTAAAAAGTTACGCACTATCCGCACCCCAAATTAAAACTAATGGCGAGAAGCACGGCTTGTTTAAACGAGGAGCACGATCCGAGACAGTGTTTGCACACATATTTCTGCCTCCCGTTGAAATGGAAAACAAGAGAACGTCTGCGGAGAAAGTTTCATCAGCTTAGTTGCAAAAGTGTGCGCGTTCACGGTGTCCGCAATCATGTGTGTTTGTGGAACATAAAAATTACACGGCGGAAGGTGCGAACAGAAGGTGTGTGTGCTTTTACCTCTATTTGTTCGTTTAACGTCTTTCGCGACAGTAAGGAACTTTTGAAACACCTTTTCTCCGTTTACCGGTGTCGGGGTGAAATTCGGGACAATATTTGACGCCCGGGACTCGCTCGAAGATTCCTGGATCGTAAACGACGTTTCCGGGATTTTTCGTGTTATCCTGGATCGTCTTCGAGCATTCGAACCGCCCGAGGTTTCCGGGGAGCCGCACGCGCGCCGAAGATTTGGTTAGCAGGAAGATTTCCTGTTTAACTTACTCGACATAATATTTGGCTTCCCCAGACTTCCCGGTTCCAAAGATTTTGAACTTTCCGGGAAGTTTCGGCACTCGCGATATCCCATCCCCCCATGTTCCTGGAACTCCGGGAATTCAGCCTCCTCCAAGGATTTCGCTGTTTTTGAGGTCGCGATTAACAAATTTGATGATCTCCGAACTAATTTCAGCCGAGTTTGTCGTCGCGCAAACTGCAAACAATGCGAACATTGTACACTGCTCGAAATATTATATTTCGTGAAAGTAATTCGTCAGAAATAAAATTGAAAGTGTCTTTAACACTAGATTGCCTAAGCAAGTCATTTTGACTGCTTTTGAATTTCATTTTTTTTATTGCTAATACTTATTAATAACTTGTTATATGACTGTAAGTGATATAAAATATATTAAAAATTACTGTTAAACAAATTTCTTTGCGCATTAGTTATTTTTTCACAATGCAGTCATTTTGACTGCTTTCAGGCAATATAGGTATATACTAAGCTCCCGTCTTTCTAGTGTTAAAAGGCTCGAGGGAAACTAGAAAAATATGAATTACCGAAGTGCTTGAATACTCCAATTGCAATATCTAAATATCCAGATAGTCGCTGGAATGATTAAATAACTTAAATTTTAACATTGTACACTGCTCAAAATATTATATTTCATGAAAGTAATTCATCAGAGATAAAATTGAAAGTGTCTTCAAAAGACTCGAGGGAAACTAGAAAAATATGAATTACCGAAGTGCTTGAATACTCCAATTTCAATATCTAAATATCCAGATAGTCGCTGGAATGATTAAATAACTTAAATTTGAACATTGTACACTGCTCGAAATATTATATTTCATGAAAGTAATTCGTCAGAAATAAAATTGAAAGTGTCTTTAAAAGACTCGAGGGAAACTAGAAAAATAGAATACTCGAATTTTCTATATAATATCTAAATATCTAGATAGTCGCTGGAATGATTAAATAACTTGGGGTCCAGAACGCGAATAAAACTTTTCAACTTTTTCCATTTATTTCCCCAGCGGAGGCCGTGCAAAAACCGAGAAGAAACCAGACAGGTTGAGACTTCGTGGTTCATAAATTAAAAATAAATCTGGTATAACTTCGATTTCATAATTTCAGTATAATTATCTGTTAGATCGAAACACTTGCAGATTGAGTTATAGTGGAATCTCCTATCTTTCGATACTCCAGGACGAAGAATGAATAGGTATATCGCAGGGCTGATGGATTTCCAGAGACCCTTTATCGAATTCAACAAGCGAGAATTCCCGAAAGGTCTGATTTCTCCGGAGACCAGCCGGGAAGGGAGATCAGATTGACCGAGGAGATGGTCCGAGAATTGGGAGGGTCTGATACCCTTACTTTTGAGCACCCTCCTTTAATTGTCGCAGACTTGTCCAATTACCGGTCGATACCTTCTTTCGATAATCGTTACGTTCGTTAATCGTTACTATTATTACGATAATCGTTAATCCTCCTTTAAAATCGTTCGATAATATTGTATTAACACATGGAACAGGTTCGTCCCAACCTTAACGCGTTAAGTGCCAAATATCAGCCCCAGAGATTCATACAAAACCAGAGTAATTTAATTAACGAAACCGAGACTAGAAATTTAAAATGTATTATAGGGGATGCTGTCTACAATAAAATTAGGTTTGTCTGAATATCTTATGACTAGACTGCGGATCTTTATGCATATACAGTCGAGTCGGAAAGTAAGTTAACATTTGGTGATATGTAGGCAATGAATATGATGAATAAAATCAAGTTATTGTATTGTTTTTATTTAGGAGGTGTAAGGAAATAAACAAATATGTTAGTAAAACATATATTATCATTATTAAAGATTAAAGACATGTCATATTCATTTGCCTGCATACACCAGTCGTTAACTTACTTTCCGACTCGACTGTATAGGTTCTGAAAATTTTCAAAAAATGTTTACGTTTTATGCTCTTCGTCCTCGTAGATCTGGAAGGAGAACACAGCATTTTCCAGGATCAATTCCACGAGGACGTCGCCCGACCATCCTTAAAGGCATTACAGTTTCCACGGTGGAATACCTCGCGATCCGCAACAAGCCCGGCCCATCGAATCAGCCCCGGTTCTCGGTCGCGGCCACTAAAATAGCAATATTTATCGCGAATCTTATCGGCGTGCCCTTTCGCATTTCGCCGTCCCGAATCCAGCCATAAAACGTGATTCCTCGCGTTTCTATCCGATCGAATCCCCGGCCCCCCTAATCCAGAGACACATCGGCCACTGCTTTAGCCCGGATATTTATTACCGGGAGCGTTATCGAATCGCCTGGCCATGCCCGAAACCGTGAGAATTCCAGTTAACCGTTTCACCCGGTCGTGTACGGCACACCATGATTCCGTTGACTCTGTGTCGGGTGTGCGTGCGCGGGTATTAATTCGTTATTTGACTTGGAATATTCATTGTTCAAATAATCGGACAGCAGTTCAAACAATTTCCACTGTTTTCTGCTTTTTGCCATCTTTCTGGTAAAAGTTGGGTCCTCCGTTTAAAGATCGATCAATTTTCAGGATTCCTCCGAGAAGATAAAAATCTGAGGATGCTGTGAACATAAATTGAAATTAAATTAAATTTTTTCAAATAATCTGACAGCAGTTCAAACAATTTCCACTGTTTCCTGCTTTTTGCCATCTTTCTGGTAAAAGTTGCGTCCCTCGAAAGAAGGGCCTCGCTTTAACCCATTTGCATCATAAGGAAAAGAAGGCCTTTATCACCAAACTTTTTTTTTTATTATTATATTTAAGTACAAAAATGACTACAAGGAAAAGAACTTCATATTTCAGCATTAGAAGAAAAAATCAGAATTACTACTTTCATCTTCAACACCCTCCATTTCTATTTTTTAGCTAACGAATAATGATAGTGACCAACCAAATTGAGCGTATATATACGCTAATGATGCAAATGGGTTAAAGGTGACTCAATGATCTATCAATTTTTAGGTTTTCTCGGACGAGATAAAAATCTGAGGATGCTGTGAACGTAAATAAAATCTGAGACTCGAAGTTATATAGTGTCCTAGAGGAATTATTTTCCGGAGTTCTGCGGAAATAATTAAAATTATTTTCATCGGGGTTCGAAGATCCGTTAGTTGGACGTTGCTCAAAGAAATCTAAACGACACATTCCCGGAAAGCTGCGCCACGAGTTAAAATTCTTACGTTAATATATTCATTGTGCCAAATTCGATTAGGATCTGTAAAATGCAAGAAAGTTGGAGAGCCACACAATATCATACATTTAATTTTTTCGATTTCTGTTTTATCAAATAACTTACTTTGATTTCGTAAAATTTTTGAGCTTCCTTGTTTGGCGTTCAAAGTGTTAATGCAACCTCTTAATACGTGCGTGCGAAACGAGCGTGAAAGGGAATGGAATAGTTCGGGAACGATACGAACGAGAGAGAAGGAGAATCGTGGAGGAAAGAGGGGCTGATTTGAGAAGGAAGGGCCTTTGACTCGCTCGCGAAGGGGACCGAAGCAACCCCTTGGCCTCGGTCTGCAAGGGTGCGCGGGATATTGATTCTCGCCTGGCGCTCGAAACCGACGACGCTCGTCGTCGTCTACTATCTACCTGTGTGCCACCATGGTTGTCTACCGTGCGTCGTTTTACCACGGTGCACACGCTGGCTCGTTGCACGTCTCAATGAGCCACGACACGATCGAGCCATCGCGACGCGGCTCAGGAACCGGCGCTGTCTCTCCTCTTCCTTATCCGCTCGTGATAACAGATAACGATCGCCGTTCGAGTGGCTGCTCGCCGCGAAGATAAGCATCTCCGGCGCCCTTCGATATCCGGACACCGACCGGCAAACCATTTGATAGGGACTCGACGTCGAGATCCCCGTGACAACGGTGAATCACGATAACTGACGAGATCCACCTTCCCCCGGATTCGTATAAAGCCTCGAACTCTGTTAATGATCGATCCTCGAGTGATTTATACAGTTCGAGGTCGGTTTCGCTGGCGTTCCTCGGTTTAGCGGGTCTCTGGGAACCGCTAATCCGAGGGAATCCCATTCCTGGTCTTTACGTTGATTCCTCACTAAAATACAATTTATTTTGCTCCTGTATAGTGAGCGTGTATAGGAGATTTTAAATGCACTAGCTTGGTGTAAATCTGCGTTACTTTCTAACCCTTTGCACTCGAAGCTATTTTAACACTAGGTTTACGGGGCACTAAATGTGCCTACTCTACATTACTTTATAAAAATAACAAAAATCTATGTATCCAAATTTATAGCCGTTTCTTTTACAATATATTCCCAAAGAAACCAATTTGTTGAATAATATCTTCTTCATGCATCCTTACAATTTCGATAATTCTGAATTAAGAGGTACCAAAACCCGTCATTTTGACGGGTTCCGTAAATCTAGTGTTAACTCAAAAACGAAACTTCTTCTAACCTAGAGTATTTCCCTTCTATATATTTTCTTTTCGTGTTATACATACGAAAATGTATGTATTTCACCGGTCCTCGGAGGTATTCGGGAAGTTGCGTTTAATTGAGCCACGACGAGGGGGTTTCTCTATCAATCTCGGCCATTTAGAGCCGTAACTGGACGTCATCGGAGTCGCTGAACAATCCCGCTTTGTTCCTCCCGGCAGGTTGCTTCGCCGCTTCTCGGGATGATCTTATCTTTCACGGTGCATCGTGGCCCAACGAGATTAATAACGCGAGATCGCGCCGCCTCGCAGTTCAAGTCGCTCGCTCGAGAAAATAGGGGCAATAAAAGGGTGGAGGAGCGAGAGGGAACCGGAGGGAAAGACAGAGAGAGGGAAGCTGGCTCGCAACAGACAAATACAAGACAATGAAGATTAATGCTTCGCCCCGGTTCCATGGCCGACGCGGTAGCCAACAGCACCGTGTGAACCGGGTTTTCGGTACTCTACACTGATGCTTGTCCGTGTTCCTGCGGTTTCGCCAGGGATTCCCGTGTTTCACCAATTTTACCGACGTTTTCGATAAACAATTCGAGCCTGAGACGCGTCTAATCTAATCGGCATATGATCTTAGCCCGAGTATGCAAAATAAGAGCGATGATAGTATGTGTTAACACTTTGACTGCCAAACTAGAAACTCCAAGAATTCCATAAAATTAGAATTAGTCATTTAATGAAATAAAAATTGACAAAAATTAAATGTGTTATATTGTGTAGTCCTCCAACTTTCTTGCATTTTACAAATCCTAATCAAATTTGGTACAATGAATTTTCACGTTAATATATTCACTGTTCAATGTCACACATATAATTATTTTCAATTTTTATTTCATTAAATAACTTACGTTGGTTTCATGGAATTTTTGGAGGTTCTGGTTGGCACTCAAAGTGTTAATTTATTTAAATCCGACTTGCAGTGATTGGCTCTTGAGGCCTCTGCGTGTACCGCTTGCTGCTTAGAGTATTTATCGTGTAAGCGAGGATAATGTACGTGGCTCGGTTTCGTTGACAAGAGACGTTTCTAATTGCAGATCAGCAGTCGGCGTGACATGGATGTGAGCTTCACGAACGTATTAGAGGGGGCTCGCCAGTTCTTCCAGGGACTGCCCGTACCGAGTACAGGTGGTGGGGCCTTGTCAGCGGATCACAATCTCGCGACATCAACGAGTACCGCCTCGTCCACGTCGGGGTCGCACGATCATGGCACCGCTTCTCCGTCGCCAGCAGCACCGCCAGCCCCGCCAGCACCACCGCCACTATCGTTACCGTCGCAATCGGCTCCGGGCGGCAACAACAATAGCAACAGCAACAGCAGCAACAGCAACGGTAGCAGCAACGACCCGGAACCGAGTCGATACCCTAACAGCGACGTCCGGCCGTCCTCCGCGGAGACCGGCGGCGGGGCGTCCAGTTCGAACAGTTTCTGGAGCCCGTCGGTGGAACCGTATCCCCCGCAACCGACCAGGGTCGAAGTCCCGGACACGAGGCCGGGCGACGATGGATCCTCCATGGAGGCCAGCTCGTCCTCCTCGAACACGATCACGTTAACCGAGATGCAGCCGTCTAGCAACCGATCCTCGTCGTCGTCGAATTTCCCCCCGAAGTCGTCCTCGTTGTCGTCGTCGTCGTCGTCGTTGTCGAAGGAACAACATCCGCAATCGACGACGACGACGAGTACCGACACGAGTTCGCCGCACCTGCACCAGATGCAACCGCCCCAGCAGCCGACGTCCCCCGGACCAGTCTACCAACAGCTGAACACCGTCTCCAGAACGTCCTTCTCCACCGCGGAAATACTCGCCTCGTCTCATCAGACGACCTACCAGACTGCCAACGAGCGACAACCGCAACCGAACGCGTCCGTCGTGGCCCAGAGAACTCAATACTACCCGCGCTACCATCACCCGGACATCACGAAGAGCGCGCCGGTCCCGTTCAGCCAGAACTCGATCTACCAGTCGGCCAGCGTGCCGGCGGTGACGTCCTTGGGGAACGTTCAGCCGGCGACTAGGCCAACGCCGATGGAGCAACCCCACGTGTCCAGCGTGACCGGCCAAGGACACGGTATGGAGCAAAGGGTGCCGAGCTCGTACGGCAACCCTGCTGCGCCGACGAGCGCGACCTCGATCTACGGGTCGCCCTCGACCCAGAACTATCGTCCGTTGCAACATCAGCCGCAGAATCGATCGAGCTCGTCGAGTAATCCGGTGGACAGGCCGTTGCACGCGGACAGATCCCACTCGTCCCGCGTCGTGTCCTCTTCGCCGTCATGCAGTCCGCGGCACGGCTTGAGTCACATTCCTTCGCCGTCGTCGTCGGCGTCGGCGTCGTCGTCGTCGTCGTCGTCGCAGAATCTTCCGGCGCACATTCCATCGTCGCATCTGCCGTCCGCGGCTGGCAACGCTGCGGCCCATCGTACTCAACAGCAACAACCGCAGCAATCGTCCAATCAGATGCAACACCAGCAACAACAGCAGCAGCAGCTTCAGCAACACCAACAACAGCAACAGCTTTCTAGTCGAATAAACGCGTCCCCGCATTCGATCGGCGCCAGCGCATACCGGATGGTCGTTCACGGGACACCAGCGTCCTCGTCCTCCTCCTCTTCCTCCTCCACCCCTGCCTCCTCCTCGTCCTCTAATCAAATGCCACCGCCGCCAGCGTTGAGCGGTTATCATCCTGTTGCTTCTCCCCATGACGCTCCTCATCATGCCGCCCCGTCACCGCACAGACAATCTCCTCACGTGTCCAGCCTGCACAATCCTCACGCCTCTCCTCATCACGCTCCATCTCCCCACAGCAGCTTCCAGCCCCATTCGCCGACGTATCCGCCACCCCCAGCCACGTCCACTCCTCACTCGTACAGCCTTCCAATTACGTCGCAACACTACCAACCGAACACCGGTTACGCCGGTAATCTGTACGCGCTGCCGCCACAGTCTTCGTATCATTCCTTCCAAAAGAATCCTCAACAACCGCCACCGCCGCCGCAACAACAACAGCCACCACCGCAACCGACGCCGCACTCGCAAGCGAGCTATTACCCGCAATCGAGTCGATCTCAAGGACAAACGTACGTGCAACCGATGCCGATACCCGGCCCAGGCCAATCGATCTGCTCCGGAACCGGAAACACCAACGGCCCGGGCTACCATCCGAGCAAACCGGTGACGTACAACGGCGTCGATCCGAAGAGGACCTCGATGGAGGTTCCGTATGCCAGCTATCGATCCCCGTTGACGTCCATACAAAGGACCAACACGCACAACCTTCCTCCGATCGCCGCGCTCTCGTCCTATCATTCCAACAGAAGGGAGCAAACGGCGAGCAAAGCTCAGCCCATGCAAAGACCAAGAGGGTACCAAGGAGCCGCGGCGCCGATCAAGGTCGCGGTAGTCACGAATCTCTCTGCTTCCTCGATGGCGGCGCCGCAACGAGTCCCCGAATATCCGACGACGATGCCCAGCATGAATCACGCGATCCCGGTGAACGGACGGACCACCACGATCCCGAATTCCTCGTACAGCAGGTACGCGAGCCAACACGGCTACCCGACCTACGCCACCACGACGGCGCCCAGTCATCAAGGCAGCAACTCCTCGAGCACCACGGTCACCTCGATCGGGGTCGCCGCGAGATCATCCGTTCCGCCGGTCAGCACGATGCACGCCTACCAGACGGCCGACGCGAGTCGCACGGGATCCTCTTACCATCATCAGGCCACCAGGGCTACCGACGACTACGGGTACAAGGAGTATTCCTATCAGAACGCCTCGACCTCGACGGCCCAGCAGAGCGTGGCCTCGAACATCATCACTCAGTCGCCGCAAACGAACGGTGTCCGAAAGAGAGAGTCACCGTTGGACCTGTCCGTGAAGACCGTGAAAACGTCCGCCGATTCGACCGCTCAAGACGACATCGAGACCGCCACGGAGAAGCACGTGAGCAGCTCGACGGTGATCTCCTCGAGGAGCAACGGGTCCAGAAGCATGCTACCACCGCCAGTCCAATCCGCGCCGCAACCCACCTCGTACCCCACGTTCGACAATCGATTGTCCAGCAACAGCGGCAGGGCTATCCAAGTTAGCAGCGGGCAAATCCGCGCGTCCACGCCGCAAACGGTTTGCGCGCCGAAGGTCGACTTCCTGCCGGACTTCAATTCCGCGCCGCTGCGTCACCACCACGGGCAAACGCACGAGAATACTTTTCAGCGGAGGAGCTCGGCGCAACAGCTGTACGCTCCGCCCCCGCAGTCTCTCTCCTCGCAGCATCCTAATAATACCGCTCCACTGCCCCACATGTCCTCGTTCAAGAAGTCTTCACTGCCCACCGCGCAGGTGTACGACGCCGCGACAGCGGCACCACCGCCACCGCCGGTACCCTCGTCCTCTTACCTGGCGGCCAACGAGTCCAGGTCCTCCAGGTATCCTCCGCCGATGGTCGACCCGGCCAGGATGGGACACACAGGCCTGCCGATCCACGACTACCCGGCCGAGGCCAAGTACTACATGGACAGCAGGAACAAGTTCGGACAACTGCCGCCACCTCAGAGGGACCGGACAACCGCGAAGAGATCCGGGGACGCTATCTACGGCGCCGCGGTGCCGCACAAGCAACCCAGGCTCGACGATTGGTTCCACAAGAGACTGTCCACCGCGAAGGCGATCCACGAGCAACAGAAGAGGCAAGAGATGAACCTGCCGGTTCCCCTGCCCAACGGAACCCTGATCGCCCCCAACACCTACGAGCAAAGGTCCGACAACGGTTACTCGTCGTCCGAGTCGTCGAGGTACCAGCAAGCCTACTGTGATAAGAGGAGCTACGCCGAGCCTAAGGTCACACATAGTTCGATACCGTACAGTCATCCCTCTGTCGCGAAACCCGTCAACGTACACTCTCTGCCGCAACAACTCAACGCCAGCCAGTCCGCCTACTCCAGCTACCGACAGGCCCAGAAAATGGGACCACCCCCTGGTGGAACCTCCACCGGACAACCCGCAGAACCGCCCAGCAACACCGGTGCCGACAAACGGGTGCTCAGCTTGCTCAGGAACAGCCTGGAGAACAAACAGCAAAGAGAGGAACAGATGAACAGCCAACAGCCTATCCTGGCCAATCACAGTCAACAGAGTTTCCAGAATAAGGTATGGCTCGTCCATTGTCTACTTGAACTACTTGATCTACCTTTGTCGTTTGATTATTCCTGGATGATCATTGGTAATGCTACAAAATAGTAGAACACGTTAATTCAAACATATTTTGCTAATTTTTATACTATAAACCTCATCTTTAGTCTCACCTTTACTATAGAGCTCTGATGTCTTCTTCTAGAAAATATACAGTTGTCCAGGGTGCAGTAAAGTAGGGTTAAGTGTTTTTCCTCTTTATAGACTATTAGCAGAGAGGAAATGAGAGTGCTTATGCTCGGGGTTTTAGTGTCCCCACTTTTCCTGCATCATCTTTTTAGCCTGGAACAGAACGTGCATCAACTTTTTAGCCTGGACCAGAATCTGCATCATCTTTTTAGCCTGTATTAGAACCTACATCATCTTTTAGGGTGGATCAGAGCGTACATAGAAGAGTCTCTTTTAACATAGAAGTAGCATCCACTCTGGCATTATTAGCAATCAGCTGCTAATGATGTAAGATGCTCCAGATTCTGGTCCATTCTAAAAATGACTGGGGACACTAAAATCCTGAGCACTCTCATATCCTCTCTGCTGTTACATTGAGATACCTTAAAGCAAACGAAGAATCTCAATTGACAATCTTATACAACATAATTGTGTTAGAAAAATGAAATTGTAGAGAAACATGGAGAACAAAAAAGGTCGGTCATGGTACGAGTCATGGTTGTCTAACTCGTTTGATGCACCCTGTTACACTTTTACAAGTTGTCTACACGCTTCGATCATATCGAGTCTCGCGAGATGAACGTGTAGAATTTAACAGTGCTTCGGCGGAAGACATCAGAGACGTCGAAAAGGCCGGTAGCTATCGTACTAACAGTTAGGTTCTCTATTCCCGAAGGTGGTCGCGCCGGTCGAGCCGAAAACAAACATCGGACGACACAACCTGTCACCGTTCACGGCGGCGAGCCTGCTGGAACGGAATAGCAACACGCCGCCCCATTACAAGTTCCATGTGCCGAGAGCCGTAGACTCGATCACTCAGGAGGCGCCCCGCAGCTTATACGCTTCGAGAGTAAATTCATCCGCGACGCTGCCTGGCAAGGAGGCACTCCTGGGACCTCGGGGAGCCGAGAATCAGATTCACCGTGACAAAGACGACGGGCTTGCCGCCATATTAGCCGCGAAGATCCGAACCAAAGCGGAACTCAAGCAGGTGAATAGAAGTGACACGTTCTCCCACCTGTGACTCAATACTTGACACGTCGCCTCCTTCGTCGTCTGACAACCTGCTTTCAATCTGTTCCAGGTGGGAACCGGCCAATTCGCGAGCAAGCCGACCGCTGTAACCCCAGCTCAAGAACCGTCGTCCACACCTAAAGGTATACTTCACCTTCTTTAAACTCAAGTATTTTCCCTCGACTCTTCATGTTATACTAAAACATCATCTTCGCTTGAACTCTTATGGTAGTACCGGACCCCTCGATTCGCTTCTTTTTCATTTTATGCTAAAACATCCTCTTCGCTTGAACTCTTATGCTAGTACCGGACCCCTTGATTCACTTCTTCTTCAATTTATATTAAACCATCCTCTTAGCTCGAAAGAACTCTTAAAGTTCTGGTAGTACACGAGGACCCACCTGAAAATGTATAAAATTATAAGTGCATGTTTTTTAGACTCCCCATGTTTTTATTCGCAGAACCATTAGACAGCTCCGCTTCAACATCCGGTCCCCAGTCGTCAGCAGGAAGTCCGCCGAAGTTGACGCGCGAGAAAGTAGCCTGTTTGCCACCTCGAAGACGGTTGTTCTCGAGAACCGAAGAGGAGAACATGTCGGTGGCTGCGACGGTACCTGTGCAAGCTCCTGCGCCAGCGATCGCGTCCACGGTGCCAGCGCGTGCCAGCGGTTTCAGAAGCTCCTCCGAGACGTCGGTGTTCGATTTCAGGGAAAGCGACTCCGAGGGCGAGATGCCGGTCCTCGAGCGGCAAACCCTGGAGGAGATGAGGAGGGACAGGAAACAGCTGTCCAAAGTGCAACCACCTGTACCTCTCAACGACGCTATGTGCATGGGCATGACGTCCTCGTCGGATCTAGTGAAGATCGAGTTGAGGGTAGGTGGACCTTTAGATCCTAGCAATCCAGAAACTGAAACCGAAAAATGAAATTGACATGGACACATCTATATCGTCAGGAAGAAAGAAAAACTTTGTATTTCAATACCTTGTAGAGTCTCTTTTAACATAGAAGGACCTTTAGATCTTAGCAATCCAGAAACTGAAACCGAAAAATGAAATTGACATGGACACATCTAATATCGTCAGGGAGAAAGAAAAACTTTGTATTTCAGTACCTTGTAGAGTCTCTTTTAACATAGAAGGACCTTTAGATCTTAGCAATCCAGAAACTGAAACCGAAAAATGAAATTTACATAAACACATCTATATCGTCAGGAAGAAAGAAAAACTTTGTATTTCGATACCTTGTAGAGTCTCTTTTAACATAGAAGGACCTTTAGATCCTAGCAATCCAGAAACTGAAACCGAAAAATGAAATTGACATAGACACATCTATATCGTCAGGGAGAAAGAAAAACTTTGTATTTCAGTACCTTGTAAGGAGGCAGTGCTCTTTGTTAACCCCGTTGCATCTGTTTTCCTAGTTACTATCATTATTCATTAGCTATGAAATAGAAACGGAGGGTGTTGTTGGAGATGAAAGTAGTAATTCCCATTTTTTCTTATAATGCTGAAATATAAAGTTGTTTTACTCATAGTCATTTTTGTACTTAAATAAAGTAGAAAGAAAAGTTTGGTGATAAAGGCCTTCTTTTCATATTACCTTGGTTTCCAGCAGTGACCTTCAAACTTTGTCAACTCGTGAAAAGCTCTTGAGGCTCTATTCCTATTTCTATATTTTGCTCTAGCTTCATTACGAAATAATACATCTCTTCTATACTAGACACAGCGTTTGTTTGAATGTCCTAGAAATTAACGTTAAACTTAGTTAGGCGTGCACAGTTGTTACAGCGCACTAATGACCCAAAAACCTTCCCGCAGGAGAACGAAAAGATCACGGAGGTGGACAGCCTGTGGTCCAGCGCCTGCGACAAGTTTATGGAACAGCTGCGTACCGGTGACGCCATGAAGAAACGCGGTCGCAAGAAGAAGACCAGCTGCACGGTGACCTCGAAGCTCGACGAGACGGAGACCGACAACGACAAAGAGGCCGACTCCAACACGTCCACGCAGATCAAGCCCGAGGACATCAAGCAGGAGCTGCAGGACATCGAGTCGTCCTCGGACGTGAAAGAAGAGTTCCCGGAGACCAGCAAAGAGGACGAAACCTCGGAATCGAAGGACATCAAGGTGGAGGTGAAGGAGGAGCCGGATGTCAGCAAGGATTCCGACAAGAACTTGAGCGACGACTCGGACGAGGTGCCGCTGATTCGCAGGACGACGAAGAAGATGAAGAAGGAGGACAGCGACTGCGAGGAGGAGATAATATGCAGGAAGAGACGAGTCGGTCGTGGCAGCAGGATAAAGTTGCAATCGTCCAGCGGTAGCGACTCTTCTAGCGAAGAGAGCGACGCTAGCACGGAGTTTGGTCATGGTTCCTCGGTTGCTGACAGGCTACGAGCGAGGAAGCGGTCGTCCAACAACGGTGCAGAGTCCGAGGGAATGAAGCTGCGATCGAGGGACACGACACCGCACAAGGCCAAGGGGGAGAAGGAATCAAAATCGTCCAGCTCGAAGAGCAGCTCCGGGTCCAAGAAGAGCAAACCTAAGCCTCTTTTTGGAGACGGCAGCGACTTCAGGCCCGGCTGGGAGGAGGAGGTTTACGTGTACAAAAAGTCCTTGAGAATGCCACCTAGGTTGATCACCGTATCGAAGCCGCCGAGGTTTCACAGGTTATCCACCTCGCTACCGGACTTGGATCCCGACTCGCCGGCTCTGTCCGTGTCCATGGACAGCTCCGACGTGTGTCTCAGCAGGAAGAAGATCGTGGACAGCGACATGGAATCGAACTACAGCTTCAGCACCACGGGGCTTGGCGCGGGAAGCAAGATCGACGACGAGGAGGCCACCTCTTCCACGACGATCTCGTGCCCCGCGAAGACCACGAAGTGCAGCAAGTCGGAGGCCAGCTCCATCGTCGATGTCCTGGCTCAGAAAGTCGGTACCAGTAAGAAGGACCAGAAGAAGAAGCAGAAGGAGAAGGCAGAGAAAGGAAGCAACAAACTGTTGCCGAAAGGCAGCAACGAACCGGAATTGCTGCCGACTCCGAGTCTGACGCCGTTGCTGGAGTCGACGAAGTTGAAAGGCAAGTCCCCGAAGAAGGACCCGAAGTCTCTGAAGTCTTCGCCCATCAAGGTGACCGACTCGTTCCTCCTGGGTTACTTCCGCAAAGAAACGGTGAACAACTTCCGGGACACGTTCAAGAACAACCATGCCCTGCCGAACGAGTTTTCCACGCTGGTGTTGAAGAGCAGAACGAGGACGGAGACGCGGGTGCTGAAGAAACAGGCGACCATCAGGGAAGTGTTTGGAGAAGAGAGACCCGCCTCGGCGCCGCCGATGCAGAACCACGACGACACGTCGCAAGACGACGACTCGCAAACGGAAACGCCGGACAACACGTTGAGCAAGGCGAGGACCTTGAAACAGAAGGTGGTCTCGCGGCTGAAGAGCGCCGGGATCCTGAGGAGTCACAAGGCGATTCTGAACTCGAAACGTGATCTGTTGATCGCGAAGGGGAGGAAGGACCTGCTGAAGTCGTTGGCCGAGAAGAACCTGCAGAGTCTGAAGACGGAAGCGGAAGACGAAGCGGCGCAGGAGGAGACGAACGACGCGAAAGAGACGGAGAACAACGAGATGGACGACGAGATCAACGAGTCGGAAGTGTCCAACAAAAAGAAGCACAAACTGCGGACCAGTCGACGAAAGTTCCGCTCCGGATTCGACTACGTTCGCAAGAAGAAGAAACCGTTGAAGAAGGACGAGACGCTGCCTAAGGAAAGAAAGAGGGTACGTGTTTGTCATTGTGATGATTAATAAGTCTTTCGCTTGTACCAGGTGCTGATGTTTCATGGGATATTTGTATTGCAGCAAGTATTGACGAGGCCCAGTCCAGAATGTGTCGCGGACATCCAGTCGGAGATCAGAACTTGGGTGATCAAGAAGGGCGTCGGTGAAACACTGTTGCACCGAGCAGCTAGACTCGGCTACACGGTAAGATGTCCTCCTGGTCATAGCTCTACAAGTCTAGTCCTTTTAATTGTAGTTTTATAAGAGAGTGAAAGCTCTGTGAAAATGAAGACTTTAATTACTAGTGTGCCCACTAAACGAGGCATATACGAGACAAATTGAGACTTCCATAATTTTCTAATGCATTCTCTCTTCATTGTATGTAGAGTTTCACCTCTTGTGAAATAGGTTGAAATCTCAGAAGAAGAGCTGATTTGAACAATTTATTTGCTTGCAGGATGTCACAGCCTACTGCTTGGAGAAGCTCAATAATGCACCAAGTCCCAAGGACAACGCAGGGTACACGCCTCTTCACGAAGCATGCTCAAAGGGCCATCTCGAGATCGCGAAATTATTGCTCGCGTACGGAGCAAACGCCAGCGAAAGTGCGAACGGAGGAATAAGGTAGATTGTTGACCAACGTTTCCATTGATATTGGTCGAGTTTTGTGAACGAAACCAAATTACAACATCTTCTCTGGTTACAGGCCACTTCACGAGGCGGCGGAGAATGGTGCTACCGAATTAGTACGGCTATTACTTTCATACGGCGCTGATCCCCTACTGGCTACGTACTCAGGCCAGACTCCTTTGATGTTGGCTGCAGACACGGATGCTTATTCGATACTGGAACAACATTTGGATGACATTCAGGGTCGAACGAGCACGCCATGGTCTTTTGGTGGACCGTCTTCTATTTTCGGTAATTATCCTGATTACTATCCCTGGCAGAAAGTATTTGATAGGGTGTGCGACGAGCGAGAACCTACTGTAAAACAATACGCGATATAAATTTAATGAATGATTTTATTGCAGACCCCGAAGAAACCGGTTACAACCCCCTCGACGATCCTCCAATGGACAGTCCGGAGTCCGAGGTAGACGAGATCGAGATGGAAGTGAGCGACGTGAACCTGCCGGTTCTGTTCTCGTTGGTCAACGATCCGGACAAATGGGTGCTGCTGCAAGACCTGATGACGGCCCTGAAGATAAAGAGCAGGGACGCTTTATTGCGTCAGGTGAACCCTAAAGCTCACGCTGGACCGCCGGCGGTTGCGCACCGTGACGTGATGAGAGAGTTGAAGCTCCAAGACTTTTTGGAGCAGTCGAGGTGCTGTCACCTGCTGAGCGGCGGCGAGAGGATCAACGTGCGAGCCTCGAAGGTGGCGCTGATCAAGTACAACGACAAAGTGAGGTCCCTGTTGAACGTCGAGAAAGTGGTGATCAGCCTCAGGTGACAGGAGACGTCACTGGGGCAGTCGTCACCCCAGGCAAAACCGTCAACCTCCGCTGCGAAGGATGTCCCGAAGAAGTCGAAGACCCCGAGCTGCTCCCCGAAGAGGCAAGGTAGAACGCGTCAGGGTAACAAGACGTCCGATTGAACGCAGTCGTTGAACGGACCTGTACAGGCAGGAGTTTCGTCGATTGTTTAACCCTCTCGTGATCAACCGGACACCTGATACACTTGAGACAGCCGAGGGAGACACCCGTATCACGGGTGCGAAGAGCACGGGATGGACATACGTAGCCGAGATCGAACAATGCGATCGACTAACAGCGAACTGTGACGCACTATTATTAGCAGTATTTATTGGAGAATATTCTATTCGTGTCTATTCGCAAGAACAGTGATATTTTATTAACTAGAGCCAAGCGCGATCGGGTCTGTAATTGTAACGCTTCTAGAGTTGAGGATTTTCGCTGTCGTCGCAGAGATAGAAGCACGATATATCGTTCCTGTCCGAAGATTGTACGATACTATTGAATATTTAAGCGTTTAATCTCGAGTTAAGAGACCGTGGTGAACAGTCCTCGCGAGGAGTCAGGGCCGGAAGTAGCCGGGGCCGGTCACGAGTAAAGAGACGACGCGTCGTCTAGAAAATATTTTTTATCGCAACACGGATCCAGTGTGTATGTATGTGTGTGCGTGTGTGTGTACATGTCCACACGCTTCTTTTACCAAGCACGATCCACCTGATCGGGGAGGATCGCGCGATTCGTTGTTAGGCCAGCAGGAAAGAGTTACGACGACCGTCGGAACGCAAACGTCGACTTGTCCATCGGCTTTCACGTGTTACCACTTTGTTAGGTTTATTTTTTTTTTTCTTTCTTCCTCTTCTCCTCCTCTCTGTCCCTTTTTGTACTTGGGTAGTCGAGCAAGTTGATTAGTAAATCCGGTTATCAATGAAATCTTTACGTTCGCCTAGATTTAAGTAAGTGTTGATTAGTCGTTCGAAAGTGGAGCATTTATTTTCCTGTTTTTCGTTTACCTTTATCTCTTCTTCTTCTTCTTCTTTCCTTTTTGTATCTTTGGGATGTGCAATCTTGTTGGGCGGATCCTACGAACGCGATCGATCGTCAATCCCGGGCTGGATAGAGAATGTGAACGGATTAGGGGAGAACTACAATATCGGACCGATTTGGTCGCGGCAACGTGTCACTTGTGTGCAATAACTTTCGTCCAGCTCGCGATTGACTATTGAATCGGCAATTTCCGTTCGGTTGAAATTGTTTTGGTACTGACAGATACGGTTCAGAACGCGTTCACTGTTGCTTGAGTTTGCTGATTAGCACCACCGCGTTGTTGATCGATCGCTCGCGAAATGGCGAGCGTGTTTCAGTTCCTTCGAAAAAATTTCTCACGGGAGTTTAGCGAATTTCGTTATCTAGTTTGCAATTTTATCAATCGGTTAATTTTTAATACGTAATTTCGGTGTAATAGCGAATATATGTTGATTAAATGTGGCGGACAGGTGCGAAACACGTCGAGCAGTGAACGCGTTGAATGGATCATCGACGGGAAGAACGATTTAGGAAATTTTCGCAAAACCATAGACTTCCTGTGCCGGTGACCGTTTTCTCGGTGTGGATGAACGAATGATCAGCGTACTTAGACGTTCGTGTCTCGACGGAAAGGCGCGTCGAAATCGAGGGGGAACGAGTGCTCCGTGTGCCGCAAGCTTCTACGATTGTTGTTTCGGTGAAAAGGCAGGCTTGCGCGTTTCATTTCGCTCTGTATACAGATTTCAATTGTTATAATCAGTCTCAGGGAAACTATCTCTATGCGTATTCTCGATATTCTGTGCGTTGTATAAATTGGACCAGGGACGGGCGATCAGGCATCGTCGATCAACAACGACGCGTTCGTCCTCTCGATCAATTTTTGTCACGCGACGATGAACGGTTTCGCCGATGGGAAAACCTGGAGAATGCCTGGCCGCTCGCTCTGGTGATTTAATTTTATTTAGCTGACGATACGAGGGAATCTTGACGTGGACTGTGCAGTTTACATGTACATATACCTATTTTCGCTGATAAAACCCGGTTATCGTTGCAGCTCGTCGCCTCTGTGCGATTCTCTCTCGATCGGCGAGATCGATCGGAGATTTTGCGCGGCGTCGATCGGTGGAAAATTTGGAAGGGACTAACTTGTGCGTACTGTGCGTAATTGTACCTTTTTCGAGATGTAAAGTAGATGCATATACGATGTATAGTAGCGGAAGAACGCACTGCAACACTAGCTCATATTAGCGTATGAAGAACACGTACACACTCCTGTGTAATTATAATATATGGCGTACGGATGGAAAACCGCGTTTAGAAGGACTTGAAGGACATTGTAATTTCAGTGAAATCGATTGAACAATAGATACGTGAAGCACGTATGTACATACTTCTCGCAATCTAGGGGCTATCGCAATTATTACCGCTACTGATTACTATTATTATTATTATTATGATTATTGTTATGATGATTATTATTATTATTATATTATTATAATTATATCATTATTATTATTATTATTATTATTACTATTTAACACTACCGTCACAATAACTACGAGTACATACAAACTACCGCTGATGACTATTACTATCGCCACCAACAACTATTGCCACTACTGTCACCGAGTATCCGCTTTTTTTATTGTACGATATATACATAATAGCGAACTATTAATGTACATTTTCTTAGCTGTAATGTCTCCTCCATCACCAACACAACCACCACGACAATTCTCCTCTCCCCCCGATCCTCTCTTGTAATTTATATATATTCGAGATACTTCTAAATGTGTTAAACTGCTGCTGCTTTACGAGAAAGAAAGAGGAATTATATGTGAGAAAAAGAACAAATATATTATATATATATAGTATATATATATAAATATAAATATATATGTATATACACGTACATATATATATATTTTATTTCAGAAGTTTAGTTTAATGGATATATAATGTTAAAAAAAAAAACGCGAGGAAGATAACAAATTGAATTCTCTCTCTCTCTGTGATTCGTCTAAAAGAAAAATGGAACTAAGGAAGGATGATAGAAAAAAAAAGAAAGGAAATCAATTGAAGAGTTACGATTATTAATTAATTAAGTATTATTATTGTCATCGTCTCATTATCATTGCTCCGTACCGTCAGGTTATATCGAACAAGCCACAATGGACCGACAAACACAGTTTTCGTAATGAACTTGACTCGTGATCTTTTCTTTTCGCTAATAACAGTAACGAGTTATCCTATCAATGTAATAAAAACAAGTATTTTTACCGATATGCCCTTGTTTCATTTTCCTTGCCTGTATGCATTCATTTCTCAGCAAAAATGAATTCTTTTCAAGAATTTAAACTTTTAATATGAACATTCCTAAAGTTAGTATAATAAAGTTATATTCTCTTGAATTTAAAAGTCAAAAACATGAGTGTAAAAAATGTAAAATACAGCACCAAGACAAGGAGAGAGAGAGTGTGCGACAAGGACAGAGACACACGAGATACCTCCTCTCCAGAAATTGTTAATAACTTATTAATTAAGCATCAAACCGACGCAAGACCTCAACAGGAATATAACCTAGACTTCATTCTAGATTCTTTAATCACTAAAGTGTACAAAATATGTCTGGAAAGTTATATAATGAATTATTTACGGGGGACCTGTCAAATTAGCTGAATTTATTTTAAGACAAGTGTTCGAAGAATAGTTAATAACTATTCAATTCGGGACAAAAATCTATGAAAAATTGTATGTGAACGTAGCGGAAGGTCTAGTCTATAGTTTCCAATTGTAAATATTCATAAATCTTCAATAATAAAGAAGACATTAGTTAATTTTCCCTTAATTGGGTTTAGTATGGTTTTTGAAAATAGCCCGTACACGGGCATTAAAACGCTATAGACATCTAGCGGTGAACGCCCGAACTAACAGCGCATTACAAGCGCGCGTTAACTGGAAAAGTCTTCCGAAAATAATTAATAATTAATTAATTTGCCACGAATTCCGTTCGAAAATATTATGTGGGTGTGTGTAAGGGTTCAGAGTGTTTTTCTAAATTATATAAGCGCGCCTAACAAATGCAGAATATTTAAAAAAAATTATTTATTAGAAGGCCGGCCTGGCGATTGCAGCGCGACGGTGGCGCCATCTATGGTGGCGGATTTTGGAACTAATTTCCCTATCCCTGTAATGAGTAAGACAAGGACAGAAATAGTGTGCGACAAGGACAGCAGATGTCTCGCTCGTGCCACCTCCTTTTACGCGGCGCTGCTAATCCCCTGATATGTACCAGGAGTACACACGAGCAAGGAGGTATCCGACAAGGACAGACTTATGCAGTTTATGGAGAGAGAGAAGGACAGACATATGAGCTTCGGTATAAACAACGAAATTGAGGGAAAATTAACTAATATCTTCTTTATTGTTGAAGATTGATAAATATTTACAATTGAAAAATAAAGAATACACCTTCTGCTACTTTCACATACAATTTTTCATAAGATTTTGTCCCGAATTGAATAGTTATTAACAATTCTTCAAACACATGTCCGAAAATAAATTCAGCTAATTTGACAGGTCCCCCGTAAATAATTAATTATATACCTTTCCAGACATATTTTGTGCACTTTAGCGATTAAAGAATCTAGAATGAAGTCTTGACAACATTCCTCTTGATGTTTTGTGTCGCTGTAATGCTTAATTAATAAGTTATTAACAATTTCTGGAGAGGAGGTATCTCGTCTGTCTCTGTCCTTGTCGCACACTCCGTCCCTCCTTGTCTTACACATTGCAGGCATTGGGTAAAGAAACTAGTCACCGAAAAATTGTTAATAACTTATTCACGACAATTTAAACCGGTCAACAATTGTTATAGGAATGTTGCTAGGGATCCACACTGGTTTCTTTAATCATAAAAGAGTACTAATTGTGCCTCTAAAGTATGAAAATCAATTATTTACGGGAGACCTGTCAAACTATTTGAGGTTATAATGGAACAAGGGTTTGAATAATCGTTAATAACTATTTATTCCGAAACAAATTCTGTTAAAAAACTATACGTGAAAGTTGTCAAAGGTCTATTCTATGTTCTTCGAATGTAAATATTGACGAGTTATTCCTGATTAACTAGTTATTAACGATTTTTGTTGTCGTTATGCCCTTCCCGTATATCCGTAATGAGTAAGACAAGGAGAGAGAGAGAGTGTGCGACAAGGACAGAGACACACGAGATACCTCCTCTCCAGAAATTGTTAATAACTTATTAATTAAGCATTACAGCGACACAAAACCTCAAGAGGAATGTAGCCAAGACTTTATTCTAGATTCTTTAATCCCTAAAGTGTACAAAATATGTCTGGAAAGTTATATATTTAATTATTTACGGGGGAACTGTCAAATTAACTGAATTTATTTTCGGACAATTGTTTGAAGAATTGTTAATAACTATTTAATTCGGGACAAAATCTTATGAAAAATTGTATGTGAAAGTAGCGGAAGGTGTATTCTTTATTTTCCAATTGTAAATATTTATAAATCATCAATAATAAAGAAGATATTAGTTAATTTTCCCTCAACTTGACAGGTTATGCCGAAGATCTATGTCTGTCCTTTTCTCTCTCTCTTGGTAAACCTCCTATGTCTGTCCTTGTCGCACAGCTCCTATCGGATACCTCCTTGCTCATCATGTGCTCCTGATACCTCTCCTGGTATTTGCCAGGGTAGCAGGAAGGTAGGAGGTGAGCGAGACATCTGCTGTCCTTGTCGCACACTATTTCTGTCCTTGTCTCACTCATTACAGGGATAGGAAAATTAGTTCCAAAATCCGCCACCATAGATGGCGCCACCGTCGCGCCGCAATCGCCAGGCCGGCCTTCTAATAAATAATTTTTTAAAAATATTCTGCATTTGATAGGCGCGCTTATATAATTTAGAAAGACACTCTGAACCCTTACACACACCCACATAATATTTTCGAACGGAATTCGTGGCAGATTAATTAATTATTCATTATTTTCGGAAGATGTGTCCACGTGCCTATAATGTGCTTTTAGTTCGGGCATTCACCGCTAGATGTCTATAGCGTTTCAGTGCCCGTGGACTGAATGTTGGTATTACTTGATAAAAATAAATGGAAGTTGTCGTGTCGTGAAGTAATATTGAAAACGATATTAGAAAGTGTTATGATATGAATATTAAGTGATAGAAAATTGGACATACGATGATATTACAGAACACACGATAACGATGCGTCTTAAGTTTGTCAAAACACTGTTAGTGCTTACACTATTAGGTAATATTATTATATGGCACAGAATATGGAGGTTATTTGCAGCGCAAAACACATTGAGATTGTTGACACCAAACGCGGTGACAACTGATCCCCCGCAAAAACTTCATCGCCGTTTAGCGCGTCTTGTTACCGTGGTGATAAGACAGTTTGAAAACTTCGAGAATGATGTGGCTTCCACAGTGGAATCTGTTTTAGAGTTTTTTCCTACTATTCCAATTTTAATAGTATCTAACGAATTACCATACCCTCCGTTAGAATTGGATTTTGCCAATGACAGTATGCAAAATGTGAAACTAATAAATTTACAACCGGATTTCAATGCATCTTACGATGAAAGAAATCCACTTTTCTATGTGCGTACGAAATACGCATTATTTTTACCTGATGCAAGCCGACTTAATAATAAAGAAGTCGTGCAGGTAATGATCTTTGTGTCTGCGTCGTTAAGACACATAATTTTAATCAGCTTGATTAACATTCGAGCAAAATTACTTTGTTACAGGAGACTGTATCACACGCAGCGAAACTAGGTATAGTAATTGTACCAATAGGAAAAGCAACTTTGAATTGCATTAGTATAGATTTAAAAGTAAAAGAATGGAGCCTCAAGTTTTCACGAATTGATGGCAATGTTTGCGACAGTGTAACTGGAAAACATGCTACTATTATTGAGACACGATTACTGAGGAAATTAACTGATCCTTTCCTGTTACCTTTCACGGATGCATTATACATTCAGACAACTGCAATAAGTTCGAAGGTTAGTCATTTTTGTTTAATTTTACTCTCAAATATTTTACATATTTATATTGTATTTTGAGGTGTGCGAGAATCCCAAAATTTTCCTCTAGCATTCTCAGATCCTTTCATACGTCTTGTAATAATATGTATATATGTATATTTCATTGGATTATTTCTTGTCACTAGGTTCATATACTCTCAAATTATCAAATGAACGAAGGAAAGATATTATACAGAAATCAACAGTCACAATGGAAGTTACAGCAGTTACATCTAAATCGTGAGCGAATAATGTTTGAGAAGTTGGGGATTAAAAAAGTTGTAAGGGAATCAGACAATATAGAATGGTATGGTTGTTCAAGGGAAACCAGTAGATGTTTTGGATCAATTATAAATGGTGTACCATCATATCTTTATCAAAAACGATATACACCACCTTGTTGCCTCTCAGGATTAAGAAAAGTTGCTCACCACGTGTTTGATAAATTAGAAGAAGTCGGTGTCAGATTTTGGTTAGAGGGAGGATCTTTGCTTGGTGCTATGAAAAATGGTGATATTTTGCCATGGGATTATGAAGTACAAATAGGTGTAAATCGCGATGACCTTGAACGATCGCCATGGTTAATCAAGGCCATGAGTAAACCCATTGTTGATAATGACGGTTTTGTATGGGAAAAAGCAATAGAAGGGGAGTTTTTTAAAGTGCAGTATTCAAAGATCAATCATTTGAACGTGAACATTCTTCCATTTTATTCGAAAAATGGTTCTATGATCAAGGTTGCATGGTTTTTAAACCAAAGAAATTTTCCAGAACAGTTTCTTCATCCAATGTCAAGTATTGAATTTGCTGGTAGGCAAGTGCCATGTCCGAACAATATTAGGGACTTTTTAGAATTGAAGTATTTTAAAGGTGTGATAGAAAATCCAGAACTTCCTGGAAAAATTTCTTTTTAGACTTTATACTTAAATAAATTCACTTTCTAGGAAAAGCTACATGCAGTTAGAAGCAGAAAATATTTCTGTGTTAAGGTATAATTTAAATTACATATTTAATAACTATTTCTATACTTAATCAGATTTTACATTTTTTATTACCATCTTAAATATCGGAACTAATATCTTCTAATAAGAGTGTAAATTAGGTCTCGCATCGTAGAATTTCCACTTGAGATATATTATTTTCCGACGATTTATAAAAGTTAATAAATGGTGTCGTAAAATAAGAATGATTGCTAATTTCGATAATTCATCGGTATAAGAATAAAAGAAACGTTTTACAAAATATACTTAAAAATGTAGATCTTACATATTTTCTTACTTTCATAAAAATTTATGAAGGTATTTAATTATGCTTTTAATTACTTTGACATAATTATTCATTCTTGATATGAAAATTTATTTATTTTTTAATTTATTATTAATAAATTGTCGTATGTTCACAAGTTCCTAAAACATATTTTGGATTATTTCAAAATTAATGTTTTGAAGATTGTTACACTTTGTGCATTTACAATTTTTGAAATTGAATTTTTTAGTATTGTTAAGTGTAATGATAAAAATGATGGATTTTCATTTAATTCCATAAAATGAATTGATGTGCCAAAGATTTGAAGCAGTTTCCGTTTTAATAATTTTCTCTGCTTTTTGTCTTATTTTATACCATTTGGTTAAACTTGTAGTACAAATTATCATTTACAATTTTATCAGTATTATTTTATGTTATATATTTTGAAAGTGTTCATATGGATTATGAATCTCATTGACTAATGTTACTGTGATATATAATCTTTCTATATATGCGTTTACAAAACATTTAATTTAAAGACATATCTTAATTGTATATCAAATACTTTAATATTTAAGATTTTATTATAAACTATTGTAGATTACTTCAATAATATTTATTTTAAAAAGTAAAAGTAGACAAAAGACACTGTGATAATCAGTGCTTACTATGTTACTTGATGTATCAGTAAATAATTAAACTTACTGTTATTATTCTACTTTTGCAATTTACAGAAGATTTTACATGCAACCGATTATATATAAAACTTACTTATGTAAACCAATTCTGTAAAATTACTTCATTATTTTTTAAGGGAATTTATTAATAATCTTTTATTGCAAAAAAAGTCAGTGCTGTTATGTGTATGGAATTGCAAAAAATTTAACATAAATAATGCTATTTATAGTACAGTATATTAAAGTAGTTTCATAATCGTTAATATTTGCTTCTAGTCTAGAACACACATGTTGTAGCAAGTCTGTATACCAAGATTATACTTGTAAGTTATAGTAATATTTTTAATGTATTCTAAATTTAGTGCCAATTCATTTATAAAGACATAGATATTGTAGGATTTTTAATAACGTTTATTTTAAAAAACGCACAATGTAAGAATCTATTACTCCCTACAATATTAATATGTATTTTCTGTTATAGCAAATATTAATAAAATGTTACTGTTTATAAAACAAAATATTATATACTTTTTTGCTAAATCTTAAAAAGGTGACTTTTATAAAATCGATTCCTTACTTTATTTACACAAATAAGTTACATTAAGGAAGTAATACGAACACGTTTTGTAAAGAATAAGGTTTTTTTATGTGATAGAAATATAATTTTACTATGTTACTACCCGCACATCCGGCGGTGGTGTTAACACGGACGGTTCACGTACAAAGCTTAGTAGCTTTTCTAATTTCATAATTTCTAAGTCTCTGTGCGTTAAATGCATTTGCCTCTTTGTTGGTTTCACTTTTATTCTAAGATTTGGCGAGAGTTTTAAAGTGGTGACCGTACCCCTATAGAAAATGCAAAAATCAAATTATTGAAATGGGAGTCTCACATGTTTGTTTAATACTTACTTATCATCACCAACAATAATAAACGGCAGTTGGTTGTTAAATGCTAGACGAGTCAATTTATTCTTCTTTTTACTAACAACTGCTTGACTACATATTGGTCTATATTTGTTTACATTCAAATCAAATACTGTGACCTTTCCATCATTCGAAACACAAGCCAATACTGTTGAACTGTATGGTGCCCATTCAACATCTCCAATTGGAACACCAAGATCAAACATAAACAGAGGTTCCCTATAAAGAATTAAATAGGTAACCAGTGTTGTGCAATACTAGCTGTTTATATATAATACTGGTTACACGAATCTTACATTCTATTATCCTCCCATATTTTTATTCTCCAGTCACCCGAACAACTTGCAAAAATGCTAGAATTAAATTTATTGAATACTATTCGGTACACTGGCATATTGTGTGCTTCATTATAAGTTTTCATATAAACGCTACTATATGCTGTGTTACATTTGTAAATTGTTCCTTCTTCTGTTCCTACTAAGAATACATTTGGATCTGCAGGATGAAATGCTAGACATGTTCCACATCCTAAAAAAATAGAAACATTGTTTTTTTAATATGCAACATGATTTCAATATTGTTAGAGGTGTGCATTTCCTAGAACTTTTATAAAACCCTTCACACACATCTTTACATATTATGGATTAAGATTGATTACCTTTAAGGGTAATCATAGTGCCATCTGGACCAGGTATTGGAGGTCGGTCCAGGATAAGTGTCATTACAGTTGTCAATCCAAGATCATTTTGATGTAATATCCAGTAATTTATTTTTCCATCAATACTGATACTGTAGAATGCCAAATTACCCTCTTCCGTATCAGGTGCCCAACATACCTTAATAAATAAACATCAAATTACTGATGAAATTACTGATTTGCATGTTAACATGATTTAAAAATTTAACAAACCTCCCAGACAATTCCTCCATGCTTTTGACCAACATCATTACTCTTATATTGCGGAGCTGTCGGTGGCAACATGACATTATACACAGCAACAGCACCATCCATAGTACCTTAATTATGAAGATGGAGATCAATATTATTGTCATATACTGTTACATAAATTTTATTTATTTACCAATCACCAAAAGATGTGGATGTTGTTCACTGAAGGCTAAAGACATTACTGGGGATTCTATTTGACAGATCCATTCTGGATATGATGGATTTTTTAAACTAAATAAGCAGACTTTTCCATTTGTTATTGGACTATTAAATGACACTGCAATTATACATATATGAGTATATGTATAAACACGAGATATCAAAAATTTAACATTTTGTATTAACTTGTTCCATAAGCTACTGCAAATAAGTCATAATATCTGCCATTAAAGCATAAGTCCGTGACATCGTGTTTTTTAGTTTTTTCGTAACTGAATTTCCATAAAGGTAGTAACGATCCTTCTCCATCCTTAAATTCATCACTTGGATCATCCCAATATCTGTAATCTGAAAGTATTTATCTATATATTTCATCGAGTACACTATTATTATTTAAATAGTAGTCACCTTGTGCTATATCATCGAAAATATTTTGATTCACCATTCGTTCCAACGTTTTTGCTGCTTGTAACATTCGACCTGACATTGCCATGGATTGTGATTGTGCTTGCTTTTTTATGTCTTCCTTTTTTAGTTGTAAAATTGGAACTCTCTTTTCTCTTTCTCTTTCACGTTGTTGTTGCGCAAAGTCTTCCTAAAATGAAAGTATATAAATAACTTATGTATTTTTAAGTCAAGGAATTCAAAATAAAAATATATACAAACTTGATACTCATCAAAGATAGTCCATTGAAAAACATGTGTATTGAATGTTCCTGTTGGAGGTGGTACTGTTTGTGTACTCACTTCCTGTAAAATTATTATAAAATCAGGCGAATATTTGATCCAATTACAATGCAATGTTATGTTATCTTACCCGTAAAGGATTTGTATATGTTAGGGCAGCCCTTTCACAGAAATTAAATTGGTTTGGAATTTTTTTAGGTTTCGCTGTTTCTACTTCTTCTTCATCTGGTTCAACTTCAACTTCAGGTTCTTTTTGTTCCTCCTCAACATCTCTTGCCTCATCTATAAAAATATGTATAGTGATCCATAAAACTTTTTAATATTACTACAACTGGTCATTATACCTTCCTCTTCTTCTTCCCCCTTGTCTTCCCTTTCTTCTTCTTCATCTTCATCTTCTTCATCTTCCTCTTCATCATCACCTAACATTTGAGTCACATCGTGAAGACTTTCCACTAAAAAAAGAGAGCTGTATAATTTCATTTAAATATTACAATGACTATAAACATGATAAATAAATTTGCCTTTACGGAGTCTCACCAATAAGTCCACCAGATAATTGCACTTTTGCTTCTTCAGAATCCTTGTGTAATATAGTTCCCGGCACACTTAAGAGCGTTACTAAATTTGGAGGAGGAGGCAATTTTATGAACTCTTTCAATTTCCACGACCATTCCACTAAAGAATCTGGTATTCTTGTATTGTGAATAGTGAGGACTCTTGCAATCTCCTCTTGCAGTTCCTACAAATTTAATACACATTGTGATGCAAATGGATATTTCTAAGAAATATATAATTAAAATATATAGTGTATTAATGTTTTTTAGCAATAAACGTAGGCATGTACTTCTTCTGTCAATTGCAGCTGATCGTCTGGTTTGAGAAGAACTTTTCCACGCATCCAATCCATATCACCAGCTCCAACAAAATCTACACGACTCCGTGCAACACTCATGTGCTGTGTACATACAATAAATTTCAATAAATGACACATATACAATTTAATATTGTGTTCCAACTATGAAGTACTAACTCTTATATCCCGATCTGACACCTTCGATACTGATCTCCTTGCGTGTGACATTGTATCGGCTTCTCAATTTATTACGTAACTGCATATAAAAATATAATACAATAGTTGTGTATTCTAATTTATTTTACACTTTAATTACAATAATTATCAAAAAAGTATTCACCCAAAACTTTTACAATATGTCAAAGAAAATTAAATTTTTTTTTCTATATAAGCGATGTATAAAATTTTTGGTTGTTTTATATAAACTAAATTTCTGAATATACTCTGTAAATAGCAAACACTATTTTATTGTAATAAACATACATTAGAAAAAGATCTGAAGTTCTCTAGATTCAATTTTCCTGTGCAAGACGTAGAGAAAGTTTTAGTTGCTTAGGAAACATGTTATATTGTTGTATACATATATGTAGTACCATTCAAATAATATTCCATGTACATCTCAAGAATTGTTAGACCGTATCTTAGATCAATTTATTATATCTGTAATATTATAAATTTGGTATCAAAAATGTATAAAGTTTAATGTAATTTCTTAATTCAGAAAATATTTTATTTTTATTTGAAATTACAGAATGTATATTTATACATTCAAGTACAAGTACAGCATATATATTTGTGTAAAAGTTTATGTCTATTTCATTCAAATAACTGGTAATAATCCCTGTGGTTATATACATGAAAGAAAATCAATAACAGAACACACCATGATAATGCAAGCATGCTTGGTACTTATAGATAAGTCAGACTCATACACAAATACTTGTGAGTAAATATTCAAAAATCGTACGCTTTTAAGCATATTTACGTGCAACTCAACATATATTATTTGTGCATTATGTTATATTCAAGAATAAATAATTATTTTTCAAGTACCTGTTCAAAGTACCTGTGTACAAACAATGACTGTGTGTATATTATAAATGGATTTTGTGCATTACTATTATATGTTTAAACAAAAAGAGGTATATTCTTAGTTATTTCATGAGGAATTCTTACATATGCATGTATGGTTATGTAAGAAAGATGTTTGATTTTTAGTTTGAAAAAGTGTTGTTTTCTTCCAGATGAGGTAAGAGTATAAATGTTTGATGTAGTATAACATTTTATTTTGTCATGGAAGATAGTGGAATTGACAGTGACCCAAAAAACACTGGACGCGTAGAAGATGAAAGGCTTTTCTTGGTAAATATATGATATACCACATTTCACTTTACCCTTTAAGTTTGTTAGGTAGGCATAAAATTGAATGAAAGCATATTTTTCTATAATGTAACATTGAATACTTTTTAGGGAAGCGATAGTAGCTGCAGCAGCAATCAGACACAAACATCTCAACACAATTCTACTACTAAACAGCTACAAAAGAAGCTAGGTACTTGTTAATTTATTATCTTATATCATGTTTGTGTAATAATATTAGTATCCTGTGTTGGAGCACTCATTTCAATATTTTGCACACTGCATAGAGGCACGAATTGAACAAGCAAAACGTATTCAGCGAAGCTCAGATTACATAAAGTTACCAAAATTCGATAGAGGAGGTAATAGTGGTAGCAGTACTGCTGGTTTGATCTCGATTCAAAGACTTCCCATACCAACTAAAAACAAAGAGCATGTTCCCCTTGTGGAGTATTGGCATAGCGACAGTGAAAGGTAAAGAAAAATCTATCAACTATACTTCTTTTGTATAAGTGTGTTATAATTGTGAATGTATTGTATAATTAATGTTTCAATTTTATAGTGAAGGTGAAATGACTCTATTCCCAACATCGAAGTCGAAAGAGTTATCTAAGCACAAACAAGATTTGACTGATACTTTTAGTATTGAAGAGCTAAGCGAAGAAAGTGAAGATTCTCTGAATTTAGGACCAACTCAACCATCTCCGGATTTAAAGTTTATGCAGTATGATGGATGTACTGAGGAATGCCTTCGTTGTCAGTGCCACATATTGTAATTTATTGTTATATACATATATGCTTTAAGTATATGGAAGATTAATTATTTTTTATGTGTTGTTGAATATTAATTTATTACTTTGAAAGTTTATATAACTATGCGACCGAAAATTTTATATATATATGTGCGATGAGGACCCCCCAGACCTATGAGACAAGCAGGAAATGTTGTGCAGCTCCTTGGCAATGATTGTTAAGGCGTGTTGACTGGCCAGTCCTAAATTAGGACCCCTAGTCAATCCTAATCTCGAGAACACGGGTTTCTGTCCCGTTTGTCCGGTTCCTTTTTTTCTTACTAATCTACAAAGGTATCAGAATTGGGACGAAGGATGGGGGGTGGGGGTGGGAGCACTGATTATCGTCGCAGGAGAGGACGAAGACGACGATGTATGCGTTGAGTGCATGAAGATAAGAAGTACGATGATGTATGTGCTAATGAAGTATGATGTATGACGTGTGCGTTAAGATAAAAATACATGGAGATGGGTGCGTTATAAATGCAAGAAAAGACACTATGATGGACATTTGAGGACGAATGTCATTTGCAGAATGTGAGATTATGACCTCGCAGATCTTTAAGAAGCGTAAGACGACTAGAACAAGTTGGAGGACCCTGAATGTACCATTGACATAGATTAAGAATAATTAACAATAACGTAGATAACAAGATTCCTTACTTTCTCGGGATCATTTATATCATTTAACTCTTGGATGGCGGTGCTTGAGTTCATTTTGACCTATTATTTTGAAAATATAAACTAAACACTCAGATCCTAGTGATAAATTTTAATTGAAGGCACTTTAATTGGACGCAATAAGAAGATCCAGATAAAGCACCTTTAAAAATATGTTTAACAAAATGGTTAAAAAAACTGCCCAAATGGATCTAAACATTATTGTCCGTATAATCGGCAAAAAATTTCCGCTTTCTGAGAGTTAATCGCATTGGTTGACTCAATATTGAATAAATTCGATACTGTTTCCATCCATCACGCCTTGATCATCATCATCGCTCTCAAAGAGGAAAATGCTTTGCTCTTGTCAAGAGAAGAATGATTTTTCCTTCGCTCATATCTCGTCTGCCGATATTGTGAATCTCCCTAACAACGTCGTCTTCGATTTCGCTCTTGACGCAAGCCAAATATATTAAGTATTTACATCATGTGATTCAAGAGATGTTGATTTTTTCTACTTTTCTATTAGTTAGAAGTCCACCAATAGAATATCAGCAAATTACAAATATTTAAAACGAATAATTGTGTTACATGTTGTATACCATTTCATTTCCTTGATTCTGTGAACATATATACTAATTATATTTAAATTCCCAGAAATTAATGTTATTTTTTCTTGTAGACATTTATAAACCTTATACAACGTATAAATAATCTTATTCTGCCCATAGTCGAAGCGTTTGATGTAATTTTGAAAATATATTTATTGGAAGCAATTTGTCTTTTTATCCTTGCCGATTTGAATAATAAAAAAATAATCGAAGTGTCTGTTTCTATTTCTTAAACTTTGATCAACGATTAAAGAAACGAGGGACATATATCATGGAACACGGGGTCGTATATCTCGAAGACGTATTTCGCGTACTATTCTTGCAATTTTTCTTACCCGATGCGAGCTACCGAGGTACGAACAAATTGTCTCACTTATAAAATCATTTTGCTCTTAATCTTTTTTTCGTCGAGGCAAACCTTACGTGAACTCCCGTGTTGTACAACAAGAATGTCGGCGAATGGGATGCTAATTAATCGTTCCTACGCGGTAAATTTATTCTTCCCTCCGATACTCCGACAAGCTCGATTTTTAATTAAACCTGCTGGAAAGGGGCGCGCGGAGAGAAAGTAACAACCTGCTGGGAGGGAGAAAATTTTTGTTACATGCAACATCCACATATCGGGTGGAACTTTTAGATACCACAACAATTCTATAGTTATTCAGTTCCATTATACGGCGTTTACTAAATATACCGAATTACTCAGTTACATGCGTTTGTGCTGTATAAAAATTCTCGTAGAACAAAATTAAATAGTTACTGGTCCAGATTTGCAACAGGAGAGGATGAAAGAAGGAGAGGTGTATAAAAGTATGGTAAATACTCGAGTCCATATTCTTCCCAGAAATATTAGCAGAAAGTATTTTGGTGCTTTTACGGAACGCGTAATCTCAGACATTATTGTTGAAGTATACATTGGCGTTCATAATTTGATGCGCAGAATGACCATGCAGGCAAACGTGATGCATGCGTATGAATATTTAAATGCACCGGCCTCGCGTATTGCCCTCGTACATATAATATTGCGCGAAGGAGACGTACTCGCAAGCCGGCATCGTCAACACTCGCCGGTACGGTCATAAATTAAGTGAAAATTATGGCGTATTTTGTAACCAATTTGAAGTAATAAATTTCACCCCCTCGGCGACCGTGACAATCTGTAATGTGAGCGCCGCTAATATTCCTTCATTTATTCGTACGCTCCGAGCAAAAATGAGAAAGAGAGACGGGGCTCCTGAGATTCCAACGACCGATCAACCACTAATTTCTGTCGGATACCGCGGCAAGAAGCGTATAGAGAGATTTACACGGAGTTTATTCCCCCTTTCGCTCACGCATTAACAGTAAACACATTTTCTGAAGTGCCATTTGCATTTTTTGAAACAGTCCACGATGCATCGGTAACGTTGATGCTTCGAATAACGATGATTTCTCGAATTCCTCGAAACACGGTGTAATGCGGTTTATTAATCAGTAGGAGTACTGATTTTCAAGTCACCGTAGCTGGACATCACCTTTGAATCTAACCCCGAAACCAGTAGAACCGGATTTCGTGAGAATATGTCCCCCAAGGCTCGAAAAAAGGATCGATAAAACCGCAGAAGCATAGGAGAATTTCGTTAATACGCAGCACGGTGTTTAGACGTTATACCGACCTCAAATTGACACCATACGAAAAATAAAACTGCATTCTACTCGAATGAACTGTAATAAATCAAATATTGCAATATGAAGTATAGAGGCCAAGGTTTGGTCTCAATTTGCATGCATGCTTTTGACACCAAAATGACCAGCTTCTGCTCGCAAAGTACGATTACAAACATTGATCAAGATTTGCACGAAGCAAGGTTGGATATAATGTTTCTATATAACGTAAAAAATAATAATTTCTATATAACATTTTGTATGATAAAGTAAACAGTTGAAGCAGTTACGACGGTCTGCGATACGACGGTTACGGAGATACTGCTCTGTGCATAGTATAAAAGTGTCTGTTCCCATGAATGAAGCGGGACGGCCACGTGGGGCAGGGACCACGCGGCGCGGCGTAAGGAGCGTGCGCGTGAAAAGCGCGGCAGAGGTGTGCACGCGGTGCGACAGGTGTTTCGGTGATAGTTCTACAGATGGCGTGGAGGTTGGTTGGCGGCTGCTTGAAACACCTGACCGTCGCCTAGCAGTGCGGCATGGACTTGTGCGGCAGGCGCACACTTCTTTTAAAACAGGTAGCACGCGCGTCTCCGGCCAATTGTTTTGATTATCGCGTCGGCGAACCGGGTCCGGTAATGTGCGCGCGAGTGACAGTTGTCGAGGGTGCGGTGTCCGCCGACTGACAACCCTTCGAAGGGACCGGAAACGAGGGCCGGTGGTGGGAGACGACAACGACGACCACGACAAAAGACAGAGGATTCGCGAAGTTTCACCGACCTCGAGTTTCTCACCCGTGAACGTTCGACTCGTTCCGTGCGCGCGGTCCTTTGTGCGCAGTGATTATGACAGTCGGTTCGATCTGCGCACGCATCGATTACGCGCCCCCCAAAGGATAGAAAAAAATGTGCGCGCACTGATCCACGGATCGCGGGAATCATTTCGTCGGTCCACCGCGATCTCTGGTTTCAAACTATCAAGTCGTCGCGAATTTGTTTCGACGACAGTCGATCTGCGCACGCATCGATTGCGCACCCTCGAATAGCATATCTCGCCGTCACAGGACCGGAAAACAATGTGCGCGCGTTGATCTACGGTTCCAGGATCCTCTCGACTTCCGGCTTTCCGTTGTAAGGGTGTCCTGAACTCGTTTTAATGATATGCAAGAACTGTCGGTGCTCAAGTCACCTCGTGATTCGAACCTCCCGCTTCGAGCGCTCGAGATTTTCGAGCTTTCGCGCACGAAGCGCCGATCGCCCTCGAAAATGTGATCGAACGGACGCGTCCTCTGTCCCGCGACGGATTTATCGTGCCCGGTGAACCGTGCGTGCTTTTTCTATCACAATGACGGTGGATCGATCGGTGGTGACGATGGTGTTCATGCTGGTGACCACCGTGATCGTGCTGGTGCACGCGAAGGATGTGACGACACTGGAGTACGACGACCTACTTCCGGCGAACGAGACCACTGCCCGGCATCGCGTCGATACAGGTTCGTTTACCTTTCCTTCACTCTTTTAATCTTATTGCGTGCACATTTCTCACGATTTTTATCTTTCTATGATTATTTCTGACTTATTAACCATCGTGATGTTGTACTCTTGTGATTTTCATATATCTCAGTGAACTATGTGATTGTTTTGTGAGGTATTTCTAATGAAACCACTATATAACACCATATTGGAAGCTGGTTTCAAGAATTCATAGGTCAAATATATTGCAGAATGTGTTTATAGCTGTTTGCATGCATTTCTTGCAGGGAAGAAAGATGTATATGGTCACTACTTCGTACGATATGAAATAAAAATTTTAGTCACAAAGACGTTTCTACCCTTTTCGTCGTATCAATTTTTCTTGACTAGAAATTGGTTTTTGCGATTATTACATTTATTCCCAATGTCGAAGCAATTGTACCGGTGCATTTTTGGTGAACATTACTAAATTTTCATCTTGGTAATGTAGAATCATACGGACCATGGAAGGACAAAAAACCTTTGCCCTAACGAACTGCCCGATGCCGAACGTTTCTCGAACTCGTCAGCTCGTCTGCATTATTTATTATCGAAACGCTATCGCATCGCTCGGGCCGCCTGGGTCCGCGTGAGCCCTTTATTCCCGCCGACAAACATTAAACGATGCCGCAGAACGCGCGCGGAACGAAGGCACACGGAAAACGACACAGCCGCGCATGAGAGTTTATCTTTCACGCGCGGCACTATGATTCGGATCATTCTTTGAAACGCACCGAACCTACAATAATATATTTTTCTTTCTGATGCCTTAAAAGATTATGTATCTCTATTTTCAATACCGAAGGAAATACAACACTGCACTTTTGTTTCACGATAAACGTTTGTTTAATTCTCATCTTACCATTTGTAAACAATCTTCTCGATTATTTTTCATTCGTTCGGTACACGAGTTTTTTAACAAGATAAAGTTTGCCATGAGGATCAAAGTTTCGCGGTACCGTCGGCGTTGAATTTATCCACGTCACGATTTGCATTGAATGTCGCCGCTCATTTAAATTATCGAAAGTGTTGCTTATGCTTCTTGCACAATGTGTGTCACGACGCTACTTTTGAAACACGCGACCTTCCTATGGGCGCTGTATTAGCAATGTGAATAGAATGTATTCTATTTAAATATATCCGTTATGACCGCGACATAATATACGCTATATTTTTGTTGTTGTAAAATTTAAATATGCCTTGCGTAGATGTTTCACGCGATTTCTCAATGGAGAAGCATCATACGTTGATAAAGAAAAAAAAAAAGAAGAGAAACATTCGCAATGTTTCCTGTTCGCCGCATGGCAATTGCACTCTCCTGAAATCAAGTACTATGACGGTGAATGCTTGAACTTTGTTACTCGTCTTGGATTTGCCGAGGAAGAATGACCTTTGCTCTAACGCTTCTGTGAAAGTGTTATGCGCTCGCCGAGGAGGCCTTGTGCCTTTCCGAAGTTATTTTCTAGCGCCTACTTTTCATGCAAAAATCACAATTTTCATCGAATTCAGCTTCAAACAATGTTTTGCAATGCAAAAGGTATTTATTTATCCTTAAAGTTACAGGCTGAAGACACTATTAGTTGTTAGATTGAACATACTACTCGAAATACCTAGAGGATCAAGAGCGAAGGAATTTCTCACACCGTAATAGTAAATTAAACTATTTTATATCCCCTAAGTATTTTAATACCGTCTCATAAATCACAGATCCGATGAATTCGCGTCTTTAGCGGTACAGATGGATCCATCAGCATTTAAAGAACACTGCGCTCGTAATTCAAAAGTAATTGCTAATTGGCGTCGCGAATCGATTGATACGTATTTGATTCATACTTTAACATTGTAGTAGAAACCGTTCAAAGAGTTTATTATTTCCTCACTGGCCTGACCGTGGCTAGATGCAACGTATAGAAGCACAATAAGAAATCTCGATTGGCCAGAATTTTTCGATCATAATTCAATGCAAAGGAGAAACGTGTTTGCAAGATGACTTGCTGCTTCGCTCGGATTGACGAACAATGAACTCTGCTCGGACTGCATTGTCCTATTGCTCCAATCATTCGCGTCAGACTAACTGGAACCGAGTAGCATCCGTAACGAGTCACAGGATTACATAATTCATAGGGAAACCTCTTAGTTGTTCAGCTACTTAATCTTAATCATTATGCAGTTACCTTCTGTAGATCGTTGTACCCGTGTATTCATTCCTACAAAACTTTTCGCATTTTTTTTTCTCTCGCGAAACCGTAGCTTCACGGACCATTATCTATCACACGTTATTTGCTGAATTGATTGTCTCTAACGAATGCAGCAACTCTGTTGCGGTATCAATACAAACGATCTCGTACATTTTTCCTTGGGGAATTAATAAACGCTCTGAGGCGTATCTGTGATTACAAATCTCAGGTTGATGTATCTCTTGTTGTCAATAAGCTGAAGATAAACGGCAAAGTTAGGAAAGTGTCAATGAAAAGTTAGTCCAATTCTGAAACCATAAAACAGTGATAGAAATAGTTGCTTTGTAATATTCTGAACGATAGAATATTTTTCATTTTTCATAATTGATGGGACCAAATTTCTTTTGCACAAGATTCTACTTATTACAAACTATTACAAAAGGAAATAGGTGCTTGTGCAGTTCACAAAATTTCCATTTCGCATAGAGATCCGCAGTTTCGTGATAATGTTATTTTAATTCAAGCTATCTTCGAATATAAAAACGAAAGAAATGCATTGGTTAAGCAAGGGTCAAACGTGTTAGGGGTTCGAATCTGTGATTTGCGAAAACCGTCTGGAATACTTAGTTGCAGCTGATTCGGGGAGAAAAAAATTTCCCACGGCGCGAAAGCATGCGTGGATCGTTATCGCGGTATCGGTTGGACGACGGCCACAGGGTTAATCGTGTTCGTCTAATTTACATTCGCCTAGAAAGGCGGAAATGCGTTTCTGTGCGTGTCGATGCGAGGTGTCGTGTGCCAACTCGATGAACCCTCAAGGAGGCGTCTAACTGCGCGTGCAAATTACTCGCGTGATCGCGCTTTCTATCGGCGCTGGCAGACCCGTTCGTTAAATAGAATTTGACGCCCGGCGGACTCGCAACCTGCACACGTTTCTCGATCGTTTCGCTCTTCGTCGCTCGATCGAATCGGAATACCTTGCCCGATGATTTCTGTACGCGCGTGTACGTAGTCACCGGCACGAAACAATACAGGATGTGATGTAACTGACGCGTGTTGAAACTGTACTCACGGCGAAACCGTTTCGGAGACATTCTAGCCGAGCGTTTATCAACAATCACGCTTTCCGCTGGGGAACCGTATCGAATCGGCTCCGAACAAATTGTACATGAACGGTAATTTACAGTAACTTCACTCTGCACCTTTTTTTTTTAGCAGCAATTCCCAAAGAATTTTTCAATTCCGTAATTAAATTCAATAATTAACAATCGAAAGACTTTCGTTTTAGATTAAAAAGAAAAGAAGCGTTTTCTATTTCTTTTTTTTATATATGAAATTTTAAAGCTAATAGAATCCAGCGAATTAATGGTCGGCGATCGATATTACCGGTTCAGATACCGTCCCCGATCCGATCGCGATTAAAGAGTGTACGCACGCGATTCGCGCGGGATAGGCGCGCTATTTTAAAATTTGCGAGAGCGTCCGGTACATCTGATGCATATGCATGCACCAGCGATGTAAACGCTGCCAATGTAGAATTCTTTTTCAACCTTGGTGCCAATGGTGCCCGTGTACGTGTCGAGCCTGTTGTTAAGAGGAATCCCGCGAACGTGGCCAGAGGTTAACTGTACGAGACCAACGTGTTCAGAGCATTCGTTTAACGATTTACGGGTTGTTCATCTTAATTTTGCTTACAAGAATAATTATAAACCACCTGGGGCAAGCGTAAGTTACAATTTGAAGAAACTGCAAAGCAAATTGATCGCGTTCAAAATTTGATTTTAATAGATAATGATTGTAAACATTCTTTTCATTTCACATCGGAATTATTTATTTAAATCATCGAAGGATATCTCGTTTACTGCGACAGCCAACAATAATTTACCGTTTCGATATGATTTTATTTGTGAGAACTTTATTATTGGAAGACACCTGAGAGGCTCGAGAAACTAATGCGAAGCACCGAAGCGTACAGCTACATTCACCTGATTTGATAAGAGGCTCTGTGTACAAGATTGCGAGCTGACTGTTTATCTATTTTCGCCGCGTGTGAAGCTGGTTACACGAGAGAGGCGTGATAGAATAAAAGGTCAGACATCGTGTCTAGGAAGCCCCGAAGATTAATGTACACGCAACGTTAAATGATCGAGAGAGATTTAATTAAGATTAACCCCGCCGGGTTGGATGATTATTCTAATTCGCGACTGCACGGTGCTACGGTGGCATGGAATAAATATGATTTATTGTCTTCTTCTTGTTCTCTTGAATCCAGGAAGCTTGGAAACGTGTGTACGGGTAGTCGATAATCTTATCATTATTCATTAAAATTGATTACGCCGCAATATTCGTTCTAATCAATCATTTCCTAGACGTTCGCACATTTTGTAGTCCCCTGTACCTTCAATCTCTCCTTTGATTATGACTTCAGGTTTGTTATTAATGCTGGAACCCTGTAGAAAAATTATCGGTATTTGTTTCGACTTAATTGCGTTGTCTAACCTAATTCGAATCAAAATTTATTTACCCCCCTTGCCGCGTGCTCAATTTTACATATTTTTATCACGCGGTGGCTTTATTGCTGGGTTTCGCTTCCATAAAAATTTTCAAGACAACTTAACTTAGTCTACGAAAAATATACGCATTACTCGCTTATATATTAATATTTTTTTAAACAACCCATGTCTACAAGCTCGTTACACGCAATGGTTTTACATTAAAGGTGTAACATATCTCGATTATAGTCATTCGAATCATGATGGGCTTGCACCTAAAAGCACCTCCGCCGACAAGACAATCTCTTAATGAAAATTCATTAATAATCGACGGTTATTCGACGACCTGCACGCGTAATCTTTCGGGATAATAATTGTCACGGTCGCGGCGTATTCCTTAAACTGTTGCGTATTGCCTTGTACGTGTTACGGGTATGGTCTTGTAATGCGATGCAAGGATTTCAAGGTTTCTCCTATACGGGTATGGACAGCTTTGCCATTCGTCCGTGTCGCGTACATGGACACGGCCGGAGCAAGATTTAAACGAAGTTGCAATAAATCATGCATACTTGCCATTGAAAGTTAAACGGCAAAACCAGTTCTCCGGCATTATCGAGTTTTTTCCCCCGCCGGCGACCTTATTGCTCCAATTATCTCTCCGTATATGTGAAATCGAAATTTCCCCCGACCGTTGCCATGGCGATCGTGTGCCACGTGTTGATACACCGTGTCAATTTCACGCTGACACTGCAATGCTTTCGACAGATTCTCGAAGCCACAAAAACCGAATCGATCCGACAAAATTCTGGAGCTGCAAAGTTCAAATTTCGAAATAAACATTCAAATAAAATGCTTCTAAAATGCAATGATTAATTCACATTCAGTACTCAACTGTATCGAAATGGTAAATGTTACAGAAACATTAAGGATAATTTCGCTTGGGATTATTCTGTTAAACAAGATTTTTTAAGCTTCCTTTAGAGGATAGGAAGATAAAGTGTTAATGCATTCAATAATGATCAGTAGTTCGTTTAAGGCTTGGAGTTGGTTTATCTTTTTTAAAAAATAGAAATGAACATCCGACGCGGGACCGCGAGCGGTGTTCGTGAGAATACTAGAAATCACGCGACAGAATGACTCGTTTCCCCGGTTACATGATCGCGGGTTTACGTAAGCACGTAAATGATTTACACGCGTGGTGCGGTGCTTTTTCCGTAGCGTTTTCGTCCGTAGCCATAGGAAACGACGTGCAAACGAGACTCCATAAAACTACCATTTTCTTGCGGTATACTTTAGCAACGAGCCGGGTCGCGTTTTCTTGCGTATTCGCGTTTCCTGCGCGTTCAGGAGTTCTCCCTCCGTGTTATTCTTTCCTCCTTCTTTTTTTTTTCTTCTCTTTCGTGGGCTGGCTTTACGAGCCGCTCGGAATACGTGCGTTCGCTCGTTCGCGATTCGAAGGGTGTAATTTTACAGCCGATCATGATTAGGGACATTAACTCGCTCGAGTTCTTTCGCCGGACCGATACGGCGCAGCACGGCGGGCTGCTGCATTCTTCCCAAGGGTGTATAACTTTGCCCGTTACGTACGGCATAGTCGTTACCATGCCGCTATTATACGGAACAATGAATAGTTAAGGCCTCCTTATTGCCGGGCCGGTCGTGTTCCTCGACTTCTTTGGGAGACCTCGATGCCTCTTTTGCGCAGTGTCTTCCTAAAAGCGGACACAGCACGACCTGCTAATTTTTCGCGCGGCAGGTGTTCCGCTAGCTCCACATTCCGCGAGCCTGCGAGAATTTCAGCGAACGGCAGTAAACGCTCGAAAATTCATTAACCAAGGTTTCTTTGCTCGCTTCGCGGTAAGTGTTAATCGATATCTGTAAAACAAGCGTGCAAACTCTTGTTAACCCTTTCCACTCTGCTGCGCTGGCATCCAAGTCTGCTGCTTAGTGATAACTATAATTAACCCTGTTTCTCTTAATTAATTATCAACCTTATTGAATGTTATATAGCAGTGTAAATTTGAAAATAAAACGCCCTGTTTCTGAGTGTGTTCACAATTAAGCCAAATTAAACGGTATCCTACGAATTTTATTTGTATGTCAAGGAGTTAATTTGAGGCAGGTCACAGGTCGGGAAATATACTTGGGATTGGGTCGCGACTCTGATTGATTTTTAAAGAATCGACAATAAAACGCTGCCCGGTCCGAAGGTTACAAACGGCTGCAAGAGTTACGGAGCAATTATCGGGAGGTAAACGTATTTTACGAAATTTTACAACAGGACGCAGTGATGAATCTCGGAAGCGATAAATCCGCGGAGTACAAAATTACGCTTGAATTTTATAGAACGTTAAATTATCCTCGATCCGAGGAAGCGGTTAATGTATAAAATAAATCTCTACTGTTTTAATGACGACTTATACGACCATCGTCGTCATACAGTTTGGAAAATCAGAAACGGCATATCGTGTCCCACTCTAATTCTAATGTCAAGGGACGGCGGTTCGAGATCGAAGCTCGATAAATCGGAAAAATCGCCACGAGACAATCGAACAGCTGCATCATAAATAACAAGTCCTCTCGCGGCTCTAGCAATATTTATGACGTATTGTTGGATCGGCACCTGTTGAAATTTGACGCGCGGCGTTATTGCTCGAGCGTGATTATTGTTGCGAGCCTAACTTCCCGATTGGGAGCGGAGAAAACGTCTGTGTCTGCCTTGTAATTGGAAAATAAACACGTGCTCGCGAGTTCGTAGGAAAAACGCGCGATCGCGAGCAACAAATTCGCGGCGACGCGACGGTAATTATCCACGGTAATATTTTTCGTTTCGCCAGGAATGTGGCTGTTTCTTGCCGTCGTTTTGACGTCTCTCGACGACGCTGGTTCGCGATTTTGCGGGCTGACAGTACAATGGCGGTCGCGCGAACGCTGACAACATTCTGCCGTCATAGTTTCTGAAATGTATGCGTCGTTACGCGCGCGTTTTTCAATGATATTTTCGCCGGGACACGAATAAATTTCATCCGGTGAAACCGACGACAGCGGTCCCGTTTTAAAAATCCAATAGGCGAAATGACGATTATCGGGTGGCATAGTCTCGCAGGTGAACGCAAACGCGCCTGCCTCGATACATACTTCTAAAGGAGAGGGTGTGGAGAGACTATATTCCGCATAATAGCGTATTATGTTAACGGCCGGCTGCGATGCTATCTGAGGTAACCAACACAGGAACGGTTCTAAGCAAACATGTGGCTCCAGTGAAAAGTAATGACTCTGATTTAATAACTTCGGCAAAGGTCAAGGTGCTCGAGCAAACTTCTCTCTTTCTCACATTATCACAATATTGAAAAATATAGTAATTTTTCAATACTTCTTCTGCGAGGCTGAACCCGATATCTATATAAATGGAAATCCGATTAACCTGTTGTTAACACAGGTTCAACGATCGCGTCTTTACCCCGTCAAACGTCGCCATATGACAGAAAAAGCGGCGCGATAATAATTAAATTAGCTTGTAAACAAAAATTACAGAACATTACAGAACCATTAGGCAGGCTACGCAAAAACTGCTCGTTTAACCGGATTGGAAAAAGGGTTGCATAAAACATTCGTTAAAATTGTTTTCTCATCGAAATTATAGTGTACAGCGCGCGTTAGTCTTTGCTCCAGCTTACGTAAAAAGCTAATTGCTAATATACCGAACTGAAATTAGCGGTGGTTAGTGCTGTTTCTCGATGTTACTCGTTAGATTTCAATAAACATTCGGCGACTTCGAACGGGTGATGCAACAAGCTTTCTGTCAATTGCAACTCTCGTGTCGGACGGTTTAAAATTCGTTCCACAATGAATCGTTGCGCGGAATCGAACGGAATGCATTGTTGAAATGTACGGTTTACAGAAACCGCGCGGCAATTAAAAAGACACCGTGACATAAAATGACGATTATCGTGCGGCACTGCGATCCGAGTACGCGCAGGTGAATGTAAATGCTGGGCTAGTCCCGTGTACCTGGGATACTTATAAAGAAATGGGCGTGTAGGGTAGACGTTCTGCAATACTATGCTATAGCGTTGGCTCGCAGGACCGCATTTCGCTCTGAGGTAGGGAAGGAACGAGTGAATTTTATCTGCTAATCTAACGGCGTTACGTTACCGTACCTTATCACCGTTGTTATCGCGAGGAATATGGCGACGGCTAAAACTCGATTACTCTCTATCAAGAAACTTACAAAAAAGAACAAAAAAACTCGATTGTTAAACAACGAAGCTTCAAACGGTACAGATTTTTACGAAATTCTTGAGCAAACTGAAAGTCCTGATGTTTCAATCTCGAACAACAACATTCTTAATCGACAGGTTCTCTATATTTGGTTGGCGCGGCTCGCGATTCTGCTTTCAATATCCACGCCTAGTTTCTGTGGTCGATAACTGATAGACGTAAAAGTCGAACTAGGCAACGGAAAGTAAAGGTATCCCTGTAAAACAATCCCCATTATCTACACGTGTGTTCTATTTATAGGAATCAGTGTCAAACGAGCGCCGACACGATGTAACCGTGTTACCCTCTGGGCGGTTGTACAACTATTTTCGAAACATAGGCTTCTCTTAATTAAAACGGGAGTAATAAATTTATGCTAATAACTGGCCGCGTTTCCGAGGATCGTTGCAAGAACCCCCCTTACTATCGGTTAAACTGTTGGGGAAGCCTGCTACATACTAAAACCCTACAATTATCCGCGATCCGTGTTCACTGACACGCGATGGACGTGGAAGCTACAGGCGAATCACTGGTACGCCGGGCAGAAACGACCGCGGCGCACGTTGATTAAGAATAAAACGCGAGGATCATCGGTATCACGAACATGCGCGAGCGGACGTCGACTTGTTGTGTGCTTAAAGGGGAGGAGCGGAGAAACTTTTCTTCGCTGCTGCCGCCAGGATCGTTTTTTCTCGAGGGAAAATTGATTGCGCAGGTTACCATTTTTTACCATCGCCGTTAATAAACTCTCGGCAATATCTTCTTTAGATTATACTTATTGGAGCGCCGTAAAACCGTTTGCGCTCGCCTGGAATCCCCAAGCAGGGAACCTCGAAGAGCGGAATCTTACCAACTCCCCGGATGTCGACGATCAGCTTTTTCTTTATGCACCACCGTTGACTCGCGGCAATTTCGTTATTAATTTCTGTGTCGTTACGGCGTTGTTACGGAATAAAGTGTTTTCTCACGCCAAGCAGTTTGATTGAGAAATTCTTAGATTTTCCTCACGGGGGGTTTCTAATCCGAAGCATCCCGAAAATGATAAATCTTCGGTGATACCGAGCTTTCGGAGATAACAGTCGAGAGTTCTGACGCATTCCCGAGATTAATTCTCGTTTAGGGATGCTGCGCTTGATACTGGGTCGAAGAGGACAGGGCAGATGCGCCGTGTTGGCCGCGCAGCAGCGCACCTTGCGTCCGGCGTGTAACACAGCATGCTCGGTTGGGTACACGACGCCCATAATCTGCACAGGTGAAGCGGAATCTCGGTGGTAAACGGATGCCACTTTCCGTCTCCCTTTCTCTCTTTCCTTTTTCCCGTTCGCCATTTTATATGATACGAGTGGTGGCGTCGTCGTGGTCCTCTCGCCGAGTGCCGCAGGTTTATACCGGTCACTCGCATCCTATGTCATTATCCATCATTACGGGCCAGGACAACGGTAAGGAATAGCCGCTGTCGGGTGTCTTGCGAGATCGCTTCCTCTTCATTTATTTTTCCGTGTATGTTAGTTTATGCGACCGCCGAGATTTTTCCTGCTTTTCAATCGGAGCATCGGTTTATTTCCTAACGAGTCGTAAACGAGTTCTCGTACTCGAGAATCGCGTTATTTGTTACGACTGGGTATTTCTAGTGTAACATTATTTATAATCACTTCTTTCCTAAGCGGGATACAGCACTTCCGAAGACACCGATTGTGCACGCGTTCAACTCTTCGGCGTCTCGCTTGCGCGCGCATTGAGATCTCCTGCGCTCGGCTCTTTTATACTCGTGGGATCGACGATTTTCTTTTCCACTTGTTTCACTTTCTCACATGCAACTGCGTTATTGATACAGAAACGCTCTGGAAATGGCTCGTTTGAACCGCGGTCTATTGTTATTTTCTTACTATCCTGCTCATCTCGCTCGATATCTTCGCAAAAGTGAAACACAAGAATATTCGCAATGCATTCGTATTTTCAAAGTCCATTCGAGCTTGTAATAATTACAGAGTGGCGTTAAAACTTTCAGAAAAGGAGTAGTTTACGAGCTAATCAAAGGTGAATGAAACAATTCCGTATGAATACCAAGAGAGAGAAGTTCTAAGCAATAATTCCTGTTAGTCACATTCCATTCTCATAACCTCTTCTACTATGATTCATTTGGCGGTTCATTTAGTGGTTAGATCTTCCTTGACGTGCACAGTGACGTTCATAGTGACGTTCGTTATTTCCCCGGCAGGAAAAATTTATATTTATCGCGTGCTTACGTATACCTACGTGTTATACAGCAAGGAGCAAAACTGAACCAATAACCACAAGTTTTGTATAAATCATTATTCATTACTGGGAATATAGAAGAATAACTAAAAATCAACGTTATAATTATTTTTATCACAGTTAGAAGTAACTTAAGAATTTATTTCAATAATGTATATATGCAATATTTTGCATTTATACAAAACTTGTGGTTATTGGTTCAGTTTTGCTCCTTACTGTATCGACGACAGGAGAATAGAATTATATTTCGGTTTAAAGGAAATTACGAGTCCGACTTGGTATTGTAGTGGAACGAAAATAATGTTGACTGTACAGTAAGGAGCAAAACTGAACACACATACGACACTACACGAAAAAAAATTGTATGAAGCAAAATAATAATGATATCACAAATGTGAAATTTGTTTTGAAAAGCCAGAAGATCGTAGATAATACTGAGTACAGGTAGCCCTCCTACAACACGGCATCTTATAACACGGTTTCGCTATAACACGATTCATAAATTACGGAAACCCTCCTACAACACGGCATCCTATAACACGGTTTCGCTCTAACATAATAAGAAAACTGCAAAAACCTTTGTACAACACTGTATTTACTGCTACAGCCGCGGCGAGGCTTGCCGTCTTAAAGATACAATGTTGCAGAAAGTATTTCTTTTCATCTCCGTGGCCTGAAAACAAAAGTGTCAATTTTTGACAAAAAAAAGTCATTTTTCTTGAATGCAGACCCTTCCGCTGAAAGAAGCCGAAAATTCAAAAAGGAGCTACAAAACTGTCTAGCTCCATATCGAGAAATTTACAATGACCCGGTAAGAACCAGCAAGCAAAGTAACATTACTGCAAGAACTTTGAGTGAAGAAAAAAGTTCTGAAACTGAAGAACGATATCATTCCATCGAAAAAACGTTCTCGGTTGATTATACTGAGCAGTGACGACGAAGAAATTTATTAAATGAAAGTTGCGTTAAATTAAAATAATATTTTTTGTTTTGTGTTGTACATACATTTATATTTTTAATAAAAAGTAAGTTGTTTATGTAGAATTAGAAAAAAAAATTTGTTTTTAATAAGTTTTCGGAACGTAACCCCCCTTTTTATACTGGCTCTGGGTCTCATACAACACGGTTTCACACAACACGGCATTTTCTAGGAACCTATCTACCGTGTTATAGGAGGATTACCTGTATTTTGTTTCTTTTGAATTCTACATGCAAATATTGAATAAAAAATTATTCTTGTTAAAATGTCGTATGTGCGTTCAGTTTTGCTCCTTGCCGTGTATTAAAAAGTAGCATCTACCGTGGCCATTGGTGAATGTTCACCATGCTAGAAGGGGTTAATCACGACGACTGTTGAAACTCGCGCGATAACAGTTAGTCCGTAAATATTTCGCGGTTTACACGCATACGCGGTCTCTGTTTCTCGTGATACGGAGCATTAAAGTCAGTTACACGGTATATCTCCCTTCTGGCTGGCTTGCCTCTTGTTACGTCCCGCTGTTGAAGGTGGTTGCTGGTATATGGGGGGTACCGATGATTACACCAACCAGCTCGGTCAGCCGAGATAGCCGAGACCGGGGTCCGCTTCTCTCGTGGACGCTTTATTTTCCGGCGGCGAGCGTCGGTCAGGTGGAAATGATTTTTCTTGGTCGTTTTACCGTCCGGATGACGGTGTCTCGATTTTCTCGATTCCTCGCGACGCCTCGCGAATTCGTGACAGTTCCTCTCCCGTCCCCCCGTCCCCCGGGATCGAAGGGGGCGTTTTAATAGAACCGTGAACTCGCGCTGGGCAACCGGCACCCACCATATACAGAAGGTCCCGCAAATTTACCGGTAGTTAGAATTTTATAGTCGCCGGGTTCTCGCAGATCCGACGGTCCGGTGTAATGTGGAATTACGATCGTATTCACCGTACGAACGCTGACAGTAAATATCGCCAGGATGCGCAATTAATTCGATATTATTTTTAACGCGGCCAACGCCGTAGGGGGGGGGGGAAGATCTGTTAATTTGCGCGCGGGACGATCGGATTTTAAACCGGCGACCAGTTCCATTTTTTTCGAGGATTACGAAAAGCTCCTCGATACGATTCGGTGGGCCGCGATGTGATTTATTGGCGTTCGAGGGGGATCAAATTCGGATTTGTGCGGCTCGTACGTCATCTAAGCACCGGTGCACGATATACAGGAAACGATAACGCAGCGCCGGGCGAGATTCGACTAAGATTTTTATTGGTAGCGGCTAATTGTAATATATTGCAACATAAAGTATGTCTATAATAGAACGCCTGCGGAGATCGCGCTTTCAAGCGTTCGGAGATTTATTTTCGCGCGGTCCCCGTTCTTCTCGGAAAATTTATTGAACAAGATTTAAAGAGCAATGGGAATCTAGGAGATTCCCTTGGTAAACATATTTCATCCCGCGCGGCGTGTTCCCTCGGGTATGTCTGCCAGCCGCGATTTATTTCGGACGTGCAATTAATGCTTGCTAAGCTGACGAAAAGGAAATACAGGTGACGCTCTTTAATTACCTGCGTTCAGCGATATCGAAAACCGTGCAACTGAGAAAGAATTTTTATAAACTGGTAAGCTGATCGTGTACCGGAAACATGGCTAAATCAAATGGACAAAAAAAGAATGTAGAAATGAATTTTTAAAAATGCATAGAAATTCATGAACACGGCAATATTTTATCTGTTGATACGTACTATCATTGTCGTTCTCCGAAAAGCAAGTTCTTCGTGAGATAAAACGTTTGAGTGTAGTAAAAGTGACATCATTTTGTATCACATGGGATGTTTAAACAAATCTTGGATCCATAAAAGCCTTCGAGACTCGTATAAAACTTTGTTTTTAAGAGTTCTCCGTGCACAATACATGCACATCTGCAGTAAAATAGACCCGATGAATAAATCACTGTTTCTCTTTGTAAATTTTGTCAGGTCCGAAACTATTATTGTGGAACGTGCGCGTCTTTTCAGTGACATATAACTAGCCCAAGCTCGAACGAGTGAAATAATTAAAATAAACTCAGAGTATTACATAAAACGGTTTGCATGAGAGGCTCAGATATCGTGTCCTCGAAGGATCGCTTGTAATCCGAGCATAAGCGATGAAACGTAGCGGACGCGTCCTTCCCCGCTAATTATTTTGCCACCGTACGTAATAGTTACTAATTAGCGCGCTTGCGGATAATGCGGCGGAGCCCCGGAGCATCGTTACACGTTCATCTAAACATTATGCACCGTCCAAGGAAAAAAAATTAGGAAATATCGTTTCAATGAGGAAAGCGTAAGAGAGGAGCGAGAGAGAGAGAGAGAGATGCCTCTGCGAGATAAGATCCCTTTGTTGCGGCACACAATGCAATTATTTAATGTCGTGGGTTCTAAAAGGTTTCGTGGCGGTGGAAGAAAAAGTCCGGCAAGCCATAAACACCGAGGGTATGATTCCTTACGCATTATGAAGGAATGGTAAATGTGCGTGTGGCTTAACGCGGCCGGTTTTCCGCGAACGGCCCGCTTTCCAACGGTGCGTTTCGAGCGGCTCGGTGGGATTCGTAATGTCGTCGAGAATTCAATGTTCTTGCGAGCTTCTCATTAAAGCTGCACGAAGTAACGGCGCTTTACAGTTCTCTTCTCAATTTCACTCGCGGTCCAGCCCCAACCTCTGTTCCAAATTCCAAAGTTTCACTTTCCAACGATACGTACGTTGCACGGATATTGCCGCTATCGATACCTACGCTCGGCGGATCCAGCTGTTTGATCCTGTATTACACGTTCGACGGCGTTTCAATCGTTATATTGCCGGTTAATTTCCCAGTACTGTCGCGTGTCAGCTGATACACATATGCATGCGGCTACTATAATCGCGCCCGGCTTTGCAAACTGGTTTCGAACAACCAGGCCGGCTGAAAAATCGCGCAACACCGGCGCACAATTGTCCAGATCGAAGAATTTACTAACACCTCGCTGAAAAATCCACTTTCTCGATGCATACCTACTGAATTTCCGTTGCGCGGCCAGTGGACAGATACCTTTGCACGAACCGAATTGTTTCGAAACTTCTGGATCGCCCAGTCAAGTCTACAGAATCGTACTGCAATTTCTCACTCGTGGAATTTGTAAAATCTTAATTTTTCAAGTTCATCAATCCCTTAACAATTAATTCAATCGATTGTGCTTGGACACTTTTCGCAAGAGATTTCTCGTTTCCAGGGACCCGAGCACCTGGCGATACAGTTTTGAAATTTTCAACAGTACAACTTCCTAAGTTATAAACAAATACAGGGACCCTTTTTGTAAGGGATTTCTCACATTTGTAGGGTCCCAAGGACCTGGCGATACAGTTTTGAAATTTTCAACAGTACAACTTCCTAAGTTATAAACAAATACAGGGACCCTTTTTGTAAGGGATTTCTCATTTCCAGGGTCCCAAGGACCTGGCGATACAGTTTTGAAATTTCCAACAGTACAACTTCCCGAGTTAGAAACAAATACAGGGACCCTTTTTGTAAGGGATTTCTCATTTCCAGGGTCCCAAGGACCTGGCGATACAGTTTTGAAATTTCCAACGGTACAACACTTTCTCAGTTAAAAGCAAATACGAATAGAGATGAAAAGGAGTTGGCACAAGCAGAAAACTTTTATTCCGAGTTAGAAAACCAATATTTCTCGGCAGTTTTCTGTGCGATTTTTAAATCTGGTATCTTACGAGGGTCGAGAGGTCGCATCTTCTAAATCGTCCGAGTTTCTGAGAATCGGCGATCGGCCTCGAGAGTAAAATCGAGAGACCGGCTCCCGTAATCCGCGTCCCCCTTTTCCGTCGCTTTTTTCTCGAGTTTCGCGGCGGTGGAACAGGATCTTAGAGGGGATCTGGACGACGTGGGATTTTCTTTTCGTGCCCGGTATAGCTCCGACGGGACGTCGCGCGTTTCCAGGCCGAGAGCGTGTCTCACCTGACGGTGGAAAAAAAAACAGGATCACGGTACTATGTCAGCGGACTATATTACCAGCAACGCCAGGGACCATCCATCAACCGGATCGACGCAGGACGAGCAAAAAGCTCGAACTCGTCTAAACCGATTGCTCGGAGCAGGGCTCTCACGGTTGGCTCACCGCGGCCGTGCTCATTTCAGATAACCCGGGTCCCTGCGGCCGTGTACATCTTCCCCGAGAATTTTTATCGCGTCAGGTTCGTACGCCATCCGCGGCAACGCGTGTCCAACAGCCTAGATAGGATCGCGTGTGTGCGTGCATGGATACCCGCCGTGTCCACCTGTATATATATATGTACATACACTCCCGCTCATAAGTCTTAGGACACCTCTGGTTTTTAGTTAAACTCTGGTATTTCGTATAGATTATGAACCTTTAACTGTATTGACTACGTAACATAAATATCCTCTTATGTTCAGCAATAATCACAACTTCAATGTAATAACTCAATAAAAATTATGAAATAGCCACACACCAATCACCAGATTTGAACCCCATAGAAAAATTGAGAGAAAACACATTTATGGAATATTTTGAATGGAGTAATATAACAGCAGAAAGTACGAAAAAATTAATCACGCGGATGCCAAGAATAGTGGACATTGTAATGAGGAAACGTGGCGGATTCTTCTTAGTAAGATTTTGATATATGACAGCAGCATCCTTCTTTGACGTGTAAACTTTTTAAACAAGAAAGAATTTGTTCGCATCCTTCAACGATTATTTCATTTTTACAAAGTCAAAAACGAATATGATCACTGTGCTAAGACTTATGAGCGGGAGTGTACGTGCTTCGTCGTCCCAGGAGAGGTTTATGGTCGATGATGCTTTCTCGAGACGTAGAATCCTCGCGCCGGGAAATATTCGGACTGATGGTGCCCTTTCACCGGGAAATTATGGGTGCGCCGAACGCTACGTTGTCTGACACCACGATGCTTCTAAAACCATTCGACTTTAGGAGAAATTAAAACTCTGACTGACTCGAATGGTCCTCGAGGTGCTCTAACCTTTCCCGAGTTGTGTCATTTCTACTGCAAATCTTTGTTCTAGAGGCACCGAGACTGATCACTAGACACAGCGGATCTTTATGCATTTATGGCTTCTGGAAATGTTCAAAAAATGCTATAATATGAAATTCGAGAGAATTTAACACGATTTTTATTTGCTTTGGAGCTACAAAGGCTGTCCCCATTAAAAATAGGATTTTATTTCATTCCACTTTCTTAAAATGTTTCTATAAAAATTGGAAATTGCATAAACATCCGATGTCTACTGATCACTAATTTCTGATGAAAACATTTCTATAATTTCAGTAACTGTGAGAGAAGAAATTAGGAACCGACGTTCTGACCGGTCCGATTGTTTTAGCGTTGAATGTGCTAGAGTCGACGATGACCTTCAACCCTCCAGAGCGCACAGGTCAAATCCATAAAACTCTGGAAGACGTCTGTTCCCCTTTTCGTCCCCGTTTAGCTCGCTTGGAATTTCTTAAAAGCTGAAAGAAGTTCTTTTTTTGCTAGCTTTACGGCCTCGCTCTAAGTAAAAAGAGCTGTATTTGTTAATAAAAATTATCAACTCGTCCCGCGCATTACCAGGCAGCGTCACAAAGTGTTCCCGGAATATAAACGCAGTCATGCGCGTGTTAATTAATTTGGCATGGGTAGAGCGGACTATCATCAGCGAAAATTAGAATGCGCGTTGTTGTTTTTCTTAATGCCGGATAAACGTAGCCTGAAAAATGTCGCTTTAATCGACGCGTCTGCCCGTTTTCATAGCCACCATAAGCGCCCCTCGTAATTTGCGAAGGGCCTTAACGACCGCGAGATAGAAGTCCAATTACGAGACGCCGTTCAGAGTTCTCGGTCTGCGAAAAACGCCTCGTTATGGCATCCGTCAGCGGCCCCGCGGATTTGTAGGCGTACCAGTCGCATTAACGCATTTTCTTAATGCTCGTAAACCGTAACGATTGCGAGACGCGTCAAACGCCATTGCCGCCCACTAATGAAGATGTCCGCTGATGTCGCGAACTGACGTTCTCGCAGGCGGTAATTAAAATTATGGTCTTGCTCGTCGATTCCGCGGGGAGAGCAAGGGGACCTTGACGCGGTAATTGTCAATGCCATCTTCGCGAAGACGTTGGGCACCTTCTTCCCCTGAAAATGGCACAAACGGACATGGCGCCACACTGAATTCTCTCTGAATAATTAATAGTTATAAATTCAAGTGCATCCCCGTGTTTAATAATTTCTATTTTAATGGAGACGCTGAGAAAATCTCGAGAGCAACTTCGAATTTTTCTAATGGACCTTCCTGCCCTAAAAATGGCACGAACGGACATGGCGCCGCACTGAATTCTCTCTGAATAATTAATAGTTATAAATTCAAGTACATTCCTGTGTTTAATAATTTCTATTTTAATGGAGACGCCGAGGAAATCTCGAGAGTAGCTCCGAATCTTTCTAATGGACCTTCCTGCCCTAAAAATGGCACAAACGGACATGGTCCCACAGTGAGTTCTCTCTGAATACTTAATAGTTATAAATTCAAGTACATTCCTGTGTTTAATAATTTCTATTTTAATGGAGACGCCGAGGAAATCTCGAGAGTAGCTTCGAATTTTTCTGATGGACCTTCTTCCCCTGAAAATGGCAAAAAGGGACATGGTGCCACACTGAATTCTCTCTGAATAATTAATAGTTATAAATTTAAGTGTGTCCCTGTGTTTAATAATTTCTATTTTAATGGAGACGCTGAGGAAATCTCGAGAGTAGCTTCGAATTTTTCTAATGGACCTTCCTGCCCTAAAAATGGCACAAACGGACATGGTCCCACAGTGAGTTCTCTCTGAATAATTAATAGTTATAAATTCAAGTACATTCCTGTGTTAAATAATTTCTATTTTAATGGAGACGCTGAGGAAATCTCGAGAGTAGCTTGGAATCTTTCTAATGGACCTTCCTGCCCTAAAAATGGCACAAACGGACATGATGCCACAGTGAGTTCTCTCTGAATAATTAATAGTTATAAATTCAAGTACATTCCTGTGTTTAATAATTTCTATTTTAATGGAGACGCCGAGGAAATCTCGAGAGCAGCTTCGAATTTTTCTAATGGACCTTCCTGCCCTAAAAATGGCACAAAGGGACATGGCGCCACAGTGAGTTCTCTCTGAATAATTAATAGTTATAAATTCAAGTACATTCCTGTGTTAAATAATTTCTATTTTAATGGAGACGCTGAGGAAATCTCGAGAGCAACTTCGAATTTTTCTGAGTGACTTTCTCCCCTTAAAAATGGCACAGAACGGCTCGGTGCAGTACTGAATTTTCCTCGAATGATTATGTTGGTGCAACAGTGTTTAATAAAACAGCACAGGTCTTCGTTAGACTTTTTATCACGTTTTCAAATATTTCCCCGAGAAGCTGGGTTCGGCGTAGCTCGCGAGCCTCGCTAATTAAGTTCCATTTTCGCGTTTGATTGTCCCGCGGCCGCGAAAGGGCTAATTGCGACACGGGTTGCGTGAAACGCAGGTTTCCGAAAGTTTTCCCCGGCGAGAAGCATTGCGGTTCTTAAGGTACCTATTTACGGGGCCCGTGGAAGCGAGGTAAAGTGCCGCTCAATGGCCATTTACGCAAGGCGAAAATGCTGTCATAGCCGGCTTATTATCATTTCACGACGTAAAAAGGTATTGCCGCGTTTTGCTGCGTCCGGGCACCCGGTTGGCTCGTTGCGTGTCACGCGTTTCGTACACACAGAAACTGTGCAACGGTTTCTTCGGTTGCTCGGCCGAGCTCTTGCTTTGACGAGCGGACGATTCGGAAATCCCGATCCGAGAACCGTTCCTTCCCCTAGGTCGTTTTATTATCCGAACGTCCACTGTGGCTCCGTTGACCATCGCGTCGCAACTAATTGTATGTGTAATTGTGTCATCGTCTGCACAACACCGTCATTAAATATTTCGTTTCGACATCCGCGCGCATGCCTCTCCGTCACGCTTTAAGAGAAAGAGGTTACGGAACTCCTACCTTCCGAACGGTTCGCGATGGTCTTCATTGTTGCTAGCCTTATCGAAATTGATTACACGCTTCTGCTATAGTCCTCAACAGATTTACATACCTCGCTTCCGTTCGGAACGATTATTAAAAGTTCCAAGCAATATTCAGTGAACCCGACAAGTATTCAAACATTACATCTCCGATTCACGGGAAATTCTCAATATTTATTAATTTAATATAAAAATATAGCAGAATAATAAATTCCGACTCGTTTGAAAGCTCGGAGCCTCTACTTTCGTAGACAATTTTTAGTTTTTTTACAGGACATTCGTGTAGGATATAGCAGATGAAAAACTAACGACCCGTTTTTGGTCGAAAATGCTACAAATCCTATTAAAAAACATCAAAAAATTGTTTTCTGAATGAATCGATTAATGAAATTACAACAAGTAGCTTTAATTGTCAGGTTGATTCGTAAAATAACACATATATTTTTTAATGAGCGTGTCCGCGATTATTAAACGCAGTCATGGTTAATTAAAATTCCTGTTTCGCGTCTTAATTCATTCTCGTTTTAAGATGCATGCGACGACACGGTGGACATTAATCGAAGGCGAGCGTGTTGCCGATGTTGTAAATTAATTAGTGGAACACCTTGTCACAGTTGAATTGTCATGACATAATTTTCGAGGATTCTACACCCGCGTGTCCTCGGCATCCTTGCGTATACGTTTAGTAATGATGATGATGTTTCGAATCCTCGGTATCATTGACACCGTTAGGAAGGATTAGTCGATAATTTCTTCTGTGAACAATTAAAATAGACATCCTTCGAGTATGAAGAGCATACGAGAGAGAAAGTGAAAAATGATTATGTTGAAGAGTTCGCCAAAAATGTGCTGCATAATGTTCACGACATTAGTGGCTTATAATGACGATGACGCAGCAGTAGCCGATAATGAAGTAGAGCCAGAACGAATTGGGCGTGTCCATTTTTTTCTGTTTCTTACAACGACTGCTGCACTACTAACCAAATCCGTCATCTGGTTTTTCATAGGCTGCCCTACTTAGATTTTTAATCGATTGAAAAATATTCTTCGCTTCTTCAATGTGGCTGTAGAATGTTAAGAAGACTAAAATTAATTTCTGCTCTTTTTTAATTCAGTCTGGCAGATACATTACTTTATTACTTTCATGCTATCTCCATACGCTCTTTTTTAATTCAGAGTCTGGTAGACACATTACTTCATTACTTTCATGCTATCTCCGTACGCTTCTGAAGCAATCTTCATATTTCCATATCTTCCATGGTTTGTGAAACATCCTACAACGTGGACGAGATTTATGTCTGCTCCGGGAATCTTTAATATTTCGCCAGCTAGCGCGGATCCCCCAAAATGACAGAATGGCGTGCAAGTTGCACCGTGGCCGTATATCACGTTGCATACACCGCGTTTCGTGGGCTACGAAAGGGAAATTAGTTCCCAGCATAACTTCAAAGTGTTTTACAAAAATACCAGATACAATTCTGGTGCATAATGATTCACGTATGCACGGTTTCCTGACAATTTATTTATGCTCAGGCTGCTAGAAATATTTATTGGAACATGTAAACTGTAACTTTTACGATACCATTTATTTGAAAATTCTACAATAGTACTTCTGTTACTTTTGAGTGTACTTTTTTGCATCATGTAATTCGAAGGAATAACGAAGATTGAACGAGGTACTCCAATTGTACCGACAGTATTATCAGCGTAATACAGGTTTAACAATAAAATGGATATCGTTAAGAAAATTACAGGTACCGGGAATCACGGTATACCGAAAGCAATTATTTCTGAAAATAATTTTCAAGTGACGTGCTTAGGGGGGCAGATAGGGCTAAACGAACACGGTGGAGCACATCGGGTCGTTTAATGCGAACGGCCATACGATAACGACCCTGATTCCATCGTCGGAGCGCCATGAACCATGGGCTTTGTTCTTGAATGGCAACCGCGTATGAGTCTCGTCTTTACGAACCACTTAATAATTTCTGTTTTACGGTCCCGGCGTTACTACAACGTCTACACTTTCGGCTCGGCTCTGCGCGGCTTGCTGCCCGAGAAAACTAGCTTTTTACGGGATACCTACACGCGTGCGCCACACACTCGCATCGTCATTGGAGCTGTTATAACACTAAAAGTAATTGCACCAACGTGCCAGTTAAACGAGGCTCTCGTTTGAGCCGCGTGGTAAAGCTTCGGCTATCGCCGGATTCATGAAAGTTTTATACCTCGGGCCTTTGCGCTAGCCTTCTGTCAGGATGCTGCAATTGACCGTCAGACGCTCTAAGACGCCGACACGACGGTCTGCTGGTGGTTGTTCCGTTATGCTAAATCCACGACGGATTTAATGGAAGCATTCGTACGCGTCTGGTGCCCCCTTAACAAAATTTACCGCGTCGATTCCGTCGAGATTTTATTGCAATGTTTCTAAGACCTTACAGTAATCTGGTATCAGCGGGGGTATTTTTATGCCTCGAGCGTAAATTAATTGGATAAAAATCTAAACTCAATCTCTTAGACCAAATTAGAAAATATAATAAACACAGGACCTAAGAGAATAAACTGACTCTCTTATTTTAATTTTATGCTTTATATTCGTCGGTACCAGTACACAAAAGAACAATTGCTGAACGGTTCTAAATTGAATAGCAAAGTTACATACGGGAACGTAATTGAACCGTTCTGAGATAAAAGGGAACGCTTCGGCTCGGAAACAATTAGGGCAACTAATCTCAGATTTCGTAGTAGTTTCGATTACCCGCGAATACGAAATCCGCACGAAACACGAATCCGAATAGCTCGGTAGAGTATCGCGAAACCTCCGGCCGGCCGGCTGTCTATCGTGTTATACGTGTTTCGCATCTATGAAGCGTATCGGAATTCCAGCGAGATCGATAGGCAGAGCGGATTTCTTCGCGTCAAGAGGCGCGCGTAATCGAAACGCTTCGAACCTATTACCGGGCAGCCACCGTCCCGGGCGTATTACCGGCGCGTGTTGCACGAGCCGGCGAACGAGCAAAACGATGCCAACAAATAAATCAAAGATCGGCCTCGATCCCCACCGACATGTTGTACAAATGATCACGCGACCACGTGGGCAACGGCCACGAAGCCCCGCCGCCATTAGATTTCCATTAATGATTGCATTTAATAGATCCTTACGTAATTATGCGCCGAACCACCCACGCGATGTCCACCCTCGGACTATCTCTCGTTCCTCCCTTTCACCTCCGCTGCCGATCCCTTTGACCTCGCCCTTGACGTCCTTCTTCTTCCCCTTTTATTCCTCTTTCGTCCCTTTTCCCTTTGGTTTCAGCTCCACTCGAAATTTTTCTCTGTTTAATCTGCTGTTAGGGGTTCGGATCCCTGCTTCTTCTATTTTCTAATCTACTACGCGCGGTTAGGTTCACTCGCTGCTTCACATTCTATTTTTAGAGTCATTTGCTACTCTGAGGAGAGTTGGGATTTATTCTCTACTTCAGATTTCTCTATTCTCTAATGTACACTGTTTACTCGATACATGTCCTAAACACGGGTCTAGCTTGGGACATATATCGGACAGGAAATACTGTTCTTTGATCCACGCCGAAAACAACAGCTAGAGTGGGCCTAGGCATTTGGGACATAACACTGTACAACGAGGGGTTAGGTTTATTCACTACCGGGAGGCGCCATTAACCGTTTACAAGAATTACAAATCCGATAGCTGAGATTTTCTCGAACACAGTAGCACTAACGTTCTCGACACGATAGATTAACCCCTTGCCCTACAATACCGAGTCAGACTCGTGATGTAGATTCTGAACAGAATTTAATAAATATGTATGATATTAATTTCCTTTAAACTTTGTTGTAGTTGGTATATATCCTTTGGAGAAAACATTGACATACAATAGATATAAACTACATTTTTTTTACTATGAAATTCTGAACGATGAAAAATTCGTAATCATTATAATCACAAAGTAAATAGTAGTGCAAGGGGTTAACCATAAGCATACTCATTATTAGACATCGGATCTTTATGCATTTATGGCTTATGGAAATGTTAAAAAAATGCTATAATATAAAATTCGAGAGAATTTAACACGATTTTTATTTGCTTTGGATCTACAAAGGCTGACCCCATTAAAAATAAAATTTTATTTCATTCCACTTTCTTAAAATGTTTCTATAAAAATTGGAAATTGCATAAATATCCGATGTCTACTCATTATAAACGAGACGTTGTCCTTGAGAGTTACTCCTGACCCACTGTCAGACGGAGTTCGACTGTACTGAATCGGATTCGTTTCGCGTAACAAAAATCCCGCATTCCCGGGATTACGGTTGGCCAGGTCTGACAGTGCTGTTGAACAAATAGCGCGGGGCCTCTGGAATCAATTAAAAGTCCTTGGATACCTCGCGGACGGTGGCTCCGGGTGACCATGTACGGAACCGTTCTATCCCGATCTCATTTCCAGGATTCGCAAAGAAAAGACAAAAAGAAATAGAAAGAGGGTATACCCGCGGAGCGACGCGTTAGGCTCGGTTTATAAATACCGGACGCCATACCGGCGCGTCGATATAGCTTCTTTCATGCGAGCTGAGAGCCTGCCGAGACAAGTAGGCGTAATTTAATTTAACGAACGGCGTAAATCCTCGCGATCGGTCATCGGACGACGGAGACACCGCCACGTCGCATTTCACGGAGATCCAGATAAGGGAAGGAAGAGGCCCGAGGCACGCGGGTTGGCACGCTTAAGCCGGGCCCTTATACATATCGGGAGGGTGCTAGGCGGGTCCGGGGACACATCGATCCTCTTAATTAATTCGCGCCGCTCCGAGGAAAGAGCCCCCATCGTTTTATCAATGAACGCTCGCCGGATCTCGCCGCGAGAGACCACGAAACGGTCTTCGACCTCCTCCTAGAGGCTCTCGCGTGTCTTCGTCCCCTGTGAAAGAGGATTAACCCCTTAACGATCCCTCCGAGTGTTGTAGGTCAGTATTAGCAAACCACGCTCGAGCCCCTCTTTCAGAGATTAGATGGATTCTATTTTTTCTTGTCCGTGTTTTGCGGTTTAATTTTTCGTTGCTTCAACAGTACTTATTGTGTCGCTAGGTAGGAAGAAGACAAGTTACCTCCTTATCGTCCCGTTTTTATCTTATCTCGTGATCTCGTTTCAAGAAAAATTATAGAACATGTGACAAGGTTCTAGTGCCTCTAGAAAAATTGTGGGATCCATAGAAGAATCGTAGTGCTTTTAAAAAAATTGTGGAGTCTCTAGAGAAATCAGAGATCCTGTAGGAAAATCGTGGAACATGTAGGGAAATTGTGAGGCTTCTACAAAAATCCTAAAGCTAGCAAAAAAAAATTAAGGAGCTTCTAGACAAATAGTGGAGCATGTGACAAGGTTCTAGTGCCTCTAGAAAAATTGTGGGATTTATAGAAGAATCGTAGTGATTTTTAAAAAAATTGTGGAGTCTAGAAGAATCAGGGATCCTCTAGGAAAATCGTGGAACCTGTAGGGAAATTGTGAGGCTTCTAAAAAAATCCTGGAGCTACCAAAAAAATTAAGGAGTTTCAAGAAAAATTATAGAGCATGAGACAAGGTAGTAGTGCCTCTAGAAAAATTGTGGAGCCTCTAGAAAACTCGTACAGTCACTAAAAAGATTGAGTCGTTTCTCAACAGTACTTATTGTGTCCGTAAGTAGCAAAAAAATAAGTTCCCTCCTTATCGTCCCGTTTTTATCTTATCTCGTGACTATCGTCGAATTACCAGCAGGTAAAAATACAGTGTCTCCTTTCCAGCTTCCCGTAGTTATCTTAACGATTCAGTGACGCGTCCGATGGCGCTCTTATTTACCCGTTGCAGTAATGGTGTCGCTCGAATAGGAATCGTCCGAAGCGTCTGTTTCTCTGTAGAATCTCGCCTCGAAGAGAGGGAATCCGCAACGAAATTGTAGAACCGGTTGCTTGAAAAATAGAGAACGTACTTTCCCGCGGAACTGCAGTATTTTATAGTCCCTATCGAAAGTAATTGTCTTCGACTGTTATAGAACTGGAGAACACTGGAACAGGCGAGTTTTAATTTAACAGCCGCGTTACGAGAACGTACGGGGGGGGGGTGGAGTGGGGGGAAAGATTGCCGGCGCCGTCGTAAAGTCTGATTAACTTTGCATGGGGTTTACAGCTTCCACAAACTTGTTCGGTTCGGACGCGGAGCCTCGCTGGAACAACGAAATTTCATAAAACCTGGAAACGACGTTGCGAAACTAGTTACGCGCACCCTAGACACACACACAATCTCCGATCGTTTCGTAAAATCCGGCGAGGTTTATTAAATTGGATCACGACAACAATCCTCGCGATCGACGTCAATCCTCGTTTCCTTTTTGGTCAATTTGTTCGTTCCGGCGGGACACGCATTGTTCTCCTTTTCTGTCTCTTTCACTCTCTGGGTCGTTTATTGTCGTTCATCAGGGATCGTCGATCCTCTAACTAGACGTTAATGGAAATTCCGTGAGCCGCGCCGGTAGATCGTGTGGATAGCGACGTGGGACTTCCCCTGGTGTCCCTCTTATTATGAAATTGACTACCACGGGAACTTGTGCGCCGAGATGTCAGATACGCTTTCGCAGAGACTAATCCTGGAATGCATCTTTCACCGGTGGGCGTTCTATCCCCAGGGGATCTCGCTAATTCCCCTCTGGCATAATTCAGTCCACCGTACGATTCCTGGCCTTACTTTTCATCGGCCTGTCCTCTCATTAGCCTCCGCCTCCCCTCGAAAGTCGCTTAATAACTAACTCCTTCTTTCGACGAAGCGAATCACCGAACCAATGCGATTTACACAGTCCGAGCACTTAATTGCACCGAGTTCGATTCGTCAATCCTTTTTCCTGGGAATGCATAATTTCTGCATTCTACAAATGCCAAACTCGGTCAGATCAAATTCTCTCGGAATTTGTCAGATTTTCTATAAATTTCAAGCTAGAAGAAGTTTGTAAGGGAAAGTAAAATCAAAATCTCAACCTGCTGCTAGATTAGAGCGTAGCACCTTTCCACGAAATAATGGAACTGGAAGATTACCACATTTGCACAAGTATACTTACACTATTTCCACAGCAATACTTTTAATTTTTACCGAATTTTGCACGCACCGGGTTCACGTATTTCTCGTTCTCGCCGGTTCGTAGGAAGTTTATGTCATGTTCCGTGATTGTCGAACAAGATACGGGATTCAGCGAGCTTCAGGGTCACGCGTCGCAGCAATCATCGCCGTCCCCTGAGGATCCCCGTGGTTCTCTCTTTCTCTCTCTCTCTCTCTCTCTCTCTCTCTCTCTCTCTCTCTTTGTCGTCTCTGGCGTTCGTTATTTTTAAGCCGGACATTCAATTAGCCGAAGGAGGTTTACCTCCACCCTCGCAGCATGACGGTTTCTAGTTCACTTGCGATAGCGCGCGCGTCATAAAATTGAATGTCGCCATAAAGTTCAGGTGTTTAACACAGTTTGCAGTCAGTGCCCGATCTCGATGCGCACCTCGCGGCGTGCTGGTGGGCGTCCAATCGTTATTCACCACCTCGCCGGGGGTCTGGTTGCCCGTAGAACCGCAGGCAGTGCCTTTCTTGAGCTTTATATCGTGCCGTGCGCCGCCAATCAACAGCGTCGTTTCGTTTACGTCGTCGATCATGGCCCGGAGAGGCTCGATCGGTATCGGCAGAAAATCAAAGGTCAGATTTCCGGCGGAGATCTCGCATAAAGCGCGCCGGAACCACTAATGGCGACGCTCAAAGGGATTTCAGTCCTAGTTCCACGCCCCTTGCAAAATTCTTTCTTTCACTTCACGAATCTACGAAATTGATCCAACGATTTTTACTCTAAGACGACATACTTCCTTTCACCACTTTCGTTCACGATCTCGAATTCGTCGGCGAATAAAATTATGAGGCCTCTAGGAACATCGTGGAACCTGTAGGAAAATTGTAAGGCTTCTACAAAAATCCTAAAGCTAGCAAAAAAAATATAAGGAGCTTCTAGAAAAATTGTAGAGCATGTGACAAGGTTCTAGTGCCTCTAGAAAAATCGTGGAACCTGTAGGAAAATTGTAAGGCTTCTACAAAAATCCTAAAGGTACCAAAAGCAATTAAGGAGCTTCAAGAAAAATTATAGAGCACGTGACAAGGTTCTAGTGCCTCTAGAAATATTGTGGGATCTATAGAAGAACTATAGTGATCTTAAAAAAATTGTGGATACTCTAGAAAAATCATAGGTTCTCTAGGAAAATCGTGGAACCTGTAGGAAAGTTGTGAGGTTCCTACAAAAATCCTAAAGCTATAAAACAAAATCAAGGAGCTTCTACAAAAATTATAGAGCATACGAAAAGGTTGTAGAGCCTCTAGAGAAATTGTGGGATCCATAGAAGAATCGTAGTGCTTTTAAAAAAATTGTGGAGCCACTAGAAAAATCATAAATTCTCTAGAAAAATAGTGTAACCTGTAGGAAAATTGTGAGGCTTCTAAAAAAAAATCCTGAAGCTACCAAAAGAATTAAGGAGATTCAAGAAAAATTATAGAACATGTGACAAGGTTCTAGTGCCTCTAGAAAAATTGTGGGATCCACAGAAGAATCGTAGTGCTTTTAAAAAAATTGTGGAGCCTCTAGAAAAATCAGAGATCCTCTAGAAAAATCGTGGAACCTGTAGGAAAGTTGAGGCTTCTAAAAAAATCCTGAAGCTACCAAAAAATTAAGGTGTTTCAAGAAAAATTATAGAACATATGATAAGGCTCTAGTGCCTCTAGAAAAATTGTGGAGCCTCTAGAAAACTATCGTACAGTCACTAAAAAGATTGAGTCGTTTCTGGGAAAATTGCAGGGGTCGCGAAAAGACGGTGTACCCTCTAGAAACATTGTAGTCTCGAATTGCAAGGGGATTGTTAGCCTCGGGTGAGTGGAGATAGGATCCCGGTTTCATAGGAGTCATGCTGGAGGACTTTGGAGCCATCGAGCCGGGTTCTCTCTCGGCCATAATAGTCCAGGCTTTTTTGCTCGTCGGCGAAAATGTTTTATTCAGCCCATTCGGTTGATCCTCGTTGGATCGGTACTTTTTGGTTGTAGAGCTTGGCGTATGGTTCTCGCGCGAGGAAGATCCCCATTGAGATCGGCGCGGCTCTAATTGGAATTCCCCTTGACCAGCGGTCGGTGATCACCCGGGTAAGCGTCCCCAGTCAATCAGAAGTAATTGCGTTTGACGACTTAAGAGCCCTAGCCAATACCAAGACAAATCGCGGCTGGGAATCGTCAGTGTCACGGGGCGAGGCACCCCGTGGTCGGTTGTGCCGCGCGCGATCGATATGAAAAATCGAGAGCCCGTCCTCGGCACGCGGGAATCAATTCCGGTCCGGTTATAAATGTTTCGCGTATCCGTTCGCGATTATTAGGCCGTTCTGGTAAAGTGGCCATCCCTCAGGATGATTTATCGTGCAAGCGGCGGCAGGCCCGGTCGAGCGGTTCGCAATTTAACGCGTGATCCGATCTCCAAGTGTCGCTCTGCCTACCAGTCTTCGTCCCCGGGGAGAAAGGCCGGCCTGGAAAGAGACACAAGCGCGCACTCGCTCGCTCGCTCGCGCGCGAGCGTACTCGCCCGCGCACACGGACTCGAGAAGAGAGCGGAACGAAGCGGGCGAACGGTTTTCGTGGGCGTTCCATTTGATGATATTCATTAAACGTACGGCCGCGCGCTCGTTTTACCCGCTCCGGTATCAGTTTCTTCTACACCCGAGCGTTCTCGTTTGCTGCGCCGATATCGAGCAGCTGTGATCTGGAGCATGCACTTGGTCGCTTCGCCGGAAGGATCGAGATCGGCAGCGAACGGGGGGGGGGGGAGAGAAAGGGAGGACCGTGAGATGTGTGCGCTCGGCAAGAGAGAGGGAAAGAGCTTGGTCGGCTACGCTCGCGGACCGAGAAACAAGAAGCAGAGGATGCAAGAGAGGAGAAAAGAAAAAAGAAACGGACACGCTAGGTGGGAGACAGGGAGGACCGATCACATCGCGAGAGCAGGATAGCAGAAAATGCTAGGAAACGAGGATAACATCTCGTTAGACTAGTCTAGCAAGCTCCGGAGGCCTGGTTCCACCGCTTCTTGCGCTCGAGATTGATCATCTACGCGTACACCGAGCTTATCCGCTAGAGCTCCTCCGCTGCTTCGACTTCGATGAATAACGCCGGCCCCGACCCTTTGCCTTGTGCCGCACCGTGGAAAATCGTTCCCAGTTCGCTTCCGAACCTGTTTACATAACGGTTCCAACTCTCTTTTTATTTTCTACGTTTTCTCCATTTTCTTTCGGCTTTCGGAGGTTAGCCAGCCAGAGGAAAGGTCCCTGGCCTCGCGTACGCGCGGAAGCGTTTAATCTCTGAATTGCATTTATCAGTTGGCTCCGGATCAAGCAGGATCGCTCACGCTCCAGACCAGCGCGAGTCGTCTTTGATTTATGGCTCCGCCTGGGAGAACACGAAATGGCGATGTTAAGTGCAGAAGGCGACGTGGGGAGTCCCAAATTGCTGTTTCCTCTTGCGGGTGCAATCCTTCATCACCCTTGTAGCCCACGCAGCCCGTTGCCTCGGCGAACATGGCCGCCAGTAAAAATGGCTCGTTAGGGTCGCCACTGAAAATCCAACTCCTCGCTGCGTAACTCGCCTCACTGCGTTGCACGGCGATCTCTCCTTGCATTTCGTTGGTTTTCTTCAACATTATCCTCGGGTTAAACTATAGATTCGTATGCATTTTGTGACTAGTGTGTAAAACGTAATCTATGACTATTTGAATACGTTCATATCTTTTCTTGAAATCGATGCGGAAGACTTTTCTTTTTGAATAAATATCTACTGTTTATAGGAAATAGTATTGCACGTGCATTTGCAAAATAGTATGGAATTTTTTAACTTTTGTAGGCAAGTGAAGCTACTAAAAAAAGATTAAGGAGCTTCTAGAAAAATTGTGGTGCAAGTGGCAAGGTTACAGTACCTCTAGAAAAATTGTGGAGCAAGTGACAAGGTTACAGTACCTCTAGAAAAATTGTAGGACCTATAGAAGAATCGTACTGCTTTTAAAAAAATTGTGGAGCCTCTAGAAAAATTGTGGAGCCTCTAGAAAAATCATGGATACTCTAGAAAAATCATGGATACTCTAGAAAAATCATGGATACTCTAGAAAAATCATGGATACTCTAGAAAACTCATACAGTGACAGAAAAGATTGAGTTGTTTCTAGAAAAATTGTAGGGCTCGCGAAAAGATTGTGTATCCTTTAGAACATTGTAGTCTCAAATTGCAAGGGGATTAATTTTGAATAAATATCTACAGTTTACAGGAAATAGTCTTACACGTGCATTTGCAAAATAGGACTAGATAATTGAAGATTAGACTGCGGATGTCTATGCAATTTTTAACCTTTGTAGTCAAATTTTAAGAAAAGGGAATCATGTAAAATCTTATTTCCAGTGGCAGTAGTCTTCGTAGTTCAGAAACAAATAAAAATCTATACTAAATTCTGTGGAATATTTATATTCTAGCATTTTCCGAAAATTTTCAGAAGCCATAAACGTAAGTTCTGCAGTCTATTGGTGATAATCGAACAACACAGTAGCAAAATAATAAGCTCGGGCCATGTTTTCTTAAATGATTGGGCAAAGCTAGTTACCTAATTTGCAAAATTCTAAGAAAACAAAGCTAAAGTAGAAAACAATTTCTACTCGAAGCGGCATCGTAATCTACGATTGAGGGACGGCGGTACACAACGGCTCATTTAGCCTCTCTGCATGGGGAATTTTGAATTTTTAATGCAAACGAGAGTGAACCGAGTGAAAAATGGCCGATCGCGTGTCGCGGTAAACAGACCGGGGAGAATTTCAGTCGCGAAAGGCAGTAAAATTCTAGAAAGAATCTCTACGGAGAAAGGAATTTCCATTTCTGTCTCCTAATATCGATTAATTTTACGGCGTGTCACGGTCTGCTAAGTCATTTCCCTTATCCCGTGGCGGCTTTGTTGTTAACGACCGGTGGATTCGAAGAATCGGAATCCGGGAAGTCGGGGACGTTGCATCGAGGATGCAGCCGTGATTTGCATCGGATGACGTGTGTAGCAGTCGTCCTTAGCTTAGCAGGTACCTCGCTCTTCATAATCGCGACCACTGGAATTCACTTTACGACAGCAGCGTCTCCGGCGATGTTCCTTTGGTTTCTTTATTCGCGCGAGGGAGCTGCTTCCGCGTGCTTCTTGCACGGGCACAGAGTATTATGCGTACGCGCTGCTACGATTCCGTCGCGCGAATAAATTATACGGGTTTTAGCGGGGCTCCTACGATCGCGGGCTTTTTGCGGGATTAATCCATTCAGTCGCGCTTCCTGCTTCGGCCCCAGCAGCTACTTAGCGAGCTTTTTGCCGCGGGCGGCTGTATTTCATGTCGATTGCCGAGAAACACCTTCTTCGGCTAATTAACATGTTTAAAAACTTCCGCTCAAACGTAAATCGCAAAACGCAGGAAAATTCGACCGATTTTTCAAGTACGAATACACCGTACAAAATTCAAGGAACACTCAATTGCAGTTCGCTCATTAAACACCTTCAGTTCCCCCATTCCGTTTTATAAGGAGACTTAAAAGACGAGTTGTAAAAGAGGAGAATTCACACTTCAAAATGAGCCCAGGTAGAAAGTTCTATGACTTTTTGACACAAAGTTACGAGAGTTCAAAGATCGACAATTTTTCTTTTCATGGTTCATGGATCAGTGTATTCCCAGTTAGTTTAACACTAGGTTCACGGAGCATTAAAAGTTACTATTTTACATCACTTGAGAATATGCTACCCAAAGCTTTAGCCATTTTCTTTCACACACATTTTTTAATTCCTCACGGATGTAAAATATTAGAGCCCGTCTTTTCGACAGGTCCCGTGAACCTGGTGTTAATTATTAATACCTTGTGGTTCCAGAATTTCATGCTTCTCTGCATACAGCGCAACGCAAAATTGCATAAATTTTATTTTGTAGAAGTCCTGTGAAGCAAGTCCTTCGCGAGCGTTGCTCAAAACCGCGGCCACACCGAAGCGAACATAATCGAATGGCCTCATCGCTCGAAATAATCGAGCCGCCGATAGGTAATAGTAGCTAATGTCGCAGGCATTTGATGCCGACATGGTTCATTCGCGAGCCACCTACATTAGAAGCGCAACAATAGCGTTAACTCTATTTCGCTTAACCGCCGCAGCGGTACGCCCTGCCATTTCGAGCGACGATAAATAACCAACGCGTTTACCGTCGTGTACGGAGCCGTGTTATATTCGCTCTGCGTTGACTATTTCGTTGGTGTTTGTAGGTAGGTGTAAGGTTAAGCCGTATAAGAGAACGAGAGCCAATTGACTGATTTCGACGTCACCGGCTCGCGTGGGCGTGTAGCGGTTAGATCGCGAGTGTGTAAAATGCCTGTGACATTAGCTGGAACGCCATCGACTACTCTATTACGTGCGAATAATACTGCGAAAGAGGTTTATTAGTGGAAATCTCACCTGCCGTTCGTAATCGATTGGCGGACCTGCAATTCCCGAGGTAATTGCTTCTTCCATAGTACCTTACGCTTTTCATTGAAACCAGTAGGAGATCACCGTATGCTAGCATTTACCAGCTGACAAATATCTGCAAACAGTATGTTACATTGTGAGAAAACATACAGGAATTGTTTCATTAACGGTACTCGATGACAAACGACGAGAATACCTACCTAAGACAACGTACTTCTTTTCTGCCACTTTCGTTTACGATCTCGAATTCGTCGGTAAATAAAATTATGAGGCCTCTAGGAAAATCGTGGAACCTGTAGGACAATTGTGAGGCTTCTACAAAAATCCTGAAGCTACAAGAAAAATTAAGGAGCTTCTACAAAAATTATAGAGCATGTGACAAGGTTCTAGTGCCTCTAGAAAAATTGTGGGATCTATAGAAAAATCGTAGTCCTTTTAAAAAAAATGGGGAGCCTCTAGAAAAATCATAGACCCTCTAGAAAAATCATAGACCCTCTAGAAAAATCATAGACCCTCTAAAAATATTGTGGAACCTCTACGAAAATTTCAAGGCTTCTACAAAAATCCTAAAGCTAGCAAAAAAAAAAATTAAGGAGCTTCTAGACAAATTGTGGAGCATGTGACAAGGTTCTAGTGCCTCTAGAAAAATTGTGCGATCTATAGAAGAATCGTAGTGCTTTTAAAAAAAATTGTGGAGCCTCTAGAAAAATCATAGACTCCCTAGAAAAATCATAGACCCTCTAGAAAAATCATAGACCCTCTAGAAAAATCATAGACCCTCTAGAAATATCGTGGAACCTCTAGGAAAATTGCAAGGCTTCTACAAAAATCCTGAAGCTACAAAAAAAATTAAGGAGCTTCTAGAAAAATTATAGAGCATGTGACAAGGTTGTAGTGCCTCTATAAAAATTGTGGCGCCTCTAAATATGCTTTAGGCTTCACATATTTTTATTTATTACCGATTAATTTGGACTCGGCTGGTTTTTGATCGAAGGTCTCCAGGTGGAGCACCCTGACGACGGTGAAAATTTCTGTCACGGCTTGTAAATGGAGAGGCAGAGCGAACAATTGCGAAAGGAGAGTCGATTTGCGAATTCTGTCGGGATGAGGAATCACCGGGGCCTCCCATGAAGAGTTCAGTTTCCATGAAGAGTTCACGGGTGTCGTTGAACAGAGGATTGCGCCGGGCGAGAATCGCAATCCTCGGCACTCGGGAGATCGTGTGCTTTTTAAATTTCCGTAATTCCTGGATCCGTGTAGATCCCTCGGTTACAGGGGAGAATACAAGCCTCGCGAACCGCTGCTCGAGCCGCGAACCCTGTCATCATCGGATGGAAGCACGCGTCAAATACCACCTACGAGGGATTCGTGTCGAGCACGCGAGCACGGAGGGCAAACGAGCGCGGAGCCAAGCCGTTGCAGAAAGCCCTCTATCATCGAATCCAATTTACCGAACACAACCGGGCCGATTACATCGGAACACGAACGGATCTCGCCGTGGAAGCCCCACGGAGCCCCGAGTCCTCTCATTAGGGTTTCGGGTCACGGGTTATGTCTATCACATTGTTGTTCGGGTCGGTGCGCGCGATGCTCGATGATTATTCGGTTTGTAAGGTAATAACGCCGACAGTGTTCGTCCGAGGCTCGCCGAGATAAGGTCGAGCAACCAAATAAACGGGGCGAGGCATAGTGAAGACGTCGGTGGATCAGCGTATCGGACGGTCCCATCCGAGTATGGGAACCTATGCTAATCAATTAACCATCGTTCGGGCCAATCGACCGATACACAATGCCCACGGACTCTGATAAACCAATTGCTTAGAAATGGTCCTAACATTGTTCTAGACTTCCCATTGTGACGCAAAGCAGTTGAAGTATAGTAACTCCTGATTTGATAGATGTCCCTAAAGTCGCGGTGAAGTTCCAGGGAACGAATTTCTCAGTGACACTTGCTGGAATATGAATTTTAGTTTTTACAATCTCTCACGGACGCACGTGGTTGTTGGGTTTCCCATAAACAAACAAACATAGTGCGCTTGACCTTTGGACCGGGACTAAACAGGAGGTCCCGTCGACGAAGAAGTGACACAAGAGGGAAATCTGGTTTGTCAAGGTGGCCAGAACCGCGGAATAACTCTTACGTACAAAAGGGCAGCCACTCTGAGCGAGAGAAGAGATAAAGACCGGTGTCGTGAAGACGTTAAAGTTCGTGACGATGCGTATATTCAGTGTCCTCACCGGTTGAAATAAAACAACCGAGAGAAGAGGACGCCGGTGTGGCCCACTTGCGGCGACATGACATAACCGGCACGCAGACTCAAGGCGACCGAATGCAGCTTGCATCTCAACGAGCCTCCGAGAAATCTCCTCGCCTGCCGGAAACTGACCCCTTGACAGCAACAATTTAGTTGTCCACAGGTCAATTATTCACAGGTAAACGTTCTATCGAAATTATCAGTTTTTAACGATCACTTGAAATCATTAGCTGTTCACATTAAGTCCGAGGACCAACGTTGAAGTAGGTCGAAAAATGTGCAAATAAAAATGGATCTGGCTGCCTTGAAAAGTGTCTACCATTCAAGAGTAAATGTACGACCTTGTAGGACAACAATCGTAAATTATCAGTTTACCTGATCGGGTGGTTTTAGGTTAACATATTTGGTTTTGAACTTGATGCAACCGGTACTGAACTCTAGAACCCAATATAGCAGATGTTAGATCTGTGGATCCCGATATGGTCGATCGCAGACCCGTGGGACTCGATACAATACTTGGGGCACATAGCTCCCGATATGGGAACCCGTAGGGCTCTATATATGTCACTCTAGACCCCTGGGATCAAAATGGAGGACACTCGGTATAGTGAACTCGTAGGACAGTCGGGATTCCTAGGATCTGATATAAATGAACGTTATACTAGATAGATTCGAAACCTTTGGGATCCTCCGTGGTTATCCCTGGATATGTGGGAGCTGATTTAGTGGGATCTAACATAATTGATTAGACCCACAGGACCTTAGACGGTGTAATGCAACATAAGCTACTCTAGACCCGTGGGATCCGATATAATTGACTCTAGATCCGTGGGACCTGATACAGACGGCCACAGACCCCTGAGAACCGATATGGTCGATTCCGAACCCGTGGTGCCAATTATGGTTGACCCTGAACCTTCAGAAACAACCTCAATACCTCCGAGACCCTTGGGTTCAAGGGTGACCCAAGTCATTAGTCCCTTGAACTTTTACTGTCGGAAGATTTTCTAACATTTTGCCGAGGTTTCGAAAATACTGCTATACTAATCACAGGTTCAGGCTGCGGTCTATCACTCTAACTTGCTGGTTAATTAACTACGAAACCGTGGGCTCAATGTCGGACTTGTCGTCTCGTAGATCAAGCGCTGATGAGATTAAGAGTTTACGAATAAAGTAAAATATGTGAATATGTAATGTTACAATTATGGGATTGGGTCTTATTCAGAACCCGTAACACGAGAATCGCTGAAGGCAGCTGGGTTTCATAATTCTAGGTTGTTCGTAGCTCACTGCCAATTTCATAATACCAACTGTTAGGATTAAACGAGCCAACTGAAAGAGAAAATGTGGATTCACCTTCGTCGCGAAGAAACGGGAAGAAATGAAGATCTTGAAGATCAGAGAAAGCTGTTGCTCTCCGAGATTACGAAGAACGATTCAAGATCGACGCGGTTTCAGGTTCTTCCGTTTCCCAAGTTTAGGTCAACGATATGCAAACGATCCCGCTGTACGTACAGGCTCGACATTAATTTTTGCTCGAGCGAACTGTACACGAAAAAATACTTTGGGTGTACCAGTTTTCGATTGATTTATCATGTTCAATTTTATGCCAACATCTGGTCAGATTTGGCGGCGTGTTGAATCGTCCGTGGCATCTCAATCCAAGCGTAAAACTATTCTCCGGTGATAAGATAATTTTTCGTGATCGATCGCGGTCTCTTCTGTCACGCGATCGTCCTTAGGTTTCATCGGAACACACGCCTAACCGATCCAGCGGTATCGTGTTCGCTTTTCCAGAAGAGAACGCGAGCGTCTTCTTTCCTTCCTGCTAGGCAATTAAACCATCGACCTTCGTGACGTGCAACTTATGTCGGGCCCTCGTAGGATCCCCGCGGATTGATTATGTTTACGCAGACATGCGGCCTTACCGTTTTCTTCCGGTACCGAGTCGTGGCTAGCAGTTTGCACGTTCCTCGTGTTCGGTTTCAACCGATTACCGTGTTTGCCGAGTACCTTTAAAAACGATATTTCTAATTTAGACGATCAATTAAACCGCACAGGCAATTAAGTGGAAACTGATGAACCCTTCAAAAAAAAAAAAAAAAAAAATTCCCCGGACATTAATAGCATTCCTAACTGTAACAGTTTTCACATTTCTGACACGGAAAAATATTTCTGCGATCTGGATAAGGAAGAAGGAATGATGAATACTTGGGAATGATTAATTACAATTAGCGAAGCTCGGAAATTCCCTGGGAGAGTCGTGACGGGCAGCGTTGTCAGTCATCGTGAATCATTCACAGCTGTTACGGAAATCGTTCGGAGATGTTTTCGAATGCTAACGATCCGAGCAAGCTAGTCCACAGTTCCTCATTAATTATTCAAATTAGAGCGGCATTTAAAGCAGCCGGCAAGTACGAGAAGCTCCCCCCGCGCCACTGTTTATTCTTGCTAGGCTGTAGAAGGGGTTCGCGGAATCCTCTCTTCGAAGAAAACCTCTCTTCTGCTCCTCGGCGGAGAACACTGCGAGGAATACCACGCAAATGTAAGAAAAAGCCGGCGTTCGGCCAGCAATCATACCGAAGGTTATGTCCTTTTCCACTGAACAGGAACGGGGAATACAAAAACGGGGAACACGACGGGAGATGCTAGAAGGGTATGGGCTAAAAACTATGGGGTATCTGGGATTCTTCAGGATTCCCGGCTAAATGTTTAATACCAGTCGCGGAACCTCGTTCTTCAAGTTCTTTATTCAATATTTCTAAGACACTTTATAACGGAAATGTGACTGGAACGTGAACGAAACCAATTTGTATGCAACTCATTAAATAAAGATTATTAAGAAACTCTTAACAGCCTTGAATGCCAGAAAACCTGTGCACTATTTTCTATCAGTTCAAGTACCAACTATTTATTCTTCAACATTGTATTAGACTGATCAGACCAATGTCTTTTAAGTCAAAATAAAATTCTAGTATCTTCATTATTAGGCAGCGGATCTTTATGCAAAATAAAAATTTTCTATCTGAATTGCATCAAACAGGCACGAAACAAAAATGTATTTTTTCCCCTATGTTTAATAGGTTGAAAATAACGTAACTGTACTTTCAAATTTTCCTAACATTCTTACTATTTTAAATTACGCCTACTCATTTTTGTCTATTCATTATCGAGATTTGAATATAAATTTTCCGACTCCCGTAGGAAATTATTAACGACAAAGATGTTCTAATCAGCGTATACATGGATCTTCATGTAAAGTGAAAATTTTCTACTTTAACTATCAGAAACTAAAAATAAAAAATAAATAAAAAGGAAAGAAAATTCATTTCCTTCAGAAAGATAAAAATTCATTTCCTGGCTTAATGGGCCTGTCAGGTTGGAAATAATAATAATTTCGAATCCAAAAACTATTAAGTTTTACACTTTCGTGTATCCGCTGTTAATTTTCGTTACAAACTTATAGAATCCGCAGTTTAATTACGATCGAGTCCAATCTATCTGTTTCTCTCGAGTTTCTTTGTAGTTACTGGAACCAGTGCTCGTTGAAAAACATTTCATTAAGAAATCAAAGAACTGTTAAGAATTTCTTGCCGAAGCTTTTAGCAACAGTAGTAATCCGATAATTTCCGTCGGTGGCATTATTTCAGAGAGAATTGCGAGGCCACGTTTGCAGAAGTCGTTAAGGGACTTCCGGAAAATGTCAAGCCGTGGTTCGTGGCAACGGGCTGTTCCTTCTCGAACGATCATTATGATAGACGCGTCCGCAGGGTAGAATCACGCGAAACGACCGGTTCTAAATAATAGTCGGCGTTTCCACCGGATGGGGCCGGAATGAAAAGCACCGAGGACGCGGGAAGGGAGGGATAAACGTGTAAGAGGAAAAACATGAGTCTCCTTTTTCCCATTGGGTGAGTGCGATTCCTACCGGGGCACGTATTATCGAGTTTCATCACAGAAGTCGAGAGTTCCCTCTTCTCCGGTGGAGTAGATGCGCGATCGGTGCTCTCGAGGAACAGGTTGCCATCCAGGTTTTTGCAGGTGGCTTATAGAGCAACTACTGTTCCCTCTCTCTTTCTCTCTCTCTCTCTCTCTCTCTCTCTCTCTCTCTCTCTATCTCGTTCCCTCTTTCCTCCTCGCCTGCTCGTTTCTCTCCCCTGGCATTTCTAGGTACCTCGTATCTAACGATCTCGTCTGGAGCAGACCGCGCGCTGCTCTTGAAACTCCGGTACAAAATGTTCCGGTCGAGACCGCGAGCCGACGTTAGTTTTATCACCGTATCTTCGTGGCCGTTCCGATTACGTTCCACCCGGTGCAACTCGGGCACCGGAGACCCACCATTCGAGATCAGAGTCTGGAATACCCGGTCCATCCTCGAAATTCGAGTTGGTGTTCCTGGGAAAGCGAAAGTTACGGCCATTCTCGGAAACACTGGACGCTGAAGAGCGCTTCCGCCGATTCTATACACTTATCAGAACTATCTGGTTAACGTACAGTGCTATAAAAGCATTAGAGAAATTTCAGGTCACTGTTCTCACCTCGGAACTGTTTTCTATTTGGCCATTTTCGAAAACTTGATGCTGGAGAAAATAATTAGTAAATTGTGGATTCAACACAGTTATGACAAAGATGGTCAGCTTGCACAAGCGTTAGAAGGACTTAAAAACAGCGTTACTTCAGAACTGTTGAAATCATTAACCCTTAGCACTCGAATGGTGAATGTAAGGCACCACTAAACATTGCTGTATCGTTATTTAAAATATTTTTGATATTATTAAATTTATTTGTACTTAAGGTAAAGGCAGTAGTTGACCATTTTATAGAAAAACATACAATTTTGTTTTGAAATTTAAACAACAGACGGCATGACATCCGAGGTTCACTTTCATCAAAAGTGCACAGCTTATAGAAACCTTAGTTTTTATGTTTTTCTATGAAATGGTCAACTACTGGTGCCTTTACCTTAATAAGTTACTAAACATTTCAGTACTGAAATATTCTAGGTCGGAAGAAATGTTTTGTTTTGGAGTTAAAATAGCTTGGAGTGCAAAGGGTTAATAGAAGAAGTACATTTTTATTTCACAGTGAAATAACAAATTTAATGTTCCGTAATTAAAGTAAACCTTGCACTAATAGTTCAACATATAATCACCGTTCTGTCAAACATCCTTAAAAAATCCTTTGACCGTTAAAACATACCGAAGTCATTATACTCGTGAGATTAGAGCGGTCAGACGAACCAGCTCAAGACCGAAGCACAGACGGAAAGGGAAAGTGCCATAAACGCGGACGCAAGGATGCGCAAGTCGCCGGGGATGATAGAATGCGATTAAGAAGAAGTGTGTCAATGAAGTCCGCATTGTCTTCGGTAATTGATTGTCTGATTTAGTTGATTCGAGTGATACTTGACGCGCGAGGGATGATTAATGATTAGCAGTTTCATGGCCAGCGTCCCTATCGATAGTCAAGGTTCGCGAGTGTGCGAGAGACCATGTGAAAAATGAATCCGACATATTACACCATCCGTATCGTTGTATCAGCCGGTTGCCAAGAATTATTTACCATACGGTCACGATGCGCACCTGGAAGCCTTGATCGGACACGTTGTGATCCTTCGCGTGACTTTAATTAGGTGCTCGATGTACGTTGATCGATAAGCTGATTTTTTCATTCGCAGGATCCTTCGTACTCTTTCTCTGGACTTTAGAAAATCATAGCCGGACGGCATTGAATCGATATCCTAACGACCGCGACCTTTTTCATTCTTCTTATTCATGCGACTAATTGCATTGTGATTAGAACTCCACACGAGTAGCAATTTATTCAATTTTGTTGCATTCACTGTGACGCTAAGACGGATGAGAAGAGAAGCTGTCTTTGATGGTTATTCCAACAATTTTCAAATATAACCCTTTGCACTCGAGCGGTGACTCTGAAGCACCACTAGAAATTGTTGTGGCATTATTTCAAAGAAATTACAAAATTTGTATTTAATAAATTACTAAACATTTAAATATTATATGTAGAAATCGGATCAGTTTCGTATGAATGAAATGAAAATATTGCAAGACGGAAGAAATATTTAGTTTTAGAATGAAAATAGCGTCGAGTGCAAAGGGTTAACAGTGCACTATGTGAATTAACATTTGCACTGAAATATAAGGTAAAAAGTATAGAGAAATACGTGAAGGTTGTTGATATCGTTTAAAGCGTTGAAGAGGGTCGAGCAAAAATTGTTGAATTTCTACCTGATATCGACAAATATTAATAAAATATTTCTGCTGTTGTTATTTGGAGTTTTCGATTCGGTAGTTCCGCAGGAACATATCACTATCGCTGCACCCGGTCGATGGATTACGAATTCATGGTTTATTGCGACTCCTTATTCGGCCGGCGGGCTCTCGATGCGCCTAGGATCCGTGGATTTAATAATGCTGCATCGGGACAGATTTATGTCCGTCGATATGAAATCGAGATTGTTCGAGAGGCCGCCTCGTTTTTGACGTAGACGTCTTCGTTCGCCGGAGGAACTGTGCCATCTGATTCACGTGCCGCTGGAAACTTTATTCCGGTCACGTTCGCTTATGCGCATATGCTACGCCGGTGCTCCTTTATTTTCTCTGCATCATTTACGCACGTCCCCTGCGTTCAGATATGCCTTCATTATAACTAATGACGCTGTAACTCCTATGATAATAACGATAGATACGCTGGACATTTGATAATGCTCTTGCTACCGTTCGTCAACACTGCTAAGCCTTTTCTTGTTCCTATTATTCCCGCCTGTATGCAATTACTGCGTTCTCGTTAATCTGGAGATTGTTTCAAACGCTTTTACAAAATCTCGTGCGAGTCATACATTCTCTATCGATTTTTCCTCGTTTTAATTACCATAAAGATTGTTCTTCTCTCAGGAAAAAAATTGATATCAGACTTTTGTAACTGTTCTTTCGATAAGCTTCCGTTTCAATTGAAACAGATGAAGCAGATTTTTATTTATACAGGGTGTCCCAGCATTGGTGGTACAACCAAGAAGTGGTTGAACAAGAAGTTTTTCATTCTACATGAAAAACAAATCGAAGATAAAGAATTAAATTTTGCTCATTTGAGACTTCGTTCTTGAGAAAATCGAGTATAAAGATCTGTTGAGTTCGCGTGCTTTACTATATGCAGTAAGTAGAATTGGTTGGTCATGATCAGACGCATCAGACGATTCCTGCATTTTCAAACTCGATTTTCTCGAAAACGAAGCTGCGGGTGAACAAATTTTATTGTATATTTTCGACTTATTTTCTCATGTAGAATCGCCCCCTGCTCGGTTGTATCACCAATGCTGGGACAGCCTGTATACAATGAACGCTTCGTAAGTCTCTGAAATGCGCAGGAAATTACACTTAATTACGATTAACAAATACGGGAAGTAATTTACGGATAAGGGGATGTCTGAAAATCTTCCAGCGAAAAGTTTCAAATTCATTGCAACGAAAATAAAAACGCAAGGACATCTCAGGCACACGACAGAGATCGTTCTAAAAAGAACGTGTTGAGCAAGCGACCGGAGTTCGTCAGCCTTGACACTAGACGTATAAATCATTGTTACCTGTCGCTGGCAGCGGTACCACTACAATTTCCCCATGGTCGTTTCGCGAGCATTAGAAGTTAAAGGATGCACCGGGCAACTGGTACTCGAGCACGTCATTCAGAATGGGAGTTCATGAATGTAGATAAGTACGAACAGCGGTTCGGCTCATTGTAAGCATAATCATTCGAACCGGTAGCCTTCGTCTCGCGATCGGCTTGCTTGTTTGCGCTCGCATCGGTTCCTCAGTTATCTCCATCGCTTAGCATACCATTATTGGCGCAAAATACCTGGCTGACTTTCTCTGCCTCCTCTTCTTCCATCAAGGAACGCGCCACGATTGTTTTTATCTTCACTGTTTTATATCTTCGACTGTTTTATATCTTCGACTGTTTTATGTCTTCAACGTTCTTGCCCAGAATTGAATCAAAATTCTTTCAACCATCTTGCCAGATTTGACAATATTCTACAAACAAAACGCTATCTCAAACGGTGAAAATAATATATTTATACTATTTTTTCGCATCGAATTATTTTAAGACGGTGTTTCATTCGAAAGATGTTGAAGCTAGTTGGGCTTAAATTTTTCTGTCAAAAGAAAATGGTAAATTGAATGAGTTAGAGTATTTATATTTTTATATAGTATTTCTCTCTCCCTTGCAATTAGTAATGGCTGATGCGGACGGATGAGTGTGTGAGTGACATGTAAAGGTAGATGTAAGCTAGGTTAAGTTATAACCCCGAGGGGATTAAATAAATGAATTGATTGATTGATTGATTGAGTTAGTGTCCCGGAAAACAAGTTCTATACCATTTTGAAAGATAAAATTACGAAAAATTCCAATAGCCAGTGGACACACGTATATAAAAGGATGACTCCTATTCAATCAAGTGCACTTTTCCGGAATCGGTGGTATCAGCTTCTCGATTGTTAGCGACGCAGTCGTGCTCGTTCGACTAGGCAATAGGCAAGATCGTTTACGACGCCGGAGCTTTTCGATTCCGCTTGGGAACAGGCTGCGGAGAAGCTCCGCCTGCTCGAACCGTATCGTCCCTTAACGTTTTTACGGCGAGGGATCCTCGGAGAAGATATCCAGCTCTAGAGAAAGAGAGAGTTTCCCCAGGGAACGAGCTTGAACTCCCGGGGCGGCGCAGTTCCAGTAAATAAAACCGAGTTGGATTCCATGGTGGGCCAATTTCGTTCTGCTTTCAGCCTCCTATTATCTAACCCGGTTTCTGTGTCTCTACCATCGTCTGCTCCTCGGTAATATCTGGGTCCGCGTGTTCCGTGGAACGGGGACCATTTTTTCGTTACCGATAATCGAGTGGGCTGTCCGCACGCGTGACCGTTTTTACAAGCTGCCGTTCCACCGGATCGCCGCAAAAAGAAATTGATCTCGACGGTGCCGGAGATGCGTTCTCCTCTTTATGGGATAGGTCATGGTACGGGGGACCATTCCGCGAAACCCTGGCCCCGGTATAACTGGATTCTACGTCTCCTCCCTTCCGAACAGCCGTTTAGGTTCGACGCGCGCAGATACGCGAATTGTCGTCCTATTTTTCCGCCTTGTTGCTCTTGTTCTTGGTCCCGTCGAGTTTCCGAGAGAACGTTGCCGAGAATGGAGGTTAGGAGACTCTTCTTCCGTGGATTCGATGTCTTTGTGCCCGATGAACAGGAATGTTAGCGGTAACGAAAAACAGTAGCGAGACCTTTCTTCGATCGCGTACTACTTGTTAGACGTGGAAATGGAATTTCTATACAGGGTTTAGGTTTCGAAAATATTTGCCTGCGAAGCTTCAAATGGGATACCCTGTATATGAAGCTGAAAGGACATTTAGATTTTTCTGGTGTTCGGATATTGTTCGAGAATTTGAAATAAGTTCTTTAGTAATTTTGTAGTAAACCACAATTCATTCAGAAGGAAAGCAAGTACAGATACAGGGCCAAGACTGATTTTAGAATAAATTCTTACAAGAAAATCGAGGTAATCCTTGTTGAAGAGGTTCTAGAAGAAAAACAATGGCGAGACCTTTCTTCGATTGCGTTCTACTTGTTAGACGTGGAAATGGAATTTGTATACAGGGTTTAAGTTTGGAAAACAATTGCCTGCGAAGCTTCAAATGCTGAGAGGACATTTAGATTTTTCTGGTGTTGGGATATTGTTCGAGAATTTGAAATAAGTTCTTTAGTAATTTTGTAGTAAACCACAATTCATTCAGAAAGAAAGCAAGTACAGATACAGGGACAAGACTGATTTTAGAATAAATTCTTACAAGAAAATCGAGGTAATCCTTGTTGAAGAGGTTCTAGAAGAAAAACGGTGGCGAGACCTTTCTTCGATTGCGTTCTACTTGTTAGACGTGGAAATGGAATTTGTATACAGGGTTTAAGTTTGGAAAACAATTGCCTGCGAAGCTTCAAATGCTGAGAGGACATTTAGATTTTTCTGGTGTTGGGATATTGTTCGAGAAACGCTGAGAACATTTTCTTTGTATTCCAGATCGAGTTTCATGTGCTTTAGTAATTTTGTAGTAAACCACAATTCATTCGGAAAGAGAGCAAGCACAGATACAGAGATAAGAGTATTAAACTGATTTTAGAATAAATTCTTACAAGAAGATCGAGGTAATCCTTGTCGAAGAGGTTCTAGAGGGTGCTTGGGATTGCAGAAAAATGGCCGATTCTATCTGACAGAGGGAAAGCAGTAGGTATCCAGATTCAATGCGGCACGGTGGCCATCCTGATAGGGTGCAGAGAGGAGTCCTGTTCGTGGTTTTTGCGTACCAGCAGGATACTGTTGGCGCATCCAGAAAGGAGTCCCACCGCGGCTAGAGATGCTTCGGCCTGCTTGCCGAGTCAATTTTCCTCATTAAGGCTAGATTCCTGCACGAAGCGTGCGGCGAGCGCCGCGAGAAACTAGATCCCGTGGCGGGATAGGCGGGCTCGGGCCAGCCAGAAGGCTGCGCAGACCCGTAAACAGGAGCGAGCGAGCCAGCGAACGATACCGTCTCGCGGGACTCGCGTGAATTCTGTTTCTACGCTTCCAGCATACCGAGATCCATGACAAAAAGGCGGCGCACGCAAGTTCCCTCGGCCAGACTTGGCCTCGATTACATTCAGAAAAAGAATCTCCTCGACTCGACTTGGACGAGACTGCAGACGCGTCTCAGCGACGTCCAGTCTTTTTTCGATTGCACTGCAGTCGGGAAAGTATCGGAGAAATAGATCTGGGATATCTTCGTACGTGGTGTGCGTTGCTACTGAGATGTTCTTGGAAAGTAGAGTACTCGGCTCGTAATTCAGACATGTATCATTTTCTTCTATTTTTCATTCGCCTGTGAGCAGATTTTTTGTATTGTGTACTGGCACATATGATCTGTCTTGTATGCAGGATCTCTCGAAAATGTGCTACAAGTAGTACATCCTGTATAAATGGTGTTGAAGAACGCATCTTGAGACAATGACAATTTATATGGTGATTTTATATTGGAAATACGTTGTAGAAATGAGTCCAAGAAGAGAATAATATTTCTCTGTTTAAGGCTTCTTATCACGTATTTGGAAATCCGCGAAGAGTACATGTTTTTTATGCCTATTTACTGAAAGTAGAATAGGTATGTCATGGTCAGACATCCAATTCTTCTCAATACCAAAAATGAATAGATCAAGTTTAAAATAGTGGAAAGATTAATGTCTTAACCGCGAAGTTTACGTACTTTATGTACTTGTCTGTTTACTGAAAGTAGAATAGGTATGTCACGATCAGACAGTCAATTCTTATTCAATACCAGAAATAAGTGGATCAACTTTAAAATAGTAGAAAGATTAATGTCTTAACCCCGAAGTATACGTACTTTATGTACTTGTCTGTTTACTGAAAGTAGAATAGGTATGTCACGATCAGACAGTCAATTCTTATTCAATACCAAAAATGTGTAGATCAAGTTTAAAATAGTAGAAAGATTAATGTCTTAACCGCGAAGTTTACGTGCTTTATGCACTTATATATTTACTGAAAGTAGAATAGGCATGCCACGATCAGACAGTCAATTCTTATTCAATACCAAAAATGTGTAGATCAAGTTTAAAATAGTAGAAAGATTAATGTCTTAACCCCGAGAAGTATACGTATATACTTTATGTACTTGTCTGTTTACTGAAAGTAGAATAGGTATGTCACGATCAGACAGTCAATTCTTATTCAATACCAGAAGTAAGTGGATCAACTTTAAAATAGTAGAAAGATTACTGTCTTAAGAATATCAGTATATTCCACATAATCGGTATATTAAATTTTTCTGTTTCTTCTCTGATTAATTTAGTTTCGCGTTCATTCTTAGTTTGAAGGAATGTTGTTTTTATTTTTATCTTATAAGTTAAGACGTACGTATAGACATTTCCGTTCGGCTGTTGCTCGCAGAAGATCCGGTCAGTGTCTACAGAGCAGAACTTGCTCGATCCAGATCACCGTACCACCCGCACCACTTGCGGTTCTTAGAAGTATGTACGTCGCTGTCGGAGTTGTCGGCTAAGGAAACAGGATTCAGGACTAGGTGCACCAGGAGTTTGAGCTTGCGCGATCCCCGTTGATTATCGGAGCCCGCGAGAAGCTGTCCGCCCGAGACCAACAGCTTGTCCGACCGTGGAACATGTCTTTGATAGGCGTGGTTTCGAAACTATCGTCTTGAAGAGTTGTAGCGTTGAACGGAGTTAGTTAAGCTTGATTAGGTGTTGACGGTCTTCGAGTTTGTGTTCGCCACGGCCTCGAGAGGCGGGGTTGGATGAGTTGCGGTTTCTCCGCTCTCGTCGGCCTCGTAGGCCGAGGAATCTTTCGTGAACTCGATTCCGGAGAGCTACGATGATCTTAGAATCCCGGGTTCTCGGTATCCGGATTGACGAGGATCGGTTAATAATTAACGCGAATTCTTAGACTTGTCGGAATATTGTTTCTTTTTATACGATCTCCTTATTTTTCAGTTGGACTGTTTATAAGCTTGTTTTGGCATGTATTCGGAACAAGGAGTTAAATTAGTGTTATTAACACTTTGACTGCCAAACTAGAAACCTCAAAAATTCGATGAAATCAAAGTAACTTATTTAATGAAATAAAAATTTGAAAACATCAAATGTATGATACTGAGTAGTCTTCCAATTTTCTTGAATTTTACGGCTTCTAGTCTAATTTGGTACAATGAATATATTAACCCTTTGCACTCGAATGGCGACTGTAAGGCGCCACTAAAAATTGCTGTATCATTATTCAAAATATTTTCTCCGTTATTAAATTTTGGTTTGTATTTAATAGATTACTAAACAGTTCAGTATTCAACGAGCAAATTGCACCATTTTCGTATCTATCACATGGAAAAAAATATATACAACGGAAATATTCTAAATCGGACGAAATGTTTCGTTTTGGAGTTAAAATAGCTTCGAGTGCAAAGGGTTAATGTAAAAATTCATTTTAAATCCTGGACAAACAATTCCGTGACCCACATATGGGTAATATGGCGGTCAACGTGTTAATATAATAATTGCTGACTCAATCTTTCGGAGCAACCTCTCAAAGTTAAAACTGTGCTAACCAGTTAAGTGCGGAGTTTAATTTTAAAAATCCCCCACGGGATTTTACGAAAATATTTTTATTCGATAAGAAATTAACAATTTATTAACGTCTTTTGGATCGAGTTGACCGTGATAAACGGAACACGATGAACGCTCATAATTTCGTTTTCATTCTCGGATTCGGTTCACGTTGCAGTTCCCTGCGAGTTCAAGGATGAGATTTCTTTCCGCGTCGCAGGAACACGGTTCCTTCTCTCCCGTCCCGGTTCCAGCATTATTGTATTTCATCCTGTTTATTGTCTGCCGCCGCCGTCTCGGCGGAATACGGGAAAGTCGGTTAATAATTGCGAGCCGCTTTCCAATATCGATGTCACTGTCTGTCCGGGGATGAATTGTCGGTGGCGTGGGTGGGTTTCACGGGGAGAAATCGTCCACGATCGTCCGATACTTCCTGTTCGCGGGATTCCACGGTCGTGGGACACGTGTCCAGAGATGTTGGGACGGCGATCCGACGTGTTTTCCTTCCCGTGGATCGCGATTTTTTTTCCCCCCTTTGGCTTACATCTTCGCGCGAGAAAGTAAACGGGTCGACCAACTCTCTCACGGTGCGCAACTCCTACGGCGGCTCTGCTAGATTCAGCTGCACTTCGCATGTGCACCGGGTGTTCACAAAATACCCGGCACGCTTTGCTACTGCTAACCAAATGTTCTCCCGTTCCACTCGTTTCCGTTTCAATCGCGATTCGATTTTTCGTTCGACCCTTGTTCAGCTACAGTAAGGAGCTAAATTGAACCAATAACCACAAGTTTTGTATAAATCATTATTTATTGCTAGGAATATAGAAGAATAACAAAAAATCAACATTATAATTGTTTTTGTCATAGTCAGAAGTAACTTAAGAAATTTTTTTCAATAATTAATGTCTCCTCGACAAAAATAGATTGACTTGTAAATGAACTACACTACTACGATGACTTGTAATAGAAAACTTGTGGTTATTGGTTCAGTTTTGCTCCTCACTGTAGATTACTTTATTCAACGTTTTATACACGGTTATTCTGTAGAATGAAGATGAATTTCGTACTATAATCGAATTACACTGTCTACTCGATCTATGTCCAAAACAGGGGTCCAGCCACTGACATATTTCGGCTAGGAGATACTATCTCTTTCTGGGACGTATACAGAGTAAATACTGTACCTTCAGGGGAAAACGCTTGCAGATTTTCCGGTATAATCGAATGATTACCGTAACGAGGATGAATTGTATTCGAAACCTGCTCTCCGGTTACTTTATCGTTGACGGGCATAGTTTATGTATTAATCCGAAGCGGAATCGTCCGGATTGCACACGTCGAATTCATTCGAGAAGGCAGCGAACGAGCGTAATCTCGCTGCGAATCACTTTTACAAGTCGTTTGACGTTCATATCCCACGCAGAACTCGCACGTAAGTGTCTAATAACGACAGGCCTCGGCGAAAGTAGGATGCACTTGGCGACTGCATTTCGCTTCTACGTGCGAGTCCCACGTTGGAACGAAACGGACACGGTGAAAATGGGGAGACGTAAATCCCCAGAGCGTCGATACACCGAGAAAAAGGATAATACCGGCAGCCAATTGAAATGTTCCCTAGACGCGAAACCGTGACTATGCTTCTTCCGCTGATCCTCGAGTCATCGAGCAAAAGTCGGTTAATGGAGCGAGGCTTAACGAGAAACAGTTGCATCTCTGTGCTCCGGGAGTGATAATAGCCTACAGATCTGGCACGTGATTATGATTAACGCGGCACGATTTAATGTATCGCATGGCTATGAAATAGAAATTTTAATAACACACGTGGAGTCACTTTTCTTCTTTCAGTGAAACCTCTTGTCTCGGTAATGTATCCTCTTTTCGTTTTCTTGGTAGAAATTGGGTCGCAGATCTTTATGAAAAATATAAATTTCGTGCGCTGATTTTAAGAGGGAGGAGCCACGTGGAAAGTTCTTTCTGCCTTTAGTAAATTCAATAAACTGAGAATAATGAATCTGTGTTTCAAATTGTACCTACTTATTTTTATCATAAATTGATAAATTCGCAATTTATTTAATATAATTAGACTGTGGTTTCTGTGCGTTTATGAGAAAAATGTGTAGCAGAATTCTGGCACTCGAAGGTCGAAAGCTTAGAATTAGAGGATAATTTTTTCAACGTCACAAAGTCATTAAAAAAGATTTAGGTTTGTATGTCTCTGAGAAAATTTTCCACAGAAATCCTCAGTCTAATTATAATAACTGAAAAATGTGTTTCGCGTTTCTCGCGGGCTCAATGAGTTAGAAGTCGTCGAAAATTGTTTGCAACTTAGTCATGCAGAAAGAAAAGCCGAGTCACGGGTTATCCGTGATTAAAGTGCATAGTTGCGTGCAGTCGCGGCGCATCTCTTAAAGGCGTCGTGACGTCGGCGCGTGAGAGCGACCGCGCTAGTGAAAGTTCTCGGGGTTCTCTTCACTTTATTAGTCCCGCGTGTATGCGTTCGGAAAAGCGGATAGAGAGTCGTTAATTAGAGATCGTCGTTGGCCGATTTTCGCGACGATTTCCGATGCGCTTGCCCGTCGCATTCCCGACGATATTGGCTGCTTAATCGCGTCGCTCGCCGCAACTTAATTGTTCGCACAGAAATGGTGTTAGAAAGTCTTGCGAGCATAATCGCGGACAATCAGGCTGCGACTGCAGTCGACTTCCTTCTCGCCGCCGAGGAAATGTAAATTTGCAATCAGTGTCGCGCAAGTGGGACAATTACACGATGCACTAAATCCGTCGAAATATTCCGCAGGAAAATATTTACAATTAAAAAGTAACTTTCTTTCAAACAAATTTCTAAATCGGAAACGTTCCTTGGGGATGATTTTCTATAATTTCTTGTACACCTTGAAAAATGTAGGGGATGCGAGAAAACGATAAAAATGAACATTTCTTCGGTACTGCGAAAAATTTAGAAAATTGTGTTTCAAGCAGTGGTGATAAAAGGAGAATTAAAAAGTAACTTTCTTTCAAACAAATTTCTAAATCGGAAACGTTCCTTGGGGATGATTTTCTACCATTTCTTGTACACCTTGAAAAATGTAGGGGATGCGAGAAAACGATAAAAAAGAACATTTCTTCGGTACTGCGAAAAATTTAGAAAATTGTGTTTCAAGCAGTGGTGATAACAGGAGAATTAAAAAGTAACTTTCTTTCAAACAAATTTCTAAATTGGAAACGTTCCTTGGGGATGATTTTCTACAATTTCTTGTACACCTTGAAAAATGTAGGGGATGCGAGAAAACGATAAAAATGAACATTCCTTCGGTACTGCGAAAAATTTAGAAAATTGTGTTTCAAGCAGTGGTGATAAAAGGTGATTCGTTCCTACGAGTGAATACTAACCGGCAAAGTGTTTCCAAGAAATTAAAGTGATTTGCCGGAATTTTCTTGTTATAGTCGTGAAAGCAAAGCAACAAGTCTGTTGTACAAGCTCAGGCGATAAGAACAAATAAACAGACACTGTCGAACAGCGAGCAAACCGGGCAACGATTATATTTACATAAACCAGTGTTAAACTAGACTGAAATTAAATGATTCCAGAAGTTCGAGCCTTTTCTACCGAGCAACTGCATCTATTGAATTTGCGCAATGTTGAGCGCATGTCTCCAGATGCATGTGCTGTTGCATGAATGTACCGTGCAGACCCGTTTGTTCTACCTTGTGTTTTCGAACTCGTTATCGTCGCAACAACGCTCCAGTGAGATAAATCGAACGCGTCTGTTACATTAATCCCGTAGTCTGTTGAACCGATTCGACAGATTCGTTTCTGGATTGTTGCTCGATCACGCGCAAGCAGTCGCGCTCGATCCATCCAACCGGCGGACAGTAATCTTTTTTAGAAGTGCCATTACCCTGTGACCATTCTGCATCGATGATCGATCGGTCGTGTAGATCAATTTGTACTTCACACTTCTTTACCACATCTATCAAATTTTCATTATGCCTCCCTTCACCTTGCTTTTTATAAATTAAACAGGGATTCAATCTGTCCAGCAGAAAATTTTTAATTTTGTAAGAGCTCGATGACACTGTAGACACTGAACAGATTTTTAATTACCGGGGTAAAAGGGAAAGGGCAGTTACAGATATCATAGTCTGTTATCGTTTAGAATTGCAGTTGTCTGCATTTACTGAAAATAAAATTTTTTATTTTATAAGAGCTCGATGACACTGTAGACACTGAACAGATTTTTAATTATCGGGGTAAGGGAAAGGGAAATTAATGATATAGTCTGTTATCGTTTGGAATTGCCTATACGTACTGCGAACCTTTCTGCGAATTCCTATTTTAAGAAATTATTTGCAAGATTACGGATAGCAAAATTTAATGAGATTTTTACTATATTTTTACCGTATCTTTTTAGCAGATGATATAAACTTTACTTTCACTACGGTGTACGAAACAGTAAAATTTGCGTAAAGATTATCTGCATTTTTATTGATCGCGATCGAAGGAGCTTTATTTCGCCGACCAATAGACTCTGGGTAGAAATTTTACGAACGTTCGCGAGCGTAATCACTTTCTTCTGGTTTGCATATTTGTGCATGTCGCAAGCGCATAAAGATCCAATCTACCGAAGAAATATTCCCGAGCGTTGCGCTAATGAAAGTCACGTAGAGCAGGGGTCCCGTTTCAGCTGGCCGCGTGGTCTTTCTCTTTGATTCGGCAAAAAACCGACGACGATCAGCGTAACAAATAAGATGATCCGTGCAATCTCAGGTTAGCCTACATTCTGTCCATTATTTCCATACGCGCAAAAGTCACGGACGTGTTCCAGATTCGCCACGCAATACTGCGCGGCAATAGCGCAAGAAGAGGAACGGGCCTCCATTAGCGGGCCCGCGAGGCCCGATTTCGAAGTGTGAGAACCGAGGGTGTGCGGGGCATCTGAAATGTCGGGTCCGGGTCGGGTCTCGAAAGTTTCTAAAGCTCTCGAGTACCCGAAATTGTTGAAATGGTAAATTTCGGAGGATTCCAAAAATTAGTAATCAAACGAGTATATAAAACTTCCTCACGACCTTTCAATCTAATTTCACAATTTTCACTTTTCGGGTACTCGAAGATCGCAAACTTTCGGTACACTTCGATATCGAATCGAAATCGAGTAGTAGCATTCTCGAGAATTTTGGTGGTTCCCGAAAATTCTCGGGAATGCCGTCCTATTCGAGAATCCAAAACTTTTCGAGACTGGTCTCGACCCGAGGCCCGACCCGGCCCGATCACCTTGTACCGGACATATTTCGCCTGGTCTTCTCGCATCATCATCGTACCGGTAATATTCGCGGCCGTGCTATTAATATTGTTTCAAAACACGACGGTGGTCCACACGTAACTGCGAACTGGTTTCGTTGTCGCCCGGGGGCCGATGGGCCCCTGACACTGACATTCTTCAAGGTTGTTTCGGAGATGGTCTCGCAGAGGCCCGGAGGCTCCATCGGACCATGACATTGACTTCGAGATGGAAGCCTCGTGAATATGGTAATACCGGGCCTCTACGCGAGCCATCTGTTTCTGCGGTGATGGCAGCGGCGATCCTAACTCCCCCGTGTACCCGTCCTTCTCGTTTTCGCGGACGGTTATTATTCGTTTTCTGAATGCACCTTCTTTTCTACACCTTATGAACACGAGTTTTCTTCCACCTACTCCAGAAAATTAACACGTTGACTGCCATGTCATCCATATGTGGGTGACGGAATTGTTTGTCCAAGTTTTAAAATGAATTTTTACGCTAATATATTAATCGTACGAAAATGCCAAAAAGTTGGAGGACTAATCATACCTTTAATTTTTTTCAATTTTTATTTCATTAAATAACTTACATTGATTTGATGGAATTTTTGAGGTTTCTAATTTGGCAGTCAAAGTGTTAAGGGGTCACTATGTTTTTCAGGTCTTGTAAAACTCTTGTAACCATTTTTATCTTATGCTTTTTTAAGCTCGTTTGACGTGTATACTCGTCGGACCAAATCTCTATCGCGGTGCAGTTAACGTTAATGAATTGTTAATTTCTTATCGAATAAAAATACTTTCTCACTTTGCTTGACTTTTTCCGTAAAATATATAACAGAGCGGCAATTGTCCTGTTTTCGACGTGTATATTCGTCATTGTTTGATTTTAATTCCGTGCCGGGAGGAATTTTCAAAATTAAACTCCGCGGTTAACTGGTTAAAACTGCACTCTGCTACTGTGCCGATGCACTTTTTAGGCCACAGAAAACTTTTCCGATGATCGCTCATCCAACACGTATATAATTTTGCGCACAAGTTGAATTGCTCGATTCATGAAATCGCAACAGGTTTCTCAAGCACAAGCCAGCGTTACAATTTCAAGCTTGCCGCGAACGGTCCGTGCAATCAAGATTACCAAAGTGTAGATTAAAAACTCTCAAGACCGCACACGAACCTTTTCGAAACGTGTAACGTTCATCCGAGAATTGAATAGAGAGCGACGGTAATAACGGGAACCGGTGTTTCTTAATTACTGTAATGTCAAATACGAGGTAGCCACGATCACAAAAGAACAGATCAGATCGAGATCCATCGCGATTGTCTAAAACGCGTCTAAAAATCGTCCGTTCACACCGATTCCTATCTGACAGATTTTTTCTTTTTTGGTTTGTTTCAGGTACTGCGAACCTCTTTGCTCTAAACGATAAGATCGGCCGATCTGAAAAGTATGTCGAGGAGATACGTAAGTCTTTAATGATCAATTTCACTTCTGCCTCTCGACTTTCCGTTTCGCGCGCGGCTCGGAAATCGTGGCAAGCGAGAATTTCGCGCTGACTGGTTACTTATTTATAATACATTATAAACAACCCGCGGAATTTGACAAATATTCACAAGCTCGTACAGTTTCTCCGAGTATTAATTGAAATCGTGAAAGTTTCTGCCGGTAGCCGGAATCGTTTCGATGAAAACCCGCATTTTTACCACTTAATCTTTCCGACTTCAAGCTTATCAGTAGACTGCGAATCTTTATGCGAAATAAAAATTTTTCACTTGAACTGCAACGAACTTCATCTTCTTCTGAACTCAACGAACTTCAATTTCTGTACTGAAGCTTATCAGTAGACTGAGGATCTTTATGCGAAATAAAAATTTTTTACTTGAACTGCAACGAACTGAAGTGAAACAGACATTCATTTTTTTTCTTATTCTGTTCAGCAGAGTGAAAATAATATAGTAGTATGTTTACATTTTTTTAATATTTTTGCCACTTCAAATTACGCCTACTACTACTAAACTGAAGCTTATCAGTAGACTGCGGATCTTTATGCGAAATAAAAATTTGTTACTTGAACTGCAACGAACTGAAGTGAAACGGACATTCATTTTTTTTTTTATTCTGTTCAGCAGAGTGAAAATGATATAATAGTATGTTTACGTTTCTCTAATATTTTTGCTACTTCAAATTACGCCTACTAATTTTTGTAATAAACGCATAAAATCCGCAGTCTACTTATCGGTAAACTCGTAAGTATCGCGGACGGATTCGTTCGAACGATCATGGCGTGCGTTCAGGTTGCTCGCTCCGTTGGCGAACCGTTTGCCCGAATTCGATAATCGATATACTTATCTCGGCTTCCGTGAAAGTTTCGTACCGTAACGGAAGGAAGAGGACACGCGTCGCTTTCTTTTCGTCGGGACGTTTGTCAGGAAACGCCGCCATTAAGAAAATCACGGTATCCACTCTCGGTGTCCTCGTCGACGCGTAATCAGAACATGAATTCACTTTCACGCGTACCTGTACACCGGCTTAGTCCTCGAGTTTTTCCCTTTTTCCCTTTTTGCTGCTCCACCTTTGATCCGCGAAGGATGCTCGCGTCCTACATGAAAAGCATCGCTCTCCTTTTCCTGCATTAAACATGATGTATGCATTATGGATGACAACGATCAAACTCTTGTTTCACGTCGGGGCCTGCCTACGTTGCATGACGTTCATGATCTCGAATAATTTGTAACACTGTAACGATCGCGTTGCGTTATGTAAATCCGGCGAGTTTGTTGCATAGCCGAACCGCGAATGATGCATCGTTGCATCGACTCGGCTTTATACATGTATATGACTGTCAAACGGATAGCAATATTCATAAATAATATCCGCCGAGATTAACACCTTCTGCTAAAAGAAGAAAACAACGCGGCAGTCGTTGCTTGTCGTTAACCGTATTTTTCTGTGGGGTGTAAATCATGTTAGCAGCGGGTATAGTAATAGTTTACGGATCGTTTGGAACGCCTTATTATCGCGTGTTTTCTTATCATTAGACTTCGCGCCAGGCCACGTTAAACTATTAAATCGTCAGTCCCGCAGTTTGAGTTGCAAACTTGACTCTTAAAAGATAATAACTGAAAAATATGTTAAACTTTCCCAGAAAGGTATACAGTATTTCATTTTAACAAACTAAAACATTATTTTGCTTACCCCAATTCAACGAGAAATACTTGTAGCGTTATTTCAAAGTAGAAATTGAGAAATTCAATAATAAATTGGAAAGTTGTGTTGGCTCACTAAATACAATCGCATGCAGTTGAATCACTTTAGAATAGATAATTAGTTTACCAGCTCGCAGAAATAAGCAAACGATTCGGTGAAAGTATCAAGTGTATCTTTGCCGATGTCTCGTAACAGATTCCCGTTGTTTACAAACTGGCAGAGTATTTAGGTTTATCGAGCCCGTATTTCATAACGAATCCGAAGAGATTACGTGCGCGCGTAATCTCTGATTCACTCGGGTGTTCTTGACCCGCGCTTGAGTGCTTCGACCGGATAACTGCCTTGTCACTGAACACGTCCAGCGTGTATCATCTCACGACTTTTATCATCGTTTCACATTCATCGATCAGATCCCGGGTTCCCACACTTTCTCGGAGTTCGTCCGACTGGCGGGCATTAAATCAACACGATCGCCAGTTCCTGCGAGTGTAGTTTCGTTCGAACGCTATGAATCCACACCGTCCGGCAGTGATTCTCGTCGGCGAGAGCAATTTCGATCCTCGCTGAATCGCGAAAGCAACCGAACGCCACTTTAAAAAGTGCTATCACTTCCTCGCGCGTGTATATCAAGTTCATCCGTAATAAAGCGAACCGTTGTTTCAGCCCAAATTGACGACAATTTCGTTCAAACATTTCAATGAAAAATAAAATTAAACCCCAAATAAAAACTGAAGACATCATCTAAACACGACAACTGACGACAGTTTGATTCAAACATTTCAATTAGAATAAAAATGAATGAAAAATAAAATTAAACCCCAAATAAAAACTGAAGACATCATCTAAACACGACAACTGATGACAGTTTGATTCAAACATTTCAATTAGAATAAAAATGAATGAAAAATAAAATTAAACCCCAAATAAAAACTGAAGACATCATCTAAACACTACACGACAACTGACGACAGTTTGATTCAAACATTTCAATTAGAATAAAAATGAATGAAAAATAAAATTAAACCCCAAATAAAAACTGAAGACACCACCTTAACACTACACGACAATAGACGACAGATTGATTCAAACATTTCAATTAAAATAAACATGAATTAAAAATAAAATTGGATACCCAAATAAAAACTGAAGACACCACTTTTAACACTAGAACTACCGGATGGGTCGAAATGACTTCCTCCTAATTTTTTCTTTTAGAGATATTGAAATTATAAATGTTTCCATGAGAAAATTATATAATAAACTTCTCTATCGAAGTAGATATTTAAACAAAACTAATACGAAATCTAAACAAATCTTATTTTGTTGTTATCATAAGGCAATGTATGCCAGTTGTATTTAGTGCTTGGTCGTTCTAGTGTTAAAGCGAAATAAAATTCTATTTCGTTGTAGTTGATATATATCCTTTTGAGAAAACCTGGACATACAATAAATATAAACTACCTTTTCTTTTCTATGAAATCCTGAACGACGAAGAAATTCTAATCGTTATAATCACGAAATAAATATTAGTGCAAGGGGTTAAAGGAACGAAACTACGAATGACTCAAGGGTCACAGCAGGTTTAACGAAGACAAAGTCGTAGAGCAGGCTCTAAATGATAAGCGTGAATGGGTCAGGTGCGCACTTTTGCGTGCGCGCAACACGGGCATGTAATCTCTGTTATGCAGGCTGTCGGGCGGTCGGACGTCTCAATTCCGGGCCATGAATCCTCGCGAAAACGTAAACGTCAAGCGCGCGTATCGTCCGGTGCTCGGGAGGATGGAGGAGGAGGAATAAGGACGCCTTCGCTCGTCATTTCTAGCGGTGCACGCGACGCGCGTCCAACAGCGTGCATTACAACCCCCGATTCCCCGTGGTCCACCTTTGACCCTGGAACGATGTCAGTTCGTGTCGTACGCGCTAGGATAGCGTTACGGCCGCCTATAATTCGAGGCAGAGCCCTCGGCTGAGGTACATACACAGCCACGGAAGGCGCGTTGGAAACGGATGACCGCTCCTAGAAAGTAACCGACGTGGTACATGGGAGCTCGTTACCGCGAGAAAGACACTCGCCGCGTTTCTCTCGTCCGGATCGGAGAGGAGCTTTAGCCGACTGCCAGACATACCGAGAGCTGTAAGGAACTGCCACGAGGCACTGCCTACCTGATCCCACGGGGCCAGATTTATTGGCGCGCGGAAAACTAATGGTAACACTCCCGTGGATTCCCCAGGGATGCAACCCGCGCCACGGCGATTCTTGTCGGAGGAGATCGTTTAGGATGCTGCGGACCAAGGATCACTTCCGCCGCTCACGGAACGCGACGCTCCCTTACACCTGCACGAACCGTCTCGAAAAAACAATCGAGGAATCGTTCGATCGGTCGCGAATTTAGTTTGAATTACACCTCTCAGTAAAACCATTTTTCGCCCGTTTTTGCCGGTAAAGAGGCGGGATAAACGCGAGGCAGGAGAAAGTAACATCAGAATTTAAATTTAATTTGGAAATTATTGCGATATAAAATAATTATTATTCAACAAAAAATATTCGTTGAAAACTAACGTCGAGAAGAAATCATGTCAAAGAATCAATTAATTATCACAGCCATTAGCTCGATGTGATTGTCGATTTTTAATATTTCATAGAACAATTGCGAAACAAAATATTCGGAATCGAGAATCACACCGATTGTCCGGGTCTCACCACGTGGAGGTTGCTGTGAGGGAGACCCGCCCACCCACATAGTATTTGGCGTCGTCCAGACATGGCGAAAAGCGCGCAATTTCCGCCGTGTTTGAACAAGGCCAACGTACCACCCGACGGAAAGTTAACAAAATTACAAAATAATAAAAAAAGCCGTAATTTTGTCCCCACTCTTCCTAATACACATTTGACAGTGCTCTAGTTTTGATCACTGTGCAAACGAATACCAAGAAGAGCTCATTGCAAAGCCTACCCGCCGAATTACTACCTGCCTAGTCTAAACACTAATTTTTTCCCCAATATGCATATTTAATTATTGTTTTTTTTTCAAAGATTATATAATCTTTATTTATTTTATGCCTATCAAGTGTTTTGTATTGTAATTATATGTGTACCTATTAGGTACCTAATGGGTAGCTAACCCAAAGCTGAAATAAAAGTTCAATGAATTAAATAGAACATGTACGAACACATACGACACAACCCGCAACCATGTACAAACACATGCGACACACCATACGAGCATGCACAGATAATAATGACATAAAACAGTATAATTATGTGACAATCAAAATGAACATATTTGAATTATAAAATTTCTCTTAAAGTTAAATTTGTTACGTTGGTTTTACCTTGATTTTACCTTGGTTTCACCAGTTTCATTTTTTATAACCACCGCATAATCAACATTATGCACATCCTAATATTATTAGGCAATGGATAATAATTATAACCTGTTCTCATTTCGCTTTCCATTGCCTACCAGAAAATCAAAATATCTGAAACAAACTTAATTTTAAATTAGTACATGAAAAAAAATAACAAATGACATTTAAGAAATACAATTTACATATTTCAGAAATTAAATATTTTGAAAAATAACAATTGAAAAATAGCACACATTTAAAAAAAATAGCACATATCAAATATAATCAATATTAAAAATAAAACATTTAAAAAAAATGAAAAAAAAAATTACACATTTGAAACATAATTGTCCACTCGTATATTTGAATCAAACCCGCGAGTGGACTATTTTCTCGCAACGCTAAACTAGAAATTACGTCTCTTCAACGTTTCAAAAAAACAAACGCGAACAGTGCATTTCTATTCGTGAGATTAATTTAATAGATATTATAATACGCAAAACTCCCGTGCACTTTTATTCTTGTACGCAACTCTATATTAATTTTAATATTGGCACATGAAAAAAAAAATGTAAAAAAAGACATTTCAAATATTACATAATATATGAATCAACATCATTTATTGTTACTTTGTTTTTCTTACCCTGTCAAGGAATGAAATATCTGAAACAGACTAAATATTGCGTTAGCACATGAAAAAAAAAAAATAAAAAAGAAAACATACATACACAAAATAATTGTCCACTCGATATATTTCAAACAAACGCGCGAGTGGACTATTTTTGCGCAACACTACTCTACAAAAATGTACATTGTATATCTCCAAACAACGCGACCAGTGCATTATCTACCGCAACACTATTTTATATTTTTCATAACAGAAAATTCCCGTGCACTTTCATTTCTTTTTCCGCAACACTAAATTGAATCGCGATAGCAGCCATTAAAATTTATGGGGAGGGAATCAAGCCGAATTATTCTTTCGCAACGCTAGTATATTAATAATAAATAATAAATATAACGAAACAAACGCGACCAGTGCATCATTTATCGCGACACTAATTTATTATATTCGATATAGAAAACTCCCGTGCACTTTAATTTCTTTATGCGCAACTCTAATGGGGAAGCAATGGCTGCGGGGGGTATTTTGGGAAGGGGGTGGTCACCTATCCAGAAAAAAATTTTTAAAATAAAAAAAAAATTCAGAATGGTTGTCCACTCGATAAATTTCAAACAAACGCGCGAGTGGACTATTTTTGCGCAACACTACTCTACAAAACTGTACATTGTATATCTCCAAACAACGCGACCAGTGCATTATCTACCGCAACACTATTTTATATTTTTCATAACAGAAAATTCCCGTGCACTTTCATTTCTTTTTCCGCAACACTAAATTGAATCGCGATAGCAGCCATTAAATTTATGGGGAGGAAATCAAACCGAATTATTCTTGCGCAACACTAGTATATTAACAATATATAATAAATATAATGAAACAAACGCGACCAGTGCATTATTTATCGCGACACTACTTAATTGGTTTCGATACAAAAAACTCCCGTGCACTTTAATATCTTTATGCGCAACTCTAATGGGGAAGAATTGGCTGCGGGGGGTATATTCAGGGGCAGCCACACTGGCTGCAGGTGGTCAGGGGGCAGTCATTCGGTGCAGTGCGGCATTTCAATCATCGCAACCCTAAAAGGCGGGATTTTCTACCGTTTGCATATCGGAAAACATTCGTATTACATCGATTCGAATCACTAATTCTTACTATATCACGCGAGTAGGGAAATACACTTCGCGGTCCCCACTATTTTACAAATTCGAACATTGCAAAACCAGTTTTGCATGATGCAACGAACACTAAGTTCTATCGAAAAAATTACTGCGCGGTCCCTACGTAAAGATACCCCGTCTTTTACCTTGCGGGCCGACGAGGCGTTCGATACGCTATACATACACATCGTGTATGTCTTCTAACCCGATCGGACCACTACGTTAAAAAAATACATGCTTTGTAAAACGCAGTGGTAGGTTCATAGCATTTAGCGCTCACACACCATCAAATGGCTAAGGCACACGTCGCTACGTTCAGGTGAACCTACAGTGATTTCCGCTATCGTAAGGCCCGTCAACACCATGGCTCGCATCGCATTAGATACTAATACAATGGTCACCATGGCATCGTCGTGCGTACCACCACAGGTGACGTAACTTAATACGTCTTCTTTTTGTGTATGGTACTGTCATACGAAAACGGATACACTTGTTCCATTGCTGGAACGACAAACGAATTGTGTGACAGGGCACACCGCGAGTAATCGAACGTAGCAACGTGAACCGTGATTTTGCGCTAACTGCGACCTGAGAACGTACCAATACGTTTCTTTTCTCGACGTGTAGCGGTCCGGTGGACACATGCTCCACATTGCAAAAACTTTAAACAGAACTCGAGCAATATAACTCGAAAATCTAAACAACAAAATCTTTAGAATTCAATGTTCGTATGCATTCTTGCGCAACTAATTCTGCAATGTCAAACATTTACTTTTATATACGCGGTCGCGAGTATAACCATTAAATCTCAGGTTTTACGTTTTCCAATATGCAAGAAAATAATCCCGCCTTAATACAACGCGTTGGTATTTTTCGCAACACTAAGACAATCGCGATATCAAATTCGCAACGCTAATTTCTCAAACAGAAATGTTTTTATCAATTAATTCGCGAGGCATGCAGGAAGAGTGACAAAGTCTATTGGTGAAGAGACCCGGCTCATCCACCATTTTACTTTGTCATTAATAAAAGCGGTAAGTAAAAAAATTCTGTTTTAATTTTTCGCAACGCTAATTCAACCCGTTGTGATTTTTTCGCAACTCTATTCGAAAACGCGAATGCCTGCACCATAACAGGGAGGGTTCGTTGCAGCTCGAGCATGGGCGCCTGAAATATCGAAAATGACTCGAAATCAAACGCGATTCTTTTTTGCTGCGCAACGCTAATTCAACGAACAGAGGAATGAAAAAAGACTACTTTACTTATAAAAATTCTTATATAATTTTACTATCTTAAAAAAAAAATGAAATAAAATCGAAATCGCGACTATTTAATTCGCAACTCTATACACAATCTAAATCGCGATTCTTTCCGCAACACTAATTTTAATCCTCTGTTCAAAATGGACTAATGCAACACGTTTTCTTTTTCGCAACGCTAATGCAAATCGCGGATGTGCCCATCTCGGCTGATCGTTGGGGCGGCGAGGCCTGCCCATTGATGCGACTAACTACTTTTCTACAACTACTTCAAATATTTCTACTGACGAGTATAGTGACAAGGTAGTAACGATAAAACACATGCAGTTGCTGCCCTCTTGAGTGACAGTTTGTCGGGCCTCTTCTTTTTCTTCGCGGTCCGCCGAACATCTGAAACCCTAAACGTGCTAGCAGGGAAAACGATCGACGACTTTCGAGACGAATCACAAGTCTCGAGAGAAGCCGATCGTTCCCCTGGTGCAATCGAGCAGGTGCGCAACGTTTCGAGGACCTAATTCGCGCGCGTTTACCGTTCGCGTCCGCGTCCGCGAAAAGCTATGCGAGCAAGAAGAATCGAAGACGAATCATCCATCGAACGTCATGCCTCGTTCGATTTCGATTCGAGAACGAAACTTCCAGCTCTTCCAGGAACTGACTACCGGTCGAATCGCGGCCTACCCGAAAGAGAAAACGGTAGCCAGCCCCGGCCCCTACCTACTTAAAATTAACATTCACACACACCAAGAAAGTAAGCTACCTACCTACCTAGTCCTATATTTAAAAAATGGCAAAAAATACAAGCACACCAACACATTCACTCAACGATTCCCATTCAGACGCCAGGGTGCAAAAGCCTAATACCTAGAGAGCACGTCCCGGGACGCCTCCGACACCCTAACGTCGAAACCTCATACAAACACAGTTAAGGTACGTACCAGTTTCACTGAAATCGACTGACAATGGTAGTGACCTTTGCGATATAAATCGGTAAATTGAAATAACAAACTATTTTCGAGACTTAATTAAACTACGTGTAACTCTGAATGTTACAAACGTAGTTTTTAAAAAAGCTACTCGCGAACATATTCCATGAAGATCTATGTAGCATGTCACAGATCGACAGGAATATGCGTTATTGAATCTAATTGAACGAACCGACGCAATTCCACTGCCTAATCGCACACACACACAAGTGGAAAATACGTCGTGCACGATACACTGGCCATTGTCAGTCGCCACACATATATAGTATTAAAACAATGTTCCATGTGCCCGTTGCTCTCACCCTCCCGAGTAGCGCCTGGGCACGCGAGAGGATTCGAGCAACGAACAGGGAACCTTAATATCCTGAAAATCCTATCTAAAAGAATTCATTAAATTTTGTAAACGGTCTAATATTTCTTTATTCTTAAAAAATGACTACTTTATGACAAAATTTAATCTCAAATTCCAAGTGATATATTGAAATATTGAAAAATATAAAATTTGTGATATTAATCAAAAAGATTAAAGAAGACTTTCATTTATCTTATTTATGCGTTTACAATGTTTAATAAAATATTTAAAAATCCTCGGACGATCCTTTCAACAAAGCAAACCTTCGAATAAATGAAAACACTACTCTACCAAGTGTAAAGTATGAGTATTTACTTTGTTTCAAGGATCTATCCGTCGCGAATCGTCTTTTTGTACGTAAGACCCAGTGCATCTGAGCAATTCTAAATAATTTAAAAATACGTTCTGTATATTATTTTAAATGAATTTAAAAAATAAATAATTATGTTTAAGTTAAAACGTAACTTTATTTCATTTCAAATATATTTAAAAAATAAATGATCATTTCGATAATAAAAAGTTAATCTTGTTATTGGTATACCAAATTACGGAAGATTTTTATCTTCCCGAAATTTGGTGACACCGTTATAGAAATTATTTTATTAGGAAAAAAACGCGACGTACAAAAAGACCCTACCTAGCTAGGAAACAGATCACTACCCGTGGAAACGCCTGGCGTTATCCACGGTCACTATACTCGTCAATCTCAACTACTATTCTAATCAACTATAATAATAATAATGTTATTTCTTCACTCACTACTTGTTGGGGGGATATGAATGCTGCGTTAGAGTCCTGGAATCAAAAAATGAAACAAGATGTTAAAAACCGATTCGTACAATTCCATCAACAAGATAGTTTATTTGGAAAAATGTCTTTTTTTACTTACATTCTCACCCCCTTGAAGTCAGCGACCGTTGGCTCTGAATCTGAGCATTGATGCGTTGTATTACGTTAGTCTTACTACCCCTGTTTTCAATATATCTCAAGCACATTATCATCAAATTCTATTTAATTCGGTAGAGGCGAAACGAGACGGCTAGCGACTGGGTTTCCAAGCCCATAGAATCAACCCCGGATTCTTACGCGAGGCGACACTATCCACCTGCCTGGACGTCGTAACGCCAGGACAGATGCGCCCCTTCGCTTAAAACGTGATTCCAACTCGCGAGTATACACTCCACGAGCTGGCCGCTTTAAGTATAGACCGAGGCCTAGTAACGCTGGCATTATCTGCCAGAGATAGTGCGCTGCGGTCTTTAGGCTGTGAGGTCACCCCTACTTGAAGAGTAGGTGCGGACCTCCACCGTCTCGATCAAACTTCTCTACTAATAAAGATATCAAATATATCCTAACCTCTAAGATAATGCAACTTTCGACACATTGAAAACAAGGTTGGCTAACGTAATAATGGTAGCGGTTCCTTCTCGAGTTACGGTAGCCTACAAAATATAAACACGAGATATATAGAATTCGTTTAGAAACATACAACAAACATATACAATACAATCAATAATGAATTAATATAATTGATTCATAAAAAAATATAAAAAAAGGCCGAAAAAATTAGGTTTGAAAAGCTTATTTCAATCGAATAATCGACCAGTTTCACAATAAGCTTTTTTGCATGAGAGTAAATTAATGATAAATTATTCGTTTTTCATGAATAATTCGAAACGAAAATGTTCCAGAACAAAATTTAGTTGCAAAGATATATTGGTACTCACACTTTTTCTCTTCCTTGAAGAAGTGACACTCTTCGTGATGAGCAGGAGTGGTTCTTCCACCACGATTAATTACGTTAGTCTTACTGCCCTTGTTTTCAATATATTCAAAGTGCATTATCAGCAAATTCTATTTAATTTGGTAGAGGCGAAACGAGACGGCTAGCCGACTGGGTTTCCAAGCCCATAGAATCAACCCCGGATTCTTACGCGAGGCGACACCATCCACCTGCCTGGACGTCGTAACGCCAGGACAGATGCGCCCCTTCGCTTAAAACGTGATTCCAACTCGCGAGTATACACTCCACGAGCTGGCCGCTTTAAGTATAGACCGAAGCCTAGTAACGCTGGCATTATCTGCCAGAGATGGTGCGCTGCGGTCTTTTGGCTGTGAGGTCACCCCTACTTGAAGAGTAGGTGCGGACCTCCACCGTCTCGATCGAACTTCTCTACTAATATGATATCAAATATATCCTAACCTCTAAGATAATGCAACTTTCGACACATTGAAAACAAGGTTGGCTAACGTAATAATGGAAGTGGAAGTTCCCCTCCTCGAGTTACGGTAGCCTACAACATATAAACACGAGATATATAGAATTTGTTTAGTAACGTACAACAAACGTATACAACACAATCAATAATGTATTAATATAATTGATTCATAAAAAAATATAAAAAAAGGCAGAAAAAATTAGCTTTGAAAAGGTTGTTTCAATCGAATAATCGAACAGTTTCACAATAAGCTTTTTTGCACGATAGTAAATTAATGATAAATTATTCATTTTTCATGAATAATTCGTAACGAAAATATTAGACAACAAAGTTTAGTTGGAAAGATATATTGGTACTCACACATTCTGTCTTCCTTGAAGAAGTCACACTCGTGATGAGCAGGAGTGGTTCTTCTACCACGATTAATTACGTTAGCCTTATTCTTTTGTTATCAATGTGTTCAAAGCTTAAAGCAGAGGCGAAACGGGACGGCTAGCCAACTGGGTTTCCAAGCCCATAGAATCAACCCCGGATTCTTACGCGAGGCGACACCATCCACCTGCCTGGACGTCGTAACGCCAGGACAGATGCGCCCCTTCGCTTAAAACGTGATTCCAACTCGCGAGTATACACTCCACGAGCTGGCCGCTTTAAGTATAGACCGAAGCCTAGTAACGCTGGCATTATCTGCCAGAGATGGTGCGCTGCGGTCTTTTGGCTGCGAGATCACCCCTACTTGAAGAGTAGGTGCGGATCTCCACCGTCCCGATCGAACTTCTCTATTAATCACAGATATTCAAATCTCTAACAAAATACAACTTTGAACACATCGACAACAAAATTGGCTAACGTAATAATCGAAAGTAGTGGTGTGATGTGCGTGAACTTCCATTCTTGTTTCGACGTTCTTCGTTCTTCGATGAATTACTATAGCCTTATTACTCTTGTTTCCAATACGACTACATTACCAGCATACGATAAACGAAACGAATTTAGATATAAAGAAGTAGAGGCGAAATGAGACGGCTAGCGACTGGGTTTCCAAGCCCATAGAATCAACCCCGGATTCTTACGCGAGGCGACACCATCCACCTGCCTGGACGTCGTAACGCCAGGACAGATGCGCCCCTTCGCTTAAAACGTGATTCCAACTCGCGAGTATACACTCCACGAGCTGGCCGCTTTAAGTATAGACCGAAGCCTAGTAACGCTGGCATTATCTGCCAGAGATGGTGCGCCGCGGTCTTTAGGCTGTGAGGTCACCCCTACTTGAAGAGTAGGTGCGGACCTCCACCGTCTCGATCGGACTTCTCTACTTAGACTTGAATATTGGATATGAAAAATATCGCGGGAAACTACATGCTGGCAACCAAACCTAGCTAGCTCCCCATTCCCCATTTCTATCACCGAAAAAAAAAATGTAAAAAAAAGTGAAATACGCTACGAGCAAGTACACCTAGTAATTCGGAAAAAAGTGGTAACGCTATTTGAGAAACCTTTACCGCATGTTGGGACTCTACAGAAATGTATATCAGACCGGTCTGCGCGCTCAAAGAGGAGATTCTACAAATTCCAATGGCCGGGCACGAAGAGGACGGAGACCTAAGGCTTACGATCGTACTTCTGAGCCCATGTGGCATGGCGCATTCGGGGAGACACCATGCGACAATATCTCTACAATTACGATTATACGCGTTAGGATACGAGACCAGAACCACCACCGTCCACGGCAGGAGTCCACCTATACCCTTGTTCGGCGCCACAGTAAGCCAAAGGAATCAAAAGAATCAACCTCCGGGCTGCAAGCAGGTGATTGCTGGGTACCAACCGAAGCCAGCAATCGAAATCGAATGTACCGGGTAGAAGAGCGGGTACATATACATCTAGTGTAGAGATTATCGAACCACATTACCAACATTCCGATAAAATGACTATTCCCAAATACCGACTAAATAATTTAAACGAATTTTAATTATCGCATGACATTGACCTCCAAATGTGGAACCTCGACTGATGTAGGCGCTTTGGGGTATGACCGGCGTAATAGCCGCGGTCTGGTTTGTGCAGGTCTATTAGGCGGGCCATGCCTATGGAATTAGCTTACCCTCCACCAAAATGAGCTAAGCTAGCGACTAGTGGTTTTTCAGGCCACTCGGATTACTATAGTATTTACTAGATCCGTAGATCTAGATACTAGATCCGTACACTGCGGCAACATCCACCCTCTGGTCGTAGTTAACGCCAGTTGAGTGCGTTCCCTCCCTTCGCCCAGGGCAGGAGTTCCGCTTCTGGGTCAAAGGGGAGGAGCGGTTGAAAGAGGCCAGGAACGCTGGCTATGCCAGAAATGCTACCACAGCGGTCATGAGCTGCGAGGTCTCTAAACCTCTACTTAGCTCATTTTGGCTCGTCTATTTTAGACAGGAGGTATGCAATAGCTATGGCAAAGTCGAGTAGCCAAGTCTTTTTTGCGATAATTGTACATGAATCTTTGTTTACAATGGATCCAGCTAGGCAAAGGATAGATGCAAGATGCATCAACCAATGCACCCTGCCCGATACAACAACGTATGTATCGGAAGCGTGACTGGTTAATCCATCTTGCATCTGTAACATCTGCATGACTCTACTCTAACGCGTATTATACCCTCGAACAAAAACAAATGACTCTACTGCTGGATCGTTTTATCCGAAGTGAAATGGAGGATCGCGCTCTAAGAGATCGTTACAATTATGTCGGCTGATAGTAATATAATAATTACGACGCGGACCTGCCGGTAAAACCTCTGAGTGTCGCAAGGGCCTCAACAATAAAGCCCACGTTGCCTAAGCACGGCCAGATTGTGTACGCCTTGTTGAGGCCCAAGACCTCGCCTAATCCTCTAGCAAGGTCGAGCTGTACCATCGCCAGCTCTCCGATCTACCCGACAGAGGGGTACGCGTAAAAACTATCCTTCAAACGACTTGTAACGATCTATGATTTCCATTAAATTCAATGATTTTGACAAATCAAGGATCCATCCATTTCACTTGGTCGCACCTACCTACAAGCTTGGCACATGTTATAACATGTATACATTTAATATTTAATCGCGGGTTGAACATATATATATTACAACATAAATATAATATATATAATATATAAATATATTATACATACATATATAAATTATTGTATATATATATATATGTCATATTCTCGACCCGGGGTCTCGCTGGGTTTCCCCAAAAAGCCAGCGGCGGAGTAAGTATTTACACCGGGGAAAACATGTAAGGGATGCGGGAGATTGCGGCACATGACGGCAACAGCTCAGTCCCCAGACCGACTGCGGCCCATAAGGACCGCAATACTAAGTACCGGAGACCGCATGTTACCCCCATGGGTCACAGAGTATCTCGAGCGAGGCATTGCGGCACATGACGGCAACAGCTCAGTCCCCAGACCGACTGCGGCCCATAAGGACCGCAATACTAAGACCGGAGAGACTGCATGTTACCCCCATGGGTCACAGTACCTCGAATCCCAGACAATTTTCGATATCAACGAATGAAGCCAAACGCATATCGGCGAGTGAACTCAATCGGTTATCAGCAAACCCCAATAATGTAAATACATACCATCCACGCACAAATTCCTTTAAAGACATCCATAAAAGGAAATACCCGAGAAGCGGGTGGAAATAAACAAACAAAGCCAAGCAATCAAACTCTAATGATAATTTAAAATGTTCCCGAACCCTAACGATAAACTCTGAACGTATCCTAATCTCTACGATATGGAAACAAGAGTAATAGGGTATAATAACAATGAAGTGATGTATAGATGAAGACCTGTTGAACACAAAATACAAATTCAATTGATCTCTATCAAGTGATAAGCGAGGAATAAATCAAAATTTCATATAAATTGTACAAGTAATCAGGGGGTAGTTATGTCAGGGTGAAGTGTGGCATTTCAATCATCGCAACTCTAAAAGGCGGGATTTTCTACCGTTTGCATATCGGAAAACATTCATATTAGATCGATACGAATCCCCAATTCTTACTGTATCACGCGAGCAGGGAAATATACTTCGCGGTCCCTACTATTATTACAAATTCGAACATTGCAAAATCAGTTTTGCATGGTGCAACGAACACTAAGTTCTATCGAAAAAATTACTGCGCGGTCCCTACGTAAAGATACCCCGTCTTTTACCTTGCGGGCCGACGAGGCGTTCGATACGCTATACATACACAAAGTGTATGTCTTCTAACCCGATCGGACCACTACGTTAAAAAAATACATGCTTTGTAAAACGCAGTGGTAGGTTCTTAGCATTTAGCGCTCACACACCACCAAATGGCTAAGGCACACGTCGCTACGTTCAGGTGAAGTTACAGTGATTTCCGCCATCATAAGGCACGTCAACACCATGGCTCGCATCGCATTAGATACTAATACAATGGTCACCATGGCATTGTCGTGCGTACCACCACAGGTGACGTAACTTAATACGTCTTCTTTTTGTGTATGGTACTGTCATACGAAAACGGATATACATGTTCCATTGCTGGAACGGCAAACGAATCGTGTGTTAGGACACACGGCGCGGAATCGAACGTAGCAACGTGCACCGTGATTTTGCACTAACTGCGACTTGAGAACGTACCAATACGTTTCTTTTCTCGACGTGTAGCGGTCCGGTGGACACATGCTCCACATTTCAAAAACTTTAAACTTGAAATACAGAACTCGAGCAATATTACTCGAAAATCTAAACAACAAAATCTCTAGAATTCAATGTTCGTATGCATTATTGCCCAATTAATTCTGCAATGTTAAACATTTACTTTTATATACGCGGTCGCGAGTATAACCATTAAATCTCAGGTTTTACGTTTTCCAATATGCAAGAAAATAATCCCGCCTTAATACAACGCGTTGGTATTTTTCGCAACGCTAAGACAATCGCGATTTCAAATTCGCAACGCTAATTTCTCAAACAGAAATGTATTTATCAATTGATTCGCGAGGCATGCAGGAAGAGTGACAAAGTCTATTGGTGAAGAGACCCGGCTCATCCACCATTTTACTTTGTCATTAACAAAAGCGGTAACTAAACAAATTCTGTTTTATTTTTTAGCAACGCTAATTCAACCCGTTGAGATTTTTCGCAACTCTATTCGAAAACGCGAATGCCTGCACCACACCGGGCAGGGTTCGTTGCAGCTCGAGCATGGGCGCCTGAAATATCGAAAATGACTCGAATTCAAACGCGATTCTTTTTTGCTGCGCAACGCTAATTCAAGGAACAGAGGATTGAGAAAAAAGACTACTTTACTTATAAAAATTCTTATATAATTTTACTATCTTAAAAAAAAAAAATGAAATAAAATCGAAATCGCGATTATTTAATTCGCAACTCTATACACAATCGAAATCGCGATTCTTTCCGCAACACTAATTTTAATCCTCCGTTCAAAATGGACTAATGCAACACGTTTTCTTTTTCGCAACGCTACTACAAATCGCGGACGTGCCCATCTCGGCTGATCGTTGTGAAGGGGGTTCGTTGCAGCTCGAGCATGGGCGCCTGAAAAATCGAAAATGACTCGAATTCAAACGCGATTCTTTTTTGTTGCGCAACGCTAATTCAAGGAACAGAGGAAATCGCGATTTAATTCGCAACACTAAACTAGAAACAATCTAAGTCGCGAGTATCTTCGCAACACTAACTTTGATCCTCCTTGTTCAAAATCATTTAATACAACGCGTGTTTTTTTTTTTTCGCAACGCTACTGCAAATCGCGGATGTGCCCATCTCAGCTGATCGTTGGGGCGGCGAGGCCTGCCCATTGATGCAACTAACTACTTTTCTACAACTACTTCAAATATTTCTACTGACGAGTATAGTGACAAGGTAGTAACGATACAACACATGCAGTTGCTGCCCTCTTGAATGACAGTTTGTCGGGCCTCTTCTTTTTCTTCGTGGTCCGCCGAACATCTGAAACCCTAAACGTGCTCGCAGGGAAAACGATCGACCACTTTCGAGACGAATCACAAGTCTCGAGAGAAGTCGATCGTTCCCCTGGTGCAATCGAGCAGGTGCGCAACGTTTCGAGGCCCTAATCCGCGCGCGTTTACGTTCGCGTCCCCGTCCGCGAAAAGCTATGCGAGCAAGAAGAATCGAAGACGAATCATCCATCGAACGTCATGCCTCGTTCGATTTCGATTCGAGAACGATACTTCGAGCTCTTCCAGGAACTGACTACCGGTCGAATCACGGCCTACCCGAAAGAGAAAACGGTAGCCAGCCCCGGCCCCTACCTACTTAAAATTAACATTCACACACACCAAGAAAGTAAGCTACCTACCTACCTAGTCCTATATTTAAAAAATGGCAAAAAATACAAGCACACCAACACATTCACTCAACGATTCCCATTCAGACGCCAGGGTGCAAAAGCCTAATACCTAGAGAGCACGTCCCGGGACGCCTCCGACACCCTAACGTCGAAACCTCATACAAACACAGTTAAGGTACGTACCAGTTTCACTGAAATCGACTGACAATGGTAGTGACCTTTGCGATATAAATCGGTAAATTGAAATAACAAACTATTTTCGAGACTCAATTGAACTACGTCTAATTCTGAATGTTACAAACGTAGTTTTTAGAAAAGCTACTCGCGAACATATTCCATGAAGATCTATGTAGCATGTCACAGATCGACAGGAATATGCGTTATTGAATCAAATTGAAAGAACCGACGCAATTCCACTGCCTAATCGCACACACACACACAAGTGGAAAATACGTCGTGCACGATACACTGGCCATTGTCAGTCGCCACACAAATATATATTATTAAAACAATATTCCATGTGTCCGTTGCTCTCACCCTCCCGAGTAGCACCTGGGCACGCGAGAGGATTTGAGCAACGAACAGGGAACCTCAATATCCTGAAAATCCTAACTAAAAGAATTCATTAGTATACGGGCTAATATTTATACAAACTTGCAAAAAAAAAAATTGAATTGAAATTTAAAGGTATTTGAAGATATTTAATCACTCAAAGAATTAATAGAAAACTAATCGTTAAGCAAAAAGACAGAGATTTTAATTAATTTAATTTATTTATTTGAAATTTTTAAGAAAATATTAAAAAACCCTCGGTCGATCCTTTCAACAAAACAAAGTTTCGAAACTATTGAAAGAGTACTATACTAAATGTAATGTACTCGAGAAAATAATCCAAGTTAAATTGATATGTGTATATGCTTTGTCTCGAGCATCTATCCGTCGCGAATCGTCTTTTTGTACGCAAGAGACCCAGTGCTTCTGAGCAATTCGAAATAATTTTAAAAAACGATCTGTATTGAATTTTAAATGAATTTGAAAAATCAATGATTATCTTAAAGTTAAAAAGCAACTTTATTTCATTTCAAATATATTTGAAAGATAAATAATTATTTTGATAATAAAAAGTGACTTTAGTTAATGGTATACCAAATTACGGAAGATTTTTATCTTTTCGAAAGTTGGTGATACCATTATCGAAACTATTTCATTTAAAATAAAACGCGACGTACAAAAAGACCCTACCTACCTAGGAAACAGATTACTACCCGTGGAAAACGCCTGGCGTTTTCCACGGTCACTATACTCGTCACAAAAATCAACTACTATTCAATTGAACTAATAAAAAAGACAGTTGTTCGTGCACTTACTACTTGTTGGGGGATGCGAGAGCTGCGTTAAGAATCGTTCTGGAATCGTTCTGGAATCAAAAAAGGGAACAAGATGTTAAAAAATGGTTCGTACAATTCCATCAATAAGATAGTTTAATTGGAAATATATGTCTTTTGATACTTACATTCTCTCCCCCTTGAAGACAGCACTACGATGCGTTGTATTACGTTAGTCTTACTGCCCTTGTTTTCAATATATTCAAAGTGCATTATGAACAAATTTTATATAATTCGGTAGAGGCGAAACGAGACGGCTAGCGACTGGGTTTCCAAGCCCATAGAATCAACCCCGGATTCTTACGCGAGGCGACACTATCCACCTGCCTGGACGTCGTAACGCCAGGACAGATGCGCCCCTTCGCTTAAAACGTGATTCCAACTCGCGAGTATACACTCCACGAGCTGGCCGCTTTAAGTATAGGCCGAGGCCTAGTAACGCTGGCATTATCTGCCAGAGATAGTGCGCTGCGGTCTTTAGGCTGTGAGGTCACCCCTACTTGAAGAGTAGGTGCGGACCTCCACCGTCTCGATCGGACTTCTCTACTATATGCAACTTTTAAAAATATCGAATACAAGGGTGGCTAACGTAATATTTAATGTTGTTTTCTTCGAGTTGAGGTAGCCTGTAAAATATAAATATGAGATATATAGATTAAAATTCGTTTAGAAACATACGACAAATATACAAAATGCAAATGAATCAACAAATAATTCACGTAATTGACTCATGAAAAAAATATTAAAAAAAAGGTCAAACCGCGATTAAATAGTACTTTGGAAACTACTGTCATTTGAATTAAATAATCGAAAAACTTCACTATGAGCTCTAAATTTGCTCGAAACGCGACCAGTGTGCATTGTTATTCGTGACGTTAATTTAATAAATATTATATTATGTAAAGCTCCCGTGCACTTGAATTTTTATACGCAACTCTATGTTAATTTTACATTAGTCCATGAAAAAAAAATTAGGAAAGAATAACAGATTTGAAAAATAGCAAATTAAAAAAAAAAGCACTTTTGGAAATAGCACATTTGAAAGATAACATATTTGAAAAATAGCATATTTGAGAAATAGCACGTTTGGAAAATAATATATTTGAAAAATAACATATTTGAGAAATAGCACGTTTGGAAAATAATATATTTGAAAAATAACACAATTGAAATATAATATAAAATGTTCAATAACTAAGTTTAATTAGTAACATATACTGCTGGTACTCACATATTCTCTCCTGCTCGAAGAAATCGTATCTCGAACCTGGCTATCGATATATCCTTTTCGTATCGAAGCCTATTTTTCCCCTCAGGTTCTGTAACATAAAGAACAAATTCGATTAATTTCAATCGACCAGCCGTCAAAGAATACATCCGAATTAATAGAAAATAAATAGTCCAAGTTGAATACAAAGTCATTAAATAAACTTGATTCATCGTCAGGACGCAACAGTAAATTATCGCGAGAAGGCAACACGATTCGAGAATAAATTAGAATTAAATAAATTAAAAATTAAAAATAAATAATTCACTTGAGCACGGTATTAAAGAACAAATTCGATTAATTTCAATCGACCAGCCGTCAAAGAATACATCCGAATTAATAGAAAATAAATAGTCCAAGTTGAATACAAAGTCAAAATTAAACAAACGATTCATCGTCAGGACGCAACAGTAAATTATCGCGAGAAGGCAACACGATTCGAGAATAAATTAGAATTAAATAAATTAAAAATTAAAAATAAATAATTCACTTGAGCACGGTATTAATTTTAATAAAAATTACGATAAATAATCTTGACTTCTAGCGAATGATAAAATATAGAAACGGTACGTACCATGTAAAGGTCCTTGTCTTGCGTCGTAGTATATCCTATATATGCGTCACTGATAACCGACGCGGTTGACAAGGACGAGGGTGGTTCGGAGATAACGTGACGCACAACCACTCACTTTCACTTTCGTTATCAAACTGAAGTCGCGGCAGCGAGGGTAAGAGTGGCGGTGGGGGCCGAAAAAAGGCCCGAATATTGGGGGCTTCTCGGAAAATCGGCGACGCGTCAAAAGTGGGATCGGCGCAAAGGGTCGTCGCGTCTATTGTTACGTGACAAAGGTAGGTTCTTACCTGTTTACGAGGGTCGCTGTGCCGCCTTTTTTTTTATTTTAGATGCTATTTCCCTTATATTTAAATCAAGGTTCTCACTTGTCGCCCATAAATTTACACTGTCGCATATTGACTGTTTTTCTGCAAATTGTTCGCAGGTATACACTAATTTATAATTAACTTATTCGCAATAATTTCCGGCCTACACTCTCTCTCTCTCTCTCTCTTATAGCCGCCTTGCCGTCTTGCCGACTCTGTAACCATACGCACATAGAAAAAATCCATATACACAGACTCACAAAGCTATTCGAACACCTTTCAAAGCTGTATAACTTTTTTTTAATTGATCAAAACGACCAGACCTTTCTCGAGAAATTCGAAGAATTGGTTTACCGAATGACGTGCAAAAACGATTTTGATTGCTTGGAGTTATGAAAGCAAACAAAATGGCACTTTCTAAAACTTTTCTATTTGAGCCTACAATGAAAATTTAAAATACACGTTTTGTAGATCTATGTTGTACACATGCTGAAAATTTTCTCGAAATCTGTTGATGCAGTAAAAATGTATTGTTTATAGTATGTGGGTAATACGAAGGAACATTTCTCAGCTTTCGTTAACGCTGTCAGACACATGGAAACGAGATGAGACAGCTGAAGATCGCACGCGTCTGGAATCCAGTGTGAGATTCAGCACGAGAAAACAGATTGCCAACTGTGTCGACGACAAGAAAAAGAAACCGCAAGAGTCCCAAAGTATGCGTCATTAGAAGTGAATCGAATGAACTTGCAATAAACCCGATCCATCGGTTCTGTTCGCGAGCTGCACGCTGGACGTTCCAGCAGTAAAAACAAGACAAGTATATCTTAGGGAAAGACCGGGTTGTGTTTTCCGATTCGATCCGACACCTAAGGTGATCATTAACGTTCATACGCGTCGGAAACAGAAACTAGCCAATGATTTCACCATCGATCCGTGCAATATCGCGTTCGCCGCGATGCCGCTTTAATTGAAAACCATCGTTGCGATATTGTATCGCGATACCGTTCCGTGTCGACGCGCGTCCGAATTTTTGCTTCCGTTATCGATCGATCCGATTGCTCTGAAAAGATCGTTCACGCGGGAGATCGATTTGAATAGATCGAGAACGCGTGCCCCGAAAAACCAGTTTCGTTTGAAGTTGAACCGTGCGTGCAGCTGGTCGCGGATATAATTAAGAATAATGAACTCGCGCGCAACAGGGAATAACGAAACGTTGTAAATAAGAGTATCCGGTGCTTATGGCTGCGGGATCGGTGCTCATGACACCCAGAGGTGGAGCTTAGATAGCCATTGGCCTCGTTTATATTTAGACTTTAACACCTGAGAAACTCTAAACGCCGTGCTCGCCGAGCGCAATTAACTTCTGCGAATATTTGCTGAAAGATAACGAACACTATTAATGAACCCCCCTGTGGTATTAAGACCGTGCGAGAAATTGTGGATAGCGCGATGGAAGTTTTATTTCCGCCATAACGTCGGATTAAACCGTGGTTCTTGAGTTGTAGCACAACTCCGTGGATGTTGAAATCCATATACATAACACATGTCCCATTGCGAAGTCGGTGTAAATGAACGTGTAATCAAATATGTCCGGAACTTCTTTCGGGCCGTATCATTCAATTACATTATGTAATTTGAGCTGACTTTTCGAAATTTATGAGTTGCTTGAAACAAATAGAAAACGTCGAATGGACGTAAAACAGACCATAACTGTTACCAGACCGTTGTTAAGTATGCAGATTATGTTTTCAAGTGCGGAATCAGGGAGTTTATAATTCAATAAAATTTCGTTTCCGTGGATAATGAGCAGAGAAAAGTAGAAACGAACTTTCACACAGTGGAGACCTTTCTATTGCTAAATGTCTATAATTACATTAAATAATGATAATTAAATTATCAAGTACCGCCGCTTAATTGTCGTAAGGATTTAAAAAATTTATTACAGACCGTTGATAAGCATACAGAATACGTTTTCAAGCGCGGATTCAGGGAGTTTATAATTCAATAAAATTTCCTTTCCGTGGATAATGAGCAGAGAAAAATAAAACCGAACTTTCACACAGTGGAGATCTTTCCAGCACTAAATTTCTATAATTACATTAAATAATGATAATTAAATTAAGAAGTACTGCCGCTTACTGCTCGCAAGGACTTAAAAAATTAATTACAGACAAATCCAGAAGCAGGATGTAAACGATAGAACTGTATCGCAAATATCCGTGAGAACGTAACTCTGAAAACGCAAACTACGCAATAAACGTTGAAATGCCGGTAAGTACAAGATTACGAGTGTAGTTTGTAATTATCACTAGCTTTCAGGTCTCGTGTAAAAAATTCCTCGGGTCCATTCATCGTCTTCTGAAAAACGAGATAATTCCTTCACCCGTGCGGTAACACGGAGCATCGCCGTGGCAGCGCGTTTCTCTGTCACTTTCCAACGAGCGCATCAGCTCGTTTTGAAAGCGATCCTCGCGAATGCGTTATTAGGATCGTAAATAAATCTATAGAACGGCTATCTAATAACGCTAATTCCTCGAACTCACGCGGTGAAATTTATCGACGCTTAGAAACCAGGGCCGCAGCGCGTGCTCACATGGTTACACTCGGCACTTGGCGTATTCGATTTATCATCCTAACCGCTTTCAGCTTTTTCGCGTGTCGTTGAATCGGTCACTTTCTTTTATCAATTTTCTTTTCGTAAATTGAAAACATTTTTCGGGAGCTTTACTCGTTTACAAGCTCTGAATATTCGTACATTTGACTCGCTACAATGCTCGCATATTGCTGAATTGTCTCAGACGACTTTTTGGAGGTTTAATACTATTTTCAAAATTTGTTCACAGTCTTACAATTTTATCATCATCACTAGACAGCGGATCTTTATGCAAAGTAAAAATTTTCTATCTGAATTGCATCAAACAGGAACGAAATAGAAGTGTATTTTTTCCCTAATATGTTTAATAGATTGAAAATAACATAACTGTACTTTCAAATTTTTCTAACGTTCTTACTATTTTAAATTACTACTCTTTTTTGTCATAAATGCATAATATCCACTGTCTAATCATTACGATATCAAACTTACAGTATCACTCTATTAACTCCAGTCACATCTGTTTCCTCGAGGGTTTCAAATTTATCTTCGAAGACGTATTATTTTTTCAAAGAATCTCATGTCTCGTATATTTTAGATGAGAGAGTTTCAGAGACCTGAATGTCACCTCAATATATTGTGAAACTGTCATAGCGACGTTTTTTAAGGGTGTAATTTCTCTTAAGCTCTCTTTAATTTATATTTTTAATTTATCACCTTGAAATTCTAGAGTTCTAATCTTCTGGTAAAGTTGTCATAGCTTGAGGGTATAATCTTATCCGAGCAGGCTCTAAAATAATTCCGAATGCTGCAGCATCTTTTGACAGGCTCTAAGCACGCATACATTCGACTCTCCTCTGTACACCCTTTCCCTAAACCCCACTCGAGGCGAAATTGCCGTAGCTACCCTCTCGGGGGTATAATCTTATCTACGCAGGTTCTAAAATTTTTTCGAATGCTCCAATCTCTTTTGATAGGCTCTAAGTACACGTGTATTCGATTCTCCTCTGCCCACCCTTTCCGTTAACCCCGCGTAAGGCGAAATTGTCGTGGTTACCTTCTCCCTTTTAATCTCGTCTCCATAGGTCGTAAAACTTTTTTTCCGCGGGCCCCAATATCTTTTCGCGTGCTATAGAACCGAGGCCACGATGCCTATTGGATAAGACGGCCCTGTTAGAAACGCGGTTTATCGGCGACGGGGGCACCGACATCCTCGATATTCCGCTTTGCGAGCCGGAGCGAAGGGCCCGGGAAAAGCAGCGTTGTTTGATGCGTTCCCGGCGAGTTTTGTTGCGGACGGTCGCTAGGCTACGGATAATTAAGGATAATGGTGGCGCTCGAGGGAAGGCGGGAATGGATGAGGTATTTCCAAGTGATGGAATATTATGAATAGTACGTTGCCCGATACACCGCGGTGGTATTGGTCTTCGCGGAACTGGTTCTCCATTTTTACAATAACCCGGCGAGATGGAATTTCTTCAGCTTCGTGGTTAAATCGCCCTATCGTTACGTTACCTGGAAAATAACGTGCCGCGCGCCGATTCCGCGTCGGGCAAACATCGAAACCACCTTCTTCCTCGGTCGTTTAGGCGGAATTTTTAAATATCCTAAGACCGGAGAACAATGCCGTTGCAGACAACGGTCGTTAGCGATCGCTTGGGTTGTAATTTCCCGAGGGCGTAGGGTGTTATTGTTGCGCGCGCGTTGATCGACGCATTAACGTTTATCCGATGGTATTAACCGGAAATTAAGCGGCTCGTTCTCACGACTAGCCTCTTGTTTTTTGTTTTTTTTTTCAAGAGATGTTTGTTCGATCTGAATGCAAATGACTCCCTTTTTTTTCTCTCTCTCTCTTTCTCGCGATTCCCACGGTGTTCAGGATAAATGATCGGCGACATTAATCACGGACCGCCCGGAGAATTGCGTTCGAAAGAATCCGCTGCGGGGAACGCTGGTAATGTACATCGTCGGAGATTAATCGGCCCGCCAAATAGATCCGCTCGGGATCGCTACGACGCGAGAAATAGTTGCGAGCTACACACGCGCTGCGCTCCGGTGTAGAACGTTTATTGTCTCGTTACTGATGCCGGGTCAGCCCGCGCGAAGGCTAACGCAATTAGTTAGTCCCGGGGCACGGTCTCTCGCTAGGTGCCATTTTGATTTGAGCCGCAACAACGACGCCCGCCATTACCGCAGCACAATGGCCAAAATCACGGTCGGTTTTGCGCAACCGGAGCCTCCCCCCCAGCCATTTGTAATGTTGTATAACATCCTTAGGAGATGCTCCGAGAGCTGTCTCGTCGTTTTGTTTGGGCATTATACATCAAAACACAATGGAGAAAAATTTGCTCATCCTCGCCGCCATTCATTGCGCTGAATAGGAACCAATGTAACGATTTTAGAGAGAGAGACCGTTACAAAACTCGGATGCGGGAGCATCGGTTACAAGGAACACAGAAACACGTGGTGGATAAAGAGTTCACGCGATTTAAAGTAACGAAAGATATATACTTTATTTAATGGCGGCCACAAGCGTGATTCGACCAAGATAACAGCTACGAGAGAACAAAAAAGCGAGGGAACTTAAAAATCTCTGAAAATTATTTTGTAAGCTTTGGGAGATTAGTTTCGGATAGAATCGCGTCGAAAGAGTCGCCTCGAACTTTCTCGATTTTATAAAAATAAGAGAAGGCGACCGGATGCTGAAAACAGCAGAACAATGGTAAAATTCTGGCCAGGAAACTAGATTGTAAAGTTTCGCAAGCGGAGCAGTCGCTTGTCGAGCTCATCCGCGAGGAAATCGACCTGGAAACGTATGCATAGTCGGCATTGGTCGATTCGTGACCGCGATTCCGGCAATTAGACGTTACCTCATTAAGAGCGCGGCTCCGGGAATTAGCACGCACTTCCTTGTAAACCAGTTCAGGTTGTTCTGTTCGATTTGATTTTTTTTTTTTATCGAAGCTCTTCAGACCCTTAAACGGGTCCATTTCGCTGTACAATATCGTGATACCATTATTAAAGTCGGTGTTTCGATGTTACAGTGTGTAGTTATAACTGTAAAGAAAATATTTTTAAACAGATAATTTACAATCTTTGTAGTATAACAGAATACAATTGCAAGCCTTAATATTAGGTTTTGCTATAAATGTATCTATACCTAGGGGTAGTTGGTAGCCCATTTTGCCTGAGGAATCCAAAAGCTTGAGTCTTTGGACGTCATATTTGTTACACTGCCATGTGATGTGTTTTAACCCTTTGCACTCGAAGCTATTTTAACTCCAAAACGAAACATTTCTTATGACCTACAATATTTCCCTTGTATATATTTTTTTTATGGTATACAATTTTATGAAAATGGTGCAATGTACTCGTACAATACTGAAGTGTTTAGAAATTTATTACATACAAATTTTAATCGTGTAAAAAATATTTTCAATAACGATACAGCAATTTTTAGTGGCGCCTTACAGTCGCCATTCGAGTGCTAAGGGTTAAAGTTTCTTCACTTTGGCCACAGCTGCACATGCCGTCAGGAATTATATCTTAGCGGCTAGATGGTAGTGATTACCGTACTACAAAAACAGTTCTTTAGTCTTCTATGAGAAAGCCAGGGTAGGGAACTGACACAAAAAACTTTTGGAAATAATATTTGCCCTTGAATAACCCTCGTCTCTTGATTGCTTCAATGGATTTCTCTGTGGCCTGTTTTTTGTATGTTTCACGTAAATCCGTGTACGGTATTTTCCGGAAATTGTCTCCCTTGATTGACCCTTGTCTCTTGATTGTGTCATTGGATTTCTCTGTGGCCTGTTTTTTGTATGTTTCACGTAAATCTGTGTCCTCATTGCCCTTAATACCAGAGTGGGATGGGATCCAGAATAATTTTGCGTCGTGGCATTCATCTCGCGGCAGCTGTTCGAAAACGGGCAGAACTTCCGATGACCTCCCGGCGCTGAAATAGTCCTGGATGGGAACGGGAAGTGGCGCCCATATCCGGCGGTGGGCTGCTTTCATCGTCGTCCACAATGCAGCCCGAAAGCGTGGCTTGCCTGTAATCCATTGTGTTGCGTCCTCGTTTCGAGAAACCCGCGGCCGCGGCTCTTTCCTGGCGAACGCGAAGTCACGAGCCGCCTCCCTCGATCGCGATAAAACACGCGGGAAGCCGAACGCAAAATTTCGCTCGCCGACTAGCTGCACCGATCCGCGGGGGAACACTTTATTTCGAGAGAACGAAACCAAGAGACCGCTATACCGTAACGCTCGCGCGCCTAATCATAGAAAAATGATCTTTCGTACGAGCCGACCGACCAAGGTCAGCGTCGTTCGTCCCTGCCTTTCTTCCGAAGTCCCGACCGGCGTACGAGCTACGCGATATCGCCCCGGGGCATCATTGTCAATGACTAATTGTGAATTATCGCGCGCCGAGTGATCCTCCGCTGCTTTTCCTTCCATTCAGCCTGGAATCTCAAGATCGGGGGCCACTTGACTGCTCTGTAAGTATAGTAAACTGGTTGTGACAATGATCATTCTAATAATTTCTCTGTGGAACTTCCATCGATGTATTCGTGACACTTTTCTCATTAAAATGATACCAAACGTGACACGATTCGAAAAATATTTGCCGGTTTAATCCACGATATTCTGAAATCGTGATTGTCACGCTTAATTCTTGCGAAACACAAATAAATGCGATGATTGCTTTCTACAGAAAAAATGTTTTGAACGAACCCAAACTATAAAGCGTTTCCAGAGATTCCCGAGGTCAGTGTTCTTCATTTGACATAAGAAATCGTGATTGTCACGCTTAATTCTTGCGAAACACAAATAAATGCGATGATTGCTTTCTACAGAAAAAATGTTTTGAACGAGCCCGAACTATAAAGCGTTTCCAGAGATTCCTGAGGTCAGTGTTCGGTTTTTGTTTCGCAAATAAGTGGCAGGGGTTGTTTCTCGCGATTCTAATTTTGAAACGCGATACGAACGTTGTTACGTCGATACAGCACAGAGTTTTCAGAGTTTCATATTTTATGGGCCAGGCCTACATAGACGGGTACAGTCGTGGAACAGTTTACTCGAAATCGCCGGAGCTTCTCATCCCCGACGAAAGGCATTATCTCGCGCAGCGATCCGCTTCGAAAAAGCGAAAGCAGCATAACCGTGCACGTGAGGTCCACCCGGAGTGAGCAACCTATCGATCTCCTGATCTAAATTAGCTCTCGAGTGGCCGTGAATCACCTGCGTCTGGTAGCTTTGCACGTACGTCCGACGATTTTCTGCTCTTCTTCGGCCCGTGTTCCCCCTTTTTACCAGGACGGAACCTGTAATTTTGAAGGAACGTTATAGCGTGTTTGGTGTTACTGGTTTTCTTCTTCTTCGTCACTGCACTGGAATTAAAACGATCGCGCCTCGCCGAGAAATCCCGGATGCTGTGGACACACGACGATCAGCCGAGTTATCGATGTAGGCGATGCGGTGGTTAACTTTTTTACCGTATGCAACGCGAAATTAGTTTCCGATCGAAATTGTTTTTCAAGAACCCGACCGCTGGCTTCGTGTCCAGGCGCCTCGAATCTTCGTGCAATTACTATCTTCAGGTTTCCGATTTTTCTCGGGAGAACTTTCATCATATTCTCTGACATCTCGTTTCTTTATTGTCGGAATAATTTCAACTAGATTGCAGATTTTACACATTTGTGACCACACTGAATACACAAAACTTGGGGGGCATCGGAAGTAATTCAAACATATTTCAAAGTCATCAAAATCGGTGAGGAAGCCCCTAATGTAAATAATTAAGTCGGTTTTAGTGCTCTGTAAATCTAGTGTTAAAGGGACATTGAAGTTGCAAAATATGGAAGAAAACCTTGCATCCAATATTCTACATACGAATAATAAAATATAATACTAATGTACTACAAACTACATTATAAAATACTAATGTAAAGTGTACTTACTTCTGAATCTTCTGTCCGATCCACAGCACACAATTATTGACTCCCGGGAATAGGTCCGAATAATTGAACAACAATCACTAAACTCTACACAATACACTTAAACTCTTGACTACGGCAGACTATGTTACGACGAGCGCCGAGAACGGCGAACTTTTGGGTAGCGATGCATTTCGTATTTCAAAAGGTATTTCAATAATCAAAAAACTGAACTTCACTACGTTAAAATAATATTATTTATTTTTCCGAACCGAATTAGTATACGTATCTAGTAATCCGTAAGAAATATTATATTTTCCGTGTTAGAAACCCAAACTACGTCGAGCGCCTATAGGCGGGCGTTCTAAGTATCACAAACACAAAATTTCTGAGCGCGTATAGGCGCCCACAGTGGTCAAAGGGTTAACAAAATCGTGACAGTAGACGAGAAAATGTTACTCCGACCACGAATAAAATAATACTGCGATTTTAACCGCTTCGGACTCACGGACGTGTGATACGACAACACGGAATTCCGGGAAATAGGGTCGGCGCCCCGCCATAATTTGTTTACCTTGGTTTTGTATCTAGTGTTTATAGACCCTCAGCGTCTAACCTGCCTAGGATAACCTGCCCGTACCCCCTCGCAGTATTATTTTGTTCGTGGTCGGGGTGACGTCTTCTCGTTCGTTGTCACGATTTTATAAAATGTGTCGTGTGTGTTGTTTAGTGATTGTTATTCAATTATTCGGACATATTCGCGTGATTCAATAATTGTGTGCTGTGGATCCGACGGAGGTAGAGAAGATTCAGAAGTAAGTACACTTTACATTAGTATTTTATAATGTAGGATTAGGATTCGTATGTGGAACGTTGGATTCAAGGTTATATAGTATAATTTAATGTAGTTCAAATAAGATACTACTTTAAATGAAATATTTTTATTTTGATAACCAGATAGATAAAATGAAATATTTTTATTTTGTATTTCAAATATTTCCTTACAATGAAAATAAGTTGAGTCAAGTAAATATCCATTCAACAAAAATTTACCCGAAGATAAATCCAGAAAGTTCGAGTGTGTTCGCGTGCGTGTCGCTCTCAGTTATTAAATCTTGAAATTTGCTTTCGCACAGCAAGGAATTACTTACTATTTATGCACTTCTAATGCTGGGTTGGGCACGCTTATCACGCGTGTCATACCCAGCAAGAAGTTATGCGACGCCCGCGCGTTCGTTCCGCAAACCAAGAAGTTTCAGTTACGAGATCTGTGGTTAGGTATGAATGGTCGTTCGCTCTCGAATTCTGTCGAGGAGTTGTTCTCACGGTTGGTAATGATTTATTTTCAAGAAGCACACGGGTTATCCGTGCAGCTCGTGCTTTTACAGCGAGGTATGCGAGGCGTACACAGATTAGCCGGCAAACGGGAGCGGTTTAAGGAATTTTGCGTAACGAACATTTTCCGTTGCTCTAGGAGAATTGATGTCTCGCTGTGTTTAGCACGATGCCGTGTTCAGAGAACACGGTAGCTCGAAAGTTTCATTCATTTGTGCGCGTCGGGAATACCGATGAATGGAGCTGGTAAAAAATGTAAATGTTTACAAGAGAAACTCGTAAGAAACGCATTTTCCATTAATAAATTACGGTTTTTACGGTACGGGGCATTCCGGTTTGATTCGACATTGGTTATGCGTTCTGCTATTAATTGTTACATACTGCACGGGTTGCCATAAGGGGACCGTAAGTCAACTTTCTCGCAACTTCTTGATCCGTTACCTATATAAAGCGTACCAGTCATCGAACACCACTTTCTTTAGAATCATTCAATAATCGCTTCCAATACTTAACTCTCGTCATCCTGTCTCACTTTAGGCGCGTTACTTCCGTTTCTCGGCTAGTTGGAGGAATATTCGAGCGTCTTTGGATTCGATATTGGTTATGCGTTCTGCTATTAATTGTTACATATTGCACGGGTTGCCATAAGGGGATAGGATTCTCAAACTCGATTTTCTCGAAAACTAAGCTTTAAATGAACAAATTTTCTTCCATATTTTGTTCGTATTTTTTCATAAGGAACCACCTCGTGCCCGCTAGTACATGTTATTCGGCCGCACCCTGTATAAAGCGTACCAGTCATCGAACACCACACTTTCTTCGGAATCATTCAATAATCGCTTCCAATACTTAACTCTCATCGTCCTGTCTCACTTTAGGCGCGTTACTTCCGTTTCTCGGCCAGTTGGAGGAATATTCGAGCGTCTTTGGATTCGATATTGGTTATGCGTTCTGCTATTAATTGTTACATATTGCACGGGTTGCCATAAGGGGATAGGATTCTCAAACTCGATTTTCTCGAAAACTAAGCTTTAAATGAACAAATTTTCTTCCATATTTTGTTCGTATTTTTTCATAAGGAACCACCTCGTGCCCGCTAGTACATGTTATTCGGCCGCACCCTGTATAAAGCGTACCAGTCATCGAACACCACTTTCTTCGGAATCATTCAATAATCGCTCCCAATACTTAACTCTCGTCATCCTGTCTCACTTTAGGCGCGTTACTTCCGTTTCTCTGCCAGTTGGAGGAATATTCGAGCGTCTTTGGATTCGATATTGGTTATGCGTTCTGCTATTAATTGTTACATATTGCACGGGTTGCCATAAGGGGATAGGATTCTCAAACTCGATTTTCTCGAAAACTAAGCTTTAAATGAACAAATTTTCTTCCATATTTTGTTCGTATTTTTTCATAAGGAACCACCTCGTGCCCGCTAGTACATGTTATTCGGCCGCACCCTGTATAAAGCGTACCAGTCATCGAACACCACACTTTCTTCGGAATCATTCAATAATCGCTTCCAATACTTAACTCCCGTCGTCCTGTCTCACTTTAGGCGCGTTACTCCCGTTTCTCGGCTAGTTGGAGGAATATTCGAGCGTCTTTGGTCGTATGTTCGTCACCGCGATAAAATTTTCCCCCCCGTCTAACGACTATTTATGTTCAGACCCCATTCCCGTTTCCTATTCCTCTTGTTTCCCCCAACAAACAAGCGACAATGCGCTACAAACCGACGTTCGTCCCGCTCGTGCTTCATTCCTGCGCTCCGAACAGGCCGTGGCCGGCCGATCGATAAATCATTTCGTGGTCGTTATACTTTGTCGCAACCGCCATCCCCCGGGCCGCTCGATCGGACGTACAAGAATGCAGCTACAGGATCGAGAATGTGCATCGCGGCGGCGTGACTATGCGGAAGACCGAACGAGATGATACGCTGTTTGATTTGTGGCGCTTAATGCACGCTGTAAGCTCCGCTTAGCCAGCTTGTAGGTGTTTTATCCGCTCGCGCGCGCGCTATCGTGTCGTTTTGCATGCGCGAAAGAGTCTCGAAAAGTTGCGCAGTCGCGATCTCACTCTAGGCTGCTCAACGATTTATATGCAAAGTAAAGGTTTTCCGAGTCAATTGCAGGAAAAACGAGCTCCACAAATATCTACCCCTTCTTTTAATAATTTTAATAAGTAATTTAAATTTTAGTTCGAATTGCTTTCATTGATCCATTTGGTCCATTTTTCGTTCAATCCTATGCCAGAATTTGAACGCAACCTATAACCTTTGAATTAGAATTCTGTAAGGTAAAGGCACCAGTAGCTGACCATTTTATAGAAAAACAGAAACAATAAGAAATTTAAACAACAGACGGCATGGCATCCGAGGTGCACTTTCATCAAAAGTGCACTTTTTCTATAAAATGGTCAACTACTGGTGCCTTTACCTTATTGTGAAATGTTAGCTATGTGAAACAAGTCTTCCTGTGGAAATAGCTGAAAATTAAATAACGATTTGCGGGACACTGACTTGGACGGACAGGTCGCACCGCGATGACAGCGGTGGGCACCGTTTCGTGATCGATCATCGAACGTATGGATCCTGTCGGAAGGCACCCCGGGTGGGGATAAAAAAAAAAGATCGAGCTGCAAAAGAGTCACGTGGCCAGGGAGAAGGCGCATCAGCATTGCAAATCGGCAGGCCTAACGTGCTCGCCGATTTCCCGGGAAAAACGTGACACGTTACGTGCCGCGATTACCAATTAACCGTGATCTCATGCGGTTTCCATGGTAATGTTTCCAAGCGTTTAACGATCACCGTGCCGGAGACGCGACGGATTAATAGGAACCCCGTGGTAAAAATCAATCGGTTGCGACAGATGAAACGGATCCCCGCGGTTCGATGCGACTCGATGCATCGCGATGCAGCGAAAGAACTATGCGAGGCGAACTGCGTGAGATAACGCAACCCGGGGATATATTGTATTCGATCGATAGCATCGACGACACCGAGGATTTTCTGGGAAACTTCGCTATTGCTGCAGGGAAACGTGCATTCTCCTTCGACGAACGGATGGAGAACAACGATCCGTGCAACGCTATAGCATTCTGGCGAACTTTCGTCATTAGAGCTTCCAGAAATTTTCTATTGTTATCTACAGTGAATTCCACTCGTGTTCGGACGCTTTTAAAAATCGCATTACTTTGTTAACATTGGACCACACGATGTGGATTTTTTTTTAAAGAAGGTATCACAATTGGTTTGCTACGTGAAGTAAAGAAAAATATTTACAAAAATTGCTGTTGGTCGAAGTTTCAGAGAAAATACTGAAAGTTGTGTTTTGCAACTTTTTTATGTGGACTTATATTAAAAATTTAGAAAGCACAATTTGTAGATCCGTATGAGTTATACACATTCTGAGAAGTTCATTAAAATCGGTCAATAAAACTTTGAGTACTTCCTCTGCAATTCCGACCAATTGAAACTTTAATGAAATTTTTTTTTAAGTTATATGGCGAACCATTTGTTCTAACTTCTCAAAAGAATTCAAGTAGTATACTCCAGTATTGACAAAGTTATGCGATTTTTAAGAGCGTCCGAATATCAGTGTAGTCGAATTTTCCGACTCGTATTTCTCCGTCACGCTCGCATTAATTACACAGTCTATCATAGTAAGAGCCGTAGGTTTCTAAAAGGCTCCGCATAGTTTGCCAGCACATAAACAAATTTAATTAACGTTCGGCCTTTCGAATCGCAGAAGGCGGAAATCTCGAAGATAAAGTTTATAAAATCTCGCGAGCGAAGGTCCATTGAAATCAATTTCAATGATACAACTAATGATGGCGAGTATACAGTTTCGGCGACACGAACAATTTTTACACGCGCAATGTTATTAAATCGTAGACCGATCATTGGTGATATTTCCGATATACGAGACTCGATCGTGGCAATTATGGTTGCCCGGGAGGGGAGTTCTAGTAGCCGGGAGAAGTTACCTTCGATTATATCATTAACTCCCAAGGATCTACTCGATTCCCACAAAGTTGTCTTCCGTTCACCGTATTCCGGCAACAAGATACTGTACCGATCCTACGCACGAGATCCGATCGTGCGTCCTCCTCTCGATCACGGTGCAACGAAGGTTAGGATGTCGCAATGATTTGCCTAAGCGATCCGCGCTGTCCGGGAGCTGGCAATTAATGATTCCGCGGGACGATTCAATCAGAACTGGGTTAACTGTCTCGGGGGAATCATTCGAACGGTATGCGTGGGATGGACACGTTCGTAGCAGTGACATTCTTAGAAGAAACCTAATAGGAGTCCCATAACCGAATGTGCATGCAATATGCGTGACGCTGCTAATGATACTAAACGTTACGAAAGCTCACACTTTCTACAAATTTTCTTCCCTCTTCAAACGGGCAATCGTACATAATTATTGTCCCATTTTATTTCCGCTCATAGAAGGCATATTATAAATTCAATTGGAGAGATCAGTTTTGTGAAATAAAAATATTCTTCCCTCTAATATTAATTACAATATAATTCTCAAATTCATATATATCGTCTTCACAGTTTTGCAGCCTAGTTACAATACAGGAGTTTCTTTTTTAACTGTTTATATGGTTGCATTCTTGAAGAAAAATTTGTTTCCTAGACCTTCCGAAGATCGAGATATTAATTAAAGAACAATTTCGATTTGAAGCTTATTGTTTTTAATTTAAAGCGAGAGAAGAAACTTAACGGCAATTATCTAGCATTTGTCAGGCAGTGTCAGCTCGGCAGGTATAGTGAATGCGTCGTGTTTACAAACATGTCGGCGCGTAGTTGTGTTGTAATATATCTGCAGCTTGCGACACGTATTAACATTTCGAAGCCGAGATGAATATGTATTTCCTGCGCCTCTTCAACGTCCACCGAGATCCTGGACAATCGCTGCAGCCTGCAATTTGTATTCGTTGCAGTTGCAGCTGCGCGGCTCGGTCTAACGCTCACGATGCCTGGCGTCAACTTTTTTCCACGTCGTCGTAACACCTATAAAAAAAGATTCTGCAAATATTCCGCGACAGCGGTTCGCCTTGAGAATTCGATGAAACCGAGATCCGAGATTTTTACGTTGAAAATTCAATTTACACGCTCGTGTAAATTGGAGATCTCCCAAGGACTGTGGAACACCGGGTTCGCTCGGTAGAACGAGCGAGCAAAGTTTAATCGGTGTTCATTTATAACGATCGATGATTTCTGATCGATAACTGCAATAAATCCTATTGAAACGTCGCGAGCCGAGCTTTCGGTGGTCACTGTTCTGAAATCAGTCAAGGTTTGTTCAGACTACCTGATGCTTTTCTACGTTGCACCGTTCCTTTCTTTCGGACGAACGAGTTCATTTGTGCGATACCGAACAATAGGCCCGAATGTTTTCTCAGGGCATTGATTAATGATCGACGATGCATTTCTGTCTGCGGCAAGCATTGTTCTTTGCCGGCAGGCAAAAGGGTCACGATATCGAAAGTATTCGCCTCGGATTGACTGAAAGTTCTTTGTTACATAGGCTGTTATAACAACAACTAATGCACCTTTCGCGATACCTTCGGTAAACTTTCATTTAATTAAGACGTTCATAAATAAGACCGTTGCTCGCCGCGATATGTATTTCGTTAAATTGAATACTGCTCGCGGCTTTGAACTGTTGTCTGCAACTTAGTAGATATTTTGATTTTTTATATGTTTGTTAATCTATCTACACAACATTTGATCCTCTTTAGATTTGTCGATGATGGAAATATTTCTATTTTACAGCAATACTAATTTGGCTAACAAGAAAAAAATTCCTCGGTAATGAATCTTTTGTAAAATTGATAAAATCTGACGACAGAACTGGTTACGATCAAAGCAAAAGCAACAACAGATTTTCGAATTCTTCGTATAAATAACATGGTGAAATATTGTCCGAATCATGTCATTATTCATACGGTGTCTTTGGGCACATGACACGGGGCGTTCATTCACTAAATTGGGATGAATCTCTTGTCGTCAAGGCAGTCGAGGGGGGGATTAATTACAAACATAGCCGTCCAGCTTCTGAGAAGCGAATTATTATGGAGATGCGAATCGAGGAGGCAATTTTATGGGTCTTATATTTAAAAAAAAATTATCTTACATCTCAGTAAAATATGAAAGCCAGGTTCACGTTTCTTCACAGACGTTTATTTTTCTGCTGTCTCTCAGCACTCTGTCAGTCGCCAAAATTATTAAGTCACGTCCTACAAGAATGCCTACACTATTATGCAACTCCGTACATACTCTGGGTAATGTAGAACAATATATGAACTTTCAAACAGAGTTGGTAATCTTTTTTGAGAAACATCTATTCGCGTATTGCACAGTGTTATCTTTATTCTTTCAGTGCTATCTGTTTTCTTTATTTAATAAATTGATCAAATCGATGCTATTTGTATCAACACGTGTCTTGTCCAAACTGCAGAATATTTTCTCTAACTCGTAGGTTTCGTATTTTAAGAATTTCCAGAAATTTTGTTAGTATACACATAGAGAAAAGGAAATATTCTTTGCAGCAAAATAGCGTTGAAAATTCAGAAAAAAATTGTTCCTCGAATTGGTGCGTCACAAGCAACAAAATTTAGTGAACCTTTTCGCGAATGTTTACGACAAGAATAACATAGCTTCGGGAACTTTACAATCGCGAGGGGATCTGTCCAATTATAATGCGAAACATTTCCCCGAGGCGAGCATCATTTCTCTGGAAAAAAAGTCTATCATCCGAAACCCATCTAGGTTCCCAGAACGATCCTTGTTGGCGTGATTTCAGGTAGTCGTGACTTTTCCCGGAAGATTGCTCTTCGAAACGATCCGTTCCGCGGTGGTGAATTTCTCCTCAAAGTCCTTGTCACCGGGCACCGACAATAAACTTTCAGCCCAGCCGACTGGTTTCCAGCTGCTAAAGGATGTTCGATTAGGCCCGATAATACCAACACTAGCGTGATTCGTTCGCGGCTCTATCTGGCTGTTGTTCGGCTCTCGCGAGAGATCCTTCTTCTGGCAGAGTTCTTTCGACTGTCTATTATCTGCTTTCCGTTTTCCTCGTTATCTCGTTTTATTTTCTCATGGCACCGTGCCTCGTGCGGCGACTGACGACTAAGACGACGACGACGATCTCTGATACTAATGAACGCGGCTGCGGACGATGTAGAAATCGTGGGATCGTGGCGCAGATCCGCGGATAGATTAGGCTTCCATCCAAAAGCGGGGTACAAAAGCCGGGCTACTTTTGGACGCCGGTGAAACAAAAGTAGAATGCGTAATTAGGATGCCGACGGCGGAGATCTCCGCCGCGGATAACCAATGAAATAATATACCGAGTATCGATCCTGAAAGATCCTCTCCTGGATCCCAAACGCGGCTCTCTCGACGTTTACTTTTCTGGTCGGGATCGAACCAATCAACGGTCCCTCGTTTCGCGGACAGGTTGGGTTCCTCTCACCAGGCCCGATTTAATGAACGATAATTAATTTTCGCTTGTATGGAGATTCGAGAGACGCGCGCGCCTCGACAAATATCGCTTTTACGATGGTACGCGTGATAACCGGCGCGCTATGAGAAGAACACGTTTTCCCCATTTGCACGCACTTATTCACCGTTAGGCAATCGACCGCGCGCCTATTCGTTCATCGCGTAACCCCGTAAAACCGCGATTTACATATTTATTAGTCGGCGCGCTGCGTCGTTCGCGAGAAAAACGGGAATGCACACGGATGCGTCGGCGAAGTACAATGTACCTGTCCGAAGTACAATGAAACACAGTCGAAGCATTTTTCTTTTTTAAATCACTGTCTGCGTATTTATTAACACTAAACGTACCGAGTCTTAAAAATTAACCCTTTGCACTCGAAGCTATTTTAACTACAAAAAGGAACATTTCTACCGAACTAGAATATTTCCCTTTTATATACAGGGTGTTTGGTAACTGGTGGTACAAAGGGGATGATTCTACATGAAAGAATAAGTCGAAAATATAGAATAAAATTTATTCATCCGAAGTTTTGTTATCGAGAAAATCCAAAAATGGTTTTCTTGGGTTCATTTTTGCTTTCCGCTACATCCACTTCGCCGTGTCCTTGGGGTTACGACTGCATTCATCCGAGGATAGCTTATCTGCGTCGTGAAACCGTTTGAAAGGGTCACGGAGCGAGGGTTCGTGTCTCCCGTAAAGACACGAGTCGTTGAACGAAGAGATTATCCAGCAAGGTTCGCTAATTACGCTGACTCGGAACAATAGGTCCGAGCGGACGCTGGAAAAGAAGCGACAGGGACAAAGGCTTCATCGAAGGTTAGGTCCAACAATGAACTCGATCGTTCTAGGTTAGGTATGCATGCCAGATCTCCCCCGGCTGATGCATCTACTCTTGTAATAGCTGGCTGTCTGCTGGCCCCTCGGACGTTGCTCCTAATCGCCGAGAACGATCTTTGATGTTGTTCTAGGAATCAACTCGATTATCTTCCTGTCCGGGGTGTACGTGCTGCGCGAAATCCTCAATTGAAACGGATTTCGCTTCGCTGGCTGGCTCCTCTCCTATTTGTTTGCTTTGAACGTCGAATAAATAAGGTGTGACAAAATAATGGAGTTGAGCTCGAAAAATTCATTTTCATCGTTGATTTTGGAGACCTTTCTCTTCGTAGGCTTTTCAAATTATAGGCCTGGAAGATGCTACACTTTTCTTCAGGAAGACTGTATGAGACAGGGGACTAATGTCGTTGGTAATATCAAAGAATTGCTTATGCATCTTGGCTAGATGATATAGTCGAATTTATTTCACCAATGAAACTTTGGATTCTACAGATTCTAAAAGCTCTTTTATCTAATTATATGGTAGATGAAAATTATGCATATTGGCTAGATACTATAGTCGAATTTATTTCACTAACTCGATGAAACTTTGGATCGTACTAGAGATCGAATGTCACTCACTGAAGGCTCTTTTATCTAATTATATTTTACATGAAAATTATGCATATTGGCTAGATACTATAGTCGAATTTATTTCACTAACTCAATGAAATTTCGATGCTATAACTGTAGCCAAATTTATTTCACCAACTCGATGGTACTTTGGATTCTACTGAATCCAATTCGATACTGAATGTCAATTCGCCCTCATAACCTGCTACAATTTTCGTAAAGATCGCGTGTCGAATCGTCTCGTCTCTTTCTCTTTCGTTCCCAGAATCTCTCGGTGGCGTCCACATAAAAATATGTTTCAGTGGTCGCTAATACGATCAAATTAAATCTCCGTAGCTCGAGTTTCCGACCCGGCTCAACGTCAGCCAGAATGGCAAAGACCAGGGAGCTAAACGGGACCCGCAAAAACATTAAACGGTAGACTGGTAGTGACATGTTCCATCGGGGTTTTAACGTCAAGCGAGATGAACATAAAACCTTATCTCGGTCGGTCGAGGATGTTCCCTTTTTACGTCGCAGGCTGAATCGGCCGGCCTGGATGCGGCTACTTGTTTCTATTAGATCCTCGGAGCCGAAAAAGCGCACGGTTAGGCGTGCACGCGAAAAGGATTTCACGCTCGGCTCGCAAATAAATGTCTCGCCGAAAGCTCTATCTCGACGGTGTATCGGAGACTTTATTCTTCAATTTCGTGTCGGACGTCTCGTCTTGGGTCTCGTGTCCTTTTCGCCCGGGGATTAAAACGCTCTCGAAATATATGTGGCTATGTTTAGTCGCGCATCGTCGAGTCCGAGATCAGATAGCGCAGGATTTCGCTGCGAGAGTCGGCCTGACGTGTGGGCCAGATTTGTGAATTCGAAAGAAAGCGGAACAAGCTGTACGCTACTAATAAACAACGCGGGATTAGCAGATTTTGTGGGGAGATATGCTAGTTATTAGCTTACATAGCTTCCCGTTTATTTTCATGGGTTTTCAAGTGCACCTGACTCTTCTGCTAATATGATGGTTAAATTAGAATGTACGTTGCAGTGTCAATGTAACTTTTTGCACTCGGATGTCCCCTCTAAGAGAACATCACGTGTCTAGAATCTATGGCTCCGAGCGCAGGATACTTTTGTTTAACAAATTTTTATTTTATTCGTTAACGGTCGCGCGCTATTTATAGGGGCCCTACAAGGGCGACGAGAATGACTAGTATTAACATTCCAAAGGTTTTCAAAAAGGTTCCAACATTCGATTCAAGGGTCGTTCAAGAATGGGAAGCACCGTCGTTCCAAAGTATCTCGAGAATGGGAAGCATTCCGGGAACCTCTAGAAATTGTAAGGTATATCTATATTCTCTAAGGACATTCGGAATGCCAAGTACCAACGTTCCAAGGGCCCTAAGTGCCAATGTAACAACACTTAAAAGACTCTTATCGTGGCTGGTGCTTCGAGAGATCTCGGAACTCGCTTCCATAATTACTAGACTGGCGGATTCTCGTCATTTATGACGAGAATGAGTGGTTGCAATTTGAAGCGATGGAGAGATTAAAAATATTTAAGAATATCAACGTGTTGGTGTCAGTTTGCTAATGTTATTGAAAGAAGAAAGGAATGTTCACTTGGCTCCTGTTACTTGTAAACGAGGAAAACAATGTTTATTTTGCACAAAGATCCACAGTCTAATCTGTGGAGTTGTGCGCATCGAATCCCACAATTTCAATTTTACCACGATTTTAATTGATCAGAAATGAACGTGGACCATCAAAGGCCTTCGGAGTGTTTTCGAATTAGGAGCACGAATTAGACTTACGAGGGTTAATAAGGTTATCGTATCGTAAAGAGCGACTGACCGATGAATCTTTGCTGACGTTATTGAAAGAAGAAAGGAATGTTTACTTGGCCCCGTTACTTGTAAACGAGGAAAACAATTTTTATTTTGCACAAAGATGCACAGTGTAATCTGTGGAGTTGTGTACATCGAATCACACAATTTCAATTTTACCACGATTTTAATTGATCAGAAATGAACGTGGGCCATCAAAGGCCTTCGGAGTGTTTTCGAATTAGGAGCACGAATTAGGCTTACGAGGGTTAATAAGGTTATCGTGTCGTAAAGAGCGACTGACCGATGAATCTTTGCTAACGTTATTGAAAGAAGAAAGGAATGTTTACTTGGTCCCCGTTACTTGTAAACGAGGAAAACAATTTTTATTTTGCACAAAGATCCACAGTCTAATCTGTGGAGTTGTGCGCATCGAATCCCACAATTTCAATTTTACCACGATTTTAATTGATCAGAAATGAACGTAGTCCATCAAAGGCCTTCGGAGTGTTTTCGAATTAGGCTTACGAGGGTTAATAAGGTTATCGTGTCGTAAAGAGCGACTGACCGATGAATCTTTGCTAACGTTATTGAAAGAAGAAAGGAATGTTTACTTGGCCCCCGTTACTTGTAAACGAGGAAAACAATTTTTATTTTGCACAAAGATCCACAGTGTAATCTGTGGAGTTGTGTACATCGAATCACACAATTTCAATTTTACCATGATTTTAATTGATCAGAAATGAACGTGGACCATCAAAGGCCTTCGGAGTGTTTTCGAATTAGGCTCACGAATTAGGCTTACGACGGTTAATAAGGTTATCGTGTCGTAAAGAGCGACTGACCGATGAATCTTTGCTAACGTTATTGAAAGATGAAAGGAATGTTCACTTGGCCCCTGTTACTTGTAAACCAGGAAAACAATTTTTATTTTGCACAAAGATCCACAGTGTAATCTGTGGAGTTGTGTACATCGAATCACACAATTTCAATTTTACCGCGATTTTAATTGATCAGAAATGAACGTGGACCATCAAAGGGCTTCGGAGTGTTTTCGAATTAGGCTCACGAATTAGGCTTACGAGGGTTAATAAGGTTATCGTATCGTAAAGAGCGACTGACCGATGAATCTTTGCTGACGTTATTGAAAGATGAAAGGAATGTTCACTTGGCTCCTGTTACTTGTAAACGAGGAAAACAATTTTTATTTTGCACAAAGATCCACAGTGTAATCTGTGGAGTTGTGTACATCGAATCACACAATTTCAATTTTACCACGATTTTAATTGATCAGAAATGAACGTGGGCCATCAAAGGGCTTCGGAGTGTTTTCGAATTAGGCTTACGAGGGTTAATAAGGTTATCGTGTCGTAAAGAGCGGCTGACCGATGAATCGATGGGGGTACGCGTGTGTCATACGCGATGTATGAGGCTAATAAGGATTCCGGTGGTGAATAATCGAGCGCCGGTGGACTCTCGCGACGCGGGGTTTTAAACGTTAACGAGTAACGAAACTCCTCTGTTATCCTCTTATACGGGAGGCCAGAACCCCAGGAGCAGTTCTTATTCTCGAAGCAGGGGAGCCTTGAGCACGAACTCTAAGCTACTCCAGAGGGAGCGCACACGCTCGCGCTCGCGCAGGGGAAACGCTAAAGTCGGCGAAAGGATTAATGTCCCCATCCTACGGGTTGCATTGTGACGTTTAAGAAGACCGTGAATCGTGCCGTGCCATGCATCACTCCTCGCTGGTACAAAATGCGTATGTACACAAACCGCAGTTGCATCTAAGCTACGGCAAAGTTATATTAATGGCACCGCCATTAGTTCCACTGTAGGACACTTGCATGGTTTGCTTAGTAAGAACACCTCCGCCTTTCTACCGTGTCCTCCCTTTCCGAGGGTCTCTTCCTACCCGACTTCCTCTGTCTCTTTGTACGCTCGTCGATTTTTCTTCCCGACCCGAGTGATATAAACAACTGACCCCTCCTCCTGGAGTCTAATGTTTTTCGCTCGTGCGCCTTGCTGATAACTCGGCGCTGCAACTCCCTGGTAACTCCTTCAGAACCTATCGCACCGGGACCCAGGATATTCTGAAATCTACAACAAACTATGTAAGCAATTCAGGTCTTCATTTCTTAACACTTTATCGACCGCTCGTTTTTGAGGCTGCCACTCACTAAGTACTGGCTTAGTCGCGCGCGTATTTACTCCTAGTACCGGCTTAGTCCGCCGCGCATTTACCCCCAGTACCGGCTAAATTTTCGCTATTTATTGTGTTGTGCTTATTCGACGTTGGCGCCGCGTAATTATTGTCAAGAAGAAGAACAACAACCCACTGTACGAAAATCGTTGATAACTAAAAACCGACAAATAGGCTAGCGGTCTATAAGCGTTGGCAATCGGAAAGCCGATTAATAGGCTAGCGGTCAATAAAGTGACCAGTTAAGGTGATCAGTTAAAGTCGAAAATATAGAATAAAATTTTCTCATCCGAAGTTTCGTTATCGAGAAAATCGAGTTTGAAATGCAGCATGCTATTCGGTAGGAATTGTCTGACGCAACTGTCTGATCATGACCAACCAAATCTACTTGCTGCATATACTGTACTAAATCACACGAACCTGACAGATCTTCAACGTCGATTGTTGACCTCCAATGCATCTGCATAAACATCGAAAATTTTCTTTGTTGTTACATTAAATCCCACGTGAAAATGAAAAAGTATGCAATTACGAATATGATCCTCGGAAGGTACAGACGCTGTCATTTTATTACAGGGTTGTAAACGTGGTTCTGAACGTCTGCTTGCGAGTAAAAATTTTTGCTCTTCTTCCGATTCTGTTGTAAACGACCACGTAACGAGCAGGGGACGTATCGGGACGAGAAAGGTAAAGGAAAGGTACCTTTTACCGGTCACCTTTTACCTAGGCGAAGTGGAGCGTCGACTCCTGGCTGGCAGATAACGCTCGCGGAGATAATTAGAAAGGAAGACGTGACTCGCGGTAATGTTGACCAGCAGAATCCCCTCGGTTTCGAAGGCACTTTCATCTCGCGGTGAAAGGGGCACGGCGTGGCAGTTCGAATAGGCCGGTTCCATCGCGCCTACGGAATCGGCTCGTTAATCCCGAGCGATTAATGATTGGTTCATCTCCGAGCCTCGGGGAGATGGTTCAGCGAACCCGCCGGAAAAGAAAGGAATTGTTTTACCTCGGTGGAATCGGTTCATTAGCTTCCAGCCATTAATTTGGCCGTTTTTCTTTTTTCGAACGGGAATGGAGACGGCGAGAGGAATCGCGTGTCTCGCTGCCGGCGTGTCTTCATTTTTCATTGCTGTCCGCGGTAACGTTTGTTTTCCACCGCAGTCTCTCCGGCTGGAAGTCTACTTCCTGCTGCGGCCTGGAACAATCTGGCCATTAGGCTAATTTTCTCAACTTTGTCGTAGCCTTGTGCAACGACTCATTAAACGACTAAGGTTGTGGGACTCTTTGTTTACGAGGAACACAAAAATGCGGTAGCGCAGCCTAAATTGCCCTCGGTTAATTACCAAATTCTTAATAATCAAGCCTTACACGTCGAACAGTTTCATTATCTTTATGCAAAATAAAAAATGTTTGCATCGATTGCAAGGCACAGAAGCGAAACAAAATTTTTCTCCTTCTTTTAATTAGTTTATTAAACCAACACGCTGATGTCCTTAAATCTTTTTAACCCCTTGCCCTACAATAACGAGCCAGACTCGTCATGAAGATTCTGAATAGAGTCTAATAAATGTGAACGTTATTAATTTCCTTTGAATCGGAATAAAAATCTATTTTTTTGTTGAGGAAAACGTAGGCATACAAAAAATAGAAATTATCTTTTTTTTCTATGAAATTCTGAGAATTTCTAATCATTATAATCACAAAATAAATAGTAGTGCAAGGGGTTAATATGTCCACTGCATTAAATTATCCTCCCCCTTTTTTGGTTTTTAAGTTTCAAACTCAGAATTGACTTTCTCTCGCTCGACTTCCGGCAACATTATGTTCCCTTTTTGATCGCCTCGGCACGCGTTAGGGGCTAATAAGCAAGAATGACAATGGCGGCCGTGCTTTAACCTCGAACCGTGCCTTCATCTGGGACGGGGACGCGTTCCGCGTAATTACTGTCGTTCTGGAAGTAATGAAGGAGACACGTCTGCCGGCGGATGGGAAAAGGAGAGGATCACTGTCTCCAGGGGATTTCGGTTAGACGATCTTGCGTTCGGCCCGCGATATTAAGCTATTACACAGATTCTGTCTTTCATAGTAATTAAATCGTAACACGGCCGCAACCTCATCGGACGGGAAGACTAGATTTAATGAGTTTTAATTACAGGTTCTTGCTCACGGCTGCGGCGCGGCGTCCTCAGAGGAAATCCGAGTTCGTTTGCGTTCGGAGCTTATTAGAGATCGGCGAGGCCTCTCTATTCGCCGTGTTGATTCAAGGAACGAAATCTCTTTGAACCTCCTACGTTTTCGGATTTAATTAAATCCTGTTTCGTTTACTCTCCGAGGCAATTTCTCTGATTGATCTTCCGCTAATTACTGAACCGGTTCACTTCCTCGTTCCTCGTCTTTACCGTTCGTAACTCGTCGTTTCGGTAACACCGAGAATTAGAAAGAGGATGAAAATTCATTGGCAGTAGTTTCATTAGCATTTACACGGGCTCGAAAAGCTCGTCGAAGCGCGCCAATCGGATTCCGCTTTAGAAGAAAGTATCGCAAAATTGGGTAATACCGTGGATTTATTGTGACAGTTATTTTTTGAAATTGTCATTTTAATATTGCAATAAAATCGTAATGGCACTCTCGCGCTTTCTCGTGATTCATGTTCCCAGTGGGATACGATTACACGGTGCTCTTCGGGGCTGGCAAAGTGTGCGCTTGAGATTCCTGCACGTGTCACGCCGGGGTCTCCGGTTCAAAAAACAAAAAATTTATATTTTCCATGCCCGAGCGTTCTGAAAGGCTAGTTACGGGGGGAACTTTTATGGGACTTTATGGAGTGCACCTTTACGTAGTAACATTACACCGCGGTTAAGCGAGAGGAGCGACCGAGGGAGAGGTAACATTTCACTCCGGTTCAACGAGTCCGACAGAAAAATCGTTGCGGTCTATGCACTGGTCGCAGCGCCGACCATAATATTCTTATGATTTGTCTAGATGCAATCGTTTCTCGCGTCGGACATTCGATCTGCCATTAATACGAATTCGGCCATGGGTTTTCCGGCATGATTGCACCTACGACGATCAGAGATTTCGAGATTTCGCCAATCATCCCTTTGGAACACTATTTATTAAATTGCATATTCGAATAACTGCCGTTTTATCGGTAAAACACTCTCGAATTTCATGTGGAAATAGGCATCTATAATTTTATGAGAAGTCAAGTCTGATCGCTGTAGCATTATTTTCTATTAAATCGATTGAGAAAGGAAATTAATTTCTAGATAGCTTCTGTGTCTGGCAATTAATGCAGACGATTTTTGTCCTGCATCAAAATCTGATGCAAATGAATCGAATAAAATCACCCTTAACCCCTTGCCCTACAATATCGAGTGAGACTCTAATGAATACGTATGTCATTAATAGACATCGGATCTTTATGCATTTATGGCTTATGGAAATGTTAAAAAAATGCTATAATATAAAATTCGAGAGAATTTAACACGATTTTTATTTGCTTTGGATCTACAAAGGCTGTCCCCATTAAAAATAAAATTTTATTTCATTCCACTTTCTTAAAATGTTTCTATAAAAATTGGAAATTGCATAAACATCCATTGTCTAGTCATTAATTTTCTTTAAACCGAATTATAATTCTATTTTGTTGTACTTGATATATATCCATTGGAGAGAACATAGGCATACAATAAATATAAACTGTCTTTCTTTTTCTATGAAATTCTGAACGATGAAGAATTTCTAGTCAGTATAATCGCAAGATAAATAGTAGTGCAAGAGGTTAACGGAGAAGATCGCATTTTATTTGCTATTGTATTTTCATCCAACGCGTGGAAAAGACAAGACATATCATGTTCAAACGGTAATGTTCCTGGGGCCGGGATCGTGTGACAATTAGCATCGCGTACCTTGTTAAGGACACAGTAATTTCTTCGTCGGAGTCATTACGCGTGCACGGAAGTATCATCAACGATCGTCTAGCCTTCGTCCCCATTGAAATCCAAGACAGCAGGGAGTCGTCCGATAGATTTGCGGTGACATTGCCTCGGCGAATTGCGAACGTAATCGCACGCGATACGCGCTCATCCGGTAAACAAGCCCGGGGTACTGATCAGAGACACATTCTAGTCCCTTTGAGGCTGCGAAGTCTATCCGGTTGCGTGTCGGCCGAGTCTTACCCTTGCGGAGGCCGTTAATTGAAAGCCCGACGGCGGTTCCGTTAATTGTGGAAAACAGGTTAATCGTCGGTCACCGAAGAAACGAAAGGGAAACGCGTCGTAATCTTGCTGGGCAATAATCGAGAGGAAAAACAAAGACGTCAAACGTCCCGGGGAATTTTTCCACTCGCCCCAGTATTTTGCAACTCTGCCGGCTGGGTTTCTTGCGCGAAGACGTCAAAGTTCTTCGAATCGCTCTAATCGAGTAAAAGGGATTCGTGGAAATTGCTCTAGCCTACCGCTTAACCGAATCGAATTCGACAATTTCCTCGGAGTGCAATTAAACATTCCTGCGCGAGAGGTAGATTGAGCGCTCGATGCGCTCTAATCATTGAAATCGTAATTCGTAATTCAATTCGATCGAATTGAGATCGTAACGCGAATGGTGCTTTTTGCTTAGGTTCGGTCGAATTTAGATTAATATTCATTAAAATAAACTATAGAAATCCGATAGCTAGCTGTTTCTGCTAAGGTGTATTTGACCTTTTCCGACTGTATGTAATTTTATACACGGTGTTTGGTAACTGGTGGTACAAGCGAAAAGGGGTTGATTCTACATGAAAGAATAAGTCGAAAATATAGAATGAAATTTTTTAAATTAAAAACCAAATAATTACCAAATTATGAACCAAATAATACTGCAACTTTAACCGCGTCGCTCCCACAAACGTGTTAGGGGCAGGTCATACTATCGAGGTCAGCCGCCAAGGGTGTATAGACACAAAAACAGGGTAATTAAATTCCGCGGGACAGAATTGGAATTGGGTACCGAGAGTTGAATTTGGGTAATTTGTTTCCCTTTTTTTTTGTATCTAGCGTTTATACTCCCTAAGCGTCTGACTTTCCTAGTGTAACCTACCCCCACCACGCCCGTGGGAGCGAGGCGATTAAAATCGCAGTATTATTTTGATCGCGGTCCGATTAACTTCGTATCGTTCGCTGTCAAAATTTAGTGAAGTGTGTTGTGCGTAGTGTGTGCTCCAAAACGCAGGCAGGATTATTCTGACGTATTCGTTTGAACTAATAATAGTGTGCTATGGATCCGACGTAGGAGCAGATGATTTTGAAAAAATTGTGAGTACACTTTACATTAGTATTTTATAATGTAGAATTGCTATTCGTACGTATAATATTCGATACAAGATTTTATTTCATATTTCGCTCTGTACCTGAAAATGATAGATATTAAACTTGCAAAATGTAATAGTACGTATTCGTCGATCAAAACGCTTTATATCATTATTATCTATGAACTGTCAGCACTCTAAAATCGGACAAATTATTAACTTAGAACTGAATTTTTCTTTCGTCTTAGAATATTTTTGTTTCTAAGAAACTGATCCGATTTCCACATACAGTATCTAAATGTTTAGTAATCTGTTAAATTTTGTATTGTGAATTATACAGGGTGTTTGGTAACTGGTGGTACAAGCGAGAACGGGGTAATTCTACATGAAAGAATAAGTCGAATATGTAGAATAAACATTTTTCGTTTGAGGCTTTGTTTTCGAGAAAATCGACTTTGAAGATCTGTCAGGTTTGTGTGCTTTAGTATATGCAGGAAGTAGATTTGGTTGGTCATGGTCAGACAGTTGCGTCAGACAATTCCTATCGAATAGCATGCTGCATTTCAAACTCGATTTTCTCGATAACGAAACTTCGGATGAAAAAATGTTTATTCTATATGTTCCAGTTTTAGTTACCAGTTACCAAACACCCTGTATATTTATCATTTTTGCTAGAATTTGCAACTGAAACACTTGGGTGCACTGGTACACTTGGTTGGGTTCAGGTTTGAATGAAATTCTTGTGATAGAAAAATTGATTACAGAATTCGCACTAAGCCTAGAAGACTGTTATTTCTTTTGAAAAGCCTGACAGTTTGCCGACTACTATGGCGGCCGTTTGCAGCTCTGGGGAGCGATCGGGTTAAATAGATTCATCATCGAACCTGTCATTCGCGAAAAACTGGCCACCCCCACTTTCGTGAAGGACGTCTGTCACAGCCAGCGAAGAACACAATATTCACAGCAGGTATAACAGAAACGCTCTGGGCAATCTAATCCAGCGCATTCCAGCTGTCGGTGCGCATGAGAGCGGCTAGCAGCCACCTAGGCACACCCCGCTCGTAATATGCAGATGAGAGTATAAATATGAAACATGAGATCACTAAGCCACCTACGGGTCCGCCGTTACACTGCCGCCGAGCGCGTTGCAGCTCCTCCGACACGCATGTATGCACCGATGCACCGCGAATATGCGCTCGGACGTGGATGCACGCGTGCACCACTGCCTCAGAACAGGCTCATCTCGCGAACCCGTAAAAAACCCCGTCGGAAAACGCACCGGGAACTGAGCACTCGTGGGAAATGATCGGAAACAATCGAACCGCTTAGGCGAACGTCTTCTTGCTCGTAGCAGTGCCTGTTGTTTATTTACTGCGCTGGTCGTCGTTATTAAAAATTTGTTTCTCCATGGAAGCATCGTCTGGTGCTAAAAAATATCACGGGGGTATTGTGTATTTTTATGCAATTGTGCAGAGCTTGGTTGCAGTATAAAAACGATCTTTTACTAGAAAAATTATTAAAGTAGAAATTCACTTGTTTAACTGCATAAAAATTAATGATTTGCTGAATTTATTCGCTGCAAAATTAGGGGTGGACTACCCTATTTAAATATTAACATTTATACCCGGATAAAGAAAGTCTGTAGCTACTATTAAATGCACTTCAGTACAATTAAAACATTCAACAGAATAATTTTGAAAAATTTCTGATACACACCCTAAGTAGAACAGGTGTGCTAGATTCTTTCATAAGATTTCATAACTGAATTATTAAATAGAAAAAGTATGGAACAAAGCCGTTCTATGTATATTCTTAACAAGAACATCATTATTTTTTCCATCATTCGTAGAACGAGGGAAAGATTGTAGACTACACGGAATAAATGACTTCTCACATGACGTTCCTAACAGCGAAACAGGTAAAAGTAGCGATACTAATAGAAGCAGAAGCAGAAGTGAGAAATGAAGAAGTTATACAATTTTCGTCTAAGCTGGTTAAACTTTCATGGATTATAAATTGTAATCCTGTAACTCGATTTACGACCCCTTGGTGCAGCTGCACAGTACGTTCTAATTGCATAATGCAGAGTTGCTTCTTCGAGTATAATCGCACAGTATCTTTTGTCGGGTAGAATAATGTATGTACTACAATTAGGACCCTCTCTGTAGATCTTTTCTCCCTATAATCCTTGTATTCAGAATTGAAATCGGCGACCGTGAAGATGACGCTAACGAAAGTACTTTCGCCCGGTGGCTTACAATTTCAGGATCATAAAGCCGGCCGCGCATTACGAGACCAGTTTCTCTTAGTTGTCCACGATAATTACACTATTATCCGGCAAGGCAACTAAGTAGAGAACGACGGTCTATCATCGGCGAAGAATAGAGAAAACCATGGTTTTCCTGTATTCAATTTTCAACAAGCTTGTTTCCGCTGCTTTCGCTAAAACCCACGACCCGCGAAGCCGTTAAGCAGTCATTAACACCGACCGAATCGATAAACAATTCCTCTCTCTTGAACTTTTACTTAAAACAGTTAATTTTTTGCGCTGCGGTTAAAAAATTCTGCGACGTTTGAATTATCTATTGTATTTCCTCCGGACTTCGATTTTTGAGAGACGATTCACGGTATTATACTTGCAGATCGTTAATTGTTACACTTCCCTGGCTCGTTGTTTGAAGGCGATGACGAATGATCGGGACACGTCAAGATGATTTGTCATCGGGCTCTTCGGCATTACCGGCCTGTAATTGTGCATTTCAGGGCTGTCATTCGATACCGATCGCAGATTCGTGCAAAGGTTTCGTTCGTGGACTATTGCAACAGTCGGAGGTGCAATCATACCGATCATATTTCAATAGGCACGTCATCGATGAATAATTCTTCGACATTATGGCGCGTGATGCGATAATAACAGAGCATGACTTACATTTCCACTTAGATCCGACGATTAAATAATTAGGTTCGTTTCCTAATCTGCTAATCAGCTGATCTTTTGTTTCTGTATTGCATGTCACGCGCGTCGAGACATTTGTTTTGCAAGATCTATGACATTTCATAAAACCGAGTTCGTTGAACTCAGGGTACCTTCATACCTTCGTGGTTCCGATACACTTACCATGAGATAAAACCTTATACTTCTTCGTTTCAACTAGCTGTTATCCTGCAGAAAATTTTGCAAAATTTATGGTCTTGGTTCCAGCAGTAATGTCTGCATTAAAATCAAGGAGAACGCTGGATTGAATTTGTTCTGACTTAACTGAATTTTATGAATATTTGGAATATTTATTTATGGCTTCGAAAGATAAACATTGTATAATTCAAGAGTTGCAAAAAACCGCCTGCTTCTTCATTTCGACTAGCTATTATCCTGCAGAAAATTTTGCAAAATTTATGATCTTGGTTGCAGCAGTAAAATCAAGGAGAACGTTAGATTGAATTTCTTCTGACTGAATTTTATGAATATTTGAAATATGTATTTATGGCTTCGAAAGATAAACATTGTGATCGATTCCACTCTGCTGTAAGAAAAAATTGCAAAAAATGCTATTACTTTTACTCACCCAAGACGATGTAGCCTCTCAAACAGACTGGAGAGTCTAGACATTTTCTAGAAAAGTCTTGGAGTAACGACTTGCTATGAATAGACACATGTTTGCCACGCTTGTCAGTCGATTGTCAGCGCAAATGGTGTCTCTAAAAGTTCAATATTGTCGTTGTAGCGGGCCGTGTGTCGTTATGGTAGTTTGCGTTAGAGAAATAGAAATAACCAAGATACGTTCAAGTGGACAGATCTCGTGTGACACGCTGTACATTTCAAAGTTTCGCTGTTATTACTCCGACGCGAGCCCGAGCAAGTAGCCTAACCGGCGCAACACGGCCACGGTTACGAAATCCTCGGGGCGTTAACACAATGAGCAGAGTTCTCGTTTGTCTGTCGGTGGTGACGCGTGCTCGCAACGAGAAATCCATCTACCTGTTCGCAGAAAACGACCAATTGACTTTGAACGGTGCCCTATTGCCATGCGACCGTGCCGTTAATACGCCCACCCGATCCCGATCGATATTTCATTGGCGGCGGGATGTTGCTAAAGCTAAGTGGCACACGCGTCGCTTTGATTGATTTAAACCCGGGCACGGTGTGCGTGGAAACGGGTGTTATGCACGCACAGTCGCCTATGCAACGCTGGCGTGAATAACAGTTGCCGGTCTACCCCCGATAATTATATCCGCCGCGTTGAATTTAAGTGTCTGTGACATCGGTAATGTTATGATCGCGACGGTAGCGCAGTACTTATCGCCGATTAGAACCGATTTGCCGGCAAACGATATCCTCGGACACGCTGGGAAAGCGAGTTTAGGATCGCATGACGGGAACGGGCATAATCTGAAACTACGTTATGTAAATTTTTAGATATCTCCGACAAGATTAGCTTCGTCCTTAAATGGTATTCTTCGGTTTTAGGTAGCCGTTTCGATTGTAACAAGGTCGCCCTGTAGCTGTTAAATTGCAGACGATTTTTTTTCTGTGGAAATCAGTTCTAATAATTTATCAGGACGGTTTTTCAGTATTTAATGCTGTCTAGAATCACGGCTGTGCGAATTTTTAACACGTTAACTTTTTACTAGGTTTAGAAATTCATTTCTATTGTGACATAACCAGATAAACTTTGTTGGGATCCTTAAAATTCAGAAGGGTTAACCCTTAGCACTCGAATGGTGATTGTAAGGCACCGCTAAACATTGCTGTATAATTATTCAAAATATTTTTTACATTATTAAATTCGTTTGCATGTAATGAATTACTAAACACTTCGGTATTGTACGAGTAAATTGCACCATTTTTGTATGTATAACATTAGAAAGAAATATATAAAAGGAAAATATTCTAGGTCGAAAGAAATGTTTCGTTTTGGAGTTTAAATAGCTTCGAGTGCAAAGGGCTAATACAGCATCCCCTCTAATATATTTTAAATTTCTAGTTTCGTTTTCAGTAATTAAATGACGCTGATTTTCTGAGAATCTCTGGAATTGATTTTTGACATTTAGCGTGTTAAACGGCTGTAGATGTGAAAGAAGTTTTGCTTCGTTCGTACGAGCATTGAGCCAACGGTTTTTCTGGACTTTGATGGCGACGTTGCCACGTCGGAGAGGTTGGGCCCTGTTATTTGTCTACAGGCAGAATCACGGACCATAAAATTATCGGCACGAAGGGCAAAGGCGTGCGTGGCGTGCAGGCACGTGATCGTGAACGTGGCCGGCTAAAAAGCAAAACAAATGCACCGCCAGACGTTCGAATGGTTCGCGTGTTAACTTCTAACGTCGGGGGCGATGGCAATTAAACCTTGATTGCGGCCTAACCTGGTTATAGATGGCGTATGCTAAGGTGTATCGTAAAATGTGTCAGAAATTGGTAATATCGCCGTATCGAGGAACCTCGGTGATTGAACTCGGGAGTTCATGGAATCCGATATTGACGGCACAAAGGGTATGTTGCGAAACGGATGAACAACTGCGATTCGATTGTAGATGATTGTACATGTGAAATTCGATACAGCTGACCCAGTACCCACAGAATCCGATACAGCCGAACTCACGCTCACAGAACCTGATACAGTTCAATCTGGACCCAGTGAACTTGACACAGTAACGACCGACCAACCTTCATCCGAGGAAACCCTTAACTGATCCTGGGTACATAAAATCCTACGCAGCTTATCTTGATGGTGTACAACTTCGCTTTGCTGGCCTGGGATTCCGGGACGCCTAATTTAGACTCGCAAAGCGTCGGTAACTTGAGATCTTTGGAGGTCTCGATCGGTTCTTCAAGGGCCTGGAGATCTTCGAACTTGGCGAGACCTTCGAGACCTTTGCGGACTTTGGGACTCTGAGAGCCGTGGAACCTTTAGGATCCTCAGAGTCTTTGAGACCTTTGGGATCTTTGCAACCTTTAGGATCTCTGAGTCTCAGAATCCTGGGATCTTCAAGGTCTTTAGGACCTCTGAGACCTTTGCAACCTTTGGAATCTTTCAGTTTCTTAAGGATTCTGGGATCTTTAGGGTCTTTGGGACCTCTGAGACCTTTTCTACCTTTAGAATTTTTGAGTCTCTTAAGGATCCTGGGATCTCTAGGGTCTTTGGAACCTCTGAGACCTTTGCTACCTTCGGGATTTTTGAGTCTCTTAAGGATCCTGGGATCTCTAGGGTCTTTGGGACCTCTGAGAGCTTTGCAACCTTTGAGATCTTTGAGTCTCTTCAGGATCCTGGGATCTTTAGGATCAGTTTCTGTAATATTTTTGAATTTATCATCTTTGGGTTCAGATCGTTGGGAGCTTTGGACTCGCTAACACTTTTAGCACCTTTGTAGCTCAATTGACTTCTGCGAGGCCTAACTTACCTCTAGACATGCTGGGACCTTCACGAAATTTGTAATTTATAAGTTTCCTCAAGGCTTTCAAGTCTACAGAGATTCTTGGGCCCTAAGCTTGGGCCCTGAGACTTCCAAAGAGGTCATGAGAACGAAAACAGTCATGATTTGAAGAATCCGAGCTTACCTGGCTCCTCTAGAAGGTCCCCAACTAGAGAAAACCCTTTCAGAACGGATTTAGAGTCCTCTACGTTGTTTGACACAGCGAACGTCATCCGCGAGTCGGCGCAATGAATCAATCTGGTATAAATTTTATTAATATGAATGTGAAATGACGCGACACGATCTGAATAAATCAATATATATGCCGACGTATCGATGCATCATCGGCCCGGCCGTGTATATTGACGTTCCGGACACGTTTCTCGCGCGTTAATGTTGCGGTTCGATTCGACAAAACTTTCACGAACGCTTTTGTACGAAGGAATGCAAGGAGGGATCACTCTCTCCGTTGTCAATCTTCTCGGCTTTGAAACTGTGCTGCGTTACCTCTAATAACGATCGCGTCCTTTTCGCAAAAGGTTAGAATCCACGTTTCCTTGATTGCATTTAGTTGTCCTCCGCGCAGAACAATAGTATAATATAATAGCACGGGACACTGTTTCCCCCGGTGGTAATTACTCAAGTAATTATTGCAGAAATTTCACTGATTACCGCAACGGCTGCATATCACGGGCCGCGAAAATATGTTTTCACTTCTGCGGATGTGGCACGAGGACGTTCTTTGTGACAGTCCGTTGTCACCGAGGTGCGCGCGCGCGCGCGCGCGATTCGCATTACGGTCAGTGCCGCGTAAACTGCTAAGTATACTAAGAGTGTGTTCCGCGGAACACGCGAATTCGCATGACACATTTCACCGAGACTGTATAGTCCGTCAAAAGATCCTCTCGGTTTCGCATGCAATTTTCCCTCTCGGACGTCGCTTCCAGTGTGATTGCGAAGGCTTTTTATGGACTCGGTGTAAAAATAAACTCTCGTCCGTGGATTTTTTCATCGGGATAATTATGCGCTGACGCAAGTCGCGGCTGCGGGGAATTTGCAACGAACAAGACTTCCGTAAGAAGCGCGCAACGAGGAAGTGGAGATTCGGTTTCTCGGATTCGACTCTGGCCGATTATCGATTGACGTTTTCACTGAGCGAATTTGCATTCGTGTGCGGGGGAGGCGCGGACAATCGAGGTAACAAAAATTGTATGACACAAGCAAGAGAAATAATTATTGCTCGAATTATGGAAAACGTGAACTCCAATTCAGTCCTCAAATTAATTCGAGTGGGTGGCATTTAAATCAGTGAAAAAACAATTATCTACATCCATTGGTATTATATCATTCTCGACTGATCAAAGAAAGTCTGCTGATTAATTTTGATGACATTCGACGCATAAAATTGCCACCTTCTTAACCATTCTTTTACGAAAGGTTTAATGCTCGTACGACCAGGAAGCATTCGCTGAAGATTGCAACAATCGCAATAATGGCTTCATTACAGAGCTAATTATTATTAATACAATCGCTAATAGAATAGCTTCTCGAACAAAGCAGAATTCTCTATATTGGTATCGCGTCTTGAGAATATCTGTTTTAGACATTCTCATGCACAATGCACTCTCGTACAATCGACCGTGTTTTAATTAACTTCTATCTTTCTTGTTGGGATTCCTTAACAAGAAAATTTACGATCTATTGTATTGATTAGTCTGTCGTACGTGCTTCATTAGAAAATAGTTTTCATTTATAATTCTGTTCTGTCGCATGGTGCTTCAATTGCAGGTGAAAACTATTTAAAATTTAAAGAGTTATCTTAATTAAAATTAATGGCTAAATTTTCTGGTCATTCGTAATTATTGCCCAATTCCTTAGGTTGTTCAGAAAACATTTCTATCCTTGATTTTCATGTTTAGGTAATTTTCCTTTCTGAAATATCCGATGCTCAGACGTGAAAAATTTTAAATTCCTATGATCACTTGCTCATTTCTGTCATAAATGCATAACGATGCATTGGTCAGTGACTACAAACGAGTCCGCTAAGAGAACGAGCGTCGTTCACCATGAACGTTAACAATTTAACGAGGCGGCAGCATCAACGATCTTCGATCGGACATCGCGAACAAAAGTGCATCAGAAAAGTTGCGTCCCGATGCATTCCGTCGAAAGCTTCGCCGCTGAGGCCGGGGGTAACGACCACGGCTGCTTTCATAAACGGAAAGTGCATCGGTACGTGGATCTTCTATTGGTCCTTTTTGCGCTTTCGGATCACGAAGTCTGTACGCTAATTGATCGAGTCCAAGCACGGTTCCACTGTTGTATACACGGATGCCCTTAGGCCCTGAACGTGGATAATGAAGATGCGCGAGCACGACGGTTCCTAGAACCTACGCCCTTCCTTCTCTCCCTTTGCCGTCTCCTTCTTCGCTTTCTCTCTTCGTTCGTTCCCCAACGTTCCTGCGCTCCCGGTATCGTGCTTTCTCCACGATACGCCGTGGCTGCGTTCCGCGCCGCGGGAGAAGCCACGAAATTGCATCTCGATTCCACGAACCCCTCGATAAATTCGGCTAATAGACTCCGAGTCATCTTCTCGCCCCCGGCCGAATTAGAATCATCGAAAATTGCTCGCTGCAACTCCGGCGCCCCGAATATCTTCTTCGATTCGAGCTCGCATCGATCTCTCCCACTGCTCCTGCATTCATTAAGAATTGATCAAGCTGTCTCCGTTTAGAACAAATTAGAGTACCTCGAGTCCCTTCGAATATAGTCGTTCTGTTAATTTACTGAAACCTGGTGACATTATTTTATTTAGTATCTAAAGTTGCAAAGGTTTCCTTGCATTTCAAAAACTTGCAAACGCCGCAGAGCATAAAAATCCACAGTCAACACATTGATTAAGCTATCTCCGTTTAGAACAAATTAGAGTACCTCGAGTCCCTTTGAGTATAGTCGTTCTGTTAATTTACTGAAACCTGGTGACATTATTTTGTTTGGTATCTAAAGCTGCAAAGGTTTCCTTGCATTTCAAAAACTTGCAAACGTCGCAGAGCATAAAAATCCACAGTCAACAAATTGATTAAGCTATCTTCGTTTAGAACAAATTAGAGTACCTCGAGTCCCTTTGAGTATAGTCGTTCTGTTAATTTACTGAAACCTGGTGACATTATTTTATTTGGTATCTAAAGCTGCAAAGGTTTCCTTGCATTTGAAAAACTTGCAAACGTCGCAGAGCATAAAAATCCACAGTCAACACATTGATTAAGCTATCTCCGTTTAGAACAAATTAGAGTACCTCGAGTCCCTTTGAGTATAGTCGTTCTGTTAATTTACTGAAACCTGGTGACATTATTTTATTTGATATCTAAAGTTGCAAAGGTTTCCTTGCATTTCAAAAACTTGCAAACGCCTCAAAGCATAAAAATCCACAGTCAACTACTAAACGTATCAATCTCAAATTTTGTAGATACATCCGTGAATCATCTGGGAATGTAAAAAAAATTTTATATGCGTAATGATCGTTCGAGAAATAATTTACAAAAAGCATATACCTTACTCTGAAACAAGTCGTTAAAGTTGTCGCACTTTGAAGTTTTGTTTTTAAAATAGAAAATCGAAACTTCATTTTCTGAAACTGTGTAGAACCAAGACTCTTTCCTGGACAACGCCAATGACGAACACGTTTGACACCTAAATTGCCTCCGAAAAAAAGGATTACCTTTGAAAAATATCGTTGCGCACAATTGCAGTATTCTATTTCGAGCCGGCCGTGGCGTATTATGAATTCGGAGACTTCAATTTCGTGCGCAATCGTCGGCGATCAGGATTTACGATCCGGATTTCAATATCGTAATGCCGTCATCAAGATTTCGCCGGGAGTGAAAAAAGAAGGTCCTGGTCGCGACGAGGGTTGAAAGGAGCAGTCGTAAAACGAATTATTAGCAGCGCGAGGAGGACGGAGCGCAGCGGAAAGAGGAACGCGGAGAAGGACTGGAAGCAGAAATTATTTGACAGCAGGGTTCCCCGCGAACTAATCTAAATAAAATAAATGGTGGCGAGAAATGCGCGCGGGAGGGTGTTCCTCTAAGCTGCTCGCCGGCATGTCTTCATCAGTTTCGAATTTTTATTCTTCTTTCGGGGCCGCACCTCTTGCCTATTAAACGCGGCATAAGCTCTCGGGCGAATCGGGCCCGAGCACTGTCGTCGATACGCGGACACGCGCGATAATAAACTTTAGCGAGACCATAAACGGCGGAGGATTCCGCCGAGGGAAATAATCGAATCACGTATCGCGATACCGCGAGAGTTAGGGGATAAAACGAGCTGCAAGTTGACGTCCATCGAAATTCAAATTGCAGTCTGAACTCTCTCCTAACTCTTGAAAAAGTCCTAATTAAAACAGGAAGCCGTGGATCAATCCCGAAACGTTATACTACTTTATCTCCATGCGTGAAATCCTAGGAAATCTCAATTCTGGCGTTACATAAAATAACAAATTATAGAAATTTAATTTTTCGTACTATTGATAAGAGATCGAAATCCGATGAGATATTACATCCGTTAAATGTTTTCCATACTATTGCTTATCAACTGACAATTTTCGATTTTCCGTTCGAGGAACGTTCTCCGATGAATATAATTTCGTTAGGCAGATAAGTCCCAGCGCGTTGACCTTCCACAACACTCCGGCTTAATTTTAAATCTCCGTTATGTGCTCGACGAACGAGCGTTATTCCTGCCGTGTGGTTACGTTTATTACGCATGAAATTTAACATCCTCGAGACCCGGTATCTCCACGATCGATCTACGGAGATACATATTCAGGCCTGGATCCTCTCGCGGACTCGCGCGGAAAACGCCGGCCAGGATCTTTTACGTAAGCGAACGACTCGTAAGCGAGCCAATAATTACAACGCGTATAAAATATTTAATAAGCAAATGTAACTTTCTCCGTGGCTAGAATTCCCGGTCGACGGCGTTACTCGCTGGATTCTTATTTGAATGCGATTCATCCGGTCGGAGAGGAACTCGTCGCTAGCGTAAAGGAAACCATGTCGACGTACCTTCTAATTGAATCATTTCGGCTTCGAACGCTTAACGACCGACATTAATCTCTCGCAGTCGGTGTCGTTGTGAAATTCATATAACTTTCTTATTAGCAATCACTGGACTGTGAATATTTATGCATTCATTACGGCCGGTGTTCCAATATACGATGATAAAAATCGGTGACAGAGTGGAACGTTGATTTAGTGCCTCAATTATGCAGACTCATTTTCTGTCAATTGAACCGCAGGTGTCCTAATTTTACGGTGTTCGATACTGATCACTTTGACGATGTAAACTCTAGTCCAACGTAAGATAGATAGATACAGTAGAAATGGTTGCTAGAAATTCTGGGGATTATGGTAGGGTGAAATACTGTGTGGACATCTGGATTTTTCCACTCATTTCCTGTTTCGTGCAACGAGCGGGGCTCTACTGTACTGTCAAAAATTCAATTCGAACTTTAATCCCTTGACCTAAGATGACTTCTGAAAAGCAAGAAAATATTAATAACAAATATTCCCATTTCAACATTTCATTTATCAGCCCAGGAATACTAAGCTTATAAGGTTGAATAATACTCGGCACCTTCGCAACCAATTTTATTTAATTCGTATGTCCAGGGGTTAACCCTTACGAATTAAATAAAATTAGTTGTGATCGAAGCTCTGCCAATTATCATTATCATCTCAAGGGGTTAAGTGACACTTTGGCCCATTTAATTCTTCTAAATTTGTTGAATATAAACCGCGCGTAATTCGAATTGAAGCGAACATTGAGAAATTGTAAAGCACAAGAAGGTGATTTTCAATTTGCCGTTGTGATCGCCAAAGGATCGTGAAGGTTCGCTCGTCGCCGAGGAAAGGAGAACACCAGGATCTCGGCGGATCTATAAGTTACGAGAAGTCAATTAAAGAGGAAACGAACAGGCTGTGCTCGGGGTATGTATATCGCGGCGCAAAGGCGAGTCGAATGCACGACATTCGAGCTAACGATCCCGAAAGGTGACGCAAAAGTAACCTACGCATTCGAAAGTTCACGTTCCCCGATCGTTGGGATCCAGACTTCTCGGTGGTTTCCAATCGAGCGGAGAAAGTCTGCTGATGGTTCACGCGACACCGCCAAAGACGATCGAAAGGTTCATCTTTATCTGTCGCCCCTTTGCGGTGAGAATTTAGACATTTTTTTTTTTAGCCCCTAAATTTTTGTTATCCCTTAGTTGCCATCGAAAACAGCCCTGGCAACACTGCTGGAGCCCTTATTTCGTCGTTCGTTTCATGTGCTCGCGTCTTGTCACGAGGATCGACGCTTGATCCTAAAAATAAAACTACTAAATAAATAATTAAAAATACACAAGTCGCAAATTTTTTCTATAATTGGTCCCACGGTGAAGATCAAATATATTTTTCAATTTTTCGGCGTATCTGTTGGTTGAATTATTGAAAAAGTTTCAGCAAATGTTTAACAAGAGACTGTTGAAAGATGTCGAAGAAACGCTTCGCGAATTTAGGACAGACACCCCGTGTAATTTTACTAAATTGTGCCAAGCGATTGGAACCCCTTGCCCGGAAGCAACGTCCAGGATTTCGTTCGATAGATCTAGATCTCGATCGGTTCTCTGTCCAATTATTTCTGCAACATCGGACACGGTTCGAAACGGTTACCGTCAAGTTTCGAGTCCAACAACTGCTAATTGAATTAGTTTCTGTGCTCGCGCGGCGCATTATTCTAGCTAGTAGGCTAGTTTTGGCTGCACGCCATAAAATCCATGGGGGTATATATATACACGTTGGTTAACGACCCCATTCAGCGACGACGCTATAGAAACGAGTTAATTAAAGGGACTATGTTTGTCTGAATATTACGATCATATTACGGTTTAACCGGTATTGACATCGGTATCTCCTGGCCAATCTAATTTAATAGGTCCGCCATTAAAGTTAACAAGTGCGTTATGTCTTTCTCTGTGTGCCAAGCAATGCTCTCTATTCGCAGAAACTTTCGAACGGTCTTAAGATCGTCTGGGAGATGCGGTGTGTCGATTGTAAAATATTTAATTAGCACCGGTACTTGCGCCGGAAAACATGTACTTTCGGCAAACTATGTTGTGGAATGGAGAGCTGTGCTATTATTGTGCAATTTCTGCTCTAAGGTGTTAAGGTTCGCTTGCGAAATCCGACCGCCTGTATTAACAAGTGAATAACAACCGTTTTGTAACAGTTGCCCCGAGATTTTCTTAATGTTAACAGGCGAAAATTGTTACTTACGGTTGCTAGGTTCTCTTGTTTCTCCGACCATTACTCGATATTACCTAGTATTCGATTCTTATTGAATAAATCGTTCTATTATTTGGCGATTCAATTCTGCCACCCAATGATTCGATCACTCTGTTACACAGTTGTTCGATCATTTAATTATTTGATCAGTCGGTCCAGCAATAATACAGTGGTCTCAGGAATAACTGATTCAATCATTCGTTTAGTAAATCTTGTAGTTTCGATACTTAAATTTATGTTGGTTATAGGTGTATATGCCAGCTTCAGACATATTTCATCTCTAATTTGCTGTATTATGTACGTTTAAATGGCACTAATTCGCGTCCAGGTGTTCCCCGTAGCACGATTCACACCTCGGCCCATAAAACGCGGTTTTATTATCAACGGTGAATGAATCTGCTTCGCGAAAAAATGCCGTCGCGCGACATTATCCTGCTACTTCCTGGAGGTTTCGGCGAAACCCGGCTTCGAGGATCCTTGAAAGGGCGAAACGAGTTTCGGAACCGGGTTACCCACATAACACACGATATACATTACTTTTTGCTCGGCCGATCCTCCGCCGAATTTCTCGCATCGTTCTGCCCCGCCATCCGCAAATTTAACCTCGTGCAACGAATTCCTCGGCGATTTCGTCTGATCGTTTCATCCGAAAGAACTAGCCTATCCGATCTATCTGCTATTCCTCATATCTGGAAATTCAAAGTGCCTACAAATTGTACTATGATTTTTCTTATTGGTTGGTTGATTTTTCGTGGCCATAAATTAAAAAATGTTTTGAACCGTACTTTAGCGGTATCGAGTGCTCTACAAATAACGATAAAAACAATTCCGGAAATATCTTCACTACTATTTACATAGCGACACCAAGGTTGTCTTAAACTACTGTTTACATAGTGACACCAAGGTCGCTTGAAACTACTGTTTACATACCGACACCGAGGTCACCTTGGAACACGTAAATAACAGAACCGTATGTTCTTTTCACGACAAATTCAAAAAGCACTTTTACATTTTTATTGACCCTTTGCACTCGAAAGTATTTTAACTCCAAAACGAAAATAGAAAATAGAATATTTCCCTTCTATATATATATTATTTTTTTCATGTTATACATACGAAAATTGCGCAATTTACTCGTGCAATACTGAAATGTTTAGTAATTTATTGATTGCAAACACACTTAATAATGTGAAAAATATTTTGAATAATGATACAGCAATTTTTAGTGGTGCCTTACGCGCTCACCATTCGAGTCCAACAGATACCATTGAATGTTATTAATTTCCTTCAGACTGCAATAAAATTGTATTTTTTGTTGTTGTCGATAAATAGCCATTGGAGAATACAAAGATACGAACTTTATTCCTATAAATAGATTCCTGATCTCTTAAGAAATTCCTGTACAAATAAATTCCTCTATAAATCCCTGTTCTTTCAAGAAATTGTGAACGTGAAAGAAGTTCTGATCACCGTAACGGTAAAATAATAAATTGTAGCGCATGGTGCTAACTCTGTACCAGGTTTGCGGAGCAGAAAATTTGTAAAAATCGAGTCAGACGTGTAAATCCTGGAATTGTCCTGCGCACAGAGCTTGGTTGAAGTTGTCGGGATAGCGGAGTTCCGTGCGAGCGTATCGATTACAATTCCTGTTCACCCACAAGGAAGAGGCGGCCGAAAGAATTTCGACGTCCGCTTCCTGGCCGGTTCGAAGGCGACCGTGGCGTGGTACGGTTCAGCAGGATCCGCGGAAGGGCGGAACGAGTTTCTGGGACCGGGTTACCCAGATAGGATTCGAGTCTGCGAGAGAGCCGTTGCAGCAGCAGCAGCAGCTGCCCACTTATTCCGCGTGCATACGGGCTCTCTCGGCACCAGGGCCGCCTACAAACACGCAAATGAAGATATTCACCGTGTTTACAGAGCCGGTCGCCGAGGTCAACGTCTCGTAAGTGTGTCGCCGGGCTGTAGTACTGTTCGTGCCGCGTCAGCCGGCTGAAAAACGGACAGCGTTATCCTATCCCGACCTTGGCTCCTCCAACGCCGAAGGTTCGTCAACCGTGTCCGAGCCTAGGCTATCGGTGACTCTCGCTGTTACGTCTTATCGCGAAAGCCATTTCTTCCTGCCCGTTCTCGCTCATCTTTCATGCCGCGTTCCCGTAAAACCGAAAGTAACCCGAGAAACCGCCATTCGCTGAAACTGTGACACTTATACCGGACATGCCGGTGACACTAGCTTTTGCATAGATTCAGCTCGTCTTCGCGTCCACTGGATTCGATTTTATTATATAAAATAACGTCTATATTTTTATAGAATTTTATTTCTATCTTTTTATATAACGGTGTAATTGGCCACATTTATTTCCTTTTCGAGTTTATTCAATTTCGTCGTGTCTATCTTTTTATATAATTTTACACACTTTCTATAGAAATGTGTCCATCTTTTTATATAAGGGTATGATTGGCAACGTTTATTTCCTTTTTGGAATTTATTCAATTTCGCTAAACATCACTTGCAATATCAATCGAAATGGCGAGCTTTTGCAAAAGTGAGCCTCCATCGTTTTTGTGAACGCAAGATTGAAATATTTTACGGACCCATTTTGTGCTTGCCCGTTTCAGTCCCCTCGTCCCCCCCCCCCCCATTCTTGAAGTATCACATTTTTCGTTATAGATCGCCGATATTCCCGTTCCCTGGATAAGATCGCACGGAAATTTATTCCCCTTTGTATCGGAGGCGTGGTTAGAACAATGAACAAAGAGTACGGGGATGTTGCGGAGATCGTCATAAAAGTCGCAGCCTCCTGACAAGCTAACTCGCTCGTAAAACACTTGCCTTCTTGTGCTCGTTTATGGTCGTAGGAAATACTCTATTGAATCGTTCGCAATCCACGGTTTACGCACCGTTTCTATGCAGATACGGTCGCTTCGCTGGTCTCTGCTCTTATTTCGAATGCTCCTTCCCCTACGAGCACGCGTGTTTCTCCTTTCGGCTCGGTTGCGCAAGCTGAATTGCTAAAACAAACCGGCTCAACGTGGAATCCTTTTCAATTAATTGCCCTATTCTTTTCATATTTTTACGTTTCAAGTTACGAAGACTTGCCTGCCATCGCCGCGGAAGTAAAATAACAATTTTAGTGTACCATCTCGTTCTTGAGAAAGGTATACAAACGAAAATAAATCAGCTTGCGTAAGACGAACGCAACATCTCTCGATATTATTGTGTGTTAGTGTAATTTGGGTAGGTCTAATTTAAGGCAGTAAAAACATTTGAAGTATTTATTCATTTTCAACCTGTTAAACAGATTCAACATGAATTTAAATATTTATTTCAGCCAAGCTCGTTGCAATTTGATAGTTTTTATTTTGTTTAGGGATCCGCAGTCTACTTATTCTAATTTCTTCTGGCAGTAGATACAGACCGCCATATACAGACAGCCTGAAGACGTTTCTTAGTATTCCCAATAAAAATTCAAATTCAGCTGTCTCGTTTAGATTTCCGAGGTTGTATAACCGCTTAAAAAATTGCTAACATAGTTTAGCATATTCTAAAATTGTTAACAGTTCTCGATTTGATATTTTCACGATATCAAACAGGAATTTAAATATTTATTTCAGCCAAGCTCGTTGCAATTTGATAGTTTCTATTTTGTACAGAGATCCGCAGTCTACTTATTCTAATTTCTTCTGGCAGTAGATACAGACCGCCATATACAGACAGCCTGAAGACGTTTCTTAGCATCCCCAATAAATATTCAAATTCAGCTGTCTCGTTTAGATTTCCGAGGTTTTATAACCGCTTAAAAAATTGCTAACAAATTCTAGCATATTCTAAAATTGTTAACAGTTCTCGATTTGATATTTTCACGATATTAAACCGGAATTTAAATATTTATTTCAGCCAAGCTCGTTGCAATTTGAAAGTTTTTATTTCGCAGAGAGATCCGCAGTCTACTTATTCTAATTTCTTCTGGCAGTAGATACAGACCGCCATATACAGACAGCCTGAAGACGTTTGTTAGCATCCCCAATAAAAATTCAAATTCAGCTGTTTCGTTTAGATTTCCGAGGTTGTATAACCGCTTAAAAAATTGCTAACAAATTCTAGCATATTCTAGAATTGTTAACAGTACTGGATTTGATATTTTCATGATTTATGGAGGCTGCCTCGACGAGCCATTGTCCGCGTCTCAGAATGTGTTGTCATTGCGAAGTAACGGCCGTCGCAGCATCAGTGGTCGAAAGAAAGTTTCACGCTGGGTTCGATCGGGCGATTCCAGGATAGTTTTTTCCCAGGGCTGGGGCCCGAAAGAGTCTGAGCAGTGAGTTGGTAGCAGTTTGTTTCACAAATCACCCGGGCAGCGAGGGTCACCGTTGCACGCGTGAGCCTGCGTCCACGTTCCACCTTCCATCTACGACGTTTTATCTCTCCTAGGCGATTTATGCTCGCGAGGGCCTCTCTAACATCGTCTCCTAGACGGGTTGCATAGTCGCTACGCCTCTCAGCGGCTCCTCAAAGGCCACCGAATCGCGCCGCGCTGTTTACTTTACGAGTTAGAACGCGGGAGGACGATATTTTCGAGAGGTGTGCCCGATTCACACTGTCTCGGGCCCCAGGTGTCCACGAGGATCGATGTTCCCACCGCTTTTCGACCTTTTGCCCTGCCATGCTGCGCTCATTAGTCACGGCGATTAATAGATCCGGAGTTTGTAATATTAACACCTCGAACTGTCGCCCTGGCCATTAGGCTCGGACACTTTTCCCCGGTCATGTATCAGTTCACTCTTTGGATCTTTATACTAATTTCGAGAAACAGGTATCATAATTTTTGTCTCTGTTCAATAATTTGAGTAGATCAAAAATATCGCAGCGATAGGCTTCGAATTACAGCCACTCATTTTTGTCCTAAATTCATAAAATCTATTCTTATTATTCATGGAGATAATTACCATATTTAGATGGAATTTTACTGATTTAGATTTACGAAACAAGAAGAGTAGATCTTGTAGATAATAGCCAGCATTATTTTTAAATATTCTCGGAAGGGACATGTAAATTGCTGATTAAATTTACGGTGTCCTCTCGGAGGGGACGGTCGAGTGCAAAGGGTGTGGATTTTTATGCAAATTTCCGTTGGTGTAATGTCATAAAGATCAGAATTTCCTTCATCGACCGAAGGATTCAGTTTCGTTGTAAAAATAAAATACAAGTGAACTCTCGCCCGGTTCGAATCTAATTTATCACACAATAGAATCCCGAATAAATTATTCCAGAAACAGTTCGATTTGCATAATTGCCAACGGACTATAAATTACGCTAATTGACCATTAAGAGAATAGATGATTGTACGCTGAATAGTATGTAGAATCCTTGTTGCATCGAACAGAATTTTTCCCACGGTTCGACACGCATTTCTTCCGCAACGTGAACCTTGAATTTCTAGATCGCGAACGACTTTCTTTCTTGGTTTAGCATATTGCGCCGGCCTTCGTTTTTTTACGGACGACTGCACAGATGCAGGACTGCAGGATGCTTCGTTGCACGTCGGCGCAACGGGCGACGGAAAGCCCCTGATTCTGATTGGAGCACGCGTAAGGTCGATAATTATCATGATTTAATATTCCGTCCCACGAGACGCTCGGCGTCGCGCAGTTATCCTTGCTGTAGATTGTCGCCGCTCGGGAATATGTGTCACGTGTAATTTGCTTAATCGCGAGCGAACCTCACTCTGTTCGGTTTGTGTAATGAAAATTATCCGTATCGATTACATTGTCGCTTATGCGCAAGGTATTAATTAAGTTAAATATATTCCGCGCAGGCTGGTATTAAGAGTATTCGGGACTGTTATTTAGTCTACGTTATTATACCTGGCTTGATTGACAATCGTCCTATCCCGACGCCCTCTCGCTTTTGACAAATCGATTTCGATTAATTACTGTACGAAACAACCGTGCGACTGTTCTAACATTACGCGTTACTTTTCTTCCAAGATGAGGTTAATGCAAGCGACGACACGTTTTATAGAAACGACGATATCTCTTAGGAACTGTCAGATTGAACAGAGCTTATGTTTAATGTATACTTGCTATGAATTCAGATTCATTCTCTCCAGATTTTTAAAAAGTCAATCGAAAGCGTCGTTATGTTTGCTTACACCTCGATGCTTGAAACAAATATTGCTGTTTAATGGATGAATTATTTTGGAAAATTTTTTCGCAGTCTCGATGCGTGACATATGTAGACAGAATTAGAGAGAAGTGGAATAAAGTGTTAATTCACAGCATAGTTAATTACTTTTTTCGTCCGAAATGTGACTGACCAGTGAGGGGCCAATAAAAAGCAAGAGTACTCGTCATTCCGTCGCAATGATTCCGCGAACGATTTCATTTCCAGCGCAGAAAATCGAACCGCAAACCACCGACGCATCTTGCACAACCGTCGAGTGCGTTATGGCGTCGGATTATGCACATTCTTCTTTTTTTTTTACGAGGTATTAAGCGCACTTTCGACTCGGCCACGTCGTCGATAATTCTTTTACCGTGGAAAGCCGTCGTTAGGCGTAAGTAGCGAAACCTGTAGCTGCCATTCATGTTGTCCGGCGAACGAGCGTGCCCGATGGAGCACTCAATCGTGAGAAAGAAATAATCAGATCTATCCATAAGGTCGGGCCGTGTACGCGACCGCAACCGCGCATGATTGAATTGTTTCGGAATAATGAACGCGCTCGAACAGGATGCGAGAAATTAACGCGGAAGTCTTCTTTAATTACCCGTCGCAATTAACACGAAATATGGATCGTTATCGGTGGAACAAGACGATTCTTAAGTCTCGTTTCTCGTTTCCTTTCGTAAACAACCTGGAATTCATTAGTTTAAGTCGCTGCTTAGGGTTTGCTCCATTGTTCGAGCGAGGTAGGTTCGACGATTGCTATGTTTATTATACTCCATTCGGACGAGCAGCGGATATTTTATTTTATGCACGTTTGAGCTTCGGGAACACTTGAGAAATTATTAAATTGATTCTTTCGCTTCTATTTTCTGACAGAATTCTTGCTTAGGGTTTGCTCGTTATTCAAGTGAGGAAGGCTCGACGATTGCTATGTTTATTATATCCAATTTGGATCAGCAGCGAACATTTTACTACGTATCTCTTGTGCAGGTTCATGGTTCGGGAACACTTGAGAAATTATTAAATTGATTCTTTCGCTTGAATTTTCTGGAAGAATTTTTGCATAGGGTTTGCTCCATTGTTCGAGCGAGAAAGGTTCGACGATTGCTATGCTTATTATATTCCATTCGAACGAATAGCGGGTATTTTACTACTCATCTCTTGTGCACGGAAACACACGAGAAATTATTAAATTGATTTTTCCGCTTTAACTTTCTGGAAGCTGTCATTTTAATTTTTTTTGTATTTTAATAAATTGATTTTTAAGTATCGAACAGATCTAAATTGCGTCTCGATGAAATCCAAGTAATATGTCAACGTTAGGTCCCCGGGATCCCAGCCGCCCACACAAGAGTGAGAATTATGATGCTCGCAGCGTTTCCAATAAACGTAATGCCGATTTCCAAAAATATTGGACAGTGTTATATCCTGTGGAATAACTCGGGGCAGATTGTCGGCTCGCGACGTTGGATTATGATAATGGGACAGTTACTCAGGCGGGGATGCTGTTTGAAAGCGCGGCATTCAAATTATATTTACGGGCCGCCATGTTCTCGTCTCCCCGGCGCGTTTAAATATGATTTTTGCGGGCGGCCTCCCCTTCTGGGATGATGTAAAGTTCTTTGTTCCACGTCTCAATGGTACATAAATACATTATTCGAGCGCGTAAGCGTGCTCTTGAATGCCCCATCAACAACACCTCGGCGCTAGCGCGTCGAGACGCGTTCGTCAATAATAAGTATAAATACTTTTATAACTGCAATAATTCAAGGGCGTACATGGGATTTCGTGGCCGGTAACATATTGCAATTGCACGGCAGCGAGCCCTGCTGCTGTTGCTGCGCTCGTGCTGCGAGCGGAGAGTTGCAAACTGCGAGTTTGCGAACCACAGAAACCGCGGGGGCGTTTTACGAGACACACCCCGAGGGGCAGGTTTGACGTCCCGACGAAATATACACCCGGATGACCGGCGAGTGTCGTTATCAAATTAACATACGAAGTCCCGAGTGTTCGGAGAGTACCGTAAACGCGGACTGTCCACGCTTTAGATACCGTCTGCTTTTCAAATCGTCGTTTCGCATAACACCAATTATACTGTTCGTCCTCCAGCTTGCTACTTAACCTCCTGAACTACGATTCAATTTATGAGCGCAGCGATTAGAACTTCCTTCAGAATTTCTTAGAAGAAGAAGGAAGGATTTATTGGATTCCTGTATATTCTCCGATGGCTATACAGGGTGTCCCGTGTGCAATTATTTCCCAAAAGGAGACATCTTATGGTCACAAATCTTTCCTAGGCGAACGCGTCTCCGAGATTTCAAAGTGACCTCTGTATTTTTTGTTTTACACGGAACTGTATGCTTTTCCGCGTTGCGGGACATTTATAGTCGAGCACGTTTATCTAGAAACCACTTTTTTCGAAACGATTACCACGACATCTCAAGTTCCCCTTGATCGATTGACATTTTCAGAGAATATTTTAACATACACACACTCTCTGTTGTCGCACGTACTGAATTTGTTTTAATCCATCCATTTTCCTCGTATTTTTTTTTTATCTTGCCGTGAAGGCCAAAATATTAAAAACTATCCGTAAGATCGAAAGATTCTGTAAATACCTACGATTTTTAACTGATTAACAAACAACTTTACTGTTTCCGATCAGTGAACAGACTGGAATCTTGGCGACCGTCGATCCCTGTTTTTCCGAAACATGCTCTATAGAAAAATATGTAACTCGTGTAATTTTTATTATTTTTACTTGACAAAAATCGCAGGCGTACTTTAAATACCGGCAAATATGTACGCGAAATAGCAAAGCGAAAGGTTCGGTAGTTTTCTGTAAAAAAATTCCTAAACTCAGAATACCCCGTTAACCATCTAGGGCAGGGAAGCAGGAAGCGACCGTGGATCCCAGTTTTTCCGAAACATGCTCTATAGAAAAATATGTAACTCGTGTAATTTTTATTATTTTTACTTGACAAAAATCACAGGCGTACTTTAAATACCGGCAAATATGTACGCGAAATAGCAAAGCGAAAGGTTCGGTAGTTTTCTGTAAAAAAATTCCTAAAATCAGAATGCCCCGTTAACCATCTAGGGCAGAGAAGCAGGAAGCGACCGTGGATCCCAGTTTTTCCGAAACATGCTCTATAGAAAAATATGTAACTCGTGTAATTTTTATTATTTTTACTTGACAAAAATCACAGGCGTACTTTAAATACCAGCAAATATGTACGCGAAATAGCAAAGCGAAAGGTTCGGTAGTTTTCTTTAAAAAAATTCCAAAACTCAGAATACTCCGTTAACCATCTAGGGCAGGGAAGCAGGAAGTGACCGTGGATCCCAGTTTTTCCGAAACATGCTCTATAGAAAAATATGTAACTCGTGTAATTTTTATTATTTTTACGTGACAAAAATCACAGGCGTACTTTAAATACCGGCAAATATGTACGCGAAATAGCAAAGCGAAAGGTTCGGTAGTTTTCTGTAAAAAAATTCCTAAAATCAGAATACCCCGTTAATCGTCCAGAGCAGGGAAGCAGGATCGTTCGGAAAGGAAAAAAAGAAAACTGAACGTATAATTTTCCGCCGTCGCGCTTCCCAAGATCGGATCTCCGTTTTCATCGTCTCACGCGTTTTCCAGTTACCTAATCGCGAAACGGCCGATCGCCGTGAGACTCGCGAGACAAGACGCGGTCTCGTACACCTTTTCTCAGGGGTTTGTTTTCTCGATATACTCGGCGGCGCGCAATGTTCGGGATTGTTAATCCCCCGTTCGTGTATCTTTTTTTTTTGTCCAGGTCCCGTCTCTCGCTCTCCTCCGCCATCCCCGGTTCCGTATTCGATCGATCGGCACACGGTGTCGAACCGTGTCGAGTATCGAGTTTCGAGGTGCGCAAACAACGGCACAGAGCCGAGACAACTGGGCGTGTGATGTACCGGGGCCGTTTCTGCTCGCGAGTAATACGACTGCCGGCCATTAAACGAGATATACGCGGCTACGGCCGACTGGATTTCGTATGTTAATTTGATGGCGACGACACTTTGAGCAACGACGATCGGCCCTCGCGACCGAGCCGCGCGCGTATTTCCCCGATGCGTCGAAAGATGGCCCGAGGAAACCGTCCTCGTGAATTATTGGTATTCGGCGATCGCATGGAAATTATTTCTGGAAGCGCGCGTGTATCCGATCTCCTCGTGCAACCGCGCCGTGCAGTATCATTGTTCGAGGATACCGATCTGGGTTAGGTACTGCGCTTCGGCCGATGTTAACGATCTCTGCCTCCAGGCTGCAAACCGGGCTTGATCCTCGTAGTTACTAAATCACGCTGCCAGAAAAATTAGCTCCGCGGATGCCCGAGGTTTCCTATTCAATTTACAGTGAGTGTGAAAAGTATTCGTACGCCTCTTGTAGGCTTAAAAAACCTTGTACTTCTCTATGTAATTGCACACACGTTTATAAAACGAAACATAATTGTAATTGTTATATATTTTAACTACATACTGTCGTATAAACGTACTTGAAAAAGTTTAACGTCAACCAGAAAAATTAGAAAGTAGGAAAAGTGTTTCTAAATTGACGCGCAAAAAGTATTCTTACGTGAGTACGAAACGTGAGTCAACTAAAATGATCTCACACAGCGAACGAATATATCTATGCAAAATTTTGGTTAAATAGAAAGTCAAGTTTTGACCGAAGTTTTCCTCGTTGGTTTCATCGAAACCGCAAAACAACGTGAGACCTTCTATCGTGACACGTGCTTCTATGGTTCCACGTGTCGAAATCGCAATCGAACGGGTAGTTCGTGGAGTGTGTACAGTATAACCTCGTTTATCCGAACACATCGGGGTACAAGGTCGTTCGGGCAATAAAGGTTGACCAACTTCTCCCATCTTCCGGCTCTTAATTGTTCTGATACGTTCTTAATAGTCCGAGTTTCCTTCACCATTATTAAAATCGGTACTATGATGCTTCCAACTCCGCTAATTGCGAAAAACAGGTGTCGAATAAAAATATCATTCTTTCAATAATAATTTGAGCGAGTTGAAAATAACGCAATGCATATTCTGAAGTGCTCTCGATCTTTATGAAAAATAAAAACTCTGTACCTGAATTGCAACACTCTGGGGTGAACTAAATATTTAAATTCCTGTTTAATATCGTGAAAACATCAAATCGAGAACTATTAACAATTTTAGAATATGCTAGAATATGTTAGCAATTTTTTAAGCGGTTATACAACCTCGGAAATCTAAACGAGACAGCTGTGAATTTGAATTTTTATTGGGAATACTAAGAAAGAGTCTTCAGGCTGTCTGTATATGGCGGTCTGTATCTACTGCCAGAAGAAATTACAATAAGTAGACTGCGGATCTCTATGCGAAATAAAAACTTTCAATTTGCAACGAGCTTGGCTGAAATAAATTTTTAAATTCCTGTTTAATATCGTGAAAATATCAAATCGAGAACTGTTAACAATATTAGAATATGGCAGAATATGTTAGCAATTTTTTAAGCGGTTATACATCCTCGGAAATCTAAACGAGACAGCTGAATTTAAATTTTTATTGGGAATACTAAGAAAGAGTCTTCAGGCTGTCTGTATATGGCGGTCTGTATCTACTGCCAGAAGAAATTACAATAAGTAGACTGCGGATCTCCATGCAAAATAAAAACTTTCAATTTGCAACGAGCTTGGCTGAAATAAATTTTTAAATTGCTGTTTAATATCGTGAAAATATCAAATCGAGAACTGTTAACAATATTAGAATATGGTAGAATATGTTAGCAATTTTTTAAGCGGTTATACAACCTCGGAAATCTAAACGAGACAGCTGAATTTGAATTTTTATTGGGAATGCTAACAAACGTCTTCAGGCTGTCTGTATACGGCGGTCTGAATCTACTGCCAGAAGAAAGTGGAATAAGTAGACTGCGGATCCCTATGCAAAATAAAAACTATCAAATTGCAACGAGCTTGGCTGAAATAAATATTTAAATTCCTTTTTAATATGTGTAAAATGTCGAAAATAATATAATAGTATTTTTAAATTCTTCAAATGCATTTACTGTCTTAAATTAGGCCCACCTATTCTTATCGTAAATGCATAAAATCCGCAGTCTACTTATCGAACTTCGGAATAAACGTTCGTGTAACCATACGTTGGGCTATAGTTTGGTCAATTAATAATAGAGGCCCGGTGAATAGTGCATATAACGCGAGGTTTAGTATTAATTGGTCCGTACAAGCGAGGTTCTGCTGGAACAATTTGAGCAAGGTCGCACACGACCGTGTCGCAACCCGGCCGAACTGCATTCTTGCACCCGCGAGCGGGTCGTCGAGGCACGCGCGGGCTAACGTAATTAACTGTAAAGGCAATTACGAACGATCGGCGTCCACCTTCGGAGTTATCGAAACTGGAGCGTGACGAAAGAACCGAGACGATGGGCCGCCGGAGAGATCACGTGAACCGACCGTCTTCGAACCGTTGAACGTTGCGTGTGCCGTTAATGCGTTTACGGATGAGCGCAATTAACGTCTGTGGTGAATAACTTACGCCCACGCGCGCCATCTTGAAAATAAACTGCTCCGGCACGCTGGACTCGAGGATGGTCGGAACTTGTGAAGGTCTCCCGTACGATCGGTTGTAAACATTCGTGTTTTCATTAGCGTTGGAGATATGGTTCCATTGGTCCGTGTGATTTTACCAGAAAATACAAGAAAATCACAAAAAAAACTCATATACCAGTGGTATATACACTGATTATTTGCACATCATTTGAAAAACCAATTCGTCCAACTCCTCAAAAAAGTCAGGTCGTTTGATCCAATTTAAAAAAAAAAAAGTTATACTGATTTAAAGAGCCTGCGTACTAGTGTTTTATTTGTATTAACACTAGAACTACCGAACCAGTCAAAATGATTGGTTCCTAATATCTTCTCTCGCAATCACCGAAATTATAAAAATGTTTATCAGAATTTTTTGAATGAACTTTTTCATTGAAGCACGTGTTAGAATAAAAATGGTATTAGGTTTGAATGGATGTAGTCTTGCCATCATTACAAAGCAATATTCATCAGTTGTATTTATTACTCGGTAGTGCTAGGGTTAATTCTCGCTTCCTGTGATCGAGGCGAACAATTTTTATTTCACAGGAAAATCCGCAGTATATTTAAATTTTTAAGATTAAAACATATTTATAGGTACGACAAAAGGGGGGACTAAAAGTTGCTCGATGTTGCTTCAGGGTTTTGGGGAGCCCTGGGGACATAGCTTTAGGGTTTTCTGATGCTTCTACCTTTCTACGTTTCATTTACTCATTTTTCTCGTGAAAATTATAGACCAATAATTAGTAACAAAAGGTATGATTTCTTATTTATGATTACTTAGAATATCGAGATAAAATCTGAAACAGAGAAATCTTATTAGGTTTGAATCGATGTGGTCTTGTCTCATCAGTTGTATTTATTACTCGGTAGTTCTGGTGTTAATATACGATAAACAAGCGTTGCGCAATTTTCGGAAGAATTTCCTGTTGCAAAATGGTTGCGTGCCAAAGTTAAGAGTGTCCAAAGGACGACGGGATATCTGGAGCACAACGTAACAGTCGAGAACAATGGAAAGTAATGGCGATATCGGGCGCGCTGATTGAATCAGGAAAAGATGGGATCGTTGTGTTACGGTTAGCAGCCACCGTTCGAGTCTCTTCGGAAATAACGTAATCTCGGGCCTCTGCCGGCGATAATTGTGCCGTTTCCAAACTCGTCGCGTGCCTACGCGTTTCGAATACGCCGCGGCGAACGAGGCCATGATTTACTCTCGATCGCCGCGGAGAGCTCTCTTTTCTCTCTATCGCGGACCGTATAAAGTCGCCGGCGAGGCCGCGGGGTGGCAACCAGTGACGACACTGATCGTCATTTTTGTTCTCGCCGCATCTCCGAAAATGGTTTTTACGCACACCTAATCGCCGCTTCGATGCGATCGGTGTCGTTGCGATTCACCGCGGCGACGAGGGAACGGCTTGATCTACGATATGCCGCTTGGAGAATCATCCTTGGCCGTTCGAACCGCTTTCGTGACTGTTCTACTCGCTGCAACACGTTGTCTCTTGCCTCCATTTTTCCAGCACCTGTGCTTAGAACTGTACAGTTTGTGGGAAAAGCTGGAGGAACATTTTAGTGCAACATTTATGGTAATTGACGGCTGAGTTTTATTTCTGTTGACTAATGCAGTACAGTAGAATCGAACTGATAGGAAAATGTTCCTTTTAATTTGTACAATAACCCTGCACCACTCTATATTATATTGTTTAACCCCTTGCCCTACAATATCGAGTCTGATTCGTGATGCAGATTTTGAACAGAGTCTAATAAATATATATATATATGTTATTAATTCCCTTTAAAGCGAAATAAAATTCTATTTCGTTGTAGTTGACATATATCCTTTGGAGAAAACATGGGCATGCAATAAATATAAACTATCTTTTCTTTTCTATGAAAGCCTGAACGATGAAGAATTTCTAATCGTTATAATCACACAATAAATTAACACGTTGACTGCCATGTCACCCATATGTGGCTGACGGAATTATTTGTCCAAGTTTTAAAATGAATTTTTACGCTAATATATTAATCGTAGCAAATTCAATCTAATTTCATTAAATAACTTACATTGATTTGATGGAATTTTTGAGGTTTCTAGTTTGGCAGTGAAAGTGTTAAATGTGAAATACCTTCGGGTAGTAAAGAATTCAGTGGACTGTAGATTTAAAAAGATTTGAAAAATTGTAGTCTGTCAGAGTATAACAGTTTCAAGCTTCTAAGATTACTAAAGGAAGAGGGACATTCCTAATAAATGGCTTCTGTTCTTTGCAATTGATGCTGATCATTTTTATTTCACATAAAAATCCAGTCTATGTGTAAACCGGACGTGGAATCTAGGTTCTCTGTTCGAAAAAGTATCGAACGGATCGAGAGTTTATTGAACCAGTGGGCGAGAAACAGATTGCGTATCGATGGTTCGCATTGTTCGGCTAGAACACGCACCTGTAATCCAGAATGGTTATATTCGTGCCAAGGTGTTCGGCCCGGCCGTTTGTGTGCGCGCACCCGATACTCTTCCAGGGAATACGAATGCGGCTATTGTCGCGAATAGTTCCTTTCGCAGCTCGCGTGTCGTAGAAAGGCGGAGCGCTTGACCATTTTTCAAAAGACACCAGCGATACGGAACGGGGAAACAATATACCGCGGACAGGTCAAAGTTACATGCCATGCGTTATGCATTAGCCAAGTGTAGACAGAGATTAATGTATTAAAACATTTTACTCGGATCTACCGCGGCTCGGTTATTAACGGTCGGCTCGCTAAATATTTAGCCATTTCTCAATTCTTGAAGAATTCTAATCACTATCCCGCCGTCCGAGGTTGAAACTGTAGAACCATGATACTTTTCGCGACAGTAATAAATTACCTTATCGTACACTCGGCAATATCATTTTAATCAATGCCCTGTTGGACTCGTAATGAGTTTCAAGTTCAGATTCGGCACGCTGCGTCGATTTATAATTTGTCTGTAAAGTGAAACTGTTAAAATTGTTTTAATAATGATAAGTTTGTGATAATTACGTGGTAAATTATGTATTGGATCGATGCAAAACTAAATTGCAGTCACTGACGGAATTATTTGTCCAGTTTTTAACATGAACTTTTACGCTAATATATTCATTGTACCAAATTTAATTAGGATCTATAAATGCAAGAAAGTTGGAGGACTACTCGATGTCGTACACTTAATTTCTTTAAATTTTTATTTCATTAAATAACTTACTTTGATTTTATGGTATTTTTGAGGTCTCTAGTTTGGCAAAGTGTTAATTCGTAGAAGTGATTTTTGGTTTCATTTTTTCCAGCATCGTTGAGGATGTAATTAGATAAAGGATAATCGTCTGAATAGCATTTAAATTGAATTTTCTTGACGCAGGTTCGCATAAGCAAATTTGCGCGGGCGTACGCGATTGAAATTAGCATTGCGATACAATAATGGCATCCAAGGACGTCCGTGGCATCCCCCGTAATGTTATCGGCATTGTTTTCGCGGCGGGATCGTCCGTGTCGCGTCGCGACGCGTCAATAGCAAGTTATTCACGCGCTAATACGTTCTGCAACCCTGTACGGGCATCAATGACGAACAAAGAAAGCCTCGTCGACCTTGCAGATGGCTCTATAAGGTTCGAAAAAAGCGGGCTCCGAAGCTAACAATTTATGACCTGCTCATTAAAATGTATAAAGGTTCCCTGCTTATCACATACTGCCTCGTAACGCGGCGTATTACAGCTTCACGGATAATTTTTCGCGCGACAAGAAACACGATCTTTTGTTCTTTCCTCCGCATGCGAATCAATTACAAGCATCAGCTATGTATTTGAAAAAGTATTCAATGTGTCCGGCCTCCTGCAACGCCACGCCATTTTTGCTAACCATTCCTGGCGGAATAAACGGACAGTTAATGAAACCTGAGATTTACATTGCGATGCGTGAACGTGCATCGTTGATGCAACGCATTCTGGCATCTCATTATCGAACAATCCTATCAAGGCCGTCTATACTCAATTGGAGCTTTTTTGACAAACACAACGACCTATTTCTATTCCATTTTTATGTTCGTTTGACGGTGAGCAACGAAAAGTCCATGGTTTGAAAAGAATGTCCTCTAAATTACCATAAATAGCTCCATATAATTTTAAAAATTGTGTTCCGTCGTAAACCCTTTGCGAGGGGACCAGCGCGTGACCGTGAAGGCACTGTATACAGCACAACGACCCTAACACAATAAAAAAACGAAAGGCACGGCCCAAAAAAAAATATCAATCCGTTAGCGTACCGAGGTTTATAGTTTTACAACCGTAACCGCCTGTAAACAAATGTACCTCCACTCTTCCTAATTTTCCCCTTCTTCTACCACCCTCCAAAATATACCTTCCACCAATCATATACAATTTCCGAGACCCCACCCACTTTCCAGTTTTTCCCATACGAGTACCACACCATCAGAACTGTTTCAACTACCGAGCCATCACCAACTCCAAGCAACCCCCAACTTCAGGATAGCCACGACAGAACAAATTGTTTTACTATTGTAAGTAGCTTCGTAGAATTTTACGAGTGGTTTAAATTGGTAGTTTCAATTTTTGTCCTCTTTGGTCTCTAGTTTAAACGTGTTAGAATTAAACAATATTTCCACAAATAAAAATTCCCTTGATATTACAACTTCCTTGTTCCTTATGGAACGACCTGATCAGTCCAAAGAAGTGTAAGATTATGGGAATATTTATTTCCTCCTGTTAATGGTTACATCGGAACATAAAAGATTTGATTCGGGTTTGTGCAAAATTTGCATTTCGTTTGGCAAACGCTCGAGCGTAAACTCCGGCGTGTACCGACGATCATGTTTCATGAGATTCGTTTTATTGTAAGGAATTATGGCGAGTTACAACAGATTCCCGTTGTAAATAACGACTCGCCGGCATAAAATTTTAATCGTTCATCAACATCCAACGTCTGTTTCGTGGAAGAAGGTGAACGTTCATATCGAAGGGGGGTCACACGGGGCTCCCCGCGTTTTGTAACCGGCGATCGTACATAAAACGGTTCGTAAACGTTGGACTCCGTAAATCACCGAGTCGCGCAAGAGATTCTAGGCCGTCCGTGTAAACTTCGCGTGTTACGTTACATCACTAGCATTTACATTCTTATCGAAGGGAAATACGCGTCCGTGGTCCCATCACGGAACGTACACCGGCGTGGGTGTGCACGAAGACAATATGTCTACAACGTGCGCAAACAGAGAAACAAAAAAAAAATCGTCAAGAGGAAAGTCGATGTTAAACACGCCCGGGGAATTTTGTATATGAAGCGTGTCCTTTTTTTCATTCAACCAACCGAAAGGAATTATTGCGGCCGACCCGGAAACGACCGGTTGCGAATTGTACAGGGTGTGTCGTGAATTAATTATCGATTATGCTCTTTCGAAGAGACGTGACTCAGAGTCGAAAGTAAAAGTCCTTTATCCTTGTTCGGTTATGTACGACGCGAACAAACGCGAGGGGAACAAGTTCAAAAGTGCACCAGGAAATTAAGGGAAATTGTGTTAAAAGAAGTTACTTTGTTTTAATTCTGAAATTATTTCGAAATACTGTATTTATTTAGATACATTTATGGAGAATTGGTTCTAAGAAAATTCTTTCTGTTACAGGTATGTGCTGAAGGACGTATTGGGAAGAAGGTATTGGGAACGACGTGTAGAGTAAGTCTTTTCGAATATTGATATACGTTTCTTTTGATTTTATTTGCTTTTATATATTCTCTGATGGGCAAACTTTTTAACATTCATGACTTCTTATGATAATTTGTAGAATTTCTATTTCGCCCTTGAGAGTTACATTTCTTCTTTCAATATTCATTAGCGAAAATTTTCTCGTAATATTTTATCTTTTTCCCAGTTGTATACTAATAACTAAACATCGGATGTTTATGCAATTTCCAATTTTTATAGAAACATTTTAAGAAAGTGGAATGAAATAAAATTTTATTTTTAATGGGTACAGCCTTTGTAGATCCAAAGCAAATAAAAATCGTGTTAAATTCTCTCGAATTTTATATTATAGCATTTTTTTTAACATTTCCATAAGCCATAAATGCATAAAAATCCGATGTCTACTAATAACTAACTAAAAATTGTATTGAATTAAAGGATATTTTGTAGTATTCGGGGGTAGAAAAGAGAGAAAGGGAGAAACCTATTGGTTTCTACTTTAGAGCTCTAGTGTTTCAATTCCAAGAATACATGGGATTGAAATACCGTGGCAAATGAGGTTCTAAAATAAATAGGGAAGCTATAAAGAAAATTAGGGGTTAGAAGGGTGTTTTGTATAATTCGGGGGACCGGATAGAAAAGAGTGAAAGGGAGAAACCTGTTATTTTCTACTATAGAGATCTAGTGTTTCAATTTCAAGAACACGTGGGATTAAATTACCATGGCAAATGACGTTCTAAAATAAATAGGGGAAGCATAAAGAAAATTAGGGGTGGAAAGGGTGTTTTGTAGTGTTCTGGAGTCCTGATAGAAAAGGGAGAAAGGGAGAAACCTGTTAGTTTGTACTGTAGAGATTTAATTTTTCAATTTCAAGAATACATGGGATTAAAATACCGTGGTAAATGACGTTCTAAAATAAATAGGGAAGCTATAAATAAAATTAGGGGTAGAAAGGGTGTTTTATAGTATTCGGGGGACCTGGCAGAAAAGATAAAAATGAAGAAACCTGTTTCTACTGTAAAAATCTAATGTCTCAATTTCAAAAATACGTGGCATTCAATTACCATGGCAAATGACGTTCTAAAATAAATAGGGGAAGCATAGAGAAAAGTAGAGGTGGGAAAGGTGTTTTGTAGTGTTCAGAGGACCTGGTAGGAAAGAGTGAAAGGGAGAAAACCTGTTAGTTTCTACTATAGAGATCTAATGTTTCAATTTAAAGAATGCATAGGATTAAATTACCATGGAAAATGGCGTTCTAAAATTAATAGGGAAGCTATAAATAAAATTAGGGGTGGGAAGGGTGTTTTGTAGTGTTCAGGGGACCTGGTACAGAAGGTAGTCAGTTGGTTTCCACGAAAGAAAGTCGCGAGGATTGATAGTAGCGACGCTCCGGTGATTTGAATGCGCAAGGCGGTATCGCCGTGCACGAAGCGTTAAATACATTGTACGCTCGGCGGGTTCGCCATTCACGAAACGGTCCCCACGCGGACAAATATACCGCGAAGTCACTGAATCACTCGGCAACGGATTCGCGACACACCCGCGACGTACACACATTTATATCTCCGATCTTGTTATGTAAGGAAATCCATAGGCGCTCACCTGCCGGGTCGACGGTTTTACAAGAAACGTTACTCACTGTTATTCTTATTAACTGTCCCCCCCACCCCGACGCGGCAACGAGATCCAACAACGAGCGAGACTCGTTACGATCTCGCGGCGGATCTTGACGCAACCATAATCGTATTGTGATCATTGATTACGCTACGCTCCCGGGAAGCATTAATGCATTTCGCGTCCACGGCTGCACGCGATCGATCGTGGCGCTCCGACACCGTAACGTTTGCTAACGATCGATCCTGGGGATTCTAATCGACTGGCAACGGCATGGAAATCGCGATTTTTTCCCATCGAGTCGTTAGGGATAGGCGGGCTAAGTCTAAATCTTTATGCAAAATTGAAATTTCCACATCGAGTGCGAGAAATGGGAGGCCTGCTGAAAATTCTTCTTCTCCTTCATCACTTCGATCTGCTTGAATGCCTCAATATTTTGCATCGTTATTTTTAAAATATTAATTTTTCTACTGTTCGTAGTGATACTTTGGTTTCACCTAGGTTCAATAGACTAGACTCGACCTAGACGTAAAATTCATTTTCAATTGGCTAGCTGAATAATTTAACTCAGAATCTCCTGTGGTCATTAATCTCTCATTACTCGGTAAGATTATCCCGCCTAATTCTGATTTTACGAGCGTCACATTCGTCGGTGTACACAAATATTTGTTGGTGATTATTCGACCATTTTTACATGTCTAAAAAGAAATTACACTTTGAATGATTGCTACACTTACATAATAAACATTCGATCGTTAATACTAGATAGACACATCAACCGCTTACATTGCTAATATGATTAATTTCACTACAGAATAATTTCTGTGAGTAAAAGAATAGACACTTTAAAACATTTTCAATGACTGACAAAAATGAGTAGGCGTAATTTAAAACAGTAGAAACGTTAGAAGAATTTTAAAACACTGTTATATCATTTTCAGCCTATTAAACATATTGAGAAAGAAAATAAATTTCCATTTCACTCCAGTCTGTTGCAATACCGGAGAATTTCTATTTTGCATAAAGATCCACTTGTTAGTAAGACATAATTTTCAATCGTTATGTCAGACGAAGGTGTTAATAGCGTTAACTGGACACTGACGTGTCGGCCTCCTATTTCTTTTCATTTGAAGACAACGAAGAACTGAGTCGATTCTTGAATAATCGTTTTGGAAACAGTTTAAGAAACTGAATAAATGTGCAGGAGATAAATCGAAAATCGCGAGAGATAACGACATCAAAGTCAGTTTAAGCCGGAACGGAGGACGTTCGCAGTCGGAATCGCGTCGCGCTGGAAAACATGTTAATCCCTGGGGCCAGTGCTCGCGTGCGGCCATTCGCAAGGTGGTCAATCAGTCCGAGTGCCAAGAAATTGCTCCGCGAATGGTTTACTGCTACGGAGGAGCGTAAATCTCGGTTAACAATGCCAGAGAGAAATATAACGAGGCGAAGGCCGTAGGTTACGATGCTGATGATCTCGTTTTCTCGTTTCAAATGGAAATTTAAACTCCCATCTTCGCCGAGTCTATTCCGACGACCGGTTTAAAAATCACAGCACGATGAAACCCCGAGATTTATTCAACATAAATTTCGCGAGGTTATGTATCCCGCTTGTCTGATAAATTGGCTAATAGCACGCTTTATCGTTCGATCCTGCCCTTACATTTTTACAACCTACCAATCCAACGCTTTCGCATCCGGTTGCTCGGTGCGATCAAAAGCGATGTCCTAATCACGGATGCTATTATTTTTTAGTATTCCGTGCGCGAATTTTATTGCAATCCGAAGCGTACCGTGCGCTGATTAAATTTACGATATTTTTCAAATATTTCACCCTCGGAAAATTCTTAAAAATCCAGTTTAATTTTTCCTCGATTCGAATTTCACTTCAATTATATTTCACTCGTAATCTCACATTTTGAGCAAGTATACTAACCCCTTGCACTACGATTTATTTGACGGTTTCAGTGACTAGGACCTTTTAGAGCCAAAGTAGAATTTTATTTCGGCTTAAAGGAAATTAACAACATAAAGATTTATTAGACTCTGTTCGGAATCTTCATCACGAGTATGACTAGATATTGTAGGGCAAGGGGTGAAGTCGCAACGTAGGGAAATAAAATATTGCAGGGTATCTGGACCAGAAAATGGTCGAATTTTTGTCGGAGGAGTGTGAGGGGGTTAATGATAGGCGAGGGAAAATTGATGAAACGCTCGCGAGAGTGAAATATCGAACTATCGGTCGCGAGTGACGGGTTCGGAAGAGAAAGGCCGATGTTAATGGCCGAGAACGCGCATCACGAAAACGAAAATAAATCGCGGCGAGTTCACGGCACGCCGGCACTTTGCGCGCCGTGACAGGAAAGCTGATTCGCGCCTTTGTACGTGTCTTTACGCGATTAAACTTTTTACGAGGCGATACTGACGGGATATAGTCGGGCCGCTAGCTGCTCGTAACTTTCGTAACTCGTCATCGTCGGTGTACACGACGGCGAAACATAACACTTACCGCCTATAATTCGATCAGATTCCTGATTTATTGGCGTCGCGCGCTTCGAGCGACAAGTTAATTGACTCGGTAGCGAGAATCGAGAAATTACTCCCCTCTTCGGCGCATAAACGCGTCGATGTGACACACTATACCTTCGACACATTCTTCTATATATCCTCGGCGTGCAGAATTCCTTCTGTGAACCGACGGCGGTGCCTGGGTCCGTCTTGGCCCACAATGTCAAAATATTTTCACTTGTAAACTAAAAAGTACACGTTGCCTTGTAAAAATGACAAAATTCAATTTATTTAGATTTCTTCGATTGCAATGCGTGCTCTTTATTGCAAAAATTGTCAAATAAATCTAGAACCGGTCATTTGACCTGGTACGTTTACTGTTAAGCAACTCGCATCCTTCCTATCTTCACTATACTCCAAACCGTTTAATACCGCATCGATTTCTCTACCATTCGACTGGTTCGTTCGATGTATGAAACTATGCGTAAAACACAATTCGTTCAATCACGATGCAAAGGTGAGATAGCGCGGCAAATTGACACATTCGTTTCGAGCATGGAGCCACGAGTGGAGCAGAATTCGTTCGATCATGATGCAAAAGATAACGGATCCCATAATGAGCGGCTCGAGGCTGGTTTCGCAGGGGCTAACAACATCAATCTCCGCGGCAAACAGGACCGACGACTTTCGCAGAAAGAAAACACGCGAAATTCGCGTGGCAGCGGACTTAACAACGATTAATCGTAGCCCTGCACAGTGGTCCTAATCGATGAATTAGGAGGAAAAAGGTTCAAGATTAAAGATAACGAAAAACACGTATCAGTGAATTTTTTTATATACTATACATCCCACATAGAAGCAAAACGACCTCTGGCATTAGTCTCATTAACAATGAAACAAACAACGAACGCAAATATCGAAATACTGTACATGAGAACGTGTGTTCTGATCACCTGGCATTATAAATACTTTTATATTCATAATAACACGAAGTCCACGGTTGAAGATAAATATAAAACTATAAATTTATTTCAATTTAGTGTGACTCATATTATCATTTCTACTTCGGAACATCTCGATTATACATGGTCCTTCGTTTCTTTCGTAAGCTATTCCACGTTTCGTGGAGTGCAGAACCCAAGTTATTAAATGTTACTAATTGAAACGATTTTTAAGCAAGAGTAACACTCCTGTACTTGATATAAGTTCAATAGCTCTTTGCCTTCAGGTGCCATTTTATGAGAAATTAAAGAAAGAAGTTATGAATTTTTCAATCATAAATTGCATCACCATATCTCGAAAACTGTTAATCGCATCGACTTCGTTATGGTCTCATTGAATTTAGACTGAAAAAATATTTCAACAGAAAAAATGATTTTAGTATTATTTCCTTCTAATTCGTCGATTAGGACCACTGTGAAACTGGCATAGCGTTCGCACTTATGGGGAACTGGGCACGACTTAAGTAAATGGCGCGTTTCGCGTGCACACGTGAACACCGTGTAGCGCATATTACGAGCCGCTAAGCGCAGCGCAGCGCGCCGTTTCTAACATTCCGTGAGAAACTCGTTCACGGTTTCCCCGGCCGGATCGCACGATGATTCGATTAGGCTAATGATAGTAGGTGGGCAAAAAGGCCGTCTCTCCCGGACTGAATTCCACGAGCATTATCGATGCAAAATGAATTGCGTCCTCCCAGGGACACCGGATCGCCTAACGCCTACTCTCGCCTAGTGCTGAGACTTCGCAAACCCTCGATCCTCTCCGTGGGACCGTCCCGGGATTCCTTCTCAGCCTTTCCCCTCGGCGGCTACTCAATTTCAATGTAAACTACTTTTTGCCTGGGAAACAATCGATCGATCTTTCAATTTGTCCTCGTGATTAAAGTCCCCGTCCGGCCTTAATGGACAGCCAATGACGCGCCGGATTGCACGGCAGCCTGCTCGCAATTAGGAGCCCGACCATTACGGACGATTCGGTGATTATCCGCCGACTTGTTCGTTTTGCCTAACCCTTTTGTCTCGGGGGAGAACCCTTTCTTAGGGGAGGGCTCCGAGATAGGTCTTTGTAACGAGTTTATGCTTTTCGTTGTAGTAATCTTTACTCTTTGCACACTGTTTTTACGAGGAATTTTTACTCTGCTTTTTTACTTTTCCCTTATGAAACAAGACTACCGCAGAGGTAAATACAACAATTTATTAAAAGAGTTTAAAGCTCTGCGGACGAATTTCTCAGCGGTGGTGGTAAAAAGATTCTTATTCTCGAAAAATACCAAACTTTTCATGAAGTCCAGATTTATGAACTAAATCTTGTAATGATGCTGCACGGACCTGGCCAAGATTTGTAATACTCAAAACAAAACATATAGCATCCAAAATATTTGATAATATTGGGTTGGCAACTAAGTAATTGCCGATTTGTTCAATGAAATAAAAGAGTTTTTTTTTTACTTCGAATGAACTTTAATCTATGATGTATTTTCCATTTTGTTCGATGACCTTTTGCCATCTTTCTGACAACTTGAAAATTCCACGCTCGTAGAAAGTCTAATCCTTTTCGGCCAAAAACTGAGTCAAGTTATAGTTTCATCTATAACTGAAATCGGCAATTACTTAGTTCCAACCCAATAGCTGCTTGTCCAGATTTATAAACTAAATCTCAAACTTTTCATAAAGTATAAGATTCTATTTCATGAGAGGTTTGGTATTTTTCGGAGAATAAGAATCATTTTGCTACCACCGCTGAGAAATTCGCTTAGTTTTAAACTTATTCGGCAATTAGAAGCTCGTTCCGGAAATTCCGCAAAACCCACCGGCAAATTTGTGAAACACAGCGGTCCATTTGTCGGCGCGCACGAAGCTACAAAAATGATCGGTATCGCGCGATTACAGTGATCGAAGACGGAGGGACGCCGAGCCGCGGGTCACGATCATCATCTCATTTTCGCTGGGTTTTCGTGCTTCCGCCGGTATAATAATGGGCGAGGGTTGATTGCTGACCAAGCAAGGGAGAACATTTTTCCCCCGTGTACAAAGCTTAATTACGTAGGGCCATAATGAAGGGTCTTGTCCGTCGATCGTGCACCGTCCTCATGAGCGTTGTTAACGAAGAAGAAGAAGAAGAAGACGAAGACGATGACAAAGAAAAAAAAACCCAGGAAATCTTGTTATCTTGATGGGAGGCCGATAAATGGATGGCTGAGTTAGTTCGCCCCGCGCCACAATAAGCTGACAAGCGGCTCTCGCATCCTCAAAGACGACCCGGTCATTTTGCCCGTGCTTTAATAAGGGACCTTTCGTTGACCTATCGATATATCGGTCCTCGACATCGCGAGGGCATTCCTCGCCCCGAGATCGATCGGCCCTTAGACCTTAAGCGCTGGACCCTCTGATCGACAATTAGAGGGCTCTATGATCTATCCTGATCGATCGGCACTCTTAGAAACTCGTACGTAAGTGTACGCTCGGTGTTTCAGCGAAAGTAGTTTCCCCGATAAAATCACAGCAATTTGTTTAACGAAATCTGAAACCGAGTGTACGCAAGATCTGTCATAGAAATTATTTTAAATCGAGAGGGTTTGTAAATTCAGACTTTGGACAAGATCATGAAGACGTTGGAATAACCTGAGAACATTATTATCTCGAACTGGACTTATAACGACTGTTAAGAGAAGAAATAAATTTCCATTTAATTTCTTCTCCTTGCATATATTTTTATTTTCTGGTTAATATTGTGCGTTTTACGCTCCGCGCGCGATATGAGCGGGAATTTTTTGTGACGCGTGCGCTACCCGTGCAAATCGCGTCTACCTGTTGCGCTAACTTAGCACAGGTGAATGACGGTTTATTAACGGCGCGGCGGGACCCGGCGGAAAGTCTGTTCGGCGCAATTAGTCCGCGTACGCGCGAGTAACGAATAGAAAGCGGTCGTTGCGTTTTGTCGGCTGTCATTTGCCAGGCGTGCGCGCGCGCGCGCGTTCTCTTCGCCGAAAGAAAGAGAGAAGTTGGCCGTGGCGAAGAATGCGACGCACGGTAAAAAAGTGAAAAGGATCAAACGAGCAGATTGCGTTATTATCAACGAACGGATCCGCAACGAAGCAATTCCATTGGCAAATGATCCGAACTTCATTTGAGGGGGATTTAAACCGGTTTGCATATATATACGTACATGTGCATACGCGCGTATAGATACGGGGGACCGCACGAAATGAAAAGAGCAAAATATCTATGTTGTTTCGAGCAGCCGAACGAAGAGTTATACGCGCGATATCTTTCCGAAGAATCCAGAGCGGATGGGATCCGCGAAGTGAGCCGTGGAAACTTGTCGCGTAAATCCTGCGCCAGGCCCTGGCCGGGGTTGTGTGCGCACGGTGCAACACCGCGTTTCGCTGCGCCGCGCGGTGGCATGCAGAAACAGCTAAAGTGCAGCATCGTAAACCTTGATTTCTTTCTGTCCCCCCGGTTGCAGGCTCTTTCTCTGTCCACGGCAGGCCCCCTCGCTTCCTTCCTCTCTCTTTCGGTGAATGGAGGCTGGCCGGCAAGTGGAGCACGCCTATAAAATAAATAGCGGCGAACCTTGCCTGCGCCGGTTGCTATTGAACTTTAGAAGTCGCCGTAAACCTCTCAGTGCCCCCTTTCTCCCGGTCGTCGCGCGTTATCGATCACCGATTAAATCGATCCGTCCTCACCGAACTAGCCGGACGTTAACGAACCCGACCGACCGAACCCGGTTAATCACCCCGCCCCAGCTAGATCCAAACGCACCGAAGATGCGCGGTGGCGCACACTTATTTAGACAAATTTCCTATTTTACATTTAAAATTTCTAGTTTTCGTTTCATGAATTAAATTACTCTGATTTTTTGTAAGAATCTCTGGGGTTGATGTTCGGCGCTTAACGTGTTAATATTCAGTTTCGGAGTACGCGAAGGTGGAGAAGCTGAAGGTGAAGAAACGTATAGCCGAAATTGATTATAATTTATCATTTCTATAATATATTAACGCTGGGGGAGGTTCTCTCGCTCATCGCGATAAAGTCATTGTCTCGCGAAAGCGTGCGCCGATGGAAGCAGCGGGAAGTATTAACAAACTCGGACCGCGTTGCGGCCGTTTAGCCGGATGAACGAGCAAAACAAAGCGGGGGAACGCTATTTTGTAATTAACACGACGCTGCGGCCATTACACGGGGCAGCAATATCCCGTCCGTTCGCTAGGGGGATTAAAAGGAAAAATCGTTCGTTATTATATTCGGGACGGCACGGCGGCAGAGCATCGGCTCGGCCGCGGAGCGAGAGGCAAAGAAATAGCGTAGGGGTAAATGAATAATGGAAACAGCGGAGTGAACGAAAATAAATAACGCGGCGCGCCGACGCTCAATACTTAATTAAAACGCTTTTATCGTGCCGTAGAACCGGCTCTCCTCTCGCCTCGAAAAACCGTACAACGTTTTAATCCGCTCGGAGATCAGCCGGCAGATTATCGCGTGTAACCGGATGATTCAATAATAATTATTCGTACGCGGCCGGGGTGTCCGTGTACCGAGAGAGCACCGAATGCCTTTTTTTGTTGTTGTTGTCTTCTCTCCCCCGTTGACGTCCCTCATCCCCTTTTAAATCGCGTTATAAAGTTTCGCGAAACGACCCGCAGCCGCTCGTTAAGCCGAGAGAAACGTCGATGCTGTTCAGACAACGGGAACTATTTCATCGAATTGTTCAATTAAATCGCTACCAGATATCGCGTCGCAAATCTGCCGTGCCTGCTCGTTAAGACCGGCCAAAGCATAATCCCCCCACCCCACCCTCTCAATTAGCAATCGGACTGCAGGTGGCTCTCGTTGGATTTTAGGATTAGACTTCGAACCGTTGCGTTTCGCATTCTGACTTTCCAACGATGTGTTTCACAGTTTAGAGATCATGTTGTGATGCAACTCGACGCAACGACGAGAGTGCACCACAGGTAATTCAGCACGTTCCACGCCACCTTTGAACCGTTCCGTCCATCATACGCTAATCTACGTATCTGCTCGACACGATTTTCTTTGTTGCACTAAATTACGCTTCAAACCATTTTCTTCCACGTAGAGTTGCTAACTACCATGCGCTTTGACAAATGAATTTTTCATGGGAAAATATTCTGCCCTGTTAACGAAACTTTAACACGTTGATTACCACGTCAGTCACATATGATCCATGTTCATTGCGACATATCCAGCTAAACAGAATTTTATTAGGATCTCTGGAATTCAGAAGGGTCAAGACAGAGCATCCCCTATAACACATTTTAAATTTCCAGTGATTTTTGGCACTTAACCGTGTTAACTAAATTTAGAAATAAAAGTTATAATTCCTTTTTGTAGAAAAGTAGCGTGACTGAATAAAGAGGGGTGTTTCTTTTTAATAACAAAATTGCTTAAGGAGTTTTGAAGTAGTGGCAGAAATTTATCCAGCAATTCATATCACAGTAATTCGATTCCCAAAAGTCTGAATTTCAGCGAGTACAATTAGATAGAATATCAAGAATATAATGATGTTTGCCCACGTTTGTTAACATTAGATAACTTCCTGAAGAACTTTTAAACGAACGAAACCAATTTACCGAGCAACTCATGTGGCAGTAATTTAATCATCGAACGTCTGAATTTATGCGAAAGCGATTCGCTGATCAGCGATTAGTCGAGTGAATAAAAATGGCACTTGCCCGAGAAGAGAATTCCTCTGGGGCACGTACGAGTACTTTATGTAAGAAGATTGATACCAAAGTGATAAATCTGACGTTATATTAGCAGCACGTAGGATATTAACAGCGACATACACGGCACAACAGATTACCTCGTTCCACGAGTACGTTTTTCTTTTTTTATTCGCGGATAAATGGAACCGAGCGTAAAGGCACGCTCAAGGCTGGCCTTTTAATTAGATCACGGTGCCACGATGCCCGCGGACGCATCTGCGCTCATAATTAGTACGAAGATTTTTAGATCATGCCGGCAGCGAATGGGCGAACGAGAATCCGTGGTATTTCGCCTTTGAAGTTTTACCGAGCGATGGAGTCGCGACTGGTGCTCGTTGTGTTCGCCCAAAGATTCCATTTATCTCGTTAAAGCAACAGCCGTATAGTCGAGATTTATGAAAAGAGAAAGGAGAACTTTTTTAAGAAATACTCGTTTGTTTATTTATAACTAGACTGCGGACTTTATGCACAGAAATGAGTAGATCGAATGCAAAGTTGTAAAAGCTCTCGGACAATTTAATAATCCTTTATTATTTTCAACTTGGTAGAATTATTAAGAGAAACAAATATCTCTGTGATTCTTGCAACGAATGCAAGTTTTATTTTGCCGTAAAAATCCGTAACAAATTCCCCGTAATAAAAATCCGCAATCTATTTCTAACTATACGTTTCTACTTATTTTAAATGCAGTCTATCAATTGTGCACTTCGAAAAATAATAATCCTATTGTTTTCGGTAATATAATTGCACTATAGTTGCGAGATGCCTTGAGAGATTCTATCTAGCGGTAGCATGAAATTAGAGAACAAAAGAGAGTTCCTTTTAGATGGTAAGATATACTGCTACAATGTGGTTACTCGTTGCATTCGATCCTGATAATAGAGTTTATTATAAATATTCCTGTTATTTTCCGCGGTTTTCTCGATCGCCACGGGCTCGGTATCGATTACACGATCGTCCCGTCGATCGGTTCGATCGCGCGAAATCGCTTAGCCATTATCATACCGATCCGGTCACTCAGAAACACGTAGAATGAGCAGAATTGACGGCTGTTCGGTAACAGGCGGGTTCAGTCTTTTGGTATTTTAATTATTGGCGAGCTGAAAGCGGCCGGTAGAATGCATGAACTATAGCGGGCAGGATTGAAATCTAGGTAGCATGAGCGAAAGTGATGCGTTGATTGCGAATTACGCGTTCGCTTTAAACGGGCACGTTAATCAATGACCGAACGACCTGGACGTCGCATAATTAATTAAAAGCCAGACACACTTTCAAAGTGGTACCACTGGACTGCGGAATTTATGCGTTTATGACAAAAATGGGTAGGTGTAATTTAAGGCAGTAAAACCTTTGAAGTATTTAAATATACGATTATATTATTTTCGACCTATTAAACATATTAAGAAAGAAAATAAATTTCGATTTCACTCCAGTCTTATAGTTTAGGTAGAAAATTTTGATTTTGCATAAAGATCCGCAGTCTATAACGTTCTAATTTAATAGAAAAATTATAATATCCTTTTGGATCCTTATAATTTTCTCCAGGATTTTACAAATTGAAACTGTACAAAAAGAAAAAAAAATAGAGAGAGGGGGTGTAATGTAAAAATTGAAAATATCTTCTCACGTCAGATGGACTCCCATAACATAAAATTATGTACACAAAAAATCAGTATCTATATGTTTCATTTTTCAATGATAATTCTTTCCTTTTAAACGAATTTTTAAAGCACTTATCTTAATACAATTCCGCCTCGATTTACCAGGAAGGTTCAAATGAGATTATAATAATATGAGAAAAATGAAGCCCGAATAGAAACGTTGATCTAGATTCTGGATGACATACTGTCTGATCTAGAGAACGGGATTTCCTTAGAAATCCTCGAATTCTTGGTCACCGTGGATCGCTATGTCCGATATTCCTGGAAGCTGCGCGGCCGTGCCGATGGATTTATAGTTCCCCGAAGATATTTGAAGCAGAAATGATTTGTTCGAAGGAAGCAGCAGCACGTGCAAAGAATTCCAGGATCGCGGTGCTCCTCCCAGAAAGCTATATATAGGTATTCGAACGGGGCCAGGTCATATGAAAATATGAATCATCGTCCCACCCGCGGATTCGCCTCGAAGCGAGAAACAGTCTCGAAAAATGCCGATCGACACTCTTCACCGTGTTTCTCGTTATTTACGACGCCGAGGAACGAACAACAACGATGTACTTGTGTACTTTCCTGTGAAAAATCCGATTATAATTGGCTGTTGGAGCAGACAAGAAACGCAGGGGCGGCTACCCCCTGGGCACGCGTTGATAAGCCTGAAATATGAACGAAGTATCGCACGAAAACAGTGGATGAAATATGGCGGCCGATGATGCTCACCACTCGGAGATCCGGCCAGGGTCGTTTTCGTTTCTGTTTCTGTTTCTGCCGTTGTCGATTTCTTGTTTAGCTCGCAGGCCTCCGTTTTAATACCGTTCCGCAAAGGACAATGCTTCCTCGAGGCGCAGGCCAGCTTTCAGCAGCGCTATACTATAAATGGCAACTTGTAATTAGAAGCCGGGACCGCGCCGAGATAACGTTGATAGGCTCCGTGAAATATCGAACCCGAGGGAAGAACATTCCGAGACATTTTTTAAACAAATCCAGCACGCCGGGAATTCGCGTTTGATAAAGGATCGCGCGCCTAATTTAGAATCCTACGATGCTGCGAATCGTTGGTTCCGAACACTATTTTAGGAAGTGCCACTTTTAGAACAGTCTTGTCCTTGGCATCTGTGAATATACTCCTCCGGTTTGTCAAGTTGATTTTTTAAATAAAGCCACGAGTTTATACTTTTCTAGTCAATTTTGGGAAACAAAAATTCGCAGGAAATTCCATTTTCCTCGGTAATGGTATTTCGATGAGTAAGAATAAAATTTGTATACCCCACAAACCTTGGCATCTGTGAATATACTCCGGTTTGTCAAGTTGATTTTTTAAAAAAGCTACAAGTTTATACTTTTCTAGTCAATTTTAAAAATCAAAAATTCGCAGGAAATTCCATTTTCCTCGGTAATGGTATTTCGATGAGTAAGAATAAAATTTGTATACCCCACAAACCTTGGCATCTGTGAATATACTCCGGTTTGTCAAGTTGATTTTTTAAAAAAGCTACAAGTTTATACTTTTCTAGTCAATTTTAAAAATCAAAAATTCGCAGGAAATTCCATTTTCCTCGGTAATGGTATTTCGATGAGTAAGAATAAAATTTTTATACCCTACAAACCTTGGCATCTGTGAATGTACTCCGGTTTGTCAAGTTGATTTTTTAAAAAAGCTACGAGTTTATTCTTTTCTAGTAAATTTTAAAAATCAAAAATTCACAGGAAATTCCATTTTCCTCGGTAATGGTATTTCGATGAGTAAGAATGAGATTTTTATATCCCACAAAAGACGCCCCAAGCAATGATATAAATATTTGTGCAAAAATTGAATCCTGTTTTGAATTGTGTTTCATGACGAATTGTCTGAAAAATGTGCGAAGCAACAATACAAAAGTAATATAACGCAGTAGATGAATCCGGCTAATTAAAGCAACTAATCCTGATCCTTGCAGCAAGCACGGTCCGCATTCATAAAATGTTTAATGCTCCCGATTTTAATCAGACCCGCTGCCTCGCGAGTCCAGCGCACCGAGCAATGCAGTCGCGCCGCCGGTGTGTTCGAACGAAAGTGAAAATGCACCCGAGTGAATCCAGAAAGGTGCATCGCGTCAGAGGCCAGCCTGTGCCCTTGAACCATCCACCTGTTCTCGTGGAACGTTACGCTCGGATTATCTGATCGTAATAACAGGACGGGCACGCCAATTGCCGGTGAGGTTTAATTGCAACGAACTGCAGCATCACGTGCAGCTCGACGCATCGTGGCCTCGCCATTGCTCGAATTTAACGCTGGTTATGGCTGCTATCTCGCGCTCCCTACCCTAACTCGTATCAATTTCTCGCAACAAATTACGAAACGATACGCACCGTATTACCGTGGGTAATCTTGTTGATCAATTTCATCTTTATCGTGTGGCGAAACAATAGATCTATTTTTTGGCTTGAGAACTTTTATTCGACATTTAATTTAAAACCAGCTGGACATTGGAAAAGGTTATTAGTAATTTTATAGTGCTTGGGGAATTTGATACCGGAATTAAATTAGCTACGACAAAATCGTTAGATTTTTTATTTTCACAGATATTAAGATTATGAAACTGCTTTGGAAAACATTTTTAAAAATGTTTATCGACGATTAGAAGCTTGAAGAGTTAGAAAAATTCAGAGTAAACCTCATGCTAGTTATTCTTTTCGGTGTTCCAATCAATTTTTATTTTTCCAGCTTATTGTAATTTCAGATGCACAAATATTCTCTCACTATGCTTTTCCGAGGCTTCCGAGATTACTAAACAGTTTAAAAATTTGTTCACGTCCTTTGCCGCATAATGAAAAAATTGCACACGCAATTCAATATTAATACAGTGCCATAAATTCGATAAAGCATTTCAAGTGATACCGGCATAAATTCCAGTGAATTCTCTGCTTCGTTCGTAACAAGCAGCATGATGATTCTCACCGCAAAGGAAATTGTGATACTCTCTTCACGCCTTTTCTCGAGAATATAGTTTGAGGATAATACCCGAAGCCGATTACCGACCGAACAATTCTGCATCTCGCCGAATGCTCCGACCGCAGATTTCTGCGTAACAGCCCGAATTGGTCGATTAGGCTCCCATCGAAAGAATATTATCCGCGAACGATTTACCCTTGTTTTCTCATTAAATCTGACCGCTTAAAATCGACTGCGAATCTCGTTATTCTTCCTGTCCCTGAAAAGCGATTATCGCACCAACAAATTGACTTTCTCCAAACTGTTTCCGTCACGAATTTGATCAAGAAACTGTACGTCACTCTGCACGCGGAAACGCTGTTCTAATTGTCACTTTCGAAAAGCGTTGTTATTTCATTTTAATGGAGAGTTGATTCGAGACTCAATTAGGAACCCGACAGCATGAAATAGTAGATAACGATCCAGCTGAATGCGCGTACCGTAGAATTTTCCTTATTACAAACAAATTAAAAATCAAATAGAAAATATTGCTGTCTTAGATGTGTTCGTTTTTGTACACTTAAACCAATTATTAATTTCCAAAAATGTGTACGCTCGCGGGGAAATAAATTAAACGAAACACGCGAACGTACTAACTGTTCGCTTCAGAATAATTCCAATAATTTATAGAAAAATCATTGAGTGAATTAATACGTTCACAGAAGAAAGGAAGTCAACCCATTTGTATCATTAGATTGTTTATATACGCTCAATTTATTTTCTTCTTATAATGCTGAAATATGAAGTTCTTTTACTTGTCATTTTTTCACTTAAATATAATTGAAAATAAAGATTGGCGATCAAGGCCTTCTATTCATATTTCCTTATGATGCAAATGGGTTAATGGAAGTTCGGAGGTGTCCTATTGTTCGGAGCAACAAATACGAATTTGATAGTAGCGACAGTTTCGCACGATCGCGGCGGAAAAATTCGCGAGATCGTTAGTCCGATTGCAACATCCTCTTGGCAGACCGCGCCGAATGACTTTGCCTCGAATCATCGCGATTACTTTTCGCCCGAACCGAGCGAACGGTTCACGCTGCGAGGGGCAAAAACGAAATCGTAAAAAGCGTTAATAGAGTGCATCGAACAGAGAGCGTCTCGCGGTAAGGTAACGATCGAGACGTTGATCAATAAAGCATCATCAGCACCCGAGAGTCCGGTTCCAAGCGGGTCGACACGTTCTTCATGAAGTGTGGCGGCGGCGGAATTTAGGGCGTTCGGTTATTCCAACAGTAATTGCCAACCAGCAACGGATAATTAACACGGCATTAAGAGTTATCTCGGCGAATCTATCGGCGTCGGTGCTCGGCGCGGAACGCCTCTTCGGCCGAGCCAGATATACGCCTAGCCTAAGCTACGAGCCACTCTCACGGCAGTTCGGCTCTATGGGAAACGGCCTATCGTTTCGCGGGTTTATCTGCTCCTAACACTTTTTTAATTGACCGGACAAAATTACGGTGGCTCGTTACCGACGATAATCGCCGAGCTCCGACCGTTTCGTACGATTATTCGTTCGACAACGACGAAGCCCAAGCCGCTCTAACGGCTCGAACATGCTTCGTGCTACGCTTTATCAACCATAGCAACGTCACCAAACATGTTAGAAACGTGTGTCGATTTTTTGAGAATTTTTTAAGATGAAAGTTAACCGCACAGGTGATGATGATTTTCTATTTATATTGTACGTGAAATGGTCACCTTCTTGTACAGTAGATAATGAGTAGCATTCATGCATGTTTATATGTCTGTTGTCAAAAAATATTAGAATGCGTGTAAAATTAAAATTACATTGAAACAGTTATATGCTCTTCATTATTATTAGGTTGTAACATATGAAACGTCCGATTTTTAAGAATACTGATAAACCAAAATCGGACATTTCATATGGTACAACCTAATACTAGACTGCGGATCTTTATGCAAAATAAAAATTGTTTGCCTTATTTACAAGTAACAAAAATACCTTTTTTCTTTTAATGATGTTAACAAGTTGGCACGAACACATTAATAATCTTGAATATTTTTAATCTCTTCACACACACACATTGCTTCAAATTGCAACTACTCATTCTCGTCATAAATGCATAAAATCCGTAGTCTAATTATTACTCACGACGAATTCTCATTGAGCTCGTTATTTCTGTGATTTCTTACAAAATTTATACAGAATGTAAGCACAGTGGAAACGTGGTATTACACTAGGATTGCCATGGTGAAAAATTTGTCGAAAAGAATCTAATTGAATTATAATTCTACAATAATACGAATAATTGTACTAACTTGTTTCGGTGACCGAAGGAAATTCGTCGTGCCCTTTAAAAAAGTTTCATACGAGTAAAGATGGAATGCAAATTTCGAGAATGCTCGTAGAAAATGATTGGATGATTTTTACCCGACTGACCAAGTCCCATTGTGGCCAGCATCCTTTCACCGTTGATCATTAGATTGCAAATGCCGCTCCTAGTGAATTTCTAATATGTCCAACGAGCCGACAAAAATTGGTAAACAACGCCCTCTCGTCGTGTCTCGATTTCGAAATTATCTATTCTGTGGAGAATTGTCCGGCAACAGCTGGTATTTAGATAGCGAGATGTCTGCGAGATAGGAAGAATGAGGTAGAATTTCCCAATCGTTGGATCGATGTAAAACCAGCGATACGGTGAATTAATGGTTCCCTTGTCGATAGATCCTTTCCTTAATTCTCATTTTCACTTTGCCGGAGATGCTCGAAAAAGAATGTTCACGAGAGCAAGATTTGCTGTTGCAAGTTCACCCTTGCAGGACCAAACATGGGAATATGTTTTAACGAGTGGCACTATGTAAAATGTAAATTTTGGTCAATGTTATCAGCGGGAGGATCGCACGGTACACTTGAATTGCATTGGCCTTCGGTGAGTCATTTATCAACTGTACACGATCTTCCTTCCGAAAATGCGTCATCGCCTGACTCACCTCGATTCGTGCCAATTTTTGGTCGCGTTAAATTAATTTATTCAGCACCGAAAAAAAGTAGAAAAAAAGTCCGTCAGTCCACAGCCGTAGGACTCGAAATTCGCATCTATCATCAGCCTAAATTGAAAATGACCGGGGATATTAATAAAAGCTCCGAGGTGCCCGCTCGTCTAGGTAATTGAAACTCACAGAACATCCTTCGGAACGTCTGATTTTGATGAATGCAAGCTCGATCAAAACGAAATCAGCGAGCCACGTGTTGTACGCGCATGTGTCGTAACGAATCCCGCCAGTAAATTGCACCTTTCCACGTGACGCGGACATTATGATAAATTGCGAGTCCCTGATCCTGGAGACGTTCACCGGACTGTTGATTATTTACCAGGGATTTTTCACCTGCCGTATGACGGTGCATTGTGATGCGCGGCGGCGTGTGCTCGATGAATCAGCGACTCCTTTCGCGGTGCATCCCGAGTGAACGATGAACTTTCTAATTGTCATAACTTTGCGAATTTCATCGTGCCCGGTCACCGACGAGCCACAACCATTCTCTTCGATTTATATTAAATATTCTCCGGCCGCTAAAGCCGATAAAACCCTCGCGCGCGCGTACCTGATAGTGAATAATGGCTGACAAGCGAGTTTACCTGTTATCGTATAATCCAACACGCGACTTAAACTTGATTAATCAACTGTCTGCCGGGCTGGCTCGTTACCCGGGGCATCTATAGCTGAGTAACGAGAATTAATTTCGATGCTCGTGAAGGAATGTGAAGGGGGACCCGTCTTCTGTTCGGGAACGTTGAGCAAGATTTTACTATGTCGGACGGGCATCGGACTCGAAAGCTTCGACGTCGCCGGTTGTTATTTTAAACACAACCGGAGTCAAACGCGCGAACGACCTGTTACTATGCCCGCGAATAATCTCGCCGGAGATTTCCAGATTGAATTCCAGAACGGGCCTCGTCGATGCCTTCGCGTCTCGCTGAAGGGTCTTAAATTCGTCGACGGGTTTCGCCATCGATGTTCAAACAGCCGTTCGCGTTTATTTGCTACATCAAACTTACTTATCGGAATTCCTAGATTAAGATCTCTCTCGAAAGCGACCCAGTAATCCTTCAGGTGTCGACACCGTTGAGTCTGATACGTCACTAACTAGACTTAGGGGTGCTTGGAAGCTGCTGTTGCGGAACAGTCGTCGAGTTAAACAGCAATAATTGCAGGAAATTTAAACGATCTCATGCCAAGCTGAATGCTGTCAACAGTTCTTCTTCTGAGGAATTATATTTTCGCTTAATTATTGTATAAGAAATTCCCCCCCCCCCCTGAATACATATAGCAGTAAAGAATAATTGAGCAGTTTATTTCGAAAGTGGCCTAAGTCCGTTTGTCAATTATTTCCGGTTGCCCGTGGTTACATGTACAACTTCAAGTTATCTATCAATAAAGCATTTGAGGTTACTTATATTCCGAGTAAATACGATAATTTTGGACACATAAGTTTTCGGAGTTAGTTCAATTAGTTAGTTTCTACATAGTTAGTCTATGTCAGTATTAATTTGTTTGGTTAAAGGAGGTTCTACTGCGAGTGCATTAATTTTTTTTTCTTCGAATTTCTTTATCACGGGCCAAAATGTGACATTTTGGTGCTATAAAAATTGCTGTACAATAGTTTGAATTATTTTTGCGGGGCACAAATTCCTGAAAAATGTTCATCACTAGACTGTGCATTTTATGAGAAAAATGAGTGCAATATAAAGTAGCTGAGAAACTAAAAGAATTTAAGAACGTGCCTCTTATTGGGTTTCCATCTCTTGCATACAAATAATAATTAGTATTTTAGTAAAGATCCGCAGTCTATCCACGAGTGTGCGAGTTTCTGGATGACGAGGAGAGTATACTGCAACGAGCATTTTACAACCAACGGGCGACTGTTCGCCGCATCCTCTCCGGCCGATGTTTATAGTCTCTAAAGAATATTTACGCAAAAATTAAACAACCCATAGAAGCACGACGTAACGCGAACCTCTCGCGGCCTACGGGGTTACTTCCGGCACGTGGGTATTACTGCCGGTTGAGATGCTTGTTAAGGGTTACCGATTAAAATTCCCGGTAAGAAACGAGGTGATCGTTTAAGGGTCTCCTCGGGGCTTAAGCGATTGCAAGCGGTTTTGCATCGCGCGAGCGACTTCCGCGTCGCGCGCCGCGTCGGTACCGCACCGTGGATCGTTTTGAAAATCAATATCGTAAATCGCAGCTCGAAGCTAGGCGAAGATAACCATTTTTGGCGAACGCGTTTCCCGGCAGCCTGGCTCTTCTGGGTTTTGACCTTTATGGGCATCGTTACGAATCACCGTGAAATCGTCCCCCGCGCCGCGCCGGCTTCCTGACGTGAATTACGCAGAGGCTGCTGCAGGTAGATGCAGCAGCGACCGGCGGCTTTAGTGCGCTTCCTCTTGAACTTTCTCTGCTCGAGCCACGACGACCAGTGCCGGATGCCTTCGACGCCGTGAAAACGTCCGCTAGGCGCTCGTTCACCGGTTACGCGTGGAAAAGTGCACCGGACGTAACAGGTGCGGTAACGATGCTGCGGCCACACGGTTTCCGCAACCTCGCCGGAATCCTCTAACTCGCAGCATTCTCTAAACAAAATAAAAACGAACAGGTTCACCAGCCGCGGCTAATTTATTAGGCCGTTGTACCATTTAAATTCTAATAATAATATATGTCGTAGCACGAACATTTTGACGCGTCCCGGAGTTCACGCGTTTCATCTTGTCGAGTTATCGAGTTGTCGAGTTGCCCTGACTCGAATTGATTTCTGACTAAACAAAATCTGCCGGCCGATCTCGGGCCATCGAGGGCTTTGCCTCCCATTTTCCCCACTCCGCAGAGTCACTCCGTCCACGTGCACGCATTACAAAGAAGCCGATTTTGTTTGTCGCGGCCGCTCAAACGTTTCGGCCGTGCGTAATGGAAACCGATCCCAACTGTCGCGGCCGATCAAACGTCTCGGCCGCGCTACAATGTAAATACACGCGCGAGCACTCGGCAATCGACTCCGACAACTTCCAACGGCAAATGCTTGACCTAAGAAAACGTGCTTAAATCTACGACATATATGTAATTGCTAGACTGCGGATCTTTATGCAAAATGAAAATTGTCTGCATCGATTACAGGAAATAAAAGCTACGTAGAATGTTATTTCTCCAGTTGCTAATTTTAATAGATGAGAAACAGTATATTGACATTTGAAATTTTTGAAATTTTCCTACAATTTCAAGTTTCATCTACTCAATTTCATTGTAAATGCATAAAGATCCGCAGTCTAGTAATCACCCTTTCATTCCACAACCTCTTCTGACCTTTTTGCCAAAGACATCAGACCGTCACTGTAAAATTTCTACGGATTTTCCTTAACCCCTTGCCCTACAATATCGAGTCAAATAAATATGTTTAAAAATTCTATTTTGTTGCAGTTGATGTGTACCCTTTGGAGAAAACGTAGGCATGCAATGAATATAAACTGTCTTTCTTTTTCTATGAAATTGTGCACGATGAGGAATTTATAATCAGTGCAATAGTAGTGCAAGGGGTTAAAATACTTTTCAACGTTGAATACCGAACTTATGGGACTCTGTAAAAATGTCAGGCACGGGTCAATCCCTTTTGACGACTAAAGTCCACAACCGAGTGATTCAGGAAGCAGTCTGCTCACACACACAAAAAAGATCCACTCGATCAGCGAGATACGGTTCTTCGGGCCATACAATTAGCCGTCAGATTGAGTGCTCGAGCGTTGGACAGTCTCCGACAAAAACACGTGGCCCGCAAGAAACCGTGATGACTCAATGCGCTACAGGTGTTCGCCGACATTGTCCGAGGCATAAACGCGGAACAAGAAAACCGATCGAACAGAAGGGTAGACGCCCTAGGCGTGAACAGAAACCGTTCTCGAGCGATCGGTACGAGGTGGAACGGGACGACGAGTCGTTTAAGTTAAAGGTATGTAGGCACGTTCGACAAGAGAGACGAATCGCCGGGGTCGTGGGTCACCGATAGATGTTCCCAGATAAGCGGTTGCGCTATCGCGATTTCACCGACGCGGCGCGGGGCCCATCGGTACCCGCGGTCCGCGGATTTCAATCTGGTATTGCGTTTCACCAGGAAGCACCACCGGCTCCCTTCGATCGGGCTCCGCCGGAATGTGGATAATGCGTGGCAATCGAGCCGTAACTCTTGTAACTCTATTGTGAATCATTGCGTTCGATGCACCGAGCGGGATGAATCGGAATTGCGAGACCAGGATTAGGCGCGCGCGAAATTGTTCTCTCCCGTTGCACCACGGGACTTTCACCGAACGAACTCGTGGACTCGTGAACTTGGAATTTCGGAATAATTGCAGGCTATATCGATTTTTACCGATAAAATCGAAACTCTCGTGACAGTTGCACTTTTTTTTTTTAAATCGTTGCCCTTAACACTAGAACTACCGAGTCATAAATATTAGGTTGTAACATGTGAAACGTCCGATTTTTAAGAATACTGATAAACCAAAATCGGACATTTCATATGGCACAACCTAATATGTACAACTGATGTACAGTCGAGTCAGAAAGTAAGTTAACGACTGGTGTATGCAGGCAAATGAATATGACATATCTTTAATCTCTAAGAATGATAATACATGTTTTACTAACATATTTGTTTATTTCCTTACACCTCCTAAATAAAAACAATACAATAACTTGATTTTATTCATCATATTCATTGCCTACATATCACCAAATGTTAGCTTACTTTCCGACTCGACTGTATATTGCATAACGACAAGACTACATCTATTCAACTCTAATATCATTCTTATTCTAACGTGTGCTTCAATGAAAAATTTCATTCAAAAAGTTCTGATGAAAACATTTTTATAATTTCAGCAATTGTGAAAGAGAAAATTAGGAACCAGTCATTTTGACTGGTTCGGTAGTTCTAGTGTTAATACACGAGTTCAACGCGTGCCAATTATCATGCCCAGAGATTCTTACAAAATCAGAGTAATTTAATTAATGAAAGCGAAACTGGAAGTTTTAAATATATTACAGGGAATGCTGTTTTAACCCCTTTGAATTCTAAAGATCTTAATAAAATTCGGTTTATCATCCAGATAACAGTAAAGATTAATGTATCAACCTAGTCAAAAGCCACTGTAATTCATACACTCGCGCTCATAAGTCTTAGGACAGTGATCATATTTGTATGTAACTCTGTAAAAGATGAAATAATCATTGAAGAACAAATGTTTCCTTATTTAACAGTTTACGTGTCAATCATATTTCATAATTTTTAATGAATTTATTACATTGAAGTTATTACTGGACATATGAGGATATTTATATTATGTAATTAATACAGCGAAAGGTTCATAATCTATATACGAAATGCCAGAGTTTTACTAAAAACCAGAGGTGTTCAAAGACTTATGAGCGGGAGTGTATGTGACTGGCAGTTAAAGTAAAGTAAAGTAAAACTATAGTACACTGTCAAAGGAGAATAATTAGATTTGGAGAAGTTGGAGATGGAGGTCTGGGGGTCGATTAGCTTCATTAAATTGTCATTCGTTCCCAGGGAGGCAATTCGCATGCGCCTGCCAAGCGCATAGTTTACTTTACTTTGATAGCAGGCTCTGGCTATCGCGTTACTGTCGTATTAAGCTCCCAGAACATTAATAACGCAGCCGATGAAGTTACACCGGCGGCCGGTGTGCTCGGAGGTGCAAGTGTCGGAAGCCGGGTCCGTAATAATATTACCCCGTTACGCAATATCGTAACATAAAGGTAGTGCCATTGACGTTGCATACGGCACGACCGCGAGACCAGTTGAGAAACATTGTGCGCGTTATTATGAACATAAGCGTAATGTATACAGAAAGGCTTCTGCACCGGCCGCCGCGCCGAGCGAACACAACAGCTTCGACGTTTCCTTGAGAAAATCGCATCGCATTGCCTCGCCTCGCCTCGCGTCTAAGCGCACCAGGGAATTCCAGCCGCAACATTTGCAAGCGTAATAGCGCGTTCGCCTATCTACACTTCCTGAAGATGCTTTCGTATCGTTCCCGATACCGTGGAACAACCGGCCAGGGCTGCACTTACCCAGACTTTCGTTTTCTCTCGATCACCGTACATCTCCGCGCAGACGTTCTATCCGACAATGCAATTTCACCGTTGTTGTTCGTCCCAAAGTATTCGAGAACGTTCTGAGATATCCATAATGATCGTTCGGATATCCACAAATATATTGCGTTGGCCGGAAAGTGCCGATTTTTACGGAAAACTCAAACGCTGTACATTTAAATTTCGATACACATTTATTGAATTTTTCACGGTCGATCAAAGAGTTAAAGTTTCTGTCGTTATGAGAATTTTGCATTGACCTGAAGAGATGAAAATCTTAGGGTGCAATGTCTGGTTAATAGCTCTTGGAAGAAAAAAGCATCAATTGCCTATAACGCACTCTGTTTTCTTCCATGTTTAAGAGCGTATAAAACTAACAAAAATTAATGTATCCTGATCAAACTTTTTTCTAAAAATGCCTTAAATATCACCTATTAGACTTAATATAATACCTTACCATCGTATAGACCTTATAGACACATACCATTTGTTTTCAATCATTCCGACATATTCAGACGCATCCTAATGCCACCTCCATAAGAATCGGTTTTACCACACTGACATGAACAATTGCAAAGAAAAATTATACACATCGAGTATTTTTCCTCGAAACGACGTCGAATTACGTGACGAATTAACACGTTGACTGCCATGTCACCCATATGTGGGTGACGGAATTGGTTGTCGAGGTTTTAAAATGAATTTTTACGTTAATATATTCATCGTACCAAATTTGATTAGGATCTATAAAATGCAAGAAAGTTGGAGGACAACTCAACACGATACATTTAATTTCTTTCAATTTTTATTTCACTAAATAACTTGCTTTGATTTTACGGAATTTTTGAGGTTTCTAGTTTGGCAGTCAAAGAGTTAATTTGCGGAAGTGATTTTTGGTTTCCATCCGGCATCGTTGAAGATGTGATTAAATAAGGGACAATAGCCTGAATAGTATTTAAATTGAATTTTCTTGATCCAGGTTCGCATACCTCGTTCGAGGAAACTTGGCTCGGGCAAATTTGATTTTACGGAATTTTTGAGGTTTCTAGTTTGGCAGTCAAAGTGTTAAACGCGTCGAGGTTTACACGACACCCCGGAAGATTCCCGTTATTCCCCGAGACGTTAAAATAAAACGTGTTCCTAAAGTCGCTCTTTAAGAGCCGTTTTTCCCCCGGCGACGTGAACGATCGCAGATAAAAAGGAATGTGTCGAATATTTCTTGGCGAAACGACAGAAATTGCCGGCGAGACCGGTGTTTATACGTCACCCCGGAAGGTTCTCGGATTAATTACCTTCCACGTGCTTCAGAAAATCGTAACAAACTTTCAGCCATGAGAACGGCCATATAATATCGAACGGCCCGGGAGGCCGTCTATCCCGTTTAGTGTCCAAGTTACGCGCATAAATAACCAAGCGAACGAGCAGCTTTGAAAACACAGACGGCGGCGTGCTCGAGCATCGCGCGAGTCCTCGGTCCGTTTCCCATGAGTTTCACCGGCCATAATAACGTTCTACCGTGGAAAAGATCTATAGGTCAGCGTGACGGATTAGCGCTTCGATTTAGGCTGGTCTCTTGCGCGAGTACACACACGCCCTCTGCGTCCCTTGCACTACAATATCGAGTCACACTCGTGATGACGATTCCGAACAGAGTCAAATAAATATGTATGTTATCAATTTCCTTTGAACCGAAATAAAATTCTATTTTGGTGTTGTTAATGTACAGTAATTTCTCCTTTTTTCAGGAAATTACGAATTACAAAAAAGTCTTAATCATCGAAATCGTGAAATAAATCGTAGTGCGAGGGGTTAAATGCTTCGTCGAAAGCCGAGCTTTCACACAGGAAGAGCGCGTTTCTTCGCGTAAAGAATAATCGTTGATGCAAAAACGGAATATATTCTTGATTACGTTAATTGCACGAGGCCCCCTGCATCCCACGATTATCTTCCTTCGCTCGATTCCGCAGGAGGCTGTTTACGCCGGGTGCCTCTCCGAGATTACTTAACACTCGCTGACTTAATTGCACCGATTGCGCAAGATATTTCGCCTCTTCGGACGACCAGTTTCCGCCTGACAGGCGTTAGCCGGATCGTCCCGAACGGAAAGTTGAGCAACTTTGCCTGCAAGGTGGCTTGTTTGTTGTCCCGCGGCTCCTAGGGGGACTGACCGTAAAGCCAGACAATGGGCCTTTGATTCGGAAGCCGATGGGATTATGTTAATGTCCACTGTCTAGCGGTGATTCTCGTTAGAGGGAAATGTTGAACATTTAATCCCGCCTCGCTGCTGGGAATCCAGCCGGCTACTCTCTCCAATCGCGTTCTACTATTCGCATTAGCATCTTCTGTGTCAACGCTTTCGCCGTGTTCGTTAGAAGAGAGAACACCGAAGGGCACCACGAACAAATCGCCGAGGAAATTAATTTAATCTCTGCCGTCGATGCCGCAGCGATTGTATGCCGTTTCTTCTTCAGGCATGGCCTCTTTCTCTCCTCGAGTTGCTTGTTCGCTGAACACACAGTCGCCGCTTGTTCGAATTGTTTAAACCTTGTTCAGCCGATGCATAGTTTATGATACCGTGGGTGATGGAATTATTCGAGCACGAAAAACTCATTTTTCAACCCGTAGCGAGGAGAGTGTTGTATACAGTGCTGGGAAATATTTGCAACTTGTGAAACGTTGAATTGGTGAAAAAATTATAAGAACTCAGTATCGGCTTTCGTTAAAAATTGACTTCATTTAACTTCATTTGACTTCATTATAAACGAGCACTGCGATTCCTTCATCTAATACATGCATATATACATTTGTAATTTGTCAAACATTGACTTGGTGAAAAAATTTTAAGAACTTAGGTTGGCTTGATTGGTAGGCTTTGATTAAAAATTGATCCTGTTTATGTGAATTCGCCAACTGTCGCTGTAAACGGTTCTAGGCATTGGTTCTAAGATTTTGTTGCATTAAAGCGGGCATATTTGAGGACGTATAATTTTTTAGAAAATATCGTTTTAAACGAGCACTGTGATTCCTTCATCTAATACATGCATATATACATTTGTAATTTGTCAAACATTGACTTGGTGAAAAATTATAAGAACTTAGGCTGGTTTGATTGTTAGGCTTTCACTAAAAATTGATTCTGTTAATGTGAATTGGCCAACTGTCTCTGTAAACGGTTCTAGGCATTGGTTCTAAGATTTTGTTGCATTAAAACGGGCATATTTGAGGACGTATAACTTTTTAAAAAACATCATTTTAAACGAATAGCGTGGTTCCCGCATCTGATATTTGGGATGAAGGTTTAAAAAATTGAAATTTGCAGGTAAAAGTCTTTTCGGTGATGTTTAGCAACATCTGCGAGCAGAGACAGTCAGCTTTCTCGCGTAACGTCATTTGTACCACGCTCCCCGATTGTCTTCGACGGGGGTTTCGCAACGGAATGGACACGAGATTACGATGTTCCTCATTGTCAATTACGAACGAGCCAGCGCGTAGGCACGTCTGCTAGGACTCCCGGATAGTCCATTCGGTAGGCCAATCGAATGAACTGAAGCACTCTCGGCCGTTTACTGTTACATGAGAGAAGAAGATTGCATCAGGAGGCAACTTTCCTGGCTCCTGTAATTGGGATGGTTACGATGTGATTCTTTCACCGATGTAATTTAGCCTGTCTGAGAATCGAAACATTGTTTTCCAGCCTCCTGGTGTACAAAACGACGAAATTATCCGGGACGTCCAGCATCGACTTTCGCGCGCGAAATCGTTTTAAAGCGATTTGAAGAAACGGTGGATCCCGAGGGTGAAGTAATGCGAGAAGCTTGTCGAAGATACAGAACAGGAGATTCTTATTTGCTGGCCGAGCGGGGTTTTGAAAGATGGCTGCTCTCTCTCTCTCTGGACACGCAGTCTGGGCTTATCATTTTCATAAGACTCTCGCTTTTTGTCATCCGATCGGCAAAGTGCTGTTCACTGTCGTACCGGCTTATGTAATTAGCGACTGAGTGCGCGATAACGAAAGCCCCGGCGTCGTCTCCTGCACTTATTCGTGACCTCGTTACCGGCAGCCTCCTTCTTTCGCCAATGTCGGCTAATCGCTCGTTAGCGATGACTAAAGCCGATCCCGCTGTAACGAGGAGAGACCGATTCTCTTTTGCCATCCTCCTGGCCGTGCCTTCGCGGAATATACCCAGATCTCCTGCTCGTTATTCGACTCCTGCTCGATCATTCCTAATCTCCTATTACTCGCGAAACGTTCACCAAATCGTTTTCTTATAGAGATCCTTTATCCCATTTTTAGAAGAGTCTTGTAACTCCGGGCCAAGATTTCCTAAAAGACTACTGCGCGAGCATGTTCTCCAGTGTGCTATGCAGACAGATCTATGCAACTTTGGATATTCTATGTAAAATAGAAACATATATGGAAATATGCTTAGTATTTTAAAAAATCGTGGAAACGGTTAATTAGTTTGGAGTGGGACATATCTAAAGCTGCAAGCATTATATTTGAGATATTTCCATATTTTTCAAGGAGCTAGAAGATCTATCAAAGGTTTAAATAACAGGGGAGATGAACAATATGTATATACCAATCTCTTGTTACGTACATTGTTAAATTACTAAAGTTTCAGAATTTATTTCAAGAGCATTGAACACACTTCAGGAAACGGTAACCGATCTGACGTCGTCATAACCTTAAATTATTCAACGAATCGCTTCCAGTAGGACATCATCATAAATCTCAATTAAATCCGATTTAACCCGACTGAAAAGGTCAAACGTATATGACTGCAGAAGATATGAATACGAGCTGGCACACCTGTCAATTAAACGGTGCGAAGCATCCACCGTAAAGAGACCGGATAAGAATGACTCGAGGTTAGAAAGGATTAGATAAATAAAAAAACAAGGAAAACATTAACGAGAATCGTTAACCAGTAGACACCTCGGTTAACGAGAAGAGAAGATGGTCGCGGAGGTTCGATAACCTTCACCGTGAGGCAGACCGTGGAAACAGGCAGTGATTAATTTCGTGAGACGGGGCCACGCTTAAGCATTATCGTCATAATGATCGCGAGGACGATCCCGTTATTTCTTCCCGTGTCCGATCGTGGGAAATAACGAGGTTGGTTGTTTTATGCTCGGTTCCGATCGCTACCAATATTTCGTTGTACCGGCAGTTTATTTTCAATCGGTGCACCGATAGAGATCGAGGGATCGTAAATCTCGCGGAATAACAGAAATTGCGGTAAACAATCCGGTTCGTTTTCCGTCCGGCGGCCGTTTGCCTGTTATGCAATCCCGTGACGCAAAGGCGCCGATTAGGTTCAACGATCACAATGCGCGCGGATGAATCATAAGGTCTCCGATCGATCGGGCAACATCGACAAAATCGATAGCATACCTTTCCGGAGGATGCCGGGTAAACGTCCCGGTTATGTTGGAAAACAAAAATCTTTCGCAACGGAGCATTCGAAACGGGAACCTTCGATCGAGTAGCATGAGCATAGTTATTTCGCGTGTAAATTGATTTGGGTAATCGATCCGTTCGCCGATGTACAAACGCCTGGTTTCTCTTCGATTAGAATCCCTTTCTCGTTACATATTTTTATCTTGATACGATTCCTACGATTGCCCTCCTCTCTGTTGTAATCGATGCTCGTCCGTGAATAATCCTGTGTACACGGCTTAGAGAAATTACGAGCGAGTTTCGTTAGCTTTCTCCACTAATTAAATGTTTCGAACGAATTTTTAGAAACGCTTTAATGAACTCGATCACGGACGGATTCTCCGGGGTCTTCGTGAATTTTAATACTCCTGGAGCACATATTGATCTAACGAATTTAATTAGATTCGGTGGAAGTAAATATCGAATTCGTAAATCGACAGACTTCCGAAGCTTCGAGAAAATGAATGATGACTGACAATATCTCCAGCCTGGTAGCGAGTAAATAAAATGATGTAAATTACACCGCGTTTAGTCGTATAATAAATATTTGAAAAGTGGAAGCTTTTCCGAATGATTTACCAACCACTTCCGGATGGTAATTGAATTTTGTAATCGAAGTTGATCTTCGATTTCATCCTCGAATGAGCAGTTTGATAATTTTATATTGCGAAACGTGCTAAAAAATAAAAAGAGCCCGTCCACGTGGCCTGATTCGCCGGGAGCCCGTAAACTTATCTTTCGGATATGAATTGAAAAATGCGCGGAGATCTATCTCCGCTTCTCATGATTGTAAACGTCGCGTAACATGCATATAAGCCGAAGAACAAGTCCAGGAACTTTCCCAGGCATTAAACGGCATCGCGAACGCCCGGGCAAAAAGTGACAGATCTTTCGTTCGGGTACTGTTCCGTAGAATTCAAAGCGCGATCTCTTGGGAAACAATTCTTTCCGCGGGGAAAAGGTATCCCGGGAATTTCAGCATCCTCCGGATAACGCCTTACACCGTGTGTACAATTTTTTCTTTCGGCCGTAACGGTTGCGAAACGAAAGAATCCCTGGTGACCCGGTAGCTGCTTCTAATCTGAACGGTTCAACGTCTTCGCACTGGTGCAACTGCATCTGCAACTGCAGGCAACGCAGGAGTCTCCTCCACTACGATTTTTCTAACACGTGTTTTATTGACGGAAAAAGTGTTTCGCAATCGTCCGTGCCATTAGCAAGAAGCACGTGCAAAAACATACAAACGTTATATAAGTGATTTAGTTATCAGCAAAAGCTGTGTCGTGCTCGACGCCGCGAGAAAGTGAAGATCCAATTAACAGAAAATGAGCGCGAGAATTAAGAAATACTCTAAGAAACCATTCGTGAACCATTCTCTTACATGGAAGCTGAACGTTTATTAGGAAAATGCGAATTTTTATTGCTTGATTTTTATTGCTTGATTATTCCGTTTTTATACCGTACAGATTTCGTACGCAATTTATTGTTTCATTTTATGCGAATACTTGATGCCAAGAAAAATTGAAACACAGAGAAGTATAAAATAACTGTACAATATTTGCCAATAAAAATCCTAGCAGAAAATACTTCGCAGGTTCGTTCCCATAAGATAATCTGTATAACAGAATAAAATAACGTGCATGGTTAGGATGGCAGTAAAAATTGAACTAGAGTGGGTTCGTACTCATACTGTGTGTTCCCACTGTACCAAGAAATTGGACAAAACGACTGCTAGCGTATAGGAAGGTGGTAGATGTGTAGAGGATAGTAGTGAGGTTGAGGCGAGTTGCAAAATAGCATTGGGAAAATATCAATCAAAATATACGAGGACGCAAGGGAGCGTAAAGGAAAGGTGAGAAGGACGAGATGCGGAGGAGGATCGGGGCAACCGCAGGGGAGCGGATATACGCGAAAACAAGCGGTTACTTCATCGAAGGATTCGTATCTCGGCGCGAATCTGTGGTAACTGACCATCCGCGTTTGACGATTCGAATCCTCGTTTCACGTGTTTGATAATCATCTTAACGCGGAACATACTACTCGCGAGAGCACGCCGCGCCGTGCCGCGCTGGCTCACTCGACCGTGTACGCAATTCTACGCAAGCCAGGTTGTCGAACCTGCCTCTCTCACGTGATCCCCGCAATTTCACGGCGGAAGTGCGAATACGGCGTTTCTGCGATTGCCGGGTAATTTTGATTATATTCGGCCGCGGTATCGCTCGCTCGCAGGAAATTGACAATGATTCGTTAAGTATCGTTATTGTGCAATCCGATCGAACCAGCCGGAGATAACGATCTGCGAAAAACGGGTCTATCGTTGGCCTACTCCGTTCACCGGCAGCCTGATTGCAAATTAAATTTAGATCGCACCGGGATTATTTTCCGATTACCTGTAGATTACCTGTAGATCAATCGTAGATTATTAATTTCAAATTAGCCGCGGAACGTTCGAAGCGTAGAATCATTGGAATTACAAATCTTAAAACGTTCTTGCAATTTTCCAATTTCTCGTGACCCATTTTTGGGCTATACTATATGTTTATTAAATATGCGATTAGATCTTTGAATGTTTGGAAAATGTAAGAACTATTGAGACTAGAATATTTTTTACAGATTTACTAGGTCAATAATTTTCCTACGAGGATTCCAGCTGATTGGAATTTATGTCTGACCATTGCTCACCCTTTCTACTTAACGATCAGCCCAAGACCGTCTCAAACCGAATCAAATTCATCATCTTTTTAAAAATAGAATATTATATTTCTTCTATTATAGTACAGCATAGAGCCTATCGGACAGACTGAACACTCTAGAAACATCACAAACAATTTTAAAGAACAGTGAACACCAATAAAATAAATTTAAATAAATTGAAATAAATCTTCCGAGCGTTCTGCTTCGTTCTGGCGCGCAGCAACGCTTGCGTCGAAACAAAAGTCGCATTCTGCGTTTAATTAGAGTCTCAGTTGGCGACTAACGCGTCACAAAAAAAAAAAAAATTGTAAATAACCTGGCGAAAAGAATTCGTCGACGATCGCGCATCTCTGGCGTTGCAGCGATGCAACGACGTGCAGGACGCGTTGCATCCGCGAGGCAATCTAACCGGTGCGGCGCGGGTCCTGGCGTAAAAATCGCTCGTGAACTAACGACTAGGGTAAATTATCGGGGAAACCGTAAATGGATAAACATTCCCCGGACATCCGATCCGGCGCGGCGCGAATAAGCCGGGGATTTTTCTCGAGCCGGCTCGCTCGGAGATTTATGATTATACAAAAGCCAGTGTTATAGATGCAACGCCCGTGCACCAGCAATGCATTCACGGTAACACCGGCCACGTATTCGCGGGGAGATCGCCTCGAAAATATACACGCCGGACCGTGACACCGGCTATGCCGATAATTTAACGCGGGCTCCTTTTTTTACCTTTCTTAGGCGAGATTCTCGCCACGTTCGGAGAGCCAACTACAAGAACCACGGGGAGAGGGAGAGAGAGAGAGAGAGGGGAGGGAGAGAGAGAGTGAGAGAGGTGCAAGGGGTGTCTATGCGACCTCTACCGGTTCTAGAAGATACGGCCACGTTAATAAAGCAGGTGTACGACCGGTGGGTATGCACGAGACGCGTCACTCGGCGTTAATGCGCCTTATGAGCGATTGCAGGAGTCCTGCACGCGTCCCTGCGTGCAACGCGTTAATACGTGGTAATTCATTTTGCAAACGCGAATTCCGCTGCCTCGGAAACGGGTTTCGCGGCTGGGCTTCGCGGATTTTTCACGGGAACCCTGCGATTTTGCTTACGAGCGTCCCACCGAGGGACGTCCAATGACGTATGCGCTACCGCTCGCTGCCTCATGATCATTTGTTTTTATAGTTAGCATGTCGAAGTTCATTTCGATACTTGTTTCACGATATTTTTCTCCGTGTTCCCTTGCGTCTGAATTGATGAACCTCCTTCCGTATCCTAATGGAGGTAAGCTGTGCCATTCCATAGTTAAAACTGAGTGCCTGCACTTTTACATATTTTTACACTAAACTCTAGAAATATACATTACGAACTACACTACAAATATAATATTAAACTGGACAAATTTTGTGGCGAGTAAGACTGTTGAAAAAGATTTAATATCGAAGAATTAACGTAACGTATCAGGAATAGAATTTCAGGAGCCATTATACAGAGTGTTAAAGAAAAACCATTCAATATTTATATTGTACATAAAACACTGTGCTGAGTAAAAAATACTGAGTAAACATTTAAAAGGTCAGGTTAAAACATTTAACCATATAAATATTGAATGGATTTTTTAGCACCGTGTATAATTGGCTCAAAGAGTAGATGTCTAACATAATCGTTCAATTGAAACAGAACACTATTGCATCTATTAAAGACCTCTATTCTCTTTCAAGAATTATCAATACGAGAAACGATCCTGTGAATAAACTTTGACCGAATGAGCCTGCGATAGATATTGGTCCCTCGACTACAATAAAATTATTAATGCACAATTTCGTTCATAGCAACGCCATCACTTTCCGTCATATATTAACTCTGCTAGATGGTTTAGTGGAAGCGGCTGAATTAAATCATAACAATATGATCGCAATCGCTTTTGCTTGCTGATTTGTGTTTCGATCGCTGCGGGCATGTTTATGGCTGCGTTCATAGCGCGGTGCGTTCTGGTCTTACCGGTGTCAATGGGTATTCATTATTCCATAAATTCCAGTATTACCGGGTAAAGTCGCGTCGCGTCGAATATACGGCATCGAAAGGCTTTGAAGCGTTCTTGCCTCGGCTGCCATTTATTGTCCACTTCTTCCACTTGTCCAACCTTGAAATTGGTGTTTACCGAGCATCGAGTGAACCGTCATTTGCGTTTTCGGCTTCTTCTTGGTCTCGTGGAATTTCTGTTTACAAAGATGAACTTTTGCCGTGCGATTTTGTTGTTCTATCAGTGGTGTTTTTTATTCTGGAATGTTTTATCCAAGGAGTTTGCAGTTTCGTTAGAATTTATTTAGAATAACGCTTTATGTCAGAGGTGGACGATTCAGATTGCCCTAACCTTGGCCCCGTCGCACGTGGGCGCAACACGAACGAGTTCTAATTACCTCGTGTCCAGGACTGCCTCGTATACCCCATTAGCTCTGTGTTTTCCCGGTTTCCATCATGCGAGACACCTTTATACGTTGCTGGAATGAGAAAGAAGAGGGGCCCGCGGACCGTATCGTTTGTTAAATAACGCAGCTTCAATTAATTATTGTCTTTAATGTATAGCACCGAGTCCGCTTGAATCGCGCTGCAGCAAAATGCACTTCTCTCTCACGCTGGGTGACCAATGATATTGCACTCCGTTCAGGGAAGTTGTCCTCGAAAATGGCGAAACGGTTTCACCATTTTTCGTCTCACGTTACGATACGACTCCGGCATAAGCTTGTTGAACATTCGAACGACCTCAGGAATTACCCCTTTCAAGGAAACACAACATTACGGGACACCCTGTATATCCTCGAAACAAACTAATTTCGTAATAAAGTAGCACGGTGCGAACTGCTAATTGGTCACTTAATGCACTTTAATTACAAAGGACCGTAATTCATTGTCAGTAAGAGGTACGCTGGTTTTTATTCATCCTAGCTTTATCCTTTAATCTTAGAAAGTGTGAGGAAAGTTTCTTGAACTCACTGGTTACTAAATATTTAAAAAAAGATCTAGTTCCCTTGCGAAGAATACGGAAGCAATCTTATTGTTGCTTATCTCTTCAAGAAAGATTGTTCAAAGACCTACCTTATGTCTTTGAAGATTTTCTTTATTATACATAGAACATAATTTGCACATAGAACCCAATATCGAATCATTACGAAATGATTTTTATAAATTAATAACAACCACTGGGTTCTTCTAAAACTGGGGTTACCTTTCCAAAGGATGGCTCTATAACTTGAACAATTTTCAAAATTTTGGCAATTGGTTTCTTTTTTAAATAACTTGTTAATGTATTCTGGATAGCCTGTAAAAGGTATTAATATTTTTATCAAAGTATATGCAACTCGGAAGGATCTAATTTAGCTATGCAATACTGTATGCTTCCGTTCACTATATTTTTTTAGCGGTTCCGATTTAGAATAATTTTCTAGAATTAAAAAATAATAAAACCTTGACACGAACACGATGGCACGGCTTGTATCTGCCACGTTGGCCCACAGTATCGAACGTTGCAAGAAGAACTTTCGGGACAACGTGATACGTCTTTGTTCGTTTATTTTTCTTCCTGGTAAAAGCGAGAGGTGCAGCAAGTTTACGCATCGGGGGACGAAAAAGAAGGTTCCTCCGAGCGATTCCGGGACGTTCGAGAGGTATGACCGTCGTAAATTACAGCCGTTGGTCTCTATCGAAGGTGTGTACCCACCTACCGGTGAATTGCGAGACAATCCCTTGCCGGCTGCGAGAGCCCGCGAAAGAGTTTCTTCGATTCACCGCGCGCCGCTTTACGATTCCCTTTCACCTAACGGTTCCCATGCACGCCGCTTAATGGCGGGAAGAAAGGTCTCACCGGAGGAAAGCAAAATCGCCGATGGGTCCCCCTTCTGTTTGTTCTTCGCCGCGCGAGTTCCGCTTGCCGAGCGATTCTTTCGCGATGAAAGCGCGAAATGCGGCTCGGTGAAAGCTGATCATCCCATCTATCGGATAATCCTCTTCGGAACATCGTAAATCCTGCCCCCCTAATGCCCAGACATTGTTGCAACGTAATACTTCGTTCTATAGGGGTCAGCCAATTTCACTTTCCTGTCCGTTCAAGTTCTAATCTTTAATGGTGAAAATATTGAAAATACGCAACCTAATTATACAGAGAGAGATGCAGATAGTACTGCAATAAAGGCAGAATATTGTTGCAGGATGCAAAGTAACTGAAACGGTAGAATATTGTAGGTAAGGAGGGACCAGGTGACCAGGTTACCGACAAAAATAGGCGAAAAATGGTTTTACGCGCCCCAACTTTTCGCCCTCATTATGAAAATATTTTTCGCTGGGAAAGGGCTCGTTCGAAAGGCGTAGGTTCAAACTAGCGCGCGCTGGTCACGAGCTGACGAGATTATTTGGTAAAATAAGCGTTAGAAATAGGGCAAAAATGGTCGATGTGCTGCTGGCTCTGCAAAAGTTACGTGACCACCCTTGGCTCTTAAGATGACTCATTGTTCGTGTATTTATCAGGATCATCTGAATGGCTTGTAATCGCTGTGGAAACAGCGTGGCAGGATGAAAAATTCGTTATCGACTTTCGATGGGGGCAATCCTTATCCAGGTGACCAGGTGACCAGGTTACCGACAAAAATAGGCGAAAAATGGTTTTACGCGCCCCAACTTTTCGCCCTCATTATGAAAATATTTTATCGCTGGGAAAGGGCTCGTTCGAAAGGCGAAGGTTCAAACTTGCGCGCGCTGGTCACGAGCTGACGAGATTATTTGGTAAAATAAGCGTTACAAAAAAGGGCAAAAATTAAAGATATGCTGCTGGCTCTGCAAAAGTTACGTGACCACCCTTGGCTCTTAAGATGACTCATTATTGTTCGTGTATTTATCAGGATCATCTGAATGGCTTGTAATCGCTGTGGAAACAGCGTGGCAGGATGAAAAATTCGTTATCGACTTTCGATGGGGGCAATCCTTATCGCGCACACAGTTTTCCATCATCCCTGTGGCTTGCATCATTCTCACGTCGAGGAACTTTTATCTGGATATTATCGGCGGTATCGGATTGTACAGATGCGTTCGCGGCTGGTCCCGGCGATTATCGTGATCAAAATTTATCTTTGTGTTCCCGCATCCACCATATTCGCAGGATCCGGCGATTACTTCGAGCAGGGAGCTACCGTCGTACGTGGTCGCTTCCTTTGATACGCTCCTACAATCCTAATCCCTTCTGCTCACATTTTGCCGGTGTTGTCCGTGAAATTGTGCAATATAATCCACCCACCACGGTGAAAACTCATCGTAGGAGTGAGCGTCTACCACCCAGGCAAATGACGAGTTGCATCTCGAGGCTGCAACTGCGGAATCTTGATTCATTCATTTTTTTTATCCACGTTGAGAAAGTTGTTACCGTCGGGTTTTTATGCGTGACAAAGTGTCTCTATTCGTTGCAAGATCCAGAAGTTGCATAGACGTTTATTCTTCTCTTAAACCAATCATTCGTTCCATCTTTATGATCGATCATGTTCCCGACTATTCGCTGGTTTATTTACCAATTTTTTTAATTATATTTTTGGTGGTATTAACAATTCTATCTGAACTATGTAAGTAAGCAACGACCTTTATATAGTATTTTCTAGAAATTACTAGTTGCTTTTAGCATTTTCCAGAATGATTGAGATCATATTGAATATTGTTCCACGGTCTTAAACAATATGAGATCTAGCAGCATGATAACGCCCCAGTAAAATGGAATCATTCAGTTACGTTAGATAACGATCGCAGGCGCTAATGATAGTTTTACGAGTTTGATTGCCGTCTTGGACGTTCCATGGAATAAAATTCAGTGCTCGAAAGAATAGAAAAATGTTGACGATATTTTAGCACTGACGTTAGCACCATCATCTTCTCCGAGGAAGGGAATGCGATGTACACGATTGCGAACGATTAAAATTTTTCAACGCTTTCCTCCTTCCTCGACTTTTATTAATCACCTGTTTAATATATCACGGCGCTCGGGTATTTTCTCATCGCGCTTAGCGTCGTCGTTGGCTCGCCTAAATGCGTCGCCTAGCATAACATGTATTCAAATTACGGCTGGCGCACGCGGAGACGGTAGACCACCAACGAACACGAGTCATTTAGAGTATTCTTTTAAAACGGCCACACGGGTAACGTGCGACACGGACGTGAATCATTAAGCCACCTGCACAGGTGTCGAAGGCCTTTAAGAAAATGTTTAATCGATCTCGGAACGACGACACCATATACACGGTGGCTCAATAACGATCGTTTACGGTCCGGCGATCCGCGAGAAGAGGACCTCGCGGGCCTTTTTAACGACGGTTACGCGTTCCGTGCCACAGTCGGGTAATCATAAACATTATAATCGCGTGTGCTGTATCAATTAACAGCACACGCGCCCGGCGACGACTCTCCTCGGGTATTTTCGATGATGTGTAATCCCTCCGGTGTTTAAATGCCTTTTAATATCCGATTAGCGCGGCATGCGGCAGAACTTGCCGGCCGTTTGATTTTTTCGCTTCGACTTATCCGCGCCGCGAAATGCTTCGCTGCATTTTTGGCTCGGATGCCGGCAACTGTGATTTTTCAAATGATTTTTCCCAACGGAACAGTTTTACGATTTTGTAACTGCTCGGCGAGAGAAGGTCTAGACCGAAGGATATTTCTATAGTCCTTTCTTGCACAGAATATGATTGATAGCGTAAAAGCGACGAACTCGGCTGAAAAGGGAAAATTATCAAGCGAGACTCTTTTATATTGGATTGCGGTTCTGGTATGGACATTTTACATTCCAGAAAACATAACAATAGACCTCTCGACGATTATGCCCGCGTACAAAAAGGAGTTTAATAATTTTTCTTTGAGCCACACGATCCCTAAGGGAGCGCTTCTATCGCTTTGAATATCCTATTGATCAAAGATGGAAGCAGTTGTGGAAAAATCGGATGAGAAATGAGAAAACAGGCAGTTTATTATCGACGTTTTAAAAGCCGCCGTAAAGTCAGGTGTTAAGAATAAAATGATCGGACGAAGAGGGTGCCATATAGCCCAAGGACAACGCGGTTTCAATTTTCTTGGCTCGAAGCGGGATAAACGGCAGATACGCACTTAGGTTCGAGCCTCTCGTTGCATCGGTTCTCCTTTCCAGCGATTTGCGCAACGCGTGCGTTACATTCAGCCACGCAACGCGAAAGAACGCGCGCGCGGGGCCACTCTTCTATTTCTTCTTATCGAGGAGGTGCATAGATTCGAACGATGTATAAGAAGCTTGCCGCAACGCGCGTGGGTATGCGCAGCGCGCCTCTTTGGATGCAGCCCGCGATCCAATGCGTTTGAATGCACTTCGGCGGCGTCCCATATTGTGCTGTCGTCTAAAACCGCCTGCAGTACCAGAAGCCGATCGCGACAATAAGCGTATACCGCGATATTTATGTGTGGCGTAGTTTAGGATCATTTGTAATATACATATTCCGCCGACGGCCAGGCTTAGGTCGGATTTTAATAACAATGGGACGCACACCTTTTTTGGACCGCGTCGTAATAGCCGAGAACGCAGCCGAGGATACGGGAATTTTTATGTCGGGACCACTGCTGTGCACCGTGACCCACATACGGGTCACCATGATTTAAACGCGAACGGGCCTAAGTGACTCGTAACGGAGGATAGCAAGTTCTAGGAGCATAACTGTCACAAACGATCTCAAAATTGGTAGAAATTCTTACTTGAAAATTACAAAACAGACATGAACATGGAACATTTAGCCATGCAGCAACAAATATAATTCTTTCAGGAAAATTATATTTATTGCTGCATGGCTAAATGTTCTTGTTAATTGCAAGGTTCTTTAATTTAAGGTATCAATCTTTGTTTCAAATATTGGGTTGGCAACTAAGTAATTGCCGATTTCAGTTATAGATGAAACTATAACTTGACTCAGTTTTTGACCGAAAAGGATCAGACTTTCTACGAGCGTGGAATTTTCAAGTTGTCAGAAACATGGCAAAAGGTCATCGAACAAAATGGAAAATACATCATAGATTAAACTTCATTCCAAGTAAAAAAATACTCTTTTATTTCATTGAACAAATCGGCAATTACTTAGTTGCCAACCCAATATTTCTGGTCTAAAATACTTCAAAGTAAACTGTGTATTCCTCGCCATTTTGAAGACTGATAAAAAACAGATCAGAATTTGTCGGAATTTATTGGAATTTTAAAGTTGTATTCGTGGGAACGTATTCAATAAATTCCAGTCTTGTGACACATGTTATAATAAAACTATAAAACACCGATAAATCTCGTATTAAAGAAGCCATGAACGTAAGTGTGTCATCCGTTAACAACAAATTGATTTGCGGTATCTCGTTACGAAGCCTGCGCTAATAACACAAACAAACTGCGCGGGCTTTATAGATTTATATGAAATTAAAATTTCTTTTTAAGAGATCATAAAACTATAGCGTACAAGCATATCGCGGATTTTATGCATTTATTTCACTTTCCGTCTCGTAAACATCCTCGCGGTGAGGTTATTAGAAAAGTTAATTAAAATTTCTATCTTCTCCGAAACGTAATAAAACACGGTGTTGGAAGAATCTGTCTAGTTTCTAATTTCCGAGTCGGTCAAAGCTACTATGCGCATGAGTCATGGACATTTTTAACACGTAGCCAGAGAAATAAATTTGTTGAACGATTCCTCGCGGGTGTATCTTCAGAGTCTCAATAATTGTAAACTAAAAATGTTAAAACCCGTCAATTTGCCGGGTCCTGTAGTGTTAACACTAGAACTACCGGATGGGTCAAAATGACTTCCTCCTAATTTTTTCTTTTAGAGATATTGAAATTATAAATATGTGCCCATAATTATGAGTGGTCTGTCATAAAAAAAAAAATTACATTGAATAAATTTAGTTTAAAATCATGTCGTGTGAAATAAGTGATAAATTCATTCTTTTTTTAAATTTTGACAGACCACTTTCATAATTATGGGCACATATGTTTCCATGAGAAAATTTTTTAATAAACTTCTTTATGAAAGTAGATATTTAAACGAAACTGATACGAAATCTAAACGAATCTTATTTTCTTGTTATTATAAGGCAATGTATTCCAGTTGAATTTAGTGCTTGGTAGTTCTAGTGTTAAAGATTGACGGGTTGACCGCAACGCTACCCCATAAAGACCGAAAAACATTGCCCCTAAGATAAAGAATCCCATAATCCCCACGTCTCACCGTGAATCTGTTTAACAGGATCCCTCTCGATCGCGCGGTAGCTCCTACGATTACGCGTCAAATAATTCTCCGTCGATCATGCGGTGCTCTCCCGAAAAACGAACGGGTTACCCATAAACGTCCCATCAACGTAGAACACGGAGCCCATGGTGGAAACCGTGTCGATGGTCCGAGCATTCTTGCTTGCCGGGGGCGCCGCTCGTGCTGGGGGGGGGGGGGTTCCTGCAAAAAGCAAGGAGAGACAAAAAGAGAGACAGAGAGAGAGAGAGAGAGGGGGGGGGAAGGAAGATCTTGGAGTAAAAAAGAGAGGAGCGGGCAAGAGCTTTTCCATAAAACTTATAGTCCTTATAAACCACGGAGTCGGGACGGTGTGCACCGGTGTGCGGCGTGCACGCGAGGGTTGGAACATGCACTTTATAATAATAGTAAAAATGACGGCAGCGCCGGCGCAGCATGCGAGCTTGCATGCAAATGGATTGCAGGTAGGCTCGTAGGTACCTCAGTATCCCGTGTGCAACACGAATATATACGTTGCTCCGTACCGACGCGTATTTCACGGGGGCTACCAGCCGCGGACCCTCCCGGTGGCTTTCCCGCCAGGTTGGCCAGGTGAGACCAGTCCTCTTTCGATGCGTCCGGGCCAGCTTTATGCACCGATTATTGAAATAATTGTAACGCCTACAGCTGTCGTCCGCGAACGCCGCAAACGAGGCTTTATGGCGTAATCATTGTCGGGGCCGAAGCCGCTCCACGGTATTTACGACCCCCGTTATTTATTCGGTCCGCGAACCAACCAGGTGCCTCGTTTGCTCGAGATTTCTTTCGATCGATCGTCTTCTTTTTCTCTTGATATCGATCATCAATGCCGCAGACTTTCTTTCTAGTCGGTTCCAGAGTCGCAGAAACGTCAAGACTACGTAGATTCGTAGGCAGAGTGACCGTTAAAAGGTGAGGTAAAGTGAAGTTAAGGTACACTGTCAAATGGCCTCGTGCTGTATAATTATACAGAGCGAACATAGCACTGCTATAAGGGCAGAATATTGTTGCAGGATACAAAGTACATTAACTAAAACTGTAGAATATTTTCGGAAGAACTGTAGAATATTGTAGATAAGATAGAGTGACCAGGTTAGCGACAAAAAGGGACTTTGTAAAAATATCAAGAATGTGCTACCCGAATTTTTAGCCATTTTTCTTAATAACATATACCCAAAGAAATGAATTTGTTGAATCTTAATAATTGTAAATTAAAAGTATTGGAACCAAAAATAATTTTGCCGGGTCCCTAAACCCGGTGTAAACCTAGTGTCAAGTAAACCTAGTAAACCTAGTGTTAAGCTTTCTTTGACACAGCGTAATTATTGAAAATTAACCCTTAGCAGTCGAATGGCGACTGTAAGACGCCACTAAAAGTTGCTGTATCATTATCCAAAGTATTTTTTACTTGTATTTAATAAATTACTAAGCACTTCAGTGTTGTATGAGCAAACTGCACCATTTTCGTATTGCACAGCATGAAAAAAATATACAGGGTGCTTGGTAACTGGGGGTGGTACAAGCGAAAAGGGGGTGATTCTACATGAAAGAATAAGTCGAAAATATAGTATAAACATTTGTTCATCCGAAGTTTCGTTATCGAGAAAATCGAGTTTGAAATGCAGCATGCTATTCGATAGGAATTGTCTGACGCGTGTCTGATCATGACCAACCAAATCTACTTCCTGCATATACTAAGGCACACGAACCTGACAGATCTTCAAAGTCGATTTTCTCGAAAACAAAGCCTCAAACGAAAAATGTTTATTCTATATTTTCGACTTATTCTTTCATGTAGAATCATCCCCTTTTCGCTTGTACCACCAGTTACCAAACACACTGTATATAGGAGGGAAATATTCTAGGTCGTAAGAAATGTTTCGTTTTGGAGTTAAAACAGCTTCGAGTGCAGAGGGTTAATGAGGATTGCGGAAGGTAGAACTCAGCGTAATGTCACCGGAAAAATGGCAGAAAATTAAAGCGTCAAAAGTTAACAGAAATGTCCGTTGAAAATTGCCATTTCCGCGCGCTCGGTGAGAATCTAGTGGCGTTTCGTGCTTGTTCGCAGTTCACCAAAGATTTTCTAACGATATTGAAAATTCCCATGGAGCCGGGGTGTTCTTCGGCGATCCGCGTGTCTACCAATTACTGTACGCAACAGTGTATTGTTGAGTGAAAGCTACGCGACGCCCACGTCGCGATCGTACAGCCGCATCTTGTCGCGGTGATCGTGCAGCGGCCGTGTACGTTGCAGGAAGTCACGTGCGCCTGTGTGCAACAGTGTGCATCCCCCTCGCGTTCACGTCCGAGTGTCTCGTACGTACACGCTCGGATCGAAACCGAGATCCATTTGCATGAACCTCTCGGATCCGCAGTCGGAGAAATATCGAACCGTGATTCGAAACGGTGAAAGTGGGAATCGAGGGAACCGGGTGCTGTCAATATAATGTCAGCAACAATCCCACCGCAAGTATTTCGCGCAAAATGGCAAACATTCGAGCTGTCTAACTTCGTTAGCCTGCAAAGAGAATATAATTGAACGAGTTCAACGGGAAAATACGAATCATCGTGATTCTTCTTGTCGGTAATTAAGACGGTCCCGTGAATCGTGTTAATAGAACTAAGAGCGACATCAATTTACGCTAATGGCCGTCGACAAATGGCTTTCGAACGTGCAGTGTACTCGATTCTATTCGCTGTTAATAGACTTTCCAGTCGGCTGTAGGAATTTTGATGTTTTATAACCGTGACATTCATTTATAAATCGACGAATCGAACGTTTTTCCCTAGCGCCTCTAATTAGTCGATTGGAATGTTTCCATCACCTCATAAATCTTCTCTAAACGAGTATGATGATTGTCTGAGGAAACTTTTAGTGGAGTAACCTGTTGAACCTAACCTGCTAAATTAGCTTGTCGGTATAGAAATTGCAATCACCGCAAACTACCTAGTTAATTATGGGTTTAGAATCGTATGTGTCTATTCCAGGATAATTTGCTATTTCTGTCGTGCGTTCATTCGTCAACGTTATCTTTTAAAGAACAAATGTGACGTAATTTTGATCCAGGAGTAATTGCTATTTCTGCTGTTTGTCCGTTGTGTTTTACAGCCTCGGGTTATTTTTTAAGAAGCTGTCGAGGCATCGGTTAGGTGTCGGCCTAAAACAGCTTTCGAGATTCCATTAGTGTACCGAGGAATCGATCGCGTTGGGGACAGAAAAAGTTGATCAAAGTTTCTTTCGCGATCGACGAACAACGAATCCGCAGGCACCACGACCTACTTCGACCAGCAGACGCTCCGTTGTTCGGAGTACCGTAAACCCCGGGCAAAACTGATAAAACCAGGTTTCAGAGGATGAGCCAGGGGTCTCTAGGCTCCTCTCCGCAGCTGCGAACCCGATTTACAGTTACTTGGCCTGCCTGTGTAAGACGTTCAACCCGTCTGTATACAAAGATGCTGCGTTATCAGTGACTGATATCAGTCGTTAAGGAGGATGTATCTGCTGGTATGCCTGGACCTTCACTTAGCTGTTTTCTGTCGAGCGTAGCGTTAAGCAAAGCCTCCGGAAGAGCTGGACGAACGACTGAAACTAATCAATCTACCGATAACAATGTAGCAAAGCTAATAACAAAAATTCGGGCCGCCGGTTGGACACCTGGACACTGAAGTTAAAAGAATTTTAATAACTTTAAATTCTGCTAATATTATATTAGACGCTCAGCTTTTGTTAGCTCGGTATCCAGGAATACGTAGAATTCCTTTCTATTATGACTAATAGACTGTGGATTCTAAAATCAAATCTAAGAGAGTAGACATTTTTTTTTCGAAAGACAGTTGTTTTCAACTGTGCAAAGTTATTATAGAGAAGAAAGTTAAATATAGAGAAATATAGATATGAAGTTAAAGATATATACATAGTTAAATATAGAGATGGTGTTTATTTTGTAGAAGAATTCGCAGCGGTTATTGTGGTTGTTTATCGAAGAATGGTGTCTGAATGATTTCCATTGACCCGAATATCGGTTTCCATTGATGCCGAGAAGACGAGTTATTGGAGCAGACGATTCATTGTAGTGTAAACTCGTTGTAGCAGCCGAATGGTGGTCGTGTTCTACGATTCCTTGCTGATTTACTCGATGCTTGCTCAATGATCGAGAAGTAGGACAGCACGTTGCAGGATCGTCATTCCTAAGACGGTCTCGAGGCGTTGCTAAACGTTGATATATGTGCGGTAAAAAAATCTGCGAATACGTCACGTAGGATGTTATCTCGGTCTTGCGACGACCGAACGAGCCATTGTTGCCTTAATATGTATACCTAGGTAGCACTGACCTCGCATAATTAAACCCCTTTTTGGCTGCGAACCAAACTGGATTAGACAGTACATTTCGTTCGCGTTGATCTACGCTCACTATACGACAAGCTTATGCTCCTTTGTAAACGTACAATTGGCGATTTCGATAACGAATGCAGGCATCCCTCAAATAAAAGCGACGTCGTCTGACAAGCGAAAATTTACTATTGTGATCAAATTCGGACAGTTGAAAAAATATTCTAGTTTATTAAGTCGTATGATCACAGAAAAAGTAATATTAATTGTTAGTAGGTGTTAAGTTTGACTGTAATGCTTAGGACACGAGATGGTTATTAATAGACTGTGGATCTTTATGCAAAATAAAAAATATTTGCATCGATTGCAAGACACAAATATAAATTTCTTTCTTCTTTTAGTTATTTCATTAAGCTAAACGTAATACACTGGTATCCTTAAATCTTCTTACTGTGTCAACTGCATTTTTGTCACAAGTGCATAAAATCCGCAGTTTACTTATTAACATTGACATGATTAAATCCTAATCTTTAATGGTGAAAATATTGAAAATACTCTGTCGAATGGCCTCGTGGTGTGGTAGGGATGGCAACATAACTATACAGAGCGAATATAGCACTGCTATAAGGCAAAATATTGTTGCAGAATACAAAGTACATTAACTGAAACGGTAGAATATTTCCTATAATAAATAGGCGAAAAATGTTTTCAAGTGCCTCAACTTTTCGCCCTTATATGAGAATATTTTTCGTGATACGCTATTGAGCACAGGAAGTGCTTCGAGTCATTCTTTCTGACAAAGAAGCAACCAGAGCTTTGAACGGGCCTGTACACCTCGTACGTTTATTTGCGCGGGTTTTTCAAAATCGTTCCACCGGGTGGAACGCCAGAGGTCGGGATTCTTTTTATCGTGGGGCATTGTGTAGAGCGAGGATGTGGCCGGGCAAGTGTAAATTATGTTTTGTTCTCTCGCGGCGGCGGCCAGGCGGGAGGCGAGCAACAAATCATATCGACACACTCGAGCCTTGGTTTCTTCATTCGCCTCCCACGCCCTCTATCGAACCTCCTCCCTTATCGGCGTTGCACGCGCGTAAAAATCCTCCGGCCGATGTCTTCATAAATATGTCCGCCTATCTGTTAATTCTGTCCTCCGCGGGGACGATTAATTAGCGTTTCCACCGAGCCCCGCGTGGTTAGAATGAATAAATCACACCCGATGTCTTCGATTACTCGCGGCAGTTTTATCGAACGACCACGAAACTTTCAAGACCTCCTCTGTATTTAGTTATTGCATCGGGAATAAAGATAAAAAAATTCACGCAAAAATACAGAATTAGATTTATACAGGGTGTTAAAAAACCGTTCAATATTTATACGGTTTATGGAACTCACTGTGCTCAGTAAAAAAGTTAAACATAGGTCAAAAGGTTTCTGAGATCAACTTATTTCCATCGCTTTGGTTACTTCAGTGTTTATAAACCGCGTGTTCATTCTTCTGAATCTCCTCTGAAAACAAAAATATTTATATCTCGGAAACGGTTGACCTTTCGACCTACGTGCACTTTTTTACTCAGTGGGTTCTATATACCATGTAAATATTAAATGTTTCTCTTTCAACACCCTGTATAAAAGTCTTCTCCGAGTAACTCGAGCGAGGATCGTCTGTTTGCGATTTGTAAAAGATCGGAGGGTTAAAATGGCGATCGCCGAGCAACACGTCAACCGTTGAGCGAACGGGGTACGTCCAATCAACAATAACGATGGGTCATCGGAGAGAACAGCCGGGAGATACGAATGTATCGGCAATTAAAAGTACCGGCGTCATTAATATTTCGTTTCGGGGGGGCACGGTATCTCGATGAAGATTCGTTGCGCCTTTCACGGGGGTATTATATATATACGAAACGTGAATCGCCGACCACCCGATAATTGTTTCGCGATCGAGATCGAGACTTTAATGAAACTCGGGCCGGGAATATTTTTTTTTCTATTTCGCAAGGAATATTGTTGCGATCGTTGAACGGACGGTTCCTCTTCGTTATGACTCCGAGCATGAGCGCGGCTTGCTGTCTGGAAATAAGAATAATGCGATCGGTGAGTCGCATTGGTTATTCAGAAGACACCGGTGTAGGTTTTCTCGTGGATAGCGCGCAGTCACGACGACTTTAATTGAAACGTAATACCTGTCCGAGCGCATATTTATTGCTCGATATCTGTGCTGGTAATTGCCGGGAATAGCATCGCGAACGTTCCGTTGGGTTTAAGGACGCTTAAATTGTCGATTAGAACGGAAGAGTACGAGGCTGATTATCTGCCGTGGACATTTTTCCCGCGTTCCACCGACGTTTCTTCGGCTAAAGAAACTCTTGCCTGCCGGTACAACAAATATTGTCGTGGATACTGCAGCGTGGACACTATCGGGGAAACAGCGTATGGAAAAACCTAACCGTGTCCTGAATATCTTAATTGGTCGTCTTGCAGCCAGAATTTTACAAAATCCCAGTGGCACGATCGATAAAGACTTGTCCTCCGATATATTCAATTTATAGATAAACATTCTCCTGATTCTGAAGCTGCGCATGTAAACTGCTAGTTCTTGTTACATTATTTATAATTAAATCGCAGACTTTATGCTTTTATCACAGCCTCGATAACCCAGGACTCAGTAGCTTAATGAAATTCCTACCTTGTTTCGAGTCTCGTTCTTAATGCAGGAATCAAGGTTTTCTTCGATTCCAAGTTGTGTAAATTATTCAAGAAAAATTCGTTCGCGATTCACCTTCGATTCAATTTGAAATTAAAGCAGACTAAATCTATTAAATTTTACGATTAAATTACGGCCACGCATTATCCGTTTTTCCGTCACGTTATGAGTGAGTCAGGGTCGGATAATTTCCCAAGAGAATAAAGCGCAGTATTTCCATCGCTATTGCAATTTGTAATTAAAGCAGTCTAAATCTATTAAATTTTACGATTAAATTACGGCCACGCATTATCCGTTGTTCCGTCACGTTATGAGTGAATCAGGGTCGGAAAATTTCCCAAGAGAATAAACCGCAGTAATCAATGTTTCTTAACGTTTTCGAAACCGTCGCGGAGAAACTCGTTCGGTTTTCGATTCGCGACACGATTTCGCCGGCTCCTTGGCAACGAAAACGCTCTTCGTACCCGGTCGAAGGATTTTCCACGAGAAAAGCGCAGTCCGATGCGCTCGTGTTTAATGGCGTTATTAAGAGGAGTCCGTTGGTGGGAGCGTGGCGCGCAGGTGCGTACAGGGCGTTGCAAAAGGCGTAACGCGACTGCCGACGATTTTATCGAACCGAAGGAAACCTGTTAGAAGAAGTGTTATTGCGATGCGCCGGTGTATCTGTATGTACGATCGCTAATAAATTCCAGTAACTCTGGCCGCGCGCTGCCTCTCTCATTTTCCACGGCTGCGAGCACCGCTTCGTGTCTCTTTCTTCGCGCGCGCCTGTATCTTGAACTTTATATCTCCTATGAGAATTATATTTCCTCCGTACGTGACTTTTATATGGCCTGCACTCGATCTGACTTCCACGGATCCCCTCTCCTTATCGGCGAGCGATCGCGCTATCATTCGTCCCATAATTAGAACTGTGTCAGAGACTGTCTGTGTTCTGCACAGAAAAATCGGAGTTGGAGAAATTCTAGTGATCGTAAAATTAATGGAATCGACCGTACTGAAGGTAAAAGACCAGAAAATATATTTAGTGTTAATTCTATTGCGGTCCTCGGTCAAGCCAAAATTAAACATTTAACCCTTTGCACTCGGCGCTATTTTCATTCTAAAACTAAATTTTTCTTCCGCCTTAGAATATTTTCATTTTATTCGCACGAAACTGATCCGATTTCCACATATATTTAAATGGTAATTGAAATGGTAATCTGTTAAATACAAATTTTTTGTAACAAATATTTTGTAATATTTTCTGCAATTTCTGTGAAATAATGCCACACCAATTTCTAGTGGTGCTTCAGAGTCACCACTCGTGTGTAGAGGGTTAAAAAGGGGTTATACGCAGCGTGTTTGGTAACAAGCGAAAGGGAGGAGGAGGAAAGGGGGAGAAGGAACTCTGTCTCCGCGACGAACGAAAGCGCAAACTAATACAGGGTGTTTGGTAACTGGTGGTACAAGCGAAAGGGGGTGATTCTACATGAAAGAATAAGTCGAAAATATAGAATAAAATTTTTTAAATTAAAAACCAAATAATTACCAAATTATGAACCAAATAATACTGCAACTTTAACCGCGTCGCTCCCACAAACGTGTTAGGGGTAGGTCATACTATTGAGGTCAGCCGCCAAGGGTGTATAAACACAAAAACAGGGTAATTAAATTCCGCGGGACAGAATTGGAATTGGGTACCGAGAATTAAATTTGGGTAATTTGTTTCCCTTTTTTTTTGTATCTAGCGGTTACACTCCCTCAGCGTCTGACTCTCCTAGTGTAACCTACCCCTACCACGCCCGTGGGAGCGAGGCGATTAAAATCGCAGTATTATTTTGATCGCGGTCCGATTAACTTCGTATCGTTCGCTGTCAAAATTTCGCGAAGTGTGTTGTGCGTAGTGTGTGCTCCAAAACACAGGCAGGATTATTCTGACGTATTCGTTTGAGCTAATAATAGTGTGCTATGGATCCGACGAAGGAGCAGATGATTTTGAAAAAATTGTGAGTTCACTTTACATTAGTATTTTATAATGTAGAATTGCTATTCGTACGTATAACATTCGATACAAGATTTTATTTCATATTTTGCTCTGTACCTGAAAATGATAGATATTAAACTTGCAAAATGTAATAGCACGTATTCGTCGATCAAAACGCTTTATATCATTATTATCTATAAACTGTCAGCACTCTAAAATCGGACAAATTATTAACTTAGAACTAAATTTGTCTTTCGTCTTAGAATATTTTTGTTCCTACGAAACTGATCCGATTTCCACATACAGTATCTAAATGTTTAGTAATCTGTTAAATTTTGTATTGTGAATTATACAGGGTGTTTGGTAACTGGTGGTACAAGCGAGAACGGGGTGATTCTACATGAAAGAATAAGTCGAAAATATAGAATAAACATTTTTCGTTTGAGGCTTTGTTTTCAAGAAAATCGACTTTGTAGATCTGTCAGGTTTGTGTGCTTCAGTATATGCAGCAAGTAGATTTGGTTGGTCATGATCAGACGACGCGTCAGACAATTCCTATGGAATAGCATGCTGCATTTCAAACTCGATTTTCTCGTTAACGAAACTTCGGATGAACAAATGTTTATTCTATATTTTCGACTTATTCTTTCATGTAGAATCCTATTAATTGCTGTTATTCCTGTGATAGGAATAAAGAAGGGGAGTCTACAACGAGCATAAATAACAAAATTATTGGTATTGGCAGTCGGGGAATAGGGTAACAGGGAAATCCCGTGTCGATGGTATCGGTAGTTCGAGTTCGCAAGTGGTAATGCTTTCTAAATAATTTATCGGCGCGGTTAGTGTCACTGGGACGAAATTGTCTCGGGCATTGAGACGTTATATTCCGGCACCGTGGTTCCCCAATTAATTACCCTCGTCGAATATTTGCATGAATACACCATTCTCCTTGGACGGTGCAGGTGGTTGTTTTAAGATATATCGGCATTCTCCTCTATGACGAAGCGTGTGCTCGACGAGAAAGCGCGCATGGGTGCAACGATTTTTCTTTCAGCGCCTCTGAATGCTAAAAGGTAGACTGCGGGACCGGCAGGTAATTATTCCGCCGGGGCCGTTATGCATTATGACAATTTATTAGCTACGTCGATGTACAGCTGTTCTACAACCCGATGTGTTTTCGCTCTTTGTTCCAGGTATGAGATATTTCCGCGGCGGCGCGAGCTTTGCCGATTTGAAGGATCTGTTGCGGAAGCACCGTGAGTTTACACAACTGTTATGAATCGGTCATTGTCGGGACAATTCGAGCGATAGGCGGTTATGCGAAAATAGAGCGATACATCACTCACGGTTCTCGCGACTTTCGCGAGCCGCTCCGTATTTTAAACGGACAGATCGTTCGCGTTATAAACAAAGAGGCGTACAATATTAATCGCGCGATAAAGATGTAGGAACTCTCATCACGAGCGAACAAAGTAACCGCGCTGCGAGAGAGTTCTTCTACAGGACGGTTCAAAATTATTGTTCCGATATATGTTAAACATACAAAGTCACGGGAAATGGTTTTGCTCCGCGTCCGTCTCGTTCTCACAGCCAACGTCCTCAATTTGTTCTAATTAGTTACCAATTTAATCTTACCTTGATTGCGCTCGCCGCATTCCCTACCCGCGAAAAATTCGCGAGCTCCGTTACAGGTACCATTTTCACCGTGCAATGTATCATTCGCCGTTCCTGCTCGATTCTCGCGATCGATCCGAGATATCCGCGATCGGATCGATACGCGGTGTAACTCGTTCCCCGCTGATAATCTCCGCAGATAGAACGCACACCCCGTGTTAATTAACATTCGCGCAGAACGCGGCCGCGTAATTGACCCGATGGTTCCCGCGAGACGCAATTTCGCAAAACACGTTCGGATGCAAATGTTATTAGAAAGCGCGCGGAAACGTTGTTAGAATCCTCCGCGCGCGATTCCAATCCACCTTCGAGAATATCCGTGGAACTCCCATGGCGATAAAACACCCACGTCCGCCATTTCCGGTTCATACGGAACCAGATGACTTCCAGCGTCGCCCTAAACGTCGCGATAAATCGCAATTAGCCTTAGACCAGCACGTGGGCTCCTAAAATATTTAAAGCACATTATTTTGATAACAATACGACCGGAATAGCCATCAAAGTTACGATGAAAGCAAGTCGCAACAGCAAAGATAATTCATTTATACCGATCCGAAAAGAGGGAGAAACTTTATTACATGTTCCGATAATTATTGATAATTTTGCAGTATGTAGTTTTAACTCTTTGCACTCCGAGCCATCGATTCTAGGTTCATAATGTCCCCTGAGACGGGACATCGGAGTGCAAAGAGTTAATTTTATTTCGACAGAAAATATTTTGTACGCATCTTTTTATCGACAATTGTTCAAGCGGTGGAAATACTGCTCGAAACAGTAGATTAAAATTACACGTCTCTTTTTAATACCAGAGAGTTTAATATCAGAAATTGCAGTCACGCGAAAAGTGAAAATATAAAAATAGATTTGCCTAGACGGTAAAAATTGTTACAAATTGAGACAAAGGATTAAAATTACACGTCTCTTTTCAACACCAGAGAGTTTAATATCAGAAATTGCAGCCACGCGAAAAGTGAAAATAAAAGTACGTTTGCCTAGACGGTAAAAATTGTTACAAATTGAGACAAAGGATTAAAATTACACCTCTCTGTTCAACACCAGAGAGTTTAATATCAGAAATTGCAGTCACGCGAAAAGTGAAAATATAAAAATAGATTTGCCTAGACGGTAAAAATTGTTACAAATTGAGACAAAGGATTAAAATTACACGTCTCTTTTCAACACCAGAGAGTTTAACATCAGAAATTGCAGTCACACGAAAAGTGAAAATAAAAATACGGTTTGCCTAGACGGTAAAAATTGTTACAAATTGAGACAAAGGATTAAAATTACACGTCTCTTTTCAACACCAGAGACTTTAATATCAGAAATTGCAGTCACGCGAAAAGTGAAAATAAAAATACGTTTGCCTAGACGGTAAAAATTGTTACAAATTGAGACAGAGGATTAAAATTACGCGTCTCTTTTCAACACCAGTGAGTTTAATATCAGAAATTGCAGTCACGCGAAAAGTAAAAATAAAAATACGTTTGCCTAGAGGGTAAAAATTGTTACAAACGTGTTGCCGCTTACGTCTTCAGGATTGTTACCGCAGAATTGCTTTGCTTAGGCTCGAATTGGGTTTCGCGGGTTAATATCCTGTCGCGGCGGGATGATTTTGCGGGCTTCCGTGTAACGAGAACGATATTTCAGAGATAATGGAGGCCGGGGATGGTAAATTGAATGGACGCGTCGCGGAAACCTTCGATCGCCTTAGGAATGCATCGATCCGCGATAGATAGGGAACGGTGAAGCGTTCGAGCGCTCGGTTTCGCACAACCGTTCATTTGCAGCACGTCCGGCTGAGAAATTTATCACTTCGTGACCGCCGCCACCTCCAATGGAGACGGATTGCAAAAGTTTAAGGTGTTTAGCCGTTTAACCGTTCACGTGAAAATCGTTTGCCTCGCCACGAGCAGGTTATTCGCACGTCGAATGCTGATCATTAGACTGGCGATCCTTAAGCGTTTACAGGCTATAAAATGTTGAAGAAAATCCTACGGTCGTTGGAATAGAAGCAGTAGCACCGAACGAGCAACAAAACGAAACGCGATAAAATTAAGGCATGCGTAGAACACAAATTTCATTTAACCTTTCCTTCTTGCGATTCATCTTTTGACATGGATTCAATCTTTGACGCGTCTGAACTGCATCTGCTTTCGAATTCAGACTTTTCCAAGAGCTTCCAATGAAGAATTTTCAAGATAAAATTTTTAATATATTAGAGAATAGAATCTAGAATAAATCTTTTAATATTTGCAGGATTAGTTATTTATTTCTATATTCATGGAGAACATGGGTAGGAGAAACGCGAAATGGTAAAATCATTTTAAGCGAACCTGAATTTGTATTCTTACAAATGAACTTCGCCAGTCCACATAAGAGCATACGCGCCGTAATAACAAGCACAAAGTAACTGAGAAATGTATAAGGAGGCTTACAGCGAATTACGGATAATTTGCGACACGTTCTCGCGCCGGAATTGTGGAAAATAAAAATCACGAAGAACAAGCGTCGCAAGCATTCCCACTATATTTAGACAGCTCCAGCTAACGAAGCGAGAGGAACCGATTATCGATTCGATGCCTCGGCCTCGGCGACCGAATGAAATTCCCAGGTGTCGTTTGTATTTTTATGGTGAGTGCCCGATGACACAGACGGACTCCTTAAATATCACCGTCACCACGATGGTAATCGAAGAAAGAAAATTCTCGTGCCGAAGGACACGTGTAATTAAGAAACTCGTTTACAAATTGTAAGATCCGCTCTGTCGGACACCGTGAATGGGAAAAATCATCGCGAAATTATATTCCGTTCACACTTGGGACGGCCGTCCCTTTTTTGTCACTTGAAATTACGGTTAACTTTTTTTTTATGGTCCATTACAAATGCCGTATCAGTATCATCGAAGGCCTCGGTTCGTTTACAATAACATGGAGAGTGCAACCTGCAACAAGAAATACAATTCAGGATAAAAACTGCATGCAAGAGTGTGCAACCGATTTCACAGTGACAGCTTGCAACTGAAAGTGCACAGAACAGATGGTTGATACTCGAACAGGCAGATCATTAGTAGACTGCGGATCTTTATGCATTTATGACAAAAATGGTTAATCAGAATTTAAAGGAGTGGACATATTAAACAGATTTAAGGCCACCAGTGTATCGGTTTTGGCTTAATAAAACAATGAAAATCCACAGTTTAATCATTAGTCATCAATGGTGGACCGAGGAGAAAGACTAAAAGGAAAAGAACTATTCCACAGAGAGAAATCAATCTTTATTTGTTTTCTATGTTCTATAACACAGATGCAAACAATTTTTATTCTGCATGAAAATCCACAGTCTAATGATTAGTTATCAACGGACCCAGGATTTTCCGAGGACTGTGAAAGTTCTGTTCCAGAGAGAAATTAATCTTTATTTGTATTCTACGTTTTGCAACACAGAAGCAAACAATTTTGACTCTGCATGAAGATCCACACTCTAGTCACCGGACAACGTGACTCCTCATCGATCATCCGAATAACTCGGGGAAATTCTACAGAGTCTCAGACGTACTGTCCCATAAAGTCTGAAATTAACTTGAAGTTGGAGACACCCGGACAGAAGCCGGAGGAGAGGAACGCATGTCCCGAAAACTGTTCAAGTAATCTCGACGAGCTGCGCCGCGCCGCCAATAAATTCTAATCTCGTCAGAGTGGCCGAGGGGCGACGCGACGAGTATGGCTGCGCAGAGAGCACTGAAAAATACTCAGATTTACGATCGTCGCGCACGAAAGTCGAACCAGCCGGGAATGTAAAAGTTCGTGACTATTCGTGCCGGTCCGATCCTCCTCTGGACGCAGAGCCGTGGATGACTATTGCGAGCGTCGCCTCACGTCCGATCCGAAGGACACCCATCCGGGCTGTGTGTGAGTCTGCGTGTCGTGATACCCGCGAAAAAATCAGATCCGCTGGCCGATTGCAAATTGCCCGAGCGGAACCGTGCTAGAAGAGAGTAGTAAAAGAAGAAGAAGAAGAAGAAGCAGTGGGGAGAGAAGAGGAGGAGGAGAAGTTGAAGGAGGAGGTGGAGTGTCCGTCTCAAAGTCAAAGGTCCGCCGGCGAAACGAAGACTAAGCAAAGGGTAGGTTAGAATGATTGCACGGGATGGCTGGGAATTTACTGCGCCGTAGAAGATCCCCCCGGCTGTTTTAGAATCGCCATTGCAATATGCGCTCAGGTGATACCCGTGCCGCGGCAACAGCGGATATTTACCTCGGACCTTCCTCCGTTCGCGCTTCCGTTCATTTCGCAAAGACCGTTAATGTTTGTCCTAAGACCCTCTACAACGAAGATAGTAACCTCAACCAGCTGTTGTACCAGGAATCGCGATTTTTAATGCTGTTGTAAATCATTTTCGAGCAGATTAACCGACTCTGTTCGATACTCCGGCTACAATAAAGGTCTAATAGCAAGATCATGCTAGAACTATGGCCGTGTACCAACGGTGAGTCGCAATCATCGCGAAACTTGACCCCCGACGATGTACAAAACTATTCTACTAAGTCCCAATTGGAAAAGTTATCCAGATGAAACAAACCGAAGATCTGAACAGGACAACCAAAAATAAAAAGGGGGCTTGGATCTATCTTGACCCAGAATATCAACAATTTTCATTCAATTGGTTTCTGGTGATTAAACTAAACTAACGGCTGTTGGACCAAACAACAGAAATATTAACCCTTTGCACTCGAAGCTATTTTAACTCGAAAACGAAACATTTCTTTCGACCTAGAATATTTCCCTTCTATATATTCTTTTTCAAGTTATGCATACGAAAATGGTGCAATTCGCTCGCACAATACTGAAGTGTTTAGTAATTTATTAAATGCAGAGAAATTTAATAATGTAAAAAATATTTTTAATAATGATACAGCAATTTTTAGTGGCGCCTCACAATCACCATTCGAGTGGTAAGGGTTAACGTATCTACAATAAGTACCTCGGAAAATATGTTCCAACAAAAATTGACAGATAAAACAGCCTAAACATCATGAATTATATAGTCGTAAGAATGTCCAGCTCGAGTCAACAACACAGGTCATCCGAGTCGTGTTACGTTTACACTCCTAGGCGTTCAAGGTCTCTCGATCCTCAAAGCAGGAGGGGTATAACGGGGTATAACTAGTGTATCAGTAGTGGGGATGATTCCGCGACGTTTATCATGGAGGCCTTGGCGACAGAGAAATCGATTCAGGTCGAATCGAAGGATTTGCATGCTTCGGAAACCATGCTTGCCAAACAGATCCCGTCTGCGGCGTCATGAAGCAACAGGGAGAAAAATCTCCCGTGTCATCGACTGACTCGATGACGATACCACTATCTGCGGATCGCGTCTGGTCTCTCGAGGTTAGAGCGTTTTAGACGCAATTAAGAAGCGTTCCAAGTGGAACGTATGGCTTGCTTCATTGTCTGTTCGCGGTGTGTGTGTGTGTACTAGGTTCGAGGAGCGACGTGCTCGCTGGTACAGACGCGTAAGGTACTTCTCCTCGTCAGGAAGGACGATAATTATTATCGAATCAAAGGGGACGAAGCCGCTCGATGAGTTTTGCCCGGCTCTTTTATGCAGTCCGCCGCGCCGGTCGAGAGGTCAGACCGAAGGCCTTCGGGCTATGGAGACGTAGCGCAAACCAACCGGAGAGATCCAACGGAGATACATCCATCTCGGACAAGGCGGATCGCATCCTTGGAAATAATCAGTCGTACGCGGCCTTCCGGCCGTGTCAACCGTATTTTTCCCGATCCCGGACGATCGGCTGTCGCTCAATCTCTCGACGATCGAGAGCGGAGATTCAAAGAGTCGCGATCCTGATCCTGATCCTCGGCCTCGGCCTCGGCCTCCCGACACCGCGCTGCGCAACACCTAGCGTTAGGTTTGTCAAGGTCTGCCGACACGGACATGTGATTTCTTTTCCATCTTTGCAGAGCAAGCTTTACCTAAATTTAGTCCTTTGTTGCTTTATTTCTTGTCAGGAAGAAAGACCCTGTGCTCAGTAGCGTATCATAAACCTTGCATTCCTCTATGGTGACCACTATGGTGACCACTATGGTGACCTCTATGGTGCCCGGGTGAGCTCGAGGAATTTTTGAAAAACGGCCTGAGAAGTCACTGTATACTTTGTTTTCCTTTTTAGACCATAGGGCTTAAGACCTCAGAAGCTCCGTTTGACTTCATTTTTATCCTACGAAAAGTAATCGTCAGTTTTTCTTGCGTCTATAACGATATAAATCCTTATTATATTATCCTTCATTGCACTACGAAGTTTCTGAAAATATTTAAAATGATAAAATGGTATTTTTTAGGGGTGTGCGGGATTCCCGAAAATGTTCGGGATTCCCAAAAACATCTGTGATTCCCGACATTTTAAGTTTCTCCCTACTTCCAACAATTACCAGCATCCGAAAGTCCGAAAGCAATTGTGTTCTCGAAGATTACATATCTTATTAATCGGGAATGTTCATGTTCGTTTTTGGGAATCCCGAACAATTTCGGGAATCCCGAAAATTCGCGGGAATCCGAAATTCTCGGGATTGCATCCCGATCCCGAGAAAAATTCCCGTCCCGACCGGGATCCCGCACACCCCTGGTATTTTTGCATATCTAAGAAACAGAATATTAAAATTACAGAGTATTAAAAAGTAACCAGTAGTATTACTCTTCGTTATTTGTTCTGGCTTGCTTAAAGAAAAGGAAAAATCTGTACAAATACCTCTACATATTATCGAGGCTCATTGCATACCGATAGAAAAGAATTCGTTAAAGTATTCGGAGGATAACACGTATTGTAAATAAGCGGGCACCGGCCAAAGTAAACCACGGATTAAAACCGCGTAAAGTCTTGTTAACGACGAACGCAACGAGAACCAATGCCCGAGCGAAAGCAAAGTTATTGTGCACCGAGAGCCATTGCATTAATGAGAGAGCTTAAGATTCAGTACCGTTCATCGGACCGCCAGGATTGTCCTTGGCAATCGCTTCGCTTCGAGAAGGCCTCGAAAATCGTTTCAGAACCCGGTAGGCTCGTACGTACGCCGGAAGAGATGTTTTCTTGCCAAACATTGCTCTGGGATGTTCGCCTTATGAACCCGACGTTGTTTTTGCTCGTTTCCCGCACGAACAACAGTCTTGTAATGCGCGCATCCGCCGTAACATCTTATAAAAAGAGAGGAACATCGTCCTCTCTCCTGCTTCCTCTTTGCAGAGAGCCACTCGTTATTTTCTTTCACGGTGAAATAGTATTTCCGGCCAGGGATCGTTTACATTCGAGTTTCTTCCGTGATCTCGACGTTGCTTTTCTTCTTTCCGGAACAATTTAAAAAAGTTTATTTCCTAAACGCGCCATACGCAAATTTTTTGTTTTGTAAAAAAAGGGATACGTATCCCGATCAAAGCTTAACCGAGCGCCAAAGAAAAAACGGCGTCCGCAAGACTGTATCCTAAACGGTTCCCATAATTAATCTGAGACGTCACGCGAAGCTATTAACGAACGCTTAATCTCGAATTAAACGATCCAGAAACCCGTTTCGCCGAACGTACAGCGTTCCGCTCTGTAAAACAGCACGGTTCTTCGTAACGAGATTCGGTAATTAATACTGCCGGTGAAATGGTTCCCGAAAACGATTTCACGATATACTGGACCATTTCGTCCCCCATCTCCCCCGATAACTAAAAAATCAAAGGAGCAATGAGAACGTCGGTTGTCACGTTTCCTCGTGTAAATTCTAGGATGATTTTCAAACATGTTTTGAGGCATTCGTTACCAGGAATTTTGAAGCATCCTGTAGATTCGACTGAGCAGAAGACGAGTAGTAAATGATATATATTCGAGATGGTGAATCGAACGGGCCCGAGCACCGACACTTAAGGCTTTCAAACTTTAGACTGTAATTAATACTTGGCCGGATGGTTCGATGTGGGAATTAGTAGCAAGGAAGGTAAGCTGCAGGAGAAACAGCCAGGTAAACGGCCGACGGGACTCTGTGTTCGTGCTCGTGTTTTTGAAACTGTCCGACTACCGAGGCGTCGTAGATCTTCGGGACTTCACCTCCATTAAACGGGCGTAAAACCGCAAAGAGAAAAAACAGTGCCGCTTCTGGAAAGTGGCGGAACGGCCGTAAAACTGTAGGACAATTTGAGACGGTGCGGCGGCGGTGCGTAGGCGCTCTTCGAATTTTCATTCTTTTTTTCTTTTGTTTTTTTTTTTTCGTTATTTCGAACGAGGGGAAGCGAGCAAAGAGAAACGGTAGAGAGAGTGAGAGAGGGAGAACGCGAAGAGGAGAATGATTCACGATTATTGCAGCCGTTCCTCCTCGTCCTAACCGCGGTCGTCTTTAGTCTTCTTAACCTATAACAGGCCAGCGTTATGTGGGAAATTAACGCCACCTTTACGGCGAGGGCGTTCTGAGTCATATTTCTGCCCTTATAACGTTCGCCTCCCTGGCATTCCTCAAGGCCGCGAAAATTAATTCTGACTTTCACGGAAGTACCACGCTTCCATTATCGTATACCATGCACACGGTTGCTTCCCGGTGAAGAGAAAAAAGAAACATCGACGCGCTGAATAGTGGACGAGCTGCTAACCGTGACTTTAGGCGCACCCAGACACTGAACATCCTGAATAACCTAGACCCCTTCGATCCTGAGGAACTTGCATCCTTCGCTAGACTGCGGATTTTATGCGTTTATGACGAAAATGGGTATTTTCAAGCAGCAAAAACATGAGGAAAATTTTTGATTACAATTCTATTCTTAATTTTAAAATAAATCCCATTGTAGAATAGAAAATATATTTCTATTTCCAGTTTGTTGCAATTCAGATAGAAAATTTTGGTTTGGTCTATTCGTTACAATTTACGGACCTTTGTGGAAAATAAGATGTCGTTGATGCAACTTGCAACAGACTGGAGTGAAATAGAAATTTATTTTCTTTCTTAATATATTTCATAGGTTGAAAATAATGTAACAGTATTTTAAAATTTCTCTGATGTTTTTACTGTCTTAAAATACGCTTACCCATTTTTGTCATGAATGCATAAAAACCGCAGTCTATCAATCACTATAAGTAATTCAGCAAACCATTGCACGAGGACCGATGTACTTCGAGTGTCAATATCCTCGTCTTAACACTAGAAAGACGGGAGCTTAGTATATACCTATATTGCCTGAAAGCAGTCAAAATTACTGCATTGTGAAAAAATAACTAATGCGCAAAGAAATTTGTTTAACAGTAATTTTTAATATATTTGATATCACTTACAGTCATATAACAAGTTATTAATAAGTATTAGCAATAAAAAGAATGTATTTCAGTTCGAAAAAAAATAATTTAAAGCAGTCAAAATGACTTGCTTAGGCAATCTAGTGTTAAAAATAGTTTAACAGAAGCAGCTATTAATTGTGCTGAAATTAAACCAGAATTACCGACTATTCCGGACAACTTTTTACCATCTACTAGTCAGTATAGTTAGGGCTTACAGTTAGAGCTAAAACGCTGTTCGGAAGATCTACGTCCCTTTCAAACCTTTATCATTTCAACAACGTTCTTCGAGCTTGAATTCACGGTTCTCCAAATAGTCAAGGAATAAAATCGAATTTTCAGGGGCCACTAAATAATACTTGAAATATTAACCCTTTGCACTCCGCTGTCCCCTCTCAGGGGACATTAAAGTTTATTAGCGATTACGGGGAATTAATTTATTCCAGCGCAACTTTAAATAAAATATTGATTTTTTTGCAAATATATATTCCTCGATGTCAAGCAATTCATATAAGTCCAATATCATTATAATACTTTACTTGGTTCCAAAATTATACTAAATAATACAAGGATTTGTAAATTTCTGCCAGAATGGTTCGGAGTGCAAAGGGTTAATATTGCTGACTAAATCTAGAAAGTAGAAAAGCATATCGTTCCGGATCGAACAGGCAAGTCGATCGCAGAGTTCAATCAACTCGCTTCCGAGATCAGCGATCGGGGCCGATCGATCGCAATCATAAAACAGATCGCGCGTTCTATCAATTACGTGGTCTAGTTTCTAATCGGATGGCTCTCGTCTGTGGAACGAGTCGCAGGTACACTGTATCTGTTAAGCTGATCACGCGGGATCGTCGTTCCTCTCCGATTTCCGTTCGGTCGTCCCGAGCAATTAGAAGCATCAAAGGGAGTCGGACGATAATGAGCCTGCCGGGAGCAGCTCCGCGGACGGATCGGACTTACTGATTTTAGGTATGTACGACCGTGCAGGATGCCCGCGAGAAAGGGATTCGACAGAGAGAAAGAAAAAGAGAGAGAGGGGGGGAATTCGAGATTATCGAGCGGTTCGCCGGGATGGTATGCGCCCCGAAGAATGTGGAATACGATTTTTCCCGACCAAACTCCGTGATTCCGGCCTCTCTCTAATTATACCATAGCCTCGGTACTCCTGCTAGCCACTGATTATCTTGCGAAACGGAGAAAAATTCGCAGTTCCCGTGGCCACGGGACGCGCGCGGCCTACTCGTTAATTGACGGACTCCGAGATACACACGCACCAGCCCCCCGCCATTCAGCTTTTGATCCCGGGCGGATGTCGAGCACGGCCGAGACACCGGTATCGAGAAGGAAACGACCGGTTCCTGATAACCACGCCACCGGTCTTAAATGCGACCGAGGATCGGCCGTGTCTCGTTTTCGCCGGATATCGAACGGTGATTAGTGTCGCGCTAAATATTCGCTGCTCGTATTCGGTTGACCGATCGCCGGATCGTCCGAACGTAACGCCGATACCGTGTTATGATGTGCAATTTAGCTCGGTATATCTTTCGGAGCTCGTTTATCGAACCCGGCGTTCGTTCCGACGACGATCGTCGAACGTGCACTCGAAAATGACTGATCGCGAGCCCTCGGTCTCTTAACCTTACGACGAACGGGCTCCCTATAAGGCGCACCCGACTGTATAATTATGACGGCCAATTAATTAAACGCGACATAAACTGTAATCGACGCTCCACGTACCAGACTCAACGCACGACACTGCTCTGAATGCTTTCGGTTGAATTTATTGCGGTTAATTGCAAGGGATGTCTAATTTTTAGAAATGCGATTCATCGAGGTATGGTAATTACGAGCAGGTTAAAATCTAGTTACTTCGAACTGGTTCGGAAATAAATCTCGAAGTTGGGACTATTTATAGAAAATATTTAAAACTTGACTATGCGGGTGACTGTTTTCTTTTTTTTCTAATTTTACAGTAGTGTTCACGTTTTCCATCAAAATTTGAGAGAGCCAATTTAGTTAAATCCTCTGGTAATTTACATCGACGTTATTTCCGTTGTCTTTCAAAAATTGTAATTTTTATTTTCTGTGCGTATACAGTAAGGAGCAAAACTGAACCAATAACACCAACCAACATCAATCACAGATTTGTATGATAGAATTCAAGAACAGTGGGATATCTCCGGATTATTTAAAAAAATGAGTAGAAAGTATGCCAAAGCGAGCTAGTGCACTTTTACAAGCACAAGGGTTGTGGACGAAATATTAAAAATAAATGATATATTAAATATTGCCAAGTATTGGACATGGTGCGAAACCGAGTCAGTCTATTTTTGTCGTCATTGCTAACCGAGGAGACAGTAATTATTGAAAAAAATTTCTCAAGTTACTTCAAACTATGACAAAAACAATTATAACCTTGATTTTTTGTTATTCTTCTATATTCCTAGCAATAAATAATGATTTGTACAAAACTTGTGCTTATTGGTTCAGTTTTGCTCCTTACTGTAACTGTACCATCATTTACTTTCTCGTTTAATGTGAATTAAGTGCCTGGATTACATCCGCATGTACCCCTCGTAAGGGGTATAATTTCTAAACAACACGATAAAAGGAATTTTGAAGAAAACATTTGGAATACCGTGACCCATATATCGCGCCGCACAGTGGGAAAAAACGGCCTTTTTCGATTCAAAATCATCGAATATGGGAAAAATAGGGAGATTACGATACGAACGTTTTTTAACCTTGAGAAAATTCGTTAAAGTTGCACAATTTCAAGAAAATTTTGTTTTTGCCGCTAATACGCGCGGAAAATTTTTTTTAACATGCTATATATCGGTTCCCATAGATTTTTTCACACTGATTTCAAATCTGTTTTCAAAATTTGTCCACGACCTCTGGTTTTTGAAAAAAATAGATTTTTGTGACACAAATTAATGAAATTTTTTCGTTAAAATGACTTGATAACGCACTAGTTTGAAAGTATATCGTATTCTCATATATAAAACACAATAAAAATAATAATAATGAAGTATTTTAACGTTTTGAGTTACTTACGAAACATGAAGCACTTCGCATCTCGTCATCACTTGACGTATCGCTGTCATTACTACTGGCACTTTCTTGAAATTGTGCAACTTTAACGAATTTTCTCAAGGTTAAAAAAAGTTCGTACCGTAATCTCCCTATTTTCCCATATTCTACAAAGTTTCAGCTTTCATTTAAAAAAAATTTCATCGCTCTACCTCACTCCTATCGAAAGTTCTTTGATTTTGAATCGAAAAAGGCCGTTTTTGCCCACAGTGCGCCGCATCTCTGGACCGAAAGGTCACGTCACAGCAAAGTCACAGCAAGGTCACCCGTTTCTCAGGTCGAAATCGAGCTTTAAAAATTGGATATTCCATTTAAAAAGACTGCAACGTTGCATCGCTGCAGATGGCCGGACATGCTTCACGAAAATAAGAGAATAAAACGGAATTCCGTTCGCGTAGAAGGGTTGCCAATCGTTTGAACGTTTCCACCGTTCCCAGAGTGCTCCGGTCCCAAGAGTATCGAATACGCTGGAACCGTGTTGCATACTGCAGCTATCTTATGCACACGTCAAGATATCCGGCGCGCCCGGTCGACGACAGGTTCGCCACCTAATATATTCAAAATATTGGCATCGGGAGCGATCGTGGGAGAACCAGAGAGCAGTCGGTTGACCGGCAGACAAGAGGGTGTGCTGGCAGCTATATAACGACGGCGACTACCATGCGCGTTCTTTCCGCAGACAATCCGCTGATTTATAGTAACGCAACGGGCCCTCGATTCGTACGGGGCCGCAACGGAGAAACGTGTACGTAGTGCCGGCATTTATTTTCCCGTGCCCGGTGATTTATGCTCGACCGGATCCTCCACTTATGCCAACGTCTGCGTCGCAATGAGGGCGTCACATTGCCGGTGCATCGGGGGATTCCGATCTATAACGCGGGACGCATACCGGACGCTACACGTCTCTAGATCGTGCCGCTCGATCGTCACCGGCAAAAACTATCACTTCGAAGAAACATCCCGTGGGGCCAGCTTCCAGAGAATCTTCTCGCGTCCAGGGAGCTTCTCCTCGTGGAATAGTAAACCAAAGGACTCGCGCATCAAGCCCCGCGCATCGATCCAACGATTTATGAACGAGCCGCGCCGGTTTCTTTGCCCTCTCGGTTTCCACGAGTCCCAGCAGCGTTTCAAACGACCAGTGTCCAGTTTTTACACCGTTTTCCCGTCTTCAGCCAGGATTTAGCTAGGAACGATTTAGCTAGGATCTCTGGATCTATTCAACGACAAGCGCACTGTGGACTTTGCTTGAAAGCAATTTTTTACGTCACTCGTGTCTTCGGTAAAGTTGAAATTACTGGATTACCTTCATTATTTAATTTAATTTAATTTAAAGCAATTTAATTTAAATTAATTTAATTTAAAGCAATTTTTTACGTCACTCGTGTCTTCGGTAAAGTTGAAATTAATGAATTACCTTCATTATTTAATTTTAGTGATTATTTTCTTAACGCAAAGAGTCCCTAGAGCGATCGATCAAGCACGAGAAATAAAAAAATACCTGATTACCGTCGCGTCACGTTCATGCGAGTCGAACAAAGGTGTGTCGGCTACCGGAACTCATTTGCCTGCCGCGATGAGGTTACCGGTCGCCTAAATCCGCGAGGGCAGCGGCCCGCGGGGCCCGCCGAGGCCCGGACACTTTATCATCGGGGCTTTCGCAGGTTGCTCCGTTGTTGAAATTAATAAGCGCCGAATAAACGAACCGGCCAAGACAAATGGCGGCGTATTGTGCACGGACGAGGCGCAGTCGTGGCCCCGGCTTATTTATTTCGCCGTGCAATGCACTAGCGCATCGTAAGGCCCCTCGAGGGCCTGAACACGGCCGCGTGATTAAGGAGATGCACGGATACCGCCGCGCCGATTTTCTTCCTTTTTTCGAGTACCATCGGCCGCGCAGGGCCGATCTGTAACGCGGACCCATTTGCCGCGATTTGCTTCAACGGTGGTCCCGGGTTGGGTTCCAGCAAGCTTAGAAGCACACGGGATATTCTGTAGACGACACCGAACACCACGGTCACGAAAGCTTTTTAACGAATCGCTCGTTTCACTTGGTTTATTTCGCGCCGGTCGAATCCCCCGGAATGAAATTTGTTTTCGTGGCAGTCGCAAATGTTCGCGTACACCGGTCGACGCTGAAACCTTGAACCTGACCCTTAAGCGAAATATTGGGACCCATACGGCCCCGCTCGAATTTATGCTAATAATTATTTAATGCGTAGAGTTCGAAGACAGTTTTCTGGTTACGGTACAGTGTGCTGTATTTTACTGGAATTTTCAAGTTCGAAGGAATTTCTCTATCAATTCCATCCAGATGAATTGTTACTACTTTCGGGGTTCATAAATTGTTTCCTGAAAACCGAAATAAAAGAAAAATTTTTAGCACTTTTTGAAATACCCTATGATAAAGATTTGTACTGTATTTTACTGCACTTCTTAAATTCAAATTTTCTCTATCAATTTCATCCCGGTGAATTGTTATTACTTTCTGCGTTCATGGATTGTTTCGTGAAAACTAAGATAAAGGAAAAATTTGTATCGCTTTTTGAAATATCCTATACTAAAGATAAAAGTGTTATTAACCTTCGTTAATTTCACGGATACGATTTTCATTCATCAGTTACGATCCACAGTTATGCTACTACGTATGTATTTATACGTTTCCTGTTGCGATATAATCTCGGGCAAAAGTTACTCGTGCTTTACATCGGTTCTAATTAAATAAATACATTAGTTCCACGAGTACGTTCGTTCGGATAGAGAAACGCCTTGTCATTGCACTTTCGGTATTACGGAAAGGGAAATAATTGAAACAGAATGCAGTTTCACTGATAAAAGCGTAGGAATTAATTTTTTCCATAATGAAAATATTAATACGGTAGAATATAATTTCTTAGAACATTCTCTTAGAAATTCGTCAACGCAATTTTTCGGAGATTGTTTACCATTTTTGGGTGACACGAACGATCATTATGTCTTGCTCTTTCGAATGACGGAGGTCTGTTTTGGAAACACTTGCTTGCAGAGGGCTTTCTAATAGGACGGCTTAATTGGGGAAAGCGACATGGCCGAACGGAATGAGCTTAATTACAGTGATTATGATTGACGCGTGCTTTAACTACTTCCGCTGGATGTCTATATTTTATTTGTCGCAATCGGTTCAAGGGAAGCCTTCAGTTTCATCGTACGAGTCATCCTTCAATGACTTTTGTCAATTTCTACAGTATCCCTGAATTTTTATTTTGGTAAATAAAATAATTCCAAGATCGGAGCGATGTAGAGTTCGATTTTTCGTTGATCAAAGTGATCGCTGTGGCCGTGCATCGCGCGTATCGGATTTATAAAGTCGTACACTCAATACTGCGTCCAGTTTGATAAATCACGCTGATAGTCCCTCTCTGGTACAGCCTCCGACACAATTGCATTATTTATTCCTCTCGGAAGTGCCGCGGCACACTACTCTGCGCCGTGAATTCTTCGAGATCGGATCTGAAAGACTCGTTCATATGCGTGCACGATAATAACGCGCATCCGTATTCCCTGGCAGTTTGATAACTTCCATGGGATTATGCTACAGATTTGAGTTATTCCCGGGGATTTGTTGCCTCCGCTATTGTACCGTGACTCCTTGAACGCATTGTTAGCGAAACATTCCGTCTTCCCCCAAGTTTTCTTTCATACTTCTTCAGAGAACTAAATATAAATTCTACTATATGAATTTGCAGCAAAATTCGTACGAAAACTATGTCAAACTACGCTATTAATCATGGAATTCAATTTGATATTGGAATCGTTATTAAACTCCAAAGTGGGGTCTGGATTTCTAGAAAATTTACAGCTTTCGAAATAAATCCACGGGACACTGTAAGCGAAATATATTAATAATTCAAGTAGATTAATATCTTTATTCTGAATTTCTAGAAAATTTACAGCTTTCGAAGTGAATTCATGGGACAGTGTAAGCGAAATATATTAATATTTTTATCCTACTTGTGCTCTCATATATCTTCAGTTTTTTCTTAGCAAATACATAAAGATCCACAGTCTGCTTATTTTCAATAAAAATATTTTTGTGCCGGGAGACGTTTTCTTTCGAAAAACTTCGAGCATGAATAATTCGCACCTGGAACTTCAAATAGCCACTAACGAAGTAATCAGGCGAACCGGCAGGAAGAAGAATTTCTTGTTCGAAGAAGTTGGCCCAAGAAAAAGAAAGGGTCCCGTACAAGCGCTTCATTATCGATCCTGAACTTCTTTTTTCTCGCATCACGTGCATGCACACCACCCTCAAAGAGCAATTTCGTCAATTCGTTCCAATGAACTTCTTCTCGATTCTCTTTTTAACCGTATCCAATTTATCTTGCATGTTGTTTTGCATATTTTTCTTCTTCGTATGTTTACTCGAAAAATGCTTCCGTAAAAGGGGAACACAATACGCGCCGCGAATATTTTACGATTCGAGCACGAGCAAAACTACCATAGCGTCGCACGAGTAGAACGGCTGAATGTACTACCGCCTAGGATCGTGTTATGGCAGTCACTTCGATATAGTAGAATCGGTAAAGATAACGTACGCGCGTATCCGCCGTATAACCATATAGTTCACCTGCGGCGCGGATTTGTATTTACGGGCTGAATATCTCGGACACGACAATAAGGAACCTGGATAACCCATTCTATTTGCACCTACAATACTATTGACAACTCGTGCACTGTTCACGAATATGGCCTTCGTCTCTATTGCTTTATTCCCTTGCTTTATCCCCTTAGTCTAATCGAAAATCTCCGAGGTGCTGCTAATAGCTAAACGAATCACTCGCAAGATATACAACTTTAAAAAAAATATATAAAAATTACAATAAATAAATTTAGATAAGTAAATTAAAATATATAAGGCAAATAAATTAGGATATATAAATTAAGATAAATATATAAACTAAAATAAATAAATTTAGATATTAAATTAAAATATATAAGGCAAATAAATTAGGATATATAAATTAAGATAAATTCCAATTTGCGTATCTTATTTTTTAACCGATTCTTTGTGCATCCTCTATGCAACTGCAACTTTAGTGATTTTTAACTACACATTGCATCGGAATGGACGAATGCCATATGTCCACTGATTGATAATTTGCTTCCGTGTTTTATCACCTTGATCAATTTTGGACACTCTTTCGAGACACTCAATCTTGCATTAAAATTTGGATTAATTTCTGATTAATTTCTACACCTGAGATCTGTAAACAAGAATTTTCGGAAACCTGCAGAAGGGTCAAATTATCTAATGAACAGAGTATCGGCGCTGCACTTTGAAATGCACCTAAAATTCTAGGACATTAGGTCACAAGCATACCAAGCCGGATTAAAATTCCCGCGTCGGATATCTCCCACAGCATTTCGTCATTTCGCAATATTATCGCCACGCGTGCAAGTATAGATCAGCGATCAATGGCCCGGGGGTCGTACGGGGCATGCAATCTAGCTGCGTATGCGAGCCCGTATGCACGCACAGCTGCATCGCGTAATGCGTGTTTGCCCAGTCAAAGATCCAAGTATCATTGCCCGCGTTCCAAGGTAATAATACTATTCCCCGGCAAATGGTGGCGAACGTAACGAGGATGCAAATAACAGAAATCGGCGATTTCGCTTAAAAATCATCAACGATGCTCACGTTTTCAATATTTAAATAAACGAGCCGCAGCACCGTGGTGCCGAAATCCAATTATTCGTGCCTGAATTACCATACTAACGCGAGATTCGCTTGACGTTGCATCCTGTGTGGTCTTGTGGAGCAACGAACAAATTTTCCTTGATATTTCATAAGCTTGTAACTTAGCAAGACTCGTTTCAATACGCACTGTATTTAATACGCTGTAAATTAGGCGCTGTCACAAGAAAATAGTATTCCTACACGATCTATGTCACAGGAAGGTCCCGAGGATTCGGCTTAGATCAAGAAATCCAATTATTCGATTTATTCGTCCCTGAATTACTATACTAACGCTAGATTCGTTTGATGTTGCATCCTGTGTGGTCTTGTGGAGTAACGAACAAATTTTCCTTGATATTTCATAAGCTTGTAACTTAGCAAGACACGTTTCAATACGCACTGTATTTAATACGCTGTAAATTAGGCGGTGTCACAAGAAAATAGTATTCCTACACGATCTATGTCACAGGAAGGTCCCGAGGATTCGGCTTACATCAAGAAATCCAATTATTCGATTTATACGTGCCTGAATTACCATACTAACGCGAGATTCGCTTGACGTTGCATCCTGTGTGGTCTTGTGGACTAAGGAATAAATTTTTCTTGATATTTCATAAGCTTGTTATTTAGCAAGACTCGTTTCAATACGCGCTGTATTTAATACGCTGTAAATTAGGCGCTGTCACAAGAAAATAGTATTCCTACACGATCTATGTCACAGGAAGGTCCCGAGGATTGGGCTTAGATCAAGAAATCCAATTATTCGATTTATTCGAGCCTGAATTACCATACTAACGCGAGATTCGCTTGACGTTGCATCCTGTGTGGTCTTGTGGAGTAACGAACAAATTATCCTTGATATTTCATAAGCTTGTAACTTAGCAAGACTCGTTTCAATACGCACTGTATTTAATAAGCTGTAAATTAGGCGCTGTCACAAGAAAATAGTATTCCTACACGATCTATGTCACAGGAAGGTCCCGAGGATTGGACTTAGATGAAGACTTAATCGTTTTTCGGCACTTTTACTTCCTTTAGGTTAACGCAGGCTGCTATATGGAAATTATTTTTAGTTTTAGCGTTTCCCTGAAAATCATTGAATCTCTTGTTTGAGAGCAGAGGGCTGTTTTTGTCAGGATGACAAGTGGTTATCCTTAGATCGAAAGAAGCCCCGAACGACTTGCCATTTCTTAGCGTAAAGTAGCGGTCTACCTCGCGTTATGATCCCCTAACGATGTCGTTGCAAGCTGTACCCGCATTACGATAATGTTTCTCCGGCTGATAGTTCGCGCTCGGCAATCCTCGCATCCCGCGAACGATCAATGATCCAGAAATCGTTACGCACGATCGCGTGCAGCGACGCCATCGGCCAGACGCGAAAGACGATACCTAGAAAATGGTTGGTCCCGCGTTTCCGAAGGGAAGAAATGTTAATGCGCGATTTATATTCGTGTGCCATTCGTTACGTTTCTGCAACTGCCTCCGACTTATATAATCCAGCTCGCGTAGAGTAAATTATGGCTGGCGTGCCACCAAGACCTCTCGAAGAGTCGAAGCTAAGTCTGTTTAAGGGGGGTCATGCTCGGTTAACAATCCGAAAAGACCTTTAGACATTTTCTTCCGAGAAAATTAATGGGCCTTTTTTCGTAAACGGAGCCGTTGCTCGGACGTTTATTCGAGATTAACAAAGAAAAACAATCGCTGCAAATTGTGCAACGAACGTACCGTTGGATGAAAATATTTTTCCGGGCGAGCTTTGTCATGCTGTTCGAGCAACATAAAATCTGAATGCCTATTCATGAGAACGGTCGTTTCTCGTTTTTCAGAATCGTTTACGACGATGTGAAATTTCCTTGGAAAGGACTAAGCGTCGAAAAATTGTAAAACCGAATAAGTAAACAATGGAAAAAAATACGTTGGAAGCGCGATCATGAGAAGGCAGTGTACGTCGACTCTAAAGCACAAATGGCGACCGTAAAAGTGGATTACAGTAAGAAATAAATTGTACCGGTGATAAAAAGTTCCTAACAGTCGCAAATAAGCGGTGTCAAGCCCGTGACGGTAGTAAAAACGTACTCTGTGCCCGGCTGTTAGAAAACAACTAACAAGACAAGTGATTTTGCAACGAACTTGTCAGCGGGGCTTCTGAAAAATCGATATAAACAATGGAAGACCCGGGACAGATTTTCCCGGTGACGAAACCGATTGCGCAATCAGTCAGATTTTTACGTGACGTCTTTTCCGTTGCATCGTAATAAGCGTTCCCGGGTGCATAGTAATTCTCCGTGGCACGTAACCGTGCAACATGTCTGCGCACGTATTGGCACGTATGGTAATTATGAGCGTTCTCGCATCCACATTATGGACCCATAAGCGGCTCGTGTCATAAATAGTCCGTAATCCTCGGTTGCGCAAGTTCTCATGAAATATTTCATTTGCGAATGCATAAGCGAACCACGGCATCGCGATTCGATTAATAATTGATATCGAGGATGAGCGGAAGAGTTTGATAAATATACGATTAGGCCGAGGATATTTATTACCATTTTGTTTCTCCGACGAGTCAAGAATTCTTGGTCAATATCAATTTATCGAAACGTTGATTTTTATCTCTACGGCGCGAATAATAGCATTCAAACAAAGAAAAATGAATAAATCAACGACCAGGCATTCTGAATGATTATCAAAGTAATGATCACTCCGAAACTGTTTATATATTAGGTGAGGATTATCAACAGCAACGTTGATAATAATTCAGAATATTTATTGACTGAGAAGGATCAGAAGTTTTATGAGCGCGGAATTACGAAGCTACCAGAAAGATGGCAAAAGATCATAGAACAAAATGGAGAATGTTTTATCGATTAAACTTCTTTGCTTTGATAAAAAAATTACATTTTATTTCACCTAAAAATACCGAAATTACTTTCTTGCCAACCCAATGCAATGGAAACGGCGGAAAATCTGACTAAGTGCGACCTGTTATTAGCGCTGGGTACTTGGAACGTTAAAATTGCTTGGCCAGAATAAAATGGAAGGTGCGACAAGAGGACAGCAGCCAGAAACGATTTGTAGCGGAGTTGTCCGAGCGGAACAAGTCCGCGACTGTCAGGAGGAAGAGGTTTCAGCGCACTTTGCGCAAGAGATATGGTGGCAGCCGCGCGAAAGATAGGGGCTGAAGGCTTAATGGAATAGTGGTAGATTTTAATTACCGCCATAAAATTGGGGGTCGCGCGTTCTCGAGGCTAGAATATATACGATAACCTACCTGGCGACCGATAATCCCGCGGCAGAACTTTGTGGACACACGATACTCGCGTCACCGCCGCGCGTACCAGTTATCTTCCTAACGCATACCACTCGCGTGTGTGCAGCGCAGCGCAGCACAGCGCAGCGCACCGGCTGGGATCCTCTGTGTCTTAGATCTGCTACGCGAGCCACGGGATTTATGGTCGGCAGATCGTCCCGAGCGATTCCGCCGGAGCAAAGCCCTCCGGAGATTCGTAAAAACGGAAATTAGAAACTTTCGACCGAGCCGTGACGATGTGGAACGGGATAACTGACGACCCGTGACAGCGAGGGCATGAGTTGCGGCCGGCGAGCCAATGGGACGACAAACTTATGGCAAACCGAATCGTAAAAGCCCGGGTCCAATGTGGTCACGTCGTTATGTCTCCTGTCCGCCGCGCAAATGGCCAAGTTTTATTAAAATTCAAATTTCCCCATGCATTTCAAGTGGCTGGACTCGCGCGCATACATTCATTCTAAACGTTTCAATAGGACACGATTGATAGCACTTATTCACCATAACCATTATTGGTTTAATATGCGATATTATTTGGAATTCATAAAATGCAAACATATACATTTCAATACTGTAATCAATTTTCTAAAATTATTTTCACTGCCTTAAACTTCAGCTTCTCAATTCTGTAATAATTTCCAGTCTGATGATTGCTTTCAATGTCAAAGAATTTTTTTGAGGGGAGGAGAATTGGTTTTGTCTCAAACTTCAGCTAGTCGATTCTGTAATAATTTCCAGTCCAATGATTGCTTTCAATGTCAAAGAATTTTTTTGGGGGGAGAATTGGTTTTGTCTCAAACTTCAGCTACTCGATTCTGTAATAATTTCCAGTCTAATGATTGCTTTCAATGTCAAAGATTTTTTTTAAGGGGAGGAGAATTGGTTTTGTCTCAAACTTCAGCTAGTCGATTCTGTAATAATTTCCAGTCTAATGATTGCTTTCAATGTCAAAGAATTTTTTTTTTTGGGAGAATTGGTTTTGTCGGTTAAAATTTTGTACTCGAGAAAGAAATTGCAGAGGAAAGGAAACTCGTGCCGCGAGTTCGAGCAGCCGATACGCGCTCGTATGTATTTACACGAGCAAATATTTAAATGGCCGTAACGGTACATCGGGCCATTGCCGCAATTCCTTCCGCGGACCGTGAATTCACGACAGACAGGAATCGCCATCAAGCTCTCAAACATGATACGTGCAAGAGCGCCGGAGCCACCTGCCTCGGGTGCGTTGACTTTTCTTGTCCACCTTATAGGGAGGCTCTCAAGTCCCGTCACAACGATTCGCTCTAAATCACTGATTGGTTGCGCCCGTGTACTTTACCTCCAGCGGCAACGCTCGCCGAACAAACATTTTACAGAGGATGCTCCAAAACCTACTGATAAATCAATGCTTACGATCGTTTCATGAAAACTCTTGACCCACACCGTGTACACGTTATCGAATGTACTGGTGGATCCAAACGTGGTGTCTGTACTTCTAAAATCGAAACTGTAGACTAGATGTTCAACGTCTTCTTTAATTTCTCACTTTATCAATACAGTAAAGAATCGTGTACAATAAATTGTACCACAAGTTGTAGGACTGGTATTTTTATTGCTGTTGAAGGATTGATTTTTAACAATTGTGCTGCACCGGAAGGTGGTGTCTGTTCTTCTAAAATCGAAACTATAGACTCATACGTTTCTATTCTACCAGAAAAAAAAAAAAAATGATTGTAACACGAACAAGCCTGGTTATGTTTAATATCTTATTTAATTTTTCGCTTTATCAATAGAGTACAGAATTGTATGCAATAAATTGCGCCACAAATTGTAGAATTGGAGAATTGTTATTGCTCTGTTGAAGGATTAATTTTCAATAATCGTGCTGTATCAAAAGGGAGATTAAAAATATTTACATAATATAGGATTATTAGGTTTATTGTTAGGATTATTAGCAGAACTGTTAGGTTACGTTACTGTGAGCGAGTCGGTCCACGACTGGAATTGCTATTGCTGTGGGATAAGCTGTTAAAAAATGCTCATCCACCAACTGTAGGGTGTAAAAAATTAGGAGATAATCGTCGACAGAGAATGCGTTGAGCCGTGCGAAGCGAAGCGCGCGGAATCACGAGTTTTGAAGCGGCTTGTCCGAAAACGTTGGCTCGGAGGAAGAGGAGCAATAAAGCACGGATGACCCTGTTTCCCAAAGCAACTTTTGCACGAGGCTGTACGAATAAACCGGTCGAACAAGGAATATCGAAAATTGATGGCGCCGATGGTACCAGGAAGAGAGGCCGCCGCGAACGAGCGCCGCGAGCACGAGGACGAGGCGGGAAGAGAAGAGGAGAAGAAACGCGAGAGGACGCGCACGAATTTTACTGCATTGCGGTAGCCGTGTTCGACGCGGCCGCAGTTTACCGCAGACACTATACGGCTGACCCGAGAGATCGTTGTAACGGTTCATCCCAGCTTCCCGGTGGTTCCTCTTCGTTTTTTGGACCTCGTTCGGCCAGATCCCGTCCCGTTTAAGCCGATTATTCCCGGCCAATTCTCTCTCTCTCTCTCTCTCTTTTTCTCTGTTTCTCTCGGCCCCCGGTTCATCTCGTCCACGTTGCAAAAATCATCCAGGTGAACAGGAAACGCGAACGGATAACGCTGCCACGATAATTATCGCTAAGAAGCCGCATCCTACGGTTAATTGAGATCGTACCCGCGTAATCGAGCGAATTAATGGCCCTGCGATGCGAATTTTACGCCGGCATTAACTATGCGAACCGCCTGCCGCGGAATAGTAATAATTAGACCCTCGGCAATTAAGCATTTCCAGCTGCCCCTTGCTTTGCATAATCTAGAAAAATTCAGTTTACAGTAATGATCGAGTGAATTTCCATGGAGATTGCTGAAATGAAATTTTCACAAAGTCGAGAAGATATTTGCATACTAATGTAAATTAGAATTGAGTCTGAATTGCGATAGTTCGGTCACCGGATGGGGAAATCGCGTTTGAAGTATAGCCAGCCTGTCTGATCATGGCTCACCGTTTCTACTTTTTCGTGAATTCTGCGCCTTATTCAATCGAACCTCCATACTCTCTTTTTCAATGCGACTAATTGCTAGCGATGAGTATTATTGTCATTACTGTTTACGGTAATTTTATAATGTTATATTTTCCACCAAATGACCCGGAAATTTTCTCAGTACAATCTTGCATTTTTGAAATATGGATTGGAAAGTTGTCTTTTTGATACTTTCCAGGAGGACTAAAATTCAAGTATTAGTCAAAGAGAAATAATTATTTTCGAGGAAAGCGGCAGCGTTATGTCGAACATATCCAGCCGTTGATTGCTATATTACACCTCGCATTACCGCATGTAAGAACTAACGCCAGGCATTTAAGAGTCAATTTTGGCGAGAGATTGAAATGTTGTGCAACGGATCGTACGAAGAAATCCCACGAAACGCTCGATCATTGGGCAACCTATGATTGAGGAAAATTGATATCGATTATGAAAATGGTGCAATAAACTATTCTCGATGTACACAGCCGTGATGTGTATCAGTCGTTTAAGTATTCCACTTCGAGCGTTATGCTGATCGTCCGGCATGTGAACGTGGGCCGTGTACCCAAACGTGGAGGCTCGCACGATGATAATACTATGCTAACATGATAATAACAGAATGAAATTGCCCGTGAAATTCGAGATTCCCTGGTTGTATCTTCCGTCTTTCGCGAAATTACTTTCGCTCGACTAAAAGCCGCATTATGACAGTAGTTCGCTGAATAATTAATCCGACGAAACACAATCCGAACAAATTGCAAAGCGTTAACCTTCAATTTGTAGAAAACTGATCCTGCAAATTGTTTCCGGGGGACTGAGAAACTTGCAAAGATTATTACATACTTTTCAGCAAATAATACACTATAAAAAAAGATAAGCTTCTTGTTCATCGGCAAAGTGCATTAGCATACTTTGCGTACTTAGCATACTCGAATTAGGGTTCGATGAAATTGCATACAAATAGTCCACAAGGTTTTCAGAACAGTTGGAAAAATTCCGAAGAATTTAGAAAGCAATTAAAGTGTTATTAAGTTTCCCGTGGATTCGTTCATGTCACAGGTTATCGGACATCGATAATTAAATCGCATTCCGTTCTGTCATTTTTATGATCGCGACGCAATGGGGGGAAAAGTAAGCGGGTTTGCTCGTAAGGGAAACAAGAAGCTCGTTAGAAAGGGTAACGTCTCAATAGATGCATTCCCGTTCGCGGCGCATATATAAGTGGCCGCGAAACAAATCTTATTGATTAGAATCGGCTCGTTACTTACCGGCCAGAGAATTTTCAGGAACGCCTTGCACCCGGCTAAGGAGAGCTACGTGATTCAATTTAGCTATCTCTATTTCGTTCTCGAAACGCGTTGCATGCCTCCGCGTTCCCATTTATGGCGTATTTTTCGCGCCTGGCGCGCTCGCGTGCACGTTTTCCAATTTTATGGAACACAGACGAGCCAGATGCACGAGAACGCTGGGAAACCATCGAGCAACGAATACAACATCGTTCTTATAATTAGAATGTATATTCTTACGAGACAATTCCACAATTTCTGCGAATTTTCTATTTTATTTAATTAGTATATTCTCCCTCGTATCACTACAATTTGTAGTGGTATTCTATTTTATCTTCCTAACCTGTTTCTTACTGTAAAGTACACACAACTCGTCAACATACAATTAACAGACCTACAGTCAGAGCTGATCTAAAAGTAATTCTAAATCGAAATCGTATTAAGAAATGTAATATTTCACCGGTAACGTTAAACAATAAAAATACGACTTAGTTTTTACTTCTATCGGTTTCTCACGGTAGCACGTTCGATTTCATTAATGCCCATCAATTAACAACTTTCCCAATCTTTCTCGGGACGAAAACGTAAAACAGCAATCTGTTAAAATCGCAACTTTCTATGCAATCGTTGGACGCGGCTGTTCGTAATGAGTAATTAGTAATATCCCTAAGATTGAATTACCGAAAAGGTGTGCCATGCTTCCTCGGTTCGAGATGATTAGGTTCCCACGGATTTCTGGGAAACAATCGAAATCGAATTCCCCTACCCTCTTTTCTTTTTCTGGCCAGGCAAGGGCGGACACAAAAGGCCGAAGAGGTTCGCGTCGATTTTTCTATGGACTAATTATCATGGTAATCAGTGGCTGTCACGAAAGTGGCACGAGGCTAGCAGTTACACGATTCACAGAGTCACGCGCCGATGGGAAGAAACAGCATCGTTGTTTCTGCGTGACAAAGATCATCGACTGGATGCGTTCTTGCGCGTGACACGATACACGCGAGTGATTCCTTTTTGCACATTTTTTCTCCCCCCCTCCCATCACGTGCCGAGAGTTCTTGCATTGAACTGCATTTTACGAGCTGTGGCGACGCTGGTTTTTTGTTCACCTGACCGCCTAGCATCGTGCGAGCGACCGACAAATTTTATGCGAGCGTGGCGGAAAAATGTGCTAGGCAAATATTAATACTGTTAAATATTGTAAACGAACATATCAGTACATATTGTACTGTTGCAAATATTTATACTGAGAGACGCCGTGAAAATAGATATACAAGGTGGTCCAACCAAAACGCACGATGTTGTTAATTGTAAATAAAACAAAAAGTTTACAGAAAATTATCTTAATATTTTTTATTATGATAAAAGGATCCATGACAATTATGTATGAAACAAAATATCGGCCAAATGCTCGCCACGGCTTCGCTGGCATACTTCTATCCGATGGTACATATTTTCAATGACTCTGAGACATAATTGAGGATCAATGTCGTTAATGTGCCGAATTATCTCATCCTTCTCGTCCACACTATCGCGAACAACAGCAATGTTTTCCGCAGAACGAACTAGACGAGTATGCACCGATGTTTTCACATTTCCGACAGACCCGGTTTGCTGAAATTTCCGCACAATTCTCCCGATTATGGACACATTTGGTCGATTATGCTGTCCAAAAAAATCACGAAGTGCTCGGAATGCATTTCGATTTGAACGCCCATTTTCGTAAAAGGCCTCAACAATCTTAACGCGCTGCTCAATTGTGTACCTCTCCATGGTTGAATTTGCTAAACACAGAAACAAAGAAATGTCAAATTAAGTTAGGCAAAAAACTTGACGTTTAGGTGTGACTTATAATTAACATCGTGCATTATGATTGGACCACCCTGTAGAAATGTAGGATCATACGTACCATGGAAGGACAAAAAACCTTTGGTATTTTAAAGCGTGAATATATTTAACAATAAAAAGACAAAAGACGAAACAAGGTATACAAAGAGATATTACGAAATACTACTCGAAGTGCGCTTCTCTACGTCTCGACGAGAACTGCCCGATGCCGAACGTTTCTCGAACTCGTCAGCTCGTCCACATTGTTTGTTATTGAAACGCTATCGCATCGTTGGGGCCGCCTGGGTCCGCGTGAGTCCTTTATTCCCGCCGACAAACATTGAACGATGTCGCCGAACGCGCGCGGAACGAAGGCACACGGAAAACGACACAGCCGCGCACGAGAGCTTATCTTTCACGCGCGGCACTATGATTCGGATCATTCTTTGAAACGCACCGAACCTACAGAAATCTATTGTTTGTCTATGCAGGGATATTCGGCTGGAAAGTTGTCAAATGAACACCCTGTATATACAGTAAGGAGCAAAACTGAACCAATAACCACAAGCTTTGTATAAATCATTATTTATTACTAGGAATATAGAAGAATAACAAAAAATTCAACATTATAATTATTTTTATCATAGTTGGAAGTAACTTAAGAATTTTTTTCAATAATTAATGTCTCCTCGTTTAGCAATGGCAACAAAAATAGACTGACTGTCTATTTTAGAAACAGACTGTGCTCCTTACTGTATCTTCTTATCTTGATGCTAAAAAATAATCTCCAATTTAGTTCGACCTTTTAACCTTTTAACAAGGGATAATAAAATTGTAACATTTTCAACACCCCCCAAAAATGCAATTTTGTCCACTGTACTTGTAAATGGAGAAGATTCTCTGTATCTGCAAAATGTTTCTGCTCGATTCTTGGTACCTTTGGAGCATGGAGGGTTAATAAGGCCCCGGAGGATTATCGGAACAGCTGAGCCCCATCGATTCTTCGTTCTCCGTTTGTTCTATTTGTTTCCGGGGATAATTGCAGTTGTTTCGCGGACGGTTGTGTTGGCTGAAAAGGAAGAAGGTGCACCGGGGGCCCTCGTTTACTCGAAAATTGTTTCGGGCTCCGATGGTGGCGGTGTGGGTCGACCCTTAACCCTAAATCTCGGCGTATCGAAATATAATTGAGGGTCTCGCAGGATATCCCGTGGCCGAGGGCCCGGCACATGAATTTTTACGTTAGCCCCCATCGTTTCCCGCCCATTCCTCTTTATTGCTTGGGCGTAGTACGAGGCTGCAGTGAAACATGCAAATTTCACCGGCATTACCGATTTTCGTGTGACGTGGATCCGCGAGCCCCTGCTTCGTTGATATGCAAACTAGATTGAGAGATACTCTAACCTTCGGTATCCTAATTTTTACCTCCCCGGCGTAACTGCAAATTTGCAGTTACTATCGAACACTTTTTCGAAGATGAAACGTTTACAAACGCTGCAATTTGCATACCCTTCAGCATACCCTTCTTCTTCGTTTTCTCGCGTTCCGAATTGATTTACAAATTGAATACAGGCGGAACGGACATTCTAAAGCATTTTTTGATCGTCTTTAAACATTGTTTTTATCGATTCATGTATAGTGTTCTTAACTACTATGTATTCTCATGCACTGCCGTTCAATTTTTATTCTATCCTAATTTATTCTTCCGGTTAATTATATGCTTTACTATAGAGTACATTAATTCAGTACAAAGTTCAAGTTTATTTAATGTGATTTTCATTTTCAACCACGCACAGAAAATATTCTCACAATAACCTGAATGTGTCCCATGATCAAAATGTTAGTTAATCGTCCAACTAGATCGTTATAAATATTGTACTATCATTGCTATCAGCTTTGTACCCGAGCCAGACATTAATACAAAGTATGTTTATCGTGTCGTTTTCACGTCTGTTAAAGAATTCACTTAACTCCGGAGCAAGCACCGAATTATACTTGGTACATTCTCTTTAAGAGATTCCAGTGATCGAGAGATTCCCCGTGCCTTTTCGATTACCGTTGCGCATTCTTTAGCGTCGTTTGCTTTTATTTGAAAATCAGCGAGAAATCCTCTCCCCGCCGGAGGCTTCTTATGGGATTTTCATTCGGTTGATTGCACGTCCCGATGGGTACAAGTATTTTCTTCTTTCTTCGTTCATTTTACGCGCATTTCTTTGAGAGGAAATACCGGTGTTCGGGATGTACAGTTACGTTGGATCAATAAAGCGGCTTTACTGCGCGCGTAACTTAATCACTAGTCGAAGAAGAGCCATGCGGGACGAGGCCTCGCCACAACAGAGGAACGGTAATTCTTTTCTTCCCGTTTCTCGTTAATTTACACCACGGGCCCCATGGGCAAAAAGTGTGACAAGGCCTGCGCGAGGCGAGACCTCATTATCGGGACCGGCCGTGCAACTATCGCGTGAACCGCGATTTTTCAATTTCGCGTCCTTTGCGCAACGGGGAACTTTGCCGAGACCGTGACCACTTAAGACTATTTTCGTCCTCGCAAAAATCTGGGATATTTCTCCAAAAAATTGTGTAGAATAACAATAGGTCTTTGTTCTAATAGTCTAGGAGGACAATCTATTCGCACACTGATTTTGTTTGAAACTCGTACGGATTTACCTGGAAACACTCGTCAAAAACTTACTCTAAAAAAGAGGGAATTGTAAAATTGGATTTGGGAATAATGAAACATTCTTCAAGAATGACAAGAGTTTTTTAATGAGGCTTTCAACGGAGGCACACTGTTACGTTAGATACAGGAAAACGTTGAATAACTCTGTTAATTGGTTCCTCATGTTACATAATACTTCAGATTTATTTGTGCTAACTGTGAAAAATTTTAAACGAATTCTGAAGTCTTCTGGAATATATCAAAAATGAAACTGTAGAGAATGCGCAATTAAAGTAGAATTACTTATATTTCTTGTGTCTAAAAAATTGTGGTATTTAGCAGGAAGCATTAAAGTTATAGTAGTAGTTACTGTCTCAAGAGAACCATAATAAATCACTCGTCGCGGTGATCAAAGTTCTTTTACCGTCAAAAGCATATGTACACCGGCACGCAAATCATCGGGAACGGTGTATACCGTTTACTATAATTTCTTCTAACAAATCTGCAGCTCGTGTGACAGTGAATATCGTCGTAATAGGACGCCATTACAGAACACAAGGAAGAAAGACTGTCTTTCGGTTTGCAATCAGGTGTCTGGTGCGACTAACACAGTATGCGTATGTTATACAGGAAAGCGGTCAACATTATGATTCAGCGGCGAACCTGCAATTAGCTCCAATTAACTGGTCCTGCTTTAACGGACCGGCCTTTTGGCATTCCGCGCAGCTGTGCGCGCCACCGTGAAGCTTCTCTGCTTCTTCCTTGGTATCCGGTGATGTTTATGCAAATATAAAATTTAGAGAAAACGAACTTCAGTGACGTTACAGATTAACAACGTGGGAGTATAATTCTGTAACGTCTTTTCCAGTTATATTCTATGCCTTCTCATTTTCTGTATAGTCATTTTGAAATTAAAAATTTATGACAAAGGGAACTCGTGAAATACATACAACTGACATTAACACTTTGACTGTCAAACTAGAAACCTCAAAAATTCCATAAAATCAAGGTGTTATTTAATGAAATAAAATTTGAAAAAAGTTAAATGTATGATATTGAGTAGTCCTCAAACTTGCTTGTGCTTTACTCAAATTTGGTACAACGAATATATTAACGTAAAAATTCATTTTAATACCTGGACTATGGGTGACGTAGCAGTCAAAGCGTTAAGAGGATTTCGCAGTTTCACTGTTCCCGATTTATTAAAATATTTAAAAAATGCTATGTTCTATTAGAAAATAAACTTGCACTATGACAAAATGCAATTCTCTGTGACAAAGTGCCATTCCGTGTGACAAAATGCAATTCTCTATGACACACTGCCATGATCTGTGACAAAATCCAGGTCACAATAATAAAATGTAATTCTGTATGGAAAAATGCAATGGTCTATGACAAAAATCAATTCTCTTTAAAAAAATACAATGCTCTATGACCAAATGCAGTTCTCTATTATGCAATGTCATGATCTGTGACAAAATGCAGCTCACAATAATGAAATGTACTAAATAAATTCTCCACGACAAAGTGCCATATTCTATTACAAAATGAACTTGCTCTATAACAAAATGCAATTCTCTATGACACAATGCCATGTCATGCTGTATGACAAAATGCAATTCTCTACTATAAAATTCCATGATCTACGACAAAATCCAGGTGACAATAATAAAATATAATTCTGTATGACAAAATGCAATTCTTTGCGATACAATATGGTGCTCCGTAACAAAATACAATTCTCTAAGACGAAGGTTGAAATTTGATACAACGAATATATTAACGTAAAAATTCATTTTAAAACCTGAACTATGGGTGACTCGGGAAGCCGTTGTTCTGCATAAAGAGTCAGGCTAGAGAAATAAAATAAAGAGCCGGCGGTGAATTGTTTTCCGGTAGACAGGGCTCTCTAGACAGGGTTTCTCGGATTTATGCGTGGCGCGGCGAGTGTTAAGGAAGTCGGGAGTTTCCGCGAATCGAACAACGGAGATATAAAGATCGACTCGTTCGAACACAGTGGAACGACCTAAAATAAAGGAAAGGGAAGGGACCAGAAGGGAATCGTGCATACCGGTGGGCGACTGCGTGTTTCCGAGTGCACGAACGGAACGGGCCCTGTGGAATTCCGCTCGTTCCACGGCCGGAGGAGGAAAGAGGACGTCGCTTGTTCGTCGCCCGTTCGCCGTCGGCGTTTTCTGGGTTGCTTTATGTAACAGTCGCGTAATTGTTATCTCACGGGCTCGTGCGTCGAATTTTTCCGCATTAGCCGGTCGTCCCTGGGTGGTCGGGAACCTCGGGGGACGCGTTTCACGTGCGGACGGTAATGCCACGCGAGAACCGTGAAGCGGATTTGCACGATCGGACTGACGTTTCGCGCTTGAACTTTCGGCGCCGGAGCGTTCACGCCCAATTAATACGCCGCCCACGCGCGAAACTAGGATTTTTCGCGAGCATGCGAAATTCCGACGGACGCCCACCGCGCGAAGCTCCGGCATAATTCCGTGTCTCGGATCAGGTTGCCTTTTATTATTAACTATTATTGTATCGAGCAAAAATACCTCCGTCTTTGTCCTATCACGAGTGCCGTTAACAGTGATATATCGCTGTATTTATTGTCTCCTGGACGCCTACTACGCCTTAATGTCACAGCATTGCGAGTTTTTAATTTTACATTTGTTTCTAAGCTGCAAAGAAAATCACAAACTCGGATAATTTGCCGTTTAGGTATTCACGAAGGTTTGACCGGTTGCATGTTCCAGGAACACACAAAGCACAGATATTCTCACGAGTACAAAACGAAGACCCATTGAAAAATCTACTTTCTACGCAATTAAGTTTCCTTCCGTATCATTTATTACCGAGCGAGCGTAACAGCATAGGAGGCGAATCCTCCCCGGGGCCGCATCCTCTAGAAATATTTTCAAATTACAAGCAGCCGCGAACGATTCCTCGTAAACAGCCGATTTTACACGGATGCAATAAACAAGCCGGCTAATGAACGGCGACAGCGGCTGTGAACATTAGAAGATAATAACGCAGCACCACACCTTTCCCCGGTGTTGCGTCCAGAAGGATCAGTTCCCATGCTGGTCGAGAGGGGAACAAGAAAGTTACGTTTAAACAATTTCCTTTGTGCAACCGGTGCGGTTTATGGCATCCACTTATTTAAGATAGAAACACGGCACATTGTTTCTCGCTTGTTCCATGGAAGTGGTGTTCTAAAATATTTTATACTCGATTCGGTGAAGTTAATTTGGCATTTTATGTGATTGAAATTAGCATTGGTGGAAGAACGATTAGAGTGCAATTATAAGGCAATAAACTGTGTCGAGTATAAGCATGAACACTGAAATATTATTTCTAACTTCACGTATCGGTTTTTAACAAATGATGGACTGTCCTAGAAAATTTAACGGTGACAAATACAGTGAATTTCTCGATATATGTCAACAACAGAAGACACCTTTTGAGGCCTCTCGTGCTTTGTGGGGATATCTTGTGGTAGTGGAGAGAATTACGTTTATCATCCAGGTCTCGACGACATATATCAAGAAACGACTGTAAATAGTTTTATCTATCTGCAGTTTGATGAATATGACAAAACAAGAGTGACACTTTCAAGGGACATTGCTCCCAGAATTCCCGGTGGCAAATTTTCGTTGGCAGCACTTAGAGTGACACGGTGATACTACTTCTGGACTTTTCAGAAGCGTTTATCTGCCGATTAGTCGGAGCTACACGCGGATTCACTTTCGCGTCTCGTCGTCGAACATGTCCTTTCGCTCGGGCCGCGTCCGGTCAGTAAAACGATGCCACAACGAAGCCATTGTCGTTAACGTGAAAGTCGATCTTCCCGTCTCGACAGCACGCATTAGCACTCGAAAGCGTCCTGTAAGAACACTAAGGCAATGGATTTGATCGAATCTATATCGCGACCGTGACAAAATTAACGCACGGATTTGTCCAGTTCGACAAAAGGGGAATGAGCCCGCGTGACTATGGTATTCAGACCTTTGTGTTGCTCTCACAATGAGCTCCTCGGATCGACTCACAGTGGCTTCTTTTGAGGCCCGTGTAAAAGTATGCGAGAATGCGAACATTGTACCGAAGCATTCTGCGAGCTGTTGTTACCTTCCTTTCTTTCGTTCTTCGTTTTAATGAAAGCGTTAGTAAACCCGTTTCTGCTTATTCTGTACTAAATGAAAAACTGGTAGGCGTTGTTCAGCATTTTTCTGTTTATCGTACGGCTCGAGACTTCCGTTCTGCGCATTGTTTCCCGAGGAGGACATTTTCAACGAGGTTAACAAAGATTGATGCAACATTGCACGCGACGTGGACAAACCAACAAGTCTACACGGAGCAATGATTCACGTCAAATTGCAATTCTCCGTGTAAAAATTAAATTCTTTGCGACAAAGTGCAACGCCATGCTGTACGACAAAATGCAATTCTCTATGACACAATGCCATGCTTAACTTTCTATTATACCATGCTACGATCTGTGACAAAATCCAGGTCACAATAATAAAATGGAATTCTGTATGGCAAAATGCAATGCTCTATGACAAAATGCAATCCTCTATTATGGAATGCCATGGATGTGACAAAATGCAGCTCACAATAATAAAATGTACTAAAAGAAAAATGTACTAAATACATTCTCTACGACAAAGTGCCATGATTTATTACAAAATGAACTTGCTCTAGAACAGAATGCAATTCTCTGTGACACAATGTAATTCTGTGTAACAAAATGCAATTCTCTATGACACAGTGCCATGCTGTATGACAAAATGCAATTCTCTATTATGCAATGCCATGACCTGTGACAAAATGCTGCACACAATAATAAAATGTACTAAAAAAGAAATTTACCAAATATATTCTCTACGACAAAGTGCCATTCTGTGTGACAAAATGCAATTCTCTATGATACAATGTCATGCTCTGTGACAAAATGCAATTCTCTATTATACAACTGCATGATCTATGACAAAATCCGAGTCACTATTATTCAATTCCATGATCTATGATAAAATCCAGGTCACAATAATAAAATGTAATTCTGTATGACAAAATGCAATTGTTTGCGATAGAATGCGGTGCTCCGTAACAAAATACAATTCTCTAGGAGGAAGGTTGACGTCGAACGACTTACGAACGACAATGTTCATCAACATTTCGAGCAGATACTCGGTGCAGAACGTTTCGAAGGGAGATCTCCATGGATGGTAGGATCTCGTTGCGTCTGGTTGGATCTGCGAGCCGGCGACTAATCATGCAAATGTGATAAAGGCTGGCTTCTCGTCGGAGCCCCTCGATCCCGAACAAATTACCCGGCTCGTATTCCACCGGTTGTCGTCCGTGGAATATTCAGTGCCCGGCGGATCGGCGATCGGTGGCACAAGTAAATCCGAGCGGATCGCGTAGCGTGTGTGTCCGTTCGGCTCCGCTCTGCTCCGCTTCAGCTCTGCTCGGGCGTCTCGCCGCCGACAGGTTCATCGCACGCCCTTAACGCACACGGCCGACAAGTGCATTCGCGTGCAGCCCGCGGAATTTTCTTTGCCGGTGCACCGTCTCCCGGCATCCCTCGGGCCCCGGGATCCCGAGAACTAGTTGTCATACCGGTGTTTCGCGCTCGGCCGGCATTTTTCAAACCGGTGCTCACGGTGAATTTGCAAAATCGGGTGGGCAGAGACGTCGAGCTGCGGCGAGAGACAACCAAGGGACGCTAAAAAGCTCGCCTGATCGGTTCCGCGGCAAAAATCGAGCGTTTCTGCGAGACACGTTCGCTCCGGCCTTCTCTCCTTCTTCTTCTTCTTCGTCTTCGTCTTCTTCTCTTTCTCTCCCTCTCTTACTCTCTGACCAGGGGAGAGAAGCCGATGCACGATTTATGCAGATCCGGTGTCCAGCCGTGTCTCGTTATCGAGACGGTAATATTGAAACGACCGAACCGTGATAGCAACCGAGAAAACGTGTTTGACAAAGCACTGTCACGATCCGCTGCGCCGACACCGAAAAATACCGTGGATCCTGGCGTGTCGAATTTATCCCAGATAAATGTTCATGCGATTTTCTAGCTTCTTTGTTCGTCAGGGAAAATGCTTAAATGATTCGGAAATCCTTTGCGGCCCAACGTGTTGCCTCTTAATTACTACAGAACTTGCTACCAACTAATATATTGGGTTGGCAACTAAGTAATTGCCGATTTGTTCAATGAAATAAAAGAGTTTTTTTTTTACTTGGAATGAACTTTAATCTATGATGTATTTTCCATTTTGTTCGATGACCTTTTGCCATCTTTCTGCCAACTTGAAAATTCCACGCTCGTAGAAAGTCTGATGCTTTTCGGCCAAAAACTGAGTTAAGTGAGATTTTACATCGTCATCATTATTGAAAGTTTTACCACGAAGGGAGTTGTCCAGGGATCGAAATAAGTGGTAATACTTTCAATGCAGCTTGCACTGCGTTCTTTCCTTTACGGAAATAATAAAGCAAAATATGGCGAAAATGTTCGATTTTGCACTCCATATTAATATTGAGGTAAAAAAAAAAACTTTAAGAAAATATCTACGCAATGAACTTGTAAAGCTAGGTTAGGATGCCAGCTAACATATATAAGAAGAAGAAGATCATAACATTTACGGATATCATAAAAATGGGAGTGAGAGACATATATAACTGAAATCGGCAATTACTTAGTTGCCAACCCAATAGTTGAACTTTATTTGTATAATTTAATTATTTATATATTATAATTTATACTGTAAATCAATTCATTAACCAGCTTGTAACAGACAGGAAAAACTACTATTTTACGTACCATGTAATTGTGACATTGTCATTAGGACTTGAAAGGGTTAAGAGGTGTTTTCAATAATGTCTGGCTTGGATGAAGTTGTAGTTCGGATAAGACATTAAATTTTTGTCACGGAGAGAAATAATTTGTCTTTCGATTGATGCAAACCACGACAAACCATTTTTATTCTGCATGAAGATCCTAAGAAATCGTAGAAAATTCTAGAAAAAATAGAATTTCGTGGAAATTATGAATTGTCGGAGAGCAAATTCAGGAACTGGAAGTGATTTCATTTCATCGTTCGTAAATCTCTCGGCACGCGAAATAGCAAATCGGACGGCAGGAACAATAAAGCGAGATAATAGCCGCGTAAAAGTAAAAGCGAAATTGCACGGCACATATCTAAATAGGAAACATTAAGCTAATGAGTTTTATAATTAGAAAGAATCTGGATTCTCTTGGTTGCGAGCCAAACGGAATCGGTCTCCGTATGTTGGCCGAACGAGTACTTTCTCCGGTGGCGTTATCCGACATCGATCCCATTTCTTTGAAAAAGTCGACAAATCGGTATCCACTTATTAATTGGAAAGCAATTTAATTAACCTCGCCCGTGCACCGCGGCCCGGGTTTCGTTGCTTTTCATATCCATCGTCTACAGCTGCGAGACTGGACACACGACCGGTGGAAATAATTGCAGAAAATGATACTGATCCAGTTACGGTAGGTTGCTTTGACCTTAGGCAGCACGTTGGATTCGCAAGTTGCTCGGAATCGTATTAGGGGAGAGCGAATCGCTCGTTTCCAATGACGCGAGTTTTTTCCTCGTGATTGGATTCCGCGCTCGTAAAAGACGTCTAATTATCCCGTCAAGTTCATGTGCCAGGCGAACCTGAGGAGTGCTGAGATTTTCCGAGAATTGTTCTCTTTAGAGGCTTAAACTGCTGGCGATTAAACTAGAGTCCTAGAAATCCAAACTTTTAGCCATTTTCTTTTCATACCCAGAGAAATAAATCTGCTTAATAATTCCTCATAGACACATAGACGTAAATTAAAAATATTGGAATTTTTGCAGTTCCCGTAGACCTTAATTTCTGATAATCATGAAAACATGAATTTTCCATGTTCGAAGTAAAATGAAATACGAACTGAATTTTATTGTGTACTGCAAAATATTTTAGCATCAATTCCAGACAAATGAACCGATAATATTTTTGAATGGCAATATTTAAACTGCTACCTTTTAGCGCGAATCGTCTCGTATGCCGAGCAATATCGTGTACCAGGTTACAATTTGATATCGGTGTAAGAAGACCCCGCATCTTGAATTCATAACACGCGTTTCCTCCGGCTCGCTAAGTACAAGCTCCATCCGGCGGACAAAATATTCTCGCCGTGCCGCGTTGTTCGCCGCTTAGGATCGCCTGTTCTAGATCATGCGGGTGACGAACATCTGTTGTCCATAACACACTAACACGGTTTTATAAATTCTTTTCGTTCGCCGTGATAGCGGCTGCCACTGGTCCGAGGCAAGCAGACGCCGACTGATCTATATATTGATCAATTCTTTTGGAATCTGAAACAAACTTTCTAGTAAATTCAAGTTTTTATTTCTTAATTTGTTATATAATCTCCATCGTTATCAAGGACAGTTTGCCATCTTTCCTGCAAATTTTCAATCCCCCTCTTACAGAAATCCAGGGTTCGTGAAGCAAAATATGATTTTATCTCAGGGGTGTAAAACAGAATTATACTGTTTAGAATATTTTGAGCACAGGCTGCTTTACCGAAAACTGTAAAAGAATACGTGTTTCCTCTTCAACAATTGGTACAGAACCAAAACGAATTCTTTGCTAATAATTGATCACTTCGGCCCGGTCTAATTGAAGCTTTTCTTTTTCAGGTACGTTGACCGGATGGTATCTCCGCGTGAGAATATCAGGAGCCACCGGAAGTACGGTATGATGTATTCACTCCGCGTTACTCGGATACTCTCCCCCTTGCACGCTGAGAGCTGCCTCGGAACTTATTGGTTTCCTCGAGGCTGGCCTGCATTTCTGCAATCTTCCAGATGAGAATCGGCCTGTTCGCGGAGGTCTGTAATTATGACTACGTCGAGCACAGTTTGTACTTACCTCGCTCAAATAATAGTAATGGTCCCTGAAATAATGATTCTACTTAATATATCGTAAACATTAAATTGCTCGAAAATCGATAATCGCTCGCATTTGCATTTCTGAAATGCGATGCATTGGCCACGATTCATTTCAATTGCTCGAAACCTGTGTTTCAAAAATATATAGAAATAATTGTGTTTCATTAACAGGGGCAATAGTAATGAAATTTATTCGAACATATTTTAACACGTTAACTGCCACGTCAGTCAGATATGACTGACAGTGATTTTTGCTGGGTTTAGAAATTCATTTTTACTATAAGATATCCAGATAAACCGAATTTTATCGGAGTCTTTCGAATTCAAATGGGTTAAGACAGCATCATGTATTTAAAATTTCTAGATGTGGTTCGATTAATTAAATTACTCTGATTTTGTGAGAATTTCAGGGGTTCATATTTGGCGTTTAACGTGTTAAGCTATTGGCCGTGTGTAAAAATGAAATATCTACAAATATTCGTATATTTGTGAATATTCACCGAGAAACGTTTTTGGAAAATAATTGTCTGGACCAAGAATGAGGTGTGTTTCTGGAGTCGTGCTCCAGTAATTGGTGTTCAAATTTCGTAGAAACGCCCACAAACGTACAATTCCCTCGCAACGACGGGGAAAGTATGAACGGAACCGATCTGACCGGCCAGGTCATCTCTTCCAATATTTAATTTTCGTAACGTCTCCGGATATCTAACGGTGATGAAATACCAATAGAGGAAACGTAAGAACCGTTCGCGAGGACGTCTGTACTTTCTTATTTGAACTTGCACAATCCTTTGTCCGTTCTGACTGGAAGACGAACGAAAAATCAATACACGGAAATTGTGGCGACAGCCGAGCCGTGCTAAATAACTCACCAGCGAAACCAGCACCGAAACGAGGAACCCTAAAATTAAAACGACAAACATTCTCACTCTTCCATCAATGACCTAATATAGTACCGAGTCACATATCATAAGAGCTATATGAATTTTATCACGTTCACATCTTGGTCTCACTGAAACGTGTGTTACAAGTTTAAGTTACAAGTTACAGTGTCATCAGTAGACTGCGGAACTTTATGCATTTATGGTTGATAAAAATTTTCAAAAAATACGAGAACATAAAATACGATAGAATTTAGAACGATTTTTCGACACTTTGGTTCTACAAAGGCTGTTCCCACTGAAAATACAATTTCATGTGATTGTTGTTTTTGTACTACGCAATTTTTAAAGTCTGGACGATGTTTCTCTGAACTTAGGAATGTTTAATATTACATAATATATTTTTACGAAAATTATAACTCACTTTTTCACGGAAAAAACGCTGAAAAAAGCGGTTTTTCTTTTTTCCTACTATGACGCATCACACGCAGGGGTTTGAAAAAAATTGAGCATAATACTTAGGACAATACCTAATTGCTAAATTAATTCTGTTCTAGTGTCTCTTAGCTTTCCATATGAAATCTTTTTTTTCCGATTTTTTTCGTGTTTTTCGATTTTTACAACCAGAGTTTGCAACGGAAAAATCTGAAAACGGCTCAAAGTATGTGGTTTGGTATCCGAAATGTGTCAGATTTTTTTCAGAATTTTAAATTGTCATTAAATGGGAAAAATGGGCCAAAAACTGAATTTTCGTTTTTCCTCAATAACTACCCTTACAGATGAGCTATCGGGCTAAAACTTGGCTGGAAAGTATCTTTTTTTTTTGTCTATCGAATGGCGCAAATTAGAATAAAATACCTTCCAGGGCAGATTTGACCCTCAAAACCGGCTATAGCCTTTGTCTACAAAAATCGAAAATTGCATAAACATCCGCAGTCTAGGCATCAGAGGCGCTGCATCGCAACAACGACATACTCAATTAATCCTATGGTTGGCGAGCCATTGTTGCAAACGATCTCTTCACCTCTCCTTCTCGCACGCGAATCGCCGGTGAAAATGCAGGTTGGCCTTGAGTCCGATTGTCGTAACGAAGCAGTCAACGTTCCTGCTCCCGAATTATCTCGTTTACCTCGCGAAACAGCCTAGGCCCGCATGCTTCATTTCTAGTTAAGCATTCAGCTCGTGACCGAGGGTGTCGCAAAAGGACTCTGTCCGCTCTTAGCGAGCCCATTACCCTCTTCTTTTAATCACGTATCATCGAACCGGCCCGGTGGCCGCAAAACGACCACCGACGGAAATTGTCGCGGAACGAGCGCCGGGTTTCTTCAGGGTTGCCGCCGTCTGACCTCTTGAGCAACCGAGTTATCGGTCGACTGCCATCTTGGCCTGAATTCGCAGTTTCCCGAGGCGATCGGAATCCCAGTTAAACCTCTGTGCTCTCGCACAATCTTGGAAGCAGCAAATCCCTGGTGCCACCGTCACTCAAACGCGGTTAGGTCTGCCATAAAATGAAATTTACCTGTTAGCAGTTCTTGAAATGTTCGTACTACCGAGTCGGACTCGTGAAGGAAGAGTTCAAACAGGATTACAGGTATTTTAAGAACGTAGAGTCGCGTAAAATTTGATTTTCAGTGTTAGTACCTCTGACAGATCTGAAATGAATAAAAATTCTACTAAATTCTGTTCAAAAAGCCATATTTTAGCATTTTTAGAAAATTTCCAGGGGCCATAAATGCATAAAGATCTAGTCATTAATCTTGAACCGAAATGACATTCTATTTTCGTCGAGTCATACTCGTGATGAAGATTCTGAACAGAGTCTACTAAATGTGTATGTTATTAATTTCCTCTAAACCGAAATAAAATTCTATTTCGGCGGATCTGAAATGAATAAAATTTCTACTAAATTCTGTTCAAAGCCATATTTCAGCATTTTTAGAAAATTTCCAGGGGCCATAAATGCATAAAGATCTAGTCATTAATCTTGAACCGAAATGAAATTCTATTTTCGTCGAGTCATACTCGTGATGATGATTCTGAACAGAGTCTACTAAATGTGTATGTTATTAATTTCCTCTAAACCGAAATAAAATTCTATTTTGGCGTTGATAATGTATCGAAGAACATATAGGCACACAATAGATGTTCTCCTTTCGTTTAGGAAATTACAAATTACGAAAAAGTTCTAGTCACTGAAACCGTAAAATAAATTGCAGTGCAAGGGGTTAAGAAATTGTGGACAAGGAAGGGATGGAATCTTTTAAAGCAACATCATCATATGTACACTACCGGCCATAAGTGTTTACCCACCCACATATTTTTTTACATTGTAGTCCACGGTTCTACGGTTCAGCTTCAATAACTTTGCTATTTCTCTGTTACTTTTTCCGATGCTATGATGGGACACTATTAGAGCGCCCGTTTCAATCGATAATTCTTTTCTCCATGACATTATTTGAAATTTTCGCAAAATTCTTTAGGCACATGAAAATCAACTGTTTACTGTATGAAAGCTTAATGCAGTATGAAATTTGAGAAAACTAAGATACATGTATTACCTGCGTTCATATTCCCTGCTGACCGTTATAAAAATTTCCGAAAAATGGTTTTCTTTACCTGAACTCCAAAATTGTCGTTTTTCATAAAAAAGCTGTAAACTCATTTACAGTACCTGATTGTGTATGTACAGAATATTTTGGATGTTTTTTATTAGCCTTATAATTAGGATTTAATGCTACGGACATTTTTATAACAATAAAATACCTATTATTTGAATAGTAACGAAATTTGAAGGTGGGTAAACACTTATGGCCGGTAGTGTATGTTATTAATTTCCCCGACGAAGAAAACGTGTCGATTTATGGGCAACAAAGAAATGCAAGTCAATCCTGTAGGATGAAACATTTTAAAGCAACGTCCACACTGACATCGAGGAACTTTCTTGTTCTTTTATTTGGGAGATTCTCGAGTTCGCTTCATTGTGGAGGGAGCTTTACCATTACCTTTTACCGATAGTTCGCGGAACGTGTAACATTCTTCGTGCAGAATATTCACGAGTAGGAGAAACTCTTTCGCCGGGGGTCACGTAACGTGTCGAACAATGCCCACAGCTCGAAAACTGCACTTTCCCCTCCCCCTCTCGGTCCGTTCCCGCAATCTCCGATTTTCCAGCGCGGCGAGAGATTGCTTTCTGTTGGCCGGAGACGAGCACGAGCTACAGTAATCGCGAAGGGACCACGGTAATTGATAGAGACGACGCCGCCGGCTTATTGTTAGTAATAAAACGCCGGCCCGGTGGTTTGACCCCGTGCGGATTCGTGCAGGAAGCGGGCGAACCGGGGGAAAAAAAAATTGCTTCTCTTTTTTCCAGGTTCGGTTCTGCGCTATGCTCGAATATTCGCATTATGCAAGCCCCGCCGGACTGTCCCGCGCAAAAGGCTCGCCGATCTCGATACGCGACTTAACGATCTTGTTCCTCGAATTTCTCCGAGCGTTATCGTTGCACGACGCTCATTAGGTTACGCCGTGACACGCAATTTCCCTCGCCATTAAACATCCTCCCGTGGCTTTCACTGTCTGCCGGGACGCGCGCGTGTGCGCAACGATGACGGACGAGGCCAGGATGTGACGTTCGCTCTGGATCATTCATCAAACTTTTCCCTGTGGTTCGTTTTTCTTTTCTTTTAAACCGATTCCAGTAGAGGAGGAAGTGCTTCGGACGAAAATTTTCTACATTTCGATTTGAATTATACTGTTTTATTATACCGTATAAAGATCGATGAATTTGTCCATGAAGTTTCAGCCGAGTACCTTTAATTGTTTTGTGCTCAAAAATTCAGGAAAATGTATCTACTTTTTCTCTAAATACACTAGACAGACCGGTTTGTTCGATACGATTGGTTTCTTGGACCTTATGAATATTTTGAGGAATATGTACATTATTCAGATCCATTAATTTCATAATCTTCTGTGGACACATTTTAATTTCTCTGTACACTTAGATCGAAGTGGAAATTTGTTGCATCGAACTATTCGGGTTGTCTAATTATTGAATGGTTATAATTCATTCACTGAAAGCCAGATTCAATAGACGATCTTCATTAAAAAAGAATGAACTGTATTCTGACTTGTTCGAGTACGAACATTTCCAATAAAATAGTGAGACCATTTGCAACACAATTAGAAAATATATTAAACGTCAAAAAGACTTCATAAAATTATTTTCTGAAGACTTCATAAAATTTAATACAGTATATACACCTGCAAGCTCGTAACGTTAGAACCAAAGCTAAAGAAATTTCGTTTGCAACGATCCAGCGAAGCAGTAGCGAAAATCATCGTACAGAAAGTTTAGCTAGCACCGTAAGAGACTCGCAGGTACGATAATTCAACGATAAATTCCACGAGCCAGGCAATGAATCAAAATCGTGTTGTATAGGATGTAGAGACACGTTCTTCCATTCTGAGCATGATGTATCTTTCGCTACTCGGTAATTATTTCAAAGAGAAGTACAAGAGAAAGTCCGTGTGGTGGATATGAAAAATAAAGGATACCGTTAATGGTGACCCGTAGCCGGGATGGAGATTCCATCACCGCGATCGCCGGTGGAGTCCTATTCCGAGAAGGTAACACGGTTCGCGCCTGTACACGGTTATCAGCGAGTGATAACCCCCAAGGTGCCTACCACCTCGATGCATTTCCGTGGTCGCTATCAGACAACCATCTGCGCACCGTTTATGCGTGCAAACGCGTTTCATCCTCGCGTGGATGCGGCCAACATCGTTCCCGAAGAGCATCCTGACCGCATAGAGACGAATCTAGATACGAGAGGAAGCCGCCGGGCGTAGAAAGACGCTCCCGTAAAAATCTCTTTTCCTTTATGTAAATGTTATGCTACTTTCTGCTCCGCTGCGTTCCATGGTTGCGATAATCGCGTCCGTGTATTATACCGGTGTTCCCATCGGTGATAATCGTATTCCTTATCCGAGACAGCTGATTGGCTCAGCTGCTCCGACCTGTCACGTTAAAACAATGTCGGTGCAGAATTATTTTCTTTCGTTAGAACGTACGATAGCAAGAACAACTTATTTCAATTAGCGCAGCGCATAAGCATGCACGTGTACGCTTTCACAATATTATAAGTAGACTGCCGACTTTTAATGCAAAATGTTCTACCTGAATTGCAGTGACTAGAAGATAAGTGAAAAGGTATTATTTTCTATCTCGACGATTTCTGTTTCGTATTTCCTCCACTCATTTTTACCACGAATGCATCAAGTCTGTGTGCTAATTACACGGAATTGGAAGCAGAAGAAATTTCCTGTCTGCCTCGTTAGGTTAAATCCGGTGCGTTAGAATTTTTCCCTGGATTTTTCTACGCTGCGAATGTCAGCTCCACGGTCCATTTAACGCTATTAACAGCGTTTCTCCGTATTCTTGTATCGATATTTCAAAGTGAATGTGACTGTACTTGTGCAGATAACCGCAACTCGATGAATTTCGGTTAACAACCCGTCAACTTTCGTTTAGTTATAGATCAATAAAACAGTGAATCACATTCTAAGTTGGCACGAAGCAGGGGTGAAACTATGAATTATAGATAGAAGCAGTACAAAATATAAAATCAAATACAGAAAATAGGACAGTAATTTTTATTGAAGTGGAGACAGTCGAGTGCAAAAGGGACTATGAATTATAGATAGAAGCAGTATAGAATATAAAATCAAATGCAGGAAATAGGACAGTAATTTTTATCGAAGAGGAAACAGTCGAGTGCAAAAGGGACTATGAATTATAGATAGAAGCAGTATAAAATATAAAATCAAATGCAGGAAATAGGACAGTAATTTTTATTGAAGAGGAGACGGTCGAGTGCAAAAGGGACTATGAATTATAGATAGAAGCAGTATAAAATATAAAATCAAATACAGAAAATAGGACAGTAATTTTTATCGAAGAGGAGACAGTCGATTGCAAAAGGGACTATGAATTATAGATAGAAGCAGTATAGAATATAATATCAAATACAGAAAATAGGACAGTAATTTTTATTGAAGTGGAGACAGTCGAGTGCAAAAAGGACTACGAATTATAGATAGAAGCAGTATAAAATATAAAATCAAATACAGAAAATAGGACAGTAATTTTTATTGAAGAGGAGACAGTCGAGTGCAAAAGGGACTATGAATTATAGATAGAAGCAGTATAAAATATAAAATCAAATACAGAAAATAGGACAGTAATTTTTATTGAAGAGGCGACAGTCGAGTGCAAAAGGGTTAGCTTACGATTCTCGAGAAAAGCCGAAGCCCGTAACAATAGGACGACAGAGAACGTGATCGAGTGCATTTTGGAGCGACCATGGTGCACCGGTGGCCCCCATAGAAGCGAACACATAGGAGCAGAGGTTTCTAAGCTCGAGGCTGTCGGTAACCAAGTGGCCGTATGATAGCAGGCGACACCGATGCAGCCCGGATAGCATGGTTACACTATGGTTGGGTCCGGGGTTGAGCCTCACGTGGCCGCTCGTGAGTCGTGCATCGACAAATCGGGCCCGACTTTCGCACGACCCGCATATCCCGCCGATACGGTTTCCGCTGCATCGTCGCCGGGGCCCATCGTGACTTACCAGACCCTCATGCCCCGGTGAGAGCCGTGCACGATCACCCAGACACGAGGCCGGGGGACAGAATCCCCCCAGAAAACTTGGTGATAAATGCAGATATGCGGCCCTGGGGGAAGGGGGTAACACGCAAATGCAATATACCCTCATCCCCCACTGGATTAGCGGTGTTGGCAGCCTTAGAGCATAGACGGTCTAGGAACATGGTCGCCAAGTGTACCCTATGGCGAACACTATCCTCCCGAGCCTAGTGGAAATTACAGTGACCATCCTTGCGTCCCGCTACAGCGTTATTCTATCAGCCGGAGGTGTTTGAAGAGGAACTGCTTTAAATGGAATTCGCCAGGCTGAATAGCAGTATTCCCTACCGTGCCCTTTGTCCTTGGAAGTGTTACTATGGATACTATGATTTCACAAATGAATCTTACACTGTTGTATTTTTATTTCAATTTAAACATGTTTCTTTTGTACTACACACAAACATCGTAACGACGGTCACCCAATCTTGCAGATCGGACCGAGACGATTTTTATTTTAAAGTCTCTTTATTTACATAACAGTAACTTACAAAGTACACATAACAACAGCAGTCTTATATATGTTAGTACTTTAATCTGTCCATTCAATTTAAACATGTATGGTTCCTATTTTTATACACTGTGTTCCACTTGAGCTTTGTCCACTCGACTTACTTACAGAAGTTGTAGAGTTTAAGAAACTACATAATATAAATGATAGTCTTGCAAGTGGAGGCGTAGAGAAGATATAGAGAGGTCAGTTTAGTTTTTTCAATTTTTTGTCCAACTTTTTGCGCTCGATTTAATGTATATAATGAAATTTGTGTCGAACGAACTGGGATAAACGACTGGCGGAACGTGGCGGGGCTCGGTTCCCGCCGACGAGATATTTATTAAAGCTAATGAACCGCCACACTTTACAGTCGTTAACGTTTATGGTCCCGGTGACGTTCTCCGCGATTAGGGCTTCTTTACAACGACGACCACGCAGAAAGATAAGTTACGATCTAGGGAGAAGAAGTCGCCGTCGCCGTCGCCGTTGGTAGCGGCATAGCCGATCGTGTGAAAATCGATGGCCGGCCTTCGATCGGTTCGTTAAACCGTCGCTGGTTGGTTGCACCGAGCTGCAAAATGCAGCCGGACGTGCAACGTATCCGCAACATCTTCGGTGTGCCACCGGCAGGCGCTCGTATCAGGGTGCTTCGTATTCTTATCCGCGTCCTCGGAGTAATTCGAGTTACGATAACAGCTCTCTCGCAGCAGGAATACACATACCCCGGCCCCCTTTTCCTGATTCATTGATTAGGTTAGAGGACGTTCGATCCGACCGGCTTTACCGTCCGCGGTTTGCTTCTTTATTTGTTCGTTAAGTCCCCGCATAAATTCCGTCGATGTTTCTCATTAAGCAAATAGAGAGCGGCACACCTGCGCGAATGATCTAACACCTGCGAACTTGCTTCTGCACGTGCACAAAAGGGAATTAATTAAATAGGGAATTTATCGTATAGGAGCCCGAAGCTTCTTCGAATAAACTGGAGCACGTTTATTTGACACGAATATTGATTTTTGCTAATTACCGAGGCTGACGATCTTTAGTTCAGAAGTCGACAATAATGTGACAGTATTTTTAATTTAAACTCCATAGTTTTCTAGACTTCTAGGCTTGTCAAGCTCTAACCAGTGTCGCCAGATGAGGGGAAAAAGTTTCCCCCTCTCTCTGCCAGTACCGGAGCGCGTCACGTGACCGGGCCGCGGCGGAAAGGGAAATTAGAGTGGGGGAACAAGTCTTGATCTGGCGACTCTGGCTCTGACACCCGAGTCAGAGTTCAAACATGTAGCTAAAATCAAAAATCATGCTGCCTGCGAGCATCTTTCGTTTAACCTAATCATTCGGAGTCTCGAATACCTATTACCAACGCGATCGGACGATTCATTATATTCCCATGTTAAGTGTCTATCAATCACTCAAACCTACGTCCATTGTCTTATCTGCCTGGCGTGATCTCTCGTTTCATCGATACACTGCCAATCTTCGTCAACTTGGTTCAAGGAATAGCAACGATTAGGATGATTCCGAGGTCCGTTGTCTGGTTTTCGTGGCAGATGGTTTCTCCGCGTATCCTTCAGTTTTTACGTGTGCCGCAGCGGCGCGTCTGAATGCGGAAGAGATTAGGCTCTCCAGGTTGAAACGGCACCAGAGCATGGCGAACACTGGAATCAAGGGTATTTTCTTCGCGGCGAGGAATCAATTACGCGAGGCATTTCGCGCGGGTTGATGGACACGTCAAACGTTAAATGAAGCCCGATTACGCAACACGTCGGCGGTTGCCGGCTGCAAAACCGACGGCGGAAAATCACAATGCCAAATGAAGACGAGGGGATTCGCCGCTTCCGCTTATGACGGCTAATTATTCAACAGGTGCGCTGATCAATCACCGACCATACTCTCGCGACCGCTGACGCTTTCGAACGGTCCCGTTCGAGCCTGTTTGATCGAGCATGTTCGGACCTTTGAAGTGATCATCACTGCGGATCAAGGTCCTTTGTGATCGACGAAGCGACCGCAAAGAGTCTCACGCGAAAATTCTTTGATATACGAAGTCGTACATAAACAAATACGCGAATTGATACTTTACCTAAACACATTTTACAAAAGCCTGAGAAATAGGATTTTTGATAATTGTGCGCTGTAGGAAGTTTGGAAATCTTCTTTTATTAGATAACATTCCTAGCGTGGGACTTGTCAATTTAAGATTGAAATTGCTATTGAAGAATAGAAATATCAACCCCAGTGATACTTGCAAAATCAGAGTAATTTGATTAATGAAACCACAACGAATTGATCTAGTTATAGACGGTATAAAATCGTACTTAACCTAAACACACTTTACAAAAGCCTGTTAAATAGGAGTTTTGATAATTGTGCTGTAGGAAGTTTAGAAATCTCTTTTTATTAGATGACATTCCTAGGGGGGACTTGTCAGTTCAAAACTAGTCAGTTTCAATTGAAATTGCTATTGAAGAATAAAAATATCAACCCCAGTGATACTTGCAAAATCAGAGTAATATATTTGATTAATGAAACCACAACGAATTGATCTAGTTATAGACGGTATAAAATCGTACTTTACCTAAACACACTTTACCAAAGCCTATTTTATATAGGACTTTTGATAATTGTACTTTAGGAAGCTTGGAAATCTTCTTTTATCAGATAACATTTCTAGCGGGGGACTTGTCAATTTAAGATTGAAATTGCTATTGAAGAATAAAAATATCAACCCCAGTGATACTTGCAAAATCAGAGTAATTTGATTAATGAAACCACAACGAATTGATCTAGTTATAGACGGTATAAAATCGTACTTTACCTAAACACACTTTACCAAAGCCTATTTTATATAGGACTTTTGATAATTGTACTTTAGGAAGCTTGGAAATCTTCTTTTATCAGATAACATTCCTAGGGGGGGACTTGTCAATTTAAGATTGAAATTGCTATTGAAGAAGAGAAATATCAACCCCAGTGATACTTGCAAAAATAGAGTAATTTGATTAATGAAAGCACAACTAGAAATTTAAAATGTATTATAGCGGGTGTTGTCTTAATCTTTTTGAATTCATTAGACTCCAATAAAATTCGGTTTATCTGGATATCTTGTAGCAAAAATGAATTTCTAAACCCAATCAAAAATCACTGTCAGTTATATATGTCACTCACGTGGCAGTTAACGTGTTAAAAAGGCTTTCATGGGCGGTACACTTTTGAAAATTACGAAAAAATCTGCTCGAGTTCGTGAACAAACGCGAGATTTTCGGTTTATTTTCGGAACAGAAAGAGCATTTCGCGGAACAGAAGTGGAACACGTGCATGGCCTCGTAAAAGCCGGCATTAATACAACGGCGAGTCTCACACCGCGGCTAGAAGGCAAGCTTCACCCGCCGCCATGACAGAAGCGGCTATTAAAGTGATTACAGTGGTGGGTACCCCCGTGAAGCAATTATTATGGGGCTGAATTTACATTTATTCATTGCGTCCCGGGACGCAACGGCTCATGCTTTATACATGACTGGCAGCTAGGACCCTCCAGTTTTATGCGTCCGCGGGTAATACGCGCATCGGGCAATCCTTCATCGAGATCAGAACTGCCTTCGCTGGTCGTTTCGAGGAAAAAGCGAGTTCCGAGCATCGATTTTATAAAATGAAATTGCCCAGCGATTCCCTGTTATACCTCCTCCGATCGAGTCTTCGCTCATGATATTCCAATGTATGTATGTACATTAAGGTTTTTCTGGGCCTCGGGCATTGTAAATATTTCTATTTAACAATTCAAACGGGTGCAAATATTTTGCGGGTTTTCCGTTCTCTTCCAATTCTTATACAATCTTTCGTGAACCTTATTATTTTAGAAATATTAAAATTTTCGTAGATTAGGAGGAGCCACGAGAAACATGTACCGGATAATATGCAATAATATTGCATCGTGTGCCTGTTGACATTTTATTAGTTACCACGTTTGTGACACTGTATGTATTTTTTATTGATTCCCCAGACTATTTTCACGTAAATTCTTGTAACGTAAAGGCGAATGTTCTCTTGTAAATAAGTCGAAATCGTCGTAACTCAATTATCGCGACTGCAACTTGCATCCAGATCCATTTAACACTAGAAAGACGGGAACTTAGTATATACCTACATTGCCTGAAAGCAGTCTAAATGACTGCATTGTGAAAAAATAACTAATGCGCAAAGAAATTTGTTTAACAGTAATTTTTAATATATTTTATATCACTTACAGTCATATAACAAGTTATTAATAAGTATTAGCAATAAAAAAATGTATTTCAGTTCGAAAAAAAATAATTTAAAGCAGTCAAAATGACTTGCCTAGGCAATCTAGTGTTAATCCGTTCAACAGACAAATTCTCTATCAGAATCTAGAGAATTTTCGGCCGACCGTTACGTTTCAGTGACGAAGGAAATCAGCATTTGTCACAGCGAACGAATCCTTGAATTATCCTGCCTATAAGAAGCAACACGCTCCCGCGATTCCGGCAGCTGCGACGCCAATTAAAAGTAAACACTCGGCCCGCGTTTCTTGTTGCTCTCACCTCTCATTATTGAGAATCAAGCCTAATAGTTAACGTGTTACGGCCGCTTTAATTCCCTCGGGGCACATACCTCGCGAAATTCTTGATCCCGCGTTGTGACGCAATACACATGCGAGAGGATAATCTTCTCGCGATCATATTTGTCTCTTTGTATAAAGAGATCGGTGTAAAAGTGAACCACAAAAAGAGAGTATAATGGCTAAATTGCTTGACACGTGCGAACACGATCTATCTTGTTTACAATCTTATTTTTACGAGACGGTCTTTAACAGGATTTCTGAAATTTTTAAATTCCCAAAAAATTTTTTAATACCGTTCCATGACCGTAGAACACGATTCAGTAATTTTTATTGTGCCATGTTACCTTGATTATTCTAAGCGGGACAAAAGCATGGAAGAAACGAAGAATTTTTAACTTTGAAGAATTTTGTGACTTTGGCAGCTTTGTCTGGTGAAAGTACAATTATTTTAGCAACCGAAAACGATCACATTTTTATGTAGTGCGTTGCTACTAGGAAGAAGGCATGTTCTTCCACAAGATTGCATTAAAGCCGTGATACTTTCAAGTGTCTCATAATAAAATTAATTTTGATCGTCTACTGCAGCGCCAGTAGATTGTATTGGAATTTATTTTTCGCCTGCAGTATGTGTCATTTAGGACCAATAATTATCAGGACCTTAACCCTTCGCGCTACAATTTATTTTACAGTTTCAGTGATTCGAACTTTTTTCATAGTTCGTAATTTCCTAAAAGGGGAGGCTGTTGATGTCTATTGTGTGCCTATACGTTCTCCAACGGCTGAACATTAACGAAACCAAAATAGAATTTTATTTTTGGATAAAGGAAATGAATAGCACACAAATAATTATTAAACTCTGGTCGGACAGAGTTTGACACGATATTGTAGGGCAAGGGGTTAAAATAACTATGAAAAGAATAAGAAGAATACCTGAGCGAGGATGCAGATGCGAGATTGACGTGACCACGAGTGAGCAGCGGTTGCAAGAAGACGCGACGCGACAACTCCGGCAATTAGTTGGCGAAACTATGGCACGTTGGAGGAATTCATCGAGTGGCTCGCCCCCGTGGTTCCCAGAGCAGGGCACCCCTCTGAGCCTCGATGACGAGGGGAAACCATTCGTTTCGGGCGTCACACTTACAATGAATCCTTAAATTATCCTCCTGCGTTGGCAAAGGCAGAAGAAACGCGCGCGTCCTTGCTCCGCGGCAGCCGCCACGCGTGTACAAGTACGTTGCCTCCAATTAAAATAAATGCGTTCGCTGCTTTTCTTGTCACCGTTCCCGAGTCCTCTCTGCCCCGGCATCTCGTCAGCTCCCTCTTTCCACCTTGCTCGATTCACCTTGCACCCTTCCCCTCGTCTTCTATCCCTGTGGATCTTCGCGCCACCGATGATCGTCGTTGTCGTCTTCGTCGTCGTCTTCGTCGTCGTCGTCGTTGCACCGATCAAACCGCATCGGATCGAAGAAGAATGGACGCTCTAAGATCCTTGCCCTTTCATTGGGTTTCATGAAACCCTCCCGATATTACGTTCTTGCATAAATCACGCGGTTTCTTGTTACACGATAATTGAACAGAGTGGCGCGCCGGTCCCCGGACAAAAAGCCCCGACAAGACCTTGGGAATTAAACCTTTGGCTATTGGCGTCGCTCTTCAAGTAATTCCTCGAATTAATATACAGTGCTTTGTAAAAATAAGGAACTACTATGATTAGTAGACAGCGGATCTTTATGCATTTCTGACAAAGATGAGTAGGTGTAATTTGAAACAGTGAAACTATTAGAAGAATTTAAAAATACTGTTATATTATTGTCAACTTACTAAACATATTGAGAAGGAAAATGAATTTTTATTTCACTCCAATTTGTTGGAAACCAGGTAGAAAATTTTTATTTTGCATAAAGATCCGCTGTCTGATGATTAGATTGCGGAATTTATGATAAAAGATTCTTATTTTTTATTTTCTCTTATTAAAAGAAGAAGTTTTGTGGAACTCCTGTCTCAATATAGACTCGGACACGTGACGAAGATTATGAAAAGGGTCTAATAAATTTCTTGTTAATTTCCCTTGAACCGAAATAAAATTCTACTTTGGCGTTGTTAGTGTACAGCTATCGGAGAACATATAGGCATACGATAGATATAAATTTTCATTATTTACTCACGGTAACCGTGAAATAAATCGCAAGGGGTTAACACCGAGCTTCGAAAGAGACTAGTTGCTTAAGAAAAATTACAAGATTCGCTTCATTTAGGAGGTTCTTCTTGGAATTGCGTGCTCGGATTAAGATACCTGAAGTGTGCCACGGGCAGAGAGGTTGTGTACCGGACGGCCATTACTTGAAACTTGCAAGGGAAGAATGGTCGTCTATTACGACCTGAGCGATCTTCTTTCAGAGAACAGACCGTTTCGAAAGTCCGCGTAAGGCTTACAATGAAACGATGAATCAGGCAAGCGCACATAAACGCGCATACCACGAGGTAGCCACAAGGGGCCCTTCAGAATTTCGGTGACACATTTTTGCGGCAGCACGTTCGCCGGGCCCGTTGGCCACGCATTCTTGAGCCAGTTAAACGATATGATGAGCAAACGAACCATGGATGCCGGCCGTGTCTCCGTCCTCTTCACCCTCCCCCCCTTTTTCCTATGCCCCTTCGTCAGGGTATACACCATACGTGGCCGCGTATAGGAGAAGGTTAACGACACTCCTGGCATTGACCACTTCTGTCGCTGCTGGCGTACAGCCGCCGCCGCAAACGACACACGCGGGTAGATCTTTCAAGCTTTTTGCTCGGGACGGGGCAACCTCTGGAAATTGCGCTCGTCTTCTGTCCCAGGACGCCGAACGCCGCCGCGATCTAAAATCCTCTGCTCTGGTAAGCGATTACGGAGCAGCACCGGCGCGACGCGACGGCGGATAGAAAAAAAAACAGGGTCGGGAAGCTACGTCGCCGTCGTCGTTGTCGTTGAGCATCTTCAACGCGTCTTTGTGCCCTGCGGACGTTGTTAGCCTCGCGACGCTGACCGTCGCCACTCCATTGACACCGTTAACCGGACCCATCCCCACTTCGGAGACTGCTATACACAGTTTTTAATATTAACACGTTGCGTACCAGCTATTCTCGACGATAACAATCCAAGGATTTATAAAAATGATAACTGCTGATACGCTGGATCCCTTTTAGTACCTCAGTGTCGGCCGTGGTTCCTTGTGCTATGGTCCATCAATGATATTCAATCGTTCTGTTTTATGCGAATGGGAAGGAATTCGCCATTTGTTGCTTCAATGTGACGCAAACATTGCAGCTAACTTCGTCGGATGTCAGAAGACACTTTTGTGCGCCAGTAGTAGAGATAGCTTATGCTTAGCTCCATTAGTTATCAATCAAAGGAGACGCTTTTTCAGTCAACTAGATCCTAGCTACATGGCTCCACTAATATTGAGCTACTAGCAGCAGGCCTATGGTGCTCTTGTGTCTTGTGGTCCTTCACTAGATGAGCCAGCTCATGTTACAGTTCCTTGCTCACCAATCAATTAAGAAACCATTTTTATTGATGAACTAAAACCAGCTACTAGCTCTAATAGCATTAACCTGCCAGCTCTAGGCCTTCTATAGTCCTTAACTAGTAGAGCTAGCTCATGTTAGAGTTACTTGCTCACCAATCAAAGAAGAAACAATTATATTATTGATGAGTGGAAACCAGCTATTAGCTCTAATAGCATTAACCTGCCAGCTCTAGCTCTTCTATAGTACTTAACTAGTAGAGCTAGCTCATATTAGAGTTCCTTGTTCACCTACCAATGAAGAAGCAATTATATTATTGATGAGTGGAAACCAGCTATTAGCTCTAATAGCATTAACCTGCTAGCTCTAGCTCTTGTATGGTCCTCCACTAGTAACACTAGCTCATATTAGAGTTCCTTGTTCACCTACCAATGAAGAAGCAATTATATTATTGATGAGTGGAAACCAGCTATTAGCTCCAATAGCATTAACCTGCTAGCTCTAGCTCTTCTATAGTCCTTAACTAGTAGAGTTAGCTCATGTTAGAGTTCCTTGCTCACCAATCAAAGAAGAAACAGTTTTTATTGATGAGTTGAAGTCAGCTACTACCACTAATAGCATTAACCTGCCAGCTCTAGCTCTTCTATGGTCCTCCACTAGTAACACTAGCTCATATTAGAGTTCCTTGTTCACCTATCAATGAAGAAGCAATTATATTATTGATGAGTGGAAACCAGCTATTAGCTCTAATAGCATTAACCTGCTAGCTCTAGCTATTCCATGGACCTTCACTAATAGAGCTAGGTCATGTCCGGACTCATTGCTTACCAATCAAAGGAGAGACTATTTGTATTAATGAGTTAAAATCAGCTACATGTCCGGACTCATTGCTTACCAATCAAAGGAGAGACTATTTGTATTAATGAGTTAAAATCAGCTACATGTCCGGACTCATTGCTCACCCATCAAAGGAGAGACTATTTTTATTGACGAGTTAAAAGCAGCTACATGTCCGGATTGCTCGCCAATCAATTTTTGTTGGGCTGTACGATGAAAGCCTCAAGTTGCCGTTTAAAGGATGTTGTCTAAAAAGGGACCGTGGCAGGATTTTCGTGGATTAATCCGATGTCGTGTCCAATCGGACAAACTGGTCGAACCTTATTTAAATGTCCTTGCGACCGTCGTCGCCGTGGTTGTTCGGCTTAAGCCCTTGAGTCGGTCGCTCCTGCGCCGAGATGCTGCGGGGACATAAGAGGACTTAAAGGGACACGGGCGGACATAACGAGACGCGTAGAAATAGAGTGGTATGAATACAAAAGCCGCAGGATGCGCGGAAATAATGAGCGTCCGATCGGAAGTCTTTATTAAATTAGCGGAGCGATTTCTGTCGACTCGCTGGAAAGAAATGTCCTAGTTGTCTGGATACTTCATCTGTTTTCTAGCTTCGAATCAGCAGGATCTTACGCAGCACTGTTCGACAGAATGCAATTGTTCATTTGTGATCGGTAGACTGTTGATTTTATGCATTTGTGACAAAACTGGATAGGTACAATTTAAAATAGTGGAAAGATTAAAAGATTAAGAGATACGTTATAAACACAAATGTATTATTGTCGACTTACTAAAATTATTACGGAATGAAAGATCGTTTCGCTTGGCTCCTGTTTCTCAGAATCGATGCACGACATTTTTATTTTTATTTTATTTAGTCTACTGATCAGATAGAATATTTTCCTCAGGCCAGCTTTTTTAAATTTTTCTGTGCATCATTATTTTTCCTGCCACATAATTCTGTCCCACCATTTCTGGGAGACAGGGCGTTCAATGCGTTGAAGAAGACGGATTTCCAGAAGGAATAATCTTTTTCCGAGAAGGTGGCGGTAGAACAAATGAACTTGGACACTTCTGTCGTGAAGGAAGCAATCAAACAACCGCTGAAAAGCGTCAAGGAAACGTGTCCAGGGAGCGAACGGTTCTCGATCGAGAGGATTCTGACGCGAGCGAATATTTTCCAGGAACCCTATGTTCGTCCTTCGCGATCGATAAGTCCTTCTCGGTTTCGGTAAAAGCGTCACGCTTCCAGCGAGAAGTCTTATTTCTTCGTGGAAGCTCGCCCGGAACGTTCGGCGGCGACTTCTGGATTTCGTGCGCGTGTAAAAACCGTCGATCGACGACATGGAAAGCAGCTGCACAAGCGGAATATTGACGAGGGCCCGGACGGAATAATCGGGCCCCCGTCTCGCGGATTCTGGGTCCCCAGCGCGACCGGCTTTGACATAAGTGCCGGGTCGTTATCTCCCCGAGTCAAATTCAACGTGAAAGTGAACGTCCGCGAGGAACCCGGCGAACGTTCTACCGAATGGCTGGCACGTCTCGGCCGAAAGGAAATTGAATCAGGTGGCCACGAAGTGTCATTTAAATATACATGAACCTGAATGATGAGGTTGTTGCATCCTGACGTGCGCTCCCACGAGCATCGGTTTCGGCTGTTGCGCTGCGCTTGCTTCCGACGAACTTCTTTTGATCGTTCTTCTTCGAGTAGTATGAATTCCTCAACGTTTTCGAGCTGCCTGGCGTCCGAAAAACTATTATTAACTACACAATTTAATTTCAAAGATCCCTCACGAAGCGCGAATTAAAATCAAGCAATATGACAAAATGAGAAAGACTTACATTTTTATTCGATAAGAAATAAAAAATTCATTAACGTTAACCGTACCGCAATACAGCTTTGAATTGAACGCAGTTAACTGATTAAACGGTAGACAAATCATCCAACGTGTAGAATACTTAATTTTACATACATGACAAACTATTGATTGAATTGGAATTAAATCACTAAATTGATGCGAAATGCAACAGTCTTCAGTTACATTAAATTATTCGTTATAGACTTTTGTCCACGATTTTTTGTGATCTATGGTTATAGAAACTTCAGTGGGTGAACGACCAGTGATAAATTAATTTTAGTTACGAAGTGTTGGAAATAAAAATATTTTGATGAATTCACTAAATTAATACGATTCCGCAGAAACGTTTGTTCAAATTATTTAGTGTGCGCAGTATGTTAGATGGAGGCTCCCATATTTTTCTTCCGGTCATCTAGTGTTTCAATGCTAGCTCGCGTTGTATAAGGAAAAGCGTACCCTTTTCAAGAATTCTTCAACAGTTAGTTCCCAGAAGGCAAATTAGTTGTCGCATCGCTGTTGCATGCACTGCGCCGCGAAATATATGCACCGTGGGCTGCACTAAAACCTTCGTGACGTACCAACAGCGTGCTAAGAAAGTATCGTGAAGTGATTCATTCGACGATCACGGACGGTTCCCGGAAAAGTGAATACTCCTTTGTACAATGCAAACGAAGGAACGTTGCGTTTCCTATTTCGCTCGCAAATCACAAATGAACTTTATACTCGTTCAGATTCGTTTCTATAATTGATTCACACGTGAACCAACAAAGCAAAGCACTCCTCTGAACAACCTGCGAGCGTATCTACAAATTAGCAATACATTTTACACAAGGAAAAAATGACGGATTCTAATATTTTTCTCATTTACAATTATTGAGATTGTAAAGATGTATTCTAGAGATTGTGAGATTTCTTTGAGAGTATACTATTAAAAACAAATGGTAAAAATTTGGATAGGTACATTCTCGTTATTTTTATAGAGTGATGTAGAAATAGTCAGTTTTAGTGCTCCGTGAAGTTAATGTTAGTAACAATTTGGAGACTCCGGTAGACAGAAAGTAGACGAATTGAAGATCCATTCTGAAAAATTCTTTGAATAACCACCGCCGGTCAAAATGACGGGTTCCAGATTTTTTATTTTACAATTTCTGAAATTATAAAGATGATTTCGTGGAAACAATTTCGCACAAAATCCAAATAAATTCGATCTCGAAATTTTTCTAAGACAATACATATTATTGACTTTCGAGGCTCGGTGGGTTTAGTGTTAATAATGGCACCAATCAAGCCCCTGGGTGATGAAAAACGCGAAAGCTGGTTAACCGATTCGGCTCGCGAACGGCTCGCATCAAAGTGTAAGCGCTTGGCAATAAGACGAGAGTGATTTCGCGGGGAAAAGGAGAACGAAACTGGTGTCACGCGAGGACTCAGCACAAAGTAAGCTCGTTTCGAGGCAGATTTCGATTCACGGTTCTCGGCCGATTCCGCCGGTGCCATTAATCATGGCAGCGGTTCGCTCCAGTTCGTCGAAGCTCATCAATACTCCGTTCGAATTCGGATTTTTCCCGAGCGCGAATAAATAAAAAAAAAAAAAAAAAAAATAAACTCGGGCCGGCGTCGGCTTATTCGCGATCAAACACCTTTCTTCATCAGCCGCATTGGCCGCGGTTCATTCATGCTCGAGCATTTTTCCCGGTTATCCGGCGAGCATCGGGCTCCGATCGACCGGCTCGAAACCATTCGTCCCGGTTCGCGCGTATGACCCACTGAATAATTGAAACGTGCACTCGCGAACTTTGATCGTAAGTATGATTCACGGGCTGGGAGCCGGCCGAGGGCAGCCTTGAACGAGCGACGGCGAAGGCCAAGGTGAGTACGCCCGATTACTACACGCACGCGGGCCACCATAGCACGCCCGTAATAAAAACAGCCAGCGGTAAGCTCGGTTCACTGTACGCGGTAATTAGTGGGCTCGTTGATTTTTCCACCGGGACGTAACTCATCGTTCATCAGCTCCGCTACCCGCTGAGCACTACGCTGGGAACGGTAGACGACCCGCTTCCTGGGTCCTTTCTTCATTTAAACTGGCCATTTTACATTATTCTATGAAAATCTTCTGAGATTTTTATTCTCACGCGAAGGGTGTCCCGTTTGAATTTTCAATAAATTTCTTAAATAAGTTCCTATTAATGTCCTGTAAATGTACCGGTCTTCCGGAGTCTATTAAAAATCATTCGTTGCCGTTTAAAATGTCCTTGAGGTTGTCTAGTGTCTCTTATATTAAATAATCTAGATTGCAGTCTCTTCTTGTTAAACTATAGATAGAAAAGTGACCATTTTATATTATTCTATGAAAATGCTCTGCGACTTTTATTCTAACGCGCAGGGTGTCCCGTTTGAATTATCAATAAATTTCTGAAATAAGTTCCTATTAATGCCCTGTAAATGTACCGGCCTTCCGGAGTCTATTAAAAATCATTCGTTGCCGTTTCAAATGTCCTTGAGGTTGTCTAGTGTCTCTTATATTAAAAAATCTAGATTGCAATCTCTTCTTGTTAAACTATAGATAGAAAAAAGTGACCATTTTACATTATTCTATGAAAATGTTCCGAGATTTTTATTCTAACGCGCAGAGTGTCCCGTTTGAATTTTCAATAAATTTCTTAAATAAGTTCCTATTAATGTCCTGTAAATGTACCGGTCTTCCGGAGTCTATTAAAAATCGTGCGTTGCCGTTTAAAATGTCCTTGAGGTTGTCTAGTGTCTCCTATATTAAAAAATCTAGATTGCAGTCTCTTCTTGTTAAACTATGGATAGATTTTCTAAGCTCTTACCGCGATGCAAATTATTTGAAACGGAGGCATAATTCATAGTTGAATCACAGACCTATTCCGCCTACAGTGAATCACCGCCAGCGATACCCTAACCGATGCATGTCCGCTAACGGCATGAACCACGAAGAAATGGAACCCGAAGATGTCGGAGATCGTCGATTCAATTCAATTGTTCGGGAGTAATACGCGTTAAAATCCAATTTAACCATTTAAGTTGGAATGCATGTTCGCGAAACCTTACAACGCGTCTCCCGAAAGGTCAGATTTACGGCAACCGTGCGATTGTGGGAAGAGGTATACTGTTATATAGCATAATTCGACACGCAGTGTGTACAGTGCACTCACCCTTCAAAAGGCTAACAATCCGGCTTGCGCGCACAAGGTGTTGTGGTAACAAACTACGCAGCTGACAGCCGAATAAAAATCAGACAAAGTCCCGTCAATCTTCGATCGAGGCGGGTAACGCCTCTCACGAACGGTTTCCAGAGAGAGAAAGAGTGAGAGAGAGAGAGAGAGAGAAAGTAAAAAAGAATTGGGTACTTCTTGTATCGCTCGCGTCTATCTTCCCACATGCCTGAATGATTATGCAAAGCGCAGAGTGCCCGTCAAAACTGTGTAGGCGCCGTGCGCGCGCGAGCGCTGCACTCGGTAGATTTCAACGTCAACGGATGATGAGTTACACGGGCCCGGAAAAATCAACGAGTTACTAATTACCGTGGACGCTGGTGCTTGACCGCGTTCCGTCTTCTTTCGCTCGTCCAGCAAACACCGGCTTGAAGAAAAGCGAAACGTAATCAGCTAACAGACGCCTGCCAGCCTGAACTCCACCGCGACGAAGCTGCATTCTTCCTAAATTAGAGTGCTACATTAAACGCTTTTAATTTTCACGATCAAGATTTCCAACTGGACCTACTGAATATGTGCGTTACTATTTTCCCTTAGACCTGAAATTCTATTTTATCAATATTAAAATATAATTTTAAATATAATTTTCCATCTTCTTCGCAAAATTTGCGATGTTTATGGAGATGCATTGAAGGTCCACATCAGTCTACATCAATATCATTCAATTTAGGCAGAAAGAACTGTGTTATCATGTCGCGATATCAAACACCACTAACATTCACTGCTTTATCAACTTTATTTTCGAAAAAGTATGATCGAATGATAACTCCAGCCCAAAATCCGCAATCAAACAGCGACACGTTGGGGATGTATTTGTTTTTCGACAATCACATGTGGGCTCTCTAAACCCCAAATGCGGCAATTTTGACGATTAACAAAGCCATCAAGGTGAAAATGCGATTTTGTTCAAACTGTGGCCGCCAGATTATCATTATTTTTGAAATATTGTTCAACAACGAAAATACGATGTTCTATCGTGTAACGCTCCATTTTTACTAACCCTAGCCTATCAGCTGTCGAATGGTTTTTTTAATAGGGTTGGTAACACTTCACTGCACAAATGGTAGCAAATTCAAATCTTGCGTAAATTTTGGGACAGCCTTTACAAGAGGGGGATTGAAAATTTTCTGTAAAGATGGGCAAACTGTCCTCGATAAAGATGAAGATTATATAATAAATTAAGAAATAAAAACTTGAATTTACTAGGAAGTTTGTTCTAGACTTCAAAACAATCCATGCCCCTCTAATAAATGAGAGTCCCAGGGGTTGAAGCCGATCAAGAGACCGAATCGCGCGCAAAATGCATCTATCGTGCACGTGCAACGACGGATCCGAGGAGGAGTCGTCGGTAAGAATGGCGCGGGAGGATGCAGCGAAGAGCGATCGTTAGCCCGGTTAATCGTCCCGAGCAATTAGCAGTCCCTTTCTCGATTTTTGCGTCGGCGCGCAACTTATCATCCGTCAACGGTGCTACCTGCAGGGCACGGCCTCTCGGAGGTGGCTGGGCACCTTGATGGGCTCTGCTTGCGCCGCATGACGTACCCGCATTAATGCATGCAGGTACGTAGCTACAAAGCCGTGGCAGGGGATACGCAGTAGGGTGGACCTTATTTTTCGACCATCTGATTTTTTTTATGCGACCCCCTAGATCTGTTCCAGATCCAAAAAAAATAAGTTCTGCAAAAGAAGAACTCAATTGGACAACAGGAAAGGGTGTCGCAATCGGTTTGAAGTTTGAAAATTTCAGTAATTTCCCTTTAATTTTACATGCAACTCAAATTTTATGTTTTAATGATAAGAGTTACTGTTATAACATAAAAATATCATCTTTTGGTTGTATAATAAGAAATTTTACTTGAAAGTTTCAACAATATTGTCAATATTTTGGTTTATTACATTACGGAGTAGAGCTATGAGCGCGCCAAACGGTCGCGTCGTTGTATTGTCTACGCTCGGGAACGCACGACGATTACGTTCTGAAACATATTAATGATATACAAAAAAAAATCGAAATTTTTAAAAATTACACAAAAATGAGTCACCCAAGAGATGACTACAAAGAACTTTTAGAATTAGCAATAATTTTTCTTGGGGGGATTCCTTTGGGTGGCATTTCATTCAAAATGCCTGGCGCATTTCACCATGCGAGGTGGATGGCTAAAATAATATACACTTTAAAAATATTTATTTTTCGAAACGAATTTCCTCTCAACCAGGAAGAGTATAGTAGCATTAGAGATACATGTGTATTTCTAATTAACATTTATATTGAGCCGTGGATTTTGACCCCAATGGCTGCTATGGCGCCACGTGTAGATCTAGAATTCATCAAAAATATAATTCATTACAAAAATGTTAACGAAGAAATAAGCGATGTGGCATTAAAAAAAATTGTGAACCATTTATGGTACTTGTCACCGGAGAATGAGGCGCTATCGTTTTTTGATAAAAAAGTTTCAGTAGAAACAAAAAGATCGATGGTGCAAGCACTACAAAATGTAAACAATAATAATAATTATAAGAGATACATGACAACGACTATAGAAATTAAAAATCTTGCGAATTTGGAAATACAACATTTCGTATCATCTGAATCAAATAATTTTTTCAAACGGTTCAATATAAATTCAGATTTTCTTTTAATTGATCCAGCACTGTGGGAAACTAATAATAATTATACCGAAGCGATAGGTATTATAACAAAATTAGAAGTTGTGAATGACGTTGCAGAAAGAGAAGTAAAATTAATGAAAGATTATAATTTAACGTTATGCAAAAACGAAGAAGAAAAACAATTCATATTACAAATTGTAACCGATTATAGGGAAAAATACCCAAAAATTGATAAAACAACATTAAGTACAGATTTCTAAAAATTATTTATACTCTTATTATAATTAGGCCTATAAATAAAATATTTAATTATAAGTATTTAACTGTCTTTTTCTACTTTTCCTTATATTAATGTGAGATCAAATTTTATATTTAAAAAATAAATATTAAAAATTTTGCTTAAACAAATTCATTAAACAATTTAATTTTTGCTTTGATATAATAAGAACATTACATTAAAATAGTGTTTAATGACCAGTGGGATTGAAAAAATGTGTACTTTTTCATTTTTCGCAAAATAAAAATTTTTTGCATAAACAAACTCGTTGCGACACGTCTTCCCTTTGTCCGATCGACTTGAAATTTGGAGGGAATTAGTTTTTTACCGAGTAGAACAGATTGCAAGGGTCGCATCAAATGAATTTAAAAAAAAAATTTTGCACAAGAGCAACTAAGGTCCACCCTAATACGCAGCCGCGCGAACTGCCATGCACGTTGCACCGCGGCAAGGTGCGAGCGAGCCAGCCGGTAATAAAGATCGCGCTCGGATTATCGTATCTGGCATCGTATTCCCCTGTATCGAAATTCCTGCGGCGTCCGCGCACGGGGACGATCGAATTTTGTCCCGATGTCACGCAACGTGTTACGCGATACGCCGTTTAACGCGATCTTTCGTGTAACAAGACGAAACACCGTGTCCCTTACACAATGCGTGTGCCACCTATGCACCGCGACGCGCACCGATCTTAACGCGATACCGCTCGCTTTGGTCGAACACGATTTTTGTCATAGTGCTCGGTTACCTTGGACTACTAATATCGATTCTCTCGACAACGTAGTCCGACCATTTCACGGGTCCCTTATTGCCAGTGTTCCCCATAGCGTGTCCCACTTTAACGCTAGGTCAAGTGAACATTCGTTAGAATCGATGATCGTGTCTATGGAACGTTATAGTAGATTTCAAATTATTCCGCTCTAGAGAAAGACACCAATTATTTTGTATTTATTTTGATGGAATTTAGCACACACCTGGAACACGTAAATATAAAAATAAAATGTCCAACACGTACTCTTTGTAACAGGAGAAACGTGTATCATTAATTCAGAGGTTTTGCTGTATAAACAATAGTTTAACATTCTCAATTTACACACGTGGAACATGTAAATATAAAAATAAAATATCTAACACGTACTCTTTATAACAGGAGAAACGTGTATCATTAATTCAGAGGTTTTGCTGTATAAACAATAGTTTAACATTCTCAATTTACACACGTGGAACATGTAAATATAAAAATAAAATATCCAACATATACTCTTTATAACAGGAGAAACGTATATCTCATTAATTCAGAGGTTTTGTTATACAAACAATAGTGTAACATTCTCAATTTACACACGTGGAACATGTAAATATAAAAATAAAATATCCAACATATACTCTTTATAACAGGAGAAACGTATATCTCATTAATTCAGAGGTTTTGCTATACAAACAATAGTTTAACATTCTCAATCTCGATGTGGATCTTAATTTGTGATCTAATCGGTCTGATCTAGACCTCAGCGTTCTTGGTTCTCATTTAACGACAGTATTAGTAATATTTCTGCTCCCTAAAATTAATCACATCCAAAATTCTCAATCTCGGTGTGGATCTTAGTTTCTAATCTAATCGGTCTGATGTAGAGCGTTCTATTAGTAATATTTCTGCTCAATAAAATTAATCAAATGCAAAATTCCAAAAATCTCTGGGCATATACGAACGAATAATAATTGTTCAAACTTTCCTCCAATGTGAAAATTAAAAAGACTAAATATCTCAACACCGACTCTGTCCAGAATGAAGATTCTCTGCCTGGTTTGCATCGGTTCTTCCTTTCCTTTGGGCCAAGTGCAACTCCCCCTCCGTGAGCCGCGGTTATTATTAAAATCATTTACTTCGGCCTGTCTCCAGGGATAATACAAATCAAAAGCGGTCCGCTTGACACGTCACTGATTGGTTAATTCCACGTCGTCTATTTTCGACCCGTTCTTCTTCGGCTTGACAGGCCGCGGAGAATGCGAGAAGGCTGCGCGGTTCGCGCCGGGCGCAAATGCATCTCGTTACATCTCTGAGGCGCATATGCGCGCCCGTAGTAACGGGGCCATTCGCTTTTATTATTTTGCCGGTTTACGGCAGGAAGTCATTACCGCTTGCAGATTCGCGGTGTGCCGAAGGCCGAAGGGCAATCTTGGGGGGTAGAAAAAGGCTCTGCGCGCGACTACCTCGCGCACACCATGGCCGAAGAAGAAAATCCGCCGTGGAACGCCATGAGGCGAATGCGCCGTGAATTAAATTCATCCCGGGACTCAAAACTGACGTCCAATTTTTTCTTGAGCCTCCCGCTCGCGTCTCTGAATTTTGTAAAGGTAGACACAGTTTTCTATCTCCAAATTTACCCCCCAGAAAAAAAGAAATCCAAAATCGGTTTTTAAACTCTTGCTACAAAAATAGAATTGTTGAAGTGTAACGTTGTTCGATAGGGTTCCCACGCTTCGGATAAAATAATAAACAGCTTTTCGGAGAAGAAGGTGCAGTATCAGCGTTGGAAGGACGACGTTGTTACAAGGTTACACTTCGAAGTACTCCGGTGTAGATATTGAAGAATCTCGCTGCCATTGTTTTATCTCGGGGAAGGGCATATGAGTCATACCTCCATTCATCATCGTGGTCAACCAAGAGGTGTACACGCGATGCAGAAGAATAGAAGGTGCTGGGTTCATAATAGTCGGAGATGAATCAGAACAAGCGATACACGGTCTCTTCTTTCCGATATTTTCTACATATGATTCATGTCACAGCTACAAATACGTTGCCATTGTTGCATAAGCAGCAATTGCCTTCGGAAAAAAAACATAATTCCCATTGAACGTCTGAATGCTCGTGACCACTGAACATCTAATTTAACAATGCCACAACACGAGTTCGAGTTTCTTCTTCAACCTATTCTATACATTGTGCGCACTTCCTCGCATTAGGCACTGTAATTTTGCAATCACAAAAACGAGGTAAATCGTTTGGATTTTTTGTAAGTTGTGAACTCAAAGAGCCTCTTTCTCTGTACCTCGAAACAAATCGAGAAAGCAGTTTTAAAATTTATTTATACTGTTCTCGATAATTTTGTTACAAGGTAACTAATTCCGAGGGCGCGAGATCCAAATGAAACGCAACGCATAAGTTCACAGCCAGGATTGCGCAACGCTCGAAGACATCCGGCCGCCAGCAAAACGTTTAAAGGATTAATTACCCATTTTCCCGTGAAAATTGCAGAACTCTCGGGAAGCGTTAACGACCATTCTCATTGTCAACGCGCAGGAAGCCGGATAAGGTGGCGCGAGTGCACTCGCAGAACCGATCCCCGTTGCACTCTGGGCTCGGGTGCATCGGTGGTAAAGTATGCGGCGGACACGAGTTCAAGTGTTTCCGAATAGATAGTCGCGCACGCACGGCACGTGAAATACCAGGCCTGGCAATTACAGGATTTCTGCCGACTTTTCATTATCCTCAGCATTGTGTTCTATCCAGGTTGCATAGTGGGAATGCATCCGGCGAAGAGAAACACGTGGCCGCGAGCCGACGTTTGCGTGGTTCGCAAACCCTTATAGGTCCATAGTAAATAGCGAGGACACAGAAGGTGGGGAAGAAAAAGAGAGAGAGAGAGAGAGAGAGAGACAGATAAAAAACGAAGAAGCAGCTGACAATGGTTTGTGCGGATACCAGGATGAACAGATGGCCACGCAGCCTTTAGGCAATTTACGATTCCTTCGAATCGTACTTTGCCCCCGGCCCTCCCCCCGGCTCAACCTGTCGTCTACCCCCCTTTTTCCAAAGCGGGGGTCGCCGAGGCTTGTTCACGAATTCTTCTCCGTTTCGTTCCTCCTCCGAGGTCCTGTGAGCTTACACGAAACGCGGTTTCGTGAAGGACGTAAATTTCGGGGACTGAGTCACTGTGGCGCACACCGGCCGCGGAACCGTTCCTACTAATTTCAAAAGTGTCCCTTCTAAATCGCTGCTAAACCCCCCATACCCCTACATGAACACCAAAGTTATCACTACTACTCGAATCACCGAGGATTTTTATTTTCTAACCGTTACCCATTGAAGGGTTGCTTAGTCCAGGATGTTCTACAATACACGTTCCTCTGTCTGAGTACGAACAACCGTTTCTACTTACAGCGAGCACAAAAATTGTTTGCGTAGAATGTTTCAATTCATTTTGTGTTTGGATCTTTCCTCTGTCTGCCCATGACCAAGATGCATAGCCCAAGAGATTCTACAAAATATAGACTGTTCGTCTGTCTGAGTACGAACAGCTATTTCTACTTACAGCGAGTACAAAAATTGTTTGTGTCGAGTTTTTGAATTTATTTTACGTTTGGATCTTTCCTCTGTCTGTCCATGACCAAGATACATAGTCGAAGAGGTTCTACAATATACAGATCGTTCCTCTGTCTGAGTACAAACAGCCATTTCTACTTACAGCGAGTATAAAAATTGTTTGTGTCGAGTTTTTGAATTTATTTTACGTTTGCATCTTTCCTCTGTCTGTTCATGACCAAGATACATAATCCTAGAGGTTCTACAAAATATAGACTGTTCCTCTGTCTGAGTACGAACAACCATATCTACTTACAGCCAGTAGAAAAATTGTTTGTGTCGAGGTTTTGAATTTATTTTACGTTTGGATCTTTCCTCTGTCTGTTCATGACCAAGATACATAGTACAAGAGGTTCTACAAAATATACTGTTCCTCTGTCTGAGTACGAACAACCGTTTCTACTTACAGCAAGCACAAAAATTGTTTGCGTAGAATGTTTCAATTCATTTTGTGTTTGGATCTTTCCTCTGTCTGTGCATGACCAAGATACATAATCCAAGAGGTTCTACAAAATATAGACTGTTCCTCTGTCTGAGTACGAACAGCCATTTCTACTTACAGCGGGTACAAAAATTGTTTGTGTCGAGTTTTTGAATTCATTTTACGTTTGGATCTTTCCTCTGTCTGTCCATGAGCAAGATACATAGTCCAAGAGGTTCTACAAAATATAAACTGTTCCTCTGTCTGAGTACGAACAACCATATCTACTTACAGCGAGTACAAAAATTGTTTGTGTCGAGTTTTTGAATGTATTTTACGTTTGAATCTTTCCTATGTCTGTCCATGACCAAGATATATAGTCCAAGAGGTTCTACAATATACAGATCGTTCCTCTGTCTGGCTACGACGAACCACTTCTACTTACAGGGAGTACAAAAATTGTTTTGGTTGAATGTTTCAATTTATTTTATTCCTCTGTCTGTCGATGGCCTGTCTACTTACTACAAGTCGAGTACTCCATCGAGTACTACATTTGTCGAGCGATCAAATGAGCGAATAAAAATAATTGAATAGAAAATGAGGATATAAAAATGACATCACCCCGGAGAGTCTAGACGTGGAAGAAAGATTCTATCGACTACTGAATTGATTATTGAAGTTGGTGGTCGGTGACGATAGTAAGTTCCGCAATTATTCGAGAAGGACGAGCTTGGTATAAAGCGACATCCTCGTCGGGACGAGGATGGTTCCTAGACAGTCCTTATACGACGAAAGCCGCAACTCGCGGCATTGTCTAAGCGTTTTTCTAGCCGGCGGGGGAGTCCTCGCGTGCGAGTTATATAACAAAATGGCCGGTCTGCGGCGTCCGTGGTCCTCTCGGTGGTCGTTCATGTGCTGTGGCTGGAACGCGGGGAAGGTAGGACGGAAGGAAAGGGTTTCTATGGGACTCTCTGCGTTAGGCTAGGTTAAGTCGGTTAGGTCTTTAACCGAGGCGAGGGAATGCCAGCGGAGCGTAGAGCCGAGTTATCATCTCGGTCGTACGATTCCGAACGAAACGAAACGAAACGAAACGAGTGAATGAGCCCACTCGCGCGTTACCAGAGAGACCCTACCGTTCTGGATGATTGCCCTTTTATATGCCGGCGATCATTCCTCTTCAAGAAATCTCAGGATCACGGCCAACCATGCCATCGTCGAGCCTCTTCTTCGACTATGAAAGATCCCGAAGAGAAACCCGGACCCGTTTCTGATTGGATCCGCGGCTATATGATCGGGTCAGCTTCGCCGGAACGAAAGCATGCTAATCCGATAATTTGTAAAAATTGATTCGACGCGCTGCTATGTTTTTTCTTTCTTTCTTTTTTTTCGCAGTCACAGTCCGTTAGAAATTTCATCGACTCCGAAGCTGGCCAAGATCGAACGATGATTTCTACCTGCGGGGCAGAGAAATCGTGCTCTGCTGCGAAATTGTTGGTATTCTGAATTGTTGATAATTATCCGAGCAGGTTCAGTGGCTTGATGCACTATTTGTTCAGATGAAGATGTTGCTTTAATATAGCTTCAATGTTGCCAAGATTTCTCTTTTACCTTTCAATCTTATTTCGAAGGATTTCTTCATAAAGATTTTTTCATTGTGATTAGTATTTTTGCAGGTTCTACAAAATTTTACGAATCGATTCTTACAATTTTTCAATTAACTTTGACGCGACGATTCAAAGTATCCTATATTACAATTTGCAAAGATTTCTTCATGTAGACCAGAGTTGAACTTTCTTTATATATTAACTGGTCACAGTATATTAAAATCTTTATTCACTTTCAGTGATGAAACTCTGATCCACTCCATCTGCAATCTATAATATTACATCACCGATTCGTCTCTCGCGTCAGACTTTTTTCTTAAACAATTTCATTATGCACATGCAAAGACAGTTCGCACGCAGTTCTGCCACATCACAAGCCGGCGAAAGCGACACAAAAGACGTCGTCAAAAACCGTTCGCTGGAGTCACTATCAAAAGCCAGATCGCCGTACATGACAAGCAACACCCTACACGATCAGATATCGATAGCAATCGGTAGAAGTATCCGAGGTGTACGCTCGGTTCAGCATTAAAACATAGACTCCCTTGATAATGCACAATACGTCGCATCGCAGGATTCATTCTGTTATCAGTAGACTGCGGATCTTTATGCATTTATAACAAAATTTATTAGATCAAATTTGAAATTGTAGAAAAATATTAAAAACTAGCAAGTGAGGAAATGACTTGGTTTCTATTTCTTGAAATCGATGCAGACAATTTTTATCTTACATGAAGATCCGCAGTCTAGTTATCAGAATTGTTCGGAGAGTTTACCACTTACGAATCTCTTAAAATCATTTCACAGGCTCCTAACAAAGATGAAAATTAGCAGCTTTTGATTTTAATTCTTAAATGTTTCTCACGAAGAAAATATAACTCTTTGTATTCTTCCAAGGGTAATTTCACCACTTATGATTCTCCAACTGCTCGAGTGATTCGCATGAGCAATATTTCTATGGAGAAATGGGGTGGTTCGGATTTTTCAAAAAAACCAGGCGGGCAATCGAGGCGTCTCGCTCGCATAGCGAAACGGTTGAGCTGCGTTTCGCTATGCGTTTCATTCCGCGGGCCACAATGCGACTCTGATGAAACGATACGATCGATTATTCCCGCGAGGATAATCGCGGCCATCAAAAGGACTCGGCCACTAAGCCGCAAGGCCGCCGCTGGGTGTGCCGCTCGAACGAAAAGATTCTCATTTCACAGCCGACGGGTTAACATAACCCGCATGCTATACTCTTCCATCCGGCTTTTTTTCCCGTCCTTGCCGTTTCGATCTGCATCATCTCCCGCGGGACCCGCGGCAGAACGCGGTTCTTCAGCGGTGCGCTCTGGTTTTCAATTCGCCGAAACCAATTAAGCGTCCGACAACAGGCTTTCTATTGGACCGTGGATCTCTCAGAGGATCGGGGGAAATTCAATTTCGCGAGGATGAATTAACCCCCGGTGGACCCGTGAATGGCGTTGCTCGATTGTAGGAAGAAATCGCTGGGAAGAGCCTCGGCGATTCGATTTTTATTTCCATGGACAATGGGTGATTTAGGCACGGCCATGGGAAAGGCGTACTGTTCCGAGCGTTTTTTATGGGTTTCGTTTCTGCCGATTCTCTGAAAGGAACGCAGGCGGGGGAGGCCGCTTTATGTTTCGTAAATGAATCCCCCTGTAGTGGCACGGGAAGGAATTCAACGAAAACACTGGTCCCTTGTTGTTCAATTTAATATTACCATTCTCTTGTTCTTAATCAATGGCGAATTTACAGTTCCCTTTGCAGTTATTTTGCTAGAGTGACTCTGGGAAATCTTCACACTGTATCGCTTTGAAACGAAAATCTGCTTCGAACGATGCACAGTTCGTTCACTATGAATCTTCAATATACAATCTTCGCCTTATTGTATTTTTGTTCGATGATCTTGAAGAGAAACCCTGATTCACTGAAAATGTGTACAGGGTGTTCGTTTGAAAACTTTCCAGCCGAATATCTCGAGAAGTACGAACGATATTAAAAAAAGTGTAAAACACGCGTCCAAGGATTTCGTTTTCAGTCATTTGAAGGTCAACTTTGTCTTTTCAAATGGAAACCTATATTTTTTATTATGGGATCTCACTGTACGAGAAAAGACCAGCAATTTTCGTGGGACACTTTTTTTATCCGAGCATTAGTTTCTTATACTTGTAAATATAAAGATACTTATAAAGCTTGTAATTTCTTTACAACTGTAACAAATTTTTAAAATGTTCTCCGATGTTTGTAAACAAGACACACAGTCGACATACAGTCGATTCTCAATTTTTGAAGGTGTCAAAGAATTTTACACGATAAAAACGTATTTTCTATACTTGCTGAAATAACAGATGCGCGTCCCTGTAATAATGGCTGCGTTAAATTGAAAAGATTCACGATTTAATCTACAAAGCATACGATCCGAAGCTTCTGAATTTTCAATATTTTTCTTTGCTGAAACGGGGAGTGTCGGCATTGTCATAATCGAGTTCGCCGTCCACTCGGCTCTCGACGCGGTAATTACATAATTCAATCATCCGGCAAAACCTGGGTGGAACAAAACGCAACCGTGGGAGTGCAGTGAACCTGGTCCCATCGCGCGAACATAATTTCGACATATGCCTCGAAAGATGTGTCTAATTCCGCGGAACGTTTCTCAATCAATCCCCGGCGAGCAACGTTCCCCGGTATCTCCGGACACAACGTTTGTATCGTATAATTGATGCGCCTATTCGCACGAAAGCTGCCGTAGGTAATTTGAATTAAATGCGTAAATGGTTGCATTAAATGCACGCGGAACGATCCAGCGCGATATACCTTGTGTGTCAGGATCTTTATTAGCCGGTTCTCACCTGTTTTCTGCTATTCGCTTGTCTCTCTTAATTACTTCTATCCCCTTCGAGTGGTCCGTCCGCTTATGTTGTCGGAGCGTTTAATCTTTTTTGCGTCGGCCGTCTTATTTATTTAATTGCGACGGAATACTGGTTTCAACGCGAACACCGAAGAACAAAATTTCTCACACGGGGATTTGTCTAGGCGATTCCGTCTCTTCGAGAGTTTGTTTGTTGCTCGTTCGGTTTGCTCGTGTTCTCTCGACGGCAACGAGTATTTACGCTTTTTGTTGGATCCTGTTAGGCTCGCCGTATCAAACGTATTTTTCGAAACCCGGGAACGTGTAAACTCGTTCCCTTACATCGGTATTATCGTCCCGCTTCAATTATTTTCTTCGTCCGTGGCTCGGCTGTACGATCTTCTTCTCCGGTTTTGCTTCTGCGATGTCATTAGCTGCCATTAACGCCGCTGATGGAAGACAGTCATCATCTTTTCAACGTTTCTTCCGTATTTACTTCGTTAAACGGAAGAGTCAGTCTCGGGGGACAGTATTAATGTGACGGCGTAAATTCCTGATTCAGTTAACAGCAAGCACAAAATCATATTTTAATCTTTCTTCTGTGTGCACATTAAATTTGCTTATATCCAACAAATTCCAAAACATGTAAGTACCTGTATAGGTAAATTACGTCAGTTTCATTTGCATGAAATGAAAGAAATGTTCCCGAGTTGAAATAGTTCCAAGTGCAAAGGGTGAGGGAACGGAATTCCCAGGTGGCTTCCTAATTTGTATTTTGCATAAACATCCGCTAATTACTGAGAAGCTCCTTAGCCAGAGTGTATTCGAAGGAAACGAGGTGTTATTCCACCGGAAAATTCGTCGGTTCGCCAACGTCTGTTGGTGTCGGTCGGTTTGTGGCGTGTGTGTGTGTGTGCGCGCGGGTAAGATCGAAAAAGTGCATAGGCTTGGTAAGTGCAGTGGGCGCATCGTCCGGCGCGCTGTATATAGGAAAACGTCGGTGCGGCTTGATATACCGGCAGTTCCGCCTGGCGGAATCACAGGACGATACAAACTGGAAAGAGGGGAAAAACGAAGAGGGGAAGAAAAAGAAGACGAAGGCAAAGAAGGGGAACGAACGAAGAAATACTGGAGCCGAGTGGCGCACATGCGGCTTCGTTCCTCTCTGTTCAGCCCGTTGGAACGATGCACAAGCGCTCTCGGCTTGAACTTATGTTACCGGCTGCCGCGTGTGCGCGCGCGTCTCTCTCGCTACGGTTATAGCGCTGCCGAGCTCGAAGAATGTTGCTGAGGAATCATAGACGGACGTGCTGCGAGTGACTGCCACGCAAAAGGACATTAGAGAACTAGGCTCTCTCCGAGCCGCTTCTCGGGACTATACTACGCCGGGTCTCGCACTCGCTCGTTCCATGACTCTTAGAATTTCCTCGCGGACGTGTACACATCCTTCAGCCTGCTCCGCCGTCTTTCTTCACGTTCGACGGGAAAATTGAAATGCACACGGCCGTCTCATGGGGGAAGGATTTCCTTTTTTCCCCCCCTTCTATCCCTTGGAAGGGAGCCAGGTGTACGTCTGCTACGCTCTATTCCCTGGGAACTCATATAATTCGATTGGTTTCCCTTGTTTCACGGCGATCCCACTCTCTTATTCTCCCGTCGTCACTCGATGGGTTTGATCTATCCACCATTTTGCAGTTTCTTCCATTCCGATTTTAAACGAACTTTCCCATGGGCGCCTTGTAATTTACCTGTTTTATTCGAAAATCTAAAGTCCTACGGATTTATTTCAAATTCTATTCAGTGGTATGTACTACGAACAAATAGCGCCTTCTAATTTGCTAGCATTACTGGAATATATAACTTCTAGGTTAGATTTAATCTTGCCCTTGAATCTTAAATTATTCTTTGTCTTAAATTTTCCAAAATTCTATTGCGTTCTGTTAGGAATAAACACTGTCCTATAATTTTCCAATTTTATTGAATCACTAACATTTATTACTTACCCGCTACGATTCACTAAATTTTAGTATATTATAAAATTTCGTATAATTCGTCAACGTATAATTCGTAGTGTACCTACGTTGCACAGACACATTCAACGGTAAATGAAAGATGAGAGTCGCGTTTTATTGCTGTATATGACATTCGATTGTCCATCTCGCTGCACCATGTTCACGAGCCAGGAATGATTCCTGACAGATAGATGTGCAGTTAACACACGATAGTTCTGAAGGGGAATAATAAATTGGCAGCCGATACTGAACATGCCTCACCTCGACGCAGAAAATATGAATGATACCGAACCGAATAGTTCATTACGCATTCAGGTTATCCTTCAATCTGTTCGAAACTATATTTTCCGACAGAAAGCAGAGAATATATCATCGAACGCGAAAACAATTCGTCAATGTCCGCATTAACATCTGTTAAGTTAATTGGACGAAACTGAGGTTAAAGGAAAACCTGTTGTTTCAACAATTTTAATAATTCTCCTGACAGTTTTCTGGTCGTAATAAACATTATTAAATAACCGGATATAGGCTTGATAAAGAGAGACTGTGTACAATAGAATGTATGAATATTTATATTCATAAAGCGTGGTGAGTTTAGTAACGAGATTAAATTGCCATTGACACGTTAACTGCCACGTCACCCATATACTAGCCCTTTGCACTCGGCGCTATTTTCATTCTAAAACTAAATTTTTTTTCCGTCTTAGAATATTTTCATTTTATTCATACGCTTCAAACTGATCCGATTTCCACATATAACATTTAAGTGTTTGGCAATCTATTAAATATAAATTTTGTAATGTACCAAATATTTTCTAATATTTTTTGTAATTTCTTTGAAATAATGCCACAACAATTTCTAGTGGTGCTTCAGAGTCACCACTCGAGTGCTAAGGGCTAGATTTTTGACTATGTTTAGAAATTCATTTTTATTGTGACACATGCAGATATAAACCGAATTTTATTAATATCTTTAGAGTTGAGAATAGACTTTCGAATTAGAATTTTTCTAGTTTCGGTTTCGTCAATTAAATTACACTGATTTTGTGAGAATCGATTGAATTGATTTTTGGCACTTGACGTGTTAAATGGGCACAGCCTGCCAGTAAACAATTCCAGCAAACGGTTCCCGCGAAAAAGCCACGAGCAAAACGAGCAAGTTTTCGATACGGCGAAATTCGTCACACCCAGGACAAGTGAAGGAGCCCTGAAAAGAATGATGCGGAGGCTGGAGATGTGAAAACCCTTCGAAGGAAGAGCCTCTCCCTCTTGCGGTCTGCCTACGCCCCGAGACGATGTTGCATTGTGTACGTACAATATTAACCGCGATATGCGGGGACGACAAAAGGACCACGAAAGTGCAACGGGCACGCTGCACCGCTGCGAACCAACGGCACGGGACGAATGAATGATTCAGAGCCGTGACTGCAACGACAGCCACGCTGCCACTAGCTAATGCAGGGACGCGTGTGCCGTTGCGTATTCTTGCATACGGGTTTCTGCATACGCGGGTCCATTTGTGATTAATAGACTGCGAATGTTTATGCAATTTTCAATTTTTTTAGGAAAATTTTAGGAAAGTGGAGACAAATAAAATCTAATTTTTAGTGGTAGTAGCCTTCGTAGATCTGGAATAAGTAAAAATCGTACTAAATTCTGTGGAATTTTATATTATAACATTTTTGGAAAATTTTCAGAACCAAATGTCTAGTGATTAAACATTTTTCACAGTACCAATAATTACAAATATTCTCAATTTTCTACTCTTCACTTTTCGAGAGAAAATTTCAGGACCGAAATGTCTACAGAACTCACTCTTCTTTGATTAACTTAGTGGCAAACTTTTTTTATTTCCAATAATTGTTTTGTGAAAGTTTTACCGATGCGTCTGATCTCGAGGAATTTTTGCAACAGTATACTATCCGAAATGATTCTAGCGTCTATGAATCTTTGTGCAATTTCTTCGGTTCATCTTGGTTGATATTTTGAAGATCACCGAGCTAACGAGTCGGATCAAGACCGATCAATATCTCCCGAGACTTTTAGAAAAGTTGAAAGTTCACCAGCTCTCAGGCGGATCAACGGCAGGCAGCTCGATGGACGTGAACTTAACGCGTGTCTCGTGGCGCGAAAGGTCTTGAACTTAATGGCCGATCCATTAGAAACGCAATTGCTTTTATTACTGGCACTCCACTGGTATTCGCGCGTTTAATTACCCAGTATGGACGAGCTGCTTTCTCCATTTACTCGTTTTGCTAAGTTTATTACCCTTTCAAAGGGGATACCTGAGGAGCACTCGCAAGAGAAATGTATAAGCAATGGTTATTTATATTGCCGTTGAAAAATACTTGATCATTCGTTAGGCAAACGATAAAATGTGCTCTTCTGATGAGAAGGAATGGGAATGGGTGCTTCGATTCTGTACGCTTAAATTGATTCTTTATTTGATTACTACTTTTGCTTAATTTTGGAAGTCCGATCAGTTTCGTGAAATGAAAGTATTCTGAGATGGAAGGAAAAATTTAGTTTCAGAATTAAAATGGCGCTGCACTTTCAAACGTTCCAACAATTGTAATCCATGAAACTATGATGACTCGTGTTAGCTTGTATTGCGTCAAATTCGTGCAAACACGAGTTTCTCGTATCGATAATAACTTTAGACATTTATTCGAAGAAAATTGAATTTTTCCTCGATTCAAAATATTGAGAAACATTGACGTTACGCTCGAAACGATTGAGATTTAGCACCTGTGTGGCCAGGTAACTAACATTATCTCACGATCGGCAGCGGCTCGATTCATCTAACCCGGCTAACCCTGATCGGCTCCCCGCACTTTCGTTTTCTCTCGGAGCACATTTACATATGTCGTTCGTGAATTTTATCGCTGCTGGAGCAAGGTTGTCCGAGGACACGCACATGTCGCGACCGAGACCAGCCAGAAGTTAAAATTATTCTTCCTGAGTAGAATTCCTAGGCGCTTCTCGCCACTTCGGCTGCGGGACACGCTCCCTGAATACTAACGATACCGCGGTTCGCGCACGCCTATCGATACACGACAATCGATTTAAAGATATTGCCGATTGCGCAACAAGTCACCCTGAAAACACACTTGTTGCCCGGTGGCGATAGATAGTACGAGCCCGTCGACCTCGGACGATCATTTTTGACATTCCTCGTGACCGGTAATTCGTGACGGCACCTTCTGAAGCGTTTCCAACTGATAATGGGACAAACGCACGCTATGGCGGCCATTCCGAACCGCTCTCATTCTGTTGTCATTCCGTTGTGAATGGGAACAACTCTCTCTCTCTCTGTCTCTCTCTCGTTGATTGAACTGTCTTTATCTGCTTTTCGTTGACATAACATTCTTTCTTATTTGAAAGGTGTTGAAAGACAAATTATAAGTCGATACATAATCTGTTCAATTTGACCAAACATTCAGAAACAAGCGAGTAGAGTTCATTTCATTTTTTCAGACAGATTTTATCGATTTTATTCCCGTGACAAAAATTGCCAAGCTTTTAATACTGGTTATTAATGTTGTAACAACATTATTCGTTCTCACTTGAATTTTGTCATTCATGTAACTTCAGAAAACAAAATCGATGCAGTCTTCACGGATCTCAAGAGGCTAAGGTGTAATCTTTAATACTGTCATATTATTTTCAATCTGCTGAACATAACAGGAAAGAAAATAAATTTCTATTTCTCTTCAGCTCGTTGCAATTCTGCTGCAAGATCCTAATTATGCACCATTTTGACTGTTATTCAGGTAAAAATATTCACTCGATCTGTATTCGAAATTACACTTTTATAGTTAATTCTGTAAAAATCAAAAGTGAAAACAAATGCGTTTCACGACTAAGAGATTTCTTTTTCGTTGCATATTGACCCACTGACAAGTTAAAACTGTAGGAATATTTTAAGGAACTCCTACGTGTTCAGGTGTGGCGTGTCGGGTGGAATAATTCAATAACGATTTCGCCTAAAATAATATATTTCGCTAACGTACGAACATAACGTAACGTCGTAAACATACGCGGGCACACACACACACACAACATACATACTGTCTATACATACATACACACACTCGCATCCCTACAAAAAAAATGTTTCTAAGGATATCAATTCCGTCAAAAATCAGCAGTTTTGACAAAAAATTTTCGTCACTGTTGCAAGTGTTCGTTGCAGCAAACTTTGAAAAGGTTGAACCGCAGAAGAAGTCATCGCCGGTGATTTGCTGACAAGGAAATGCCACCGGCGCTCGCGGCCAAAATCATTGTCCGGCGAGCATGCATTGGGAAGATTGTGCGAGGGCAGTTACCGTGGCGAAACTCGGGATCCAAGGTTAAAATTCCAGAAGAGACCGTAGGATTGTCTGCGGCGTGGCGCGTCAGGATTCATTAAAAGAATCCGGCTTGGTAAAAAAGCACAATAGACAATTGTTCTCCTCGGGACACGACGGTGTCCGTGGAAAGGCAGCCTTCAGGCAGGAGACAATCATTTCCAAGACGCATCTTCCGCAGCCCACGCAGTCTCACACCTGACGCGCACACACGCGCGCGCGTTCGCATGATCGCAAACACACGGACACAGACTCGCGCGAAACATTCTCTCGGTTCCGATGGGCAAAAAGAGCGGCGTACGAAAGGATCGTCGGACAGTGGCCACTCTTGATCCAATTTACAGATCGTAGATCAGGACGGCGCGGACACGGGGGACCGTCCGAGAGGATCGAGGAGGATCGAATAGACTTCTATTGTCTGTACGCTCGCATTCCTAGGCAGGTGACGCCATAAATTCACCGGGAATCGCTGGAAACCCAACTGCCAACCCGTTTCACTCGATTCCCCGTGTGCCCCGGGGTCCTTTTAACTTCGCCGCGAGCCATTTAATGGCTTCGAATCGTGTGAGGACGTCGGTGCCTCGACGGAACGTGCGAGAACTTAATTAAAAAATCATCCGGCCGAACGCGATTGACCGACAGCCATCGGGAACGGGGAATTCGAAATATTTCTCGAAATTCTAATCATAGGTTACCAACTTGAAATTTGTTTCGAAGAATTAGGGTAAGTGACCCAATTACTGTGAGAGTACCAATCACTGTGCCTATATTAATTACACTTATTTTCAAAGCACAATGAATATTAAAAGAGAGATATTAATTTCCTTCTTTAAAATCAGTTAATATATGTGTTATGTGTATCTCTTTTTGAAGATTCATTACTAGACTGCGGATCTTTATGCAGAATAAAAATTGTCTGCATCGATTACAAGAAATACAGACGCAAACGTAGAAACTAAGTAGAATGTTATTTCTTTACTTGTTAATTTTAATAGACGAGAAATAGTATATTTTATACTTAATTTTGTTATAAATGCATAAAGATCCGCTGTCTATTCATTACGCTTTAAAAATAAATATTAGTAGTATGAGCACAGTGATTGGTACCCTCACAGCAATTGGGTCTCGTACCCTATTGGGAGAATTAATCAGACAACATTGGGGCTATAAATCTCATGCTATTAACAGAAACTTTCTTTTCTTTTTTGCAAGAATTTTGAAGTACATGTATTGCCATAATTGTTACTAGAATAAGCTACAAAGTGGCTCAACAAACTTGTTGATTTTTTGCTTCAGCGTGGACGCGGCTTAAGAAGAAAAATTACTAAGACTGATGGTGTGGCTAAGATTAAGGTTAGCATAAGATTATCGAGGCGAAATTGCTTTTGTCTGCTTCTGAGGAATCACAGTGCATTTTTCATAATTTCCATAATAACCTATGAAACTTTTCAACCATAAAAATATCTCTGATCGTCGCATCATCGTATAATCCGAGTTAACAAACCAGAGCCTGATCCTTGAAAGAATCTCTGACACCTCCAACGATTTCTGAAATCCCCGAACAATCCAAAAAAAAAAGAAAAAGTTTCACAAACTCGACACCGGCAGATCGATACTCTTCGGAGACACAGGGCGACGGCATAGTAATCTCCTCGCAGCCCACACGGGTTTCAATTTTCATTTCGTCCGAACGATCGTCGCAGCAAATCGAAGCAAATCGTCTCGCGAACAAAAATCTGACCAGGACCTGACGTGAAAAGTCAACAATGTTCTTCAGGGTTTCTCTGCCGATCGGAATAAGCGAGTCGAAGGGATTGCTACGATGCGTCCAGGTTGATCCAGATCAGGTTGAAAGGCTCTCGCGAGCGATCAAGCCGGTCGCAGGACGCGAGGCGCTTCAATTTATGTGACAACTATGCAAAGAAGCGGTTCCGAGATAAGCGGTAGTCCGCGAGGGTTCCAGGATGCGTCGAAAGAATCGGCCGAGACGCTTTTTCGCTAGCCAACCGGTTCTCCGGCGGGGGTGGAGGGAGGGGGGTGTCTGCCCCCTTATTTCGAAAAGCTAGAATTTCGAGTTTATCGGTGATCTCGTGGCAGCTCTCGTCCCTCTCGGAACTTTTACGAAACTCGGGAACGACTCTCCTCTTCGCTCCTCCGGCACGCTGTGCTCCTGCTTCATCTTTTATTCAGTCGCTATCACCCTCGGTTCTAAATCCCGGCAGTCATGAGCGACAGCCGACGGCTCTTCCCTCGTTGCCCTGAAGACGTTTCCTTAGATCACTCGAAGAAGAAGAAGAAGAGCCACGAGCATAGAAACTCCATTGCTAGAGAGCGGGGGAGGAGCGAAACCGGGGGCAGAAAGAGAGAGAGAGAGGGAGAGGGGAGAGGGGAGAGAGAGAGAGAGGGGTGGACGACGACCACGTAGCCAGAGAATGTAAACGTGGGCGGTAGTTTACATAGAACTTTGAGCGGTTTCGAGACGATGTCGGCTGGCAATGGCTCTCGCCGGGTAAGGGCAGTAATTCAAATCGACAGTAGCATCCATTTGGTTAAGGAGGCCTTACCGAGATACGAATCAGTGATTTATAACTGGCTGCCGGAATGCGTGCGGACGTGCCGATGTCTCTTCCAACATCATCGATATCCATTATTGAGCCGCTTCGTTCACCCCCGGGGCACGCCGGTCTTCACGAACTTCGTGTTCGACGGCGAAATACTCCCCCGCCGAACAACCTTCCCGCGATTACCCGCGAGTCTGTGTCCTTTTCACTGATCCAAACTGTTCGATCGATCGGAATCCTTCGGCGAACCTTAATCCATCTCCGACGAGGATTTTTCGAGATATTAGGTTGCCAAGAAAGTAATTTCGGTATTTTTAGGTGATACAAAATCCAATTTGTTTATCAAATCAATGAACTTTAATCGATAAAATATTTTCTATTCGCGTTTTCCTCGTAAGTCAAACTGACGTTAAGACTGGAAGAATCAGATCAATTGTAGGTACTTTCAATGAAATTATATCATTAACTATTAAATTGTATTTTAGTACGGAAATCTCGATAGGCTATTGTCTGCTGCATGTTTGCTGTTAGACAGTTTTAGGCTAAAAGGATGTTCCGAGCGGGACTTTACCGTTAGGTTTAGATTAGGAAGTCTTGCTGTGTTAGATACGGGTTAGGTCAACAGTCGGCAGCCTAAGTGCTTAAGTACCTTTGCTAATATGTATAGGACAGATAGCTTTACTGTTAGGCGTCTGTATTGCCAGACAGTCTTACTTGTGCAGTACCCTTGCTGCTAGACAGCTTTGAACAAGTTTAAGATTGTTATTATTTTCTACAAAAGCTTGCAATCGAACTATTACCAATCTTCTATAAATAGACTGCGGATTTTATGCATTTCTGACAACAATGGCTAAGCACAATTTAAATGAGTGGACATATTAAAAAGATTCAAGGGCATTAACAGAGGAAAGAAATTTTTATTTTGCTCCTGTATCTTGCAATCGATGCAAATATTTTTTATTTTGCATAAAGATCCGCAGTCTATCTATAAATCAGGGTTTCAACAGGTTTGTTGCCAGCAAACTGATTAACAGGGTATCACAGTCATAATATTTTATTAAATCGCAATGAATTCTATTACGTACCAAAAAATACGTGTACAGAAAAATTATAAATTTGTCGACCATCGTCGTGTATACGCGAGAGTACTTTGAATTTCTTTATAAAATCATGCTCGTCACACGCCACAATTAACGACCATGTTAATTATCGAACGATCCGCATTTTTCATTTATACTCCAAACAGAAAGTCTTGCCTAATCAAAATGATGTCTCTATTTCACGGGTTCGAGATAGTTCTGCTGGTAGCCTCGTTCGCATACGTATGTCCGTGAACAGACATGGAATATCGACGAATGTGTTAACAGCGTTCGTTTTATGGAACTGGTTAGATATCGTGGAACAGTCGCTATCACCTAATGGCCCACGAGAAACGTATTCACTAGGAACTTGGATTTACAACTTCGCGACGCGATAGGGCCGCTGCGATGAATTTTCCACGTCTCACTGTCTCCGTAAAGCACGGCTTATCTTGTACACTTTCGGTTTCGGGCGTCCGTTTAAGCTCACCGCAAAAACGAAAATGTGCTTACTTGTCGTCGAGGCTAATTCACTGTACCCAATTCTCGGTCGAAATACGTCCAAGGCCGTTTCCAATCAGTAGAATATTTTTACGAATATCTTATTTCGTTTAAAAGTTTTCTAGAGTTGAAAATAATATCCTTAAATCCTTAAATTTTTGTAATCTTACCGTTCGAAATTTACTCAGTTGTTCCTTAAACGCATAAAATCGAGAACAAAGAATTTGTTTCGTCCTAAAAGAGAAACACATATTTACATGAAAGTCATAACGTTCATTACTAGTCTGACTTGTTGTTACACGGCAGGGAGTTAACAGTAAAATGAATTGTTTTCTATTTGAAAGCATGTAGATTCTCTGGGAAAGGAAATTCATTTTTCAGAATAGACGTGAGGCATAATGATGGCAGTCATAATGATTGCTCTATTTCTGTTTCTTCACACGCGTTGTAAGGTCTTCGGTTATTGAAGTGTGCTGAACAGCTGTTTTTCTCTCAGAACAAATAGAAAACTTTTATATAGCATTGTTGACTCGACACTTATCAGTTGTATGCACGCCATACCTTATCTTTACGGTTACATTCTACGCACGTAGTAAGATTACATGCTCGCGTTATTGCTTCCTACTTTTGCTATTTCTTTTTTTCATTTCGGTATTCCCAAAGTACCTGCACGCCGAGTGCATAAATAAATATGGCGTCGGTGATGGAATCGATCGATACGCGCGAAAAATAAAAACATAAGTGACAAGCAAATTCAACTGTGCCATCCATGATCTTTCGAAATTTTAGTGTTTTTGATATAGGCCATGGAAACTCTACAATTTCAATTTCGAAGGACCGTTTCTCGACAGGGAGAAAAACTGGGCGCGTTATTAAAAATTGTGCGCATTAATTTCGAGTCGTAGAAACCAAATAGGAATTTATTCCTCGCTTCAGTGAACTCATTAAGTCACTTATTAAAAATCACAGACGTGTATTTTTACTATAACTGCGTGAAATCCGCAGTCTAATTATTAATGAGCTGCAAACTAGTCAAAAATTTATTTTTCAACCTGATATTCCAGTGTCCCTTTGTCTCATTGTTGTTATCAATTTTCTGCCCCGTGTGCGAGAGGTTACGGAGCGTCTCTATTTTGCTGGCTGCGCAGAAAGGGCTTGAAAAGGGACTCCACGGAGTCGTTGAAATCCGCAAACTGGTAAAATACGCGTCTCCGGGGGGTGGCGAACGCAGATGCAGCGACGTTGATACCTTTTAACCTTTTGCGATTTTCTGCGTGACCCCAAAGGGCAAGTATAGGGCCGCGCAATGTAACAATGCATCATCTTGTCGCGCTGGGAGGTTCACTGCTTCAAGGCTGGCCGAACCTGCGACTCCGGCCGCGGAATACAATGGACGGTTCAGGCACCGTCGCCGGTTCAATGCTTACATTATGACTATCCCTGCGGCTTGGCACATGTAACGATACTTATCCACATATCCTTACAGGCTTTGTCTCACATTGCTTTGAGGAGGCGTTCGTGGGATGTAGGCCGAATAAAAATTAATCCCCATTAACGTCTCGCCCGGCCATTACCTTTTGTCACGTTCCTTTTTATCGATCCAAAACCATTATCAATTTGAACACCTCCGAATTCGACGCCAGAACAACCTGCTTCACATTTCTCCGATTTAACACTATTTTCCTCTTGTATTCAACAGGCAACCGTATTTAAATTTGAGAATGTCTACATTGCAATCTCTCGCTGTTCTTTTCTAATCTTAACACCTGTTTTAAAATTAATTTTTACTATTGCAACAGATGTGCAATTTAAATTGAATTGAAAAAACACTTTCTTAAAGATTGTACACTCACTGTTATACAAGATATATACACTAGCACAGCAGGCTCTTTTTCAATGCGATTCAAAAATTGTTTAAAAAGTTTTTTTAAATTTTTATTTTTCCTCCGGAATGTTCACGGACTTTGTTGAAACGTGGACAAAAGCGTGCAGAGTTAGACCACGTTTTGCAGTTTTACGAGGAAAAACGTAAAAGTAGCCTAACTATCACGTTCTAGACCGAAGTATCCCCTTAAGTCGAGACACTGCTCTTTCCAGCTGCACTCCGTTCTCCTCTCGTGACGTGTCCTCACGTTTATGTAACCCGCGGTCGGTTTACGAAGGCTCATTAGCCACGGTATTACGTGCCGGAAGAAGATCGCGTGTAAATGATCGGCATTTATGCAGTCAACGATCTGTTCGAGCATCGAATAAACGCAGCACGCTGCTTGTTTTCATCCTGCCTGTATGATCTGCCGTTCCGATGGAAATTTTCGATCCAATTCGTCGGAACAACCTTGGAACGTGTCCCGAAGCACCCTCCGATCGAATATTTACGCGATCCCCGTCTTTGCAAATTATTTTACTAAGATAAAAACCAATAGCAAACACATTCCTCTAGGTGGAAACTTCTTTGTATTAAAAACAAGCGTAAGGGATATAATTAAATATTAAAGACAGACAAATGTTGCAGTATCACTAATATAAACATTTCTACACAGTTTACGATTACTTTGAGAACGTAAAATTCTTTCCATTCGATTTGAGACTTAACACTAAAACCACCGAATGGGTCAAAATGACTTCCTCCTCATTTTTTCTTTTAGAGATATTGTAATTATAAATATGTTTCCATGAGAAAATTTTTTAACAAACTTCTCTATCGAAGTAGATATTTAAACAAAACTGATACGAAATCAAAACAAATCCTCCTATCTTGTTATTATAAGGCAATGTATGCCAGTTGCATTTAGTGCTTGGTAGATCTAGTGTTAATAATACAATATTAAAGCGAGCGATAGAAGAATAAATATAAAAAATAAAGGCAACATTTATTTACACTAAAGAAACATTTCCTCACACTTTGCAACCTAGCAAATGCATAGTAACGTGACGTAAGCCTCACGAAGTGTCTTATATAAGAATTATAAGAACGCAAAATACGTTTGACTTGCGACTTAATGGACGGAAAATTGATGACAAATTCGCAAAAATTTGATTAATGAAAGATCGCTGTGCCGGTCTTTGAAATGGCAGGCCCAGAAGCGGAAAATACGGCGCGGTTCGTTAGTATGCAACACGGTTGCAAGGCGGCGGCCTTTCTTCTCGTAATCAAGGTTCAATGTCCATACAAAATGTTGCAACAGATTGCTCGAGATAGATGACCTTAGTCGATGATCGCCGGGAATCGCATCCACGTGGTACCTTGTAACGGGTAGCAGCTCGTAAAAGGAATTGCGCTCGACGAGAACGTAGTGGCGTATAATTTTTCATCATCAGCGAAGGTTTTCACTATGGTCTTGTGGTTACAAGGGGGGAGAGGGGTCATAAATCCAAGCTGATGCGAGGAGATGAAAAATTGATTAAATTGCAAGCGAATTCCAGCTGATTTTGACGATCGTGTCCGATCAAAGAATTCTTCGGTTTGTTGTAATTATCGATGAGTATGAGGAAGAGGCTCTCGAGGATTAATATTTTTTCGTTGGACGACTGGTGGTTCGGAGGACGGATTAAATGTCGTGTCGAAACGAAGATAGAAACGAAATTCGCGGCAACGACGAGAGAGAGACGTCCATTAAGGATCTCCTACGTACCGAGAGTGGCTTTTAAGATATGCGCTTTTTAATTCTTTCGTCTTTAACGTTTGACCTTCGGCCAACGAATACGCTTACCTCATCGATGCAACCGACGTTTTGTTGGTTTACGACGATGATGCACTCGCCTTTAATAACCTACCTGGTATCGCATTCTTTTATTGCCCGGCCGTGTGTGAAATTGTGCCTCTGCCAGAGCAAAACACTCAATCAACCATCGACGTGTGATAAATGAAATGGAATCGATTCACAATGGAACCTAACGCGCCGTTTTCAATCGTTCCGATTCCGATTATTTCGTCGAGTCGACTCCAACAGTTGCTGCGCGCTCGGATCTAGAAATTGAAAACCGGAAAATATTTTTCCTCGAATTAACACTCCCGAGAATTAAATTTTATAAATCTTTCCCTGTTCCGAAGCGAGTATAACTCAGTTTTAGAAATTCCCAAGGCACGCGGAATTTGGAAAATATTTTTCCTGAAATTAACAGCCTCCTGAGAATTAAAATAGATTTTTACCAGTTCCGAAGTAAGGGTAACTCAGCTTTGAAAATTCCTAAACACCCGGAAATTTATCTTCCACTCTTTCTTGGCAACAAATTTCTACTTTATTACGGGAGAAAAGTGTTAGAAAATTGCGATAAATACTATTTTCGACTTGTAAACTTTCTTCACACTATGCTTCGTCTACATGTTCTGTTTGCGCGGATTCGTCAGTGAAGTCTGAAATAGTTCCGAAAGTTAGATCACCCAGGTACCATCTTCGTCTTCACATAATTAAATAATGTACACTACCGGCCATAAGTGTTTACGCACCCACATATTTTTTAACATTGTAGTCCACGGTTCTACGGTTCAGCTTCAATAACTTTGCTATTTCTCTGCTACTTTTTCCGATGCTATGATGGGACACTATTAGAGCGCGCGTTTCAATCGATAATTCTTTTCTCCCTGACATTATTTGAAATTTTCGCAAAATTCTTTAGGCACGTGAAAATCAACTGTTTACTGTATGAAAGCTTAATGCAGTATGAAATTTTAGAAGACTAAGATACCTGTATTACCTGCGTTCATATTCCTTACTGACCGTTATACAAATTTCAGAAAAATGGGTTTCTTTATCTGAACTCCAAAATTGTCGTTTTTCATAAAAAGCTGTAAAGTCATTTACAGTACCTGATTGTGTATGTACAGAATATTTTGGATGTTTTTTATTAGCCTTATAATTAGGATTTAATGCTACGGACATTTTCATAACAATAAAATACCTATTATTTGAATAGTAACGAAATTTGAAGGTGGGTAAACACTTATGGCCGGTAGTGTAGATGTGGCTGTAATTTACGTTCGATTAAATTTAAATCGTATGAAATTTTATCGAACTTCCCATACTATACTGTGTTTTCAACATTTTTGTAAGAACTGTCTGCTTGAGAAGACATTGTGATCGTGATTGTGATCAACGGATTCGTCAGTGAAGTCTGAAATAGTTCCGAAAGTTAGATCAACCAGGTACCATCTTCGTCTTTACATAATTAAATAATGTAGATGTGGCTGTAATTTACGTTCGATTAAATTTAAATCGTATGAAATTTTATCGAACTTCCCACACTGTGTTTTGGAAATTTTTGCAAGAACTGTCTACTTCAGAATATGTACATTGTGATCGTGATTGTGCTCAACGGATTCATCAGTGAAGTCTGAAATAGTTCCGAAAGTTAGATCAACCAGGTACCATCTTCGTCTTTACAAAATTAAATAATGTAGATGTGGCTGTAATTTACGTTCGATTAACCCTTTGCACTCCGCTGTCCCCTCTAATGCGACATTAAAGTTTATTAGCGATTACGGGGAATTAATTTATTCCAGCGCAACTTTAAATAAAATATTGATTTTTTTTTGCAAATACATATTCCTCGATGTCAACCAATTCATATAAGTCCAATATCATTGTAATACGGTTCCAAAATTATACTAAATAATACGAGGATTTGTAAATTTCTGCCAGAATGGTTCGGAGTGCAAAGGGTTAAATCATTCCGACGTACTAAATCAAGCTCGTTATAAATACGCGCCGCAGCAGCCAATCAGAGCGTCCGCGAGCAAGCGAGGCAACGAAATAAAATTATTATTTATGCGAACGACTGACCGATTGACAGGCGGATTTTCTCGGCCGAAAATGCAAATGCGCGCGGTGATATATGCGCCGGTAATCGCGGCACAGTATTACTGTTTTCTCCTGTTTTGCTTCCACGTGTGCGCCGGACACTGACTGCGCGAAACGGTCGATGACAGATGGCGATTGTCCAGCGGTAACGACGTGACCGTGATCTTGAGGGTATCCTTGAACGTGCGTTTCAGTATCCAGCGAACGCAGAAAGTCATTCTTCCTTTCTCCCGATCGACGCTGCACGCCACTGGCCCTCCCCTCTGGCTCTCAATTTATTCGTTTTATCAGTTCGTAACTTCGCCGGCAATACCGGTGGCTCCGTACACGATAAAGCCAAAGAAAGTGTTTAGATCGCTTGATACCGGCCGCCGACGTGTCGCCTCGTGAATCTCGCGCGTCGTGCTACACGAATATCAGCACCGAATTGATTTAACGGCGAACCGATGGCCAGGAATTTATGCCCTCCTCCTTCAATTAATATCGGGAACATTTTTCAACATCATCGGTACATTGCAAACAATTTTCTAGTTCCGACACGTTGGTACACAACGAAAAGAATCCACTTCGAGTTAAGAATCATTTAATTAATTGAATATACCAGGTACACTCCCGCTCATAAGTCTTAGGACAGTGATCATATTTGTATTTAACTCTGTAATAGATGAAATAATCGTGGAAGAACAAATGTTTCCTTATTTAACGGTTTACATGTCGAGTAAAGGATGCTGCACTCGTATATCAAAAATTTTAGTAAGAAGTTAAAGAATATCTATATTTTCTTTTCGTCGAAGAATCCGCCACGTTTCCACTATTCTTGACGTTCGCGTGATCAATTTTTTCATATACTTTCTGCTCTTATATCATTCCATTCTCGTTCCAAAATAGTCCATAAATATGTTTTCGAAGTAGGACAAAATAGTTACACAGAGTCACTCAGTCTGAGTTGTTATTACTGAACATATGAGGATATTTATATTATGTAATTAATACAGTTAAAGGTTCGTAATCTATATACTCAAAGCACTGTGATTTACCAAGAGCATGCTCACCGTAAGTTTCGACAGGCATTCGATGCGATTCTGCAGCAGTTTTCTTCTGCATGGAAACAGAAAATCAATGCTGTCCGCAAATCGTAGTTTCCAGGCAGAAAATTCGACACGTTCAACGCTATTAAAAACTATGCTGTTGCATGAAACTTGTATGGTTGTGAGTTGAAAATCTTTACCAGATGTCAAAAAACAAGAAAGTGGCGTCAGTGACGCGGTTCGACGGTAACTAAATTGACAGCTAGAGTCACCTATGGGCAAATTCCGGTTTCATATTTACAGACCCGGTACACGAATCTCTTGCAAAGAAGAATAAGCGACGGTAAAAGTGCACTGTCCAAAAGCGGGGGGAGAAGGGGGGTTCGGGTAACGTTGTCGTACAGCGAACAAAAAAAAAAAAGAAAGAAAGGTGGAGGGGAGAGGTTTGTGTGCGCCAGTTCGTGACGTCGCGGCGATGCACGACTTTGATAATTCCTTCCTTTCCCCGTGTCCACGTGATATCCGGACGAAAGATCGCACCGGCATAGTACGGGGCCCTCTTTCAGGGGATCGCTTTACATTCGTGAGAAGTCAATGATCTTGATCGTGATCGTTGGTACGCCCGTTCGCCCTCGGGAGGAAGAAGGACGCCTCTCTCGGCTGGCCGAACGGTACGCAAAACCACGGCCATCGGTATTTCCACGATCATTGCCGATTGCAAAGATGCCGCGAATACCGTACGCCACGGGGAAAATGATCGGGAGAACGCCCAACGCTTAAATGGAACAATTTATGAACGTTTCGTCGTTTCCAGAAGAAGCTACTTTTACCGTGGATCGTGCTACAGACTTGCAAACGTTTTTCGCCTATTCGAATACCAGAAGGGTATAATCACACATTCTCGGATCGAACGACGACGATTCGCATAATCGAACGACGCGTGGAAAAACCGTAGACCCCGACGAACGTTGTTAGAGGATAACGAACGCGAGTGGAGAGCGCGCGCGCGCGCGCCAGCCAGCTAGCTAGCTAGCATGATCGATCACGTATCCGCTGGAAAACGCCACGAATTCCGTTAGCAGGAAATAACGATTGACTTTCGCAGAGGGAAGATGAATTTCTGCGGCTGTCCGGCATCGCTGGATGCGGAAATGAGCCGCCAATTACGCAGGATACGCAACATCTTAAATCATCGTCCGGTAAATTAATTCCGGACTGTCGTACAATTTATTATGATTTATATTCAATCAGCCACACCCGTGTTGTCTGTGCGAGCCGCATCTAGCGGGATTCCTTTGGCTGCCAGATAGCCGTGACGTATTTGCAAACTAGCCTTCGCTGAACAGCTGTTTGCAATTATTCTGTGCTCCAGGATTTAGGGTCACTGACCTGTTCGTTTCGACGCAACGAAGCAGCGCGAAAAAGTTGCGTATGTATTTGTTTCCGAAATTTCTGAAGCATTCCCGGAGAGAGAGAGAACAAATTTTTATTGAATACACATCGTTTCCATAATAATTGCAGTAATAATTACAAACGCAAGAACGCATTTTCTTATCGAGCCATCGCGAAGAAGATAATCCAACGAATTCATTAAGGGAGAAATTGGTGTTGTAACAAAGAGAAATTAAAAAATAATCATCCCACAGTTAACCCATTAATTTCTTGACTGCCTAATTACCGAACGAAAGTACTCCCCACCGAGAAGAGAACGCGGAAGCTTAGTAAATTAATTACTGCAACAGATCTTCGTGTAAAATTCTTGAAAGTGGTACAACACAAATCTCAGTATCCTGGAACAATAGAATAATCTCGTTTCAATGTTAAACTAAATTCTTATTGAATTGTGCAATAAATTTCTTTATAGAAAGTATTTAGATCATAAAGAAATCAGAAATCAGAGTTCATCTACTACATTTCCAATATAATAAATTTAGTAATGTTTCCGTTTGTAAATTCTTATTTAAAAAATTAACTCGCAATAAAAATCAGCCTAGTTTCACGGTGTGTTGATTCTAATTTTCGCGCGGAGCGTTTCAAGCGCAAGAAAAGTAGCAGCGCCGCGGTTAGTTTAGGTTTAGTGAGTGCATTGGAACCTTTCAAGTGCTAGTATGCAAAGTACGTGTAAGAAGGGTTAAAGTACGGGCTTGAATGCCTTGGGATCTTCTTCAGGGATCCCCTGGATCGCTTGCCACATCCAGGAAGCGTTCCGGCAGCCGACCACTGACTTTTCGCGAACGTCGGATCCGACCGTCCGCGTTCCATTGTTCTCTCCCGGGTATTTGCATACGGTTTAATGGAACATCGGGCCCCTATTGTGCGTCCCTGGAAACCTTATGTAACGACGTTCAAGGTGATAGCATCTTCGACACGTAATCGCATGCGTAACTTTATCGATGCTACCGGAAGGCCCTTAAATCGATGCTCACTGGAGCTTCTTGACTTCTGTGTAAAACACGTTTCGTAGGCGATACCGGCCGGGTGTGACAACTGTCCCATAGAAGTTACTATATCTCTGATATACAATCCCATACAATTCTATCGTCCTTCGATACTAGGGCTTCCGCTCCGGGAATGGCAATTTTAAAACACTATACCACGAAGAAATATTTTTCCCTGCTACTTAACACGTCAAGAGCCAAAAATCAGTCGCAGAGATTCTCACAAAATTTATGTAATTTAATTAATGAAACCGAAACTAGATATTTGAAACGTACTATAAATATTGTATTGTGAAATGTATTATATTTGATTTGTTAGGCGAGTTTGTCGACAACAAGAAAACCTTGATTTATTCATCGGTTAAATATTTTCAATACGATACTCAATATTGAAACACCATGTTTCTCTTAAAAAATCACTTAAAATACAAATTTCAATTTTAAACTTGCTAAGGAAGCTAGACAAAACACTATCGATGCACAATATTTTGATTTATTAAAAAATAATTAGAACTGAACGGGATGTAGGAAGTTATTTTCAGAGAATTGGAGGATAATTCTTTTGATATTAAATGGCGAACGAATTTGTTGCTTTCAGAACGAAATTTCATTGAGCAGAGAAGGTAATAAACACCGTGTTCCATTCACGACAGCAGGCTCAATGAAAACTTTCACGAGCGAGAGCGAATCGATAGTTATCAATCGGGTTAATGAGCCACTTATAAAACGTTTTAGCGCAACACCCTATTGAGAGTTTCGACGTTCTGCAATCTGAAAATGCGCTCGCGGTTTCTCCTCGGGACCGTGTATGATTTAATGGAGGATCTATTATGCAACGGCCGAGCCGGCGCGATGCAATCTTCGACACGTAATCGTGAACTGCTACCGCCGGATTAATCGCGCGCGTGTCTTTTATTGTTCGTAAATCACTCGGGGAACGAGAGGATGGCCGTGACCCTCTCGGTTGCGACCAGTTCGCGGTCCATGTCCTTCAAATTTCTACCATGCTCCGAGTTTATCCCATCGAACAACACAAAGCCGACTTTTAAGCAAATACACGGAAAAACAAATTACACTGTTTTATCCGGTGTAAATTGTCGAGCAGTTCTTCAATCTAACCTATCCGATTCGCTTTATTCTATTCTTCTCAATTTATTAATTATTCATCAGCGAAATACAAACGGAATGAAGCAAGCTTCGAGTACTGAACATTTTTAGCGTTTTCAATATTTTAAAAATTAAGAAGCCTGTGGTTTTTCTTTCAAGTCAATGCCAGAGCTAGTTTCCATAATTTATTTTTGCCGAAAACACTATGCACACACGGTGTGAATTAAATGTGTCTATGCTGACCTAATATTCATCACTTGGGTTTTGTTAATTTATTGTAACGATGATTAGGTGATATTTAACACTAGATTGCCTAAGCAAGTCATTTTGACTGCTTTAAATTATTTTTTTTCGAACTGAAATACATTTTTTTATTGCTAATACTTATTAATAACTTGTTATATGACTGTAAGTGATATAAAATATATTAAAAATTACTGTTAAACAAATTTCTTTGCGCATTAGTTATTTTTTCACAATGCAGTCATTTTGACTGCTTTCAGGCAATATAGGTATATACTAAGCTCCCGTCTTTCTAGTGTTAAAATGGCAGAAGGATCAAATGCTTTGAAAATATCTATATAATATTTTCAATTCGCTAAGAAAGAAGGAAATTCTTTTTTTTTCTAAATTGGTGAAGCAAATTTGTATTTGTTTTTACAGATTTGCGATTACTGAAATACGTTTAGAAGTTGAAAAGGTTAAAAATTACTTGCCCAGCAGCAAGCACGGTCGGTGCCAGCGTTTATCCGGCGCAAAGTTCTGTGTCTGACGCACACGGTCGAATCCACTGCACAGTGGTCTGCACACACAGGACTCGTTTCACTGGTGTCCGTCTTTCGTGAAGCGTGTATCCGCTTCCGGCGCAGCGGGACGATCCGCAGAGGACACTCCGGTCACTGAACACGCATAATTCATTGATAATTATGTAATGCACCCGTGATGATCTACTAGACTATTCTAAAAACGAATAGACTGTGAACGTGTGTCGGTTTACTCGCAGCGATTCGCGCCGTGAACGCTATTAACCCGCTAAACGGAGAACATTATTCGAACATTGTCGGATTACTCTCCGGTTTTTTCCTTGTTTGTCCAGTGCCTCGTTCACTTAATCATGCTGTAACAACCATTAACTCTACGCGGGAATAATTGCGATTTTCCTCGCTTTAAACGTCCGCTTCAACGTAAATTGTTATATTAATGGTTGGCTTTGCAATATTAATCCAAAAATATTGCACAGTTTTTATAAATGAACATTCCAACTGGAAATCATCTAAAACTGTTTTTGAGGAATCATTTGATGTTTCAAAAATTCTTACTAGCAGAACAAGTAATTTAATCGTCGCTAATAAACGATGAAACGAAGTGTTTCTTGTATAAATTGTAAATGTAAATGCTTTGTATCCACAAATGATTAAATTGAAAGACGAGTCTTGTTTTGAAACTGCGATTATTGTGGCCATTCTCTGCTTCATCCTCGGCAACATAGCTAATTTTTTTCGAAAAAAAGAAGATGAAAATTCTCCGGAGAAACGAAACCAAACGTTCCCTCGGTGTTTGTTCTATTTTTCTAGTTTAAGGTGAAAGGTCGCCTGTCCGGTCAAGGTTCTTCGAAAGCCTAACCCCGAGGAGATTCCTGTCAAGTCGATGCGAATTCTCAGCGATTAGTTCGTCGTTTCTTTTTTTTTTAATCGAGATATAATAACACGTCCCACCGGCAAACTGAAAAATATTCCTCCGGGCGGAACAGGTTGCAGAACACGGTAATAAACATCCGGGGATACAGTTAGGCTTGTTCGATAGCGTGCAAGCCGTTGCGTCGGTATCGCCCGAAAAATCGTGCGCAACAAAGGGAATGTGTCGGGCAGGTGGTTAGACCTGTTCAACATGTGCGCATCATGTGCGCGTTGAATACGTTCCGAGAGGAACATACGGCACAATTGCTCAGCGTCTTTAGGCCGGGACGTTTCAATTGCACTTCACACCGGCATGTAATAATGCCTATTAAAACATTAAACAGAATACATAAATACAACGTCTATTGCACACAATTACCGCTCATTCTCTCGTCCCTGACTGACGCATAATTGTGCGATAAATAATTACTCTGCGCTCGTCGCTTCTGTTGCGCTACACCCACGTTTATCTATTCACTGGACATAGCTAGAAATAATCCGCAACTCTCGTACTTGTTTTCATACAATTCTCTATTTTTAAAAGCAATTTTCTTTCTTTCCAAACTCTTTCGACTCATAGCATGAAAATTCACACCTTCAAAGACGAGTAGTCTAATATATTTTTCAGGACAATTGCAGGAAATAAAAATCAACCCTTAGCACTAAAAATTGCTGTATTATTATTCAAAATAGTTCTTAAATTAAATTTAATATAGAAGAGAAATATTCTAGGAAGAAATGTTTCGTTTTGTAGTTAAAATGGCCTCTCCAGGGCAAAGGGTTAAATGTATTCCCCTGAATTGATAATTTTTACAAGTTGAAAACACAACAACATCGTAACAACATCTCCAAGGTTTTGTATTTCATTCGTTTTTGAAATTTTCGGGTTCCTGGCAAGCACCGCTGGTAATTATAGTGTGAATACACGGGCATGTCTGTAAACAATCGTAAAAATATTTGCTCGATGCATATGTTTACGTCGAAGAATCCTGATCCGATCTCGAAGCGACCCGATGTCCTCCGAAGATCCCAGAAAACTTATTTGCATCAGCGGGAGACCAGTTTTTCGATTCGAATCGTTCCCCGTTGGTTGCAAGAACAAAACAGAAATATCTTTCGAACATCACGGGGTAATTACTATCGGGTCTGATAATCGAGACGATGCCACGCAAAGCAACAAACTGATCGACGATCGTGACGCAGTCTTTGCCTCCGATCGGTGAACCGATCGCTCCGGTCCAGACGTGAACATATCGTTCGGACAATCGAGGATGATCAAGCAGATTTTAACTGAAATCGGCATAATGTCTATTTAAAACAAAAAAACAGCTATTGTAAGGGTAATGAATGGTATATCGTGCGTCACGGAATGTATTCTGAAATGATTATAGGCCTGCAACTTTTTATCAGAGACTTTTTCTGAACAGTATGCGAGAACAGTCTGCTTACCGTGGAAACGTATGATCAATTCCAGTAAGAAGATGCAGCGAGGCCTTCTTTAACAATCTTTTAAACTGTCATCGTGTGAGGTAAAGTGGAATGTAAATCATTGTTTAACCAAAGAAACGATCCACGCGAGTCTAAAGTCTCGGATTTGTCTGGATTGCATGAATAAATTAGATAATGTATCTCGTAATAGCCGCAACAAAAAGATGCATAAATAAATAAGTGATTTACGTCAAACGAGTTTGCCTGACATTTTGTTACAAAGTAAAAACACGGAATAATTCATAGGAAAACTAGATTATGAATTTTCTTGATAGAAATATGAAAGTTTCGAGCTACTGAGCTGATACAAATTCTCACGAAAAGTAACCGTTAATTTTCTGTAAAATGAAACAGGTTTCTTAAAAGAGCCAATTTATTTGTTTATTGCGAATTTCGTCTGCCTATGCAGAGTACCAAGAGTTTTCCCTTGGTTGCACGGAGAATGGCGCTCGTGACATCGACGTTGTCACAGGGGTCACGGCTTCGAGTACCGAGATAATACTCGTAGATACCAGACAATCCTACCGGTGATCCGCACGAAGGCCTGAACTATACTAAAGCGTGATTATGATCCTGCACCGTTTGAAACGAGGCATACAAATTGCCATCGCTGCGCGGCTTGTCCTCTGCATAACAATTATTTTAATAGGCCCATTACTGCATAGAATATTTAATACCGACGTTCAGCACGGAATTAGTACGCTTCATTAAAATTTATCATTCTAGTTCTGATCGACAGAAACAAGTCGAAACTCTACAATCACGGAAAATACTTTCGCTGGAAAATATACACCGTTCTAACAATATTTCATTCTTCGTGCGTTTGTTCTAGATAACTATTTGAAATTGTGTAAAGTGTGTAAATATACCCTCTGGATTCGAAAGGGAAGATTGTTATCACGTTTTTTAGGAATGCCTCGTGAAATCACTCGGTTTCTAGCGATTCTTGCGAAAGTTCGACTCATTTACAATCGCTCTTGATTAGAATTAAAATGAACTTTTTCTTGGAGCGTGTAATCATTCTCTCGTCGAGTGATTTCTCACTCTCTCGGACGTTGTTCGATGAGCCTCCATTCGATATTAACCCTTTGCATTTCTTCCGACCTAGAATATTGCCCTTCTCCATTTTTTTCATGTTATACGTACGAAAACGTTTAGTGATATACAGACAAATGTAATAATGTAAAAAATATTTTGAACAATGATACAGCAATTGGTGGCCTTACAGTCGCCATTCTAAGGGTTAAAAAATGCACCTAACGTGATATTTCCACTTTTATACTTGTTAACGCTAAACCTGCCACCGTCGGATGACCGGTTTTATATTTTACAATTATTGAAATTATAAAAATTAATTTATGGAAAATAGTGGAATTCCTTTGTCCAAGCATTTATTATATGGAAAATTACGGACAATCTCAATAAATTTAGGGTTGCCATTTTTACAATACAATATTTACCAGATGCTGTTAATGCTTGGTTCATTGTTAAGATTGTCCTCCTCGGGAACACAATTAGGGTTCCATTAGGGGATGCGACACCAGGAAGGCGTTAAAGCGACGAGAAAGTTGAATTAAACGAGGAGTAAACCGTGTGAGGGGAGAGGGGTGCCGCGTATTCGTTTTCTGCGTATTTAGTTGTCTCGCCGTTATTTCGGCATGAATTTACGAGGCGTGCTCGGACGCGAGTAAACTTATCACGTCGGGTAATGAACGCTTGTTCGTTTTAAGTAGCCGTCCGGCAATTTGTACGTCAGTCCTTGCGCGGCGCGACAAGACCGACTTCTATCTGGCACGAATCTCGCGGCGCGTTCTCGCGATCCTCCTTTTTGCCGACGCGTGTTTGCGCGCGCTCGCGAAGCTGAACTTCGCGTGGATTCGCGAGCGGAGGCGTTCCCCGCACGGAACGACCGAAATTCCACGAGGGAAACGATCCATGATACGGTAGCACCTCTTAATCATGCCTCGGCGCGTCACTTAACGCGAAAACTGCAAAACTCGTTGCGATAATCACTCTTTTCAATTAATCGCGGGATCTCGTATTTCCCGCGATTTTTCTGGCGTTGCTAGAAAAGTCAATTTATCGAGTACCTATGTACGTACACAGGCTCGCGAAAGTATTCGAACGCCCTTTAAAACAGTATAACTTTTTTTTTAACCCGTTGCCCTACAATAACGAGCCAGACTTGTCATGAAGATTCTGAATAGAGTTTTTGTAGTTGATATATATATCCTTTGAGGAAAACGTAGGCATACAATAAATATAAACTATCTTTTTTTTTCTATGAAATTCTGAACGATGAAGAATTTCTAATCATTATAATCACAAAATAAGTAGTAGTGCAAGGGGTTAACTGGACCAGACAACCTGACATTTTTTAGCAATTAGAAGAATTGGTTTTCCAAATTATGTGCAAACAAGATTTTGTTAAAATTGCAATTGATAAGAATTACATGAGAAATTAAAGATCCGTTTTGTAGATCTATGTTAATTGTACACATGCTGAACGTTTAATCGAAATTGATATATATACACACGAGCTACGAGTATCTGCTTAAAATCCACAAATTCTCACATCTTCAGATGCGTGTAGTTTTTATCTGCATCAACCGATTTCGATGAAATTTTCAGTATGTTTATAACTAACATAGATCTACAAAAGTTATATTTCGGATTTTCATTGCAGGCTCAAATAAAAAAGTTTTGAAAGGTGCCTTTTTTATTTGCTCTTCTAATTCCTAGCAATTGCAATTATTTTTTGTACGTCATTCCGTAAACCAATTCTTCTAATTGCTCAAAAAATGTCAGGTTGTTTGGTCCAATTTGAAAAAAAGTTACAGTAGTTTAAAGGGCGTTCGAATATTTTCGCGAGCCCTTATGTGATCATTTTGGAACATCTGCAGCTCATTGCAACGTTGACCGATTTTGATGAAATTCTCAGAATATGTATAATTCGTACAGATCTACAAATCGTACTTTCTAAATTTTCAATGTAAGTACACATTAAAAGGTTACAAGATACAACTTTTAGTATTCTCTCTGCAATTTCGACCAATTGCAATTTTTGTAAAAAATTCCTTTCATTTTATATGGCAAATCAATTGTGCTAGCTTAAAAAAAAAATCCAAGTCGCATGGTTCAATATTAACAAAGTTATACGATTTTTAAAAGCGTCCGAATATTATTGCGAGTCACTGTACGTGTTCTGAAAAGTTCTAATTTTTCAGTATCAGATGGTAAACGCGACCTCGAATCGCATCTGCCGCGTCCCCGTTCTTCGTTGGTTAACAGCTGCGGTTTGTCCACATTTTTATCGGCGTACCTTCGAGGACGACGGAAACAATAGTTCGAACGTCTGCCTGCCTGTTGATCGACGAAGTGATCGCGACATTGTTCCGGGCGACAGCCCGGTTTTCTTAGGGAGGGGAACAATGGCGGCTGCGGCGGCGGAGGAATCAACGGAACAAGGACAGAAGCGAACACAACACTGACCTTCCTTATACACGTGTTCACATAAAACATTACGATCTTTTATGCGGTCACGTTCGCGGGCGATAAGCCACGACTTCTCGTGCCTTCTTCTACGCGACGCGACGCGAAGGTCCGCTCAAACTCCCCGGTGCCCTTTATTATTATCCGCGAGGCCTTTTTTCGCTTTCGTTCCTCCGGTTTCAAACGGCCGGGACAAGGGAGGACACCCCCTCTCCGCCCGCCCCCTCCCCCGGACCTCTAGAATTCCGTGCAACGTGGATTCTTGCGCTCGGCCAGAAGGTCAGATGATGACTCGCGATTCCGGAAGGGATAATAGGTGGTCTGCATTATTCAGGACCTCAGGATGCAGGAGTGACCGTGCCAGTGTCGGATCTCACGTTTCCACAAGCGCGGTTCCACTGTTCCTGCAAAAATTTCTCTGCTCCCCGATCCCTGGACCGATTCGACGTCCAATCGAATCCTGGAAATAATGGATCCACTTGTTCCCTGAAATTCCTCCCCGAAATACAGGGTGAATTCGATAAAACAGGACACCTAAATATCTCCGTTACTTTTCGTTGTACAAAAAAACTTCGTAGGACAAAGTAACACTGTTTAAAGGGCCACATATAACGGTGTAAGGGAAAAAAATTTCAAGGTCATTTTTATGAGATTTCAAGGTTGTCGATGTTTTTTTAAATGGAATGATATATTTTCCTTAACGTAATGTTGTAGCTGACAAAATAACGAATTCATGCATGTATCACAATATGACCTTCAAATGACCTTCAACCCAGAAAAATGGTATAAATAAAATTCAACGTGTAAGATTCATTTAAGTTTAAGTTTTTCAGAAGTTTTTTTTTACAACGAAAAGTAACGGAGATATTTAGGTGTCCTGCTTTATCGAATTCACCCTGTATAACATACTTTTATTCTACTCCGAGGTTTTCGACTCGCTTCGACGAAAATTCGCCCTATTTTACTCTGCAATAGCCAGAAGAAGTCTCGACGCAGAGAATAAAATACCCAATAGGATTTTTTTCGTTTAAAATTAAATATACAAAGAGAACCTCGGTCGGAAGTTGCAAAATATGAAAGAAAACCTTGCATCCAATATTCTACATACGAATAATAAAATATAATACTAATGTACTACAAACTACATTATAAAATACTAATGTAAAGTGTATTTACTTCTGAATCTTCTGTACCCCGTCGGATCCACAGCACACAATTATTCACTCACGAGAATAGGTCCGAATAATTGAACAACAATCACTAAACAACACACACAACACACTTACGAATAAAATAATACTGCGATTTTAACCGCTGCGGACCCAGGGACGTGTGATACGAAAACAGGGAATTCCGGGAAATAGGGTCGGCGCCCCGCCATAATTTTTTTTTTGTTGGTTTTGTATCTAGTGTTTATAGACCCTCAGCGTCTAACCTACCCTACCACCGTACCACCTCCGTGGAAGGGATGGATCATTGTTAAAATCGCAGTATTATTTTGATCGTGGTCGGAGTGACATGTTCTCGTTCGTTGTCACGATTTTATAAAATGTGTTGTGCGTGTGTGTTGTGTGTGTGATTGATAGCGATAGTGATTAGTGGTTAGAGATCTTTGTTGATAGTGATTGCTGTTCAATTATTCGGACCTATTCTGGTGAGTGAATAATTGTGTGCTGTGGATCCGACGGAGGTACAGAAGATTCAGAAGTAAGTACACTTTACATTAGTATTTTATAATGTAGGATTAGTATTCGTATGTGGAACATTGGATACAAGGTTTTCTATCATATTTTGCAACGTATATTAACGATCATTAATGATTTGGTATATAGTATAATTTAATGCGGTTCAAATAAGATACTACTTTAAATGAAATATTTTTGTCTTGATAACCAGATCGATAAAATGAAATATTTTTATTTTGTATTTCAAATATTTCGTTACGATGAAAATAAGTTGAGCAAGTAGTTAATATTATAAATTATAATTTCTAACATGAGAAGCTATAATAATGTTATAACATGAAAAGCCCCTAATGTAAATCATTACCCTAAATTCTTCTTCCGTCTTAGAATATTTTCATTTTATTCTTTAGTTTAGTAATCTATTAAATACAAATTTCGTAATGTAACAAACATTTTGTAATTTCTTTGAATCACCACTCGAGTGCAAAGGGTTAGTATATTTTAAGGAACGAAAGATGTCTCAAACAGCGAAAGCCCTAAATTATTCATGTCACAAAATAATGCGTATTAATTGATATTTCTGGATGAGAAGAACGTGTGTCGAGGCGTAGCTGATTAATACTGGAATTAAGAAGTTAAACTATTCGAAAATGATTTGATTTGCTTTTTTCAATACCAGTACAAATCTGGATAAATTCTCAACCGAATTTTGCTATGAAATATCCGAGAATCACACAATGGAATCTCGCGCAGACGCGAAACCATAGTCCGCGTCTTTTCGCAGATAATAGGCACAATTTCAGCTTTCGCAATGTCGACACGGCGCGTTCACGATCCGCCAATTATACTATTACATATTTGTCACGGTGTTTGAAGGATCCTCCGAGGATTCTGAAATTTATGTTAATGCATGCGGTTCTGTAAATATATTCCCTCGCGGAGTTTTCAGCGAGCAGGCGCACGAAGGTATAGCCTGACAGGAAAAACAGAAAAAACGGTAGAGGAAAATGGCGTAATCGCGTGGCAGGTGTTTCCTACGATTCGCAGAACCATTCATTTCGCTGGCCTGGGGAGAATTATTTTTCGGATGGGAAAACGAAATGGGGGAATCGGCCATTAGCCGCACGAGAGGGTAGAAAGATGCCGATGCAGGATCGCGTGTGAGAAACCTCAAGAAGGAAAGATCGCTGGAGGCTTCTTGTATCCTGTGTCTTCGGATGTAAGATGCGCCGTGTCTTGTTACCTCTGCCTTATCTGCGCAGAAATATTAGAATCGCATTAAAGATAGTATCGGGGTCGTCAATTGAGCACAATTACGTATTTAGTTGTACAGACTTTTCTATTCTACACGCCAGTTCCTCGTCCTTGCTGCAACGATTTTACCTTGGGCACTTAACGAGGCGTGAAAACTTTGTTTACAATTAACTCTTCAATCGTCGCGCGACACACTTTTCACCCGTCGTTTTAGATTCTTTCCTTTCGCGCAGTTCTCGCGTAAACATTTTTCTCGTCGTAAATACAGGCATAAAATAGATATAAATTTTCTCTTTTCTTCTATGAAAATTTTCAAGGACAAGCTTTAATCATTGCGAAGAATATCGTACGGCAAGGGCTCAATATTTGTACCATAATACTATCGTAAAAATTTGTCGTACATACAGGCATTAAATAAATATAAATTTTGTCTTTTCTTCTATGAAAATTGTTAAGGACAAGCTTTAATCATTGCGAAGAATATCGTACGGCAAGGGCTCAATATTTTTACCTTAATACTAGCATAACATATTAAATACTAGCAAGGACTCAATATTTCTACCATAATACTATCACAAAAATTTGTCGTAAATTCAGGCATAAAATAAATATAAATTTTCCCCTTCTTTCTATGAGAATTGTCAAGGACAAGCTTTAATCATTGCGAAGAAAATCGTACGGCAAGGGCTCAATATTTTTACCTTAATACTAGCATAACATTTTTCCTAAATACAGGCATAAATATACATAATAAATATAATTGTCAAAGACTAACTTTGATCAATACGAAGAAAATCTTACGGCAAGGACTCAATATTTCTACCATAATACTATCACAAAAATTTGTTGTAAATCCGGGCATAAAATAAATATAAATTTTCCCCTTTTTTCTATGAGAATTTGTCAGAGGCAAACTTTAATCATTGCGAAGAAATTCGTACAGCAAGGGCTCAATATTTGTACCTTAATACTAGCATACAAATTTTTCGTAAATACAGGCATTAAATAAATATAAATTTTCCCCTTTTTCTATGAGAATTTGTCAGAGGCAAACTTTAATCATTGCGAAGAAATTCGTACAGCAAGGGCTCAATATTTGTACCTTAATACTAGCATAAAAAATTTTCGTAAATACAGGCATTAAATAAATATAATTTTCAAAGACTAACTTTGATCAATGCGAAGAAATTCGTACGGCAAGGGCTCAATATTTTTACCTTAATATTAGCATAAAAATTTGTCGTAAATCCAGGCATTAAATAAATATAAATTTTCCCCTTCTTTCTATGAGAATTGTCAAGGACAAACTTTAATCATTGCGAAGAAATTCGTACGGCAAGGGCTCAATATTTTTACCTTAATATTAGCATAAAATTTTTTCGTAAATACAGGCATTAAATAAATATAATTGTCGAAGACTAACTTTGATCAATGCGAAGAAAATCGTACGGCAAGGACTCAATATTTCTACCATAATACTATCACAAAAATTTGTCGTAAATCCAGGCATAAAATAAATATAAATTTTCTCTTTTCTTCTATGAGAATTGTCAAGGACAAACTTTAATCATTGCGACGAAAATCGTACGGCAATATTTCTACCTTAATATTTCCACCGTCTCGGCACTGTCGCGAATGCATAAAGTCGACAATTTAATGTCAGTGAAACCGTCATTGGGGGTGCTGGCCGGTAAGCGTGAAAAACGACGAAAATTAATCCAAAGTTCGTGTTTGCGGAGGAAACGTCGAGACATCTGTGTTAGGCTAGCACGGAGATCTTTTCCCGCGAACAATGATTTACGAAGGAAGCGGTCCCCCGCGTTTAAGGCTGCTTTCCACGTGTCGTAGGCTTGTGACTTATGCGCGTACACATGGAGACGTAAGTGGCCGATGCGCGGTCACTCTTCACGGATAAAATTTTGTCCCTCCCGAGGGTACACGTTCCGCGAAAAAAAAAAAAGAAAATGGTAAATTATCGCGATGTGGGAAGACCCGCGTAATGCAACGGAACGAGACGCGTTGCCGGAAGAATCGCGAGATTTACTATTCACCCTTAATTGTAATGCCACGAGGGTGTTGCTGATTCTTATTGCTTCGTGACCGGAGCCATGAAGCTTCGCAGAAAATTTCTACAGCAATCCTCGAGTGTTATTTCCATTTTTCTGTTACGTTTCAGTATATTGCATCACTTGGAAACGTGTCAGTTGTCCTTCTTTCGTCATAACTCCTCGAGAGATAGAGACTTGTTTACATTTCAGTTTCGTTTTTTTTCGATATCTCACGGAAATTTAATTTCCTGCTAATATTTTATATCTTAAAAAAAACGGCACTCACTATCAGCAATAGCAAACATGATCGAGGCAACTTCGGAGCAAATGTTTGCTCTTCCTCCGTTGAATGTCTCGGCAAAAATGACTTTGTTTGCATTCAATCGCACAAAGTGCGGACTGTTTGCTCGTCGAACGTGTAATCACATTTTTAAGCCTGGACAGATATAAACGTGCATCTCGAAGACCGACATTTTGTTCTTTTGCCTTCTAATATTTTCTACTGCCAGCGCAATCCGTAAAAACTAAAACATATAAATTTAAAAAAAATTCATACACACGAATGTACAATAATTAAAAAATTTCTGACGTTCGAACGAGAGAGTTTGCAGAGATCGAATACTGCTTTTGAAATTCGGCTGACCGAGATTTTGCGAATGAACTTGGCCGCTTCCTGCGCTCCGTTCTCGATCATGGCGAAGGTCAGGTCTGCGAATACTGTTAGGTATCTCGGTCCGCAAACAAAATCGGGGAAAAATGGTGGCGGCCGCTCGGGATTGGTTGTTTGCGCGGCGAGGTAGCGGGTACTTCTTTTATTTCTGGACGCTTATAAGGAAACCGGTACCGTGTAATTACCTTGAGATACCGCTATAGCGTTATCACACCCTTTCCTCTTTCCTCTTTGTCGTATCGGCCACCGAGATAGTGATCTCTCCTCGTCTGTCTTTATAAAGTGGTTTGACCCGGGACCTTGACACTTGACTTCCAGCCGTATCCTTTCTTCATTGAAGGAGACCGTTAGCTTCGGTGGCTCCCTGAAAGGGTCACTCTACTTCCCCTCTTCGAAACTGTTACACACCGTGGCAACGGCATTGTTTATTTTCCTGCGAATTATTCAAAATAATACATTCAACACCGTGCAATGAAATATTTCTATCGCTCAGACGCAGAACATCTACATATTCACAGTTTTAATATCCTGCAGGACCAAACTCAAGCGAATAAATTCTGTTCTTAAATATCCAACTTTTAAGCATTAAATTTCTTCGTAATTACCGGGAATGAGATGCAATTATCGATACCGCCATTATAGCAGTAATAAAAATCCCACTACGGGGGGTTAATTGGATTTTACGACAACGCAGCAGACAATTCGCATAAGCAAAAACATAATTTTTCTCATTGTTCTTTAAACTTCGTGCGGTTGAATAAAATATGAAAAGTAACGCAACGCGTATCGATTAACCACTACAGAGAGCGTGGACGGTCGTGTGCGTGTGCCAACAGTAAGATGATGAATGTCCAAGAGAGATCAACAGGGTAGATCAGCGACACGATTTTGATTTTAAGTTATCGACGCGTCACGACAGCGACAATTATCCGTACAAACGATTAACATCGGCAACAGCGAACGACCGGCGCGCGGCGGATTGTGAGAAAAGAGTTCAGTTGATCAAGTATCAGGGTCGTAGGTCACGTCAGTCCGCGCTTGTAGACAAGAGGAGGACTTTCATCGTGATTGCAGATACCACGGCAATAGAAAGAGAAAGGATCCGAGGGTACCGTTAGTGGCATCGAGGCACAGGGCCCGTTTATCGTACTTGAACTTCCGATCAGATACTGCACCAGATTTTTCGCCAGCACTTGGCACACTGGCATATTGCAACGCCAAATGTTCAAGGTCCGGTTCGGAAACTATTGTAATCGCGCAGCAACGGTTGCGCTTCCACAGGATTTGCAATAACAAGTTCTCCTACGTGTCCTTGCAACGAACAGAAATGTTTCTGCCCATTCTTTGCGTATTTCTTGTTATTATAATATATGTATGTTATAACTGGACTGCGGATTTTATACATTTATGACAGAAATGGGTAAGCACAGTTTAAAGCAGTTTACATATTAAAACGATTTCAGAGCACCAGCTTAATGGTTTTAACGTACTAAAATCATTAAAAGAAGAAAGGATTGTTTATTTCGCTCTCGTGTCTTACAATCAAATATTTTTTATTCTGCACAAAAATCCGCAGTCTAGTTCTTATATAACAGAAAGTATCGTAGCTCATGCTATTCTAGCGTCAACGAATTAAATGATCAGACTGAGTTTAATTTGAAAAAAGAATTTGCAGTATCACGAATTAAAACACTAATATTTGGCTGTATAAAAATAAATCTAAAAGTCTAATCTATGCATGTACCAGGGTAAAGGATTCAATTACTGTGCCTATATTAATTATACTTATTTTTAAAACATCATAAATATTAGGAAAGAGATATGTGACATATTGACTGATTTTAATGGAAAAAATTTCCATTTCTCTTTTTTAATATTCATTACTCTTTAAAAATATATAATTAATATAGGCACAGTGACTGGTACCCCACAGTAATGAGTCCCACAGGAAAAATTGAACTATATGCAAAAGTAAAAATATGCCTCGAAGAAAACACTGTGAAGTATCCTAAATATTCTGCAGGTCAAGTAAGTCATAAATAGACTGGGAAATGAGTAGCAGCAATTTGTAGCTAAATGCGAGAAGATTAACAAAAAATTCAGGACTCCGAATATATTAGTTCCGTGTCATAGTAATCGTTAAAGAAAGAAGGAATTTTCTGCTTGTCTCCTTTTTCTCCCATGCTCTCCGAAACCTTCTATTTTTGATGACCTCGTTTTCCAAAGATTGATCATTTCTTGTCATTTCTCGTGTACTTTCCACAAGCTGATTCGAAATGGTCCAGGTACGCGTTACCTGGTTTCTGTGTTCGGAAAAAGCGGAGAGAATTCGCGATTTTCAGCAAAGTCGTTACCAAGTTGACGGGACGACGGAGGACACGAGTTAATTGGAACACGTCCACGGTCGGTCATAGTTCTCGATTACACACGATCGATTCTAACGGTGCTCCGAATCTGGCGAGGCGCGCGCACCTTGGATCCGTCGGGAAGATTTTAATCGGATCGTGACTCCAAAGAATTTCACCGGCATGACGGGGCCGAACCAGACGGAGAAGGCGCAAAGAAACAAACATTCGTCGCGTACGGAACCGTGAAGTAACGGTACAGGGCCGCTCTGGAACCCTGGAAAGAAAGGAGGAGCAAAAAAAATAACAAGTCCAGTCAGCCATCCGCGACCCCGATGAACGTCCCGTTCTTTCGAGGAGGACTCGCAGCTGCCTCCTCTCGTGGATTCGTTCTCATTCACGTTCTCTTCGGCTCCCTCCGTCGGACCGTGATCATTTACATGGAATTTCATCCTTTTCATCTACACGGAATCATCGAGTCCTTCGTTAAGCGATCTCAATATGCAACGGGATCGACGGACCCGTTTCGTGACTAAGAACAGTTTCCTATATCGGAAATCGTTCGAGACTCACACTCCCGCTCATAAGTCTTAGGACAGTGATCATTAGACATCGGATCTTTATGCATTTATAGCTTATGGAAATGTTAAAAAAAATGCTATAATATAAAATTCGAGAGAATTTAACACGATTTTTATTTGCTTTGGATCTACAAAGGCTGTCCCCATTAAAAATAAAATTTTATTTCATTCCACTTTCTTAAAATGTTTCTATAAAAATTGGAAATTGCATAAACATCCGATGTCTAGTGATCATATAAGATGAAATGATCGTTGAAGAACAAATGTTTCCTTATTTAATGGTTTACATGTCAAGTAAAGAATGCTGCACTCGTATATCAAAAATTTTATTAAGAAGTAAAAGAATATTTATATTTTCTTTTCATCGAAGAATCCGCCACGTTTCTTTATTACAGATTCCACTATTCTTGGCGTTCGCGCGATCAATTTTTTCATATACTTTCTGTTGTTATATTATTCCATTCTCGTTCCAAAATGGTTCATAAATATGTTTTCAAAGTAGGACAAAAGTTCCGCACCTGTCTATCCAATTCATACCATAATTTTTCTGTGGGGTTCAAATCTGGTGATTGGGGTGGCTATTTCATAATTTTAATGAATTTATTACATTTAAGTTATATTTAATACATTGAAGTTGTTACTGAACATATGAGGATATTTATAGTATGTAATTAATACAGTTAAAGGTTCATAATCTATATACGAAATTCCAGAGTTATACTAAAAACCAGAGGTGTCCAAAGACTTATGAGCGAGAGTGTATGTAACCTCCATGGAAACTAGGAAGACGGGACCCAGAATAATATTTCTGAAATAGAAAATGAAGGGTCAGAAATGTTCACACTCTCCATGGAATTTGTTCCAATTTCTGTATACCAAGTTGTGCCCAGTTTTTAAATATCTTTCCAAGTTTCCTCGTATTTACCCATTTGGTCTCTTTAGAAACCAGTCTGAATTTCCATAGAAAAGTTTAATCGATTACGAAACGAACCTTCAGAAGAATATTATAGTTTTACTAGGAAGCTGTTCTCGTAGGTTTTACCAGCTGCTGTGATCGGTGCTATTACGTGGAAATACTGGATGTTTGTGCAAAATAAAAAATGCTTGAATTACACAACAGAGAAGCCAAATAAAAATTTCCTTCTTCTTTCAATCACTATATTAATCTGAAACTGATACAGGGATGTCGTCAAAGCTTTTTAGTATGTCCACTGTTTTGAATCGCACCCATTTTTGTCGTAAACGCGTGAAATCCACAGTGTAATAATCGGTCAGTCGTTGTTCAGAACAAAATTTGGCAGACTTCAATGAACCATTTTGCTGTGAAAGAAAATCGGAAGTGTAAGCCATTTGATGTATTTATGATAAAAATGAGTGGATGAAATTTCAGTAGATAAAATTATTAAAGGAAGAAAGAAAATTCTAAGTGTCTCCTGTTTTTCTGCAATAAGCGCAGACAATTTTGATTGATCACGGTTTATCGATCGCGTGTCTAAATTTTTCTAAGAAAGATCAACGATGGCAGACGATTATTGTAAATGAATTTATGGCAAATAATTATTTCTTGTTTTTAAATCGTTGGCCAGCATATTCGAGAGGTGTAGCAGCGTTCGCATCAACGAGGCCGGAAACCGCGAGCGTACAATGTGAATAGCGTAGGAGAAACACCCGTCAACGACCGATTAATGACCCGCGAGGGTCGATCGAAGTTTAAATGTCAGCGGAATTACAGGGAAACGATAAATTCGCCGATTGTCATACACCCCATTCGAATTCTTCCGGCTGTTCGGAGAAAAAAACGCTCGGCGCTCTGATTACCGAGACACTCCGGCGAAAATCTCGAATACAGTGTTTATACGGTTCGGCTTGACGCAACGATTATCCGTTCTGCCGCTTCTCGATGCATTGTTACAGATCCGTTTACATTATCCGAACTTTCCCTTTACGAATAGTGCCGGAACGAAACGAGCGTTGCATGCCGTGATTATACGGCGGCGCTCTGCTGCGGCCAATTATTCACATCGAGATCAGTGAACACCGCGGACGCTCCGTTATTGCCCTATAATTCTATGTAAACACATTCGCGAGCCGATTGCCTGGTAACCGCCGCGCATAATAAAGACGTTGCTCGCCCGGGAAATATCGAATAATTAGCACCGCGGTCCCCCGGTGTAATTGAATTAACCGCATGCTAGGATTCGGCTCGTCCCGGCCGGATACTTTGAAGCATGAACAATGCGATACGACTGCGATACGATCTCTGGCAACAACGGCACGCCGCGATCCATAAAATGAAAACCTCCGGTCGCTTTTAGTCACTTTCCGTCGCCGTTCATGCCGAAAGCTTATCGACTAAACGCGCTGATTGAACGATCAAATTTCTCCTCGCATGTCTCACGGATAAAAAGGACCAGATTAACTGTGTCCTGTTACCATAAGCTACGAGGAAGTAATTCGAAGCTGGCAAAAAATTCATCGGACAAACATGCCAAAGAGAATTTCCACGTATTGTATCATTATATATCGTTTCACGTTGTTCTCGTTTGGAACAATTCCATGTTTTTAATAAGCAACACTCGAAGCCTCTCTTATAGTCAGATATTTAGAAGATCTCGGATGAGGGAATAATTAATCTGGAACAACGAAGATAAGCTTCATCAAACACTTTATAAAAATACTAGGAATCACAGTTTAACCAGCTCGGTTAAACTTTCGTATAAAAATACACTGTCTCGATGTAAACTCACGCTTTATAAAGATACCAGGAATCAAAGTTTAACCAGCTTGGTGAAATTTTCAGCATATGTATAACTAACATATAGATCATATAGATTTTAAATTTTCATTATAGGCTCAAATAAAGATGTTGTAAACGGTGTCATTTTTATTTTCTCATGCAATTCTTACTCAAAATCTTTTTTGCACATAATTTGTAAGACCAATTCTTTTAACTCCTCAAAAAAGAGGTCGTTTGGTCCAATCTAAAGAAAAGATATACTGATTTAAAGGGCGTTCGAATACTTTCGTGAGCCTGTGTATGCAAACGACTCGAACATTTTATACACGGTGAACCGATTATATTCGAAGAAGACGATTTACGGAAGATCGGGTGATCCCTCGAGAACGCGGTTCGGTCTAACGATCCTAAAACTCTGTGTTTCAGATTCCCCAGCGGGCGATCATCGTCAGGGTCGCATGTCGCTGCAGGCGGAGCTGCCATCGTCGAAAGCGAAGCGGGAGCAAGCGCTGCGCAGCATCCTGGCAGCTCGGAGACGTCAGATCTTGAACCATCGTCCGATCGACGCTCGAAATTCGAATCGGACGCCTCGACCTTCCGAAGCGGGCCTGAAGGATTCGCCGGACGTGTTGGAGGCCCAGGAGACGAGGCACGGGATGTACGTAACGGTGTCCGGGGGCGAGAAGGCGGAGCAGTCGGTGGAGGAAGAGCCGTTGGAATCGTCGAGGAAGATGGTCGCCGAGACCTCGAAGAGCGGAGAGGCGACTGGCAACGAGTTCGTCTCGAGGGACGTTGAAGGGAAGCCGAGAAAGCCGAGCAACGAGAGCTTCGTTGTGCCTAACCCCGGTCATGCTAAAAGCAATTACTCGATAGGCCACAGAAATTCTTCGAACGCATCTTCGACGTTATCGCCGAAAGAGACAGAGACTCGCAAGCGAAACATCGTGTCGATGCCCGAGTCCCTGTACAACTATTTCAGGCCGGTGGAGAGCAACATCCCGGTGGAGGACATGTCGCAGTTCCTCTACTTTGGCCAGAAGATCCAGCCGGAGAACAGTTCGATGGAAGCGACGCCGACGCCGACGCCGACGACCATCTCGCGTCGAAGATACTCCATGAAGAGGTCCGGCACGACGCCGGTCCCTCGGCCCGAGGAGACGATCAACGATGAGATGAATGTCGCGGTGCTGGTCGAGAAGAACAAGGTCTCGAAGCTGAAGAACGCTTTCAGAATCCCGGAAACGGCTTCACCGTATTACAGGAAGAGCCGACCGACGGATCCGACGATCGCGTCGAACGTGATCGCGACGATCGACAGAAACGCGACCGGCGACGATAACCCGTCCGCTCACGCTTTCGCGCAGGAGCAGCTGCGCCATCAGGGAAAAGGAAGTGCCGTGCAGGAGGCTGCCCACGTGCTCGCTGAAACGAGGAATGCGACCAATTCGACCCAGATACCAGGCCGGCAGGCAGTTTCCGCGAACTCGGCCAACGAGGAAAGTGAAATCGGTTTTAGGGACACTTTGAACAACTCGAAGAGTACGAACAACTTGAAGAAGAACTCGACGTTCGACTCTGAGGATGTCGAGGAGAACGCGGCCGCGTCCTCGGGATCCGAGATGTACGGAGACCACACGGAGCAGAGGATAAGAAGGGTCGACGTGTACACGAAGAACGACGGAATGCTAGGGGATCAGCATCGCTCGAGCGGCCGTGAGAGCAACAACATCGAGACCTCGACGTCCCGGGACAAGATCGGACGATCGACAACAACGGAACCGTTTCGAATCGGCTGGACATCACCGGAAACGTCTACCCTGAGGATAATCGTGACCGACGGGAGCCTGGAGGATAGGTATACCGTTAAACCGGTCGATTCCACGGAGAAACGAGTTCGCAGCGGCGCTTCCGGCGATGTTCCCACCACTCGGAACGATCTTCGGATCGGAGCTAGCACAAGCACCACGGTGTCGGTGAACGGCGGCATCGACACGAGCACCAGCACCACCATCGTGTCCGTGATCGAGGTACCAACGACGACCCGGTCGAAGCCACGACACCGGGAATTGAAGCACCAGCACCGTATCGTTAAGGGAAATCCCGGGAATCGGGATCAGGAACAACAACAACAACGACAACAACAACAGCCACCGCCGCACGTGTACGCTTACACGATAACGAACGTGACGCGGCTGTTGCGCAACTACACCGGACCTGGGTTAAGCAGAGAGGAACAAGGAGGTCCCGGTACGACCGAGATAACGACCGGATCAGCTCTGCGGCGTCAGCCACTGCCGTCGCCTTCGTCGTCGTCGCCGCCGCCGCTGCCGCCGCTTCTTCAGCTTCCTCGTGCCGGTAGTGGTATAGAGGCGGACCGAGCGCCGGCGGAACTCAGTGCCGGCACGACCGTCGAAGCAGTCGCAGCCGGTGGAGCGTCCGTTGGTACGCCATTGGTGGGGGAACGGCAAAGGAAAGTAGTTACAGTCGCGCGGCAGACGGAGGAACAACCGGTCAACGGAGCCTCCTCCGAGCAGCTGACCGTAAACAAGAGCAGCCCGAGGGAAATCGCCGGCAAGAGGGGAACCGTCCGATGGAATCACACTAGAACCAGGAACACCGATCTAGAGGGTTTCGGGGACAGAAGGTTGCTCAGGAAGACGGCGAGCGCGGTGCTGAATCAACGATTCGAGGAGGACGCGGGTCAGGTAAAGAGGAGAAGGCCACCGAATGGACAGACAACCAGGAGGGTGAAAGGAGGGAAAGTTTTGGTGAATGGGTCCGAGAAGAAGAGTTCGGAGATCGAGAGGCACACGGATGATGAGGGATCGTCAGTGAACAACAGGACTATCGTAAACATGACGGTGGCGGACAGTGTCGCGATGGAGCAGAGAACATTGTCGAGCATCGAGCTGATCGATCCGACGACCACTTTGCTGCCGCTTGTCCGGGGAAATTTCACCGTCGGTGGTAGGAACGTCCAGGTGAATACCAACGGGCAATTAAGTACGAGTGAAAACGAAAGTGTGCCCGCGAGCAAGAACGCGTCCGTTGGGGATAGCGTGGCGAGCAACGGCGAAGAGAACGGAAGCGGTTCGTCGACCGTGACAGTGACCGCTGCTGTCGACGAAACGACCCTGCTCAAAGAAACGACCACCGCGACGCCGATCCCGCCGCCAGTTTTTCCAGTTACACCCAGAATAATCACGGAAACGGAGCGACCGACGACCGACAAGGAGACTTTCACCTTGCAGTCGCCGCTGCCTACCGAGCCCGTCAGCCAGGAAACGCCGGACTCGCTCCAAGTCGCGAACATGGATCCGTCGGAGATCCAGAAGATGTACAGATCGAAGAACGCGAGCACCACCGAGACGACAACGACCCCGTCGACCACCGTGCAAATCGAGATATCGACGATCCCGCAGGATAAAAGTACCACCGAACCGAGGAAACGTTTATCCTCCGGCGAGAGGTCGCCGGAAGTTAGGGGACGTAACCTGTCCGACAAGTCGAAGGACAAAGACGACGTGCTGCCCATCATGCATCTGTACAACGACTCGGACATATTCAACGGCAGCGGTCCCATGAACTCGTTCTCTCGCGGATCGGAACGACGAATGGAACTTCCGGTGCACCCGAAGCTTTCCAGAACGACCGAGAAAGTCAACGACACGGTCACGCCGAAAACTGTCCCGAACAACGATGGACCCACCACTCGTGTCCCCGTTACCGAGACCACGAGAAACAGGCACGAGGAGAGCCGAGAACAAGTCCCGCCGACGGGCCCGGGAAGAGGCTCATCCGCGAACAACAGGACCAGACACAGGCCCGTCTATCATCACGCGATCCTGCCGGAATACAACGTCTCCGTGTACCCGGACGAACTGAACAGGACGTTCTTCGAGACCGGACTGATATCGGTCAGTCCCAGGGAGTCGGTGAATATCAGTGAAGTGATATCGAAGCGACACGACGGCGACGTGATCGCGACCCAGGAGACCGTCGCTGTGGTCAGCTACATCCTGGCGACCCTCGTCGTCTTCCCCATCGCCGTCGGCGTTGGTCTCATTCTCAGAAGACTGATACTTAGGAATCGTAAGGTGAGTGTGCCCCCATGCACGGTGAAACCGGGTCGTAGGGAGCCAACGTCCAGACGGATAGAAAGTTTCATGATTTTTGTCCGCGTATGCATATACGATACGTTTATTATATTATGTGGGTCGCGTTGAATGAAAGTGGTCGCCTGTGATCTTCGGGCGCTGGTTCGGTGGCCAGACTCCACGCGTGAAAGTTCGCGGAGGTGGAGGAATCAGGCTGCTGGTGTCAGTGACCTCCTTACTCTTTTCGCTCCGTATGTTTTTGAAATGCGGGCACCAGCCTACTCTTTGACGGCAAAGAGACGCCACGCTTTTCCGCTACCGCATGTGTCGTCACGGTGAAACTTTGCCGAAAGATCGCTCGGTGCACATGAAATGGCTTTTTTCCGTTCTGGGGGCGGCTGCTGGATCGCTGAATTTATTTTGTGCGATTGCCTCGTGAAATATTTCTGCCCTCAACTTCTGTTTTATTAGGGGTTAGAGTCAGCAAGGAGGTAATAGGATTTCTGTGAATTATTTTTGGAACTTTTGAACTTTTTACTGTTAACGTTTTTGTATTGGTTTCAAGAAGCTCCCTTGTTCTTTTCTTTAAAAGATTGTTTATAGAAATATCGTCACTTTTCTGAAAATTCCAAGGAGGTTATAGGAACCGTGATTTCTGTGAATTCATCTTGAAACTTTTGAACCTTTTACTGTTACTGTTTCTGTATTGGTTTCAAGAAGCTCCCATATTCTTTTCTTTAAAAGGTGTTGATCTTTTGTAGAAATGTCGTTACTTTTCTGAAAGTTCCAAGGAGGTTATAGGAACCGTGATTTCTGTGAATTCATCTTGAAACTTTTGAACCTTTTACTGTGTTACTGTTTCTGTATTGGTTTCAAGAAAAGCTCCCATATTCTTTAATTTAAAAGGTGTTGATCTTTTGTAGAAATGTCGTCACTTTTCTGAAAGTTCCTTTTCCAAGGAGGTTATAGGAACCGTGATTTCCGTAAATTCTTTTTGGAACTTTTGTACCTATTACTGTTGATGTTTCTGTATTGATAAAGGTAACCCTTCAAGAAGCTCCTCCTGGAAGCTTCTTTTCTTTAAAAGGTGTTGATCGTTTGTAGAAATATGGTCACTTTTCGGAAAGTTCCTTTTTTGGGAATTCTCGTTTGGGAATGTTATTCTTTGTAGTAAATGTTGTCTGGTCTTTGCACGACAAGATTGATTTATTCAGCATGAAGTATCAGTTTTCAGTATCAACGATTTTTATTGAGTAAAAAGACTGGCTGTAGCAAAAAATAGTCATTATTGTTCTCTCTATGTTTAAAACATTTTGGTCTTTTGAAAACGTAGTTTCATGAATGACATGTTTATAGTTTCTTCGATCACTAAACGTTCTTACGTGATTCCTTTTGTCATAAGTATTACGAAGTAAATTGGTTTGCAGCGGTCACCGGCGACGGTGAAGGTTGACATGTGATTTATTAGCCCCATAAAAAAGTCATTTTTCTTTATGCCAGTATTCGGTACCTTTTTTACGCACAAATAGTTGAGTTTAGAGAAAGTACAAAGTATCTCATTAACAGAAATTGATTGGATTCACACTAAGAAGATTAGTAAAACAAATTGATCCATGTTGGCGCCAAGTGCACCAAAATAATTAATTATCCTCGAATTTAAATTGCACGAAAGATTGTACAAAAACGATGCTAGGAATACACAATTCGAATTTCTTCCAATTTAGTTCTAGCTTTGCATTTTCACGTGTCACACAGTTACTAATTGCATTCAGTCTCTACTCATTTTTTAAAAAAGTGAAGGCACCGATAGATAAAACAGTATTACACAATAGTTACACTATTTAAAATGTGAAACTGGGTCGAAAAAATCGTATAGTATGTCAAAAAGCAGTTGAAATTTTTCTTTCGTATTAACGTGAAAATTTTTCTCTTCACTCACCGATAGATATTTCATTTGTTGAAAACATTTTGTTCACACTGAAATAGTGCAATCTGATATACATTTACTGCACCTTTCCCTCGGTTCGAAGACTACACTTGTTGCCAGCAATAAACTGTTCACACGCAAGTCAGCTTGTCCCGAGCTGCTAACGGTGACTGAAGAAGATTTGCTTCTTGCAGCTGTTTCCTATTTTCCTTTGATCTTCACCGCTTTCAATAAAAAGCGGCAATTTTTTCGCGAAACATGCAACATCAACACAGAAATTCTCGTTGTTGCTTCCAATGTACACGAATGCATACTACAATAAATACAATATATTTTGATATATTCTATTTCTCTATTTCTCTATTTCTGTTTTGACAGAAAAATGTCGAAGCTAAAACTTTAATCTGGCACATTAATCGATTCAATCGACTGAATTATACCGACAACTAGCAGTTATTTAAAAAAACGTGGAACCTCCACGGGGAGTTGCTTGTTGCTTCAACGTACAAATATGCATATTACAATAAATGGAATATATCAAAACAAAAAAATATCGAAGCGTGTGCCCGAATTCTTAGAACTTCGATCTAGCACATTAATCGATTCAATCGACTGAAGCGAATACCGACAACTGAGTTTTTTTTTTAAAAACGTGGAACATCGAGAGTTGTCTGTCATTGCTTCATTGTGAACATATATTACAACACTCGGAATGTATAAAAACAGAGAAACGGCGGGACGTGTGGCCGAATTCGTAGAATTTCGATGTAACAACACAATAATCGTATCGATCGGGCAAGCGAACATCTTCGCAGCAGTCGGCAGGAGGAAGAACGGTCGAAATGATATCCTTGACCCGTGAAGCCTTCCATTTTTATTGGCCGTGATTCCCGGTGTTGGTTTCCTCTCGGTCAGCAGGGCCGAGAACGTTCCCTGCCGGCAAAAACACATGATTTACGGCCGCGGTCACTGTGAACCGTATCTGGCCGATGATCGCTAAATCGAAACGCAAATCGTATGGTGGTGCCACTTATGTACCGTTACGCAGTCCCGCGGATTATCATCGGCCGGCAGCATTTATCATCCGGCCATTAACCGAGAGGCTTTCGTGTAATCTCGCGGTCGCGGAATGGTCCCCGGTTGTAACGTCAGGTTCCGATGATTAGCCTCAAAGCGCCGCAAAGACGCCATTTTTTGTCACGAGATCGAGCAACTTTCGATCCAACCGAAATGAAACGGTTAAACGTTTCCTAACCCTTCGTTAACGATCTGGGTCGATTTTTCTTTCCAATATTTCTTCCTATCAATGCTATCAGACAATTGACGTTCCCCCCAACGATTAAAACAGTGACTTTAATACGTACTCCAAAATTATCTTGGATTTTTCGAAAGCCTAGAACAGCGACAGAATTGATCATTTCACATTTCTTTCGAGATTATTTTTCCAAAGAAGGTCACTCAGTTATTTCTTAATATAATGCAATTATTAAGATTCATTCTGGCGGGCTTTCAGTAAATAATGCGAAAACAAGGTTATACACCAGACCCTGATTGAATCACAGAATTTGTGTAGTTCGTACATTTCCATAAAAACACGATTTAATTGGAAAAATCGATTAGCTTCGAGACTATAATAACAAAACAGCAACAAAAGATAATGTTCGTATTTTCGGACCGTCCATTTCTATCCGCTGAACGTGTTAACTTTTTATTTACGACTGACTCCATATCGACCAACAAGTAAAAGATAAATAAATAGTTGTCCGTTACCTTAGGAACAGGAATGTAAAAATACATTAATTCGAGGGAATACAAATTCTTGCAGAATTTTGAAGAGGCGATACCACTCGATATTCAATCTGAATTAATTACCCAGAAAGTGTTTCTTCGGAAGAAAAAACCGCCGGCAATCGTTTAGCATCGAATGTGTACAAAATGACGGTTAAACACACGAGAGCCATTTGCGCGATCGTCACCACGGCAAAAAAAAAAACAAAAAAAAAAAAGAAAAACGTCAACGAACATCGTTGATAAACTGAATCGAGCATTGTGACGCGATTTACTGGTTTTCCAGAGCTCGTTTGTCCTTGATCCCGCGGACGAATGGTCGACTCGTCGTCGAACGATCATTACTCGCGAGAGCCTGGCGAATGACACGCTATCAGCGATCGTTGAATCAACAATTATGATCGCCAGGTTCATCGTATGACGCGGATTACCCCCGTGTGTCTTCCTTTGAGCGGGAATGCGCCGTGACATCCCATCGTTAGATCCATTCGACAGTATAATGCCTCGAACATAATGAGAAAATAAATACGGAATTACATAATGCGAAGATTGTTCGCGGCATTGTTCTCGTTAAGCGCTTAATCGCGTGACTCTCCGCTGGCTGTATAACACAACGGCCGTTACTTCTCGAGGGAAATATTGAAATTGATTCGCGCAAATTGTCCACGAGAAGATGAAAAAGTACCATTCGCTGTCAAACGAAGATTATGGTATCCTCTCGCGCGGAATAAGATATATTCCGTATGACATGCGTCACTGTCACCGATAGGTGTCCGCCGTGGATCGAGGTTATATTGATTTGTAAAGTATTTGGGACAAGTCCGGTATTTTTAGCGCAACTGCCCGTAAAAATCGGGGACGTAAATCTCGAGTTAACTGGACATTCACGGGCGTGCGCTTTGCACGCTGGTACAAAGGGTCATGCGGACGTAAAAACCAGCGGGGAAAAAGAAAGAATGGCGGGCCAAACAAATATATTCCGACAAACCCGTTTTAAGCCCCTGGAAAAAATGAATTTCGCCCCCTTTTGTTCGCCTCGGTACTGAAACTTCAATTAAACTCCAGCTCGAGGGAATTTTTTATTCAAACATTCGCTTGCTTCGATCTTAACCCGAAGATCTTGTTCGAACATTTGGTCCTAGGGGTAGTAAAACAGTTTAATACATCGAAAAAAATTATATGGACTCATCTAAACAAACAAATATATTCCGGCAAACCCGTTTTAAGCCTCCGGAAAAAATGAATTTCGCCCCCTTTTGTTCGCCTCGGTACTGAAACTTCAATTAAACTCCAGCTCGAGGGAATTTTTTATTCAAACATTCGCCTGCTTCGATCTTAACTCAAGGATCTTGTTCGAACATTTGGTCCTGGGGGTAGTAAAACAATTTAATACATCGAAAAAAATTATATGGACTGATCTAAACAAACAAATATATTCCGGCAAACCCGTTTTAAGCCTCCGGAAAAAATGAATTTCGCCCCTTTTGTTCGCCTCGGTACTGAAACTTCAATTAAACTCGAGCTCGAGGGAATTTTTTATTCAAACATTCGCTTGTTTCGATCTTAACCCGAGGATCTTGTTCGAACATTTGGTCCTAGGGGTAATAAAACAATTTAGTACATCGAAAAAAATTATATCGAGTGATCTCTTCGTAAATTCCTCCCGGAAATAAATATCTAATAATACGGTTGATGTGCTCGGTTCGACGAATTATTTCCCGGAGACAACAAATGACCGCTAAACAAAAGCGCAAACGGAACTCGCGCGTCAAATACGAAAACAAACATTCCGCATATTTCCGTCGCGCACGCGCGTCAATGCCGTTCCGTTCGTTTCACTTTATCGGTCCGACGATATTCGCTGACAGTTTTGCATATTTTCAAGTCCATTGAGTCAGCGTTATCTGCGGAATTCGCGTGCGTTGTCTGTGTCAAAAACGAGTCGTCTTTTACGAGGAAACGGTGAAAACGTTGTCGAAATATTTAACAAAGTAAGAGCGGTGACGGAAGTTACGTTGTTGATACTGCCGATAAACTTTAAATTGTTGCGTACTAAATGTTTGATTTGTGACGCGAATCTTGCGAAACGTGCGAGAAAAGTACCTTTATGCTTCCTGGTACCATGGTGCACCACTTTCAACGGCGAATGATACGTGGAATTTGATCGTAAACTGCATTTAGATATTCAAATTTATTTAAATATGATTTATTGGAGAAATGGTCAAAATATTGGTTAGTAATTTTTTCTTTTACAATTATTCAAATTCTAAAAATGATTTCATCAGAACTTTTTCATCGGAGCAGACGTTAGAATAAAAATGGAATTGGGTTTGAATAGATGTAGTCTGCTACAAAGCAATATTCATCAGTTGTATTTATTACTCGGCAGTTCTAGCGTTAATGGTAAACAATCGAGGTTGGAGATGAAAGAAGAACGATGAAAAACGAGGAATAAATTAGGTAAAAGTGTTTGAAATATAATGAGGCCTGTTTCGATGGGTTTGTTTGGAAATACTGTTGGCGTTAGCAGCCATTTCGTGTGTAACGAGCCAATTTTTCGCGGAGCCGTAAAAATCGTCGGAAACCGGGATTTCAACCGCAACATGCGACGAGCGTTCTCGCGAATTCGGTGTGTCGCGGTAATGACGATAATTTGATCACGCAGGTGCTCGAGGAGTCGGACACGTCGTCGGAGATCAGTTGCCGGAAGGACGCGCTGAACCTTGAAAACGGTGACTTTAAAACGTCCATCGAGAAGGCGATCACGAAACTGCCGAGGATACAACACCTGGTAAGCGTGCGTTCTGTAATTTATGCGCGGGTCACTGGCTGTTTCGTAATTTCCATTCCCGATTCGGAAACGAATAATTATCCCACTTATACTCGTGGCCCGTACTCTCTCGATCGTCGCATTCATTCACAGACGCTTTGTTTCCATTGATACTATTGTCATTTTAACACCGAGCCAACGTGTACGTATCTATTACGATGGAACTTACGGTTTGCCATTGTGGAAAGATTAATGGCTTCGATAGCGAAAAAATTATTCGCGCGAACGGCTCGCTAACGACGATGTCTTCGAAGCCGTGTTTTTCTTCTTCGATAACTTTGTTCTACGATGAAAAGCATCGGTGACGATGATCGCACAGATTTTCTGAAAAACATGACCTTACCAATTGTGCTTGCTAATACAAAAGCAATATCCTTTAACTTGCATTTCTCGACCTAGATACCGTATATCGACGTTACAGGCAAACAGTTGCACAGTTAACAGAGTACAAATCAGTTATACTTGAAGTCTAACATTGGCCACTAATTACGCTCTTATCCTGAGACCCATCGAGTCGTGATTACATCTCCGACGGGAGCAATTACATAAAGTACCAAAGCACAATACCTCACGCGAGCCTGATCGGTTTCAGTCGCTTTGCGAATTCCGTTGTATCGCGAACTTGTAAACATTCATTTCGTGAATTCGCGAACACGTTTCTTTTCAGCTGAGAGCACTGTAACGTTGTACTATCTATCAATTGAAAGGTCATTCAAACATAAAAATACACTGATGCAAATCGTCTGTGCGAAAATTATAAGGAAATATTTCATATTGGGTTGGCAACTAAGTAATTGCCGATTTCAGTTATAGATGAAACTATAACTTGACTCAGTTTTGGTCGAAAAGGAACTTTCTACGAGCGTGGAATTTTCAAGTTGTCAGAAAGATGGCAAAAGGTCATCGAACAAAATGGAAAATACATCATAGATTAAAGTTCATTCCAAGTAAAAAAAAAACTTTTATTTCATTGAACAAATCGGCAATTACTTAGTTGCCAACCCAATATATTGATACCGGAGATATAAAATTCAGAATCTGTTAAAAAAAAAGCAGTTAAAAATGTACTTGACAAAGTGTTTGCAACCGTACGGTGGCCACAAAATCTTGGCACTATTTTCCCCAATAAATAATCACGTTACGTACAGCAATAACTGTTCTCAACACGGGGGGAACACGAAAGGGACACCTCAGCCCTCGGAGAATCATTCTCGAGAGGACTTTCGAGTAATTATCTCCCTCGCGACTCAATAACGCCTCTTTTTCCCGCGCAGTGTCACGAAGCGGAGAAACCTCCGCCCCCGTCGTCGCAGGAATCCAGATGGGAGTTTCCTAGAGATAAGCTTAGGTTACAGACGGTCCTCGGGCAAGGAAACTTCGGCCAGGTAAGAGGCATTATTTTCTACAGAAACACAGACACACAGAACCCGGGTCCCGAGGCGGCCGCGCGATAATAAATCGCTGGAAGTTAGCGCGAAACATTCAGCGCTCGCGAAACCGCGAATTTTATCCCGACGCCGCGGCCTTGGGATTCTTGCAAACACCAGGCACGAGGCTGCAGCTTCTGATTTTGATTAAATGCCCCTCTTCCGAACAAATTCTTAATCACTTATCCTCGTAATACATCTAACTTATTTTTACTGAATTTTATTCTTACTAATTTTTGAATTTTTAACCCTGCAACTGCCCTCAAAACTCTCAAATGAAACACCCCTAGTAGCACAAAATATTGTATACACATTCATATAATATTAAAAAGAGATTCAATCTTTTTTTAATATTCGAATACACATACAATATTTATTTTATATTAAGTAAAAAATATTTCTTTTTAAATATTCAGGAAATATGTATTTCATGTTACGAGAAAAATATTTTTTTCTAAATATTAAGTAAATCTTTATTTCATATTAGAAGTAGAATATTTTTTCGTAATCTACAAATAATATTTATTTAATATCATGAAAAAAACATTTTTTTCTCATTATAAAACAAATGTTTATTTAATATTAGAAATAGAATATTTTTTCCTAATATGCAGATAATATTTATTTAATATCATGAAAAAAATATTTTTTCTCATTATAAAGTGAATCTTTATGTAATATTAGAAATAGAATATTTTTTTTAAGTATGCAGGAAATATTTTATGTTTATCATGGAAAAATAATTGTTCCAGAATATAATGCGAAGTAAAATATTTTTTAAATATCTATTTTATATTCTCTGAATATTTAGCTTATATGTTCTAAACATTCAATTTATATTTCTTGAACATGTATACAATATTAGATCTAATATTTATCTAATATGAAAAAGTGTGGCTCAAAAAATATTTTTCCAATATTCGAAAAAAATATCTATCTAATATTTTTGTGCTACTAGGGACATTTGTCCATCTAGAATATACAATTTGTCCCACGAGCTCTGTCCACTCGAATATCTTGGTCATTTCAAACGATACGAGAAAATGTTACTCACAGAAATTGCAGGGTTTAACACTAGAACTACCAAGCAGTAAATGCAATTGGCGTACATTGCCTTATAACAACAACAAAATTGCAGTTTAGATTTCATACCAGTTTTGTTCAAATATCTACTTCGATAGAGACGTTTATTAAAAATTTTCCCATGAAAACTAAAAGAAAAAATTAGAAGCAAGTCATTTCGACTTATCTGGTAGTTCTAGTGTTAAGAAACTACATAATGTAAATGATATTCTTGCAAGTGGAGGCGTATAAAAGATACAGAAGTCACCTTTGTTTTTTTAAATGGATTGTCTAATTCAGAATACGGCAATCTACCGAAATCGGGCATGAAAAATTGGACATTCCATTTAAAAAAGCAACGGTGACCATCAGGTGATATCATTTATATTATGTAGTTTCTTAAACCCTGCAATTTCTGTAAGCAACATTTTCTCTCATTGTTTAAAGATATTCGAGGGGACAGAGTAGATGGGACACACTATATTTTTAAAGTTTTCCTCGAGCAATCCTCAGGTGCGAAATTATGGACACTTGCATCGGATTGGTCGAGAAGTTGCGCAACGACCGGTGCAATCTTCTTCTGTCAACACAAAGTCATTCGAAAAAGTGTCGGCAGCGTTTCCTTTTCCGAAAAATCGAGAAGAGTTCCGAGAAGAGTTTTTCTGGCCAAATGGAATCTTTGAAATTGCGCAATCGATCGTTGAGATCATAGGTTCACCGATTGTTGAATTGCGCGTGTTGCGCAACAGCTCGCGGATTATTGTCTCCGTGTGTCGACACCGGTAACTCCAAAATGATTGAATGTTTAACTGAATTAATGGTCTCACGGGGCTGGATGAACCTATTACACAATTTCGTACGTGAGGACTGGCTGTTTCGGATCGCTCCGCGGAATAGCTGATCCCCGCGCGGAATATGCAATTAAAACGCTATTAGGGTGGCGCGTTTACGTCTCGTTCGTCCATCATTCTAGGTCTGGAAGGCTGAGGCTGACGACTTGACCGGTCATCAAGGCACGACCCGTTTAGTCGCCGTCAAAACGGTCAAGGAGGGTGCTTCCGATCGAGAGAAGGAAGATCTGGTCCGGGAGCTGGAGATCATGCAACAGCTTGGAAGTCATCCGAACGTTGTCACGCTTCTGGGTTGTTGCACCGAACAAGGTGAGCTTGGAAAATCCTTCTACAACGCGAAACAAATTCAACCGAAGTCGAATCGAACAAATTGTTCCTGTCAAAAAATGACAAGTTGCACCATTTTGAAAAATGACAAGAAAATGACAAGAAAATAGTATTATAGAATATAACAGATTCGTTGAAATAGTGTACCCATGAAGAGGTAGACAATGTCCAAGTAAATGGAAGACTATTTGCATTTCGTTCTGTAGGGGCGAGAAACTCTTAGACGTATCGGGTTTAATATGTTTTATTTATTTTCACGGCGCGTGTTCGACGGCGAGATTTTGACTGACTCCTCTCGGTCGATCCCGTCCTCTTATACTCATTCGTTCATACATTGTATGGCGGTGTCGGCAGATTACCAAAGGGCGTCTTTGGCGACCGCCGCGTTCCGCCGGAATCGGCGATTCTTTTGGCCGGCAACTACAATATCGCCCGTTGCCGCCACGGTTTGTCGATCGCACACGCGCGTATCCCTACAACTCGGCCATCCTGACCTTTTAATCGTCCCGATTAAACTAATACATCTTAAACTACTTATGACTACCGGCGCTATTTATACTATATACCTAATACTAGTAACACATAAATCTTACAATAATCGTATAAAATGATGGGTCTTTGGTACGGATGTTTAATTGGATAGCCAGGGACGCATATTGCACGCAGCCCACGTCCCCTGATACGGTACTTGGGTCACCTGGAATCCTTCGATATCTTTGACAATATATCGGTCGTTTCGCAAAACGCGTGCCACCTCGTACGGCCCCTTAAATTTCGGTACCAGCTTGGTGCAGTCACTGGAATTTACAAAATTTGATATCATCACCTTATCCCCGACTTGGTACTGTAAGGCTGGTTTACGCTTTTTATCGTACAACTTTTTATTGGCGTTAAAACTTTGGCGTATTCGTGAAGCCGCTTTCTCACGTGTCTTGTTTAAATTTCGCTCAGTTCTTAAAACTCCGGAAGACTCGAGAATATTTCTGACGGTGTCGATCGCTTTTCCGCGTTGGGGCACTCCGTACAATAATACGCTGGGAGTTTCACCGGTCGACTTGTTGACAGAATTATTTATGGCGAACTCTACCTCTTCGAGTACTTCGTACCAATGCGCGTTACGTTCGTCGACTAATTTCGATATCATTGGAATGATAGTACGGTTCATTCTTTCCGCTTGGCCATTTGCCTGCGGCATTGCGGTTGCGATTTTAATGTGTTGTACGTCGCGATCTTTCAAAAAATGTTCGAACTCGTGCGCGGTAAAACAGCTGCCTCTATCTGACACAATGCGTAATGGTCTACTGTAGGTCGCGAAATGGTGTTTTAAGCACTTAATTACCTCGGCGGTACCCGTGCTTTTTGTGGGGTATATTTTTGTGTATTTTGTAAAGCCATCTACTACTAAAAAAATGTAACGGTACTTTAGAGACTGTTTCTTTGACATAGGTCCTAGGTGATCAATGTGCAGTGTAGAAAACGGTTTATTGTCTTTCGGTATTTCGTGCAACATGCCCTCTTGCCGTCCGGACTTCGGTGAAAATGCTATGCACTTTAAACAATTCTTAACATGCTTCATAACTTTTTCCCTCATGTTAGGGAACCAGTAGCTATTCATAATGTTTGTTACTGTTTTCTCTGGTCCGACATGCCCTAGTTCATTATGGTATTGATGCATTATACTGCTTTCTAACGTTGCCGGAACAAAAAATAAAGCGCGATCGTCAATTTTGCGGTAAACCGACCCATTTATCATTTCGAAAAGTTTGTCTTCAGATTTTTCTAACCTCTGACGTATTTTCTGAATTTGTTCGTCCTGTTGTTGGCATAAGGCTAAATTTCTGTCTAAAGTGTTATCCTGCAGTACTAGAACCTGCCTACTTAATGCATCGACGTGCTTCATTCTTGTTCCCGCTCTATGTTCAAGTTTGTAATCATAGTCTTGCAATTCTAATGCCCACCGTGCGATTCTAGGGTTTGTTTCTTTTTTGTTAAGCGTTAGGCTAAGCGCCTGACAATCCGTGACTACTTTGAACGGCACTCCGCATAGGTACGGGCGGAATCGGCGCAGTGCGTAGATTATAGCGAGTGTCTCTAGCTCGAAACTATGATATTTGGATTCGGTGTCCGTGGTGCGCTTTGAAAAATAGAAAATCGGGTGGAACTTTTGGTCGGCCTTCTTCTGTAACAGAATAGCGCCGAAACCTATCGCACTGGCATCGCAATGTAATTCCGTTTCGTCGCGCGGACAGTAAATTCCCAGAATGGGTGCCTGTATTAGGCATTCTTTTAACGCGTCGAACGCTTCCTTTTCCTTGGGACCAAATTTAAATTTACATTTTTCCTTGATTAGGTCATACAGAGGCTTGACTATGATTGAAAAGCCCTCTATAAACTTTCTGAAATACGAAGAGAGGCCTAGAAAACTTTGCACTTCGCGTACGTTACGCGGAACTGGGAATTTTTGTACATTCTCGATACCGCGTTCGGTGGGTCTGATGCCGTCGCTCGTTACCCTATATCCCAAGTATTCAATTTCTGTTTCCAAGAATTTACATTTGTCCATGCGTAGTTCCAACTTATTTGCGACGCATAGTTGGAAAACCTTTCTTAAGATTTCTAGGTGGTGTTCGATCGTTACCGATGCAATTAAAAAATCGTCTAGGTATACCGACACGTCCCCGCTGTTAATTAGATTTTTGAATATCCCTGTCACGTATCTTTGGAATCTTAGGGGACCCCCTTTTAAACCAAACGGCATTTTGGTACATTCATATTGTCCGAACGGCGTAACGAACGAAGTATATTTGACCGAATCCTCGTGCATTCTGATATGAAAGAATCCGTCTCTCAGATCTAGCGATGAGAAGTATTTTTTACCTTGTAATAGGTCTAGCTGATCTTCTATTAAGGGCAACGGAAAATTATCGCGTACCGTTACTTTATTTAGTACTCGGAAATCTATACACATTCGGGTTTCCCCGTTTTTCTTTTTCGTTAAGACAATCGGTGACGCGTATTCGGATGTACTTTCTCTAATCGCGCCTTTTGCCAACAAGTCGTCCAGAATTTCCCTTAATTTGTCTTTTTCTACAAACGACAATCTACGTGGCGTGAAATGGAATGGTTTGCTGTCGGACAGTCTAAGTTCCAGCACGTTTTCCGTTTGCGGATGTTTCGGACGAGTTGGATTAACATACTCTTCCTCGAATAACCGGTAGAATTTTTCTTTCGTTTCGTATGGTAACGCTCTATTTATCGTGGGACGCGACGCTGAGTTACGGGTATCTGATTCTATCTCGATATTCATTATCTCCGAGATCTCTTTGTCTACTGTGAACGAGAGCTTAGCCAATTTTATAAAATCCCGGCCTAAAACTAACGCACTTCGCATTGTCTCATCCGTCACAACCCGCAGTGATACATCGAGCTCGCGTCGCTGGAAATTTATTTTCGCTTTGATGTCGCCAATAATCGTCAGAGTGCTATCGTTTATCCCGGAAAATCTACCACTTTTCACGGTTTTTGTAACTAAATGTCGCGGAACCTGACCTTGTTTTACAAAACTGATTGGACTACCGGTATCAATTAACGCTCTTACTTCGATTGTTGTTTTGTCTTCGTCCCCCACCGTCAGCTGTACCGTCGGATAGAAATCATCCTCCTCCTCCGCTGTTCGGCTTACAAAGTTCACCTGCCCTTGTGGTGATACTCGTCGCTCGTCGTCTGCTTTCCTAACGCTGCCGTCTCTGCGAGCGATGTCTCGTTCTCTCCTTGGCTGTCTGCATTCCGCCGAAAAATGCCCCATGCCGTTGCAATTGTAGCAGCGGGCCTGCCTGACGTGTTGCGGCCTGAGTGGCTCCCCGGTTCTGCCCATCGGTGTCCACTCTGCGCGATGCCGCGTCTGTCCCGGTCGTCGTGATTCCGGTGACAGCGATATTTCCGCGAATGCTTCCATCAAGTCCTTGGTTTCCCTGAACCGTTGTGCGCGTGCCACTGCACGTAATGTTTCGCTTGGAATTCCGTCCACTAGGTAATCGATGGTTTCATGGGCGGCTATGGGCACCCTGTTACCCAAAATTATTTTTTCGTGGGCGTAATCGGCGAACGATTCGTTGGCCTTCCACGTTCGTCGTTCGAATTCATTCCGCAATACTACGGTGTTAATTCGCTGACCGTACATAGCGAATAACTCCTGCAGCAGTTCCTCCCATGTCAGATCTATGCAATCTTCCCGCGAGTGGAACCATCGGAGCGCCTTTCCTTTTAGCTTCTGACAGATTAGGGCCTTCGCAGCCTGGTCGTCCAATTGGTAATTCCGGATCAGCTTACGCATCTGACTTTCCCAGCCTCTGAATGCATAACTGCTTCCATCGTAGTCGCCGATCATGTCTTTGATTTCGGTCCATTTTAATTCACGGGTACGGGTTGACACTGTACTGCTCGTACGCGGCGTTTCTAAACGTGTGATTTCCAGTTCCCTTCTTAACAACTGTATTTCGCGCTCGGCTAAAACTCTTTCTCGTCGTAACAGGTCCACTTCGGACATTAGAGCACTGTTTTCCGGTTGTTTCTGCGTCTGCATTGTCTCCTGCACCTCGAGGTCAGTGTCGACGGCATCTGAGTACTCCAGGGGAGTTGGTTCCGGAACGCCGGCTTCACGCAATCTGTGGATTAGCTCGACTTTCGTCCCGGTCGTCGGCAACTCTCTTTCGCGTAGCATGTCTTTTAATTCGGCGACAGTATACGAATTCATATTGCACTACAACGCACCGTAAGAAGAGGAAAAAAAAAATGTCAAACTTGAGGTCTATCTCGACACGCGATTCACTTGTACACTATATCCCACTTCTGAATTTTGTAGGGGCGAGAAACTCTTAGACGTATCGGGTTTAATATGTTTTATTTATTTTCACGGCGCGTGTTCGACGGCGAGATTTTGACTGACTCCTCTCGGTCGATCCCGTCCTCTTATACTCATTCGTTCATACATTGTATGGCGGTGTCGGCAGATTACCAAAGGGCGTCTTTGGCGACCGCCGCGTTCCGCCGGAATCGGCGATTCTTTTGGCCGGCAACTACAATATCGCCCGTTGCCGCCACGGTTTGTCGATCGCACACGCGCGTATCCCTACAGTTCTAATTGAACAAGGTAATTACGCAGTCGTGTTAATCTGTACAGAAGAGTTGCCTTTTAATTAGTCGCCGGCCGTCTTCAAGGGGTTCGGTGTTGCTATCAAGAGAATAATAGTGTCCGAAGCCCGGAGATCTCCGGCTATTATGGCTTTGTTAAAAATGATTGCACCTCCGGTATGGTAATCTGCTACCGGTACACGAAGATTCACTCCCCTTTTTGCGTCCATACATACGAATCACTCATGTTCGACCTTGCCAGTACTAGACCCGACGACGCGACGTTCAAACTTCATAAAAACTGGCAGGGCATTAAGTGCTTGATCCTTTTTTACTGGGAAACGCGCGGATCATCGCGTGAAATGATGATAAAGTAATCAAGACTCGAGAAGATGCGTTTCTTCGAGAGGCGATCCGATCACGACTCGTCATTGACGTATCCTTCGACCTTTGCTCTCGATCTTCTTGCACGATCCTTTTAGATTTCATGGCATTTCCAAATTTTAAGTGCCATTGTAAAATTTCAGGACTAGCAAATTTCTCTAGGTGTCTCTCTTTTATTTCCTACCAGGAAAATAAGTGGTATTATAGGTGTACATTTATTGCTGTTGAATGTCGATATTCATAGGCTGATTATAAATATTTGTCTTAAATTCGAATGTCTTCGACGTGGGTTTGAAAATTCTTTTTAGCCATCTTGCGCATAATTTCTGTTTTACTTTCAAATTCTGTTCTTTTCTCGTGAATGTTGAAGTAGCTAATTTTTCAAACAATTTCTGAACAGTTTGCACCTTCTCGGAACTGCACACCTTCGAACGACAGGTGAGGGAATTTATGATTTGACACGAAACGTGATTCGATAGCTAGCTGTATATCTCTGTTGTTCCAAGAACGTCTTTCTTCGTACTTTGCTGAATGTATTCACAAGCGTGTCTGCTTTAAAATGATTGACAACCGGTATCATGACAATCTATTGAACGCACGACTTCTATTGAAGTTTGATTTCATAATTTTTTGAATATGAAAATTCTAAACTGTACCCTGAGAAAAAAAACAACTGACGCCACACTGGACGGATTCCTAGAAAAAATCGTGTAAATAAAATTTCGCCTTCGGTAGAACGAACGACGACAACTGGTTAATCGCAAGCGCAATTGCTTCTCAATTTGAGCTTCGTCTGCTGACAAGCTGATGCATCTTTAATTATTTACGATTCCGTGTTTTCGACGCCGATTCGCAGATTTTATCGTCGCTGAAACACCGCGCGGTGCATATTGAAGCAATCATTAGGGACTCGCAAGGGAAGCATTCCTCATTATTGAGTCATCGACGGCCATATATATTTTTTTTTTGTTCTCATCGTACGAACACACCGACGATCGGCAATCGTAATCGTTTTTACACGAGCGTGGTATTGTTTCGCGGATAAAAAGCGAGATCGGTCGATAATACCTTCGCAGGATATAGTCGCTGGTTGCGCGTAATCGTCCTGCGGATAATTGACTAATGAGCATAGAGAATAGTAATCGAGACGCCGAAACTGACAGACTAATGAGCTGAGTCGTTGGAAATAACAAATTTGCGTGAAAAATCATTGATCATGCTCTTTCCAAGTGCTTTATCCTTGGAAAGGAGGATCTGCCATTGTTGTGTACGCGTAAGAATGCAATTGCGATCGATATTAAATATATTACAAAAATAATTATTGTATACATTACAATCCCAAAGGCTTGCAATTTCATTAAATAAACCGGGTACACTCGTGATAAAAAAAAAACAAAGCGAATCGAGTCAATCAATCACTTTGCCTTTTTCCATAAGAATTCGGAATCGTAAAAGTAGAATTAAAAATTTATAGTAACTAATTTTCCGTTCAAGAGTTCATCGATTTGAACCTATACATTTATTTCAAGCGTTCTACTAATTTTAGCGCCCATTGTCATATAAGCAGATCTTCAAAATCGAAATTTTCATGGTACTAGATTCGATTGAAAGGTTTGAAAAGTTTTTTGCCTGAATTGCAACGAACTGGAGTCGTAAATAAACGGAGAAATAAAACTATATTTTCTTTAATATTAATAATAGTAGATTTTTCTAATATTTTCGCTATTTAAATTTACTTCCTTTATACCGTTCTTTCTCGAATAATTTCAATAGGTTGAAAGTAATGTGTCAGTAATTTGAAATTCTACGTTGCGCCTACTCGTTTCAGCCACGAATGCATAAAATCTGCAGTCCGGTAATGTCGCGAGGAGGAGCCCAGTTTGCCATTAACGACAAATCCTGTGCTTGAGACATCAAAACTGTGCAACGAGACAATCTGAAGTTTTAGTCGTGCCGTGGTTGAAGGGGGAGGCAGGCCCATTATACGTCTTTCGTTGGAGGCTCGTCGGTATCGTGGCTCTGATCGTATAAATTTCCATACCGCGTCCCCACGGCGACGATCCTCATGGCACAATACGTCTATTAAGTCTGCGAAATGATCGTTGCTACGGGGGGGGATGAGGGGGGTTGGAAGAGCCAGGAATACCGGTATATCGATAGGATCGGCAAAGTCCCGTGCCCGATCTGGATTTGACGTCGAACCGGCGGCTTCCCTCCGATGTTTATGCGTGCGCTACCCCTTTTTCGCGATTGTATGCTAATGTCGCGCGGAACTCGTCTAGCAATATAACCTGAAATTTAGTCCCCCGGTGGAACAGTTTTATAAAAAAAAAATCAAACTCTCTCTCTCTACCCGCAGAAAAAAAAACCCCGCGGTGATTTGTTCTTACGGGATTCCGTTAAATCTTGCCCCGGCTACCCTATAGCTCGTTCCTTTTGTTCAATGTTGTTAGAGGAGGGCCGGTAATGGTCATGAAACCTGAAACGACGAACGTGATCAGAAAAATAAGCACGAATTGATTAAGTGGACGCGGCTCTCCCGTTGATCGTTACTTTATCGCGCAGGTACACATAATATTCAAGGATTATAGCGGGCGGAGCGTGTCCCGGAATATTAAACGAGCTAACGCGCCCGGACCCTTGGTATCGTTTGTTTAAAGAAAATAAATAGGAACGCCATTTTACAACTGGCTGTGCACAGCTATTCTTTACCTTTGAACTCGATACCAGGGTTACCCTTTGTTCTTCAAACTCGGTTCAACGAGAAATAATAAAATTGCTATGGACTTCTGGTCCCCTGGGTAATAACAGATTTATTTTTGAGGTATGAAAATATGTGCTAGAAAATTTTTAGTAAGGGTTGACCGGTGAGGGTTAGCTTTCGCAAGTCTTTTGTGCAGAGGCATCGTACGCAAAGCGAGAAGTCAAACAAGATTAGCCGAGCGGGTTAAATGAAAATTTCTTTGGCACGTTTCCGATAATTGTGGACGATGATTAAGTGCCTGGTCGGACGGTTGCCTTTGCCGCGTCTTTTTGAAGGACCTTCGACTTCGTTCCGCTCGCATAGAAGAAAAAACACGAGCCGCGGGGACCTCCCCGTAAGATTTACGGCATCCGAATTTCTACCATGGGCCCCCATGGGCCTCCCTCTCTCTCTCTCCCCCATCCTGCGCCACCGTGTTTATCGTTTCGGCGCTGGTGGGCGCGCTCAAATTCCTGTCGGACGACGTTTTCGTCCTTTGACGCCCGTCTCTCGTCAAAGGGCTGCCCTTCCTAACGACTCCCGGCAACAAAAAAATACAAAAATTCCGATCCTCGTCGAAGGCCGAACGCGTACAGGGTGCTCCATAACGTCGGGGATGAAACCGTGGACCATCAACGAGATAGAAAAGAAAGTGATCGAACGTTAATGCTGACGAACATCCGAGGTTTATAGCGGTGTAAAAATTGCAAGCACTTGTACATTATTTATGAATCGCCGATTTATTTCCAACCGTCGACTTATATCATCGGTTTACGGCTGAGCGGTTTCGGACAGTCGGTGAACTCGCGTCGTTGCTGATTTACACGCGAGATTCACAACATAACTATCAGACACTGATTTCGTCCGATCGAAATTGTTGTTTCTACGTGCACGACAACGGAATCATTTTTATAAGCAAGTATAATGCATTACGAAGGTGTCGAGTCAGTTTAATTTTCTGGTACTTCTACTGCCAAACGCGTATTTTGGTGTTTCTAAGTGGTTGTTATTTGATGTTGTCCTTGAACCAAGTGCACAGTCAGAATTATTCGGATGCCTATCGTTCAACAACTGAATATACTAAAATACAATTCAGTGTACATTATAAAGAATCTTACAGCAAAAACTTTGTAGACGTTCATTAAAGAAATTTCAACTGTAATAAAAAATTGTACACATGGTACGTAGCGAAGGTAGAATGCAGGAATGGTGTTGCCATTTACTAGCATAACTACTGTTTCTAATGCCAGTTTCAGAAGTTTTCGAAAAGTGTTGGAAATGATATAAATTCTGGAAATTATTTTTCAATTTCTGACAAATCTAGGCAACTGTTCGAGCTGAGGCTCGAAGACCTGGCAACGTGGAGCAAATTTCTCGAGATTAATGGATTTTAATAACCACAATTTCAAGCAGCGGGCATATCAAAAAGATTTTGGGGGCACCGGCGTGCTGGTTTCATCTTAAAAGAAGAAATAAATTTTTGTTTCACTCCGCAATCCTTCTAGTCGTTACAGGAGCGTCAAGATGATCGCTGGCCGCTCATTGCCGCGAGTACAGCGAAAAATAAATTCACGCAATGAGAAATCTGCCGCGATTCTTTCCGCCAGGTACACCTTGTTCCCCGCCGCTTTCCTTTCCCTCGATCCGCTCTTTTTTTCCGTTTTACGGTCTAATCGGGGCCCGGTTTATTTCTTCCCGGGGGACGAGATTCCACGACGAGCGTGCTAGCTCGTATGAATTAAGAGCGACATTAACAGCCGACTTTCTGCCGTATCTTTTGATCCTGCGAGAAGGCTCGGTGCGCGAGGTGTACCCTGCGCGATTGCGACATCTTCCTCCGGCCATAAACTATCGCGCGTGGCGATCATTATACGAGGGCCACCGGTTATCGATGACAAATTTCAACGACGTGCCGGAACGTGGGGGCGCATCGTTCATTCGGCGAGCGTGCGCGTTTCTGCTCGTTTTTCGCGCATTCGGCTCCACCAGGTGCGCAACACCGGCTTCCTTCACCTGTCCGAAAGAAATCGAACCGTTTTAGCTCGTTAACTGCGGAATTTTAAAAATCCCTCACGGCCGCGGAATCGAAATCAAGCAGTCACGAGTCGCTATTATATATTTGACGGAAAAAGTAAAGCAAAACGAGCAAAAATCACATTTTTATTCGACAATAAACTAACAATTCTTTACCATCTAACGCGCTTAACCATTTGCATCATTAGCGTATATATATATATATATATATACGATCAGTTTTCCTGGTCAATATCACCGTATATATACGCTCAATTTATTTTTTCTTGCAATGCTTCATATTCACGAAGTTCTTTCACTTGTAGTAATTTTTGTACTTAAATATAATAAAAACAAATTTATCCTTATGATGCAAATGGGTTGAAACTAATTTTTCACGATTAACTGTTCAACAATAGAGCCATCCTCTTAATCCTGTGATTTTTTTTTTATTGAACAGTGTTAACCTCCGATAAGAGTTTATTCTGCAGTCTGTATTACATACATAATATTACAATAATAATTAATGTGAAGGTAACGTAATAGGTAAATATTAAATAGTTGGAGTGGCTTAATTGGTGTTGATCCTGTGATTATGTTTAAGCAAATAAAAGGCTGCTTTCGCGATACCCAGTAAAAACAATGGCCAAGTAAAAACACAGCGAGGCGGATCGCAAAAATGCGAAACGCCGGCAATTTTCCGTAACACGTTCGCCCGTCCCGAAATGGATTTATCGCCTCACTTACCATTCAGTTGCCGTGGTATTAACATTCATAATCGTTCGAGTATACGACCATAGATCTCTCAACATGTAAATATTATGACCGGTCCGGGAAGTTCGGCGGGCGAAGAAGCGAACGACCGGAAGGCAGAAAGAAATGCTGCTTTAACAAACCGAAGTTATTAGAGGCCGGTAATACTAGCCTAATATGAAAGTTACGAGCTCGTGGGTCCGGCAAAAGTGGGCCCATAAGTTACAATCAACCGGATACTACCCACGGGGGCCCGAAAGTGCTCCGGTTAAATTACTTTGAGGGGCCTCCCTGCAGTACAGGCCCTCATATTCTCGCCATGAGGTCTTCTAATCCCCTTGCATGCTCCTCCACCTCCCCCCATCTCTGTTTGACTTGTCTTATGGTTTTTATGTCGTTCCACGACAGTTTAAGGTCGTTACCGGCTGTTATTAATTAATCGTGTCCGCGATTTGTTCGCAGAGCCTCATTACCTTATACTCGAGTACGTGATGTACGGGAAACTGTTGGCCTATCTTCGCGATCATCGTACCAGGCAGGACTTCTACAATTTCAGCGAGGACTCGGCTGCCCTAACATCCAGGGACCTAACCGTTTTCGGATACTGCGTGGCCAGGGGCATGGAGTATCTCGCGTCGAAAAAGGTGAGCCTATTTTTTCATCTTCGTCCGTTGCGATACCATGATTCTGTTATTAAAGAAAATCAAAGAATTCACCTCCCGTCCGACTGGAAATTGAATTAGGCTTAATAGCAGGGTCGGGTCTAATGGTAGCTCATTCCATTTTGGCAAGCCTCGCCCACTTTGCACTTTTTATTCCCGCCTGTATTTAATTCTGCGAATCTCATTCTCGCTCCTTTGTTTTCTTTCCCATTGTCCTCTATAATTCGCAGAAACTACCTTTCATTGATATTAGACTGCGGATTTTATACAGTTATGATAAAAATAGGTAGGTGTAATTTAAGACAGTGAAAACATTCGAACCATTTAAATATAAAATTATATTATTTTCAACGTGTTGAACGTATTTAACAAGAAGTTAAATATTTATTTCACCCAAGCTTGTTGCGATTCGGGCAGAAAGTTTTTGTTTTGCATAAAGATCCGCAGTCTAATTGTTATATACGAATGTTCCTAATATTTTGCAATGCATTCTCAAAGTATTCTTCTATGTAACCCCAGAGTTTGTCAGTCAATTTTGATAGCATTGTATGGCTCGATGTTGACACAATTGTCATTTCCAAACAAAGAGAAGTTTAAATTAACGTATCAGATGGTACAAGCGAGTTAGTGCTCCACAATTTTTGGAAATCATCTAGTATTTTTAAATACTGTATGTTTTAAATGCTGTAAATGCATACAGTCTGTTAACAAAATGAGAAGGAAATGAAATTAATTAGGTAAAAGGAAAATAGGAAGTCGACTAAACAGAAGATTGTATATGACAACGCTAACATTTGTCTCTATTTCAATTATATTCTCAGTATCTCCGGTCCATAAATTACCATTCTATACCGTCGCGTGCTCTTCAGGTTCCAATAAGAGCGCGTTCAACCTCTATTTATCACCTCCCTAAATAAAAAAACGAGGGTTGCCACTTTCGAAGTCAAACCTGTTTTCATTCTTCAAAGATCTGTAACAGCCGATAAGTCATACCTTTCAAAAAAGCGACCAAGATGAACTTGAAATTCGCGTGCTTCATTTGTAATGGATAAATTCCATTGAAAAATCAAATACCACATCTTTGTCGCGAATAGTCATAAATTCCTTTTTTATCCTGATTTCTTTAGGCGGTATTCTGTTAATTATTGCGGTGATCAAAAATGATGAAACGCAGGCAACGCTCAAAACCGGTAATACAAGAGATTATTTTCATTCGAATGGCCGATGATGGTGTAAAGATAATTGGAAAAAAAACCTCATAATTTTTCCCGTTATTTCGCGCGTTGTAAACACCAAGTTTGCGAATCCGTCGTCCTTGGAAGCCACGTGATCGTGGTCGAAGGTCAGGAGGAGAAAAAAAAAACGACGATTCGTCGAACAGGTTGTCGCCGATGTTTGTTTCTCAAATATTATCTGTCATAAAAGAACAGAGCCCGAAACGACGTATCATTCTGACGGGGGAATTGGTGTCAGTGGGCAAAAATGTTGTTCGCGACCGATTCGGGAACAGTTGCTGCTACCACCCTAACCGCGCTCGCCTAAAAGGCAGTAAACCTGCATTAGCGGGAACACGCAAAGACGTTTGTATCAATTAAACACCGAGCTTTGTCCATGTTTGACGGAAAGTAATGACCCCGCGTTCGCGACAGCACCTTTTTGGCACGGCGCCTTTGAAAACAAGCCTTATGACCGCCTAACTTGAACGGTCTGTGTCCAACGGGGGATTTATTAGTCGCCGCAAAGAATTTTTATTATTAACCAACGATACCAATCGCTTTCAAAACGCTCGCCTTCGTTTCGCTAAAGTTTCACGGTTCGAAACAGAAAATTCGTTCAATTATTTTGTACAAGCAGGTTAAGCATTCTTGAACAGCTTGTATTTTAGAAAATATTATTCTCCCTGTGTTTGTTCATAGTTTGTATTTTCAGAGATAGCTTTATCCCCTCTGATCACACTTTTGATAGATATCAAATTTCCTCTTAACTCCAAACTTCGAGGTAGGACCAGTGCCATTATTATTGGTCCGTTATGACGAAAATTCGTTAAATTATTTTGCACAAGTAGGTTAAGCATTCTTACATAGCTTCTATTTTAGAAAACATTATTCTCCCGTGTTTGTTCATAGTTCGTATTTTTAGAAGTGTCTATATCCTCTCTGATCACATTTTTGATGGATATCAAATTTCCTCTTAACTCCAAACTTCGAGGTAGGACCAGTGCCATTATTATTGGTCCGTCATGACGAAAATTCGTTTAATTATTTTGCATAAGTTGGTTAAGCATTGTTGCACAGCTTGTACTTTAGAAAAAACTATTCTCCCCATGTTTGTTTGTATTTTTAGAGACAGCTTTATCCCTTCTGATCACATTTTTGATATCAAATTTCCTCTTAACTCCAAACCTCGAGGTAGGACCGATGTCGTTATTATTGGTCACGCGTTGCATAAACGAGGCAACGGTATGCTTAATTGCGGTCGATTAATTATCGAAATTTCGCAGCGTGGAACGACGTCGAGTGTCATAACGCGCGAGCATTCCTATCGGCAAGATTATAACTTTGCATCTCTCGGCGGCGCGAGCGCGGTTCATTAAAAATACGAAACAAATATTTTTATGCATCTCGCCTCGTTTAATGGAGTTTCTTTTAGTGCTGTCGCCGGCACTTAACGGCTGACGTGGGATGACATTCAACTTCATAAATTTTCCTTCACCTCCGACGGAATTTAGCTTCTACTAGATGTTTCAATTATGCTCGGACTACCGGACGATTAAAATCGCCTATCACGGATTTCTCGCTGCACAATTACAGAAATTACGAGGTCCCGAGTATTACGAATCGGTCGCCTCTAATTGTTCGGTGCTTCGAACGTTCGAAACGAACACGCATTTACATTTTGTAATTGTGATACGAAGGTGGATAGTCGCGCCGAAGGTAACAAGCCTCGTGGAATTGTTATTCCTATGGGAAAATAATAAGTGGCGTGGCGTTCGCAAAGGTAATCCTTCAAATAATAGGACTTCTCGCAAGGACGAACTCCAAATAAACCGACCATAATTACTTTCTTCAAATGTCGAATTACCGGCATCCACATAATCATTTCAAAGAATTACCGCGGGAAACCTAATTGCCAGGCAATGATTACCCATCGGTTGGAAAATTACTATATCCATTCCGAATGGACGAACGTACAAGACTCGTTCTCGCTATTCGCAAAACGACCGTGAAGTTTCCGCAAATATTTTCAGTCGCATCGTAAAACGTTCTTACTTTATTTTTCCCTTGTAATTTATAAGTACACTGCGAATCAACTGCGCGAAACATTTTTTATTCTTAGACGGCGGATCTTTGTGCGAAATAAAAATTTTCTATCGGTGTTGCAAAAAACTGAAGCGAAACAGAAATTTATTTTCTTCCTTAATAAGTTTCATAGGCTGAAGATAATATAAAAAATTCTAAAAGGTAATTTAAAATTCTTCTAATGTTTTTACTGTTTCCGATTACACCTACTCATATTTTTGTCACAAATGCATAAAATCCGCTGTCTATTTATTACATATTTTCTTACCGGTCCTCACAAGAATTATTTAATCTAGCTTCTAGAAAATTAGAATTCAGATGAAACAATTTGACCATTTCGGGTCGGAATGGACTCAAGTCTGGCCGTTGTTATTTTGTAAAGTTACAACAGAACTGAGTATACATAGCCACTGCACAAAATCAAAATATATTTCTATTCTTTCTTTTTACTTTTTGGAGTAAAAAAATTTATACAATTTTTCGACAGAGTTCAATGAAAAGCAATTGGTCTAAGCTTTACCACCAGAAATATAAAGGAGCCTAAACACGCGATACGTATCTCCATCATTTCCATAATTCGAGTGCAGGTTCGAGTCCATAATCGCATTTAGGCGATCATTGTCCACCGGCGGATAAAAACGATAACCCGATCGGCAAATAGACCATGAAAATTCCGACTCGCTGGACTGTGACACGTTTCGAGGCGGATTGTTGCTCGCGCTGGTGAATTCGCCGTTCAATGATCCTAGGTCAAAGCTCGAAGCTGATTAGAGAATGATAAATAAATGGTAAACAGTCGGGGATCATCGGCGACCGGTTATGATTCGCGGATAGATGCACGTTGTCGAGTGGCTCGGGGCGTCATACAGCCAGGATCGAGAAGCCTCGATCGGGATCGGTATCCTGCGCCTCGGTCGTTGGAAGGACGACTTAAGAGCTTGAACCGAGTCAGGATGTCGATTTCAATCAAAGATTATGTACAGCTTCGCAGAAATACCTCTCGAGGCCGATACACATTGTACGGTTAATTGAAATTGGAAGCCGTGGCCGGTACACGAGCCGAGATCCGATCGGGAAAATGGAGTATGCACACGTTTTGCTTTATTATCGACACGCCGCCATGATACAGTTGTATTACACGGCACCCGCGAAGAAGGACAATGGTACATGCGTTGTCACCTCATCGACACGAGCGATCCTCCTTTCTCATATTTTTCATAGTAGTTCAATGTTTCGAATTTAACTTAATTTGTTTCAGATTTTCATTACAACGATTACAGTTCCTTTATCCTCGATAATTTCACAGATTAGGACGCGAAATTAATATTTATTTTATAGCTACATTTATACACGAATATTGATTATCATCGACACGAGCGATCCTCCTTTCTCATATTTTTCATAGTATTTCAATGTTTCGAATTTAACTTAATTTGTTTCAGATTTTCATTACAACGATTACACTTTCTTGATCCTCGATAATTTCACAGATTAGGACGAGAAATTAATAGTTATTGTATGCCTACATTTATACACGAATATTGATTATCATCGACACGAGCGATCCTCCTTTCTCATATTTTTGATAGTATTTCAATGTTTCGAATTTAACTTAATTTATTTTAGATTTTCATTACAACGATTACAGTTTCTTGATCCTCGATAATTTCACAGATTAGGACGAGAAATTAATAGTTATTGTATGCCTTCATTTATACATGAATATTGATTATAACAGAATGGAATTTCGTCATTACATCGCAGAGGGGGTTAAATACTGTTTTGCGTTCCTCGATCGGATTGCACGAGCCGGAAAAAATAATTAATCCGCCGTGTCTGTGTACAGTAATCGCGCGGAGTTACGTGCATAAAAACGTCTCATTATCAACGGAGTCGAGGAAACGGCTGGCGTAAATGGTTGTGGACATCCTCTGTTAGAAGCAATATTTAAAGAGATGATTCCAGGATGTGGACAGAACCTTGTAGCTTCGAAAATGACAAAAACGTCCGTCATACGACGGGAGGTAATTTTTATTTCTGCTCGCAGTCGACTCTAAGTCGTCGGGAATTTTAACCTTCAAAACTATGGTATGATCTGGAATTCCTGATACAGAATATCTTGTCTCGGGAAGAATTGTACGGGAGGGAATAGAGGAAGGTTAGATAAGCAAATTATGTTCGGGACGCTCGTCAATTAGCATTTATCCGATGGTCGTGCAATTTTCCCCCTCGGAAAACACGTTTCACTTTTTCCTGCCGTTGTGTGCACGGTGTATCGAACGCGTTAGCATGCTCGTGCGAGGAGAAAACCGGGATCGAAGGCGTAAAACATATTTTTGAACGGGGATGTGCGCGCAAGAAGCACGAGAACGTTGAAAAAAAAATAATAATAATAAAAGACAAACGTATGGCGTTTTTCGTTATGCCGAGATGCTCGTATCTCGCCGCAATAAATCTAGAAGATGAAGTCATTAAAGAAACGACCGAGACTTATGTACGGCCAGCTCGCCTTGACATTGAGCTGCGCGGTTCATTAGCATCGGACGAGTTCTCGGTCCCGCCGATTTTCCGATCGGCCTGCACGCGGCGAATTAACATTTTTCTGTTCGGGACACCGTTTCACGCGGGAGAACAGGTTCCCGTGTATTACGTTGTTACCGCTCGGAAAGCATGATAAATTATTTTCTTTCCTCCGGCTACCTGGAATTTCGATCGGAACGTTGAGAAATCGTTGCGACTGTCCGGCTGCGAATGAATGGTCGCTGGAAATGGGTTAGGTCATTTGCAGCTCGTTCCGTGTTCCCTCTTTTTAATCCCATACAAATTTTATGACGCACGCAGCTTGCGATTCTTTTTAGAAAAACCGTACAAACTTGGAACGTTCAACTTCGTAAAAGAATACGATGTAAATAAATTGTTCTACAGAACATCGTGACATTGATTTAGTTAGCTTGCATTACTGTCTATTTGGAGAAGCGACTTCTAAGTATATTGGTGGCCTAATCGAATTGAAGGACGACGAATTGAAAGATGTAATATTTAAAATGTAAATCAGTAGCTAAGGTAGTAGATAAAATTCTGTCAAAAATATCAAGCACCTTCGTCAGCGTTGATCGGAGCGATCGAAAGATTTCAACGCGTGGTATGGACGACACGCGCTATAGTCGGTCATAATGACTTCGATGCGCGCATGAGCGCCACGCGCAGACGGTTTAGGTGAGCTCAACGCGTGACAGAACAATAATATTTTTACATTTTTCGACTCCAAATTGAATTAGAAAGTATCGACATATATTCTTTTAATAAAATTGTAGTACGTACTGTACACATATAGTATACAATAATAAAAATTGTAAATACACTTGTAAATAATTGTGTGAAATTGATTCTTGCACATTTTCAAAGATACATATATATTTTAATATTTCTGTGGAGACTATTGAATCGAATATGAACCGACGTTAGCACCTGATCAATTTTATCTACTTTTCCTCGCAAAGCGATCACCAAAAAAAAGGTAGACTGCAAATGAAATGGCTCCCCTGGCCCAGATAAGTAACAATCATTATCCCTTTCTTCTGGCAACATAAATTTCGGGGTTTCACTCGTTTAAGCGTTGATCGCTTCTCTGAGAAGCAATCAGCCATCGAAACGATCGGCAAAAACGATTCCCCTATCGTGCCGGTAATTGCCATTAGCCCTGCCGCGGGCGCTATAATTTTTCCTCATATCCTTATCAGGTAGCAATTAAGGTTTATATGCGGTGGAGTCGCGTTGTTCTATTCGAACGGTTGGGTTCCCGGACGAGCTCGCAGTACGCGCGTAAATCGGCAGCGTTGCAATAAATAATCATAAGTAATAAAGACGCGCGGCTTGTTACGGAGTGACGAGCCGCGGATTCCGGTGGCTCGTAAACTTCGTCTCGTAAATTCGCCGGCGCGGAGCCGATGATGCTCGCGAGGCTCGAAGGTCGAGTTTCTCGGAGGAACCTGTCTCCCGAGGGATACGATTTCGCTTGTCCTGTCACGCGACACCGTGCGGTTGCGTCACAGGACGTCCACCTGCGGTCGTGCACCCCTCGACGCTACGAGAGAAAAATTTCGATCAACCTTGTGCTCTCTCGGTTTCGCAGATCATCCATCGGGATCTCGCCGCCAGGAACGTGCTGGTGGATCACAACAAGCTCTGCAAGATCGCCGACTTCGGCATGTCCAGATTCGCCAACGAGGACGGCGAGGTGATCGAGACCAGGCACGGCAGGAACGCGCTGCCAATCAGGTGGATGGCACCCGAGTCCCTGATATACTCGCTCTTCACCACCAAAACTGACGTCTGGAGCTTCGGCATTTTGATGTGGGAGATCGTCACTCTAGGTACGAACAATCGTTTCAACTTTCGCCCTTGGTTCTCCTTGAAAATCTAGACCGATCGTTGGTTATACGTAGAACGGCGGATTTGCACCGAAGTTATTATTAGAAGAAATAATTCGTCCACTTGAACAGTTTTTATTTTGAAGGTCCGCAGATCTAACACACAGACAATGTCGCACGACCTTGCAAAAATAGCGAAGCAATTAAAACGATTCGGTAGTCAGGATATGACATTAACAAGTCAACTGCCACGTCAGTCTCGTGTGACTGACAACGATTTTTGACTGGGTTTGGAAATTAATTTTTATTATGAGATATCCAGATAATCCAAGTTTTACTGAAGTCTTTCGAATTCACAACAGTTGAGACAGCATCCCCTGTAATATAGAATACTTGAAATTTTTAGTTGCGGTTTCATTCATTAAATTACTCTGACTTTGTAAGAATCTCTCTTTTGGCACTGAGAACAGAGTTGTGCAGAATCACAATTGAATTACTCCAGGAATTATAATTACAAAGTCATTGAATTACATTTAATTCAATTACATTGTAATTTATCATTCAAATCTTCATTGAAATTAAATTACCATGTAATTCGTACTTGCAATGGAGTACAATTACAAATACTTTGTAATTAAATTACATTAATTGCGAATTACATTGTACGAATTATATTGTATTTCAATTACACATCTGATTAAAATATTTCAATCACATTGTATTTCAATTACACATCCGATCAAAATATTTCAATTGCATTGTATTTCAATTACACATCCGATCAAAATATATCAATCACATTGTATTTCAATTATATTGTATTTCAATTACGCATCCGATTAAAATAATTATTAATTGAATTAACTAAAAGGTTTGAATTACTCGATTCAATCATGACGTAGTTGAATTACAATATAATTGAAATACAATGTATAATTCAAATATGCAATTGAATTACAATGTAACTGAATTAGCACAACTCTGGCACTGAACGTGCTGAAGAACGAGAACGTTCCGGGGAACAACGGGATTGTTTTAGTATCGTCGCGAGGGTTTGCGATGCGAAACGGAAGTCGAGGGACGTCGCAGTCGATCCTGTTGACAAAGGAAAAATGTTTGTTTCCGCAGGTTCGACACCGTACCCGGACATGACGGCCCGGGAAGTCATGCGGAACGTGCAGAACGGTTATCGGCTGGAGAGGCCTTCGCACTGTCGAAGCGAGCTGTTCAGGGTGATATCCCGATGCTGGCACGCCGATCCAGACCGCAGGCCGGAATTCCAGACGCTGAGGAGGGATCTGGCGCAGCTGCTCGAGGACAATCTGAACGGGCATTACGTCGATCTCGAGAGCTTCGCGTCCGAGTGCACCGACTGAGGATCCACAGAGCCCCGTGATCCCGTTGATCCGCTTTTCCGCTCGGCGAAAGACGGTTTCCCGATCGAGACGATCGATCAACGGAAAACCTCGGCCTGCGCCGAGTCGAGGAACAAAAGGACTTTTTTTTCCAAACGTTGAATGTGTGCGCCGCGTGAGTGTGGTTCATGCGTTTTTGTTTCTACAGAGCCGGGACTCAGCTGTTTTTGAATATGAAGGAACGGACGCGAAGCCTTGTCGAAATTGGATAATATTTTCGGTAATTCTCGAGTTTTCGAGAGAAATTGTTGAGGATTTGCAAGGGTTTTCATGTCTCGGTGCCGAGAGCAAAGATCAGTCTCCGTCCATAATTTCTTGTTCGTCCAAAGCTAATAGTCCGGCAAGGATGTGCTGGAAGCTGTTGATTTTTCTTGTACATTTTGCGGTACAGTTTTCGGAAGCGATTTCTTCGAGAACGAGCTCGTTGTATGTTCTTGCTCGGTAATGTGCGAACCAACGAAAGCATGTGCAAGCAGTTTTATTGTTAACGGAGAGTCGCTTCGCGAAATTATAAATAGCTGAGAGACGATAGTTGTTCGCTGTTTTGGAGAGAAAAGAAAAAGCTAAAAAGTGTCTAAGTATTAGTATTATTATGCATCTAGCGTTTTCCAATTAATGCGCCAGTCATCAAACGTTCGTCCGTGTCGGTGTTTCTCGTGCAATAATCAGTATTTGTTTCATTGGTGTATCCTCGATCGGATTTATCCACGCCAAGAAAATTTTTAATACATGTTAACGTGGGATTAATATCTTGTGGGTAACACTTTCTAACAAAAAAGCTTTCGAAGTCTGAAAATTTATTAATCGTTCCAAGAAGTTTCCCAATGAAAATTGCGTGCTCCCGACGAGAAACCCCCGGTGCGTACGAACCATCGATCGTCATCGCTCATCGCGTGATCAATATCATTTAACGTCTATTCTGTATCTCTTAAATCGTGACAATTCCTCATCGCTAGACCGTGGAGCTTTATGCGAGTTTCCATTGCCGTTGAATGTAATATAAAACCGGATGCAACACTGATGCATTCCGTTCGAAAAGTTTCTCATCAATTTTTGCACGATGCAAACGCATAAAGATCCTCGGTCTACTAATCACGGAGCACTGTACATAGAGTCGCATTAATACGACGCATCGTATCAATCAAAAACAGCTGAAAAAGAAAATTGAAGAACGAACATCTTCATCCTCCATCACTATCATCGTAACTATTATCGTCCAATAATATCTGTATTATTATGTAATCGTTCTTACGCATTGTAAGCTTGTAAGTTTTCAATCGTCGATTTATTCTTAATCATTCTAGTCTCTCTCGATGCGTCTGGGGTGGCGATTGGCCTATTTTATATTGCACGCCAGTGTATGTAGCGACCGCGTGCGAATTTATTCTGGATTGTGATATCTGCGTACTTTTATATTTTGCGAAAGCTCCCCTCCCCCCCCCCCCCGGAGCCGGTTAAAGCCCCACCATTTTGTCGGTTGTTTATCGCAATTAAGTTTGTACTTTCTATACCGGGCGTCGATATGCCTCTTCGAGAAACCCGACCTCGCTTCCGCATTATCGAAGAGAAGCGATGCCGTCGATATTCGAATGTTAATTACGATGTTATTCTGCGTAAGCTTGCAAACCGAGCCTATATACACACATCCCCTTCTCCACAAAAAAATGCAAGAATTATTGTATCTAAACTCAACTATAGTAAGAAGTTTTTTTTTTGTCAGTAAACGTTGTCGTAAATCTACTGCCGCCTCTTTCCCGAATCTATTTTAATTCTATTTTAATTGCTAAATTAATTTGTAAAATATTCTTTAATGCTCCAGGGATTGCTAGCATTGCTCCAAGGATCTTAAAACTTCTAGGCAAAGGTTTATTCCAGTATTTATTATTTTCAGTTTCCTATGAAAAGTATTTCAACACTAATCTTTTAGTCTTCTAAAAACCGACAATATTGAAACTGTTATAATTTCCTAAAGAGGAATTGTCCAACAGTAAACGTGGACTCAGTTTAAAGCTTGAAGCCTCTACTTTTTAGTAAAAAGAAAATATTCTACAGGGGTCTCAAAACTTTTAGGCAAAGGTTTATTCCAGTATTTATTTTTTCCAGTTTCCTATGAAAAGTATTTCAACACTAATGCTTTAGTTTTCTAAAAACCGATAATATTGAAACTGTTATAATTTCCTAAAGAGGAATTGTCCAACAGCAAACGTGGACTCAGTTTAAAGCTCGAAGCCTCCACTTTTTAGAAAAAGAAAATATTTTAGCTATATTCATGGTGTCAAAAGAAAATAACAGAATGTTTATGAGGAAAGTCGTAAATTCGTTAAACGAAAGGCTCGAGTCCCCGCAATTTTTCATCCGCGGTGCGACCGTACGATATTCTTTGTTTGCAATCTGGCGTCAGATCTGCCGTGCGAGCGTGCGAGATTTTTTGTTCGCAACGTCGGTGTCCCTTTACCGAAAATTCGCCGCCGATAAGACGCTATCGTAGGTCAAAACGACACGAGACCGTTCATTATCAGCGTGTGAAAGCGTTCGCCCGCAATTAATGGCCTCTCCGGCCGGAGAACGCAGGTTTTCGCAATTAAGGGTGTGACTTGGAGGGTATACCTTCAGTTTGTGATTAATCGAATCGCGTTCCCTGCCGACACGGAAATTTATTTGCGAACGGGCGAGCGAGATAAGGGCGAAAGCCACGACGGCCGGTGGTGCGTTCGGGCCCGTTCCATCAAAGTCCTCGGAGTCAAGGGTTTCGCAAGGAGGAAAAAAGAAAGGGCGACACAGGAAGACTCCATTTAAAAAGGCGTGGGCGTTGTCGGGACACGAACGAATGATTCAATTTTATTGGCCACGGTTTTTTCTACGCTCGTTCTTTACTGCGGTGTCTCGACCGGGACATTTTATTGCATCAATTAACGCGTTTAGTAGCGTTATTCGACTTTTTTCCAGTTTTCGCGAAGTCGGAGTGCTTCTTGCGACTCGTTACGTTTCGAGATCTCGGAACACATTCAGGAAGCACTTTACTGCGGATGAATTGCATTCTTTGGAGTTTTTTTTAAGCTGAAATGCATTAGCGCTGTGCGACAGAAGTTTATGTTCTGATGTGAACTACAAAGAATACAGATTTTTGTAGGTTGTGTAAACTGTATTTAATATTTCGAAAAATATGTTGACAAAACAGACGTTTCTCTGTTAAAATAGTAAGCTTAATTCTTAATTCCCAAGTACAACGATTGAGGTAGTTTCTAACAATCTCGAATATCGTTTAATATCATTTTTTGAAGCTCCAAAGAATATCGAAAAATCAGAAGTATTCGATGTTTAATAGACCGCGAAGTTTTGGACTTTTTAATAGAGCGATTAGGCGGTTCTTCGCGCATTTTTCTACGCATCAAAACTATAGTGTGATCCTCGCGTCTATGAACGGGGTGCGAGAGTCCTCAGTTCTGATCGAGGTCTTCGTACTCGGTAGAACTCTCTCTCTGACCTTGGGTCATTCATGACTGAGCTTGATCATGAATGGTCTGGGGTTAAGAGGTCAGTAAAGATCATTTCTCCCGTATATTATTCTCTATCGCGCTCTACTCGATCCAAATTTTATTAACAATTTTGTATAATGAATAATTGTTGAATTTAAATCGACCGGAGGCCAAATCGACTCGAGGATCACTGAGACCTGATTCCTGAAGCCTGTCAATAGCAATCGCGTGGCCGGCATGTAAACGTTCCCGCGCATGCTCGCTGCAACATGTATCGGGTCTCGGATCGTTATCGTAAATTGGATCGCATTCCAGAAATCTTGAAATAGCCGTAAAACGTCGAGACTCGTTTATTGCCTCTGGCGAACCGATGATCTAACGAGAAGGAGATCTGACGTCGCGAGATATATCGTGCAAACGATACAAAAACTTTATCAACCCTTTCGATACAACGTATCTACGTTCAATTATGTTCTCATTGCGGGTAGAAAATCTTTAACAAACAATTCAACCCCGAACGCGTTTCAGTTCGGAGTAATTGTAACAAACAGTTGATCAATTATATCATGTAATAATGAACGATGAGCATTTCCTTGTTATTTACAAGTATGTATTGTGCAATGGCAATTTCAAATGGAAATTGATCGTCTCAGTTCGTTACAGAAAGTTTTAGAAAGTGCATAGAATATTAGATTTTGCAGATGGACTGCATTATATCCTATTGATTTTTCCGGTTGATTATAAAGTGAGCAACAGAGGTGCAATTCGTTGAATAATAATGATAAAGGAAGCAACAGAGAGATATCGGCTAGCGTATTGTGTCAGCACAATTGTATTGTAAGTCATAAATTATAAAGTTTCACTCATCCCATGACAGGATCACTCAGGTCAATTCTCTGGCGTTTTCTCTCTTATAATTCACTTTTGTCCTTTCTCCCAACCATAAGTGTAGTCTCATCCCACATAACGTATTTTCCCATGCAGCTGCATTGGATTTCTAACTGGATGCAGTTTATTTTACCGCCTACGTCAAATGTACCCTGCAAGAGCACTTAGACCGAACTCTGCATTTTCTAATCTGCATCGATATCGGTATATAAATTGTTCGTCACTTTCTCTGCGTAAAACTTGAAACTTCAGTTGATATCGCAATGTCTAAACGAGCCTGAATTAACCCGGGAATGTATTACGAAATTTTCGGAAGTGTCCTTTCTCTTCGCACAACAAAAAAACAATCGCTAGAGACAAATTAAGTTCGTCGACGCGTGAACGAAAGCAAAGCCGATTCTCGTTGTTGCTTCTATTTTCGAAACTTTCTCGAGGGGAAGAAACCACGGCAAAAGTCAATGTTAATTAACAACCGATCGGCGAGCACGGGCCCAGAAAGTTCGCGTCTGGATCGCATAATTTCAGCCTACTTTGGACACTGGCGAAGAAACATCGGCAACATCAACGAGCTAATTGCGGCCTCTAGCAATTTCTCGAAGGTCAATGGGGTGAACCTCGCGTATCTACTCGAACGATGCACGGCGGTTACTATCTATAGAAAGACTTTCCCGTAGAAAACGGTGTCGAGGTAATATCGCGAAAGTAAAATGAAAATCAGAAACTTATAACGACGGTAGTAATAACACTATAAATTCACGATTTTACGCGCTCCTAAATCACGCGTGTAAATTATCGCTTACCGATCTTACGCTGCAATAAATAGAAATGCAAATTTAACGCTAAACGTTCTAGATCTTTTATTTGACAATTTTTTATAAAGATGCTTTCACGAGCAATAAGAACCGTCACAAACTCTAAATAAATTAAATCTGTTCTTGTAGAAGAGCATTTGCCAAGAATAAATTTATAAGTCATAATTTGCACGCTCGCGAAGTACAGATTAATAAAATAAAAATAATGGTGGAGGACGTATTCTCCTATTTGCGATCCAAAGTCCTAAGATAATTGATATTGATAAATCTTCCATTGTTCAGCCAGCGTTGTTCTTCGAGTAATTCTTTCGCAGAATCATAGTTATCGCCGTCGAAGGTCTGAATGGATCCGTCGAGAGATCCTTTCGGAGAAGCGTAATCAAAAGGAAGATCGCGACGACACGTTCCACTTTCGTTCGTTGCCGGCTGAAAATTCTGCCTTTCGTTAACGAACGCCATTTTTTCTTTCTTTTTTTTGATAGTATAGAGGTGGCCTAAATATTTCTCGAAACGAGCGCGTTTCACTTTCCCCGAAACTCGAAACAATGCGTAATGCGAACGTCGAATCGGGAATATCCAAATCGTCCAAAGTTTCCATTTAACTATGTTATCTTCGACCGGATCGTGGCCGGTGAAAGAAGACCAACAACGAATCGCTGATCAGGCGACTTTTAAAGGCATAAAAGACACCGCCGGAGGCTGTTCCAGCCATTTTTAGCCGTGAGAGACACGCCGAGGCTTCTGAAGTAACTGCGTCTTCCAATTTTGCCAGCGGGACGGTGTCTTATTCAATCCTTTTCAGGAAGTAGGCTCGTATCGGTATCGCACATCGGATTCTCCTCTCTTTCATTCCCACCGTTGGGAATGTATTATGCTAGCGACGCTCCGTGAAATTAATTTCGGTACGCGTGCAAGAAATTTAAGTCGTCGTTCCATCTCGCAGCTTTTGCTCTAAAACTCCTCCATTTTAGTTAGAAACGTAAAATTATTTTTTCTGTATAACTGTTACAATTTTATGTGATCGTTTAAAATTATCAAATTATCAATGGAACACTGTTGGTCGAGCTGAAGTGTGAACTCGAAAGTGCGATAGAAAAACTTTCCGAATCGTTCGCAAAGTACTGAAATCGAATGAAACTTCATTTCTTCTTAAAATAATTTTAATAAGTCGTTGATCAGTTCTCCACATTAACCCATTTGCATATTTAAGTACAAAAATGACTACGACTACAAGTCAATACAGCATCCCTTATAATAGATTTTAAATTTCTAGTTTTTTGGATTCATTAATTAAATTACTTTGTAAGAGAATCTTTGAGGTTGATATATTTTGACGCTTCTCTACGTTAAAAATGTAAATCACATGTCGTCTGAATTGATTGTAGAAAAAAGAACGGCTGTAATTGTTTTGCGGAATGTAGTGCTAACGACCACAAGAGCAACGTGTCTCAATTATCGGAAATATTAAGAGCCCGTTCGAGATCCGAGTAAGGGATAAATGCAGGAAAGAAACGATTTGCGGCGATGCCAGAAATTACATAGCTAAAAGCTAATTAGGTGGCTTGAAGCGGAGACAGTGAAAGTGACTTCCAGCAAGTTGGAACAACGAAATAAACGAGGCTGAGCAGAAGAATGCGATAGCACCGGTTAATCGCGAATGGTACACGGTCAGGTTAGACTGTCATGAAATTTTAACACACTTTCGGCGTTCCGATTCGCATATTCAACGTATTCAAGTGTTCCCGACACTCTTCGCCATTTCTTCTCATGCTTGTTGTTTCCGTTGGGAAGTTTTCTACTGGGCCACCAGACTATGTCACGCGCACATTCATGGCAAAAATTACTGCGTGTAAAAATCAATCCCAGAGAATTTCACAAAATCAGTGTAATTCAATTAATGAAACCGAAACTGGAAATTTAAAATGCTAGGGTATGCTGTCTTAACCCTTTGAATTCTAAAGATCCTAATAAAATTCGGTTTATCTGGATATGTCACAATAAAAATGAATTTCTAATCCTAATAAAAAATCGTGTTAAAAAGAAATTGACACTATGTTTAAGGGTCAGATTTGTGGCTTCTAATATTTTCAATTTAGAATTGTTAAGATTCTAAGGATGCTTACGCGAGAAATTATTTTGCAAATTTATTTCTTTCAGTATAAATTATTTTCTAAAAATTGCTCAAAATGCAAAGTAGTCAACTTTCAGTGCTCCGTGAACCTAGAGTTAAACTGCAGTTTCACGCGACACCTCGTGCAAGACGAAACGCAGGTACAAAAAAAGATTATTTTCAACTTGTCGCAAATGGAACCTGAAGATTGTCAAAGAAAACTCTTGGCAAGATCTTGTGGATATTAGCGACGCGCTCGGCAAATTGCTCCTCAAACCTGCTCGAAATGCATCGGCAACGGAGAATGCAGCTCGCGGCGAGACACTGTATAAATCTCCGAGGCAGGGGTAAAGCCTTTACGAGTCCCCCTAATTTTCTCCAATAAATTTCGAGACGCAGAAGTACCACGTGCACGCGTAAAGTGTCACGGGATACGATGCAGCCGGGGGAATCGTTCCCATTGTCCGGCACGGCGAATCTGCATTTCCAAACGGCGCGTTGCAAGTTGCATCGGGAATAGCCACCGCATAAAGATCGCCCGTAAGGTGTCCCCACGAATGGCCTAACGATACCAGAACCACGGCGTCTTCGTGGCGCAATGATTCTCCCGTCGAGAATATTTAAGGGACTCGTGGAAATCGAAATAAACCGTGGAATCGATCGCGGAACGATCGATAAGGCGCGCTTATGGCGATCGAGGGAACGGTTATCGCCGCTCCACGGTCTCGGTTAGGTTTACACAGTGTTGCGAGCCTCGACTACATCATGCTCCATCCACTATTACTCGACTATAAATTTAGAATTTTTTTTAACAGACGAACCCCGTATGTAGGTCCCCGAGGAAAAGCGATTTTCTTCCAAGAAAAGTATTCAGCGTAGGAATTTCAAATTTTATACATTTATTAAATAGTATTCGAACGATGTGCACGAAATTTTTCCAGCAGAAAGAATAATGTTCTTCGAAGTTACAGCTGGTATAGTAAGCACGTTTCGAAGTCACCGGTTGATAAGCATAGAGCGATATAAAATTCTTTGGAGAATAATACTATTGGTATAATTAACGTTCAAGAAGCTCGGTGCAGTCCCGCAGATAGTTATCTCGCGAAGTATAATGCTTCGCGGCCTGTTATAGTGAGTGTTCTAGGGATTCTATCAGCGACTCGGTCGCGTTAAACGTTACGTTAAACACCCTAACGACTGCCCGTGCCGGACGTATCCGTACAAAATGTCGCCAATTACAGAGTGCACCGGGTACACGCTCGTAGAAACTCCCCGGAAAGACTGCATGCGAGAGTGACGAATGCTGATTGTCGGTTTTAACGGTCGAGCGAACCTCGGAACCGAGCGAGATGAAACGAAACGAAACCCTATCCTATCTAATCCAGAAACGGTTCGTCGCTTTCACCCTTCCGTTCGTCAGGCCGCCATTAGAAGAGAGCAACACGAGCCTCGAATGGGGGCAGGATTTAACGCACACCAGAAGAAAGTTTATCGACGCGAGAACGTCCGACGGACCCGCTGTTAATTGCCGCTGTTTACGACAATGCCGGGCCAGCAATTCAGACCGAGAATTTAGGAATGGATTAACTTCCTGTTGATGCTATCTGCCTCGACGTGGAAATTTGCCTCAGGTGTTTTTTAAGAGTCGCGCTGGGATTCTTTATGCTGCCCGCACGACGCACACTGGTCTAAAACGCGAAATTTAGTAACACTTTGCCGAACAAACTATCTCGCATCGACTCATCTTGAACGCTTGAAACCTTGAAAATGAAAAAATTACTAAAATTTCAGTTGCACGTTTCGAAGACAGCCTTTCTCATGGAAAAAATTGCTTTTCTTCTTTGAAGATCCCTTTTAATATTTTCCTACCAATTTCTTTTTAAATGAAAGGTTTATCTTCAAGCTAGGAATTACCATTGTCGATTAAAAATATCACAAGTTATTATTGTTTAAAATCGCCCGCGTCCGTGCGTCTATGCGCAAAGTGGCAAACGTCGATGAAGATTTTTTTTAAGAGTCGCGCTGGGATTCTTTATGCTGCCCGCACGACGCACACTGGTCTAAAACGCGAAATTTAATAACACTTTGCCGAACAAACTATCTCGCATCGACTCATCTTGAACGCTTGAAACCTTGAAAATGAAAAAATTACTAAAATTTCAGTTGCACGTTTCGAAGACAGCCTTTCTCATGGAAAAAATTGCTTTTCTTCTTTGAGATGCCCTTTTAATATTTTCCTACCAATTTCTTTTTAAATGAAAGGTTTATCTTCAACCTATGAATTACCATTGTCGATTAAAAATATCACAAGTTATTATTGTTTAAAGTCGCCCGCGTCCGTGCGTCTATGCGCAAGGTGGCAAATGTCGATGAAGATTTTTATTATCTTGGATGAATCGTGGATCGGTCTTCACGTTGTTCGACGAAGTGTTAATCTATAATCCTGCGATTAAGGATGTGGAAAGTCTGGTTTTATTGCAGAAATAATGACGAGTCTCGGTAATGACGGAGAAAATGAAAAAACGATAGAAAGAGGACAATTGTACTGTGGATTTAAGTGAAACTTTATTTATTGCTATACTACTTTAACGCATAATCTCGTCGGAGAGCGCCAGCACAAAAGCGTTAATTAAAACGCTGCATTCCACTTTCTAAAGCAATATTGCCTTTTTTATTGCCACACTTTCGTAGTCTCTTTCCTGTTGTCGGGTTGGACGATCTTGTTTACATCCGAAATTAATTGTACAGTTTTATTTTATACTATAGATCCATTTAAGATCCATTTAGCAAGATCCATTTTGAAAATTCGATTTTTCCGGTGACAGACAGTTTCAGAGAAATATTTTCAGTATGTACTAGGGGTGCGCGAGTCAGTGCGAGTCAGCGAAAAGTGACACTTAAGAAGATTATGTGAAGTGTCCGCAAACTTCCGACGACTTCATTTCTCGAGTGATAATCGCTCGTCACTTCAGGAAACTTCTCTAAACAGCTCTTTAGAACTTCCTCGAGCAGTACCGAGAATTCATTCTTCGTTAACGCCAAACAAACAATCTTTTCTTTACCGAACAAACATTCTTTTCGAACACAGAATCTGTATCGTGCGCACTTCTTTCGATGCTTTTGCTCGATCTATATTACACAATACATCAAATCGCACGGGAGACTGTGTAAAATGAAAATGTTCAAGTATAACAAACCGCGAAAATATTCAGAAACTTCATAAATAGCTAGAACAAATAATTTTTTAAAACACATCAAAGAAAATATTTTTATTCGGTGAAGAGGGAAGAGTCGCACTTAGGAAATGCGTCGAAGATCCACGAAATAGCGAGAAAGTGCTATCGAAACAAAACTAATAATTAAGTTACACAGGGAAACATTTAACCCTTAGCACTCGAATGGCGACTGTAAGGCGCCACTAAAAATTGCTGTATCATTATTCAAAATATTTTTTGTATTATTAAAGTTTGTATTTAATAAATTACTAAACACTTCAGTATTGTACGATTAAGTCGCATCATGTTAGTATGTATAACATGAAAAAAGAAATATATAGAAGGGAAATATTCCAGGTCGGAACAAACGTTTCGTTTTAGTGTTAAAATAGGTTCGAGTGCAAAGGGTTAAGAAAAATTTAATTTCTCATTTTAAACTGCACATAATTCAATACTACTCTTCGTGGTCCAAAACGCGCATCTTCTTGTGATGAGAACATCACATTATATAAAGCCAACACCGTCAGTATATACTGCATAAAAAAATCGCACAAAAGAAAAAAAATCGCATAGAACAGGACCGCACAAAAACAAGATTGACTGTAAATTAAAAATACTAAAGCAGCATATTTTACCGGATATTTTTACTGCTACGAATTTCACCGACCCATTTTCATTCGAACACCATAAAAAAATCTGTTCCTCATATTATCCCGGTTACATTAGCATTTTCAAGTATCCTATATTTTACTCACTCTCCGTCCTCGTTAGATAAAAATTTCTAACATTTTCACAGACCCTAGGTCCTTCTCCCTTCCCAGTGTCCCCAGATAAAAATACCAAAACATAAAGCAACTTCATTTCATGGTTCTTCGATCGTCGAACCTACTTTCGCAGAAGATCCCAGACTCACCATGTCCAAATCTCTCGTCGAAAAAAGCGACCCAGTGTCCAGACACATGCTGTGTCTAGCTCGCATAGAATCCAATTTCCCCCAAACGAAAGTTCTCCGCCCACCATCCCCACCAACCCCTATTTAGAAAGAGCTCCTATCGCTTTCCCCTGCTAGTGACAAGTCATCCGTCGGCAATGAAAACAAAGGGGTATCGTGAGGGAAGGTGGACGAACGAACACGAGGTTCGCGATAAAGAGTGTGGACGAAGAAAAGAAGGTGGATGAGTCAATCGGAGGCTATCGCGTAGAAAACGTGACGCGCTGTCACATCAAGGGTGATGGGGGCGACCACCTCTCTGTCTCGGCTGTTCTTCGAGAACAGAGGAGGCCTCTCTCTCTCTCTCTCTCTCTCTCTCTCTCTCTCTCTCTCTCTCTAGAGGCTGGCCGACTTCTTCCTCCTCTCGAATACGACACGCTTATCCGCCGTCCGGTTTTCTCGGTCACGGGCTCCGCGAAGGGGGAACCACGAACCACGCTCGTTCCTACATTATCCCCACGTGAGGCATCGCGTCGATTCCTCTTCTTCTTCTTCTTCATCTTCCTCGTCTTCTTCCTCGTCCACGGTGTCTCCTTCCAGCCGACGAGGAGACCGTGCAACCGCCTCAAACAAGACGAGCCTCCCAGTGTTGCCTCCGCGGCCGCAGAATTTTTCATCCCGTGACGGAACGCGTGGACCCGCAGTCCGCACAGACCCGTGGGCGCGAACCCTAATCAATTGCCGCGGTGCATGAGTTCACGGTTACACCAGACTCGGTTGCTATACACAAATTTTGAGAGAGACTCGGAATTTCGATTTACCGGGCGAAACTCATTTCTTTTTGCAAAGATCGTCGTCATTGTAGCACGAGGAAGTTGTTCGGTGACTGTGAATGTTGTTCTGTGCAACCGGAAGAAGCGGGTAGATGACACAGCGCACGAGGAGCTATGATGACGCGGGGATTACTTCTCTTTTCCGTGGTAAGCTGTTCCGTACTCCTATTTCGATTATTATAATCTAAGATTTTTATGATTTTATGCGTTTAAAACGGGCAAGTACAATTTCAAGCAGCGGACATGTTAAAAAGATTTAAGAGCACCAGCCGTATTGGTTTCAGATTAATCAAATGATTGAAAGAAGAGAGAAACTTTTATTTCGCTCCCGTGTCCTGCAATCGATGCAAATGTTTTTTATTTTCCATAAAACTGTCTAATTATAACTCTGTCGCGATCTTCCGGTCCGTGCACAATTTTATAATTTAGTCCAATAAATTATATAATTTTCGTTATTATTGCCACGCGTATTCCAATGAGTTCATATAAAAATTAGAACTCATGTATGTCGTCGATTTTGTACAGCTAATAATATTGCACACGCATTGTTTTAATGCTGAGTTACATAGGGAGCTTGTTGCTACAATAAAACCTTGAGATATTGGGGGTTCAGATAATCAGGATAACAGAGAAGTAAACGTCTCATCAAACCTGAGAAAGATCTCCAAATCCAAGAAGTAAATTAAGTATAGTTCGACCAAGCGCTCAGGATTGTTGTTTGCTAAGAAGAGAAAATGTGCGTCGCGATATTTTGGAAAGGTTTCGAAGCTTTTGAAAACGAGAAACTTCCGCATACTAATTTAACGATTGCCCCCGATGATGGTTCCCGGCCGTGTAATTATAACGGAAATGGGTCGATAAAGTACAAAGAACGTTTCCATCGGCTATGTGTTCCACGGCCCCAAATTATCGATGTAAATACCACTTTCTTTGGAAGCTTCGAGCAGTATATTACACGTCCCACAGAAGTCGATGTCCCGTCGAATTTATTTGACAGCTACGAGTATTTCCGTGACGTTTAGCTACGCGCGTAAAATAGTGAGAAAGATGCCGAATGGCCGTTTAACGCAAAGGTCTTCGGTTTCGGAATGGTCGGGAACTCGATTCGATGGAAAGGTGACTGACTGTCCACCTGGCCGCTTCTGCTCGTTCTCCCGGGATAAAGTGGAACAACCTTTGCGTGGCCTTGATCCGGTAATCTGCCGGAACCAGGAAAAGTAAATAGTCTCCTCTTGAACGCCGCTGGACGCCGAGTTCGCTCTTTCTTAACGAGGCAGTGCGTGCTTGACCGGATTTTTAACAATTAACCGCTCGGGTGGATGTGCTCCTATTATTTTCATTCATACGGTGGAATTTTTATACATTTTTTCTACCTACTCTAACTCATTTTTATGCGAAAAGGACCAGCAGAAGTTTTTATCCATACAGTTTTACGAATTGATTTATGAAAAAACAATTTCTTACATTTCAAGGAACATAAAAATCATGAATTATGAATTAACAGCCATAAAAGACCTGAAATGCTTATTTCCTTTAACTCTAGGCTCGCGGGACCCGTCAAAATGATGGGACCTAATATTTTCAATTTAAAATTATTAAGACTCTAAAGATGCATACATGAGAAATTATTTAGCATTTCTTTGGGTGTATATTATTTTTAAAATATTGCCAAAAATTCGGGTAGAACGTTCTTCTTGTTTTTATAAAGTGATGCGAAATAGTCGCTTTTAGTGCTCCCATAAACCTAGTGTTATTTATATCTACATATGTAACCTACTGTTTGAACATATTTTGCAGCAATTTGCAGAAGTCCATTTTTAACTAACATCTAACTGCCAACATCGTAAAATATGAAATGAAATGAATGTCTACTGGGAAAATCAAGATAACCGAGGTTATTCGGGACAAGGAATTAAAATACTTTTTCTTCAGCGTCGCGTTCCGTTTGATCAGCCGCCGAGAGGATCCACTGTGACTTGTAGTTTAACGACAAGCATTTATGTCTGCTGAACTCGATAAGCCCGGTGAAAGTTTCCGATGATAATCTAACGTCCACGAAAGTTGATAATGAAAGTCATATGCGTATTAACCGCGTCGTATCTCTTGACAAGAAAAACGGTAGTCGGCGCGCAGAAAATGTCAGACACGCGTCCTGGACCGTTGACGATGTTAGAAAGTTGCATTCGATCGTGGCCGCCGGTGTTTCCATTTTCAGAGAACGCATCGGCGACAAACCTCGTGAAAATTGATCTTTCCTTTCAAAATTCATGACTCATTGTAAATTGCGTGCCAGAGGATAATGAGACCATTCGAAAGTTCTCGATTTCTTCAATTAGATTCAAATTGAACGCATTCGACTTCGCTAATTGTTGTCCTAGAAAACGCGTTCGTTGCATTTCACGATGAACATTCTACTCCTTCTATCGAAACTTTTAAATTACTATGCCTCTTTGGAAAGGAAATGGGAACTTTTTGTTAATGCTGCTAAGTTTATTAAGAAATTCTTGGCTGCGAATTCTCTAATTTTGAAGATCGTGTGGTAATTGTTGGAAGGCGCGTTAAATATTAATGTTTTCCGTGGATAAAGAGTTCTTTACGGAGTTTCGTAAAGGGTCAAAGAAACAATACGACGGTTTCTCACAGTTAATATAGTTCAGGCAACAAAATGGAAAGGATCGTTACAGCCGTTTGATACCGCATTGTCATAGCGCATTCGACTTGGCTAATTGTTGTCCTAGAAATGGGAACTTTTTGTTAATGCTATTAAGATCATTAAGAAATTAATGAATATGATGTGAATTCTCCAACTTGGAAGATCGTGTGGTAATTGTTGGAAGGCGGAGCGTTAAATATTAATGTTTTCCGTGGATAAAGAGTTCTTTTGCGGAGTTTCGTAAAGGGTCAGAGGCACAATAGGACGGTTTCTCACAGTTAATATAGTTCAAGCAACAAAATGGAAAGGATCGTTGCAGCTATTTGATAACGCATTGTCATAACTATAATAGGGAGTTGCGAAACATCCTGAAAATTGTAGACTATTAGCTAAGAAGCGATGACGAACAGCGATACAAAAGAAAAGGATCAGTCAGTGAAATCGTAGCTCTTCCTTCTGGTGAGCATCATGGTTACTGGGTCAACGCTGATTGCAAACAGCAGAGGATATGTTGGAATTTCCACTTTTACGGTTATTTCACGTGGCATTATGCATCGAGACTCCGCGCGTGCATTTCCCGCTTCCTGACAGCGTTTACACTTCGTTCTCGCAGGCTTTATTACACTTAGCCTTTCAAGTTTATCGGACCTTAGATTTCGCACCGGTGTGTCCCAATCGGATGTTAAATATATACCTCAAATTAATTATGCAGAACAAGTGTGTCAAATTTACACGAGTTTGCAAAATGTTCCAAGAAATCATAGGTGCGTTAAATTCAATTTGAAATTGTTTATGCTTAGGAGGCGTGTAAATTGCATTTATCCCAGAAAAAGATAAATTAAACATTTGGGTTATTCATACCAGAAAAGATCTGGTTTACTTCTTACACGTGGTAATCGAAAAGATAATATTCACTCAAGCTACGACATTGATCATCGGCCGTGATAGTGTTAACACATGGCAGAGCATTGTTCTAGGTAATAGTATTAAAATCACGACGCTGCATATGTCAATGCTACCAGCAATGCCCGCAGCGATAGTAAAGCTGACAGCGTTCAATCAGATAAGTTCAACGCAGAGTGCCCTCGGGCCTCTTCCCGCAAATATACGGGACCACCCGGGATATGATCCAGTTCATCTGATTAGTCTAATTCAATTATGATCTGACAGAGGATTTCTTTCGGCGTATTACACTCTCAACTTGATCCACTTGTAGCTTAAAATCACACCAATTTCATCGGTGAATTCTACAATTCTTTTTCCTTTCTTTCTAAGAAATTATATAATTCTTGATTTTGTTTTACGCGAACAAATTACCAGTGGAAATTTTGGATTTAACTCTGTAGAAAATTCTAAATATTGCTTCCGTCTGTACAGGAAATTCTAAATCTTGAACTTTCGATGCTGAGTCACCTAGTGGAAATTAGAGCTGTGATCAGTGAATTTTAAAAGTGGGATTTTTCTTTGTAGAAAATTCTAAATTTTGATTTTTCCGTGCCATATTGTAGAATTAGCATTAAACATTGGAATTGTGATCCGTGAATTTAAAAATTCCGATTATTCTGTAAAATTCTGAGTCTCAGTTTTGGACGCTATAGCCATCAGCGAAATTTATAGTGTAATCTAAGTCAGTTCTAATTCGAATTCGAGCCTATCAAACCTAATTCCAAGCTAATCCAGGTTTTACCTGAACGATTTCCGTTAATCTCATCTACATCATAATTAATGTTGCTGCTCTCCACGGACTTCCCCATTTGTTATAGGACCGAACGCTTTCACGCAGAACCGCCGGAACCCGCTAAGCAACGTCATTATCAAAAATTCATATTTTAGAAAGTTACCCTGGTCGCTCGGTGATTCCGTATCATCGTGAAAGTTACACAACTTTATTTAAATTCCGTCGAGAGAAACTAGGCGGTCGTGATAAATGAAAATCACCACCGAACCGATGCACTGTCACCAATTAGCCGTTGATTCATTGGACCGATCGAGCTTCCAGCCGGCTGTCGAATTAATAAATATCGTCTACGAGGACGTAAAACACTCGTTTTGCTCGATTCTAGTCATCTATTTGCAACAACATCACTTTCACCGGTTTATCTCGATAATCGTGGAAGACACATTTAACAGTGTTTTTTTCCTCCTCGACGAGAGAAAAATTCAATTTCACTCGTACTCGGTAAACTGACATTTTCATTTAGAAAATAAACAAACTGGAATTTCTCTCCACAGTATTCTCAAACACTAACCTTGTATTTCCATCGAGGTGATTATTCATCTTCTTTATTCGCGTTTTATAAATCGACCTTGCCCAATTCTCGTACCTGCAACATCGTAAAACACATTTCGTCAGCATGGTTACAAACGATTAAGACATTTTATCAATTCCTGTCCCGAAATTTGCATAAATCAGTATTCACGATCGAGTGACCATGTGATCGACGTGTGAAAGGTTCCTTAGAAGTATAGAAATTGCTTCATTGACCATTGACACGGTGCCTTAACCTCTGGTCTGTCTGACAAGAAAAATTATTTTTACAAATATTACCTCCACCATTGGGTCGAAACATTTGTCCAAACTTCCAATACGTTTGCCAATCGAATTTCCGTTGTCAAGTAATTCCTGACGTAAAATTTTCCAGAACCATGTTTGCGCTTAACTCCGCACCTTGTTGAATTTTATTTGCTTTGTGTACCACTTTTTTAGTGATTTTGCATTGCTGTTATGTTGTGTACATATTTCTAACACGACTCTGACGTTTTCCGACGAGATTCATTCATTTTTCAACACAACTTTCGGTTCGGAGATTCATTCATTTTTTAACACAAACGCGTCGATGATTATTTCGCGTCGATTTGTGTCCGCGCGGTCACTTCCGGTTATGCGAATCGCAGAGAGAGAAGATTTCTGACTTGATAGCTGGCCCATCGACTTGGCAAACGAGAGGGCCCACGCAACGTTTCCCCGCGATCAGTTCCCGCGCTCATAATAGTGGAATTGTGCTATTGTCTTATTCGGGAAACTCTATCGTTCGAAGCGCGAATCGCGATTATGAGAGGGAAACGGTCGACATGGAACGATCGTCTGCGACCGATAAGGCGTATTCTTCGCGTTTGGTGCATTGCACTCGGCGAGAATAAAAAAAAAAGAGAGAGAGAGAGAACAGGCAACACCAGTTTTCGGGCCAGCGAACGAATCTTTATTCTCGTTTCTTTTCTTCTTTCTCCCCGGTGGCTCGTAAATTCCGCATTTACCGGGAAAGAATTAATTACTCGAAGAAAAAGAGACGGATAGATCGTGTACACACGAAGTCTCGTTATAATCGCGTTATGATATAGTATCGGTCGCTTAGTGTACCGTAATTCGGAATAAGCGAGGGCTTATTAACGAGACTGATTAATTTAATGGCCTTATGCTGAAGAAGTTAGCGTCCTCGTTGGGAATACTAATTGGCGCTGTTAGGGACCTCGCGTTTTATCTCCTCGGATAATTAAAATTTACGTGGAGCTCGCCGGAGGCACCGCAGTTCTCGGAACTACTAGAAATTAATCAAAAAATGCTAGTCACACGGAGAGCATTTTGGAAATGTTCATCTGCCAAGCAGAGTCACGATAGTATCTCTAGAAAGTTTATGAGATAATTTCTCTAAGCATTATTTTCCTTTTGAGTAGAAGTCGTTATAAGAAATGTCCACTCTACCGAAATTTCTGACTTGTATCATGCAAATTAAAGATGCGAGATTGGACATGTATTTTTATTACAAAAATACTTCAGGACCTATTTTTCGCAATTTAACTTAAAGCTAACTAAAGTTAACTGAAAAGCACCGAACAAATTTTCAAAAAGGCAGAGCTTGAAAGTGTGAACCGAATTTTAGGATAGTTTTGAAAATCAAAGATGATCAACCTGTTGCCGAAAATTGACGATAGTCATCACGAATGTAACCTAGCAATTACTAGGGCAAGTTGGCTAATGTTCGCAATGTAGCGACGTTGATTTCGTGGGTGCGTAGACACGAGAAGTGATTATGGTATTTCATTCTCTAGGCAGTTGTGCTACTATCCTCGATTAATGCCGGTGCTGAGGAGGATCTGAAAGAAGATGCAGACTTCAACGACCGTAAAGAACACAACCAGACGACTGTCGCGTCCATCAAGATCACCGGCGAGCAATTCAAGAACAGGACGACCAAGATTTCGGTGAGCGAAAGAGGTTTTTTTCTACTTGCCCGCGTGACAAGGCACTACGCTAATTATAGTTAAAACGACTCGTATCGTGACGGACTTGTTTCAACGGAATTTGGAGGAAAGAAAGTTCGGGACTATTTTCGGCTGTTTTGTGTGCCACTGTCTACCGGCAGCGTCCTGTCAACACGGTAAAAAATACGGGAAAATTATGTTCGATAAAATTGAAGTTGGAATTGCGTTGTTGCAGATGTAATTTTTTAAATTTCCTTTATCTCAAAGTACGTATTTTTCTATTGAACTAATTGCTCTTGACGGAAAGAGTACAATAGAATTAAATCGTAGAACTTGCGAGATATTTCGAGACAAAATTGAAGATGGAATTGCGTTGTTGCAGATGTAATTTTCCATTTAAAATTTCCTTTATCTCAAAGTACGTATTTTTCTATTGCACTAATTTCCCTTGAAGGAAAGAGTACAATAGCGTTAAATCGTAGAACTTGCGAGATATTTCGTGACAAAATTGAAGTTGGAATTGCGTTCTTACAGATGTAATTTTTTAAATTTCCTTTATGTCAAAGTATGTGTTTTTCTATTACACTAATTGCCCTTGACGGAAAGAGTACAATGGCGTTAAATCGTAGAACTTGCGAGATATTTCTGCGTAGAATTTCTAATTATTCGGTTTCTTTGGTTTCAAAAAAGGTTCGATCGTCCATTAGCAGTGGAACTCGACAAAACGCTAGCAGAGGACTTACACTTCCGGTGAGCGCAGACATCGGCAAGGTGATAACCGAGGATGCTACAGGCGACGAAGAGATACCAGAAGAATTGCCTGAGGTAAAGATGAATTTTCCATTGCATTGGATAGCAGCACAATAATTTTGTGTACAGTTTCAGACAATTGATTTCAACGTTGTACCGTACGAAAATTCTGTATTTTCACATTTAATCGACATTTAATTCTCATGAATTGTTATTCCAATATTGTTCTCTTATGTATTTGCATTGCCTGTACGTGGCAGACTCAACTTTTGCTAAAATCACGTCTCCGTGTTTTTTCACAGATTTTACAGAGTTTTATGGCGGTTAATAAGGTTGATTTTCATCGTGACGGACTTTCTTCGTAACAAGTGGTCTTCGATGGGACTGACAATCATCTCATTAAATGGAAATTGTGAATTGTGAATAGTAAATAGGAACTTGGCGTTGCTGAGTCAATATTAGTACACCCGTAACGAAGCGCGAGCGATTGACGTCTGTTTGCCTTCCTGCACAAAAGATCGTTAGAAAGTCGGTTTTAAAACTTTTCCCTATAATAAATCATGGTGAAATTCTTCTCCTTCGGTCTGAATAAACATGCCTCTATTCAAACTTCACCGGTGAATGCTTCTCAATTTTTACCAACTGGTTTCCGAGTTGTTTCTCGCCGAGAAGAATTTTCGTAGAAAATTCCAAGAACCTCTTCCAAGCCTCAGATTATGGGAGACAATGCGTTGCGAACAGTGAAACTTTCATGCTTCAAGATTTCATATTCAAAACAGTTTGCTGACTATTAACTGAAACAAAACCCGACATTCTGGGTCATGTAATACGCCATTTCTTGTGCAACAATTAATCTCGTTGTGAAATCAATCGGGCTAAAACTATGCATATTCCGCCATAGTTTAACGCAGTGTTCCAGCACAGGAATTCTCAAGAGGACACATTCGTGCTTATGTTCTCGCGCGAGCACTTTCACGCTGCAATTTATGTAGTTTAACGCTATGGGAAATTCCCAGATTTCTTCGTTCTTAATTATCTTAATTCTCTGTTACATATATGGAAATATTCAAATGATAGCTGATCTGAGATATCTACGTAACACTTCTCCGATGCATCAAGATCTTTATGCATTTACGACTACTGAAAATCTTCAAAAAATACTTACAACATTCGACAAAACTTAGCACGATTTTTATTCATTTCAGATCTAGGGTAGTTCCACTGGAAATAAGATTTTATTTCATTCCACTTTCCTACAATGCGTCTACAAAAATTGCAAATTGCATAAACATCCGCAGTCTATTAATGACGTTTCTTTGCTACAGGCACAGGAGTTGAAGATCATCAGACCTAATTTGAGAAAACGACCAACCTATCGACCTCCTCCTCCACGAAGACCATCGCCAACGAATCGGAGAAACGTCTACACAGGTCAATATCTAACAAATAAATATTTTATACTTGAAAGCTTTATAATTTTCCTGGGCCATTCAGGCTTAAAAATCTTAAAAGAAATGGTATTGTTTAGGAATATTCCTGGAAAAATTGTTGGACATTTTTCCTGAGTAATATAGCCCCTCCGAAAGCTACTATGTTTTTCCAAAAAAATTCCTAAAAATTACGGTTCTGCTCAGATTGTTAACACGTTAAGCTTCAAATATTCCCAGAAATTCTTCCAAAATCAGAGTAATGTAATTAATGAAGGCGAAACTAGAAATTTTAAGTGTACTATACGGGGTGCTGTTTAACCCTTTTGAATTCTAAAGATCTTAATAAAATTTAAATCGGTGTGTGAAAAATGAATTTCGAAACCCAGTCAAAAATTTTTAATGTATTATAGGGGATGCTGATCTTAATAAAATTCTTAATAAATAGTCAAAAATCACTGTCAGTCATACGTGACTGACATAACAGTTAACGTGTTAACTAGACTCTTGCATAAGTTGTGAGGGGGAGCTCAAATGAAATTGTGCTCCGATCGAACGTGACATGTTTTATGGAAAAAGGAAAATGGACGAACATAATTTTTCAGATCTGACAAGAAATCCATTGATCAGACCATCAAGGCGACCTAGCGACACGAGGAGGGACCCTACGGAGAAAGAGTGCACTTTCTTCACGAAGACAGTTTGTCTCGAGGCGACGGATTATCCGCAGTGAGGCTCATATCGCACATTTCACCGGAACTGAACGTTCGATTGCGCAACAATTCCCTCCGACTAATTTTCAATGCACTTTCTCTAACGCGGCGACAGCCGTCTTCAATTAGGGGAGCGCGGTTTCACAATAGTAACAACATAATTCGCGGCTCGTTAAAATAGAAGAAAGCCTTTCCCCTCCGTGTTCCGTGGAAATCTTGTGGATCCGTTGCGCAACAGACATTTCCACTTTATGCCCTTGTAACAATTTTCATACTTAATTAAGCATCGTGGAAGTTCGGACGCGAGGAAAAGGTGTTAGGGAATTGGAGAAAGCGGGAACTTTCGTTTCCTTTTTCTTCGTGTGAAGCGCGCGTACGATTCTTTCGATAACAATGCAGATTCGGTGTGAATTACCCTAACACGCTATTCTAGAGTCGATTATTATGCTTCTATAATTTTATGTAGTTTGAGCTCGCGATATAAAATTTTATCGAGCGGTTCTTGACTATTCATACTAATCGAATGAAATTTGTTTAGTGAGGCAATAACCAGAAGCCTAAGGGGCAACAAAGAGATGGTCGCAGCTTTGTTGACCGACTACAAATCTCAGGATTTTGATGATTCCAGCGAGAGCCTGCCAGTTTCTTTTTCTTACGAGAATAAATACGATGGACGGTACGAGGGTCGATACGAGAGCAACGAAATCAGAAGGTAATGTTTAAACATTGATAAAACGATTACAGTTTCTAAATCTGACGACAATGAAAAGAATATTTGTAAACTAGGCTGTCCTGTAAATTTTCTGCAAAATGAAGAATATTCATTATAATTCAAAATTTATATTAGTCAATCTCTACTAGCAGATCTTCACTTTCATTACTCACTGTACACGTCAGAGCATGCACGATGCCCCTACCGAACGTTTACTCTGCCAACAGCCGTGCATAATTGCATAGCGTGTTGCGCTCACTTAGGAGTAAAAAGCGCCAGCTATTGAAAGTGACGCAACACTATTGCGATCAGTATTATGCATCTGAGGGTGCTTTACGACGGAATTATTTGTCCAGGTTTTAAAATGAATTTTTACGTCAATAAATTCATTCTACCAAATTTAATTGGGATCTGTAGAATGCAAAAAAGTTGCAGCAATTTTTATTTAATTAAATAACGTGGTAACAATAATTTTATAGAATTTTTGAGGTTTCTAGTTTGGCAGTCAAAGTGTTAATGTGCGATTTATTATTATACTAGCTGCGGTTAGAGATTTCCTTTTACTTCCAGAGTACTATTAACGCTGTCGTTGTTGCTGCTGTCATAATTGATTAGAATTTTACCGATCCAGGAGATCCGACACGAGCGGATCGTTCGAGAACGTCGAGGAAGGCTTCACCTGTCCGTCGATCATCAAGTATGCGAGGCCACAATTGGCCAGAGCCGCTTCCGGGATTTGGAAGTACATAATCAATACCGGCGAACACACGCAGACGCTGAGACTGGAAAAGTGTTCGTAAGTGAATATTAATATAATATTTACCGCTGTTATCTCCTGATCGTGCTATTTAATTCTCGATTTTATGCGTTTCTATAAGCTGTCTGTCACGCAATCACTTTCGTATCGGAAGCAGTCTCCTATATCCCGCGTTGTCCGATTCACTTCACACTTTCTGAAAACTGAAAAAAAAGAAGACACCACGCCGAGCTATTCCACAATTTGCTTCCCGTGCAAAATTGCAATTGGTCGCTCCGTTACGATCGAGCGAACAAAATCGTTACTTGCCGAAGAGACAATTTGCGGTGGAGGAATCGAGAACTGCCCTTTAGATGCTTCGCTTTCCTCCGCAGCTTCCTGGAAATACCACAGTCGAACTGCAATTTTATAGGAAATAATGGTGACCATAAATTTGTTTCAGAAGTACGCAGTCCAGTTGCTCCTTCATCTCCGAAAATTATCGCTCGTCCTGCGTGCAAGTGTACAACTACCACAGACTCTTGACCTGGGACAACAAACTCGGTCTGCACATGGACATATTCAAGGTGCCATCTTGCTGTAGCTGCCATGTCCACGGTTATGCCGATTTGTTCCCTCCTCATCAGAAGGATCCGGCCTCGAAGATCAAGGAATCGTTCCCTGGGTCAGACTTCATCACCACCAGCGACCAGAAAGAGGATTACGAGGACGTCTCGAAGCTAAACTATTTGAACAAGTTCGCCTCGAATTTTGACACCTCCCTAGGTACGATTTTGGCAACTGAATCGTTCACAAGATTTTTGGTAACCGATCATTTCTAACAACGGGGTGCACACGAGTCACAATTTTATTACAACTGGTTCATGCTAAAACAAAATGGAATTCTCATTAAAATACTAGTAACAGCTTTTTTTTTTCAATACAGTGATAACTTGGAACTAAATTTTAACAAATAGACAGGGTGTTTGGTAACTGGTGGTACAAGCGAAAAGGGGGTGATTCTATATGAAAGAATAAGTCGAAAAGATAGAATGAAATTTTTTCATCCGAAGTTTCGTTATCGAGAAAATCGAGTTTGAAATGCAGCATGCTATTCGATAGGAATTGTCTGACTCAACTGTCTGATCATGACTGACCAAATCTACTTGCTGCATATACTAAAGCACACAAACCTGACAGTTCTTCAAAGTCGATTTTCTCGAAAACAAAGCCTCAAACGAAAAATGTTTATTCTATATTTTCGACTTATTCTTTCATGTACCACCAGTTAACAAACTGGTTTACATACAAGTCACGTTTTCACAGCTTCTTTGCTGAAGCTAAATAATAGAATTCCTCTCAAAATAATTTACGAGATGTCATCAAAGATTTAATGAAGATGCCAGCAAGGCCTATCGCTTATTCTAAACGTAACGAATTGAAACCTAAATAATTAAATTCTCAAATCCGGAAGAGGTTTCAATGAGAACATGATTAGTACACTTGCTTCCAATTTTCAGTGAAGCAGGATGAATAATTGCCTCCTTTTGGTCCACCAGGTTCAAGCAACAAAAAGCCAGTAGTGGAGCCGAGCCGAACGTCCATCACTCTCCCGGTAAGGCCGAGGCCGAAGAAGCCACCGTCTTCAGGTTCAAGGCCCTTCGACAACAAGCTGCCACAGCAACACGCGCCTAACACGAGAGCTCCCGGCTACACGGGACCATTGTTGAAGGGTTCTAGACCCAGCAGACCGAGCAGACCGCCGTTCCGAAGGGAGTCGACGTCGCACGCCGAAGAGAACACGGAACCGTCGAGCAACAGTTCGATTGGGAACAGGTAATCATGAAAAGGACAAGAGCAATTCGAAGGAACGCTCATTAGTAGACAGCGGATCTTTATGCATTCATAACAAAATTAAGTAGATAAAATTTGAAATTGTATGAAAATTTAAAAAACTTTAAATGCCAATATACTATTTCTCGTCTATCAAAATTAGCAAGTGAAGAAAGAGAAAGATTCTGATTTTCGGATTCAAAATCAAAGAACTTTTGATAGGAATAAGGTAGAGCGATGAAATTTTTTTTTAATGAAAGCTGCAACCTTGTAGAATATGGGAAAATAGGAAGATTATGGTACGAACGTTTTTTAACCTTGAGAAAATTCGTTAAAGGTGCACAATTTCAAGAAAATTTTTGTTTTTCCACTACCACGCGCGGAAGAAATTTTTTTTTAACATGCTATATATCGTTTCCCATGGATTTTTTCACGCTGATTTCAAATCTTTTTTCAGAATTTATCTACGACCTCGCGAATTCGCGTGGCGCTGAACGTGTTAAATCTGGAGTAATTGGTTTTTAATATACAGGTTTAGCCAGCCGTACGATCTCGACGTGGACGCCTCATCGAGGCTGCAAAATGGCGGGTTCGACGAGGAGTACCAAGAACCGCAGAGGCGGGTCAATTACAATTACCATCCGATTATAGACTTCTTCAGACCGGAGGCGTCGATGCTGCAATCGGCCGAGTCGCAATCTGTATCGGTTCGTGAGGATTCGAACTCGTGGAAGCCGGTGATCGCGTCCTAAAGGACGTCTCGTTCCCTTCGGAGTACCTGATCGTATCTACTGTAAAGATATCCTAATTAATTAACGCAAACGCGAGGCGTTATCGTAACGTTAGTAGATCTTATTCGACACGTATCTTTGTAACGAAGAAAATCGATCGTACTCGATCTTCGTCATTGGAAATTCGCTTTCATCGTTCGATCGTACATGGAATTTGATCGACGAGTTTCAGACAATGATTCGAGACAACGATATCGTATTCTAGACTGCTCGGTATAATGGTAGTGAGCGTGTAATGCCTGTAGAAGTATTATGGTCGTGCGGGGCAGGTGCAATCGCGAACCCATTGTAATTATGTAATATTGTACGGACCAAGTTCTATTATATTTATTGTTCATTACTTTTATTAATTTATAAATTAAACCACCAACCAGCTGTATACCCATGACATGTCAACTATGAAATATATGGTGTAGCAATCTTTGAAACGTTCTTTTTACTATGTTGTTTTTCGACTGTTGCAATCGACTGTGAACCGATAGAGCACACTGTAATCTAATTAAAGAGTTCAATTACCAGAACCTTATAGAAATAAGACAGAACTGCAAAATATAATCGATTCTAGGTTGAAAAATTGACAATTGCATTAAGGATCGAGACAAAGTTGACAAAAAATTGATCTCTTGATCTTTGACACTACCATGGCCCCCAAGGCCTAGAACATGATAGAGATCAAGACTTCAAGTACTAAATAAATGCCTGAAAGATCACATAAGTGTTTTTACACTATGTAGACATACACTACCGGCCATAAGTGTTTACCCACCTTCAAATTTCGTTACTATTCAAATAATAGGTATTTTATTGTTATGAAAATGTCCGTAGCATTAAATTCTAATTATAAGGCTAATAAAAAACATCCAAAATATTCTGTACATACACAATCAGGTACTGTAAATGAGTTTACAGCTTTTTATGAAAAACGACAATTTTGGAGTTCAGGTAAAGAAACCCATTTTTCTGAAATTTTTATAACGGTCAGTAGGGAATATGAACGCAGGTAATACAGGTATCTTAGTCTTCTCAAATTTCATACTGCATTAAGCTTTCATACAGTAAACAGTTGATTTTCACGTGCCTAAAGAATTTTGCGAAAACTTCAAATAATGTCAGGGAGAAAAGAATTATCGATTGAAACGCGCGCTCTAATAGTGTCCCATCATAGCATCGGAAAAAGTAACAGAGAAATAGCAAAGTTATTGAAGCTGAACCGTAGAACCGTGGACTACAATGTTAAAAAATATGTGGGTGGGTAAACACTTATGGCCGGTAGTGTACATACCATTTGTTTTCAATCATTCTAACATATTCCGACCTATCCCAATTACAGAAAAATGACACGAACTTTCCGGACAACCCAATATTACAGCGACCAGCACTGTTCGCCGCGTAAACAGTCGTTTACAAGAGGCTGGCAGCCCACAGTCAAGAGCACAAAGCGTTCTGCTTGGCTCAGTCGTCTGTGAATCGTTTGTTTCGCTCGCTAAGTTTCTGCCGAGGCGATTGTGCCCGGTCTTTCCGCGTCAAGCCGCCAACCGTGTCGTCGTAACCATAGTTTTCTCCGCTCTGCTGGGCCCCGGATAAAACGTTACTGAACTTCGGGTCTTAGAAACGCAATTGTGGAATCGGTATTTATCCCTTTTCACGATACCGTGGATCATTGGCGATTTCCTTCATCGAAGAATTAAATCCTGCCGACGAACACCGAGGGAACCCGGCGTGCATATCTTTATCTTTAATTCAGTAAGCGATTATAACGATCTAGTTTCAATTATGCAGAATGTTTCACGAAGGACCTCGATTAAATGTCAGTAATTTAATTTTTTAAACGAAGCATGCACTATTCGTATCAACGCGTGGTTTTGTAGGAAACTTCCAAAGTACTGTTATAATAACTGAATTCATTTTGGATAACAGTAGTTGCTAGCGTGAAGGAGCTAAGGCTAGGCAATTAAACGAGCACTGTGTAGCAGTTCCTGAAAGACAATGTTACTTGTTACTAGGGATTTTATGCACTTATGATAAAAATGGGCAAGTGCAATTTAAAGCAGTGGACATATTAAAAAGATTTAAGGATACCAGCGTAAGAAGAAAGAAATTTTTATTTCCTGTGTCCTGCAATCAAATATTTTTTATTTTGCATGAAGATCCGCGGTCTACTTATTACAGTTCATCGTTGTTTAGAAAATTAGCAAATTGACACCCCCTTTATTATTCATACCCCCTTCTACTAGAAAAACATTGACAAATATTTCTGGGGATTCGATGTAAATTATTCGCAAAGAAAAACACGGGTTTTGTAACTATTTCTTACATGATAGCAATCTATGCCAGCGCAGTATTGCCCTGGGTAACGAGGAGATTTCAATGCGCGGTTGCGCGGTACCGGTTAGCCTACTCCGCGTAGTATGAATCTCATTCGATTATTCAGGGGATACTATGATATATGATTTACACAGTGTTAGATGCATGTTTCAAATTAAAAGAATTTCGGAATAATTGTTGAAGTTATTAAAGAAAGAATGCCTCGAATATTTGACTTCTGTTTGTTACAATTTATATTTTCATTTTATTCCCTTCGTATCGATATACAACGAGTAGACTGCGGATCTTTATGCAAAATAACAATTTTACACCTGAACTGCAACAAACTGGAGCGAATGTTATTTTCTTTTTTAAAACGTTGAATAGGCCGAAAATAAGACAAAAGCATTATCAAAGGTATCTAATTTGTTTACTGTTTGAAATTACGCCCACTCGTTTTTTTCTGTCATAAATGCATAATATCTAACAATGACCAAGAGCCAAATTTCAGTTCGAAATTTAGACCACGATCGACTCGGCGTCTCGAGACGTTTAACCCTTTGCACTCGAAGCTATTTTAACTCCAAAACGAAACATCTCTTCCAATCTAGAATATTTCCCTTGTATGTATATTTTGTTTTTCAAGCATTATAAAAGGTATCTAATTTGTTTACTGTTTGAAATTACGCCCACTCATTTTTGTCATAAATACATAAAATCCAACAATGACCAAGAGGCAAATTTCAGTTCGAAATTTAGACCACGATCGACTCGGCGTCTCGAGACGTTTAACCCTTTGCACTCGAAGCTATTTTAACTCCAAAACGAAACATCTCTTCCAATCTAGAATATTTCCCTTGTATGTATATTTTGTTTTTCATTTTATACATACGAAAATAGTGCAATGTTACAATACTGAAGTTTTTAGTAATTTATTAAATACAAACAAAAATTTAATAATGTCAAGACATTTAATTTAATAATGACAGAGCAATTTTTAGTGGCGCCTTACAGTCGCCTTTCGAGTGCTAAGGGTTAAAACAACTGATGCTTAAAAAGTCTTCTCGTCAAGGTCGAGTCTCGGATCGATAAATCTTCGATTTAACGCGACGCCGGCTTCGAAAGTCCCTAGGAAAGTGAAATTAGCGTGTCCCGCGGCTTAATGAGTCCGATCGAAGGTACATCGACAAGAGGTATGAACTTTCTGATACGAGATGGCGGCCATTCGACACAAATTACCGAATCGAGCGGAAAGCGGCGCAGAAAACTAGCTCCGGTTAACAATTATCGGTTTGCCCGGCGTGCGCCGGCCTAACCGAGTGATTTCTTTATTCCCTTTCCAGTGAAACGAACCGCCGATCGATTCAATCGAGAGTGACAGAACCGTTCAGCGATTTAGGCTTGCACGGTCGGTGAACAACGCCGTTTCAGACCCTACCTCTGCCTCTCGCTAGAAAATATAAATTAGGCCAGTCCAACGGCGCCGCGGACAGTTCGATGGCGGTTCTCGTTCGAAAATGATTGGAAACCGTCCGTCACGTATCGTTCGAAAAACCACACGGCAATTTCTCCGCGTGCTAACCCACCGGCGACGGACGTGAGCCATTATCCTTCTTTGCGCGAGAGTTTGACAAATCGAACAGTGCTTGACAAAAATCCCAAAAAAAAAAGAAAAATCGGCCCCCCGATTTCCGCGAGCATACTCGATATGATTGACCCCCGATAAACGGAGAACTGTAATGGGATCAAGTGCGATGGGAAAATCAGACTAACGCGATGAGTCGAGTACCATTTTGTCGTTTGTTGATCGTTCTCCTGTTGTGCCTATCCTGGAATCCTTCCAGAGGATTAAACAATCACCACGAAGAAACAGGCGAGGATGACAAGAGTGACACACTGATCAACGAGCTCTCGACAGGATCGAGTACTTCATCGGACCCAGCCGAATCCTCGGAGACCATAGTCTACAACAGGTTCGCGAATCCCCCGGACCACGAAGAGAGTGGATCCTCGGAGGAAGAGGATCCAGAGGGTCCAGCGGACCATGCTATACCCTATTCGGAGCACGAATCGTCGAAGGAGGTGCCCACCAGGCCGAAATACACAGCTCCAGGAAAATGGGCCAAACCAACGAAGCCTAGGGACGTCTCTTCGGAGGAGGTCCCTTCGAGATTGTACGCGCAGGTGCGTCGGACGCACACGGTAAGAAGGTTGCCCCGGAAAAGGGCGTTCGAGAACGCGAAGAGCGAGGAGGAGAGGGAGAACGCGGCCAGACTGCGAAAGGTCGTGAGAAACTCGAAGGTGAACACCGTGTACACGGAAGAGGGCTACGAGGACTCGGCGTACGATCATGCCGGGCACGTCAGGGACGCGGACTTCGACGAAGGTTACGCCAGGAAGGTCAAAGATCAGCTGACCAGCAGAAAGAACTCGGGAGATGGCGACGACGACGAGAAAAATTCCCGCAGGCCGGAAAACTACAAGAGAATCGACCCTGAAGAGTTCAAGGACTACGGTGATAATTACGAGACCACCACGGATCACAGGGGAACGGATGACGAAGAGACTCGATGGACGAAGAGTGGCTACCCTAAATTGGTCGCTGAGACTGGGACGCAGAAGTTGCAAGAGGATTTGGAGAGAGAGGTCGAGGAAATTGAAAAGGGCGTTGAGATCAGTAAATTGGGAGGTGCTTCGAGCAAGCAGGAAAGCGTGACCTCGACGCCGAAGGGCGATTATAGACGAAAGAGTCACAGAGATAGAAGTGGAAAACGACTCAAGCCTTCATCCGCGGAAGAACTTGACTCTGATGAGAAAGTGGGGGAACGGTCGAAAAACTCGCGAGGCAATTACGAGGAGAATTATTCAACCTCGAGGACTCCGGTTGATCGAGAAGCGATCTCTCTAGAAGAGACAACGACCATGGCGAATAATATCGAGATGCTGACGAACGGACCTTCGGAAACGTACGGGTACCTGGTGGAAGCTAACCCTGCAGCTAAAAGCGAGATCATTGACTTCCAAGACGGGCAGAATCCAACGACAGCGAGCTACAGCCAGCTCTTCTGGGACTACTTCAAGGCGCAGCAGAACCAATACACCACGCCGAGTCCGTTCATCGTTGAATCGGCTACCGTGAGTCCAAGCGTTTTGCCACCGTTCCCGGAGAACGCGTTTCCTACTTACTCTGCTTACGTGGACTCAACGACGCCATTTCCCGTCGTCGATCCAGCGATCCTGAATCCTCAACGATTAGCGCAGGCGTTGGTAGATCCTCGATATTCCGAGCAACAGCAGCTCGCAACCTTGGGAACGTTCGATACGAATGAACAAGACTTTAACTGGCAGCCTCTTAATATTCAACAGACTCCGAAAACGGGAATAAACGAGGGTGGGTTCGTGTTAGAACCCACCAGCAATTTAGACAGCGAAGAAGCAAGCTTCGACAAGGTGTTCTCCGATCCTGTGACCTTTATCAACCGCAAACCCCGTTACAAGATCACCATGCGACACAAGTCGGTGAGACCAGTTGAATCCTCCGAGACGGCGACACCGAATCCTGTGAAAGAAAATAGTAAAGAAAGTATGTTACTGAGTCCGAACTACGTGAAGATGCTGACGCATCTGAGGAACGAAGAGGAGGCTGCCGGGAAGCAGAACTCGAGTCCCCAACGAGACAATTTGTACTTGCTGAAGTGGATGGAGGATCTCGGTAAAATGCGACCTCCGGTCTTTCGGAGGGAGAATTCTAATCAGAATTTCATCCCGCATAGTTCTCGCGGAAGTATGAAAGTAGGGTCACCGTTATTTAGGAGCGGTTCGGCTCCGTTGACTCGCAAAAGAATCGTTGATCAGAATGGCCGCAAAGAAGGCGATCGCGCGAAACGAAATAGGAACGTTCGCAGGCCGGGGTACAGACCCGTGGCGATCGAGGCGATCAACAGATCGCGCGCAAGAAGGAGAGAAAGAAGATCCACGGAGATCGGTGACGAAACCGGCGGTGCCACGCCGATCGCAAAACAATCGGCAAACAACGCCGCGGCGAATCGGAGTGAAATAGAACGGGCAGCGAAACGTTCGCTGGCCGAGAGAAATCCGACGCGGAAAGTGACACGCGACGTGGAAGTGGGGCCCGTGCCGGATACGATCGGTACAAAGCCGATCGACAAGAAATCGAGATCCAGCGAGGAGAACGATCGAGGAGAAGGGTCGCGTGGATCGGCGGTCGGAGGGGTCTCGCCAGGGGAAGGAGAAAGCGTTTCCTTTACGGGATCGAGGGAGGAGAAGGGGGGAAAGGATCCGAGTGAATTAGAGGCGACTAAGGACCGGGATCGAGAGGAGGTGCGAATCGGGGGAGGATCGGCCAACTGGAACGGCAGTGATGATGGAAAGAAGTTGCGAACGAGTGCTATGCGGAGAAAACTCGAGGAAGGTTTAGATCGGATAAGTGGCGCTGTTGAGCGCGGCAAAAAGATCTTGCGAGAGCTGAGGAAACGATTGAACCTAACCGAGGCGAGCAGGACTATCGAACATGATGGAAAAGTTCTCAGAGAGGTGGCGGAAGGTTTCAACCAGACAAACGCAAATGTTGGATATGAGAAAACATTTTTGGAGGATAAGAAGAACAGTTTAAACCTAACCCAGACAAATGGCACTGTTGGACATGATGGAAAAGTTTTGAGAGAGGTGGGGGAAGGTTTCAACCAGACAAGATATGATAAAAACTTTTTGGGGGATAAGAAGAACAGTTTAAACCTAACCCAGACAAATGGCACTGTTGGACATGATGGAAAAGTTTTGAGAGAGCTGGGGAAAGATTTCAACCAGACAAGCAACCAGACAAGATATGATAAAAACTTTTTGGGGGATAAGAAGAACGGTTTAAACCCAACCCAGACAAATGGCACTGTTGGACATGATGGAAAAGTTTTGAGAGAGCTGGGGAAAGGTTTCAACCAGACAAACAACCAGACAAGATATGATAAAAACTTTTTGGGGGAAAAGAAGAACGTTTTAAACCCAACCCAGACAAATGGCACTGTTGGACATGATGGAAAAGTTTTGAGAGAGGTGGGGGAAGGTTTCAACCAGACAAGATATGATAAAAACTTTTTGGGGGATGCGAAGAAGGGTTTAAACCTAACCCATACAAACGACACTGATGGTAAAACGATTTTGGGGGAGAAGAGAGACAAGATCGGTTGGAACGAGACAAGCGAGTCTGTTGGACAAGGTAAAAAGACTTTGGCTGTGGAGCTGACGAGATCTTCCCGTGAAAGGGACGATGACTTGAAGAACGTGGACGGAGGAAGCAATCCGAATAAGATTGAAAAGCGACATGACAATGTCAAAGATGATTTTGAAACTGCAAAGGTGGTCAGCGAGAAAAATAAATCCAGAAATATATCAGAAACAAGCACCGTGTCAGAAATAAACGAAGAAGAAGTAGATGCGAGCAGTAAGAAAATTGAAAGTGAGAAGAAAAAAGAAAACAAGGAGACAATTGCTAATGGAGATCTTTTAAGACCGAAGAGAAGTCATCGCGGAGTTGAACTACACTTCGACTCTAACAAAACGGACGAAGATCTACATCAGCAAGAAATCAAGTCTTCGCACTCTGACAAAGCTGAAGAAAATATCGAAAAGGGTCCGGTGAAAGAAGACCAACCAACCATGAAGAGTCACGAAGATCTCCTAGAGGAGTCACCGGAGATAACCGACGATGTGATCAACAGAGAGATCGAGGCTCGATTCAACAACGAAGAAGAAGAAGAGGATGAAAACGACGAAGAGAAGAAGATCGAGGTGGAGGTCCCGGAAGTCCCAGACTTCGACTACGTGGAGGAAGTCGCCGAAGAAGAGGATACCGACAGCGTCGTCACCACGGAGTCTACCGTGGACAAAGACAAGTATCCTTTCTACGAAAACGAGGAGTTGCCAAGTCCTTCAGCCCTGAGGTACGCGACAGACCCTGAAAAAGTTCCAGGGAAGACGTACGGGCGAATGACCTTCTACAAGTCCCGGGACGTTTACAAGCACTGCGACGAAGTAGAACCAAACCTGGACGTGCTACCCGAAGAGGAGGAACCAGTTGCCGAGAAGGGCGTGAACGAGAATTCTCAACGTCTGAAGGGCCTGGGGGACAAACTGGACTGCTTCAAGGCGAAATACTTCGACGATGATCCGTTCGACAATCCGTTATTCCTGGAGAAAGAGGTGGAAGACCCGTTGCCGCATTTGGAGGTGAACCCGAAGAAATTCGCTTCGAGGATCATGCTTTTCCCGAAGGAGGACGAGGAGAACGTGGTGCAGAAGTCGTCGAAGAGGCCGGAGAACCATCAGAACCATAAGAGCCAACCTCGGCAACGGAAACCGAAGTCTTCAAGTACGAGAGGAGCACAGAGATCTAGACGCGTCCGGATCAAAAGCTACTCGAGACCGGTGTCAGGGTCTAGGCCCCGAGTGGTCAGGATTAAAGGCAGCAGCGTTAGGTACGTGAAGCCTCGAAGACCGCAGAAGGTCATCAGAAGGCCACTCGCTTCCGCCAGCGAGGTATCATCGTTGTACACACCCTACCAGAACCAGGTCTACGAGGACGTGATGGGGACCATCAAGAACATGGCGAATTCCTATCAAGTCGAGGAGATCACCACGGTCCCCACGCCCAAGGAAGCTGAAGTCACCGAGATCGACATAGTGAAAACCAACGCATCCTCGAACACGACGAAAGGTGGGAAGAAGGAGAAAGACAGGAAGTCTTCGAGCAGCGAGGAACATTCGAGTGGTTCGGACGCGAAGGTCGGAGGAATGACTCCGCCGAGGTACTTGAACAGACAACGATTGTTGTACAAAAGGATCAGAGTACCTCAGAAGAGCAGATTGCAGCTGGTACAGGTGAGGCCGAACGGATTGCGGCCGATCAATCATCGTCAGAGGATCATCAGGTACAAACGAGGCGCCAGGAACGATGATCGAGACTTGTTCGATCGTTCTGAACTATCGGGATTAGACAGCAAAGAGATAACGTCGAGCGAGGAAAACGTTGGACGACTCGAAGAGGGAGTTAAAAGTTTGGAAAAGATCAGCGATTCTACCGAAACAAATCGGACATCATTTTCGATGGTACCTGACCTGACAGAGAAATCGAAAGCTCCCGAAACTCCGTCCTCGGACGAGACAAAGAAATCTCCGAAGATCTACACGATCAAAGATCGGATCAGATACTCGAAGCCGAAGGGGGAGATCAACAAAGTCGAGAAGTTTGCAAATAGAAGCGAGGTGGTGGAGGATCCTCGGAGGAAAGAACCCAAGTATAATTATATTAAAAGGAGGAGGAAGCCTCTTCCGGTTCCTAGCACGACGGAATCGTCCTTGACAGTCTCCACGGAGCCATTTTTAACTGCTACGACTCACAGAACTGTTGAAGACAGAGAGCTGATCAAAGAAAATAAGAATGTTCGCTACTTCCTGAACGACACGAAAAACGAAAAAATTAATCCACCACACGATGAATCGAATCAAAGTTCGATCGAACTGTCAACCGTGCCGACCAACAAAACCGGAAGCGGATACGCTGTTCACGAGGACCTGAGCGAGGAGCAAACAACCACGCAGGATCCATCGGAAGTTTCAAGGTCAAAGAGTTTCTTCGTTTCACCGAGCTACACGGACTTCTCCTCCGAGGAGTTCAAGCAATCGCTTTTCACGAACGACACCGAACGTTCTGACTCGCCTGCGAACCTGAAGAACTCCAAGGAGAGCCTCGAAAAAGAGAACAACGCCCCGAAGACTGCCCATCGCTCGTACTTCTCCGAGGAGGAGTCTTCGGAGAAAGCGGAAAGCAACAAGGAACCCAGCAAAGAATCCGAAGAGAGTAGCGCCTCGAAGAGCAACGACTCCAGAGAAGGTCGAACTTTCTTCAGCTACTGGGACAGACCGTCCTCTCCGGCGGAAAGCTACGAAGACGAGAAGTACAAAGATCTCGGGCCACGATTGAGCAAGCCTGCGTTCTTCCATCCGCCGTTCTCGTTCCTGAAGTCGAGGAAGTCGTTCTTCGGGAACGGTTCGGAAGAGGACTCCGAAGAGAGCGGGGAGAAGGACGAGTACGTTTTCCCCTGGCACAGGGACAAGGAGAACGAGAAGAAGCGACGGAAGCGTAATCGGTACTATGATAAATCGATCGGGGACTACGAGTATCCTTGGGAGCGGCGAGAACGCTTGGCTCGGAAGAGGTTAGACCACGAAGAGGACCACGACGGCGCTCGCAAGTATCGGAGAAACGCGAATCCTCGGGGAAGAATTCGATTCTGGACTCGAAGAGAGGACTCCTCTGAAGAAAACAATTCCGACAACGTCAGCAGCGAAACTCGACCGGTGAAGAAGTACAGCAGCAAATACAGCTCGAAAAAAGCGAAACTCCCTGGGGCTCCTAAATCGAAGGTGGAGGAGATTAGTAGATCCATTAAAGAGATCTTAGAACGCGATGAGAAATCTTCCGAGGAGAAGTCGAAGGAGAAGCCAAGGAAGGAAGATTCCGGGGAGAAGAAAGCTCGTGGTGGAGGAGTTTCGAGAGGAATCGTTCCTGAAGACGTCACGCTCGCGCCGAGGAGAAGCGGGAAAAAGGAGGCTGGTACCTTGCTAGATCCTGTTGCTAAAAATAGAAGCTCGACGGGATTGCTGAGGAACTCTTTGGACAATGGAGAGTCTCCGGTGAAGAAGGCGAATCAGGATGTTCTTAATTCTAAAAGAGAAGTGAACTCCACGGTGCAGCAGCAGAAGAGAAGGCGCAGGCCTGTGAAGAGTCTTTCCAACGTGGAAGTTACCACGAAGAGCCCTGTCAATCGAGGAAGAAGAAGACAAAAGATGGTGACAACGCCTACGGTAAGCACAACTTCGTTGCCGAGACTGGCGAGAAGAAAATCGACGAAATCAGTAGATCCGAAAGATGCTAATATTAAAAATAAATCGAGTAATGACGATCTTAAGACCTTAGACTCACCTGTAGAGAGAAACGTGACGATGGAACATCGCGTGTCTGGTGAAATTGGTACGGAAAGTCGAATTGCTGAAGAAAAAGATAAAGCGAAGAACAGTACAGTGGAGGAAGTAAAGGATGAGTTGAATCAGGGTAAAAACAGTTCTGAAACTGAGCCTGTTGATAACCAAGAGGGTCATCATGGTGGAAAAGGTGATGAAGTAGGTGAATCGAAAGTAATTCCGGTTAACGAAGATGGAAAATTCGATTTTATGGACGAGAGGATAGAAGCGTTGAGCGATTTTGCTAAGCCCGATAGCATTCCTGGTGATGATGACGAGTTTGGATTCGACAGCATCGTGAAATCGGATGGAGGTGTCACACCACATAACAGAGCTACACAACTGTCCCAGCAAGAGTCGAGGGAAATTATTTCCACAAAATCATGGATATCACAGAATTATAATTTCTAAGGTAACTGTTAATTACGACTCGATATTGTAGGGCAAGGGGTTCAATGAAAGCGACGGTCGTTGAATGATGTAGTTAATTACGAAATTGTTAATTTCAGCATTTTTAGGGACGACGATCTGGAAAAATGCTACTGTGTTTTGCCTTAGAGGTTTCCAAGGCAAAAAGTAGTCGACAGCTCAGAGAGCATGACAGTCGATTTGTTGCACGACCGAACGGCTGAAAAGGAAGGAATAGTGAGACGTGACATAGTGAAAGGGAAAAGGAAAGTGAACCAGGTGATGCTACACAAAGACTTCGATCTTCTGTACTCTTGAGCAATGGAAGTATTTTCGCTATATATTTTTGTTTTTCTTGTTGAAATATAGTTACCGTTTTATGGTTTGTTAGCATTAAGTGATTCGTCTGTTGTTTTTGCTGTTGTAAATAAATTCGGTTACCATGAAGGAAGGTGAATATTGCATGAACGATAAAGTAAAACGATGGAATCATTCCAGAAACAAATCTACAAATAATTCCTCCAAAAAAACTGTACAAGTACAACTTTCTTTGTACAACTCTGTACAAAGAAATAAGTCAAGAAAATTCTCAATATGCGTCTATCAGTGTCTGTTGTATTATCAAGCAGGTGCACTGCGTTTCTTCAACGTCTAATTAATTATTTACGGGGGACCTGTTAAGTTAGCTAAATTTATTTTCGGACATGTGTTCGAAGAATTATTAATAACTATTCAATTCGGGACAAAATCCTATGAAAAATTGTATGTGAAAGTAGCGGAAGGTGTATTCTATATTTTCTAATTGTAAATATTCATAAATCTTCAATAATAAAGAAGATATTAGTTAATTTTCCCACAATTTGGTTGAGAATGGATTTTTGAAAAATAGCCCGTCCGCGGGCACTGAAACGCTAGAGACATCTAGCGGTAGACGCCCGAACTAAGAGCGCATTACAGGCACGCGTTAACTAGACTAGCCCTCAGAAAATAATTAATAATTAATTAATTTGCAACGAATTCCGTTCAAAAATATAATGTGGGTGTGTGGAAAGGTTCAGAGTGTCATTCTAAATTATATAAGCGCGCCTATCAAATGCAGAATATTTAAAAAAAATTATTTATTAGAAAGTCGGCCTGGCGATTGCAGCGCGACGGTGGCGCCATCTATGGTGGCGGATTTTGGAACTAATTTTCCTATCCCTGTAATGAGTAAGACAAGGACAGAAATAGTGTGCGACAAGGACAGCAGATGTCTCGCTCACCTCCTACCTTCCTGCTACCCTGGCAAATACCAGGAGAAGTATCAGGAGCACATGATGTGCAAGGAGGTATCCTATAGGAGCTGTGCGACAAGGACAGACATAGGAGGTTTACCATGAGAGAGAGAAGGACAGACATATAGCTTCGGCATAACCTGCCAAATTGAAGGAAAATTAACTAATATCTTCTTTATCGTTGAAGATTGATAAATATTTACAATTGGAAAATAAAGAATACACCTTCCGCTACTTTCACATACAATTTTTCATATGATTTTGTCCCGAATTGAATAGTTATTAATAATTGTTCGAACACATGTCCGAAAATAAATTCAGCTAATTTGACAGGTCTCCCGTAAATAATTAATTATATAACTTTCCAGACATATTTTGTGCACTTTAGCGATTAAAGAATCTAGAATGAAGTCTTGGCTACATTCCTCTTGAGGTTTTGTGTCGCTGTAATGCTTAATTAATAAGTTATTAACAATTTCTGGAGAGGAGGTATCTCGTCTGTCTCTATCCTTGTCGCACACTCTGTCTCTCCTTGTCTTACACATAGCAGGCATTGGATATAGAAACAAGCCCCCGAAAATTTGTTAATAACATGTTCACGACAATTTAAACCGGTCAACAATTGATATAGGAATGTTGCTAGAGGTCCACTCTGGTTTCTTTAATCATAAAAGAGTACTAATTGTGCCTCGAAAGTATGACAATTAATTATTTACCGGAGCCCTGTCAAATTCACTGAATTTATTTTCGGACAAGTGTTTGAAGAATTGTTAATAACTATTCAATTCGGGACAAACTCTTATGAAAAATTGTATGTGAAAGTAGCGGAAGATGTATTCTATATTTTCCAATTGTAAATATTTATACATTTTCAATAATAAAGAAGATATTAGTTAATTTTCCCTGAAATTGGTTGATTATGGTTTTCTTGAAAATATCCCGTTCACGGGCACTGAATCGCTAGAGACATCTAGCGGTGAACGCCCGAACTAAAAGCGCATTAAAGGCTAATAATTAATTAATTTGCCACGAATTCCGTTCGAAAATATTATGTGGGTGTGTGTAAGGGTTCAGAGTGTCTTTCTAAAATATATAAGCGGGCCTATCAAATGCAGAATATTTTTAAAAAATTATTTATTAGAAGGCCGGCCTGGCGATTGCAGCGCGACGGTGGCGCCATCTATGGTGGCGCATTTTGGAACTAATTTCCCTATCTCTGTAATGAGTAAGACAAGGACAGAAATAGTGTGCGACAAGGACAGCAGATGTCTCGCTCGTGCCACCTCCTTTTTTGCCCGCTGCTAATCCCCTGATATGTAGCAGGAGTACACACGAGCAAGGAGGTATCCGACAAGGACAGACTTATGCAGTTTATGGAGAGAGAGAAGGACAGACATATGAGCTTCGGCATAAACAACCAAATTGAAGGAAAATTAACTAATATCTTATTTATTGTTGAAGATTGATAAATATTTACAATTGGAAAATAAAGAATACAACTTCCGCTACTTTCACATACAATTTTTCGTAGGATATTGTCCCGAATTGAATAGTTATTAATAATTGTTCGAACACATGTCCGAAAATAAATTCAGCTAATTTGACAGATCCCCCGTAAATAATTAGTTATATAACTTTCCAGACATATTTTGTACACTTTAGCGATTAAAGAATCTAGAATGAAGTCTTGGCTACATTCCTCTTGAGGTTTTGTGTCGCTGTAATGCTTAATTAATAAGTTATTAACAATTTCTGGAGAGGAGGTATCTCGTCTGTCTCTGTCCTTGTCGCACACTATGTCTCTCCTTGTCTTACACATTGCAGGCATTCGATAAAGAAACAAGCCCCCGAAAATTTGTTAATAACATGTTCACGACAATTTAAACCGGTCAACAATTGATATAGGAATGTTGCTAGAGGTCCACTCTGGTTTCTTTAATCATAAAAGAGTACTAATTGTGCTTCTAAAGTATGAAAATTAATTATTTACGGGAGACCTGTCAAACTATTTGAGGTTATAATACAACAAGGTTTTGAATAATCGTTAATAACTATTTATTCCGACACAAATTCTGTTAAAAAACTATACGTGAAAGTTATCAAAGGTCTATTCTGTGTTCTTCGAATGTAAATATTGACGAATTATTCCTGATTAACTAGTTATTAACGATTTTTGTTGTCGTTACGTCCTTCCTGTATACCCGTAATGAGTAAGACAAGGAAAGAGAGAGTGTGCGACAAGGACAGAGACAGACGGGATACCTCCTCTCCAGAAATTGTTAATAACTTATTAATTAAGCATTAGAGCGACACAAAACCTTGAGAGGAATGTAGCCAAGACTTCATTCTAGATTCTTTAATCGCTAAAGTGTACAAAATATGTCTGGAAAGTTATATAATTAATTAATTACGGGGGACCCGTCATATTTGCTGAATTTATTTTCGGACATGTGTTCGAACAATTATTAATAACTATTCAATTCGGGACAAAATCATATGAAAAATTGTATGCTAAAGTAGCGGAAGATGTATTCTATATTTTCCAATTGTAAATATTTATGATTCTTCAATAATAAATAAGATATTAGTTAATATTCCCTCAACTTGGCAGGTTATGCCGAAGCTATATGTCTATCCTTTTCTCTCTCATGGTAGACCTCCTATGTCTGTCCTCGTCGCACACCTCCTATCGGATACCTCCTTGCACATCATGCGCTCCTGATACATCTCCTGGTATTTGCCAGGGTAGCAGGAAGGTAGGAGGTGAGCGAGACATCTGCTGTCCTTGTCGCACACTATTTCTGTCCTTGTCTTACTCATTACAGGGATAGGGAAATTAGTTCCAAAATCCGCCACCATAGATGGCGCCACCATCGCGCTGCAATCGCCAGGCCGGTCTTCTAATAAATAATTTTTTAAAAATATTCTGCATGTGATAGGCGCGCTTTTATAATTCAGAATGACACTCTGAACCTTTGCACACACCCACATAATTTTTTCGAACGGAATTCCTGTCAAATTAATTAATTATTAATTATTTTCTGAAGGCTAGTCCAGTTAATGCGTGGCTGTAATGCGTTTTTAGTTCGGGCGTTCACCGCTAGATGTCTATAGCGTTTCAGTGCCCGTGAACGAGCTACTTTTCATAAAACAATAATTTTCCAAATTTATGAAATTCTGAGATATAGATTCGGTATGCAGAATTATTAGGAACGTTTGGAGACCAAATACATAAATTTTGGGTCACTACTTTCCGAGATATATTTATTTTTTTCTGTTTTAAAAATTCTTAATTTCACCGATTGATGCGCCACCTTTTACTTTACAGCACCTGGACTGTTATGTTAATAAATATTTATTGTGCAATGCTGATCGGATTGTTTTGTATGATATACTTACCCTAGAAACTAGTGGATAATTTAAAATATTGAAAATATTGTTTTGTTACATGTTAACTATTATCAGTAATTTTTATGTTGAATGTTTACGTGAGGTTATGCACGTGGTGTGTCGAGAGAGTCACACGTGTTATTTATAAAGTAATTAATGTTTTTGTAAGAGTTGAACGTTTGAATTTGTATAATACAAAAACGTAACTGATATACTGTATCCCGTTTGTTTAATAATCGTGCGTATTATATTTGTCAACAAGTTGACGATAATGTAAGGAAATAATAACTTGAATTCTTGTAGGTTACTTATAATATTTATTGGTTAACTGTCAACTAAATAAAATGAAAATAGAAAGTACAAAATGCGTTTAGAAGAAGTCAAAGATGCCTGCTACAAAGAAAAAGAAACATTGAAGTCAAATATCAACGGACGAGTTTTTTAATCAATATTTCGATGATGACATCAACGATGACAGTAACAAAGAAAATAAGTGACAATATCAATGTTAACAATGACGGAGGTAACCTTATAAAATTGATTACATAGATAAGAAATCAAAATACAATATAAATGCTTTTTACAGTCTCAATTAAATTAAAAAAATTAATTTTTACAGGAAGTAGTGAAAAATGCTTGAACCGTTTTTGGAAGCATTCTACGTATGCTGTCTACATATTGGAAGAATGCAATGTTGTTCCTTGATTAGAAACTAACAGTACATTGAGCAATTGTTAAGTGTGCATATGACAATGCAGCACGTCTTTATCGGTTTCATTCCCACGAGCCTCATTGCAAATCTCATCAGACGATAATTTTATTATTTCTAAATTCACCGAGTCGTCTCTGTCTCTCTCTCTTTGTCTTTCTCTAGTATAGCTTTTTACATGACCATTGCGGTACACGGTTACATGTCCGTCTATCTTCACGCGACTAACTATCCTAACTACTCATTCGTGATGTTAGCACGACAGTCTTTAAAACATGTGCTTAAACACTAAGGGTACAAAAAAAAAAATTAACGCATATGTACATTTCTGATAGATTTACACGAATAGAGATATACATATTATGTATACACGATGAATGTATAATTTCTTGGTTGTACAGATCTGAGCGTTATCTCCAAAATGTTCTATTTTATATATAATTATTACATTGCATTCAATGTAAGCGATATCTTCCAATGCCAGCATTGAAATGATTGTAAAATTGAAATTGAAATGTTTGTAACACTTCTGAGATACGGTCGTTTGTAAAAGATAAAGGTTGTGAGGTCCGTTGGTGTCGGCACATCCCGGGTAGGGTTCGCCAGCTTTATGGATTTATTTCTACTGTGTAAAATATAATAAACGTGTGTAAAATTGGGTTTCATAAATAATAAACCATAGGTTTTGTTAAAACCATTAAATGTTTATTTAAACAAAGCCGAAACTAATATTACGAGTTTTATTAAACTACCATAGATTCTACAAATCATTTCTCTGTTAGATATACAGTAATCTCGATAATAGATTTTCCACAAACAATTCACTTACACCGTAAACGTCACCGTCAATTTCTCAGTTACCGTATCGTCCACAAATTCCGGGCAGCCGAAATAATGGGACTGGGGTTCGAGGCTAAACCATGTAATCCTTTTACTTCCTTTCCATTTCCCGTCCCGAAGACCAGCCAGCGCGGAACAGCCAATCGTTTCATTGCGGCTAATTGATTCGAACGTTAACAAACCCCGGTGTGTGCACGGATCGGCCGCCGATATATCCGGGGGCCGCGGTGTTAAAACTCTGTGAAAGTTCGGATCCGGTTGACCGCAGAGCCCCGTTCATCCCCTTCGGTTAAATCCAGGGTAAGAAAGCGATCCCATTGGGTATCGGGGGATGGGGATGGGGGTGGTCGGTGGTGTTGGACCGAGGGTCTCAGCCGCGAAAGTAACAGCGATCCGATCGGAATCGAGCACATTAGTTAATCCGGTTCCCGTTTTACTTCCTAATTGCCTAAATCGCCGGAAAAGTTTGAGCGAGACCGCGGGGGTGCGCAGTCGCGTTTAGGGGTGCACGCTGCGCCACTGCCGCCGTCGGGTTAGGTTGTCTCGGGGCTCGCGTCGCTTTCCTACCCTCTCCTCATGCTCAGTGCACCCCAAGCTATCACTGCGGTCGGTAGGTTTCATCCCCAACACGCACACCAACCCCGACACCACGCGCGCACATAACAACACACGCGCGTAGATCGCCTCGATTTCATCGCCTCGATCCTCGATCGCGAACGATGACGCGACGATCCGCGTGATCGACAGCCTACAAAAAACATGCGATTCTTAATCTCCACGTAGCTCGAACGTATCGGTGCCTAACAGACAACCGGGAACCAAAACAACAACAACAGTCCGAGGATCGAGACATCTGGATCGTCGGATCGCGAACCGTGCCGATACACCGATGCGAGGATGGACAAGGGGGTCCGGTGTCATTGACAAGAGCACAGGTGGATAGTGTAGATACACGGGGTTGTGCTATAGTGCCCGCGAAGACTATTGCTGAGAACCAGTCTGCGGAACCAGTCGCGCGAAAGTGAGTACAATGATCCACACTTGGCAATCTTGATTTACCTTGTTTACCTTCGCGAAGCTGTGTAACACCCGGTACCAGTCCTCGATGCGATTGACTTAGGTCTGGGAATTGTTAGTACCGTTGTTGTTACACCTTGAACGACGGTGTTTACGTTATTCCGGTCAGTTCTTGTTGAAACAATACGCCGTGCGCCGTTTAAACACGCGCGTCACGGCATACTAATCGGCCGGGACCAATCTTTCCCAATCTAACTTTCTCGATCAAACATCAACAAACCGGCAACGAGACCAACGACGGTTTTGTTTTCGAAAGGAAGACGGATTTTTCTGTTTTGAAAATTTTTCTGTTGAAAGATCGAGTGCGCCGCCGGTTAATATCCGGCAGGAGCATAACCGACGACGTTGCTATTACGGTACCAAAAGATGCGTAAACGAGGCCACGAGCGTGAAAAACGCGGGTGGCGAGCGCGAAAGGGGATGAGAGACAGAGGGGGTGGGAGACATCCAGGATGAATTGAAGAATCTTCCCTCGGTGGCTGCAAGTGCAAGCAGCACGAGCCGGATGAATACGCAGAGAGACAGGGGAGGCTATACATACCTACCCCCGAATCAGGCAGGTGTGAGTGACATCCACGAAAAACCTGTCCGCGAAAACTGCGCAGGCGTCTGTCCACCTGTAGATACGCTGCGAGGCTAAATGTTAGATTTATCCGTCACGTCGGTGGAACAGAGCGAGGCCCCGGAGTATCCGGATCAATAGAATTACTTTTTCTTCGTTTCTACTCGGGCCCGTCGTCGTCCTAGTCGTTTTGTCCGCTTCTTTCTTTGTACATGAGAAACGCGCGTCCCTTTGCGCTCTTTCGACGTCGCGACGCCGCCGAGCCGCGTCGCGGAATCGCCGCCGTACGTGCGGAAACGAACCGACGACGAGAGGAGATCGATAAAATTACGTATCTCGCGTAGGAGTTCGTACTCTCGCGGTATTTCAACCCCTTCTGTCTTTTATCGCGCCGCCCGATCGTAACGGAAAACTATTCGAACGATCGTAGACACCGCGGAACGGTTATCCCGTTTCACGATGCTCCTCTTCTCTCGAGTGAGAGGCTGAGGCTACTGTAAAACTTTTAGCACACGGGAATATGGTTTATTCCCAAAAGATACTTTCCTCGCGGACATATAATTACTTTTATTCCCGCCAGCTTTACGAACCACTAAAACTATTTCACATTGCTTTAGCAAAATAACGGCCTGTCAACATTTTTAGCCATAATATCTGCGCAAACAAGTACACTCATAAGTCTTGGGACAGTGATCATATTCGTATTCAACTTTGTAGAAATGAAATAATCGTTGAGGGATGCGAACAAATTTTTTCTTATTTAACACGTTGACTGCCATGTCACCCATATGTGGGTGACGGAATTATTTGTCGTACCAAATTTTATTAGGATCTGTAAAATGGCAAAAAGTTGGAGGACTGCTCAATACCATACATATAATTTTTTTCAATTTTTATTTCATTAAATAACACATTGATTTCATGGAATTTTTAAGGTTTCTAGCTTGGCAGTCAAAGTGTTAAAGGTTTACACGTCAAAGAAAGGATGCTGCCTCTCATACACCAAAATCTTACTAAAAAGTAAAAAGATATACAGGGTGTTTGGTAACAGGTGGTACGAGCGAAAAGGGGGTGATTCTACATGAAAGAATAAGTCGAAAATATAGAATAAAATTTTTTCATCCGAAGTCTCGTTATCGAGAAAATCGAGTTTGAAATGCAGCATGCTATTCGATAGGAATTGTCTGACGCGTCTGACCATGGCCAACCGAATCTACTTCCTGCATATACTAAAGCACACAAACCTGACAGATCTTCAAAGTCGATTTTCTCGAAAACAAAGCCTCAAACGAAAAATGTTTATTCTATATTTTCGACTTATTCTTTCATGTAGAATCCACCCCCTTTTCGCTTGTACCACCACCAGTTACCAAACACCCTGTATAATCGTTTGGGACGTACAATGCTTAAAGCAATAATAGTGTAAGAATGTTTATGTCACCGTTTGTATTATTCATATGTTTACCTGTTATTGATTTATACTGTTATATATAATTTTATTGATTTATGCGTTGCGTTAGCATTTTGTTAAATTGATGTTACCATGAGTTTCGTTTAAGAAAACAGTTTCTTCTGAGTGAGCAAAGGACATTGACGTCTAAAGCTTCCTTACAATAGGGAAAAGTAAATATTAGGAAGGAAGAAAGTAAACGACCCAGAAGCGTCACCCACAAAGGGTTAATTTAACTAGTTCTCCTAGTTCGCGGGAGGGTTGTCTCAGTTCTCAGTTGTCACAGTTCTCGGTCCTCTCTGTACTTCCTTATAGTTGCTGATTAGCGCGTATACGCGCGTCGCGACGCATCTTCCAAAATTTCTTGTCATGTCAAGCATCTTGTCAAATTTCGAGCTCGGCGTGGAATCGTCAGGAATGGGATCGTCGCTGGTCGGAAGCAACAGTTCGACGCGTAATCGCCGGATCGAGGCCGCCGAGCGTGCGATTCGACGATCAAAGAAGCGGAATGAAGCGGACGTGAAACGGCGCGAGTTAAGTCGCGAGCAGCCGGCGACATTTCCGGCTGGTTTCGAGAGAGAGAGAGAGAGAGAGAGAGAGAGAGAGAGAGAGAGAGGCGGATAAAAGCGTAGGCATTATAGATCGAGGACCAAAGGCGATCAAAAAAGCTAAGCTCGCGCGTGATAATGGCAGCGGGCGAGGTGAAAATGTGAAAAGCAGCCGCGAGAGGGTGGCGGACGAGCGCGCGCAAAATCGCCGAGTCGCTGCACGCCGGATTGCTTTCGAGCGAAAGCTTTCGGGCTGGTTCGGACTTTTGCGACGACGGTGCACACGCTGCTGGCATTGTTTGGCAACCGGCTCATCGTCGAGAGCCTCTTGAAAAATCGCCGCGAAGTTCGCGAGCTGCCGCGAGAGATCGATACCCGGCGCTCCTAGCTACACGTGTACGACCTGCGTCTAAAAAGTAATGACACCCTATTAGGGTTTGTTGTTGTCACATTTAACCCTTTCCCGTGCCATTTAGCTCGACGAAATCCGGGCCCAAGCGGTAGGGCTCAACGCGTGGTAAACAGACCAGAGTGATGCTCGAAAACATTTGCAATACTAGCCGAAATGTAAATACTTGTGATATACAGCGAGGAGCAAAACTGAACCGATAACCACAAGTTTTGTATAAATCATTAATTATTATTTAGCTCTTATTTATTTTCAAAACCGAGTCAATCTATTTTTGTCGTCATTGCTAATCGAGGAGACATTAATTATTGAAAAAAATTTCTTGAGTTACTTCTAACTATGACAAAAACAATTGTAATGTTGATTTTTTGTTATTCTTCTATATTCCTAGCAATAAATACATATTTAAATACAATACATATTAATATACATATTTTGTACAATATTTATACAAAACTAGTGGTTATCGGTTCAGTTTTGCTCCTTACTGTAGTCGCGTTGACGATTTTCGGTCCACGAGTCCAACTCGTGGCCTATTACGTTGGGGCCAAAATCTTCGTCACGAGTCAGACTAGCTAAAGTACGAAGGGGAAGGGGTTAAAGTATTGCGCCCGGTTCTTTCGCGGATTACAAATAAAATTTGTTTCGTGTCACTAACCAGACAAATGGCTTAGGAACCGATGCACGAATCGCAACGCGTTTCAACGCGGTGTATACTACCGCGGTTATGGTCTCTGTTGACACAGTGATCGAAACTTCAGGCTCGACGTCGACGCGGAGCTTTCCACCGACGTCTACTCGCGTTCGCGACCCTTATTTCGCGATCCATTGTGCCACGCGCGGATTTTACATCATTGCGAGGCTGCGGGGGTGGCATTACGTGCCGGTGGCAGGGTATCGCGTAACCCGACGCTCGCAGTTTTGAAAAGGTAATGCGATTCATAACGGGGGAGTCGCGATGCGTTCCCTCGGCCCCTGTCGGGACGCACCGGCGAAAATATCCGACGCTTACGACCGTTAATAATCATAAAAATGCTAATGTTAATGACGCCGAGTGGGGGGCGGGGCGGTGGAGAGGGCCCCGAGAGGTATTAATGGAGAACGGCCGGCTCGGGACACAATAATAAGAATAATGAAAACAACGGCGACGGTAATGAGAACGATAATAGCGAGGAGAAACAGAGGCGACGCGGACGGCATTGTGAGCGCAAGAAGGCAAGACGTTCGGGATACTGTGAAATTGTTTAACGAGATCAGCTGAGCATGATTCGGGCCCGAAGGAACACCCCCAACCCCTCCTTCTCATAACTGTTTATCAGAGTCAATGTCATAACTAGACGGTTGCGGTTTTTAACACTAAAACTACCAAGCACAAAACATATAAAAGTGAAACGTCTTATAGAAAGGAGAACGCGGATAATTCTAATTTTGCATAAAGATCCGCAGTCTAGTCGTGAGAAACACATGACGAGTTTGAGACACAATTATATTAACACTTTGACTGCCAAACTAGAAACCTCAAAAATTCCATAAAATCAAAAGAAGTTTTCACTGTACACTATCGTTTAAACCAAATGTACTTGCATGTCTGACCAATGACCGACCTCTTCAACTCGAAGAGCACGCGCCCCGTTGCTCTTTTAATATCTCGTTTGCTTATCAATTTATATGGAATTGTGGAAAATCACTGAAGTATTAGTGCGACGTTAACGCTTTGACTGCCAAACTAGAAACCTCAAAAATTCCATAAAATCAAAAGAAGTTTTCACTGTACACTATCGTTTAAACCAAATGTACCTGCATGTCTGACCAATGACCGACCTCTTCTACTCGAAGAGCACGCGCCCCGTTGCCTTTTAATATCTCGTTTGCTTATCAATTTATATGGAATTGTGGAAAATCACTGAAATATTAGTGCGACGTTAACACTTTGACTGCCAAACTAGAAACCTCAAAAATTCCATAAAATCAAAAGAAGTTTTCACTGTACACTATCGTTTAAACCAAAGGTACTTGCATGTCTGACCAATGACCGACCTCTTCTACTCGAAGAGCACGCGCCCCGTTGCCTTTTAATATCTCGTTTGCTTATCAATTTATATGGAATTGTGGAAAATCACTGAAGTATTAGTATATTAATAAAATCAAAAGTAAGTTATTTAATGAAATAGAAATAGAAATTATTAAATGTATGATGCTGAGTAGTCCTCCAACTTTCTTGCATTTTACAGATCCCGATCAAATTTGGTACAATGAATATATTAATGTAAAAATTCATTTTAAAACCTGGACAAATAATTCCCACATATGGGTGACGTGGCAGTCAACGTGTTAAAAGGGATGGGGGTTGAAGGGGTGAGTAGTGCCAAAGAAATTCAAACTTTGTGCTATAGAATCCACGAGAGGGTTCTAAGAGGATTGTGTTTCTTTCTTTCAACACCCACCCCAGAACCGGAGGAGAATAAAAACCTCATTAGGCCTCATTAATTATCTTGACAGTCCAAGAAAAATTTGCAAAAAGTTTTTCGATTTTCCGTGTTGCTCGGGATAGATTATTCGCGGTGTATCGGCGGCTCGCGAACAGGAACGGCGTCGATATCGATTAAACAAACACGGTCCGCGCGCGGCGTCGCGTCGCTGGGAAGAATCGAGAGCCGGCGCGGCGCGGCATTGTTCCCGTCGTTTATTTTTATTGCATTTCATTTCACCGGGTGGAGGACTCGATCTCTACGCCCCGGTTACGTCCGCGTCTCGCTCCCTTGAAAACCGATGATGACTCGCCGGGGCGAGAATACGCGCGCGGACTGTTTTCCGAATCACGACTGCTACTCGAGAGAATCCTTCCCTCCCGTCGGATATCATTCCGCCGCTCAGCGGGAATAAATCCTATCTGGCGGCGGAAGTGGATCGTTTCCGCGAACGTCGTTTCCCCTACCTCTCGTAAAGTCGACGCGTCTTTGCGGAGGGCGCCGGAGACCGCCACACGTTCCCATATCTCTTATTTTTTTTTCCTTGTGGATCCTACTACCGAAAACATTTTCCCGACTGGTAGCCTCAACCTCCTTCGGGAAGACGAGCATCGGGATAACCCGTCCGCGATGTAAGAAACGACGGAAATGAAGACAATGGCCGGGAGACTTTCTCTCGCAACCCTGGCACCCAGAGTGTGGCGTCCAAGAAACGAATACACTGTACAGGGTGTAACAAAATTTAGTGTCATGGTTTTGACAGATGGTTGTACACCTTCGGATCGGTGGAGATGTGTTAAAAGAAATTGCCGCAAAATTGATTTTGACCTTGAAATTGAAGGTCAAATTTTTTATGCTTGTATCGCATTCTACTCACCATGGGGACTAAACTTGTCAAAGGAACCGTAAGTCGCAACTCAACCGTTCTCTTATAAAACAATGTTAAATATTTTAACGTCGTCTTCCGTTATCTGAAATGTTTGGAAGTCGATGGATAGAACGAAGACCTGCACCTCATTTGTGGCCGCCACGTTCCCCAGACCTTACGCCTCTTGTCTTCTTTTTTTTTGGGGAGCAGTGAAGCATATTGTTAACCGGACAGGACCGCCAATAAGAACTATGCAGCAATTAAAATCACGAATTGAAGACGCTTTTCACCATGTGCAGTCTGTACCGAACATTTACGAAAAAGTTCGCAAAAATTTGGAAGAAAGACTAAGGATCTGTTTGCGTAATAATGGTGGCCATATCGAAGCCGGTGATCAAGCACGACTATTAAGAGCGATAAACCTTGATGGTTCTATTCTATGGCAAAGAACGAGAAACCCGAGGAACGGAAGACCACGTTAAAATATTAAACATTGTTTTATAAGAGAACGGTTGAGTTGCGACCTACGGTTCCTTTGACAAGTTTAGTCTCCATGGTGAGTAGAATGCGATACAAGCATAAAAAATTTGACCTTCAATTTCAAGGTCAAAATCAATTTTGCGGCAATTTCTTTTAACAAATCTCCACCGATCCGAAGGTGTACAACCATCTGTCAAAACCATGACACTAAATTTTGTTACACCCTGTACAGATGTTCTTAGGTCCCTGCGAAGGTACACTCGGAGGTGATGAGGATGTTGCGACGAGGGACAAGTAAGGTAAAGGCACCAGTAGTTGACCATCTTATAGAAAAACATAAAAAATAAGGTTTTTATAAGCGCACTTATAAGTGCACTTTTGATGAAAGTGAACCTCGGATGCCATGCCGTCTGTTGTTTAAAGTTTAAAACAATAAGAACATTTCGAACCTTATTTTTTATGTTTTTCTATAAAATGGTCAACTACTGGTACCATGGTCAACTACTGGTGCCTTTACCTTACTGCACACAGATCGCAAGTTGCATCTACAGCAGTTCTATCTTTATATTCCTATCGGCTAACCAATTGAGGCCCATGGGGCCCCATTCAGGACTTTAGGACTCCTTCGCAATATACCTTCTCTAAACCACATCAGTTCAATGGAGTGGACGGGTAGCGCGGAAATCGGGGAAGAAACTAAATGTGACGGGACACAATTTGGACAGCTCTGATCTACATACTAAACAGCATAAGGAGGTCAGGGACCTATGCACCTTTACGTGATCTCATCTGAGGAGCTTCTCCGTCGACTAGATTATTTATAATACAATTTATATCATCTACTATAGAGGAACATCTTCCTTGCCTTATGCGACGCCCACTATTAAGAGGATCTCCTGATCTAGAGCCTTGGAAATATGAATTTTCCTTTTCTTTTGCATTTTCTACAGGGTGTTTTCTACTGGTGGTACAAGCGAAAAGGAGGTGATTCTACATGAAAGAATAAGTCGAAAATACTCCAACTGTTACTAATAAGAAAACGTTTAATTTTTAAAAGGTAAATTTTTGTTACACTCGAATCTATTACATAATTAACGAAACATGGTTTCAAAGTGTGTTTTTGTCCAAATTATGTATTTTTAGATGGACAATGGTCAATTTTTATTCACTCGGTTCGTGGAGGGTTAATCATCTAAAAATATTGGGCGTTCCTAATAAATCTAATTGAGATTTTTTGAAAGCTTCGTCGCACAAATAGAATCTTTGGCATTTTCTACTTCAATCGGAGAAACATTCGCCGAAGCTTTTTGATTTCTCTCAAAAGCTCGTCTAATTCGGAAACACGGAATATTTCTTTGTTTAATTTCAACCGGAACAGACTGATTACTGTTTTAGCTAGTGCATCGCTCGTTCGCGACGATAAGCCAGTGTGTACAGAGTGTATTCAAAAGGGTACGAGCCGCATTCAAGGCAAAGGGAGTAAAGCACACATAATTAACATGTACACGTATATACACGGCATCTTAATAGCCAATGAAAGCCCTTGAAGTTCGCCCCGCCGGGGTCGTTTTAATTTTATAACAAGCATAAAAAACGCTTAAAATGTTGAGTAATTCTAATTTGATGGCCCCGTGTGGAGGTGTGTATATTTTAAAGATATTCACGCGCGCGCGGAATCGTTCCGAGCGATAGGTACACACGCACGAATCCAACGTAACTTTCCGAGCTGATGCATTTATGCATACCGGGCGCACGTGCCGTCGTCTAATAACCAGAGCAATGCATCGCGGGCGTCGCATTAAACCGTGCGAAACCGTGGCCACGCTCGTAGGCGTTCTACGCCCCTAATGTTGCCGCATCGTAATTCTTTTTTAATTAAAAACCCCCGGCCCGGGCCGACCCGGGTCCTTACCGGCTTAACTTCGATCATCCAATCTGCTTTTAGTGGCCTCTTATTGCGATTATTTATCGTCCCGTTCGTAATCCGTTCGGACTTTATTAATTACGGTTCGGAAACGTTCGTGGCCATCATCTCGAGCACTAGAGTATACTCCGACTCGATCTTGAAATGCGTTTCCGCAGGAATTTTTTAACTTTTGCGGGCTCAAATTAAAGGGAAAAAATGACATTTTGCCTGAACTAGGACTCAAAAAGAAATACGTAATATTATTGGGAAAAAGGTGAAAAAGTAACACATTTCATTTTCTTTTAGAACGTAAGAATCCCTACAAATATTAATTTAATAACAATACCTGTTTATTTGGCGTTTTTCTAAATAAAATGAGATCCAACTCGATCTTGAAATGCGTTTCCGCAGGAATTTTTTAACTTTTGCGGGCTCAAATTAAAGGGAAAAAATGACATTTTGCCTGAACTAGGACTCAAAAAGAAATACGTAATATTATTGGGAAAAAGGTGAAAAAAGTAAAACATTTCATTCTTTTAGAACGTAAAAATCCCTACAAATATTAACTCAATGACAATACTTGTTTATTTGGCGTTTTTCTAAATAAAATGAGATCCAACTCGATCTTGGAATGTGTTCCCGCAGGAATTTTTTAACTTTTGCAGGCTCAAATTAAAGGGGGAAAATGACATTTTGCCTGAACTAGGACTCAAAACGAAATACGTAATATTATGGGGAAAAAGGTGAAAAAAGTAACACATTTCGTTCTTTTAGAACGTAAGAATCCCTACAAATATTAATTTAATAACAATACCTGTTTATTTGGCGTTTTTCTAAATAAAATGAGATCAAACAGGACACAAATCATACTCGTTTAATTCACGATACAGCAGCACCTCGATTATCCGAACCACGATTAATCTCCACGGCTCTCCGGTGAATTCTCCACTGTTCCGCTAATTAACGCGGATAATCAAGCTTTTAAAAATTTCATCCCCCCAGAGTGAAAAGAAAAACGTAACAAACGAGGTGGTTATTAAAAAATTGGTCTATTCGCGGCGAACAAAGATAAGAGGGTGGTCGTTTTTCGGGGAAAATTGACCAGGATTGCTATCGCGCTCTCGGTCGTGATCAATGGCGGGATGAAAAGAAACGCGGTGAATCTGATTACCCGGCTCGTATCTGATCAGTGAATGACCCTCTCGCATGCAGGCGAGTCAAATTTATTCTGCCGCCTCGGGGCGACGGCGAAAGACACATCAGAGGCCGCGCACAGACAGAATGTGTCTTATCGATCCGTTCTATTGCGATGGTCATAACAAATTCATGGAGGAAAATGCTCGACATCGTCGCCGAGGAGGCAAGAACAACCCGAGCGACGCCGGTAACCGAGACACTGATTTCCCTGTCTGTTATTGTTAATCGTATCAACCGCAGAGATTGCTGAAAAAACGAAATCATTGGCCGGATGCACAGTATCAATTAAAAACGGGCGGCTGGATTTAGAACTGTCGGTTTAACACTAGAACTACCGACTAAACTGTCGGTTTAACACTAGAAATAAATACAACTGATGAATATTGCTTTGTAATGATGACAAGACTATGTCTATTCAAGCCTAATACCATTTTTATTCTAACACGTGTTTCAATGAAAAAGGTCAGTTCTGATGAAAACATTTTTATAATTTCAATAATTGTGAAAGAAAAAATTAGGAACCTCTCATTTTGACTGGTATAAATACAAAGGACTGGAATAAATACAACTGATGAATATTGCTTTGTAATGATGACAAGACTACGTCTATTCAAACCTAATACCATTTTTATTCTAACACGTGCTTCAATGAAAAAGGTCAGTTCTGATGAAAACATTTTTATAATTTCAATAATTGTGAAAGAAAAAATTAGGAACCTCTCATTTTGACTGGTATAAATACAAGGGACTGGAATAAATACAACTGATGAATATTGCTTTGTAATGATGACAAGACTATGTCTATTCAAACCTAATATCATTTTTATTCTAACACGTGTTTCAATGAAAAAGTTCATTCAAAGAATTCCATTGAAAACAATCTTATAATTTCAGTAATTGTGAAAGAAAAAATTCGGAACCAGTCCTGTTGACTGGTTCGGTAGTTCTAGTGTTAATCAAAACTTCTATACAGACTTTCAGAAGAAAGAACAGAAAATTTCTTTACAGAATTTCTATACATTTACTGGACTGATGAAGAAAGCAAAAAGCGGAGAAATAAATGTGGATTAAATGGTACATTTCACAACACTCGAAGGCTAATTACTATGGCTCGTGGGACTCGGGTGTTATTCATGGCAGAGATAAAGATCACGGAAGGATCATTTTTAATGTTCCCGAACGGAATTTGATTTGGAAGCGTCTTGAAATCAAGTTCTCCCGCGAGTCGAATACCAATTTAGCAGCGCCGACTATAGCAATCTATTTGAATACGATGTAATAATTGAGCGAGCACAGTTATTGAGTGTTGTAGTCATTGTGTTGCGGAGACAATAGACAATGCATATTGTATTATACGTCCACGGTATCGTGGACATGTTCCGAACAAAAATTGACTGTTTCCAGCGAGCCATTTTAATTGATCTAAAAATTGAACATGGACATTGTTAAACCTGGCAAATGGAAAAAACGCGTGCAACCAGTTTGGTTATTGATCGAATCGGAGGCAATCATTTGAAAATGGAAAAATTGTTGGAACTTTCCGAGTGGTTGAGGAGACAAGAGGAGACAAAGTACTAAAATATAAACAAAAAAAAAAGAAAACAGTCCATTAACGTTAAAACACACTGATCAAATCGCCGTTTTTATATATATATATATTTTTTTTTAAGCAGCCAGGTTATAGTGATCGCGTTCTGTTAACTGTAACAATGAAGCTTCTCCCTAGTTTTAAGTGGGCGAACCAGGGAACAGAGATTTCATTAAAAAAATTTTGAAAGAATATTTTACCCTTAAAGAAACCTTGGTTTTTTATAACTTCGAAAGTACAACCTTTGGCTTGTTTTTTTAAACTCCTACCGATTTTATATATCATACTGTTATCGAAATTGCAGAGATCTTTCCGTGAGAATTGATAACGTAAAGTTCATTCGAGCACAATAAAAATCGCAAAAAAAAAACCTAAATAAATTGAATCTTGTCAGTTTCATAAGGGAACGTGTGCCAGATGTTTTTACCGCTCGGTAAATGAAAATACGCAGCGAACCGATGTATCGGCCCCCGGCTGATTTCACGGAAACGTAAACATTAAATCGGCCCTGGCAGTTTTTTGCATATCCCAACTATTTGGGGCCTGGCGGCAAGAGAGTTAAATTTCGCCGATACGTGACTCCGACGTAACCGAAAAAACAAAAAAACAAAACAAAAAACACGGAAGAGATATCGTTATCGGTACACTTCGGCCGACAATGGAAGTCGATTGGTCCTAAAAATCGAAAGTAGATAATGGCGATCCCAGGTAAAAAGGGCAGAGAACTCTCCGGGAGCGATCGACCTCTACATGTTTTCGCTTTTCACCCTCCTGAACTAGACCAACCCCAACGTCGTCAGGGGTGAAACTGGCAGGGCGGGTTTCGAATCGATATTTCTATTAATACGAGAGAAAAAAAAAAGAAGAAAACGAAGCCCGCGGAAAACAGAAACGATTCGACGTGCCCAACGAACCAAGACATGATTCTACTTCACGTGTGTCCTTCGTGCACATAACTCCCTGCACTCGAGGATCATTCCGCGGAAACCCAATTACTTTTCTCTCCGCCGGTAACCACGTTCCTCCTTTTGAGCCCATTAAAAATCCAGACCACGGCAATTGAACTTTACATTCGCATTTATATAGTCCGACTACCGCCTAGAAATATATCTGTCGCTGCAGAACGGCTCGCGCGAGGAAATACGTTGGTCAGTCGCCCCTATCGGCAACCGAGATCGACTGCCACTGGCAAAACAAAGCTCGCTGCCGACTATAAATACCGAAAGCTAGTTATAGTACCGCTCGGCATCGCACTTGTGGAAACAAGCGATATATTTTTATGCGACTTTGCGATAGTCGGCCGACCGGCCGTGCATTTTCCCTCGTGCGCCTAAAAATAAACAGGCGGGGGTGGCCGGTTTCATACAGGTGTAATGTGGAACGCGACAGGTGTAGAGGCTGGTGCTGCCTGAAATTGCCATCTGCATTCTTTTCCGTTATTGTTAGTCTTAACATCCTTACTGGTAGACTGCGCACTTTCATGCGGAATAAAAACGTTGTCGGAAAATGTATTTATTTTTCAATACATTTAATGAGTCGAATACTGTCTAATAACGTTCTCAAACTCCCTTAATATCCTTGTATCGAATGTTCCACATACGAATACTAATCCTACATTATAAAATATTAATGTAAAGTGTACTTACTCTGAATCTTCTGTACCTCACGAGACTCACGAGAAAAGGACCGAATAATTGAATAACAATCACTAAACAACACACACAACACATTTTATAAAATCGTGACAACGAACGAGAAGATCGTGGTCACTCCGACCACGAACAAAATAATACTGCGATTTTAACAATGATCCCTTCCACGGAGGTGGTACTGACCGTAACCTGACCGGTTATCCTACGAAGGTTAGACGCTGAGGGTCTATAAACAGTAGATACAAAACCAACAAAAAAAAATTATGGCGGGGCGCCGACCCTATTTCCCGGAATTCCCTGTTTTCGTATCACACGTCCATGGGAGGGGGACGGTTAAAATCGCAGTATTATTTTATTCGCGGTCGGAGTAACATCTTCTCGTCTGCTGTCACGATTTCGTTAAGTGTGTTGTGCAGTGTTTAGTGGTGTTGTTCAATTATTCGGACCTACACTCGTGAATTGTGTGCTGTGGATCCGACGGAGATACAGAAGATTCAGAAGTAAGTACACTTTACATTAGTATTTTATAATGTAGTTTGTAGTACATTAGTATTATATTTGATTATTCGTATGTAGAATATTGGATGCAAGGTTTTCTTTCATATTTTGCAACTCCAATGTCCCTTTATAATTTATATATAAAACTGACTACTTAACAATATTTTAGAAAAATAACAAGAACGTGTCTATCCACATTTGTATCAATTTTTTAAATAATATATACCCAAAAAAATAATTTGGTTGAATAATTCCCCATGGATACGTCTTCACAATGTCAATAATTGTAAATTATAAATATTAGATCCCGTCATTTTGACAGGCCCCGTGAACCTAGTGTCAAATTTCGTCGAATACTATCTAATGACATTCTTAAACTCTCTCAATGTCTTTACAATTTTGTTAGTCTTAATATTATTATCATCAGACTGCAGACGTTTATGGAAAGTAAAAATATTTTTAACTGTGGGTAAATGTACGGCTTATTTTTTTAATACATTTAATGAGTTGCATACTATCTAACGACATTCTTAAACTCTTTTAATCTCTACAATATCGTATTATATCTGTTCGCGTTGGTGTGGATGCATAAAATCTGCAGTCACTCTTATGTCGTCTTTATGAGGCACTAAACTACTTGTTTCGGAAGATCTTATAAAATATCGACGTATAATGTATTGATCGCATAATATAGTATAGATATATTATAGATAGTGGTACAATCTATAGACGTACAATATATTGAAAATGTAATCGTGCAATATATTGAAAATAATATATTGACATTCTCTTAACTTTTTGACAAATGTATAAAATCCTTAGAAAAATCAAAGACGATAGTCTTGTTCAACAAGTTCACCCACAAAGAAACTAGCAACGTCAAAATATGCCCTTAAAAAACGATTCAATATCAACGACGGAGATTATTGCAATTCCAGTCGAGACACTCGGTAGAACGTTGCGACAGCAAAAGGTGACAGATACGTATCTGCCGGTCGTCGTAATATTTATAAAGCCCGGAACGTACGCGCGCCACATCTATCGGAGAACACGAATCTGCGAAATATGAAACAATCACAAACAGACCGGATTACGCGTTTTCTCTGTGCTACGGGCCGCGCGCGCCGCTCGCGTAATTACCGCATCGTTGAAGCTTCAGTTACCGTTGTTTCCCGCACCGATAATTAATTTCGCGTCGTTTCGATGAATAACGAGTCCCGATACGCGAACAACCTCTCATACTCCGTCCCGCAGGGAAACCAGTGAAAGTGCTGGCACGTACGCAAAACACGGCCGACGATAATTAGGAACGGGGCAATTCGCCGTTGGAAATTCGCGGCGAGATAGGACTCGGGTTACTAGGGTCGCGTGTACCCATTCTTAATCTTTTAGCAACTTGTACGTACACTATAGCACACCATAATGCGCATTATAGTAGTCTCGCGCGTGGTCTTTTTGGCCGATTCTGTACCTCACTTCTGGATGCACAGTTTGTAAATGCAAGTGACAGAAATTGAAGAATGTTTTGCCTTTGAGAAAATCGTGATTGAACATTTGTCTGACCGTGACCAACCGATTTTACTTGTTGTGAATACTGAGATACCTGAGCTTGTACACTATAGCGACACTTATCTGTGCTTGGTCGATGTGTAGAAGCTCACTTTTTATTATTGATGTCGTACACAGTGCAAATGCTTACGAAAATACGTAAAAAGTAATTAATAATATTTATTTGCTTCGGAGAAAATCGAGCTTGAACATTCGGCTAACGCGTCTGACCAAGCGCGGACATTTCTACTAGTTTCTAGTGATGCAAGAGCATGCGAGTGCGACGAACCTTTCATGCAATCATTGCAAATGTATTTTCTCAATGTGATGAAGTGATGAACTAAAAATTCATCGTACATCAGTGACTCGACACTGTCATGATGCAAATCATATAATTTAAAAAAGGAACGAATTGCAATTATTTTTCCACCAACCCAGTACTATAATGTAATCATTGCAAATGTATTTTCTCGGATGCAGAGGGGTAATGACGAATGGTGATTAATTAAAAATTCATCGTACATCAGTGATTCGACACTGTAATGATGCAAATCATATAATTTAAAAACGAAACGAATTCCAATTATTTTTCCACCAACCCAGTAATATAATGTAATCATTGCAAATGTATTTTCTCGGATGTAGAGGGACAATGACGATTGGTGATGAACTCAAAATTCATCGTACATCAGTGACTCGACACTGTAATGATTAAAAAATTTAGGAATGAATTGAAATTATTTTTCCACCAACCCAGTAATGTAATACTCGGAGTCCAAGCAGTGTTACAGTGATCTGAGGGGTGTTGCAACGCGATTAGGTTCACCTAAGGGTTAACTGACTTAGGGGTTCCGGGGTGGCGATTCAGGGGTGCGAATTAAATTGAAAAATCGTTCTGTTAATGTTCCCGCGAGGAGTCGGTGCTATCCCGAGCAGACACGTTGCAGTTAAATGGACACGACGCTGAAACCGGGCACATGTGCGCAAAACCGGGCGCGCGGCGCAGTACAGATGAAATACGAGTTATTAAATTAGCTTCGTTTTTACGGGTCGGCTGCACGAAATGCGTTTAACTTCCGTAGCTTCCCGTGATAAGTTAATTACCTTTTTATCGGTTTTCCTGCGATGAAGCATTGCCAATCGGTACCCGACCGATCCCCGGTCTCCCGGTATTGGCAGCGCTCGCCTCTTTTTCATAATTGCTCGGCCGCGGGTTTTACGGATACAATTAGACTCTCGACAGAGGAATCGAATGCCCGTTTAATTCCCCTCCTTGAAACGATCAATCTGCAATACAAGGACACGGGAGTCCTGCGGAGGGTGCTCCGCGGGAAATCGGTTTCCGTGACGATCTGCGATTATGCCGCGATAGACCTGGCTTCCCTGGAATATAATCGAACTAATTTCCACGTTGGTGTTACGTCGTTGCAATCTTCGCAATCCCTGGCTCATTCAACACATAAATACTATTCCATACAATTAGTTATATAGAACACAGACATTTGAGAAAAGATTAAACACAGATACAGTGATTTCCCTATATATGTCGGCAAGTTCTGTATGATAAATGTCGCGGAGTTATCCCCACTAGGGTCCACCAAGCTCGGGAGGCCTCGGGACGCCGAGGAGTGTAAACATAACACGTCTCATGCCTCCTGCACGATACACGACGCAACACCCGTGTTGTTGACATACATCGAGAATTCATTGTACAGGCGTGTTTGGTTTAAAGAAAAATTCAATTGTTTCCGTTTTGTTCGTGTTCGGAGCTTCCAGTTTTAATCCTGAAGTACACAATGGCAGCCGGCATTCATTGTTGTTTCAACTTTTTCCGAAAACGGTGTTAATACTTGGTTGTTTACGGTTCCTGTTAGCCTTCCGGCGAGCAAGAACCTATCCACTAGCAGGTCTGAACTTATTTGAAGTGGTCGAGTTATTCATTAGCAGCAGCGTTGGAGCGCCACACACCCCGAAGTAGCGTTAAGGGGATTACGTATACTGTGAGCAACGAAAGACACTCAAACGATGAGGATAGCTAACTGTTCACTGTATGTTTAATGCTGGGAACACCGAGGAGTGGAAGCTTATCAAACCTACTAATTACAAAACCTTGAAATACGCGGTACCACTAGAATATTTGTCAGCTTCGGCTCGGAAATGTTCGGCTAGTTTCCAGTTTTGGTGAGTTGCCGTAACAATTAACAGAGTTGTAATTCCTCGAGATAACCTGATGCCTCAGGTAGATCGATTTTGCTGCAAAATACGGCAGAAATGATGGAGGATGTTCCATCATTCGCGTGGCTGCGTCACCATTTGTTTAAATCGATACTTCGTTTTAACATTAAGGAATAAGTGCATCACTGCAGGTCGAACCTACCGAAAATGTTTCTAACACGTTTATTAATACAATATCGTAAAGTCAACAATAACAGTGAATATTTCTAGTAAGTATTTCATAGTGGCGTTTGTATTTTATTTCGGAGTCGGTATGATTTTATCTCTACATACACTGAAAACGATAAAAACAACCGTGGAATTAAACTGGCGCGTGTAATCTATGGATTAAGATAGCTCTTACTTGCTCGCGATGAAAACATTTTTCAAGAGTTTAATTAAAATATAGTCCCGATCGGTGTAAAAATAATCTGCGCAGCATCTCGAAGTTCATGAGCCCGGGGCACATTTCCTGGTCCTCTAAAGGAGCTCTTTTTCACATTATTTCTGTATTATTATAAAATTAATTTGGAGAGGAAATATTCAAAAGTTAAAACTAGGATAGATTGGAAGTATAGTAGATGTGTACGATATATGCACAAAAATTTATCCCTACTGCCACAATAACAAAGCTCTTTTTCTTTTCAATTATTCTTTTATAAAATTGGCACCGATATATTCGTGACATTTTTCTGATTAAAACGAATCCAAACACAACACAATTCGCATCATCGAAACGGTATCTGAATCGTCAATTATGCAAACAATTCGATCTAGAGCGATCCATTGTACAAACTAATAAACATTTAATCTAGCAGCTAAGTCTAAGTAAATGTGATCCAAATTGTGTCGTGTTTGGTATCGTTTTAATCGTGAAAATGTGACGAACTGGAAAATGGAACGAATAAAAAGATCATTAAAAACAAACAAGCTTTATCATTATCTACGATCAACGCTAGCGGTAAGAGATGAAGTAATACTGTCTATGCACGATATAATTAACATTGGTCCCAAAATTTCCACTTACATCGACATTACCACGCTCGGAGGGTACACCGGGTACCCTGGCAATTTTCTGAACTTTGAAGTTCCTGGTCATTGATTATTATGCCTCGGATGACCCCAAAGACTGTCAGTGCCATCCCCTTTTTTCCGCAAGGTCCTCTCGACCAGGTCGCCCTTGCAAGTCTTCAAGTCGTAGGCCAGTCCAAAGTACGCCATCAGCTCGATAAAGGCCGTGGTGCCGTTCAGGGTGTACGAGCCTAATTCCGCCGCCTTGTAGTCCCATGGGAACGAGTGATGGTAATTGTGCCAACCTTCGCCGAGCGCGAAGAATGACACCGCCGCGTTCTCCGTCGGTTTGACCTTCCTGCAAGCATGGGTGGTGGTTGTCAGCAGGACAAAATAGTGGGGGAAATAGTTACGGTGACTATTTTTCTTAAAACATAAAAGAACCCCTGCTGCGTCCTTTATTGAAAATATGGCCACCGAGCTATAGTCAGAAGCAGAGTGACGTCACGAAGCTATAGTGTAGTCTGTCCCAGACAGTGAGGTCGCGAGTCGTATTGAGGTTAGGGATCCCACAGTACAGGACGTGACGTCACTGGTTACAAAATAATAGGGGAAATGCTATAGTCACGATGACCATATTTTTTAAAACGTAAAAGAATTCCTGTTGTGTGCCCTATTGAAAAGATGGCCACCGAGCTATAGTCAGAAGCAGAGTGACGTCACGAAGCTATAGTGTAGTCTTTCCCAGACAGTGAGGTCGCGAGTCGTATTGAGGTTAGGGATCCTGCAGTACGGGTCGTGACGTCACTGCTTACCCCTATTGTTGGTGCGTTGGTTTCTCGGGTCGTGACGTCATTTGTCTTCTCGGAGGGGATTTTTGCGGGAACGCTGGTTGTAAGTCGTCGTAGGGGTTTGAAAAACGAGCGACCGTCGAAGTTTTAATTAACTTCGGCCACGCTCGAGTTGGTTCGGGCACGCGGCGAACCACCGACAATAATACTCGCCTGTTGTATGGTCGGTTGCCCCACATGTGAGCGAAGCTGTTCACGGAGAAAGTGGCGTGCAGCGACCACACGTAGCGAATCAGGACCGCGTGCGAGCTTATGTACCACGTCTCGCCCCAGAAGAACACCGGCACCATCGTCGGCAAAACGAAAGTCAGCGACAGCATAATGACCTCGAAATGGCTGCGGAAACACGGAAACGTTAGCGGTAATTGAACTTGAGGGTCTTCGTAGCTACGCGATAAGGTACAGTGACTACATCATCGTCAAAAAATGGTTTTATGTGCATCAAATATTCGCCCTTATACAGGGTGTTTTGTAACTGGGTGGTACAAGCGAAAAGGGGGTGATTCTACATGAAAGAATAAGTCGAAGATATAGAATAAAATTTTTTCATCCGAAGTTTCGTTATCGAGAAAATCGAGTTTGAAGTGCAGCATGCTATTCGATAGGAATTGTCTGACGCGTCTGATCATGACCAACCAAATCTACTTCCTGCATATACTGAAGCACACAAACCTGACAGATCTTCAAAGTCGATTTTCTCAAAAACAAAGCCTCAAACGAAAAATGTTTATTCTATATTTTTTACTTATTCTTTCATGTAGAATCACCCCCTTTTCGCTTGTACCACCAGTACAACCCTGTATAAGAATATTTTGTCGCTGCTAAAGGGCTCATTTGAAAGGTTCACATTCCTTTATGACGATGTGTATTTTGATTGAATTTTCTGAATGTAAAATTTGTGTTGTTTAATCAATGTGAATGTATTCAGTATATATTTCCTTGAATGAACCCTGCAGAATTACAAAGTTCTGACAAACAGCAACAATAATTTCAATTGTATATCAAGAAATCACTTGCAATAACTTAACGTAACCATGTTTTCTTGTAAGTTCATTTAAAAGACAGATTTTAAACTTCTTTGAAATAATACATAATTTAAATTAATAGGCATCCAAGAGCTTTAAGAAAAATAGTAAATCGTCTTTCACCTTACCGATTGAAAGCTACTAGAATCTGATTAGAAATGGTTTAATTTATGATTTTTATTAATGCAACGATCAGGATATAGTCGAGTTCGCGAGTATCTGTAAATGGTTCGAGAAATAGACAATAGTTGGGATGGAGAAGCACAGATGACGATTTAACTCGTCTGCCCAGTTAACAGTTTAAGGACTGCGCAGTGCCATTCTGCTAGTTTCAAAATGGCCTCCGGGTTAATTATACTTGCAGTAGTTGTTGTTCTCAACTAATACTCGAGCATGCTGTGCAGTTCAGCCATCTGGAGTCTTAAGTCAGGGTGAAATGAACGTTTTTAATAATTTATGATATTCCACTGCATCGATAAGCACGCCTCTGGCAAAATGCACTCCATCAAACAAATTATATGTCCATTATTATAATTATTCGCTCGTTCCATGCGGAAAAGAGTTCCATTAATGTTAAAAATACAAAAACAACGACAAAGCCTGACGTGCACATTACAAAAATATTATTGTACAGACGTTTCACAAGCTACATTAAACAATTTCATTAGCAATTTCTACCTAATATTTATAGTATTTCAATTACTTTGTATTTTTCAATCGTGCGAAAGCATTTATGATTTGCCCAACATATACACAGTACCATTTTTCACTTTTAACGGTCAGATATCCAACAATTTTCCAAAAATCATATTTACAATTTCGCTGGAATAATTTCTGCCAGAGAGACGATTTCTAGTAGACCGTAAATAACATTTATTCGACCGGCAAAAATAGCAAAAATGATCGAATCCAATTTCCGAAATTTCACGTTTATTATACGAAGAGCCGTGTGGCGCCTTCCATCCCAGGTTCGAATTAATCATAAAATTATCTGAAATCGCATCAGCAATTACTAACTAAGACCCAGCGTATCTCGAGCAGAACCGCTTTTCCTTATTCCTACATCGTAAAAGCGTCGAAGCGGACACGAGTGCATTTAGATGCGCTTGTCGGACGAAAGTGTTGGTGTAGTTATCAAAGATGGGGTGAGGGGAGGGGGGGGGGATCTCTCTCACCGATCGAAGAATTTTATTACAGGATCGGCCGCGATGTCGCTCATATCGATTTTGCTGCCGTACTCCTTGACAGCCGGATGTCGCTTCATCATTAGCCAGCCCATGTGAGAGAAGAAGAAGCCTCGGGTCGCGTCGTGCGGGTCCGCGGGCGTTTCCGAGAACTTGTGATGGGTTCGATGGTCCCTTATCCATTTGTAGAAGTGCGTCTAATTGAACGAAAGTCATCGATCGCATCACCATTCCCTTGTTTTTCCTTCGGGAACGCCGATAGCCGAAGATAAAGGCAGACTCATATTATCGGACAAGACAGATCTCTGTTAAACGCTGATCAGTAGAATGAGAAATATCATTTTCCTACATCAATTCCAACGAGCAGAAATTACGTTCAATTTCAATTCCTAATTAAAGGAATTTTTAGAAATTTTAATTAATTAAAATTCCTAATTGTTTTTGTAGGTCAAAAATAATGTAATAGCCTGTTTAAATTCCTCTCGTGCGTTTACTCTTTTATATTCCATCTACTTGCTTTCATTATACGTACATCTGCAATCTAGATATTAGAGAGATATTTTAATTAGTAGATTGTGGATCTGTATGCATAATGAGAAGTTAATAAATAAATAATAAATGAGTAAAACCTGCGATCTACTAATGAGTGCTCGTTTTATTCGACACGGTTCGTCTTATTCAACACAATCTATTGGAAACACAACATTTTTTTCGTGATTGAATTTAGCATTGGTATCAAAATCGAAGCTTCCCCTTTGCGACGAACTCTTAAAACTTGATGTACGATTTTTTTTTTTACAAGTTTTAGGCAACAAAAATGAAGAACGAGTTTCTTGTCTTATTGTCGTGTTGACAATACACCCTTCATTAAAAATTCGATAAAACAATAACAAAAGATCGTAATTCTAGTTTCAAGGTGTCGTTGTAAAGGGGAAGCTTCACTCTTCGAGGTCATAATAGATTCAATCAGGAAAAAAAGTTTGCAATGTTTTTAGAGACGTTTCAATTGGTAGTGTTTTAGGGTAGTAACGTGTTTCCCACCTAGTAGATCATGTAACAGTATTTTAAGAAAACTTGCACAATAATCTGCGAATGATTTTGCTCCAGATTTTAGCTTCAGATTTTAAAATGACCTTGTGTTTATTCTTGCATGATTTTCTTTTACCAAATTACACAGGTTGAACGCCAACAATTTTTAGGAAATTAGAAATTCTGTGTTCAAACAATTTTTGAAAGGCCACGCCGCACAGTGGGCAAAAACGGCCTTTTTCGATTCAAAATCAAAGAACTTTCGATAGGAATGAGGTAGAGCGATGAAATTTTTTTTAAATGAAAGTCGAAACTTTGTAGAATATGGGAAAAATAGGGAGATTACGGTACGAACGTTTTTTAACCTTAAGAAAATTCGTTAAAGTTGCACAATTTCAAGAAAATTTTGTTTTTATGGCTAATACGCGCGGAAATTTTTTTTTTACATGCTATATATCGTTTCCCATAGATTTTTTCACGCTGATTTCAAATCTGTTTTTAAAATTTGTCTACGACCTCTGGTTTTTGCAAAAAATAGATTTTTGTGACACAAATTAATGAAATTTTTTCGTTAAAATGACTTGATAACACACTAGTTTAAAAGTATATCGTATTCTCATATATAAAACACAATAAAAATAATAATAATGTAGTATTTTAACGTTTTGAGTTACTTACGAAACATGAAGCACTTCGCATCTTGTCATCACTTGACGTATCGCTGTCATTACTACTGGCACTTTCTTGAAATTGTGCAACTTTAACGTATTTTCTCAAGGTTAAAAAACGTTCGTACCGTAATCTCCCTATTTTTCCCATATTCTACAAAGTTTCAGCTTTCATTTAAGAAAAATTTCATCGCTCTACCTCATTCCTATCGAAAGTTCTTTGATTTTTAATCGAAAAAGCCCGTTTTTGCCCACTGTGCGCCGTTGAACTGGATATTTCGATGAATAGAGAAATATTCTGACTGACTGACGCGGATAATATGAATCTGCATTGACGTATAGGCAACTTGTGGACCGACCTGTCCCATCATGCAATACAGCATCGCCAAAAAAACTCGCAGAGGTGTCTTGGCCGAGTAACATTTGTGCGCCCACAAACGATGCATCCCCGCCGTTACTCCGTAGCCAGCGGTGATTCCATACACGATGGCTTCATGAAAAGAAAGTCGTGTAAAAACATTGAAAAAGGTTCTCAACGATTTGACCGTCGGCACATTGAGCCGAATTTCCTGAAAGCCCCTCGCCTGCGCTTATATGTAAAACGCGAACGTCAGTCAGCTTTTCGTTCAACTTTCACATCGCGAAAAAATATCTCGGAAATTCAAGTGCACTTCTCGCGGCCCTGCGAGGAGAGAACGCACACATTGTAGGATCAGTTTATTTTAGCCGTGAGCCACTGAATTTTTTATTACGGTGTTACACGTGCTACGGTGCCTCGGGTCGCTCTAATGCCAGCGGCACACTTTTCCCTCGACAAAGCGGCGACAAAAAATCGCACGTCAAGTTTTCGAAAATCGTTATAAAGGGTAGGCTTCAGTCTTCGAATCCGTGTTGATTTTAGCCAGCGAAAAAATTTTTTAAGGTCAGGAGGGTATCACGTTTCTCGAACTCGGAAAATTTTTGAAAGGAGAATGTATCTTCGATTTTTCTATAATTCGGAAATTTGTTTGGAAAAATTAAGTAAACGATGCGAAGGTAGAGACTTTAAGCTTTAAAATCAGCTAAGAATTATTGTTGTACGATTTTTTTTCACACAGTTATAACAATTTGAATGTCAGGAAGTTTTCGACGAATTGTTTCCTTTAATTTTCCAAGCAAGAACTTTTATAGTTCAATTAAGAGATTCAATATTTTGTCAACGAGAGTCCACTTGAATTTCTAGATTGTTCTCTTTAAATTGTCGAGAGGCGAACAACTTGACAGACGTTTTACTTACTCCAGACCCAGGTCCAAAGATAGGCATCCCTATAGCGGGTCGCGAAACTGTAAACGGCCAGGAAATGAAGGAGCATGATACCAATCACATTCTGCCATATTATCGGCTGGCTAACTCGTGTTTGTTCTCTTGCCACCGGAAATGGTTCCGCGTCCACGTCCGTTCCGCTCGGATCGACTTTTTTCTTCTCCTCGTACTGAGTTACTGTCGAGCAGTACATTTTCCCCGGGTCACTCTGCTTCTTTTCTAATCAGAAAATCATTATGTCAGTCCATATCGCTCTGCACCGAATCGAAACCGAATCGCCTACGCGTCTGTCTCACAACATCGTACCAACGATATCTACTGAAAACATTAATATACTTTTGTACAAACTTTATTGCGAATCTTCAATTACACTTGTGCTTCATAACAGACCATTTTTATTGATGGCAAGATTGTATGATAAAAATTAGTAGGAGCAATTTAAAGCCGAGGATGATTAAAAGAATTTCGGAACGTTAATGTATTATTAAGATTAATGTGGAGCGAAAATTTCAATGCGAAGAATTTTACTTAATTAATCTAATTTTATCTTTCAATCTTAAATAGAGCGTAGTTAATCGAATATCAGAGAATATTGGTAATTTTAAATGCACTTTTGATGGACATTACACAATTTAAAAAATCCGTTAGCGTTCGTGGCACGTGGCGTAACAACATTTTAACATTCAAAGCGTGTCAAAGCAATTCTGGCGGGAGCAATTAGCCGGAAAACCGAGTCCCCCGATTAAAATCAAAACTGCGAAAAGAAATCCGAGTTTCATTATCCGGAGCACCGGAGCGTCTTGTAATTAGAATTCAACTGTTTGATCAGCTCGCGTAAGCGGAAGCTCATAGTATCAAACAGCAGGGGGCTGTGTTAACAATCGCACCCTTAACTCGATCCAGCAACGCAAGTTCCGCTTCCCGCCTCGAATTTCGGATCTCTAATCTCTCGCATCGCCAGATTTATCACGATCGTTCTCTCTCTCTCTCTCTCGTTCGTGCAGTCGACAAACAGGTTAAATCGCAGTCGAACAAATTCGCAGGGCCCTCGAAGATGGAGACGATAGGAGAAGGAGAAGGGGGAAGATGCACAGGGAAGGGTATCTCCAATATTCTTGCGCGTATCTTCGGCCGTGCCGCAAATTCGATCAAAAGTTTAATGCATTCTGTGGAGCGGAGCTGCTGGATGCGCCGAGAATCTCGGTTTCACGGGATTAGACAGGGATTCCCGAAATTCTTTCCTGTTACGCGATCGATTTTTTGCGGGATCGACGCGAAAACGAACGCCACGGCGCTCTCTACCGTCTGCCACGTCGTTTTTGCTGTTCCGGAGTTTAATTTGTACACCCCCGGAATCGAACGAAATTAATTTCACCCTTAAGCGATCACGCTCCTGCTGCGAGACTGTTTTATCGACCAGTTTCCAGGTGTTTTCTACAATTTTAAATAAATTCGTAATGTTAGAATGCCAATAAGTGATAAATACGTATGCTGAGTAAGTAGTTCTACAAGGTAAATTGTTTTACTAAATTGTTTCCAAAAGAAAATGTTAAATATCTGGTCGAGGGTTGAAATTCGTTTTTAATGTGTAGTGAATGTTTTGTTCACGTGAAATGAATCAGTTTTTTGTAGTTTAACATCATTTTTCACATTGATTAGAAGATACAGGGGGTACATAGACATTTATTTCTTCTTCGGAATGATTTTAACGAGTGAGAAAAGTTCTCAGTTAAGTAAACTCAAAAGTTAAGTTCCTTAAATGATTTTACTGTATTTCGCGTTTAATCTAAACATTTTTATCGCGACTGAATAAAATCCGCAGTCTAATTACAATTATACGTAGTAGACGGACGAACAATAATTTACCAGTTAAATAATACGTACTTACTGTTCATTTAATAAATCTTGACCAAGTAAGAAAACTTTGTAGAATTAAACTAAATTCGATTTTGTCATCGCTAGAAGCTAATTCAATCTTAATTTCAGGTACGTTTGTTGAGTCTATATTTGTTAATTGTATAACATACTTTGCACCGAACCGTGATTGCCAATTTTATTACCAGACATTCCTGCCTCTGTTAAAGCGTTAAAGAAAACCAGTTATATCGAGCTCCTAGCCGATAAATCCCGGTTTCGGGTCACCCGAGGGAATTTTATTAGCCGCGCCTTTCGCCGGACGAAACGCGACCCGAAATATGGCCCGACCAGATGTCCAACCTTATATTAATAATTCAATAACGGGGACGACGTACATACAAACTCCATGACCGGTGGCTGCATCTGATCGAAGCATAAAACTGCATGCTCGACATCTGCGTGCACTATACGCCGGGCTATTCTCTGATATATGGAAAACTTCCTTCTTCCCTTAACCGATGCTCGTTCCCGATAGCTGGAAACGGGACGAATTGTGATTCGGGAAGCTGTGTGTTATTATTCGCAACGTTGAACAAGCCGCCATCTTGGACCTCGGTCTTTTATTTGAACTTACGCCCGTGTCTGTAAGTCTCGTAGAAATATTTTATTCTTTCATTTTATTGAGTCCTTTTTATTTTATCGTGGGCGGTACACTGCTTTCCAAAATACTGAGGGACCCAATTACTGTAGGGTTACCAATTACTGTGCCTATTATATCTATTATCAAAGCGTCATAAATATTAAATTTTCTCCATTAAAATCAGTTAATAGATACGTTATATATCTCTTTGTGAATATTCCAACATTAAACTAGAATTAAATCGATCAAATTAACACAAGTGCATTATTCAAAGAATGAATTCACTCGAGAAATGCATATTAGTGAAAGCGAGTAAACGAGTAAATAAAAATACTGATCAAAAAATTGTTAATAGTTAACGGTGAGAGTGGAAGTACGAGAGTTTGCTTTCATCCAGTCATGTCGTGGCCATTATGGCACTCAGTTATGCATCCCAGGCTATTTTACAGAGATTCAACTATCCATGAGTGGATGCGAACATAACGATGGTTAGCACAATCGGTGTACTAAAAATTGTGCGGTTCTCGCTGGAAATTTACAGCGCTGCGGACATTAATGCTACCGCTAAATTAAAAGATACTCCTCGCATGAATCGTGTTTGCATTGTAAAGCGGATATTATGCCAGGGAAACGTATGGGCTGGATAATAAATGTTCGTGTTCCAGTTATTATATAATATGTTATGCTGCGGAGGATGTATCAACTTTTATCGAATCGTAAACGTTTCGATTTACGACTGTGCAACTGTGTGGACTGCTATCGATGATCATGTCACTTTATAATGGCGTTCGGGAAGCTCGCAAGAAAATTTACAGTTCTCAACGCTCGTAAATAGCTTAAATATAGCTCACAAAATATTCCTGGTTAATAATGCTTGGCATACAAACAAAATTAAACGTTCTACTTAAAATTGAAAAATCGGATGACGGCGAAAGGATTGTGCTCAGAGCGAAGGTCAAAAACTGCAAGACTTAATTCAAGACATTTTTCCGTGTTTATTAATTATCTAGTTCGCTGAGTATCAGAATTTTTCTGTTTAGAAATGTTTCGATCACAAGGTTGTTCGAAAATCGACCATAACTTCGTAACTAGTAAACATATCTGAATAAAAAAATTACGAGACACACTCCGAAACACGCTTCTCAAAATGCAGAAGCATTTTCTGAACAGAGTATCATAGTTTTCGAGAAAGAAATTCGCAAGTATCAATTTTCCTCTTCCTCAACATGACCTCCGGAAATCAACCTTAAATTCATAACCAGTAGATATATTTACACAAAAAAATTACGTGATACACTGCAAAATACGCTGTCTCAAATGCAAGAAGATTTTCCGGGAGAAATCTAACAGTTCCGGAGAAAAAAATTCGCAAAGACGGAGTCCGAGCGTAACGCAACAACGTGATTGGCGAGAGAGAGAGAGAGAGAGCGTGTTAAACAAATCGCAGTTAGGATATTAGTCCGTTCGATCGGCGGAAATGTTTCGTGTCGGCGAGCAACAGAAACGCGCATGTTCCGTCACTAATCGCTTTCCTCATTAATCGGTCCCGTACCCGCGAGAACTTGGCTTTTTTTCTCGAGCGCCGTTCGCATCTTTCGAAACCCGACGAACTGTGATTTACGGTGCAGTGCTCTCTCGTCACGCATCAAGCCAAGCCTGTCGGGCTCTCGCTCGTGAAATCTCGTCTTTCGACACGGCACGACGGCAATTTCCTTATCGTTCCCCGGTGCCGGATCGTAAAAATCTACGCGGGCGATTCCGGTGACCGCTCGCGATTCGCGAAACGCAGCAGATCATGGACCATCAAAACGACGTATCATCGGACACGATGCAATCTCTCGACGTGCACCCTATCACACATTTCTCTGATAATTTGCCCGAACACAATGGCCGAGACGTCGCATCGACAAATTGACGAACGTGTCACCAGTCGAGATGCCTGACAGCGCAAAATTTATGAAGATAGTCTGCATCCCCGAGTTCAGTTCCAGCGCAATAATAGCTGTTTCGCTGTTGCCCCGGAATTCGGAGCGAACACTGCAAATCAACTTAAAAAGACTTCGTTATATTAACCAGTTAACTGTGGAATTTAATTTTAAAAATCCTTCGCGGCACGGAATTAAAATCAAACAATGACGAATATATACGTCGAACGCAGGCCAAATGCCGTTATTATAAATTTTACGAAAAAAGTAAAGCAAAGTGAGAAAGAATTACATTTTTATTCGACAAGAAATTAACAATTAACTGGTTAACTGGTTAATACAATTTATAGACAGATATAAATTGTATTTACTCGTGCAGGTTCGAACGAACGATTCCGAAACTCCCTAAAAAAGAACAATAAAATAGATATTCCCCCAGCTTGCATTGCTGCAACGCCATCAGGATTACCGAAGCACACAAGATGGAGCATCTAGAAACGCTGATGGGATTTTGAGAAGCAACGGGAAACTCGAGAGGAATAATAAAATGCGCGGCGAAGATAACAGACACTAATCCTGGAGCGAAACGGTGTCACTAATCCAAACTGTCCTGTTATTCGTTGTGAGGACTGCTCGAAGAAATTGCACACAAACCACCCCGCTTTTTCCTAATAAGCAAAATCAATTTTATAGCTGAAACTGTTCGTTAAACCGCGCAGTCGTCTGACAATAAAATTCTAAAATTTCTGCAACTTCATAACTTCATTCAATGGAACAAGATTATGCATTAAATGTGAGAATTGATATAAAGAAAACCTGTCACGTGTAACAGAAAGGGGGTTGAGAAAGATGAGCCCTGAAAATTTTTTCTCAAAAATTGTTACTGTTCCAAAAATTTTTTCCTGTTCAGAATTTTTCTCTTCAAGAATATTTATGCACCGCAATGTTGTGACAGATATCCTGCAGAGCCTGCCAGAAGGGCAAAATTTTTCAATCCCTAAATCACCAAAATTCCAACTGTATAGCAGCCAATTGAAATCATTAACAATGAAAACGAGGTACAATATAAAAATCAACGCGGCTACAAAAATTGATGCATAAGAATTCCAACAGACAGCCATGAAATCTTTGAATGGAGCCTGTCGAAAAGTTTCATAATTCTCTCGATCCCCGAAGAAGACTATCTTGGAAAGAGCAAACGCGGACAGCAGGAAATCGCGAGATGCAAGTTGCAGATTTCGCTTGAACCTGCGGCGTGCACCGACGGACGTTAAACTCGCACACGATGGCCCAGGGCCATGGATAATATGAAACAACGCCGCTGGTGACGCTTTGTAATTACGTTCATCTGTTAATGACGCCTTCGCGATTTGCGCAACCGGACGGCCGTAATGGGAGTTGCGGCTGGAATTGTAGTCCGAGGAACGCGGCGCCGCTCCGAACCGGAACCGTGTCGAACGTGTTCAACCGCGGTCCACAGAGATAAAAATCAAATCTCTCCCTATCTTGTTAAAACGGGCCGCGACACTTTCCGAAACTTCGTGGGTACCAATCAAAACGTCGGCTTGTAATATTTAGCGGTGGCAAGGTAACGATGCCGTTGAATTTTTCATCCTTCCATTATCTCCGACCCGTGTCCCGCCGGCGTTGAAACGATAAACGTCCCGGTGAAACAAATTGGAGCTTACGGGGCACAGAAGGTTTCATAACTGAGGGCCCATGCTTCAGTAATGCTATTTCAGCTTTTGGGAATCTGGTAAATAGTCCAGAAGCAGCCTCGGATATTTACAAAAATACAAACCATTTATTTAATACGCTGCACAACTGATGGAACTATTTGCATAGATTCTAAAATGAATTTTCAAAGTATTGGACAGTGTTTACTCTGTATATGTCCAAAATACCTAGCCTAGTAATGGTATTTCAGCTTTTGGGAATCTGGTAAATAGTCCAGAAGCAGCCTCGGATATTTAAAAAAATTAAAACCATTTATTTAATACGCTGTACGACTGATGGAACTATTTGCATAGATTCTAAAATGAATTTTCAAAGTATTGTACAGTGTTTACTCTGTATGTGTCCAAAATACCTAGCCTAGTAATGCTATTTCAGCTTTTGGGAATCTGGTAAATAGTCCGGAAGCAGCCTCGGATATTTATAAAAATTAAAACCATTTATTTAATACGCTGCACGACTGATGGAACTATTTGCATAGATTCTAAAATGAATTTTCAAAGTATTGGACAGTGTTTACTCTGTATGTGTCCAACATACCTAGCCTAGTATACCGAGGCCTCTAGAGAAAAAAATAGTATCTCCTGGCCGATATATGTCCTCGGCTAGACCCACGTTTTGGACATATATCGAGTAAATATTATATTCAGTGCACTATATTAAATATACCAATTTTTCAAGCTCCCAATGGTTACTTCTTTCAATTTATTTACTAGAATTTCAAAACATGAACATATTTTTTAAAATTTAACTATATAGGTTCATTAAACAAGACAGATTTCTCTCGTTTTAAGTACGAGATAATTAGTCTTTCCAATCGTGTGGACCAGTGACGAACGTGTTATAGCCAATTAAAATTGTAAACCGTCAACCGTATGGTTGTAATCCGGAAAAACGTAATGTTCGGAGTTAAAAAGAAAACATTATTTTGAATATTTGTTAATTTATAATGTTACTGGCGTGCCATATGCGCTTCGCGGTCCGTGCGTTGCTCATTAGCGACGTAGAGTGTAGAGTAGCAACACTCTGCGCCGCGTCGGCGAAAATAATTTTTATCCACGTATTTTCTACGTTAATTCGGAAAATTCTTCGCCGGTAGAAACCTCCATAGTTTTTAGGGATATAATTTTTAGGTGGACTTGGTCTGTGGCGTTTGAAATATTCGGAAAAAAATTTTCACACGGCGGTACCTGGAGAAAATATTTCAACAAACACGGTTGCTGAAAACATTATTCGCATTATTAAGCGAGTATTAAAAATGGAGTATACCATTAATGTTAGAAAAATATGCCGGAAGAGTGATTATAAAAAGGGATTATATTAAACACGGTATATTAAATATAAATAATCTGCACTGTTACGTGGAAATTATAAAGAATATTTGTATGAAAAAGACAACAGAGATGTTAAATCAGTATCAAAGATTCTTATTCCGGGCTTAATAAAAACCCATTCACATTCGTATTAACAATTTTATTACGCGTTTTGTCATTTCCATCGCCCCGCTTGTCTTTATCGTTAATGAAAAAGTTTTTCCCATCGTGCACTGAAACACGCTCGATCCGTATCATTACTTTTTGCCTCGCCTCGATTCAACGGTCCCGTTTTATTTCTCTTTTTCTCTGTTACAATAATCGGATAAAAATCGTTCGCACACCGTACACATTATTACGTAGAAAGTAGATTTGCCTATCAGAAAAACGTCACGGTCACACCGCAAATTTCGCGTGCTCGCTGAACACCAAAGTATCTGCGTAAATAAGAGGGAATCTCTCAAGATCAGGAAAACTTTCATTTTCAAGCAATCTTCTTGATCGCGCTAATTACGATAATCAACTGGTCAACGACTTCGACGTGCTTTCTTCCAGACGGTGAATTTTTCCCAAGGACGACGATGATTGATTCGCCTCGGTCTGCCTGCGGATTCCGCGTAAAATCGGACGCGGCCGGAGAAAGTTGCAAATTAACAGAGCAATACGAGATCAGGTTGGCAAAACGAAGTGGCACGATGATATTTTTTTGCAGCATCTGCGACATGGAGTGTCATCGGGAAATCGACTTTCGCGGTCTAGAGCCTCGTCCTCGTCGTCGTCGTCGTCGTCGAGCGAGCAAGCAAGCGAGCGAAACACAAGACGCGAGAGAGCAAATAGAAAATTTCACCGTTCCACGGTTTTACCCGCTCGCTCTCGGATGCACTCTCGCTGAATAAACGTCCTTAGGAGGACACTTTAAGCGGCGGTGCACGCGATACAGATCATTTCATCGGACGGTTCATTAATCTTCGATGAGCAGGAAACACTTTCGTCCTTATTGCGCGCGATCGGCCTCTCCGGCCAGACCTCGCTTCCACCGAAGTTTAATGGAATTTAAAGAGAATTTTAAACTTCGGTTTCCCGACGATCCGCCGCGCCGGCTGATGGACAAGCATATCGCCTGAAGAGAGTAGTTTCTTTCCTGCTTCCCCCCCCCCCCTCTCTCTCTCTCTCTCTCTGTCTCTCTCCGACGCTCCCGGCAGCTGATTTCCGAAAATGAACGGAATCGCTGCCCGTGTGAACGGTCGAGTGAATTTTTTCGGTCGTTAAATGAATCAACCAGGGGTGTTTGAACGTGTTCGAATCGTTCCTGAAGTTTTTAATATCGAAATTTTAGAAGCGATCGCAATATCAAATCAATTTTTATCGATTTACTCGCGGAAAGAACGCGAATCTTTTTTGTATAAATCGATTCGACAGACTCTATCAAATGTAATAATTTTTTTATAACATTAGGAACGTTTGAACATGTTTGAATAATTTGTACGGTGTGCGAGACAAGCCTTTGCGGCATCAACGTTCTCGGACACTGTTTTTCTCGGGAAAATTCGAGCTATACTGCATGATAGAACGCATAACAGAGCCTTTTCTTCCCTGGAAAATGGAAAGCTAAAACACAGATCACGTTTTCTTTATGGAATTTAGGGAACCCACCTCCGAGGAACTATAACTCCTGCAATTTTGAGTATTTTGATCTCAAAAAATTATATTGTGTGGTCCATATACTGGGCAATATGTATGCAAAAGCTCGATACAAAGCAGTCGTCCGTTTTTCCTACAGAAATTTCCAAACGAGGTCAACCAAATGGCGCTCTAAACTGGAAAATCATATATCTGATTCGATAATAGAATTTAGGAAACCCACCTTCGAGGAAGTATAACTCCTACAATTTTGAGTATTTTGACCTCAAAAAATTATATTGTGTGGTCCATATACTGGGCAATATGTATGCAAAAGCTCGATACAAAGCAGTCGTCCGTTTTTCCTACAGAAATTTCCAAACGAGGTCAACCAAATGGCGCTCTAAACTGGAAAATCATATATCTGATTCAGTAATAGAATTTAGGAAACCCACCTTCGAGGAACTATAACTCCTACAATTTTGAGTATTTTGACCTCAAAAAATTATACTGTGTCGTCCATATACTGGATAATATGTATGCCAAAGCTCGATACAAAACAGTCGTGTGTTTTTCCTACAGAAATTTCCAAACGAGGTGGACAAAATCGCCATCAATAAGATCTCTTTGGAATTTTTGAATTTAAAACTCTAGACACACATACCATCTTAGCGAGAGAAGCATAGAACAGTTTCTTTCCCTACTCTCTCTCTCTTTCTCTCTCTTTCCGGCTCTATTACGGCCGCAAATTCGCGAAAACGAACAGAGCCGACATTGTTTCCCATGTAAACTGTCTAATGAATTTTTTCGACCGTTAAATGAATCAAATAGGGGCGCAAACATTTAGCCGACAACCGAGGGCTGCTGATACCCGCTGATCCAATTCTGTTTCGAGTGTTTGCCAGCGTACAGAAAATGGAGCCCGCGAACAAAACCAACACACCGCGCCAACAGAAATCAAAGCCGGCCGTCGAAGATTTCATTTCCTACGTCCAACGCGCGCGCGTACACACATGCACACGCACGCACGCCACGTCCACCCAGGCAAGATTACAATCGTGCCGGCTAACAGACCATTAATAAAATTGATTGAAGTTTATTGATTCTATCTAAACATTCGGCGTAACCGTTTTATCGCGCCCCACGATCGTATTTACGATCCATATCGCGTTCTCATTCAAACAGGCAACATCGAAAGTTTTATGTACCGCTCGCCACAATAAAAATATTTCCCCATAGGGAGGGAATCCGATTCTTTTATAGTGATCATTGGTTATGGAAACGCGCCGACCGTTCCCTCCGGATGTTCATTATTAGTGTCACCGGTGACTCTGTCTTCCTTCGGTCGCTGAAACTTTAAGTGTTAAGAGGATTTTTATAGCGAATGAGTGATAGAGACGTTAATTGGGCCAATTTTCTTTTTCCTCACTTGCTTGCGAAGAAGTCTTTATGTTTATTTTGCGATTGACTCGTGTCCGTTAATTTATACGTGATTATACTGCTTCAGAAATTTTTGTCAATCTTCTGTCGACGAGGACATTCTAAACCTCTCGTATGAATTAAACAAGACACATGGGAACAAATTATTTAAAATACAGTTATTAACCCTTCCTTTGAATCTGAAAATAAATCCTCGCACCCCCTTGGAAAACGTGTTCCAGTTTCTTTATTTCGAAAATTGCATTTATTTCAAGATAACTTATTTACCGAAAAATAAACTTTCTCTCGCACCCCCCAAAAAATTTCGGACAATCCTCTACGTATTAGAAGAGCAGATCGTGTGACAATGATCAGAGCTTGGAAAAATCATCAGTGCGACAACGGTCAGAAATTTTCGTAGTATCGTGAATTAAAAAGAGGGTAATAATATTTTTTCAGTATGGCGAACTGCATTTTTTAATATTAACTTTCGTTTTCTTGTGATCGATGCTTAAACTCTGCCAAGAAGAACACGTCGAAAGTAGAGTGAATTATTAGAGAACCGAAGTTTATTCTTCGTCAGCAAAATTGATGTTTCTAAAATTTCCCCCAACGGTTCGCACGAGTACGATGATATCGAGAGCAATCATTTTCGCCGGTGATACAAAATCAGAAATTAATAGTTCGGACAGGCATTTAATCGTGTATCGTCGTTACATAATTGTCCGAAAGCGGGGCCTGCAAGCCGAGCGAGCGGGCAACGCAACGGCCGTACACCGCGCCGCCGAAAATACACTAACGTCTTTGGCAATTATCGATAATCGATAGATGATGCGCTCCATTACGGTGTACCTACCGAATTACACGTATGTATAGCTTGTTAATTCGAGACGGCTAATACGCCGCGCCGGGCCGGTTCGTAGGAGTATTTGATAAGGTAATGTATAGCCATTAACGTTGAATAAATGATCTGATATTAGAGGGTCATCTCGCCGTCAGTTAATCATCTCGTGTATATCCGATAATGGATAAACCATCTGGTGGCGGGCGCGAGCACCACCGACGTGCACCGACGCTTTTCGTCGAATCGAGTTTCGAGTTCGATTGTTTGCGATGCGAGGGCTCGCCGCCGCGGCACGGTGGATAGTTTTAAATTAAGTTAGGACGTGATGGAATATTTAATAAACCGGAACCTGAAGAAATTCCGTCCAGGCAAAACAGCCCGGAACAAGAACCGTTACGTTCAAACTCGAGTTAATGAAGTACGGCGTCTCGCCCCGGGAATGGGCAACAATTCATCGCACTTAAAAGTATTAGAAACTCGGAATAATTGAAAGCGACAGTACCACCAACGATCCTGTTTTACAGACAACGGATATTCCCCGCGGTTCGAACCTTCCCGCTGGCGATGAACTATTAGGTCATCCCATAACTTTGTAGATACGTTTATATTATTCACCGTTGGAAAGTATTTTAATGAAGAACCGCAGAAATTTTGTAGTAACGGTACGATGTCTTTGCCAAAAAGATCAGAATGAAAGGGTGATTACTAGACTGCGGATGTTTATGCAATTTCTAATTTTTATAGAAAAATTTTAAGAAAGTGGAATGAAATGAAACCCTATTTTTAATTGGAACAACCTTTGAAAATCCAAAGCAAATAAAAATCGTGTTAAGTTCTCTCGAATTTTATATTATAGCATTTTTTGAACATTTCCATAAGCCATAAATGCATAAAGATCCGCTGTCTAGCGATTACATATTTCATTTTTAGAATTTAAACGGTACAAGAGTAAACGGCACGAACTTATGGGACGACATAATAGAAAGTCGATGAATTTACTCGGAGCTGATACGTGCACTAATATTGTATGCATACTTATCCGTTCCGAATGGAAAAATGGCGTCGCGGAATCTCCTATCGAGAATTTTCAACATTTATTCTGCTTCGTACGGAATGTTTCACAGCGAATCTCTTGTCTGCGAATTTTGTGCATTTAGATTCGACATTTTGGAGCAAAATTGAGCAGACGAAACTCGACGCGGGAGACACATTAACACAATTTATTAACTCCGTTAAATTATTAACGCTGCCAGATTGGTGATACGTGAGAGACACCATTCTTCGTCCAACTTGAAAAATTAATTTCGTTCATAATACAGTGGTTCAACGATAATCGATGTGGTTGAGCGGTGTTCATTAGAAATTGATGTTCATTGTTCATTTGACCTATTCGACTTATGCGAGATTTTTAACAGAAAATATAAAGATCAATCTTACCACTGCCGTTTCAACATTTTTCTCTGTATAATTATTGAAATTATAAAGAAGCTCCTGTATTATGATAAAAATTATACGCAATCTAAGTAAATCTTGACATTTTTACTAGGCAATACATGACTTTTAGTGCTTCAGGTAGGTTCAGTGTTAAGGATGAGGAAGCTTCAATCATTGTGGTCGTAAAGAAAATACCGCAGCCGGGAGTTAATGATGATTAAATTCTTGAGACGTGGTGTTAAACCAAACAGGAAAAAGTCGACTTGCACCACTTTTGCGTTAAACGATTTACACGATGAAATAAAAGAAAACACTTTGGGTGGCGAAGGGTTATTAAATCAATCAAAATTCCCCCACATTTCGCGAGCTATGAGCTCCCACGTCTCATATTAGCAATATTTACTTTATCATAGCAAGTTTAAAAATAAAATAGGACACTTTGCATCACGAAGGGTTAATAATCAGTTAAAATTCCCTACATTTTGAGAGCTATGAGCTCGCTCGTCTCATATTAGCAATATTTATCTGATCATAGCAAGTTTAAAAATAAAATAAGACACTTTGGATCACGAAGGGTTAATAATCAGTTAAAATTCCCCACATTTCGCGAGCTATGAGCTCCCACGTCCCATATTAGCAATACTTATCTGATCATAGCAAGTTTAAAAATAAAATAAGACACTTTGGATCACGAAGGGTTAATAATCAGTTAAAATTCCCTACATTTTGAGAGCTATGAGCTCCCTCGTCTCATATTAGCAATATTTATCTGATCATAGCAAGTTTAAAAATAAAATAAGACACTTTGGATCACGAAGGGTTAATAATCAGTTAAAATTCCCTACATTTTGAGAGCTATGAGCTCCCACGTCCCATATTAGCAATGTTTACCTTATCACAAGGAGTTCAAAAATAAAAGGAGGCCCTTTGAGAAGCCAAAGGTTAAGAACCAATAAAAATTCTTCCAGTTTCGGTAAACTATGAGCTCCCACGTCCCGTATTAGCAATTTTTACCTTATCATAAGGAGTTCAAAAATAAAAGGAGGCCCTTTGAGAAGCCGAAGGTTAAGAACCAATAAAAAATCTTCCAGTTTCGGTAAACTATGAGCTCCCACGTCCCGTATTAGCAATGTTTACCTTATCACAAGGAGTTCAAAAATAAAAGGAGGCCCTTTGAGAAGCCAAAGGTTAAGAACCAATAAAAATTCTTCCAGTTTCGGTAAACTATGAGGTCCCACGTCCCATGTTAGCGATATTCACCTGATCATAAGAGGTTTGAAAATAAAAGAATACGCGTCGCGCGACAAAGGATTAAAAACCAGTAAAAATTCCTCTGGTCTCGGTAAGCAACGAGGACCCGCGTCCCATATTAGCAGGGTTTACCCTAACCAGGCTAGGTTTCATCGACGTTTCGGCGATTCGGTAGTCGGCCTGCTCGTCTCATCGGGGTGCTTAAGTATCAGTAATCGATACATCTTGTCTGCGCCGATGTCACCGCGAGGCACACCGGGCGAGCTAATATCGAGGACCGTCAAGTCTGCGTCGTCGGGTGGGTTCTCTACTTACCCGCACAACAACACTGTCCGATCGGCTGGCAGCCACTTCAGGTATACCCAGTGGAACACGGTGCCGTGGCGAGTACGGTCGCAACGACGACGACGACGAAGTGCTTAGTCGAATCTGTCGAAAACGTATCGAGGCAGACCGCGGCACGCCGCCACGTTTATAAAGTGCCCCCTAATCTCGTGGCAGGTAGCCATTGTTAGGCGTCGAGCAATCGCCATCAGGGTGCACACCGGACGAAACGGTGGGGAGCTGAGGTGACTACGGTAATCCCATGGATTTCGAGGTGGTGGGCCAGACTAGGAAACCAGCAGGGAGGATAGAGAGTCAAGTCCTCTCTCTTTCTCTGGCTCTCTATCTCTCTCCCGTTCTGATTCTCTGTGTGTCTTTGTGTGGCTGTGTGTGGCTGTGTGTGTTTCAGCTCCTACTCCTTTCTTATTCTTCCCCCTTGATCTCCGGTAATCTCGTTCCCAGGAGCCTTTCGCGTACTCCTCCTGGTCCGGGGGTTATGTATCGTCGTACACAGGGACCGACTCAGAATTGTGGCTATAAATTTAACCAGCTCGCGGACCCGGTAAAGAGACACGGGACGGTACGGATAAATAGCCACTTGAACCCGTCGTTCGCCTATTTCTCGTCTTTTCTTATCCCCGGGCTTGCTGACGATGCCGGTGATCCATTAGCTTCAGAAAATTTTTTGGGAAACTTGTGGCAACGAAATTTTATCAACGATTGCATTGTACGACGGTAGATTTGGGGCAGGCTTCTGACGAACTTTCGTGCGCCAGTGTAAATTAACCCTTAGCAATGGCAACACTAAAAATTGCTGCATCATTACTCAAAATATTTTTTACATTATTAACCCTACATTTCTTCCAACCTAGAATATTTCTCTTTTATACAGGGTGTTTGGTACAAGCGAAAAGGGGGTGATTCTACATGAAAGAATAAGTCGAAGATATAGAATAAAATTTTTTCATCCGAAGTTTCGTTATCGAGAAAATCGAGTTTGAAATGCAGCGAATACGTATGCTATTCGATAGGAATTGTCTGACGCAACTGTCTGATCATGAACAACCAAATCTACTTCCTGCATATGTAATACTAAAGCACACAAACTTGACAGATCTTCAAAGTCGATTTTCTCGAAAACAGCCTCAAGCTGTATATTTCTCTGTATATTTTTTTTTTCTTGTTCTACATACGAAAATGGTACAATTTACTCGTATAATTCTGAAATGTTTAGCAATTTACTGAATACAAACAAATGTAATAATTTTTAGTGGCGCCTTAGAGTCGCCATTCGAGTGCTAAAGGTTAAATTTTTGTTTGTATTTAATAAATTACTAAAGATTGATGATGATGATGATTGAAGATGATGAAGTGGACAAGAGGATCTTTTAATCCTTAGTACTCGAATGATGACTGTAAGGCACCACTGAAAATTGCTGTACCATTATTCAAAATATTGTTCACATTATTACATTTGATTACATGTAATAAATTAGTAAACGCTTCAGTATTGTACTAGTATATTGCACCATTTTCGTATGTATAACATGAAAAATATATATGTAGAAGGGAAATATTCCAGGTCGGAAGAAATGTTTCGTTTTGGAGTTAAAACAGCTTCGAGTACAAAGGGTAAACCCTTAAGTGGCACCGTGTTTACTTGGATTATGATGCATCGTATCACGGCTTTTGTAAAATTCTGTAAAAATTTGTTGAGGTGGTTTCAAGTATGCAATTTAAGTATGCAAACGAGGTAAAGAAACTTCGTATTTGCAGTTGTTGTGCAACGCAGCAGTGAAAATTGGCGAACAGAAATTTTTTGGAGGCCACGTGAGACTTCATAATACCACTCCAGGGTAAAAATGTTTGCTGCTTGAACACTCGTAACTGTAGACTTGATTTTTACATTGACCGATTCCGTTCTCTCCAAAATTTGATTTATGTGTTCTGGTATCATTAGGAACGTCTGAGCGTGTGGAATTTCTCTTATTTTGCAACCGTTCGAAGCCATGTAATAACGATTCCTATTTTTCGTGGATTTATTGGACCGTAGCATAAATTCGTTTGAAAGAGTTCAAGAAGCAACCGCTTCGATAATGATACCGTTGGAGTTTCTCGGAGCAATTGATGTCAATAATGTTCTACATAAATATTTTGCTTTTTGTTCGTTGTCCCTTCGATCGTGCAAACGTTGTGCTCCAGGATGTGCCTAATTGTCACAGGGGCAACGAACAGGTACGTTCTATTTATTTATGAAGATACGTAATTTTGTTCTTCCTTAAAGTTTTGTGCATCTAGAATACTCTTGTGAAAGAATGTTTAATATTTCGAGTAATTAGCGAAGTTGCAACACGGAAAATGACTGTACGCCGCGCGAAATAAATTGTTGAACTGAAATTCTAGTCGCGTTTCTCTGAAAATTATGCTCCGTGTGTACACTGGCAAGCAAAATCTCCCATTAGTGATTTTTCAGCTAATATTTGCATGTATACTGGATATTATAACTCCCTACTGACTTTAAACATCGGTCGCTAGGAAACGAAAATAGATATTCAGGAATGGGGTCCACCATATTGTATGAAAAGTATTTTTCTGTCGAGCAATATCACTATTTTTATTTTTTAATTTACAATGTTACGAAAATCGATTTTTCGTTGTATGGGAGCTCTCGGCACAACATCTACAACACTTTGTTGACTTCGAGCATTGTTCAACCAGAAAAAACACGAAAACAAATATTAAAAAACGGGCTTTTTTTTAATTTACAATGTTACGAAAATCGATTTTTCGTTGGAGCTGCCAGCGTTCGCAACACTCTGTGGACTCGATGCATCGTTCGCAAGGAAACGGAAGGGACTATTGAAAAACCGAGTCGACCGAACGGTGATACAATTATTCCCCTTTCAAGGAACAGTAATATTTTATTTTTCGATTTGACAATACTAGGAAAATCGATTTTTGATCGTCGCCAGGCCGTTTCGTCCAACGGCTCGTTGCCCCTCACCTCGTCCAGCTTATGGACCGTGAAATACATTTATGTATTTTTTCGCTTTGATAAAATACGAGCGCGATCTCCGCCTCTAATCGGGTCAACGCGTTTCGAACGTAGGATTTTTGTCGAACGACATTTTTTTTTTTTCAATTCATCGGCGAATTTGAGCTTCTCTGTTTTGCATCGGGAAATCTGCGAAATGAAATGTACACTGTCGCGCGTGACCGTGTGTTTTTTTTTTTTATAACATTCGACACGTTTGCACAACGGTGACCAGTGTGTGAACAGGCGAGAGGTATATGTCGAGATTTGTCGCGTTGCAACTTGCGAGTGCACCGGGTGGTGCAACGACGGCGGTTCCTTTGAGATGCACCGCACGTAAAACTTCTTCGTACGGTAACTTTCGATCGTAATTCGGAATCCATTATGTTAGCTTGCTTAGGGTAAATTCATTGTAAAGCTGCCAACACGGTATTACTAATCGAATTAGTGTGATTTCACCCGCTCGGTTTCGCGGGAGGGTCTTTTATTAACCCCTTGCACTACTATTTACTTTGCGATTATAATGATTAGAAATTGTTCATCGTTCAGAATTTCATGGAAAGAAAAAGATAATTTATATTTATTGTATGCCTACGTTTTCTTCAAAGGATACATATCAGCTGCAGCAAAATAGAATTTTATTTCGGTTTAAAGTAAATTAATAAGAAACATATTTCTTAGACTCTGTTCGGAATTGCTACTTCGAAAAATTTATGCCGCGTGAACTGGCCTGGGCAAATGCAATTTCAAACATGATTCCGCAAAATTACAATGCACCGTGTAATCCGGCTACTTGCGTAAACCGCAATCTCTCTCCTTCTAGTTAAACGCTCCGATCGTGTAATACAAAGTCAACATAATTATAATAACAGCTGTTGTTTCGCAACCACTCTTGGTCTTGAAAACCACGAAAACGGGAAAATGTTTCTTCGAACTTGCTTTGCCTTTTATTGCTTTACATTATTCGAAATTTATTATTATTCCGGATTTCGTGCATTTATCGTATTTACTTAGTAGATGGAGTGTAAAACAGTGAAGACGCGAATTTAAGAATATTACCGAATTATTATAGACTTCCTACAATTACTGGAAGAAGGAATAGATTTTAGTTTAACTTCTGTTTGGTGTGACTGTGTTGGGAAATTTTTACTTTGCACCACCCGTAGTCTATAATGAAGCTTTATTAACGAAAGTTAAGGGACTAAAATTTTTCCACGGAGTATAATAAAGCTCGCCCAGTATAATGTTACTCGACGGTAATTGTACACCGTTATATAAACAAACTTGAATTGATCTGTTTTTACCGCGCGGGCAAAAAGTTTTTCTATAATTACCGGGGGATGCGATTTTAGGTTGTCCGATAATGAGGAAAGTAATACCTCTCCCGGCATTTCCATCCATTGTGTTCGTAATTCTGAAATATCCTATGCGCTTACGCGCAGATGCTACGTTACTCTGCGATGCACGCATACACTCCCGTTCAAAAGCACGCGGAAACTTATCATTAATAATATTATTATTATTACCGTTAAATCTTGTTACAAGCCCGTACGTGTAATTTAGCTTTTATTTATTTTATTTTCGTAGAAGGAATATTACTCTGCATTGTACACGATTTTTCATTTTGAAATCCGCCCAATTTACATATGCAACTGAAATGTTCGGTAATAAAAAAAAAAATTTACGGATGCGTAAAATATTTTGAATAACGGGACAAAATTTCATCAAATCACGAGCAAGTGTCCAGCATGCTTTTGTGCGGGGGTGTACACAGAAGGAGGAGCACACGAATTTTTCCTGTTATAGCGAAGCCATTTCGCATCCCGGTTATCCTAGCCGAACTATTGCTCTCGTGTGCAACCCCTCCTTCCGGATTCCCTCTATTTATCTAAACGTCGACGAGACCCGGCAACCTAGGAGCCACGCCGCTATTTCCGGGACGGCGATGGAACGAGATTTTGTCAAAAACGTTCACAATGCCGGAGACGAACGACGGAACCTGTATTAGTCCCGCGCGAGCGTTATCCAGCGCCGCGAACGATTCCGCTTCCTGACTTCCACGCAAATCTCACTTCTGCTGCGGCCGGCTTAGAGTGGTCCAGAGAGCGACCTTTTCTTGTCATTATTCTATTCTTCCACTTTAATATTTCAAAATTCTTTTCTTTTTTTACAACATAACAACCCTTTATGCGCTTAAGCCTGTCTGAAAGGAAACCCGACTTTTAGGAATTTATTCTGCAAAAATTTTTGGACTTCGGTTTTACACGAGTACCTCATTCGAAAGTGCATATATTAGGCTACATGTAGTCATTTTTTTTTGCCTCAGGATCTTGAAACGTACTTGAGTAAAAACCTCTATTCTAAAGGCTGTTTTAAGTTGTTGTGGTCCTTGGAAGAAATGCGAGTTTTAGGAATTTTTTCTGAAAAAATTTTTGGACTTCGGTTTTCGACGAGTGCCTCATTCGAAAGTGCATATATTAGGCTACATGTAGTCATTTTTTTTGCCTCAGGATCTTGAAACGTACTTGAGTAAAAACCTCTATTCTAAAGGCTGTTTTAGGTTGTTGTGGTCCTTGGAAGGAATGTGAGTTTTAGGAATTTTTTTCTCCAAAAATTTGTGAACTTCGGTTGTAGACGAGTGCCTCATTCGAAAGTGCATATATTAGGCTACATGTAGTCATTTTTTTTGCCTCAGGATCTTGAAACGTACTTGAGTAAAAACCTCTATTCTAAAGGCTGTTTTAAGTTGTTGTGGTCCTTGGAAGGAATGCGAGTTTTAGGAATTTTTTCTGAAAAAATTTTTGGACTTCGGTTTTCGACGAGTGCCTCATTCGAAAGTGCATATATTAGGCTACATGTAGTCTTTTTTTGCCTCAGGATCTTGAAACGTACTTGAGTAAAAACCTCTATTCTAAAGGCTGTTTTAAGTTGTTGTGGTCCTTGGAAGGAATGTGAGTTTTAGGAATTTTTTTCTCCAAAAATTTGTGAACTTCGGTTTTAGACGAGTACCTCATTTGTAAGTGCATATATTAGGCTGTATGTAGTAATTTTTTTGTTCCGAAAAAATGATTTCTTACAGTCATTCAAACTAAAAACATGCTTTCACGACGTTCAAGTATTCTCTTTTTTCTCAGATTGAGTCACCATTGAAAAAAAGAATTGTTCGTTCGTCCACTAAGTAAAATCACAGCTTAGCAGAATGTTCATTAATTTTTTATTTGAAACGATTCAGCTTCAGGAAATCGCGTTCGCCGCGCAACGGAATTAGGATAACAGCTTCCGAGAGAGCGGCTGGTGCTCCATCATTTTTTAAGGTTACGCAGCAAAAAGTCCCTGAAAATTACACAACATATGTACCTACGCACAAGATACACATTTTAAAAAGAAATCCATTAATCAACCAGTCAGCTTGCTAGCATAACCTCTTAAAGGTATTTCACTTAAAAAATGGCACTTTCTAAAGTTTCACAGCAAAAAAAAAGTACTAGAAGTTGCAGAATACATGTACCTATAATCAAGATACCCATTTAAAAGAAAGCTCAATTACTATTCTCAGAAAAAAATTCCTAAAAAATAATTCTTGAATTGGGCCTTCAAAGATTTTTACTTTACTTTCTAAAAATGGCACTTTCTGAGATTTCGCGTAACTAAATTACTGCAAGTTACACTATATATTTAAAATAAGTAGTATAAATAGGACAGAAGAATCCATGAATTTTTTCAGAAGAAATTCCGCCTAATAAAATTACTGCAAGTTACACTATACATTTAAAATAAGTAGTATAAACGAGACAGAAGAATCCATGAATTTTTTCAGAAGAAATTCTTGCAGGTCACGTATTTTTCAGGGATCGTACTTTACCGAGAGAATATGTTTTTAAAATAGTACGAAGTTTAATAATTAAGTTGTAACTGTAGAAAGAAGAATCGTATTGCAGTCTGGACTGGAATCGAGAAAGCCGGGTCTCGCCAGGCCAGGGTATAGCTCATGCGATGGTTAATGAATTTCTCTCGTGCAAATTTCACTGTTTCCGATACCACTCGAAATTCCGAGCGAACACAGGCTAGACGTTTCGTCTGGTTTCGTTTCGTTTCGCTAGCCGAAAAGTGAAAATCTTTCTCTACGTGTACAATGGCGCTATAGTTCCGTTGGTTGAATTCTACAAGTTCTGCCGAACATTGTGTATATGTCGACTCGACACGGCGAAACCAACTTCCGGTTGCCGCTTAATCTTCCGGTGCACGGGTGAAGGGAACTCTTACTGGAAAATTGAGTTCAGGAATCTTTCGATCACGTTTTTATTAACAAATGCAGCTGCGTGTTCCTTGCTTCCTTTTTTTTTTAGTAGAAAGTTTCAGAATCGATCAGACAAATCTCTCTTCTTTTGCGCATGATGCTTAAAAGAAGGTACTTGAATTCTGAACGATTCTCACACACGTGACATAATTACGTTTTGACTTTTAAATGAACAAATAAATTTTTAAACGATTGAAGACTATGTCGTAAACGATGATATGATTGTAGACTGCTGTAATAACAGTTACTAACGTTATAAGAACACTTCCAACTTGTATCTACGAATTTAATCATACATTATATTTTACAGTTATTAAATACAGTCAACAATAGCTGGAATATGAAAGTGAGCTTACGAATAAACGAAGCAAACCTGCAGTTTTACCTTATATAATAAAAAGGGAGTTTATTTAGCCTATTAGGGAATAAAAGAAAGAGAAAAGTAAACGAAAAGATAACAATCCTCTACGCGAACTGAACCGGTGCACCGGAGGGTTAAAAATATAGTGTACGGTAGCCAGTAGCCATCCTATAAATAGGGAAACATTCTCGAATGCAAGCAACAACAAATATTAAACAGTTTCCGGAGCTTTCGTTCGCAGAAAGACAATTCTAATGGCGGACACAGCGCGCTAAAATAAGAAGGTATATCAAATGTCTCTTGCAAACGGCGGAATAACGAGTTCAGTTCGTTAAAAGAATTACTGGGGAGTACAAGAGCCTGTAACTCGGGAAACAAGATGATATCGCGATGTTTACACTGGCTCGTTTTCTTATTTCCGTCTGTTGAACCCGCCACGTATCATCCTGCGCAATTACGCGTGCACACAAACAGCATCCAAACGAGCAACCGAATAAAAGTAAAACCGAAGAGGCAAAAGCACGGCGAAGAATTTCGAATTTACCACCGGCTGGTTACAACCGTCATCCAAAATAATCGGACAGATAAATGACTCGTAAAGCCGAGCACGTGATAACTCAAAGTTATGCAAATTTCAGGGAGCTTAACGTATTTTTTGATATCCCCGCGGGCTGTGTGCTAGCACAACCAATTTACAGCGTAAGCGTTCAACGCCGGTGGCCCGGATTTATCTTATTAAAGACCGGTGTAACGGAAAATTGTTGCAAATGAAAGAACAGAGGGGGGAAAAAAAATGTGCTAACGAAGAAATGTGGCGGGAGCAACTGGCTTATTGCGAAAATCCGACGCGTCTCTATTTCAAAAGTTAATCCAGAAAACTCATTGCCCGAAAACGATGTCTCTCGCGAGAAAATTGCTGGAAACAAACAGAAGCTTTCTTTTTTATTCAATTCCCAATTTTTTCGGACTTGTTGATGCAAAATCTTTTCGCGAACGGATTATTGATCGCGTTCATCAATCTTTCGCTTTATAAAAAAGCCAGCTAATCCATTTTTACACGAATATTTTCTATAAATATAACGAGTTTTGTTGTCATGTTTGTCTTCGTCGTTAATGGAAATGCTTTCCGCGTGAAATATATGAATAATTATAGCGACGCTGTTTGATGAAATACTTCCTGCCATAATTAAACTGTAGGTTTGATGTAATTTGCGACGGAAATGGATGGACACAATTTGGAACAGTGGGAAGGTTATAAATATTTAAGAATATTGATATATTGTTCCCAATTTATTTAAATTATTACGGGAGAATATAAACTTTCATTCGACTTCCGTTTCGTGTAATTAATGTGTACTAATTTTTCTGTAGAATATGCCTAATATTATTACACTTACTCATTTACTGTCGAAGATAATCTCAATCATTTTCTGTGTTTTTCCTCCATCTTGTAAATTATTTAATTTTCTGTTTGCTGGTTGAAATGTTCGGTTCTAAAGTAACGTTACTGCCAATTGATTGCGGAGGCGATGAATAAATTTGTACGGGCTAATAGAAAATGTTTATTTGCAATGAAGATCCGCGGGTCTTTGGCGAGACAGTCGGAGGTATTAATTTTGAAAATACAGTGGAGTTTACGCACGAATGATTTATTCATCGCGCATATTGCTGAAATTCGAAAGGAAGCCTTCCTGATTCACCTCCGAGCGTTTCGCCGCTCGCATCGTAATATGTTGCTTTTGAATCCTCTCGAAAAGTAGATTTCACTGGATTTTCGAATCCGCAGGGGCGCAGCTTATACATCCGCTTTCAATTTATTGCGGTTTAAAAGTAGATACCGCGACCGAACGATTGCGGCGTTCGGAAATCCCGGTTTTCGAGAGGACACTCAATGGCGACGCGTCCCGACGAATGTCCTGGAATCGAAAGCGCGCGATACTTTTTCGCGAATCCTCTATTTCATTCTCGTGCGTTTTTAACACTCGGTTTACCGGACACCAAGTTTTTTTTTTTAATCACTTTATACAAATAACAAATAAAATTTTGATTGTGCTGTCACGCTGTATAAATTGTACGATTAAATAGACGAGAAAAAAAATTACCGAACCATGTCGAAAATTTGAGAAAACGTGACCAACTTTTGTTACATGATTTCAAGGAGAATTTTCAAATCGATTTCAGAGCGTGTTCCCGCAGGAATTTTTCGATAGGGGTTAAATAAACAAGGGAAGAATGCACTTTATGATGGAGACATATAAAATTTAAAAAGAATCACGAGATCATGCTGAAAAATTTCTGAAACCCTCGGCTCGATCAAAACTGACTTGTTTCTTAGAATAAATTATAGAATGAGATCCCCTAGGGATTTTTTAACATTTGACGGCTTAAATTAAAGACGGAGGATTGTTTTCATGATAGTGGTACTTAGGTTTAAAAAAGAATCACGAAATCATGTCGAAAAATTTCCGAAACCCCACCATTGGCTCGATCAAAATTGACTCTACTTTGAGGGGTAGCTTCGAGTCCATTTTAGAATATATTCGCGTAAAATGAACAATCAAATAGTATACTTGCTGTGACGCATACTTTAGAGAAAGCATACTCTGAAATAGAAAACAGAATCAAACTTTGTTTTCAGATAAAAACTCAATCACCACGCAGGCATACATCATAGATCATACAGGTACACCATAGCACAGGTCAAGGTTAGATTAGAAAGATCAGCGATCACTCAAGGAGAAAATGTCGATTATCTCCGATGATTGAATCTCCAGTAGACCGAGTCAACGATACCCTTCACCTTGATGCAGAAATTATAGTGTTTGAAAAGAGCTGCACCAGCTGCAGGATATTGTCCTAAATCACGGGATGCGTTTCGGATTCATTAACGCAACGCAGCAACCATTCAACGACGTAATGGCCGGCGCCGCTTTCGTGCCAATGATTTACGACAGTGGCATTATCAAAGTCATGCGAATACGAAAGTGCCTGTGCACTTTCACTTTTCGCGTAAGCTTCTCCGAATGAATTGCAGCGGACCGTTTGAGGGTCGCTCGTTTGGCGAATTGCCGGTGCAATTGCGATGCAACCGCTGAATAATTAACTTTTACAGCATACAGAAAACCATCGAAGATATATTATAATTTACAACCCACAGATTCCCCTGAACGTTTTACGATCGCCCGCGCATACAGGACGTTCCAGGATCGCTGAAACTATTAACGGTTTTCTATTAAGACTCGTAAAGACAAACATAAATGGACTTTACGATTCGGCAGAAAATATAGCACATAATTATGTTGCCCCTCCATCTATCTCGCAGGAGCTACTCGAATCTTACGATTAGCCGCGACCATAAACGAGGCGTAAAATTGCACTAAATAAATATTTTTCTGACAGTCAACTCCAATGGTTCCAAACTGTATTGGCACAGCGAATCTCCGATTTTCGACAGGATATCGCAAAAATCCTGGAAAGGAAGCACAACATTTTTGGGACACCCTGTATGTTCATTGTAACGCTTGAAGTTTCTATCATCCGTCTTCTTCTGTCGTTTTTGCAAAATTGAAACGCCAGTGGAAGCATTGAACAATTCTTTTTATTTGAAGATTGAAGCCTCCCCTTTACAACGAACCCTTCAAATTTGATGTACGATTTTTTGGGGGCTGTTTCATGGAACAGAAGCGGGGAATAAGTTCGGCTGTGTAAAGCCCTCGGGGTGTATCTTATGTTATCATAAACTTGGCGGTACACCTTCCATTTGAAGTACAATAGCGGGGCCAAAAAAAAATCGTACATCAAGTTTCAAGAGGTCGTCGTAAAGGGGAAAGTTCAATCTTCATGTCTATGGTAAATTCAGTCACGAAAAAAATTTTCCAACGTTTTTACAGTCGTTTCAATTCGCAGTATCTCCGAGAAAAATGTGTCTTCTGTTTTCCATCAGCTACGTGTTGAAAAAGTATCTCGGGAAAAAACGAATGGCAGATAGCGAAAATAGAAGCTTTAAGCTTTAAAATGAACCCAGGTGCAACATTGTATGCTAATTGTTTACCACAAAATTGTAACAGATAGGAGCCAACGATTTTTTGAGAATCTGTGTGCCAATACTTTTGGACCAACTGTAGGTTCCCTCTTTTCCCAAGAGTACTATCGATCAGTTTGCATCAAAGTTGTTGGAACATCCTGTACTAATATACGTTGCCAGCTACATACGTGACAGGGAATGTTTCCTCCCAACTATTACTTCCTCGTGAAAGACGCCACCATCTCTTTGTTCGCGAATCTACGGGAATCCCCGGAATTTTTTAAACACGGACCGTTGCGCGTGCTTGCGACACATGCTCGAACGAAAACTGCAACTTTGTGAAACCACGTTGCAAACGATAATTATTAGGAACATAAATTTAGCAACTGCCCTTGTTGTTTTACTTGATAATATTGGCTTTCGTCGGAATCTTTCGCTCGCGTTGCCTTCGAGAAAACACAAACACAGCCATGAAAGAGTTATTGAGTCATTTGTAGTATATGTAGACAATTACGTGTGCATAATTAAGCTCGAAACGATTCTCCGACGACTGTATCGACGTTTTCGTTATTCACAGATGCTCGGTTAGAAAATGAGACGAGGATCGTCAGTATCTTCTTCGGTAAAAAGAAAACTTGCGGCTATAACCACATAGTATCCGATCCTCGCGTAACCTTAGAATACACCGCGAGGTAGAAATCTAATGTAATCTAAAAAAGGAAAATAACATGTTTGCCTTCAACTGGAATCTCAAATAAGATAAATGAATAACACTTTCACGAGACCTTCTCGTCGCTCTATTCCGATTGCGAGTGAAATTACTCTCGGATGGCGGGGCTTTGAAACCTTCAAACATTTTTGAGAGCTTAAATACTTTTCGTATTAATACCCCAGAAACATATCTGAATTTTTATTGATCGTATCTGTATGTATTGATTGTACATTGATACCCCAGAAACATATCTGTATTTTTATTGATTATATCAGGCACAAGAATGCATTAAAAAACTGCCACATTCAAAAATAATAAGAAAAAGGTGATTTTCGATTCAGTTCCGATTAACACCATGTTTCAGCAAAAATATATAAAAATGAAACGAATGTCGTTCAAAGGTTACAAAATTGTGTACAGGGTCAAGCTCACAGGAATGAGCGAACAGATGGACGAAAAATTATTTCTACACGGGCCCAATATTTCGTTTGAAAATGTGCAAGAGAGCGTGCAGCGATTAGAACGATTCTAAGAAACATTCACCGTCTAAAAGTTGAACGTGTGCATTTATTTCTTGGACTGGTTCACATAACTCAAATTTACAGCGGGGTCGAAACCGGAAAATTTCGAAATCGTTTTCCCAGTATTTCGGGCATGATCGATTTTGAAACCGGGGAGTGTATTCACGGTGGATGGTGTCGGCTCCATTTGCGGGCAAAGTCGGTCCTCCGTCGAAGATCCTCGGCCGGTGCTAGATCCGAATCTCCGCCTAATGCCGTCTATGATAAAATAGCTGGTCCGCCTGGAAATGGAAAGCCAAGAGCGTGGACCGTGTACGAAAGAAAGAGAGAGAGAGAGAGAGAGAGAGAGAGAGAGAGCAATTCGACCAGGACACGAGAGGTCTATAATCAAAATGCAAAACTCTGCCGGCTTTCAATTGCATGGAATATCGGAATACTCCGGCGCGAAGTGAATATCGAGCGAGATGCGTCGGAAAAAACTAGCCACCCGAGAGGGATGAAACTCCTCGAAAGACGACGATGGCTCGTCATGCGAGTCGCCTTCACCCCCGCCCCCACCCTTCACCCAAACGAGACTATCGTGTCGATGATACACAGAGGGAAATTCCAGTAAATTTTCGCGAACCGCTCTCTGCTTGCTCCTTTTCCCGCCGTCTACGTTCCCCGAGAACGAAATAACTTAGCCTTACATTCTAGAGGAGAGAGAAACGGACGTCGAAATTATCTGAAAAATGAAACAAACAAAATATTTCCACGACGAAACTCCACCATGATTGGGGACAATAGGATTCCTCGGAATTTTCTCTGCTTTCAAAGCCGGCGCATTTCAATATCTTTTTTATCACTGTTATTAGATTGCCGGGCTTTGTGCAAACTAAAAATTTTTCAACTCGACCGAAAGAAACCGAAAGTTTATGAAAACATGGTTCCTAAAATTCTTCTTCTGTCTTTTAACCCTTTTCACTTCGAACCATTCTGGACGCGTTAGCTACCAGAAACGTGAATTTACAAACTCTCACATTATTTAGTGTAGTTTTCGGAACCGAGTAACGTTTTATAATGATATTGGACTTATATGAATTGGTTGACATCAAGGAATATACTTGCAAAAAAATCAATATTTTATTTTTTATAATTCTGTACAGTCTGATAAACTTTAAAACACTCCCCAAAATGCATTGCAGACTGATCTGTGCACGTTTGACAATAATAAGTCGTTTGACAACTGCCACCAGATGTTTTCCTGTCAGAACAAACAATGCAATACCGTTTTCTTTGTCCCACATCGGGAATATTTGTCTCAAAAAGTTGCGCTGGAATAAATTAATTCCCCGTAATCACTAATAAACCTTAATGTCCCATGATTGGGGACATCCGAGTGATATGCTAGGAGTGCAAAGGGTTAAATTTTGTATTCGATTCATTTTTGTCAGGAACGTATAAACTAATGAGGTCGCCCTGCAACGATTAATTTGCTGCTTCGGGCAAGAATGTCCCTTTCTCTCGTTTGTTCTTCGTTCTCGGAAAGAAAAGGAAACAAAAAAAAAAGAAAAGAAAATTCATCCAGCAATTCGGGAACTCGGGCAATCGCGACGGTCGAATGGATCATAAAACAAGGCGGGACACGGCTCCCCTGATTACCTCCGAATGATCCGACGGGAACAATGATAGAGCTCCCTTTCGGTCCCGCGCCGACTCCGCCGGGAAACGCCTCCATCGAGGATCCCCCGGTTACGTCTTCGCGATTTCCCTTTGCATGCAAATTTCGGTCTTACACGGAGCCGGTAGTAGCACGTATACTGGCAGCGGACGGCTGGTTTCCCGACAGAGATTCGCCCCGATCGCTGCTGGGAAGACCGGAGCGTAAATGGCGAACTGACCACTTGATGGAAAAGCGCAACCCCCCGGGCCAGACACGACGCTCGCCGAGGAGTTCGCAAATGTTCATGCAGATTGCGATTTTTATGCGAACGTTTCCCCGAGAACGGGCTCCCGGGATTCGCCTGCTAAACGATGTCAGCGTTTTCCGTCGGCTAAATTAAGATCAAATGTTATGGCTGGCCAAATTGACTGCCTACGTCCTCCCACGTCGAATAAGACGTAAATTGTTTCAGAATCCCACGGTTTCTCCGTTTTCATAAGTTTGTCTGCCGAAAGTAGTCGCAGTCAATAATTGTGACGTGTACGAAAGGAACTCGATAATAATCTCACTCGAACTGTAATTAGGGGTCGTTCGTGTCCCAGCGATTTCGAACGGTTGGTACAATTCTAGTTCGCATTATTTACAAAATAAATAAATTACTTGTCAACGTCAATTTAAAAACGCATCCCCCTTGGAAGACCCACGTTTACTGTTGGGGGGTACTGTAGGAAAAATTTGTCAAATGGAACTCGATAATAATTTCACTCAAACTGTAATTAGGGGTCGTTCGTGTCCCAGCAACTTCGAACGGTTGGTACAATTCTAGTTCGCATTATTTACAAAATAAATAAATTACTTGTCAACGTCAATTTAAAAATGCATCGTACTTGGAAGACCCACGTTTACTGTTGGGGGTACTGTAGGAAAAATTTGTCAAATAGAACTCGATAATAATTTCACTCAAACTGTAATTAGGGGTCGTTCGTGTCCCAGCGATTTCGAACGGTTGGTACAATTCTAGTTCGCATTATTTACAAAATAAATAAATTACTTGTCAACGTCAATTTAAAAATGCATCCCCCTTGGAAGACCCACGTTTACTGTTGGGGGTACTGTAGGAAAAATTTGTCAAATAGAACTCGATAATAATTTCACTCAAACTGTAATTAGGGGTCGTTCGTGTCCCAGCAACTTCGAACGGTTGGTACAATTCTAGTTCGCATTATTTACAAAATAAATAAATTACTTGTCAACGTCAATTTAAAAATGCATCCCCCTTGGAAGACCCACGTTTACTGTTGGGGGTACTGTAGGAAAAATTTGTCAAATAGAACTCGATAATAATTTCACTCAAACTGTAATTAGGGGTCGTTCGTGTCCCAGCAACTTCGAACGGTTGGTACAATTCTAGTTCGCATTATTTACAAAATAAATAAATTACTTGTCAACGTCAATTTAAAAATGCATCCCCCTTGGAAGACCCACGTTTACTGTTGGGGGTACTGTAGGAAAAATTTGTCAAATAGAACTCGATAATAATTTCACTCAAACTGTAATTAGGGGTCGTTCGTGTCCCAGCGATTTCGAACGGTTGGTACAATTCTACTTCGCATTATTTACAAAATAAATAAATTACTTGTCAACGTCAATTTAAAAATGTATCCCCCTTGAAAGACCCACGTTTACTGTTGGGGGTACTGTAGGAAAAATTTGTCGAATAGAACTCGATAATAATTTCACTCAAACTGTAATTAGGAGTCGTTCGTGTCCCAGCGATTTCGAACGGTCGGTACAATTCACGTATTTTGGTTCGTATTATTTACAAAATAAATAAATTACTTGTCAACTTCAATTTAAAAATGCATCATACTTGGAAGACCCACAGTTGGGTGGTACTGTAAGAAAAATTTGTCAAATACCTAATAGTCGCTGTAAAACTATTCACCGAGGAATTCTGAACCGATGAATCATCGATAAGCAAACAATCCTAAATTCCACTGACAGTTAAAAATCGCTGTTAGGCAAACCCCTTATCAGAGTAAAATCATCGGACCATGAATGAGAGAGGTGCGATTCAGTCCAAAGTGGTTCACGCATGAGCAACGTTATCCCAGACTAATTGTAAGCGGTTTGCTAGACGGTGTACCGTAAAACATACGTATACATACATTCCCTGATCGCGTATAATATAACAGATCGCTAACGAGGATATTCGTTGAGCAGGAAAATCCCAAAAGCACAAAACAACTGGTCCCATCGAGGACTACTTTCCACTTTCAATTTTTCTCCCAGCACTTTCTACTGCTTTCTAATGAGTCTGAATACAGCGGCGATGTTCGTTTACCTGGTATCAAAACATCTTCACCGTGAACTTTCTCTTGTCCGCGGGGACCATAAGATCAACACGGCGGCGGGACGCAGCAAACGGTGGTCGGTTCGCACGAGGTCGGGCAAGCGGAGGGCAAACCGACGAAGCACGGTGCTGGGACCGAACAGCATACGTCCGTTATGGTCGCGCAAACGTTCTTGGGTCCCTCTCCTTGGCCAGGAATATCCGGCTTGTTCTTCCTCATTTCTTTCATCAGTGCCAGCAGCCTCTGCACCTGCGCCAGCCGAGCAGCGTATTCGTCGCGTTTCTTCTTCTTCTTCTTCGGTATGGTCTGAGTGGTTTCCTCTTTCTCCTCGATCCGACAGTTGCACATCAGGTGATCAGGATGCAGAGGCGGCAGGATCGTCGCGCTGCCCCAATGAAAAGCCTCGACGTCCTCGATGGATAGCTCGCGGAATTGGTACTCGTAATAGTCGTCGGATTCCTCCCGAGCGTAGAACGCCTTTCTTATGCTTCTCGGAGCGTACGTCTCCGTCGTGATGCACCTGCCCAGACAGCTGACACGAACGTACACCTCGATGCTAGACTTCGTCTCGTTGTGCTCGTCGTCGAGCAACGAGAACTTCCCGCGCGTCGATCTGCAAAAAGGTTCACCCTTTTTGTGAAAGGTGTGGAGCGTTCCAACAATTCCCTTTATGAAATTATTTTTCTTTTAAAAAGCAATTCGTGAATCTTGTTGTTTGGATAGCTTTAACCGGAAGCACACAGCAGCCATTTTACCGAAGCCATTTTCCGCGAAGCACCGTTTACAGTATACAAATATGTACAGTGGACTCGCGAGATCAAAAAGTTGATTAAAAAATCTGTACATATAGATTTTACGTGGCAGTAAGTGTGCAATGAATGTACAAAATGATTGTTTGAAAAGACTGTTCGCTTACTGCAATGGAAGATGTATGCAATCTTTTTACTTGCGGATTTTATGCATTTATAATGAAAAGAAGTAGGTGTTAATTTAAAAATACTATTATACTAGTTCCCACTTGCTAAATACATTAAGAAAATAAATAATGTGCTATTTCGCTTCAGTTTGCTGCAATTCAGGTAGGAAATGTTTGTTTCGCGTAAAGATCAAGGCTAGCCTGCTGTGTATTTTATCCAGAGATTTTACCCAGTGCTTTTAATTTTACATTAAATTATTAAATTCGCTACAGAGAAAGCTAGTATTTTTTCGTTTCGTTTCGAAGCTCAAGTTGACGTGTTTCCGCAGGATCAAAGCGTTTCAATTCGCGCGACTCCGAAGGAAAGAAGCGGCCGGTAACCAGTAGCTTAAGAATTAATTTATTTGGTTGTTCTGGCGTGGCTGTCAGAACGGTAGTTCGTCAGTGAACGTGGATCCGGTGTAGGCGTCGCCTAAGGCGGTCGCTTTAATTCGTTCTCGCGGAAAAGCGGATTTACGAGGGCGCCTTCTCGCGGACCCGTATCAACGCGCGTCTCCGCCATTCTTTGGCCGGGAAAGATAAAACGTTATCCCCTAAATTATGTTACCCCCGGCACCGGCAACGAACTTGTTGGCCGAAGTTTCACATGCTGGAAGCAATTAACAAGGTGGCAGTTAGTAATCGCATAAGGGAGCCGCTTTCTCAACGGACACCAAAGACAAGATTTAAGGCTGTAAGCCGGAGCATCATTCTTGGGTCCTCTTCAAGATACTTTTAAACGAATCAAATGATCCTTCCGCGTCGATCTTTCACACGCGTATTCCACGTTACTTGGGGCACGTGATCAATTTTTTTTTGGGTCACAATATCCACAATTAGAGGAGCTGCATTTTTGACAACTTACGTCCTTTTTGCGATTTTTTTGAAAGACATTAGGAGGTTGTTTCGGATTCATCTTTTGCACACAGGTTTACTGTCTTTTGGAGGATGTAAGATAATTTTTTCAAGCCAAAATATTCAAAATTGTACGAGCTACATTTTTTTAAACAAGGTCTATACACGTTGCTAGCTGAGGTCATGATTCAAGGATGTATGTACTTCTATTTCTACGTCGTTTCCAGAATTTTTTTAAAGAAATCGCGAGACTGTTTCGTTTTGGTCTTTTGTACACAGATTTACTGTCTTTTGGAGAATGTAAGATAATTTTTTCAAGCCAAAATATTAAAAATTGTACGAGCTACATTTTTTTAAACAAGGTCTATACACGTTGCTAGCTGAGGTCATGATTCAAGGATGTACTTCTATTTGTACGTCGTTTCCAGAATTTTTTTAAAGAAATCGCGAGACTGTCTTGTATTGGTCTTTTGCATAAATATTTGCTGTTATGTGGAGGATGCGATATATTTTTTCCAAGCCGGAATCTTTAAAATTGTACGTGCTACATTTTTTTTAACAAAGTCTATGTGTCCAGCTGGCTCACACGACTGTTCTGATAACTTGAAGCAAGACAACGCTGTAAATTTTTTATTGCTATGAGCGAGAGTGTGATACGATCTAAAATAAGGAAAATAACTTGTTATTCAAAATGGTGGTTGCACTCCGACATTCGATTTTTCCAGCTGCTTTTGGTTATGACGTACTGAGAGATTGTGGATAAGTCGAGATTTCTCGAGGATTTTTAGGTCAAGCGACAGATGCCCGTGTCCCGAAGATTCTCTCAAAATCCGAAGTCAATAGACGAAGTATAACTCGAGAAATCGTGTACAAGAGTTCGCGAAGCAACGTTCCGAAAGAACCGCCGTCGAGTTTCGCTTATTTTTACGAATTGAAATAGATCCCTTTACGGGCATGCTTTTGAACTTCCAGACGGGAACAGCACCTCAAGTTGCGAGCAATGAGCAAACTGTAAAGAGAGATTATTCTGGTAGACACGTTAGACTCTCTTTCGGCATCGTTTCGTTTTGCTCCTTCAGCTTCTCCGTCTACTTCTTCAGACTTTTTGGTCCCCTGCGTGGAAATCCGATCCCCTAGACTGTGAAACGCTATCTCGGAACGTTGAACCTTATACTGCGGAAAACTGGAACGCAGGGTGTCTCCGTTCCGATTACAATTACGAGGGTACTCTAGAAGAGGAAGACGAATCGTTCCAAAAGAACTACGTTGTCACGGCTATGCTAACTTCGAGCGTGAAACGATGCGCAAACGATGCGTGCGCGTTTACATTGTTTTTAAACGGAAGCCTGTATTTACCTTGCGCAAATTAAACCTTCATCCTGCAGGAAATTCAGACAAAGTATTCGCTCAAAATGATTGAGAAGGGATTCCGTGGAACAACGTGCACCCACTTCTGATGTATGCGAGGAAACGTTTGCATAAAATGCTGACGCTGCAGGAAACGGAAATTTAACTTCAGCAATGACGATCCTGTTCGAGATTTAGTTTTGTGCAGACTCTGCTACAGTTCAAAAGGACTGTGTTATAGTTATATAGCAATGACAGAGACTTTTGTCTCAACGAATTACACTGTATCAAATATCGAAGGGGGAAATTCGTGTATCCCACCGATTTGGAAAGTGCAGCGAGGATTTTACTTGCAAAAAGGTAGCCGGCTGGGGACGGGTGTTTGCGCGAATCTAACAGAAAGTGGGACATGCAAACACTTTGTTTTTTAAATCTATCCGTTAGCTTACCAATTCGAATGGCCCGGGACAGAGGGAAACGGGGTGAAACAACACAATTCTTCCTCTTTTTTATTTTTTTTTCCCTCGCTCCCCGTTCGGCTCGTTTCGGGGAGAGGGGAGGGGGTCAGAAATTTTCGTGGGATACGGGTCACAGACAACGGACGGATCTCCGATACAAATGAACAGAACCCGGTTTCGGGTTTCCGACTAATGCGGAGGGCAGCACGGTACAGCGGTTTTTTAAATTACATTAACCGACACAGGGGGTAGCGGCCGGGGGTAACATTCGCCGTCAGGGTAATCCGTTTCGCCGACGCATTTGCATAAACGCCAGGCTCGCGTATTTAAATACATTCACCTTGATACTGGCTCCCGGTTCAGGTCGCTGGAAAAGTAGCCTTCGAGCTCTTTTCTCTCGCGCAGGTCCTTGATAATGCCATTAAGCAGCCCGTCCACGCTGACGAGGGTGAAACCGAAATTCTGCTGGCGTTCCAGCTCGAAAAACTTGGACACCTGTTTGTACACGTAAATCTGCACGTCCACCCCCTCTACGGGGTTCTCGAGGCTCGTTTCCGGTACCGCGAACACCACCGATTTACCCCCGTAAAATCGCTCGTTCTCGTAATTAGAGCCCCGATACGATCTGTAGTCGCTCCGATGAGGCTCCAGGGTGACCCACTCGTCGTCCAACATGCGAAACATTATGATCGTCTTCTTCAACAGGGCCTTGTCGAACAAACTCGTCCACGGCATGTACAACTGAAACGGATTATGCACGTGTTTCATACGGCTGGCCGAAATGAGTAATTTCTTTTTAACACTTTGACTGCCAAGCTAGAAACCTCAAAAATTCCATCAAGTTAATGTAAGTCATTTAATGAAGTAAAAATTGAAAAAATTTTATTGGCATTTTACAGATGCTTAAAAAATTTGATACAATTAATATATTAACGTAAAAATTCATTTTAAAACTTGGACAAATAATTCCGCCACCCACGTATGGGTAACATGGCAGTCAACGTGTTAATTCTCAAAGTAGAAGGTACCACGTAAAATGTAGAATTTTTAAGAAATCCAATCATTTTTAAAACCTGCCGTCTGAATCGAGAAAAGCCCTTTCCACGTTGCAAAATCTACTTTTATCGTTTATGGCTTTATTCTGGTTTGAGAATAATAGAATTGCGCGTTTCAAACGTTTCAATTTTTCTCAGCAATGGCACCGAGTAGCTCAGCCGTTTTTTGACAATTTGTTCTGAAAAACTGGAGGATAAAGTTAAGAGTTACGTTATTGCATCACTTTTTCACGTATCAACCCATTTGCATCGTTGCAAATATATATATACACAAGGGAAATATTCCGTACGAGTAAATTGCATTATTTTCATATGTATAACATAAAAAAAAAAATATATATATACAAGGGAAATATTCTAGGTCATGAGAAATGTTTCGTTTTGGAGTTAAAATAGCTTCGAGTGCAAAGGGTTAGCTAGCGAGTAATCATAGTGACCAGGAAAATTGAGCTAATGATGTAAATGGGTTAATAAAAGATAAAATTCTCAAAGACGTTAGATTTTTAGATAGTGGGATGATCCAGCCCCTCAGCGAAATCTAGCTCGCTTTCGGCCGGGAATCCGATAAAGAGAAATAACGATATTCCCCGCAGTTTGATGGACAGGCATGCCGTGTATCATAAAAGTTTCGTGCCGGTTTGCTCGTAAAGCGGCGTATATCACCTTATAATATAAAACGTCCTCGCGTTTCCGAGCCGGCCTCTTCAAAATGGACATCTCTTTTTAAGCGCGACGTCGGAGACAATGCTCGAAAAAAGAAGAAGAAAAAAATAGAAGGAGTGGCAAGTTTTAACGCCGGACTCTTGTCTAAAGTGCACTTTGCAACGTGCAACGCCGTGCTTCATGCTACTCCCTTTATTACCGATGTCGTTCCGCGTTCATCGCAGCTTTTACGACCGAAAACTTCCGTCCGGTATCGGAGGATTTATCGTTCCGCGTTAACTCTACAAGCGGATTTAATCAATTAACATGCGCGTTCCTCGAAATGCCCGATTATTGTGCCTCTTTGCCAGCCCTGTTTCCCGTACAACGATTCGTAATTGGTGGCGCAGTTTGCTATTGGCCGATTCTGCGGAAAAAAGTCGAGAACAATGTATTTTTTAACAGGATGCTCCGATTTCGAGAAAATCGACTACCGAGTTTCACCCAGCATGAAACGTTCTGTTCATAAACACGTCATCTGAATTTAACAAAAATTCCACGTACGACATTATTTATACTAATTAGTACTCGGTTCTGCACTGTAACTACGTTCTATTACTCGGTCGTCTGTCTCTCTAATTAGTTCGGATAACAGAGGTTCTACTGTACCGTGGATCACACGAGTAAACATGATCCAAATTGTATCGTGTTCGGTATCATTTCAATCAGAAAAATATCACGAGTATGTTACAACTACGTAGAGACTTTTGTGAAGCATCATTTCAGCAAAAACAATCTTTTGGTTTCGTACAAAATGTATGCAGTGTGATTCAATGAATGAAAAATTGTATTCTTTCCTGTCGACTCACTTTTTCCTCGATTCTGCCACCAGTTATAAGCCTGCAAATAACCTACTCGTATCTGAATGCCTGCGAGTTAAATATCTGAGAAAATTGTACTGTTTATAATAATGTATAATGTATAGAAAAATGATGTATGGCAAATAATCTCTACTTTGAGATTCTAACTGCATTAAATAAAAAATAATACATGCAGGTCTATAGCATGATGAACGAGAAGAGCGACTGTACCATCATGATCGATCTAACCGCGACTGACTTCAGAGTAGATTTTCTAAAAAATTATGCTGTTTCTTTTCAACTAATTTTTCCTCGATCGTGCCACCATTTATGCAGCATCCTGTACAATACTTTCGCGTCGAAGTTAATGAAGCAGGGGAGGGGCGAAGATAATTATGCAGCTCGGCAACGAAGGGAATAATAGTGTGTCCGCGGTTACTCACATTTTCCACGGCTAGCTCTAACATCATCAGCTGCGAATCTTGCGCTACGATCAACGACGACATCTCGACAATATATCACACGTCGTATCAGTTGCGAGTCTTCGTTCGCCGACTTCGCGCGATTCTTCATGGGAGAAGTTTGATTTATCGCCGATAAAGTTTCCGTAGGGAGAGAGAAAAAGTGGGTGAGAGGGACAGGAGGGAGAGAGAGAGAGAGAGGGAGAGAGAGATTTTGAAATTTTTAGCAGTTGTTAAACTATTGCCGGGGTAAATCAGGGATAGTTGGAGGTCGGAGCGTGTCGCTGTTCACCGTGTTTGCGACATCGCTAACCCGCAACGGCGCGATATCGGCGGCACATCTTTCGAGAAATAAATTTTATTTCGCCCGAACTATCGGCCAACTTCGTTTCCCTGGTCCTCTGAAATAATAGACCGGGGCCAGAAGTGCCGTCAACTCCATCTATATATAATTCCATCGCCGGGAATATTTAGAAAGCTTCCCCGTCCCCCTCCGGAAAGTTTAATTAGAAAATAAATTGAGCGAGCAATAAACGGACGCCCTCGAGGAACAAAGATGCTCGAATTATTATCGTCGTGCCTTCAATTTTCGCTTCGCTCTCTTTAATTCTTCGAGAATACGACGCCGATGGCTGTTACGAGAATACCACTCGATACCGAGGCCAATTTTCTTTTTTCCATAGAAAACCTTCGAAGCGATTTTAGAAGTCATTTTCTGCATTTTCCGACGCATCCAAATTTTTAAGCTCGGGTTGGTTGTTCGCACAATATTTTCACATTATTTTAGCATTAATTTTTCCCGCGAAAATCGATTGTTTAAGCCGCAGCGAACGAAAACCGAAAACAGGGACGTTTTATGCTCATCCACGCCGAACAACAGATTATTTTGCATTATTCGAAGCCGCGAGCTTTCCCTAGAAGTTCCATTAGGTATTTTTAGCGATTTTCAAACTTATTTTCGTTGTTGCGAGTGTGGATATTGCATTTTCTGACGAATCCGTGTTCGAGTTACTGTTGCAATTTATTCTGGCTGATTGCAACGGTATTTTAGCGTCGGTTTTATCAATAAAAGTCTATTGTTGAAGCTGGAATAAATGAAAATCGAGTACAGGGATGTTGTACCGTTTATCCACGTTAATAACAGATTAATTTTGCATTATTCCGCGGCAAATCTCTTTTTAAATTAAAGCTGAGAGCTTCCGCTGCAAGCACCAGTAATTATTTTTCGCTGGTCTTTACGGTTTCGAAAGTTATTGCCATTTTTATGCGTGTACGCGTAAACCTAACCTAAAAACGGACGTTGAAAGTATGTAGAATTTCAGAGAATGCAGTCATGTTTACTTTACGACGTTTTTATCTATTTCTTGCAGAATTTTGCATATAATTCTGAATATCACAAAATCTTTTCTCCACTTGGAAAGAATATTATTGTGATAAGCTGAATCTCCTGCGTTGAATTCAATGCTTAAAATTATCCAACTGATAAATAAGAATGCAGTTTTCAAGGAACAAAATTCCCGTGCTACCCAGCAGCTAAACAATTTCCCTTGAAATCAGGAATATTCATTTTGGCAAAGATTTCGCTGATTTTCGCAACCGTTCAACCTCGACGTCCTTTTTCGTTGTTTTCGCTGTCTGTTCTTTGCCCAGAGCTGTTCTCGGCCCGTCGGAATGGCTCGAGAACCATTTTTCGTCCCGGTCTGCGAGTGGAAACACAATTAAAAACACTTCGAACGGAATGGCGAGCGGCAAAACGTGATGTTGCAGGAAACAAAAAGAAGAAGAAGGAGAAGCTGAAGAGAAAAGTCGTATTAACAAAGAAGATGGATGGAGGCGAATACCTTAATGTTTAATTAAGCCCCAACTTCCGGTCAACCCCGCTTAAACGAAACGATTTGTTTATTCGATTCGTTGCAAAGGGGGCTCGGGCGATACGGAGGCGAAAAACTTTCTGCACACTTTCGCCGACAGACCACTCGCAAATTAGCTACTTAGGAAGCGGGGCAGACGTTCGCGTTGGCATGCTGATTTTTAAAGTGCAACACACGGAAATTGGATCAGAGTTGAAGCGCTTCCTGCTCCCCTAACTGAGTTCCGAGAGCCACCCTTCTGAAAGGACCACGGTTAGTTCACGGTATGTTGGATCGACGAGTGTTGGCTGCCGATTTCTATACGCCGCTGCACCGAGTTCTCGATATGACGCGTCGAATTGCTATCACTTTTAATCGGATAACCAGATGAAGTCACCGCCGCCATTCGTGACTTGTAAAGGGCCAAGGGACCTACGGGAACCTCGGACGAGCGATATTGCGATGTAAGCTCGAGCACGATCGAATACTTTTCACAAACGAGCATCATTCCTGCTGCTCGTTGCTGCATGAAATTGTATTTTTTAGAGTCAGCCGGATTGGATGTTAAAGCACTGATGCACACGAGCAGAGGACAATAGTAGAGATCATCATTGATAGTAGATATCATCATTAATAGTAGAGATATTCAGGTGTTTCTATTCAAATACCATGTATTTTTTCCTTTAGCATATTTCTAGGCGGTCACCCATCCTTTCGACGAGCCCCAACCAACGTCGATTAACCTCAACGATCACAATCCCACAACTCCACCAACTCGTCCTCCTTTAACATATTCTATTATAACAAAAATTCAAAGCGCCATATTTAAATTCAATGTATTATAACGAAAATTCAAGGCGCCATATTTATATTAAAAAAAATTTTAAATAGGGGAGCTATTACAATCTTACATAGTAATAGCACTAATAACAGCGAATCTCGAATATGCTAAGTTTTAATAGAGCAGTAGCTAGTAGTGCCTAGTTTGTATATATACAAACTACATAACACTACACATTATATGCACATTATATGCTGCATTATATACTGTATACACTACATATTATATAATATTAATGAATCTCGAATATGATGGACAAAAGATTTGATTTTAAAATGAAATGGCATTAGCTGTGAGAGCCACGATTTAATGCATTCACTGATACAGAAGAATTTATTGTACTTATTGTCAATTATACAGCGCAAAACATGCGACATTAAAATTGCCACCCGTCGAAAGGTGAGGGGTCAAAAAACATCTGGCAATAAAAATGATCGTGGAATACGTTACACGTTGTCTCCCGTAAAGGATTAACCGACTCTGTACTTTATTAGCGTAAAGTTAATTACGGGCATCCAGCACACTGTTGCGCAGAATAATTTGCATTTACTGAAAGCTAAATCATAATTACGAGGAGGAAATATCGTGGAGCTCGTTGACTTTTGCGCATTATACATCGCTGGAATGCTAGTTTGTTGACAACCTAAATGGAAGACGTATAACACTGTTAATTATTCTATTGGAGAATATTGGATTTGGTGTGAAAGAATTCTTTAACTGAAGCGTTGGGAAAATTCAGCGTTTTTGTGAAACGATAGGAGTCGTCTGTATTACGTCACCGGAAGCCTAATTTGTTAACGGTGCAAGCAAAAGAAGCACAATTTTCTTGATTATTCCGTTGGAGAATATTGGGTTCGTTAGGAAACAATTCTTTAATTAAGGCGTCGGGAACATTCAGCTTTTATGAAATTACAGAAGTTTTCCCCGTGGCGCACGAAACGAAAAAGAAAAATTGAGAGCGAGGACAATAATTTTTTATCGTTCACTTACAAGGAAATAGCACTGTGTTTTCACAACTTAAATTTCGAGGTTTTGTCCGGCCCCAGCGTGCACGGTTCGAAGCACCATGGAACAGCGTGCCTCCCTTGTGGGGTTTCATTGTTCTAAAATGAATGTCGTAAAAAGTGCACCAGGTGCATTTTAGCTCCTTGTCTCTTGTCATTACACCGTCCAATTCTCGCCGGAATATATTCATCAGCAGCTACGCAACTACGGGGGATCAAATTTATTTTTCAAGATCGCTTCGTTCATTTTACAGTCTCCGCAGGGGGCAACGTCCACCGATACAGCTCCAATAATTAAGCTGTTAGAGTTCCGTAATAAAGAATCGTGCGACGATAAATCTCCGTTCATTTTAAAGCTCTACCGCCACCATACATTATTCATTCTCCCCCAAGATATTTTTGCATGATACCAAGAACGGGAACCTGAAAACAGCGTTCTGAGACGCCTCTAAAAACATTTAAAAAATATTTCCACGGCTGAACCAACACGCACAACCATTTGTTCCGCCTAGGGTTCCGTAGTGTGCTCATAAACAATTTTTCCGAGGAACAAATCGCTCTTTAATTATAGTGGAATTCCTCGATGAATTCTTATTTTTCTAGGGGTAGTTTTATGCACTACAGCAACAATAGCTTTATGTAAGAGAAACTTTAACTCTTTGGAATTGAGAAAAAGGGATTAATATTTAGGAAGTATATTTTATTCGTATATTTTATTAAAAATATTAGGAAGGAATATTTTAGAAGAAAAATTGTGAGTATTGGACGAGGATGTTAGAACTCTCGAAACGCAGAAGCGAATGGTACAAGGCCGACGGTTTACAAGCAATTCAACGTTGAAGACGTTGTTCCGAGCACCTTGAACAGGTAACAATCTGGTACGAGGTCCGGTTTCGGGGCACGTATCATTTCGCGCAGGACTTCGGAACTTCTTCCCGTGAAATAAAACAATATTTGTAGCCTCGTTCTCGCAGCGAGCACGTGACCCGCCAGCAAATAGCCACGCGCTCCGTGAAAACGGTCGCATTGTTGCGGATTCTTATCTACACTCTCCACGGTTTAAAGGGTTAATCGAATCGCGAAAGTACGCCGTACAGTTCCACGAGCGTGTTAGACCCGAAATAGAATCCGGCGACACTTTTAATTCGACGGTCTGCCCGATGGAAAGCTCTTTCACCGATTCGAGTAGATTGAACAGAAACGTTCTACGGTCCCGAAGTTCACCCGACGCTGTGTTTGAGATTCTGCACGACGGCTTGATATACGAGGTGCCGGTGTCGGTTTTTTACTGCAAATTCGCCCTTCTGGCGAATCAAATTCACCTATTTGTAAATCAAATTCATCCATTTGGCGAATCAAGCTTTCCTATACTGTTCTCTGAAATTTATTGCTCCGAAATTCAAGGCTTTACCGTGCGCAACATTGACTGTAAAACTTTTATTCAAATTCCGTTTTGTTTTCGTAATCTTGAGTCTCTGTGCATTTGAAACTCACCACCGAGGGCGTGTCCATGAGACGTTAAAGTCACATTCGAAATTTTTCCTTCGAAAGGTCCCAATTTTTTTAGATTGCTATCACTATAATTTAAACGGTTCATTGGCAAGGGTTAACTTTATAGCTAACAGTGCTTGTTACTCCAAGACCTAAATCATGTTATATGGCAATGCCCAGACTATGAAAGCGAACGTAATACATTAGAAACAAAGCTCCTCAAAGGCAAGTACTGTTTCCCTCTTTGTATTAGTTCCTTCTTATGTAAACCTGATATAAAAGGTCTGAAAATAATTTATAATTTCCTTAAACAATGCTCCATTGGAATTTAGAAACAATGTAAACCTGTTTAATGTAAGCCAAATGTGATAATACTGTACTTGCTATATAAACCACTTGGTTTAAAGCAATAAATAAGTAATGTATAATTAGCAGAGAGAGATGAATTTTGCCCAGCTTCGCAAGGAAACCGACGGTCAGGTTTCTTTTTGATCACGCCTCGCGCGGAGTCTTTATTGGCATGCACGATTGCTTTAACGAGGACGATTCGCTGGAGAGTACCTGCGCCGAGTGCAACGACGAGTCGGGACGAGCGGATAATGAGACTGGAGGACGAAACTGTGGCATTTTTCTGAGGGAAGGCGAGGTCATTGTGATGCAGAGCATTCCTTCGTCTGCGAGATACCGTTCTCTCGAGGAGCACGGTATCCGCCGTTGACTCTGTTCCGCGCGACTACAGGTCAGAAGAAATTATTCGGTATCAACGGTGGGAGACTGCATACTAGCCGAGAGAGACGCGACAGGCTCGTGAAATTCTTTTTGGTGCACTCAGGAGATTGTATCGCGCCCCAGGTACAGCCACCGAACAGATGGGACCATGTTAACTGCTCGAAGACATATTGGACCGAATGCACCTGTATGCACCACGGCTCCGAAAAGTATTTCCGCGCCGAGTTTCCGATTTTCCGGAACTTGCCGATTTTTCACCATGGATGAACAAATTGCCTGCGAGTAACACACGTTCGTGAAAATTACGTCATTTAGCAACGCAAATATAATCTAACTGTCCTTATTCGATGACAAAGACATTTTACCTTGTGAAAAACCAGATGAATGAAATTCAAAAGTTAAGTAACTGTGCGTTAATACAGTAGTATTTCTGGGAAATTGCATTTTTCTGATTAAAACGAGCCCCAACACGACACGATTCGTATTTACTATTCACGATTTTGTAGTACCTCGATTATCCGAACCATAATTCCGAATAAACGAATATGACCGGAACCGTATCGTGTTTGGGCTCATTTTAATCGGAAAAATGTTACGGATGCGTTGATGAAAGTTTCATGGAAAAATAGTAAGAGATAGCTTTGTTGCGCGTTGTGGCCGAACATAAATTTATACTCGGAAATATCGGTACGCCAAAATGTGACTTCGAAGGTGCACGGTGTTACAGAGGATGAAGTTGCACAAATATTTGATGTCTTTGTAACTTGGAGACAGGCGAACACTATGTTATGCTGTTTAGTTGAAGCAAGTGAAGTTAATAAAGAGAAAATGAGTGTCCTGGGCCTGGACTTGTCGTGTCGGTAAGTCTATGTGCCAGCAGACTCTGTCTCGGGCGCGAAAATATACGATGTTCCATTGTTATTTATGCCTCCCTTGGGTTTTTCGCGACAGCGTCTTCGAAGTTTTCCTTTTAACTTGCGCGGATCGTGACGGCACTGCTGATCTTTATGCAAATATCAATTTTTGTGCATTAGCCTCACGGAGATTAAACGAAAAATAGCTTGTTTCGTCGCCGAACAACCTTGATAACACGAGACCAACTATAATCTTCGCAATATGCGTTTGCATGTACTGTATATTTAAATGCATTAGACGAATTTGCAATCCTCAAAGTTAATGGTGAATTTGGCAAGAAAAAAAAACATACGAGCACGCGAAACATTGTTAACCCCTTGCCCTACAATAACGAGCCAGACTCGTGATGAAGATTCTGAATAGAGTCTAATAAATGTGAACGTTATTAATTTCCTTTAAATCGAAATAAAATGTAAACATACGATAAATATAAACTATCTTTTTTTTTCTATGAAATTCTGAACGATGAAGAATTTCTAATCGTTATAATCACAAAATAAATAGTAGTGCAAGGGGTTGAACATATCTCGCTTGAAAAGAACACTCTGTTTAAACGCAGCAAGTAAAATTGAATCGTTGCAAGAAAATCCTTGTCAAGCAGAAAATGAGCTTACCGAACAGCTTATAATTAGCGTCAGTAAACAAACAATTTGATCCTCCCCAACGGCATCTGGTGGATACAGAAAACATCCAGCAATCTGAAAAAAAGAATTAATCCGGTTAGAAGTTGAAACACAGAAGATGAAGTACAGAAAACGATGAAGCTATTATTAAGAAAGTTACAAATGAACTTGTACACCGAACAATTAGAAATCGGAGTATTTGCAAGAATTATCGTTACAACGTGAATATTGTTTCAAGCGATAATATTCTGAAGAATGGCCGGAAGGGGCTCGGCAAATCCGCAGTTCTTGATAAAATATAGAAATCCGTGACGAGTCGAGTGGCTGCGGAAAAGATAATGACTCTCTCCGGTCGCGGGAGATGCCATCGCAGACAAAGCGGAAGAAAACGAGTTATTCGAACTTCGCGAGCTTCGCACTTGGAATTTATGATAACCAGATGACCGTCCTCGTCCTGGCGGACCTTTCTCTGTGTTCCGAGGCATCTCTTCTATGCGAAGCTTCTGCAAACTACTATTGCGTGTCTGGAGACCGCATCCGACACTTTCCCTGGCAATCTTGCAACCCTCAAAAATTCCTTGTAATCCGAATCCCATTTTACGGGAATTTATTAGGAATTTCTTTCTTACACTCAATTATTACAACCAAAATGCTATTTCTATGTATCTCAACTTTCTTTGCTGACCGTTCTTTGCGTTTCATGTTTCAATCTTACAATTTGTAATTGGTCAATTTGTTCACGGCAATCCTGCAACCCTAAAAAATTCCTTATAATCCGAATCCCATTTTACGGGAATTTATTAGGAATTTCTTTCTTACACTCAATTATTACAACCAAAATGCTATTTCTATGTATCTCAACTTTCTTTGCTGACCGTTCTTTGCGTTTCATGTTTCAATCTTACAAATTGTAATTGGTCAATTTGTTCAAGGCAATCCTGCAACCCTAAAAGTTCCTTATAATGCGAATCCCATTTTACGGGAATTTATTAGGAATTTCTTTCTTACACTCAATTATTACAACCAAAATATAATTTCTATGTATCTCAGTTTTCTCTGCTGACCGTTCTTTGCGTTTCATGTTTCAATCTTACAAATTGTAATTGGTCAATTTGTTCAAGGCAATCCTGCAACCCTAAAAAATTCCTCATAATCCGAATCCCATTTTACGGGAATTTATTAGGAATTTCCTTCTTACACTCAATTATTACAACCAAAATGTTATTTCTATGTATCTCAGTTTTCTTTGCGTTTCATGTTTCAATCGTACAATTTGTAATTCGTCAATTTGTTCATGGCAATCCTGCAACCCTAAAAGTTCCTTATAATGCGAATCCCATTTTACGGGAATTTATTAGGAATTTCATTCTTACACTCAATTATTACAACCAAAATATTATTTCTATGTATCTCAGTTTTCTTTGCGTTTCATGTTTCAATCTTACAAATTGTAATTGGTCAATTTGTTCGCGGACTTTACGAAAGATTTTCGTAGGAAAATCGAGTTTTTGTTGGAGTTTCGACAAGTTGGAGACAATGTGGGAATCGAGAGTGTTTCGCGGAGGATCGTTAATCAAGGAACTTTTCGCCCTCCGTTAAAAATTATAAAACTCGAGAACTATTGTTACAATTGAATCAGAAAATTTCATCGGTCGTATCCTAGAGTTTTCCGCGGAATACAAATTGGGAATCCCTGGCCTCGAGAAGTTCCACGGAGGTGCTTGCAAAGTTCGAACCGCGCGAGCCGTTCCGAACAGTGAAACATCGTAACTCATTACCCCATTTTATTTTAGTTTTATATTATCTCGTAGATATTGTTCCATTTTGAAATCCAGATAGAGCCTTTCGTCGAATTTATTCGTCCATAATTACCTCGATACTATTATCGGGTGGTGCAAGCAATATTTATGATCAAATAATATATTTTACAAGCGTCGTATGTAAATTATGAAAATAATTTCCTCTGGGAAAAGATGGACGACAAGGATCAAATAACCAAAAGGAGAAAAACAGGGTGTAATAATGATTCGAATATTTTTACACACTTTGTTTCTCGCGTTACAACTGCGGGTTCGACATTAACAAAAGCATTACTTTTATCGACAAATAGTAATTGAAATGGTAATTCGAGCGGCCAGGCTTTTTCCCGCCGATAAACGAGAGCAACCTGTTTATTATTGGTTTCCCAAACTTTAATTAAACGCCTCTGTAACTGGCTGCAATTGCTATTAAAATGTGCACCGCATATCAATGACTGTTTTTGTCCGTTTGAAAATTCTGCTCGCCTGCAATAAGTTTTACTCGATTCCAGACACGTAAACGAGGTACTCGCGTATTATTTTACAACAATAATTGCGTATACTTAACATCTGACTTTGCGTCGTCTGATTAATCAATTCTCTGCGATTTTCCAGACTTGTGAAACCGTGCTCTTACAATTCAAAATGGCTGAAAGTTGTGCTCAATTTTTGCTTCGTGTAAATGTAGACGATGGATATAAATATTCTATTTTCTTTTCTTTCTGAAGAGATATTCGAGAGGAAGAAGTTCTGAACGTTAAAATTGTAGGGCAAAGGGTTAAGCAGGCTGGAAACTAGTGTGAAACGGTTTGTGGGAACCGAAGCGAGGACGATTGTCGCATCGCTCGACCGTTTAAGATTAACTGTGCCGATCATTTGTCACTTGAAGATCGCGCTAAATTATCTGAAGTCGTATCTCCCGGCCGTCTTCTGCGATAGCAATTTATCAACTGGTAGCGGCCGCTCCGACGAGCGGAGAGATCACACGAAGTGCGCCCGATTATCAGTGGACAATTGGATTTCCAGAAATTAATTCTATTTCACTCCCGACCATCGGCTAATCTGGTCTCCTCGGTCCTCCGACACATCAAACCCGATTTAAGCGACGCCGAATGCACCCGTACGTAATTGCATCGTGAATACTGCGAATGCTGATTTACCATCTATGATTAGAAAATGAATTTACCAAAACAGAAGTGAACCACGCTCGGGCGCTATACCATTCGAAATGCAGTTATCACTATGCTTCCGTCTCGCCTTCGAGCTGTTTGCAGAAAATAAAAACACACAATAACGACCAGAATCGAGAAAGAAGTATTATCGCAGAAGCTTCCAACGTTGTCTTTTTGTTTAAAAGAGTGTGCCTATTTTTCTTAAGGTCAGGACCAGTGACATAATATATAATGACGTAACATTAACGTCATAAAAATTAACGAGTGCTAAATCGAGCAAGAAAGCTTTCTTTTTCATTGTACTATTGTTAGTGGGAAAAAAGGGTCATCCAATTATTAACATACTAACAAAATTTCGTTTAAATACGGTCTGCAGTTGCCGTTCAAATAAGCATCAATCGATCGATTATTTTCTTATTCATAGTTATTTTTACCATCACTACACGGAATATCAATAAGACTCGCAAACGCTTCAAAAATTTGTTGTCTCTCTTCCGATGTTCTCCATTCGCTCAAACATTATTTTTAGTAGCTCCGATAGCCTGCGAAGACCTTTCAACCTGTTATCAGTTGGAAAGAGTCTGCGGATCTTTTTGCGAACCAAAGTGCACCGTATCAAAGAACTCTGATATCAAAACAAACGATTCTTCCTCTACTTATCGAAAATAGAGTATGTACTCGCTACCATGCTTTCATTGACTCACCTAACCGAGGGAAACAGTGTTTCAAAATTGTAGCACTCCCTTTTAACCTCTTGTACTATAATATCGAGTCAGATGAAGACTTCGAACAGAATTTTCTAGATATCTATATTATTAATTCCCTTTAAATTGAAACGAAATTCTATTTCATCGTAGTCAATATTTAGCCATTGCAGAACACCTGGTTCTACACAATAAACATGAATTTTCTATTTTTCCTAGTAGATTATAGGCATCAAAGCAGTTCTAGTCATTGTAATCATAAAGTAAATTCTAGCACTCCCTTTTAAAATATTAACACCTTCAGAATTACCTGTTCCGGAATTTCTCGTTTTGAGAAATGTTACGGATACGATGTCGTCGAAAATATTGTCATTAGATTAGTATTATCTCGTTGCCAAATGCATATTTGATTCGTAGATAAAGAGGAGCTGGAGGATCAAGGTGATAAAAACGAAACTTGGACGACGTTCGAAATCATTTTTCTTCGCATTTCTTTCGTGGTGGAACCTTTCATTAACGATTGCAGGTGTTAGAAATGCACAGAGGGGAAGTTCTCAGGTGGATTTATCTTTTTCGCAGAAAAAGGCAAGCTTTATGCTGCAAGGCACGTCGTTCAGCTTGCCATCCCGATACAAACTGCCACAGTTTTGAGCGCCGCCAAAATTATCAGGCTGTTGTTTGCCCCACTTCTTGCTCCATTCGTTGAAAACATCGGTGATAGGGTCGTTTAAAATGGTAATCCAATCACCTTCGCAGAACAGGTCGTGTATTCCGACGAAGACAGCGTCCTGACACATTGCATCAAACACTTGGCCCGAAGCGTTAAACCGTGATACCAACATCTGCGGAAAGGTCGTAACATTAAAGCATGATTTCTTGATCTTTGGTCAATAATTGTGGCGAAGAACATTTTCTGACTTTTCTGGATTTCGTGTAACAAGAATGTACAGCGTCAATATCGACCGATCGCATTTAAACAATTCAAAAATACCGTCACGCTACTTTCAACTCGTTGAAACGATTTAGAAACAAAATTATTGTCTACGTGACTCCTACATTTGCGCAGACAATTTTTCTCTTGCATAAAACTTTCTTGTGATGCCAATTTTGACAAAGCCCTTGCCCTACAATATTGAGTTATACTCGTCATGAAGATTTTGAACAAAGTGCAACAAATATGTACAGTGAGTAACGAAAGTATTCGAACGCCCTTTAAATCAGTATAACTTTTTTTTTTAGTGAATCAAACGACCTGACTTTTTTTAGGAGTTAGAAGAATTGGTTTTCCAAATGATGTGTAAAAAAGATTTTGAAAAAATTGCAATTGGTAAGAATTACATGAGAAAATAAAAATGGCACTTTTCACAACTTTTTTATTTGAGCCTGTAGTGAAAATTTAAAATATGCGTTTTGTAGATATATGTTAGTTATATACATACTGAAAATTTCATTGAAATCGGTTAACGTTGTCATGAGATACAAACGTTTAAAGATGATTACATAAGGGCGAAATTCCCTGGCAAGATAAAAAATCTGCGACTTTCACCCTTAAACTCTCATTTTGAAATGTTTGTAGTTCATTGCAACGTTGACTGATTTCGATGAAATTTTCAGTACGTGTATAACTGACAGAGATCTAAAAAACGCATATTTTAAATTTTCATTACAGGCTCAAATAAAAAAGTTGTGAAAGGTGCCATTTTTATTTTTTCATGTAATTCTTACCAATTGTAATTTTTTCAAAATCTTTTTAACACATAATTTGAAAAACCAATTCTTCTAACTCCTCAAAAAAGTCAGGTCGTTTGATTCACTTAAAAAAAAAGTTATACTGATTTAAAGGGCGTTCGAATACTTTCGTTACTCACTGTATGTTATTAATTTCCTGTAAACCGATATAAAATTCTATTTTGGCGTTGTTAATGTACAGCTATTGAAGAACGTATAGCCATACAATAGATATAAATGTTCTCCTTTTATTAGGAAATTACGAATCACAAAAAAGTTTTAATCACTGAAACTGTCAAATAAATCGTAGTGTAAGGGGTTAAAAATCTTACATCAGCCTCTGCTTTGTTATTCACGACAGCCAGGTATCCACCCTCGGCCGCACAAAGTTTTCGAGCGGTGTTCCAACATTCTGCTTTGGTGTGCAATTTATACGAATGGCTCTCGTACTCCTTCCACTCTTCCGGAGTGGATAGAGTGACCGGTGACTCGAAGATCACTAACAGACAGACTGCCAAGATAATGCAATTGACGGAGGAGTTGGGCGTCGACATTTCTGCAGCTCCTTTTACAACGGCTGCCACCAGAGGCTCCTATTCACCGGTTCGGAAGAGTTTGTCGTCACCGTTCCGCTTTGAAGTCTCTTTGTCTTCGTTGAAGTCTCGCTAACCGGACCATGTACTTAGCTGGGACTCGGAACACGGCTGTTATGTACTCTTTGGTTCCTCCTGATGCTTGCTCCTGTCCCACTGGGACCAAACCGAGTCTCCCTTCGAATTGGTTCACCCTGCCCGCTGGCGCTGCTGCTCCGAAGGTGGTCACCCTCGATCGGTTTCAGCCGATTAACCTTCGCAAACAATGTTCCCCGTGTAAATGCCCTTTGTACCCCGTTCTTACCAACGGTTATCATCCGACTGCGAATCTTATGCATTTTGGGGCAGACGATACTATCTAGACGTTAACACGACTGAATTTATTTCGATCTCCTCCGATTTTTACTCGTCTTGTTATCGTACAATTCTGTTGTCACACGGACCTCTAGCTTTTTACCAGAATTGAAGAAAAAAGATTGAATCCTTTCGCACGAAAATTGTTCGATTTCAAATTCTAGCATTTCTACTGAAAAATGAGAACTGTCTCTCAAAATGATGACGTATTTTTCCCTCCTAATATTATTTATTCATTTTCACCTGCACTCGGACTGATTAAGAAATGTTCCACATTTTATGCGTCAAATGACTGCAACCCTTCTTACCCTTCGAACGCTCTTACCACTACCGCTCTAACTTTAAACAAAATTATTATTATCGCTCAACAAAATTGGAGCACGCTCTTCAAATATTAGTTAATGATCGTACCAAGTTTGGAATTATAATGTCCATTATTTTCTAAAAAAAAAAAGAAACCACCAAAGAGAGAACTCCCACACTTTTGATCAAACTAATCGAACCGCGGTGTCCCCTTAGTTTATTGATTCTTTAATAACATTAGTATGCGATCCAATCGAAATTGGTATACTCGGTCAACGAGATTCTCTGACGACGAACTTTACTTCAATTATGAGGCCAATGAAGTTACGTAAATACCGTCACTGTGTACACACACTTTCGCAAGCCGGTGTAAATGAAACGAAAGTTTTGCTTCGCGCATTTTTATCGCGCACCGTTTACCTGAAAAACGGGGTGCACTTGTTAACTAAAGGAGACAGACTTTACACTCGGATACAATTGTAATCCGCGAATGTCGCTCTGCGTATCTTCCGCTCTATTTATATACTAAAATCGTTGCAGAATTACGTAAGACATTTGTTGCTCTTTGCCCAACTCATGCTTCCTGTTCAGTCATAACGCTCTAACGTTTGCGCGTGTCTTATCTTGTCTTACGCGTCCATTCTTTTCTAAATTCTGCAGAGGATCGCTTAACTGAGAATTGCTAAATAGGGAAACATGAGAACAGAATTTTTTCAAGCTGCAGTCAAGGAAACTGCGAAGCCAGTTTTCTTCTTCACTTCAAACTCTTAAATTTGTGATACAACAACGACAACTTATTTTAGTACAATTACTTAGTCGAGCAATTAGTTTTTAGCTATTTGAATACTAAACCTACCAAGCACAAGACACATATAAAAGTGAAACGTTTTATAGAAGGGAAAAGATTGGATTTATATAAAGTTTATACGATTTTTATTATAATATTTGCTTAAATAAAGAATTCAGTTGTTTCCTATGAAAATGTTTTTATAATTTCAATAATTATGAAATAGAAAACCGGTCGTTTTGGCCGTGGTAGGTTTAGTGTTAATAGTGTATATTATTATACATTCTCTGGAGGATTTTATTCGTCAATGTACCAGAAGGAAGAACTGATTTTAGTAATTGCTGTCGTTACAGAATTTTTTCTGCATTTTCTGCGTCCCGTTACTCTATCCGTTCGTTACCGAAGTGCGTCCGTAAGCTTCTCCCGAGTTACGAAGTTTAAGTAGACTTACGACGGCAATCTTATTTGATTAGGGTGGTAAAAGCGTTACGATTTCGTAGCGGAACACGTTCGGCGCGGTTGCGACGGGATAAATAAATTACACCGTGCACGGGGTGTCGGCTATTTTATTTTCAACCATTTATTCGTTGATTCTAAAACGTTCCTCCGATCATTTCTCTTCGGGACGTTTCTGAAATTTCGCAACCCCTGCAACGCGCGTTTCCCGCACATGCATCTCTTGTTCGCAGTTGCATTCGCGTGGCCTGCGCACGCTTCTTCCGTGAGCGAAACATTTTGTTTTTTTTCCAGCCGCGACACTGCGTTGCAAATCGTATACGTTGTGATTGGACGCGGTTGCAAGGAACGGGAATTAAAATTCATTTCCACCACCGTTAAATTGAATTTTACTCTTCTGAACTATTCGAGGTTTATTCGAAGGTCGTATTACAGTCCATGAGCTACTATAATTAAATAACTTCCTACAACTCTAATTTAAAAAAATGTTAATATTCTTCTAATTAAGATTCCTATATTAAACGTGAAAATATTAAAACCTTCGGAATCACCTGTTTCGTATTTTTTCAATCGTATTTCTAGCAACGCTAATTTTCGTCGAGCAAATTACAAAGCTGGAGAATGTTGCTCCTGTGACGTCGCTATCTGCTCGCGTGTTGTCTTTCGCAGGGGAACTTCATTTTTCCACGGACCGCGTGTCAGTTCTGCAAACTTCAGTTTTATCTCCAAAAATATTTGATCCTTGTTCCTCCGTGCGAAAGAATGTAAATTCTTCGATTTTTCCGTCACACCGGAATATCAATTCTGAATTAACAATAGTTACGCATTTTTTCTCTTGACACTGGAGACATTACAATCTCCAAGAAAATCTGTGATTAAGGATCTTGCATTAGCAACAGTTTCAATATCATTTTATACAATATTTTTATTCTGTTGACTGGAAACGTTCGCGCAAGCTTTCGTTTACATATCACGCATACCTTGTAAGTACACCTGTCTTAGCAACGAAGAGTAAAGGGATCAAATATGTTTGAATGGCGGCGAGGAACGTCTCGTCGTTCGGGAAGTTTAATTAGAAACTAAATTGACCGCGAAATAAATGGACTCGGGGAGCGAGCATGCTCGAGCAGCCGCTATCAATCTTTTAGTGCACTCCTCTTTCTTTATTTCTTGGCAACGCACAATAGAACAAAAAGAAAAAAAGATTGGTAAAAAGACGGAAATATGGCACTGATAGGAATCCTGGGTATAAAATCGATACGCCGGCCGTTGGTTTCGTTCCTCTGCTCTTGTTCCTGTAGTTGTTTGCACTGCATTAGGAGTATTCAAGGGCCAGCTTCCGTTCTCTTCCTACAAGTAGGAACGCCATTAAAGATACTTCGAAGGGGATAGCCGGCATCAAGATGTGGCGTGACGGGAAATACCGGGAACGAGAAGGAGAAAGACGAATGCCGGAGGAGCCCGTCGGAAAAATCGTATTAACGACGAAGACGGATCGCGTCTCGGACACACCGCGAAAGATCAACGAATCCCGACAATTTATGGACCGCGAATGCACGGAATCGCGAGCGATTTATTGGTCGCGGAGGAACCGTCTGGTCCGCTTGGAATTTTGCAATCACCGTCTATTTGCTTGCTGCACTCGTCTTCGTGTACAACGATTGTCTAAACTAAACGCCTGACCAGCGAACGAACGCTGCATGTCTGTTGAAATTAAAATTCGCAAATCGTTATTTAACACGTTCACTGTCATGTCACCCATATGTGGGTGACGGAATTATTTGTCCGGGTTTTAAAATGAATTTTTACGTTAATATGTTCATTGTACCAAATTTTATTAGGATCCGTAAAATGTAAGAAACTTGAAGGACTACTCAACAATTTCAATTTTTATTTCATTAAATAACGTACTTTTTTTATGGAATTTTTTAGGATCCTAGTTTGGCAGTCAAAGTGTTAATTTCGCGAGCGCTATGTCTATAAGGCTGTGTCATTGCTAACACTTTACCTACCGGAATCCTGTCAATAGAATTTTCATAGTTGCGCTAAGGAAGCTTGGAAATTTTACATTATAATATGAAACGAAATTCTTAGATTGCGTTATAAAAATGACACACAACTAAGTTTTGTAATAAAATCACAAATAATGAGACAAACGAACAATGTGGACTGGCCTTTGCTAAGGTACACGATCAAATTATATGTTTGCAACTTAGATGGACGAATCTGGCGTCGACGTTCGTCCCCAAAGTGTTAAACGATAAATGTGCCAACTGACCAATGAACTGATCAATTTCTAATGAACGGACAGAGGTGCCCCAATGAATGCTAATTACACAATTAAATTTATCACAGGACCGTTGCACCAGTTCCAAATACACGTTTGCTGATCTCACGATAACAAGACTGTTATACGCGACACTACGACATTCTGACTATATAATGAAGACAATACGCTAGTTACTAAATAACAATCTTGACTGGTTGAATGCACCGAACGCCACCGATGACCGGCACTGTTGTTCATAAATAAATGCCAATGTCAATCTATTCTTGTCAATCTAGAAATCTTCGTTACAAAGAGACCGGCAATAATTATTACTAGCGCTGATCGTTTCCCTGAACGAAGTAGACGAAACTTGTGCGAAACGTGCTCATGTTGCAAAACGTGTTTCTATAATATCTGATACGATAGACGAAGTGGAAATAGATGTACTGTTCATACATAAATGCCAATATCAATCTATTGATACAAAAATCAACTAGACTGTAATGCGAAGTTGAATACTTCGTTACAAAGAGACCGGCAATAATTATTACTAACGCTGATCGTTTCCCTTAACGAAGTAGACGAAACTTGTGCGAAATGTACCCATGTTGCAAAACGTGTTTCTATAACATCTGATACGATACACGAAGTGGAAATAGATTATTGTTCCGCAACTTTTTACGCAACGATTCCGGAGCAATACGCTTCGGACGATGAAACGATTTTTGTTTCAAAAACTCGGCCTAATGATCGCACGGTTTTTGAACAGGTGCTCGCGTAACCCAACGAAGATTTTCGCAGAAAATTCGCTGACACCTTGTTGCATCAATCTTGTTGACCAATTTATGTGCTCAGTGTATTACTTCCAGCTAGCGTACGGAGTATCACGATTTCCCCGTTTACGACTGCTGTAATCGTGACCCGAAAACATTAACAGCGTGTCGATTGTTAGACGGTCCACAAATAACGCCCATGGTTCCCGTACGTTGCACCGTATCGTGTGTACGTGATTGTTGCGCTCCGTGTTATTACGACCCACAGAAGAGAAGAGAGGTAAAGAAAAAGGAACGAGAGCTTATTTCGAGAGCGAATTTTCTATCTGATAACGCAGTCGCCGTCGGCTCGATTATGGCTTTTTTTTTGGACACCGGAGATACGCGAAACTGATTCATGATGGTACTCGGGGCGTGTCAACATCCGCGTGAGTCAGCGTCTGACAACGTATACTGAACTATGCTCAACTAATATTGTTCAGCGATCTACCTAGCAGCGAAGTTTCAAAGAAATCGGTGACTGACACTTCGGGACGGTTCTATGCGCCATAACAAAAGATAAGGTACAGCTATGGTTCGATGTATGTGAAAACTTCGGGACCGAAAAGTCACTTCTATCGCGTATAGACGGTATCCCTTGATCCCTTGTCGATAGCATCGAACGTAGACAAGAACTACTACTATATACTCCATTGATAAAACTTGTGTATTTCTAACGGTTGATTTAGGAAATTTTTACCGAGGCATTAATGGCATTTTACTTATCAAAATAAGACCAAACAAGATACAATTTGAATTCTCAGTAAACCTAGTATTAACACATTGAACGCCAAACAAGAAACCTAAAAAATTCCATGAAATCAAAGTACGTTATTTAATGAAATAAAAATTGAAAAAAATTGAATGTATGATATTAAATTAGTTCTCCAACTACCTTGCATTTTACAGATCCTAATCAAATTTAATACGATGAATATATTAACGTGAATATTCATTTGACATGACATGGTAGTCAAAGTGTTAATTATTTTATTAAGCTGAAATCAATACGCTGATGCCCTTAAATCTTTTTAATATGTCCACTGTTTAAATTGTACTCGCCCATTTTTGTCATAAATGCATAAAATCCGCGGTCTAATAGATTTTCTTTCTTAATATGTTTAACACTTTGAACGCCAAACAAGAAAGCTCAAAAATTCTATGAAATCAAAGTAAGTTATTTAATGAAATAAATATTGAAAAAAATTAAATGTACGATGTTGAGTAGTCCTTCAACTTTCTTACATTTTACAGATCCTAATAAAATTTGGTACAACGAACATATTAACATAAAAATTCATTTTAAAGACTGAACAAATAATTCCGTCACCCACATATGTGTGACATGGCAGTCAACGTGTTAAAACTGATCTACCTAAATGGATGTTATAGAAACACGTTTTGCAACATGAGCATGTTTCGCACAAGTTTCGTCTACTTCGTTCAGGGAAACGATCAGCGCTAGTAATAATTATTGCCGGTCTCTTTGTAACAAAGATTTCTAGATTGACAAGAATAGATTGACATTGGCATTTATTTATGAACAACAGTGCCGGTCATCGGTGGCGTTCGGTGCATTCAACCAGTCAAGATTGTTATTTAGTAACTAGCGTATTGTCTTCATTATATAATCAGAATGTCGTAGTGTCGCGTATAAAAGTCTTGTTATCGTGAGATCAGCAACGTGTATTTGGAACTGGTGCAACGGTCCTGTGATAAATTTAATTGTGTAATTAGCATTCATTGGGGCACCTCTGTCCGTTCATTAGAAATTGATCAGTTCATTGGTCAGTTGGCCCATTTATCGTTTAACACTTTGGGGACGAACGTCGACGCCAGATTCGTCCATCTAAGTTGCAAACATATAATTTAATCGTGTACCTTAGCAAAGGCCAGTCCACATTGTTCGTTTGTCTCATTATTTGTGATTTTATTACAAAACTTAGTTGTGTGTCATTTTTATAACGCAATCTAAGAATTTCGTTTCATATTATAATGTAAAATTTCCAAGCTTCCTTAGCGCAACTATGAAAATTCTATTGACAGGATTCCGGTAGGTAAAGTGTTAGCAATGACACAGCCTTATAGACATAGCGCTCGCGAAATTAACACTTTGACTGCCAAACTAGGATCCTAAAAAATTCCATTAAAAAAGTACGTTATTTAATAAAATAAAAATTGAAATTGTTGAGTAGTCCTTCAACTTTCTTACATTTTACAGATCCTAATAAAATTTGGTGCAACGAACATATTAACATAAAAATTCATTTTAAAGACTGAACAAATAATTCCGTCACCCACATATGTGTGACATGGCAGTCAACGTGTTAAAACTGATCTACCTGAAAGTTCATGTTTTAAGTTTTGGCCACGTTTTCCGGGTTTGGGACCACTGTGCAGGAATCACTGTTTTCAAAGATATTCAACATTTCCGGGGCACCCTGCAGAACATCTTGCCGTTAATCTTACGAGAGTCGTTCTGGCGGCTGCACGGCGATCGAGGATCTTAACAGCCGTTAGGCAAAGCTGACGAGGGGTAGCTCGCAGAAGAAGGGAAAGTGCGCCTCGCATTGTACGTCGTCGAGCGTGCCATCCTTCAGGAAAGCTCCGCAGTTTTGCTGTCCACCCCCATTATCCGGCTGTCCGCCCCATTTGTCACTCCACTCGGTGAAGCCTGTCCTTGCGAGCGTGTCGCCAAGAATGGTCACCCAATCGCCCTCCTTGTAGATGTCGTGCATACCGATATAAGCCACGTCTGGGTACACTGCGCCCTTCACCAGGCCCGCTCGATTAAATATTCCTATTAACACCTGCAGCAGAGGAAACGAAAAAAAGAAAAAAAAAAGAAGAGATAGGCGGCAGAACGTAGTCAAGGCAGACAGGGTGTCGACTCTGAGTGACACTATCTGACGCTTTTAATCGAGCCACCATTAATCGCTCTTTCAACGGCCGTCGTTTCGCGAACGCTAATGGCGTCTGCGATGGCTCAAAGAGCGAAATATAAATCGCTGACACAGTTAATTCGGGCCGGACCGAGCCCAGCCCCGTAAAATGAAACGCTTCAGCCCCGACCCCGAAAATTAATCAAAGCGCTTCGCGATTTTTTGGTAACCCACCGGCTAAGACACCCTTTCAGCTCGATTATTCCCGATTCATTATTTCTGAATTCTTTCGAAAGTTCGCGAATGAACCATTTGTGAACACCGTGTCGCGTCGAGACTTGTTCGCATAAACGATTCTGAAAATTACTTCTTGTTTCAACGCTCCTACAACATGGATTCGATCCACGAATATTAATCGTACCAAATTTTATTAGGATCTTTAAAATGCCAGAAAGATGGAGGACTACTCAATATCATACATATAATTTTTTTCAATTTTTATTTCATTAAACAACATATCGATTCGATGGAATTTTTGAGGTTTCTAGTTTGGCAGTCAAAGTGTTAAAGTACTGTGGTAATTCTCTTTTAACCCCTTGCACTACTATTTATTTTGTGATTATAACGATTAGAAATTCTTCATCGTTCAGAATGTCATAGAAAAACAAGATAGTGTATATTTATTGTATGTCTATGCTTTGTCCAAAGGATATGTGTCAACTATAGCAAAATAGAATTTTATTTCGGTTTAAAGGAAATTAATAACATACATATTTATTAGACTTTGTTCAGAATCTTCATCACGAGTCTGACTCGATATTGTAAGGCAAGGGGTAATTATAGTGGAATTCTAGGGGTAGTTTTATGCACTACAAGGTCTCGATGAATTCTTATTCACTACAATTCTTATTTCTTATCAATCATTTTTCTTATCGATCAATTCTTATTTCACTACAGCAACAATAGCTTTATGTAAGAAAAACTTTAACTCTTTGGAATTTCAACGAAAAAATGGATACAGTATACCCGTGCACTGAGGCGTTAAAAGAGCCATTTCGTTTCCTGAATTTTCTAGCGGAGATCCGAATGAGATCTCTGCGTATCCGATAATGTTTAAAAGCGGAAGAGTGGATATTTTAATTCGCTTTTTTTTCTGATTTCGTGCCGGGGAAAGATAAAAGTATCAGTCTCTTCCGGTACAGTTGGAGAGAAAGAAATCGCGAGGAATCACGGATCTTATGCAAAATAAAATTGTCATTCTTTCTTCAGTAATTGTTATAACGTTACAGGGGACAAACCTGTATTATTCATAAATTCTTTTTACCCTCGTACTGTCTTTTTCATGCATTTATGTTTGTCATAAAGCATAAAATCCGCGATATTATTTGATTTCTTTCATCGTGTAACTAACTATTGATCCTGTGTTGTATGTTTCTTTATGATACTCCAAGTGAACAAGTTTGGTGGGACACCCGGCGTAGGTATAGGGCAAGGTGCCCAAATTTCGCCTCCCAATAACTTTTGGCACTCATTCAAAACTGAATGAATTTTTAGGTCTGAAAGAAAGCGTGTAATTACCTTGGTGGTTTAGAAATGAAGATTTATTAATCAAGGCTTCATAAAAGCACGTTTGAATAAACTAAAGAATGCCTATATGTAAAAGGATGCACTTCTCAGCTACTAAAAAGGTATTTCCAACTTTGTCCTTTTAATTTTAATTTTACATTTCACTAATAGCTTCAATATTATATTTTACTGATAACCAATACCAATTCATGCGACCTTTCAACGACTGGACTGCAGATTTTATGCATTTATGACTTATTATTATTAAAAATGACCATTGAATGTGCTTTATTTCAGCCCTCGCCCAATAACGAGTCCCCCTGGAAACAAATTCCTTAAAAATACGAAATATCTGCTGACAAACAATTACATATTTCAGGCAACGTTCGCGTTTTTGGCAAAATTTTCGGAAGGTAATAATTGCGATGCAATGGCTGACAACATGGTCGGAATAGGTGACTACTTCGATCGTCCTCTAGCTAGAAAAGCCACGAATGCGATGATCCGCGTTTTTGGCAAAATTCGAGTTCCACGGAATCGCGGCGCGCGGTATGTCGGGAAACAAACGATCGGAACTTACGCGTGCTTCGGCTTTGGAATTTATGACAGCCAGATGACCGCCCTCATCGTTGCAGATCTTCCTCGCTGCGTTCCACGAGACCGACCTGGTGTGGAATTTGTGCATACCGATTCCGGGCGTGAACAGGTAATCGTCTCTGATCGGCGACCTGCGCGCGCCGAGGTCGCACGAGCAAATCATACCTTGCACGAGCACGTTACGATTATGGTCGTGGTGATGAACGTCGTCCTGGCTCGGGCATGGTCCACGGTTAGCTTCGGAACAATTGCAGGGCGGAACGGTCTGGTTCCTGATTCCGCAAGGATAACGATTTTCGGTGCTGTCGTGATCATCGTTGCTAGGAATCGTCGTGATCGATGACAACTGGTCCAACGGCCCGGCAAAAATCATCGGCAAACAGACGAGGACGATGCAATTCACCAAAGAATTAAACGAGCACATTCTGGCTCCTCGTTTCCGCTCGGTTTTCCTGAATAGAAACTTCGTTCGCCCGGTCCGGCCGCCCGCTTTTGTCTCTCGCTGTGTTTAGCTTGCCAGTCCCTTTGTCTTCGCTAAAGCCTCATTTAAACGGAACGCGTACTTAACTGCGATCGAGAGAGGACTGAGACACCCTTGCTGGCTGCGCTCCGTGGCTGCCCGACGCTCGCCAAACGATAATGCCCGAAAGACCCGCCCAAAACGGTCCCTCTTCCTACCCGGACCATACTAAACGACTCGTTGCCCGAAGGTCAGGTCCGATGATTGGTCACAGGCCATGGATCCTTCTAGAAAATCATTCGCTTTGAACTTCGCGTCGTTCTACCTCGTTCGTCCCCTTTGTTGACGTGATCAGGTAAAGGCCAGTTCACGGAAAAGGGAATAACTGAATAGACTTCTTCCTTGAAAATGGAAAACTAAACGCTAAACGGTGACTCACGCGTATCGGTTCGTAAAAAGATTGATGAAACGAGATGAAAAGTCAGAAAAATGCTTCGACGAATCTTCGAAGCCAAATGCGACTCTTCCAGCTCAGTTTGGTCTCCCATCCATCTACCTTAAAAGATATCGACGACCTGCCAGTCTTCTTCGCTTCAACTAATTTCCAGCTCCATGTTCGAGTTCAATCAGCGTCGTCTGATTCTATTTTTCCTACGACGAGATGAGAACTTCTAAGAGTATTAAAAAGATCTTGGTGATTTATTTGTTAAGCAAAAAACAAATTTTCATCTGAAAGAAGTTTCGGTGCTGGTTTTGAAATTAATGCACCTTCGACGGCAACCACAACCCCCATATCGTGCATAGCAAAAAGCTCTCGCAAGCGTTTACGAAGTTAATACCGCGTGTGCCGTTTTCCGAACATTAAAAACTCATTTCTGTGCTCATTCTATTTTCACAACAACTGGTCGACTGGCGCGGAGGGGGCCGTGAACTTAAAATATAAAACACGGAGAGCGTTCTATCTCTCCGACGTATGGATGCATTTTTAAAAGCGCGTGTCTAGCGCGGCAACGGGCGAGCACGTTCTCTAAATACACCGCGCGGATGTTTATGCGAATTCAAAGTTTCATGACACGACTTTCGAAAATTGGGCTCCCGTGGAAAACTGTTACTTCGATTAACACGTTGACATTGAAATCCAAGCTCGCATTAGACGGTAAATAAAATCGACGAGAACGTTTCTTTGGGCCCAAGTGACCGCAAGCGAAATTGAACCCTGCGATGATAGCTTGGGGTCTCTCGTGACCCCGACAACATTTCTGCACACTGACTTTCGCTACTGTATTGTACGATAATTGCAAATATCAAGTTTCTATAACTTCCTTAGAACATTTAGCTTACTTAGTCTTAAATTTAAAGGTTTCGAATAAAACCTCATTGATATTTCGAAGTAAACCATGAATAAGAAACTGGTCCAAAAAGTCGATATTAGTGGTAAATATAATAACTTTTTGTTTCAGAAAAGTGAAAAATGACGAACAAGATACATAAATGTAATTTGTTACATTTTTTATAAGATTTTTAGATATTAAAAATTAATATCTTCTTATGACTTCGCTACGCACAATAGAAGAACTAAATTTAAAAAAACATGAGACCCTTAGAATAAGTAGAATATAGCCAAGAATGAGTAGAATCTGGCCAATCAACGGTCGTATAGTTTTCGGGAATCTCGCAGATGAAGGGAAAGGGAAAGTTGCAAGGTATGTCGTCGAGCGTGCCATCCTTCATCATTCCTCCGCAGTATGTATCATTACTCTGATTATCCGGCTGGCCGCCATATAGCTGGCTCCACTTTTCGTAGCCAACCTCTGCGAGCGTTTTGTTATGAATGGTTAACCAATTTTTCTTAGGCTTTTCGCGCATTCCGATATAAGCAACGTTCTGAAACGTTGCACCCTCCACCGGCCATACTCCCTGACCATAAAGTTTCACTAAGAGCTGCATCAGAGAAAACGAAAATGAGATGCGATACGTGTAACACTGTCTCACAGGTTTAATCTAGCCACCATTAATCTCAAAGAGTCATCTGTAATTATTGATTCTGTGTTGTGTACTTCTTTGTACGCTACAATCATTTTATGACTTATTACTATTAATAAATGAGCAAGATAAATGTGCCTTATTTCAGCTCCTACTCAATAATCAGTCCTCCTGGAGACGAATTGCTAAAAAATGCGAAATATCTGCTAACAAACAATTATACAGTGACTTCAACTAATATTCGTACACCCTTAAAAATTGCATAACTTTGTCAATATTGGACTATACTACTTGAGTTTTCTTTTGAGAAGTTAGAACAACTGGATCGTTACATAACGCGACAAAATTTTTTTACAAAAATTTCAATTGGTCAAAGTTGCAGAGAAAAACTAAAAGTTATATTTTACAACTTTTTTATGTGGACTTACATTGAAAATTTAGGAAGAATTTGTAGATCTGTATCAATTATACATATTCTGAGAATTTCATCAAAATCGGTCAACGTTGCAATGAGCTGCAGATGTTAGAAAATGATTACATAAGGGCGAAATTCCCTGTCAAGGTCAAAATTGTGCGACTTTTGCCCTTAAGTTTTCATCGTTAAACGTTTGTCAGTGCAACGTTGACCGATTTAGATGAAATATTCTTTTTAAATTTTTAATGTAAGCCCGCATTGAACATTTTTCTCACGTTATATAACGCTCCAATTGTTCTAATTTCTCAAAAAAATTCAAGTAGTATAGTCCAACACTGACAAAGTTATGCGATCTTTAAGAGTGTACGAATATTAATCAGAGTCAGTGTATGTTTCAAGCCACGGTTCGCGTTTTTTGGCAAAATTCAAGTTGAACGCAGAATGTTGGGAAACAAATAGTCGGTACTTACATCTGCTTCGGCTTTGGAATTTATGACAACCAAATCACCGCCATCTGATTGGCAGATATTCCTCGCTTCGGCCCACTGGGCTACCTTCGTATAAAATTTGTACGTTGTAGTTTGTATGTTTGTGCTCACATTGAGCTCATTGAGATGAAGGATTTGTACGTTGGAATTTGTACGTCCCTGTGTGGGTCGTTGAGCGGCAACGTGCGCGTTTCCAACGGCCCGTCAAAAATCGTCAACAAACAGACGAGGATGATGGAATTAACCAATGAATTAAACGATAACATTCTGTTCCTGGTTCCGCTCGGTTTTCCTGATTAGAAACTTCGTTCATCGGTCCGATTCGCCGACTCTTGTCTCACTGTTTGGCTTGTCGGTCCCTTTGTCTTCGCTAAAGCCTCGTGGAACGTATACGGAACGCGTACAATCGAGAAAGAGCTTTGACACCCTTGCTCATAGTCGCTGGATAAATACTTGTCCCCCCACTCTAGTTCCCGTAATCATATTCCACTAATTCGCACTATATTTCTAAACATATAGCTGACTTAACGCGAAAGTACCCATTGCACTGTAAAGAATATTAGCTGCGATAATGAACCACGTCGTACGACATTTAAATCAAAACTTTTCTCGCGACAACATTCGACGGATATCAGCGGTAAGCTGATATTTCGAAATACATGATGCAACACCTTTTTCCACGATAACGAACAACTGCATACGAAAATATACGGTGCCATTTGAAAATCAAAGTTGATATCTCCTTGACACGTCCACCTACAGAAAAACTAATGACGCCACTATATGCAATATACCTGTAGACTATAACATTAATAGTATTAACACTTTGACTGCCAAACTAGAAACCTGAAAAATTGCATGAAATCAAAATAAGTTATTTAATGAAATAAAAATTGGAAAAAATTAAATGTATGATACTGAGTAGTCCTCCAACTTTCTTGAATTTTTTGGATTCTAGTCGAATTTGGTACAATGAATATATTAATGTAAAAATTCGTTTCAAAACCTGGACAAATAATTCCGTCACCCACGTATGGGTGACATGGCAGTCAACGTGTTAATAGTATTTCTCAAAAGGCTTCATCACATTTGCATTCTAAGATCGGATATTTCATGCAGAAACCAGTCCCCAAAACTCGGTACAGGAGACCCTCGGTAGTTGCGCGAACGGAAAAGGCCAGCGAGTAATGGAGGTTCCTGCAACCGTCGAGGTGGCAAATCAGCTGTATGAAATCCAGCACTTCTGCCATGTCGAATTTTCGCTTCTGTTACTGTATCGCGTGTCGCCTGTACTCGTATCCCGTAACCAGGCAACCCGGTTCCCACGAAATGCCACTGACGAGATTAGCACGGGAGTATCGGGAGTGCGACTACCGAGGTTCTATTTAAAAGCGGATGAAAACCCGTTGCAAAATGATTTCGCTTTGCGAGCACGTGTCGCGTCTGGTCGCGCGCAGAAAGCCCGTGCTGGATCCGCGTCCGAAAAATGTCGACGGGAGGCAGAAAAGCCGTGGATCCGGTTTTTGGCCGTTCGTGTATTTAAATGTTCGGTCAATGAACGTTCAGCCGTGACCAAGGGTCGAAGACTCTGGGCATTGTGTGCGTTAGGGGGGTTGGGGGTGGGTGGGTGGGTGAATCGTTTCTCGCTTGTCATCCGGCGCGGCGGAGGTGGCAAAGTAAATTACGATACGTCCCGTGTAATTATCGTCTTCGTTGAATGAAAGGGGAGGATGGGGAGGAGGCTAGCCATTAAGGGGGGCACCGTTTAAATTGTGTTACTTTCTAACGAGCCATTGGGCGACACGGCAGAACTTGCAATTACCGTAATTGAAGCGCGCGTACAACAGGCGAGTCGCGCGTTTGGATACTACTATATCGATATAGAAACGGGTATAGTCTGTGTCGCCGGGGCGAATACAAATATTTTCAGACGGCAGCAGCTGTTGCTCGTCGAGTGTCGCTCATTACCCGACCCATCGTTTCAGAATTTCCACCCCCTACCCTCTCTGGTTGTTTAAGAAACACACCGAAATTCCTTCCCGAGTTGCATCGCGCGGCGCGGCGCGGCGTTTCAAGCCCGCGCCGCGATTACCGTTATTCACGGTCCGCGGGCCACCGAACAGCGATATTTGGACTGCATTAATTGCCGTAGATAGGTCAAGCGACGGCCGAAGCTTGCAATTACACTAATTGCACCCGATCGATGCCGAGCGACGCGACTCACGACGCCCATTCTTTCGCGGGTACGAATGGATCCCGTCGACCGGCGAACCGCTATAGTTTTTTCAACGAACCCTTCACCCCATTGCTGGCTACCCTCGTCAATATGGAATGGACAAATTTCCAACCCTTCGGTAATTGAAGACCTTCCTGCGGAAACCAGACGTTTGCATCCGACGCGTTTTTTTGTTAAGAAAATTGCACGCGTTGGTGAAGCCTCGCGTATTTTTACGCACTGTGGCTCGTGCAGTTACTCCATTTAACACTGAGCTTACGGAACATTGAATGTGACTGTTTTACATTACTATACAAAGAGAAAGAGAACGTGTCTATACAAATTTTTAGCTATTTTTTTTTTTTTTTATAGTATTATAGATACCCAAAGAAATAAATTTGTTGAATAATACCTCACGGATGCATTCCTGCGATCTCATTAATCGTAAATTCCAAAATATTAGGAACCTAGTGTTAAGTCAGAATATAAATTCAATATTTTGATTACACGAATGATCAAAGGCAAATGAAATCCTTGGTTGCACCGAATTTCATTTAGTAATCATACTTGCTCTTATTAACTTTTCATTTAAACGTCGTACTTCGTAACTCGATTTCCTCCGGCTCTCAAATTCCAATTCTGCTTCTTCTCTCGTCACTAAATTGGAAACGTCGATTAATTGTTTAATTAGAGAGGAATCGCCTCGAACACAAGCATGTTTCGAAATCGTATTTCATATCGTATAATAGCGATCGAGTCTCATCGAAGAGGTCAATGAACGACGTGCGAAATGTTTCGCTTATAAAAAAATTACGTTAACTTGTTACCGCTGGCGGGAAATTAATAAACTTTACTACGAACACGAGTACGCAGTAATGAAGGTAAGTGTGGAAACTGAGTTTGATGTTCTAAAATAGTTATACGGTGGTCAATGTAGCAGTCGATCGTTAGAGGAATATGAGCAATATATTCTTAATGACCCTTCTTGAACATTAAACGTCAGAATAATTGCTTTATTTTTACACTTGAATAAAATTTACAGTATAGCTACTATTCGTCTTCCTACGACGCTTTTTTTTTTAACTTCCTCGTGCCTTGAAAGAACTGTAAAAAATATTACACAAACATCTGACGTTTAAATGAACTGTCAAGCATTAAAGGTATTTGATTGTACAACTGTATCAAAAACGATCATCGTCGATCGTTTCGCAACATATAGAAAGCTAGCAAAACGTTTCCATTACACGCTTTTGCATTATAATTTACCACCCTAATAAGATAACGACGTTAATCGAGCCTTATCTCCGTATCTAGTTATATAATATTTTCGAACGCTTACGGTGAACATCTTCGCTGAGCTATTGGAAAGTACGTCGCTTACAAAATTGCAGGTGAAATCAGAGCCGCTCATAAAACATCTACGGCACGGAAACTCCGCGTGAAGAATTGTTTCCTTAATTAATAGAAAAAGCCGCTGTTCGCATAGTTGATTAATGCCCTCTTCTTCGGAACCGTAAAAACCAGTCATTTACGTTCACGCTATATTATACGAGCAACGAAGCGTCCCATGTTGCTTAAAAAGCGAAACTCCAATGGCGACAGACAATGTTTATCTCTTGGCATACTAGGCAACGCGATCGACACGTTGAAAAATTTCAACTTTTCTGCAAAAGTCATTTTCACCAACTGCTCAAATCCTGCAGAGTCAACAAAGAGGGGCACAGCAAAATACCAAGCATTGGATCCTTTAATAATTCCCCAAATTCCAATTTACAAAATACAAAGCATTGAAGTTTTCAAAGGTTACTAAATAACTCTGTATGGTACTTCAATAGTTTCCTAAATTCTAGTTCACGGAATGCCAAGTACAGTAAAGTCTTGATCTAAGCCCAATCCTCGGATTCATGCTCTGACATAGTAGATCGTGTAGTGATACTATTTTCCACACCAATACTAATTGTTATTGAACAACAATAAATGAACCTATAACATTAGTATAAAAATGATTCTAGATTACCATCCTGCGCATACCGAAGATTATTTCGTGTCTGAGAGTTCCCAGAACGGTGTCCAAGTGGATCCAAAGAAAAACTTGATCGCGAAATCTGCTAATTAACTAAAAATTGCCACTGCGGTCGGCATCGGCCAGCGATAACAACATTTCAGTTCCCAGATGTAAAGTGCCGTTTTTTTTTTTATTTTTCAGAGCGATTAATAGGAACCGACTGGTTGCGGGTGGCAATTTAAAACCCGCAAAAATAAAATTCATTGTGCCGGTGGCGGTATTCGCAGTCGCGCTCCGCAAAAATGAACAGCTCGACGTGTGTATTCAAATAACACGTAACTGCTCGTTATGTCTTGGTGGAGATAAAAAATTGAATTGTTTCGCCAAGTGGAACGTTAATGTAACGACCGCTTTTATTCAAGCTGGCCGCGACATACAGCACCATCATGCTTCCGATAGTTCCCTACTCGACGAGTCAGCTTATTGAAGACGTACGTCAAATGTTGTTGTGCAAAATGTTTTGATTTAAACGATGCAAAACCACATAGCTCAAATTTTTTCATTATCGCAGCTAGTATTGCTTACGTGCTGTTGACGGAACGTTGGGGAATTACGCGACAGCTCAGCAAATTTCCAGCAAAAATTCCTGACCACGTGATCCCAATGCGATAATGACCGGATAAAAAGCAATTGGCTCTGTGGTTGTGTATCATTTGAAGTTTAAGATTACAGTGGAAAAGTTTGCATTAACAAGAATGGAAGATTTTAGCGACGCTTAGCTCTCCTTTGAGGGGCGATTCATTATAATGTTTGTCTGTCCCCGGGAACGTTAGTTTCCCCGATGTTAGCGGCAAGAACGGTATTCGGTGAAGTTTCACCTACCCTCTTCTTCGCACCTTCGCCAAGCAGCTTTTGTTCGGGACCCGCAGACACGTGATCCATAAAGGTAGCGGAGCGAAGGAAACTATTCGGCGAATTACTGGTACTTGATGTCATAGCCAGATTTTACGGACCGCCATGAATACAACGGCAACCACGACCCCCATATCGTGAGTAGGAAAAAGCTCTCGCAGGTATTTACAAAGTTAATACCGCGTGTGCCGTTTTCCGAACATTAAAAACTCATTTCTGTGCTCATTCTATTTTCACAACAACTGGTCGACTGACGCGGAGGAGGCCGTGAACTTAAAATATAAAACACGGAGAGCGTTCTATCTCTCCGACGTATGGATGCATTTTTAAAAGCGCGTGTCTAGCGCGGCAACGGGCGAGCACGTTCTCTAAATACACCGCGCGGATGTTTATGCGAATTCAAAGTTTCATGACACGACTTTCGAAAATTGGGCTCCCGTGGAAAACTGTTACTTCGATTAACACGATGACATTGAAATCCAAGCTCGCATTAGACGGTAAATAAAATCGACGAGAACGTTTCTTTGGGCCCAAGTGACCGCAAGCGAAATTGAACCCTGCGATGATAGCTTGGGGTCTCTCGTGACCCCAACGACATTTCTGCACACTGACTTTCGCTACTGTATTGTACGATAATTGCAAATATCAAGTTTCTATAACTTCCTTAGAACATTTAGCTTACTTAGTCTTAAATTTAAAGGTTTCGAATAAAACCTCTTATTGATATTTCGAAGTAAACCATGAATAAGAAACTGGTCCAAAAAGTCGATATTAGTGGTAAATATAATAACTTTTTGTTTCAGAAAAGTGAAAAATGACGTTTTTATAACATTTTTAGATATTAAAAATTAATATCTTCTTATGCCTTCGCTACGCACAATGGAACAACTAAATTTAAAAAATAATGAGAGGCCAAGAATAAGTAGGATATGGCCAAGAATAAGTAGGATATGACCAATCAACGGTCGTATGGTTGCCGGGAATCTCGCAGATGAAGGGAAAGGGAAAGTTGCAAGGTATGTCGTCGAGCGTGCCATCCACCATCATTCCTCCGCAGTATTCATCATCACTCTTATTATCCGGCTGGCCGTCAGATAGTTCGCTCCACTTTTCGTAGCCAGCCTCTGCGAGCGTTTTGTTATGAATGGTTAACCAATTTTTCTTGGGCTCTTCGTACATTCCGATATAAGCAACGTTCTGGAACGTTGCACCCTCCACCGGCCATACTCCCTGACCATAAAGTTTCACTAAGAGCTGCATCAGAGAAAACGTAAATGAGATGCGATAGGTGTAACAATGTCTCACAAGTTTAATCTATCCACCATTAATCTCAAAGAGTCATCTGTAATTATTGATTCTGTGTTGTATACTTCTTTGTACGCTACAATCATTTTATGACTTATTACTATTAATAAATGAGCAAGATAAATGTGCCTTATTTCAGCTCCTACTCAATAATCAGTCCTCCTGGAGACGAATTGCTAAAAAATGTGAAATATCTGCTAACAAACAATTATACAGTGACTTCAACTAATATTCGTACACCCTTAAAAATTGCATAACTTTGTCAATATTGGCCTATACTACTTGAGTTTTCTTTTGAGAAGTTAGAACAACTGGATCGTTACATAACGCGACAAAATTTTTTTACAAAAATTGCAATTGGTCGAAGTTGCAGAGAAAAACTAAAAGTTGTATTTTACAACTTTTTTATGTGGACTTACATTGACAATTTAGGAAGAATTTGTAGATCTGTATCAATTATACATATTCTGAGAATTTCATCAAAATCGGTCAACGTTGCAATGAGCTGCAGATGTTAGAAAATGATTACATAAGGGCGAAATTCCCTGTCAAGGCCAAAATTGTGCGACTTTTGCCCTTAAGTTTTCATCGTTAAACGTTTGTGGCTCAGTGCAACGTTGACCGATTTAGATGAAATATTCTTTTTAAATTTTTAGTGTAAGCCCGCATTGAACATTTTTCTCACGTTATAGAACGCTCCAATTGTTCTAATTTCTCAAAAAAATTCAAGTAGTATAGTCCAGCACTGACAAAGTTATGCGATCTTTAAGAGTGTACGAATATTAATCAGAGTCAGTGTATGTTTCAAGCCACGGTTCGCGTTTTTTGGCAAAATTCAAGTTGAACGCAGAATGTTGGGAAACAAATGGTCGGTACTTACATCTGCTTCGGCTTTGGAATTTATGACAACCAAATCACCGCCATCTGATTGGCAGATATTCCTCGCTTCGGCCCACTGGGCTACCTTCGTATAGAATTTGTACGTTGTAATTTGTATGTTCGTGCTCATTGAGATGGAGGATTTGTACGTTGCAATTTGTACGTCCCTGAGTGGGTCGTTGATCGGCTTCGTGCGCGTTTCCAACGGCCTGTCAAAAATCGTCAACAAACAGACGAGGATGATGGAATTAACCAATGAATTAAACGATAACATTCTGTTCCTGGTTCCGCTCGGTTTTCCTGATTAGAAACTTCGTTCATCGGTCCGATTCGCCGACTCTTGTCTCACTGTTTGGCTTGTCGGTCCCTTTGTCTTCGCTAAAGCCTCGTGGAACGTATACGGAACGCGTACAATCGAGAAAGAGCTTTGACACCCTTGTTCATAGTCGCTGGATAAATACTTGTCCCCCCACTCTAGTTCCCGTAATCATATTCCACTAATTCGCACTATATTTCTAAACATATAGCTGACTTAACGTGGAAGTACCCATTGCACTGTAAAGAATATTAGCTGCGATAATGAACCACGTCGTGCGACATTTAAATCAAAACATTTCTCGCGACAACATTCGACGGATATCAGTGGTAAGCTGATATTTCGAAATACATGATGCAACAACTTTTTTCACGATAACGAACAGCTGCATAAGAAGATATACGGTGCCATTTGAAAAATCAAAGTTGATATCTCCTTGACACGTCCACCTACAGAAGAACTAATGACGCCACTATATGCATCTCTTGAAACTCGTCAAAACATTTACGTATTAATAACGCAAACGAAGGTGGTAATATCTGCTGAGACACCCTGTGTATAAATTGAACCCTGCGATGGTAGCTTGGGGTCTCTCGTGACCCCAACGACATTTCTGCACTCTAACTTTCGCTACTGTATTGTACGATAATTACAAATATCAAGTTTCTTTAACTTCCTCAGAACATTTAGCTTACTTAGTCTTAAATTTAAAGGTTTCGAATAAAACCTCTTATTGATATTTCGAAGTAAACCATGAATAAGAAACTGGTCCAAAAAGTCGATATTAGTGGTAAATATAATAACTTTTTGTTTCAGAAAAGTGAAAAATGACGAACAAGATACATAAATGTCATATATTACATTTTTTATAACATTTTTAGATTGTTGACAAATTTCTCAAAAAAATTCAAGTAGTATAGTCCAACATTGACAAAGTTATGCGATTTTTAAGAGTGTACGAATGTTAGTTGCAGTCACTGTAACTTACTTTGATTTTACGGAATTTTTGAGGTTTCTAGTTTGCCAGTCAAAGTGTTCAGCTGAGAGTCTCATGGACGAACAAAGGTTAATCGCAAGAGTGATTCGCCAGTGACAGCGTTTGGCAAGTTTCGTCCATCCCGCGCTTGCACTTATCGAGCGAACATGATTCATCGCGCTTCGAGACAATCGGCCGATGTGACTCGGCCGTGGGTATCGATCCTCCTTATTAACAGCCGCTGTCGCGTCAAACAATCGTCGTGATAAGCTGGCGAACAACGAACGGCGCAAGCCGCGCTCCGTAGAACCGATTCCGCTGGCCGGAAGCTCGAGCGGAACCCGCATCGTCCCATTATCTCCTCACGCAATAAACCATTCCCGTCCCTCTTGCTCCCCGAGTCCCTATCCACCCGTTTCCTCCACTACATCCGTCTCTTGAAAAAATATCAGCTCTGCTCGACACGACCCGGCGTCCCGTACACCGTTTCTCTCTTTCCTCGAGTAATTACCGACCTCCGCGTCTTCCGGTAGCTTCTTCAGGGTCCGGGATAGTCACGTGACTTTCTCAGAGTCAGCAGGTCGGTGACTGCTATATAATTTCCATTCACAGCCTTCGGACACAGACTTGAGATCTTAACTCCTTGCCCTACGATATCGAGTCAGACTCGTGATGAAGATTCTGAACAGCGTCTAATAAATATATTTCTTATTAATCTTCTTATTTTGCTGTTGTTAATATAGAGGCATACAATAGATATAAATTTTCTCCTTTTTTTTTAGGAAATCATAAATTACAAAAAAGTTCTAATCACTGAAATCGTGAAATAAATCGTAGTGCAAGGGGTTAATCTTTTCACCGCTAGAAAACAGAAGATGCAAATAATTAACAGTCCCTGGGAATAATCAAGTTTCTCACACGCACGACTTGGAGCCACTAAATACAACTGTGTTAAATTTACACCGAGTCCGAGGCATCTTTTTCGTCTGGTTTCTTTGCATTGTATCCACCATTGTACCCTCGTCTACCGAGGTGGCTCACTGGACGGAAGCAATTTGCAATGCGCCTTTTGTTTTTCCTCCTTCTATTCGGTAAAAAAAAAACGCAGATTTTCTTCAAATATCTCGGGAACTTGTAATTTCCGTCAAAAACGTGTTCGCGTTCGAATAACGGCGCAGGAGAGAGTTCCTCGAACCCGTGAGCCCGAAATAGTTGCTGGAAAACGGAGTCGAAAACGCGTCCACCGGGTTTCGATCGAATTGTTCACGGGTCAGGACTGTTTTGTCGGCCGTTGAATAAATGATCATCATCGCTGATCGCCAAGCCGGATGAATCTCCGTTGCGGAATCAGACCTAACCCAGTTTCTATTCCCATCTCCCCTCCCGTTCGATTCCTTTGCCCTGTAATTTGACGGACGACTGAAATGTCAGAAGGGCAACACTAATTGCGACTACTAGTCGGGCCGCGACAAAAAGTCTGACTGCTCCGTTACTCCGCTCCAATTATCCCCCTAATATTAGGGAGAACGAAGATCGGGAAATCGAGTTACTGTCCCGTGAATACCCGATATCTGTCTCCCTCTCTCTCTCTCTTCCTCTCTCTTCGACCGATACCAGAGGTTTTTGCACACTCGCGTAATAGTGCGCGGCCGGGAGATTATATTTAAAAGCTTCTCTAACTTTTTAATGATCCGTTCCCGACGACAGAGAATTGCGAAAACTACGATTTACTTTGCCACAGATCATGCGGCGGCGGTATACGCGTGCTCTCTCGTTGACCTTCTTACTTCCGAAAGTGGAGTAGGCTGCGATCCGAAAAAAGAAACGGTTCGTGACATCGAGCTGTTCACGGCATCGATTTTCGCCTGGAAAAAATCTGCACATTTTAATATTGAAATTGTATGCAGTCGAGTCGCAAACTGTGGCTACGGAGTCGGACATTTGTAAGCCCTCGGCATGTAAATATTCCGATGTTCCTTTCCTTGGGAACCATAAGTTGTATGTTCCAAAAATTATTTTATCCGTAAAGACCGACTCTTAGACGAAATCTGAGCGTCGCATTTGAAATACAAGCGGAACGCTGGAAACCTAAGAGTCACATCCGTCTACAAGTCGTAAAAGCCTGTGACTGCTAAGCGATAGTGACAAGAAGACTGAGAAAATCGTTGGCACTGGCTCTCCTAACGAGAACTCACTGTATTCGTTAACCCCTTGCACTGCTATTTATCTTGTAATTATTGGGTTGGCAACTAAGTAATTGCCGATTTGTTCAATGAAATAAAAGAGTTTTTTTTTTACTTGGAATGAACTTTAATCTATGATGTATTTTCCATTTTGTTCGATGACCTTTTGCCATCTTTCTGCCAACTTGAAAATTCCACGCTCGTAGAAAGTCTGATGCTTTTCGGCCAAAAACTGAGTTAAGTGAGATTTTACATCGTCATCATTATTGAAAGTTTTACCACGAAGGGAGTTGTCCAGGGATCGCAATAAGTGGTAATACTTTTTGGCAGCTTGCACTGCGTTCTTTCCTTTACGGAAATAATAAAGCAATATATGGCGAAAATGTTCGTTTTTGCACTCCATATTAATATTGAGGTAAAAAAAAAAACTTTAAGAAAATATCTACGCAATGAACTTGTAAAGCTAGGTTAGGATGCCAGCTAACATATATAAGGAGAAGAAGATCATAACGTTTACGGATATTATAAAAATGGGAGTGAGAAACATATATAACTGAAATCGGCAATTACTTAGTTGCCAACCCAATATAATGATTAGAAATCGTTCATGAATCGTTCGTTGATCTTCATCGTTCAGAACTTCATAGAAAAAAAAAATTTTGTATGCCAATAAAATATTGTATGCCAATGTTTTCTCCATAGGATATACAGTGGGATAAACCATGTATTTCTCTATAATTGTAATTGTTATATATTTTAACTACATACTGTCATATAAGTATACTTGAAAAAGTTTAACGTTAACGAGAAAAATTAGAATATATGAGAAGTGTCTCTAAATTGGCGTGCAAAAGTATTCGTACAGGTACTAGAATGTACTTGAAAGGCATCCGATTGTATATATTTATTGTATGCCTACGTTTTCCTCAAAGGATATACATCAACTACAACAAAATAGAATTTTATTTCGATTTGAAGGAAATTAATAACGTTCACATTTATTAGACTCTATTCAGGATCTTCATCACGAGTCTAGTTCGTTATTGTAGGGGTTAATTCGTTACACGAACAAAATCGAAATTCCGTGTTCGTTTCTACAGAAGGAAAAACATTGTACAACCTAACAGGATCCTGTCGGCCTCGAAACGAAGCAACGATTCGAGGCTTCGTCGTGCCAGTGAACAGCTTCGAACAAAAACAGAGCGTACTAGAAAAATTAGCGATGGGACGCGTCCGATACGTAACTCCGGGGGTCGTTCCATTGTTCGTCGGCTTATTCGGGCCAACAAGGTTGCGTTCAGCAGCATAAAAAAGTTTTGCCAGTCGTTGTTTACGAACATCAAAGCGCGGAGGGTCGTCCAATTAGAGGACTGCGTTCGCGAGAAAACGACGGTGACAACGTTCCTCGTCGCAGTTTGCGTAGAGCAGTATCACTTCCCTTGCCACGTCTGCTCGAGGTACGTTCGCGCAACGTCGGACAGCATCGTCGTCGGCCACGAAGAAACCGGCTCAATTAGAACACCGAAACGACGAACAGTAACCGCGAGCGCGAAGAAATCGGTCGAACTTTTTCAATCGCGTTTCAATTTCCCACCAGCGGATCGAGCGACCTCGTAAAACTTGCCGGAAAATCAGAATGCTAAATGGACCGAGAGGGACTCGCTTAAGCGTCCGAGAGAGCGGGGATCCCGGGGCTTTCGACCGAAGGATCCTGGGAAGTCGCGGCGAGGATTCGGTTGTGCACGGCCGGGCAAAATTAGAAGGCACCCCCTGCCAGCGGCTGGGGTAAGAGATCCATAATATATTTACGCCGAGGAGCATTCTACGTAGGACGAAATCGTTCGTTGGTATTCTTGCGAAGAGGTAACCGTTCTACCGGCCGCGAGAATACTATAAGAGATCACTTGAAACGAAATGATTATGTATTGCATGAGAGCATCTCATCGTCTCTCATGCAGAGTGTTATTATTAGACTGAACATTTAGAGAAGCTGTCTAGATATAATGGAAAAACAGTGGCAATTTGGTATTCATAATTAAACCTTATTTTGTAAAATAAGTGGAAAATAAAACAGTAAATATATTAGCCCTTTGCACTCCGCTGTCCCCTCTCAGGGGACATTAAAGTTTATTAGCGATTACGGGGAATTAATTTATTCCACCGCAACATTAAATAAAATATTGATTTTTTTGCAAATATATATTCCTCGATGTCAACCAATTCATATAAGTCCAATATCATTATAATACGTTACTTGGTTCCAAAATTATACTAAATAATACGAGGATTTGTAAATTTCTGCCAGAATGGTTCGGAGTGCAAAGGGTTAGAATTTCAGAATTTGTCGGTTTATTGAAATTACTAAAAGAAGAGCAAGCTCTCTTTTGGGTTTTTATTTTGTGTAAAATTCACAGTATAATTACTAGACTGCGGATCTTTGTACATTTATAACAAAATTGAGTAGATCAAATTTGAAATTGTAGGAAAATTTAGGCAATTTGTTTTGCCTTTAGTTTTATTCTTTTAGAAAGAATAATTTAACTTTTTAATAATTAACTTTTACTGAAAAGTATAATAGTTTTCTTTACAACCCTGTAATAAAATGGCAGCGTCAATACCTTCCGAGGATCACATTCGTCATTGTGTCGTGTTTGTGTCGTTTTAATCAGAAAAAATGCCAGGGATACGCCAAATATCATGAAAAGAATCGGTCCACCGGTAGACTGCGGATGCATTCATGACAAAAATGAGTGAGAGAACGGAAAATAGTAAAAACATTGGAACTAGTTTGTTGTGATTTGTATTTTGCATACAGAATGGTGTCTGTACACGATATAAGTGACTTTTCGGTGGCGAAATGTTCGCGTACATGCGTATAGATTATTCGGCTAATTTCCAGGGCGTTTTACAATTTTGTCCGGTGAAGTAGACACACATGGTCTCGGCGTCGTAACGGCGAGGGCTTTAGGCGAACGCGAGGGACGCGTGCAAGCCGTGCAAGGGAGGATCGATCGGTCGTTCTTATTCTTTAAAATGGCTTCTGCTCTTCCGCAGCCACGAGGGTGAGGTAATAAGAAGCAGCCGCGAGGATCGGGGACAAGATTTAAAGCGAGCGAATCGCTGCCGTATAAATGGTTTCCGAATATACTGGCGAACACCGGCGAGTCGAGCTTCAATAACAATATACTTCCGGGCTTTATCAACGCTATTTGTCTTCCAATTGAAAAGCCCGAATGAATTCAGAAAGGGCGGGCACCCTTAAGTCGAGAGGAGAGACCCCCGAACGACCGAGCGATCTCTGCCGTGAGCACCGCGACTTTCTCTCCTCCCCCTTTCTCTCTCTCTCTCTCTCTCTCTCTCTCTCTCTCTCTCTCTCTTTTACCTCGATTTACGAGCACGAACGGAGACGTGCCGTTCCTCGGATTTATCTTCCAAGGAGTTCTCACCCCGCGGATTAAACAGGCCAAATAAAGCAACCGGCGTCGGCGAGAATACGGTTACGGGAAATTCATTTTTCAGCGTACGTCGCGCGTCGCGCTCGGCGAGACTCGCGTGAGGAAAATTCGGTACAAGCCGACCCAAAACGAACACGCGATACGTCTTTGGGGACACTCGAGCCCGCGAAACATATGAATAAATGGTCCGGTCGGCTGGATAAATTGCGTATGAATGCAATTCCGGAGCAATTTTTCCGCGAGGCGGACCATTTGGGGCGACGGCGCACTATATAAACACGTCCCGGGAAATCGCTCGGAATGTTTTAAAAGCCGGTCCAAGATTGATGGAACGGTTTAATCTTTCATACCGACTGCTCAAATCTGTGTCACAGGTTTGTTTTTAATGCTCGCCGCGGCTCTGCGACGGAAAACTCACCCACTTGCCGTTTTTAGATACCGTACGTCAAGTGTCGGATTCCTCTGCGGATGGATTTTCTTGAAAAATGTATCCTTTCTAGACTGCGGATCTTCTTGCGATCTCTCATTTTTCTAGTCGATCTTCAAACAAGTACTAACTTGTCAGCATATGCACATTGTACAATGTAAGTAAACTTCGTGAGAAGTAATAGTTTTTCAAAATCATATAGAGCGTTACTCAAATGTTTTCCCAGGTGTATCGGACCACCGTACTAACTTGTTAGATTGTAAACATTGAGTAGCCATCGGAATCTAATTACTAGAAAACCACCTCATTTGTTCGATACACGAGTCTTTATTAGATAGTGCTTAGTATACCTTAAATATGGAGATTGTGCACAAAACTGTGGACAATTTTAACTCTTAGCACTCTCGAATGGCGACTGTAAGGCGCCACTAAAAATTACTGTATCATTTTTCAGAATATTTTTTACAGTATTAAATCTGTTTGTATTTAATAAATTACTAAACATTTCAGTATTGTAGGTGTAAATTGCACCGTTTTTGTATGTATAATATGAAAATATAACCATAGAAGAAAAATATTCTAGGTCGAAGGAAATGTTTCATTTTGGAGTTAAAATAGCTTCGAGTGCAAAGGGTTAATTCCGAATGAAAATATTTCTTTTTCCCTTTGGAAAGTCATTTCAAAGAGAACATTTCAAAAGACGCCGTTTTTTTAATTTTGTATCAAAAAGGTGTAGCATTATACTGCTATGTGAGCTTGTTCTGCAACACTGGTGATTTTGAAAACGTCAGAAGCTACGTAATAAACTTTTAGGAATGGAGGAACAGTCCCACTGTTTGACGCTTGAAAAAAAAAAAGGTGGGAAGATTGCTCCCGAAATCGATATTATTTATTTAAATCGTATGTGGTTGAGCACTGGAAGTACTGAAAATATTTTAAATAACCCTGTATGTATGCATTTTTTTAATATCGCAGTCTATCAAGAAGGTGTTGCATTACATTGCTATATAAGCTTGTTCTGCAACACTATTATTAATTCTTTTAGTAATCCTAAAAACGTCAGAAGCTACGGAATAAAATTCTTCCGAAATGGAAGAATAGTAGTCCCACTGTTTGACGCTTGAAAAAACAAAGGTGGGAAGATTGCTCCCGAAATCGATATTATTTATTTAAATCGTATGTGATTGGGCACTGGAAGTACTGAAGATATCTTAAATAACCCTATATGTATGGATTTTTTGTATCGAATAAGTGTTTATCGCACGCCGGTGCGTGTCTCTGGATTGAAGTTTCCGGTGTCCACGAGGACGCCGACGTCGACGCCGACGCCGGCGATGATTATACTCGAGCAAAAAGGTTCGCGGTGTGTTTTTGTAAAAATTGCACGTTTCGGTGGCGTTCCGACTGGCGGGCAAAGGAAATTCCCGACGAAATTCAGCCGAGGCAGATGCGAGTCCCGCGAATGAACCTGTCTGGCTCAAAGGCAAAGACAGACGGCCGGCACTTTTTAATTAATGCATCCCCCGCCGGTGTACCGACGCTTTCATTTTCCGTGCGTGATATTTGCGCCCGGTAAACGGGTCACGCGGGGTGAAGGGGGCGGGGGGAGAGCACTTGACGAATCGCCTTTGCGATAAGGCGATTAGAAAACAACCCCCCGCTGCGGACACCGTGTAAAACCCACCCCTGGAACCGTGTCACGCTGTTATTGAACATCCACGCAAGCCCGATCTGTCCTCGAACGCGCATTTCCATCCGATATTTCGTCGCGGAACAGACAGCGGGGTGGAAAAAAAAATACGAGAGACAACCCCGGAAAGCTTTCTTTTTGTTTGTCCCTCACAACAATGCCGCGTGCGCCGAATCATTCGTTTATTAATACCACGACACCCGGATCCGTGCGTCCCGCTGCGCGAAATGAAAAATCAATATTCGCGCGGTGAGAATTTTGAACGACGCATGTAAGGCTGGTGTTGGTTGATGCATTAGGTTGTTGCATACGAAATGTCCGATCTTAGATTGCAAATGTTACGACGCGTTCTGAGCAAGAAATATTATCATGCAGGTTTGCACAGTTTTAAGGTCCTATCTAGAATTTTTATTTAAATATCTAGCTTTTTTTTTAACACGTTGACTGCCATGTCATTTTTACGTTAATATATTCATTGTACCAAATTTGATTAGGATCTGTAAAATGCAAGAAAGTTGGACAACCACACAATACCATACATTTGATTTTTGCAATTTCTATTTTATCAAGTAACTTACTTTGATTTCGTGGAATTTTTTAGCTTTCTTGATTGGCGTTCAAAGTGTTAAGTAAAGTTTATATCTGTATGTTTATATTGACGACAGCGTTATGCAACCTTTTATCAGAATGCGGTACTTTGTAATGCAAAACTTAGAAATGACAGCCTTGTTCGTATAGTAATAGTTAAATAAATCTTGCCGACTGGACGTTGTACCGTTGAGTGGATTTTGTTTTGTTTGTTATATTGAAACGTACGGGAGCAATTCGGCTAACACTGGACTGCTCTTAACGTTGGACAGTTTATTTAACAATTGAAATGTAACGGATGAGGATGAACGCATGTTTCGTAATGGAAGTGAAAACAAGCGTGGGAAAAGTAGGAACAGTAGTAATTCCACGAAATTAATGTAAAATTAAGTTTCAGAGAGTGCAGAAAAATGAAGAGTAAGCACAGATTTAAAAACTATTGCGACGCATTTCTGCTGAACGTTATAGCATCGAAAGTATGAATAATCACGATGATAGACACCGGAATTGTTTGATCGAACAATGTTTGCCAGGGGTGGTAGAAGTTTTACGACCCCTGTGCCGAAATGTGTCATAGGTCAAAGGTAAAAAACTGTGATCGTTAACGGAAACGTGGCTGTGTAAACGACTTTATTTCCCCGACACACAACAGGATATTAGCGGCAAGTAAAGCTCCTGTAGCCGAGCAATATTTTCTAGGACGGCCCGATATGTCACTGATCGATACTACCCGGTTTAGGCGGAAACACAGCCCAGAAATTAGGGATTTTGCTGATCGCGATACCGACTAATCTATGGAAGGTGATATCATTAATTTCCAATGACAGGCAGATTTATATTAAAGTCGAAACGAACAGTGAATTAAATTTCGTGCATTTACACGTTCGCTGCCACCGGTGTAACCATATTTCCCGTTCGATGTGCAGAAAATCAAATTAACTTTGTGCACGTCGTTGTTTATTGCAGGTCAGATTCCAGAGCGCAGCACGACGTATTCCGTGATTTTATAACTTTCCTGCGACCGTGTCTTTTTTTCATATTCCATTACAGTACACGTTGCATTTCATGAAAATGTTACCCGTATAAAATAAACTCTGCCGGCGAACGTGTTAAAAACTCAGAGGCGAATCGACGTTGGTTACGTAACTGAATAAAAGACAAGTGCGGTAACAAATGGAATTAAAAAAAAAATGTTTTCCTGCAGTCCAAGGATGCGTCCATATATTCCAAGAGAGTTTATTCACAATAATAGTTTTTTCAGAAATAAATTCACAAAGATCACTTTTATTACGTCTGACTTATACTCGGCGATTTCGTAACACCGACAATAACTTTTTCCACGCTGGAGAACGGTCGCGTTTAATTAAACGTTACGTATAAAGCAAACACTGATGGCGACCGTGTTAAAAACTCGGGTACGAGCCGTGATCGGATATTTAACGGTCCCTGAATAAAACATAAGTGTGCGGCAAATATATAAACTGATATAAATATAAAAAATGCGCGATGCGATCGCGGGAGACTGCTCGAATAAATCTACAGGGTGTTTGGTAACTGGTGGTACAAGCGAAAAGGGGGTGATTCTACATGAAAGAATAAGTCGAAAATATAGAATAAACATTTTTCGTTTGAGGCTTTGTTTTCGAGAAAATCGACTTTGAAGATCTGTCAGGTTTGCGTGCTTTAGTATATGCAGGAAGTAGATTCGGTTGTTCATGATCAGACGCGTCAGACAATTCCTATCGAATAACATGCTGCAATTCAAACTCGATTTTCTCGATAACGAAACTTCGGATGAAAAAATTTTATTCTATATTTTCGACTTATCCTTTCGTGTAGAATCACCCCCTTTTCGCTTGTACCACCAGTTACCAAACACCCTGTATAAACTGCAGCAAAATGCGCGATGCGATCGCGGAAGACTCTGCACGAATAAATCTATATTTCGAAATAAAGTGGAACGGGTATTCTTCCCCGCAAACCCAGAAATGTCCCCGAAGCTTGCTGCTCGTCCTGTTTCCGCTATAATCTCTTCGCGTTTTAAAAATAGGTCGCCCGGCACACGGAAGCTACGAGCGTGCAACAATATTCCAAGACCATCGAGCGCAAAACGCTCGGAAAATTGACACGGAGCCTGCCGGCACGCTTAAGAATGAAATTTAAAATATGGAAATCCATTTACAAGTGATTTCGACGCGCGTGCACTGTTTTAAGTGCATTGTAATGCATCCGGCGGTGTCTGGCCTCGGGGCCCGGATCGTTAAGTTCGTTGAATTTCCTATGCATTATGAGGCCGTCTCGATAATTCTTGTTTACTCCTGAAGGTATTTCCAGGCTAAGGTAATTAATGGGAAATTAACTTGAATATGCATCGCGGGTACGGCGCGCATAAAGGCGGAGCGTATTCCTAACGCCCTGATATCATATGCATCGAATAAGTGCGGGACGTGTTGCGTGGAGAAAGAGAGAGACATGTGTGTATATACTCCTTCAAAAACGGGCTGCGTGTTTCTACGAGAAAAATCAATTTCGAAAATTCGCTCCGCGTCGCCGCGCGCTGAATCGACAATGTGTCCTGATTTCGCGGATTTTGGCATACGTTCCTGCCCTCGTGTTTGCGTTTCTAATTCCCGGGCCATCGGTCTACGAAAATCTGTCGGTAAGAATTCGCTAGGACCGAATGTTGACCATTCCCGTCCTCAGGAAAAATGACTAATAACGATTATTTGTCTCTTGTTTAACGCTTTGACTGCCAAACTAGAAATCTCAAGAATTCCATAAAATCAAAGCAAGCTATTTAATGAAATGAAACTTGAAAAAAAATAAATATATGATATTGAGTAGTCCTCCAACTTTCTTGCATTTTACAGATCCTAATCAAAGTTGGTACAATGAATATATTAACGTAAAAATTCATTTTAAAATCCGGACAAATAATTCCGACACCCACCTTCCGTAAACCTTTAAATAAGGAAAAATTTGTTCGCATCGTTCAACAATTATTTCATTTTTACGGAGTTGAATACAAATATGATCACTGTCCTAAGACTTATGAGCGGGAGTGTATAGTGTTAATAGCATTCGTGACAGGAGAATAATAAATTGAGGTCTACAGTGAACACAGTCGGGAAAAACGTGGTTCGCCGCGTAGCAACAAGCCGATAAGAAATTCTCGTGGACAAAGGGTTAACAGGGAGAAACCATTGGTTCTCGGGCGAGAACGTTGTCCTGGAACACGGTAGAAAATCAGCCGGCAAAAAGGATTGGTGTTCGCGGATCGTCGGCGCCCGGCAAGGAAACGTTTAATCCGGCGAGATGCACTCTCGAGAATCCTAAGAGATTCTAATCGAAGCGGGTTCTCGTTGGCCGGATAATTGAAAGCCCCGAGTAGATAAATATTTATCTGGCCGGGCGTTCGATAAATTAACCGATAGCTCCGTTTATCCGTCGCGTTTTATTAACGCGTCCGGCGTCCCGCGGGAGGATTTATCATCGTGCGTGAGAAGGAAATGAAATCCCGCGCCGTAGACAACAACGTTACCACCCACTTTTCCTCCACTCGTTTTCTATTATTTTCTTTTTTTTTTTTTTTTGTTCGCCTTCCTTCTTTTTTATTATTCCTCGTTCAGGAATTCCCCGGCGCTATTTCTCCTCGGCTACGCGCCGCGCCGGCCCCATTGAAACGGCTCGAAATCGCGGAACTATTAAATTGTAAAATATTAACGCGGGTCCCGGAGTGCCGCGGGAACACCCAGCGGACCGACTGTTTCAATATTCCCGCGACATAAATATCGCAATTTTCCCCGGGTCCCATCTCGCTTCCACTTTCGCCGGCGCGGGGCTCTCGCTCGCGATAAATCACGCGCGCGGATCACTTAAACGCGCTTTTATCCTCCGCTGGGTGGAAGGAGAGTGAGAGAGAGTGAGAGAGAGAGAGAGAGAAAAAAAATACGGTCGTTCGTCGCACAGGCAACTGTAATTGAAATCGATCGATCCCCATCGCGCGACGTTTCTATTAACGCTTCACGCTGTTTGTTTCAGATGAGACGCAAAGCCCAGCTCCCGCCTTTTTGCTTCCTGCTGCCGGTGCTCGTGTCGATCGCTGCGACCTGTTTCGTACCTGTCGCCGGCCATAAGGTGAGTACTCCTCTGTCACCTGTGCAGCCCCCATGCTACTCTTCGCACCTCTCGCGGAACTAACTCTAGCACCGAGCTAAAGCGCAGCTAAGGCGCAGCCTTGCCACCAGACCACAGTTTAAACAAATACAAAGATTTCTCTGTACAGGGTGTCCCGGGTTTTAAATGGACAAACTTGGGCAGCGTATCCTACAAGTGGAAATAAGAAAAAAAATGTTAAGGTAAAGGCAACAGTAGTTGACCATTTCATAGAAAAACATAAAAAATAAGGTTTTTATAAGCCCACTTATAAGTTCACTTTTGATGAAAGTGAACCATGCCGTCTGTTGTTTAAATTTCAAAACAATAAAAACATTTCAAACCTTATTTTTTATGTTTTTCTATAAAATGGTCAACTACTGGTACATGGTCAACTACTGGCGCCTTTACCTTATTTGAAGTTTGCTCGGAAACGCTTCAATACAAAGTTATGAACAAATACAGTTAGAATTGTGGATTTTACTTTACTGAACGTTGAAAGGTCGAACGTGTTTATCGGATTATTTCAAAATGTTGTCTTTGAAAGCAAATAATACAAGCTTGACATCGATTTTTTATGCAGCTTATTACAGAATAAATCTCTTCCTTATTTTGTTGCATTTCAGCAACGGATATGTTAATCCGTTACTTTAACCCTTTGAGATCTATGAACGCATATATGGATTCCCACACAGCCATTCAATTTGGTCCATGAACGCAGATATGTGTTGTTCATTAGACTTGTGTCTGCATTTATTGCGCATTGGTTTACAAATTGTCGCCACCAAAGACTCGGCACTCAAAGGTTTAAGAAGGACGTCAATTAATATTTTCAGAAAAAATCCGTGAAGCTGCAAAATGTTGCAGAGTGCACAGAAGAATATGATCCTGAAAAATCGCACCGTTGTCTCGCCAGCGACAACGCTGCGATTATTGTTGTGACACCGTAGTCGGTGTTTCACTGTTTGCTCGATGTTTCAGCGTGAATGTAATATTCCACCGTCGTGAACGAGCTTTATCGACCGCTTTACAATCGCATTGACATTCCCGCCGTGACGCGGACACTGGCTTGTAAAAACTGAACCCTGTTTTAGTTTCGCCTATAGCGAGACAGGGGAATAGCGATGAGCGAACGAAAGGGAGAGAACAAGAGAGAAAGGGGGAGAGAGAGAGATAGAGAGAGAGAATCGAGCTACTAGCCACTGCAACAATAGTAGAATCGAGTCTACTGCTCTCTGTAATCGCATTGCCAGTCCCAAGCGGTACAATTATAGAGGGGGGAATTGTGAATTTGCTTTCGTGCATACGTAATCTTAAACCCATACTTTCGCCCGTGGTGCTGGAATTTGCAATTCTGTTAATAATATCGCCGTTATAAAAGCGATTATATGTTAATGCGTCTCGCATACGTGTTACCGGCATTGACGTCTAATTGGCCGCGTTTAACCGGCAAGGTTTGATCCCCGATTTGATATTTAATCACATTCGTATTCCATTTTATTACCCGCGCCTCGTTACCTCCGAAATAAAATTTGCTGGAGGAGCGTGGCAGAAATCGGACAATTTTAGACCCTGCCTGCCAATCAGAAGTTCTCACTGTCAGTTAAACGTGCCTCAATATCTTCTTCCTTGGATGGTCTCTTACACGAGTTTCTTAAAAACATCATTAACCCCTTGCCTACAACATCGATGACCTACAACCGAAGTAAAATTAGAATTTATAGAAAAATATCATAGATTTTGTTGTGGTTGATATATATCCTCTGGAGAAAACATAGGCATACAGTAAATGTAAACTATGTTCTTTTTTCTATGAAATTTTGAACGATGAAGAATTTCTAATAATTATAATCACAAAGTAAATAGCAGTGCAAGGGGTTAATCTCTCGGAAAACTTTAACCCTCGTCAGAAATAGTTGCATAGAAGACTCTGGATCAATGTATAGTACGAATTCTCGTTACGAGTCAGTTGCGTCGTTCTGGTGACTGACTCTTAGACGAAATCTGAGTTCCACTGACTGCAAATTGTAAGGTTGGCACTGACTCGTAATGAGAATTCATTGAACAGTATCTACTCGATATTTGTCCAAAACGCGGGTCTAACCAGAGACATATATCGGCCAGGAGACATACCCAGGGCCGTGTAATGTTTGCACTCGGCGTCCAAGGCCTCTTCTTAGCATCGCAGGAGATATACAGTGGGGAGAAAGAAGAAAGAAAGTAGAAAGAATCTGGAATTTGTTGCACAGTGTAATTATTTGATTCTAGTTCATACCGTTTCCCTAGCCTGATTTCGCGCGCGTACGTTTCGAGTAAAATCGTGTCGAGCGGTGGTGTGGACACAGAGCACAGTGTACACCGAGTTTTAATAATAGTCAGGGAAATAATGTCTATTGACAAAGATCGACGCAATTGCGCCGAGCGGAAGCTCCGACTACTCTGTTTCGAGCGCTAAGTAAACGTCGAGTGCTCGAGATACATCTGTAGATCATTCATTAGATGATAAGGTCGCGAATTAATTAGCGAGGTAGGAGCGAGCGTTCTCTGCCGCGACATTCGCTTCTTAATGCGGGAAATCGCTTGGTATCTTCCGCGAGGTAATAGAACGCAGGAGCCAAACCGGGAGGGGCGGAACGCTTTATGTTTGTTAAAGACCGCGACGTCGCGACTAACAGGGCCAATTAATTATTTTGGAATTTCTGGCTTGCCGAGCAACTGCGTCGAATCTAGACGACAATGGCTTCCGGTTTTGCGGCAAAGAGCAGAGAACGACGAAAAGGGAAATGAGAATGAAAGGTCGCGCGAAACTTCCTCGGAAGATCGCGTCACGGATCGAAATCGGAAGAGCAAGCTCGTATGGAAATTAGCCGGCTACAGAGCGCTCGAATTCAGTTGTCGAGGGTTGTTTGCATTTACATTTATCATGGACGACGAGCAATCAAATCCGCTTCAGGCCGCGGCGAATTATCCTCGCAACCCTTCGGACGAGGGACGCACGGGGGACAAATACCCGGCACCGATCCAGCCACCTATGTGCTCGGGCAAATTCTGGCACGCCAACAATTATGTTCGACTACACAGCGTTACACGATCCACGGGACAAGTGGTGTCCAGCATAGTGCTCAGCCACATGCATCAGAACAAACACTTCCGGTCAACATTAGCGGAATGGCTAGCATACGCACTCCAGCGAGGATGACGGCGCATCGGATCACCACTCCTCACTGATTTCACACGTAGGAGTCCTCGATCCTTTACCTGGATCATCCTCCAGCAACGATAAAAGCGATTTTCAGGAATTCCTTTACTGAAAACTCGAACGAGGATTGTTGGAATTTTTGTGAATTTACCATACATCGAATGCACCGTAACTCGGATTCCGAACGTTTTGGAAACATATTTGCCAAATGCTGCAGTTTCGATTTTTTGAACTGTTCATACGAAAATTTCCCTTAGAGATTCTCTCGTTTGAGTTTTAGGTTGAATCACCAATTCAAACGAACGTATGAGCGAAATCTTTCGATCGAGAGATCCTCGGATTTAAATCGCTGCATACTGGAGAAGTGCACGATCGGATGAATCAGAGATGTAGATAAAATGTAACACCGTTCTCGGCAAACACTTGAGCAACAGTCTTATCTGTCATTCACTGTTGAATTCACGTCATTTAGCGTGGCTGCGTTTCAATGGATCTGTTATCAGCTCAACCTTGTTCGCTTCGGTCATGTTCACATTGCATAATCCATAAAGCCAATATTTTTATGAAGACCGTACATATCAACTAGTATCGCTAGACGAGAAGGTTATCTTCCAAAGAAAGTCATTGAACGCTATAATTCTAAACTTGATACTTTGTTGACTAACATGTAGAGAATCGTTTCCTCCAAACCAACGGTTCCCGGGTCAATCTTGACCCAGAGCGACAAAATCGTAAATTAAATGAAATTAAATGAACACGCGTTAAGGTAGGGATAACAGAAAGGCTCCGAAAGGTATGAAAAATACTTAAAAAAAAAAATTGGTGAACAGTGATGCGGTCCTGAGCCTCATCGATCACGTAATAGTAGTATGGTTCCCTCGAGAATGGGTCGATAGAATCTGTGGCACGGCTAGATATTTTTACGCGTTCGATGGAGAATTTGAAAACCGTCCGCCATTACTTTCCAAGCGTGGCGTATGTGTGTACGGTGCGCATGCCTTATTTACCCCGGCTTCTGGGTCACGTACTAAATAACAACGGCTAATAGAAAATGTACGCCATTTTAGCAAATCGTATTTGAGTTTGATCGATTATTACCGACGCGGCAAGTGGGTCACTGTGCAGGCGGAATCCATTCGAAGGAGACCGGTTATGCCATTTCTTGCTCGAGAGGGGGTTGTCATGAGCGAACATTGTTGAGCTACGCCGATGCGACGAGTTACAGGGGATGGTCCCGACAACGTCCACAACAATTCTTCCGATGTCCTTTGTGAAATTCCTATTGTGCCCGCCATGCAATCGGAGCAGCGGCCGTGTAATGTACATTTCTGATGCGCTGTGTTGCTTATCATTCCGCCGGGCTAATGGAACGTCAAGCTGCATTTTATTCATAGACCTCCCGCCCCGAAATAAAACCGCCGGGAAAAACGTTCTGTTCCCCCGGAAATCCGGGATCAAAGTATTTCGTTCGGCCGAAAGTTAATTTCGTTCGCGACTGATTCGGCCAACGTGAAATTAACAACCGTCGAGCGTGCGCATCGCGAAATGAACTTTCCGGATTATCTAATAATAAATTCTGCTCGAACTTCTAGGCTCAGATACCTTCAAATCTTCGTTCACCAATTTTATTTATTTTTTTTTTTTTTTTTTGTTAACATACTTCGAGATCAAGGCAGATTTTCTTATCGGGTCTTATAGAAATAGCTAATCATACGAATTTAGGTGGAAGCCTTGTAGCTCTGGGTCAAAACGGACCCAAGTTCCGCCACTGGAGGAGTAAGATGTCTACTTGTACATGTAGAATTTGTTGCAGAGTTTTTGTGAAGTAGATATTTTCGAATATGTACGAATCAAATTTCGTGAAACAAATTTGTATGGAAGATTTTATTAAAAAATATTCCGCGAAAACGAAATTGGCTTCAACCGTGAATTATCAGTAAATATTACGGTAAATATTACGAGTAAATCACATATTCAGAATGTCAATTCATCTGCAATAATTATTTAATACCGTAATATCCATCGGATATCGTTCAGTATTTATTACGATGATCGACGACTCTTTTAATACCGATGAATAAAACATCTGTCGGTATAATAAAAGCATATACAATATTAATATTTTGCAAGTGCTATTTAAACCGAAGTTAAAACTGAATTTACACCATAAGGGCGTTTTTTCAAAGGGCTCCACTAACTTTTTTCGATCTTCGGCGAAAGTACAAGCAGGCTCGATCAATAATATCATTTTCAGGTTTTCAAGTGACCCCAGCATTGTGAAGCGTCACCCTCGATCATCGTTCCTCCACAAATATTACGATCGCGTCCAGATTATGTCGAACGCATCGAATGAATAATTGAAAAATGATTGAACGTGTCTAATTCCAGGGCGTTAAGTGATTCGCCAACGGTCGAGCGTACTTGTCGGCCATCGATAACCTACAAACAATTTTGTAGAGAGGAGAAGAGAGAGAAAATGTAATGTCTAATGTAAATAATTACCAAATAATGTTAAGTAGTCAGTTTTAGTGCTCTGTGAATCTAGTGTTAAAGGGACATTGAAGTTGCAAAATATGAAAGAAAACCTTGCATCCAATATTCTACATACGAATAATAAAATATAATACTAATGTACTACAAACTACATTATAAAATACTAATGTAAAGTGTACTTACTTCTGAATCTTCTGTACCCCCGTCGGATCCACAGCACACAATTATTCACTCACGAGGATAGGTCTGAATAATTGAACAACAATCACTAAACAACATACACAACACACTTACGAATAAAATAATACTGCGATTTTAACCGCTGCGGATCCACGGACGTGTGATACGAAAACAGGGAATTCCGGGAAATAGGGTCGGCGTCTCGCCATAATTTTTTTTGTTGGTTTTGTATCTAGTGTTTATAGACCCTCATCGTCTAACCTACCCTACCACCGTACCACCTCCGTGGAAGGGATGGATCATTGTTAAAATCGCAGTATTATTTTGATCGTGGTCGGAGTGACATCTTCTCGTTCGTTGTCACGATTTTATAAAATGTGTTGTGCGTGTGTGTTGTGTGTGATTGATAGGATAGTGATTAGTGATTAGTGACCAGTGATTAGTGATTAGTGATTAGTGGTTAGTGATCTTTGTTGATAGTGATTGTTGCTCAATTATTCGGACCTATTCTGGTGAGTGAATAATTGTGTGCTGTGGATCCGACGGAGGTACAGAAGATTCAGAAGTAAGTACACTTTGCATTAGTATTTTATAATGTAGGATTAGTATTCGTATGTGGAACATTGTATACAAGGTTTTCTATCATATTTTGCAACGTATATTAACGATCATTAATGATTTTGGTATATAGTATAATTTAATGTGGTTAAAATAAGATACTACTTTAAATCAAATATTTTTATTTTGATAACCAGATAGATAAAATCAAATATTTCTTTACAATGAAAATAAGTTCCTCAAGTAGTTAATATTATAAATTATAATTTTTAACATGAGAAGCTATAATAGTTAGCAAAGTATTATTTGTAGTTTAATTACGAATATGTCATTAAACTACAATATCGTAATATAGTAAACTACAATATGTAAGCAGACTACAATATCGTAATAACATTACAGGCAACAAAATATCATAAAAATATAGGTTACTGTCAACTATTTGAAATGCTATTTTACACAGTCCTACACACACCTACTCCGATCACTTTTTGAGATGTATACTACCGTGAGACGATGTTTATGTACCATTTGTAGAATTCAGAGAATTCTTGATTTATCCTTGAGAACTGAATGATAGCACACTTGTGTTATCTTTTTGTCCAGGAGTGTAGGTCTATGCCGGGTCTTTTCTGACCCACGCCAATATTCGACTACTACTTTACGTAATTTAATCGCAAAGTATTTTGCAATTGCACCCTAATTACAATTACGAATTACATTATAATGTAACTGAACGAAGATCTGAATTATAATTCACAATACGACTGAATTACAATGTAATTCAATTGCTTTGTAATTATAATTCCCGGAGCAATTTAACTGCAATTCTGCACAACTCTGATCGCAATAAATACAACTTTAATCTCGCCTAAAAATCCGTAATCGCCGAGATTAACGGGACCAGCAGAACTCGAGAAAGAACAGACCTGTCGAACCAGGTCGATCCTTTAGCATAATCGCGTCGATCAGAAGCACATAGAAGCTTCTCGAACGTCGTCGTTCGAGAAGAGGAGAGACGGGGACCGAAACGACAAGCGTTGGAAACGGGAGAAGATGCGAAAATAGATCTCCGTTCCTCGGCTGTCTGTCTACCTGCACGGCTACCTGCTCGTCTGCCACGGAAACGCACAATATTTCTGTAGACAGATTTATGGATCAACCAGGTGCACCGCATGGGGAATCCTTTTTCCTCCCGGGTTGTCGGGATTTTTTGCCCCAACGGGAAAGCACAGGAGCTATCGACGCCTTTACTGGAGCGGTGTGGGAGGACGCCGAAACGAAAGACAGGAGACGATAGCAAGAAACTGTGAGCGAGAAGTAGTTGGATTGAAAGAGGGACAAAGAGGATGAAAGAGAGAAAGGGTGGGAGAGAGTGGGTCGGTTTGTTTCGAGAAACTCGAGCCACCGAAAAAGTGACGATAAACAAAGTCTTTCGCGGTTTCTTCTGGATCCTGCGGCTTATCCTCCGGTCCCGGGGAGAAACAGTGGCGTCGGAATCGTGATAAGAACCGTAATATACCGGGCGATACACGCCGATCTTTTTATTTAAATAACGAACGGCAGTTGGACTAGCTATTTTGCTTCGCGGTAATTTTTAACGTTGCCCGGTGGTGGGCGATCATTTCTCGAGCAGAAGATTCTTATTACAATAAGACGTTTAATTTTATCACGGAAAAATTTTCGACCACGTCTGAGCAACGAGCTCTGTCCCATAAAGCAGAAATGAACCGGTTTTAACCCTTTGCACTCGTATGTCACACTGGAGGTGACAATGCTAATTTACTCTACAACTCGTATGTCACATTGGAGGTGACAAAAAAAAAATCTAAAAAAATCTATTAAATGGTGGCGAAAACTTTTTTTCTGGGGTTTAGAGACAAGTGCCATTAATTCATACATTTTGTATAAAGTTTCATGTAATAAGAATGGGGTGAAGCCAATAACTCATTTACGTTTCCTTGGTGGGAGATTTCAAACAAAGAGCTAAAAAACGCGGGCGACCATCAACATCAGATGTAGAGAATCGACTTGATGGAAAACTCCACATTTTAGTACCTCATCCGGGAAAAAAAACATAACGATTGTATGGTCTGTTCTAACAGAAAAGCTAAGGGCGAAAGGAAGACAACTGTTTATTTCTGCGAAACATGCGAAAGACATTCTTTTCTGCATGTTGGAAATTGTTTTAAAATGTATCACACTGTAAAAGATCACAAAAAATAAAACATTTTATATTAATAATTAATGAAATAAATCCAATACGTTGAATTCTACCACTGTAAACTTATTCATTCAGCTAAAAATAATTACAAGTTGACACGCAACAACTTTGAAAATAAATCGAGTGCAAAGGGTTAACAGTTCGTTTGACTGTTCGAACATTCCGTCGACTTCGAGAGCGTGTAGAAAAGGATGAAAATAAAACAATAAACGAACACGGAAGGCGTAGTACATTCACGGAATCAGAAATGAAGGACGCATCAATTTGTCGGAACGAATGCTAAGTGGGAAAATTGAGGAAATTCAAGGGGCGGCGGGGATAGCCGTCAGCGTCGATCGATAATGCAAAATAACGGGCATTAATACAGCAAGTCGAGGAACCAACGAAATCGCCGACTACCGTAATTGGATCGGACGCCGGGCGTCGAGTACACCCTGTGACCGTATAAACGCATTCTTGCATCAAACGAAATCGCGATTCTTTTTTACCACCCCCCACCCCCCCATCCCGGAGAACGAATTCGCCGTTTGTGCGGCATTGCGCTCCGCCGCAGCTGATCGTTGGCACAAAGGCGTAGACCGAAATATGTGGTTTGAAAATCAAATACACTTTGACACTGGGCCGGAGTAATTATAATTTGAATCCGCGCACGCGTGCACGTACGCGAAACGCTGCAAGTACGAAAACTTTGTCGGCGTTATTAACAATGTTCCTGCAATGCGCGCAGCGCTAGACCCTTTCGCTTATTTCAACCATGTAATACGTAGAGGGTGGGATTGAAGTTCTGACCGAGTTCAGGGGTGAAAAATCTAGCGCATATATTTGCCCCGCTCGAAACAGTTACAATTTTAAAAATACACGGAGTGTTGTTCGATCGCTTCTCTTTCGATATATACACGCAGCGAAAGAAAATATTGCGCGACGGGTATGTCTCATACAAATTGAAAAGATACCGTTCTATTTTCGTTTGTGGAACATAAATAACCTGGGCCGGACACAACATTGCCACTCTTCGGGTTTTCGATGCTTGACGGTTCTCCCCGGGGGAGTTTCGCAGTGATTTTTAGCCGCTTCTGGATCCCCCTCGGATTTCCACAATCCTCGACACAGCCCCGCTCTCTCCCATTCTCCGTTTTGATCGTCTTCGAACACTTCGACCATTTGTAATTCCCCGGACGATCGCCGAGCCAGTCTCCGGAATCTTTATTCGGTCTTCGACTATAGCCCAGACGCCGGATGATCCTCGAAGAGTCGTTGGCCGGGACCTCGAAACGCCATAACCGAATGAATAATCTGGCCAAGTTCGAAACAGCTGTACTCGTTTCCAGCCGTGGCCGAAAGTAATTGAAACCGCTCGTTCCGCGAATGAACAATCCCACGGAACGCTAATGGAGATACGGAACTCCCGGCGTGTCGCCATAAATCTGCCGGTGAAATAACGCGGGGCCGCTGGAACGAATGGCTCCTGGAGCTACTCATATTTTCCGATGTCGCTCTGATATTTCACCTTGGTATATTAACCTCTAAAACTTAGGGGGTGCGAGCGACAACCTAGCCGGACTGTACCCGCGACCGATTCCCCGCGTTTTACCCTCGATACCCCTTTTCACCCCCGGCTGATGACACCCGGCCCCACCTATATCCTATCGCATTCCACGCCATGAAAAATCGAACAGATAGAAACCCGACGCTTGGGGCCGGTCGTTCGCCCCCGTTGCGTTTCTTACACCCTCCAGTCCCCCCCCCCACCTCCTAATATCGATAGTTTGTCATCCCCCGCACGGAGGACAGCCGCTTTAATGTCGGCCCCACGTCAGAAAACAATGGCAAGCTACGCCCTACTTCGAAGGAAATCACCGAAACCGTCGCGTAACTTCATGGGGGTGGTCCTATCCACAGTCGTCACTTTTCGAACATTTGCGAGATCGAAAATGGTCAGATTGGTCAAGTGGTCCAAATTATTGCGTACGTACTTGGCTATATCTTAAGATTTAACACAGTGTATTTTTTGAGCAATTATTTTTATTACTATTTCAATTTTTATATGGTCTCCGTGATATCTCAATAGTGGATTCTACAATTTCTAAGGTCAAAAATGGTCAAATTGGTCAGTGGTCCAAATTATTGCGTACGTACTTGGCTATATCTTAAGATTTAACACAGTGTATTTTTTGAGCAATTATTTTTACTATTATTTCAATTTTTGTGTGACCCCCGTGATATCTCAATGGTGGATTTTACAATTTACAAGATCAAAAATAGTCAAATTGGTCAAGTGGTCCAAATTATTGCGTACGTACTTGGCTATATCTTAAGATTTAACAGTGTATTTTTTGAGCAATTATTTTTATCATTATTTCAATTTTTATATGGTCTCCGTGATATCTCAATAGTGGATTTTACAATTTATGAGATCGAAAATGGTCAGATTGGTCAAGTGGTCCAAATTATTGCGTACGTACTTGGCTATATCTTAAGATTTAACAGTGTATTTTTTGAGCAATTATTTTTATCATTATTTCAATTTTTATATGGTCTCCGTGATATCTCAATAGTGGATTTTACAATTTATGAGATCGAAAATGGTCAGATTGGTCAAGTGGTCCAAATTATTGCGTACGTACTTGGCTATATCTTAAGATTTAACAGTGTATTTTTTGAGCAATTATTTTTATCATTATTTCAATTTTTATATGGTCTCCGTGATATCTCAATAATGGATTTTACAATTTATGAGATGGAAAATGGTCAAATTGGTCAAGTGGTCCAAATTATTGCGTACCTATTTGGCTATATTTTAAGATTTAACACAGCGTAGTTTTTGTGCAATTATTTTTACTATTATTTCAATTTTTGTGTGACTCTGAACTTTTCCGCTCGTATCGATACAAAACACAACGCCATCAGGATCGTTCTCACTCGTTTAATCCACGATACAGTGAACCTCGCTTGTCCGAACCGATTGCATCTACACTATTATCTAAATACACAATAATTCTTGAAAAGAATTCTCGAATAGTGGTTTAGGGTGATGACATGTAGAACTAGAAATGTTTTTAAACAGAAGCGAATGTCGTTTGACGTTTATCTACGATTTCGGTAAATTTACGACCGCGCGACGTCATAAAGCAATGGCGGGCAGCGTCTTGTGGTGCTTCCTTTACGGTGGACGATCGTAAACGGTATTATTGCGTCACGTTACCGGGAACGAGAGACTCGGATGGTCATCCCCTCGAACAATTTTCTATTTCGTCCGGGGCCGAGTTAAAAAAGCTTCGAACGAGGGCTTCCGGGGACCAAAGATTCTCTTTGGCTAAGGAAATTAATTTCCATGGTGGCAGAAGAAGAAGGGGCTAGTATCGGGAAGGGCTCGACCACGCAACGAAACTATCCGCGTCCCGTAAAAAAAAAATCCTTGTAATCAAATCTCTTGTGCGCGCGGGGTAGGTGCTTCTGAAATTTTAATAAAAGGTGAACAACGTCGGGGCCAATTTTAGTCGTAGGAGGGAGGGAGGGGTGGCTTCTTTCTCCCTGGTAATAGGATAAAAACATCCCCTCGAGGGTGAACACACAAAGGCTCGTTCTGATTTTTGTGAACGATGCACTTTTTTTCTGAAGCACGACCGTGCCTAATCGTGGCCTCCATCGATTCTCTCGACACCTAGCCAAACTATCCACGCCCCTCAATCCAACTAAAGCTTAAACCCAGCCACACTAACACCTACCCCTCCTACCCCTCCCATTGACTCTCTTTTCTTGACCCTCTCGGTTTAACCCAGTTTTCTCTGCGGTTCTTACGTATGCATTTTTCATTCCTTTCAGCACTCGAGGCGGCATCGAGACTTCACTGTGGCTGAAAGCTACGATGCGTCATCGTCCAGGAGCGACAACCCCACGATGACGATATCGCCGCCGATCGATCAATCCCCGCTTCCCGAGGAGTCATTCCCGCCTGAAAGTAAGTAACGATTAAATCTGGCCGCGTGGAATTCGCGGATAAGACTCTCGCTCTCTCTTTGTGGCCCCTGGAGTGCCAATGGAAGATTAATCGAAACGCAGGGTAACCCCCGATATCGCGTCGCCCGAGAAACCTCGGGTCCTCAATGGAATTAGAATGCTTTCCCTGTATCAATACCCAAAGTACCCACTTCCGACTCCTTTGTGAAATCTGTTGAACTTTCTTCCCGGCAAACAGCAAAATCGCTACGTACTTCTGTTCCCTCGAGCAATTATTCCACAGTCAAACCTGCGGTAGACAGAGACCGCGCAAAAAAATATTCGGAAACTTAACTTATATTCGGTAACGAATAATTTTTTACAACATATTAAAGAAAATTTTTTTTTCTTGGTCTGTGTTTCCTTAACCCCTTGCACTACAATTTATTTAGTGATTAGAACTTTCTTGTAATTCGTAATTTCCTTAAAAAACAAAAACAAAGAAAATTTATATCTATCGTGTGCCTATATGTTCTTCGATAGCTGTAAATTAACAACGCCAAAATAGAATTTTATTTCGGTTTATAGGAAATTAATAACAAACATATTTATTACATATTTATCACGAGTCTGACTCGATATTGTAGGGCAAGGGGTTAACGAAGCCGCGAAGGTCATTTTCGCAAAGGAAAAAGTTACTTCGAATAGCCTCAGGAGTCACCCCTGAAGGAGAGGTATATTTTTGATACTCCCTGCGTTAAAAATTTAGGACACAGTGTCTAAATAATGGCAACGATTAAGATGACTGACATGGCTAAAATGGCAGACTACTGGAACAGTTTTACCCTACTCGTGAAGTAGTAAAATTGGGGATGGTAAAACCCAGAAAATAAAATTAATTCTTTATGGAGGACCCCTCAAAGGTAGCTCGAAAGTGTCTTAAATTCAGGCGTGGAAGAAATCGTGTACAGCATTCTCTCAAGCCGTATACTTTGTTGCGATACATAGACTTCAACAGCCTTTTGCATATTTTCCTCATTCTGCTCGACGTAAATTCCTGTCGGACGGCGTGTTCGAGAGAGAAAAACTTTCAGTTTCTGGAAATTTTATCAAATGCTTAAATCACCACTGGAACGATTTAGGAAAGCGTAAAGTAGAGTCGTTCGGGAAACTTTTCAGCACCTTATGAAATGCTTAATTTAATCTCTAGATGAATATGCAAGGAATGCATAAGTAATATATGGAGAATTTAATTGATATACAAGGGAGTATACTGGAGGCACTTTTTAAAAATGAAATTGCTTAGTATATGCACATTGTACAATGTAGGTAAACTTCGTGAGAAGTAATGGTTTTTCAAAATCATGTAGAGTATATGAAACAGAGAACATAGTTGATAGAAAATTTCTCATAAAAATCGATGGTGGAGTGTTAGTATTGATTTATCGAGTTTGTTAGAAAAATTGAAACAGCACGAGGCAATAGCTACTACAAAAATAGCTTGTAGAGACATAGCATTGTAGAGACGACCAATCGTTGATACGAAATTTGCCGCTAAATATTACACGTAATAAATAACAACGAATTAATGCGTGGAATAATGAAAGTGCGTTTGACAACTTTCTCCTGCATACGAAGAAGCAATTAGCGCCTCGTATTTCAACTTTTTCCATTACCCTGTTGCAACTTCAAAGATGCATCCTTGCACAACGAAACGTTTCACAGTACAGCAATCAATATGAAGTCAAAATATTGACTAAAACATAAATGCATGGTTTACAGAACAGTTACTTTATTTGTTCGAGCAAATTTAATTGCTGCAACGCGTAGAACGAACACTTGCGAAAGAGCCGTTGTTTACAAAATTTAGGCAAATAGAATTGCGCAAGCGTGCAGTATTAGAACGTTTCGGTTTTCATTTGTACGGCCATACATATTCCCGCAGGAGGTCGGAAATTTTAGTTACGTTTCGTTTAATCAACTTCGAGAACCAACGAAATTGAGATATCACAATAACGGTGAAACTGTCAGGCAAAATGCTGAAAAATCGAGTCGCTGATTGAGTTGGTAATTCGATCGTTAGCAGAATTTAATTCGCGCGTTCTGACGGTGGTTGAAACGTGCAAGTACCAAATGTTACAATCATCGAGAACGGTTTCATGTTCAACGCTGGTATTTTTAATCATTTACGCACACCGGAAAAAAATATTTTTTTAACACATCTCATTTTCGCCGGAACACGAAGAACAGAATCCGTTCGACTAAATAAACGCTTTGATTAAATGAAACTTTGCTTATTTTTGACGGGTAATTTTTGCATTTACAACCACCTACCAGTTTTTAACGAAATTCAATTTTCGTTTTGCTGTGCTGGAATTGTTTAAAAAGAGCTTTTAGTTCGGAACAGTTCGTTGATCGTGTTGACGGTTATTGGCAAACAGCGAAACGGGAAGCGGAGAGTACGAAGAATATGAGAAACCATATTAAACGTTGGACTGAGATTTGCTCGGGAAATATTTAAATAAATTCTTCATTTCCTATTTCAGCTCTCTGGCTGCTACGTATCGCCCCAAAGAATAAATTCGAGAAATTAAGACGAGTCGTTACGGAAATGTAACGGCTGACGAACTTTCCACGAAAATTTGTTGCTCCCTGTTTAAGTGGGAATACAAGAAGCCCGCATAGCTCGCGGGCCAACTCGCAGAATTTATTCTCATAGGGGAACGCGTTCCGGCGAACTCGAATTTCCTAGAACCGTGTAAAAGTTTCATTAAAAACAGGAATGTTATTTCGTGCCACGTGCCGGCCGAGCAACAAACATAAAAAACCATGGCTCGGGTATTACGAGGAGGATAGCCGTTGCTGAAGCAACGTTCCGCGTAGGGACTGAAAATTAAAAAGGACCAACAAACACGTTGGAAAAAATTAACGAACGCGTTTAAAAATTCGGCCATTGGCGTCACCTCTACCGCGAACTTTTTTTCTCCCTCTGGAACCTGTTACCCGTTGCTTTTCTCCGAAGACGAGTCCCCTAATTGAGACTATGTATACAATTTACCCGCGCACAATGAGAACCTTAAATCCGTTCTCGCTCTCGGCTTAAAATGGCGGATGAACGGGGACAATGTGTTCGGGATATTGAAAATTAACTTTAACACTTTGACTGCCAAACTAGAAACCTCAAAAATTCCATCAAATCAATGTGTTATTTAATGCAATAAAAATCAAAAGAAATTATATATATTTTAGGGGTTAAAAAATCCTAATTTTCCCGGAGGACCCAGAAATTACTTAAACGGTGCGTTCACCACATTTTCAACTATTCTCGCGTTTTCAAGTTTATAATACCGAGATCGTTCGTAGACAGGAAATTCGGCGGAACTAAATCGCGATTATGGAAACTGAGATTTATAAACGGGAGTTCGGAGGCAGTAAAAAAAAAAACTCCAGACAGAATTATAACGATAGTAAATGGCGATGCCGTGATTTTTCTGCCCGCAGTTGACCCGCATGAGTTAATGGCCTCGCGTACGCGAATATGCTCGAGGAAGCCGTTTCGCGTTGCTTTTCTTCGAGTACAAGTCGGATATTTCCTAATTGAGTTATTGTTCGGCTGACTATACAATTGACCGCGCACAATGAGCACTGTTCTAAGCTCAGCACCGGCGTCTTCGGTCTGAGCGACCGCTTAAAATGGCGGACAAAGAGGCCCGTAGTTTCGGACAATGCGTCGCGTAACGAGATTCGAATAATCGTACCAATAATGAACGTTTCTGGGACACAGGGACGCGCAATTTCCACGTCGGATATTCGCTTCACAGGTATTGTATCTTGAGAATGAAGCACACCGCGACGGTGATGATCAATGCGCCGATGATTTGAATGCCGACGGAGACCTTCGTCGCTGTTTCTTGTCTTCGATCCGCGAAACCGTGTCGACTCTGTTCGGTTCCTCTTCAGGCTAAATCATACGCCGCGAGGATCCCGTACAACATCAACCCGAAAATTAGTACTATCACGACCAAGCAAATAATCCGGCACATCGTACGTGAACATCGCCGAATGAAGAACCAACTTCATTGATTCGTCTGTTCAGCGTTCGCGAGCAATTTCCGGTTGAGCTAGAGGAAACCTGCCGATATCCTGCCACTTGAGAGATTAGGTATGCATTTTTTAAGGGATATGTAGGTCAGGTAACGTCGGTAGAGATGTCTTGTCCTTCCGCAGATCTCTAGGGGAAGGTTAGAGGGGATCGTGGGAAGGGTAGGAAAAGGTGAAGGGGATCTAGGGACTTCCTAGGCCTCTAAAATAAGTGAAGAGAGGATCTAGGGAAGGAAAGGGTGGAGTAGGTCCAGGGGTGCTGAAGTAAAGGGTGGAGTAGATCCAGAGCTGCTGAAGTAAAGGGTAAACTAGGTCCAGGGGTTCTGAAGTAAAAAATGGAGTAGGTCCAGGGGTGCTGAAGTAAAGGGTGGAGTAGGTCCAGGGGTGCTGAAGTATAGGGTGGACTAGGACCAGGGGTGCTGAAGTATAGGGTGGAGTAGGTCCAGGTGTGCTGAAGTAAAGGGTGGAGTAGATCCAGAGCTGCTGAAGTAAAGGGTGGACTAGGTCCAGGGGTTCTGAAGTAAAAAGTGGACTAGGTCCAGGGGTGCTGAAGTAAAGGGTGGAGTAGGTCCAGGGGTGCTGAAGTATAGGGTGGACTAGGACCAGGGGTGCTGAAGTATAGGGTGGAGTAGGTCCAGGTGTGCTGAAGTAAAGGGTGGAGTAGATCCAGAGCTGCTGAAGTAAAGGGTGGACTAGGTCCAGGGGTTCTGAAGTAAAAAGTGGACTAGGTCCAGGGGTGCTGAAGTAAAGGGTGGAGTAGGTCCAGGGGTGCTGAAGTATAGGGTGGACTAGGACCAGGGGTGCTGAAGTATAGGGTGGAGTAGGTCCAGGGGTGCTGAAGTAAAGGGTGGAGTAGATCCAGAGCTGCTGAAGTAAAGGGTGGATTAGGTCCAGGGGTTCTGAAGTAAAAAGTGGACTAGGACCAGGGGTGCTGAAGTATAGGGTGGAGTAGGTCCAGGGGTGCTGAAGTAAAGGGTGGAGTAGATCCAGAGCTGCTGAAGTATAGGGTGGAGTAGGTCCAGGGGTGCTGAAGTAAAGGGTGGAGTAGATCCAGAGCTGCTGAAGTAAAGGGTGGATTAGGTCCAGGGGTTCTGAAGTAAAAAGTGGACTAGGTCCAGGGGTGCTGAAGTAAAGGGTGGAGTAGGTCCAGGGGTGCTGAAGTATAGGGTGGACTAGGACCAGGGGTGCTGAAGTATAGGGTGGAGTAGGTCCAGGGGTGCTGAAGTAAAGGGTGGAGTAGATCCAGAGCTGCTGAAGTAAAGGGTGGATTAGGTCCAGGGGTTCTGAAGTAAAAAGTGGACTAGGTCCAGGGGTGCTGAAGTAAAGGGTGGAGTAGGTCCAGAGGTGCTGAAGTATAAGGTGGAGTAGTTCCGGGGGTGTTGAAGTAAAGGGTGGAGTAGGTCCAGAGGTGCTGAAGTATAAGGTGGAGTAGGTCCAGGAGTGGTGAAGTAAAGGGCGGAGGGAAAAAAAGGTCCACCAAGCTCGACCTAGATCCACTGGTGACCTACGTAGGATCCACCAGGTCTACCAACGCCAGCAAGGTCCCCTGGAGCTGTCGACGGACTGACAATATTTGTCACATAAATATATAATAATTAGACAGCGGATCTTTATGCATTTATGACAAAAATGAGTAGGTGTAATTTAAAAATACTGTTATATTAGTTTCAACTTACTAAACATATTGAGAAGGAAAATTAATTTTTATCTCGCTGCAATTTGTTGGAATCCAGGTAGAAAATTTTCATTTTGCATAAAGATCCGCTGTCTGATAATAATATATCTACACATAATAGTCGTTGATCCACAACGCTGGGTCGGAAAATGTCTTATGTTATTCTAAAACATACTGCAACGAGCAACATTTTGTGGTCCACGAGAAGATGCTGCAATGGTTATCCAATTTTTTAGATAACGGGATGAACAACGTGTCGCATAAGTTACATTTGTGCCTGGCATTTCCAGTTCAATTTCGAAGACACAATACACCGTTATGAGAAAACGGTTCCATTAAAGAGATAATAAACCGTTGATACAATATTTATCGCAGGATGCCCGTATAATAAATAACAACGAATTGATCCACGGGGTACGGTTCAGATGACCAGCGCTTTCTCCTATCAAATTGTTGCACATGAATCGTCTACGAGTGAAAGCCTGATCCATTCATTTTCGCGCAGTGTTCTGTCAGTTTCTTTGTTTTATTGTTGTTAGAGTTCCACTCGTCATGGTAATAAAATCGTTGGCACCCCTGGCACCGAGGAAAAGCGAAACGGACAATGAACGTCAGTTCGAATCGACTGTTCGCTGTGTGTGTCTTTATGCACAGAAGCATGGAATTTTTATTTTTAGTCGAGCTCTTGGATGAACGTTACAAAAGTTTATTGAAATTTCTGAACACAACGGGTACGATCATTCGGCGCGCAGAATATTCTCCGAGAAATTGGATTGGAGATTGTCAGGTTGATTAAAAAGACTGCAATTTTGCCAGGATAATTATTTAAATGCGTTTGTGCCTGGTTGGCGTGCTTGGTCCCCGGCGAAATTCGTTCGGCAAATACACGAAGAGGTTTTTCATCCGCCTTAAACGAAAACGGGGAAAAATTGAAAAACTTGTTTACCGTCGTGGAAAGTATTTACCTCCGGGTTTCCATTCGAGACAAAATTATCAAGCGAAATATTTACAAACGCTGGTCCGCAGAAACCTTCGACATTATTCGGCAAATACGCGCCTGGGGAAGGATAGCTTACAAACGGCGTACCTGTTTCGCCGATGGTTTGCAATCGCCTTGAAAAAGCGAGAACCAACGAGACGATACCCTTCGAATAATTGCGGATGCGCATACGCGCCAACTCCGCAGTGTATTAATTAACAAAAATGAAATATCATCGGTAAGCTGTTTCCGAGTGCCGAGCACACATTTATTCTTCGAATACGGCCGACGCGACTCGACGTTGAAAATCAAATGTAATCGATGCAACGTCGACTGTAATCGCGGGTTGCAATCGGCGCACGGGCGACGCGGAATTATCAGAAAATAATTGAGAACCCCCACCCCTCCCCTCACACGCGTTTCACGTTAGCGCAACGTTTCATTCTCATCACCGATATAATTACCCGCTGCTTTGTTACGAATTTTACCGGAGGAAAATCAACGGTGACTAACGTCGATCACAGCCGTTCGTATTAATTTACGCCGATTCGTGTGTTTAAAATGTTTACTATTTCTCTTATGTAACGCGACGGACACGACAAATCCGACGATCGGATTTATCTGTCATCGCTTACTCGAAAATCCAACACATTTATCGTAACAAATAAATCGGGCGCGTGTATTTTTCACCGACCCGCAGAATTCTGTTTGAACAGACAAATCGTTAACGATCTCTTCGTTCAACGATTTCCGACGGATGCATTCTCTCTGCAAAACAGAGTAACGATGTGGAAGCCTCTGGTTTATATTACTGGGTTCGAACGAAAGTTCGTAGATAAAATTAAAAGATAAAATTAAGATATTTAGTCATAGGTTTATTCAATAACTCGACTGCGGATCTTTATGTAAAATAAAAATTGTCACGCGTGGATTTCATGATTTCACGCGTGGTCAAAGTTCGAGCTCATAAATTACATATGCGAAAGATAAGGATGCAATAACCTAATGGATTCATTAGAGGAACAGATTACAAGATTATACATTCTCTATTGCTTTGCCATTACGAATTGAAAATGCACAAAGGAGAGAAACCATGTTTCCGACGCGTGTACTTTGGGAACGGTCTTCGTCTCGGAAAGTAATTAAAGAATCTCCTAACCGCGGGGTTGCATCGAAAATCAATAACAGAGTACATAATCACCGCCACGTTGCAGATTTTGTCATAGCATTCAGGGAATTCCGACGCATTTCGGGGAAGTTCTCGTTTCAGGAACTTAATTGAAATTCTCATCTCTGCAAATTTCGCTGAGTATCTCCTTACTATCTTTTACGAACAAAACTATGTTGAGACGAATTATTATTATTATTACTCCTGAGGATACATATTTAAATTTTCCCTATTTCGATACTGTAAAACGCTTAATCTCTGATGTACTTCATAAAAGCGTGACCCACTTTAACCTTTGTCCTCTTGCAAGAAGAATTTATCTCATTTGCAGTGTTTTAGTATTTACAAACCAAATTTGACTATTCCAGGTACACCGTTCAGTTGTAATCGTTGTAATTGGATTTTCTTGGAATATTGAAACAAGATGTGACCCTATGACCTACATACTTCAGACACCGTTCAGTTGTAATCGTTGTAATTGGATTTTCTTGGAATATTGAAACAAGATGCGACCCTATGACCTACCATACTTTTTTCAGAAATCGTAACAAGTTTTCCCTGAGCACCCAAAATTTCTTAAACGGTAACATTCGCCATTTTCGACTTAATAGCCGAATTATTATTATTCGGTTTAATAATAATAATTTATCTCCAGCATTCGGGTTCCCGCGTTTCCGGTCAACGTCTTCAAGTTCGCGATGACGAGGTCATTCCTAGATGGCATATTCAGCGAAACTAGAACGCGATCATGGAGAGTAAGATCTATAAATGGAATCCGAAGATAGTAAAGAGTTCAAGACAGAGTTATCGCGATAACAAAAATGCCGACTCCGCGACTTTTCTGCCTACAGTGGATTCCTGCGCGAAGAGGTTGATGCCTCGCGCACGCGAATACTCCTCGAGATTCCGTTTCGGTTGTTTATCTTCGACAAGCCGGATATTTCCTAATTGAGTTATTGTTCGCGTCGACTATGCAATTTACCGCGCACAATGAGGACCGTTCCAAACTTGGACCCGCCGTTTTCACTCTGCTCAGCCGCTTAAAATGGCGGACAAAGGGGCCCGCGGTTTCGGACAATGCGTCGCGTAACGAGATTCGAGTAATCATGTTTTCGGGCAACTTCTTCAAGTTCACAGTGGCGAGGTAGTCCCCGGACGGTAAACTCGATGGAACCGGATCGCGTTCACGGAACGTAAGATCTATACAGCGACTCAAACAATTGATCAAATCTTCCCGGTGTAAATTTTTATTTAATCGAACATACATGTTAATAATAGTGCTTCGTATACCCTCCTTTCTTGTGTGACTAAATTTTTTTGCATCTGTACAGCATTATCAATGCTACCATTACGGATTGATCGTACGATTAATCTCTTTGTGCTAGTGGATAACTTTGATTTTCGTCCTTTGTTATTTGCTCTTTCTTTGCTCTTCGGTATTAAGTGCCTTTTTTATTTGCTCTTCTAATTCCTAGCAATTGCAATTTTTTCAAATTCTTTTTTGCACTTCGTTCGGTAAAACAATTCTTCTAATTGTACAAAAAATGTCAGGTCTTTTGGTCCAATTTAAAAAAAGTTATACTGTTTTAAAGGCCGTTCGAATACTTTCGTGAGCCTGTGTATATATTTAGGGGTAATTGGTATAAATTGCCTTATTTATTTGCTCTTCTAATTCCTAGCAATCGCAATTTTTTCAAATTCTTTTTTCCACTTCATTCGGCAAACCAATTCTTCTAATTGCACAAAAAATGTCAGGTCTTTTGGTCCAATTTGAAAAAAGTTATACTGTTTGACAGGCCGTTCGAATACTTTTGTGAGCCTGTGTATATATTTAGGGGTAATTGGTATAAATTGCCTTATTTATTTGCTCTTCTAATTCCTAGCAATTGCAATTTTTTCAAATTCTTTTTTCCACTTCATTCGGCAAACCAATTCTTCTAATTGCACAAAAAATGTCAGGTCTTTTGGTCCAATTTGAAAAAAGTTATACTGTTTGACAGGCCGTTCGAATACTTTTGTGAGCCTGTGTATATATTTAGGGGTAATTGGTATAAATTGCCTTATTTATTTGCTCTTCTAATTCCTAGCAATTGCAATTTTTTCAAATTCTTTTTTCCACTTCATTCGGCAAACCAATTCTTCTAATTGCACAAAAAATGTCAGGTCTTTTGGTCCAATTTGAAAAAAGTTATACTGTTTGAAAGGACGTTCGAATACTTTCGTGAGCCTGTGTATATAAAGAGTCTTAAGCAAGATTCCAAGAAAGGTGTACTGTGACCTGTTTTTTTTTTTTTGTTCGAACGTTTGATCAATTGTTCGAGTCACTGTAAATGGGAATCCGGGGGTAGTAAAGAGCTCGAGGAGAGAATTACGAGGACGGCGAATGACGATTCCGCGATTTTTCTGCCCGCAGTTGATCCCTGCTCGAAGAAATATTGCGGCCCCGGCAGGGAATGCGAACTTTCGCCGAACGGCACCGTGGCCCTTTGCGTCTGCACACGGAAATGTCCACGGAGGCATCGACCGGTGTGCGCGAGCAACGGGAAGATCTATGCCAATCACTGCGAACTCCATAAAGCCGCCTGCACCGCCGGCTCGTCCTTGACCAGAAGCAGACTTATGAGGTGTCTGCATCACGGTGAGACCCGCCGACAAAAGTACACCGGACGATAAAGATACCTCGGCGTAGGGAAACTAGCGAGATCGTAAACAGTACGCGTTGTCGGAGTCGTTTCCATATTTTAACAGTTCTTGTTGCGAACTTTGCGCGAGAGTATAGTCCACGGAAAGTTTAATACCGGGAAACGTAGAGTAAAAGGGGTTTTGCAAAGGGCGCGAATGCAAAAATTTCTGTTGGAGAAATAACAGCGACGATCTTCGCGTTAGAGACAAATTGGAATTGTTATATAATACTATAAAAAAATAGCTAAAAATTTGGATAGACTCTTTAGACTCTTTCTCCTTATATAGTAATGTAAAACAGTCGCATTCAATGCATGTAAAATAACCTACTCGTTTCTGAATGCCTGTGAGTTAAATATCTGAGAAAATTGTACAGTTTATAATAATGTATAATGTATAGAAAAATAATCTCTACTTTGAGATTCTAATTGCATTAAATAAAAAAAAAAGTCACATTCAATGCTCCGTAAACTCAGTGTTAAATGGAGTAACTGCACGAGCCACAGTGCATAAAAATACGCGAGGTTTCACCAACGCCTGGCTTTACCTAAAAATACCGAAATTACTTTCTTGCGAACCTAATATTTCGCAAGTGGGACTGTATATGAAATTTGAAGCCCCGGGGAAAATACAATAAAATGTCCTAGATATGGAGAACGCGCACATCCGGAGGAGTCAGCACGCGAACCGGACGTCCTCGAAGTCGCAGATGGTCAGTTACCCGAGGCCGACGAGCCAGAAGAAGAGTAGCCTGAAGGACAACTCGATCCCGGAGAAGGAGGACTCGGACAACGAGTGCTCGAACCAGGAATACGAAATAATGAAGGTATAACCCGCGTTGCCCTAAATATCCGTTTCCTTAGAGTATCGTTTTGAGTAAACGTATGTACATCGCCAACCGAGTAAGATGCTTGTTCCCCGGCGCAGGATAATTTGCTGCTGTACAACCATGCGAGATTAATGGCTCAAGACAACCATAGCAAGGAGTATCTTGTCAGTATAATGTTTTCCCACTACGATCGAAATAACAACGGGAACCTGGAGCGCGAGGAACTCGAACAGGTACGTTACCCACAATTTCATCCTCCGACCAATAATCTTCTTCTTACCCCCGCCCCCTCCTGCGATTCCACGCTCTCGTAACTCTCTGTACGGTAATTGATCCGAATCCTAGATCGCGGAGAACGAGGATCTCGAGGAGCTCTGCCGAGGATGCAGTCTGGGCCATATGATCAGCTACGACGACACCGACGGAGACGGCAAACTGGATGTCAACGAGTTCTACATGGCGTTCAGCAAGCTCTACAGTAAGTTTTTCCTGATTTTGCACACAGAATCACGGCTGACCAATTTTTGTCGGAATGCACGGCGAAACTGATTCTTATTTCCGAGAACCTGAAAATCGCTTCTTTTCCTCGTCCTCTTCGGCAGCTTGAGAAATTTCATTAAATCTCTCCCCCCAGTTTGAACATTTTCGCTGCTTTTCTCTGCAGCAGCGAATTCTGTAGATTTCTTCAACGGTATGTTTTGTTCTATCGTTATAGTTTGAACCTGTTCGAACAATGTTTAGAGCGCTAAGTTTAATGCGCCTTTAGTTTCTTAACCCATTTGCATCGTTAGCGTATATATACGCTCAATTTCCCTGGTCACTGTCATTATTCGTTATAGCTAAAAAATAGAAATGGACGGTGTTATTGGAGATGAAAGTAGTAATTCTGATTTCTCCTTATAATGCTGAGATATGAAGTTCTTTTACTTGTAGTCATTTTTGTACTTAAATATAATTTAAAAAAAGTTTGGCGATACAGGCCTTCTTATGATGCAAATGGGTTAAATTCCTTTCATAAATTTTTTTGATATCTTCGCACCTATTCATTTATATCGTGAACGCATGAAATCTAATTAACGATCCGAGACAAAATATAACTGCACCATATAATAGTGTGCACTTTCTTCCTATTAGATTAAATTAGCGCGTTAAAGGCTTATCGTAGGCCACCGGATTCAAATGTTTGTATCGTTAGAAAATTACGTTTTACGTTCGCGAGGTCAGTATCGTATTTTAAACAGTAAAGCACAGCTCCAAGAAAATAACAATTCCATCAAAATCGAATACCCTTATTACGTCAGGGTAAATTACACGAAATTAATTTTATTACCCATCATTAATCGATTAGTATTCTCACTTTTTTACCTTCTGTCCACGCTTGTCCATCACTCTAGGTCACACCAACTTCTAACTGCATCTTTAATTATCATAACTCGTTCGACCTCCACTTTCAATTAATGTAATCAAATCAATTTTATCGCTACTCGAACGAGATATCTTGCATAATTAGAGAGTTCCGAGGATCGTTATATCTCCACTAACGAGGACATAAACATAAACATTACTCACCGTACACAGCCTTATCTCTATCGACCAAACTAATGAACTAATTTTAGTACGACCTCGTATTTGATCATTAGAAATGTGCTCATCGTGTTATTACGCTGATTATAATAATCTTTTTCTCGCGCGATAAGTTTGTATGTCGAGCACGCGAAAGTTTCCGGGAGAGATAAGAAATTCATTTTGCTTTTCAATGCCGAGCGTATCTTTGAATGGCGATAGTTTCAATATCAACAAAAAACGGAACGGAACGGAGCGATAAGTTTCCCGAAAACGTTGGGCTCCGCTCGTTCGCAACGTTCCGGCTGATGGAGCTCTTTCAACTGCGGGTTATTCCCGACGAGGAAAAAAAAATCCCAGGCGATATCTCATCCTCCTTATTCCCCGGATCTTTCACCCTCCGTGATTTTGTTCCATTCTCCGGAGGCAAAGCGAAGCTGAAGGGGTGTGAAGATTCGCTGACGTTGACACAATTAAATCGAAAGTTAGAGAGGCACTCGACAGCGCGGACAAAAACTGACACCCACCCACCCCCATCGAGATGTTTGCAATATTCGATCCGACGCGCGTTGTCGCCGGATTATCGCGACGAAGACTGTATCGGCAATTAACTTTATGTGTATCGACGCCGTTGACCCGTTGCTCGTAGTAGGTCATCGGTAATCAACGATGATGGGCAATTACCGCCGGGCAATCCGCAATGTTTGTAAACTTACCGACACTATTAACGATTCGCATAAATAGACGACCTTCGACGAAGTTCATGAACGGTCATTCCGGCTGAATCATTTCGCTTTATCTTTTTTCCTGTTTAACCTCTTGCCTTACAATAACGAGCCAGACTCGTCATGAAGATTCTGAGTAATGTCTAATAAATGTGAACGTTATCAATTTCTTTTAAATCGGAATAAAAATGTATTTTTTTGTAGTATCAGTAGAAGTTGATATATATCCTTTGGAGAAAACATTGACATACAATGTTGTGGACGTGTATACACGCTCAGCGCAATTGTTTTGATTGCCATCATAACAACTTGTTTATGTTGTCTTTTATGAATCACGGTCTTGTTATTATAATTTATAATACTGCACAGACAAGTCTTTCACACTTCATAAACTTCCAGATATAAGCTATCTTTTTTTGCTATGAAATTCTGAACGATGAAGAATTCCTAATCATTATAATCACAAAGTAAATAGTACTGCAAGGGGTTTTGTATAATACAAAATGGCCATCTCCCCTTCTGTTATTTATCACAAGCTTTCGGACACTTGTGCGCATATTTTTGTCCCTGTCTAATGGAAATAGAGGATTTATCGTGTTCGCGATCGGTACCGGTGCAATATGGCCGACGCGGATGACTATCGACGACGTCAGAGCGTTTATTAAGCCCGTGGTGCGATGATTTATAGGCGTTTCGGTGGTGTCTCTCGACAAGTCTCTCGAAGTGAATCACATCGCGGCGAGAGTGGGCGATAACATTGATATCAAGTGCGATGTCACCGGCACGCCGCCGCCTCCATTAGTATGGCGGCGCAACCAGGCCGATCTGGAAACTTTGAACGAGCCCGAGGTACGATTGCCAGCCGTCCTAATTACTTTCGAAATAAAATAATCGTTCTTTGATAACCCACCATAAAAGGAAACTTTCCCGGGGGTTTAACGACTTTCGTCTCCTTCGCAGATACGGGTCTTCAACGACGGCAGCCTCTATCTAACGAAAGTGCAGCTGATGCACGCCGGTAATTACACCTGTCACGCGATTAGAAATCAGGACGTCGTGCAGACTCACGTTCTGGCCATTCACAGTAAGTTTCACACCCGACCGTATGTGTTGTTAACACCGGTGTTTATCGATCTCTTCCGTTGTCCACTCGCAGCGGTTCCCGAAGTCGAAGTGAAACCTAACTTCCAATCGAAACGCTTGAAGGAAGAGGCGGTGGTTAAGTGTCACGTGGCCGGGGAGCCGCTGCCGCAAGTCCAGTGGCTGAAGAACGACGAGCCTCTGAGCTCCGATCCGTTGAGCAAGTACGAAATCATCGGGAACGGCACGAAATTGATCATCAAGAATGTCGACTACGCTGACACCGGGGCCTACATGTGTCAGGCGAGCAGCATCGGTGGCGTCACCAGGGACATTAGCAGTTTGGTCGTTCAAGAACAACCGACACCCAGTGAGTCAACTCCCTAAACATGCTGTTTCACCTTCCTGCGAAACACATGATCGATCTTTAATGACCGATTTGCCAACGAAACGCGTGCGCGCTCGCGTCAACTCCAGAATCCCAAGGTCTTCCGAGTGATCGAAACTCTGAAGAGAGACTACCTTCTCGAACGACAGATCTACACAGTAATATTAGACTGTGGATCTTTATGCCACGTAAAAATTGTCTGCGGGGATTGCAAGAAATAATATTGCTACTTTAAACACCTACTCGACTCTGCTATAAACGCATAAAATCCTCAGTCTAGTTGTAGCACGACGTATGCACATTGGATTCGAGAAACTGAAGTCGACTCCAAAGAAAGACTCAATTTGTTTTATAACATATCTGCACTGTAACGTTGTAATTGACCACGACGCACAGTGGGCAAAAACGGCCTTTTTCGATTCAAAATCAAAGAACTTTCGATAGGAATGAGGTAGAGCCAAGGAATTTTTTTTAAACGAAAGCTGAAACCTTGTAGAATATGGGAAAAATAGGGAGATTACGGTACGAACGTTTTTTAACCTTGAGAAAATTCGTTAAAGTTGCACAATTTCAAGAAAATTTTGTTTTTGTGGCTAATACGCGCGGAAATTTTTTTTTTAACATGCTATATATCGTTTCCCATAGATTTTTTCACGCTGATTTCAAATCTGTTTTCAAAATTTGTCTACGACCTCTGGTTTTTGAAAAAAATAGATTTTTGTGACACAAATTAATGAAATTTTTTCATTAAAATGACTTGATAACACACTAGTTTGAAAGTATATCGTATTCTCATATATAACACACAATAAAAATAATAATAATGAAGTATTTTAACGTTTTGAGTTACTTACGAAACATGAAGCACTTCACATCTCGTCATCACTTGACGTATCGCTGTCATTACTACTGGCGTTTTCTTGAAATTGTGCAACATTAACGAATTTTCTCAAGGATAAAAAACGTTCGTACCGTAATCTCCCTATTTTTCCCATATTCTACAAAGTTTCAGCTTTCATTTAAAAAAAATTTCATCGCTCTACCTCATTCCTATCGAAAGTTCTTTGATTTTGAATCGAAAAAGGCCGTTTTTGCCCACTGTGCGACGTATGCGCATTAGACTCGAGAAACCCTGCTTCTTCGAACCACTCGAAATTGAAGTCGACTCTGAAGAGAGACTTTTAATTAGTTTGTTGTGTAACAGATCAGACAATGTTATAATTGATCAACGCATGAGTCTCAAATTCTTCGAACCGCTTCAACACTAGCTTTACGGAGCACTAAAAGTCACTGTTTCACACTACTTTATAAAAGCACAAGAACGTGCTAACTCTTTTAGCAATATTTTAAAAATAATATATACCCAAAGAGATAAATTTGCTAAATAATTTCTCATGTATGAATATATACCCAAAGAGAGATAAATTTGGTAAATAATTTCTCATGTATGAATATATACCCGAAGAGATAAATTTGGTAAATAATTTCTCATGTATGAATATATACCCAAAGAGATAAATTTGCTAAATAATTTCTCGTGTACGAGTCCTTGGAATCTTAATCATTTTAAATTAAAAATATTAGAACCCGTCATTTTAACAGAGTCCCATGCACCTAGTGTTACACTGAAATTAACTGTGACATTTTCAATCACCGTCGCACAGTAATATTTTAAGCAGTGGTGCGACAAAAAAATCAGGGAGTTCTGAAGAGCAACGCGAGTAATTAATACTGATCTCAGTTATCTCCCGTCCAGTGACTGCCAGCGAGGAGCGAAGGTTCTTCTCCTTCCACGAATGGGGCATTTTGGTCTACGAGCCGTCGGCATGTCGACCTCGTCACGAAATTCGGTCTACCGACATTATTCCTGGCACTCAGGTGAGTTCACTAACCTTGATACGGTGTAATCAATCAACCGCGTAGAATCATTAGCATAGTTGGGGCTAACGATGCATGCGGCGAGCCATAGTAGCTCTGCACCGGACACGAGATGATGAATCCGATGGTTAATAAAAACGTGTCTGCGATGAACGATCGTCAAAAAGTTATACCTACTTGATTACATTAACATTTCTCCGGGACAACAAGTTGTCAAAACCGTTCTGCATTTTCTTACAGCTTAACGTCTTCGCAAATCAGCCCATCGATCAGTAGAAAACAATGTTCTTTATTAAAACAATGTTCAGAACATGTTCGCTACCACTTCGTTGCTTGCCTTCAACGTTAAAATTCACTCTAGACTCTTGACTCTTTCATAACTAGTGTTGATATCGTCAAAGACACTTGAAATTTAATATATGTAATAATGATTCTCATACGTTATTATAGAAATAAAAGTATTTTATAATTCATAATATGACTCGTATTTTTTAAGCTTCAAACTTTTCAGTTCAGAGCGTTCGAATACTTTCGTGACTCACTGTATACGAAATTAACGGGACTGTTCTTAAATAAACAGTGAGACCCAGGACGGTCGCGTACGCGCGAAGGTAACAGCGAACGTGTGAAATAATTAATTAGAGGCGCAACCTCGTCGCTTTCGATCGGACGTTTGCAAAACAGTTAATAACATGTACCAGCGGAGTGTTACAGTCGAATTCGAAAGTCCGAGTAACGCTGGGTCAGATTATGCAATCGCCGTGGGTGCTGCAACTGACTAAAACAAAGGAAAATCGATTTTTTTTTTTAACCGGATGATCCTCTGTTCCAGGAACACGTTTGCGGAGCGAAAACCGTCCCTTGCTCCTGGGGCCGGGCGATAAACGTTGCGAACCGGTACGTCTATGTCAGCCAGCCGGACAAAGACCGAGTGCTCGTTATCAGCGAGATACAAATGGTCGTGGTCGACGTAAGTAAAACGATAATTGTTCTTCGTCAGGTCCGCACCCTAATTCGACAAACTATCGCGACTCTGGTCTTGCAGGTGATACCGACGGATAAGAATCCTGTTCAACTTTGGTACGTGCCGGCCCTTGACCAGGTGTGGGTCCTGAACTGGCGAGACGAGAAGGACATCGGCGTGAAGACCGTGCAGGTGATCGAGGACGCCAGTCAGAAGAAGAAGCATCATGCTATCAGACCTGAACCTATCGATGCGCAGTTCGACATCATTCGGAACATCTACATACCTGAGCCGCAGGTAGCTATCATTTACACCTGATCAATCCAAATCCATTCATTTCTAGAGTTCAAAGTTGTAATTTTATTCAGAATCCTGTCTCCGTTCTATAATTCGTCTCATAGAATTTCTTGTCTTTTATTTCCAAACCGCTTCTCCATTTTAATTACGACTTATTTGCAGAATTAGTTGTATTACCAGTTACATATCAAACTGTATATTCGGGGAAACCGATTTATTGAACAATTTCCCTTCAATGCGCAGTCTCGATTTTTATTCGAAATTTTAAAAGATGTCTTTTGACACTGATCGAATTAATTGTATACAATTCTGAATGACAGCAAGAGGGTCTATGATTTTTGTCGAGCGTTAATCTGCTTTGAGGTGTATCGAAAAATTCTCGTTACGAGTCAGTTGCGCCATTCTGGTCACTGACTCTTAGACGAAATCTGAGGTTGTCGCATTTGAAATACATAGGGCCCACGCTGTAAACCTAAGAGTCATAACTGTCTACAAGTCGTAAAAGCCACTGCTAAGCGACAGTGACAAGAAGACTGGGAAAATGTTTTAAGTAATGAGAATTCTTAATCGTAATGAGGATGGCTTTCGGAAGACTCTAACGTACATTCTCCGACCTTTCAGGACATCGAAGACACGTTCAAGTATGGTTACGTGAGCCACACGAATCAAAGAAGCATGTACAAGCTGGACCTGAAGAACATGAAGTACACGCGCAGCGCTGACCTGAGTTCCTACAATTGTGTCCCGGTGAACGTTCAGTTCTCGATTCTCTGTGAGCACTGTCTTCTATTTGTTCTTCTTTCTGTACAACATTCGTATCTGCTATGATCCCTGTCTTCTATTTGTTCTCGTTTCTGTACAAGACTCGTATCTGCTATGATCCCTGTCTTCTATTTGTTCTCGTTTCTGTACAAGACTCGTGTCTGCTATGATCCCTGTCTTCTATTTGTTCTCGTTTCTGTACAAGACTCGTATCTGCTATGATCCCTGTCTTTCTCCAGATGGCTTTGTCATAATCGAGTGCCAGGAGCCGATCACCAATCGACCAACGGGCCAACTGCTGTTGGACTACCTCACCGACACAGTTCTAGCTTATAAATCGAATCTCATAGGAAGACCGACGATCTCGCCGGATTCCAGGCATCTTGTCACCCTGGACAAACAGAGCTCGGGCGTGACCCTCGTCGTGCAAGAGATATCACGTAATTTCGAACTATTGTTCTTCTATATTCTCTACGGAACCTGGATACGTTACCTTCAACAACGTCTTCCGTTTCAGCTACCGGACTGAAATTCGCGTTCGACGTGAAAACAACGTTAAACATCAGCGACATCACTCTTTATCCATCGCAGACGACCCACGGCTACGATATTTATGCCTCTTCCATCGACAAAGAGGACATCCTTTTCCTCGATCTCTCTACCGGTGAGACTCAGTATTGATCTCAGTATTGAGACTTCGTATTGATCTTTTCAAGTGCCTGTTTCAGACACGGCGAACGGTACCGATACAGACTCGGATCTTCAGGTTCACGGGCAGCAATGCTGCACATATTAATCTTTCGTTTATTCATGTCCCTTTGAAAATTAAAATCCCCATTGTTAACCCTTTGTACTTCTATACGGAGGCTGAAGCGACATTTGACATGTGTTTACAAAATTCCGGAGTGCAAAGGGTTAAGGCTGTTCGATATAAAAGGTCCCGTTTTCGAAAGAGGAGAGGTTCAATGCTCTTCGGTGTTGTTCGGGATAGAGTTACAAAATTTTGGGGACCGTATGAATCGATAATTTGCGAGCAAGGTTCCCCGGGACAGCACCGCGAAAGGTACGAATTCACGGGTGCAGTGATACCCTTTGTTAACCGGCGACCTTAAATCCCGAGAGTACCTTTGTTTATGCCTCTGCTGGCTTTACTATCTCTGGGTTTACTGTATCGTTACCGTCCACTGTGTGTCATTCTCGCTGCAATATTGCCCGAATTACCTGCTCCAGAGGGAACAACAGCACTCGACATCCAAGCATCTACTTAATCCCGAGAAACCTCCGACCTACCCTCCCTCCGAATCCTGTTGGAATGATCGGTCGTCTCTTGCAGGCAAAGTGGAGATGATAACCGGCGTCGGTAAAGCAACCCCGCCGAATTTGACCAGATGGGGAAACCCGAACAGGCCGATCGTGCAAAGCGGCATTTTCGGGAAATACATGGTCAGCCCATCGAACGACGCGCTGTTCGTCCTGAACGGGGAAACGAGAACAATAAATTGCGAGATCGGCGGCCTGGTGCATCCCGGTGCAGTGGTATGGTTCACAGTGTCCTTGCATTGAGGGGTTTCCCGAACAACGATACGCAGAACGTCTAGATAGGATCAGGACGAACATTGGTAAATCGATGATAACGGACGGGTACAATCAGCGGAAACGATACAGTGTGATCGTAAAACGGACACTCGATCAATTAACATCATCGCAAGGCCATTGTTCCTTTCAACGCAAAGAAGGCAGTGGTAACGGTAATATTCGAGAAACGCAAGTTTTTATAGATTTATAGCGCGTACGATTTCTACCTTTGTTCGATAGAGTGAAAAATTGAACGAGAGATTTATTTTCGATTCTAAATAAATAAAGTTTGATTCCAGCTTTTCTATATTGGTCAACGAAGAAGATCTATATATTTACAACGTTCGCGATTTTACAACCACACACTATATCCATTCCGCCCTTGGTATCTCTCACGGTATCACGGCATTGTTCGGTCGACAAGATAGAGTAAAACGTAGAGCCGTACTGTTTTGTTTAGATTAGAGGAAGGAACGATGGAGAGAAATTTTGAGAAATATATTCTAACAGCAAAACACCATTACTCGTGGTTATCGTTGAATCATTAATGAAGTGTTTCTGCGCGCGACGGATACGCTCGCGAATAATTGCAACGTATTTTTGACACCATCGAGCGTTCGAGACAGAAATTTTGATCGTGACGAGAGAGAGAGAGAGAGAGAGAGAGAGAGAGAGAACGCGCGAACAATTGTCGCGAGACAGTATCGGTGAGACTTTTTAATGTACATACCAAACGATCGTCTTTTACATGCATATTTAACGTATCTAATCGTTACCCTACCGGTGGCCTTAGTTTCTCTCGATTCTGCATATCGTCTCCGTCTTTGTATCTATATACTTCAACTTCCTTCGGATGAATTTTCAATGGCTATAAATGGTACGGTTAGTTTTTTTCCAGTTAGTGGTCCTAGAGTAACCGATATATCATATCCGACGCAAACTACAAAAGGTACGGAAAACAGTCGCGACGAAAGTCAACGCTATGTTGGAACATCGGACACGATGCTGAGAGATATTAAACAGTTCAAGGGGCACATTTTTTGGCTGAACTTATTTTCTTTACGAGTTCAAGGTGAGAGATCCGTATCCGACATCTTCGCTAAGAATAAAACGAAACAAATGCAACTGAAAGATGTGCCTTCCGAGGAACGGTAGTTCTATCTAAATAAACATTCTATAGTATCGTTAATATCGAAATGATATTCTCACTCGTCGCCATTTCTACGCCCAGTCGAAAATTCGATTCGAGACTAATGACTCCAGAAGAAAATTTCGGGTGTCCGACACAAATTTGTTTTATTCGTTATTATAATTCGAGAAATCCCCCGTTTTGTAAAAACCGATCTCTCCCGAGATCAAAAATACGTTATAGCCGATCGTTCATTCGCAAATTGTACATGCTATCTCATTAAGTAGAAAACGAATAGTCGCGAACTTACACGATCCGAGGAAAACAAAAAAAAAATGTTCAACAATTCGATCTCCACGGTTTTTACAATGAAACATCACGGACATTATTATAATACGGTTATCAGGTCATAGACAGCACACTGACAACGGATATGATGATGATGTATGATAACGCATGCGTGTTTCCCTGTGTGTGTGCGTGTGAATACGAACATTGCGTATTATGATTATGATTATTATTATTATTATGGTGAAAACAAGTAAAATGAATATCTTGTAATAAAATTACAACAAAACTAATTTAATAAATAATCTGCAAATACAACGTTTGTTTTTGCTACACAATGTACATGCAGATTACAAATATATATATGTATATACATACTACACACACATATATATATGTATATATATATATACATATGTATATGTTAGCAGTCTTGTATCCGTCGGGTAAAAAGGAAAAAACGATGATACAGTGAATGGTTACACTCTGTCGTTAAACGGGCATATTTTTATGTGTCTTCTAGTCGTAACGATCACCTTTTATTCGCTAATAAATTAACGTCTGTTCAAAATCCTGGAGGCTATGTTTAATCACCTACTGTACAAATTCGACGCACACGTTTACACGTTTATCGGCTGGTATGAATAACTCCTCGGTCCTCCCAGATATATATATATACGTATATTTATGTATGTATGTTAATATATGATCATATATTAACAGTATCACACACAAACTCTCGTTATTGACAATCGACCGTGCCATTGGCGATTTTTCAATGACTACGAAAAACAGTATATTCCGTGGTTTACAACAAACGTTCACCGGAAGAGACGCATACATCTCTGCTCCTAACGATTAATTCGGCAGTCAACGAATGGGCGCGATTTATCAGATAGTACGGTTCTTTCTTTGCTACCACTGTCTGTGGGATGCTCGCAAGAGGAGGAGTCCCGAGATGACGAGAATCAGGTGAACGGAAGAGAGGAAGAAGGTACACGAAAAGGAGACTGGCCATGAACAGATCGCCAGGAAAAATAGACAATAAAATTTCTGGGCAGTTTTCCATTCAATACGGTGCAGTTCGGTAAACGTGTCGACGGAACACTTGAGAAACCGCTCAATTAAGTCCCCGCAACCCTTCCCTTTCCCCACTTTCTCTGTCTTTTCACTAACACTTCCCCAGAATCTCCAGGTTCTTCGATTCAGCACTGGTTATATATTGCACGGTTTTATATTGGTCCCTTGCCGACTGTAAAAAAGTATATAAGCGTTGCTAAAGTCTTCGTCGTGAGGCTTTTGTCTGCTCGTAATCTCGTCGTTGTAATAATACCACACGTCCGTGCGTGGATTCTTCGCGTACGCTGTATAATGTCCGGCCGATACCCCTGAACATCATTCACGGTTTCAAAATATTTTTCAAATCAGCTCACCTAACTTTCTCGGCGGATATATTTTCTCTATCTTTGGTATCTCGGTATCATGTGCTTTGGCAAGGCACAGCGTTAAACATTTCAATTTCTAACGCATTATCTACCGGCAACTATTTCATCGTTTTTTAAAGTAAACCAACCAGCCATCTCCTATATCGTAATCTAATAATTTCGTTTCAAATTATTGTGTAAAAGAATATTTGTTAGCTTACTTTTGGTGCAGCGCAATTATTAGGCTACCGGTAGATAAAGCGTTAGGACAAATGATGTGTCACTGACGAGATCATTTCTAAAATACCTAAATACCAGAGGAAAAGAAAACATTGCAGGCGACAAAGATAGATGGAACGCAAGAATATATACCTAAGAAGAATATAAGAATAAAGAATAAGAATAAGAATATGAATAAGAATATATACCTCCAAAATGGCAGACGCAGGCATACAAATCGTACAAGTGTCGACCCACACTTAAGCCAACCAAAGGGAATGTGACTTTGTCGTCTAACTTCATACTAGCACACTCGTAAAACACAAATCTGCAATGCACGCGAAGAAAGACATACGTTGTATCGTTGTTGAAAAGATGCGCAAAGAATTATCAAATCTTTATGAAACTGAGAATCGTACGTACCGTTTCAAGTAAACTATAAGGAACTTAGGGTATCTATGAACGGTGAGCGTTTTCGTGGCGCATTGATTTCGCTCACATTTTGGACAAAACCAAGGATTGTGTTCGTCTAACATTTCGCTGAAAAAGAACAAATTTATTAGTCAATATAATAAATGTAGAGTCTCAACAACATTTACACACGCTGAATGCCGCATATTCTGCATCAACTTATTTTTGTAATCACATAACGTTCAACCATCGGTGACCCTCACGACGCGACATTCAACGTGTGAATAAGTATAGCTACAGCTGAAATATACCTCTGACTAAATGCTTGAAGACAGTCGTATAAAGACAAAGGATGATGCGGCCTCTGTTTACTAATGCTGACATGCTCAATTGGAGGCGCGATCTTAGGAACGTGTTCTGTGTATCGCACGGCCAATGTGTCGCCATTTTGCAACACGACCAAGTCAGTCTCCGGCACGCTACAACCCGTGCAGTGTTCAGTATACATACAACGAGAACAATGATGGCCCTGCAGAGAAATGCTTTTTATTCTTCAATCTTACGTTATATGTACGATTACACGACCATTCATTAATTCATCGATACTCATGATAACCGATCATTCTAACCTGGCCTGTAACAAAATGGAGCGTGTAACTCCCTTCTTGCGGTACGTTTCGCCTAACAATATCATACAAATCTTTCGCATTTACCCTTGAAGGTAATCTCACTAAATGCGGGTACCCGAATAGTTTAGTTCTCTTGCGGTTATTTGTCGTTTCGTTCGTCGTGTCGTGCCGCAAAATCAATGGTACATTTAAAATTCTAACTGCTGGCCTCGGCCGGCCCGTTTGATCTATTTTGATGAACGACGCCGCAGTGATGTACGTCATACACATCGGGCACAACATAGTTTCTGGTTGATTCTTGAAGAAGCTCTGCAAAATCAAACGTGTACCATTAATGACTTATCAGCCATGAGGTCGAAGTGAACAAAGATTTCCCTTATTTTCCACTTGTCCTAAATATTATTACAATATAATTATTTTTAGCGCGACTCCGTTAAGAACGTGAAAGATATGCAGTTATTATTCGATTACACGAATAATCTAAGCTCAAATGTGTTTAGTACCCTCAGTGGACAGCAGCCTCAGATTAGTCTGAATTGAGTTCCAGGACACACGAGTGTTCTGGCTTGCGGATTGTACTCAAATAGCGAATCATACGGGTTTCCATCTTTCCGTTTCCAAGCACCTCAACTTGTAACAAAGCTTCCTAGGCTAATTGGTAACGTAAAGCTGTTTCTGGTTCCCGTACGTACCCTTATGGTACCGTCCGGCTAGAACGTTCGAGGATTTAATCTCAGACCTTCCCGGGGTGAAATAGTGGTAACTGTGTACCTTGCTTGTATACCCCTACCGCTAGATTGAAACTGCCGTTTTCATCATTGGGTTTTTCGCAACTAAATGTTTATTTGGATTTTCCTCTCAATGATGGTGGAAAAAATCGACAGATTAAAAAGATCTGTATAATGCAAGTAGCGTATATGTACCGGTGATTATGAAAATGAAGTAAGTCATGTCAAACAAATGAATTTGTTCGGAATTTTGATTTACACCACTTTTATAATCACCATCACATATAGGCGGTGTGATAGAATTATAGCTCACCTCGATGCAGACATCGCACATGACGAAATTACAGCTATTCACGCTATGCCTCTTCAAATCGCCGTCCAATTCTTCAAGACAAATCGTGCATGGAACTTCATCTCCCGTAATCGTTGACTTTTGACAGGCTCCACTTTCAGCTTCCACCACACGATCACCACCACCATCTGGCACTGAAGTGTACGCGTCAGGAGGTTCCGTGAGTTCAAAGGCGTATATAGATCGATTCGTATCATTGATGTGTCTCAAGAGAATATTGTCATCCTTAAATTTAAAACCTTGATGTACAATCCAACAGTGACATTCCCGTGTAGTGCGATAAGCTACAGCAAGCAAGGTACGTAAGTCTCGATACCTACGGTGCAAGGGTAAAATAATATAGAAAAGGAATCGTGGCCGCTTTACGTAGGCCGGAAACAAAGAGCATGCACGACAAAAGACAAAGGAATTGAGAGAATGTAAACAAAAAAAAAAATAAAGATGTGGAACAAAAACGACAGAAACGTCTGTATGATGGACTGTAGCCTCGTAACTATTTCTTTGCGATACGAGAGTGTTCTTCCACAAGCATTTCTCTTGGAGGGCAGTATCAACGATTACCGACACTAGCTGGTAAGCCGTCTTCTTCACCCTCCGTAAACATACTCTTATAGAACTTAAGACCTACGCACCATTTGCTCATATAATCTCAAATCAAACTGAACTTGATTTTCGAATAGAAGTTCAACATACAAGGTGGTCCAACTAAATGTCTCTTTCACTCGTGACGATTGCATACAATACATTTGTTGTACCGTCACAACTGAAGGCTGCCTTTAGGTGGATCACTGTGATAACACTATACATTGCCTACATACATATTTATAAAAATTCTTGAGTTAAACAGGTCGGACTAATCTCGACAAACATAAGCTTCTTAATGAAGTCTATCTTGGAAACATGTAAATAATTGATCGGCACAGCTACTCCATGCAGGACGAACTCCTCTTCTATGCTTACCAGAATCTTAGATATATGGTTTTCCAAGACTTCTGCGAGCGCAATATTCGCCACTGCGATATTCCCCTTGCCTAACGTTTTGAGCAACTCGTCCTTCAATTTTCCAATGCGCGATTGTTTGTTCAATGAGACCACACACTTAATAGGTTGATCACCATTCGCGGGAACATATGTCACGTTCAATTGCCTTTCCATCGCATGGGGCAACGGTACTGACAAATACATGAACGGCTCGTACGTAACTGATACGTGTTTACATACTGCACATACAACCTATAAAGAAAAAACAAGGTATCAAAACCTGACAGAATAATAAAAAATTTAAATTTCGAGCTTGTGTTCTACATCCGAGGTAAAATATATAAGGGGTGTTCCAAAAATGTTGTACTTGAAAGGGGTGATGCCCGAGGTCATTTCAAGGAAGTACAACATTCTTGGGACAACCTGTATATGTAAAATGTATCGGTAGGATGAGACCTGCCTCTCACGCTTCGCAAAGCAAGGAGGTATAACTACTGCATTTTACTATAGGAGGCGTTTTTTACGGTAAAAGCCGATTATGTAAGACATTACCCCAACGTATAGTCTCCATGGGAAATATAATATTAGACTGTCCAGACATTACCTTGCTCTTAAACTGTCCCTGGAAAGTGTCAACAATTATACTCCTATTAGACCTTAAGTGATTTGCCCAATGTTTATCTGCCTCTATCTCATCTTGGGCGGCGATAGCTCCATTACCGTAACTTTGAGAGACCCGTGTACATTGCGAGCTAATACTTCCAAGGCCATCGCGTTTATGATTCTTCTCTTGATCATCTAACCGCATGCGTTTCACGTTACATTTCTCTAAACCGTTGTCGTACTCTATATCGGAACCGCTCGATGCGTAATCCACACCGCAATTAACTTTTTCTATATTAACTTCTTTTATTCGTTTAACGCTGACGCTCTTATTGTCGAAATCATGATTCTCCATTAGATTCGAATTATCTAAAGGCATCCTACGAACGTTCTCTTTTGGGTATTTCTGTGAATCGTAATGAATCTCATTATTGCATTCTTGCAGCGTCACTAAAAAATTCGCATTGCTAGTTTTCGCCTCTTTATGAATATCATAAAGACTGTGATATTTGGGAACGTTCTTCGAAAATTCTATTAACGTATCCAGTCTGAACGAAGGAGCGATCTCGTTCTCCTTCTCGTCAACTTTATTGTGAATGAACGTGTTCGATTTTGTTTCGACGGTTTCGAATGAATCGAGCGTCTCTTCGTCGTCGACGTCGTTCAAAGGTGATCCTCGTGGTGAGTTTGCAGTACTATCTAACTCGCCTATCGGTGAATCTAAGTCTAAAGAATAATATTAATATTATACAAATCTTCTATTATCTTCTCTGTATCTTTATAAATTTTCTTTACCCCTTGGTGAACCAGCCATTGTTACGTTAGGGCTATTAGGACACTCTGGCGATGGTAAACAGGCGCACATCTCTAACCAGTCTGAATGACAATCGGTATTACTAGTGACAGTAACTGGGGACATAGCTTTCCCGTTCGAGTTCTCAACCGAGTTAATCGAGTTAGCAGTAGTCGTAGACGAAGGAGTTTGACAATTTTTTGTGCCCTTTGCTGTGTTCATTTGTTCGTGTAGAGAATCCAACAGAAGGGCAAGAAACTCTTGACAATCATGCTGTGAAATGATATGTTTTGACAATCGTGCCGTAAGGAAAATATTTTACAGACAATCATGCAAAATATATACCTGACGGTAATCTTTAAATTGTGAATGATACGCTCCCAACGTTTGTTTAAATTCAATAGGCCTGAGAACACTGTATCTACCAGACCACATTTTACTAAGCAGTACACTGAAATGTGCCATCAATGATCCAGGAGGAGGAAGTTTTTCCCCCCTCTGCTGCAAATCCAAAAAATGTTGCAGAACAGGTGGTGTTGCAGTTAAACATTGCAAACCAGCAGCCATAAAACAAGTATTACCAAGATTACGAAGACCACATACACCCGCGCGTAACACTACATCCTCTGAAAATACAAATAGAAAACTATGAGCATTAAGTTTATTTAGAAATTACAGGTGTGCGAGAACCCAAAAATATCGGATCCAGACGGGTCGAGAATTTCATTCTGGATTCTCGAATATATTGGAATTCCCAAGAGTTTTTAGGATTCCTGAGAATATTCGAGGTTCCCAAGCATATTTAGGTTTTTCGAATATTCTCTGGTTCTCACACACTTCTAATACAAGTATATAAAGACACATGCCCATTGGAGAATCATCTTGAGAATCTCCACCTTCTGAGAACAAGTTGTTTAAAGCGGGTGTACCAGGTGGTAAAAATGGACCATGCTCTATACCAGTCCCACTATTGTCAATTAGTTCATCTGTGCCGATATCTGTGAAATCGCCTAAACCAGGTGGTGGTGGAAGCGGAATGGCATAATCTGAGGTGGAACTATTTGCTTCAGTCCTACAGGAAGAGAGATCATTGAGGATCAATCATTAAAGTAATCATTGTTTATAATCATTGAACATTCCATAAATGTGTTTTTATACCATGTGTCTTCTATGCCCATATTAACTTCAGTAGAAAGTAATTTGTCCTCTTGAAGGGTAAGAGTATGATCTAAGGAAGACGTTAATGGACTAAGACCAGTCGATTCTAATACGTCTGATATTTCTGGGACTCCAGGCAGGTGAAAAATTCCAGATGATCCAATCATTGAAATATTTTCTACTTCGGAGACATTCACCTTATTGTCCATTCAGATATCAAAATACCAAGTATTACCTAAAAATACAATCATAATAGAAAAGAGAATCGGCAATGAAATTATATGTACTGTTTGTACTTCAAATGAATACATCTTTTTGTGAAAATTATACTAATCAAAATTATTTCCATTCAGTTGCAAAAATGTGAATGAAAACAATTGTATCAGACAAACAATATTATGTAAACATTAAGTTATATTGCAAACATAATAATATTAACATATAATATAATGAACATAACTTACACAACATTAAACTTTAAAGGAAATGTTTCATAGAAACAGAAACAGATAGTACGATATTACAAATAATTTTGTTCTCCATCATCCTTTTAAGGGTATAATATGCAAAATATTTTTATTGATCTTGTAGTAATACTACAACCAACAATACGGATAAACAATAAACATGTAAAATAGTATATCTAAAACAGTACACGTTGACAATCCCATGAATTAAAACCAAATTAAACGAAATTATCAAACAATAGTTACACTCATCCTAACCTAAGATGTCGCGAACTATTACCGCGAATTCTTTGGCGTCCTATTCTCATAAGGCGGCAAACTTTTCAGGGAATAATTGCTATAGATAACCCGCGTTTTTTTACTCTTTATAGGCGAGATTAAGTTTTGTGGGTTAATACAATGATCAATATGGACGAAACTGAATTCTGTAGTCTATAAAAGTACAACTAGACCTTGCCCATTCAAATTGTGATCATCCTGGAAACGTTTCAACAGTAAAAGTTTGGTACAAGTGTTCACACGGAAGCGTAACGATACGCGACTAACGAAAATAAAAGACGTAAGAAGGAAAACGAAAAAGTAATATCCACTTACTTTACAGAAAATCCACTTTCTTCTTTGTGAAATATCTATACCGCCATTGCAGTAAACGGCATGGTCAATGGATGCGCTAGAAAAGGAAGATTCGCTCGCGGCGCCTCAGGAAGTCGGCGTATTTTTCAATCTGTAATGTGGGCCCACCTCTTCCTGCTTTCTAGGGGAAATTTATTTGCCCGCCCAAAATGATAAAAAATTAAGGTAGTATTTTCATTTGAGAAATCGATAAATTTCTTTATTTTCCGATTACATTCTGTACTACTTAAAACTTTTAAATTTCGTTCGAAAAATTGTGCGGGAATAGTTCAGTAAAATCATAAACACCGAAACATCGATAAAATCAAGTTTAATTATGATTTGTTTTAAGGCGATGCTTTCGAAATGACAGAGAAGTTTATAAAAATATTAATCGCGAATTAATATATAACAATTTATGAAACAAACACTTCCCAAATTTTGGTGCAGTCATTAATCTTACGCATTTACAAAGTTCAATAAAGATAAGGAAAGAGATTAATTTGGTATTACGATTCTATGTTGTAAGTATTTAAACTTCGCGTTTTACGACATAAAATATTGAAACAGCCAATTGTGCATTTACGTAATAACAAATATTAAGAACTACATTTTTATGTGAAATCCGTTCGTTATGCTTTCGTGTTTGTGTAAGAAAGGTCTTCGAATACGTGTACGTTAAGTTTCTGTGTATGTATGTCATGTCTCTACAGTTACACATTTCGAATACACTATCGAACATTATCTATACGATTGACTTCAACGCACACCCTTAAAACAAATTTAATCATGTCTAATGTCAGTTTGAGTAATATGTCACTTGTATTTGTTCAGTGATAAATTAAATGGTTTGATAGCAATGTTGCGAAGTAGTTGTATTACGAAATTTCTTATTGTTAGTGACAGCAAGTAGTCTATATGACAAAAGTGCATCGACAGCTAATTTTTAAAGTACAAATGCAGTAAGGCGACGCGTCCTGTGCACGTGAAAAACGTGATTTATGACGGAAGCCTATCAACTCAATTAGTAATAATTATGTTCAATTTTATTAAAGTTTGGTTGCTTCTGATGTTACTGTGTTGTTGCTGATGTAAACAACTCAGTTAAATTGTTATTAAGTGTTATTTTGTCGTTAGGTTCAGTCAATAAACAAGTGTTGTTGGCAAACATTAAAATTACAGTAGCGTATAAAAAATACATAGAGGATAATATGACTTAATAACAGTTTATAATTTACATAAACAGATCTCACATGCCATATAAGAACATTGTACAAAATATTGAGAAAAATAGAGAATATTATATAAACAAATATGTCATCACAAGAACAAGCATTGATAGTGCAGTCAAAGTTCGTTTCAGGAGAGACTGTAATAATTGTATCCTTTTATTTCTGTTTCTATAATGTGTGAAATAATCAGATATTTCTGTGTAAAACCTTAATCGCTGGAATTAGACAACAGAAGCTTCGTTGATTCAGGGTTGGGTTAAACCTACCAGGATTGTAGCACTCCTTAATAAAGGAACAACTCATGCCTTGGTGATTTTAATCACTTCTAAAACACCTCCTCAAGTATATAGCGATCTTACCATAGAAAGAGTATTACCTATCGACCAAGATTTTAAATGTAACATAAGTATGTAAACTTATTATTCTCATTAATGATAATTATAATAACAATTATAATTATTGAATGATGCTTTTTAAAGACACAGATGGAAAACAACAGGACGGTTTAGATGTGTACCTTAATGTTACATCAAGAAAGTTACATTTAGTATTTGAAATGAGGCCTGGTGTAGGAACCAGTTCCCTGGTATCGGAAATATTTAGGGCCATAGAAGGTACAAGCAAATTAGAATGTATGACTGAATGTTTACATTTAGTTCTAATTAATATTTTGATGATTTCAGTGTATCAGAAGTCGAATAATCCAGCATCAGAATTTGCATGGATCCAAAAATTAACGGGAAGTACACGTAATATCAATGCTACCAATAAGGAAGTAGAAGACGTTACTGATCCTGTTAGTACATTATTTTATAAGAAGATAATGCTATGCTTATTGTTAAATTGCAACAAAGTTTTAATTGAAAATCCTCTTTTATAGCTTGTGGATATAGAGAATCCACTTTTAGTTGTAACAAGACAAAGTATTGCTTCTGGTAAGTCACCAGTAGCTGCCAGAGAATCGGCAGTGAGATACCAGATGGCATGCAAAGAAGATGACTATACATACAGCAAAACATTCCGGTTTGTTATCTTATATTCATATGTATATTTACTAAAGATGTGTGAGAACCTGAAAATGTTGGGTCAAGATGGGTCAAGAAATTTATTCGGAGTTCCCAAGCATATTAGGGTTCTCGAATATATTTGGATTCTCGAATATTCTCAAAAATCCCAAAACATTCTACGGAATTTTGATGTATATTTGAGAAGTGAACTCGTTTTGACCCGATGACTTCTCAACAATATTCTCTAATATTTACCTTTCTGTAATGTTATTCATACATTCATAATTTCGTCTGTTGCAGCATATTTATTGGCACATGGAATGTAAATGGGCAAGCACCAAATGGTATTACTCTGCACGAATGGCTGAGTTGTGATAAAACACCACCAGATGTATATGCAATTGGATTCCAAGAATTAGATTTAACTAAAGAAGCATTTCTTTTTAATGATACTCCAAGGGAAGAAGAGTGGAGGTACCAAAATTATGATTGAAGATTTCATTAAATGAAATATTTTAAGAGTATTATTGTTTTTGTAGACAAGTTGTAGCAAAATCTCTTCATCCGGATGGGGTATACGAACAAGTGGCCATTGTCAGACTAGTTGGTATGATGTTGCTTATATATGCTTTAAATAGTCATATACCATTTATAAAAGATGTATCAGTTGATACCGTAGGCACTGGTATTATGGGTAAAATGGTAATATTTTTATTGTATACAAAATCAAGTTTTTCATATTGATGGGAACGTAATTACTATACAATAACTTACTATTTCCGAATAGGGTAATAAAGGAGGTGTAGCAGTAAGTTGTTCTATTCACAACACATCTATCTGCTTTGTTAATGCCCATTTAGCAGCACATTGTGAAGAATACCAAAGGCGTAATCAAGATTATGCAGATATATGTGCACGATTATCATTTTCAAAATATGTTCCCCCAAAAAATTTTAAGGATCATGAGTAAGAATTCAAGCTAAATATTTTTTTTAGAACATATTCAAGTATTACCATACTAAAAGAACAATATTCTTAATAGCCAAATTTACTGGTTGGGAGACTTGAATTATCGAATAACAGAAATGGACGTTGCAGTTGCTAAACAACATATAGAGGCCGAAAACTATGCTCCTGTTTTGGCTTTAGATCAACTTTGTCAACAAAGACAATTAGGCCGTGTGTTACAAGGATTCCATGAAGCAGAAATTACATTTAAGCCAACGTATAAATACGATCTAGGCACAGATAATTGGGATTCTAGGTAAAGTTAATTATTTTACGTACAGTAGGTTCTTGATCAAATGCTCGCTTTTTATACGAATATCGTTCATTGCATTTTGTTCGCGCAAAAGCCTCAGATCTTGCCCGAAATTCCGGTCTTATTCTCGTGCAATGAGCTACTGTACACATATATGTATACTGCTATAGTTTTTAGTATATGAAAATTATGAATCATAGTGAAAAAAGCAGATCACCAGCGTGGTGCGATCGAGTATTATGGAAAGGAGATGCGATTACATCAATTGTATATCGAAGTCATCCTGAATTAAGGATCTCTGATCATAAACCAGTCAGCGCTCTATTTGACTCTCAGGTAATTAGAAATTCTTAAATTTGCAAAATTATTATACATTTATAAGTGCTATCATGTGTAATTAATTGCAGATTAGGATTATAGATATGGCAAAATATCGTAAAATTCATGAAGAAGTTATGAAAAAACTTGATAAATTAGAAAACGAATTTTTACCACAAGTAATGGTCGACACTACCGATATAATATTTGACACTTTGAAATTTCTGGAACCTAGTAGCAAAGAGCTCATTATTGCAAATACCGGCCAGGTGAAATAATTTGTTCATAAGTCAGTATAAATCCTATATAGAGAAACTAACTATACTTTCTCATAGGTACCAGTACAATTTGAATTTATAAAGAAATTAGGCGAAACTAATTACTGCAGAGACTGGTTGGATATTGAGCCATTTAAAGGTTTTATAAAACCAGGTGTGATTCATTTTATTTTATATTTTCATTCTTGTGATGAGTAACCTATTTTATGATTTAATTTTAAACATATTTCAGGAGAAAAATGTGATGCTAGATTTGAAATATACGTCGATAAAAGGTCGGCTTGCAAATTAAATTCTGGAGAAGATAAATTGTACGATATCTTAATTTTACATCTCGAAGGTGGAAAGGATATATTTATAACCGTGACAGGTAGAATAATGTTATAATGCGTTGATAACAAATGAAGACGTCAGTAATATTGTTAATTCTTCTCAGGGACCTATGAAAGAAGTTGCTTTGGATCGTCAATAGAAGCCTTAGTTCACATTCGAGTACCGATTAGAGAAATACCTATTGGCAGATTAATGGAACTTGTAAGGGAGTTACATGAAACCTGAGCAACAAAAAAACAGTAAAAAGATTTTTAATGATAGCTGTCTTGTTGTTACAGGAAAATAATAAGAATCTTCCGCCAGATCCATATGAGATACCTAAGGAGATATGGTTTTTAGTTGATAGATTGTATCGGCATGGTATAAAAACGGCAGGACTTTTTGAAACGCCTGGGCTACACAGTGAAATTATAGCTATAAGAGATTGGTTAGATAATGGGAGCCAAGATCCAATGCGTATCCTCTTTTTAATATAAAAGTTAAATATTTGAAAAGTTACGATCTCTTCTAACGATTCAGAAATCATTTTGATTCCTTAACAATTGCAAAGCTGGTAGTGTACACTCTGTTGCAGAAGCATTACTTTTACTATTAGAATCAACCGCTGAACCACTAATTCCGTATAACTTGCATACCGTGTGTTTATCTGCAGCAGTGAATTACTTACAATGCAAGCAGGTACATACCTAAATAAATTATATTCTATAGAAATGTGCGAGAACCCGAAACGGGTTTGGGACAGGTTCTCGAAAATTTCGAAATTCCCGAGGATATTAGAGATTCCCCCAAGTATATTAAGATTCTTGAATATTTCCAGAAATCCCGAAATTTTCAAGAACCCGATTCGTCTCGTCCCGTCCCGGTCATCGGGTTCTCGCACGTCTCTAATATTTTAGAACGGAAAGTTCATATAATCATTGTTTTAATCGTTTTGCAGATTGTAATGCAGCTTCCAGAAATCAGGAGAAAAGTTTTTCTTTATATCTGTTACTTTTTAAAAGAATTATTAAATCATACGCAAGATAACAAGCTGGATGCCAAAACTCTTGGTAAGACTATATCGAAATTATTCCATTACCTACAACGATAAAGAAATTTGTATTTATTATTTATTTTGTAGCGACACTGTTTGGGTCAATATTCTTGAGAGATCCACCGAGAAGCAGAGATGACCGAAATCAAAGAAGTCGCACTGTACAAGCAATAATTGACAGAAAAAAGGCAGCTTTTGTTTATCACTTTTTAGTAAATGATCAAAGTGATTTTATACATGATCGATAGTTATATTCAAAATTTCCAATAGAAAGTATTTGGTAAATGTTTCTCCTCTAGTTAGGAATACAATATTCCGTCTCTATGATCAATACTTTGTTGACGTTCTTATATTTTCATCGCTGGGCCCTTTCGTATCACGGAGTAAGCTGACAGTAAGCAAACTTTGGTTCAGTTTCTCCAACGGTAAAGTGATAAACCACTAAAAAGTATGAAACAAAAATGAACTGCCAATAAATAAAATGATCGTAGAATCATATCCATTGCTTTCTGTAATTCCGTTGTCAATTTCGGGCGTTGAAACTATAGAAAGCAAACTGTAATAGTTTAATTTGCAACATATTAGTAAATGTTTCATAATATTTAATATTGTTGTAGTAGTACTTAACATTGACGCGAACAAAATTTTGGTAGTAATAAACAATTGATTTGCAAATTCTAAATTTTATTCTAAAATCTCTATGGTGCGCTACTAAATACTCATAATTAGTTAATAAGTAAGAAATGAAAAATAATCGCAGTTACAATTTCATCTAGTCTTTGTGGCCTAATAGGGCTGAATACATAATATGTAAATTTATTCATGATAAGGAACGAAATTCTATAACATTTTAAATTAATTTTTTTTATTGACATAGACATTAAGTTATTAGAGTTGCTACAATAATTTTGATGTCTGTGTAGATGTAACATTAAGTTCAAGACTCGTATACTTATAATTGTAATCTACTTTATACATACATAAGATTATTTAAGAGGAAATTAAGTATTATGAATACATGTCAAATTTTGTATCAAAGTTTTATTAAAAAATACATACAAAATGTGATAAGTAATGCAGCCTACAATATTTTATTTTAAATAAAGAGAACATGATAACAATTAATAAATGATAGTCAACGGCATTTAAATTCGAAAAAAATTGTTTTGTAAATGCTATCGATTAAAGAAAAAAATGCGAAACGGTAAAGTTGTCTCAAAATGACTGTTACAAAGATCACAAAGCTTATGATCGATATAGTAAACATACTCTTAAACTAATATTCTAGGAATGGAAAAAGAAAGAATAATAATCGCGATTGGCAATTTTAAAGCTATCTATAAAAAGGAACATTAAATGAAACTTACTATTGTCATGGAGCGCACAAAACATCAGTAAAGAAATATGAAAAAGACAAAGTGGTTTGTCTTTAATATTTATCTTTCATGATGAACAAGTGTATATCTATTTACAAAACGAACTGGAAGAACACACGCTACATATTAAACGACAAATGATCAGGAAATTCTAAAATTCGAAACCTTTTTGCGTTGCTTCAGTTGGCTTGAACTCCAATTGACCATCATCTGCTGCAGGTGCTATTGCCGATTCTTCAGCGTCCTAAAAATACAAAATTAATTTGTAGTATAAAAAATATTGTTTTTCATTGATTGAATTGTAAGAAGTTGTAAGATTGTTTACCTCTTCTGAGAAGAAGGTATCGATCATCGCCATAGCTTTCTGATACACTTGTTCAGTATCGTGATGTTGCAGGGCCTCAAGTTTGTCCAGACCACCTGCTTGCTCTATCATAATAGCAACACGTTCAGCTTCTCCCATTTTCAATGCTGCATTCAATATGTTGCTCAAGCCGTCCAGAACAACAAGTACAGTCTTCCAATCTTTGGCGTCTAACAAATTGCAGAATGGTACTAACACACCCAACTGCACCAATTGAGCCAACTGTTGTACAGATCCACCTATAGTCAAATTGGTTACAGCCCATGCTGCCTCTTTTTGAGATTTGAAATCTCCCTGCATAATGAAATGTAACATTAATAATCACTTTCATAAGACAAGAAGCACAGTTTACTTACATTTTGTAAAACATGTATCAAGGGTGGTAATAAACCAGCATTTATAACATGTTGGATTTGATCCATGTTACCAGCAGTAATATTGCTGATAGCCCATGCTGCTTCTTTTACAATGTTAATGCGATGATGTTGCAATAACACTCCCAAATGTTGTAAACCACCGGCTGCTATTATCGCATCTGTCTGTACGTCAGTGCCAGTAACTATATTTCCAACTGCACGAAGTGCTGGTGTCAGAACTACTACTTCGGTTGAAGCAAGTAAATCCACAAGTTTTGGAATAATTCCACTGTCCACAACAACTTGTATCTTATTGTTGGTTCCATCAGTGAGGTAAGAAAGAGCCCAGCAAGCATCAGCTGTAATATTAAATTATAATGTTAAAAACTGCTGTATGCTTAATATAGAAAGTTGTCTCTTCTAGAGGTATGTGAGAACCCAAAAATGTCAGATCGGGAATTTTATTTGGGATCGGACTAGGTTCTCAAAAATTTCAGGATTCTCGAGTATAATCGCGAAAATTCTTAAGAATCTTGGTATTCTTGGAGGTATTCGAGAATCCCGAAATTTTTGAGAACCCGTCCCGACCCGAACCGACATTTTCGGAATCTCGCACACCTCTAGCGTCTTCCTATGAAAATGAAAATGAATATTTCTTAAAACATTTTGGTAATAAGTATAATGCACTCACCAAGTATATCTTTATCATTGTTGCTAAGTAAGCGGTTTAAAACTGGCAATGCAGTTTGTACAATTTCAAATGGAGGTGGAGGATTTTTATTACGACACAAATTTGAGAGTGTCCAAACGATATTGCGAGTAAATGTCACCTGCAACAATAATCAACTTGTATTATTACTGGTAAAAAATTTAATTATATTTTTTCATTGAATAAATACTCTATGTATATATTACATACAGAAGTGTCAGGTTTGATTAATTCCAACAAACGAGGCATAACATCATGAGCAAGAACCAGATCACGAGCTCCCGGTCCATCTCCAGCAATATTTCCAAGTGCCCACACTGCTTGTTCAGCAACATTAGGTGATGTAGATTTCAGCAATTCAGCCAATTTCGGTACAGCACCATGTTTGACAACCATATGAGTCTGATCAGATGTTCCAGAAGCTACATTAGTCAGTGCCCATGCTGCTTCAAATTGTAATGGAGGACTATAAATATTTAAAGAATGTATAAAATGATCCGTTACACGAGATAATAATAATATAAACTTTCTATGGCACATATGTACTTGTGAAAATAATCCAAGAACTCGATACAGCGTGGCACAATTCCACGTGCTATCATAGTATCTATAGGTGGGCTCTTCTCTCTGCTCAACATTTTCCTACATGCTTGTGTTGCTTGAAGTAGAATCGTTTCATCCTTAGATCGCATACCAGTCACAATATCATCTATTGATGTAGAAATAGCTGACTGATTAATTTCATTAGTTGGGCTTTGTGGTTCTTGCTCGATATTGAGATTACGACGCTTGAATAACTGATCATCTTTTCTCGCTTTTCGCAGTTCTATTGATATTTCATTTCGTCTTCTACGCGCCTCCTATAATAGCAAGTTGTATAATAAATAATAACATAATCGAATTCATTTGTACATGTTAATTATATTTGAATCCATGTTAAATTAATGATATACTGTTCTAATTTTTCTTTTGTAATTACTTTATTAAGATTGCGAATTAACAAACTTACTTCGTGCTTGGAATAGAATTTGAAGATGGCTTTTCGGTCGCGACCTTCAACTTCTGGTGCAGGCATTTTCTCGACAAATTCCGTGTATATATTTTCTAGAAAAAAAGAAAAAAATAGGTAATACTACGATGACATATAATAACCATTCCATAAGACAATAAAAGTTCTCAACCAAATTCTTTAAATCGTAAGGCATTGCAGAAGAAGAAAAAACGGAAAAATGTTTTCGGTGTACTGTTACTCAACAGTATACAAGACTCCAAGACATTCACGATGACTTCTGTCTAATTTATTATACGGACAGATATTCATGAAAATGTATTCGTATTATTGGTTTACACGTGTACGAATAATTACACTTAAAACCACGTCAACGAATATGTACACGTATCATGCGATAAATTACGGTCAAATATCACGCTAATTTGAACGAACGTCTTCTAACGGTTATTTGCAATCTTTTCGGAACGTTATCGTGTGCAATACAAGCCAAATCTACGACACAGTTTCAAGTAGCTGACAGACTAATAAAGTTTCGCTTACCGCAAATACGTCAATCAATAGAAGAATTGATGGAACAGATCACGAATTATCGGGCACTTTATGGACTGCTGATCGCGACCCGCGCGTCAAATGTACAATGGCTGCTAGTGAAGTTTCTTTGTACTTAGAACCTGTTGCTACTGATCGGAGAACGGGAAAGAAATTATTGTTTATCTTCGTCCAATTAGAACGTCCATTTTTGTATGACGAAATACCGTATTGATGTATGATTGGCGGTTGAAGTGACGACGATACACGATTGGTCCATTAATATTCAACGTTCAGTTTTTAAATTGAACTGTGTTTCTTAACTACCGTCAATCATCTTTTAAAAATGTTCACAAAACATATAATATTAACATCAGTTTGATTTTGTTTCTCGCCATTTTCTTTAATTATTATCGAAATATTTGTATCACACTATATATACGTATACAAACATGTATAAAATAATAATACATTTCCTATAATACTTTATTAAAAGAATAACTTGAATGAAGTCAGGAGATATTAAAATATACAATCGATAAGGAAAGATCAACAGTTTTATAAATTGAAGACTTAAAAAATTTTTATTTAAGCGTATATATTATTACAAAACTGGTATGCAAGAAATTGCATCGTAATAAAGCAACAATGACATTAATTATTTCACAAGATTTTATTCTGCTGTAAGAAGAACGAAAATGCTCGGTACAAAGGGATTTATATTAAGGATAGAATGAATGGGTTAATTTCATTTTAATGTACAAAACTATTGATATTGTACAATGATTATGTATAACAAGTATTAAAAAAGAAATGGTATAATTGTACTATTGGAATATTATATGTAAATCTTATATAAACTGTAAAACTTCATTCAGTTACAGAATAGTTATAAAATATTATAATATTAAATCTACGTTCAAAAACATTATCATTGTATTGTCGTTCAAGTACAGATAAACATTAAGCATTTACAAAATAAATGCATACTTATTTGTATAAAGTTTTTGTTAACATTATGCTTTGTATCTTTAAGTTATTTTTATAGCTCAGTTCATAACTTGTGCTACATAAACCGTTTTAAGTAAAGAATTTCACTGCAAGCTTTCCAGATTTCTCTCATGTTATACAAGATTCCACAGTTTTTCTGACAGCATCACGTGCATAAGGTATGTAAGACAGGGAATACCATGTCATTGCCAGTGACTGGATAATTATAAACAGAAGAGCCAATCCAGCATTTTTTAGCTAAAAATACAAACAGTAATTGTAATTACTATATTATAATAATACACATATTGAACTGTTTTCCTTATACTTACATGTAACGCTGCAAAAAGCGTCATTCCAAGAGCAACAAATACTAAGACTGTTGCAACTACTCTTGTTGCGGCAAACATCTTCTTTAACTGATTACATGGTCCCATTAAAAAGCACGTACTACAAGTAGAATCAATACTTTAATTTACATTGTTAACAAACAAATTTTTTAAATACTTCTTTTCTCTTTTTCGATAAAGATAACAAAATATTATACTACCTATAGATATAATTGTAAGGGAAAAATATGGTTGCGTGGATAATATATATATGTACAAAATACACAATTTTTTAAATTTGAAAAAATTTTACCTTGTTAGCGATATAATGTTCCCTAGTGTATAAAATACAGCAAATACTGTGAGTCCCCTATGTAAAAATAAAGCAAACGATCCAAGGATGGAGCACAATATACCAATAATAAAACAAATAGCAAAACCTTTAATCCGAGTAGACCAACTCAATGTACTTTGGTCCATAACCTAAAAATAAAATTTGAATTAGTTAACAATACGTTACTATTAAAGAAGGATATTGTTGTTGAAAAATAAAAAAAAAACGTATTATTTTTTATGAATCTAAATTTACACTCTTACCGTAAAGTCCGCATCAACCTTCCATTAACAATTGCAAGCATTGAACATAATATTGTATACAATAGCAAAATAAAAATATACGTATATATGCAACGAGTATTATTAAAAGTAATATTAATTACCTGACCAATAATACCACTTTCTTCATCACACTGATCGTTGCCACTCAGTGCTCTTCTTAGTTTATCCATCTTTTGTATTAAACTAAACGTACTTCTTCAAAAACAATACTATATCTGTAATACTATTATATGTATATTAACACAATAACGTCTCCCTTCATGAAATTGAAAACAGTCCGCCCCTCGTAAATATGTGATTCATTTCAATATACACGTTTGATACGATAATTGCTATATTTTTAACTGATATTAATACAAAAGGTTGACAAACACATATTAATAACCAAGATATTACCGCTAAAGAATTTTTCTCTATACTTTTCTCGTAGAAAAGTAAGGTGTGTTACTAATATGCAACTGCACTACACGAAACAGCTGTTTCCCTATATGCACTATATAATTCGTACTATACATAAATCATTCTGCATTTAAAAAATTACGTATATTTTTTCCGTAGATAAATAAAAAAAATTTCTGAAACAGCCAACAAACATTGGGTGACGCAACATTAAAATTTAAAAAAACTATCTTGACAGGTCATAATGATAATAAAGACTACACAAATGTTTGGTTAAATACACTGTACAGTGTATTACTTAAAAGAAATTAATTTGGGTATGTAGATCACAAATAGTACAATAATAGTATAATAATAACAGATCACAAGTACAGATTAACTAAAAGTTAAAAAAATAGGATTTATTTGGATAGGAAAAAATTTGGCCACCTTTATGAAAATATTTTGACACAGTTTTCTTCTATTAGAAAATTAATCGTTTATGTGGAATATGTACATTTATAAGTGATGTGACTTAAGAACTACGGAACGTAAGATACAAACATACATATATAACAAATGGTATAAATTAATTTAACAGCAACAAAACATAGTATACGATTAAGGCTGCATGTGTACACGTATGATTCCATTAACGCAATTCGCCGCTTTGGTTTCATCAATATCTCTTAATGCCCTTTCCAGATCGGTTAGGGACATCAATGACTGAACCTAAAAAAACATTTATTTTGTTAAAAACGTATAATATTATATGGTACCGCAATAAATAAATGTATAACTTACGTCTATATAATTTAATAGGAGTCGTGATGGGCTCAACGAAGTATGTTGTAAAGTCCTTAAAAAGGATTCAAATTTCAAATGTTTGGCAAGTTTTCTCCATCCTTGTGTTTCATCAAGAATATCAGCCAATTGATATTTCTGTTCATTGTTTAACAATTCCTCCTGCGAGTCCTCATCTTGTATTTCTTGTTTAGTGGAAACGGAAGAAATTTCATTTGTTGCTTCCTCAGTTTGACCGTTAAGAAGTTGCAAAATCTATACAAAATACATCATTTACTTTAAAGTGTCATAATCAATGAAAGCATGCATACATGTAAACAAAAATGAATAAGTTACATCTGGTTTGCTCATCGCCAAATCAAACGACGATTGTCCATTCAATTCTTCAGAGTTTTCATCGTCAGAGTTAACTTCTTCCTTTACATGTGTTGTCTTCCTGTCATCCTGGTAAATATATTGAATAAAATATTAGATAATTACAATCAGTGAATATAGTTTTAAAAAAGTACATACATCGCTTGTTTCTCTATTGTGATTTTGAATATGTGGATCTGCTCCATATTTGATTAACAATGCACACAACTCTTTTGCTCTTATACCAGAATATACAACTGCTGAGTGTAAAGCAGTATTTCCGCTGAAGTTTCTTTTATTTATGTCAATGTTTGTCTATAACAATGCAAGGTTACTAACATTATTTATAAAGTTTGATAACATAATTCACAATTATAATTAATTTTATTTAAACAATGCCATACCTTTTTCAATAAATATTCAACAATATCTTTGTGTCCGCCGTCTACAGCAATGTGTAATGCAGTTCGACCATATGACATATCGGTACTATTTACATTTACCCCAGCTTCAACAAGTAAACATACTGCAGTGTATGAACCAGCTTCTGCTGCAAGTTGCAATGGTGTCCATCCGGCATCATTATGAATTTCCATTTTAGTTTTTTTATCCGATAATAAAGCTTTCACACAAGCACCAGCTTGAGGATCTAAAATAAATAATTTTTATAGATGCGTTGTACATTATTAATTTATCTTTCCGCTTACTTTTCACAGCAATGTGTAATGGACAACATCCGTGTTCATCTGATCGGTTTGGATCAGCTCCAAGCATAAGTAATGCTTTTATACTTTCGGGAAAATTCTGTAGAACTGCATAATGCAGCGGCGTCTAATGAATGAATGCATTATAAGTAATTATGTTACAACAATAAATATTTGAAGCTAATTGAACATTTGTTAAAGTAAAAAGAGAGGTATGGAAAAGACATTTACTTTGCCAGAACTATTCTGTTCATTGACAAGTATCTTGCAATCCTTATCAGAGCTTATCAACATTAACATGTACTTGACAATGTCACGTTGACCGTACCGAAGTGCTGCGTGCAATGGAGAATCTCCAAAAGTGGAACGATCTTTAAGGATCTTAAGTGCTTGACTATTTTTCGGATCTAATTTCATGTATCTCATAGCTTCCATAAGTATATTTTTAGGAAACATTATATCATTTTCATGCTAGAAAATAAAATAGATATTTTATAATTTGATAGTGAAGTTAAAGTTGCAATTAATAGTAAATAATGAAATTTTAAAATATAAAATATAAAATAATAAGCAACATGTACCTGTTTAGATGATGGGCCATCAGTCGTCAAGAACTCTTCGTTAAATTCTGCGAAATATTCTGTTCAAATAAACAGATAAAATTGTATAAAAATAATTATAAACAGTTGCACTTTGTAAAGATATGTTTATAATTTATATTTACCATCAATATTTATGTTGTCAATAACTGTATGTACGTTTTCAGTCTGTGGAAAAAATTTTTTTATCTCTCGAGAAATTTCTCGACTATCTCCATTTGAAATTCCTGATATATTTCCTGTTTCACTATTAAAATTGGGTAATACGAAGTTCGATAAATCGCTACTTCCAGAGTAGGACATTCTTTGACGCTTCTTTCCTGTGAATTAAATGGTTTTTATTTTGTTCAAAGGCCATTAGAGAGAATTGTTTTGAGTATTTGAGTTACCTATAATTCTATCGCTTGGTTTATAAATAAATTTTATTGGCTCGGAACAGTCACCATCACTTGGTCTTTCTAGTTGCACGTAGACTTCCTTTGGAGATGTAATAGTAAGATCTTTGTATCGTGGTGTTCTGCAAAAGTAAATATAAAAATAATTCTAGGTAAATAATTATTATTTTTGAAAAGCTGAAATTAAATTAATTAAGTTAAATTGTTGAAATACCGAAATACAATTGCATATTGATGATGTACATCCAATTCTGTGAAACGTCCGTAGTCACTCCAAACTTCGATGTTATCCTCATCTACCTCAAAAAATCTTACTTTTATGTTCTCTGTAATGAAAGAAGTATTAATTTGGAAAAACTTTCCTATAACTTAGATTAAAGAAAAGTATACTTACTTTTTCCTACTTTTTCTACGAGTAGGAAAACGTCTTCCTCTCCGTCAACGCTGCTAGTGTGTTTGTCAATTCTGCATATTTTCAGTTCTCCAGTTAATGCACTTTCTGATATATTAAAAATATGATTGCATTATGAACTATTTTTTCGTTTAAAATGCTTTCATATATCTATTATAATTTTTTACTTACTCAGATTATTAATAGGTTTTGAATAAACAATACAGTTTTGTATTGGTCTCATAACATTGCGTTCATCCAAAATGAATGCTTGAAAACATAGTGCGACACTATTTAGGTTCACACATTTTTGATAAATATCTGCATCGTGTTTGATCTTCAAAAGCAAATACTCGGTTATATGATTTGTATAAGAATGATTAGAAATAAACGAAGATAATTACAAAGTGACATTAAAATAGCATACCTGAACTTCTTCTCGTGCAGTAAGGGTATCACTTCCACATTCTCTTTTCTTTTTTTCTATTGCTTCATGTCGCATTTTTTTAATAAGTTCCTCTCGTACATACTTCTTTGCTGTGTGTATAATTCCCATTCCATGAAATCTGTATATTGTACAATTAATAAGAAACGAGAAGCAATTAAATACAAATAAGTGCAATAATATTAGTCATAATTAAATGGAGTATAACATACGTTGCAATAAAACCATTCTCTGGAGTCACATCGATTATATGGGGATCATCGTAATCCTCCCCATTTACTCTACGTACCAATCTATGGGCATGAGGTATCCTTTTACCCTCTTCAGATGTAACTAATGTACATTGTATTTTTGCACTTGTAGGAAAATTATGTAACTGAAAAGTATAAAATCATTAATCATCTGACAAAAGTACTACTATGTTATTCATTTAAATGGAAAAATAACATAATAAATAATCCGTACACATTTTCTTTTATTTCTTAAGATTTATCATAGACGTATGTACCTGAACTGTTGGGTAATGTTTATTGCGACCACTTCCAACATTTGCTCCTATTAAGCTTCCATGTGTTCCTATCATTTCTGATTTATATCGAAATCGAAATTTGTCAATTGGCTGCTCCACGATTGTAAGATAAGGTTCACCAATAACTGAAGAAATACAAATAATAGATTTTATGATTTACAAACTCGTTGCTATGCATTATGTAAAAAGGTGAATTTTTAAAAATATTAATACACACCTGTGACATCTTTAAAGCTCATATCCATGTTATACAGTGGTGACAGAGATGGTGACAAAAATGTTGAAGAAGGTGATGCAGCGCTTACCCCTTGAGATCCATTGAAGGGACTATTCATCATTAGCAAATCTTAAGAATAGAAACAAATATATATCTCAATTAACAATAAAAAGGGTAAGAATACATAATATTAAAGTTGAACTATAATTTCATGTTTCAATATTTTCAATCTAATTCTATAATACTGTATACAGAGCTCATTGAACGATCATTGTAGCATCAGTAATATAAAACCATGATGTTATTTCTATAAGTTGATATACCATTATCAGTAAGGTAAAATTAAGAGAAAGGTAATCAATAAACTCAAAATTTTTAACACATAAGAAAACATTAACAAAAAATTACCATGTCCGTGAGAAGAATAATCCTCGTTTTCAGTTACACTTTTGTAAACCCCATAATTTTCAAAGACCTCTGGCATTGTTATGTTTTTGATTAAGAGTCACACTGTTCACTGTATCAGATAGGAGGAAACTAATAAACAAAAAATATTGGAAATAAAATGATCGTAAACAAATTTGTAAAATAATACTTGGTTTCAATAAAGGTTTGTGATGAGTCGTATACTAACCACACATGTATACTGCAAGCTGCAACTTATCTTGACAAGACGTAGATGCAGGTAACCTTGAGTTCGGTTGTAGGTTTTTCCCCGTGGAAATCCAGCGCCATTAACAGCGCCAGTCATTCCTTTCAGATAAGTTTCCCGCTATACACACCATGACACGCACTTACATTACACTTATATTGATACTATATTTTTCGTTCACTTCTATGATTTCCTTCGATTTACTTTCACTCTATCGTTCTTCGATCTTTCTCCTTCCCTCCCTTTCTACGAAACAAAAGATTATCATTGTAGGAGTACATAACCGTGTATGCATTGAATCGAAGAATTATTTATTATTTGTAATTTACTTCAATTGACTGGAAATCGCTAAGGGCATATATTTTTAAAAAGATCATAAAATATCTTATTCGATAATCGATATCTGGTTCAATTACGTCAAGTCCGAGCCGCTTCTGACTATCTTGTTGAAAGCTTGTCCGTAGTTGCAACACCAAACGTACGGCGTAATAAAATCAACTAATAGTTGATTGTTTTTGATAACATTGTCATTATATTATAATATATGGTTCTTCATAAATATGAGTCAGTAATATACCTTACGAATGTATGACTAAAAAATGATATTTAATAGTCATAATTTAAGATACACATCGTATAATAACAATTTATTCTCAATAAAGCACTTAAAAGCGATAACGGCTTTCGATGTGATTGAGTTTAAAGATAGCAATCGTGGTACTCAAATTTTTTGGTAGTAGTGGTTAAATAAAGACGACAACATATATTGCCACACGGTCGAACAGGTCGTAGTGGGGTACAATCTACTGCTTATATATACTGTGCATTCGAAAGGCGAGATACACAGTGTTAAACATTGCATTTACGTTTTGATCTTTAGTGTTTCAACTGCCTCACAATGTCGACTAAGAACGAAAAAATTGGTATCATTGGAAGGTAAAAGAACTTTATTCAATGACAATGAAACTTTATTAAATAATATAATATTTTTAATTTAAAGATATATTTTATTTGTTTATTTAACTCAGTCCAAAATCTATGTAAAATTAATGACACATTACAGTTAAACCCCGTTTATCCGGCTCGAAGCGGGCTAGGCCCGATCCGGATGACCGGAAATCCGGAAAATTCGTTAACAATATAAATAACACAAATACATTTTATGTATTTCATTTATTGCACATTTTATATGTATACTTTTACAACAATATTCGTAGTATGAAGCAATAGACATATACATTCACTATAACTGTAAATGTTGTAAAGAAACTGTGAGTTTCTTTTGTCAGATTTGAGTGACGTTTACGTACTGCACGATCTCAGACGTAGACGCTTTGCCATCATGAGTTCAGTCGATTCTGAGTCGTAAACTCAGGATATTAATTAACGGATAAAAAAAGACAGGGTTTATGTTTGACAATCTCGATTAACAGGATGCGGATAAACGCAGTTCTACTGTAGTCACAATTAACATAGAGGCTATTAAATTATTTAATGATAGTACAAATTTTCTAATATAAAGTTTCTGACATTAATTTACGTAATGTTAACTAGTAATACATTCATGGTTTTGATCAATGAACTTTCTCAGATGCGATGTATCGGTAATTTACATTGTAAAAAATGCAGCGTTACACTGACAAGAACATTCATACCGAACGATTCTATTGGATATTATTGTTTATTGAAAATATTGCTTGTAGAATTACATTTATGTACATGCAAGCCATTTTTTTAGCTTATTTGGTTCTTCCGACAAAATGTTACCAGTGATAGCCTGAAGTAGTTTACCGTAGATAAGATAACAACGGAAAAGTTTAACGATAAATAGTGGAGAATTACATCAATCAATCTATTTCAAAAGTATCGTTTAAGATAGCATACCGTGATTCACATCAGAAAAACAGCATTCCGTTTTATGCAATTCTATTATATGATGTAATGATTATTTAATCTCTATTCTTTAGCGGTCTAATTGGTCGCAGCTGGGCTATGCTTTTTGCCAGCGTAGGATACCAAGTAACTATTTACGACATTGTAAATGAACAAATTACGAAGGCTCTCGATGATATCGAGCTGCAACTGAAGCGTCTCGAAGATGGTGGTCTTTTAAGGGGTACACTTACTGCGGAACAGCAATTTAAATTAATTAAAGGTGCGCTCGTTATTCGCGATTCGTAAGACTTCGATACAGATGTTGTAACCGTTACTACATATCGCATCTAAACATTACTTAATTAAATTTTAAAATATTATGAACAGGGTCATCCAATTTGGCCGAGACTGTAAAAGGAGCTACGCTAATTCAAGAATGCGTTCCTGAGAATCTACCATTGAAATTAAAGCTTTACGGTGAACTGGACAAAGTAGTCGACGACAAAGTAATTCTATCCTCTTCCACGTCCACGTTCCGTCCGTCGTTAATTAGCGAAAAATTAAAACATCGCGCACAAGTAGTTGTGTCACACCCGGTATGTAGTCGGGTCAAATAGGTTAAATCTGTATGTGTAGGAGGAAAATATTGAGTGACCGGTTGATTTTGTTTTTATTAATGTAGGTAAATCCTCCGTACTACGCACCTGTCGTAGAAATTGTTCCCGCACCATGGACACTGCCTGAAATCCCAGAAAAAACTAAAGCTATAATGACTGAAATCGGTCAGAAACCCGTTGTATTCAGCAGGGAAATTGACGGATTCGCGCTCAACCGTATACAGTATGGATATTTTAACATTAATAAATTTTATTAGGAAAATTTCACACATTCATCAGCAAAATTTGATATGTTTAGATACGCGATTTTGAACGAGGCATGGAGATTGGTAGCTGATGGCATTTTGAGCGTTAAAGATGTAGATACAGTTATGAGCGAGGGTCTCGGAATGCGATACGCTTTCCTCGGTGCCTTCGAAGTCGCTCATTTGAATGCCGAAGGTAAATTTTACTTTTTGCAGGCGAAGAAGAGCAAAATTCCTGAGATATTTTATAATTATTATTTTTTTAGGAATGAAGAAATATTGTGAAACATACAAAAACTCGATATACGATGTCAGTATGACTTTTGGTCCTACTCCTAAATTTGAAGGCGAGATGGCAGAGAAGATCAGCCAACAGTTGAATGAAATGTGTCCATTGGACAAACTTCAAGAGAGACGTGCCTGGAGAGATGAAGCACTTACTAGACTTTCATTATTGAAAAAAGAACTCAATAAAAAGAACTGATTATTAAGTTTAAGCTATGTACGACGATTCTACTAAATATAAAAATATTATTTTTGAAATAAATAAATAAAATTTTCAAGATTCTGTTATTTTTTAAAATACTTTCATCTAAAAGATTCTGAATAGATAACTTCGCTTCTGGTAGAACTATTGCAGGCTGCACTTATTTTATAAATGCGACAAACGTTGTCATCGCGTTTGTCACTTGTTTTGACAAGTTTGACATGGCTTTATTTTTAATATTTTAGTTTATTACATTATTACATTAGCTTACTTCCCAGTTGGTGTGGAGAAAACATTCAATTTTGGATATACGTATATACAAAATTCGAATAAAAGGAATTTGTGACTGTAGAAATGTTGTCATCGCCCAATTAATTCAAGATAATAGGGGGCAAAAATGAGTAGTGAATTTTTTAAATATAAAGTTTATTTTATTTGCATTGTATTCGGATTTTAACGTTTTCCTCCAACGCGTGGCGCTGATTTTTGCGTTACTTTTGCGGCTTTGTGTTTGGGCACTGACTTGGTCTTAGGAGCAACCACTGCCTTCTTTGTCGCTTTTGCTGCTTTCTTCTGTTCCTTAGCAGCCCTGAAATTACAAGACAAAAAATATGAAGTATTTGATAGATATAGGAATCATAAAATATGTAATACCATAGCATTTGTATGAACCCGCAAAAGCCAGACAGTGTGAACATTAACTAACAATTCTGGGTGAAGCAGTCCACAGTTGATCTAAGACATTCTGAAATCTAACGTGTCATGAGGTATCACGTCAAAGGAACAGATGTCTATAATGTCTTTTTGTATAATAGAAAGTCACCAAATGAATGTGTGTGTATATATATATATGAAATCAAATTGTACATACTTAATAGCTTGATCTCTTTGGGCTTTACGGATTTCTGGTTTCATGTTACGTTTGGCCAAGATATCTGTGAGAGATGCACCGACAATGGCACGTTGGAATTTTTGTGTACGTCTCGTTCTCTTCTTTGCTTGCTCTTCTTCCTGACCTTTCTTGTGCTTCCGTCTAGAAAGTTACATCAAGTGTTGTAATTAATCTCTGAGTAAAACTTTCCAAACTTGTAAACTATGCAAACAACGCGAATAATACCTGTAGAGTACAGTCCATGTGACTTTCCTAGGATTACGCCTCATTAAATGTGCAGATTCACATTTTGAATTCAAGAAAGTGAATGTCTAAAAACATTATAGAGGTTAAGGTTGACACATGAGTATAAAGTAAACAAAAGGTTGACATCGTGAATTGCGAATGATTCGGTCGGTAAAAATTTGATTTTACAGCACAACAAATTTATAAAAATCATAATTTACTTACTTTTCCATCAACTTTGACCATGGTTTTACCATGGCCAGGATATATTTTATATCCACTGTACGCACAAAGACCGATCCTAAAAAGATTGACAACATATTTATTAGCAACATTTTAGCGATGCGACTATCTTTATGCATTGAAAATATTTTAAACGATTGCACTACACTCGGTAGATATTTATTTAATTAAAAACCTTCACTTACTTCATGTTGGATTACGTCGAAAAGATGGTTGCGACAAAAATGGCCGATCCCCTCCACATTCGATACGCGGAAACCTGACAGTACCAATATGCTAACAATAATATTTCCACTGTCTAAATCACTAGCAGTCTGTCACTAGATGCCCTAGTTCTGATCTGGTTCTGCCTCCACTTTTATCACAAGTCGTTATACACATGTTATACATTCATTTTTCAAAATCAAATCGTAACAAATTTTGTGAAATTGCCCCAGTTTAGCCATCTTATTACCTGTTATTACTTTGGTGACGCCAAAATCGTTGCGCATGCGCGAGAAAAACCGTCCAATATCCCATCTCTAGCGTGACCACTCTCATATCTTTTCTGTCAATGGTGAATATATGTATATAGTGAATTATCTGTGTTTTCACTATACGGCAATTGTTGATAATGTGATTGAAATTAGCAATTGAAAACCTCAAAAACCTAATTATAATAATCGAGTAGCCTTTCGAATAGTGTTTAATCGTTCCCTGTTTGTAGTCACTTCCAAGACCTGTCAACAAAGCCACGTGCCAGGTAATTTTAGGTTACTTTTTGAACAATACGTAAATAAGTATGAATAAAGAAATATATAAGCCTATTGATACATCTAATGATCATACATTTTTAGAATGAAAGACACAGATATTGTGGGGTTTGCTGACCCCAAGGAAGTGAGTGACAACGATGAGGATGAAGAAATTACAAAAATTAAAAAGAAAGCTTGTAAAAAGTCAGGAGGGTTTCAGTCTATGGCTCTTAGCTATCCTGTATTAAAGGGAATACTGAAACGTGGGTACAAAATACCAACACCTATTCAACGAAAGGTAAATGATCTGACCATAATAAAAACTTCATTGTATTCTATGCTGGAGTATAAAATTGTATGGAATTATATTTTATAGACGATCCCCTTAGCTTTGGAAGGCCGCGATATAGTGGCTATGGCAAGAACAGGCAGTGGAAAAACTGCTTGCTTTTTACTTCCTCTGTTGGAAAAATTAAAAGTAAGACAAGCGAAAGCTGGCGCAAGAGCTTTAATTTTGTCACCGACTCGTGAGCTGGCATTGCAAACATTAAAGTTCATAAAGGATTTAGGAAAGTTCACAGGCTTGAAAGCTTCTGTTATTTTGGGAGGTGATAGCATGGAGAATCAATTCAGTGCAATTCATGGAAATCCTGATATATTGGTTGCAACACCTGGAAGATTTTTGCACATATGTATTGAGATGGATTTACAATTAAATAGCATTGAGTATGTTGTTTTTGATGAAGCTGATAGGTGAGAACATTTTCATTAACAGTGAATTGAATTTTTAAAAAGTTGTACAACTTATATTTTGTATTTTGTATTACAGATTATTTGAGATGGGTTTTGGGGAACAGATTAATGAAATTGCAAACAGACTACCAGAAGCTCGTCAGACAGTACTATTTTCTGCAACGCTTCCCAAGATTCTGGTAGATTTTGCAAAAGCTGGATTGTCTGATCCTGTTTTAGTGCGTTTGGATGTAGAAAGCAAAATACCAGAACAATTGACACTTTCATTCATAGTGTGCAGACCTGAAGAAAAATTAGCAGTACTGTTATGTTTATTAAAGAATGTTATTAAAAGTGATTCTCAGACAGTAATATTTGCTGCGACACAGCATCACGTAGAATACATTCACCAGGTATAACTATGATGTATACATAAATTATTATACTTTCACGCAGCTTGTACCTTGGGCATCTATAATGTTCATATTTTATTACCAGGTATTAGACAAATCAGGAATTTCCAATACATTCATTTATTCAAACTTGGATCCATCAGCTAGGAAAATAAATACAGCCAAATTTGAAACTAACAAAGTTAAAGTTCTTGTGGTAACAGATGTTGCTGCTCGTGGTTTAGACATTCCACATTTAGACAATGTAATCAATTTCAATTTTCCTGCTAAATCGAAACTGTTTGTACACAGAGTAGGTAAGAGAGTGAATTATGTTTAATATTCTGTCATTTGCACAGTTTGTATAAAATATGATTGATTTTGCTAACAGGCCGTTGTGCACGTGCTGGCCGAACGGGAACTGCTTACAACATTGTAAGCCCAGATGAATATGCTTATCTCGTAGACTTACATCTTTTCCTTGGTCGTTCCCTAAGTATTATTCCAACATCTGGGTCCATAGAGAACGCGGAGGGCGCTATAGGTAAAATGCCACAAGATATGATAGAGGAAGAACTTGCCGAATTAATAAACTGGCATAACAGTTCCACGGATCTGGTATGTAGGGTTCAAACATCAATAAAGTGAAAAAATGATCGAACAGAGTCAAATATTTTTATTTACAGCAAAACATGGAGAAAGTTTGTGACAACGCGTATAAACAATATATAAGATCTCGGCCAGCAGCTTCTTCCGACAGTATTAAAAGGGTGAAGGAGTTGCACATTGGTGAAGCAGGTGTTATACCAGAATATTCCAACGTTTCTTCTAACACTAGAAATTTATTGTCAAAGATTTTAAGTTATAGACCACAAGGAGTACGTATACACAATTTATATAAATCACATAATTATTAGTTACTAAATGTAAATTCTTATTGGTAACAGACAATATTTGAAATTGGAGCAAAAGCATCCTCGACTGACTATCAAGTAATGAAAACAAAACGATCGTTTCATAAGGAAAGCATTATGAATTTTCACAGAAAAGCGGAGGAATTAGAAGCTAAAAAGAATTTAGAAGGTATAACCTTTAATAATGTGAGCATTTAAGTTCCATAAAAGTCTTCAATTTAATAAATGATTTCTTCAAACAGATCGGTCTAGGAAAATAAATCTTCCGTCGAGCACAAATGAGGAAATAAACTCGGCATTTAACACTGTCGTGTTACCGAAGAAAAGAAATATCGACGATTTATACAAATCTTCTAAAAAGAAAAAACGATCTGTAACAAAGGACGAAGAGTTCTTTATCCCATATTCTGCTCCGGACAAGCACACCGAAGACGGGTAAGAAAAATTCTTTCTCTTTGAAGACGCGTAAATTACATTTTCTCGGTTTGTAGATTGGCAGTGAACTCTTTCAATACGGAAGCGGACAAAGTTCAGATGGACTTAACTGCAGACAATGAGGAATCGCAACGTCTTCAGGCGCAAATTAAGAAATGGGACAGGAAGAAGAAGAAAATGGTCACCGTTAATAACGTAAGCATTCTACACTTTTGACGGATTTTACTAAAAAATATTTAAAAAATTTGATCATGTTCGTTTCCTTTTAAGGATCGTAAGATCAAAAAAATTCGAACCGAGTCGGGAGTTTGGATTCCTGCGAGTTACAAATCGAATCGTTATTCGTCTTGGAAAGAGAAGAGTAAAATAGACGCCACAAACGACGACGATAGCGATGAAGAGTCTCCACAAATGCAGAAACGTAAGCTATAATAATATTTGAAAAAATGTCACGATGCTTGACTATTTAATACGGCCGTGTAAAATAAAAAATACTCCGTTCGTTTCAGTACTCACAACTGCTAATACACATTGGGCTCGTCACAATCAGAAACTTAAAGAGAAGATCAAAACAAAGAACGAACTTAAACGACCAGAACAAGTCCTGAAGGCGCGCAAGTTGATGGAACGAAGGCGAAATAGAAATGGTAGAAAAGGCGGGAAAGGTCAGAAGAATAGAGGAAAGAATAAGGGAAATAAACGGTAAAACATAATTTTCCTGTATATAAACTGTCTGCATAGAATACATTTTGCGATATAAACGATAATTATTTTAAAATATCGTAAAATATCGTATCTAAAAAGAATTTTGTATCAATACAAAGCGTATGTTGTATAGTGTTGTATAGTGGCAGTCCTTGGCCGTTTATTAAACCTAATTTCACGATTTTAGAAATGAAAGTGAAAGGAGGGGAAGAAATATCGCGGTTCCGTTCATGACTCACGAACGATAACTGTTTTAAATAAGTCGCTTTTGGTAATATGCTAAACGGTGATACTGTAACATATGAATCACTCGTTAGCGGTGGTCATCGTTTATTTTTATGTAGTGCAGTAGTATAAACAATCGCGATTGCCGCAGGCATGCGACGCGCGGAAACGAGCCTGCTCACGCCGAATTAATCAATCTCGTCTCGAGTAATCTCGGCGGAGAGGTTGTTTAAAACCGAAAGAAGCGACGCGGACGCGCCCAAGTCAATTTAGCTCACGAAACGTCTAGGGCGGGGCACATTTTGTCCACATGCTCTCGAGTAATCAAATATCTGCTCGGGCTCGTTTCATTTCCGACAGGAAACTCGTCGCAACAAGGCTGGACGGGTTTTCAGTCCACGAACATTCTCCAATTTCTTAATTTTCTAGACGCATAGAGTAAATTACGCAATTACTGTGGGGGGTACCAATTACTGTGCATTACTGTGCTGTAATGAATATTAAAAAAAGAGACATACCATTTTATTTTAATGGAAAAAATTTAATATCTCTCTTTTAATGTTCATCGTGCTTCAAAAATAAGTATCATTATAGGCACAGTAATTGGGTCCCTTATCCTACGGTGTAGGGACTGCACCAAAGGCTCCTCTTAATGTTCCGCTGAGGTCTAAGATGTCGCGGTCGTTTAATAAACCGCATGCACGCGAAAACACGAATTCTCTTGCAATTATTCACTGCAATATTGATCGACGCAAATTATGCAGATGGTTCAACTGTTGAAAGCACGGGGCAAGGTCGCGGCAGTCATTTGCACTTACACCTCGAAGATGCACGTTACTCCGAAATTGTCGATTTCTTTGTGAATCGGCTAGGTGTGTTTCCAGTACGAACATTATACTGCGCTTGTTACGAGTATCGTTCTCCATGCATTGTATACGTTTTAATAATCAATACGTAAAGATTGCAGGCTATACATGCATTGCAAAGACGTCATCATTTGAGTAATTTAAAAATTCAATGTTTATTTCTTTTTACCGCTTATGGGAAATGTTCGATCAGAATCGTGAGTATAATTTTTGAGAAAATTGTTTGAACGTTTATTGCAATCGTAGAGTAAACGTGATTAAAGAGTCAACGATATTTAAAAGGGACATTAATAAAGTGGTTTAAAATAAGTATAATTAATATAGACACAGTAATTGGTACCCTCATTGGTTATTGGTTCGATGGAATACTTATTTTCTTGTAAATTTTTCCCTTAACGAGTAGTTCCATTAGGTGTCAATGAAGGTCAGTTAAGATCGTAGGATAAATGAAATGGATACTGCGGACCTTGAATTTTTCGTAGGTCATGATCACTCTCCTAATGGGATAATAGTGAGCACGCTTCGTGGCCGAGGGGGATAGTAAACGAAAACGACCTTTGCCTAGAAAAATATCCTCGATCGCTCCAACTCCACCGATTGATCCGGAGACTTTCGAAATTAAATCGTTTGGAAAGTTCAACGAAGGTTCGAGGTCGATGTCGAGGTTAAAGAGGTCTTGTCCACACCTTCGCCTTGCTAGAGTCATCATGGATTCCGAGAACAGAACTTAATTGGCCGCGCCAGACTGTTCTATAGGTTTATGGTTGCTACTCTCGTTTCTGGACGGGTGTCTGGTTCACACATTCATTGCAGCCGCTCGCGATCAACTTCGCGAGCAAGTAAACGACCTAAAATGCAAATTACACGATTCCCATGTGAACGTAGTTTTTGCGAATCGTACGCAAATTATATAGACGATAGAACTAAACAGTTACCAAAGAACTGTCGCGAAGAGTTCTCGTTTGACTCAACAGTTTGTATTCTTTCACCGTGTAATAGAATACAAAGACAGAACGAAGCGAAGAGATGACAAACTTTGACGGAGCTTTTACTTTACTGTTCATTCTGCGAGGAGAAAGTAATATTTATGTTGTTTCGCTTGACCTTTTGCAATTTAAAATAAATGATGCGATATGACGTTGACGATGTCCTGTCCGCGATGATAAAATGGCGACAGCGAACGAGGTAACGAAACCATTAATCTTGGGATTACATAAAGTTAAAACATGTAGCTCGAGTAACAGAAATGAGGGGTTGGATTTTCTGTATAATTTGGTTGCAGATATACTAAAATTGTTGTTAATTTATTCCTGCGTTCTGCACTGTCGAGTCATCACGACGATGTAGAACAGTATGTACTAGACATGTATGTTCTCGTTGAAAAATGGACGTACATTTGAGGTGTACAAATGTGTTCGAAAAACCGTGAAGCCTGACGGTTACAATATTAATGAACGCCATAGAAAATATTCAATGTTGGTACAAGGGTTAAAGAGATGAACATGTCCAATAAAATGTAACCTACTCTAACACCGTCGCTGATGGCCTCGGAAGTCAATGCGACGTAAAACATGGGAGAAGAAGGAGCAGAAGAGCCATAAAGACTGATGATTACAATATTATCGAACGTCATAGAAAAATTGAATGTTGGTGCAGAGGTTAAAGAGATAAATGTGTTCAATAAAATGTAGCTTACTCTAACACCATCGCCGACGACCTCAATGTGACGTACCACGTACAAGGAGAAGAACAAGAAGGACCAGAAGAAATATAAACGTGCTGTGTCTCGAAGGAAACTATACACGCCAAGGAAGTTCTAATTAGCGCAGCTATGAAACAAATAGCAGAACAAAGAGTAGGCTTTTTACAAGAAAATCTACTACCGATTTTGTTAGACTGTAATGGATCCATATATGAAAGCAAACGTGTCCGGGAATCATCCTCGGATCATGCGTGTCCGGTCTTTGAAAAGGAAACAACGAATCCGCGCGGGGACAATGAATTTTCGTGATTAGTTTCTCGACCATAGATTCGTGCCAAGGCAGCTGCAGCCACGCTACTCGGCCACGATCCCAATGACAGCGACCGTGGAAATAAGTCTATTCGTAACCAGACAGTCACGTCTACGATCTACCGTTCACCCGTCCACACCATTACCAACTAACCTATCTCTCTCTCTCTATCTCTTCTCGTCGACGTCACACGGTTAAAAATACGGGGTGTACCACTCAACCCGGACAAATGTATACACGCGAAACGATGATGATGATGATGCCGTGGCTTTCTGTGAAAGTAGCGTCGTCACGACTCCGCGTCGCGTCGTTGCGTTACACGGACAGCAGAGAAAAAAAGAGTCGTCCTCGTCGTGCACTTTGTATCCGTCAACGGATGACGAACAGGATCGAAGGTCCGCACTGCAGTCTGCAACAGTTCCTCAAACGGTCGTCCTCGTTCGAACGTTGACACACACTGCCACGGGCGCCGTTGCATCGACAACCGGAAATCCGATTTCTAAACTGCACCGTTTAGCTGATCCCTGTGGTCTTGGAAAAAGTAAATGATTGAAGTTACTTAGAATTTGAGCACTCCAACTAACTGGTCCCTGTTGCCTTGTATAAATTGAACGATTGAATTTATTTAGAATTTGAGCACTCCAACTAACTGGTCTCTGTTGCCTTGGAAAAATTAAACGATTCAATTTATTTAGAATTTGAGCACTCGAAGTAGTTGAAATGATTTTTATGGTACGTGTCGTTGTACTTTGCACAAGTTTGGAGAATTGTTTTATGTAGATTAAAATTTTGAGAATGTGAGTCAACGTAATAGGCTACAGGAATGCCGTAGAAAGTGTTAAAGAAATTGTAGAAATGGGTAGCCAGGTGCACGGTCACCCACGTAAGAATCAATGGTAAATCCTAAAGTAAAAATACTTTGATGATTCTCCGGTTTATAGTACATTGGATTTTCCTTAGCTAGAAAAAAAGACTACCAGGAAACGGTGGGTGAATCATACGATATTTCCTTGGACGATCTAACATATGATAAACGTATTCGCATACCGATAGTCAAAACATCGGAGTCGTTATGTAATTTAAAGGAGTAGAAAAATTCCGTTTTTTGAAAATTGTTTAATTCTTGCGCCAAAGAATCAGCAATGTACAAGTACAATTTTACTGAAAAGTGAACTTGCTTTGGTTTCTGCATGCAGATCTTTGATTAGAGATAGCAGTGTTTGCTCAAATATATTAAAACTGATTGCTGATCATTCTAGAATATAGCGATGATCACCTGGAAGTATACTATCAGGAGAAACTGTTGTTTTTCAAACCGGCGGCGCACACGCGGAAGACTATTTGAAGAAAGAAAGTTGTTCACAATTTTTCACCGTACACACGAGAGCGTAAGCAACAGATGTTGCAAACGTGTTCGAGCCCTAATGAAGTCTTCCTAGCGATCATGCATCGTCGATTAGGAATGTAGGCTCCGATACACGGCAGAATAGTGGAGCATCTTAATATTGATAAGCGGTGAAAGTTACCCGGTAGTAGAAAGTTTACAAGGCGAATAATTAAATTTAGATATTCGGTACCAAGATGTGTGTGCGTTGTTCGCGAACAATTTCAGCGATTGCTCGCAACCGTGCAATTGTAACACGTTCGAAACTAGCTGCAAACCGTTCGTTTACGATACGATATACGTACAAGCGTTACGCAACTACCCTGATTTCGACAGTTCGAAATTTCTACGAGAGGGGAATTGGAAAAAACGTTGCCGGAGTGAACGTTCGAACTCGTAATTAAGCAATCGATTTCATATGCGTTCTATAAAATCCTGCCTGTTACCTAACCGATTAAAAAATGGGCCTGGGCCAGTTCCATAAATTCGCTTCTCGAAGACTTGCATCGACATACTTGGCCATTTTCAAGGAATTTTAACTTAGAAAAACATTAAATCACCAAGCTGCAAGTTACATCTTTCTATTCCCCGGAGACTAGAATTTTTCATTCAGTAATTATTTAAATTTAAAAATTCGAAAACTTTGCTCGCTATACAGCTCAGAGTGGTCTCCTCAAGAAAAAGCTGGGATGGGCGTAAGAGGGGTCCGGCGAAGTGATCATGAACTTTATGCGCATTTAAATTCATGCTGCACGAAGTAACATATTCGAAGAACCAGCCAGACTCGTTCGCCACTTTCTTTTAATATTGCATGAGCAAGATACATCGCGGTGAATAAAATATTGGGAAAACACTGCACGGTATAAGATTTCGAATCGTGATTCGCAGGTGTATCGTGATTTTAAGGTCAACGCGATTCTTACGAAGAATCGTAAGGTTATCGATACATAGACGTCGAACGATCTAGTTACCTACGCAGATCTTTCTTTTTCCCGCTAGGTCGACATTCCGCGCATTTGCGCAATTTTCCCGTGCTTGCGCCGGTTGCGCTCGCCTTTCCCCTCGGTGTTCCGGTTATTTCTAATACCGGAAAATTAACGTAAAATTGACCAACTATTTTTATTACCGTCTAGGCGCAACGACACCGTGGAGACGATGCCGGAGCAATAATGAATGTTTTGCCCCCGGCTCCCGGTTCCGCGGAACGAGAATAGACGCTTTGACTAGAAGTAACCCCGTGTCCGATACCTACGTGATCCGTTTACAAGATAAACACTGAAATTTTCTAGAATATCAGAAGCACCGCGTCCACAAACAATTTCGTGCAAGCCGTCGATCGTTCATCTTCGATACGCTCTTAAAACGAACTTGCAGATTCTTTTACAACTTGTTTAATCATTTCTTTGCGACACCTTTATCGACGAATTTCTAACATTTTTCGGATTAAAATGACACCGAGTACGATACAATTTGGATCCTCACTTGTTTAATTCACTAGAGCCTAGATCATCCGAACGTAAAATTAAATTTTAATAGAATTATTATGATTAAAAACGAATTGATAGAAATTATGGTATCTGAATTCTTTACTATCCGTGTTTTACACGTAAACGGTTTAATCCGAAATAATTCACTGTATAAATTAGTAAATATTTAGTCTAACAGTGTAGCCAGACTAAAAGTAGCTAGACTGTAGTTTTTTCATTATAATTCCTCAATAAGGCCGAGGAGAACATTTTGGCAAAGGAAAAGGTTGCCTCAAATAATCCCAGGAATCAGTTGGGCCACCCTGTATAGTGTTTTTACACGATGCAAGTGACATTTCGGTCCCCAGAAGTTTTCGCATGTATCAAGACATTACCGTGGTTCGTCGTGCGAGACTGTAATCGATAAAGAGCAGTTAATTCGGGGGATTTATATGTAGGTGACCAGAACGCATTTGGCAGCCTTTCCCCTTAGGTGCGGTTGCAGAACGCGTCGTTACGAGGTTCGTATTCCCTCGAGGCAACGTTTCAGAAACTTCTAATTAGCACCGTGGCGAAGTCGATCGGCGCGCAGTTATCAGCCTCGTGTGTAACTCGGGTGGAATGAATGGGACCGTCACTCGTGCAGCCTGCAACGCGACCGTATGCAATTCGCATCGGTCTATGCATACGGTATGTGTCATCCCGGCTCTGAGACTGTCGCTCATGGTGTCCGTGTCTTACTTGATTACGACCGAGCCGTACACAGAGCTCGGGAACCGCGTTAGCGTTCTATGAATGAACGCACGTGCATCATATTATTGACCGAGGCACGTACGTTAAAAACTCGAAAAGGGACGGCTGGGAACAGAGAGAGAGAAAGGGAAACGAGAGGAGGAAATGAAGAACTGGAAAATGTGCTGGCTGATGGTTCGTTCCTCTGTTCTGTAGAGTTCTCCCTGAGCCATTGGACACATAATCCTCCATTTTTCAAATGTATACAGTCGTACGTGTCTTTTACACTTCTTTTTAATATTAATCCTTCGCTGCATACCAGACTCAATCAGGACTTTAAGCATATTCTACTAAATATTGGGTTGGCAACTAAGTAATTGCCGATTTCAGTTCATGTTTTTTTTTTACCTCAATATTAATATGGAGTGCAAAAACGAACATTTTCGCCATATATTGCTTTATTATTTCCGTAAAGGAAAGAACGCAGTGCAAGCTGCCAAAAAGTATTACCACTTATTTCGATCCCTGGACAACTCCCTTCGTGGTAAAACTTTCAATAATGATGACGATGTAAAATCTCACTTAACTCAGTTTTTGGCCGAAAAGCATCAGACTTTCTACGAGCGTGGAATTTTCAAGTTGGCAGAAAGATGGCAAAAGGTCATCGAACAAAATGGAAAATACATCATAGATTAAAGTTCATTCCAAGTAAAAAAAAACTCTTTTATTTCATTGAACAAATCGGCAATTACTTAGTTGCCAACCCAATACTTACTCGCCGCTATTCAAGTTCACAGAAGAAAATGAACTTAACTGTATAATGATTGAGGCCCGTCCCATTTTTGGGACATTGGCAGAATATACTATAGTATACTAAAAAAAAATTAAAATTATATATGGGTCATTGGCGGATAATGGGTTAAATAAATCTTCCTTTTCTGCGAATGTATTCAAGATAAAGAAGCTCCAGTCATTGTAACCCTGAGGAGAATCGTCCGAGTTCAATTATACTAATAATCTCAAGTACTTGAAAAAATCTTAAGTACTCGAAATAATGTGTAGCACGTTCAAAGTATGTTGGATCCATTAACTTTTCAAGCAGCAGAAGGAGAAGCTTGTCGCAAAGCGAATGGAAGGACAGATAAAAATGAGCCTGGCTTTTCTGAATAAAAGTTACTCTAAAGTACACGCTGCGAATAGTTTAGCAGGCGACGTTAATTTAACCGCAGCGTCGTCCTCGCAATGCAAAGTTCGACAATGAGCGTGTTAATCCGTGGAATGGTCAGCCTTGAGGGATCTGATCGTGAGACAGTATCGTAATAGAAAATGCGAAACGAGTGAGGATACGCGAATTGATCGCACACCAGAGACTTACTGCGTTGATAGGTGTAATTCTAGCTATTTTCAAATAGACAGTGTCAGATTATACGCGTTGAAAGTTACGTGTACAGTGGTGCTGTAATATCTACGTGTGGGAACGTTCTGATTGTAGATCGCGATCTGTCGGCGCGGCGGAAAATTAAAATAAAATAATCAGGGGAGACAGAGAGAAATGGTGATAGAAAATAGAAGAGAGAAAATTTTCCTTGTACCCAGATAACGATCAAGGATTTTCAGCGAACAATGGAGCCGATACCATCGTCCGCTTCGAATCGATCACAGATATAATCGACGATTATTTTAAAGCGAACGAGATATCGCGCTCGAAATACAATTTCGACGTGTCGACTTCGGTTTATCGTGCACAGGTAGACGACGCAGTTTTTCGATGATGGCTTATCAGTCCCGCTATTGGATCATACTGTGTGCTTTGTCAACGATGCCGTTTTATCTTGGCGATGTAACAAGAGCCGCACTCGAACGATATAATTCGTCTAACAGCAAAGGAACCGTGTCAACGGCTCCTACAAACTAGAAAGCTTCGAAAAAGTAGCTTCAAACTAGTATGCTTCGATTTGAATTCGAGAACCGTTTCGTTGATTCAGCGATTATAAGACCGACACTTAAATAATACTCGGAGATAAGCTCGGGCACCGAATTTCTTGTGAAACGAAGTCTGTGGGAACGGACGGGAAATTCGATATCGGTATAGTGTAACGTTATCCGAGTTCTGTTTGTGTCACACGCTACACCCAACAAATGTATATCTCTGGAAGGTGTTACATAAAAAAAAATCTCAATACAACCGTAACCTACGCTACACTGATATCGGTTAAGATTCGTGCTTTTTAGAGAAACGAAAAAAGTAAGACTACGAAAATATTCGAATTTTTATATAATAGCGAAGAGAATTTTATCGTGTACCATATTGCGTTTGCAGGAAGCATTTGACTAATTAAATTATAAAGTCTGATATGCAGTGACTCACAGTGGTGATGATGAAGTTTGCTAGATTCAATCGCGTTGATCTTTTAACGATATTTTTACGTAAAATAATTATGTGTTATTAAGGCAACGCTAATCGTCATCGAATTTCGTTGGTTAAGATCTTTGCTGTCGCTGGGTAAAATTAAATACTGCATATTCAACGATTAGGCTTTTATGCATTTGCGAGACAAAAATTACAAGTTAAATATTATTGTTGACGTTTTGAGACGATTGAAAGGGAAAACACATTTTCATTTGACTAATTAAAGTAACCTTTTGGACAGGAAGCTTTTAACTATTTCGCCTGGAAGAAAGTGAAATTGCAATTGATTGATTTGGTAATGTGAAAATTGTGTCAACTTTCGGTAATTTTCGGCGGTGCCTCGGAGGCGGCGTCAATGATAATTAAAAGCGCATTTACGTAAGTAATAGCTGATACATCAAGATATCCTTGAGAGCACGCCGTAAAGAAAACTTGTGCATCAGCCGATGGAATGCGTTTCCACGGCATTGTTAGTCGTCATTAGCAAAGAAGATGCCAGATAAATGTACAATGGGGGACGGTTGTGTGCATTCAAATTGTAACTAATAACACCCGCATTCCAGGGACATTCTTCCAGCTGCCTACTAATGCGCCTCGAGCCGGCCATATGGACTAGACGATTAATTGAATAAGAGCCAACTCTGATACCTCTTGATTCCCGGCGTTCTTCGCGCTGTTACTAGACAGCACGAACGACCTGGAATTCGCACCACTCGAAGCTAAACGCGATAAAGCCTGTTCTGGGACACTTTCTGTTCGACGTGGTTGTCACCGATATCTACAATTTTATTTTCATTTCTTCACGAAAGTGTTCAGCTAACTTTTTTGGCAATCTCTGTTGCTATCTTCATCGCCCGAAGTAAGAGTGTTTCGTTGCTTTATCGCGATACTTAAATTCTTTTATAATCTTTACATAACGGCAGGCAGTATATGATTGTACATGTGTTTCCATTTTTACCGAGTACTCTAACAATTCTTTCAATAATCGTGTTTACGGTACTGGTGCCAGTGAAAGTGTACCAGAGTGTTCACAGACAATAATGTTAAAAAGATACTTTTTTCTGGAGAAACCTCAAATAGACATCTTGCTCAACTGGCACGATTTTTATTATTCTTCTGAAGCTTCAAGGATCTTCAATAATGCCATATATTAAAAAGTTTAGAGATGAAAGACATTTCTGTCACGTTATTTTTCTTTCATAGAGAAAAATACATTTCTATTATACTATTAGCTAATACTCGATCGGCTTTTTAAACGTTTCAATTGTCCTTGATCTTACACGATGGCTACAAGCACAGTAATATCTCTGTCAGCGTTATCAAACAGACGAGCCTCGATGTACTGTTCAAGGCAACAGTTAACCGACACTAGTCCGGTTCATTCATTCTTTTTTTTTTAATTTTACGCTTACTACATTTCGTGTACTCCCTTATAGCGCCCACAGTTCACCGTTTGTCATTGTATTTCCATCACGTCTCCGATTATGTCCCCGAGCTGCTGGTAGCGGAGTCGAGGGAACTATGCCACTCGTATTATTCGAAGTACAACAATTCAACTTAACGATTAGCTCTGACCGTCCTATCAATATCTCTCTTTATTCCGTCGTTAGAAACGACTTCTCCTCGTTGCAATTACTCTTGCAGAAACGATGCGACCTATCGCATCCGAGAATCAGAGTTTTACGACACCGTGACACGTGCCAGTTCTTACAGTACCCGGTTCATGCGATTTTTCCTTGATATTCGTTGCGAAACTAGTTTCCATATGCGATCGTTTCCATACGCAATTGGACTGCGAATTCGACAAAAAGCACAATAAGGAAATGGCGAAGCTCTGTCCCGAAGTTTTTGTTCGATATTCGAATTGCTAATCTAGCCGGACGAAAGTCGTTTCGACGAGCATCGTAAAGTCAAAATTTTACTGCAAAGTCCGGCACAACTACGTCTGTCAATAAATTTTTTAAAATCTTGTAACGTTTCTGCCCGTTCAAAGCAGGCAAGCTTTAACATAACACGAGTCGAATATTTTTCCACGTGTGTGCCAAGTCTGGTCGCTAGACTGCGGATAGACAAAATGAAAATTGTATGCACAGACATTTATGTTTTGTTTTAATCATTTTTAATATTCTTTTTAAATTTTTTCCCCGCAATCTATCCTCCCTTTAGCGAGACGCTAGTAGAATTTCTGTATTTTCAGTATGAGGAGAGAGCATCATGAATGTTATTTTTCATTTGATACGACTTGTTCAGTGCATTGGCCACTCTGTGAACTCTTGTTCCTTGTTAGTAAGATCGCCGGTTTCGAACTTTGTCCAGATCGGTCCAGACCGGCTCGCCGAGCAGGAGAGGTTGCTTCTTGTTTCATTCCTTCTGTAAACGACCGATATCCGGTCGGGTTTCCACACGTTTTCCCGTGCCACAGTTTGTCCACGGACCTCGTGAAAATGCGTAGCATAGCGAGAGAGCTGCCGACCTTCTCCCCCGAAAACGATTTTAGCCCGGCGATGAACATCTGCACCTACGAGAGAGCGTGTGTAGCCAACCCTCCGACCGAAAATAGAAACTATTATGATGGAGCATCTGCACCGAAAGTAGAACGAGAGGAGGAGAAATCTTAGCAAAATATGGGATCAACTGTGTGTCGCCTGCCAACGCGCAACGCCGAGCGAACTTGGACAAGTTATCGCTCGTGTAGAAATTGTCTGCGGCTTGCACAAGCGAAACAGAAGCCAGCCATGTAGGTCTTCCAATCGAGTGCGATGCGAAAGGAACGATTCTCCTCTGCTCCGGCCGTTCATTTGATCCTTGAACCTCCAGAACCTCTAAACGATAGATCAAACATTTATTTTTTCACATAATACTTTTCCACCTTGCAAACAGACCAAGTCGCATACATGTTCTTTTAACGTCTACAATTACACACCTCAGTAATGCACATTTCTGATCACAAGCATTTAAGGTAAAGGCACCAGTAGTTGACCATTTTATAGAAAAACATAAAAAATAAGGTTTGAAATGTTCTTATTGTTTCGAAATTTAAACAACAGACGGCATGGCATCCGAGGTTCACTCTCATCAAAAGTGCACAGCTTATAAAAACCTTGTTTTTTATGTTTTTCTACAAAATGGTCAACTACTGGTAATCGTCAGACTGCGGATCCGTGTGCGAAACAAAAATTGTCCAGGTCAAGTTAAATGAAGATGGACTTTCTCTTTTTAATAATTTTATTTTCTCGAAGCCTTCGCGATTTTGAAATTCGCAATTTGGTAATCACAAACATCCTGAACCATAGTTATTTCCATGTCCGATGAAATCCTAAGAAAAGAAAATGTGTAACTGGTTTATTCAGCAGACTTTCAGCTCTCCGAGAAGACGCATAACCGCGACGAGCCGCGAGCGTCGAGTGTCATTAGCGAATCTAGGCTATCAATAGCGGCAGGCAAGTGATATAATAAAATAATGGGGGGAACAAGAAAGATCTATCAGTTTTATTTATATTAGCCTTATACGCATGGGCGGACCAGCGATCAGGAAGGACAAGCTCGAATACGTTCGCGATCCATTCACAGCTGCGTGTTATCAGTAAGGTCAACCGCAGCGTCCCGGAGAACGTTGCCGATAAGAGGGACAAGAAGAAAAAGAAACGAGAAGGAACGGGTTGTGCGAGTACGCGAGGTAACCCCGACAGCATAATCGGTTCGTAATCAGCGCCAATACGAATTTACCGCCGGAGGAACGATGAATCATTGATAACTCTAACGGTTACGTAAAAGAAAAGGAGAGAACAAAAAAAGGGAACGAAACGGTACGGAAATTATTAGGCTACTTGAAACTGCGCTGTTCGCCAGCCTCGGATGAAAATGAACGAAAACGTCTGTTTAATTCGCGGCTCGTTACGTAAGATCGTAAACGCGCGAATGTCGTGCGCGGAATGCGAAACGAAACGTTCTTTTTGCGGACGCGTCGTCGTCGTCGTCGGGAGAGAGCCCGCTTTGCGGTTTCTCGCTGCTATGGCCCGGATTGCATCGCTTCTGCGAAACAAGAAACCTCCTGAATCTATTCGCCGGGTGGCAGAAGGTCAAGGCCACCTGGACAAGCCGCGGACACGCAAGATTTCAGCGTGTCGTAGGGTCGCTGCGGCGTTTCGACCCCGACGAAACAGACTACGAACAACGCCGAACACGGAAATAGAAGCCTCGTCATCAATATGGATTTATCGGCCCCGATGGTCAGGCTATTTTTCCCGCTGAAGTTCACATGTTCCAGCGAGAGGTCATCCAACTGACACCGCAAAGTTGAACGCGTCGAAGTTCAACGCACTTCCACGGGCAGGAGCAATTTGTGGAATTGTTCAATTTTATACAGTAACTGCTGAACAATGAAACATTAACACCAAGACTAGGTTTACCCAGAATTGACGGACTCCGGGTTCTTTACTTTACTGTTACTGAGACTCTAGAGACAGACTCTGGTATGATCAAGTACTTCAGAAGAAGTTCAGTCTGTTAGAACAATTTTTTGTACATTTATTACACGTTTAACTCGTTGACCGCCATGTCACCCAGATGTGGGTGACGGAATTATTTGTTCAGGTTTTAAAATGAATTTTTACGTTAATATATTCATTGTACCAAAATTGGGATCTGTGAAATGCAAAAAAGTTGGAGGACCAGTCGATGTCACACATATAATTATTTTCAATTTTTATTTCATTAAATAACTTACTTTGGTTTCATGGAATTTTTGAGGGTTCTGGTTTGGCACTCAAAATGTTACATAAGGTAAATATGAACGTCCTTCTACATAGTTTTTTGGTCGCGTTATGCGGAAGATCTGTCTTCTTCTGGAAGGGAAGTGTTTGCTGAACTTCGATCGCAAAAAGATCACGATATTTATCCGAGTAACTCGACCGCAAAATGCTCGACTGGTTTAAAAAAAGCTCGCCAGTGCACGGTATCGACAAATGTACCAATAGCACGCGAGCCGATCGTTATGAGCACCGCTGCTAAGGTGATTGCGTATCATCATTGGGTGTGGGCATATACCGTATGCCGTATGGTCACTATAGCATGCCCGCCGACGTATGCCATGCCGTACGACACCATGAGATGCCATAGAAGAGGGGAAAAGTGGAAGAACGAGCCATGTTGGTCCCCGGCCTGCAGGCATAGGCAGTTGCTGTTCGAATATCCCGTTTCCCCAACAGTTTCCAATATGCACCCGAATGGCGCTTGATAGTGTCCAGCGAAATTTTATTCGCATGATGCATGGCCCAAGATGCAAGGGCAAAGAGCACAAGATGCACCATTTGTATGCAACGTAGCGTCGCGGAGAAAACCTTGATGGAAGTGTCAAGCGAATTTTCAGATACCTATCAGAGTCTTCAAATGAAAGTAAAAGTCATTGTTAATATGAATATACAATTTTTGTTTAACCCTGAAAATAATCCACATTTCGGGGGCTAAATAAATATGGCGGGGAACCACCATGGAAGTGTCAGGCGAATTTTCAACGCTCGATCCTTAATCTTGTGAACCATCTGCGTAAATGTTGTTACGAAAGAAACACGTTTCACGGGCTATATCCACACGCATAACTGTTTCTTTTCCCTCGAAACTTAAACACAGTCTCCTCGCATATTGTTATCGATTCCAGCAAGGAGAAATCAATTTTTCTAAATCGGCAAACCGTCTGTCCGTTGACGTTCGAACGCGATGTGCAGCATGATCGAAACTGTCGGGTTATAGGCACGAGGGTGCGCATTAAATCGTAATCGTAAGGGCGCAGGTTTTTCACCGAACGCTATGCTCCCGGTTCTCGTTGATGGACGCCGAATAGGTCAAGGATTATTGACACGCAAACTTCAAAAGCGTGGCGGGATGAGCTCGCGGGGACACGGTTAGGCGAACGGACCCCGGCCGTTGTTTACATTAGGAAAATCGGGTTCTTTCGAGCTACAGTGACGTAGCCCGCATTAAAAAGTTGTAAAATACAACTTTCAGTACTTTCTCTGTAATTTCGACCAATTGCAATTTTAATCAAACATTTTTCTCACGTTATGTAACGCTCATTCAAGTAGTATAGTCCAACATTGACAAAGTTATGCGATTCTTAAGAGTGTACGAATATTAGTTGGAGTCACTGTACATGCATACTTAACAATTAGCGGACGCGCTTCCAGTGACTAATTCTTCGGGGAAGACCCGCGGATGCGAACGGACGGAGCTTCGTCGGCTCTTCTCGATATTTCCCTGCCTCGATTGATTGATCGTACCCCATCATGCAACTCTTTTTCCTCTCTCTTTCTCTCTCTCTGTCTCTCTTTCTTGACGACGATGGGGAACGTCTTGGGTTTCGCGCGTTACGCCCGACAGCGGCCAGCCGAGCCGATTTTCGCAACGAGCAATCGATTGCGCAACAGAAATTAACCAGACACCTGTAATTGCAGCTATCATCCGCGCGATAAACCGTGGTTTGTGGAATTCTGTTGCGGAGCCTGTGGGCGTCGCGCCAATATCTCGCGCAGGGTTGATGCCAGCACTAACAATAAACGAACAGTTTTCGTTTCACCCAGAAACAAACACTTCCCACCCTCCATTTATTATTATCGCTTCCTGCCGATCTATTGTTATGCGCCCGCTATTGTTATTCCCGCGCAACAACCACTTGCGACGAAAATCTCAAACCGAGTCAACCAAATATCACTCGTTTCTTTCGTTATCATTTGGAATTTCATTTTCACACTTGCCCTTCCGTTTCCGAAATAATCTGTTGTCAATGGTGAACGTAATTGTCAAATCGTTTTTGTCACATCAGACACAGTCTCGGAGAAACAATACAAGTCTAGCAGAAATTCAAGAGAGATTTTTTTAGAGTATTCATGTTACAACAGAGACAGAATGGAATCACGCGTTTTGCTACATCTAAAAATAGAAGTCGGGTGAATTTGCACTCCGAGGAACGTGCAAGAGTGAAAATAAACCGTAGACATGAAATAAATATAAATTTCAAAATAATGTTGATCATTGTAGCTGTGAAATAAATAATGTTGACATAGAACACGTTCGACTTCTTTGGCCGTGCTACATACATACGTGTCTCTCGATGGTCAAGATACAGAATCTACCACGTCTACTGCAACAGTATAAATAGACAGTGTTCACACGCCACGCATTGTTCACATTAGTGGATAAAGAGTGTATTCATTATTGTTAGAAACGTGCACCGAGCCCGTTAACTTTTCGAACAAAGTGGCTTTTTGTCGGGAAATAATTAGAACAGAAATTCGAGTATACTATCAGCCGTCCCTAGCCAATAATTGAGCAGTAATTTCTGTGACTCACCGCGGGAGACCACTATTGATTGCACTGCTGCCGACAGATTTTTCTTCACCACTTGGAAGCGTCGAAAACAATACTGAATAAAACTGCACAGAATAGATTTACGATTCAATTATTATTAGACTGTGATCTGTATGCATCGACGACAAAAATAGGTACGAAAAACACAAAGCAACAAGCAGGAGACTGTGTTCAATATAATTCATTTGTCATTGTCACGGACACGAAATTGAAACGTCAAAGTGGCCATTGTGAAGAATCGTTGTATAAATTACTCGAGGAAAATCTAATCTCGTTAACTCGCTGATACCCGGCTCAATCGATACCATTCTCCCGGATTACAAAAATTTCCTACACAAACGCTTCTCTATTGTTATTCTTCGCGAGCGTGTTGCCTAACGTTTTCTATGTATCTGGATCGCTCGAGCTTAGCATACCAAGCGCATGAGACAAAACAGACTCATGCCGGTTCTTCGAACGTCGGGAGTAATCGGAGGAAGTATCCAGCGGGAGTCATCATCGGCTTGTCATCGATACGACGGAAGTCTCGGGATGCCGATCGCAAACGAATACCCCATGATTCTCCGATGACCACAGCCCGCAACGATGCAACAGCGGGAACTGGTCGAGCGATGTTCTCATCGACGAAAAAGCGAAATCATTTTCGGTGCCGTCGAGATAACGCGCGCCGGGAACACGGTTGATGACGGTCGATGACAGTCGCGCACACCTACGCGCGCTATTCGCTTTTCAGTGCGGTTAGAAAGCGTATAAAATTACAGGAAACCGTCGACCATGCGCTTTTACCCCAAGATTCACGGGCGTTCGGCCTGTTGCAAAAGAACGCTTCGATTCGCGAACTCTGGGATCCGGAAGTCAGACGCTTGCGTTACAGGGTAGCATTTGTCTTCGAGGAACACAGCTCGAGCTCGAAGTCAGAGAATAGATATAGTGAGCGAAAGCGAAATAGAAACTGTCCGTCGAGCGTCGACCAAAAGGATGCCGCGAGCGTAAACAATAAACACGGGATAAAGGAAAGTTCAAATTTTTGTCCTACCTTTCCAAAAGTGGTACCAGTGGTTTGCTGAGATTCTTCCGACTAAAACGAGTCCAAACACGACGTAGATCGGACCACTCTCATAGACTTTGTATATAGCAATCATACGTATATTAATTATGTCACTTACAAAACTAGTCCGAATTGAGTCGTGTTTGGACTCATTTTAATCGGAAGAATCTCGGGAAACCATTGGTACCACTTTTGAAAAGGTAAGACAAAATAAACTGAAATTTTCTTTATTGTATTATTATCGTTTACCCTCGCGGTATCTCTTTGAAATCTATCCCTTGTCCCCTAGCAGATTTATTCTTTTTCCTTGTCCGCTGAGATAAGGCTCTGCTGGGCTCGAGACACTGAGTGGCGGTTCTGAGGGAAGTGAGTGGGGATTTATTTAAATTTAAGCGAGCTCTGTAGTTGCATCGGAAGTACGGCGGCGTGCAAATGTTTTCGACGTAACGGGAACATCCGTAACAGGTTTCCGTTTAGCGCACCGAAGTCCGCACTCATCTATAATAGAGCTGTAATTATCGTATTCGCGGATGCAACGGGTCCGCGTTGTTACGGAGCCGTTCGTTTGGCTCGCGTGACGTCATACTCATTTGATTGCACGCGCGCGAACGATACGTCGCGCGTCTGTTCAACAAACTGTGGAATTAGCTCCGAAATGATTCTTTTCATTTCTTTGTAAGAGCTTCTCCTATCTTTGACCTCTGGAACGAAACAACCTTCTTGCTATCTCGTCCTGTTGACAAATTGTATGAACAAAAAATGCGGGTTAACCGGGAGGCAACAATTAGAAACATCCTCCTGTTATTTGAGCACTATCTTCTATCAAGTAAATATGACTGTGTAGATAAATATTTGTTATAAAACAGTGTTACGTACAAACCTCTCAAACTAATCATGCGCGTGTTCTGTTCGTTATTTAATTTTACTCTCACATAATTCAGTACTTGTTATGACTTGTTTGTATTGTAGTACTTCTTACACGGTCTTAGCATAAAGATCCGTACGCACTAATAAGTTGAAGTGGCTCACATGCAACAATCTTTGTGTACAAATGAACCCCCAGTGAAACAGACCAATCGCAAATTCGTGAGATTAAACAACCATAAAAAGTAAAGAATGCAATAGGAGAAAATCTGGATGAAAAACCTTACGGAAGAATGCGAGTAAATTGAAATCCGAATCCGAGACTGTCCTGCCTTTCCAAGGTCGAGGAGAAGGGACAGGTAGCGACCCTTCGGAATCTTTGAAACGAGAAAAATGCGATGGTTGTTTGTGCACAATGGCATGCAGATACATCTGTGCCGCAAATTCCTAATCGTCCTAACGCTGGTCTCCAGATTGGTGCGTCGAGTTCAGCTGCACTTACGGTTGTACGACCTTTCCCATTCGAGCAGTCGAGGCAGTCGCTGCCAACCTAAGATCAGTCGGTCGCTAAACGTCGAGCGAAAAACAAACGAGTCGGATCTCTGGCAACCGTCTGCCTGTCCTTTTTATCTTTCTCGCGTGTTGCCCCGTGAATCAGCACGCGTGCACGCGTCCTTTTCATGACAGAAGTTAAGGGAAGATGATTCCGAGCACGTTCCTCAGCGCCGATTTACATTCCATCATTATCGTCCGCTCGGTTTTCTCGATAGTGACAGCTCGCGGCAATATTATCGTCGCGGCCACAAGTGCGTCGATGTAAATAGAAGCAAACAGCTACTGTCAGTCCGGGCTACGGTATCAATCCACACGCATGCACGCACACACGACCACGCACATGCTGTGACGTACGAGCGTTCAGTGACGACACTCGCGAAAAAATTTGAAAACGATTCTCCTGTTCACGGTGGCCGTCAATGTCAGCACAACTGCGATGGAACACGTTCGCTTAAATGTTGAAACATTAAACTCGAGAGTCTAATTTTGTAATATTTTGAAATTTTATTCGTCGGCAAGATCGCCAGATTTTCGATCGGAAAATTAAATTTGTGTCGCGTAAACACGGTGTATTGTTTGATCGAGTCAGGGGAATGAACGGGAAACAATGTCAAACTCTCGGAACGTGTGAAAGCAGGAAAATTTGTTGTGTTGGTTGGTTAAGTGTCCGGGGGCCCCGGCGCGTGTTGGCGCGGCACTGATCAATGGCCGCCTGGACTTTGCATCCGTTTTGTTGGCAGTAGTGCGCATAGTAGTATTCAGTGCGTCGTGCGAGAAGCAGCGGAGCTTGGCGAGGTCGCCTTTTGCGTTGGCACGGAGATTCTTTGGTGCGTGTTTTCGGTCTTGTCCCCGGCCGAGAGAGAGTCCTGTCTATCAACGTGCCCGTGTCGGTTCCATCTTGGTGCGATCAAGCAAAACAGTGATGAAGTGTGACTCTGTGCGCGAACGTGCAGGGCGTAGCCAGTCATTGTGGAAAATCGCGTGAAAACGAGGGACAAGAAGGCGGTGCGTGACAGTCGGAATCTGCCATTGGAAAGGATATCTTGTTATCTTTATCGCACCAGTGGCATTTCGCGTACTCGTTGGTTCGCTGCATCATCGTCATCGCTTATCGTCGTCCTCTGTCCTCCTCTTCCTCCTACTCTCTCTCTCTCTCCCCTTTCTGTCTCTATCCCTATCCCTGTCTCGCTCACCCGCTCTGTCTTCTTTTTCTTCCCGTGCCGTCTCTTTCTCTGGCGTCTTATTCCGTAATACCCTACCCATCCGTGCCACTTTGTACGCGCTGTGGTGGCAAAACCGAGGAACGTCTCTCCACGCATGGTGCAGGCCCGATCGCAACAAACTTACGAATTCAAGTACGAGGTAAGCGAGTTATTGACAATTCGCGCGGCGATGCGCTCGCGTCCCGTCCACGAAACGGATTTCCCGTAGTCCGATTGATTTTATCGGGCCCAGTAATATGAAACAAGGGAGAGGCATAATATCTATGGGGGTGTGGATCCCATTGGCTGCGTCGCGGTGGTGGTGCTTGGTTTCTGTGCTTCTGGCACACCCATCGCTGCGCCGATCGCTGGCCACCGTGTGAGTTCGAACCGAGCGGAAGGACGAGTCTCTTTTTCTCTCTCCCTCTCTACCCTCTCTCTATTTTTCTCTCTCTCCATCTCTCTCTCTCTCTTGCTCGCGCGAGTTCAAAGAGGGAGAGTAAAAAGCCGGCATACCGCAGCCTTAGACTTCGTTCCATTTTCCACCTTTATTGAATTATTCCTCTCCCGGGGATTTCACTCGAGGCCGGGCCCGCGTCGAGCGGCCGATTAATCTCGCGGGAAAGGAAGACGTTCCGCGCGATTTCGGTCGCGATAACGGCGAAACAATTCCGTCTAGAAAGTGATCATCTTTAACCCTCGCCGGGTCGGTTTCGACACGCCTGTGCTTGGAACCTCCGCTTCGACCGACAACAAATTCTTGAAAACAATGCCGGATGAAAGGACTGACAGTAGCAATATTGATCTACGTGTATGATCGCGGAGAGGTTTATTTTTCTACCCTGTGGAACCTGGTGAGAACGATACGCTAAACGGTCGTACATTGTTAAAAGCTTATTTACAAAGTCGAGAAGTAGCGACAGGGTTAACAGTATCTTTTTCTTTGGGACGGGGTGGGAGCGGCGCCGGACTCTCGTTTTCCACGAAACGAAGAAAATAAGGGGAACGAGGAAAAATGTGTTCGCCAGGGAATTGTATACAAGCGTGCGTGGCCCCACGGAGTAGGGAGCTAAATTCTGACGTATGCTTTGTTCGGACTGGCATTCGACTTTCTCGTACCTAGCACGAGTTTCACGCTGCTGTCACGGTGCCGCCTTGCCTTGTTGGTCATCGTTCCGCGAGATCCATTTTTTCCCCCTTTTTTTCTTTCCCGTATTCCGTACTATCCCGAAAACTCGAGACAAGGATTTCCCGGCGTCGCGTCGGTGATTTATGGTCGGTATTATCAGCCCAACAATACCGACGCAACAACGCTGTTTTGCCGCCCGTCGCTGAGATAATGAGTTATGGAATTTTCGATATCGCCGTCGGCGCACGTTCGACACACACGGGATTATTATTTATTTATTTATTTTTTTTTTTCGCGCGCGGCAATAAACGGCGACAGCCGCCTAGGCTGTTTCCAGCATTTCGGTGTACAGCTGGGACTGGCGTTCCGTTCGCGAGCTATAGTTTTCAATGTTTGCGTCACGAGCGAAATCCAATCGTAACACGTTCACGAGTGTGGCACGATTGACTCCTTACAATGTGTTACTTAATGTTTTATTGGCGTATTGGTCAGGCTGATGGATCGTTGTGTTTCGTTCGTTCGACGAACTATGCCGCTGGCGAGCCTGCATAGCTGTAAATAATATTCGAAACGCATATTTCGTACTATTCGACTATTATCGTCGCGATCGCACTATCTTGATTTCTTATCTATTTTATCAAATCGCTTTGTCGCCAACAGTTAATGCTACTAAACTTCTTGAGCATACAATGAAAAAAGAATTTAATAACAATTTATGACATAATATGCTCTCAAGATGGTGGAACAAATCGAAATTTTTGTATCTTACTTGAATCTTGCACGATACCGAGACGGTTCTCAGTTATGACTGATGACAGGGGATAAAGTCCACTTTAATAATGTATACAACGTGTAACGCAAACGATGAAATATCGATTTATCATTCAGGAAGATGATCATACAAATTACAGTCAATAATATTTAGCAATTTTTAATTGAGCTACACATTTCCTTTCAAACGACTAATATACTCGACACGATGCAAGCAACACGTCGTTCATTTGTAATAAACATGCTCACTACAACGCAAACCACCATCTTATTATAATCACTGAAAACATGCATAACAAGCAGCCTGCGAATCTCCGCGCAGTACATAATAATAAATGTAATATGAATACCAAACGACCAGTAAATTATCTAGATGAACTAATTGTCGGACTTTCAATTATTACTTCGGTTGGTTCGTTCATTAATCGTTAACAACAATAATTTGCATGAAGACCAGCAATTTATTAGCGAAGATAATAGTTTTATTAACTACAAAACACGGTTATGCAACTACATAATTAGAAACCTTAAAGAATGTGTCTCGGGAGACCCCCTATAACTCCCTTGAATTTTTGATAAATGCATTATAACAATTAGAATCAGACTGCGGATGTTATGTGTTTATGACAAATTTAGAAATATTATTTTCAACCTATCAAACATATTGAGAAAGAAAATAAATGTCTATTTCACTACAGTTTGTTGCAATTCAGGTAAAAAATTTTTATTTCGTATAAAGATCCGCTGTCTATCACATTAGCAGCAAAATACGTTTGCGCAGATAAGTATACATAATTAGAAACGTTCGAAAACCAGTCTCGGGAGATTTGCGTTGAATTTTTGATAAGTGCATAATTGCGTTGCGTATTGCGCCAATAATCTTGGCTTATCGCGATTCTCTCAAGACTGGTTTTTCGAAGTCCGCGTCGTTCCGTCGATAACGATCACCGTCACGTAAGCGGTCTCTTTCGGTCTTCTTCTCCGAGGATTGTTCGTCACCGTTCGATTGTTCTGCTTTGGTTGCCCGTAGGTGAACGATCAACATGAGCAGCAGATGACTGTTGGCCGAGCTGTTGCTCGTTCGACTTTAATATGAGTGAAGTAGTGGCTGTTACACCTAGTGGTGGACCGACACGCCAGGAAAGCGTGGCACACGTCAAACGGCATAAATTAGCCAACTGTAATGTTCCTCTCGTGCACGGACGGACGAATCCGCCGATCAACAACCGTAACAGGCTGACCACCCATCAACGAAATCACAGTTTGGACTTTAGGTACGTAACAAACAAAACGGCGGCCACGTTTCCGGCCGACATTTATAGACGCAGATAGCAGGATAATTTTTTATCCCCGCTATCTGCATAGTCGCGGCAAGATCTCCTTGGCGAGACTGTACCACCGAGACATGGGATAAGGGAGCCAATTACTGTGGGAGTAACAATTACCTATATTAATTGCACTTCGACTGCGAGGCGCCACTGAAAATTGCTGCAATATTATTCAATTTTTTTTTGTATTTAATAAATTACTAAACACTTCGGCATTGTACGAGTAAATCCGCATTCGTATGTATAACGAGAAAAAATATATGGCAATATTCTAGGTCGGAAGAATTGTTTCTAGAGTGCAAGAATTTAAGAAAGAAGAAGAAAAGAATTTAATATTTATTATGCTTTAAAAATGAGTGTAATATAGACGCAGTAATTGGGTTTCTTAGCCTACGTTCAGGCTGGCCCGTCGATGGATTTTATCTGCAGAGAAAAATAATAATCTTGACGTTATGCTTCTGCCTGAGAGAGCAGGAACAGAGCCGAGTTTGGCCAATCGACGGAAAAGCTGACATGAAAGTAGTGGGTCGCACCGATTCGAACTCATAATTAAACTTCCCGCCCACGCAGCGGCTGTCTGCAGCAGTTATTCCCATCGCATTGTCCATTGACCGAGGACACTCTTCCCCCTAAAATGTCAGCTACTCGTCAAAAATATCTGAGCTTCGAATTCACCCTTGTGTCGATGACCAAACGTGTCTACGATGCTCAACGATACAGTTTCAATGCTACACGAACATAATCTACAATAATTTTGCTATTTGTCAACAAGGATTTAACTGAAAGTGGTCACGCGGTTATTGACACAAGGGTAAACACAGCTTTTATAATTGTTCGCGATCATATGGAATTATTGTTTATACAGACACAGTAGCACAATATTCCATATAGAAACTTGTGGCGCGCAAAATTTCCTGGACAAAGCACACGGAAAACTGCATTCGTCGCGTGCACATCGTTGCTCCGATGCACGGTGGAAATTCTTATTTTTAGAGTCACCCGGTATACACACACGGTAGCTCAATATTCTGCTGCATAGCGGAGCACATTGTAGCATAGACATTCTACAGTAGAGCATGAATCTGCATTGACTGCAATAAAGACGACGACCATTCAGCCTGAAATACCGGATCGATACTCTCGCAGTTATGGATTTTGTGAAATATTTTTTTTTTTTTTTGTTTCGTTCAGCGTGCCCAACGAGATACGATGATAATTTTGTATTTGTCACGAACACGAGTCACGCTGACGTTTTTGCTTCGATACGAATTTGGTCCCCGGCGTGGGACGCCGGTTGAATCATGCCCGCCATCTGTCTTTATGTTCTTTTCCTTATTTGAACGTACCGCCGAATGTTGTTTCAGGTTTCAGCAAAGCAACAGTAATTAAAAATGCCGTTCACCGTAAAATTTTCGTTTTACGGTATATTAATTCCCTTTTCATGATATTTTTTCTCCGTCTCTCGTGCGGCTCGCGTTCAATTGTTCTCTTGAAACGCGGGTTTTCATTCGTTCTTCGCGCGTACACGCGCGCGTTCGCTTTCTAGAGTCTTCGACAAAATAGACAAATGCTCTGAATGCATCGAGCAATTTTAAACTTCAATGCGTATAATGAACACATTGAAGCCGGCGATAAAGGAGTATCATCTAACCACACGGCAACATTGTGTTTAAACGAAATATGAAAGCGACAGAGTAATTTGGTGATTAGTCTTCATTGCAATCGTACGCTGTTGCAGTGCACTGTGGACGCGGACCCAATATTTAGTCGGAAAAAAGACCGACAAATTTTCATCTACCTCCGGCGGAAATTTTTCCGTTCGGCTTTCATATAAAATGCAACGTGTAAAACGCACTTTGCTACAGAAAATGGGAAAAATATAACAAACCCAGCGCATTTGGTAGAGTACTATTTTGAGAGAAACAGCAGCATTTCTATTTGAAAAGAACTAGGGTAAAGGGACCCAGTTACCGTGCGGGTACCAATTACTGTGCCTGTATTAATTATACTCAGTTTTAAAGCATAATGAATATTTAAAAAAAGAGATATATAACTGCTTTTAATGAAAAAAATTTAATATCTCTTTTGTAATATTTGTATTATAATATTTATAGTAATTGGGTCGCTCACCCTATTTTGAAAAGAAGTACATATATACGCAATCCAATTTGTTCCCCGTGCCTCTGCTTGTTGCTATAGTTGTCTATAATTCTCGGAAATCCCTGAATACGATTGCAAAAACATACGGGTAGAAACCAGGCTCGGGCGCGTTTCATTTCGAACGGAATAGCACGTAATGAAGATTTATTATTTTTGTATCAGAAATAACACAAAGCGACTTCATTTTGCGTGTAATTAAAACTTCAAATAATTTGCATCCAATTACACCTCTGCACAATGCCCTCCGTTTCGAACCCAGTATAATATATATGTCTGCTGAAAAAAGATTAATGTAATGCGAAATGAAAGATCAAATTTTTTTCATGAAATAGGAATAAAATAAAAAAATCTGGAACCGATCATTTTGACCGGCGGTGGTTAGTGTTAACCCATTTGCATCATTAGCGTATAAATACGCTCAATTAATTTTTTCTCGTAATACTGAAATATGAAGTTATTTTACTCGTGGTCATTTTTGTGCTTAAATATAATTTAAAAAAAAATATGAGTGATAAAGGCCTTCTTCTCATATTTCCTTACAATGCAATTGGGTTAATGTACACTCGAGTAATTAGTTCAACAATATTCGCGGTTTTGGTCGAGCAGTGTCATGCCAGGTGATAGTATAAGAATCCGTGTCGCGTGATGTACTAGGAGAATCGGTGTGTAACATTGTGCTGTTTGCAGGTCAATGGGTATTCTGTTGCCGCCGGTTCCGCAGGCGAGCGCGACGACGCTAACGCTCCACCACAGAAATCGAAGTCTGGACTCGGCGCTGCAGCGTATCCCGGAAGTGGACGTGACACCGAGCCCGGAATGCGAGACGATACCAGCCCCGACAGCAAAGGCCGCGGTACCGGCGTGCAAGGTGCGCAGCCGAGAACGCGAGGACCTGGCTAGCCTAGGATCCGATGACTCGGGTATCCTCTGCGGCTCGGACAGCGGGTCCAGCGACGCAACGAACGCGGCGACCAGAGAGTCCAGTGTGGACCATCTTCACAGCCGCGAGAGCTTGGATTCGTCTCTGTCGCAGCCGGGTGACATGGATGGCGTCGATGTTGTGGACGCCCAGGAAAACAATTGCCGCGTGTCGGCGGTGACGGTGTCGTCGTTGTCGGTACCGGTGTCGCTGATGGAACTGGTGCATTTAAGTGAACCTCCGTCGAAAAATGGTGGTGAACATGGTAGTGGCCGTGGTGGCGAGCACTGTGAACACGAGAACGCGAACAGTGAGCCGGCCGCGCAAGAATTGCTGCTGCGGCCCGGCGGCACTGTTAAAGAACTCGAGGCACACGAATACCCACGCGAGGAACTCTGTGCCGAAATTCCGGTGACGATCGACGCGCGGGACTTCCTGAATCCCCTGGAAGTCCTGCCGGTGAACGATAAACAGTGCGAGCTAGCCGGCGCCGCGATGACCCTTTGTTGCGGGACGACCGTGCAGTCCGAAGCCAACGAGGCCGCCGTTAAAAAACAGTCCGGTGTTGTTTGTCGAAGTCAGGAGATCGTGCAACCAAAACCATCCGAGGGCTGTCTGCTCAGACTATTCGAGAGCCAGATCTTCGACATGTCGATGGCGATTTCTTATCTTTTCAATTCTAAGGAGCCTGGCGTTCAGAGCTACCTTGGTAAGTTGTTGTCCGTCCATCTAGCTAGTCAAGGTCACGAGACTGCAAGTATACATAGCTGTGAACTTTGGTCCTTGTTTTTCAAATTTACGAGAAAAGCTATAAAGATTTTGTCTCTAGGCACTTTATCATAAGGTGAAGGGAATATGTTTGTAGATAGATTCGGTAGATGAGAGACGATCTGTGATGCTGTGGTTTAGGAAAGTGACCTTGACCAGCCAACTTTCCTAGCATGTAATGTAGTACATCTGTTAAAGAGTCTAATAGTTCTTGCACATAGATCTTGCGATGCTATTACTGTAGCAATATTGTAATAGCATTAGGCCGGTGTAAGAGAAACGAACTTTTGCATTGACCTAATATTTAGCGCTCGACTATGTGCATGATAATGTGGACAGAATAATTTATGTAGCCCACAATTTTTGAAAATGTTTGTTTACAATCGTTCCGTTTCTTAATACGAAAATATCCTGCAAGCAATGCAATGTAAATCGTTTTCCAGGAAACAAGATGTTTAGTTTCCCAGATCCCGATGTGGACTTCTATCTACCACAACTGGTTGTAATGTACATACAACTACACGATGTTACAGAAGTCCTGTATCCATATCTTGTCCATAGGTAAGCACACATCAATACAAAAGCTGTACATAATAAATCCAATGTGTAACGGGTAGACTGCAGACTTTATGCATTTATGATAAAAATGACTTGATGAAATACAAAACTGAAATCTTGCTGCATTACTTCCAGCTCATTAAAACGATTGGAAAAAAAAATTAAATGTCTGTGTCTTGCTATTAATAAACAATTTTTATTTTGCATAACAATCTGCAGTCTAGTAATAAATCTTAATGTCACAAAAAAAAAAAATGGGTACTTTGAAACATGTATTGCAAAGTTATACAAGAGGCTTGATTTTTTGTATAATCTGTTCACAACATTATTCACAATACAGAAAAAAAGTCGAATGAAAAGTTCATGCAATTTTCTTGTCTATCAGGTGTAGACAGTCAGCGGACTTTTCTTTAAAATGTGCCTGGCTATTAGACGCGTATAGTTCTGATGCTCATTTGCCATCCAAGAAGAAGTCTCATGGGACCAAACTAAAAAATCTTATTCTCTCAGACGAACTCAGGTAATGAAAAAATTGACATCAATTGTAGTAGATAGTTGCGAGCATCGCGAGATCGTAAGAGTATTCTGTACTAAATCTTGTAAACGAAACAATAGGCCAAAAGGAAATGAGAATAGGAAGCACCGTGTAGCTGGATTGCAGACACCGACCCCACCGTCATTAACTACAATGCAAAGCATTACGTCTCCTAATAAAAAGACACACCAAAGATCTCAGTCGGATGCCACTGGATTATTTCAAACATTACGTCGTAGCCATTCCGGTACATAGATCACGCTGATTTACATATTGTAGTATCACTCTATCGTATCATTAGATGATTTGCTATTTCTTTGAAGGTACAATAAATAAAGTAAGTCTTGGGGACCTGAGCTCTGGTCGAGCATTTGACAATGGTTGTACCTGTTTTTATTCCTGCCAAGGTGTGGTAAACGATTTACGAGGACAAAAAACCGACTGCTTTTGCAATGTAATTTTACGATCTTTCTTAAATGATAATTTTTTTATCGCTCTAACGAAGAATAGAAGAGAGATTTGAAATGATACTGTTTATATTTACAGGCGCCACGTCTTGCTCCAGAACTCGAATTTATACAAGCGTTAATATCAATTGGTAAATTGCTTGGAACTATTCCAACAAAGGAAAGTAAAACTGTTCAATTAATAGCGGAGCTTAATACACTCAATTTGAATCTCCCTGCAAGGGTGTGGCTTCCTTTGCACAGTTCAGTACCACATCATATCGTACGAGTGCCACCGCAATACGCTGCTGTCCTAAATAGTAAAGATAAGGTGAATGACCATAAAGTAGCCTTAGTTGAAATCCAGACTTGCTGACCTCCAACTAACACTATGATTTATGATGTGCAGGCACCATACATAATTTACGTTGAAGTGTTAGAGGTAGAAGATATATATACGTCACCTGTACCGACGAAGATAGTGGGGCATTCATTGAGGCACACGAAATCCGAAGAAAATTTAACCGGAGGCGAACAGACCACTGTGATTGCTCCGCCAGACATATCCGCCACAGAAACACAACAGAACATACCACCACCGATTAGGCAAACCCCGGTTAAAAATACTTCCCCGTACTCGGTGAGAAGTACGGAAGTCGCATTTACTTTCCCCGATGACGATCCTAACGATTGTTGGAGCCAAGAGGACGATGAGATCACTCAACAGGTATACACGTGTACAACATGTCACAGTTGTAACTACTTGATGCTTGAATCAATGTAGAATGTTATTAGCGGCACTACACAGTTTACTTGTTGTAAACTTAAGCATCCAGGAAAGCATTAATTGATCGCAACTTGTATTTTTGTTCACACAGTATTTACAACTCCGTAAGCCTAAAGATAGAGATACGATATCCCAATTAAGTCAAGAGTCATCAGATAGTAAAGAACCAATATTTGTACCTGGTGATATAAAGCGACGATTGAGTGAAATGGCCGCCGCGCCTAGTGCAACCTTTAATCACGATCCAGAGGATCCGTCGGCGGCTGTTTTGAAAGAACCATGGGAATTAAAGCAACGTCGCATAAGGGCTTCCAGTCCGTACGGTCACCTCGCATCGTGGAGACTTCTTGCCGTTATTGTAAAATGTGGTGACGATCTTCGACAAGAGTTGCTTGCCTCGCAATTACTTTCGATGCTCCAAAGAATCTGGCAAGAGGAACAAGTTCCTCTTTGGGTGCGGCCGTACAAGTAAGACTTCATCACCTATCACGCATCTTTAGATACATATAACTGTAAAATGAGTTGTTAAATGTTGGATTTCATTTTACAGAATTTTATGCTTGTCTAACGATAGCGGCTTGATCGAACCAATTTTGAATACTGTATCGCTACACCAAGTGAAGAAACAGTGCCAATTAACGCTCGTGCAATACTTTGAACGAGAATTTGGTCCTACCACATCCGACACATTCATCACCGCACAGAGGAATTTCATTCAAAGTTGCGCGGCGTATTGTCTTGTCTGTTATCTGATCCAGGTTAAAGATCGTCACAATGGAAACATTCTTCTTCACAGTGATGGTCATCTAATACACATAGATTTCGGATTTATTCTATCGACCTCGCCGAGGAATCTGGGTTTCGAGACTAGCCCGTTTAAACTGACACCCGAGTTCGTGGAGGTGATGGGCGGAAGTCAGTCGAAACAGTTCCAAGAATTCAAAACGTTAATTCTGCAAGGTTTAATCGCGGCACGGAAGCATATGGAGAAAATTGTAAATCTTGTGGAGATCATGTTATCAGGTAGGAAGAGAAACTGAATTATCCGTTTATATTTGTGAGCGAATGTTCGACTTTATAGAATGTTTTAGACCGCTAGGTAGACACTCGAAGCATTAATAGAGTAGTTCGGATGAATACGATCCACTAAAAAGATAATCATATTTGCAGGATCGCAACTTCCATGTTTCCGAAGTGGCGGGGCAGCGACTGTTCAAGGATTGAAGAACAGATTCCACCTAACATTGACCGAGGATCAATTACGCCGGCACGTGGAGGACTTAGTCGAAGCCAGTATCCATTCTTGGTCAACTAAATTGTACGATCGGTACCAATATTTCGCAAATGGCACCCTTTAATAACAACAACATCAACTTTTTTTGTCCTTGTGTGAGAAAGAGAATGATTTTTACGAGAGAGAGAGAGCGCGAGAACTTTGAGTTTGATAATACGTGGTACTTCTTCCATGAAACGTATGAAACTTTGTAGCATTCCGTAAGCACAAATTTATCTCCGAATCGAATTATTTGATGGCGGTGCAGATAGTGATCGAGATACATAGGGAAATGCTATCTAAAATATAGATTTATTCCGAATAGGAAATAGGCTGATTTTCGATAGATTAATTTTACTTGCTCTTAAATTATTCCTTAGTTTCTCGATGAAAACCTGAATGTTGTCTTCAATAATAAAAAAAGAAAGAAAGAAGATAGAGAAGAAGATGTAGGAACGCCACGCTCGTGCATAATTGAGATAGGCTTGTAAATGTGCATATGATTTGCAGAAATTCGGATGCCTTGTTACGCCCGTGAATGATAGCGAACGAAACAGGGAATAATTTATGAAATTTTTATTGTTACGTTAAGCAATATCGAATATGTATAATTGGTTTTGTTGTATACGTTCAAATGACTATGTATGCCTTATTGGCAAACTGCGAGTTAACTATCGTCGGTGCAGACTTTGTGACATTGACTGAATGTTGGACTGCTAGAATCGTTATAGCCTATAACAGCGTAATTTGTTAAAGGTGCCTTATTTGTAGAGAAAATGGCGGAACGACCGAATCCGAACTCAGTGAAGTGACTACGTGCGTTGATCTACCGGGAGATAAACAAAAAAAAAAGAAACTGATCTATTACGAAAAGGACAATCTATAATTTGTACATAAAAATACATTGCGTGAACTTTTGTCGAACTCCTTTCGTAGTTAATTTTCGGCAATAACCGATCCCACCACGATAATAGTGATTGAACGATCACACGGTGTTTAAAAAGATTCTATGCGAAGAATCTTCGAGCGGAAGAAGCGTGCAAAACTGGCTCAGATATTAGCAGGAGACGAATACTCAAAATATTTCCTACTTTATAGATTAATACTATTATAAATACATTTAATTGTAATGATACGCTATAAGGAGTAATTATTATTAGTAAAAGTTTAAGGATCACAATTTGAAAGTTTTTACATGTTCTTATTACATGCATACAACATTAATAGTCATAATGCGATATCTTAGTTGTGTGAAGATAGTTATTTAATGGTATTTCTGCGTTAAACATATGTTCGTTTAAATAAGTAAATTATAAAAGTAAAGAAGTATTGTATATACAGTGACAAATTTTATCACTTATCGATTTAAGATTCGATTGAGAATGAATGTACGAAGCAAAATCAAAGTCACCGTGAGCCAGCCCATGTATGGAAATTTGGGCCGTCTGACTTCCAAGTGTCTTAAACTCTCTTTCTTCTGTCTCATAACCGTCTCATGAATAGAATGGCGGATCAGAGATTCAGAATAATTGATATTGCATAACGCTCAATAAACTTTGCATTTTAATACTTTATATTTACGTAACGCTCGTTGCACCAATTTCTGTTCCGTGACTATTCCGTGCAATTCTCCTGCTTGTCATAAATTATTGTACACTGTTACAAAGAAAGAAAACGTTTCATTGATTTCGTATAATAAATTCCACTTTTTCTGTACAAATGGAAAATGTTAATATCTCTGATTTGCCTGATTCTTTCGCCTCCAATTATGAGCTACTGATAATATCAATTATTAAATAAATATGAAATCCAATCAAACCTATTTTTGATTGATATACCCATAACGACCTGACCAGGGAGTTGTAACCAAATATTCTTTTAGTATTTTAGGTAATCACAACGTTAGCCAAAACTCTAAACAAATAAAAGCAATAACTGCTCACACAATTTTGAAATTTTGTATGCGTGATGTGTTCCTGATTTTAACTTAAATGACATATCAAATCAGAATATATGTACACAGAAATACAAGATAACTCAAAGATATTCAAATTTTTATTAATTGTACATCGATCGCTACACAACGCTTTTTTAACTAACAACATTAAGTAAATAATCGATTCTATAAATACCTATTAGGATATCAGTCATAAGAAATTCGGGAAGTACGGATGTACATATATAATAATTGATGTATATGACAATGAAAGCATAAGTATCATAAATATCACAATAAGTTATGATTACAGAGATCATACAAATGTCTTATATTCTAGAGAGCTGTTGTAATAAATTAGAAGGCAAGATCGCTTCCAGTTTGTCTAAAATATAATAAAATGGATGTGAAAACCAGGCAAGCATTGATCGTGCTACTACACCCATGGTATCGGGATACTGATGCGTTAAAAGCGCTAGGAGTGCTGTAAAGGAACATAGACCTGCTGTAAATAAAATAAAAAATGGCAACTCCTTTTTAGGATACACGCTAACATCGTGAAACGAAGGTAAAAGTTCGCGATCAGCACACTCTGTGCACGTTGGATATGGATAAAATAAATGTCCTCTTTCCAAAGGATAAGGTAATCTTCTAAATGTACCTTCCCAAGTGCAATGTAATAAATTCAGAGCACCTTCCATCTGTTTCCAGTGAGCTAGATGAAAGAATGCGTACGCTATTGCTTCTGAATCTCCTCTCTTCAGTACATGTTCTGGTGGTAAAATTAAAGGCTTCATTTCTAGTAAATACTTAGGTACATGAGGATTGAACTCAACAGCTCTGTGGATAGCCTCGATGGCTATCATTTCTGGAGTTGTTAAGCCCCTTTTAATAGCAATGTCTGTTGAGAATTTATCAGCAACCACTCTTGCTTTTAGCAATGCAGCTGTGTAACAAATGGTCGCTGACTTTGGTAGACTTATGTCATCATACTTTGCTAATACTGCTTGAACATCAGCGTACGCTTGCATTTCTAATAAAGCTTCGATTAAATTCTCATGAATGTTTAACACATTCATAATTGGTGGAACTTCTTTTGTTAAATCTCTAAATATCTTCACAGCTTCTTTCAATTTTCCTAACTTTCTTGCACACATAGCTAATCGCCGTTTAATGTAAATTAACACATTTGTGTCTCTCCTATGAATGGCTTCTGCGATTGCTCCTTGATGTTGAGTACTTTGGGATTTCCTATAATTGTTTTCGGCCACCTTCAACGCTTGCTTCAAAATTTTTTCTGCTTCCACAATAGTAGTAGCTTCCTCCTCTGCAAGCAATATATACGCAGGAGCACAATCAGCGTTACGATCAAGAGCACTATGTGCTGCTTTTATTCGCACTACCGGATTACGTTCTCTCCAAGCTGTTTGCATTATTTCGTACTCAGCTTTACCTACAACATTTATTGTATTCTTATTCTATGAAAAAAAAGAGCCTAATAGTTTCATCAAAGCCTGAGCACCACAAGTATTTACATGAAAGTAATTAGTCTTAGGGTTACCTGTATCACCTTCGCAGGTGAAGAATGTTTGATGATCTTGAGCAGATAAATTCATATCGTAATACGTTAGAGGTTCTTTGTTAGTAGCCCAATAAAACCTTTGATACTCAGCCCCTCTGAACAAGTTTATCGGATTTCGCCACACTTTACATTCAGGAACGTTTTGTTGATTCGAATTGGAGCCATTTAAACTTGCATTAGTTCCATCAGACCCACTGTCACCTCCACCAATCCATGGTGAAATGTGATTTAACGAGACTTGTTCAATGAAAGATGTACCATATTTTCTAAAGTACCACCACTCGAAAATAAGAATCAATCCAGAAATCAACGATGACGTTCCGGTGAGAGCGACGTAAAACTTTGGGGTTAAGGTGTTCAAAAACATTGTAGAGTCCCACATACTTGTGAATAATAAGGCCATTTATAATACTCAAACACTGTGTAGTTTTTGTTTGTTTCTCTTTATTGTTCCAACTCGCACTACTACCGTTTGTACTAACAGGGTACTAATTAACAAACATCATAACACTGAACAATGTTGCTAAGTCCTTACATCACTCGCTGAGTGTTGTTGTTTTGCTCTCCTTGCTTAACTAATAAAAAACAAAATAAACTTTACAAATGATCTCAACATTTGTACACTTTCTTGCGTTCAAAATTTCAAACGTTGCATGACCGCTTTTATTCTACTAACAAACGTGGTGGCATTTATTTTGCCTGAAGTTGCCGAATTTAAAACCCAACATTGCAACGAGATGTTTCGAGATTCGTATAGCGCTCGTTGCTTGCCGCGACTCTCTTTAAAAACTTTTCACATGTCACATTTATCTTAAGTTGGTAAGTAAGTATCGAAGCATTGCACAATAAATAAATATTTATTAAAATAACAATCCAGGTGCTGTGAAGTAAAACGTGTCGCATCAATCGGTGAACCTAAGAATTTTTAAAACAGAAAAAATTAAACATATCTCGGAAAGTAGTGATCCAATATTTATGTATTTGGTCTCAAAACATTCCTAATAATTCTGCGTACCGAATCTATATCTCAGAATTCCAAAAATTAGGCTAATTATGGATTTTTGAAAAATAGCCCGTCCACGGGCACTGAAACGCTATAGACATCTAGCGGTGAACGCCCGAACTAAAAGCGCATTACAGGCACACGTTAACTGGACAAGTCTTCCGAAAACAATTAATAATTAATTAATTTCCCACGAATTCCGTTCGAAAATATTATGTGGGTGTGTATAAGGGTTCAGAGTGTCCTTCTAAATTATATAAGCGCGCCTATCAAATGCAGAATATTTAAAAAAAATTATTTATTAGAACGTCGGCCTGGCGATTGCAGCGCGACGGTGGCGCCATCTAGGGTGGCGGATTTTGGAACTAATATCCCTATCCCTGTAATGAGTAAGACAAGGACAGAAATAGTGTGTGACAAGGACAGCAGATGTCTCGCTCACCTCCTACCTTCCTGCTACCCTGGCAAATACCAGGAGAGGTATCAGGAGCACATGATGTGCAAGGAGGTATCCGATAGGAGCTGTGCGACAAGGACAGACATAGGAGGTTTACCAAGAGAGAGAGAGGGACAGATATAGAGCTTCGGCATAACCTGCCAAGTTGAGGGAATATTAACTAATATCTTCTTTATTATCGAAAACGTATAAATATTTACAATTGGAAAATATAGAATACACCTTCCGCTACTTTCACATACAATTTTTCATATGATTTTGTCCCGAATTGAATAGTTATTAATAATTCTTCGAACACATGTCCGAAAATAAATTCAGTTAATGTGACAGGTTCCCCGTAAATAATTAATTATATAACTTTCCAAACATATTTTGTACACTTTAGTGATTAAAGAATCTAGAATGAAGTCTTGGCTACATTCCTCTTGAGGTTTTGTGTCGCTGTAATGCTTAATTAATAAGTTATTAACAATTTCTGGTGAAGAGGTAACTCGTGTGTCTCTGTCCTTGTCACACACTCTGTCTCTCTTTGTCTTACACATTATGGGTATATAGGAAGGACGTAACGACAACAAAAATCGTTAATAACAAGTTAATCAGGAATAACTCGTCAATATTTACATTCGAAGAACATAGAATAGACCTTTGACAACTTTCACGTATAGTTTTTTAACGGAATTTGTTTCGGAATAAATAGTTATTAACGATTATTCAAAACCTTGTTCTATTATAACCTCAAATAGTTTGACAGGTCTCCCGTAAATAATTAATTTTGATACTTTAGAGGCACAATTAGTACTCTTTTATGATTAAAGAAACCAGAGTGAACCTCTAGCAACATTCCTATGACAATTGTTGACTGGTTTAAATTGTCGTGAACAAATTATTAACAATTTTTCGAAGGCTTCTTTCTTTACCCAATGCTTGCAATGTGTAAGACAAAGAGAGACAGAGTGTGCGACAAGGACAGAGACACACGAGATACCTCTTCACCAGAAATTTTTAATAACTTATTAATTAAGCATTACAGCGACACAAAACCTCAAGAAGAATGTAGCCAAGACTTCATTCTAGATTCTTTAATCACTAAAGTGTACAAAATATGTTTGGAAAGTTATATAATTAATTATTTACGGGGAACCTGTCACATTAACTGAATTTATTTTCGGACATGTGTTCGAAGAATTATTAATAACTATTCAATTCGGGACAAAATCATATGAAAAATTGTATGTGAAAGTAGCGGAAGGTGTATTCTATATTTTCCAATTGTAAATATTTATACGTTTTCAATAATAAAGAAGATATTAGTTAATATTCCCTCAACTTGGCAGGTTATGCCGAAGCTATATGTCTATCCTTCTCTCTCTCATGGTAAACCTTCTATGTCTGTCCTTGTCACACAGCTCTTGTCGGATACCTCCTTGCACATCATGTGCTCCTGATACCTCTCCTGGTGTTTGGCAGGGTAGCAGGAAGGTAGGAGGTGAGCGAGACATCTGCTGTCCTTGTCGCACACTATTTCTGTCCTTGTCTTACTCATTACAGGGATAGGGAAATTAGTTCCAAAATCCGCTACCATAGATGGCGCCACCGTCGCGTTGCAATCGCCGGGGCAGAAAGCAGATGATTCTTGCCGGTTTCTCCATACCAGACAATGTAACTTCCGGCAAAAATTATCTGCTGAATACCTCGAAGAAACGCAGTGCACCTGCTTGATAATACAACAGACACTGATAGACACATATTGAGAATTTTCTTGACAGGAAGAAAGGACAGGATTGAAAACAGGATCATGACAGGATTTTCTTTATACAGGAAGCATTTAATAAAGTAAGATATTTGTTGATCAAGGGATGTTTTTTTGGAGGAATTATTGGTAGACTTGTTTCTGGAATGATTCCATCGTTTTATTAAGGAACCTTGTTCCTATAAGTACTATAATATCGTAGATGTATATACATACATGTACATAGGTATAGCTAGAGCCCCCCGAGTGTGAGACAGAAAAATACATTGGGTGATTGGTCTACTCCTATACCTCGTCTGTGATGCAGGTTCTGGTCCAGGTTAAAAATTAGACTAGGGGGCAGCACTATACTCATTTCCTCTCTGACACAAGTGTGAACTGACCAACTGACTCGTTAGTTCACGCCGTTAACGTAGACGTTTTTCCAATTATAAACGTCGATTGAAAAGTCTCCGTAATTCTTGCTTATTGTGCAATGCCAGTATCATTCTTTCTAATCGTCTTACCATACTTTCTATAAAATCGACAAGTGTTCTGCACCTTTAAATTTAATAAGTACTCACAATTCCGAAAGACGTCTACATACATAATCACACGCGAAGAAGAAAGTTAACAACCATATTTTTGGTTTAATTGTTTCATGCTCGTCAGTATAACAAACAGTACGAAAGTATCAAGGAAAACTATTTTTGTTCTGTTATCTTTGCACATACGGTGAGAGTTATTCTCAGAGGCACGTGTGAAATCGAAAAAGTTATGGCTACATGGGATGGTTCGTATTCTGAACCGGACGATCAACATTTTTATTTGTACTCTGATCAAAACTGGACATTTTTTCCTAACAATGTAAGTAACGATTATGCACGAGAAAATCGGGAATTTTATGTACAAAATGATTCTGTGTTCCATCAAAATTGTCCAAGTACTTTATACCATTCAAACACGAATGTAATGCCCAACATTGTGACAAGTGGTCGTAGTTATCAGGAACATTTAAGAAATACCATAGATAATTCGCAAACATCGACCAATATGCGACACTTGCCAAAAAATGTGAAACCAGAAAATTGCTTTGTACCTGCTGTCGATTATTGGAGCAACGATTACGATGCGAATGTGATGAAGATTAAGCATAATTATGGAAAAGACGTGAAACAAGCTACAACCATTGTGAAAAAAGAGTCAAACTTACATGCTACAGCTCAAGAATTTGTACCAAATCTGAATTCCAAGTCTGCTAATAAAAAACAGGAATCGCAAAATATGGAACTTCCTTGTTCTACTAACCATGTCGACTGTTACCCAAGAGATACAAAACTTATGGAAGAAGAAACAACTGTGGATAGATATTCCATTGACAATGTAAATAAATGCGAACAAAAACAATACGAGAACAAAAGGAATTATAAGGTCAAAGAAGGACAGCAAGATCAATTTTATAAAAAAAATAGATATACCAACTCATATCATCAGAGAGGCAGAAGTTCTTACAAGTTTCAAGGTAATAAATATTATACTAATAAACATTATTCCGATAGATTGCAAACAGATATACAAGACTTGCCAAGCTTAAACAAGGAAGGACCATATTCTAGTATGGATACAAATCTACATAGGAATAGAAAGTTATCAATTGAAAACAGAGATAAAAGAAGCACTATTACCAAAGACAATAACATAGAGTCTAATGACATAAAGCAGTCCAATAATCAAGACAAAGAATTTACATATTCTAATTCAGGGTCAAAACAATCAAATACATACCATAAAAACGCAAGAAAATATCCATATAATACTAGACATAATAGGGAAGAATACAATTACAAAGACAGAAGACATAATTATCAAGGGCAGAATGGAACTTGGCAAGGTTGTGCCATGGAAGACAAGCAATTGGATAGAAATGAACAAACATGCAATCAAAAAGATCCTAACGAAACTAAGCAAGATATTAATGAAGAAACTAATAAAATTGGTGTAAAGGAAACCAAAGAACGAGGATACAATTATCAAGGACGCAATGGATTCAAAGAACTCAGAAAAGGGGACAAAACTGAAGCGTACAAAGAGAGGGACAGAAGCAAAAATAGTATATTCGATAATAAAGAAAAGGAAAATGAAAACTGGAGGAGTAAGGGAGAAATTAGTGAAAAGGGCAGTATTAAAAAACGAGTACAAAATAGAAGATCTCAGCTCGGTACGTATACATTGGAACTCAAATGAAACAAATTAGACTTTTGGTTCAATCAAATTAGTTTTACAGTTAGATACTGTAACCACTATAATTATATTTCTTATTTTATTAATTTGATCAACTACAGTACTTCGTTTTCGTGAAATATATATTTCATTATTTTTCAATTTAGATGACGACGCGAGTCAAAGGGAAAGGCTAACTGACCAATTAAACAGAGGACAATTGGAATGTTTAGTGTGCTGCGAATGGATTAGGCAGAACGATTATATTTGGTCGTGTTCGAATTGCTATCATGTTTTACATCTGAAATGTATAAAAAAATGGGCAAAATCTTCGCAAGCAGGTAAACGAACACATACACCTATGTCATGCAACACGTTAATATTGCATTCGTTTGGTTAAAGCTGTAAGCGATTCGCTTTCTTTTTAGATAATGGTTGGAGATGTCCAGCATGTCAGAATGTAAGTATAACGATTCCTGATGAGTATTTCTGCTTCTGCGGCAAGACAAGAGCTCCAGAATGGAATCGTAGAGATGTTGCGCATTCTTGTGGAGAAGTTTGTGGTAGAACATTATCAAAAAATACTTGTCCTCACAAGTGTACTCTTCTTTGTCATCCTGGATCTTGTCCGCAATGCATAGCAATGGTTACAAGATATTGTGGCTGTGGTAAAACATCGCAAACGGTACAATGTAGCGCACACAAGCTATTGTTGTGCGATGCTACGTGCGATAAGGATTTAAATTGTGGCACGCATAAATGCGAGAAAAAGTGTCATCACGGAGAATGTCCAAGTTGCGAGAAAACAGTTGAGCAAGGTACAAAATTTAAGTAGAATAACTTCGTAACTTTAGGACACTAGTATACATATTATCATGAAATCTATAGGATCAACATAATTTTCATTTCAGAATGTTATTGCGGTAAAGACAAGAGAAAAATAACTTGTCAAAGTAATATTTCACTTACATACTCTTGTAAAAGCGTTTGTGGTAAATTATTAGATTGTGGTAATCATGCGTGCACAAAGCTATGCCATCCAGGTGTTTGTGATCCATGTAGTTTGACCCCGGAGAAAGTGACGACCTGCTGCTGTGGCCAAACACCATTGACAGAGAAAAGACAAACTTGTTTAGATCCAATTCCGGTTTGCGACAAAGTATGTTCGAAAAGTCTAAAATGTGGCCAACCAAGTAAGTACTTTCAATATGTACGTGTTATATGCGTGTATATTTGGTAAAAAAAATAATCATAATCATAATCACGTTTTTCACAGATAATCCTCACGTATGCAAAGCAACATGTCATGAAGGGGATTGTCCTATTTGTGATTTAACTACAGACGTTAAGTGTCGTTGCGGAAACATGGATAGAGAAATAGCTTGTAAAGATTTAATATCAAAAGCTGACGATGCTCGATGTGAAAAAAGATGCACAAAAAAAAGATCTTGCGGTAAACACAAATGTAACCAGTTATGTTGCATAGAAGTAGAACACGTTTGTCCTTTGATGTGTTCTAAAACTTTGAGCTGCGGCAAACACAAATGTGAACAAACTTGTCATAAAGGTATCGTATCGCGTCGTACGAGCAAAACGAAATATTACACATGTAGATACAAACGAAAGCAAAAACATACAAAACCGTACATATATTCATACACATATTTGATCGTATGCAATAAATATGCATTGTAAATATAATGTTGTTAATACAGGAAGGTGTCAACCTTGTTGGCGTAGCAGTTTCGAAGAATTATATTGCGAATGTGGAGCTGCTGTGATATATCCTCCAGTACCGTGTGGTACTAGGAGACCCGTTTGCGATAGACCTTGTTCTCGTCAGCATTCCTGCGGGCACGAAGTGTTTCACAATTGTCATAACGAGCCTACATGTCCTCCCTGCACCGTTCTTACTCAGAGCTGGTGTCACGGCAAACACGAGCTTCGTAAAGCCGTACCGTGTCACTTTAATGGAATTTCGTGCGGTTTGCCGTGTAACAAGCCTATTTCTTGCGGTCGACACAAATGTCTCGCAATATGTCATCCTGGCCCGTGCGAAAAACCCGGACAACAATGTTCTCAACCGTGTACTATTCCAAGAGAAATGTGTGGACACATTTGCGCCGCTCCGTGTCACGATGGTAAATGCCTAGATACGCCGTGCAAGGAAATGGTGAAGGTAATCCGTTATACGCATGTATTTATGTACATATACAGGGTGAGTCACCAAACGTTACCACCTCAAATATCTTTGTTGTTTCTAAAGATACGTAAAATATGGTAAGGACAAAGTTGAATGGTACAATGGGGCTGACACGATGCAAAAAAAAAAATTTTGTTTTTATGTCATTTTTTTGGAGATATCAAGGTCACCTTGACTTTTTTAAATGGAACCACCCTTTTTTAAACACCTACAATGATAGTCCCTTTCATTAGGAATTCAGTGACTATAATTAGTCCAAGGTCATTCAAGGTCAAGGACAGAAAAAACGTATAAAACTAAAATATGGAAGCAGAATACCTGTATTTTATAAATGTTCGAAATGATGGCCGTCTGCGTCGATACATTGTTGTAAACGAGCTCTGAAGGAATGTTGAACTCTGATAAGTGTATCCGACGTGATATTCGTACATGCTGTGATGATACGCTGACGCATATCTTCAACTGTTGTTGGAGCATCCGTGTACACGGTCTCTTTTAGCAGACCCCATAAAAAGAAATCCAGTGGATTTAAATCAGGCGATCGTGCTGGCCATGAAACTGTTCCGCCTCGTCCAATCCATCGGTTTGGATATCGAGAATCCAACGTTTCTCTTGCTACTCGTGCATAATGAGCAGGACAACCGTCATGTTGGTACCACATATCGTAGCGATTTTGTAAAGGGACATCTTCTAACAAAATTGGCAGATCTTCTTGCAAAAATTGAGCGTATTTCTGTCCCGTCATCATTCCGTTAACGAAATATGGTCCAATTACTTTGTCGTTCAAAATACCACACCACACGTTTACGCTCCATTGTCTTTGATGATCAATTTCTCGCAGCCAGTGCGGATTATCCACAGACCAATAATGGGCGTTCCGTAGATTAATTGAGCCATGATTAGTAAATGTTGCTTCGTCCGTAAACAAGACATTAGAAAAAAATGAATGATTTTGAAGCAATCCCCATTGACAAAAATTAATTCTATTTTGAAAATCATTCCCGTGCAATTCTTGATGGAGTGATATGTGGAACGGATGAAATTTATGTCGGGCCAGAATTCGTATTACGCTACTTTGACTTATGCCTGCTTCCCGGGCAATTTTTCTCGTACTCACGTGAGGATTGACAGCTATAGCTGCTAAAATATTAATTTCATTGTCTTCATTAGTCGTGGGATTCTTCCGTTTGTACTGTCTTGCATGTACACTTCCAGTACTTCGAAACAACCTGTACGTATTAGTGAAAGTACGTCTAGAAGGAGTGTTTCGCTCGGGGTACCTTTCTTCATAAAGTAGTCAGGCCTGCACTGCATTTTTTCTACATTCACAGAAAATCGTGATCATATCACACTTTTCAGTCATCGAATATAACATAGCGGAATCGCGTTTGGAAACATACTGATAGTAAATAAGAATGCTGAATAACATTGAGAGACCTTAGTATGTTTACTTCAACTACGATAAACGTCTCAACCGTGATAAACGTATTTTGCTTCCATATTTTAGTTTTATACGTTTTTTCTGTCCTTGACCTTGAATGACCTTGGACTAATTATAGTCACTGAATTCCTAATGAAAGGGACTATCATTGTAGGTGTTTAAAAAAGGGTGGTTCCATTTAAAAAAGTCAAGGTGACCTTGATATCTCCAAAAAAATGACATAAAAACAAAATTTTTTTTTTTGCATCGTGTCAGCCCCATTGTACCATTCAACTTTGTCCTTACCATATTTTACGTATCTTTAGAAACAACAAAGATATTTGAGGTGGTAACGTTTGGTGACTCACCCTGTATACAGTAGATGTAATTATTCCTACAAACTCTTTCAACGAACATTGTTCTCCGCAGGTAACATGCCAATGCGGGCATAGAACTACGTCTCGTGCTTGTGCCGAAAATTCGAAAGAGTATCAAAGAATAGCGAGCAGCATATTAGCTAGTAAAATGGCTGATATGCAACTAGGTCATTCCGTTGATTTGGAAGAGGTGTTCGGTCAAGGAGCAAAAAAACAGAATCAATTGAAAACACTAGAATGTAATGACGAATGCAGGTTGATAGAACGAAATCGAAGATTAGCACTAGGTTTGCAAATTGTAAACCCAGATTTGAGTGGTAAATTAACGCCCAGATATAGTGATTTCATGAAGCAGTGGGCTAAAAAGGATCCACTCTTTTGTCAAATGGTCCATGAAAAATTGACAGAATTGGTTCAGTTGGCAAAGATCTCGAAGCAAAAATCGCGCAGTTATTCGTTTGATAGCATGAATAAAGATAGACGTCATTTTATTCACGAGTCCTGCGAGCATTTTGGATGCGAAAGTCAAGCATACGATCAGGAGCCTAAAAGAAATGTTGTTGCTACTGCTGTAAAAGATAAGGTAATGTCGCCACTTTTTATTTTTAACGATATTATAATGATATTATTATTTGAGTAATTTCATTGCAGTGTTGGTTGCCAAGCTATAGTTTATTAGAAATTGTGCAACGAAAAAATGGTCAGAGGAAAGTTCCTGGTCCAATGTTGAATACTTCGAAAGCTAACGGATCTGTAAAGTAAGTATTTCAGAATCGTAAATTCGTTAATATTTTATCAATATCTTCTTTCCTCTGTTAGGACGATATTATCACTGCCTACGAAAAAGAACCAAAAAATAGAAATACAGTCAAATACAAAAATGCAGGAACCGGAACCAGAACCAGAACTAGAACCAGAACCAGAAATAGACTACTTTGATTACAAAGGTTAAGATTATTATTGTACATACATACATACACACACGCATGCGTATACACACTCTCACGCTTACACACACACACACAACAAACAAACAAAAGCATACATACATCATGTACAGTGTAACACGAATGATATAGTTAATAACATAATGTGGGGAAATTGGTGTTGCTAGGTATAATTAATTATCTGTTTTCCGAAGGAAGGTACCTAGTCGTGATAGCTGACCACCTCATTCCTATTACTTTAGACTTGCAGCGTAGGAGCGGTACGGTGGGCAGTTATTACTAAATATTTCCGTTATCTTCTTTCGAAAAACAGACTAAACGGTTCAGTATATTCATATTTGTAAAGCATCAACACTCGTTTAATATTATAACATACATGTAAGTTGTTAAAATTATATTTGAAATACCAATGTATTGAAATTGTAAAATTAGATAATAACATGAATAAGATTATTAACGTGTATCATTTTTTTTACTTGCATTTAACGATACTAGTTCGTCCTTCACGCATTTACATGAAAATAAAAAGTATTATCGCAATCACATTCACAACTAGGGAGGCGTTTATTGATTCATGATCTTTTATTGTTTACACATTATTTCTTTTGACATTATCTTTATTATCTGTGATATGTTTGCGAAATGGGAATTTCATGAAAGGAGGAAACAATCAATATACATCTATGCGATACAATACTACAGTTCTATGAACATTAGCTAATACATATGTATATACATATAGTTGCCATAGTTCCAAAAATATATACTTCTGAAATAAATATTATACCAACAGAAGTAAAATCGAAAAGATTCTGACAAAATTATCATATTTCATGACTAGGCTGACGTTACTTTGATCTGGTCAAACATCATGTATGTTACAATCTGTCTATACTTAATCGAAAGGAATCTATCCAAGTATTATTGTATTATAGTGATTTGTTGTTAGGTATACAATCAAATTGAACGTAATATATTGTATTATATCAACTTGAATTCTTGAAATAGTGTCTTATAAGATAGCATGTTCTTGTAAATTGTTTCCAATTTTTATGTGATATTTTGCACTGAACTTTGCAAGTATAGCACAGGTATTGTAATAATATGTATTATTTTCATCAATAAAAATAGTGATTTATTATATACTATTTTTAACAGCATGTATCAGTTTAATTCAAATGATACCATTTGTTATCATTGTATGTACAATGAGTCTGTATATAAATATTCATTTATATGAATATAAGACTGTGTACGTCACTTGAGGCGATTTTCATTAACATTTAATGTAGGTAACACATATATTTGGCACATTGAACATCGACGATATATTATATGCTAAGAAGAATTACTGTAGTGTCAAATAAATAATCAACAAGAACTTTCATGCTCGTGTACATAAGTACATATAACTTTCTTCTATGATTCTGTAATTTTAGATTCCATAGAAAAAATTGTAAAATAAAACGATATTGTTAACAATATTAGAATTTTACATAAATCAATATGTTGAGTTTTGTTCGAGGTATAACTAAATGAGTTCGTTTGCTTAACCTAAATATTTATTATTATTACTTATTCTATATAATACTTATAACATAACTTTGGGAAAATATTGCGAATGTACGCATGTGGCGCGACGCTTCTCACAGAAACTAAATATATATATATTTATCGTTCTACTACTCTACTCCTCGCGGACTAGCGCCGCCACGCATTCTTCTTATTCACTATCATCTCAGATGATGTTGGGTGCCATTTATGTAGCTACATTGTACACAATGGAAACACCCTCCAACGGAAATATCAATAATTATATAATTATATTAAAAAGATTGACCGACAAAACTTAATCAGAAACAAATCTAACCAAAATTATCATATCCCTGCGACAATAAATATTTGTCGCCAGTCTCTTATTTCACACTTGTCTAAACATGAAAGGATCATCTTCTACTCTACAAATAAATTGCGTATCACATATAGAATCACAACACTGTTAAAACTTGCATTTGTAAATAGGATATATATGTATTAGAGATCCCTATTTCACGTGTTTGTAAATACACGTGTATACGTGTAGTAAACGAATCTGCAATTCTTAAGACTCGAACGTGCTGAACGGGTCTGAATTCACGGTTCCGTCCTCGCGGATCCGTATTCTCAGATCCGTGTACTTATATTCATATTCATAGATTCGTATACACAGATCCTCAATTTCTTAAGAAAGTGTAGTAACTACTACACGGTTTACGTGCCACGTGTACACGTATATTTTATTACGCGTTCAAAACCGTGATCCCTAATATATATACATGTATATATATATATATGTATATATATGTTATAAAGAATTTTTGTTAAACATTTAATAGTAGGGCACTTCAATGTTGAACTGGTATTATTACTACTAATTATCAGTTGGTGCAGTAGATGTAGAGTAAAAATTCCTTATACTTACGATTGAATTACCTACATATAGTACTATACCTACATTGTATTCTTTATATATTTGTATACATATACATTTCAGGTTTTTTCAGGAAGAAACAGAGTATAGTTTCTCTTTCTTTTCTTTTCCAGGATTCATTAATACTATTTCTGTTTCTATCTGTATATGAGAAGATTTCTTGTTTTAGGTTTCAACACACTGTTTTATGAGAATTTGTTAAGGAAGTGAGAAACCTAAAATATTATTAAAATAATACTTTTTCAAACTAATCTAATTGGAAGAATAGAAATATTTTTCAATCAAAATATATTCTTTAGAAGAATATCTTTTGTGTAAAGCTTCTTTAAAAACATGATATATATGTATTGTATATATATCCTTATATATGTGTATAAGCTATTAGAGCTAGAACATGTCTTTTATGGAATTGACATGTTCATCTATTGCTATATTCAATTGAATAACATTTTCTGTTCACCATCAATATAATTAGGATAATATAACTCTATTACGATGTTGGACCGATAGTAAATAATGAAAAGGAATATATTGCAACTCTTGAGCAGATACGTTCAGCAAGTATAGTGCAGCGGGTTATCCTTGACAGCCGCGAAGACCTGCAGTATGTACATACATATACATACATACACATACGTATATTCTAGCTTTTCTTTAGCTTACAGCTGAACAATTCCCTGTGTTTGTCTCTTGCACGGAGGAGTTAGCAATCATATGGAATTTTAGTTGTAGCCCACAGTAGTACAGACCAAACAAACAACCCGCCAGGATCTCTTCGTGGACATGCCCGCTCTTAAGAGACAAAAAATTTGGAATTTTCCACTGATTATGAATTACGAAATCATACTATGCCTTCTTTCATCTTTGTATCTTTTTCTTTGAAAAGTTCTAATAATAAGTGACATTCAGTCATTGAACTGTCGTTCGTGCAGTATAGTGTAAATCGTCCTTAAGACGTTCAAAAATATCAATAAACGCTAAGTAATATCACGATTATGATATACATATATATATATTGTATATATGTATATGTATTGTTGTATGTTTCGAAGTAGGAACGTAAATAAAATATATATCCTTAGAAATCTTCGCGGTTCAACATATCATTCCATTGATCCACTGCTTACTGCTTAATGTATTGCTTTAAATGTAAGGATTATTACCTCGTTTCACATGTACATACATTGTAATTAGGGTAACTACCGTCCACTTAGGTACTGATGTCTCGGACTTACCGATGGTTATTTAGCAATACTTGCCATTGCCCAGCCCATTGTTAGTTCTATACCTCTGCATAAAGTTTGATACACAATCCATGGCCAAGGTTTTGGATACTGAGTTGCGGTTGGTTGTGTACCGTACTCCACCCTTTCAGCTAAAAGTCCTAAAACAATGTAAATCAAGAATGTTCAACTGCAATATCTTGACCAAGTGATTCGTTTCATGTTAATATATTACATATAGAAATATGACATTACCATATGGACCAAAAATGCGTGCAATATCTGCAACGCACAAGATGATTCCTAAAATCGCAGTTGCATATATAACATTCAATACTTTTCGAATTTGTCGTCTCCTAGGTGCAGCAGTATTCGCTTCCAGCATATGCAGAGGCGTCATATCAGATTTCGATCTGTTTACATACGCGATGTGATTCAATATCGAATGAAGCGTAAAGTCATTACTCTGAAAAGAAACATTGAAATATATGTATGTATGTACAGTGTACAGTAAAAATAAGTTTGCATCAAAATCACTTCGATACAAATACAAATAGACCACTGAGCAAGCTCGAAGAAAAAAGTACCGTAATCTTTGTATCAGTTGTAGTGTTTTCAGGAAGTAAAGTTTCGACGGTTATGTCTTCGGTATCCTCTTTCCCCTTTTCGTTTTTCCAAGATAAACTCTTCTTACGCCCTTTTCCATCATCTTCTTTGTCTTTGGTCTTTTCGGTCATCAAGGCTGCTTTCTCGTTACAATCAGGCTGATCCGAGTCCGATTCGGATTTCTCTTGTATCTCAATCTTTTCAGGAACTATTATATTACGACCATGGGTAGGGCTTCTACTTAAAGTTCTAATACTTATATCGCTGCTTCGGCGGTCTAAGTTCAATGGCTTGATTTGTATCATCTCGGAATTACGTCGAAAGGAAATATCTGAATTTCTACGTAACTCGCCTTTTGAAATGATTCCGCTAATATCCGAGTTGCGTCTTGAGCCTGAAGTGCGTATAAAACAAAGACTGTTATTATGTATACATTACTTACTATTTCAATGACTTAATCATAATCGATGCGTTACCTGCAGGACTTAGATCCACGACTCTGGATAATTTGTAATGTTCGTTTGGAGGTAACATTCTTCTGGGTGTTCTATTTCCGAAATCGCTATTACGTTTTAGTTTGGCCGCAAATTGGGAACCTCTGGTTTTTTCATGTGTGAAATCAGAACACCGTCTTAAATCTTTCACGCTTCCTACAGGAGTAACATTTTCGGAATGTCTTCTGGACATCCTGTCTGGAGATCGCCTTCGATCGATATCGGGCGAATGCCTAGGGCTAAAGTCCGAGCTTCGTCGACACTCTGACGTAGTAGAACCGTCCTCGTCGTTCATAAATCGAACGCTACACTCTGAATTTCTGCGCGAGGATCTGGAAGCATCGCTGCTCCGTCTGCTGCCTACGGAGCTTCTACGGCTCGGACTCGATACCGTTATTATAGGCAAATTAGCTGCTGACGGCGTAGGTGTTGGAGGTCGAACATATACTTCTGGTACCGTCGACGACACAGGTGTAGACTTTTCAGCTTGACGCGATGCGCTTTTGCTAAATTTTTCACATTCTTTTTGTAGTCTTTCTTCTTTTCTAGGTGGTTTTGCAAGTCGATCTGTTACATGGAAAATATGCGAACATTTATGTGTCTTAATTCATTCCGGCGTCTATTTCGGAGTTGTGCACAAGTAATACTTTTAAAATTACCTTTACAAGTTTTCTCCGATTCAATTAGAAAAGTGGGAGGTTCTGTTTCTTCTGCGGTCTTAGTTTTAGCATTGAGCAAAGTAGGTACTAGAGCGGCAGCAACGGACGATGCCAAGTTCCCGTATGGTGCTAACATTGCCAGCTGCATGATACCTTGGAGAATATTTAACATGTTACGATTTCTAAATCTCTCGTCTTGATGAAACGAATGTTAACACGTCAACGACTCGCGAGAACATACCTTTCTGATGGCTATTAGAATTATCTCTCATCAACATACTACTCGGCACAGTTTTTAACAAGCATATTATCTTATATCCTGCACGTAGGAACGATAGATACAAAAGAATACTCCAGACAAGGAACACACACTGAACCATGTAATTTACGATGTAAATATTTGGCGAAGCGAAAGCAACATGACCGGCAACAAGCAGAATCAAGTGTCCTGCCATAGTGAAACTCACGCAAGATTCCTTTTGTATATTTTGCGGTCCAAACTTAAGCTGAAACTTTATCGAATTGTACATTGAGTCTGTTTTCGATAACATTCATGTACCAGTTGCGTTCATATTACCTGAGTTAGTTGTAGGAAAGCCAGTTGTACAAGACTAAAGGCATACGTTATGTAAGGGAATCCAACATCCCATACTATCAATGTGATGGTTTTTGTCATGATATCTTTAAGATTATATGGATCTGTAAAGAGACAAATTGCTCTCGAAGACCCAAGTATACACAAAAACATATTAATTGTTGACATATAAGGCCTGCTTGATATAAGAGACCTGAAACACAAACAGAATTTGTATAACTATATTTATATATTATATTATATTGCATTTTTCGCAAGAGACTCGTTCTTTAGTACCTCAAATGTAGGACAGATAAAAATGTATAAAATGCCAGTACAAAAAAGAGGCACGCAAAACCATAAGCATGTAAAAGAAAAATCCATTTCAGTTCTTGTTTTATAGAAACCAATGATGGAGAGACGAGTAGAATCTTGTGTTCTAAAACTGAAGACGTCGACGAATTTGAGATACAATTTTGTCCAGTTATCGACATCAATGTTGTATCATTCATACCTATATTGGCAAAGCAGAAATCATATACTTTAAACACAATTAATACAATATATTCCGCAAAGGCTACATTTTTATTATTTCTATCTTTCACAACTTTAAAACTATTTATTTATATATGTATAGTTAAGCTAAGCAAAAAATTTACTAAAGTCAATATTTACAGCAATACGAACATGTTGGAAAATGTACTTGAAATAATATTAATTAATAATATAATAATTGTACAATGAAAAATTATTTTCTATCGTTTAAAAACAATTAACAATTATTAAGTCATTAATTAATACGCAACATAAAAACATCTAATAAAAATAACAGTTCTAATCATGCAAAGAATAATTTATAAAATAGGAAAAACCTGACCATGAGTCCAATTAGTCAGCCTATCCATAATCTCTGGATTGATGTCCACAGCACATCACTATGTAATACTTATTCCAATTGTTGGACTATAGCAGACAATTGACGTTTTTTTTTCAACTGCAACCGATGAAGTAATTGATGCAAAGACGAGCTTTGAAATGTGGTAGCAGCAACAGGCTTTACCTGTAGTCTATATAGTGTAGCCGTGTAGCCGGACTTCCATCCCTCCTCCGCCTCCGTCATCGCCTCCACCACCGCCTCCGGGTCGCGGACACTCACGATCCCGTCCCTTTCTTCTCTCCTCACCCTCCTGTTAGAAATATTGATTTTACACAAACAGGATTGGAGGGAGAGTTCAGACTGTACTAAGCTTGACGCTTGTCGATTGTTTATCTTTAGAATTTAAATAGAGCAGTACTAAATATATCAAATTAATCTCGTTTCATATTGTTTATTATTACCTTGTTACATATTATACACAGATAATATATACATCACCACCTTAATCTTGTAAACGTTCTCTAATAACTCTGTATTTTTAAAACTTAGTGTCTTTTTTAAACATAAGAAATTATATTAGGTTTTCCTTCTTCTCTATATATAAGAAGAAGCACATACGAAATACGTATACATACATATATATGTATGTATTTAAATTGTAAATTTTATATATATATTTACAATTTAAATATATATACATTAATAATTTCTTCGTAATAAGTCCCAGGTGGTATTGACCATTGTCTTCCAAGTTAAATGATGGATGTCTTCGAGAGTTAAAGATATCATGATTTCTTAAGATAACATTGAAAAAACTTTGGCTATAATGAAGCATACTTTATTACAATGCGATATTTACATTTGAAAGTTCGTTCTTGAAACTTAATCTTAAACGTTCCATTATTGTATACATGGTAAAAATATTGTGCAAGCTAACCATGTAATAAGGATGAGAGAAAAGCGATAAGGTAATGAGAAAAGCGTATGATAAATGTGAAGAACAAAAATAAAAATCTGTTTAAGAAATGAATATTATAAATCTCACAGAACAGTTCTATATTTAATCTTTTATACCGCCTTTTTAACAATTCAATGTAAATTATACGCGTATTACATAATGTGTGAAAATCAATTGCGTAGACATGCCCTAACTGCAATTAATTGCCACAGGACGAATATAGGACTCATCATTTCCGAATATTCCAAAGTGCTTTGGCCTGTCAACTTTTTGCATAAAAGATATTTGAAAACAAACAACAACAGTAATGTTGTAAGGCTCCGTAGTGCTCGGAAATTAGCACCTCTGTTCACTCCCTCCATATGCATTCTCATGAAAATGATTGCGCAAAAGTAAGTGTTCAAGCCATCCGCAATAAAAAGAGGTGAAAATACTATCCACCACCCTGCATTGCCAAAGAAATAATTGTCATCTAGCTTTAAAGCTAGTAACATTGTAAACATGGTCAATGAAACTAAATTTATCCATATTTCAAAAACTGTTAAGTCTAACCAATCTACTAGTTCATCCAAAGAAAACATCATTTTCATTCCTTTCAATTTGAAACCAATTTAACACAATTACCATAATTCCTTGTTTATCATATCGCGATCCATCTTTTATTATTTAGAATTTTATCTCAACAACCCGTTGGGACGCTTTTGCAGATTATACAGCTATTCAGGATATTTGAGATTACCTACTGAAAATTTTCTAAATACACGAATACATATGGCAGAATTGTTCCTGCTAATCGTTTCATAATCAGCGCTGTCGTGAAGGGGTTCAAAGTCATCTGTAATAAAACGTAACACTGTTATAGCAAACATTTTAAAAATGTAATATTACCTACAACCTTAGAATGCTTACGCACCAATGACAGATGTAGTAAATGTCTTAATATCCAAATCGATTCCACCGTGATGTATTTCCTTCAACTGAAGAGCTAAATTACAAGCCCTAAGTACAGCAGCTCCAAGACCATGAACGATCACTTCATGGGCACCATGATTAAGAAGTTTTTCGCATATCTTTAATTGTGCCTTGTTTTGTAAAAGAAATAAAAACGCTAATTAAGTAAAGTAAATGACACGAATCGTTTGTATATGTAATTATATGTATAGGGTTAGACACTAACTATTGCCACTTACAATACTTCGAAAGTATAATGGTAGCAGAAAAGTTTTCGAAACAAAAGATGCATGGGACAAAGGGGCTGTAATATGGCGTTAATCTTTTTTTCCTAGATAGAGTCGCTTCAGAGATGTGAAGGTCACCTTTGTTTTTTTAAATAGAATACTACGTTTTGGTACCTGTTTTCTGATAGCGATTATTGAGACGAATCCAACGAGGTGTAACATTAAGGTCTTTGAAGGTCAGCAAAGGCTACTTGACAAAAAAATGTATGAAGTTTTTATCTCTCGTGAAGGCTACTAATCTTACCATTCTTATATTAATGTCCTGCGATATCGTCCAGAAGTGTTTATTTGTTATTGCCAGGTTTAGTAAATACGCTGAAGGATGTCCTCAACATTCTCATCCTACATGCCGTACAATTGAATACATTTGTACAATAAATTGTTACAGCATGTGATTCGATAAGTGCCGAAATGATAAGAAATACTGCTCAATCTGTGATAAGAAGACTGCAGCATTGCATTGATACGAAGCAACCTACGACCTTCAACATACGACCTTCAAAGACCTTAATGTTGCACCTCGTTGGATTCGTCTCAATAGCCGCTATCAAAAAAGAAGTACCAAAACATAGCATTCTATTTAAAAAAACAAACGTGATCTTCACATCTCTGAAGCGACTCCACCTAGAAAAAAAGATTAACGCCATATTACAGCCCCTTTTGTCTCATGCATCTTTTGTTTCGAAAACTTTTCTGCTACCATCATACTTTCGAAGTTATTATAGGTGGCAATAGTTAGTGTCTCACCCTGTATATACACATATGCTATTGGATCAACTGAATTGTAAAGTAACCGAATATAAAAACATAAGAACAAATATAAACCAATCTATTTAATAATCGAGTTTTATTTTCGTTACTATTGACAGTGATAAAAGACAAGGTTATAATCGGAAAACAATTGTTACCTTAAAATTCGTTTTATTAGTCACAAATATATCTTTATTCCGTTTTCTGGATAGACTGAAAGGTTGCCTCTTTTTTATAGAGTAGTCGGAGGACAACAGCTTCCTGCGTTTCGTTCTAGGCGCGTTTCTCTCTTTCGAAAAATCCGGACTGCCTTCCGAACCCTTGTGCACATCGGTCATATTCTGACAGTTACTGTGTATGCAATTTTCTGTTGATTTTTCGCATGCGATAAATTGTTCTTATCGGCGAAGATTCTTATCTAAGCAAATGAATAGGTCAATTGAATAAATTGTGTAGAATTGAAACAGTAAATCTGCTTGTCGACATCCGTTGAAAACAACGATTTATAACCTTAAAATTCGAAGGCATCGATTGATGGGCGTTTAGACAACGATTTAGCGCGTTCTACCGGAAACTGTGGTATCGCCTGTATCTTCGTAAAATACAGAATTCCAACGAAATGAAGGAACCTGAAGTAGACCCGAAAAATATTATAAAAAGCAGAGAATTACTCTACAGACTTATGATCAGGTTACCAATATTTTTCTTATTATTCTTATTCTTTTTCTTTTCCTTTATACGCACATGAATTACTGTTTCATAAAAGTATTAGAAATGACGATCTGTACTGTTTTCTAACTTGTACAGAGTTACTTAATGTAAAGTTGTATGCATATAAAATTCTTTATGGCAACAGTTGAAAGTAAAAAAATGCTAACTCAGTGTAATAAACATTTTAGTCAACTATTTTACGATGGACATCAAACGTTGGCTGTACAATTGTCAAATATAATTCAAGCGGAACCTCCATGTCCGCCTTCAGACCGATTACTCCATTTAATGTTGATCGGATTGGCTCATGAACCTGATCGTTCCAAGAAAGACACAAGCAACGCATCCACATTTTCATCAACATTCGATAATACTTTGGGCCCTGGTCTAGACTTGGAATTTGAAACAGAAGCTCAAACGCAGGCTCCAGAACCAGCACAGTACGAAACAGCTTATGTTACCTCGCATAAAGGAAATTGCAGAGCAGGAGCATTTTCTGCGGATGGTCAATTAATAGCAACCGGATCGGTGGATGCATCAATTAAAATTTTAGATGTTGATAGAATGTTAGCTAAATCAGCTCCAGATGAAATGGCACCTGGTGATCAAACAGGCGGTCACCCTGTCATAAGAACATTGTACGACCATTTAGAAGAAGTGACGTGTCTAGAATTTCATCCAAGGGAACCTATTCTCGTGTCCGGGAGTAGAGACTTTTCCATTAAACTGTTTGATTTCAGCAAGGCTAGCGTTAAGAAAGCATTTCGAACTATTACAGACGCGGATCAGATACGATGTTTATCTTTCCATCCAACCGGTGATTTTTTAGTTGTCGGAACTAATCATCCGGTCGTAAGACTGTACGATGTTAATACAGCTCAATGCTCTGTATGTAGTATACCGAGCCATCAGCACACCGCTGGAATAACTAGTATCAAATATTCTCCAGATGCAAAAACTTATGCATCTGCTGGTAAAGACGGAAGTATAAAATTGTGGGATGGAGTGTCAAATCGATGTATAAATACCTTTGTAAAGGCTCATGATGGTTACGAAGTATGTTCAGTAACATTTACAAGAAATGGAAAGGTTTGTAGTAACTAAAAAAAAATGTTTTATTACATTGTACGATTTATCCGGACACTATATTTCAATACAGAATTTTGTAATTTTACCGTATCTGTGGGTTTCAGTATTTACTATCGTCAGGAAAAGATTCCTTGATAAAATTATGGGAGTTGTCCACTAGCAGATGTTTGATAGCATATACAGGTGCTGGAACTACAGGTAAAATATATATAGATAGATAGAGTATAGAGAATATAGTGGATATACTAAAATGTAATAGACTGCAGAATGTGATGCCATGTATCTAATTCTTTTATGGAATATTATATTTATCGTAATTAATCGCTACCTTTCCATAGGCAAACAAGAACACAAAGCACAAGCTATATTTAATCACACCGAAGATTATGTAATGTTTCCCGACGAAGCCACAACATCGCTGTGCGCATGGAATTCTCGAAATGCATCTAGAAAACAATTACTATCATTGGGACATAATGGTCCAGTGAGACTGATTGTCCATTCACCAACTGCTCCAGCATTCTTGACATGTAGCGACGATTTCAGAGCAAGATTTTGGTTTAGAAGAATGCCAACTCATTAAACCTATATTGATCGTCGATATCAAGAGGATAGAGAGACATTCGTTGGACGTAAAGTTGAACATTTGATACTAATTTGTGACGACGAGTACGAATATGGAAGATTAAGTACCGAAGCAAACAATTAAAAACGACAATATACATTCATATAAGAACACGTGTAAGTTTGTACAATGAAATTTTTGTACAATCAGTTAGTTGTTTGGTGATCTAATATTCGGCTACCATGCCTGATAGTACAAAACATTGATTCAACTAATTTGTGTTGGGACAATATGCAATGCAATTTAAAATATTGTATATATCCGCTTCGTTTTTCGTTAAAGTAAAGATGACGTTACTTTCTTTTGATACCAATACACATATATTGATGTTAACATTTACTAATGCTTGAAACATGTAACAAAGTGACAGGAGATGCAATTTATGCGTCCATTAAATGGTCGACTATAATACTTGCAATTAAACGGCTCAAAATGTTTTTTTTTTCTTTTAAGCGTAGAGGTAAGTAGTAGATTATATGTGAAGTAATTCGCGCTGTAAAAGGTACGAACGTTCGACAAACCGGAAACTGTGTGGCCAATTGTTTTAATGATTTCGAAGAGAAATCGGAAGGTTACGTGAACAAAAACAAATTCACGATAAAAAATGTATATGTCACGGTAGTACATGTATGGTAACATAAGCATCGGAGTGGTAAAATATAAAGTAAAAATGAAAATAGAATAGATAGAATAGATAGAATTTAAAGGTCGCTCTCGTTTACATTGCGTCGCTACGCGTCGAATTAGCGAGTCAATCGCGAGGCGGCGCTCTGAACTCCCGCTCTACGTTTGATGATGTGTCACGTGACCCACGCTAACCGCCATCTTTGCTTATCGTATAAACAGTGCGACCGGGCTCAGCACGAATTCTTGCCGAGAAATCGCGGTTTTTCCAGTGTTTTTGAGTGATTCGATCGCGGGGAAATGTCCGAAATTAAGGCGGAAAACAAGAACGATAACAATATCGAGGATGTGTCGAAGGTAAGCAGATAGGAACGCGAGAAACATGTTCATCAAGCCGAGTTTTCATGCCAAGGCGGCGTGTGCTCCCCTCGAATACGAGGAGACGCTCGTTCTCTCGAAAATTCGATACGATAACGCGTGCTACAACGAACGAACCTTGTTCGAGGAGTGATTATGCGAGATACGAGCTCGTACGATCACAGGACAATGGTGCCTTATTGCGCGGGGCTATGGACTCTGTGATTTTTCAAAGCTGCGCCGTTTGTCCTTCATTGGCAAAGATGGTGGATGTTTTTTTTTTATTTGTGACTCTTGTGACGAGGAGAGTTGCTGATCAGTGGCGATAGGGTTGTATCAAAAAGGCGGGAAACAAGTTTCGATAGGAGGGTGATGTTCCACGCGGTTTCCCACGAAAATGCCGCCTCGCCTTGGAACATTGTTGGTGGCTACGAGCTACGACGCTAGAAATACATATCGACTTGGCAAAATGGCGGGAAACTTAAACAAACTTGGCGTGTATCCCGTGTGGTTCAACGGTCCTTGATTAATCTTATCTTGCACGCGTGCAATTATCGTTCGCGTTACTTACTGTATTCGTAGGCCATCGTAATCCTCGAATCGATCACAAAATCTCGGATATATCACTACTTTTTACTCTCAAGCACATCAAACAACCTTTTCATCTTGTAGATTCGCGGTGATTCTTCAATTTTGCTCGCGTGTTTACATATATAGGAATTGAATGAAATGGACTCATGAATTGTTTACAGGACCATTCCGCAGATGAAAAACCTACTCCAGCGAAAAACAAACGAGGAGGTACCAAAAGACTTTCCACACTGGAAAGGACCACTCAGGAAGGCGAACGACTCACAAAGGTTTCTTTCGTTTTTTCTTATTTGATCGTCTAACCATAGTTTATTTATCGGAAATATTTTCCCTTTCGCTTTTTCAAGTATAAAAACCATAGCTTTCGCCCTTTACATGACTATTATTTCCTTCAATTTAACCTCCTTGGTGACTCCTGCTCCCGCTGTCTACGTGAGCAAAAGAGTATCGAAAGTGGGGATGGCGGAGGGGCGGTGAAGGGTCGAAGGGGAATGTCACGAATCTTTGGCGGGGAGAGAGTTCACTACAAATACATACGTTACATGACCGCCAATTATGAATAGCCAACCGTTCTTTTTAGACTGATTGGCACGTTCTTTATTATCATTGTTTCGATCACTATATTTATTATACGTGCCTGTTTATAATTCAGTATATTAATTAATTACACTCTATAATTCAGAGAATGCTATTTTACAATTTATATCATGTGTTCGAATAAATTGTGTTAAATCTAGCACCTAGATTTTTTTTTATGAGAATTTATTCCACTTCTATATTCTACGCGCGCGCGCGCACGCACGCACAGAGAAATATTGTGTCTTTTTGTTGCTGTTTTGGAATGAAACCGAAAAATTATATCATTATAAATTCATTATTTAAATCTGTTATTTAAACATATTCTTACTATTATAGGATTTAAATGCATCCGTTGGAGAAGTGGAAGGAAGGAGACGTACTCGTAGTTCAGCTAGAGGTCTCGCATCATCTACGCCTGTACCGTCTCCACCTAAAAAGGAGAAGAGGGACACATCGACAAAGAGTACTGGTCGTGGACGCGGGCGTCCGAAACGGCAAGAGAAAAACAACGAGAACAATACGGACGAAGAAGCAGCAAACAATAAGAGTGAGAAACATTCCGAAGAGGAATCTATGAAAATGGATGTGGATGAGAACAAGGAAGAAACAGAGAAATTAGTAGAAAACGAGGATAAAAGTGCTGTAAAAACCGAAAGTAAAGAAATCACTGAAAAAACACAGGAATCCAATTTTAAGGAAGAAAAAATGATAGAGGAATCAGAAAATTTTACGGAAGACACTAAGAGTACCAATGTCAGTGAAGAAAAAAAGGAGGAAGACATAAAGGATAGCTCGGATTCGAGTCAAGATGCGACAGACACAGCGGCAGAAGCACCACCTTCATCCTCTTCAGAGTCTCAAAACCCTTCTAATACTACTACCACCGATGAAAATAAGGAATAACCTCCTTTCGCCTGTTTACCAACTTCATGTAAGCATTCTCTTTTTTGTTGCCAACTGTCAAAAATTCTCTCAGAATTAGTTGTTTGAAGGAGGGTGAACAATTTTTGCTGTTGAAAAGTATATGTACTGTTTCAAGCAGAGTAACAACTGTGTTTGTTCTACCGTGTAGAACCTTAACATTAACATTTGGATCTAGTAGCTCAAATATACCACATAGATGCTTTATCTTTACTGTTGGATTGCAATATTTCTAAAAAACTATAGTTTAAGTGTATTATTTCTATAATAGTTTCAATGTTTGGGAAGAGATTTATCTACATAAAATATTCATTTTTATTGCAGCAGGTACCAGGGCGGCGCACACATTGGGGTTACAAATCCAGTCCCCTTGTCTATTTTAACAAATTGACACCTACTTGCCAATCGTTGCTCTGATCAGCGCACGCGAGCTGTATTTTACTTCTCTTCTTAATTCGAAGATGAAACACTAAAATGTGTGTTGCGACATGTATTCTTTGCCAGACTAAATACATGTTTCATTAACACACATACACACATATTCAATGGTATTAAGCATACCGTAGAATAATTATTTTAATCCAGTTTTACTCTGATCGAGTAAAATTACTCGTTGCACTGGTTAGTTGGCGATAGCAAGCGGGGTGTAGAGCATACGTTGTTCATGTACAATGATAATATTATTGTAAAATATATTTAATATGGACTTATATAGAGACAAGTTGTTTTCAGATCAGAGCTGAGATTGGACTCTAGAAATGTTGTCTGTAATTCAGATCTGATATGGAAGTAGCTAAAATTAATTCGTACATAGCAAATTACTGTAATACCTTATCTTATATAAATAATGACTGAATGAAATGGAATATATGAGAATTATGGTGAAACGATTTCTCTTTTTTCATGAAATACAGAATTTCTGAGAAACGCGTCTTAACGTGAAATCTATTGTCTCCTTCCTTGCGAAACGCTATTATACATATATACATATATGTACTATTAACCAAGGTAACATTTTTAATTTTTTAATTTCTTTCCACGTTTTTTAACTAACACTTTAATGAAATCTGTCTCGTTTCTATTTTTCGAGTAAATATTATGAAAGAAAATGAGAATAAGAAAAGAAAAAAGGAAGTCTAAGACGGAATTATTGTAAGATAGACGTGTGCATATCTATTTTTCGCTATAGAATTTCGCGACACGTTGATATTCTGTGATCTGTAAATTTATCCATAAGCATCTCTTTTTTTTTGTTCATAATGGTCCAATATTAAATATGTTGATATTATTGTGTATTTGAACGGTTGTGAGTGTACAGATAGATTATATAATTCAATGCATTATGGTTAAAAGATTTTCATTTCTCAATGAAACACGGAAATGGAATGATAAATCTGATCATCGAACGCAAAGAACATTGATGAAATGTGTGTGCAATCAAGAGAAAAGCGAGTTGCTTCGATCACGCTCGCTCGCAGTGTCTTTTTTTTTTTAATGTATGTACGTGAACGGGAACCTAACTCCAGCTTGTGTAAGGATATTTTGTACCGGATAATCTTCTGATATTTGAAATTTTACAATGTGTGTATCGGATAAGTTTTTAATTGAATCGGGCGCCGTTATAGTAATAAACCAATTTTATAAAGACAAGAGGAGCTTCTGATCATCGAAGATCTTTAAAAGAAGCTAAAAAGACATTGGGACTGTTTTTATCTGAATTACACATTCTTTCGATAACAATGAACATTATTGCTTTGTCACGAGTCACGGGAAAAGCGATGGGATTTGCCATTCCATGTGTTCTTTTTTTTTCTTTTCTTTTTCTTATTGGTGAACGTTGAAAGATCGAAAACTTCGACAAGAGATTAAAATCAAATGCGATACGCGTGTATATAGTTAAGGTTAAGCTTCGTGTGTGGCAATTGATCTTATCTCTTTGTAGCAGAGTGAAGAATGGGAACGTAGCGTGTGTCAGTGTGAGGGCACCATCTTACATAAGATATAAGTATATGAAGCACAGCCCGAGAGACGTGTTTTTTTCCCTATCGAATCAAACAAAATGAAGTTTTACGATACATAGTACTACATATTACATTCACTAGGAAATCCTATCCCATTACACCTAGGAGAATCAACGCGTCAAACTTATTTTATCTATACGCATGTATCCAGATAATAATTATTATCATCCGTCAATGAAAATATGCCTACTATGTTCGGTGTTAGTATTTTACGAAATATTCACAATCCGAATAATTGTTTTCATTCTTTTTTGTAAAGGAAAAAGTGTGCTTACACTTAGTCGGTACGATAATATTTTCTTTAATTCTGCATGTATGAAAATTTCATGGAACATTGTTTCTTACTCTTTTCTTTTGTCTTTATGTTCAAGCAGTCTAGTTTTCGATAGATACGTAGCAATTAATCGGTAGACCAATGTAGACTGTTGAAAGTGTGAACGTGAATTACACGTAGACGAGCGCATGCTTGTACAGTTTTTGGATAAAGATTTTCATACGATTCGTCCTATGTAAATGAACTATTAGATGTTGTTTTGGTTCGGTTCCTGCGTTGTTGTATGTACTCAGTACTCGATCACGCACATACGATCTCAACGCTGCTGTATTATCCGTGCGTTTTAACAATTAATTCTATTTGTATAATTCTTTAATTTTCTGGAACGCTAGGTATGCGCGCGTGTTTCGTTAAGATACAAAATTTTATCGCTAGCTGTTTACGAGGTGAGGGATTAAGGTTTTAACGATGCATTTTCTCGAAATACGACAAATTTTATAGAAATTTGAACGAATTTGTATTTCCGCTATAATAGAAGAGGAAAATAAAACGATCGAGAATTCGTTGATCGAAGCGTCATACGTTATTTGGATCTCGCTGATACTGAAAAACTGACATGAATTTCGTCGTGATGCGGGAATGGTAAGTTTTACTCGTACTATATACGTGCGAGCACAAGGCGATTACAGAAATTATATCGACCTTGAACGCTTACGCTATATTTTAGTTTCGAATAATCGAAACTAAACTTCTACCTACGATCTGCATGGATTGCAGGGTGAACTGAAACGAGGAATAAATGTTAATATTCTTTGTGTGTTAAAGAACAAAAATAATATTTTACGAGACGACATATCGTTAGGAGGCCAATATAAAGCAACAGATTTTTCATATCGATTTCTCTAAAGTTTTACTTTCTTTTTCTAACAATCGAACAGCAGGCGCGAGTTGTTCATTTACTTTTAATTTCTTTTTTATTTTGTTGGAGGGTGAACAAGAAACTGTGCGCAACTAATAAGAGGGAAAAATCGTTATCGCAATAAAAAATAACTTCTGTACCAGATGTAGTATTGATCAATTTAGTTCCTTTCCAAAATTACCTTCCTCTCGTAGATTATCGCTCGTCGACAATGTCATATTACTCCATACGGTAGCTTTCTGCGGTTTACCGTAGATGTCAGGGTGAAATTTCCGATAAACCGGTCAAACCAGATTGAAAATATTATTCTGTCAGAGAGGAAATGAGAGTGCTCACGCCCGGGGTTTTAGTGTCTCCACTTTTTCTGAATCATCTTTTAGCTTGGAACAGAACCTGCATCATCTTTTAGCCCGGAACAGAACCTGCATCATCTTTTAGCCTGGAACAGAACCTACATTATTTTTAGCACAGACGAGGAATAGACCAATCACCATATGGGATTTTCTGTCTCATACAAAAACAACTCGTTTACTTGCGCCCTCTACGCTGACAAACAATAAATGTTGGAACTAGATCCACAAGAAGCTTAAACCATATACCTATCATCACAGACGGGATAGGATAGACCTAATTTCGTGGCCAACTTTTGTGGGGTCACGTAACCCCATTACCATTTTCGTGTCACATCCTCAAATTAGTAGATATTTTAAATTTGACCACCAACTATTACTATATTTGTTAACACTAAATAAAAGATTCGTCTTAACATCCGCTACAATAATATGTAATAAAAAATACTTAGTTATATATTTACTTAAAAAATTGGAAATTGCTTGTTATAATGCATGATTTGAAATTATTCTATTTGTAATAAATAAAGTATGACAAGACAAGTAGATCAAGAATATAAAGTATCTGCGGGGGAAAAACTTAAATTGCTTCGAAATTCTTGTAAAAAACAAATAGTTAAACAATTATCTTAATACATTGTTATGTCGGAGAAGCATTCTAATTTGTCTTGATTTTAAAATTTCTCGCGAATCGTTCGATTCGGACCAATTGCGATAATCGAATGGTGAGATGCGCGCGCAGGCTTCCTGAGCAGCCGTTAGTCTTCCTTGGCGCTCAGGAGAAATTAGACGAAGTATGTAAGAGAGCATATTATTTAGTTTGTTTAAATAATTGAAGTAAGCGTAGTCATCGCGCAGTCAAGTCAAGCGCAGTCAAATTAAATGAATTTGTTCTTTCTGTTACAGAGCCTGAGGGATCGAGTCGAGATCGTCTTTAGATCGTGAAGGAGAACCTTCCTGCAAGCGTTGGCCACATAATCTGAGTAAGTGTACATTTTATTTCGCCAATAATAAATTATTTGCGTTTATTTTATTTATTATTTTGATAAATGAATCGAGTATTCTAATTATTTGTTTTATCAGTTATTCAGGTATATTGGGCTCCATTCCAATATGTAGAGTGTTGGAATACGATCTCACTGAATGCATCGTGGGACAGGTTCGAACGCCGAATATAATTTTTGTAAGTATCCACTTTATTGTATCATGTATTGAATTGAATTCATTCTAGTTTCTGGTTCGTTTTAATGGACATTTTGATTTCGGCTCAAATTAATTGTGATTTTATATTCAATTTGAACTATTTATTTCCTATCGAGTATGAATCCATTGTTTATTGAATTGTATATATTTGTTGTATCAAATAACGATAGTTTCTAACGTATCGTTCAATTGCGTTTCTAGCTTTTTTTAAATATTTTTAATGAGACATTTTTCAAATGTGCTATTTTTCAATTGTGGTATTTTTCAATTTTGCTATTTTTTAAATGTCATTTTAGAAAATTTTTTTTGAAGTGCTAATTTAAAATTAATGTAGAGTTGCGTAGAAAAATTAAAGTGCACACGTGAGTTTTACGTATTACAAAATTTAATAAATTAACCACTAATAATAGTGCACTGGTTGAGTTTTTTTTTTGAGACGTTCAATACGTATTTAATATCATGAAAATTCGTCTGATTTTAAAATTTCTTGCTGATTTTTAACGTATTCTATAACCATTATTCCGACCAATTGCGATAATCGAATCGTTCGACGTAGACCAATTGCGATAATCGAATGGTGAGATGCGCGCGCAGGCTTCCTGAGCAGCCGTTAGTCTTCCTTGGCGCTCAGGAGAAATTAGACGAAGTATGTAAGAGAGCATATTATTTAGTTTGTTTAAATAATTGAAGTAAGCGTAGTCATCGCGCAGTCAAGTCAAGCCCAGTCAAATTAAATGAATTTGTTCTTTCTGTTACAGAGCCTGAGGTATCGAGTCGAGATCGTCTTTAGATCGTGAAGGAGAACCTTCCTGCAAGCGTTGGCCACATAATCTGAGTAAGTGTACATTTTATTTCGCCAATAATAAATTATTTGCGTTTATTTTATTTATCATTTTGATAAATGAATCGAGTATTCTAATTATTTGTTTTATCAGTTATTCAGGTATATTGGGCCCCATTCCAATATGTAGAGTGTTGGAATACGATCTCACTGAATGCATCGTGGGACAGGTTCGAACGCCGAATATAATTTTTGTAAGTATCCACTTTATTGTATCATGTATTGAATTGAATTCATTCTAGTTTCTGGTTCGTTTTAATGGACATTTTGATTTCGGCTCAAATTAATTGTGATTTTATATTCAATTTGAACTATTTATTTCCTATCGAGTATGAATCCATTGTTTATTGAATTGTATATATTTGTTGTATCAAATAACGATAGTTTCTAACGTATCGTTCAATTGCGTTTCTAGCTTTTTTTAAATATTTTTAATGAGACATTTTTCAAATGTGCTATTTTTCAATTGTGGTATTTTTCAATTTTGCTATTTTTTAAATGTCATTTTAGAAAATTTTTTTTGAAGTGCTAATTTAAAATTAATGTAGAGTTGCGTAGAAAAATTAAAGTGCACACGTGAGTTTTACGTATTACAAAATTTAATAAATTAACCACTAATAATAGTGCACTGGTTGAGTTTTTTTTTGAGACGTTCAATACGTATTTAATATCATGAAAATTCGTCTGATTTTAAAATTTCTTGCTGATTTTTAACGTATTCTATAACCATTATTCCGACCAATTGCGATAATCGAATCGTTCGACGTAGACCAATTGCGATAATCGAATGGTGAGATGCGCGCGCAGGCTTCCTGAGCAGCCGTTAGTCTTCCTTGGCGCTCAGGAGAAATTAGACGAAGTATGTAAGAGAGCATATTATTTAGTTTGTTTAAATAATTGAAGTAAGCGTAGTCATCGCGCAGTCAAGTCAAGCGTAGTCAAATTAAATGAATTTGTTCTTTCTGTTACAGAGCCTGAGGTATCGAGTCGAGATCGCCTTCAGATCGTAAAGGAGAACCTTCCTGCAAGCGTTGGCCACATAATCTGAGTAAGTGTACATTTTATTTCGCCAATAATAAATTATTTGTGTTTATTTTATTTATTATTTTGATAAATGAATCGAGTATTCTAATTATTTGTTTTATCAGTTATTATTGAAAGTTTCCTACTTGAAACCTTAAAATTTTCAAATTTAAGAAAATATAACAAAAATTAGAAACTAAGAATATGTATTACTTTCTGCGCACTGTTTGTTGAGGTAATATTTTCTGCATTATCTGTATTTGGAAAAAATATTCTATTTCTAATATTAAATAAAGATTTGTTTTATAATGAGAAAAAAATATTCTTTTCATGATATTAAATAAATATTATTTGTATATTAGAAAAAAATATTCTACTTCTAATAAGAAATAAAGATTCATTTAATATTTAGAAAACAATATTTTTCTCGTAACATGAAATTGATATTTCCTGCATATTTAAAAAGAAATATTTGTTACTTAATATAAAATAAATATTCTATGTATATTTGAATATTAAAAAAGGATTGTTTCTCTTTTTAATATTATATGAATGTGTATACAATATTTTGTGCTACTAGGGGCAGAGTCATAAAGGCGGCAAGGCGGCCCTTGTAAACAGGTCCGGACATGCCCCCGTGACGTAACAAGTGTCGAGCCACCCTCTTGCGCCGACTCCCACTATTCGGGCCGCTTGCCCCCCACCACTGCTTGGACCCTCGCGGCGGCGACTTCATTTACCTAACGAAAGTCAAACAGAACAGATCCGCGACCTAGTACCCTCTGACCTTTACGTGGTGAGTACTATTTCTCTGTGTTTTATCATTCGATAAAAATCGAGATAGTTTATCTTAATTTTTATTAAAATTTATATTGTGCTTATTGATTTCAAATTTCAATTTATTCTCGAATCGTGTTGTCTTCTCCCGATAATTTTTTTTTGCGTCGTAGCTATGAAACGTATTTAAATTCTTGTCGTGCGATAGAAATGAATTTTATTTAATTTTGATTCACATTAATTTTGAATTATTTGTTTCCTATTAAGTATGAATCCATTGTTTATTGAATTGTATATATTTGTTGTATCAAATATCGATAGTTTCTAACGTATTGTTCAATAGCGTTTCTAGCTTTTTTTAAATATATATGTACTGATTCATGATGCCATTAATTCGGTGCAGTGATCCAACACCAAATGCTGTTAGGCACCCCCAGAGTCAATCTATTTTTGTCGTCATTGCTAATCGAGGAGACATTGATTATTGAAAAAAATTTTATAAGTTACTTCTAACTATGACAAAAACAATTATAATGTTGATTTTTTGTTATCCTTCTATATTCATAGCAATAAATTTTGCAATAAGTTTTGCTCCTTACTGTATATGAAATTCCGATTTATTCCTCTGTCAATTGTCAATTGATTGAAATCAATTGAATTTGTACTTTGTGTTCAACAGTTCTTCATTCTACCTGGACGCCTGAGGTTTCCTACCTCGCCAAATAAAGAAAAGACATCGATTGTCATCGATACTACCCTACACTTCCACTTTTACTATAGCCACTCTTGTTTCCAATACCTTCCCAGTTATAACTTCTTAGAGATTAGGATACGTTTAGAGTTTAGGATATCGTTAGGGTTCAGGAACATTTCGTAGAAATAATATAAAAATATCATTACAGTTTGATTGCTTGGCTTTGTTTGTTTATTTCCACCCGCTTCTCGGGTATTTGTGCTACCGATGGATGGTATGTATTTACATTATTGGGGTTTGCTGATAACCGATTGAGTTCACTCGCCGATATGCGTTTGGCTTCATTCGTTGATATCGAAAATTGTCTGGGATTCGAGGTACTGTGACCCATGGGGGTAACATGCAGTCTCCGGTACTTAGTATTGCGGTCCTTATGGGCCGCAGTCGGTCTTGGGACTGAGCTGTTGCCGTCATGTGCCGCAATCCCGCCCATCCCTTTCATGTTTTCCCCGGTGTAAATACTTACTCCGCCGCTGGCTTTTTGGGGAAACCCAGCGAGTCCCCGCGTCGAGAATATGACATATATATATACAATAATTTATATATGTATGTATAATATATTTATATATTATATATATTATATTTATGTTGTAATATATATATGTTCAACCCGCGATTAAATATTAAATGTATACATGTTATAACATGTGCCAAGCTTGTAGGTAGGTGCGACGAAGTGAAATGGATGGATCTTTGATTTGTCAAAATCATTGAATTTAATGGAAAACATAGATCGTTACAAGTCGTTTGAAGGATAGTTTTTACGCGTACCCCTCTGTCGGGGAGATCGGAGAGCTGGCGATGGTACAGCTCGACCTTGCTAGAGGATTAGGCGAGGTCTTGGGCCTCAACAAGGCGTACACAATCTGGCCGTGCTTAGGCAACGTGGGCTTTATTGTTGAGGCCCTTGCAACACTCAGAGGTTTTACCGGCAGGTCCGCGTCGTAATTATTATATTACTATCAGCCGACATAATTGTAACGATCTCTTAGAGCGCGATCCTCCATTTCACTTCGGATAAAACGATCCAGCAGTAGAGTCATTTGTTTTTGTTCGAGGGTATAATACTCGCGCATTAAAGTAGAGTCATACAGATGTTACAGATGCAAGATGGATTAACCAGGCACGCTTCCGATGCATACGTTGTTGTATCGAACAGGGTGCATTGGCTGGTACATCTTCCATCTACCTGTTGTCTAGCTGGATCGATTGTAACTCACGCTTTCTTGTAGAAAATTATCGCATGAAAGACTTGGCTACTCGACTTTGCCATAGCTGTTTCATACCTTCTGTCTAAAATAGACGACCCAAAATGAGCTAAGTGGAGGTTTAGAGACCTCGCAGTTCATGACCGCTGTGACAGCATCTCTGGAATAGCCAGCGTTACTAGGCTTCGGCCTATACTCAGGGCGGGACACCGTCCTGGGCGAAGGGGCGCACTCAACTGGCGTTACGTACGACCAGATGGGTGGATGCAGTTGCAGTGTACGGATCTTGTAATCCGAGTGGCCTGGAAAACCACTAGTCACTAGCTTATGCTCATTTTGGTGGAGGGTAAGCTAAATATTCCATAGGCATGAACCGGCCTGATAGACCTGCACAAACCAGACCGCGGCTATCACGCCGGTCATACCCCAAAGCGCCTACATCTGTCGAGGTTCCACATTTGGAGGTCAATGTCATGCGTTAATTACAATTCGTTTAGATCATTTGGTAGGCGTTTGCGAAAATTCAAGATGAATTCAAATCGAAGTAGAGAACGAAAATGACGAGGTTAGTGGAGGTCCAACACTCTTCGAGTGGAGGACCTCGCAGCACATGACCGCGTGGCATCATCTCTGGCAGTATAGCCATCGTTACTAGGCTTCGGCCTATACTCAGGGCGGCCAACTGGTGGAGTGTATACTCGCCAGTTGGAATAGCGTGTTGAGCGAAGGGGCGCATCTGTCCTGGCGTTACGACGTCCAGGCAGGTGGATGGTGTCATAGCGTTTGAATCCGGGGTGGATTCTATGGGCTTGGAAACCCAGTCGCTAGCTACCTCGTTGTTCCGTCTCTACTTCGTCAAGTTTGATTTAATTGAATTTATTGCATCGTTGGTAATGTTACTCAACACCAGATGTACATGTACCCGCTTCTCGGGTGCATTCCATTTCCATTGCTGGCTTCGGTTGGTACCCAGCAATCACCTGCATGTCAGCTCGGAGGTTTATTCTTTTGATTCCTTTGGCTTACTGTGGCGCCGAACAAGTGGGCGAGGCCCGGTGGAAGGTGGTGGTCCTGGCAGCCCGTATCCTATTGCGTACAATCGTAATTGTAGTAGATATTGTGTCATGGTGTCTCCCCGAATGCGCCATGCCACATGGGCTCAGAAGTACGATTGTAAGCCGTAGGTCTCCGACCTCTTCGTGCCCGGCCATTGGATTCTGTGGAATCTCCTCTTTTTGAGCGCGCAGACCGGGCTGATGTACATCTCTGTAGAGTCCAACATGTGATAATTGTTTCGCAAATGTCCGAACCACTCTTTTACGAATTACTAGGTGTACTTGCTCGGAGCGAATTTCACTTTTTTCGATATATCAGGGTTTTTTTCCTTTCGGTGATAAGAATTAGCAATGTTAGCTAGCTAGCTAGGTTAGGTTGCCAGCATGTAGATTTCCGTGATATTTCATATTCAATATTTCGATATTTAAGTCTAAGTAGAGAAGTCTGATCGAGACGGTGAAGGTCCGCACCTAATCTTCAAGTAGGGGTGACCTCACAGCCTAAAGACCGCGGCGCACCATCTCTGGCAGATAATGCCAGCGTTACTAGGCTTCGGTCTATACTCAAGACGGCCAGCTCGTGGAGTGTATACTCGTGAGTTGGAATAACGTTTTGAGCGAAGGGGCGCATCTGTCCTGGCGTTACGACGTCCAGGCAGGTGGATGGTGTTGCTTCGCGTTTGAATCCGGGGTTGATTCTGTGGGCTTGGAAACCCAGTCGCTAGCCGCCTCGTTTCACCTCTACTTCTTCATATCTAAATTCTTTTCGTTTATCGCATGCTGGTAATGTAGTCGTTTTGGAAACAAGAGTAATAAGGCTATAGTAATTCATCGTAGAAGGAAGACCTCGAAGCTAGAATGGAAGTTCGCGGAGGACATCACATCAGTACTTTCGATTATTACGTTAGCCAATTTTGTTGTCGATGTGTTCAAAGTTGTATTTTGTTAGAGATTTGAATATCTCTGATTAACAGAGAAGTTCGATCGGGACGGTGGAGGTCCGCTCCTACTCTTCAAGTAGGGGTGACCTCGCAGCTTAAAGATCGCAGCTCGCCATCTCGGGCAGATAATGCCAGCGTTACTAGGCTTCGGTCTATACTCAAGACGGCCAGCTCGTGGAGTGTATACTCGTGAGTTGGAATAACGTTTTGAGCGAAGGGGCGCATCTGTCCTGGCGTTACGACGTCCAGGCAGGTGGATGGTGTTGCTTCGCGTTTGAATCCGGGGTTGATTCTGTGGGCTTGGAAACCCAGTCGCTAGCCGTCCCGTTTCGCCTTTGTTTTAATTGATATAAATTTAAATACGCTTTGAACACATTGAAAACGAAAGAATAAGGCTAACGTAATTAATCGTGGTGGAACCACCACTCCTGCTCATCACGAAGAGTGTCACTTCTTCAAGGAAGAGAGAATGTGTGAGTACCAATATATCTTTCCAACTAAACTTTGTTGTGGAACATTTTCGTTTAGAATTATTCATGAAAAATGAATAATTTATCATTAATTTAATCTCGTGCAAAAAAGCTTATTGTGAAACTGTTCGATTATTCGATTGAAATAACCTTTTCAAACCTAATTTTTCGGCCTTTTTTTATATTTTTTTATGAATCAACTATATTAATGCAATATTGATTGTATTGTATATGTTTGTTGTATGTTACTAAACGAATTCTATATATCTCGTGTTTATATGTTGTAGGCTACCGTAACTCGAGAAGAGGAACCACTTCCATTATTACGTTAGCCAACCTTGTTTTCAATGTGTCGAAAGTTGCATTATCTTAGAGCTTAGGATATATTTGATATCTTATTAGTAGAGAAGTTTGATCGAGACGGTGGAGGTCTGCCCCTACTCTTCAAGTAGGGGTGATCTCACAGCCTAAAGACCGCAGCGCACCATCTCTGGCAGATAATGCCAGCGTTACTAGGCCTCGGCCTATACTTAAAGCGGCCAGCTCGTGGAGTGTATACTCGCGAGTTGGAATCACGTTTTAAGCGAAGGGGCGCATCTGTCCTGGCGTTACGACGTCCAGGCAGGTGGATGGTGTTGCTTCGCGTTTGAATCCGGGGTTGATTCTGTGGGCTTGGAAACCCAGTCGCTAGTCGTCTCGTTTCGCCTCTATCGAATTAAATAGAATTTGTTGACAATGCGCTTTGGATATATTGAAAACAAGGGTAGTAAGTCTAACGTAATTCGTCATCATCATTCATCATTCATCAATGCTCAGATTCAGGGCCAACGTGTAGAGCTGTCTTCAAGAGGGAGAGAATGTAAGTATCAAAAGACATATATTTCCAATTAAATTATTTTATTAAATGTTTTCTTCTTAAATTATTTGAATGAATGAATTTTACGAATCATTTTTTTAATATCTTCTTGTTTCCTTGTTTGATTACAGGACTCTAACGGAGCATTCTCGCCCGTCCAACAACTAGTAAGTACAAAAAGAACTGTATTTTTTCTTAGTATATTTGATCAGTAGAAATTGTTTTTGACGAGTACAGTGACCGCGGGAAACGTCAGACCTTTCCCGCGGGTAGTAATTTGTTTCTTAGATAGGTAGGGTTTTTTTGTACGTCGCGTTTTTATAAAATAATACAATTTCGATCATGGTATCACCAAATTTCTAGAAGATACAGATCTTCCGTCATTTGGTATACAATTACTAGAGTTATCTCTTATCATTCAGATAATTATTAATTTTTTTAATTCATTTAAAGTTAAATAAAAAGCGTATTTTAAAGTTAGACCTTACGTACAAAAAGACGATTCGCGACGGATAGATCCTTTGAACAAAGCAAATACGCACATGAATTTAACCTGTGTTACTTTCACTAGTACTTTACATTTGGTAGAGTATCTTTCTATTTTTTCGAAACTTTACTTTGTTAATGGATCGTCCGAGGGTTTTTAAATATTTTATTAAAGATTGCAAATAAATAAATTAAATAAATTAAAATATTTCTGTCTGTTTGCTTATCAATTAAAATTTTGTATTAGTTCTTTCAATTATTAAATATTTCTTTCATAAATTGAGATTACCTTTTGAATTTCAAGTAGAGTCATTTTTCAAGAATGTATGAACATTAGCCCGTATAAATAATCTAATGAATTCTTTTAGTTAGGATTTTCAGGATATTGAGGTTCCCTGTTCGTTGCTCGAATCCTCTCGCGTGCCCAGGCGCTACTCGGGAGGGTGAGAGCAACGGGCACATGGAACATTGTTTTAATAATATATATGTGTGGCGACTGACAATGGCCAGTGTATCGTGCACGACGTATTTTCCACTTGTGTGTGTGTGCTATTAGGCAGTGGAATTGCGTCGGTTCTTTCAATTAGATTCAATAACGCATATTCCTGTCGATCTGTGACATGCTACATAGATCTTCATGGAATATGTTCGCGAGTAGCTTTTCTAAAAACTATGTAACATTCAGAATTACACGTAGTTCAATTGAGTCTCGAAAATAGTTTGTTATTTCAATTCACCGATTTATATCGCAAAGGTCACTACCATTGTCAGTCGATTTCAGTGAAACTGGTACGTACCTTAACTGTGTTTGTATGAGGTTTCGACGTTAGGGTGTCGGAGGCGTCCCGGGACGTGCTCTCTAGGTATTAGGCTTTTGCACCCTGGCGTCTGAATGGGAATCGTTGAGTGAATGTGTTGGTGAGCTTGTGTTTTTTGCCATTTTTTAAATATAGGACTAGGTAGGGTTAGGTAACTTACCTTCTTGGTGTGAATGTTAATTTTAAGTAGGTAGGGGCCGGGGCTGGCTACCGTTTTCTCTTTCGGGTAGGCCGCGATTCGACCGGTAGTCAGTTCCTGGAAGAGCTCGAAGTTTCGTTCACGAATCGAAATCGAACGAGGCATGACGTTCGAAGGATGATTCGTCTTCGATTCTTCTTGCTCGCATAGCTTTTCGCGGACGCGGACGCGAACGGTAAACGCGCGCGGATTAGGTCCTCGAAACGTTTCGTACCTGTTCGATTGCACCAGGGGAACGATCGGCTTCTCCTGAAACTTGTGATTCGTCTCGGAAGTCGTCGATCGTTTTCCCTGCGAGCACGTTTAGGGTTTCAGATGTTCGGCGGACCGCGAAGAAAAAGAAGAGGCCCGACAAACAGTCACTCAAGAGGGCAGCAACTGCATGTGTTTTATCGTTACTACCTTGTCACTATACTCTTCAGTAGAAATATTTGAAGTAGTTGTAGAAAAGTAGTTAGTCGCATCAATGGGCAGGCCTCGCCGCCCCAACGATCAGCCGAGATGGGCACATCCGCGATTTGCATTAGCGTTGCGAAGAAAAAACACGCGTTGCATTAAGTAATTTTGAACAGAGGATAAAAGTTAGTGTTGCGAAAATAATCGCGATCTAGATTGTGTATAGTGTTGCGAATTAAATAGTCGCGATTTCGATTATTTCATTTTTTTTTTTTAAGATAGTAAAATTATATAAGAATTTTTATAAGTAAAGTAGTCTTTTTTCTCAATGCTCTGTTCCTTGAATTAGCGTTGCGCAGCAAAAAAGAATCGCGTTTGATTTCGAGTCATTTCCGATATTTCAGGCGCCCATGCTCGAGCTGCAACGAACCCTCCCTGGTGTGGTGCAGGCTTTCGCGTTTTCGAATAGAGTTGCGAAAAATCTCAACGGGTTGAATTAGCGTTGCGAAAAAATAAAACAGAATTTGTTTCGTTACCGCTTTTGTTAATGACAAAGTAAAATGGTGGATGAGCCGGGTCTCTTCACCAATAGACTTTGTCACTCCTCCTGCATGCCTCGCGAATCAATTAATAAAAACAATTCTGTTTGAAAAAATAGCGTTGCGAATTTGATATCGCGATTGTCTTAGTGTTGCGAAAAATACCAACGCGTTGTATTAAGGCGGGATTATTTTCTTGCATATTGGAAAACGTAAAACCTGAGATTTAATGGTTATACTCGCGACCGCGTATATAAAAGTAAATGTTTAACATTGCAGAATTAGTTGCGCAATAATGCATACGAACATTGAATTCTAGAGATTTTGTTGTTTAGATTTTCGAGTAATATTGCTCGAGTACTGTATTTCAAGTTTAAAGTTTTTGCTACCGTCGAAATGTGGAGCATGTGTCCACCGGACCGCTACACGTCGAGAAAAGAAACGTATTGGTACGTTCTAAGATCGCAGTTAGCGCAAAATCACGGTGCACGTTGCTACGTTCGATTCCGCGCGGTGTGCCCTAACGATTCGTTTGCCGTTCCAGCAATGGAACATGTGTATCCGTTTTCGTATGACAGTACCATACACAAAAAGAAGACGTATTAAGTTACGTCAACTGTGGTGGTACGCACGATAATGCCATGGTGACCATTGTATTAGCATCTAATGCGGTGCGAGCCATGGTGTTGACGTGCCTTACGATGGCGGAAATCACTGTAGGTTCACCTGAACGTAGCGACGTGTGCCTTAGCCATTTGATGGTGTGTGAGCGCTAAATGCTATGAACCTACCACTGCGTTTTACAAAGCATGTATTTTTTTAACGTAGTGGTCCGATCGGGTTAGAAGACATACACTTTGTGTATGTATAGCGTATCGAACGCCTCGTCGGCCCGCAAGGTAAAAGACGGGGTATCTTTACGTAGGGACCGCGCAGTAATTTTGTCGATGGAATTCAGTGTTCGTTGCACCATGGAAAACTGATTTTGCAATGTTCGAATTTGTAATAATAGTAGGGACCGCGAAGTATATTTCCCTGTTCGCGTGATACAGTAAGAATTAGAGATTCGTATCGATCTAATATGAATGTTTTCCGATATGCAAACGGTAGAAAATACCGCCTTTTAGAGTAGCGATAAATGAAATGCCACACTTCACCCTGACATGACAGCCCCTGATTACTTTTAAAATTTATATAAAATTTTGATATATTCCTCCATATTTAATATAGCCACTCTTGTTTCCAATACCTTCCGTCGAACATTCAAGATGAATTCAAATAGAAGTAGAGAACGAAAATGACGAGATTAGTGGAGGTCCAACACTCTTCGAGTGGAGGACCTCGTAGCACATGACCGCGTGGCATCATATCTGGTTGTATGGCCAGCGTTACTAGGCTTCGGCCTATACTCAAGGCGGCCAACTGGTGGAGTGTATACTCGCCAGTTGGAATAACGTGTTGAGTGAAGGGGCGCATCTGTCCTGGCGTTACGACGTCCAGGCAGGTGGATGGTGTCATAGCGTCTGAATCCGGGGTGGATTCTATGGGCTTGAAAACCCAGTCGCTAGCTACCTCGTTGTTCCGTCTCTACTTCGTCAAGTTTGAATTAATTGAATTTATTGCATCGAAGGAAGAGAGAAGAGGATTTCACGCGCACGGACATCGAGGGATACATGGAAGAGAGAAGAGGATTTCCCTCAAGGACGTCGAGGGATACATGCAAGAGAGAAGAGGATTTCCCTCAAGGACTTCGAGGGATACATGGAAGAGAGAAGAGGATTTCACGCGTAAGGACATCGAGGGATACATGCAAGAGAGAAGAGGATTTCCCTCAAGGACGTCGAGGGATACATGCAATACAGAAGAGGATTTCCCTCAAGGACTTCGAGGGATACATGCAAGAGAGAAGAGGATTTCACGCGTAAGGACATCGAGGGATACATGCAAGAGAGAAGAGGATTTCCCTCAAGGACGTCGAGGGATACATGGAAGAGAGAAGAGGATTTCCCTCAAGGACGTCGAGGGATACATGCAAGAGAGAAAAGGATTTCCCTCAAGGACGTCGAGGGATACATGGAAGAGAGAAGAGGATTTCCCTCAAGGACTTCGAGGGATACATGGAAGAGAGAAGAGGATTTCCCTCAAGGACTTCGAGGGATACATGGAAGAGAGAAGGGGATTTCCCTCAAGGACGTCGAGGGATACATGGAAGAGAGAAGAGGATTTCCCTCAAGGACTTCGAGGGATACATGCAAGAGAGAAGAGGATTTCACGCGTAAGGACATCGAGGGATACATGCAAGAGAGAAGAGGATTTCCCTCAAGGACTTCGAGGGATACATGGTAGAGAGAAGAGGATTTCCCTCAAGGACTTCGAGGGATACATGGAAGAGAGAAGAGGATTTCCCTCAAGGACGTCGAGGGATACATGGAAGAGTGAAGAGGATTTCACGCAAGGACGTCGAGGGATACATGGAAGAGTGAAGAGGATTTCACGCAAGGACGTCGAGGGATACATGGAAGAGAGAAGAGGAGGCACACAGGCAACGAAGGGACAAGGAAAAGAAGGCACAGTCAAAGGGACTAGAATATGGTCGATAATCATCGATACTACTCATCACTTCCATTTTTACTATAGCCACTCTTGTTTCCAATACCTTCCGTCGAACATTCAAGATGAATTCAAATAGAAGTAGACAACGAAAATGACGAGATTAGTGGAGGGCCAACACTTTTCGAGTGGAGGACCTCGTAGCACATGACCGCGTGGCATCATCTCTGGTTGTATGACCAGCGTTACTAGGCTTCGGCCTATACTCAAGGCGGCCAACTGGTGGAGTGTATACTCGCCAGTTGGAATAACGTGTTGAGCGAAGGGGCGCATCTGTCCTGGCGTTACGACGTCCAGGCAGGTGGATGGTGTCATAGCGTCTGAATCCGGGGTGGATTCTATGGGCTTGAAAACCCAGTCGCTAGCTACCTCGTTGTTCCGTCTCTACTTCGTCAAGTTTGAATTAATTGAATTTATTGCATCGAAGGAAGAGAGAAGAGGATTTCCCTCAAGGACGTCGAGGGATACATGCAAGAGAGAAGAGGATTTCCCTCAAGGACGTCGAGGGATACATGGAAGAGAGAAGAGGATTTCCCTCAAGGACGTCGAGGGATACATGCAAGAGAGAAGAGGATTTCCCTCAAGGACGTCGAGGGATACATGCAAGAGAGAAGAGGATTTCCCTCAAGGACTTTGAGGGGTACATGGAAGAGAGAAGAGGATTTCACGCAAGGACGTCGAGGGATACATGCAAGAGAGAAGAGGATTTCCCTCAAGGACGTCGAGGGATACATGGAAGAGAGAAGAGGATTTCCCTCAAGGACTTCGAGGGATACATGGAAGAGAGAAGAGGATTTCCCTCAAGGACTTCGAGGGATACATGGAAGAGAGAAGAGGATTTCCCTCAAGGACGTCGAGGGATACATGCAATACAGAAGAGGATTTCCCTCAAGGACTTCGAGGGATACATGCAAGAGAGAAGAGGATTTCACGCGTAAGGACATCGAGGGATACATGCAAGAGAGAAGAGGATTTCCCTCAAGGACGTCGAGGGATACATGGAAGAGAGAAGAGGATTTCCCTCAAGGACGTCGAGGGATACATGCAAGAGAGAAAAGGATTTCCCTCAAGGACGTCGAGGGATACATGGAAGAGAGAAGAGGATTTCCCTCAAGGACTTCGAGGGATACATGGAAGAGAGAAGAGGATTTCCCTCAAGGACTTCGAGGGATACATGGAAGAGAGAAGGGGATTTCCCTCAAGGACGTCGAGGGATACATGGAAGAGAGAAGAGGATTTCCCTCAAGGACTTCGAGGGATACATGCAAGAGAGAAGAGGATTTCACGCGTAAGGACATCGAGGGATACATGCAAGAGAGAAGAGGATTTCCCTCAAGGACTTCGAGGGATACATGGTAGAGAGAAGAGGATTTCCCTCAAGGACGTCGAGGGATACATGCAATACAGAAGAGGATTTCCCTCAAGGACTTCGAGGGATACATGCAAGAGAGAAGAGGATTTCACGCGTAAGGACATCGAGGGATACATGCAAGAGAGAAGAGGATTTCCCTCAAGGACTTCGAGGGATACATGGAAGAGAGAAGAGGATTTCCCTCAAGGACGTCGAGGGATACATGCAATACAGAAGAGGATTTCCCTCAAGGACTTCGAGGGATACATGCAAGAGAGAAGAGGATTTCACGCGTAAGGACATCGAGGGATACATGGAAGAGAGAAGAGGATTTCCCTCAAGGACGTCGAGGGATACATGCAAGAGAGAAAAGGATTTCCCTCAAGGACGTCGAGGGATACATGGAAGAGAGAAGAGGATTTCCCTCAAGGACTTCGAGGGATACATGGAAGAGAGAAGAGGATTTCCCTCAAGGACTTCGAGGGATACATGCAAGAGAGAAGAGGATTTCACGCGTAAGGACATCGAGGGATACATGCAAGAGAGAAGAGGATTTCCCTCAAGGACTTCGAGGGATACATGGAAGAGAGAAGAGGATTTCCCTCAAGGACGTCGAGGGATACATGCAATACAGAAGAGGATTTCCCTCAAGGACTTCGAGGGATACATGCAAGAGAGAAGAGGATTTCACGCGTAAGGACATCGAGGGATACATGGAAGAGAGAAGAGGATTTCCCTCAAGGACGTCGAGGGATACATGCAATACAGAAGAGGATTTCCCTCAAGGACTTCGAGGGATACATGCAAGAGAGAAGAGGATTTCACGCGTAAGGACATCGAGGGATACATGCAAGAGAGAAGAGGATTTCCCTCAAGGACGTCGAGGGATACATGGAAGAGAGAAGAGGATTTCCCTCAAGGACGTCGAGGGATACATGCAAGAGAGAAGAGGATTTCCCTCAAGGACTTCGAGGGATACATGGAAGAGAGAAGAGGATTTCACGCGTAAGGACATCGAGGGATACATGCAAGAGAGAAGAGGACTTCCCTCAAGGACTTCGAGGGATACATGGAAGAGAGAAGAGGATTTCACGCGTAAGGACATCGAGGGATACATGGAAGAGAGAAGAGGATTTCCCTCAAGGACGTCGTGGGATACATGCAAGAGAGAAGAGGATTTCCCTCAAGGACGTCGAGGGATACATGCAAGAGAGAAGAGGATTTCCCTCAAGGACGTCGAGGGATACATGGAAGAGAGAAGAGGATTTCCCTCAAGGACGTCGAGGGATACATGCAAGAGAGAAGAGGATTTCCCTCAAGGACTTCGAGGGATACATGGAAGAGAGAAGAGGATTTCACGCGTAAGGACATCGAGGGATACATGCAAGAGAGAAGAGGACTTCCCTCAAGGACTTCGAGGGATACATGGAAGAGAGAAGAGGATTTCACGCGTAAGGACATCGAGGGATACATGCAAGAGAGAAGAGGATTTCCCTCAAGGACTTCGAGGGATACATGGAAGAGAGAAGAGGATTTCACGCGTAAGGACATCGAGGGATACATGCAAGAGAGAAGAGGATTTCACTCAAGGACGTCGAGGGATACGTGCAAGAGAGAAGAGTTTTTCCCTCAAGGACGTCGAGGGATACATGCAAGAGAGAAGAGGATTTCCCTCAAGGACTTCGAGGGATACATGGTAGAGAGAAGAGGATTTCCCTCAAGGACTTCGAGGGATACATGGAAGAGAGAAGAGGATTTCCCTCAAGGACGTCGAGGGATACATGGAAGAGTGAAGAGGATTTCACGCAAGGACGTCGAGGGATACATGGAAGAGTGAAGAGGATTTCACGCAAGGACGTCGAGGGATACATGGAAGAGAGAAGAGGAGGCACACAGGCAACGAAGGGACAAGGAAAAGAAGGCACAGTCAAAGGGACTAGAATATGGTCGATAATCATCGATACTACTCATCACTTCCATTTTTACTATAGCCACTCTTGTTTCCAATACCTTCCGTCGAACATTCAAGATGAATTCAAATAGAAGTAGACAACGAAAATGACGAGATTAGTGGAGGGCCAACACTTTTCGAGTGGAGGACCTCGTAGCACATGACCGCGTGGCATCATCTCTGGTTGTATGACCAGCGTTACTAGGCTTCGGCCTATACTCAAGGCGGCCAACTGATGGAGTGTATACTCGCCAGTTGGAATAACGTGTTGAGCGAAGGGGCGCATCTGTCCTGGCGTTACGACGTCCAGGCAGGTGGATGGTGTCATAGCGTCTGAATCCGGGGTGGATTCTATGGGCTTGAAAACCCAGTCGCTAGCTACCTCGTTGTTCCGTCTCTACTTCGTCAAGTTTGAATTAATTGCATTTATTGCATCGAAGGAAGAGAGAAGAGGATTTCACGAGCACGGACATCGAGGGATACATGGAAGAGAGAAGAGGATTTCCCTCAAGGACTTCGAGGGATACATGGAAGAGAGAAGAGGATTTCCCTCAAGGACTTCGAGGGATACATGGAAGAGAGAAGAGGATTTCACGCGTAAGGACATCGAGGGATACATGCAAGAGAGAAGAGGATTTCCCTCAAGGACGTCGAGGGATACATGCAAGAGAGAAGAGGATTTCCCTCAAGGACGTCGAGGGATACATGCAAGAGAGAAGAGGATTTCCCTCAAGGACGTCGAGGGATACATGGAAGAGAGAAGAGGATTTCCCTCAAGGACGTCGAGGGATACATGCAAGAGAGAAGAGGATTTCCCTCAAGGACGTCGAGGGATACATGGAACAGAGAAGAGGAGGCACACAGGCAACGAAGGGACAAGGAAAAGAAGGCACAGTCAAAGGGACTAGAATATGGTCGATAATCATCGATACTACTCATCACTTCCATTTTTACTATAGCCACTCTTGTTTCCAATACCTTCCGTCGAACATTCAAGATGAATTCAAATAGAAGTATACAACGAAAATGACGAGATTAGTGGAGGTCCAACACTCTTCGAGTGGAGGACCTCGTAGCACATGACCGCGTGGCATCATCTCTGGTTGTATGGCCAGCGTTACTAGGCTTCGGCCTATACTCAAGGCGGCCAACTGGTGGAGTGTATACTCGCCAGTTGGAATAACGTGTTGAGCGAAGGGGCGCATCTGTCCTGGCGTTACGACGTCCAGGCAGGTGGATGGTGTCATAGCGTCTGAATCCGGGTTGGATTCTATGGGCTTGAAAACCCAGTCGCTAGCTACCTCGTTGTTGCGTCTCTACTTCGTCAAGTTTGAATTAATTGAATTTATTGCATCGAAGGAAGAGAGAAGAGGATTTCACGCGTAAGGACGTCGAGGGATACATGCAATACAGAAGAGGATTTCCCTCAAGGACTTCGAGGGATACATGCAAGAGAGAAGAGGATTTCACGCGTAAGGACGTCGAGGGATACATGCAAGAGAGAAGAGGATTTCCCTCAAGGACTTCGAGGGATACATGCAAGAGAGAAGAGGATTTCACGCGTAAGGACATCGAGGGATACATGCAAGAGAGAAGAGGATTTCCCTCAAGGACGTCGAGGGATACATGGAAGAGAGAAGAGGATTTCCCTCAAGGACGTCGAGGGATACATGCAAGAGAGAAGAGGATTTCCCTCAAGGACGTCGAGGGATACATGGAAGAGAGAAGAGGATTTCCCTCAAGGACTTCGAGGAATACATGGAAGAGAGAAGAGGATTTCCCTCAAGGACTTCGAGGGATACATGCAAGAGAGAAGAGGATTTCCCTCAAGGACGTCGAGGGATACATGCAATACAGAAGAGGATTTCCCTCAAGGACTTCGAGGGATACATGCAAGAGAGAAGAGGATTTCACGCGTAAGGACATCGAGGGATACATGCAAGAGAGAAGAGGATTTCCCTCAAGGACTTCGAGGGATACATGCAAGAGAGAAGAGGATTTCACGCGTAAGGACATCGAGGGATACATGCAAGAGAGAAGAGGATTTCCCTCAAGGACGTCGAGGGATACATGCAAGAGAGAAGAGGATTTCCCTCAAGGACGTCGAGGGATACATGCAAGAGAGAAGAGGATTTCCCTCAAGGACTTCGAGGGATACATGGAAGAGAGAAGAGGATTTCACGCGTAAGGACATCGAGGGATACATGCAAGAGAGAAGAGGACTTCCCTCAAGGACTTCGAGGGATACATGGAAGAGAGAAGAGGATTTCCCTCAAGGACGTCGAGGGATACATGCAAGAGAGAAGAGGATTTCCCTCAAGGACTTCGAGGGATACATGGAAGAGAGAAGAGGATTTCACACGTAAGGACATCGAGGGATACATGCAAGAGAGAAGAGGATTTCCCTCAAGGACGTCGAGGGATACATGCAAGAGAGAAGAGGATTTCCCTCAAGGACGTCGAGGGATACATGCAAGAGAGAAGAGGATTTCCCTCAAGGACGTCGAGGGATACATGCAAGAGAGAAGAGGATTTCACGCGTAAGGACATCGAGGGATACATGCAAGAGAGAAGAGGATTTCCCTCAAGGACGTCGAGGGATACATGGAAGAGAGAAGAGGATTTCCCTCAAGGACGTCGAGGGATACATGCAAGAGAGAAGAGGATTTCCCTCAAGGACTTCGAGGGATACATGGAAGAGAGAAGAGGATTTCACGCGTAAGGACATCGAGGGATACATGCAAGAGAGAAGAGGATTTCCCTCAAGGACGTCGAGGGATACATGCAAGAGAGAAGAGGATTTCCCTCAAGGACTTCGAGGGATACATGGAAGAGAGAAGAGGATTTCACGCGTAAGGACATCGAGGGATACATGCAAGAGAGAAGAGGATTTCCCTCAAGGACGTCGAGGGATACATGCAAGAGAGAAGAGGATTTCCCTCAAGGACGTCGAGGGATACATGCAAGAGAGAAGGGGTTTTCCCTCAAGGACATCGAGGGATACATGCAAGAGAGAAGAGGATTTCCCTCAAGGACGTCGAGGGATACATGCAAGAGAGAAGAGGATTTCCCTCAAGGACTTCGAGGGATACATGGAAGAGAGAAGAGGATTTCACGCGTAAGGACATCGGGGGATACATGCAAGAGAGAAGAGGATTTCCCTCAAGGACGTCGAGGGATACATGCAAGAGAGAAGAGGATTTCCCTCAAGGACTTCGAGGGATACATGGAAGAGAGAAGAGGATTTCACGCGTAAGGACATCGAGGGATACATGCAAGAGAGAAGAGGATTTCCCTCAAGGACGTCGAGGGATACATGCAAGAGAGAAGAGGATTTCCCTCAAGGACGTCGAGGGATACATGGAAGAGAGAAGAGGATTTCCCGCGTAAGGACATCGAGGGATACATGCAAGGGAGAAGAGGATTTCCCTCAAGGACGTCGAGGGATACATGCAAGAGAGAAGGGGTTTTCCCTCAAGGACGTCGAGGGATACATGCAAGAGAGAAGAGGTTTTCCCTCAAGGACTTCGAGGGATACATGCAAGAGAGAAGAGGATTTCCCTCAAGGACGTCGAGGGATACATGCAAGAGAGAAGGGGTTTTCCCTCAAGGACGTCGAGGGATACATGCAAGAGAGAAGGGGTTTTCCCTCAAGGACGTCGAGGGATACATGCAAGAGAGAAGGGGTTTTCCCTCAAGGACTTCGTGGGATACATGGAAGAGAGAAGAGGAGGCACACAGGCAACGAAGGGACAAGGAAAAGAAGGCACAGTCAAAGGGACTAGAATATGGTCGATAATCATCGATACTACTCATCACTTCCATTTTTTCTATAGCCACTCTTGTTTCCAATACCTTCCCAGTTATAACTTCTTAGAGATTAGGATACGTTTAGAGTTTAGGATATCGTTAGGGTTCAGGAACATTTCGTAGAAATAATATAAAAATATCCTTACAGTTTGATTGCTTGGCTTTGTTTGTTTATTTCCACCCGCTTCTCGGGTATTTCTGCTACCGATGGATGGTATGTATTTGCATTATTGGGGTTTGCTGATAACCGATTGAGTTCAGTCGCCGATATGCGTTTGGCTTCATTCGTTGATATCGAAAATTGTCTGGGATTCGAGATACTGTGACCCATGGGGGTAACAGGCGGTCTGCGGTACTTAGTATTGCGGTCCTTATGGGCCGCAGTCGGTCTGCGGACTGAGCTGTTGCCGTCATGTGCCGCAATCCCGCCCATCCCTTTCATGTTCCCCGGTGTAAGTACTTATTCCGCCGCTGGCCTTTTGGGGAAATCCAGCGAGTCCCCGCGTCGAGAATTCATGACATATATATATACAATAATTTTTATATATATATAATATATTTATATATTATATATATTATATTTATGTTGTAATATATATGTTCAACCCGCGATTAAATATTAAATGTATACATGTTATAACATGTGCCAAGCTTGTAGGTAGGTGCGACGAAGTGAAATGGATGGATCTTTGATTTGTCAAAATCATTGATTTTAATGGAAATCATAGATCGTTACAAGTCGTTTGAAGGATAGTTTTTACGCGTACCCCTCTGTCGGGGAGATCGGAGAGCTGGCGATGGTACAGCTCGACCTTGCTAGAGGATTAGGCGAGGTCTTGGGCCTCAACAAGGCGTACACAATCTGGCCGTGCTTAGGCAACGTGGGCTTTATTGTTGAGGCCCTTGCAACACTCAGAGGTTTTACCGGCAGGTCCGCGTCGTAATTATTATATTACTATCAGCCGACATAATTGTAACGATCTCTTAGAGCGCGATCCTCCATTTCACTTCGGATAAAACGATCCAGCAGTAGAGTCATTTGTTTTTGTTCGAGGGTATAATACTCGCGCATTAAAGTAGAGTCATACAGATGTTACAGATGCAAGATGGATTAACCAGGCACGCTTCCGATGCATACGTTGTTGTATCGAACAGGGTGCATTGGCTGGTACATCTTCCATCTACCTGTTGTCTAGCTGGATCGATTGTAACTCACGCTTTCTTGTAGAAAATTATCGCATGAAAGACTTGGCTACTCGACTTTGCCATAGCTGTTTCATACCTTCTGTCTAAAATAGACGACCCAAAATGAGCTAAGTGGAGGTTTAGAGACCTCGCAGTTCATGACCGCTGTGACAGCATCTCTGGAATAGCCAGCGTTACTAGGCTTCGGCCTATACTCAGGGCGGGACACCGTCCTGGGCGAAGGGGCGCACTCAACTGGCGTTACGTACGACCAGATGGGTGGATGCAGTTGCAGTGTACGGATCTTGTAATCCGAGTGGCCTGGAAAACCACTAGTCACTAGCTTATGCTTATTTTGGTGGAGGGTAAGCTAAATATTCCATAGGCATGAACCGGCCTGATAGACCTGCACAAACCAGACCGCGGCTATCACGCCGGTCATACCCCAAAGCGCCTACATCTGTCGAGGTTCCACATTTGGAGGTCAATGTCATGCGTTAATTACAATTCGTTTAGATCATTTGGTAGGCGTTTGCGAAAATTCAAGATGAATTCAAATCGAAGTAGAGAACGAAAATGACGAGGTTAGTGGAGGTCCAACACTCTTCGAGTGGAGGACCTCGCAGCACATGACCGCGTGGCATCATCTCTGGCAGTATAGCCATCGTTACTAGGCTTCGGCCTATACTCAGGGCGGCCAACTGGTGGAGTGTATACTCGCCAGTTGGAATAGCGTGTTGAGCGAAGGGGCGCATCTGTCCTGGCGTTACGACGTCCAGGCAGGTGGATGGTGTCATAGCGTTTGAATCCGGGGTGGATTCTATGGGCTTGGAAACCCAGTCGCTAGCTACCTCGTTGTTCCGTCTCTACTTCGTCAAGTTTGATTTAATTGAATTTATTGCATCGTTGGTAATGTTACTCAACACCAGATGTACATGTACCCGCTTCTCGGGTGCATTCCATTTCCATTGCTGGCTTCGGTTGGTACCCAGCAATCACCTGCATGTCAGCTCGGAGGTTTATTCTTTTGATTCCTTTGGCTTACTGTGGCGCCGAACAAGTGGGCGAGGCCCGGTGGAAGGTGGTGGTCCTGGCAGCCCGTATCCTATTGCGTACAATCGTAATTGTAGTAGATATTGTGTCATGGTGTCTCCCCGAATGCGCCATGCCACATGGGCTCAGAAGTACGATTGTAAGCCGTAGGTCTCCGACCTCTTCGTGCCCGGCCATTGGATTCTGTGGAATTTCCTCTTTTTGAGCGCGCAGACCGGGCTGATGTACATCTCTGTAGAGTCCAACATGTGATAATTGTTTCGCAAATGTCCGAACCACTCTTTTACGAATTACTAGGTGTACTTGCTCGGAGCGTATTTCACTTTTTTCGATATATCAGGGTTTTTTTCCTTTCGGTGATGCGAATTAGCAATGTTAGCTAGCTAGCTAGGTTAGGTTGCCAGCATGTAGATTTCCGCGATATTTCATATTCAATATTTCGATATTTAAGTCTAAGTAGAGAAGTCTGATCGAGACGGTGAAGGTCCGCACCTAATCTTCAAGTAGGGGTGACCTCACAGCGTAAAGACCGCGGCGCACCATCTCTGGCAGATAATGCCAGCGTTACTAGGCTTCGGTCTATACTCAAGACGGCCAGCTCGTGGAGTGTATACTCGTGAGTTGGAATAACGTTTTGAGCGAAGGGGCGCATCTGTCCTGGCGTTACGACGTCCAGGCAGGTGGATGGTGTTGCATCGCGTTTGAATCCGGGGTTGATTCTGTGGGCTTGGAAACCCAGTCGCTAGCCGTCTCGTTTCACCTCTACTTTTTCATATCTAAATTCTTTTCGTTTGTCGCATGCTGGTAATGTAGTCGTTTTGGAAACAAGAGTAATAAGGCTATAGTAATACATCGTAGAAGGAAGACCTCGAAGCTAGAATGGAAGTTCGCGGAGGACATCACATCAGTACTTTCGATTATTACGTTAGCCAATTTTGTTGTCGATGTGTTCAAAGTTGTATTTTGTTAGAGATTTGAATATCTCTGATTAACAGAGAAGTTCGATCGGGACGGTGGAGGTCCGCTCCTACTCTTCAAGTAGGGGTGACCTCGCAGCTTAAAGATCGCAGCTCGCCATCTCTGGCAGATAATGCCAGCGTTACTAGGCTTCGGTCTATACTCAAGACGGCCAGCTCGTGGAGTGTATACTCGTGAGTTGGAATAATGTTTTGAGCGAAGGGGCGCATCTGTCCTGGCGTTACGACGTCCAGGCAGGTGGATGGTGTTGCTTCGCGTTTGAATCCGGGGTTGATTCTGTGGGCTTGGAAACCCAGTCGCTAGCCGTCCCGTTTCGCCTTTGTTTTAATTGATATAAATTTAAATACGCTTTGAACACATTGAAAACGAAAGAATAAGGCTAACGTAATTAATCGTGGTGGAACCACCACTCCTGCTCATCACGAAGAGTGTCACTTCTTCAAGGAAGAGAGAATGTGTGAGTACCAATATATCTTTCCAACTAAACTTTGTTGTGGAACATTTTCGGTTAGAATTATTCATGAAAAATGAATAATTTATCATTAATTTACTCTCGTGCAAAAAAGCTTATTGTGAAACTGTTCGATTATTCGATTGAAATAACCTTTTCAAACCTAATTTTTCGGCCTTTTTTTATATTTTTTTATGAATCAACTATATTAATGCAATATTGATAGTATTGTATATGTTTGTTGTATGTTACTAAACGAATTCTATATATCTCGTGTTTATATGTTGTAGGCTACCGTAACTCGAGAAGAGGAACCACTTCCAACCTTGTTGACTTCGAGGGATACATGGAAGAGAGAAGAGGATTTCCCTCAAGGACGTCGAGGGATACATGCAAGAGAGAAGAGGATTTCCCTCAAGGACTTCGAGGGATACATGCAAGAGAGAAGAGGATTTCCCTCAAGGACGTCGAGGGATACATGCAAGAGAGAAGAGGATTTCCCTCAAGGACTTCGAGGGATACATGCAAGAGAGAAGAGGATTTCCCTCAAGGACTTCGAGGGATACATGGAAGAGAGAAGAGGATTTCCCTCAAGGACGTCGAGGGATACATGCAAGAGAGAAGAGGATTTCCCTCAAGGACGTCGAGGGATACATGCAAGAGAGAAGAGAATTTCCCTCAAGGACGTCGAGGGATACATGCAAGAGAGAAGAGGATTTCCCTCAAGGACGTCGAGGGATACATGCAAGAGAGAAGAGAATTTCCCTCAAGGACGTCGAGGGATACATGCAAGAGAGAAGAGGATTGCCCTCGAGGACGTCGAGGGATACATGCAAGAGAGAAGAGAATTTCCCTCAAGGACGTCGAGGGATACATGCAAGAGAGAAGAGGATTGCCCTCAAGGACTTCGAGGGATACATGGAAGAGAGAAGAGGATTTCACGCGTAAGGACATCGGGGGATACATGCAAGAGAGAAGAGGATTTCCCTCAAGGACGTCGAGGGATACATGCAAGAGAGAAGAGGATTTCCCTCAAGGACGTCGAGGGATACATGCAAGAGAGAAGAGGATTTCCCTCAAGGACGTCGAGGGATACATGGAACAGAGAAGAGGAGGCACACAGGCAACGAAGGGACAAGGAAAAGAAGGCACAGTCAAAGGGACTAGAATATGGTCGATAATCATCGATACTACTCATCACTTCCATTTTTACTATAGCCACTCTTGTTTCCAATACCTTCCGTCGAACATTCAAGATGAATTCAAATAGAAGTATACAACGAAAATGACGAGATTAGTGGAGGTCCAACACTCTTCGAGTGGAGGACCTCGTAGCACATGACCGCGTGGCATCATATCTGGTTGTATGGCCAGCGTTACTAGGCTTCGGCCTATACTCAAGGCGGCCAACTGGTGGAGTGTATACTCGCCAGTTGGAATAACGTGTTGAGCGAAGGGGCGCATCTGTCCTGGCGTTACGACGTCCAGGCAGGTGGATGGTGTCATAGCGTCTGAATCCGGGGTGGATTCTATGGGCTTGAAAACCCAGTCGCTAGCTACCTCGTTGTTGCGTCTCTACTTCGTCAAGTTTGAATTAATTGAATTTATTGCATCGAAGGAAGAGAGAAGAGGATTTCACGCGCACGGACATCGAGGGATACATGGAAGAGAGAAGAGGATTTCCCTCAAGGACGTCGAGGGATACATGCAAGAGAGAAGAGGATTTCCCTCAAGGACGTCGAGGGATACATACAAGAGAGAAGAGGATTTCCCTCAAGGACGTCGAGGGATACATACAAGAGAGAAGAGGATTTCCCTCAAGGACGTCGAGGGATACATGCAAGAGAGAAGAGGATTTCCCTCAAGGACGTCGAGGGATACATGGAAGAGAGAAGAGGATTTCCCTCAAGGACTTCGAGGGATACATGGAAGAGAGAAGAGGATTTCCCTCAAGGACGTCGAGGGATACATGCAAGAGAGAAGAGGATTTCCCTCAAGGACTTCGAGGGATACATGGAAGAGAGAAGAGGATTTCACGCGTAAGGACATCGAGGGATACATGCAAGAGAGAAGAGGATTTCCCTCAAGGACGTCGAGGGATACATGCAAGAGAGAAGAGGATTTCCCTCAAGGACGTCGAGGGATACATGGAAGAGAGAAGAGGATTTCCCGCGTAAGGACATCGAGGGATACATGCAAGGGAGAAGAGGATTTCCCTCAAGGACGTCGAGGGATACATGCAAGAGAGAAGAGGATTTCCCTCAAGGACGTCGAGGGATACATGGAAGAGAGAAGAGGATTTCACGCGTAAGGACATCGAGGGATACATGCAAGAGAGAAGAGGATTTCCCTCAAGGACGTCGAGGGATACATGCAAGAGAGAAGAGGATTTCCCTCAAGGACTTCGAGGGATACATGCAAGAGAGAAGAGGATTTCCCTCAAGGACGTCGAGGGATACATTCAAGAGAGAAGAGGATTTCCCTCAAGGACTTCGAGGGATACATGGAAGAGAGAAGAGGATTTCACGCGTAAGGACATCGAGGGATACATGCAAGAGAGAAGAGGATTTCCCTCAAGGACGTCGAGGGATACATGCAAGAGAGAAGAGGATTTCCCTCAAGGACGTCGAGGGATACATGCAAGAGAGAAGGGGTTTTCCCTCAAGGACATCGAGGGATACATGCAAGAGAGAAGAGGATTTCCCTCAAGGACGTCGAGGGATACATGCAAGAGAGAAGAGGATTTCCCTCAAGGACTTCGAGGGATACATGGAAGAGAGAAGAGGATTTCACGCGTAAGGACATCGAGGGATACATGCAAGAGAGAAGAGGATTTCCCTCAAGGACGTCGAGGGATACATGCAAGAGAGAAGAGGATTTCCCTCAAGGACTTCGAGGGATACATGGAAGAGAGAAGAGGATTTCACGCGTAAGGACATCGAGGGATACATGCAAGAGAGAAGAGGATTTCCCTCAAGGACGTCGAGGGATACATGCAAGAGAGAAGAGGATTTCCCTCAAGGACGTCGAGGGATACATGCAAGAGAGAAGAGGATTTCCCTCAAGGACTTCGAGGGATACATGGAAGAGAGAAGAGGATTTCACGCGTAAGGACATCGAGGGATACATGCAAGAGAGAAGAGGATTTCCCTCAAGGACGTCGAGGGATACATGCAAGAGAGAAGAGGATTTCCCTCAAGGACTTCGAGGGATACATGGAAGAGAGAAGAGGATTTCACGCGTAAGGACATCGAGGGATACATGCAAGAGAGAAGAGGATTTCCCTCAAGGACGTCGAGGGATACATGCAAGAGAGAAGAGGATTTCCCTCAAGGACGTCGAGGGATACATGGAAGAGAGAAGAGGATTTCCCGCGTAAGGACATCGAGGGATACATGCAAGGGAGAAGAGGATTTCCCTCAAGGACTTCGAGGGATACATGGAAGAGAGAAGAGGATTTCCCTCAAGGACTTCGAGGGATACATGCAATACAGAAGAGGATTTCCCTCAAGGACTTCGAGGGATACATGCAAGAGAGAAGAGGATTTCCCTCAAGGACGTCGAGGGATACATGCAAGAGAGAAGAGGATTTCCCTCAAGGACATCGAGGGATACATGCAAGAGAGAAGAGGATTTCCCTCAAGGACGTCGAGGGATACATGCAAGAGAGAAGAGGATTTCCCTCAAGGACATCGAGGGATACATGCAAGAGAGAAGAGGATTTCCCTCAAGGACTTCGAGGGATACATGCAATACAGAAGAGGATTTCCCTCAAGGACTTCGAGGGATACATGCAAGAGAGAAGAGGATTTCCCTCAAGGACGTCGAGGGATACATGCAAGAGAGAAGAGGATTTCCCTCAAGGACATCGAGGGATACATGCAAGAGAGAAGAGGATTTCCCTCAAGGACGTCGAGGGATACATGCAAGAGAGAAGAGGATTTCCCTCAAGGACGTCGAGGGATACATGGAAGAGAGAAGAGGATTTCCCGCGTAAGGACATCGAGGGATACATGCAAGGGAGAAGAGGATTTCCCTCAAGGACTTCGAGGGATACATGGAAGAGAGAAGAGGATTTCCCTCAAGGACTTCGAGGGATACATGCAATACAGAAGAGGATTTCCCTCAAGGACTTCGAGGGATACATGCAAGAGAGAAGAGGATTTCCCTCAAGGACGTCGAGGGATACATGCAAGAGAGAAGAGGATTTCCCTCAAGGACTTCGAGGGATACATGGAAGAGAGAAGAGGATTTCACGCGTAAGGACATCGAGGGATACATGCAAGAGAGAAGAGGATTTCCCTCAAGGACGTCGAGGGATACATGCAAGAGAGAAGAGGATTTCCCTCAAGGACTTCGAGGGATACATGGAAGAGAGAAGAGGATTTCACGCGTAAGGACATCGAGGGATACATGCAAGAGAGAAGAGGATTTCCCTCAAGGACGTCGAGGGATACATGCAAGAGAGAAGAGGATTTCCCTCAAGGACTTCGAGGGATACATGGAAGAGAGAAGAGGATTTCACGCGTAAGGACATCGAGGGATACATGCAAGAGAGAAGAGGATTTCCCTCAAGGACGTCGAGGGATACATGCAAGAGAGAAGAGGATTTCCCTCAAGGACGTCGAGGGATACATGCAAGAGAGAAGAGGATTTCCCTCAAGGACTTCGAGGGATACATGGAAGAGAGAAGAGGATTTCACGCGTAAGGACATCGGGGGATACATGCAAGAGAGAAGAGGATTTCCCTCAAGGACGTCGAGGGATACATGCAAGAGAGAAGAGGATTTCCCTCAAGGACTTCGAGGGATACATGGAAGAGAGAAGAGGATTTCACGCGTAAGGACATCGAGGGATACATGCAAGAGAGAAGGGGTTTTCCCTCAAGGACGTCGAGGGATACATGCAAGAGAGAAGGGGTTTTCCCTCAAGGACTTCGTGGGATACATGGAAGAGAGAAGAGGAGGCACACAGGCAACGAAGGGACAAGGAAAAGAAGGCACAGTCAAAGGGACTAGAATATGGTCGATAATCATCGATACTACTCATCACTTCCATTTTTTCTATAGCCACTCTTGTTTCCAATACCTTCCCAGTTATAACTTCTTAGAGATTAGGATACGTTTAGAGTTTAGGATATCGTTAGGGTTCAGGAACATTTCGTAGAAATAATATTAAAATATCCTTACAGTTTGATTGCTTGGCTTTGTTTGTTTATTTCCACCCGCTTCTCGGGTATTTCTGCTACCGATGGATGGTATGTATTTGCATTATTGGGGTTTGCTGATAACCGATTGAGTTCACTCGCCGATATGCGTTTGGCTTCATTCGTTGATATCGAAAATTGTCTGGGATTCGAGATACTGTGACCCATGGGGGTAACAGGCGGTCTGCGGTACTTAGTATTGCGGTCCTTATGGGCCGCAGTCGGTCTGCGGACTGAGCTGTTGCCGTCATGTGCCGCAATCCCGCCCATCCCTTTCATGTTCCCCGGTGTAAGTACTTATTCCGCCGCTGGCCTTTTGGGGAAATCCAGCGAGTCCCCGCGTCGAGAATTCATGACATATATATATACAATAATTTTTATATATATATAATATATTTATATATTATATATATTATATTTATGTTGTAATATATATGTTCAACCCGCGATTAAATATTAAATGTATACATGTTATAACATGTGCCAAGCTTGTAGGTAGGTGCGACGAAGTGAAATGGATGGATCTTTGATTTGTCAAAATCATTGAATTTAATGGAAATCATAGATCGTTACAAGTCGTTTGAAGGATAGTTTTTACGCGTACCCCTCTGTCGGGGAGATCGGAGAGCTGGCGATGGTACAGCTCGACCTTGCTAGAGGATTAGGCGAGGTCTTGGGCCTCAACAAGGCGTACACAATCTGGCCGTGCTTAGGCAACGTGGGCTTTATTGTTGAGGCCCTTGCAACACTCAGAGGTTTTACCGGCAGGTCCGCGTCGTAATTATTATATTACTATCAGCCGACATAATTGTAACGATCTCTTAGAGCGCGATCCTCCATTTCACTTCGGATAAAACGATCCAGCAGTAGAGTCATTTGTTTTTGTTCGAGGGTATAATACTCGCGCATTAAAGTAGAGTCATACAGATGTTACAGATGCAAGATGGATTAACCAGGCACGCTTCCGATGCATACGTTGTTGTATCGAACAGGGTGCATTGGCTGGTACATCTTCCATCTACCTGTTGTCTAGCTGGATCGATTGTAACTCACGCTTTCTTGTAGAAAATTATCGCATGAAAGACTTGGCTACTCGACTTTGCCATAGCTGTTTCATACCTTCTGTCTAAAATAGACGACCCAAAATGAGCTAAGTGGAGGTTTAGAGACCTCGCAGTTCATGACCGCTGTGACAGCATCTCTGGAATAGCCAGCGTTACTAGGCTTCGGCCTATACTCAGGGCGGGACACCGTCCTGGGCGAAGGGGCGCACTCAACTGGCGTTACGTACGACCAGATGGGTGGATGCAGTTGCAGTGTACGGATCTTGTAATCCGAGTGGCCTGGAAAACCACTAGTCACTAGCTTATGCTCATTTTGGTGGAGGGTAAGCTAAATATTCCATAGGCATGAACCGGCCTGATAGACCTGCACAAACCAGACCGCGGCTATCACGCCGGTCATACCCCAAAGCGCCTACATCTGTCGAGGTTCCACATTTGGAGGTCAATGTCATGCGTTAATTACAATTCGTTTAGATCATTTGGTAGGCGTTTGCGAAAATTCAAGATGAATTCAAATCGAAGTAGAGAACGAAAATGACGAGGTTAGTGGAGGTCCAACACTCTTCGAGTGGAGGACCTCGCAGCACATGACCGCGTGGCATCATCTCTGGCAGTATAGCCATCGTTACTAGGCTTCGGCCTATACTCAGGGCGGCCAACTGGTGGAGTGTATACTCGCCAGTTGGAATAGCGTGTTGAGCGAAGGGGCGCATCTGTCCTGGCGTTACGACGTCCAGGCAGGTGGATGGTGTCATAGCGTTTGAATCCGGGGTGGATTCTATGGGCTTGGAAACCCAGTCGCTAGCTACCTCGTTGTTCCGTCTCTACTTCGTCAAGTTTGATTTAATTGAATTTATTGCATCGTTGGTAATGTTACTCAACACCAGATGTACATGTACCCGCTTCTCGGGTGCATTCCATTTCCATTGCTGGCTTCGGTTGGTACCCAGCAATCACCTGCATGTCAGCTCGGAGGTTTATTCTTTTGATTCCTTTGGCTTACTGTGGCGCCGAACAAGTGGGCGAGGCCCGGTGGAAGGTGGTGGTCCTGGCAGCCCGTATCCTATTGCGTACAATCGTAATTGTAGTAGATATTGTGTCATGGTGTCTCCCCGAATGCGCCATGCCACATGGGCTCAGAAGTACGATTGTAAGCCGTAGGTCTCCGACCTCTTCGTGCCCGGCCATTGGATTCTGTGGAATTTCCTCTTTTTGAGCGCGCAGACCGGGCTGATGTACATCTCTGTAGAGTCCAACATGTGATAATTGTTTCGCAAATGTCCGAACCACTCTTTTACGAATTACTAGGTGTACTTGCTCGGAGCGTATTTCACTTTTTTCGATATATCAGGGTTTTTTTCCTTTCGGTGATGCGAATTAGCAATGTTAGCTAGCTAGCTAGGTTAGGTTGCCAGCATGTAGATTTCCGCGATATTTCATATTCAATATTTCGATATTTAAGTCTAAGTAGAGAAGTCTGATCGAGACGGTGAAGGTCCGCACCTAATCTTCAAGTAGGGGTGACCTCACAGCGTAAAGACCGCGGCGCACCATCTCTGGCAGATAATGCCAGCGTTACTAGGCTTCGGTCTATACTCAAGACGGCCAGCTCGTGGAGTGTATACTCGTGAGTTGGAATAACGTTTTGAGCGAAGGGGCGCATCTGTCCTGGCGTTACGACGTCCAGGCAGGTGGATGGTGTTGCATCGCGTTTGAATCCGGGGTTGATTCTGTGGGCTTGGAAACCCAGTCGCTAGCCGTCTCGTTTCACCTCTACTTTTTCATATCTAAATTCTTTTCGTTTGTCGCATGCTGGTAATGTAGTCGTTTTGGAAACAAGAGTAATAAGGCTATAGTAATACATCGTAGAAGGAAGACCTCGAAGCTAGAATGGAAGTTCGCGGAGGACATCACATCAGTACTTTCGATTATTACGTTAGCCAATTTTGTTGTCGATGTGTTCAAAGTTGTATTTTGTTAGAGATTTGAATATCTCTGATTAACAGAGAAGTTCGATCGGGACGGTGGAGGTCCGCTCCTACTCTTCAAGTAGGGGTGACCTCGCAGCTTAAAGATCGCAGCTCGCCATCTCTGGCAGATAATGCCAGCGTTACTAGGCTTCGGTCTATACTCAAGACGGCCAGCTCGTGGAGTGTATACTCGTGAGTTGGAATAATGTTTTGAGCGAAGGGGCGCATCTGTCCTGGCGTTACGACGTCCAGGCAGGTGGATGGTGTTGCTTCGCGTTTGAATCCGGGGTTGATTCTGTGGGCTTGGAAACCCAGTCGCTAGCCGTCCCGTTTCGCCTTTGTTTTAATTGATATAAATTTAAATACGCTTTGAACACATTGAAAACGAAAGAATAAGGCTAACGTAATTAATCGTGGTGGAACCACCACTCCTGCTCATCACGAAGAGTGTCACTTCTTCAAGGAAGAGAGAATGTGTGAGTACCAATATATCTTTCCAACTAAACTTTGTTGTGGAACATTTTCGTTTAGAATTATTCAAGAAAAATGAATAATTTATCATTAATTTAATCTCGTGCAAAAAAGCTTATTGTGAAACTGTTCGATTATTCGATTGAAATAACCTTTTCAAACCTAATTTTTCGGCCTTTTTTTATATTTTTTTATGAATCAACTATATTAATGCAATATTGATTGTATTGTATATGTTTGTTGTATGTTACTAAACGAATTCTATATATCTCGTGTTTATATGTTGTAGGCTACCGTAACTCGAGAAGAGGAACCACTTCCAACCTTGTTGACTTCGAAGGATACATGGAAGAGAGAAGAGGATTTCCCTCAAGGACGTCGAGGGATACATGGAAGAGAGAAGAGGATTTCCCTCAAGGACGTCGAGGGATACATGCAAGAGAGAAGAGGATTTCCCTCAAGGACGTCGAGGGATACATGCAAGATAGAAGAGGATTACCCTCAAGGACTTCGAGGGATACATGGAAGAGAGAAGAGGATTTCCCTCAAGGACGTCGAGGGATACATGCAAGAGAGAAGAGGATTTCCCTCAAGGACGTCGAGGGATACATGCAAGAGAGATGAGAATTTCCCTCAAGGACGTCGAGGGATACATGCAAGAGAGAAGAGGATTTCCCTCAAGGACGTCGAGGGATACATGCAAGAGAGAAGAGAATTTCCCTCAAGGACGTCGAGGGATACATGCAAGAGAGAAGAGGATTTCCCTCAAGGACTTCGAGGGATACATGCAAGAGAGAAGAGGATTTCCCTCAAGGACGTCGAGGGATACATGCAAGAGAGAAGAGGATTTCCCTCAAGGACGTCGAGGGATACATGCAAGAGAGAAGAGGATTTCCCTCAAGGACGTCGAGGGATACATGCAAGAGAGAAGAGGATTTCCCTCAAGGACGTCGAGGGATACATGCAAGAGAGAAGAGAATTTCCCTCAAGGACGTCGAGGGATACATGCAAGAGAGAAGAGGATTTCCCTCAAGGACGTCGAGGGATACATGCAAGAGAGAAGAGGATTTCCCTCAAGGACGTCGAGGGATACATGCAAGAGAGAAGAGGATTTCCCTCAAGGACTTCGAGGGATACATGCAAGAGAGAAGAGGATTTCCCTCAAGGACGTCGAGGGATACATGCAAGAGAGAAGAGGATTTCCCTCAAGGACGTCGAGGGATACATGCAAGAGAGAAGAGAATTTCCCTCAAGGACGTCGAGGGATACATGCAAGAGAGAAGAGGATTTCCCTCAAGGACGTCGAGGGATACATGCAAGAGAGAAGAGAATTTCCCTCAAGGACGTCGAGGGATACATGCAAGAGAGAAGAGGATTTCCCTCAAGGACGTCGAGGGATACATGCAAGAGAGAAGAGGATTGCCCTCAAGGACGTCGAGGGATACATGCAAGAGAGAAGAGGATTTCCCACAAGGACTTCGAGGGATACATGGAAGAGAGAAGAGGATTTCCCTCAAGGACGTCGAGGGATACATGCAAGAGAGAAGAGGATTGCCCTCAAGGACGTCGAGGGATACATGCAAGAGAGAAGAGGATTTCCCACAAGGACTTCGAGGGATACATGGAAGAGAGAAGAGGATTTCTCTCAAGGACGTCGAGGGATACATGCAAGAGAGAAGAGGATTTCCCTCAAGGACGTCGAGGGATACATGCAAGAGAGAAGAGAATTTCCCTCAAGGACGTCGAGGGATACATGCAAGAGAGAAGAGGATTTCCCTCAAGGACGTCGAGGGATACATGCAAGAGAGAAGAGAATTTCCCTCAAGGACGTCGAGGGATACATGCAAGAGAGAAGAGGATTTCCCTCAAGGACGTCGAGGGATACATGCAAGAGAGAAGAGGATTGCCCTCAAGGACGTCGAGGGATACATGCAAGAGAGAAGAGGATTTCCCTCAAGGACGTCGAGGGATACATGCAAGAGAGAAGAGGATTTCCCTCAAGGACTTCGAGGGATACATGGAAGAGAGAAGAGGATTTCCCTCAAGGACGTCGAGGGATACATGCAAGAGAGAAGAGGACGCACACAGGCAACGAAGGGACAAGGAAAAGAAGGCACAGTCAAAGGGACTAGAATATGGTCGATAATCATCGATACTACTCATCACTTCCATTTTTACTATAGCCACTCTTGTTTCCAATACCTTCCGTCGAACATTCAAGATGAATTCAAATAGAAGTAGAGAACGAAAATGACGAGATTAGTGGAGGTCCAACACTCTTCGAGTGGAGGACCTCGTAGCACATGACCGCGTGGCATCATCTCTGGTTGTATGGCCAGCGTTACTAGGCTTCGGCCTATACTCAAGGCGGCCAACTGGTGGAGTGTATACTCGCCAGTTGGAATAACGTGTTGAGCGAAGGGGCGCATCTGTCCTGGCGTTACGACGTCCAGGCAGGTGGATGGTGTCATAGCGTCTGAATCCGGGGTGGATTCTATGGGCTTGAAAACCCAGTCGCTAGCTACCTCGTTGTTCCGTCTCTACTTCGTCAAGTTTGAATTAATTGAATTTATTGCATCGAAGGAAGAGAGAAGAGGATTTCACGCGCACGGACATCGAGGGATACATGGAAGAGAGAAGAGGATTTCCCTCAAGGACTTCGAGGGATACATGGAAGAGAGAAGAGGATTTCCCTCAAGGACTTCGAGGGATACATGGAAGAGAGAAGAGGATTTCACGCGTAAGGACATCGAGGGATACATGCAAGAGAGAAGAGGATTTCCCTCAAGGACTTCGAGGGATACATGGAAGAGAGAAGAGGATTTCACGCGTAAGGACATCGAGGGATACATGCAAGAGAGAAGAGGATTTCCCTCAAGGACGTCGAGGGATACATGCAAGAGAGAAGTGGATTTCCCTCAAGGACGTCGAGGGATACATGCAAGAGAGAAGAGGATTTCCCTCAAGGACTTCGAGGGATACATGGAAGAGAGAAGAGGATTTCACGCGTAAGGACATCGAGGGATACATGCAAGAGAGAAGAGGATTTCCCTCAAGGACTTCGAGTTATACATGGAAGAGAGAAGAGGATTTCACGCGTAAGGACATCGAGGGATACATGCAGAGAGAAGAGGATTTCCTTCAAGGACGTCGAGGGATACATGCAAGAGAGAAGAGGATTTCCCTCAAGGACTTCGAGGGATACATGCAAGGGAGAAGAGGATTTCCCTCAAGGACTTCGAGGGATACATGGAAGAGAGAAGAGGATTTCACGCGTAAGGACATCGAGGGATACATGCAAGAGAGAAGAGGATTTCCCTCAAGGACTTCGAGGGATACATGGAAGAGAGAAGAGGATTTCACGCGTAAGGACATCGAGGGATACATGCAAGAGAGAAGAGGATTTCCCTCAAGGACGTCGAGGGATACATGCAAGAGAGAAGTGGATTTCCCTCAAGGACGTCGAGGGATACATGCAAGAGAGAAGAGGATTTCCCTCAAGGACTTCGAGGGATACATGGAAGAGAGAAGAGGATTTCACGCGTAAGGACATCGAGGGATACATGCAAGAGAGAAGAGGATTTCCCTCAAGGACTTCGAGTTATACATGGAAGAGAGAAGAGGATTTCACGCGTAAGGACATCGAGGGATACATGCAAGAGAGAAGAGGATTTCCTTCAAGGACGTCGAGGGATACATGCAAGAGAGAAGAGGATTTCCCTCAAGGACTTCGAGGGATACATGGAAGAGAGAAGAGGATTTCCCTCAAGGACTTCGAGGGATACATGGAAGAGAGAAGAGGATTTCCCTCAAGGACTTCGAGGGATACATGGAAGAGAGAAGAGGATTTCCCTCAAGGACTTCGAGGGATACATGGAAGAGAGAAGAGGATTTCCCTCAAGGACTTCGAGGGATACATGGAAGAGAGAAGAGGATTTCCCTCAAGGACTTCGAGGGATACATGGAAGAGAGAAGAGGATTTCCCTCAAGGACTTCGAGGGATACATGGAAGAGAGAAGAGGATTTCCCTCAAGGACTTCGAGGGATACATGGAAGAGAGAAGAGGATTTCCCTCAAGGACTTCGAGGGATACATGGAAGAGAGAAGAGGATTTCCCTCAAGGAGTTCGAGGGATACATGGAAGAGAGAAGAGGATTTCACGCGTAAGGACATCGAGGGATACATGCAAGAGAGAAGAGGATTTCCCTCAAGGACGTCGAGGGATACATGCAAGAGAGAAGAGGATTTCCCTCAAGGACTTCGAGGGATACATGGAAGAGAGAAGAGGATTTCCCTCAAGGACTTCGAGGGATACATGGAAGAGAGAAGAGGATTTCACGCGTAAGGACATCGAGGGATACATGCAAGAGAGAAGAGGATTTCCCTCAAGGACGTCGAGGGATACATGCAAGAGAGAAGAGGATTTCCCTCAAGGACTTCGAGGGATACATGGAAGAGAGAAGAGGATTTCCCTCAAGGACTTCGAGGGATACATGGAAGAGAGAAGAGGATTTCACGCGTAAGGACATCGAGGGATACATGCAAGAGAGAAGAGGATTTCCCTCAAGGACTTCGAGGGATACATGGAAGAGAGAAGAGGATTTCCCTCAAGGACTTCGAGGGATACATGGAATAGAGAAGAGGATTTCCCTCAAGGACGTCGAGGGATACATGGAAGCGAGAAGAGGAGGCACACAGTGTATTAGGAAGAGTGGAGACAAAATTACGGCTTTTTTTATTATTTTGTAATTTTGGTAACTTTCCGTCGGGTGGGACGTTGGCCTTGTTCAAACACGGCGGAAATTGCGCGCTTTTCGCCATGTTCAAACACGGCGGAAATTGCGCGCTTTTCGCCATGTTCAAACACGGCGGAAATTGCGCGCTTTTCGCCATGTCTGGACGACGCCAAATATTATGTGGGTGGGCGGGTCTCCCTCACAGCAACCTCCACGTGGTGAGACCCGGACAATCGGTGTGATTTTCGATTTAAAATATTTTATTGAGCAATGATTATACCAATTGCTCTATAAAATATTAAAAATCGACCATCACATCGAGCTAATGGCTGTGATAATGAAATGATTCTTTGACATGATTCCTTCTCGACGTTAGTTTTTAACGAATATTCTTTGTTGGATAATAATTATTTTATATCGGAATAATTTCCAAATTAAATATAAATTCTGATATTTCTTTCTAATGTTACTTTCATATTGCCTGCATTTATAAAAAATCGATTATAAAACCATGATTACAATGGTCAACAATAAGGAAAATAAGAAGGCTTTCGGTTTTTTTTTTTTGAGGGGTCTATATTGGAAGACGAATGAAAAACGAACAGTTAAAATTGGTAAAACGTTTATTAACTATTTAAAAACGATGAAACAAGGTGAACATGAGATTGACAATTCAATAAGTAATATTATTAAATAGACTATAGAGGTGTATAATAAGTGTCTGTAGTAATTATTCTCTTTATACGTTCCTTTACATCGAGACAGACGTCATTCTCTTCGTCGTTACCGTTATTTCTTTTTTTTTTGTCAGTTTTTTTCGCTTAAACATTTTTTGCGTATTTTTTAAATTTGACGAAGCCTACTGCACTCTCTCTCGCTCTCTTTCTCACACGCACGCACACACGCACACTCTCTCGTATTCTCTTCAGGCACGACCTGTGCGGATCACGGCGACACGTCTCGCCATTTTTCAGGCATCCTGATCGAGCAACGCGAATACGCTAATTACAGCGGATATTTGTTAGCGAAGGTTTCGGCGGCCATTGCGTGAGCGACTTACGCCTTTTACAATGAAATATCCGCTGTCTTGCCCCGTATTTCGCGTTGGTCCGTAGGTGCCTCTCATTCGGCTCTTCGAACTATAATACGGCGCCGTTCTTTCTTCGTATAATACGTGCGACGGCTGCTGCGTTAGTGACTCTAAACACAAGGATTCTGTCGTAGGAAAAATAGCTCGTAGAAAGCGTACCCATACTAATTATACCCGATTAATCGCTGGTTGCCGCGCGATACACGTCCTATGGAACGAAACGAAAAACAAAAGTCTCTTCCGCTCGTTTAATCAAAGAAGAAAGCAATCGCAGGCTTGGATCGAATCGATGACATTCGCCGCGGACAATGGCAAAAGAAAACGGTACGCGTGCGGCCATTACGATATTACACTTCCGCTACAATTAAACCATCGTCATTGTTAATCTCGCAAACGTCACGCTTCCAACCCCCTCTCGAACAATTTTCGTCCCTCCCCCATCTCCGGTCCTACGAAACCTGTTTTGCAAAATGGTCGCAGATTCTTCTCCCATATCGTTCTCGTAAGTACTGTTCGCAATGAACGACGAATTGATTGTTCCATGCTGTGTCTTTGTTACTCTCTTCAACAACGGATTTTATATATACGGTCGCGTCCGCTTTTGGTTTTCCGCGGGAATGCGCGATCTTCTAAACCGATCTGCGTGTGCGATCCAATTATCTTTTTTTTATGCATCGGTATTATTTTTCTCTTTCCAAGTCGAGCGAACGGTTGTCTCTCTTGGTTTTGCAACCCCTGGTACGCGGAGGAGCTTCTCTCCGACCGTTTCCGATCGTTTCCGACGCTTCGTCCCTCTTCCTCTCGTGTTTTCCCTATCCTCGATCTTTCGATCGTTCGCGTGTTGATCCGGCTTTCTATGGATTGGCTAGGCCAATCGTAGAAAACGAAAGTCGAAAGTGAACGGCCACGTTCGAATTCGAAAAATATAGAATCCACGGTGCGCACGCTTCCACCCCCCATTTGACGACACCACGCTCTCTAGACAATTCGCATCCGGCCGCTTCGATTCACGCTAACCGCCACCATATTTCCATCTCGATTACCCGGGTACAGGTATTTACAATAATACATACCTACTATCGTAATAATAATTTAGTAGTGGTATTTAAATTACAATAGAGTTCATTCTTTCTCCCTTTTACCGTTCTTTTCTGTTTCTTTCTTCCTCTCTCGCTCTCTCTTTCTCTCGCTCTCTCTTACTCGCTTTCTATATATATTTTTTCTTATGTATATATATGTATATACACAATAGCGTATATATGTATATATACATATGTATACACGCATATTTATATATATATAATGTTGCACATAACCCAGTACTGGCTTAGTAATCTAGCTGTACAAAACATTATATATCGCTATTCTAGCATCTAAAGATTTGTCCTGTGAGGTTTCATGAATCGTGAGGTTCTTAATATGCGACCGGGTTCTCAGTTTCTCCCTTCTCTCGGCTTCGCTTATTCTCTCTTTCCCTCTCTCTCTCTCTCTCTCTCTCTCTCTCTCTCTCTCTCTCTCTCTCTCTCTTTCACTCCTTTCAGTTGCAGAACACGTGTGTACTAATAAGCATATTTACACATACATACTTACAAGCGAGTATATATGTATGTATATATATATGCACTCGGTTTACACGACGAAACGCGACGCGAGGACAGCTCGTCGTGTGACAGTGATTTCTCCGTAAGTCTGTTCAGTTTCACGTTTCCATTTATTTAGTGCACTCTACAATGGTTAAATTCCCTTCGCCTGGCAAACAAGCGCGACAATACTAACGAGTCATCCTCGGCTCTCTCATGATCCTTCTCGCCGCTTATTGCGATTAAGTACATTAAAAAATACCGCGCGCTCGCGCTACCTCGCTCATAATAAATCGGACAAAGCTAGCAATAGTGTGTGATCGGTGAAGCCAAATCGATTAATTCGTGTCCCCGTTCAGTTTTTTTCCGATTTTCGAATATGTTTCTCCCTGTGTTCGCGTCTTCGTTCGTTTCGTTAACATCTCGCGATTCGTCGCCGCGATTATGCGCGCGAAGGGTAGGAGAAAATGTCTGTTTGAAAAGCGTTTAGCGGTGCTGTGCGCATCTTGGCGTACGATCGCGACGAGAAAATCCATGTCCGTAACAACAGTTTATATATCGTTTCTCTCGGATATTCTTTCTCTTTCTCTCACTCTCACACTCGCTCTTGTTTCTCTCTTTCATCAATCACTCCTCCTTGCCTCGATTTCGGCGCCACGTCCAAGCGACCCTAAACTGTACACGCAACGCGTTCTCTCGAGTCCTCTAAAACACGGGGCAATCGTCGACCGTCGCATTCCGAGTCGCGAGTAGTCGATTAAAATCGCTATCATGACGAATACACGACGGTTTTCGTTTCGACGGTGCTGCTCTCGCATTCTCGCTTCTCCTGGTCCGTTTACACGACGCGACGGAGCGGTCTCCGGGGATACAGGAACATCAGGGACGTGCGGTATAAATTACGAAGCACGAGTTTATTGTTCGTCGCGGGAGAGGATTCGGGAGGAAGATTCTCAGGGTACGAATACCGGCGTGTATTCGCCCGCGGCTCGAGATGCCGTAATAAAATCAATGCCGGAGACTTGGTACGCAACGGTGGTGTCTCCGTGTTTCTCGTTCAACAAACCCGTTAGATACATGAAAAACATCGTGGTACAACGAAACACTTCTGGTATTTAACACTATAACACGAACCCCCCGCAACCAGGGGGGGGATTAATTAACACCTTAAATACTCTTTCGCGTCGGAGACGATAGCTCTGTCTCTTCGTTTCTATCGGTCAATCGTGACCTTTTGTCACCTTCGCGACGTTTTCTCTTTCTTTCTTTCTTTCGCATTCTCTTCCTCACCTGTCCCCTAATTATTCTTTCTCTTTTTCTCTCGTTTATCCTGTGCGACCGGTGTCGCCGTTACAAGTTACACGACAGCGCGAAGGAGATTGAACACGTCGAGAAACAATGCGATCTATTATACTTATTTTTCTTTTTCCTTCGTGATTTTTCTCTGTTTACTCATTCGTGAAACTTGTCGATGACACTCGAGGCTGTGCGCGGTGCTCGATCATGCTTTTTCGACGAGCGGTGCGCGATTCACGCCTTAACTGGGACATTGTGTTGCTTGGTTGGGTGTGTGTACGTTTGATCTGTCTGTATGTGTGTTCGTATGTGTGTGTATTCGAGTTTGCTCGTGTATCTGTGACGGGAACAGGATGGGGACGGGAAAGGCATTAGAGTGTTACTTGATTATTTTATTAAGAGTAATTAACTTGACGCCTCGGTGGTAGGGTCCAAGCGTTCGGACCGGGCTGAGCGTGGGGGGCAGGACGTCACAGTTGCTGGTCCCTACACGGTACCCAAATGTTCGGTCCCGACTGCTCGGAGATCACTTCCTTAACTTTGACGTAGATCTCCTCGGGAGTGTCGCCTTGTACTACGGCTGAAACGGAAGCAACAGTTTTGGTTATGCACGAAACGACACGTAATTAGGTCATCTCACGAGTAATACCGACTTCGGTGCTTGTTACAGTATTCCCCATTGATCTGAATGACCTTGAAATATATTGTGCAAGTCAATGTTCTCGACAACGCGTATGCATCGCTCGCCCTTGGTTTCCGAGATATCCGCAAATATGTTTGTATAGTTTATATTGGTTCTCTAGTTTGTACTATGTAAATTATTATAACTAAGAGACGTATACTGCAAGATGTACGATCATTAGACTGCGGATCTTTAAAATACCCAGCACAATTTGAAACCTCATTTTTGTTAGAAACGCATAAAATCCGCAATCCAAGGGTTAGTAATTCACGATAACATGAAACGTGTTAGGTTACAGGTCTAACTCAACTTCACAATTATTATTAAAGCGTAGGTAGGAGAGAGTCTTTGAAGTGTAAGCGAAGCCAATGCAAACGCGTTAAAATGTCGTATTGTATTTTCCAAAGACATGGAAGTTCGCATTGCTAGTGGGATGATCTGAAGCTTAAAAGCTAAGAATGGTAGATGAAGAAATCTGTTTGAGATCACGGTGAACTCGTTACCCGTGAAATATTCTCCGAATTCTTGTTCCATCTTCAATGCTCGCTCGTACGTCTTTTTCGCTTGATCCTCGGTCATTCTCTTGTTCATTTCCCTGAAAATATTAATAGACGGTTTTCAACGCCGAACATAACAGAATCTTGTTAACAGGGTTTTCCCTCCTTGTACTATATCAAAAGCACATCAAGTCAATGTAAGTTATTTAATGAAATAAGAATTGAAAAAGATCTAATGTATGATATATTGAGTAGTCCTCCAACTTTCTTGCATTTTACAATCAATACATTAACGTAAGAATTCATTATAAAACCTGGACAGATAATTCCGTCACCCACATATGGTTGACAATGGTAGTCAACGTGTTAATTGTATTGTCACGATAAATATAGGAATATAGTTATATTGTTATGAAAGACAAAACAAGACTAAAAAAATACCCAAAAGGCCCGAAACTGTTAGACGGAGTTTTACTTGCTTTACCTCCATAGTAGGGCAAATACATTGAGAGATAACTATGAATTTTAAACTAGAAGCTATAAAATAATCACCGACGACAAGGATTTCGTGCTGGGAAATGGTATAAGCGGAGAATGGCTACTCACATAACCGACTCTACGGATTTCGGTTTAATGAAGATGGCGATGGGATACAGCTGTGCCACCTGTAACCTCTTGATAGCGTTTCCGCTCACGTCTAGGATACAGTGTTTCCCCTAGAATGACAGAAATGCAAATGTTACGTTCGATTAGAGGCAAAGCTGCGCAACAGTTGTACACAGTTGGAGATTTGCTATCGTCGGACGGTGGGCCCTTTTAATTACCTTTTCGGCAACTTCTCGAACGGACGCCACAGAGGTTCCATAAAGATTGTCATTGTACTGTCCTGCCTCTATGAACAAGTGGTTCTGAATATCCCTCTCCATCTGTTCTCTCGACGCCACAAAGTGGTAGTCTCGTCCATCCACTTCATACTCTCTTCTACTCCTCGTTGTATCTGCCAAATTTTTCGAATGTACTCTCGACAATCATTCTTCTTTTATCGGGTTGGCCAGAAATTCATTTCGCATGTTTTACCGTTTACAGGAAAGCTCTACCTCGTTTCATTATAATTAACAAAGTGTCGTCTGTTTTATTCGATAACAGGTCGTCTTGCAGTGACTTTATTCTGTTTTAGTATTTACTCTTGCAAATAACACCGTCGATAGACCAGCTAGAGAAATGCGGAGATTTTGTGGCCAACCTAATACTTTTATTAAGTTTATTTACTTGGCCGTAGTTACTTCGTGGACACGTCACGGATGGGTCATTGTTGGACCACGTATTTAATGCATCCATGATAGAAATACTTTCCTCATAGAATTAGATTTAGTATCAAACATTTAAATAGTGGGAAGAATCAGGAGTTACATATGTGGATCGTTTATTTTGAAAGTGGTGTAAGTCCTTTTTTAAAGAAAATGAGATATGACGTAATTTATGCTTAATTTAGTGTAAACTTTTTGTTTGTAACTAGTTAGTATTTAATATCTTAAACAATGCCAATACTTTGTTCAATTTTTCTTGCTTTTTTTTTAATTGTCAGATTAATTGTCAGAAACAAAAGAAAATGGACTTGCACCACTTTTAGAATAAACGGTCCATATATGTATGTACAACCCTGAATTGTTGCTATTCGCCTTGAATGGTTAAAGTGAGAGAGTCCTTGCTGTTCGTCGATAAAATTGAACTACGTTCGGGAAAAAATGTACAAATCGGTACTGATTATCGAGTATCGAAGAAACGTTAAAGACGAGGTTTCGCTGTTTCGAAAGTTCGTAAAATCGTGGAAAATCCCGTGACCCATCCGTAACACGTGGCACGTCGTTAAGCGAAATGACAGATCCGAAAGGTTTCACTCACGTGGCACGCAGCTGCCGAATTTGTCAGGAAACTCCGAGATGAGGTCGTCGTTGATGCGATCCTTGAGGGGACCGAGGATAATGACAGGTCGGGTGTACTGAATGGTGAGCTGCTGGACAGCCTCGTACGACAGCACGTTTTCTTCGCTGCCTGCAATTTACAGTATAAGTACTCCGGCGTTACCATGATCAAGCGACGTTGCTGCCGGCTATGTATATTCTCGGTTAGAACGATTACATTCTTTCAAACACGGGGGCAAACGTTTCTCTCGTGGATTCCAAAGATCTTTTCAGAAGAGACATCCGGTATGCGCGCGTCTCCAAAACAAATAGGTTCTCATTCAAAAGCAAATATATGTACGATCAATCGCGAAACAAAAATCGATTGGATCAGGGCGACTATTTCTCCCAATTAATATTTCCAAATTTTTCAAAAATTTTCCAATATTCCCTCTTAACACGTTGACTGCCATGTCACCCATATGTGGGTGACGGAATTATTTGTCCAAATTTTAAAATGAATTTTTACGTTAATATATTAATTGTATCAAATTTTTCAAGGATCTGTAAAATGCCAGAAAGTTGGAGGACTACTCAATATCATACATATAATTTTTTTCAATTTTTCTAGCTTGGCAGTCAAAGTGTTAAAATTAGCGATTCAGAATTTCTCAATAAATTGATTAATGTCGCAGTAATCAACGTTTCCTTCGCTAGAAGAGTAGTTACAAGTTTGCAAACGGAGCGTCTCTTCTGAATAGGCTAAACTCGTATTATCGGCGGGAAAATCGCCTAGTCAATCTCAAAAATGGTCACTTAAAACCGATCCTGAATCGAACGCACAACGGTACTTGATTAGGCATCGAACAGAAACGCATTAATTAATTTCACTCCGGACGAGCGCCACGATCTATGCTTGAGCGCTTAGGGGATCGAAGCAAGGAAGGTGGGTGGCTAAGCTACCTAGACTCTAGAACTTAGGCAATCGAATGCTATCAAGGTCGATTCGGCATTAGTAACAGGCGACTATATTAGTACTCGAAGCCGGAAGGTTTCTTTTGTAATTCGATACTCAGCATTGCTACGCGATAGTAGTGATTTTAATAGTGTTACGCAGACACATCGCTTCTTATTACTCGCGAGGAACTTCAGGTGCGAGCACGGAAAAACTCGAAGGTAACGGTACCGATTTTCAAACTAATTTCATTCGAATTAGTTAGATTCATTCTTTTTTCGGGACATCGACAGAAATCTTCATTCTCAAATATCTAGGGCAATTAATTGAAAGATCAGTGTGTACAGCGATATTTTCAAGTTTGTAATGTAATTCTGTACGAATCGGTACTCATTTAGAAGCTATTAAAGGGTAATTCGAGTTGTTTCAATTGGCGATACTTCTTGCTTCGGATCCGAGACAAGGGCCAATTAGACTCGATCGTTAAGGTATTCTCGAAGAAGTTCGTTTTCAGATATACATCGTAAGCTTTTCGTTAGCAACAAGAAGCGACAGGGGTTCTACAAGTCTACCCAGCGTACCTGCAAGTCTCGTTATCAATCTACAAAAGGGGGGTGGGAGGGATGATTAGTTTACAGAGATCAAACGGCAGACAACAGATAGACAAAAGCACGTGTCGCGACTGTCCCAAATGCACGAAGCGTATCTCGGCGTTTTGTTAGTGCTCTTTGGTCTGTGATGGAAGTGGGGAAAGTAATAAAAAAAACAAGATAGAATTAAAAAAAAAAAAACAGAAGAATGTCGGTTAGAGGGTGTCGATCGAGGAAATCACGGTTCGACGGTGTTAGTCCGGGACCTATGGGCTATCTCACTCCGGGTCACACACTGACTCCTTTCAATTTCACTTACTAATCTCTTCATCATTCTCATCATCCTCCTTTTCCAGATAAATTAACGTCAGTTCCTCCATATAAGGCAGTTCAACACGATACAAAATTTCTTTACTCCCTGCGACCCAAGACAAATCTCGTTGTGAATGGCAAGGTGGAAGAAGCACGCGCAAATGAAAGCGGGGAGAATAGTGACCGCGATGGACGATGATAGTCAAATGAAATTTCATGGTCGCGCATTAAACTCGAAGAAACATGGTATCGTCGAATCTCGGTGATTCTCGCGACGCGGAGAATTATTTCTCAAATTATTATTTCTCAGTCCGTGCGCGAATAAACGTTATACATTCCATATAAATTATTTAAGAAAAGGAAATATGCACTTTCTCACATTCGGTAACCCTTTACGCTAAACTGGCTTGGTGTCCCCTGGGAGACCACTAAAAATCACTATAATTCGTAACATCTTTGTGCTTAATTAATCGCAGAAAGTTAGAGTGTGGCATACTTTTTTGTTTTTATACCTACATTACGCGATTCGGATAAATAAATGCTTTTTATTCAAAATTCGGAAGTCTAACAGTTTGGAACGGACAACGAGCAAAAAGGAAACCGTTTCTGTCCGGTGTTAAATACAGGGTGTTTGGTAACTGGTGTTACAAGCGAAAAGGGGTGGATTCTACATGAAAGAATGAGTCGAAAATATGGAATAAACATTTTTCGTTTGAGGCTTTGTTCTCGAGAAAATCGACTTTGAAGATCTGTCAGGTTTGGGTGCTTTAATATATGCAGGAAGTAGATTTGGTTGGTCATGATCAGACGCGTCAGACAACTCCTATCGAATAGCATGTGTATTCGCTGCATTTCAAACTCGATTTTCTCTTTTCTTCCTCATTTGAAAATTGCAAAAATTACTATACAATGTACAATTATAATATTAAAACAGGGACTCAATTCCTGAATTCTTCCTTTCTCATTGAAACAGCCAACTTTCAAATGAAAATCTAGCTACTCTTTACTAGCTTGTATATCATTATATATCAGCCACTAAGAGTAGCTAGATTTTGATTTGGAAATTGCAACAATTAATATACAATATACAATTTTTATATTAAAACAGGGACTATATTATCGACTTATTCTTTCATGTAGAATCATCCCCTTTTCGCTTGTACCACTAGTTACCAAACATCCTGTATATTTTAGAATTAGTGGAACAAGCGAACCTGGCAGCGCTTAGGTATTCAACGAACGCGAGATTCGGGGATCCAGCTGTTGCGGTTGATCGAATTCGATCCGGATCCATGGCGCAGTCAGCTCGAAAAGTTTCTCGGTTGGCGAGTGGACAACGCGGCGAAAGCCACGGTGTTCCACAAAAGTGACAACGACGCGCCGTGACAAAAGGACGGTGCCGAACAATGCACTCGTCCCGCGCACGGATCGTTATATCGCGGTAACGAACGTGTGTTCTGTTAATTGATGCGACCGAGATGAAACGACGAGAGTTTCGGTGTGGGGGGTGGGGGGTTGTTCGCATTATGTAGATCGAAATGAAAGGCGGACAGAGAAGAAGGATCTAATACCAGGAGAGGCTGGTGTGAGACGGACCGAAAATGTAGAATGAGAGACAGACAGAGACAGAGACGTGATTACCTTCGGTGTTAGTGTCGTCCTGGGTGTAGCACAGCATGAATGCTAAAACATAACAAGTTCAATATTTCAGTATACGTTGCGAACTAATAAGCGGCCGTTAATAATTGCTAGGATTAATTATGAAGCTTTAAGCACGAACACCTCCTACCGTCCAGGCTACTCTTTGATTCTTTCGAACCTGGCCCGTGATCGGAGCTCGCAAAAGCGATCTATCCGTTTGCGTTCAGCATACTAATTTCGTATAGCACGCTTTCTATACGTCGTATCGTATTTTTTTTTGTTCTGTCGTACAATCGAATATCTGTTTTGGTGCTATTCGATTCGATATTATCACTGTGATTTGCGCAATGTTAACGGGTCGACTGGATATTATCATCCTTTTGAACTTGTGTACATACTAGGTTTACTTAGGTCAGCTTATGGTTCATAAAGTTAGCAATAGGTTACAGTAGAAATTCAATCTATCTCTGCTTTTCTGATGCAAAATATCAAAGTGATGGGTAAAAGAAAATGTTCGATACGTTCTCAAGTGAAAATCACTTTGTTCTGTTCGAACGTTATGTTAAGCACGTTAGAGTTAGAAGTGTATTCTTCGAGAGACTTTCTACGAAAACGTTCATCGAAGTAGCACTGAAATCCACTGAATTCTGCAATGCTAAAAACATTTTACGTCTGCCACAATGGAAGTTCCTTCGACAGTCAACACGTTAATCGTTGTAATGTCTTGCAGCTCGCGATCGACGAAAGATGTCGTCCCCGGGTATGTAATCATGCTTCCACGAAGTGTCAGAAGAAGCGATCCTAAAAGCTACTTTCCTACTCTCCTTCCGCAAAATGGCCTCGCTCTTAAACGTCGTCTACAGTCAGCTTCTCGCCGACCTCTTTTCCCGTGTGTCTCGAATATGAAAGTAACCAACCCGTTCAACACCAAATTGAACTCTGCATTATCAAGTGAAACAACGAGCGAAACGTTCAATTAGAATTTCAAGCTTCAATTAGAATCTCAAGGTTCAATTAGAATCTCAAGGTTCACAAACAATAAACTAAATCGAAAGAGAATGCGACTTGGCGATAGGATTCAACGTTGGATTCTTGAATTTAGGAAGAGTTCAATTCTCGGAAGAGATTTACCATAGAAAAAGATTTAACAAACAGTCCCTCCGATTTTGATAAAAATTATACGTATTGGAAGAGTTCAATTCTCGGACGAGGTTTACAATAGAAAAAGATTGAACAAACAGTCCCTCCGATTTTGATAAAAATTATACGTATTGGAAAACTTGAAAACATTTCAAGTTTCCCATTACAATCTTCATCGTTCATGTCTAGGGGACGAAAAGGTCCCTCAAAGTTGGATTTGCCAGAAAAATTCTTTCGGATCGCCGTGGACTTTCAGTAATTTCCGAAAAAGAAATGTTTTCAATTTAACACGTTGACTGCCATGTCACCCATATGTGGGTGACGGAATTATTTGTCCAGGTTTTAAAATGAATTTTTACATTAATATATTCATTGTATCAAATTCGATTAGAATCCGTAAAATTCAAGAAAGTTGGAGGACTACTCAGTATCAAACATTTAATTTTTTCCAATTTTTATTTCATTAAATAACTTGCTTTGATTTCATGGAATTTTTGAGGTTTCTAGTGTGGCAGTCAAAGCGTTAAATGTACTAATATGCATTGGAATGCAATTAAACAGTAACAATGAGCTAACGCATTACAAAAGAAGTTTGTGAAAAAAAACAGTTCTGTACATTTTCCAGCGAAACTTTTTAACGAATCTGTGTGGGCGAACCGTGCGTTTACACGAGTCGTACAAACTGTTCCTCAGCAATTAGTAGCTTGCGAAACAAATGATCGAACACGGTTTGCAATTTCAACTTCGACGGACATTTTCGCTCTTTGAACATGAACGATGGTTGCCAAAAAAAAAACCAAAAAAATGTGCGCAAAATCGGAGAGTGCATCGCCCTTTGGGAGGGTACGAACCATCAAAATATATCCGACGAACGGAAATTTTCGTTCGTCATCGACGACGTGATTCGCGTTGAAGCTACGCGTGCAGGACAATAGCAGGCATTTAAAGAAAGCATGTACAGAATTCTACGAGAACACGCAGACAGGTTTGGTCAGTTGGAAAGCGATTCGAATGAACGTGTAAAACGTGCGCTCGGTGATAGGTAAAATTGCAAGCATGAACTGAGTGTGCAAGGGGTGTTCGCAACATGCAAAGCGGATAAGAGTACAAAGACGAAGAGTGCAGCAGAGAGAAACACACAAAAATTTCTCGAGAAGTGTAACGTTCGTGGGAACGTTGTTATTGATCGTTTTTCTGTCCATTTTCCATACATATCCTTCTATTGTTTTCGTGGTTACTATTGTATAAATTCGATGATAGAGTACGCGTGTACGTGTGTATCGTCGAGTACGACGTGTGCGCGCGTATGTATGTGTGTGATCGATCGTGTCCGACTGTTTCCCGTTCGGTTGCGTGTTTGATCAACTATGGAATAATACTTACGTGTAGGATCGTTTTCGTTCTCGGGTGTCGTGGGCGACCCTACACAAGCAGGCAAAAACAAAACACATGTCACGTTTCACAATCATTTAAAAACACAAAAGCTCAATCGGAGGAGGTTGGGCGTATTCGTCGTACCTGTCGCGAGCGTCTAAACGGGTACAATATAATTGACAAAGATTCTACAGGAAATCGGATTTACGGTTTTCTTTCTCTTCTTCGTTCACGGACGGCGTCCTCGCTACGTTAACATCGAGAAAACGACAAGATATCAAAAGGGTAAAAAAACGTGTGGAGACAAACCATCGATACTACCAAAAAGATTGTTACCAATTCTCTAAGGAACACATCGAACAAACTGACAAGAGATTCTTGCTGTTTCAAGGCCGGCCGTTGACTCGACTGGTCGAGAAGTTACACGATTATTCGCCAATGGAGTATAAGAAAGATCAATCGGAAACAAAGGGGGTTGCAGTACACACGTGAAAGTAATTACTATAAATCGTATGTTCAAACACACGGGTCTAATGATATACGTAATATATAGTGGCTGGAGTAATACGACGAGAATTTAAATTAAAAATAAAGAAAAAAAAAATAGATTCCACGTAAAAAACCACAATAGATAATGGGTCTGAACATGCACAGAACGTGCAGGATACTATCGATTTTGTTTCGGGACACTCACGTTCCTGATCCGAACCGTCCTCGGACTTGTCGTCCTTGCTCTTCATGAACGGGAACTTCCGGCTGAACGAGAAGTTCTTCTTTTTCCTGTCCAGCGTTGATTGCTGCAACCAATCAATTCTCTATTAGCCATGCTGATACAACGGACTGCACAGGCTGCAGAAAAAGATAAACGTATAGTCCTCGCTACGTCCCTGGATTGATAAAAACCAACACTGTGGCTGATAAAAGTAGACTGTGGATCTTCATGCAAAATAAAAATTTTCCAAGTCAGGGAACACAGAAGTTAAATGGAAAAAGAGGAATGTCCTTTTTTCGATAATTTCAACAAGTCCGAAATAATGTTAGAACATGTGGAAATTCGTTTATTGATTTAATGCATCACAACTGCAGCAACATTTATAAACTGGTAGTTTATTTTTCCTCGACTTTTGAAACAGTCTGAGACGAATAGAATATTTTGTTCGGAGAAAGAAAAAGTGACATTCAGTGTCCTTGACAACTTACAAATCCGAAGACCATTAATAATTCCGGCGTTTAGTGTTGCCGAACAGTTATCTACAGACAGCTGGGTGGAATTGATTTCCCTGGTAGGTTGATAAGAATGCTTACCTTGTCAAGAATGACCGGCATGTGACCTTGGAACTTGACAGAACGATCCCTGGCGCGTTGCTTCCGTTCCCATCGTCTGCGCGACGGAATTATTCCAAGGCCCTCCTCCACCCCCTGAGGATTCACTCTTCGGGCCTGCCACCATTCGTCGTCGCTGGCGTTCGTCACGTGCAGGATTTCGCCATAACGGAATGCCAAACCGCGGCTTGGCAAACCATCGTCCTTGTTGGGATCGTAGTCGAACAACGCTCTGCGCAGCAACAAGTGAAAACGAATTGATTACGCAGCCTTTTATGTTATCGGTTAGAGCTCTTCATCTTCAGTTTGCTCCAAGTTTATACGATTAAACGATGGATCCCCACGGCTCACCTGACGTAAAGTGATTTCTTCTGCGAGGTCCTCATGAGGGTGCCTGTCATCATATTCTGCTGGGAGATCTGTTGTTTAAGATCATGGATCTTCGCCTCGAATCTGTTGTAGTCTTCGGGCTTGTACTGTACCACGATCGTCACTGTCTGTCCGGTACCCTGGACACAAACATCGGAATCATTTATTCAAAACGTTAATCCGTTACGTCACTTCGTCCCTCGTACACTTCTCAATAGGAAAGTTCCTCACCTTTTGTTACGAATTTTGCTACGAATTAATAAAATGAAACTTCGAAAGTTAGAATTGATCACAGTGGATGCTACTTCAAATCCAGTTGCATTCCAAAAATCCGAGTGAAATTCAATATATGGAAATGTGTCACGATAAAAATGAATTTCTAATTCTCTAATACGAGATCGAGCTGATGCATGGTAAAATAAAACGGACAAAATGGCCGAGACTGCAATAAGCAAACGTCTCTTGGAATCGGCACTGGTCCGGTAACTGGAAACGACAATTTGTGATTGGAGACTATTCGCCCTGTGGTTTAATTTGAAATAGTTTTACAAAGGACCGACCGCCTGCGACGCGAAACCGTGAAAGCGTAATTTCAACGTACCTTGAGGGCTGCGGCGGCCTCTTCATGGGTAGCTGTCCGAAGATTAATGCCATTGACACTGACTATTTGATCACCACGACGCAGCTCGCCGCTAAGGTCAGCCGGACCTCCGGCTAGGATGAAGGAAATGAAAATTCCCTCGCCATCTTCGCCACCGACGATGTTGAAACCCAGCCCGGACGAGCCTTTGTTGAGCACGACTGTGCGCACCTCTCTGAAAAAAGTCAGAAAAACAACGCTCCGTCATTAAAACGTCCAAACATAAGCCAACTCATCTCACGAGATACAAGAAAATTCATTTTCATCGTTCCGTGTTCTGTTTTCATGCTTAGACGAAAAACTGTGGAAAACAGGATTTATTGTACAGAAAGCTTTCATATTCGATAGAGTGCCCGCGTGATTTATAAACATTTCGTCCTCGTGCTCGACATGCCTTTCGATTCTATTAACACTTTGATCGCCAAAAAAGAAAGCTCAAAAATTCCATGAAATCAAAGTAAGTTATCTAATAAAGTAGAAATTGAAAAAAATTAAATGTATGATATTCTGTAGTTCTCCAACTTTCACAATGAATATATTACACAACTTTGCACAATGAATATATGAACGTAAAAATTCATTTTAAAGCCTGAACAAATAATTCCGTCACCCATATATGGGTGACATGGCAGTCAACGTGTTAAAGTATAAAATTCCACCAAAAAAAAACCATGAACCATCAAAGGGATTCAGACGAGTGTGTTAAGGTGTTTACAGCGTCAAAGGGAGCAGTTTTTCGCAGACAATTAAATTACGAAATTGAATTGAGTGTACCAATGTGTAATATTGTTTACGCGATAGACTCCTTTGAAAATCATGTACAGTCAAAAAGGGAGAACTATCGTATAAACAATTACGATACACGAGCAATTACCAAGCGATTCGTAATTGCGATTGCTAAATCCTTTTTCATCACGGACGAAAGACACCGTGCAATTCTTGCCGGGTCTCTGTTCCCCGCTCCCGAAGGAATGAAGTTTTTTCATTACGGCCATTAATTGCTCCACTCCTCATGATGCTTTAATTAAAGTTGCTGCGCCGAAAAAGACGAGACTGAGAAACGTTAAAGTAACATTTATAGCGGCACTGCGCAATCGCCATGAAGTTGTAAAGCCAAGTCTCGTAATTAAATATTTGCAATTTGTCCTCTGCTGATTAAACATTACCAGACTCGCTGGTTACATTCTGTCCAGACGGCAGCCGTGAACATTGTTTAAGTATTACTTCTTTCTTCCAATCAAAAGTGAACAAAAATTGATTTCGACAATACTTTTAATAAACCGTGGACAATAGTACGGCATTCGTAAATTCTCCTAATGTTTTTACTATTTTATGTTTCACGCAGTTCAGCGATGAATAAGATACAAGAGTGTAAAATTCATTCTTAAAATTGTGAGCATTGTGTATGATGGCATCTTTTTAAATATTAGCGTATATATCGTGAATAAAATTAGTTTCCGGCCGTCATCGATGTTTTTATTAAACACTTCGGATGGAGTTAGCGAGAGCGCAGAATCGGCTTATCAAATGTCTGCTTCGTGATGTATATATTTATTTTTAATTTTTCTTGTTATTATACCTTCGAGGATATCGAACCTGCAGAAAACTGTATCGAAAGGAGAGCCGTGAAATGCATTCCTGACGGATCCCTGATAACCCTGTCAGTTAATCACGAAGTAGCAGAATCGAGTTCCCGTAGGCATTATTCTGTCACGGGATACAATTCTCTCGTTGACGGGGAACATGAAACAATTTGCGAACGAATCCTCGTTTTCCCGTTTGCCCGATCAACTATACACTCCGACACGACGTGATTTTAACGGTTCTGACGGGGAAAGTAGTTTGCCGATATTGGACGCCTGAGAACCATAAGTTAGCAAGTAGTTTCATCATATGGAATTACCCTCGTGTGTTTCAGATTTTACGAATTCGATCGTAAAAAATTTGATGACAACTGCCATAGAAATATATATCTATTACGGCAGCGATACTAAAAAGTCCAATTTTTTCGGAAATTCATTGCATTTTGAAATTTTCCGATACTTGCGTCGTATTCGATGAAATAGATTTCTTAACCTCGATTTTCAGGGCTGCATTCATCTTCTCAACTTGCAGCGAGTATTATTATTTAGTATTTTTGCGAATTCGTATAATAATTCCAAGTAACACCATAATTGAGAAGGTTTTTGGAACTCTATTACTTAATGTCTTTCGATAATGAAACGCAGGAAGCAGTCTAACACTTAAATGTAAAAATAACAAAAATATAATCTAAACCACCTTATACAACTATTTCAATTGACATTAGGTAAAGGCACCAGTAGTTGACCATTTTATAGAAAAACATTTCAAACCTTATTTTTTATATTTTTCTATAAAATGGTCAACTACTGGTGCCTTTACCTTAATTGTCTAAGTTAATGGTATTAGAGCAATTGAGCAGAAGAAATGTATGAACATTCTAAATGTTGCGTACTATGACTTAAACCTACAAGGTGTATAAAATTAATTGCACCATCTTTAATTAAATTCCGAGATTGTGGACATCATATACGCGAGACGGTGATAACGAACGTGTCGAAGTCATTAAAGTTAAGGGCTGCAACGCGAATTCGTTACACAAATGTGTTCCACTTTTAACGATTCAATCGTGACTCATTTCAAATAACTCTGATTAAATAGGAACAACTTACAAGTCAAGAATCGTATAATTCATTGATCGTAACACTTTCCCGCGCCAATAAACGAGAAGAAGAAAGGAATTTATATTACGAACGTAATCACCGCTGAATGACACGAGCCTAGACCTCGTCGGCTGTCTCTTGACCCGACACGTAAATCTGAAATATTTAAATTGATTTCTCAGCGGTATTAACTTTCTAAATCCGTTCCGAGAATGTCGCGCAAGTTTGACTTTTCCCGCGCGTTTATTTCTCCAGAATCAGAGAGTGTGGATTAGATAATTAAGCTTCTGATTTCCGAAGTCATCCGAATCGCCGGGATTTCAATGGTCGTGTCATCGTGTTCGTCCGTCAACTGGTTGACGAGGAGAGGCGCTTCGCCTCGGGATTACAGGTGCCATTGAGAGCTTTCCCTACGAGAGCAGGATGTTTCCGCGAAATAGTGCTAGACGTGTTCCGTCGCATCTCCTGTGCACGCCAGAACGCAACGAGGAGTCATCACAGTAGGCGCACCCGGCGAAATTATCGCGTTAATTAAGGCCCCCATTGAAATTCGACCGTTCGAGGCTGCCGAGGCGCGAATATTCGCGGAAACGACAGCCAGCCGCCGGTATACCACGCCTAAACGCGAGAACCCGTTTAGGCGAGAATCAATCGCGCGTCTTGCCTCGTCGAGACACCACTCTGCACCGTTCCGTCAACCTCGTGTGCCTAGAATTTCACTGCGGTGAATTATCCTTATCAATATTTCTCCGTCAACCGTGAACCGAGCGCTCCAAGTGACTGCCAAACGTTGCCTCGTAAAAATGACAAATTGTGATGATTTTTAACACGTTGACTGCCACGTCACCCATATGTGGGTGGCGGAATTATTTGTCCAGGTTTTAAAATGAATTTTTACGTTAATATATTAATTGTACCAAATTTAATTATGATGTGTAAAATGCAAGAAAGTTGGAGGACTACTGAATATAACAGATTTAATTTTTTTCAATTTTTATTTCATTAAACAGCCAACTCTAATTTTATGGAATTCTTGGGGTTTCTAGTTTGGCAATCAAAGTGTTAATTCTCTGAACTTTCAATAGAATGGTACATTATCGTCTTTTATACAGGCCGGGCCATTTGTTTTGGACCAATATTTTCTAAACAACACATTTTCCCAGAAATGTTTCAGACAGTTTATGAAACTATCAAATTAACACTTTGACTAACCAAAAGCCAAACTAGAACCTCAAAAATTCCATAAAATCAAAGTAAGTTATTTAACGAAATAAGAATTGAAAAATATTATATGTATGGCGATCCAATTGTTCTAACTTCTCAAAAAAATTCAAGTAGTATAGTCCAATATTGACAAAGTTATGCGATTTTTAAGAGTGTACCAATATTAGTTGGAATCACTGTATGTTATTAATCCCCTTTAAAGCGAAATAAAATTCTACTTCGTTGTAGTCGATATATATCCCTTGGAGAAAACATAGACATACAATAAATATAAACAATTTTTTCTTTCCTTTGAAATTATGAACGATGAAGAATTTCTAATCGTTATAATCGCAAGATAAATAGTAGTGCAAGGGGTTAATGAGACGTCGGTGTTCACGAAACGGACATTCTTCGAGCCGAGAGGAAGGGGTTGCACGGGGGCGCAGAAAAAGTCTTGATTCTAATTAAAATTTTCGTGGGAGCTGGTGCTCATTCAGAACGGTTCGGAGGATGTGCGCGTTGCTCGAAGCTAGGGGTAAGCTCTGCCCCGCATCGAGACCTAGATTCACCCTGCAACCCTTCTCCGGACGAATTTCAGCCCCGGAAGGTCGATTCTCATTCCGTTTCAGAGGAACCACTCAACGCACCACGGCTTCTCGCTTGCGTTAACAAAGACCCCAAATTAGTGGTCGGCCGGTGCAGCTGCGTTTCCAGGGCTCCATTAAGGTCACGTCACTATGCACACGGCTGATAAACCGGGGGGTTGGCGAATTTACGGTAAATTTAGAAGCTTGCTAAACCGTCCGTTTTTCCTGGTTTTAAAAGTCCGTGCCCGGGCTTCGTCACGATTCGACTTGCCCGAACACGTTCGCCTCGTGAACCGTCTCGATTTTCTCGCAAAAAAGACAAACACTGTAGTCTCGATACATTCGAACAGACGTGTACGATATTTGTGAACATTGCACTGGGTGTATCCCGTGAGGGTGGGTGATCCAAAATTTTATTGGGATCTGTAAAATGCCAAAAAGTTGGAGGACATATAATTTTTTTCAATTTTTATTTCATTAAGTAACTTGCATTGATTTGATGGAATTTTCGGGGTTTCTAGCTTGGCAGTCAAAGTGTTAAATTCCACAGTTAACTGGTTAACAGAAATATAATAGCGGAAAATTTCGAAAGTAGAGCCCATTTTCGCGAGAACGAACAAAAATTGCAAACTTCGTAGGCCTGTAAATTCTAAACAAATTCTAAACCGGCAAATTTCTCTTATTTCACATGGACCACAACATATTTCATTGAGAACAAAATCGCCAATGGTGAGGGGTATTCAAAATTTCATTAATTAATTTGTTGCACGTGAAACTATATCGAGTTCGACGAACCGTGTCCAGAGCTGTTATTTCAACACGCCCCGTTATCGTCCGGCTGCATGTTTTGTGAAAGATTTCAATGAAAATGAACACAGTCGAGCCAGAGTTCGGAAAGAAGTTTTTTAATCGGCATAGTCGGTGATTGACATTATAGAAGAGGCGATCAATTTAAAAAACGAGAGACTAGAACAAAGGAACAGCCGGTGAGCACGAGTGGCACTCTTTAATCAACAGAGTAACTATATTTAGCCAGTGCTAGCACACAGCACGAAATGTCAATACTCCGTGTTGCGCGCCATAAAATATTGCAATATCAGGCCCTCTGAAATAGTATCGGAAAATACATTACCATCAGAACCTAATTTTTAACTCTTGCTCTTGTTCAGCGTTTAAAACTTTCGGATTTTGTCAATTCGTGTCTTTGGTCACATTAAACTGAAATTTCTACTGTCATAAGTAGAAAGAATTAAAAATAGGCTGTAAGCTTTGTTAGAGCGTCATTTAGAGTCAATTAGAGAAACGCAGTCACGCTGCATTTTTCAGCGTTTGACAATTTACGATCGGATTTTTGGAGAAATCCGAGAAACGCGATAATATTATTTTTTGTACAAACGGAATTATAGAAATTAGGTTAAGGACATTTCCGGTATCAGAAAATGCAGATATTTTAAGACACCAGGATGTTATATGTATTTTATACCTAGACAGGATAGGGAACAGAACCGTCTGTGATTACATTATTAGGTATGCATACTATCACGGAAATTGCCGAAGCTAATATAATTATGTTAACGAGGATATCATATTATGAGGTCTTCGGGGACCAGTTACAAACTGCATCAAATCATTTCTACACCATTCTCTATAATCTATATTCGCTACATCAATTTCTTTACGTAAACATTTACAATCCACTTGGAACAAGGTAATTTTGCTAGAGTACTCATTAATCAAAATCGATTATCGTAGTCTCTGTTGGCAAAATGTAATACTTTCGATAATGTAACATTTCAATACTTTCAACAACAATTGATATTATTTTCATCTATGTACGGACATCAGAAATCCCATTTTATTTGATATTGCAAAAGCCAACTAGAACAATGTCTCATTTCAATCGGAAAAGTGCCACGAAAAATATTGGCGTAAGATTCGTCAAAAAGTGATTAATAACAGAAAAAGTTTTCTCATTGGATTAGTATTGTTGTCGAGGGTTTCTTTAATGATTACTAGACCCCAAGTTTTCACATACATATCGAGACTATATTCCCTCACTACCGAAAGAAAAGCCTCCGGAAAGCACTGAATGATTTATCGCAGATATTCGATACTCTCCGACGCGTAGAAGCCAACGTTTCCCCCAAGTTTATTCGTTCGAACAATCGCGAGGGAGCAAAGTATAACAAAGCATCGAATGTACACAGACCAAGGTGGAACTGGTAGCGCGCGATTTCCAGCTGATCAGCTTCGCCTGCGCAGTGCGCTCGATGCGTGCACGTTTTACGCACCTGTTCGCTGCTGTTCCGCAGTGACGTAATACCCGTGAATTCGACAAAAAGGGAGAGAGAGAGAGAGAGATACAAAGACGCGAAATGTCACTAGGTCAAGAGGAGCTTAACTGCGTTCAGACCTGGACTGACAGCTCGACTCGGTCACGAGACAACCGAAAATAAAACATTAAGGGTCGCCGCCGACTGATGTCCCTGCGATTAGAACTACCCTTCTAGGAGGGTGCCACACCTACAAGTTTCCCTCGCATTGGCAAAGTTAGCCTAACTCCGGCAGCCAGTTAAAATCGCCTAGCTCCACCTTCAGACATAGATGTTAGAATGTTCCGGGATTTGGATTGATCATCATTGCTTCTATCATTGCCCTCGTTAGGATTATCAGAACAGGACTAGGATTGTCAGATGGTCTTCAAGGTTCCAGCTATCTCAGTTTGGCGCCTTTGCACGGTTCACGCTGAAGCGACTGCACCTCGATCTTGACTGTCGGAATGTCTCGAGACATCACCAGGTCCGAATGTGTTAATCCTAGCAAGAAGACCAAGGTGAAACAAGAAGACCTAGGTGAAACAAGAAGATCCTAGAGCTCGTAGATCCTGGAGGACCGAGAGTACGCAGACGAGTCCAGCTGATAAATTAGCCGGGGTCTCTCGACTGATACGTGATAAATTCTCGGCGTACGGTCTGCTTTCTCTAATCCCGTCCACGAATCGTGACGGTTCTCTTCTTCTCTTTTTTCGTCCTGCCGGCCGGGACCATCGCAGCCCGTTAATCACGCGAACCGGCCAATTTCCATTAATCACTCGCGCGTCTGGACTCGGCCCAGAGAACGTTAGTGGGTCAAGGGAGTCGCGCAACTTTCAACTTGACAGTGCGACGCCGCGATTTTACCTCGAACTCGATCGATCGGGAGATCCTCTTCTGGAAGATGGATCGCCGACGCGAATGGATCGGCAGAGGAAGAAGAAGAAGAACCATCCTCTGCAAAGGAGACCGAGCTTTTTCTGTTCAAAGTACAACGTCGTTCTAGAAACCAGCACGACTGTCGCACAGCACTTAGATTCGATCCAATTATCCGATCAAACGTCACGTGTTCGTTACAGTACTATCGTACAAACTTTTGTGCTACAGTACAAGAGCCCAGATACCCTAGCTTCCTCTTCCTTCTCTTTCTATCTCTATCTCGAACACATCGTCGCAGGTTTTCTAAGAAAAAACTCCCTGAGAAAACGGTTTCTATTGGACGATTGAATGAACCCTTTCCCGGCGTAATGATTCTCAAATAATAACAATGGTTGTCTTTCCTCGACTCTTATACTTGGCTCTTCAGTGCACAGTCTCGTTTCACTAGACTCAATGAAAAAGAAGTTAGAAGTTAGAAGTTGGTTCAAATGTGCGAAGGGTTGAACACATATTTTTTGAAATTTTGGACTTTTCCAAAGGTTCGTGGCTGCCTCAAAATGGTTGACTTGTCGACTCCGAGGGCAACTGACAATTTTTCGAGCATCTGCGCCGTATTTTTATCCCCAACAACTCCCACGGGTCATCACTTTCCTGCACATCCTTCCTGAAGGAGCAGCTTCGCCATAAATATCCAGAAGCAATTGCATTTCTCTCGATATCAAAGTGACGAAGTTAGAACATTTTGCCATACGTATCTGCTGGCCGGTTATGAAGAGTAAACAATAGAATCTCTAAAACTGAGCACAAAACTCCGTGCCATCTGTTGTCGCAACATTAACGGCAACCTCCTAACAAATCATGTTTCATCGGGTCTGCAGGAACGGCGAAGCTCACCTCGATCACTTTCCGAAACGACCGCACTCGGCACAGATCCAACACGATCACCAGTCGACGATCAGTCGGCGTTGTCCCGTTCGCTTTTCAAAATACTGCGCGGACATCGCGTGGCGGATAACCGCGGGACGCACGCCACGCTGCTCTCTCACGCACCTGTTCCAGTGACGTAACAATGGTGGACCACGGAGGTGCCCCGATTTTTGGACACGGAGAAGTCGGGAGAGTTCAGAATATAAGTTCAAGTCAGGAACGTTGAAGACGCGACGGTGGATCGCGGGTTCGAGGAATTGACCGATAAGCGAGATGATTCCTAGAGGGTGGCGAAAGGTAGCCGCACGTCTCGAACACGTCCCGACGTCGGGGGCGTCGCGACGGATTAAAGGCCGCATAGGTGGCCGCCGTGTCGCCATGCGCCGCGCCGCGTCGCGCCGCCGAGGCGGCCGGCCCCCGCGGGCTATCGCAGATCGATAGAAATAAGCTGAGTCTCGCACACTTCCACTACCTCTGCCAACCCCTACCTTGCCGCCGCCACGTCGATGCCCACCCCCGCGACGCGGATCCACCTGGAAATAGGGCAACGCGGTCGAACCGCGCCGCAGAAACTGCGAACCGACTGTTACTTTCGATTTTAATAACCCACGCATCCACCCCCGGCTCATTCTTCAGGTGGTGGAAGCCTTGCAATGCAACCCTCTCGGAAGAGGGGATTAGCTATTGCGTCAACGAGCTCTGTTTCATTAACCCTTCTTGTCAACTGTTGAACCCGTGCGTATCGACAGCGAACCTTGCAAAGCCCTAACAGATGATCGACTGTCGACCCACGAACTTATCGAAATTACTAATCAAACATACGGACTTGGTGCGAACTACCTAACGAAATGACGACTCTTTAATCAAACACACCTAAAAACTGCTCAACATCAAACACGACCAATCACAACCGAACCGAGGTAACGACAGACAGAACACAACCAGAATCTACGTTATTAGTCAATAATGCTTGGCAATGTCAATTAAAAATTGTCAAAGTAGATCTAATTTTTACATAGTACAGACGTGTATATTTTTTCGTGTTTAATTACTTTAGAAGGGAACGTTGGTCCACGTAAATAAATAGTTCGGTACGCGGGTTTGTTTCGAACGGTTTTTCGTTCACGAGATTCGAACGTTGGAAGTTTCGGACCATGAAATCGATACCGTAAACAGTGATACAGAGAGCATTTATAATAGTAGATGTTAGGGTAATCAAGAGGATACTCTAGTTACGGTGCATCCATGGTAAAAGAGTAAAATCAACTCGTTCGTGTGCATGTTCCATTTATCTTTATTTTCGTGTGCACGTTTCATGAACAATTAACGCGAATTAAAATATAATAAATAAAAGGAAATTTTTGGCAGAACACCAGCATCACGAGCACGTGTTGCTCTCCATCAACCTCTGCAACGTTCCGCAAAAAAACAAAAATACTAATGAAAACGAGCCAACATCGAAAGTGTGTGCGTGTTTTCCCGACAAATTTTCGTTGGCCTCGTTTCAGGCCAACAGACAGAAAATGCCGCGAATTCAACGGCTCGCGATATAGCAATTACATCGAGTAATAAACAACTATTTCGAGCTAATTGGAATTAAGATTAACAGCTAAAAGGGAAGATGGAAAGAAAAAATTCACAACTTCAACTCCCTTTGATGAGTGTAGCAACGAAACTGCATGGAAATGAATGAAACTGTTTATTCATTATGACTCTCACAAGTTACGGAAAGAAATTACGGAAGGAAATGAGGGGTGAATTCAGAAGGGTCGCGGTGACGCAACGGAGGGGAAAGATGGCGACACGACGAACGTGAACCGCAATCGAAAGTGACTGATTATATTCGTCGTGTCTGCGGCAGGTCGCGGCCATTTGTTCTCATTCCCGTCGTGGATAGCGAACTTTTATTGAAAACGAAGAAAAATGCGTTCGAATGGGGAATGGCTCAGATGACAAGAAAGTAAATTGAAATTGAAAGTGACCGATCTTTGATTTTAACGCGTTTCTCTACTTTGTTTATATCTTCGAAACTACCAAGTAACTGCAGCTATTTTATAAATAAATTTAAAAATGCTAGAATACTGAAACCGAGACAGACGAGCCAGAAGACAATCTGCGAAGTTTGGTGGAAAAATTGTCAAAAGCCTCAAGCGTTTTCTTCATCACTTTCGCTTCTTAATAACTCTTCGCCTTTAACTGTATTAACTACATAATAGAAATATCCTCACATGTTCAGCAATAATTGCCACTTCAATGTAATGATTCATTAAAAATTATGAAATGCCATACAAATCACCAGATTTGAACCCTATTGAAAAATTATGGGATGCATTGGACAGGATACCACCAGGATACCTCCAGTATACGTACTTCGAAAACATATTTATGGACTATCTTGGAAGGAGAATGGATAATATAACAGCAGAAAGTATGAAAAAATTAATCACGCGGATGCTAAGAATAGAATTCTTCGATGAAAAGAAAATATATTTTTTTACTTCTTAGTAAGATTTTTGATATATGAAAGCAGCATCATTTCTTTGACATGTAAACCTTTAAATGGGAAAAAATTTGTTCGCATCCTTCAACGATTATTTAATTTCTACAAAGTTGAATACGAACATGATCACTGTCCTAAGACTCATGAGCGGAAGTGTACTCGACCGAGATTTTCAGGGGACAAGCACGCGTAGATAGGAATATGTACACCTGTATGCTTCCGCTTTGAGGAGGAAGATCGGAGCGGCGCGTATCGGATTCGTACAGGCGTGGATCGCGCGGCGGCTAATTGCAACGGCAAGCGTAATCGAAGCCAGCCTTGCGAGAATGGAAATTTCTCTCGAACGTATCGCTTCTTCGATTGACCTAGTTCTCGCGCGCGCGCCCACGATGGGTATGGTCGCACGCTCTCCCGTTCGTCGTATTTCATCCACAGCACCTGCCGCCGACGATCCACCCCCGCGAGGGAAATCATCGGCGTCGATCGCGATTTCTGGGAACAAGCCCGAGGAGCCGGTCTGTGCTCCACCGAAACTGCGTTATTGAAATTCGATACGACTCGCGTGTGCGTAATTCTCGGTAAATCACGATTTCATATTCCTCGCCCACTTGGCGCCTCCGCCGAGACGATGATTTTAGTAACATCTGCTATCGAGAGCTGAAATCATCGGGGGAACTTGATCATTTCGTGGAACGATTTGTTAGAGTGAAATCGAAATGTTAGAGTGTTTAGCTGTCTCCGAAGATATTTATTTTAGACAAAGTAAACGATTGTCCGCGTTCGAGGGCTCCTCACCATTTTGTTTTGGCATGCTCGTTTTGCAATAAACTCGATATCGGAAGATCTAAAAAGATTTTGTTTCTCGAAGACTGTAGTTCTCCTTTTTTAGTGTGAAGGGTGATGACAACCCTTACAGGTAGTTCAGAGACCCACTAGGTTAGAACGTACTAGGAACAACCCTTCTGCACTGTACAATTTTTATTTTGATTATTAAAGGCATCGATTCAATTGCGACTGCAATTAGCCCTTTTCTAACTTCGAAGTTTGTCAATCCTGAGCAAGAAAATTTTCTGCAAAGAAGTTAACCCCTTGCACTACTATTTATTTTGTGATTGTAATGATTAGAAATTCTTCATCGCTCAGAATTTAATAGAAAATAAAGATAGTTACAGGATACATACCAACTACGACGAAATAGAATTTTATTTCGGTTCAAAGGAAATTAGTAATATTAATTAGACTCTGTTCAGAATCTTCGTCACGAGTCTTACTCGAGATTGTAGGGCATGGGGGTTAAGCACGACTAAACGTCGCGGAATTGTCCCCACTACAAACATAACACCAAACATAACCCGGCAACACCTGCGTTGTTGACATATCCAGATTATTTATTCTACAGCATTCCCAATTTCCGCGTGACCACGATTTTCAGAGAAAACTCGCGGCCGTCTGTAATTTTTCAATCTGCGGCACCCGTTAATTTGTAAAACCCGGAGACACCTGGATCTGTCTGGCTGCTTTCATCCTGAAGATTAAAAAACTGAACTAGCCGAGTCCAGGCTCGCTTTCAGACGGTGGATGAAAATTACCGGCACGCAAACTTGTCATTTAAGCAAATGAAACTGAAAATGAAACCGGCCAGTTTTCGGGCAGTTTTCGTTAATTAAACGCGCAGCCGGGACCGATAGCCTGTGGACGAACTTTAATCACGGACTTGACCCAAAAAGCCTGGAACAACGCGACGCGAGGAGTCACGGCCGCTGGCAAGGAGTGCCGTTCGACCCTGCTCTTTATAAAGGACGTCCGGCGACCGTGCACACCTTCAGCTGGTGTCCTTGAGCTGCTCTTCCTTCGTCGAGCCGTTCCTACCCGGCTTCCGATTTCGTGTATGCTCGATGAAGCACACATGATGCAATCGTTCGCCTGAAAATCTCCGAGGAAGGATCCCCGGGAAATTCAAAAAATTCTAGAACCCCAGGGGATAAACGATGAGAAGTGTGACAGAATACAGAATTAGATACAGCGACTAGCATAACTGTTCGTACCCTCTTTAAAACGGAATACCTTTCTTGAAAGTGGACCGAATCACTGTAGTTTTTCCAAAATTTCAGTTCTAGTAAACTAGTAGTTTTAACTGCTCAAAAATACAGTTAAAGGGATGGGTATACATCAGGATTTATTATACAAATCAGTAGTAAATTAGTGAAAAACGTGCTACACTGTATTTCCGTGACACCTGTGACAACAATTTTTGGTATCAGCTTTGCAAGAGCTGTACCAAAATAAAGCGTAACAGTTAGAACATAAATACTCTTACAGTTAGTCAATTTCTTAAGGAAAGCATCATGCAAATTAACTACAACAAGACACAGTAACTTAGAGAAAATAGTGTTTAAAGAAAACATGCAGTTCATAATTATCCCAACAACCGGAGTGTTGGTGGGATAGAGTGGGGTCAGTGGAGAGACGAGTCATAATTTGACGACTCTGGTCTCCACTATGAAAAAAGTTGTGAATTTATCCAGCCGGAATCGATGATTACTGCTTTTGCCGTGGGCAAACTACTTTTCGGTAGCGAAAACACATTTGGGGCGTGTGTACTCAAGAAAGATGTCGGTTAAAAGGCCGCTCGCGAAGTGGCTTGAAGAAAGTCGCCATAATTGTTCCGACAACTCCTTTCTTTCCGGGGACCTCTGTTTGTCAAACATGATAACGCACTCGGGGGATTCGGTATTGAGCCAGGCAGACGAAAAGGCACGTACACAGAGAGCGAGGCGGCTTTCTGAAAGACCGGAATAGACAACGCCACTTCCGGGAGGCGGGATCCTTTGTTAATTGCGGATGGCACTTGACCTTGTTCCTGCTGGAGCACGTGGCCCGGAAAAAATGATCTCCGTGTTAAACACGCCGACCGGGCAAGGTTTAATTAGCGAGTCGGCGAGTGTCTTTCATCCGAGTCCTGGTGTATCTCGTCGCGATTTCAATTTCGCGGTACGCGTATTATTCGATCAAAGAGACTTTGCTCGTGTATCATCGTCGCGAATTGAGTGCCATTAACTGAAAAAGCTACAACCAGAACGCTACCACGAGCTTTCCAAAAATCGTTCCTGAAAATTACGTGATCTCAAACATTGAATTCGAAACGAAGGAAATTACATACTCAGTTCTATGTATATACACTACCGCTCACAAAAGTATCCGGACACTTATAAACTCAAATATCTTTGTTGTTTCTAAAGATACGGGTCTCCCTCACAGCAACCTCCACGTGGTGAGACCTGGACAATCGGTGTGATTCTCGATTTCGAATATTTTGTCGAGCAATGATTATACCAATTGTTCTATAAAATGTTAAAAATCGACAATCACATCGAGCCAATGGCTGTGACAATCGAGTGCGATCGCGGCACGTTTAGCGGTGTTTTGGTATTTGAGATCAGTGATAGTTTCTAAAGATATTTGAGGTGGAAATTTTAGGTGACTCACCCTGTATATACGTAATTTTTAATTTAGAACGTCAGATATTTCACAAGAATCTAATAGAAATCGATTTTGGTCACTATTTTAGGCACTGAAATAACTTTGATGCAATGCTAATAACGATATTTCGCAATTGTCCGGATACTTTTGAGCGGTAGTGTATATATAGACAGAGAGGAAGACAGAAAAGAAAGCAAAATATTTTATGGACCAAATTTCGTTCACCCCAAAAGATTGTACGATTGAATTTGTCTTTCACACGACATACAAAATTAAAGACCACCTTGTTTCTACGAAAATGAGCGTTCCGCAGCCATTACGTTGCTGGCGGAAAACAATGCGAGTCTCTTTCGTTTTTTCTCTGTATATTTATCATTTGCGAGAAAAACGCGGACTAACGAGTTCGCGAACGCTCTGAATATTTGATTTCGAGCTAGAACGAACGTCGGGAGTGCGTGCTGGTCGAAATTCTACGAAAATTCGGTTTCGGATGACAAGCTGCAATTTTGCTGGGACCACTTACTGCCGTTTAAAGGCTCGTAGGTACGTTGACAAACGGCTAACATACTATTTCTCAACGTCAGCTGGGAATCACGGAAATAATTTAATCGCACGACGAACCGACGGAACACGTCTGCCAGGTAGAAGGATGGAAATAGACCCGAAAATTCGAGTTCCGTGCCAGTTTCGAGACTTTAATAGGATTACAAGGAGCGGTTCCCGAAGTCCCGAAACGCTTTGGCGATCCACACGCGTCCCGAAGGCTGCCGACAGGAATGGTTCGTGTCCGCACATGAATTATTTCTTACTCCGTTAAAAATCTCGAAAACTTGAATATCGTTCACTCCGGGCAGGCAGGCTACATAAGAAACCAACTCTAACTCGTTATTTTTATAAATAACGAATTATGGTCGCGAATCATGCCCCGAAAACTCGGGTTCGCAGAGTCGTCATCGGTGGACACCATCGTGCGACGTCATCGACGACACAGTCAATCGTGTCGAAGGTGCGATTTAATACACTGAAATAGAATCATGCTGCAAGCGGCAAAGCATCAATTAAGGATTGCAAACGCTCGGCTGTATCGTGATTTTAATTAAAATAAAGAGAGAGAGAGAAAAACGCGCGTTCCGCGGACGGGAAAAAAACACAGAAAAAAGTGCCGAATAATATAAACGAAAAAATATTTGTCGGTCGTCAGCGACGGATTTAATTAAAAACTTTGGCAACCGGGGAGGGGAATAAAAAAAGCGAGCGCAGACACGCGTAACGAATTTTTAAAAAAGCGAGTACCAGAAGAGATCGGTCGCGCATCAATATCCACTGTTGTGTGGAGCTCTGTAATTAGAGTACAAAGGAAAAAAAAAAATATACAGATTCAACAAACATTGTTGCCGCGACTAGCCGCCAACGATGCAATCACTAACGCGAACGTGCTAGCAAATCGTTAATTTGCTTTTCCGGATGCTTCGTTCGAGCAAGTATCAAAATAAACGAAACTGTAAAATGGTGGAGAGATAAATAAGAAAAGAAGTTCCATTGAAAGTATTCAATAACTCACCCGTACAATATATCAGGAGTGTACGAACTGAAAAAAAGTAATTAACAGAAGTTGTAAATCTGGTATCTGAGGGCAGAGAAAATCGAGAATGTTTTCATATCCTATGTGGAGTGTGTTGTGTGCGGCTGTGTGCGTGAGTGTGTCGAAGAAGAAACACAAAGAACAAAAAATATAAATGGGGTGCAAGGCAGAAAAGGAGGAGAGCCTAAATCGAGATGTTTTTCTGTGCCAGTATGCTGATGAATAACGCCCCTAAAACCTAACAGAAAATCGTTCTTTGTCCACCCTCGGTCAACAAGCTTTTACATAGCCTCGGATTCGAGCTGTTTCCTCGATTAAAACGTCTTACAAAACCTCCCTTCCTGACCTACATTTTTCTAATGGACCGTGCAAACGTTTATACATACTCCTTTTGTAGGAAGATGTCGAGTTCTCAATCCGTGCTCAATTTCTACGTAGCTGTCTGAACATTTCTCAGTAAATATAAAAGCAGGACATTAACCTCTTAAAAATATCGTTTTCAATAAAAAAACATGGTATTAAACCCTTGCCCTACAATATCGAGTTAACACTAGAACTATCGAGCCTTGACCCCGACTGATTGTACATATATTCTTTTATAGCAGAGCTATTCAGCTTTTAATTCTAAGCCACGCTTATGTATTTGTCACACGTATTGTCATAGCTATGTGACCAGCTACGCTAAGTCTTAATTCTGCTAACTCGCTAATTTCTTAATTCCGCTAACTTTTTCCCCTCAGTTCGTCTTCTCTCCCCTTATCTGGTTCGGAAACGTATCACTGATTTTGGAATGTTCTGTGACTGCTTTAGGAATGTTACTAATCTAGGAATGCTTAGTCACTGGAGTTCGTGCCCCAATGTATACCCTAATTAGGAACGCCGAAAAATAGAGGCATGACTATCCTGAGGATATCTTATCCTGGATGAGTAATGCTAGTGCGTAAGCCTTGGTGTCTCATTGTAGGCAATGAGACAACCATTGTTAGTCAACAATTTCTCAAGAAAACCAGCGTTTCAATAATTGTAGACGAAATCCGTAATTTTTCATAAATATTATACTACTTTCTTCAGTGAAATTATTCAGGAACTTATTCATAGGAAATTATTCAGAAACTACAATTATTATAGCTGCGAAGAAAATCACACGGTTTTCCGTTAAGGATTAACACGCAAATTATCGAATCACACGAGATCGTTAATTGTTACAGTTTACGTTATCGCGATAACACAGAACTAAAACCAAACGGAAATTGTTCATGTTAATTCAGAGAAATATTGAACCGAGTGTTAAATTACGTATTGACTAAACCACAATCGTTATTATTCAAACCAGAGGTTAATTTGCGTCAGTTGGAATCAAACCAAAATGTACTTTCCTTCGTTGCTCGATTAGTTGAGCTAAAAATGGAACAGAAATTTCCCAAAACACAACCAAATCGTTTCTACAATCTGTAGATTCAACGTTAAGAAAAGTTTCGATTGTAAGATCGAACAAAAAAAAAGAATTGTTTGATCCTTATAAATATTTGTCACGTGTTTTTCTTCTCAGTGTTCATAAGAATTCGATACAGCTTAATCCCGGTTCGCGCGTTTCGTTCATCGTCGAGAAATGAGTTTCGGAAAACCGTTCCCTCGATTGTAACGGTAAAGGTAAAAGGTTTAAGAGTCTCTCCCGTTCCTCCTGAAAAATATAGTCTTCCATCGGGGCGGAATGTTTCACGATCCCGGGGGCTCGTGAATACAGGAATTTTCCGGTCGAAGGGTTCCGGAATAAAAGACTCTCTTTCATGGTCATCGATGTCGTAAGTACCGGGTCTGTTGATCCGGAATGGTGGCCCGGATCCCGTAAAATCACGGCCGTGACCTTACACGAGATTAGGGGATCGGGTTTCCTCGTCTTTCACGTCGCTCGCGTCTGCGGGGGAGAACTTTGCGCTTGACCTGGGCCAACGGATACCCGTTGCCAATGAAACACCCAAACACTATTGCACCATTTTGCATTGAAACCTTTTGCTAGAGTTCTCCATGTGACAGATCAGGGTTTTTAAAGATTAAAAGATTTTCATAAAATTACCCCTCGGTGTTTTTCTTTACATTAAATTGCATCGTATTAGATACCGGTCAACAATCTGTTCAAGTATAGAACGTGTCAAAAATTAGTAGATCGAAATGCAAGTCAGTAAAAACATTCTAGAGGATTTAACCCCTTGCCCTACAATCTCGAGTCAGACTCGTGATGATGATTCTGAACAGGGTCTAATAAATATGTATGTTATTCATTTCCTTTAAACCGAAATAAAATTCTATTTTGTCGCAGTTCGTATATATCCTTCGGAGGAAACATAGGCACACAATAAATATAAACTGTCTTTCTTTTTCCATGAAATTCACAAAATAATCACATAATAAATAGTAGTGCAAGGGGTTAACATTAAACCTACCACGATGAAATGACCGCTTTTCTATTCCACAATTATTGAAATTATAAAAACGTATTTATAGGAAATTACTGAATTGACTTCTTCATTCTACATTATAATGAAAATCGTACAAAGTTTGACGTTTCACTTTTATATGTTTTGTGTCTGGTAGGTTTAGCATTATTAAAAAAAGAAGTAATTATTATACATTATAGCTTCTGTGCGTTACAGTCAACGCAGAGAAATTTCATTATATATATATCTTGCATAAGGATCGCCGGGTAAGGCGGTCGCAACCAATTTTCCTCGGCACGGAAATACATTTAAACAATAAATTGTGGGTCCAGTGGCATCGATCGACATCGATTTGCGGATTCGTCGGGATCCCATCGCGTACACGTATTTTCCAGGACTATCGCGTAGAATTAGACGAAATGTCGGTGGCGCTAACGTTTAATGGCCGTGGTCGACCGCACGCGCTGTAATTTGCATCCTGTCGTTTTCTCCGGTTGTCCAGGCGTCTCTCTCTCTCTCTCTCTCTCTCTCTCTCTCTCTCTCTCTTCACCGGTGTCCCCGATTCCCCGTCTCTTTACCGAACCTGCTCGATCGTCTGTCACAATTACGTTGCCGTTTTACCGGCCGACACGTACCAGACACTTCCCCTTTTTTAATGTCTGCGCTATCCTACTCTATGAATCATACACACGCGGCTAATACACACCCCACACACACCCCACACAACATCGGCCCTTGTGTTTCGTTAGCATTGTTACTCGGAAGCATTCGTCCCCACCCTCGCCCCCTCTCCCTGGCTAGAACACTCGACGAGCTATACGTCATCTTGGCCGTGGAACGAAGAGGGTCAGGGATTTTCCGGTTTGTCACGATTAATGACGTCGTCGTGCTCCCCGGTCGCTTTTGTTGCTGGAGACCCACCTTCGTATTTTTGCGGTTGTGTCTGCCAGATGATGCGAGTCACTACATTTCCAAGATTTCGCGATTTAACGCTTTAATATATCTGGTAATTATCTCATAATTTTTCTAAGTTTACGGCTAACGATTTTCCGGCAGATCTTTCAATAACAACTTCAATCGTGAATATATATAACTGTTCGTACCCTCTTTAAAACGGAATACCTTTCTTGAAAGTGGACTGAATCACTGTAGTTTTTCCAAAATTTCAGTTCTAGTAAACTAACAGTTTTAACTGCTCAAAAATACAGGGTGTTTATTAACTGGTAGTACCAGCGAAAAGGGGGTGATTCTACATGAAAGAATAAGTCGAAAATATAGAATAAAATTTTTTAAATTAAAAACCAAATAATTACCAAATTATGAACCAAATAATACTGCAACTTTAACCGCGTCGCTCCCACAAACGTGTTAGGGGCAGGTCATACTATCGAGGTCAGCCGCCAAGGGTGTATAGACACAAAAACAGGGTAATTAAATTCCGCGGGACAGAATTGGAATTGGGTACCGAGAGTTGAATTTGGGTAATTTGTTTCCCTTTTTTTTTTGTATCTAGCGGTTACACTCCCTAAGCGTCTGACTTTCCTAGTGTAACCTACCCCCACCACGCCCGTGGGAGCGAGGCGATTAAAATCGCAGTATTATTTTGATCGCGGTCCGATTAACTTCGTATCGTTCGCTGTCAAAATTTCGCGAAGTGTGTTGTGCGTAGTGTGTGCTCCAAAACACAGGCAGGATTATTCTGACGTATTCGTTTGAGCTAATAATAGTGTGCTATGGATCCGACGGAGGAGCAGATGATTTTGAAAAAATTGTGAGTTCACTTTACATTAGTATTTTATAATGTAGAATTGCTATTCGTACGTATAACATTGGATACAAGATTTTATTTCATATTTTGCTCTGTACCTGAAAATGCTAGATATTAAACTTACAAAATGTAATAGCACGTATTCGTCGATCAAAACGCTTTATATCATTATTATCTATAAACTGTCAGCACTCTAAAATCGGACAAATTATTAACTTAGAACTAAATTTTTCTTTCGCCTTAAAATATTTTTGTTCCTACGAAACTGATCCGATTTCCACATACAGTATCTAAATGTTTAGTAATCTGTTAAATTTTGTATTGTGAATTATACAGGGTGTTTGGTAACTGGTGGTACAAGCGAAAAGGGGGTGATTCTACATGAAAGAATAAGTCGAAAATATAGAATAAACATTTTTCGTTTGAAGCTTCGTTTTCGAGAAAATCGACTTTGAAGATCTGTCAGGTTTGTGTGTTCTAGTATATGCAGCAAGTAGATTTGGTTGGTCATGATCAGACGCGTCAGACAATTCCTGTCGAATAGCATGCTGCATTTCAAACTCGATTTTCTCGATAACGAAACTTCGGATGAACAAATTTTATTCTATATTTTCGATGACCGGACGTCAGATTTGATTTTGACCAAGATCTCTGGATACGTAGGGTCAATGCGCGTTCTTTGTACAGCAATATACATCCTCTAGACGTCAGAAGCAGGAGCGAAACGTTCGAAAATCTGACTTCGCCTCGCGTTTGGCTCTTAGCCACAGATATTTCCCGAAGCTACGTGTCCACTTGAGAGTTCCGCGTCGAGAGTTGCGGGACACGGACTCCGGGGACATTCTCCAACAGTTTACTCTTCAATTACCGTCGCATCCACTCGCCCGAGTGAAACTTGCCGCGGTTGCGAGTTGCTTAAGGTACAGATTAAAACCTCCTTCAATTAGGTAAACAGCACGTTACATCCGACGTGTTTCGTTCATACGCCTGATTTATTGGCTTTGATGTTCTTCAGACTAATCCGTGTAATCGAAACGGCGAGACAACAATTAGAAACGCCGATCCGACTCCTATTTTCTCTTTGTTCTCTTTATCGGAGTAGCTCCGCGAGATTAACTATGTAAACTGCACGGCAAATGAACCACATTTATCGAACGACCAGTCATTCCGTACACGATCACCGGCCGGAGGAAAATCGATCATTTAATAACTGTAATTCTGCGACGACTGTGAACTGGAAATTTAGTTTCCTACAATTACCGCCGAAGACGTTTTGTAATTGTTATTTATTTCTACGTAATTACTGAGCCGAGGAACATTTTTATAATCGTGGTACGAGCGACGAATCAATCTTTCATTAGTAGACTGCGGATCTTTATGCATTTATGACAAAAATTGGTAAGCACAATTTAAAGCAGTGGACATATGAAAAAAATTTAGGGGTGCCAGTGTATTGGTTTTAGCTTGATAAAATAATTAAAGGAAGAAAGAAATTTTTATTTCGCTCCTGTACCTTGCAATCAATGCAATTTTTTTTTATTTTGCATAAAGATCCGCTGTCTATTCATTAGGAATAATTGAGCTGCTTTCGGACAAGTTGTGAACATTTCAATTATTCGTTAGTTATTTCAAACAACTAAAAGCCCTCGGAACTTGTTTGTCGCCTGCATAAAAGTAACGAAATCAACGGTAAATCAAAACACCAGCTCGCTTTAACTTCACGCCATAAGTATCGCGACCGAGATTGGTCGGATCTGATTCAATTGATTCAATGAATCGTAATGCAACGTGATTAGATAATTCAAAGGGTACAAACGAAACAATAAACGTGAAACGACGGTGAACGAGCTCACCGAATAGCGGTGCTAACAAGCTACGAAAAGATATCCCGAGACAGCTCGGGAACGATTCAGCTGTGAAATTACTCAGTCTAGTTTTTATCGGCTGCCGGTCTCGATCCGAAACGTGATGAGCATCTCGCAACACGAGCGAGACACGTCGATCGCCTTTCATAAAGTGCCATTGCACGTGGAATCTGGGTTAAACGATTGTGTCCGTGAAAGGAGAAGGGTTATTAGCGGCGAATTTTCTCGAAAGCGCATCGATCGAAGATCGTTACCGGCCCTCCCGAGAACGACAGTTTATGGGACAGTTTCACTTACAGATTTAGGTAGAGACACTTTGAAAAATCACAATATTTCGTGGTCATTTGGTAAGCCAATTCTTCTAGTTGCTCAAAGAGGTCAGGTCGTTTGGTCCAATTTAAAAAAGTTATACTGTTTTAAAGGGCGTTCGAACACTTTCGTGAGCCAGTGTACATCGACGGTTGTTTCGAGTTTTCTCGGATTGCAGTGACACATAATAAGCAGATCTTTATTTTCAAAAAATGAAAATAGAAATTCCATTCCTACATATTATGTGTTTGAAGCGATTCAGGTATGATGGACAGAGCTATTATGACCATTAGCGTGTCTCAGACTTCTTCTTCCAGAGAACAGGTTATCGATAACTGTAGTTATCCTCGGGAAAACAAGTTAAAATTCTTTTACTTGACGTAACGTTAATAATTCTGTTCTACAAACCACGTTACTCCGGATTCAACGAGGTTTGCCACACATAACTACTGTTAGCAACTACATAATTTTGATAATACAAGTTCTACGGATTACATGGACAGGGACATATATCGGCTAGAAGATACTATTCCTTTTACTCTTACAGCCTGCGATAGTGGGCATAGTTCTGGAACTCTTATCGACTAGATATTAGGGAGATGTATCGAGTAAAGACTGTAACTCTACTGATTAATTCCTACACCTATCCAACTAGTTTCTACTGGTTACTAGTACAATAAGTCGCCATAGAATGATGATTGTGCCTTAACCCCTTGCCCTACAATGTCGAGTCAGACTCGTGATGTCATTGATTTTCTTTAAACTTAAATAAAATTTGATTTTGTTGTAGCTCATATATATCCTTTGTAGAAAACATAGACATACAATAAATATAGAACAATCTTCTTTTTCTATGATGTTCTTAACGATGAAGAATGTCTAATCAGTATAATCACAAAATAAATAGTAGTGCAAGGGGTTAATAAGAAACAGTAATCATATAAAACAACGTATGTGTTTCAAATCATCCTTGCACATCCTTTCGCACAAAGCCACGGTGACCCGGAATGCATCAGGCAATTCCACCTGTTCGCGAAGAGAGCATCGCGACAGAGTTAGGTTACAAGAAACCAGGTAGCTAATTACACGGAATAAAAATGCGATCTGTCGTACAGAAAGTGGTTCGCTGTCTCGAGTCGCAGATACGATTTTTCCTGCGACGAGAAAATAAGTACCCTAATCTTCGGCGAAAATAAGTACCTTCTGTAGAGCTTGTCCCTGAGGATTCTGCGCCCCAAAGTGGCGAAAGGACGCAGCGGGAAAATCTGTTGCCTGTTCCTCGTCATGGTTGCTCTCTCTCTCTCTTCGACGTTCACGTATCCAAAAGGCACTGTTCACTTCGGTTTTCACCCATCGCGTTCCACTTCTCTTCAAGTTTCCCAGGCGCGGATCATCGGGTCCGGGTGTACCTTGGTTCGAACAATCGCCGGTCGAAGCCAATTACAGTCCGGCAGCTTTCTATCGGCCATTCGTTCAATTTTTCGAACGTAAATGTCGCGCGCGTCAACAGGCCAGGCTGACTAATCGTCGAACGCGCGCACGGCCAGGTTTAATTGATCGATTTATGCCGTTTCATTAAGTCCTCCTTAAACGTCTAGCCCCATTGAATTTCCCGGCTCGCCTCTCGCTGGTCACTTCTCTCTCTCTCTCTCTCCAGTGTTTTCTCCTTTCAAGATTTCTCTCTCTCTCTCTATCTTTCTCTCTCTCTCTCTCTCTTTCTCTCGATCGTTCTCCGGCCGCGTGTTCGGCGCTCTTTTCCGCCGGCGAACTGGTTCGTCCGGAATGGGTATTTTTAGTTAGGCGACCGTTCCGAGCCTGTTTACGGGGTCAACACCACGCGAAACACGCGCGCCCGACTGTTCAACGGATTTCGAAAGGGGAAAATATTTGAAGGATCGTGTTCGTGCCGAGACACCCGCTATACCGGAAGCCAGTCTTCACGGCCAAATGGCCCGATAATGACCCGATGATCTTCCTCGCTGCGTGGCACTACACTGCACTCTCCTCCTGCTGCTGCCAACCGAACTTGTTTCTTTCACTTGGATTTTACACTTCAGTTTGCGTCGGTGTGTTAATTAGTCTATGAGGTGCGAATCTCCTTTTCACTGTTCCCTTGACGACCAGGTAACTCCGCGGTTTAGACTCTGGGCTAAGTCATTTCACATTGCGTCCGGAATTTTTACGAATTCTGCAAAAGGTTCAGATTTATGGTGTTCTTGGTTTGCTGGAGAATATCCTGCACTTTTGGGAATATCATTTTTTAAAGTGTTCGCTAAAAGAAGGTATGGAATTTTTCTATTCTGTAGGGGGCCTTTCCTCTGCTCAAGATCAAATTTTTTATTTTGTATTAACCCCTTGCACTATATAATACCGGGTCAGACTCGTGACGAAAACTCCGAACAGAATTTTCTAAATGTTATTAATTCCCTTTGAATCGAAATGAAATTCTCTTTTATCGTAGTCAATATTTCGCCACTACTTTTTAATTTTCCACTTTTCCTAGTAGATTAGAGGCATATAAGAAGTTCTAGTCATTCGAATCCTAAAATAAATTGTAGTGCAAGGGGTTGAAATCCGCAGCCTACTGATAATGACTAAATCACTTTGGATTTGTGGGACTTTTGGTGCTGAGTGTTTGCCAGTCAACGAATTAACCCATTTGCATCATTAGCGTATATATGCGCTCTGCTTTCCTGGTCACTATCATTATTCGTTAGCTAAGAAATAGAAATTGAAGGTGTTGTTGGAGATGAAAGTAGTAATTCTGATTTTTTCTTATAATGCTGAAATATGAAGTTGTTTTACTCGTAGTCATTTTTGTACTTGAATAAAATAAAAAGAAAAGTTTGGTGACAAAGGCCTTCTTTTCATATTACCTTGTGATGCAAATGGGTTAAGGATAAAGAAGTTCCAACGCTAATAATCGTGAAGAAAATCGTACGGCAAGGTTTTTGTTTTTCAAGAATCGGTTGTTTAAACGAGCCTAGTGGATCCAGGGCCGACAAGGATTCTCGCTGTATGTAGATCACGAGAGGGAGCATATTTGTTCGCGAGCCTGAAAATATCGACCATATCGGCTGCCAGGCGTTTAAATAAAAGATACGCATAATCGTTGTAAATTTTTCAGCGCTCGACGGGGGAAAAACAATTTAAACGCGTCGATCGCGGCCGCCCGGACCGTGCAAACAGAATGCAAACGCGGGGGAGGAATCCGAATTGCAAAGCGACTAAGGCGATACTTCCGGCGTCGGGGAAAAACGAGCAACAACGTGGCCGAGCGAACAAATTGAAAAAGTAAATGCGTCGCTCTCGTAAATTCGTCCGGGAGTTTTGCGGCTGTGTGTCCGCCGTTCGTGGAAATTAGCTGCATCGGCAAAAATGCAAGAAAAAACGAGAACATATCCGGAAATATAAACAATCCGCGGACGGGTCCCGGAATTAATCAACGGGCGGCTCGATTTCACTTGGGATTCCGCGCGCGTTGCTCCAAGTGTCGTCGAATCGACAAAAATCCGAACTTTCTCGACAGATCGCCGGGGGACGATCGTCGATCGTCGATCGGGAATGATCAAGTAATTTCGAAAACGTTAACGAGCTGTTCGAATCAATCATCTCCGCATGGTTGGCAGAAATCCTCGACGGTTCGATCAATCAGTCGCGAGGATGAAACGGAAAAATCTTTCGAATCGATTAAGATATTCGAATGCTTTTGCGAGAGGTTCTACTCGAAACGATTACACGCGTCGTTGCTCGCGACTATTTGCTTGTTAGCGAAACTTTTTCGGATTTCTACACCAACTTTTAAAGGATTATAATCAGACCGTGGATTTTTGTGCAAGATAAAAATTGTTTGCATCGATTACAGGAGCCGGACAGGAATTTCTGCCTTCCTATAATAATTTTAACAAACTGGCACTGATACATTGAAGCTCCGAGATTTTTTAATCCATGTCTTAAATCCGCTGTCTAATAATAATCACAATGATCGTTGATTGATGATTTTGCTTCTATCAAAATCCTGTAATGCATACTATACATGCACATGGCATATTAAAAATTACGCTTCCCAAACAGATGGAGGTCGCATAAATAAAAAAAATTGATAAAAGGTATTAAAATACCAGCACAAACGTTAATAAAACCGGTTCAACGAACGCCGATATTTAGTAAATCAATAATCGGAGCAGAAGGTGGGCACATTAAAGTGTTCCACTAAAATGAAAATTGATAACCGATTGTTTAACCAGCCGCTATTACATCGGAGTCGATTAAATTTTAATCTTCAAGCATACCGTGTGAAACAGCCCGCAACACAACTTTATTAAAAAAAAAAAAATAATTCAGTCACGTTGGGTTTTTAAGAAAATTGATCTTTCTCCAATTTCGTATAATCCGAACCGAAGATCAGCAAGGGATGCTAAAATTTAATTTTACTTTGAAAATTCCTCTAAATTAAAAATAAAATTTTAAGTTATTATCAGAATTATGATCTTCAATTATCGAGAGAAAGGAGCCACTGGAGGTTCACAGAAACGTCCGGGACGTACAACAGTTTCACGAAACGCACCGACGAAGCCGATCGACAGAGGAAAGATCCTCGGAGTGGTTAAACGAACAAAGCCAATTACAAGCTGCACGGATTCCCAGTACAGGTGCAAGAAAAACTTTGAGGCTGCTTTCACAAATTATCACATCACACCGGCCGCAGCTTTCCTACGGTTTCGTAACGCGGTCTCTTGGATTTCTTCTGAAAACTCGATCGGAAACGCGTATCGTTCAAGGACCTTGGCGCGTCTGGTTCGCTCGTTCTCCGAATGACAGATACCATCGGGCTTTCCTCTCTTTCTGCCCCTACCCCGTGTGTCAAGCGCCGCGAGAGAGGAGATGAGTCCGTACGCGATTCGTTCCCTTCGTTCCTTCTACTCGAACGACTTTCCTATGCGTCACCGGTGCACAGTCGTAACCGATCTCCACCCACGTTAACCGGTCCCAGAACGCCTAGCGTTCCGAACTCTGACCAATCACTCTTTCCGTGTCTTTGTTGCAATGCTGTCGACAGAACATTCTTGCGGTCGCTGCGGCCGCGATCGATGCGTTTGCCGACGAAGACGGGCAACGTCTTGATGCGAAACAGCACGCGAAACGTGAAAAATTAATCTTCCCTTTATGGGGGGCCGATGATCTAGTTTTTAGGCAAAGTTCGAACAGGTCTTTCCAATTCAAAAGGGCTAAGACAGCATCCCCTGTAATACATTCTAGCCCTTAGCACTCGAATGGCGACTATAAGGCGCCACTAAAAATTGCTATATCATTATGCAAAATATTTTTTACATTATTAAATATGTTTGGATTTCATAAATGACTAAAAATGTCAGTATTGTACGAGCAAATTCCACCATTTTCGTAGGTACAACATGAAAAACAAATATATAGAAGGAAAATATTTTAGATCGGAAGGAATGTTTTGGAATTAAAATAACTTCGAGTGCAAAGGGTTAAATTTCTAGTTGTGGTTTCATTAATTAAATTGCTCTGATTCAAAAGGGCTAAGACAAAAGCCAATGCCAATGCCAATGTTTAGGCAAAGTTCGAACGACAGTTTAAATCATCCTAGCCTGCGAATGTCCAATCTCTAAGTTGACGGTGGCGCGTCAGGTGCGACGGGAAGACTCGCGATTTATTTTACAGGGCTTCGGGAACTGCGTAACGAACGAGAAACTAATGCCATAAATTTGTAACCGAGTTGCCGGGTTGTGTGATCCCTCTGCCCACGTTAACCGCCTGGGCGTACGCCTTGTGGATAACCTTCCTCGCGGTCGTTAATACAGGAAAATTGCACACCGGAGGAGCCGAGGAGTTTCTGCAATGTTTCTTGCCCGTCGTCCCCGTGGAACACCGGTGTGCAGCTTGTTTTCAGGGTTCGTCGCGACATTAAACGTTTTTCATTTAATTTTAGAGCGAGGCGCTCTCACCTGTCTTCGACGATTACCGGGGGAATTAATATTTTAATGCCGGGTCTGCTAGAATGCACGGAGAAAATGATCGATGAAGCGAAACTAAGGTGTAGGGACGTATTTCTAGGGGTTTCAATATTGGTGAACATAATCGGCAAATTTTATACATTTCTTACAAACTTTGTATGTCAATCAAGGAGTCACTTCGAGTAGATACAAATAATGGACAGTTTAAAAAAAGAGTTGAAACTTTTCCGAGTTTTTCGCGTTTCTGCTGGAAGAATCATTATATCGGGACGCCATTTACGGATCAATGATGGGGCGGATAAGTATTACGCCAGTTGGTGTAACCGTCCGGGTCAAGGAGAAACGAAACCGTCCCGTAATGAATGCGAAGAAGAAGACAAGAGACCGAATTCTTGAGTAATTAGGCAGATTAACGCCTCCTCGGGAGCCATACTCATCAACGCGATGAAAACTGGGTTATCTCTAGGCAGCAGATCTTTATGCTAAATAAAAATTGTCTGCACCACGAGAACAAGGCAATTACGAAAAATCGGTGGTTTTCTCTTAACGATAAATTGAAAATAACAGTGTTCGTTAATGCTTCTATTTTCACTGTTTCAACTACGCGTATTTGTTGTAAACGCAGGACTTCAGGATAGCAAAAATCTAATGAGATCCAAATAATTCCGTTCTCCTCGTTAGATTTAGCATTGAATTCATCAAATGCATAAACATTCGAATCTCCTAAACATCAGGAAACAATCTCGACTCGCCGACCTTAACCCCTTGTCTTACGATATCGAGTCATACTCGTGATCAAGATTCCGAACAGAATCTAATAAATATGTATGTTATTAATTTCCTTTCAACCGAAATAAAATTCTGTTTTGGCGTTGATAATCATTGAAGAATAGATATAGGCATAAAATAGATATTCTCTCTCCTTTCTTTGGGAAATTATGAATTACAAAAAAGTTGTAATCACTGAAACCGTAAAATAAACCGTAGTGCAAGGGGTTAACGCTGTAAAAGCAAATTTTGCAGATGCGCATCTGACAAAAATAGATTGATCGTCCGAGCTCGTTGCACGGGAATGCCGTGTTAATTTGAAATGCAAATGACGACAGGAGCGGAGCCGTCATTTTCCTCGACAAAGACATTATCCGTTTCGAATCGCGGCGGTTCCGGCGAGTTAGCGGCTCGCCCCGTGTGAAACATTTCTCGCGCAGGATGAGACGCGAAAGTTTTGCACGGTGCAGCGTTCCCGCGAAGAGAGTGAAAGTAATTCGCGAGAGGTAACACAGAACAGAAAGAAACGGCCACGGTCGGAGGCGCCGTGAATAATTTACAGGACGCGATCTCTAGCACGCCGCGCGTAATAATAATTGATAACGGCGATGGTGTTCGCACGCGTCACGGAGAACGACGCCGCGAGTCATCGCGAATTTCACGGAGCGTATAATCGCGAGTCCGCTCGTCTCTCGCGGCCACGGCCGTCGCGAATCGCGAGCTAACGAGACCATTAGACGCACAAAGCCGAGGAAGAGAGCTGCCCGCTCGTAATTTGACGGGAGAAACCTGGAAAGAGTAGAAATCCGTCAAGATCTCGTTCACTGAATCACGGCTCCGGTCCACTTGCGACACTAGACAAGCCAACACTTGAACTTGTTCGAGTCCGTCAGGAAAATTGCTGCGATTCGATACGGGGAAATCACGGTGAATGGGTGTCATACATAATGAGTGCACGCGGCCAATTGTCGGAAAACCGTGCGGAAAAGTCGCCAACCGTGGGTCCATTCTGTGCCATTGTTCGCGGCTGACACGATTACGGATCGAACTTTTACATCTCCCAGCTTAGATCTACGATTTTTACATCGAAACACTCAATTCTCTACTTGCTACACTGAATTTTTCACTATTCCTTTGGATCAATGCTTTGGAGTTGCAAACATTCAACGCTGCCGTTTGAGAATTTAATTTTAACGAGTTAAAATTAATTCTGGCTGGATAAAAAATTACAGAAAAAATTGGGAACCGGTTCGTATTTTCTTCTTCGTTTGACACGAACCTTCGATTAAGCCATACACAAGTAAAACGTTAATTAGTAGACTGCGGATGTTTCTGCAATTTCCAATTTTTATAGAAAAATTTTAAGAAAGTGGAAAATATCGCTAATATTGTGAAACAAAAAGCAATGAAAGGCTAGCGATCATTACAACAAGAATATGACGCGCACGATGCTACTATAGTTTCGAAAGAATTGAGTGTGGTATTAATGGACGTCGTTTAAGTAGATGTATACCCAGGAAGAGCCACGAAGTTCGAACGACTCATAGTTCCTGGTTCGTGAAAGATACATGAATGCGCTGGAGGTTAGAATCGAATGATACAGCGTACCTGTCGTTCCATGAATTTCATACTTTTTGCAGCGACGTACCGCTAAAAGGAAACTGCATTGCTTTTAATTTTTATAGATAAAGATATGGCACATCATGTGGCAACCCAGAAACTTTCACTTTGCTAAGTCTATTGTTCCAAACGTTTCCAAACACGACTGGAAAATCCCAAAATCCCAAAATTCGAAGCATGATTTCATCGCCTAAAGTCGTCCCAACCGAAAATATTTTGCGTGACGAATAAATATTACAGTGGCACGGTGGTTTTTCCATTTTCAGCATTTTTCGGGGCCCTAATTTCCCCGTCAGAGAATCCCATAATAATATTTTCCTACCAGCGGGGAAGATACGAGAAACAACGCGTTTAATATTCCAGCGGAGCCATAAACATTTCCGGAGGCCAAAAAAAGCAGCCATGCTGAATCACGTCGCGGATAATTCGTGCGAAATGGCGGCTTAAACGGCGCGCGTGGTGTCGCGTGCCGGACAAACTGACATTTTTTCGCGGACCGAAACAAAACCGAGAGGAACGGAGATGGACGGCGCCCGGAAATCTTTCGTTGCCGTTTCAACGTGGATCGCAATCTCCCCCGTCGATCACGCGCGGAGCGGGTTTCGCGATCGCGAAAAATCCAACCGCGCCGAAGGCTAAGAGCTTTGTTCCGCTTGGAACGCGCTTGTTTCCTGGAATTTTTACACACCGCAGCGCGAACCTCTAGCGATCCGGAAAGTTTGCGACCGCGATTACATCATTCGCCGAGATTCGGCGCGAAACGTTTATGCGAGCGTGGCCTGGTTTCGCGTTGCGAGCGAGAGAGAGAGAGAGATACTTTGGCGACCAACGATACGTATCGACGCCGGCTAATTGGTCAATTAGAATCGGTTTTCTACTCTTTTTTTGTTCTCTCTCCGCAGCAAAATAATCGAGAACGTGACGAAATTCCGTTATATCACAGTATCTCGCAAGAAATCCCGGTTTCCCGGAAGGAGGAAAGTTATCAACGAAGCCGAGAGCGTTCGAGAGTTCGTTTGAACGTTCACGTTCGCGCGTAGAGGATCGTAAGCGAGGTAACGCGGCCGGTGTTCGAATAAGCAAGAGAATAGGGCTTCCTGGAACGCGGAAACCTTTCGAAATGTTCCCGTTTGCGGCGAAGACCGTCGCGGAAAAAAGAGCGACGCGCACGGCGAAAGGGGAATATTGTTATCAGACGGAAACATTATTCAACGCTTTCATTACTCGCTCCGAGACGGATCCACTGTGGATTTCCCAAGAAATCCACGAACTATTAATTCTACTATGTAAATCCTTTCAGTATTTCGTTCACAAGATTCGATAAAACAAATCCTGTTTAACACGATAGAGAATTTTTTACGCGTACACTGAAATTAAATCGATAAGAAATTCCTAAAGTAACAAAGTCATTTCTCACAGAAGTTCACTTCAGAGTGACTCGAACTAAATATAGTATCTACCAAAAAATTCCCTCTTGTCTCAAATATCTCTCACAAATTTTCAGAAAATAATTTGCAAGCATATACAATACTTTTTCCCACTTCTATTCTTAGCACTGTAGGCACCGTTTAACGAAAAGCCCCGGCAGTTAATAAATTGTAGGGCCGATCGAACTCGGTCACTAACCGGTGAAATTCGCATGACGCCAGGACGGCGTCAGCGGTCGTTCCAGCCCTGCTATCCAGTTAACGGGACACACTGTCATCGCCACTGAGAGACACTCAAACACGGAAGAAGTATTGTTGCGAGCAACAAACACCACACGGGACGCGATTATAGCAGACTGGGAAGGAAAACCGAACGCGCACCGCTCGATTCTGTTTCCACGGCGAGACTGCGTGTGCAAGCAGCCGACAAATAGCCTTCGTCTTGTTCCATCGCACTTTCTACCTTCGAGGCGATCGAACGCTAGCGTTGCCGGGACTCTCGCTCCTCATCGACGAGGTAACAAGTCGAAAACCCGCTAAAGAGATCCCCATTGTCCCCGCACAATGGCCGCACACGCGGAAATTTATCGCGTACCTTCCCCGAAAAAACCAAACTTTTTGTCGATTTTTATATACGCGCAAAACGCCCGGCGATCGACACGAATGAATAATAACCCTTTGCACTCGAAGCCATTTTAACTCTAAAACGAAACATTTCTGCCGACCTAGAATATTTCCCTTCTATACAGATTTTTTCATGCTACATATACGGAAATGGTGCAATTTACTCGTACAGTACTGAAACGTTTAGTAATTTATTAAATACAAACAAGTTTAACCCCTTGACATAAAAGTTAAATGGAATTTGATGCGACCGAAGAATATCATTTAATTTCGCTCAACTGAACAGTTACGTGAAAGCTGAAAAAGAGTACATTTTATTTTTGGATTTCTATTGATCAGATTGATGTTAATAAAGAACATCTAAATAACATTAAAAAATAATAATTGAATAGTTCTGTAAAGTGACCCTTTACTACAGTGACCCATAAAATGAATGACCAGTCAAGCTCGTCATTGCATGTCAAGGGGTTAATTATTTTAAAAAATATTTTGAATAATGATACAGGAATTTTTAGTATCGCCTTAAAGTCGACATTCGAGTGCTAAGGGATAATACATGTTGCCTGTGCCGGCAAAATGGACTGGTTCGTTCGACGATGATTTGTTACTGTTTTTTTTTTGTTTTTCGGCATTGATACGGATTTCGACTATTTGCCGATGAAGCTTGATTTCCGTGAAAGTGCTCCGACACGAAAGGTTATCGAGCGCTCGTTCGAATAAATTCGTGCAACACGGTGGTGCGTTCGTTCAATGCTAAAACAGAGGATTCCTTGTCGCTGCGATTGAACCGCGGATTATACGAGCCGCCGTTGAATATTTATCGAGCGCCGATAAAATCGAGAAATCTGTTATTTTAACAACAATTGCGTCGGGCATTAGCATTCTCGTTTCGCCGGTTATCGCTGTAACGCAGCCGCTTCATTTCGTGTTCCCGAGTAATAAGTGTAATTCCCAATTAGCATTGAAAAAAAGGAGATAGTAAGTAGAGTGTGCTCGGTTCATTCTGGAAACGGTTTCGCGAAACACTCGGAGGAGCAGCGGTACCTCGATAAATAATTTATTTAGCAACAGAAATTTCAACGGCAGGAGCGTACCGGGTAGGGGTCCGTCGAGGTTCGCGGAAGAAAATCGAAATTATTGGAACGACCGGAAGCCACCGGATCGCCGAAGAATACCGTAGACACGAGAACGGGACGTAACGGGCATGACGTGGAATACCGTACGCGTACGTGTGTCGGGAAAGTGCGGTCGCAATTGCAGCTGACGCCTCGAGTGGGCATCGAACAATTCCCACTGTTTCCACCGACTCGGCTCTCGGAGTCCGTTACAAGAAATTACACGGTCCTCCGAGCACTTTTCCATCCACGATCCTATGATTTGCATTCGAAGAACTCCCTTCGACGTTCTCGTGACTGCATTCATTAACGATTTTTCCGCCACCGATCGGCCGGCATTCCACGGCTCGCCTGTTCCACTACGATCGTTTAAACACTTCTTAACCCCTTGCCATACAATATCGAGTCAGACTCGTGATGAAGATCCTGAACAGGGTCTAATAAATATGTCGTATCGCGAACATTTTTGCCGCGACCCGGATTTCACGCGTCTCATCGTCGCGTGTCGCGTTGTCGAGTGCCCTGACCGTTCGACACTGCGGAAACGTAGATCTCGATCGTTCGAGTGCTAAACAAAATCTGCCGGCCGATCTCGGGCCATCGAGAGCCTTGCCTCGCGTTTTTCCCCACTCCGTAGAGACACTCCGTCCACGTGCACGCATTCCAAAGGAGCCGATTTTGTTTGTCGCGGCCGCTCAAACGTTTCGGCCGTGCGTAATGGAAACCGATTTTGTTTGTCGCGGCCGATCAAACGTCTCGGCCGCGCTAAAATGTAAATACACGCGCGAGCACTCGGCAACCGACTCCGGCAATTTCCAACGGCAAATGCTTAACGTAAGAAAACACGCTTAAATCTATGACAAATACATTTCTTATTAATTTTCCTTAAACCGAAATAAAATTCTATTTTGGCTGTTGTTAATATACAGCTATCGGAGAACATATAGGCATACAATAGATGTAAATTTTCTCCTTGTTTTAGGAAATTATAAATTACAAAAAAGTTCTAATCACTGAAACCGTAGTACAAGGGGTTAAACGCTGTAAAGTTGTGACCAACAAAGTTGAACGCATATGTACGCTAATGATGCAAATGGGTTGATTGAAATTTTCGGGGACGATGATCGATTCTTGCGCGAAGGTATGGCTCGTCCGGCAGGCGAAAAAAAAAAAGAAAAACATTTCTTCCCGTTTCCCGTAATAGGGATTGTTTCGCGATGAAACGCCGGTGACGCGTACGCTTCGTATTTTCCGAGCGGCCGCTGGAATAAGTTAATTACCGTCGGGGAAAAAGCACGGAGCGTCGGGAAACACAACCGGGTGAACCGACCGGGCGCGGTAACGATTTTATATAGACGGCTCCTCGCTCTTTCTGTACCGATACCGTAACCCCCGGGCAAAAAGTTAATCTAATTTCGAGCAAATTGCGATCGACCGACGCGCGGAAGAAGTGCCTTGATTAAACCCGACGAGTGCCCCGCTCTGTGTAAAGTGACTTATGGGCTCCCGTTTCACTTAAAAAAAAATTTACAGACCCTGGATTTAGAGGAAGAGGGGGAGGGGGAGAAGAGTGGGTGGGAAGGGGTTCAGGGAGAGTTCCAGTGTTCCGAGTAATTGGGATCTGCAAAAACCCCCGTTGAATAAACCGCGAGGGGTGAGATCGCGGATTCGTGCGCTCCTCCCCGCGGAGACGTAATCAGCAGTGAGTTATTATTTAAACGAGCTCGCTATTAAACGCGAAACATCCCGCAGTCACGCCTCGTAATAAACTCTCGAAGACGTCTCGCAGGGTAGAGAATCATTTACTTCGAGAGCACGTCGGATATCATAGTCTCTCCGTGACCGTAAACCACCATTTTGAGATTCGCCTGCAGATCTGCCAATCGTTGACCGGATAGAGAACAGTTTTAATTCTCTATTCTAGTTAATTAAATTAGTTCCAAAGTATATTTAATCGAAGTCTACCTTTTTCGCTTATATATTAAAATAAGGAGTCGATAGAATAATTTTATTTGCATGCTGTGGAATTGCAGTTAGGATATTGCAAAATTTGTCAAACAAAAGATAACTACTAGTATGTTTATTACGAGGAATTTCTCTTGGTTTTCTAAAGGAAATTTTCTCTCATTTGGATTCTTATAAACTTGAATCGATATAATTCAATTTTAAATCCTTTCCTTCGATAATTAAATGCGGAGAAGAGTAGCCTAGTTTGGATCTGTGCTTACGTTGAATCATTGCGTGCATTGAAAAAGAAAAATGAAATATTACTGAGGGTATTATAAATTATGCTTTGGATCTGATTCATTATAGGTATAAATCGTAAAGAAGAAAAATATCCACAGTAAATTCTGAGCGTTGCTAATTGACTATAAATTGTACATTAGTTGCATTTTATGCGTCGGTTTGTGTCTGGTTGCTTTCCTCTGATTAAAACAAAGTTGTGCATTAGTTATTATCAGACTGCGGATTTTATGAATTTACAATGAAAATGAACAGAATCGTGAAAACCAGTTATTAATCTGCGATTAAATGGAATAATATCAAAAAGGTCGTCAAAACGTCGATGACATATTAAATAAAATATTTTTGTTGATCATTGTACGCTTTCATGTCTGAAATAACCAGGTATAAAAAGCCCAGTAATTATTCACAGCGACTTACAGTCCGGACACTATAAAAAAGACAATAAGTTTTTGGACCGAACAACTTGAATTCTTTTTAAAGGCTAGGTGGATCATTTTACTGGCTTACAAAATTTTTTAAAAATTGCAATTGCCTGGAATCACGGAGAAAATTTCAAAGGTTGCTTTTCATAACTTTTCTATCCGGGCTTATGTTGGAAATTTAAAAACTTCGATTGGTAGATACGCGACGGTTATACAATTCTGAAAATTTCATCAAAATTGGTGGAAAAAAGTGGAAGGAATCGTTAGATTTATTACTAGACTGCGGATCTTTATGCATTTATGACAAGAACGAGTAGTTGCAATTTGAAGCAATGAAGAGATTAAAAATATTTAAGAATATTAATATGTTGGTACCCGCTTGTTAACATTATTAAAAGAAGAAAGGAATTTTTACTTGGTTCCTGTCACTTGTAAACGAGGCAAACAATTTTCGTTTTGCATAAAGATCCGCAGTCTATTTATTACAGGTAGGGGCCGACAATCGTGAAAGACTGATCATCAACATCTTTAACCATTTACAGCACACGAAAAAGTTGTAAAAAGCAACATTAGTAACTTCGTCTGCGATCCCAACCAAACGAAAAAGTTATTCTCTTTGACACAGCGTCGGTGCGCTTCTGCAAGCAAGCCACAGTGTAAAATAAGTGTCGCAAACATTTTCCGCGGGTGCAGAACAAAGTGTAGAATATTCCCACTCCGAAAGAAGAATTTCCCAGTGGACAAACCGTTTTGGCGTCGGTGGGGTAAATAAATTAATAAGTAATTCACTGGCCGGCGAGATGGCAGACATCAACAAGAGGAACGCGAGCCGTGTCTAGGTTCGCGTAAACACACTGCACCGGAGGCTGGTGCACACTGCACACACCAGCGTTTATTCACAGCGCGCGATGCAACGCACTTCGCGATAAACTCCGGGTTCAAACAAACGATCTGAACGAGTTTCACCGGGGCGGTTTATGAAGCGCGGCTACAAAGTTTCGGCCGAGTGTTACCGACGAGCCAGCCGCCACTAACGTGCACGGCCATTCGAAAGATGCACAGGGGTTCTGCCCGGTGGTTTCACCCTTCGTGCAAAGTCGAGGGGGGAGAATATTCGTTTCAGCATTGTGAACCCTCCACCCTCGGCTTGTGTGTGCGCGCCGGCAGCCCTATGACAGACCCCGACCTTTTCACCAGCCGCCGTTACCCGCCAGAAAATCTGCTGGCTCCAATGGCTTCGCGTTGCTATAATACGCCGCTGACGCTGAAAATTGCGATACCGAACGATCTAACCAACAACTGGCCGAAAAAACGTTCTTTTCCTACGGCAAGCAGAATTGTTTGACCCTTAACCCCTTGCCATACAAGAACAGAGTCTAATGAACACGTACAGTGACTCCAACTAATATTCGTACACTCTTAAAAATCGCATAACTTTGTCAATGTTCGACTATACTACTTGAATTTTTTTTTTGAGAAATTAGAACAATTGGATGATTACATCCAGGGCTCGTGCAGAACAAAAGTAGCGCATTCTCCGAAAGAAAATCTATTACATCTATTTTTTAATCTTTAAATCTATGAAATCTATTTTTTAATCTCTAATCTATGAAATCTATTAAATCTTAAATCTTTTAAATTTCGGTTTTCCGATCGACCGCCTTGTTTTTCGTGTTTCTCCGGCACAGTGTGGACAAGCAGAGAATTCGTGTGTTTGAAAAAGGAGCGTTTCGCGGGGAACGGGCTAATACGGTGTCTTTCGCGGAAACAGGGCTGCCGACAAAGCCGCGGAACGGAAGCATCGATCATTCGGATCGTTACGATCGTACGTACGCGCGATACCGTCGCCATTCAAATGCTAAATACACGTAGCACGGCGAACCGTTAACCTTTCCGTCACGTATAAAACGCCACGAAGTCATAACGGTTACGGAGACCTCTTCCACCTTGTAGAAGCGGAATGAATTTCGCTTCGAGGAGCCACCAGAGGGGTGTGGTATTCCATCGTGCTTGCCCTTTCCTAAGTGTCTATTTTTTTTTCGATCCTTCCACGCCGAGGAAACAGGAACCGCCTATCTCGTTCTGCCAGCTGCTTTCGTCACTGGTTCGGAAAATCGATCCGGCGCGGCGTAAGGGACCGACATTTTTAATAAGCGAGTCACACGCGACCTTCGGCCCGCCCGTAACAGCTGAACCGATAATCATCGGTTCGAGTGTTTCCCGTTTCCTATACACCCTGAATAAAAATGCGTGAACCCTAAATCGACACGTGAATTCGATACAGCATTTGTTTCGGTGGGTACTAGCCTTTAACCTACGAGTTTGTTGCAAAAATGAACAATTTCAGTGCGTTGTACAATGATGAATAGACAGCGGATCTTTATGCATTTATGGCTTATGGAAGTGTTCAAAAAATGCTACAATATAAAATTGGAGAGAATTTAACACGATTTTTATTTGCTTTGGATCTACAAAGGCTGTTCCCATTAAAAATAGGATTTTATTTCATTCCACTTTCACAAAATTTTTCTATAAAAATTGGAAATTGCATAAACATCCGCAATCTAATGATGAATTTAACTTTTGTCTTGTACTGTTTTCTTACTGATTTCTATTTTATATTCAAATCTGTCGACGCGTAAATAATACACGGTTTCCCGGCTTAAGCGAGCACAACGATCCGATCGATAATTTTGAATCCTAAAGTTTCCCGTTCACAAAGCAATCGTATTGTTCGAAGTTTGATTACCATGTAACACCACAGGTTACCGATAACGAAACATCGCCGGGTAACGAGAAATTGATAGCGATATTCCATCTCGGGTCAGATTTGTGTCCGTACTGTAAATCGTAATTACAACATGCGCGTTGTTTATCGCGGTTCATTAGTATTTATCTGCGCCAGGAATTATTATTTAAACGCAGCGAACGCACAAATCATCGCCCACTATAAAACACGTTGTAACGAGGCTCGATTTCGTAATACACATACAAGCAACATTGCTGCGAGTTTCGCGTGGGATGTTTGGGCGAAAGGTGACAATAGATGAGAGTCCCTTTGATGTTTTCGCTGGCTTTCTCCTCGCGATGCGTTATTAACGCGTTAACTGCCGTGGGGGTCACCGGTGACCGGCACTCGACTTTGCTACAGCGCCGTGGGGGCCACCGGTGACCGGCGGCGTGGTCAATACTAAAAGTACATAATTATAGTAAATATGGATACTGATCAATTTTTCAATAATACCATTGTTACTATAATGGTTTGAAGAAATTAATGCAATATAGAACATACAAAATAATTTTTTTTTTTTTTCGAAACACTGAGAGTAATCATTTAGCAACCGAAGCACGATTGTTTAAAAAAAAAGTAATACTTGCCTACAGCGCCGTTGGGGGCACCGGTGACCCCCACCAAAAAAAATGCTTCAAACATGATTTTATAACTCATATTATTTGCTGGGAACTATATTTCATCATAATATGCATCGCATAATGAAAAGTTCATGTTGGCGCCTCGGACAAACCATGGAAAATCCGTCCGGCAGTCAACGTGTTAATAATCGAATTAATTCGATGGAAACTCGTGCCGGTGCCATTACAGATTGTGAACGCTGAATTTTCTATGAACAATCGCGCGAAAGCTGTGTGGTGCATTATTGTACACTGTTTCGAAAGCCAATGTTTGTAAAACATTTATCAACGATGTTTCATACATACGAGGAAGTGTTGCATCGACAGTTCGTCTCCGCGAAATAATTTAACACGTGTACTGGTGGGCGAGATTAATTACAAAATACAGACAAGCACAAAATTCGGCGTTTCTTTCGGCAAGAGCCTCCATCACTATAACGTTCTATTAACAATTCATTTTTATTATGAGATGTCCAGATAAACTGAATTTCATTGGAGTCTTTCGAATTCGAAAGGGTTAAGACAGCATCCCCTATATTTTAAATTTCTAGTTCTGGTTTCATTAACCCTTATCACTCGAATGGCGACTCTAAGGCGCCACTGAAAATTGCTACACTATTATTTAAAACAATTTTTACACTATATTGGTATCTAAGAAATTTATAAAAATTTCTGTGTTGTAAGTACGACTAATAGGTGTCATACGCATAAAAGGAAATAAATTCTGCATAATGGAAATATTCTAGGTCCGAAGAAATGGTTTTAAAACAGCTTCGAGTGCAACGGGGTAATTAAATTACTGTGATTTTGTAAGAACTTCTGGGGTTGATATTTAACGCGTTAAACGCGATATATATGAAGTAGAAAAGTACAATAAAATACGAGAGCGTGCTCTCGCACGCGTGACACCGTCGGCGAAGCTAATAAAAAGAATAAGTATACAAAAAGTAATGGCTACCGAAAGGGCGCCTAGGCAGTTGCAGCCCACGGATTCCCCACCGCGTATGTATATCAACGACAGTGATCTTAAAGTGGCAACAAACAGAGTCTCCCGACTCCAGACCCATCGCTCCGACAATAATCGCATTCCGTGCACGGCATACGCCAGAAACCGGCAGACCGAGTGCGCGGCAGCAGCCATCATTCAGCTTGAAAAACACCCCGCGCAGCCAGCAAACCCTCGAGGTTAGCAGCTGACTCGCGCGACATTCTCGCCGCGAGAGAAGCCGTCCCGTGGAAACTCGATATTCGTTGTTCGCGCATAACAGACCCGGCTGAACAGAGGGGGAAGAGGACTCGAATTCCCGTCCAATTAAACGGGTTGAAAATTATGTCGTGGAGGTCGCGGGACGGGCCTTGAGCCTGGCTCTGTCTGGTTCCTTTCTCGACCAGCCACGCTTACCAGGCGTGCCAGTAACGTTGCTCGATTCCTCTCAAAATCTCGTTCGGAAGTCAAATTTCCAATTTTTGAGCGATTTAACAGCGCTTGAAGTCCAGAACGCTGTTAAATTTAGATTTAACCCTTTGCACTCGGCGATATTTTAATTCTAAAACAAAATTTTTCTTCCGTCTTAGAATATTAACATTTTACTCATACGAAAAAAATTGGATTTCCACGTGCAACATTGAAATGTTTAGAAATCTATTAAATACAAATTTTGTAATTTAACGAATATTTTGTAATATTCTTTGTGATTTCTTTGGAATAGTGCCACAACAATTTTTAGTGGCGCTTATTCAGAATCGCCACTCGAGTGCAAAGGGTTAACAAGTTTAAATTTAGATTTTTATTGCTGAGGTCCCCTGAGGATTCTTCGTAATCTCAGAGCTGAACACTAGTATTCTCGTGTGCCAAGTAATAGTGAGATTATCGATGCGTCTCTGTCGCAGGATTATCAAAGAAAGACGCTTATCGTTTTCAAGCGGGTTACAGGGGAGATGTCTTAGTTCTTTAAGTGGAAAGATTTTAATTCGGAGATAGGTTTCTATTCTGATTTTCGAGAAAAATCGACGGACAGCGTGTCCATTCCTCTCGACGAAGATATTCCACGGAACCAGTTGTACGGCTTTGTCCGCGGGCCTTCGGGTAACAATGCCTGGCATGCTGCACACAGGAGCAGTGCTCGGCCGCGCAAAGCGGACGCACGCGTGCGTAAGAGTACACGCAAGAGTTACGTTTCGATCGCGGTCCCACCGGTTCCACGCCGGAGAAATGTCGCGGGGAATATTTGAACGTGGGAAACCGAACCACGCGGAGAACCATCGTGAAGAATACCGTGGAATCAATTCGAGAGAGATTCCTTCTCCCCTTGGCGCTCTTGCTCACTGCAAGAGAGGATTGCGCGCGATATGCGCACAACCTTTTGTGCAACTATTCCCGAGTTTGTGCGCGGATCAAAGGAATCGAACCTTTGTCGTATTTGCGAACAAACCAACTGGTCTGAACGGGGAAAAAATTCGATTCAAAATGAATAACAATTGCAAGCTAGTGACAGGCGATACTCTAATGACGCCACCGCGGTGTCATCGGTCGTGATGGCGTCAATCTGTATGGTGTTCTGTACCTTTTCTTTTGTGTCCACAGCGGTGAATATTGTCATTTTTATAATGTACTAGGTTGTTTTGTATTTAGAATATTTTTGAACTAGCAGATGGTACGGTGAAATCAATGGAAGCTTAGAAAATAGTGAATCATCAATGAAAAAATTAACGCCGTGTCAGTATGTGTAATATTATAAATAGACTGCGGATCTTTATGTAAAATAAAAAATATTTGCATTGATTACAAGACACAGGAGTGAAATAAAAATTTCTTTCTTCTTTTAATTATTTTATCAAGCTAAAACCAATATGCTAGCCCCCCTAAATCTTTTTAATATGTCTACTGCTATAAATTGTGCCCACTCATTTTTGTCATAAATGCATAAAATCCGCAGTCTGATTATAAATGAAATATCAGAGCCCAGAGATTTATAGATCAGATTCCACAGAAGAGAGAGATAGATAGGATTAATACATTTATAGATTAGATTCCTACATTGGGTTTCCGGCTCAGTCAAAGGTTAAAATTTCGCGAAACCCTCCCCTAGTTGGTTTCCAGGGCGTTCCCTTTGTCGTCGGCTGAGACCCAGCCCCGTCGCCGCGAATTTTCGATCGACGAAACTCCCTAAAACGGTTTTAAATGCGGCGTCGCCTGGCACAGCCTCAAGCGCGGCCAATTTACAATTCAAATAGTCGATACATTGAAATTTCGAAATTTAGTTGGCCGAACTTATATGTGTATGGCTCGGGGCGAGGCTCGATTCATTCGCCCGGCTATGAGCCGCGATTTTCTGCGGTTAACTTCGCGATCCTCCTGTTGTATTATTTTTAAGCAGCGGGTGATCGTGGCTAACGTTTAATGGAGGCCATCGGGCAATCGAGCTGATGATTCGATTAAACTTTGTACTTGATATGTTTTTTTGGAGACCATTACGCGCTAGAATTACATTATACAAGACAACAAGTTTAATCATGGATGAATGGAAACACAGAATACAAAAAATATTCATGTTTTTAAAGTAACCGGCGTAAAATTTTTTTTTGGAGACCATCACGCGCTAGAATTATATTATATAAGGCAACAAGTTTAATCGTAGATGGATGGAAACACAGAATACTTTAAATATTGGCGTAGAATTAATTTAAAAATTCTACTCCTTTTATTACTCCTAGTATCGGGTGCACAAATAATTGTTTTCCTACCGAGGAAACAAAGTAATTGAGATTCTAGCAAGATCTCAAGAAGACTCCGCGACGAATATTAAATTCGAAATAATTGATTGCTCATTGCTAGCTCCAACGCATCCGAGCGGCCGTTTATTTATCGCCAATCTAATATTACTTTGGAAGTTTAGCTTTCTTCGAGAGAGATTCAAAGTTCGAAAGTCTTCGGATTCCGGCGCGAGGCATCGAAGAGTTTCCGATACTTCGAGAGCAGTCAATTTCCGTGAAACATCGGAATTAACTTGCAGCGAGTCGCGTGTGCGAAACCGCTCGAGCCCGAATCGCGTGTCAATCTACACGGCGGCTAGCGTTTTCGCGCGTCGTTCCCGTCTTTCGTTCCCGTTTCGAAGCCTCGCGTTCCAGCTTTGCGAGCTTCCGCGAGGGTGCAATTAACTGCACGGATCGCCACTTACCGCTCGAGCATTCGTGAAACCAGGTAGAACGAAACCGACCTCTTATCGATGCCGATGACGAGGAAATTCTCCGCCGGTCGACAAAACCCGGCTAACGACCAAATTACTGTGGCCTGTTTTGTTTAACCCTTTACAGAAATATTTATTCTCAAACAACATGAACCCTCTGACAACTTTTGCACGCTGTCTTGCTACAAACAGTCAGCTATGAGCTAACAAATCCATTAGAAACGCATTCGAAACGTGTACAGACAAACGTTATTATGATACAATTGGCTAATTAAATGAAAAAGGATTAAGGAAATAAGGTTAAGGGAAACGCGTTCGTACATGGTATGTCTGTTAAATCACGCAGTGTACAAGAACAAAAGAGCGAGAGAATATTTTCACATTTGAATAGCCACGTTACTATGATACAATTGGCTAATTAAATGAAAGAGGATTAAGGGAATAATGTTGAAGGAATTCGGGAGATTAATATATTCTGTTGAACGATTCACGGGTTGTCTGATGAAATATTTGATGCGGGGAGCGCAGCGAATCCCGAGAAGCCGTGGAAGATTTCGGAAATGCGTTCCGTGGGGGTACAAAAAGATGCCCGGGGCCATGTTAATCCTTTTTCAGTGGCCGCATAAATTTCAATCCGGTGGCGCGGAAATTACGGAGCGAGGATCGAAGGCATCTCCTCGTTGGGAAGTCATGAAGTTCCGGCCACCGCGAAAATTCGTCCGCCCGCATCAGAGACGGCATCGTTCACCCCGGCTAGAGGAATTTAATTATTAGTTTCGCAGCTTAGCACCGCTGTTCGCAGCCCCCTTGATTCATGTTTATGTATGCATGTCTAACGCGATTTTCGACACGTATCGTCGGAAGTGTAGCCACGGTGCTCTGCTATCTCTGTCTCGTTTTGACTCCTTCGACGTTGAGTTGCATTTGCCGATTCGATTCGCTCGAACGGGGAATATGTGCAATTCACAACCTCGTGCAAAATCAAAATCGTCCAAGTCGACTGTGTAAGGTACAAGTTCCAAAAAACTCTCTTTCACTAATTTCGACGAATCTAAAACAGTGTATCCTTAACACCAAGTTTACAAATTCTGTTGTGAAAATTGGCATAGACACTGTTATTTTTCTAAAGAATTGTCCAAGTCGATTATGGAAGGTGCAAATTGCAAAAAACTCTCTTTCAATAATTTCAACGAATCTAAAACAGTGTATCCTTAACACCAGGTTTACGAATTATGTTGTGAAAATTGGCATAGACACTGTTATTTTTCTAGAGAATTGTCCAAGTCGACTGTAAAAGGTACAAATTGCAAAAAACTCTCTTTAAATAATTTCAAAGAATCTAAAACAGTGTAGCTTATGTATCCTTAACACCAGGTTTACAAATTCTGTTGTAAAAATTGGGATAGACACTGTTATTTTTCTAAAGAATTGTGAAATGCGTTTAGTGCTCCCGTAGATCTTAAATTCTTCTAATCTCTTCGCACTGAAATTATTCGTTTCCGTCGTGAACGCATAAAACCCGCGGTCCATTAATTACATTCGAAAATTAGATAATCTGCGGCATAAAAATTCAAATTCCTCTGCCCGTATATTTTCCAGCCGGAGTTGCTGGCTGGAATTCTCAAGTCCGCGATCTTCCTGGCGGCGTGATAACGATAACGAAAGAACGGGTTTTTAGCATGAGAACGTTCTATCTCCGAGGAGGCTAATGGAATAAATGGAGACCATCTCCTACAGGTGTTTGTTACGGAATCCGAAAACGATATTGCGGCGGCGAACGACTGTTTCTGAACAACCCCTTCTGAGGGGTTGTGTTAACGTAACCGCGCCGGATCGTTACGGCGGAGGGTATAGTTTTCAGCCGCTGCGAGAACGGTTACTTTTATTTCCGGTTAGTTAGGCGATTCTGCGGCAAGTTGGCCCGCGGCGCATAAACGGCGGTCGTAAATTAATCGACAATTCGGTAGGCTGGCGGCTTTAATTACCCGGCCGCTTATGATCTCGCTAATAATGGAGATATTTGATAATTTTCCGGTCATTACTAGCCGTCGCATTATTATATCGATGGGAATCATTTCGGGCGTGATACTTAAAACGTGCCGGCGGGAGCCCAGCTCGCAGTCGACTATAACAGTTCCCGCAATGACACTAATTAAGTACGGGTGATCATTAATTTGATGTACAGTCGCTGAGTCGCGCAACACGCGGCGCTCACCCCCTTCCCCCTCGATCCCGGTTCCACCACTGATTAACGGGTTATTCATTTCCCCAATTACCCCGCGCCGGGTTGCGCAGATACGTTCCGTCACTTTTTCCTGCCGAATGGTGTTTCTGCACGATAAATTCGACGCGATGATAACGGCCGCCATTCGATTCGTCGCCATTTTCTCACGGTACGAGCGGTCTTTTACAAACGATTCGAACACCGCTTCCCCTTTTCTTTGTACGCCAATCTGCCTTTGGGGGACGAATACGACCCCTGAATGGAGATACAACGAATTTATCTCCTGTCCGTTCCCTGTCAATTAACCGAGTACAGATCCGACGCGTCCGGTGACTCGACGCGGCCTCCTTTCTGTTTCACGCGACAGAAAATTAGATCAACGCACATAATTACGCGCCCCTTGAAAGGAGCGGTAATCTACACCGTTTTGTATTTGCTTCTGTCGTAACAGCTCGAAAGAAACGTGAGTGGTTTTTCGAAAAATTTATTCTCGCTACTGCAGGACAGTCGAGAGGCTCGAAACCACGTAACCATGATATATCGATTAGGTATTTGAGGCAATACGGTCACACAACTTCTCCGTTTTGAATTATTTCCAAATCTGTAAAAATCTAACCTTAGTATCTTATAATTTCCACAAGGTTTTAGGTAGCTAAAAATTCTGAAAAATTCATAGATGTGTATTCTAGTGGCTAAAATATGCCTGATTTTTTTTTAAATTTTCTATTGAAGAGAAATTAGGAAAAATCTGATTTTTTTGTCACAAAGTAGTTTCTTTGGACAAGCTATCGAGTGATCTATTGCAAATTCAATTTTATTTGTGGGCACCTTTCACCTCCTTATGTAGTCAAGATGGTCGAGGATCATATTTTCCAAGAGGGATGTTCAAGATAAAATTTCGCAAATTAGCAACATGGAACTTTACTGCGGAGAATAGCGTTCACCGTTGTGTCGGCGTTTTCGTTGAAGCAGCGTAACATTAATTTTTTTTACGAGTGTTTCTCGTGACTTGGCAACTGGAACAACTGAAGCTCCGGCTAATGACAATCCGGTGAGCGATTTTACGAGCGTGCGATGAACAGATCGACCGTTGTTATGGCGCGAACAACAGTTAAGGAAAGAGTTGCCGATATCCTAAAGGAGTGCTTAACGGTACGTCAAATCTCGACAGCTAAAAAGATTTCGTTTACAACTTCGCGGACTATTTCCTTCTCCGGTACTCTGAGTCGACACGCAATCTAGCAAGAGTATGGTCTCAGGAGCGAGACTATACTTTCAGCTATAAAAATGATTTAAAATAAAACCTGTATTAGCAAAATTTAGTTGGCACGTCTAGACTGTATTGTTTCATCAAAAATGAGCTCGGAAATATTCTTGCGAATAATAATTTTGTAAGGAAATTGTTACATTATGTTACTGAGAATGTTTTCTCCTAACAATTAATGACCGCTGGCCGAGTGGAAACGCGAGGATGGGGCATTATGATCAAGCATTATGATCGATTGAAATTGTCGTCCATTGTCTGCCACTTGTATTCAATTCGCGAGCTCGGTTACACCGGCTTCTAAAACGTAATGAATAATTAACGCGATGAAATATGATACGGTGTCAAAGGTTGCGGTTTCTTGCGCGAAAGCAGATCGAATCAGGATTACCGGGAACGTTAATTCCACAGCGTCTCGATGTATGTTTGCCTTCTTGCCGGTGGAAACGCGTAAGCAGTTAAACTAGATCTGCCGCTAATGGCCAAGGCGTCTAATTACAAGAAGGAAGCGAAGTGTCGTTAGAAATGCTCCCGGATAACCGCTATGATGTCATTTGCTACCTCGGCTAACCCGGCCGTCGAGATTGCTTTGAACCGGAATTCCAGCTCGCGTCGAATCTCTGTTTTTTTATTTTCTTTTCTTCTGCTGTGATCAATCTTGATTACTTCGAAAAACAGCCAATCGGCCCGACTTCGACCGTTTAATCCTACCTGTCCGCGATGCTTCAACGAAACGGGTGCTCCGGGCGTAATTGCTCGATACATTCATTACCCGCGGATTACGGATTATCGCGCAAAAATTTCTTCCTCGATATCTAGACGCGAAGACGCAAAGGAATAAACATGCAGAAATTCTGCTCGTAATTATAAGCCAATGCAAAAATAATCAAATTGAACTCAACTGCAACTTATGTTTCGTTGCAAGTGTAACTTTATGTATAAAAGGATCTTCAGAGTTCACTAGAATTATTTTATCAGTAAGTTCCAATTTTTTGAGTACAAAGGAGTAAAGATGCAGAAATTCTGCTCGTGATTATAAGGCAATGCAGAAATAATAATACTGAACTCAACTGCAACTTATGTTTCGTTGCAAGTGTAACTTTATGTATAAAAGGACCTTTAGAGTTCGCCTTAATTATTTTATCAGTGTGTTTCAATTTTTTGAGGGTAGCTGTCGCGCAACCAGGGTTTGGCATTTGAATGTGTTTGAATGTTGCAGAGTTTAAAATTAAACTAATCAGTTGAAGAGAAGCTGGTGACCGTCTGGGAGGAAGTGAAAGGTTCGGGAAAAAGTTGGGGAATGGCTGGAACGAGGGGATGAAAGTCGTCAGGGCAGGTGGAGGGATGGGTAAAAGCGAGAGATCCGAGACGAAATGGGCCGCGGAAAGAATATTGCTTGTTTTCTGGCTTCTAGAAGTCCTGTCGTGCAGAGACCCTCCGAAAACGATCGTTTCCTTCCAACCACAAATCCCTACAGTGTCTTCTCGAGGGGATTCGAAAGTACGTGTACAAACACGTGTGCATGCGTACACGGGGGCTCGGAATAGCCAGAGTTTCCACTTTCCGGCTTTCCCCTGACCGAAAATAATTTCTTCCCCTAGGAACGATTTTCTAACTCCTGCACCGTTTAAACTATTCCGTGATACGACGCCGAACAGTTTCGTTTCAATTACGACCAGGGATCGAAAAGAGTTATGAAACTCCTGGATAGATTCTATTTAATGCATCCCCCGCGAAACATTTTCAACAAAACGTTCTCGTGTTTTTAACAAAACATTCTCTGCACAAGTTTCGAAAAAGAAGCTCTTGAAAGTAACAGCTCTTGAAGTTCAGCTTGGATGGAATTTGTAAAACATGAAAAATATGAATTTTTTCCTGTACGTTAAAGTATATACGTTCGAGCAAAATTTCTTTAAACTGTTCATTTCGATCCCTGATTACTACAACTGTGCAATGAGACGTCGAATAGCAATTGAATCCCGAAAAATTAGCCTTTTTCATCGAATGATTGATACAGATGAATTCTCGATTCTAACACAGAGATACATGATTACGAACAAGTAGACTGCAAATTTGTATGCATTTATAAATCGCAAGTAAAGTACGAAGGAAAATATAGGAAATAAAATTGTGTTTGCTTCCAGTCGTTGTGTTTCTTAATTGTAAAAAAAAAATTGAATTTTGCATACAAATCCACAGTCTACAGATAAGACTCACCAAACAGGACAGCTAGTCTAGGGTTTCTATGAGGTGTTTAAGAAAGGCGGGCTCTTACCTGTAACAGAAAATAAACGAACAATTGTAAATTTGATATTTTAGACAGTACGAATTGCTACGAGAAAGTGTAAATTGTGGGAGGTGTATAAAAGCAGATTGGATTAAGTAGAAAAGGTAAGGGAATCGGCGTACACGGAAATGTTCGAATAAAATTCAGAGATCAAATCGCGTAAATTTCGCAAATTGTTGTACAATATTCGACGAAAACTTTATTTAATCATTGGAAAATCGTGCGGAAGGTGGAGCACCGAGCACTTTATTAATGCTTGTCGAAATGTGTTTTCTATAACCGTAATGAACACAGAAAGTCCATGGCCGATCAATACTTCATCGGCCACGATAATTTGTCGCAACGTTACAGGTATTCAATTCCTTTCAAAACCGTTCTCTATCCGCCAATCGATTCCACTCTTTCCAATAAAACTCGACTTCCGATTCGCGGCGATACGGTATCGGAACATCGCGTTACTTTTTACTGATATCGCAGCCGTTTAATCACAATCCCTTTGACGAACACGCGTCCAGAAAAGTCGTTCGATCGTTCCCGCTGTTCCAGGTGGTCGTGATCACCGATGGGGAAATGATCGAGCGAGCGTGTCGCGGCCAGCGAGCGTACCTAATCGCGTGCTTCGTATTAATTTCGATAAATGGGTATGCTCGCACCCTGCCTCGAAAAATATCGCAGACCGGTGCAGGTGTTGCAGGTGGATCCGCGTGATTTTCCGGGGCCGGTATCGGAATTTATAAAAATTTTATCCTGGCACACCTCCTCCTCCCTTTTCCTTTACCTGCTTCGTTACGGAACGGATTAATCAGATTATTTCATTTTCAAGAGAACGGGAGAATCTCCCCTAGTATTCCGATGAAACATGTAACGAACAATACTAAAAAATTGTTCAGTATTCAGAACGATACTAAAAAACAATTCTAAAAAAATTGAGCGCATATATACGCTAATGATGCAAATGGGTTAATATTTTCTGTGTAGCTATTTTGTTCGTAACAAATTATTTGGACGAATGTTACAAGCTTTCTTTAGACACAATTCAGTTATTAAATAGGCTGGTGAATAACGTGTCAAGAGTAATTTATTTATTTTTTAATCTTTTAAGAGAGAGGAAAGGAGAGGAGAGAAGAGAGAGAGAGAGAGAGAAAAGAGAGGAGGTAGCAGATAAACTGTCAGGCCATGTGCTATAGAAGCAGGAGAACGTGTCCCGCGTATTTTAATGAGACACGTTTACATTGCTCCAACCGTTCATCCCGGTAATCCTAATTGTATCCGCTTTCGTGCCCTTTTCAGAATACTTCGCAATTAATTCCGCCACCGGGAATTTAATAATTTCAGAGAAATATTGCGAAAAATTCACATTTCAGTGACCGTGTATGATATAAAACGTGTTGCGTGCGTGTTATATGTATAAAAAAAGGGAGGAGGGAAAAAGAGAGGAGAAAGCGATTTTCCGGGAGTTGGTCGAAATCCTCCATGTGCTCGACGAGTCGGCCAAGGACGGTCTGCCGTAATTCCCGAAATTAAAACGCAAGTTTTATGGAGATTGCTGGTATTTGGTTAATTCTGTCAGTTCGCGGTGCTTTACCGTACACGCCGTGGACACTCTAAATGTATAATGCGCGGGGCCGGAGCGCATTCGGTCGACTTCTTCAGAATTTACCGCAACTCCGACGGAATTCTCGCTTATGCAAATTCCGGATTAGATGCCGCCGCCGCGAAACTTCGGAAAACTTGTTACTCGCGCGCTCGGACGGAAAAACAATCATTCGGTACGGTTTAAAAAAATCAGAGAGTCTAATCCCTTCCGCTTGGAGCAATTGTACTTTATTTACTTTACTTGTGTTTCCGCTTCTTTCCGAAAACAAAATTATACAACAACGTTCTTCTTTGTCTTTCTCGATGTTTCACAGTTTGTGGTTGTCCAAAAAATGTTCTATACTTAACACGTTAACTGCCACGACAGTCACATATGCCTGACTCTGATTTTTGACTGGGTTTAGAATTTTATTAGGATCTTTAGAATTTTATTAGAATCTTTAGAATTCAAAAGGGTTAAGACAACACTCCCTTTAATACATTTTAAATTTCTAGTTTCGATTCGATTAATTAAACTGCACTAATTTTGTGAGAATCTTTGGCGTTGATTTTTGGCACTTAACGTGTTAACCCGTGGACAGCAGGCCAACCTTGCAACTACAGCGTTTACTATAATATATGTCCCAAATGCCTAGTCGATAAAAGTCCCAGAACTATCCCCACTGCTGTATACCTCGTGAGGGGCCAAGAAATGGATCAAATAATCAATCAATCAATAGTGTATCGATATATGTCCGTGGCTAGACCCGTGTTATGGTCATATATCGAGAAAACATTATATGCAATTAAAGATACATGGAAGAAACTGAACAAATTCGGGAAATCTCAGGGAGGAGGTAATTAAACGGCGATCAGAATTACCGGAGGCAACGCCAGGAGAGCAACTCGTCAAGGCGACCGTTGTGTTTACAATTAAAACTATTGTAATTACGGGCTCGTTGCTGGAACATTCTCGCGGCGGGAACGTGGCACGAAGCCGGGCGAATTAAAGGCAACACGGGCAAACAAGGGGAATTAAAAAGTTTGCGGATAAACAGGCTGAAGAAAAAACGAGAAAATCCGGGAAGAGCCGGTATCCTCGGTTTTGAAACGGTCCGAACGTTAAAAAACGCACTTAACCGGGGAGAACGAGGTTTTCCCGTCGCGTGATTTTCTTGCGCGCCGGGCAGCATGAAGGCCGCGATTAGGGGCCGGGATCGTGTCTCTAATTAAAACAATTATGAAGGTCCGTTTACTCGGGGTCCCCGAGGCTACCAGCCTTCGGCCGTACGGCGAACGAAATGCAAAAGAAAGATAATTGACTTCGAACGGGAGAAATTTAATTGCAATCGTCTCTCCGCTGTAATCTGCCCCGCGGATCAAGTTAACGGAATCGTGTGCTTCGACCTAAAAGGATTTATTTTTTCATATTCTACAAACCGGAGACAAACGCAGACCTTACAATGTCAGACTAACTTTTTCCTCGCTCATTAAGAGGCATGAACGCTTTTATCTTCTTGCATCATTCATAAGCAGTAGAAGTGATGTGCTTTCCGCGGAGTAATCTCGCAAAGGAATACTTGTAGCAAGTATACTTGATGATAAAAGATCAGTATATTAACACGTTAAGCGCCAACCATCAACTCCAGAGATGCTTTCAAAATGAGAGTAATATTTAATTAACGAAACAAAAACTAGAAATTCAAAATGTGTCTTAATCTGTTTGAATTCAAAAAAGACAAAAATGAATTTCTAAACCCAGTCAAAAATCACTGGCAGTCACATGTGACTAACGTGGCTGTTAAGGTGTAAAATTTTTAATTGTTCACACAATTAGATCTTGAGATGACAGCTTATTCTCAGTAATTTTTCTAGTTACTTTGCTGCTCTAAAATTGATTCGATCAAAATTAGAAGTCGTTCGCACAATCAGATCTTGAGATGACAGTTTACTTACAGTAAACCTTTCTAGGTACTTTGCCGCTCTAAAACTGATAGTAGAGGAATGAAATTTCATTTCGATTCAGCCCTAAAATTTTCACTACAATTTTCTTTCGATGTAAGGCGATTGGGATTTCACGACGAAGAAGAAGAAGAGGGGATTTTCATATTCATAGTCTGTTTGAAATCTGATAGATACATACTCTGTTTGAAATCTGATAGATACGTACTCTGTTTGAAATCTGCATCACGAGTTTGACTCGGTATCGTTCGGGAAGGGGTTGATAGCTCGACAAGATCGCGAGCATCGTAGCGCATTTTTCACGTTGAATACCGACACCGTGGAACGTTGGTGTACATTGCAAGAGGACACGGTTGCGCGTGTATTGGTACAATACATCACGGTTATCATCGATCTCTGTTTTCTATCCGCGGGAAGCCGCGCACGTTCTCAAGATTACTAAGAATTCCTGGGAGAAGATCTCTGGCTGGTTGTAGGCGCCAGATACACCCGACGGGAATTAAATCTAAAAGCAGAACGCGCCGGGAATCGGGCGAGAGAGAGAGAGAGAGAGAAAGAGAGAGAAAGAGAGTTTCTTGAAGCCGTGGGCCGAAACTCCCGCGAGTTGGTCTCTGGTTCGGGGGCAAAAAAACAGGAACGGAGAACTCGAAAGAGTCTCGGGCTTATTTTAATAAGAGGCGAAGGCAACTCCGGGGACCCGGTGAGCATCGTCGACGGGTAAACCGCGACTACGAGTGGAAAAGTCGTGGCGGAAGGTAAACAGAACCTTGGCTGCATCGCGAATAGAAATCTCCCGGCGCGGCGACGAGCGAGAGGACTGTTTCCGACGCTCGTGCAAATATTCGACGCCGTTGCCCGGCGTAAGACGGGAATGAAAAGCCGATGAAAGCGATGTCAAAAACTCTCGGAGCCGTAAGGCGGCCATTATTCGACGGGGGATACGCGCGCACCGAACACTCGCAATATCGTCGGGATTAGTTCGCGTCAAAGATACCGTGCTCAATGGAATGATACTCCATTCCTGCGTGCTACGATCAGAATCATGAAAATCAAGCAAAAATGTACGGTTGTTGAAGTTCTCGATTGCTTTCTATTTTTGGTTGATCGGTACTTATCGCTTTGTAGCAATTTTAAGGGCCCGTGATAGTCACACGTGACTTTTTAATTAATAACTTCCATTCACAGCCTTAAGACGTAAGATGTGTCTTGGTCTGGATCCTAAGTCTGTGACTAAACTTTTTTTTTCTTTGAAGTTTAACGTCGCATCAATATCTAGGTCATTAGCGACGAGCTTCTATGGTGTTTTTAGATTTTGTGGATGTGGTTGATTTCCTTAAGGAATTCAATAGTGTGTGACTAAACTTGTCACATTTTTTCCTCTGTGTTATCGATGTTATGACGCCAGAAATGTGGTTCAAGTTTCGGCTTTGTTTCGTAGGAAATCAAGAGAAAATATAGCTCAATTTCAAAAATTCATTTTAAAACCTGGACAAATATTTCCGTCACCCACATATGGATGACATGGTACTCATCGTGTTAATATTGTTGATTTTTATACTTGACGATGGTCTGTTGTAGATTGCAAAATTTCTTTAAACGAGACCAGCAATACACTTGTAACGAATTGTGTCTGTCAGAGGAGTGCGTTATCGTCGACGATTAGAGTGTTGCGCATCAAGTGATTAATATTGTTGATTAGATTTCTGCAGATTTTGTTCGATTTTTAGTGGAGCAGTTATCGTTTTCTCTTGCTACGTTCTGATAAACATATACTATCGCTACAGTTAATTATAGAAACAAATAATTGTCAGAATGCTGCAAACTGTGATTCAGTTACGTTCAGCTCTATAACTTCCACAACTAGGTGAACACTTGCCTGAAATTTTTGTAAAATATTCACAAAGAACGAGGCTGTCCGCAATTTATTACTTTTCGCAAGATAAACACGCTAATTAGTCTACACTGCACCGCCTTTACACAAAACATTTCCGGTGGCGTTACGAGATTCATCTCACGTGAACGTATACAGGTACATAGTAAGCAAGTGTGGTATGTAACACAGGCTAATTTAGAGTTTCGCTCGTGTAAAGAGCAATGAACACTTTAATTATTCTTAATGACAGTACAAATTACATATAAATCACGTCCTACATGCAAAACTAGTTGCTCGGTGTATGTACACTAATTAACTGTTTCACAGTTACTTAGCTGGAAGTATACGAAGATGAAATTTCATGTCATTACGCGAAGATCAAAAAGCAATAACACGTGTTGTGCGACTTTGGAACAACTTCGTCTTCGAAAACTACACTAACTTTTGCCAGCAATAATTTTATCTATTTTAAATTTGTTAACTTGTATTACAAACTCCTGATGCTACCTTTCTACTTAATCCGACGCAAATGAAAGCTTTATGCACATACCAAAATGAACTTTCACATTTATTCAGATTATTAGACAGCGGATTTGACCGAATTATGAGAAAAATGAATCGACGAAATACGAACTGGTTAAAATATCACAGAAATTTCGGAACGCTGTTATGTTATTTTTATAGAAACGCCAAAGGATTAAAGTTTAATTTAACCTTTCGGAAAATGATTATACCACGCCGTGAAACATTAAATAAACGCGTTATGAACTAGGTATTGACACTTTGACTGCCAAACTAGAAACCTCAAAAATTCCATCAAATCAATGTAAGTTATTCAATGAAATAAAAATTGAAAAAAATTATATGTATGATATTGAGCAGTCCTCCAACTTTTTGACATTTTACAGATCCTAATAAAATTTGGTACGATTAATATGTTAGCGTAAAAATTCATTTTAAAACTTGGACAAATAATTCCGTCATATGGGTGACATGGCAGTCAAAGTGTTAATGCATAATTTGATCATCGGATCAAATAGATTGGGAAGGAAAATGAAAAACGTCCAGAGAAATCCCATTATTCGAGGCTCGACGATGTCCTAAACAATAAGCGAGCGTCAAACCAGGGCCGGTTGTATCTATACTCATTCCGGCAAACAAATTAATGCCGTTCCGACCAATGAACGACGAGCGCGGCGCCATAAAAGCGGTATAAACCCGGGCGCGTTCATTCGGTTCAAGATGGACGCGCGCGATTTTTAATTACGCTGCCGGCGCGCGTCGGTATTAAATAAAACCAAGCGCATTTCGAATGTCCAATTTCGACGCGGCTTCGGGATTGTTTGTTGCAGGACAATTTACAAAAGTGGACGCTCGTGTTTCGCATGATCAATCCGGATAACGAGGATCGTGGGGGTCGAAAAAACTTGGAAATATTGGACGTGACGCGCGGCTCCTCGATACACGACGATTCGTCTGACGTCGCCTCCGAATATCCCCTTTGTTTTCCGGGTGTCGCGAAACGCGGCGTAATTGAGCACGGTAATAATTTCATTAAAACACGTGAGCTCGCAGTTAATTAAATAATCAAATGGCCGAGGTCCGATAAATCCGTGATATCCGCGTCGCTGCGAAAGTGTCAAAACACACGCTAATTAATCCCGCGCTCGCGATTCCTGTGAATGGCTAATTGAAAAATGCTCGGTTTCCTTTATTAATGTTCCTTACTCCGGCGGCGTTGCCAATGACGAACGGCGAAATGCGTTCTCGTTAACGCGGAATATCGCGTTTCACACGTGCCGCGCGACACAAATTTACGTCTATACACACGGTAATTGATATTTCTGGCGAGAGCAGCCTGCAGGCACAAAGTCAGTACACTGTGCGACTGCACTTTCTTTGGTAGTGCAGGTAAATTCTGCTTCCCCGATGTTTAGAAGCGCCAATCAGAAATACAGGGATCAAGAAGGAATTTATTAAATATTAGATTAACCCCTTGCACTACGATTTATTTTACGGTTTCAGTGATTAAAGCTTTTTTACAATTCGTAATTTCCTAAAAAAAGGAGGAAATTTATATTCATTGTATACCTATATGTTCTTCAGTAGCTGTGCATTAACAACGCCAAAATAGAATTTTATTTCGGTTTAAAGGAAATTAATAACATACATATTTATTAGACTCTGTTCAGAATCCTCATCACGAGTCTGACTCGGTATTGTAGGGCAAGGGGTTAAAGAAGCATCGAATTTTCTCGAGTTTCTTTTATCCGGATGATATAATTAGCTTCTTTGAGAAGGTGAATTCTGCTTTCTGTACTTAGGAGCGTCGCAATTTTAATCAAAAGTATATCTGGAGGATCAAAGAAACGCCAAATTTTGCTTTGCAAATTTTCGCCCTTGTTCTACAGTTCTTGATTATTTCTCGGGTATCCAATTTAAATGATATAATTGGTCTCTTTGAGCTCACAGAGCAGCAGGTAAATTCTGCTTTCTACATTTAGAAGGGCCGCGATTTTAATCAGAAATGTAAGGATCAAAGAAAAGCCAAATTTTATTTTCCACCTGCTCTTGTTCTTCGAATTCTTGATTACTTCTCGCGTTTCTCTTACTCCGGTGTTGTAATTGGTTTCGACTTTCATCAGAGATATAAACATTTATCTTTTCATTTGATGTTCATGCGCGGCTGGTTTTTATTCCTAATTCAAAGGATGGCCACATATAAAAATTTTATGTCACGGAACACTATTTCGTCCAAAAATAAAGGCAGGAGATACGTGCGTCTTTGAAATTTTCATTACCCGTCTGATTATACGGCGAGGGGTTAAAAATGTAGGTATCGTAATTCAGAATGGGATAGGTGGTCCGGTTAAACAATGAACCGAAAGGAAGCGAAGTGCTAGTCGATACCGCAGAATAGGTATCGCACCTGGCGCCGAAGCCCTTCGGGGATCCAGGACAATTGTAATTTCCCGAAGGCAGGTGCGCTGCTCCGATCGCGGATCCACGATGGCCACTTCCGCGGCCCCCGAGCAAATATCAGAGCGTAGTTTCGTCTTGTTTGCACGGCTTCCGGTTCGTTACTACGCGAGATTGTTCACGGCATTATTCAGGATATAGACATTACGCCGATGATGGAATATCCAAGGAACGTCCTTGTTTGCCGCATGAATTTTCCATGTGGCTCGCGATATCCAACGACCCGACCTTGCTCCCTTTTATTATCGGCTGCTTTCGCCTGCTCGCCTCGCCCTGTAAATAAGTCCTTCGTCGCCCTGACGTCCGAAACTTCTCCGGGATCCGCTGCAATTTTCGTCTCGAGATGTTTAACACGTTCACTGCCATGTCCAAGTTTTAAAATGAATTTTTACGTTAATATATTAACTTTTCAAAATTTTATTAAAATCTGTAACATGCAAGAAAGTTGGAGGACTACTCAATATCATACATTTAATTTTTGGCAATTTTATTTCATCAGATAACTTACTTTGGTCTTATGGAATTTTTGAGGTTTAAAGTTTGGCAGTGACAGTGTTAATGCTCGCACGGAGGAAACCGAGAAATAATACTTTTGCTACCGTTCGAGATGAACTTTGAGCACTAATGTTGAAGACACCATCATTTTTCAAAAAATTTCTGCACGATATTGCAGCAATAATTGGAACCATTTTCTGCGTTTCGATCGGAAAAGAATATCATTCAGCAGGAATAGAATGTGATAAAATTTTTGTCCCCTTGCTCAGTACTTTTTCCGAAATTAATCGACACAACGAAGAACAAAATTATTCTTTCGTCGCAACGACCAGTAGTCGAGAGCAGTCGACAAGCCTCGTGACGTCTGTACCATTGGTGCAGCAACACAGCCTCCTCGAAGAATGTTGCGACGTCTAGCAGCAACCGGTTATGTTAGCGACTAGCGAGAATCCAAGTTGAAACGTTATGACCGACTGGTTATTTTCATGAGTATGATATTTATTCATTAGTTGCGTATTTCCTTTCGCGAATTCGTTGAGTCAGCCACGGACATTCTTGCGCTCATTTTTGTAGCGCAGGAATGTTCGCGTGTGTTTATCTCTGCAGGATGTATTCGAAATTATCCTTGAAATGAACACAAAAATGTTACAACGCAGGGTACTATGCGATTTTAGTGGAATCCAAAACTGTAATCAGGAAATTGTAATGCAAAATTAATGAGTCCAAGAAATTCGATTGGATTGACACGGGGGTCTCTCTGAAAATTAATTCTTCCCATTGTTTGCCCACTTATTATTCTCTGAATCCTCAGTCCTTTTTCCAGCATTGCAATTTACAATCTCAGACCTCCGTTTGTGTTTTAAAAACGCCTCAGCGTCAAAATATTATAACGCAGCGTACTATGCGATTTCGGTGGAATCCGAAACTGTAATCAGGAGATTGTAATGCAAAATTAATGAGTCCAAGAAATTCGATTAGATTGACACCGGGGTCTCTCTGAAAATTAATTCTTCCCATTGTTTGCCCACTTATTATCCTCTGAATCCTCAGTACTTTTTCCAGCGTTGCAATTTACAATCTCAGACCTCCGTTTGTGTTTTAAAAACGCTTCAGCGTCAAAATATTATAACGCAGCGTACTATGCGATTTCGCTGGAATCCGAAACTGTAATCAGGAAATTGTAATGCAAAATTAATGAGTCCAAGAGATTCGATTAGATTGACACCGGGGTCTCTGAAAATTAATTCTTCCCATTGTTTGCAGACTTATTATCCTCTGAATCCTCAGTCCTTTTTCCAGCGTTGTAATTTACAACCTCAGCCTCCGATTGCGTTTTTAAAACGCATCAAAGCCTCTCGAATGCTTATGGCTCTGAAAATTAATTCTTCCCATTGTTTGCACACTTAATATTATCCTCTGAATCCTCAGAATGCTTATGGTTCCTTGTGTTCTCGGCGAACACGAGGAATTGTGAACGCAGCTCGGTCGGCCGCGTGGTAACAACGTTGTACCGTAGGAATCTCTCTGGTAGGTGTCTTCGGGGGCGAGGAATGCAGATCTTCGTTGGCCTATGCATCCTCCGAGGCATTTCGGTACAAGCTCGCGAGCTGGCGGACGTAATCGGCTGGGAACACGTCCACGGCCTTGTTATTACCGTTAACGACGGACGAAAACAACGGTCCTCGTAAACGAGCGCGTATGCAGCGAGTTACCGGGCCGGCAAACGCCGGCGTGTCGTTAGGTACGCTTCATAAAACGGACCTCGTGAGTCCTCGTTAATGCCGAACATCTCCGGCTGTTAGTTTCAATAGCGTCCCGCGATCCCATATCGCACACTGTACGTATAGTGCCTCGCTATGACACCCTAAGAGGACACACACCTCCGCAGCGCATATTCACTCGAGGCGATTGCGCGTCGTTTTTGAATGCCGTACCGATTGATACCACCCCGGTCGACGATGCTCTCTGATACTATTCGACTCGGGGACATTGTCTAATGGCGGAAGTTTGTTAAACGATCCGGTGATCGTCGGATACGTCGAGATTTCAACGATCCTCAAGCTCGAAATCTTCAACAGAGAACCTGCAGTGTTTCTCTTCGAGGTATAGGGTTTGTTCGTTGCCTGAAGCGACGCTGAATGCAACATTAAAGCTGGGATTAAAAAATTTCTGGTTTCCCGAAAAGTAGATTTTTATAGGGACGCTTCAGATTTCATTATTATCTTAGCTTCATCAAATTAAATTTGGCTGTTTCAGTGACAGGTGTAATTTTCGAGATGAGATTCGTGGTACCGATTGCCAAAATGGTACTTTTCGAACAATTTGGAAATGCAAGACGTTGCACAAAAAAATGGAATTAAAAAATTTCTGGTTTCCCGAGAAAAAGTTTAGTAATGATAATGATCCCGAAAAAGTAGATTTTTATAAGGACATTTCAGATTTGGAAACATTACGATTTATTCTATTCAATTGTTAGTTATATTGTGCTAGAGGAGCAAGTTCGATTGAATATCCCTGTCGCCAAATAACTGCAGCACAGGTAAAATAATTAACGGAATACCGATAGAACGGGGCGTTTCATTTCACAGGCGTCCGATCAGAAAATTCAGTTATAGTGTTCGTTTCACCGTTCCACTTGCAAGGTATTCGACGCGTCGTATTTCTCGCTAATTCCTTGTTATACGGAGAATCAGGCTTAACGAGACAGGATCACCGTGATCGTGGACGGTGCTACCGGCGCGGAGCTTAGCGTGGTGTTATTACGGTGATTCCGTCACGTCGACAACGGCGAATCGTCATTCCGGAGGTAAACGCCTTTCTCCGAGTTCCACGCGAACTATACACATGGATTCTTCAGAAAAATCTCTCTCGATTTCTCAGGGGAAGTTATGCAGTTCCTTGCTAATTTATTCCAACGAATTTAAACGGACACGTGCATAGAAACAGATATTTAATTTTTAGGTAGACAATGGGAGCAGTGTATGGTCTAACGGTTTCATCAGTAAAATCTCTCTGGATTTCTGAGGGGAAGTTATGCAGTTCGTTGCTAATTTATTCCTAAAGCGATCGGATCGGTTGATCGATCGAACTTAAACGGACACGTGCATGGAAACAGATATTTAATTTTTAGGTAGACAATGGGGGGAGTGTATGTATGGTCTAACGGTTTCATCAGAAAAATCTCTCTCGATATCTGAGGGGAAGTTATGCAGTTCGTTGCTAATTTATTCCTAACGCGATCGGATCGATCAAACTTAAACGGACACGTGCATGGAAACAGATATTTAATTTTTAGGTAGACAATGGGGGGAGAGTGTATGTATGGTCTAACCGTTTCATCAGAAAAATCTCTCTCGATTTCTGAGGGGAAGTTATGCAGTTCGTTGCTAATTTATTCCTAACGCGATCGGATCGATCAAACTTAAACGGACACGTGCATGGAAACAGATATTTAATTTTTAGGTAGACAATGGGGGGAGTGTATGTATGGTCTAACCGTTTCATCAGAAAAATCTGTCTGGATTTCTGAGGGGAAGTTATGCAGTTCGTTGCTAATTTATTCCTAACGCGATCGGATCGATAAAACTTAAACTGACACGTGCATGGAAACAGATATTTAATTTTTAAGCAGACAATGGGTCTAACGGCTTCAGCGTGGACGTTGCCTGAATCAATGTGCAGTTCTATAAATTAGATAGTACGGAGAAATGAAACGCAGGTGAACATAGAGTTGGAAAAAATTGAAACGAATATGCGCATGGATTTTAATATCGTAACGGGCAATAAATATTGTCGATCGAGCAGATTCGAGCCGATTCGAGATCGCCGTCAGAAAGATAGGGGGCCGTTCGTTCTCTCGGTGTCGTAACAGGACGTCAAGCTATTTTCTAATCTACGGCGAGCAGAAAATATCTCGACGTTTCTCTATTACGATTATCGAGCATCGAATCGGAATGGCTCTGAATCAACGGAAGTATCGAACGATACTCGCGTTCACAATCGGGGACGCGTTTTTACGCGATCGATATAAAAGAATCGAGTCACGGCCCGTCGATATATCGTTACCGGGAACACGTATCGAATAAGAGATCTTAGCGGTTCCCAAACAACCCTTCGCTCAACATTCTCTACCCCGTCCCCCTTTTCAAGTGGGCTTCCATTTAATTCGCGAATGACTATCGACGTTTCTGTTGTTTGAGAACTGTTGTTTGCCTGTTTCGTACGAATTACATTTTTGAAAAAATGGAACAGATCCAATTTATACGTTTAAGGGGTAAAAACAACCCTTTACAGTCAATGTATTAAGTTATATCTTCCGCAATCCTTAAGTGGTGAAAGATTTTATTTTCGGAATTCCGGAAATATAATTTATATTTAAAGATAATTGATATCTGGAGTCTGTTTAACTCGTCTAAAAATTGTTTAGAGTACAAGTTGTAAGGCTTCGCCGAAAACGAAAACTGTTATTATCTTGATTGTGTAGTTCTCGCAACAGGAATTAAATTTTAAACTTTTCAAATTTGGGAAAACACACAACGTCACGTCGACCGCGCAACGTCATTACGCCGTGCACGAGTAATTGGCGGAATATATTGTTGCCGTTATAATTTCTGTCCTTTTTTAATCTCCCGTGTATCGGACACCCATTTTCGGGTTTTACCGGCGTGTACGATTTTCTCGTGAAAATTGTATTTTAACGAACGGCATAATCTCCGTCCGATCGATTGTGGATTACAATCTGCTAAATTAACGTGAACCCGCCGATCGTTGTCCGAAGCTGCCGTTATTACCGGTAACACACGTATTTCAAGGGGTTTATTGAATTTCGAAATATTCGAAACTCGAGTGAACCGTTTTTTTACATAATAACGTAACCACCGAGTGGACGTGGCGATTTTTTGAATTGTAAAACATGATACAGCAGTGTAGTTTAAACGAGCACACGGATGGTTAGACTGCGGGTGTTTATTTAAAATAAAAATGATTAAAATATACATATCTATTTCTTTCCGTAATAATCAAACATTTTAAACAATTAAAATTCCTTAAATTATTCTACGCTTTTTCACTTGATCTGCTCTTGTTATTTTTATCATAAACACGATAAAATCCGCAGTCTATTAATAAATAACACTCAGAGTTTTGTCGCTGAAAATATTTCTACGCGGCCGAACGATTTAATTTCGACGAAGGTACACGGTGATTTTAATTAAGGCGGAGATTAATTTTTAAAGGGTTGCGAAACTTTTAAGATGATTATTAATTAGTAGTTTAGTCTCATCTTGCGCTTCGCTCGAAGTCTGCTGGATAACTGAAGGTAAAATGTGTATAATCTTCCTTTAAGAAGATTAATATAATCCATACTAAGTTGAGAGGATAAATGTCTGCGTCTCCTCCCACTTTCTCCCTCTGGCTTCTATTTTTCACGCACTTCCGACACACGAGTGGACATCGAGATAATCATGCGAAGGAATAATATTCGCCCGAGAAAGATGAATCAATTATGACTCCTGATTTATTCTCGGATTATTACGCAACGAGATATTTAAGAAAAAGTTGCCATAGTAGAGTGACTAAGAATGATTCACATCTACGTACGTCTTCTCAAGGCTAAGCTGATTTTTCACGCGCAAAACCAGGTTGTTTTAAAATATATTTACTACTTTTCGCTCGGTTTCATAATGGAAAATATGCATATAATAGGATTGTATAATAGAATTGTTCTGCTACTCGGGATAACAATTACAAATATGTAAAATCCAATAAACGTGGTTCCGATACACATTAAACAAGGACTCCACAGTCCTTGGTGGAGCTCCGCTTGCATTTTAAATCACGTTCCATGAATCGGTATTACAATCATCGCATAACTAGATGCAGAAAGATTACAATTCGAAAGAACAATTCAAAAAGAATTCAATTCAAAGACTACAATTCTAATACTTTGCCACAACTTTTCCAAATATTAACTAAAAATGTCTGTACCAATATTCAAAATATTTTTCACATTATTACATTTGCTTGTATTCAGTAAATTACTAAACACTTCAGTATTGTACAGTATTGTACTAGAACGTCCACGGTCGACGTAACGCTATATTCGCGGATACTCAAATTCAGACAAGCTGGAAAGATTTCGAGGTACATAGTCCTCCGCTAAAAGTCGGCTTAGCCTTGAGAAAGTTAACGCGCTCCCGGAATCATATTCCCGTTTCTAGGTTGTAAAGTCTATGCGATTTCCGCGCGTGGCGGAGCTTTCTGGTTCGCTTATTTTCGAGGAAGAATATCCGAGAACGATTCCGGTGACCCAGTTTCGGACTGGCAACCGCTGTCGTTGCGTTCTTGCGGGGTGTGTGCAAACTTTTTGCGAAACTTTCAAGCCCCCATCCCCCTCCCCCGAGGAAAAATGCGCCGATTCACGGCGACCATGCCGAAGGTCAGGGCCGAGGAGCATCTAGTAAATTCAAGTACTAGTAAAGTCAGAAACAACGACAGTCGGTTATCAATTTCAAGTTTTCAAAAAAATATAGCTCAATTTGTACCTAGAGATATTTTCTAGTGTATTCATCCAGAAAACTCATCCAACGGCATGAAAATGCTTGGATTCCACGGCACGCGCATCGTCAATTTTTGACCTACTTCTAACGCTTATGTTATCAAATATCCGCATAATCTCAGCAGTCGTTGACCAGCGCGCACTAGATTGAACCTTCCTCTTTCGAACGAGCCCTTTACCAGCGACAAGATATTCTTATAGAGGGTGGTAACAAAATAACATCAGATACACTACGCAGTGTATTTGTCAGTAATGTAGTCACTCTACCTTATCGCGAATCTACGAAGATTTTACATTTGATTTTGACCAAAATCTCTGGATACGTAGATGCACGTTCTTTGTACAGCGAGATACATTCTCTAAATGTAGATAAAAACATATGTATGTTTTGGGGAAACAACGTTGACGTAAACATTGTCGAGGGAGCTACTGTCGGTCAAGTGGAACGGACTCCTTTTCGAACTTTTATTCGGCCCGTAACTTTTTCCTCGATTGCACCGAATCGATGTAAGCCCGGGACGTTAAACATCCCCCTCGGCGAACTTAATCTCTTCTTTTCCGAGAGGAAGCAGTTTCGAGAAAGCGGGGGGCGGGGACAGCAGCGGTTTTTCAAACGGACAGGTTGCTCTTCGCGGGGCAAACTTCGCGTCCTGAAATTTCAATCGCCGAGAAAATGCAACCGACTTATGTAAATTTGCTCGGTGCCCGCCGCGGAGAGTGTTTACCCTCGGCTCGTGTACCAGACGTTTTCTTGCGCTGGAAAAACCACGCGATGAGAGCGTCCCGATTTTCGGAACGGAAAATGTCCTAGCTCCGCGTCCATTAACGTCGCCGCCCCGGAAAAGTTCAGATTCCTCCTATACCCCCGATTCGCCTTCTCTATATCGCTAATGCTACGTAATAATGTTTATCAGAAACCGGCGCCGACGTAAACATTGCAGACGGTTATGGATGAGGGGTGTAGCTTGGCGATCCTCTTTCAGAAAATTCGGAATCTCTAGCTTGAAACTCTCGTCACTAGGATACTGTTCAATCTATTCCAAAAATTATGATTACACAAAGATATTTGAATCAAATACATTATATTAAATACATTGTACATTATACAAAGATATTTGATTGCGTACACTGCCGCTCATAAGTCTTGGGATACCTCTGGCTTTTAGTAAAACTCTGGTATTTCGTATAGCTCATATCCTCATATGTTTAGTTCATTAAAAATTATGAAATAGCCACCCCAATCACCAGATTTGAATCTCATAGAAAAATTAGTGGATGCACTGGACAGATAGTGAAATGAAATGATATGATAACAGAAAATATGAAATAATTGACCACGCGGATTGCAAGGATAGTGGGAACTGTTATTACAGAAACGTGGTGGATTCTTCGATGAAAAAGAAAAATGTGTTTTGTTACTTCTTGGTAAGATTTTTTATGTATGAGTGCAGCATCGCTTCTTTGACATGTTAACCTTCAAATAAGGAAAAATTTGTTCGAATCCTTCAACGATTATATCATTTTTAAGAGAGTTGAATAGAAATAGGATTACTGTCCTAAGACTTATAGAGCTGGAGTATAGGTCTCATTGGAAATAGAGCTACCAAGGAATTTAAAAATACAAATCAAACATTTTGACCAGGAAATACTATTACGTCTAAACTTTCTGATTTTAGCGAACAGCGAAGGGTCTAAAGTTTTAGGGGACGTAAAAAGAACGTAAAGAACGTAAGAACGTAAAAACCGAGTTACAAGACGTGCCCGGCGATAATTAAAGGACGGGGGCAAGTTACGGGTGGGCAACGATGAAATCAGTATCGGTGTAATCGGAGCGTTAATATCCGCGCGGAGATAGCAAACTCCTCGTGACGAGTGCCGTTCCAGGGTTGCGTACTTTCACAGGACTGCCCTCCGCCCTCCGCCCTTGCAGCCGTGGCTGCCGAGCTCTGCGGTTACTATTATCGGACGAAATATCACGATATTTCGCAAGCCCTCGGGGCAGCTGCAGCTGCGCCCAGAGAGATTGCGAGCCAGTTTCGCGGACACAAAGGCGAATTCGCAGGAACGATGTGCAGCATCGGCCGTGCGATTCATTCCCCACGAGACGTCGCCGTCGCTTCAACATCGAAAACGTCGTTCCAACTGTTATCGCCGGACTACCGCCGTTTTGCACACGCGAAAACGTCGACGCGTCAGTCGTCAACGTTTTGCTTTTTACTCTGGACCCCGTTGTTCACTTTTCTGTCCTCCGATTTTCGTGGGTCTCGGTTATCTTTTCACCGTTCAGGGAACCAACATCAGAGAAACGAATATTTTGTCATAATAATCGGAGACTGATTCTTTCCGTCAGCTTTTCCCGACGGTGAAAGAACGACGACGTCTAACAACGTGTTGGAAGATATCGACGAGAAGATTGAACCTCCACGACAAATGAATTCGTTACCCGTGGCCGGAGCACGCGGACATTTTCTTGCAAAACGGGAAAAATGTTCATGGGGAGAAGTTTGTCGCGGAATGACCATTACTTTTCAATATTTCTCATCATCGTGCCTCATCGGCGGCCGTGCAGGTATAGGAGAACGCGATAGTGAGAAATGCTCAGACGCGGCCAGGACGTGGTTGATGACCCTCGTATTCTCCGACGACGGGCGCAACTTTTCTCGCATCGAGGACGTGCTATCTTCTTATCGATTCTCGGTTCCCCGTCGATACTCGTGTCCCTGATTTTCACATGGGAAAATTCATTTAAAAGAGAATCTTCCGGCGAGTACGCTTTACTTTCGGCAACCGAGAACTCGAGTCTCCAGAATGTTAACCATTTTCTTTTGAAAATGCCGAGACCGAATTTACATACAATGCGCAGACTGAGCCAAGCAGGAGAGCAAGCGGTATATATTCTTTTCTGAAAATTGCATAGATTTCGAATATAGCTTTGAAGCGCCATTTTTTCTCTTGGGAGAATAACTGCTAAGTAGATTAACACGTTGAGTGCCATGTCACCCATATGTGGGTGACGGAAATATTTGCTCAGGTTTTAAAATGAATTTTTACGTTAATATATTCATTGTACCAACTTTGATTAGAAAGTTGGAGGACTACTCAATATCATATATTCAATTTTTTTCAAGTTTTATTTCAATAAATAGCTTGCTTTGATTTTATGGAATTCTTGAGATTTCTAGTTTGGCAGTCAAAGTGTTAATTCAGTGTCGAATAGGTCATAGAAAGATCTTTTTGGCAGCTATGAGCTTACAATCGATTTGTTGTATGAATTTCCACACGAAGTATCGTAAACATTATTTTTTCATTGCATACGAGTCGTGTGTTTGTTCAGGTCAGCGCGTTCGTTTTCAGTTCCGATGAGAAGTTGGTCGATTTTTCTCGGTTTGCGGTGCGCTATTGTCGTTGTCATCGAATCGACATGTCTGCGCGGCATTTTCCGGGGGGTGGGGGGGGGGGCGTGTAAAAGTAAAATGACGGAGGGCTAGAACGCAGCCGAGGAAAAAGCAGACACGACAGGCAACAAGCTCGCCGTGTACAGCCCAACCGACAATGCTGGACGGTGGCCAATAATGTAAATCATGATGTCGAACGTGCGTGTCACACCCACCCACTCGAGGCATGCAAACGAATCGCGTCGTCAAAGCGGGAACCGCGTATTTTTTCAGGCTGTCAAGGGCTTTTTTTTCCTGTCGATCGTCGATTCGCGATGGCCCAGCCGACTGTCCCGGCCACATCCGTTGTCTTGTTTCGCGCGGGAAATTAAATACACTGCTGATTTTCCAGCGTCGCGACGCGGCGCGTCGTTCTTTTTGTTCGTCGTGTCGCGCGAACATTTTTTTTTTCTCGTTTTGTTTCGCTTCCGATCGTCCAATATAAATCATACGCGCGGAGGAACATTGTTACAAAAATGTCCCCGCGGTCCGCGCCGTCCACCAAATTGTTTCCCATGCCAGAATATTGTTGATTTATTTGCGGAAGCTCTGTTGCGCGCTCCCACGTTTTATTTTGTATTTTTATGAGGGTCTAGACGCGGGGACGTCGCGTGACGTATTGCGTCGCTCGATGTTCTATTAGTTGCAAAAACAAGAGAAACGTTGATCGCGCGTATAAACAATTGGATTCACCCAGCGAGGTACGGTCTAATATTTGCGTACTTTGTTTGGATTCTCTGGAATCAGCAAAGACCCCGTTAGGCGTTAATACAGTCCCCGAGGGCTCGGCAGTGATCACCATGAATATTCGGAGGGTTTACGAAGGCAAACAAGTATCTTCGGCTACCTTGCTGCGCCATACCCTCAATGTCCACAGAAGCTTTGAAAGGCAACGACTCCAGTTTTCTCGGGTTCTCCTCAAAGACCTCTTTCGAGGTCTTGATGTCCGACCAAGGTGCACACAGAATCTTCAAGGACTTTGCAATGATCATCAAAGAGTACCAAGCCAACGGAGGAAGTATCGATGCACCGGAAGTCCTTACAGCCAACCAAGGATCACAAAGGACTCTGAGACCTTCCCGGTAGCAGTAACCACATGTGACTAGCTCTCAAGGCTCGTTAGAGGATGACTAATATGTTCAGCTCCGATGCATTTATGCTGTTCCAATGAAAATGATTCTCTCTTTTCTATACTCCAAACAAGATCGACTACTCCTTCAAATGCACTATGCGTGCTATATTGATAGAGAGCAATTAATAATAGAGACGATTGTCTAGCTGATTTGTTACACTTACTCTTCAAAGAGAGTACACGAATTTGTGTAAAAATTGTGAAAGTGGCTATGTGACGAATTATTAAATAACGTGTGTAAAACAATACAAAAAAAGATGAATGCAGTAAGCCGTTTTAGTTGCTGCACCCGTTTAAGTAAACGACACACATTCTAGAGATTGTATGTATGTATCACGCATTATGCGGGGAGTATCGAAAGGAAATGACGAAGAGATTTTACGAGCCAGATACCGACTCCGTGACGTAACACAGACAGAGCGTACTTCGCAAGGCCATCGTCCGCCTCTCTAATTGACTTCTGACTTCTCCTTAATTACGCCCATTATTCTTTTTCCTGATTGTGAATGGATATGTTTGTAAACACTGGCTGAATCATCGTGGCTTGATCGTGAAACGATTGCATACCATCCGACATTTCACGAAAAGATTTTCTCTAATCGATCGCTATGAGACACGAATAAAAATTAACGGTGGCATTTAACATCCTCATTGTCTAGACATCTCCGGACTTGTGGCACATTAGACTGCAGAGCTATATTTTTAAGCAATCTAAACTGATCAGTTGAATTTGTGACTTCCTCCTTTTTAAAATGGAAAACTGTGGCAAGGTGATACAAGATTGAAATTAGATCATCATTGACAGATAACTTACTATGTTTTCGAGTGTTAAACAAGAGAAATTCCGTTTCGATTCTTACCGTCAGGAAATCCCACGGGATAAACCAACTTCCTCGTAATCCAGCTCGGAACGATCTCTCGAAAATGTCGATCGGCGTCTAAAAACGCCGGGCCATGGAAATGACGGTGTTGTGGACGCGTGTAGGTTACGGGGGGATTATGGGCCACGGATTTCGCTGACAGCGGAGCCGAAATTCACTTGGCTTCGTTAACGCCCACGCGAGTAACACGATCCTGGTGTTTTAACACGATAAAGTATTTTCGCGTTATGATATATACCAGAGGATAATTCGATCGGGCGTCTATCGACCTAATTCGAGTCACCCGGGAAGAGGTACACGCGTGAAATCGGATAGCGGGCCGGTCCCCGGTCCCCGGAGGATGCGTTTCGCAGCAGATAACTGAGGATGAGCGATCGGCACACACGCCACGGCCGTCTCGCAGACTTTTCAAGAGTGCATCTCGCGTGCAACGAATCGACACGCCCGTGACGCCTCGACTTCCGCTCGGCCACTGCAAATATTGACACCGTCGATGCAGGTGCACACGTGCGTCTCCACGATCCTATCTTCCGCTGTTGCGGCTGCACTCTCCGCGATGCAACTGTGCAACGATATATTCAAGTGGCTCGCTCCGCCGATGCACACGGGGAAATTGCGGCCCGGACGCTCTCAAGGCAGCGTCGTCCTTTACAGATCCGAGTCATCGATTATTTTGCTACTTCTGTAATTGATTACCGAGAGCAATCATCGCAATTTTAATCGTTCATGAATCGTTTCATATAATCCTATGATTCTTAGTTGGCGTCAACGTCTTGTTTAAAACAGCGTCTCGATCTTTCATTCTGTTTGCTAAAAAATCTATGGCTCCGGACCACTCTCCTGCACAATGAAATTTCTCGTCGTCCTCTGCAGATCAGAGTCATCGATTATTTTGCTACTCCTGTAATTGATTGCCGAGAGCAATCATCGCAATTTTAATCGTTCATGAATCGTTTCATATAATCCTATGATTCTTAGTTGGCGTCAACGTCTTGTTTAAGACAGCGCCTCGATCTTTCATTCTGTTTACTAAAAAATCTATGGACCACTCTCCCGCACAATGGAATTTCTCGTCGTCCCAGTTTCTCGGTCGCCAAATTCTTCGGCACTCCAATTATCCCTCGCCGAAGGGAAGTTCTTTGATAGCGTGGTGGCCTTATGAAGTCGAAGATTCTTCGGAACTTTCGGTTGTCTCAAAGTTTAACTATCAATTTTAAGCTTCTTTGCCAGGCGAATCTACAGAAAATTGCATTGTTGCCTCCCTGACTAGGTTCACTCAATTTACAATATCCTCCTCTCTGGTTTTGCATCGAGGACAAAGTCTTGGCGACTTGTCCCCTTTGTAATGGCGGTTAATCGAACAACAAGAGTCCACGAGACTCGTGTAACGTTACGTCTTCCCTCACGGGTTCGTTGGACCATGCACAAAATTCTCTGTTCTGAAAATTTCAGCCGGTCTCTTTTCACTTCCGTACAGAAGATCCGTCGCCGAATTACGTCCAGGAATTTTCTATTTCCGAAAACGCCATCTTCTTGTTCAGTCTATTAACATACACAAAATTCTCTGTTTCGAAAATTTCAGCCGGTCCCTTTTCACTTCCGTACAAAAGATAAAGCGTCGCCGAATTACGTCCAGAAATCTTCTATTTCCGAAAATGCCATCTTCTTATTCAGTCTATTAGCAAGCAGAAACCGGGTCAAAGTCCCAACTCTAATCCATTACGTCCCGAAGGCACTGGGAACTTCATAGAAACTTCCGATGAGCCTTCAACTTCATCCTACGGCGATTACTCGCGAGCAACAAGAACCACACTTCTCGGACATCCGAGTTCATCCCTCGGGCTGGCAAAAACGTCACTGGCAGGCGACAGTCGAAACTGTCGGGAAGCGAACGAACAAGGTATGCACACGCGCCGATAATTCGAGTTTAACTAGCGGCGACCTTCCGGATGCATCCGTGCGTCCTCGCTCGTGGAACGGATAACGTCGATTATGCCAGCGACCAGGCGAATTCGAGCGTAAACTCCGGAGCGGGTATCAGCTGGCAAGACGTGTCCGCCGGGGCATTCGCGTGGCAGGTATTAATAAACAATATTTGCCCTTATCGCAGGACGCACGCCGAGTCGTCGGCAATGATTGCACCGGTGCGCCACGGCTCACGTTCCTCGTTTATCGAGCGAATAAGCACACACGCGTCGAGTCACCTCCGACGAAGACGTTTAACCTCTTCGGTGCACTTGCAACAGCCATGAATCTCTCCCAATCGAGTACTATTGACAGACAATTTCTTTCGATAAACAACCCTGTTCGTGACCACGAAATGAAACATCAGTCCTTCACACGTTAAGTGCCAAATATCAACCCCAGAGAATCTTACAGAATCAGAGCAATTTAATTCACGACACCATAACTAGAAATTTAAAGTGCATCATAGGGGATGCTGTCTTAACCCTTTTGAATCGGAGCAATTTAATTAATGAAACCACAACTAGAAATGTAAAATGTATCACAGGGGATGCTGTCTTAACCCTTTTGAATCAGAGCAATTTAATTAATGAAATCGCAACTGGAAATTTAAAATGTATTTTATAGGGGATGCTGTCTTAACCCTTTTGAATCAGAGCAATGTAATTAATGAAACCACAACTAGAAATTTAAAGTGAATCATAGGGGATGCTGTCTTAACCCTTTTGAATCAGAGCAATTTAATTAATGAAACCACAACTAGAAATTTAAAGTGCATCATAGGGGATGCTGTCTTAACCCTTTTGAATCAGAGCAATTTAATTAATGAAACCACAACTGGAACTTTAAAATATTTTATAGGGGATGTATCACAGGGGATGCTGTCTTACCCCCTTTGAATTGGAAAGACCCCAATAAAATTCGGTTTATCTGAACATCTAATAAAAATGAATTTCTAAACCCAGTCAAAAATCGCGGCAGTTAACGTGTTAATAAATAAACCTCTAAAACACTTTTCTCCCAGATTCAGATAACATAGCACAATATAATTTGAATTATAAATTCACAATCGGAATCATGCGTGGTCAGCGAAAGGGTGATTTACCTTTTGTCTGAGGTGGTTTCTGCCGTTTCCTATTCGTAGACGATTACGAACGGTACCGAGGGGTTGCAAACTTGGATCGGAGGGTGCAAACTTGGATCGGAGGGTGCGAACGGACCGCGAGAGGTGCCGGGAACCGCGTGTTCTTCTTCGGAACCAGGGAAGACGCGTTACTTTCCGCCTGGTCGTTTTCTGACTCGCGCGTAAGCCCGACACGCCTCTTAACGGCGAGACAGAAATCGAGAAAAGGGAGAGGGAACAACCGCGACGATTACCGATGCGATTCGCGTGGCGATGATGGAGCTCCTAGATCCTTGGCTAGATCCCCGGATAGGGGATCTCTCGTTTCGGGTTTTTCGCGAGGCCCGCGAGACTCTCGAGGAAATTCAATCGAACGGCCGATCACGCGATCTAGGTTAATGCCGTTACACGGGATCGTGTGGGTGGGTTACATTGAGGGATCGCGTGTTGATGGCTGCCTCGAGGTTCGTGTTTCGTCGAGAACGAGTGCAGATTCGATTTGCCCTTTGAATCGTTGCCATTCGTGTGCGTCTTCGTTGTTATTTCGATGGGCGAGCGCACGGATTGCTCGGATCGGACGTGGGAATTTGTTGCAGTCAACGATTTGTAATGTTTAGCGGATTAGACGCAGCTGTGACAGAAAGTGAAGCTTAATAAAGAAGCTTAAAATAGAAGAAAATAATTGGGGAATTCTAATATGCATATTTACCTAGAACACGAGGTGATACAAGAATGGAACACAGAATTTGAAACTGTTATTCACTAACTTTGTGTATCCTGAATAATATAGCTACTGAATAATACCTATACAGCTACACCTATGGCTAGGATCCATTGGCGCAGATAAATATTTCAATATTTTCAAAGCGGAGGCGAGCGCTAAATAGAACCATTCTAAAATTGATAACAAATCACTCAGTTTATTCCATTAAAAGTAGTTAGCTATTCTATTTAGTATTCCATTCGCCCGTGGGGATGACGCTGAATAATAATAGATACCGGAGATATTTTGAGCAGCTTAGAGATGGTTAGCGAATAATAAATAGCAAATATTCTATTTTATTTTGAATTGTGTGCGAAAAGCTGAAAATAAAATAGTTTACTCGATGGGAATTTTATATAAACTTGTATTTTATTCGAGCAGTATTGACAATAGCAGATAGAAACTAATTCCAAACACTAAATCTACCGAGCACCAAAAACTCATTATAGAAACTCAACTTTAAACTCACTATTGATTCTCATTATAGTGTGTGCTTGGCTAAGAAAATCGGTTTAGCGCGAAAAAGCTGTTCTATTGGAAAGAGCGTTCGAATATGAATTCCAGCCACCGTATATAGCCTTCGAAACATTTTTCCCCGCAAGTTTCGCCCATTTATGGTGTGTTCCCAATTGCTGCGAACGTCAGAGAAAAAGGCCGTGGCTCTGCTTATCGATCACGTCGTAGAGACTTCGATAAAAATCCTGCAATCGACTGTGACATTAGAGAGAGAGAGAGAGAGAGAGAGAGAGAGAGAGAGAGAGAGCAACTTTCTACCATGCCGCCGTTATAATAACGGTATACCTAACGAGTGCACCGGTGGCATGGCATGGCAGCGGCTCGCTTATATTTCTCCGTCTACCGATACTGGAAGAATAGCAGGAAGTCGACAACCGCGACGGCGGTCAAATACGAAATACAAGCGGGAATGGCAGCCGGCTAAGTGTGTGCTCGCCAGATGATAAGCATTCCGACGCGTCCTTTGAATCACGTAACGAAGACACGTAGCCATCGGCCACGCCATTTCCCATCCATCGACGACGAACCTAACCCGCCACGTTGCGCGTTTCTTTTATGCAAACGCGTCGCGGACGCGCGGAATGATTCATTCAGAAGCGAATGCCAGGACCCCATCGCTGCCCCTAACCGCTGGCAGGAACGGAGGATTTATTAAAAAACTAATTTTAAAAATCGCGATTCCGATCGTTCAACTCTGATCTTAGATCCAGGAAGAGGCCGCTAAAGATCTAGGATAAAGATCCTTTCAAAAATTAATTTACGGGTAATTGAAACAAACACGAACTTACGGAGACATTCTGTCCACAACGAAGCTACTTAAACTGAAGAATTTAGAAAGAGCAAACGCAAGCTATAGTTCTTAGAGATGACAGATACCGAGACGATATGTGTCCATAAATTTTGAATATAGTGGTTCCGATTAGTAAATGTCACTGGATACGCTCGATCCATTCAAAAATTAATTTCTCGTTTCATAGGTAATTAAAACAAACACGAACTTACGGAGACATTCTGTCCACAATCTATAGTTCTTGGAGATGACAGATACCGAGAGGATACGTGTCCATAAATTGTGAATATAGCATACCGTTTCCCGCGACGATGATGCCGGGAGCACGTGTGATCCCGATTAGTAAATGTCACTGGATCCGCTCGATCGTTGGCCGAGTGAATCAACGAAACGTCATGAGTCATTGCCCACGATCAGTAAACTAGACGCTCGGTTACGACACTCGCGGAATCCGTTGCCATAATTTTCTTAACCTGTACCGAGAGATTCGGAGGTGCGAATGAGTAATTGCGTATCCGAAAATAGCCGAGTGTCATGTACACGTGACGTGAAGTGACGTCACGTGTCTGGCGCCTGGTGATAGATTGCCGTTTCGACAGATCTGTTTCCTGGATTGCCATCCGTCCAGGTGCTTGGATCGATGCGATTTTAAATACTAAACAATTGCTGCGAGCACGAATTTCCTTCTACAATATACATACGTCTCGCCTATTGAATTTAACAAATTAACACTAAACCTACCACAGTCAAATGACCGGGTTGGATGGAGGGATTGTTCTTTGGTATCGCAAATAATTAAGATGCTTCCGTATAGGTTATAGTATAGTGCTAAGGGTTAAAAATGAGAAGGCTGTATTTAATCAGAAAATTCGTGTAAAGATTGCTGCAAATTTCTGTATGTCTGGAGTGTCTGGAGTCAGGGAGAGGGAGAGGGTTGCAGTTTTTCGTGAAGAATGGTTCTTTGGTATCGCAAATAATTAAGATGCTTCCGTATAGGGAGTCTATCCGTCCCGTTGCAGCGCGCTCGAACGCCCGTGTCCCATTCATTATGAAGGAAACCTCGGGATTCCGGTCCAGATGAGCCTCCACGGAGCGACGAATTATAATTAGAAGGGAACAGAAGGTCGGGACAGAACGTAACACGAATCGTATTGTCTCTCTCTCTCTCTCTCTCTCTCTCTCTCTCTCTCTCTCTCTCTCTCTCTCTCGCCGTTCCCGTCCGAAGGAATCATCTGCGCGCCAGAAACGACACCGACTCTGTATGCATTTCGTGACACAGTTTGCCGCAGTGCTGCGCATTAATCGCATAACCGTTCTGGTTGCGCAACTATTCCCTCCCATTGTGCCCACGAATTGCAGGCAAGCGCGGCCACCGTACCCGGGACGATCGACGATATAATGGTCTTTTGTCTTTCTTCAGTGCCCGGGACGAAAGTGCGAACGATACCCGCGCGGACTTGTTAGACACACGGCATCCAGAAGGATACGCCACGAACGTTTCCACGAGCGTGTTACATGGCCTCACCCGTTGTTCTCGTTTGCCATTGTGCCCGGAATAACTGAGTTACGAAGACGCGCGTACCGCTCGCGCGAGCAATAAAACGCTCCGTAAATTCCATTGTGGCTCGCATCGATGCCGAACCTTTTTACTCGAAACACCGTCGAGCATTATGTAAGGTGCACGTCCTCGAGTCGTACACGGACGTCGCAATAGTTTTTTCAAAACCGTTTATGCAAACGACACTACGATTTGTATATTGTAAATTAATTGAGCGTGAATTAATTGAACAAATATCTTTGTTGTTTCTAAAGACACGGGTCTCCCTCACAGCAACCTCCACGTGGTGAGACCTGGACAATCGGTGTGATTCTCGATTTCGAATATTTTGTCGAGCAATGATTATACCAATTGTTCTATAAAATGTTAAAAATCGACAATCACATCGAGCCAATGGCTGTGACGATCGAGTGCGATCGCTGGTATTTGAGATCAGTGATAGTTTCTAAACACACGTAAAATATGGTAAGGACAATGTTAAATGGTACAATGGGGCTGACACACGATGCTATAAAAAAATGTTGAATGACCTTGGAATAATTATTGTCACTGAATTCCTAATGAAAAGACTATCATTTTAGGTGTTTAAAAAAGGGTGGTTCCATTTAAAAAAAGTTAAGGCGACCTTGATATCTCAAAAAAAAAAACATGACAAAAACATTTTTTTATAGCATCGTGCCAGCCCCATTGTGCCATTCAACTTTGTCCTTACCATACTTTACGTATCTTTAGAAACAAAGATATTTGAGGTGGAAATTTTAGGTGACACCCTGTATATACGTAATTTTTAATTTAGAACGTCAGATATTTCACAAGAAACTAATAGAAATCGATTTTGGTCACTATTTTAGGCACTGAAATAACTTTGATGCAATGCTAATAACGATATTTCGCAATTGTCCGGATACTTTTGAGCGATAGTGTGTAATTAAAGAGTTCAGGTAAAAGGGGGGTGGTTTGGCGGAAGTAGTCGCGCGGGTTCTCGGGTTTTCTTGGTACGCAGCAAAGTTTCGACGGAAGGGGTTGTTTCCCGGCAACAGCCTCTTCCAGTTCGCCGAGCAAGCTGTCGGGTCGCAGTTATGCTCGAGCCAAATCAGGATCTCCTTGCTCGACGAGGGTTAATTTCGTTATCCGGCAAGTGTTTGTCCACTAGAGTCGTTGTCGCGGAGATGAACGAGCGACCAGGAAATTTTCACGTGATTCCTCGTGTTGTTTTCGCACGGACGGACACCACGCGAAAGTAACAGGTAACACCGGACACCGTAAGTTTCTATCTCGATGAACTCTTTGTCGGACCGTTTGAAATAACAAAACGCGTAACGAGTTCCGCGGTTTCGGAAAACGAATCGATTGTTCCGGCCGGATGCCAATAAACGCGCGTCAAAGGATCGAACTGCGAGGTATCACGCGCAACAAGCATTCCCCGTTCGTTAGTATAACGATAACCTTTCAAAGAAAAAATCCATGACGGCCCGGAGATATTGCTCTCGATGTGTAGATTCGTCAAACAAGTGACAACAACAAAAAAAAAAACAGTCCCCGGTAGAAATAAATCACAGTTACGCAAGAGTCGATCAAAATTTCGAACGTTACGTGTCACCGTTTACGCTTTGCTGAAATGAAAAACCTGCGAACAAAGCCTGCGAACGATACAGCTCTTTCTATAGATGTATGTACGTTTCAAGCATTATCGGTGATCTTAACCCTTTGCCCTACAATATCCAGTCAGACTCGTGATGAAGATTCCGGACAGAATTTAATAAATGTGTGTAGGTCATTAATTTCCTTTAAACCGAAACAAATCATAAAACAAATAGTAGTGCAAGGGGTTAACAGTGTCTGGTAAATATCGCCTTAGAAATATGGCAACCATAAATTTATTAACCCTTAGCACTCTTAACACTCCCTTAGCGAATCACTGATCTTCGTGACGACTCAAAAGGGCGCCTCCTTCGTGGAACCATCTTACGAACGAACACACGGCAATTTCGTGGAAAAATTCCTGGCACGGGTAAATTACAAAAGGGACCACCATAAACAAAAGGGAGACAAAAACTGGGGAGGTTTCGACCTTCCCCCGGCGGCGAGGCACGACGTTTATGGTTCTTCGCTTATGGTTCGGGACCCGAGGAAAAAAGAAAATCGCGATAAGGCGTAGGGTGGGGGAAACAAAAATCATCGTCAGTGTCGCGTCGACTCCCGTCCCGGAAGGATCAATTAGTAGTGTAGTGATAAATTGTGTCAGTGTCGGATTAAAGTGACTACACCGAGACACCATGGTGCTTGCGAACCACTCTAAGAGAGTCCTGAGTGCAACAGGAAACGGTACGTCAACCCAGTGATCCTTTTTGATCGATTTCGATCGATTCTGATCGATAATTTTCGCTCGAGAACGACACTTCTATCTGGTCTCGTTCGAAGGAAATAACTTTTTACAAATTGCAAGAAACGGCTTGAATTTTTTGGTGATGTTAAAACGATTAATTTACTAAAAGTAAGTAGTATTGAGACTACTATGACGAGCCCTATGCTTGAGGCGAAAACTTTGAAACGAACTAAAATTCTATTTTATATCCTTTGGAGAAAACATAGGCATGCAATAAATATAAACTACCTTCTCTTTCTATGAAATTCTGAACGATGAAGAATTTCTAATCATTACAATCACAAAATAAATAGTAGTGCGAGGGGTTAAGTTTCGTTAAGACATTTTCTGGTCTGGTCATGTGCGAAGGATCGATAGCAATTTTCTGATTTCTTTTAAAACAACGGGGCACGCCCTTAGGATTAATATTTCAACGGAGTAGTCTGCGTTTACTGTACAGCAGCGTCGCGATAGCACCAAGTTGAAGATTAAGTATTTTTTGGAAGGGGACCAAGACGGCGAGACATATCTCATTAATGGTAATCCGCAGCTGACATTTTCTTGTTGACAAAGTTTAACTCTCGGACGAGCCGAGAGTTGTCTGCAACATTGTCCAACATGTTCCACGAGCCGTGCTCTCCGGAGGGATAGACGGGCAACTTCTCCACGAGTAAACTTGTTTAATGAACGAGCAAGGAGTGTCTCTCTGTCCGCGGCCTGGCAAATCGTCGCGTCGGCCAGCTATGGGAGCCGGTGTCAACGCGGAATTGCCGGGCAACGAGATTCCGCCTAACTTCGCGCGAATCATAGTCGCCGAATGGATCTTTTCACCCCTGTGTCACGACCTGCGATGCCTGCCTCGTGAGTTCCCTCGCAACTCCGCGAAACTTGCCTAACGTAATTTCGGCTCGGCTTCGGGGGTATCGAGCGGGTCGTTGCGAAACGGTTATCTCGTGGCTCTCGGGTTGTTAACCACGTGTAAGCGTTGGTTATTGTAATCGGAAATTGATGCTCGGATAAGGCCAACTCTCGCCCTTCTATTTTTCCGCCAACCTTTATGCCCTGTGTCGTCGATGACGCAGAAACATGCAATTCCAGGCATGGACCGACGCGTTCAAGGACGTTTGGAACACTGGAACCTAGATACTGTGCTATCCTGATTTATGAGAAAACTTCCCGACCGAAATGTCACTTATACAGTTCTTCGATTTCTAGCGCAGAACTTAGCAAAGAGTAAACAAATAAAAACTCATTTTATTTCGGAGAACTTATTCGCGATACTTTTGCCAACGTATTTCCGACCCATAGTACAGGGTGGCTGATTAAAATATATCTTGAGAAGCATAAGCAATATTTTATTTCACATCGAGCGCACAACTTTGGAAATATTCTATCTTCATATATAAACGTTGACAAGTATGTATCTAATTCGTACAGTCGCGAAAGATCAGTATTGTTCCCTTTTCCTCGTTATTTAATGCTTTAATACATCTACTTCTTCGTGAAAAATATTCTTACCAATATTCTAAACAATCATTTTAACACGTTGACTGCCATATCATATGTGGGTGACGGAATTGTTTGTTCAGGCTTTAAAATTAATTTTTATGTTAATGTATTCGTTGTACCAAAGATTAGAATCAGTAAAATGTAAGAAAGTTGGAGAACTACACAATATCATACATTTAATGTTTTTCAATTTCTATTTTATTAAATAACTTACTTTGATTTCATGGAATTTTTGAGCTTTCTTGTTTGGCGATCAAAGTGTTAAACACGAACCGATTCACCTTCTAAAAACGACAAGATGAAATTGTCATAAATTAATTGATTTAGTGCTAAAGAATTTTAGCTGTCGAGAATTAATTGTGTTCCGGCGACTCCTCTAATTTTCAATCAGTCGATCGCTCCTCCCCCACAATCAGATTCTTCGACGAATCAGTCTTGATGCAACCGCAGCTACAAGTCAATATTCCCAGACCCCGGAATCAATATTCATTCAGAACTTCAACGGATCCCAATTCGAATTCAAATCCAAACATGTATTCGTCCGAAGCTCAAATAGTTTTGGTCGTATCTCGAACAACTTTCAACAAGTCTCGAACAACTTCAAATTACCGGGTAGTAATTTAAATACGTTCCCTACAACCACGTGCCGGTTGCCCTATTATAATGGATGGTTTTTAATTACTTCGGCGCGCGCGTGAGAAATGTCGTTGCCATGCAGTTCCAAAGTGAAATTTCCTATTTTAGTCGCCGGTAGTGAATTTTCTCCGCGAGTACCTGAATCGACGGAAGGGAAACTGAAATAAAATACCGCGGAACTTCGTTTCAATCATCTTCTGTCAACCAGTTTTCATTCCTTTCCGCGCTTCGTTTTAAATTAAATAGATTGGTCTTTATAATTTTTCCCTTCTGTCAGATTAAAAACGAACCTAATTGACTTTCCTGGTCCATATAAGAATTGCGCGTAGTCAGTTTTCATAGTTACGGAAAATACAGGGAAGTGCCGAATCAATAATATTCACGACACTGGAAACATTTTAAAATAACTATTCTGTTTTACAAAGTGATTACTAGACAGCGGATCTTTATGCATTTATGACAAAAATGAGTAGGTGTAATTTGAAACAGTGAAACTATTAGAAGAATTTAAAAATACTGTTATATTATTTTCAACTTACTAAACATATTAAGAAGAAAAATGAATTTTTATCTCACTCCAATTTGTTGGAATCCAGGTAGAAAATTTTTATTTTGCAGAAAAATCCGCTGTCTATATGTATATTAACTATGCGGCCTGTGACCAATATAATAAACGTGTAACCAGACGACTGTGTTCCGAAAGAATGTGAGTATCGCAAGTCCACATTGATTACAACTTTTACCGTACAACGTCTGCGTTTAATCGACGATATTTCCGCGTTTGCAGGTTAAATAAATAATTGATAATTCCCCTGTTATCGCATAAACGCAATTTATTTCGCAAACAAACGTTTGCCCCAAGGGACGAGTAAAGCAAGCATAAAACGCAAATGAAACCGTTCCATTGTGTCATTATACAAGCTCGGTCGAGTGCGCATACAAACACCAATTATTTTCTCTTTATTTTGACAACGAGATTATTAATCCTCCCCCCCCCACCTCCCGGTGTTTATGTGTCGTTTACGTTCTCCTTGAAGGTAGGAAGAAGATAGTCGGCGACAACGAGTCTAACCGCGGTGGAATGGAATCGTCAGCAGTAAAAGGATATCCGCGTGTCCTTTATTTCAGCAGGAGTGACTTTACGGGTTCACGGTTACGTGCGGAACGTACAAAGCCGCGCGCGGCCTTAATAAACGCGTAACCCTGCCGCAGTTTCAATTTTTACGGTGTTTCGGTTTAGAGCGGGCGCAATAACAGCGCAGCAAGCGGCTGAATTATTCCCGGGTACCTTTAATCGCGTCGCCACCGTGGAATGCTTAAATCGCGCTTTCGTCACAAGCTGTGCACGTCTCTATCTAGGGTAGAACACCGTTACCATGGCTTTTGAGTTACGTGAGCGAACCACGAAACGTCCCTCGGTTATGGTCCCGGGGATTATGCTTCCTGATATTTACTGAATTTTCTGGAATCTTGTATTTCTAACGGAACTACAACGTGCGTACCATGTAATCTTTTTACGGGGGCCGTGCTGTTTAAATTTTTCAATTTTCTTGGCAAAGCTTCGGGAATCTCGCGGAAGCAATTTTCGTGTTTTGTTCTATTTTGCTTGATAGAGAATTTTTTTTTTTTTTCTTAAGCATTTGAAACCCTTCTGGGTTTATTTCGCTTTACAGGAATAATATAAGTGTAGAATCATACGGACCATGGAAGGACAAAAAACCTTTGGTATTTTAAAGCGTGAATATATTTAACAATAAAAAGACAAAAGACAAAACAAAGTATACAAAGAGATGACGAGGACGAGAACTGCCCGATACCGAACGTTTCTCGAACTCGTCAGCTCGTCTACATTGTTTATTATCGAAAGGCTATCGCATCGCTCGGGCCGCCCAGGTCCGCGTGAGTCGTTTATTCCCGCCGACAAACATTAAACGATGCCGCCGAACGCGCGCGGAACGAAGGCACACGGAAAACAACACAGCCGCGCACGAAAGTTTATCTTTTACGCGCGGCACTATGATTCGGATCATTCTTTGAAACGCAACGAAACTACATAAGTGAGTACAATAATATAGAATACAGAAATAATGCAAGAGGAATACAATAATAATACAAGTGAATACAAATAACAATGTCCGTTAACACTAAATATGCAGAGATTACAATTTTTGAAAAAGGAATGAATACTAAGGCAAGCTTCAATATTTGACTTCGCTACGAGTGTGTCTACATTGAGAGGTAGTTGCCCATGCTAAGTAGGGCATTTGTTAACTTGCGTCTTTGTGAATTATACTGATAGAGAATTTATTCGCCAGTTGTAGCTGCAAATGTTTGCTACTCTGCTTACAGGGTGAGTCAATATGTCCGCCTGAATGACTAAACAAGTTTTGATATTTAAAAGACTCTTCAAAGCTGAGGGATGAAAGTTCTCGGTGGTATTTTTCAAACAAATAATAAATATTCCCATCCAACTGTTGATTTCCCATGACTATTATGGAAACAGCCGCTTGTTCAGAGAAGATAGTTTCGCCGTGGAATCCTGAACTAGGAATATCTCGTCGCAACGGTTCGAGCGAAATTTTACGGGGACAGGGAAAAGAGGAACGAGAGAAACGAGGAGAAGTAGGAACGTATCAAGCGTCGGAGGAGAAATTTTCATAGCTCATTACCGCGTGTCGACGCGTGCAAAAGGGGAAAGCGTGGGTGGAGGCGGTAAAAGAAAGAAAATGACCATCCTTTGAAGTCGCGGGCCGGATCTACGGGGGCGGCTTTTCAAATTATACCGGGGCTTGAGACGAAACCGGATCCTTTCACGTGACAAAACCAGAATAACACTTAACAGGCGTGTTTATGGTGAAAAAGGGGATGCCAGGGAGCAGGGTGTAGGGTGTGCCGAGGGGTTGGCAGAGGGTGGACCGGGACGAGTGACGGGGGTTGGAGGAATAGAGAAAGCGACCTGTCCGTGGCAAAGTTCTCATTTCGCGGGTATCAAAAGGGCCGCAGGTGGTGTCTGCGCTCGCCTTCTGCGCCATTGACAGGCCGGATCCTTTTGTTACTCGCTATAAATCAATATCCACAGATTGCTGCTGTCGCGGCGTACGGGCACCGTGTGACGTGGATTAAAACGAGGATGTTGATCTTTTCGGATAGCGAACGCTGACGGGACAAGCGAAAAATTGCCAGCAACGCTATAACGCTATAACTCCAGCACTCCTAGCTACTTTGGTTCGGCGAGTCAATCTTCTAGTTCCACGGAGAAGTAATTAACCCCTCAGGGACGACCGCGGCTTGCGTCGACTCTAGTCGTACCGTACTATACACTTTCGTATGTTAGTGCTTAGATTTGACAACAGACCTGACTAATATAACGAAGTCTAACTAATCGAAGGAACCGAGAATGAAACGTCGTCCCTTGGGAAATCTCACGGGAAATTGAAACCGTGTTACCACGTCTATGGTGTTTAAGAGGTTAACGATCGCGATTAGAGGAATTCAGCTCAATAGGATTTTGATGGAATTGCAACGAATACATTGAAATCTTGATGCAAGATTATAACAGTAAGGAAAGAATTTCCTTCGTGATTAACCCATTTGCATCATAAAGAAAAGAAGGCCTTTATCACCAAAGTTTTTTTTATTATTATATTTAAGTACAAAAATGACTACAAGTAAAAGAACTTGATATTTCAGCATTATAAGAAAAAATCGGAATTACTACTTTCATCTTCAACACCCTCCATTGCTATTTTTTAGCTAACGAATAATGATAGTGACCAACCAAATTGAGCGTATATATATATATACGCTAATGATGCAAATGGGTTAAAGTATTCGTTGCGGTAAAAGTGATTAACGAGAAAATTGAAGTAAGAATCGGAAATTCGAAGCTGATCTTCGGAACGTTTTCTCGAAAATGTAATTATACTGTCTGTTGATTTGAAAGCGTAGAAGCAAGAATAAAATGACCTGCAGGTTGCACGCTGAAAATGACCGGAAGCGTCACAAACAGCTGTAACTTCGCAAGAAGCTCGTTACATTCTTTGCTTACTGTTTGTGGAAAGTTGTTGGCATAACTTCGAGTTAATTAATGAAGTACGCCAAGGACTTGCCGCAGCCACAACCGAGAACTTTGACAGCATCGTTGGGTATCAGTTTGAAGCCTTTATCGAACAGGCGCGTGAGAATATGCACGCTACGGTCGTATTATTATTATATAAATTTATAATAAATTAATAATGTAAAAAATATTTTGAATAATGGTATAGTAATTTTTAGTGGCGCCTTACAGTCGCCATTCGAGTGTTAAGGGTTAATTAATATGATTCGATTACTTTACCAGCTCATTTAGAACTTCTCAGGTACCTAGTAATTTTGCCATTATCGACCAACGTAGTTAACAAAGAAAAATCAATGGCTAGGGTCGCAGAGAGTTAACCATGCAAAAATCTTTTCGCAGACAGTTTCGTGTCCCCAGTCGCTTTTCACTTTGGTAGATCATAGATCCCATCGGGTAATCCAGCCTCGAGTAGCTGATACTCAAGAAGCAAGGAAAGATCCCTGGTCTCGGATAGCGGTGGATCGAAATTATCTCGCGGCGGTGATCCATCGGTCTCAGTCGCGCCTATAAACGCCATCGGAGCATTTACCTGAGCTGCATATCAATGCCCCGGAATCAAGATCTATCGCCGGCTTCCGCGAAGACGCCACGAGTTTTCCGACACGTTTCACCGGCTCAGCCGCGTGTCACACTGAAAACATATTGATCTGCAGGACTGAGGGGGGAAGGACTCCTAGAGAATGTCGTCGGCCAACTTGTATCGGCCGTTCAGGCTCGAACCGCTCGTAAACAAGTCCCGGTCGAGGATTTTCACTGATCAAATAATTTCCGCTGAACGTATATCAGATCATGCGAAGGGGCGAAATTGAAATGGGGTCTAAGACGCAATTTGCAGGGTTGAAAGCGAAGGAAGCCCTCTCATAGTTTTAGACCATAATTCGGAGGGCCAGAAGAGAGTAAACATTGACACGTTAACTGCCACGTCAGTCACGTATGACTGACAGTGATTTTTGACTTCAAGCTTCTTCTTCCAATTTCAAGCTTCTTTGATAAAACAGAGCTTCGCCTAGTCTCGAGACGAGTCGAGACGTTCGAATTGTTTCTGTAACAAACTTTGTTCTAAGATTACTTGATGAAATTCAGGACAGCGAAAAAGTTGAATTCATGGAGCAGAAAGTTTCCGATTATTTTTGATAATTTCAAGCTTCTCTGATAAAACAGAGCTTCGCCTAGTCTCGAGACGAGTCGAGGCGTTCGAATTGTTTCTGCAACAAACTTTGTTCTAAGATTACTTGATGAAATTCAGGACAGCGAAAAAGTTGAATTCATGGAGCAGAAAGTTTCCGATTATTTTTGATAATTTCAAGCTTCTCTGATAAAAACAGAGCTTCGCCTAGTCTCGAGACGAGTCGAGGCGTTCGAATTGTTTCAGCAACAAACAAGAATAGAAATTCCAGCGAGACTTTCCCCGGAGGCTTGATACGTGTATTCGAAAGTGTTTAACGAGCCGTCCTCATGAATATTGAAGAGCGCCGGAGTTCTCGCGGGCCCAAAAGAAGCAACGATGAAAAAGGGTTCGCGGGAAATGATGTCCGTCTCTCGGGCAAGCATTTTTCCATTAAAATCGCGAGAAATAATAGCCGGGCGCGGGAGCATGTGTAGCTCTCGGACTAAGGCCGGTTTCACACCGAGCAATTTCTACGGAGGAAAGGGTACTTTGCATCGAAGAATAATGGATTTCCCGGCCGCGAGATGATCCTCCATTATACGGACGGGTTGAACGGGCCAGGATTTTCCGCAGGCTTCCCCCGGAGAAAAGCTCGGCGAATTTTTATCCGGCGACCCGTCCTCTACACCTCCCCCCCCCTCCCCTGTGCCCCCACGCCTTTCTAAACGCGACACCCGGATCGCCCTATTGTTCCCGGGGCTCTCTAGTTCCTCTGAGGTTTCATTCGCCATTTCTCTTTGCGCCCGCAGCGGGCACAGTTGTCGACGACGCGACCAGACACCGTTACACACCAGCCGCAGGAAGGATGTTTCATTTTCTGATCTTTCGGGACACCTTTGTCCTCCGACGTACAATTGCCTCGTCTCCGGGAGAATTCCTCTCGAGCGAGCTCCTTAATCGGTGGATCGAGATCGATCTTCCAGCGACCGGATCGATGCCGGAGAAACGCAAATTTTCTCCAGTTGCTAGAATTTCTTCGGTGTTTCGATAATTGTCAATGCCCTCTTACATTCAAGACTTCATTTTCTCGGTCTTAACGCGTCAAGTGCCAAAAAAAAAAATCCCAGAGATTCTCACAAAATCAGTATAATTTAATTAATGAAACCGAAACTAGAAATTTAAACAGTTGTATCTGTTGAGGCTTTCCGGTGTAGGCCGTGCCCTGAAGGAAGAAATTTCCCTTAGGACAAATGTCCTTTAGGACACGCGGCTTACACCCGAAAGCCTCAACAAACACAACTGTACGATTCCAGGCCGTGAAAGTCTCAAATCTCTGATTAGAAAATGTATTATAGGGTATGCTGTCTTAACCTTTCTAAATTCTAAAGATCCTAATAAAAGTTTATCTGGATATGTCACAATAAAAATGAAATTGAGGAACACATTGTCGGTCCTGCTCAATATATCAAAGATACAAAAATGTACCAAATATTGTAAGAAAATGTACCGTGTTGCTAATGACCTTTGATGTTAAAGCAACATTAAATTTAAAAAAAAGTTTTCATGCAACTTGACTCGCATTGAACGAAAAGAATGTAAACAGCACCGGCAACGCGAGTCCCATTGAACCGAAAAAATAGTTTTGTACATCAGGTTGCCTGGAGCAAACAAGTCTAAATTTTGGAATCTGGGATAAATAACTGCGGGGAACAGGAGAGTTTACGTGCCGAATAAAACGCGTCCGTGTGCTGGTGTTTGGTGAGCCGTAATTTCTTTATCGACAGCTGCAAACAACAAAGTTTATGCTGCAATAATTCTTTACTGCAAACGTATAAATATTTATGACCGTTCCGGCTAAGAATCAATAGCTCGTAGCGATGACTCGAACGTTCTGCTGACGTGTTTGTTAAGTTTCCCTTTCGGACAAAAAATCCCGGACTGAACGGACGGCCTCGTATATCGAGGCTAATATCGGTCGACCTAAGCGAATCGGGCGCAATAAAAAACGGCTGCCGAAAGATCGGAATCGATTGCAACGAATCTGCATAGCCAGCCGACGAAACCAGGCTGATAACGTGCTGATTCCGCGACCCCGAAACACCGCTGACATGATTTTCTTTCGGCGAGACACCGTCGACAATTTCTGAACCTAAGTCACGGACTGCGTTCTATCACAATTAACACGTTGACTGCCACGTCACCCACATATGGGTGATGGAATTATTTTTTCAGGTTTTAGAATGAATTTTTACATTAATATATTCATTGCACCGAATTTGATTGGGATCTGTAAAATGCAAGGTAGTTGGAGAACTAATTTAATACCACACAATTTAATTCTCTTCAATTTTTATTTCATTAAATAACACTTTAATTTTATGGAATTTTCGAGGTTTCTAGTTTGGCAGTCAAAGTGTTAATAAAACATTGGCTCAATGTAATTGGCTCGCATAGCTGTGTTTTAATTTTTATATCCTATGGGGTGAAGAGCGAAATATTCGTAGAATGCTATATAGTAACACTACAGTGTTATATTTGGACACAAATTTTCAGAAATGTTAAAAAATAGCTGAATGCATAAAAAAAAATAGAACTTCAATTTGATCATAAATTGTGAGTACTATCGGTGCTATAAATGTACAATGTTTTCTAACCCGAGGAGTTGGAACATCGAACGAACTTTTTGATTAAATCTCGTAGTTCGCCGTCAAATTGAAACGTTACGATCGAAAATTGACGATTTATTGAATAACGCGAGCGCCGCAGGGGTTGCACGTATGTATGCGGTGGCTATAAAATATGAAATTATAAGGAAAATGCGGCATTTAATACGGGTCGGGTGGTCGAACCACCCCGGTGCAATTAACGATTTTGTCAAAATGCAAATGCCTGTTTCGACCGGTTGATTGCCGTGTCTGTTCCCCAAGCGGTGCATCAATCTCCGTGTCAATAAAGCCGGTTTGACGGCGTCGGTGTGCTGTTGGGACTCCCTGTGCACTGTGCTTCATCATATCGACTCGAACTTCTAATTGGAATTTTTATTTCCCTGTTTCGTAAATCGATCAAGTGGAATTATCAGAAAACAGTTAATCGAAACCACGAAACAAATCGAAATGTGCGCCAATTAATGTCTTTTGGTTTAACATCCCATCTCGAGGGTTTAATCGCTATTAACACTAGGTTCGCAGAGCTCTAAAAATCACTAATTTACATTACTTTAGAAAAATAACAAGAACGCGTTGCCCAAATTTTTAGCTATTTCCTTTCAATAACATATACCCAAAGAAATAAATTTAAGTATCGTTAGAATCTTAATAATTGTCAATCTAGTGTTAAATAAAATAATTGTAACGTCTTTCTACACTATTATGTTTTATAAAACTAGCACTCGTTTCCTCATTATCTAATGATTAACCTGTTTTGACTTGTACCATTTTAAGAGTCTCTTAAGCACCACAAACTTCGCACACGTATTGCAATCACGATCTCATATTTTGTATAGAGTAGAATTAAGTTCATGCTCGTTAAGACCGAGCATATAGTACAGACTTAGAAGCTTCAAAGATGTAGCTCCTGCTCTACCTAAACGAGAAGGATCAATATACATAAATTTAGTAACACGAAGTTTGCGCTTCAGTCGAACACAGCTTTCGCGAAATTAATGTTAACGTTTAGTTTGAGGTCTGATTTAACGAAGTCAAATTTGGAAAGAACGTATCAATCATGACTATCGTATTCTATAAGCTGCGTCAATTAATTATCCAGTCGATGGGAACGAGAGGTTAAGCCGCTTCGCGTTAATTAGCGCGTCGTAAGATCGGCTTCTAATAATCCAATCAGCTTGAAACACCGACGTCCAATGCGGAAGACATTTAGTATTATCTCGGTCGAAGATGCAACCAGATGCGAGCAAATATATCTTTCGGTGGACCAGATCGATATGGACGATACCGCGTATTACGTAAGCGAAACCGTCGAAAGCCAGCTTGCTCGTGACCCGGGCCAGCTCTGACCTTGGCCTGCATTCAGGACTGCAGCTGCAGATGTACCCACACCAGCGCGCCGAGTGTCGCACACGTCCGAGAATGCACGCGCGCGTGTACGTGCATTCCTCTTTGTCAAAAAAGGCTGGCTACCGCGCACTTCACAATCGCGATCTCGAAAATTATTTGGCACGCAAACTGCTTCCCTCTTTTCCTCAATTTATTTATTACTCGCACTTACACCAGAAAATTTTCTGGAAAATAAAAATTCTCAATTGAAATAAAAGTCATTTTGGTATACACAAAATTTTCTGCAAAATAAAAATTATCATTTGTGAATAATATTTGAATTCGACGATTCCTAATGTAAGCTTGTCGAAACCTTCTTGGGAAGTTTGGTGACACGAAGGGATTCAAGGTGAATCACTTTTGAAGGCACCTGTATACCGAAACACACAAACACAGCCGAGGTTTTCCGAGTTTATGGCAGCCGTGTCTGTGTGTGTGTTTCGAAGCGCACGCGTGTATGGATCGCTGGTGGTTGAGCCACTGCGACCGTGCCAAGAATTCGCCTCTCCTTCACCCTCTACCCTCTTCAAGGGGGTGAGGCTGACCTCAGAGCGAGGCGCCACTACTTCCTCAACTACCATGCAAACCCGCGGACAAGCTCTAACCGCTGACACGTAGAGAAACTTCAGTGCTTCCGGTTCTAAGAAAATACTCGGCTCCATTCTCCAGCTACCATTCGAGAAATATTCTCGATAAAATTCCGAACAAAATGATCTTTCTCGGCCCGTTACAGTCCCAAACAATGGCATAAAATTTATACCGGATGATTGCACAATTTCGTGCCCGATTTTCAGTGACCTCGAGATCTTTGAAGAAGAACCACACAGGTTGCAAAACGTTAGGAGACAATTTTGGAAGAAGGTGTTGTTCGGATGATCGATAAAACTGTTAGTTGGAAATGCAAACGCTTATGTTTTGTTTTCAAACCATGAACTGTTGCAATCATCTGATATACACAGGATAGATCACTTAAACGGTACCACCTACATAGAGTAGGCGTTTAAAAAATCTGTAAATGTAGAGTAAATATGCAAAAGATTACTTGAAAAGTCTGTACACTTTTCTGCCACAGAAGAAATGTATGTATATATACACAGTCTCTTTAAACAAATTTTTTCATCTTGCATCTTGTAACTCGTAACGCGAAGACCGTACACTGGAGCCCTCTGCACAGCGACACTCAAACATCCGAACATTCTGTTGGACAAACAGTTTCACTTAAGAGCAGTACTTAAAAATACGTGTTTCCCTCTTTCGCGAATGTATTCTTTCGTAGCATTTGAAAAAGTGTTTCAGCAATTGTAGGTATACAAAAATTTTAATTATATGCAGTGGCTCACAGCGGGGAATTTCTTTAATTAAACCCTTTATGTCCGGGAAGGTATTTCAAAGTAGCACTTTACAAGAAAATTAAAACGGCACGAGGATTTAACAGCGAAAAACGCGGACTGAAACATTTAAACAAAATTGTCTCGGTACTGTTCAAACGTTCGTACAATTTATTCATCCCGTGGCCTGCGTCTTTCCATTGATTTGAGAAATTCTATCCGCGCAATGCTTGCAAAGTTTCGCAAAGTTAAAAATACCCTGCGTTCTCCCCTACTTCGAAACTCCGCAACGCTGAACAAAGTTGGACAAAGTAAAAAACAGATTGTATTCCGTCACAATCCGTGCAATCGATCCGTTGGTTTCTCATTCGAGTTTCCAACGGCTTTATGTGTCGCAGAGCGGAGCACTTGGCGCCAAAAACTGATCAAAATTGTTTTATGTCACCCAGAAACGAAGTAGTCTAGTTATTTGACACAATTCTAAATGAAATAAAATTTTTGACTCCATGAGGTTCGTGAGGTTTCGAGATTTAGGGGTGCTTTTGGCAGCCAATTCTTTCTCTTGTTATTTGACACAATTTTGCAAAAATGAAATAAAATTTTTGACTCCACGAGGTTCGTAAGGTTTCGAGATTCAGGGGTGCTTTTGGCAATCAATTCTTTTTCTTGTTATAAACAGAAGACTTCTGCCTTCTCTTGGATACTGAAATCATTCGGATAGGAAGACTTTACTGTATAATTGAACTATACGATGTTGAAGCAAGGTGTGAAATAAAAGAGGGAAAATACTTCGGACCACAAAGGGTTAAAAAAGTTTTTTTACGAGCTTGTATAGGCATCATTGTTATTTTTTCCGTTAAACACGAATTACGTTCATTGACTGGGAGGTGTTCATTCAGTGGACAGGTCAGTACTGCAGAGCGCGCTGGTCGGAGAACACAATCTGCGAGATAAACGACCAGTGGCCGTTCGAAAATCGCAATAAAGCCGAGACAAACGGAGAAAGAAACCGTCGGGTATTAAGGCGGAACGAAGCGATCGGAGGCAGAAGCGTTCCAGTGCTCAGGTGCGTCCAGGATTTATGAACGCGTTTAACGAGCTCGGCCGGCGTCGGATCTTTCACAGATACTGCAGGGGATTAGGAAACCATAATTCCCGATGATTAAACGCGAGTTATTTACCGAAGGGATTTGCCGGCGTGTCGCACGTGCGAGCTTAATAACGCACCCGCGCGTTCATTTTGATTGCCGAGCGTAACCGGCTCCGACGCAGCGAAATTAATCCCGCGTATCGGCTACGTATCAAGAAAAACGTTCGATACCGTTTCGATACCGAATCTCGACTGCTCGCGCGAACAGTGGGAACGTATCACGTGAATGGAAATTCAACAAGTTGACGTCGAACGTACCGAAAATTCGGCTCCGGAGTACGTGACCCGGGTCACTGGGCCAACTTACACGTACATACTTCTTTCTTGCTTGTGAACAAAAATTGAACTGTGTGTGAATGCGAAATGGAAATACGAGACATCAAAGTTTTGACCTGAATTGATACTTTGACTGCTAAACTGGAAACCTGAAATACAATCAAAGTACGATATCGAGTAGTGCTTCAACTTTCTTGCATTTTACTTGTCTTGCTCAATATATCAAAGATACAAAGATGTACAAAATAGTGTACGAAAATGTACCGTGTCGCTAATGACCTTTGATGTTAAAGCAACATTAAATAAATAAATAAAAAAAAATCCCAAGAACATTCTCATCGCGAGAACGAAAGAAACCGTGCAAAAGTTTCGGTCGGTCGACTACTAAATAATTATCCTAATTCCTCTTAGAGTTCAAGCGGTCGGTTAGGCGAAACGCGATGGGGGCTCACAGCCGGGGATAAATTACTGCCGCGGCATAATGGTTCCGGCTAATTTACGGGGGTAGAAATTAAAGTTTTTTGCGTACATTTGCGCCGATGCCCGAGCACCGTAATAACTCGTCTTCCGTGCCCCCTGGCTCCCTTCTATTCTTTTCTTCCGGTTACATCCCTCAATTAAGGGCGGAGCCCGGTGTAAACCGTCGAAACTGATGTTTTGACAATTTATTCTAACCAATAACATAACTCAATCTTCTCAAAATTTTGGGGCTACTTTACTATACCATTATAGCAACCAATAGACTGCGGATCTTTATGCATTTATGGCCACTGGAAATTTTCTAAAAATGCTCAAATATGGCATTCAACAAAATTTAGTAGAATTTTTATTTATTCAGATCTACCAAGGCTACTACCACTGAAAATAAAATTTCACGTGACTCCACGTTCTTAAAATATCTCTAAAAATATTGCAAATTGCATAAACATCCGAGCTATACATAATTGGTATTCGAGTTGAAAATGAAATCCCCATGGGTAGGCTCTGACGCGTAAATAATTTATAACATCGTTAATCTCTCGAATACGATAATAAGATTTCAGGAGCCTATAATGGAAATGCTGTGCTTCCGATGTGTGTAATAAAAATTGATTTTTGTACATTAGACGGAAGCCTGTCTTCCGCCTTCTCCTTTTTGCAAATCCCCATAGGCAAAATTCAATTCTTCGACCGCGTTATGGGGGACGAGGCTCGAAACTTTATCCGGGAACGAGTCGGGATCGGGACAAAAGTGGGAACACCGGGAACGAACCACGTCCTGCTCGGAGAAAGAGTGGAACGACGGACGAGGGAGAACTAATTGCAGTTTTGACTGCTTGGAGAATTGTGCTGGCCAGCCACGGTTAAATATAGCCGTAAATGGAGTATTTCATTAAGTACCGGGCCGCAGAAGTTTGGCCCACCTGCGGGCACGGCGAGCCACTCAGGATGATGCTTTCGATATTTGACTCGCCTAATGCGATTATCTCGTCGATGCTCCGCAGGCAAGTTCAGCAGAAAATTCAGTTTTGTGTCTTATTTCCGGGCAACTTATTCGAGCGCCGGGCGAAAGAGATTTAGGCAGATTAATCGGGGGATTGAAACGGTTCTGATAATGTCTGTTTAAAACTGTTTATCAAGGCTCTGATTAAGACAGGTGCGAAGGACGTTTATTCCGAGTATCTCTAATCTCTTACAATTATCTTCCCTCAACGCCATCCTTCTGAACTAAATTGATTATAATAATACATCATCTGCTACATTGCTACGGTAATACATTAACACTAGAACTACCGAACCAGTCAGAATGACTGGTTCCTACTTTTTTCTTTCACAATTACTGAAATTATAAAAATGTTTTTATCAGAACTTTTGGAATGAATTTCTTTATTGAAGCACATGCTGGAATAAAAATGGTACGAGGTTTGTACGAGGTTCAATTCCTCTATATCAACTTTAACTCGTCAGTCTTAGTAGACATGGTTTTTCAAAAACGTACTAACAAATATAATCCCCGCAAATCCAACAGCACGGAAAAAATAGAATGTTTTTCAAGTCTTTGTTACATCTCTAACTTTTTGTCTACTTGCTTGCTGTGGAGCAATTTGTTCAATTCTTCTATAGGTTTGAACAGATGTAGTTTTGTGATTATTACAAAGCAATACACATCGGTTGTATTCATTACTCGGTTGTTCTAGTGTTAATACAGTTTTGTAGGTGCTCGGCAACTTATGCTCGATGCCTGCATCATCAACGAAACTGAGCATAGTGAATCGAGACCGCGGTCGCGATGCTATCCGAAAGCAAGGGGTTTACGATAACGCTTATTGAGGCCGAAGGGCAAGGGACGAAATCGGCCGGTACCGGCATGATGCAGATAATGCGACTAACTAGCGTCTCTTACGCAGCCGTCCTTTGCGATATCGAAGTCAAACAGCGCCGGGTGCTGGTCGAAAATGCTCGAATTACATGCTTCACTTGCGAAGCGTCGAGATCTCGACTGTTTCTCCTGATGAAATCTCGGGGGTTCCACGGGGGTGTGCGTGGAAGGGTTTAATAGCGACCGGTAACGAAACCCGCAACTCGCGTGACGTTGACCTTCCGTGCAAACCGACACCGGTTGTATGCAGCGTTGTTGTATCCGAAAGCAGGAACTGGACCTGGGTTTCGCAAGGTAGAGAGAGAGAGAGTGAGAGAGAGAGAGAGAGAGAGAGAGAGAGAGACAGGGGGAAACATAATGTGCCCGAACCAATCCTGTCCCTGGCAGGCAGGACCGATTCGATAAGCTCTTAATCCATCGGCAATTAGTCCGCGCAACCAACCCCCACCTACCCCCCTGTGCCTCCTAAAGCTTCGGTCCCCTCGTAAACGATCGGTGTCTCTGTCTGTCTCCTCGAATCGCTACCCTCTCTTTCTCTCCGATTGGCTAATTCAACAGTCCCTCCTGCGACTGTATAATTAACCACCGGTGGCTGGGGTGTGTTTATGCACGGAATGCGGTCGCTGCTCGTGCACGATATTCACGGTCCGCCGACTCGGACAATGGCGGAAAGACACACTGGCTTATGTTTAGACAGTACAGCTTATTTTTTTTTTTTTTTTTGGTGGCACTGCTGTTGGATTTCTTCCTTTCGTCGTTGCCAGTCTGCCTCCGAACATTTTGCGGGCTGTTTCTCATTCTTTTCGAGGATCGGTTCAGAGTGTTTGGAAATAAACATTTTCCAAGACAGTGTAAGTAGAAAAGTATTTCTTCTGTTAATAATTTTAGTAAGTCGAGAAGTGTGTAACGCTGTTTTGTAATTCTTCCGGTTTCAACTGATACCTCCTAAGAGTAGATGCGTTGAATATTGTTTCCATGAAATCTCCTCGAAATATTTTTAATACGCGAAATGTTCCGAGCGAGTGAAAGTAACTTTTTGATCGATCCTCGTAGCTTAATTAAGAAAATCTGAATAGTCAAAATCGTGAAAGTCTCGACTCTCTGAATCGTAAGTAGTATAGACAGATGAAGAGAGTCAAAATCGTGAAAGTCTCGACTCTCTGAATCGTAAGTAGTACAGATAGATGAAGAGGCCGGAAATGTTTTTGATTCGAACGAAATCGCAGATGCCCCGTCCGATAGCTTATCAAGAGAAAACGTTTTGCGCCGAGTCTGAACCCCCTACCTTGATCGAGAGGGTAGTTATAGGGGAGAATCGGATTATCGGTTTTTGGTCCATTCCTGATAAGCTATCGAATAGAATATCATCGGAGGTTTAATTCGGTTCAAGGACATTTTGACTCCCGCATACAGTGACTCCCATTAATAACCGCACACTCCAAAAAAGACGCTAATTCTTTAAATATTGGACCATACGACTTGAATTTCTTTTTCCAGAAGTTAGACCAAATTTTTAAAAATTCTGAAAAAATTGCAATTGGTACGAATTGCAGAGAAAATACTGAAAGATATATTTTACAACTTTCTTATGGGCCTATAGAATATTTTAAAAGACACGTTCAGTAAATCTGTGTCAATTACAGCGTTTACTCAATATACATATTTTTGTTCGAACCCACCGAGTTTTTTTTTGTTATATATTGTAAATCGTCGCGAGGCAACAGCTGCAAAAAGTAAAAGCTGAAAGCCATAAATAAATTCCGATTTATAGCCGTCCCTCGAAAATTAGAAAATTAATTCTGCAGACAACAGTTGTCACGTTGAAAATAAAGACATATTTATACACGAAAAATCTATGTCCAAAACATATATCGGACCGAGGTCTCTCGAGCTTCTTAGCCCCTTACGGGGGTATACCCCACGACAGTGGGAGTAGCTCTGAGACTTTTATCGTCTAGACATTTGGGACAAATACAGAGTAAACACTGTATCGCGAAAAATCCGTCGAACCAAGTAGCAACGTTTCAAGTAAACGGATAAATGTTTACATAAAGAGGTCTGCCGTGAATCGAAATCGCGGGTCAGTATCTTTAAATCGTTTGTCACGCGAGACTGAGACTCGACGTTCTTTGAGCATCATCTCGGTTGTCCCCGACCGATTCAGGTGCGATCGCGAGAAATGAAAAAACAGGTACACAGAAAACCAGGGAGGGAAGGGGTTGTTGGAGAAAAAGCGTGGGAAGCACTCGCGAGTGATTCGTTTTAAAAGAAGTGTACGTGACATTCCGGCTCCGTATTTTCCGGGTGTTCGAAGGGGTGTTCCGCGTGTCGAGAGAAAGATCGAAGACGGGGGTGGGGACAGATAGAAGGCACCGTTTCGTTCGTTGGGGTGCGCGCGCGCGCGCTCTCGGAATAAAACGAAAAGGAGACTTCAAAAGAGCACAAGAGAACCAACAGCTACTCGCTACTTTTGCCGTAAAGAGGAGAAAGCATACTTCGAAAGAACTCACCGTGATACGTCCTCCTGAGAAACAGCTCGTGGCGTGGCCGCACCGTGAAGAGCCAACGAAGACGCGTGACGTGATTCTTGCGAGTACGGCAGGGTCGAGTTGTTCTCCAGTGCCGACACAGAGCCATTTTGTTTTCCTGTTTACAACAGACACAGACAAACATGAGCACCGCCGATTCCAAAAGCTTTCCCGTTCTAGTTTCTAGAATCCCGTGCGACGATGTACTCTAGCCTTTCATTAACACGTTAACTGCCGTGGGGGTCACCGGTGACCGGCGGCGTGGTCAATACTAAAAGTACATAATTATAGTAAATATGGATACTGATCAATTTTTCAATAATACCATTGTTACTATAATGGTTTGAAGAAATTAATGCAATATAGAACATGCAAAATAATTTTTTTTTTTTTTTTTCGAAACACTGAGAGTAATCACTTAGCAACCGAAGCACGATTGTTAAAAAAAAAAAAAGTAATACTTGCCTACAGCGCCGTGGGGGTCACCGGTGACCCCCATAAAAAAAAATGCTTCAAACATGATTTTATAACTCGTATTATTTGCTGGGAACTATATTTCATCATAATATGCATCGCATAATGAAAAGTTCATGTTGGCGCCTGGGACAAATCATGGAAAATCCGTCCGGCAGTCAACGTGTTAAAAAAAAAAATCGATTTCTAAAGTATCTTTATGCAAGATAAACATTGTTTGCATGTACTCCAAAAAACAGATGCCGAATAGGAACCTCTTTCGTGCTTTATTGATTTTAATCAGCTGAAACTGTCATTCTAAAACACTATTAACACGTTAACTGCCACGTCAGTCACACATGACTGACAGTAATTTTTGACTAGGTTTAGAAATTCATTTTTATTGTGACATATCCAGGTAAACCGAATTTTATTGTAGTCTCTCGAGTTCAAAAGGGTTAATACAGCATCTCCCCTATAATACATTTTAAATTACTAGTTTTTCGGTTTCATTTATTCAATTACACCAATTTTGTAACAATCTCTGGGCTTGATATTTGGCACTTAACGTGTTAATTTCCTTCCCGCGTAAAAACGTTATTCGACATAACGATCAGCAGCGTAATTGTTAGTTTAAACTACAGAACGAGGAGCGCTTCCTAACTTTCTGAAACTGTACGTCTAATATATGTGCGACCTTGGCCCGAATTGTTCGAGGAGAATTTTTTGGAACGCCGCTGAAAATTAGGCTGGTTCCGGGAGAATCGAGGAGGTCGCATAAATTCGAAGGCGGCTGCTGGCCCGGTGTAATTAGATTTCACAGGATCGAGTCTCTTTATAACGCAATTCGAACGCGAGGCCACGCGGTTTCCGCGGTTCCCGGGCGTTTCGGGTCGGCGATGACCCCGGGAAACGACCTGGTGCAGCCTCTGCGAGCCTGGAAGGAGTTTACGAGCACGACTTTATGACCGCGATGAATAAGTTACGCTCGATCGTCGAAGCGAGCAGGAAACCGGAGACTCGCGGAGAAGTCACGGAGATCAAAAATTCATTTCCACCGGCCATGAGAAACCTCTGTTTATATCCACCGCAGGGAGACGGACCGAGTGAAAGAATTACCGGTCGTTTATGCTACAGAAGAATACGTCCAATATACGAAACATTTATTGCCTTTTAAATGGCCCGTGTCTCCTCTTTCCCCGGAGTTTTTCAATTAATCACAATTTCAGAAATGTTTCGCATACAGGCTGTCTCAGGACGAGTGGTACAAACAGGGTGATTCTATTTGCAAGAACAAGTAACGAAAAGCGAGTAACATTTTTCGGTTGATTTTGCAGAAAAACGAATTTCAAAGTTGAACAGATTCGCGTGTCCTAGTAATCACAAGGAATAGAATGGGTTTGTCGTGATTGGACGCGTCAGCGAATTCCAATTCAACGGCACGCGTGAATTTTCAAAAAATCTAATTCGTTTTTCCTCCCTTAACACGTTGACCGCCATGTCACCCATACGTGGGTGACGGAATTATTTGTCCAGGTTTCAAAACGAATTTTTACGTTAATATATTCGTTGTACCAAATTTGATTGGGATCTGTAACATGCAAGAAAGTTGGAAGACTACTCAATTTCACACATATGATTATGTTCGGTCCCACCGAGTTTTTTTAGCATATTGTAAATCGTCGCGAGGCAACAGCTACAAGCGTTAAAGCTGAAAGCCATAAATAAAGCCCTTCTCCGATTTCAAGCCGTCCTTCGAAAATTAGAAGAATGATGGCATTGGAAAGTGGCCATAAAGTCTACAAAAAAAATAGGCTAAAAACTTAGGCTAAAAAAACTCGGTGGGACCGAACAGATTATTTTCAATTTTTATTTCATTAAATAAGTTACTTTGGTTTCATGGACTTTTTTAGGGTTCTGGTTTGGCACTCATAGTGTTAATTTTGCAAATAAAATCATCCCATGCCCGCCTGTGCAAAACTATAGAAAATACGAAACAGCACCTAACCGTTGTAATTTCCTGGTTGTATGTTAGCTCGCAGAAAAATATGACAGAAATCGCTTTATTTCGTGGAAGTTTGTTCGCGGGGATCCGATCGAAAAATTCGGACGAAAAATTTCACGAGGGCTCGACGGATGCCTGGAAAACGAAATTCCCGGGGAAAATTCCATCGGCCGCGGACATTGCTGAAGCGTACTTGTTGGTGACAATTTTCCGCGGTGCATATTTAATTTCCAGCGGCGACAGAAGCCGGTAAACGGCGAAACGTTGAAGCCGCGAGACAGCTCCGGTTTGAAAAGCCGTGGTAGGAAGGAATTTCCTGCTCGCCCGGCAACACGGACAAAAGTAACGCCCGACACTTTTTTCGCGGTGCGTGAAATATTTATCGTTCCGGAAGGCAGCGTCATGAAAATTCGAGAAGAAAAGATCCCGAAAAAGTGGCCGGCGGGACGCGGTGTTCGCGTGGACACGTATCTACGTGAGACCTGAATAACACAATATATGTATATATGTGAATAGAAGCTTACGTGGTTGCGGCGAGAGCGAATTGTCCGAGGCCATCGGGGGTGGTGGCGGGGGTACGATTCCGGTTTCCGGTTTCGCCACCAGAAGAACCACGCGGTCCTGGGTCGCCTTCAGAGTTGCCACTGCTTCCTCGTGCGTCACATTTTCGAGGTTCTTGTCGCCCTGCTAGAATTAAAGGAGGCCTCTTTTTATCCTTATTTCGTAAGCCCGGAGGAAAAAATAAGAGAAACACCGTAGGGAGCTTAACGTCGCTGGATACCATTCCAGATTCGTTAAGACCCTACAGCTCGACTTGTTTCTTGAGCTCCCATAATAGTCACGTGACTCTTTAATTAATAATTTCCATCCACAGCCTTCAGCGTTCGACGTAATTTCACTTAGCAGAGGTTACTTAATTTCTCAACCGAATAGATTCGTAAGCAATCAGTACGCCACCACATATTAACCCTTTGCACTCGAAGCTATTTCAACTCCAAAACGAAACATTTCTTTCGACCTAGAATATTGCCCTTCTAAATATTTCTTTTTCATGTTGTACATTAAAATAGTGCAATTTACCCGTACAATACTGAAGTGTTTAGTAATTTACTACATAGAAACAAATTTAATAATGTAAAAAATATTTTGGATAGTGATACAGCAAGTATAGCGATAGTGGTATAGCATCGTGTCAGCCCCATTATACCATTCAACTTTGTTCTTACCATATTTTACATATCTTTAGAAACAACAAATATATTTGAGTTTATAAGTGTCCGGATACTTTTGAGCGGTAGTGTACGTACTCTGTGATCCAGACACTTAAAGAATTGTCGAAAAGTTCCGTTTAAAAGACGAATTGCAAAATACAGCATTAACGGTACTATACTAATAACACGCGTCTAATTATACGGCGCACGTCGAATCTGGTTTCAAAGCAAACACGGGTTAGCCTGGTCCTTCGTTCGAGCGAAACATTTCTCTTCGTTCATTAACGCTGTTCATTCGTCTCAATTTTCTAACGTATTCCCTTTCAACGTGGCCGCGGTCTCTATTTCCCATTTTTCACCAACGGAAAGGCGCAGAAAACGGATAAAAGCGACACAGACCGTGGAAAAAGTGAACCGGTCCAGCGGCGCGCTCATCGATCGAGATTTAGCCGGCCGCGATAATTGATTTCTCCCGTTCAATTTCCTCTATCAATCATCCCACCGCCCCGCGCTCCTTATGGCACACTTCGGGATGGATTATAGAACAAATATTACAAGAGTTCGCTGCTTCGTCTTTGTCTGCCGCCCGTGTTACTGTGTAAACATCTATATATTCAAGCGTCAAAATGACGCATCTCTGGAAAATGTAACAGCTAAATCCCTACTGTATATGTGATCGATATCTGTCGTTTAGGCTGTCGTGCAAAAAGCCTCGTTTCTCCTTAATGAATCAAGAACACGTCGCGTCTTCTAAGACACTCTAATTCAAGCATTTGAGTATAGCCAGTCAAATAAGCTATCAAACTATTAGCGAATAAAATAGAAATATTCGAACAATCGTACAGTGCTGTTAATAACCTTCGACGCTGAAGCAACGTTAAATCTAAAAAAAAAACAAAAAAAAACATTTGAGAATAGCCAATCAAATAACATAAGCTATCAAACTATTAGCGAATAAAATAGAAATATTCGAACAATCGTACAGCGCTGTTAACGTACAACGCTTTGACGTTGAAGCAAAGTTAAATCTAAAAAGAAAAACATTTGAGAATAGCCAGTCTGTCAAATAACATAAGCCACCAAACTATTAGCGAATGAAATAGAAATATTCGAATAATCGTACAGCGCTGTTAATAACCTTCGACGTTGAAGCAACGTTAAATCTAAAAAAATACATTTGAGAATAGCCAATCAAATAACATAAGCCACCAAACTATTAGCGAATGAAATAGAAATATTCGAATAATCGTACAGAGCTGTTAATAACCTTCGATATTCAAGCAACGTTAAATCTAAAAAAAAAAACATATATAGTGTAAACAAAAAGGGGTCGCGGGAGAAACAGAGTTTTAATTGACAATGCGCTCTGGTATGCGCAATAAACAACAGGATAAACATGCCCGCAGTTGTGCAAACATCGCTTCCGGCAGAGTTCCGATTCTCTCTGGTCCCTTTGTTTTTAATTTTTCGGTTCCCTGTTGTTCGCTCGGGGGAAGGAAAAACGAAAACGCAGGGAGGAGCCGCTGGCCAGACTTCGTCGCCTCGTCTATGGTAATTATCCGAGGACGGCTGACACGTGGAAAAAAAAGGTGAACATCGTAGAAGTTTCCGGCCGGTGTCATAAACAACTGACGAACTTCCTGCGCCGGTCCGTTGTTGTTCCCAAGTATATGCAGGCACGCAATCACACGGAAAGTTAAATCGACTCACCCTCGAGATATCTGGCTTCTACAGCGTCGCGAAAACTTTTAAATAAATCGTTCCCGCGAAAACGTCGATGCGCAACTTGGATACTTTCGAAACATCTTGAGCGCGAACCTATTTATTACATGGTACGTCAATTTTTTAATAGGCTATCGATTACATGTTCGAGACTCGCTGGAATTTATATCCGAGTTGAAGATGATTGATGCCGCCGCGATGATGAGCATCGTGTCAACAATTTATCCCTGGTCCATTACATTTTTCCTATCTACAAACTTTACGGCCGAGCGTGTACGGTTTCATTGAAAAGTCGTTTTCGGAAATGAATTATTCATCGTCTCGCCGTTCTTTCTCTCCCTTTTCATTTTCTTGAAGTTTCTCAACACCGAACCGCCGAGCCTTATTAATAAAATTATATAAATTTTCCAAATTTATATAGAAAATATCAGAAGGTACTTCCTGTATTCTTGAAAACTAGAGTCATTCGTAAAGGATTTTTCTTCAAAAGAGAAATGAATAAGTAAACTGCGTTTCAGAGTTATTGTCAGTCAGTGAATTAACCCATTTGTCACTATCATTATTCGTTAGCTAAAAAATAGAAATGGAGGGTGTTGTTGGAGATGAAAGAATTCTGATTTTTTCTTATAATGCTGAAATGAGTTCTTTTACTTGTAGTCATTTCTGTGCTTAAATATAATTAAAAAAAAAAACAGTTTGGTGATAAGAGGGCCCTCTTTTCATATTTCCTTATGATGCGAATGGGTTAAGAAGCTATCCAGATTTCAGAAATGTTTTCAGAATTCGATACTTGAAAATTCAATTATATTGTATTAGAGGTACACTGATTTATCAGGTGTCCCTTTTTCGAGAGTAGGCTAACTGATGAAACTATAAAGGTGCGGGAAAAATAGAATTTATTTTCAGAAGCCGATGCGTCTAAATTCGATGATATCGTAATTGAAACCGAAAAAACGTGGCAAACAAAATTGGCGAGAGCGAACGGCTTTGAAGTCATCGGTCCACGACGACGTTGGGGCCCTGTAATGATTTTCACGCGTTTCAAATTGCGCCCGCGGTAGTTATAAATCAACCGGACCGATGTGGCCGCTTTAATCGTGGCTTTTTCGGAGCGGAGCCTCGAGGGAGGACGCGGGAGAAGAAAAGGGAGGCCGTCGAAGCGAAAAATCGCGGGAAGCTGCGAAACGACGGGGCCTCGCACCTGCAACCACTGCAACGAGGCTTCCGTCGCTGACGAAGAGAGCTATCAATTACTCGTCGCCATCAAAAGCCACTCTGATCTATTTTTCGCGTCGGTTCTCTGCCGAGGCTCGTATGTCTCCGGGTCGCTGGAGAATTTTTCGAAACTCGTTCCAAAACGTCGACAATTCCCGGCCGTGTTTTCATATTTCAGAATCCTACGGGGCTTTCTGGTCCTAAGCACGATTTTGGATAGACCCTCTTTGGAAATTTTTCCAGAGAAATCAGACCACTATTTTCTATCGACCTTTTGCAAACGTATTTCCCATTATTCGGACTATGCAACGTAATTTTTTCAAGTCAAAGTACTTAAAATTAGAGGAATTACAGTCCCCCCAACGGGGCTTTCTGGTCCGGAGCGCGATTTTGAATAGACCCTCTTTGGAAATTTTTCCAGAGAAATCAGACCACTATTTTCTATCGAGCTTTAGCAAACATATTTCCCATTATTCGGACTATGCAACGTAATTTTTTCAAGTCAAAGTACTTAAAATTAGAGGAATTACAGTCCCCCCAACGGGGGCGTATTAAAGACTGAAGTAAAAATCGGAGGAAATGAAATATCTCATCATTTAACAAAATAACAGCTTTTTGAAACTTCGAATTTTGATTTCTTCTTGGCACAACAATTTCAAAACAGAAAAATCATGTTTTTCATGATTCTGGACCAGAAGGGCCCTTGGAGGACACCTTTTATTATTCATAGATATTTTCTGTTTCATTTGGAGACTGTACCAATGGTTTAGAAAATTTGATGTTGCACTCTCGAGGGACTTTCAACGGCGCACTGTCGTCTACCGTTGTTTTATTCAAACCTAGTGGAAGTTTTATCCGTGAGACCTATGGGTTCTAGAACAGGTCGGGCTCCAACCTGAATTGCGGGCACACATGTGCTGGCTTTTTCTCTAAATGATAAATGATTCCCTTGCTTGTCCGGAGCGAGCACACTTTGTCTGCATGAGAAATCATCTAATCAAGAGCAGGCTGCTTTCTTACCCTCCGCGAGGGAACTCCGGAATCATCAGTCACGTGAAAAATGCAAGGGGGATAAACTAAATTACTATTTTTCAAGCGTATTCACCGTTCGGGACATATTTTCACGATTCACTGGAGCATTTTAATTGGAATTCTTACTATAAAAGTTATTGTTAGAGTTATGGAGGAGTTAAAATATATTGAAACGGTGGAAAAGTTAGTATGACGGTGACTTGATGTGGAGGCATCAAAAAGTTTCATCAAAAGTAGTTATCTCATAGCTCACCAAAGTGTTCTAACTATAATTCTTATTATAGAATAGTGGATCTTTTATTAGGACACTTACCGATTATTGAATCGAGGAGGAAGGAGTAAAATAAACTGAAGCGACGGGAAGGTCAGTGTGGTAGTAGCATTGTTCAGAACGGTGGGGTTTCAAAGTAATTAAATCGGAAAGAAGGTGATTGTCCCACAACTCACCAAAGTGTTCTAACTACAATTTTTACTATAGAATAGTGGATCTTTTATTAGGACATTTACCGATTATTGAATCGAGGAGGAAGGGGTAAAATAAACTGAAGCGACGGGAAGGTCAGTCTGGTAGTAGCATTGTTCAGAACGGTGGGGTTTCAAAGTAATTAAATCGGAAAGAAGGTGATTGTCCCACAAATCACCAAAGTGTTCTAACTACAATTTTTACTATAGAATAGTGGATCTTTTATTAGGTCACTTACCGATTATTGAATCGAGGAGGAAGGGGTAAAATAAACTGAAGCAACGGGAAGGTCAGTCTCTGGTAGTAGCATTGTTCAGGACGGTGGGGTTTCAAAGTAATTAAATCGGAAAGAAGGTGATTGTCCCACAACTCACCAGAGCATTCCTGACGGCCACCAATTTGTCTCCAACGACAAGGCGGCCGTCCACTTGAGCTGCGCCGCCCTCCATAATTTTCGTCACGTAGATTCCATTGTCACCGGGTATATGCTGATTGCCAATACCACCGGCGATACTGAAACCGAGGCCCTTGTTACCCTTGATTAGTTCGATTTCGATCAGCTGGGTATGCCTTCGTCGTCGTACGTACTGAAAATCAAGCAAAAAGCACGTTTTAAACCACCTTCCCCTATGCGTCAATTAAAACAAATTAAATTGCACCATCGAATGCAATTCCGGATCTCTATGTTTTCACAAAGACTCAATCTCCTCGATAAGATTTCAAGTTCATGGTACTGCTTCTTGTACAATGAAATTATGTTGAAAATAGTAATCAGTATTTCCAGAAGCTCGTATTAAAGAAATTTCAATTCAAGAAGTTAGGATGATGCAGAAGTATTGCAGCGAGGCTAGCCATCAAAATATAATAATAGCTAGGCAGCATACACTTTTATGCTCATCGCTGTTTCCAAGACACTCCAAAAAGGTTAATAACGCTGACGCGAACGCGTCCACGGGTTTAAAAAATCTCCCGGCTTTTGAAACGCAATATTTTCAAGCTGCAACGCTGACACTGCGGAGACACTCCAAAATTTATCCGGATCTCATTTCACGCTGGTTTCACCGGTCAAAATTCAAATACCAGCTCTCTTCGAACAAGCTTTTGTACAAGTTTTCCGATCCCGGACTTGTAAACATGCTTCGAACGGCGCTACAACTTTAATTACACTTTCACTAGATTAGGAGCTGTTACTTCTTCCGATGGTAACCTGTTCCCTCCGAAACCACAGTAAATAACGACTTACTTTCATTGTTAGAACGACTGAATGGGTAGATGAAAATTCAATTTGTCAATTCATTTTGTCTTTCAGATGCTGCACAATTTTCTATTTCTCAACGATTGTGTTGCAATTTCAGCAGATTTAATGGAATGATTAAATTTAAAAAATCATTCTTTCGGATGCTGCACAATTTCCTATTTCTCAACGATTGTGTTGCAATTTCAGCTGATTTAATGGAATAATTAAATTTAAAAAATCATGTGGATATCTGTGGTTTCAGAGAAAATAGCACTGTACATGTATGGTTGATTTTCTGGTGCGTATTTGAGCACCAGATGATTCTGCTGCCACTAACACATTTACGCGATTCCGGTCGAGCGTGTAAACTAGCGACAACAATGACCGACTGAAATATCGGTTTAATTTCCAGCATCAAGATTTAGGCGATGAGATATCACGGTAGCTAAAGAAACACGAATGACCAGCATTATTTCACGGTGGGAATCTCGGTTTTCCACAAGATATACAACCAGCATTGTCGTCGTACGCGATTATCTTGTGTCGAGCTACCGGATAATAATTGGATGTCTAAGGGATGTACCTTCGCCACCTGGGACTGTTTCATTGTTTGGAAACACGGTTCGAATCCACCGTCGTTTGTTCGCCTCGGTGAATCGAGCAATTTCAATGAACATATTCGAAAAATAAAACGTCGAGGAACACGAAGAGAACGTCGTTCGACGGGCTTAAAACTTGAACGGGGAAATGGCTCCTACACGTCGATTTCAGGAACGCGACAACTCTCAGACTCATTAACTATAACGTAGATTCTGACATCGTCGGGGAAATCCCAGTGAGACGATCACTCAAGCCACGTCGGTCGTAAGTCGTTAGGGTTGCGAGTAGTTTCCGAAGTAGTAGTTTGTTTCCGGGATGTGGATTAATCTAATTTCCCGGGAGGAGTTCGCTCGCTTCAGCGATGTCGCTTGCTGATTTTAAAAGACGTTTAGGGCTACGCTTTCTTTCCTCCGTTCCTGATCTAACCCTTTGCACTCGGCGTTATTTTAATTCTGAAACAACATTTTACTTCCGTCTTAGAATATTAACCTTTTTACTCATACGAAATTGATCCGATTTCCACATATAACATTTAAATGCTTAGTGATCTATTAAATACAAATTTTGTAATTTAACAAATATTTTGTAATATTTCTTGTGATTTCTTTGAAATGGTGCCACGACAATTTTTAGTGGCGCTTCAGAGTCGCCGCTCGAGTGCAAAGGGCTAATTATTATTTTTACTTACTCATGCAATCTTAAGGTAAAGACACCAGTAGTTGACCATTTTATAGAAAAACATAAAAAATAAGGTTTGAAATGCTCTTATTATTTTGAAATTTAAACAACATGGTGCAAAAGTGCACTTATAAGTGCGCTTACAAAAACCTTATTTTTTATGTTTTTCTATAAAATGGTCAACTACTGGTACATGGTCAACTATTGGTGCCTTTACCTTATTTGTATTTTATCGAAAAGTATCGATTATTTTTCAGTACTTTATATTAGCTTTTATGTCTTCGAAGGGACAATACTGTAACGTTTTGCTGTGTAATTGGTTAGCAATTAGTTTTAATTTTCCGAGAACACGCGCTTCCAACAGGGCAACTGTCTTTGTTGATGATTGATTGGGAAGAAAAGAAAGAGACTTACTAGTTTGACAGTGTTTCCTGCTCGTTTGAGTGCATCGACGGCTGCCGCGTGCGGTACGTCGACAACCGACACCTCGTTCACCTGCAGTATTGTGTCGTTGACACGCAATCGGCCGTCCGCGGACGCGGCACCGCCAGGTATAAGTTTCGTGATGTAAATAGCGGTGTCGTTGCCGAAATGAGGGTTGTCGGTACCCCCGGCGATGCTGAACCCGAGGCCAGCCCCACCCCTCTCGAGGACGATCTCCTCGTACTCCCAATCATCGTCTCCATTGACCTGAAACAGAAATCATTTTTCCCATTGAACGCTCCGTCCACTTTGAAACCAATCGTACGCGAAAAAATTCCAAAACTTAAAAATTCCCTGCAAGCTTTTTCTACAATTTCGCTAAGTGCCCCACTGGCACAAGAGTTACTTTTGAAATCCATCTTCGGAGAACTCAGATTTCGTCTAACCCAAACCTCCGGTGGCATAATTGGACAATACATCGATGGAACGAGAGGTACGAAAGCAAACACTTATAAAATTTAAAAATTCCCCGCAAACTTTTTCTACAATTCCACAAAGTGCTCCCACTGGCACAAGAGTTACTTTTGAAATCCATCTTCGGAGAACTCAGATTTCGTGTAACCGAAACCTCCGGTAGCATAATTGGACAATACATCGATGGAACGAGAGCTACGAAACCAAACACTTATAAAATTTAAAAATTCCCTGCAAACTTTTTCTACAATTCCACAAAGTGCTCCTACTGGCACAAGAGTTACTTTTGAAATCCATCTTCGGAGAACTCAGATTTCGTGTAACCGAAACCTCCGGTGGCATAATTGGACAATACATCGATGGAACGAGAGGTACGAAAGCAAACACTTGTCGGAGAATACGTAACCCTAAATCTACCAGGCCAAGTAGTTTACGAGCGTCAGGGTATTACTCCTCCAATCAAGATTACAGGATTTGCTGAACTTCAAATGAGCCGAAGGATAAACTCGGAACACTAAATCGTGGCCGACGGTGAATCTGTTGGTTCGAGAGTATATATCGCTTTATCGTATATGTCGGAATAAAATGAACGGCCGGCGGATTTAATCGCGGAGGGAATGAAAGGAATTTCGGAATCCGGTGCTAAGAATGCAATGTGTGGCGCGCAACAGAAAGCACGGATTACACCGCTAATCCGGCACGGGTCAGTTCCTAATTACATGAGGGACTAAGCCGCCCCGCAGAGCGAAGGAGTTAACTGGTTAATTGATTTTGAGACCCGCAGAGGAGTAGATTAGGTCGTGGCGGAGCTTGGATCGATGACGTCGGGTTATGGTCATTATCACGGGAACGGTGATATCCTATAATGATGTTACAATCGATTATGCTTGGACGTGGTCCCGTCACAAAGGGAATGTTCCCGTCGATCCGCACAACAATCAAATTCGACTTCTCCGTCTTATCCACAATTTCATCGATACACCAACACGTACGATTCTGCGTATTATATAACACCGAACAATAAGTATTACTAATCCTTTGTCTATCGCTTCCTCGAGCTCTTACGCAAATCGGAGCAATTCTGATTCGAGAGTCCATGAACCATACCGTGACTCATAGGTCTGTTATTGTAAACTTTATATCGATTTCGGATAAACATTCGTTGTACGGTTGAGAGGAACTACTGCAGATAATGTTGAACAGCATGCGTACAGTCATTAAACGCGCTTGACATCGTTATTCGGATTTCTAGTTTCATTGAATGTAGAAAACACGTGTAATTTGAAGTCACTCTAGTATCTCGAGTAAAGGACCACTGTAGCGAAACGTATGCATTTTTCAAGTGTCTATACAACGAATAAAAAATTGCAAATCACACAAGTTTCAAAGTATTGAAATTACCAAAAAGAAGACATCTATTTCCATTTAATTTCTGCTCCTCCGAACTGCACTTTTTGTTTCGCACGAGACTTTTGTTTCTGCCGTGTAATGATTACCTCAGCCAGTGTATATCCGTCTCAGAAACGTATTCGAAAATAGAGGAGCACGTAGAACTATCATCTTCTCGCTGGCAGTAAAGAGTTAAACGCGGAACTCCGAGAAACCACGTGTCCAACTGACATGCGAGTTCCAGCGGGCATCAGGGACACACTCTGAATACAATCGGTTCGAAGAAACGGTGAATGATTGAAAGCTGTGTGGCGTCGAGCGGTCGACCCAGAATATCGACTGTAAGAGGAAGTAGTGCTCGCTTAAATTTACTAAAACTGTTGCACTTAAATTTGCATGAGCTTGGTACAACGAGCTTGGTTGTAGCCTTATCTCGGCAGGCTAGGAAAGAGAATAAAACTACTGGAGGAAAGGACAGAGAGACATACAGTAAGGAGCAAATCTGAACCAATAACCACAAGTTTTATATTAGTTACTAGGCATTTATACAAAGAACACATTTATACTTGTATTTATTACTAGGAATATAGAAGAATAACTAGAAATCAACATTATAATTGTTTTTGTCATAGTTAGACGTGACTTAAGAATTTTTTTTCAATAATTAATGTCTCCTCGGTTTTGCACCAGTCCCTACAAGAAATGTTTACGTGGGATGTTCTAGTAGTATGTTTACATCTAGCACTCTGGTATGTTTACAAACTATTAGTCTACGTCTTAACACTCAGTTCTTCGCAATCATTCGAACGGAAAAGCACGCAAGTGAAGTAAGAATAAATATGAGGTCAATTGCTCCAAATTGTGTAAAAAAAGTAATTTCTCTTTTGAATGACGGCATGTAACGGCATTGAAACGGTCAGTTTCTGGTAGAGAAAAACGGTAACTCGAGAACTTGGCAAATTCGAGCCACCGTGGAGAGCGGAGGAGGCGTTTCATGGTGCGAATGCAGCTCTCGCATTCGGAAGGGCATTTCGCGTGGCGTTTGGTATCGCGACGTCCCGCGCAATCACGAGCCCTACGACAGATTTGATGCACGCGGCCGCATCAGCACATATTGCCTGCGGAATCGCGAATTAATCGTCCCGAATTACCATTCTATGGAGCGGACTCGGGACAGATGGAACGCTGCAAGGGTCGTTGCCGGCGGACCCTGTTACTCCGGCAACAGCTCTCGTCCTAGGTGCAACGTTGACATTACGATGCAATTATGGCGGGGAACTACCGGTCGGTTAATCGACGCTTAGCGGCCGCGTCGCGTCGCGTCGCGTCTCGTCGTGTCGCGCACCATCGCTCTGAATGGAATCGTTAATTAATCGACGCTCGCCCCCCCTCCCTTCCCCGAAGAACCGATTTCGATTTTGTTCTAACAATAACCCGCGGGTCCACAATGTGCGACACTGCACCGAGAAATGACAAATAGTAATTGGAAAGTGGACACATTATAATCGACTCGTTATCGGCCGCGGGCTTTTCACCAACCAGGTTCCGATACGAGAATTGCGATAATCAAACAAGTGCGCTTAGTTACTGTTACGATAGCTCCACGCGTTATTGAAATTTTCGTGCAGCTTCGCTGAAGATGAAAAGCTCGCGAGACGAAGCAAATTTCAATTATCATGGAATTCAGAAAAAATTGCTGACCCGAGAGCTGGAAGATTAACCCCTTGCTTTATTTTGTGATTATAATGATGAGGAATTCTTCGCCGTTCAGAATTTTGCAGAATGTTTTCTGCAAAGGATATACAGGGTGTTTGGTAACTGGTGGTATTGTACATTGTATATTAATTGTTGCAATTTCCAAATGAAAATCTAGCTACTCTTAGTAGCTGATATATAATAATATACAAGCTAGTCAGAGTAGCTAGATTTTCATTTGGAAATTGGCTGTTTCAATGAGAAAGGAAGAATTCAGGAATTGAAGTCCCTGTTTTAATATTAAAATTGTATATTGTATAATAATTGTTGCAATTTCCAAATGAGGAAGGAAAAATCTCGAAATGAGGAAGAAAAGAGAAAATCGAGTTTGAAATGCAGCGAATACGCATGCTATTCGATAGGAATTGTCTGACGCGTCTGATCATGGCCAACCAAATCTACTTGCTGCATATACTAAAGCACACAAACCTGACAGATCTTCAAAGTCGATTTTCTCGAAAACAAAAAATGTTTATTCTATAGTTTCGACTTATTCTTTCATGTAACATATGTAACATAATCATGTAACAAACTGACAGCGGAACACCCTGTATATCAACTACAGATAAGCAGAATTTTATTTCGGTTAAGAGGAAATTAATGACATACATGCTTATTAGACTCTGGTCAGAATCTTCGTTACGAGTCTGTCTCGATATTGTAGGGCAAGGGGTTAATGAATTATTACATTGAAGTTGTAATTATTGCTGAACATATAAGGATATTTATGTTATGTAGTTAATACAGTTAAAGGTTCATAATCTATACGAAATATAAGAGTTTCACTAAAAACTGGAGGTGTCCTAAGACTTATGAGCGGGAGTGTATATTGTTGGTCATGTGATAGTTTAGTTAATTCACAACAATATATTCGGAGCCGGATATCTCTAAAGGGAAAATTCAATGTCTGAGTCAGTTTATGGTGAAAACGAACACGGCAAAAGATGCTATTCAATTTTCCCTTTCGGAAGAGCGCAAAATTCCGAATTTGCATGTTCACGAGACGATCATCGATTTCGAGACCGGTATAGCAAATGGGGGACGTCCGAGCCAATTCTGGAAATCGTGCGGCCGCTTTGCAGAAAGATCGATGCGCGCGGTTCGCGTTGAATAATGTTGAACATCGATTTACCATTTTATGTGGTCCGTTCACCATGCTGGCTGTCATCGTACGTGCCGTTCCGACGGTGCTAACAACATTTTAAAACGGCGATAACGACATTAATGGCGGCGCCGGCCGACAGAGACGCGCGCGAGTCATTCATATAATTTCAACTTTCGTTCACATTCACTGGTCACACACGTGCGCGCACGCCGTCGAATATCGGGACCGCGTTTATTGACGTTCCGCCATCATTATTTCTGTCGCGTTAACGCATCCCCGATCTTCTGGTGGGTAAAAACAGCAACGAAAATAAAAAGAATTCTATTCGCCGCGAGGAACACGTTCGTCCGAGGAAATTTACAACGCCCGGCTGTGTTTTTTTTTTCAGACCGCGCACGTAAATCACACGCGGATTATTTATCACGCGAACCGGCAACGTATTATCAAGTGTATAATCGGTATCGGAGCGTTGCGTAATACGGCGGAAAATCCGCGTACCGTGCGGAGATTAAAACGCCGGCGACATTTGCATAAATCCGTGCACGGCTGCCGAGCCCGAAGAAACGGATGGCCGTGCTGATACGAAAAATCCTAACGTTTAACAATCGCCCGAAGACGGAAATTTATAGTGCAAATTTCTCCCCACTAGCTCTCGTCGTTCAAATTATTTTCCGCCGCTTCCCCTTCCCTTCTCGATATTATTTATACTCGTTCCACACGTCCGATCCTGTCATTCTACAGGGACTGCAGCGTATTCGAAACACCCAAATATTTGACAAACTACTCAGCTTATCCAGATTGTTATGTCGCTAATAACTAGACATCGGATGTTTATGCAATTTCCAATTTTTATAGAAACATTTTAAGAAAGTGGAATGAAATAAAATTTTATTTTTAATGGGGGCAGCCTTTGTAGATCCAAAGCAAATAAAAATCGTGTTAAATTCTCTCGAATTTTATATTATAGCAATTTTTTAACATTTCCATAAGCCATAAATGCATAAAGATCCGATGTCTACTAATAACACTTTGACTGCCAAACTAGAAATCTCAAAAATTCCATAGAATCAAAGTAAGTTATTTAATGATATAAGAATTGAAAAAAATTAAATATATAGTATTAAGTAGACCTCCAACTTTCTTGCATTTTACAGTTACTAATAAAATTTCATTTTAAAACCTGGACAAATAATTCCGTCACCCACGTATGGGTGACGTGGCAGTCAACGTGATAATAGCATGGTCATTCAATCACACCTAGGTCTCAGACTGCTTTTACACACTCATGAAAACAATTATTAAGCGAGATACAAAATAGTGACGATATTAGAGGAATTAACAAACACTGTAACATTATTTTTGACTTGTAGAAATGATTAAGAAACAGGTATTGGTTTAACCCCTGTTCGTGATCGACGCAGACAATTTTCAGTTTGCACGCAAGTTCACGTAATCGTTGCTGAGAATGTGAAGTATGCTGGTTCGTTAGTCCCCGCATGCTATTGCACACTTTTATTTGTCCCGGTGCAACCTGGTATTCCGAATATGCCGCACTTCCTGTACTAAATCATAAGGATCTCCAGAACACGCGACCACGAAGACTCGAATTTTGTCGGTGGAATTGGGGTGGCACCTTGAACCACAGAGGGTGGTTGTAGAAATTAATCGATTCTAGAGTCAATCAGTGATACGACAACGATAAGGGAGACGGTGAATATCACAGAGGAATCGCAGTGGTCACAGGTGATCGCAGCGGAAGTTGTCTCGCGGGAAGTCGACTTCCGCTCGGACACGGACGAGATTCTGGCTTCCTTGGCGACTGGAAATCACGAAACTGCGACAGTCCTGCGAGGACGGGCAAGAAGTAACGTTATCCGGTCGCGTTCTCGTTCCCCGGTGAGCGTCACACGCTTGAAACTGGCAGCCGTTTCGCCCGCGACTCGACTGTGCCCGCTTTGCACCGCTCTGCTCCGCTCTGCTCCGCTTGCTCGCTCGCCTTCACGCGGTGGCAGTCATCGTTATTATAATATTAGACCAGTGGCCGACTATTTCCAACCGACTGTGAAAATATACCAGCGGCACGCGTACTCCGCGGAGATACGCGGCACCGAAATAAGCCGTTCGTGGTCAGTCACACGGGCTGCCAGTGAAGCATCCAGATTTATGGCTCCCGGCGACTGTACATCGCAGAATCTTTTCTCCGCCATTTTTCTCAACCGGTTTTCACCACCATGGCCAAAAATCTGATCGACCAGGACCGCGAAACGCGAGATTCAGCACCTCTCTAATTGAACGTTTTACGCGACAGTGCTTTAAGCTAGCAAAGTTTACGAGTCGGTTCAACTCTACGGAATAATAGCACTTTTAACCCATTTGCGTCATTAGCGTATATATGCGCTCAATTTTTCAAGTCACTATCATTATTCGTTAGCTAAAAAATAGAAATGGACGGTGTATAGAAATGGGGTAGCTTATACTTATAATGCTGAAATACGAAGTTCTTTTATTTGTAGTCATTTCTGCACTTAAATATAATTAAAAAAAAAACAGTTGGTGATAAAGGCCCTCTTTTCATATTTCCTTATGATGCAAATGGGTTAAATTTCACGCTAAATTTCCATTCTCTTGGAGTAACTCTAATATCCTAGTCCCCTACTGTAATTGTGTATTATGATCAGTATTATACAGGGTGTTTGGTAACTGGTTGTACAAGCGAAAAGGGGGTGATTCTACATGAAAGAATAAGTCGAAAATATAGAATAAACATTTTTCGTTTGAAGCTTTGTTTTCGAGAAAATCAACTTTGAAGATCCGTCAGGTTTGTGTGCTTTAGTATATGCAGGAAGTAGATTTGGTTGGCCATGGTCAGACGCGTCAGACAATTCCTATCGAATAGCATGCTGCATTTCAAACTCGATTTTCTCGATAACGAAACCTCGGATGAAAAAATTTTATTCTATATTTTCGACTTATTCTTTCATGTAGAATCACCCCCTTTTCGCTTGCACCACCAGTTACCAAACACCCTGTATATTTACCCAGATTTTTAATTTATATGTGACTACTAATATTGCCTACTTTGTATTTATTTTTAGAAATATGAGGACATTGCACAATTTTTTTTTTGCAAATTCCGGTTGGGTAAATAAATATGTCCAGTACACAAAAGTGTCTTCAGGATCTAAATAATTGTAAAATTTAGAATCTGAAATCCGTTATTTTGACAGATCCAGCCCAGTATAATATAAAACATGTATACACAGTGACTCTAGAGAAACTGTGTGTCATTAGCGCGACTAATCTTTATGCAAAAGTTTTTTGCGACCGTTGAGCCACTTATTTCGCGCGTAATAATTGCAGACTGGCGTCAAACATTTCCAATTTCCACGAGCTCTTTAAAGCCCCGTTCAGACTGACAGACAATTGTCCGCAGACTGTCCGCATACCGTACACTGCACATGCTTGTGGACAGCGCGTGCACGATGCATGTGCAGTACGCGGACTGCGCGTGCACCGGCTGCGAACGATTGTGTCTGTCAGTCTGGACAGACCTTTGCAAATATATCTTTTTGTTGTAGGTGTCGACTAAAACATTGAGCGCATATATACGCTAATGATGTAAATGGGTTAAGAAAAGTGGGCCATTGCTACCTAGTGTTAGAGTCTTTCACAGAGGTGTGGTGAAAATTTGATTGTCGCCTCCCGCGGCCGATTAATTGCAGATAATATCGTCGAACGGTTCCAATTTCCATAAGTCCGGGATTAATTCGGCAAGGACCGCTCGTAATTCCGGCAGGATTCTCAGGAGACCGAGGGGGGTGGGTTCTCCACGTGTGTTACGTGGATGCGGCGTTAAAGACCAACACCGGTTAATCACGGAATCTTGGCTCGGGAAACTCCGTCAGGCCGGGTCCGTTCCGTTCGTGTTTCGAATTAACATCGCGTCTCCGAACCGACGGCTATATTCGTTGGCCTTTGTCGGAACGCGGCTACCAACCGCGGGTAAAGATAGCCACGGGTTTCGCGGCGAACGCTCGTGATTTTGGGACGCGACGACCTTGAAAATAATTACTTTCTCCCGGGCGCCTCTCTCGATCTTCGCTAATTTTTCCGCTCTCGATTATTTTTAGCCGCTCGTAAATTAATGTTCAAACCACTACCGAACACGTTCTTCTCCTTTTTGGACGTCTTGTTCATCGACTGACAGTGTAACATACACTACCGGTCATAAGTGTTTACCCACCTTCAAATTTCGTTACTATTCAAATAATAGGTATTTTATTGTTATGAAAATGTCCGTAGCATTAAATCCTAATTATAAGGCTAATAAAAAACATCCAAAATATTCTGTACATACACAATCAGGTATTGTAAATGAGTTTACAGCTTTTTATGAAAAACGACAATTTTGGAGTTCAGGTAAAGAAACCCATTTTTCTGAAATTTTTATAACGGTCAGTAGGGAATATGAACGCAGGTAATACAGGTATCTTAGTCTTCTCAAATTTCATACTGCATTTCATATTGCATTAAGCTTTCATACAGTAAACAGTTGACTTTCACGTGCCTAAAGAATTTTGCGAAAATTTCAAATAATGTCAGGGAGAAAAGAATTATCGATTGAAACGCGTGCTCTAATAGTGTCCCATCATAGCATCGGAAAAAGTAACAGAGAAATAGCAAAGTTATTGAAGCTGAACGGTAGAACCGTGGACTACAATGTTAAAAAATATGTGGGTGGGTAAACACTTATGGTCGGTAGTGTACTTCTCAGCCGTGAAATTGTTCAGATGAATACATATAATTAAGAATGTAGATTTTATGCATTTATAGAAATATTAACGTAGATAAGATCGTTCGATTGTAGATATGTACTAATTCTGAGAATTTAAAACAAGTTACAGGAAGAGTTTTAAAGGAAGTTAAAAATATGTAGCTATATTTTTGTATAGTTTAATGATTTTTGAATTAGTAGATTAAGGTGTTTTTCAAGGTTGCAGTTCGATTGTAAATATGTACTAATTCTGAGAATTTAAAAGAAGTTACAGGAAGAGTTTTAAGGGAAGTTAAAAATATGTAGCTACATTTTTGTACAGTTTAATGATTTTTGAATCAGTGGATTAAGGTGTTTTTCAAGGTTGCAGTTGCCTGTACCGGTTTCCCGAAGTTTGCGCCGCAGCGCGAGTTTTAATTTTAGTCACGGCACAACATACTTGGTTTCCAAAGAAGCTTAGAGCGATCGCAACGTACATTTCAATCGGTGGTATCGCATTGAATATTTGATCGCATAATCCCTCCTCTTGCAACGTTGTGTGCGCCAGAAGTTTTCCCAGCTTGCGGCAGGTTAAAGGCCGGTTTAAAGCGTGCCGTGTATTCATTACACTTTCCTAATGTACCGTCAGAATATTTTATAACAAATACGCGAATTTGTACGATCTTAACATTCGGGGGAATACTTTCTTATCATACGTATGTTGTTTCGATGAAAAAACAAAGTTAAACATTCCACTTGAAATCTTTAGATCTTAATATTGTAAAGCTCGAATGACTTTCGGGCACATTGTAAAATCCAAATGACCTCTTCCGGTCCTAAAATACACGTCTAAATTTATGAAGCCGTTACCATTCGAGTGAAAGGGGCCTAAGTTATGGTGAATTCATAAGACAGTGAGAGACATTCATCCTAAGTTATGGTGAAGCATCGGGGCATAAACTGCTAACCCTAACAAATCTCTTTTTCGTTGATTCTTTTCTACAGAGATTAGCGTTTAATTCGGTACACAGATTTTCGTGTTCACCATTATCTTTGAACGTTTTAACTATCGGCCATAGGGAGGCACAATTAAATTTTCTCGAAAAGACGTGCGTCAACAATTACCCAGCCCCGGCACCGAAAAGTTTATAGGCCAGCCCTCGATTCGGCAAGCTAGGAGAATTTCGCGAAGCGATTCAACGCAGCCACGGGGTTTAACGACGAATGAAATTACCGGGTGTATCCGACAGGAATGCTTGGTCCTCGCCCTCGTCGCCATAAATAGCAGATTCTCCTAAAAAGGGGCTGCAGACTGGCAGGCGCGCGTTATTAAGGGCGAGATGACGCTCAGGAGTCCGTCGACCCGTTTAAGCTCCTCACTCCCGGCCCGAAGAATCTCCTGATATCTTAATAACATAATTATTTTCTCGCATTCGTCTCGGGAGAAACGGTTTAATAAATCGTTCTCCACTCAAGATTAATTTCTCATCCGATACCAACACGAGTTCTGCGCTTTTTTCTCCTGCGGCAACTAACCCCGAAAACCGAATTAATCACGTTTCTCCGATTATACCGGCAAAGCGTCTAATAAATCATCCCATAGAAAATTAATTCCTCCTTCGTTATCGAAACGGGGATCCTCAGTTTACTTTGACGAATAGCTTCGAAAATTCGCGTTATCGCCACAAACAGAAGTGGCTTGATAAATCATGCGAACAGCGATAATTATTTGTTTCGTTTTCTTTTATATACAGGGTATACCACATTTTGCCATCTAGATTTACGTTATTATTATCACGTATAGCAAACAATGTTTTAGACGAAGTTGAATGGTTTTGAGATGGGCACATTCTGATGCTACATTTTTTTTTTTTGTAGGTGAACGTGTAAAGGACATATGATGCTCCTTCATATTCTTTACAAAAAAGTATTAATCTATTTGTGTAAAAAAATCATTAGCAAGAATTAGTAACAGTGCCCCTCTCAAAACCATTCAACTTCGTCTAAAACATTGTTTGTAATAATAATGACGTGAATCTAGATGGCAAAATGTGCTGACCCACCCTGTATAGTTGGAGAAATTAATTGACGATCTGGATCTTGCGAACGGGTTCGAGAGTCTCGAATTGTACTAATTTATCAGCGGAGATAGAGTCACGAGGAATGCGCTTTTAAACCTAATACTTCCTTGGTCGTCGGGTTGGCCAAGTCGGGCGTATATATTACATCCTAAAGTAACGCAGGTAACGTAAGCGCGCACGTAAGGTGCGTGCAAAAGGCGAGAAACCGAGTCGCGTTAAGCGGAATTAACGCGACGAGGCAACTCGAGCCGAGCGCGCTTACATACCGGGGCCACCTTTTGTCTCGCGAAATTAAAACGAAAAGACTCGCTGCTTCCTGGTGCTCACGACGGAAACGGCACGAACCTCGTTCTCCCCGTCAAACGTCCCAGAAACTCTCCCATTCTTGCGCGAATCTACGAGCAGCAAGTATGAATTCACCTTTAACCTTGCCTACTTCAGCGCGTTTACTACCGAGAAATACTACCGGCTGAATCTGGAAAGAGTATATTGTTGTTCCCGCAGGTGAATAAATTAACGCATGTCCCACCGGTGTCTCTTCGTCTCTCTTACATTTCACGTTAACCCCTTGACCCACAATATCGGGTCAGACTCGTGGTCAAGATTCTGAAAAGAGTCTAACAAATAGGTATTTTAAACTGCAATAAAATTCTATTTTGTTGTAGCTGATATATATTCTTTGGAGAAAACATAGGCATACGATAAATACAAACTATCTTTTTTTCTATTAAATTCTGAACGATGAAGATTTTCTAATCATAAGAATCACAAAATAAATAGTAGTGCAAGGGGTTAACTGTCATGTCAGTCACATATGACTTCATTTTTATTGTGACATATCCGGATAAACTGAATTTTATTAAGATCTCTAGAATTCAAAAGGGTTAAGACAGCATCCCCTATGATATATTTTAAATTTTTAGTCGTGGCTTCATTAATTAAATTACTCTGATTTTGTAAGAATTTCTGGGGTTGATATTTGGCGCTTAATGTGTCGGCATTTAAAATTGACTAGTCTCGCTTTCATCAATTAAATTACTCTGATTTTGTAAGAATTTCTGGGGTTGATACTTGGCGCTTAATGTGTCGGCATTTAAAATTGACTAGTTTCGCTTTCATTAATTAAATTATTTTGTAAGAATCTTTGGGAATTATTTGTGGCAGTTAACGACTGTGTTTCAATTCGTTTCGTTCAAGAACGAAGTGTACAGTTCCATGGAAAGAATTTTGTATTTATTTACTATATAAAATTTTCTCGATAATATCAACTGCAGTTCGGTACGAGCCTCTGAAAATGATTGAGAAGGTTAGGTACGCGGGATCGCAATCAGAAACGCTGAATGAACGGTGGGAACGAAAGACTGCAAGGCGTAAATGGAACGTACACGTGCAGTGTGACACAACGATTGTTGCATCAATATTAAACATCTGCTGACCGTCGATTTGTCGCACGCATCTCCATGAGGCAGTTGCAATCGTAATCGCAATCGCAATCGCGTCTCGCACTTGCACTTGACACCCGGCGGGAGTCTCGAGATCAAGTGATTCAAGCAGTTATGGCCCCACGAATCGCGTTCCTCGGATAATCGACTTCGATGGGTGCGTAGTATGTGAAACGTCCACGATACCATAGTGCACGGCACTGCATACTTTCCGTTGTCACTGTCAATTGTAAATATTCTCAAGTACCACTTTATTTCGTATGTTGTACGGCACTGATCATTCTTATCGTTTCATTAACCCATTTGCATCATTAGCGTATATATACGCTCAATTTTTCAAGTCACTATCATTATTCGTTAGCTAAAAAATAGAAATGGGGGGTGTATAGAAATGGAGTAGTAATTCTGAGTTTTTCTTATAATGCTGAAATATGAAGTTCTTTTACTAGTCGTCATTTCTGTACTTAAATATAATAAAAAAAAAAAAAACAGTTTGGTGATAAAGGCCCTCTTTTCGTATTTCATTATGATACAAATGGGTTAACGTTTCAATTTAGACTTTCAGGGTATTTTTTAAGGGATTTTCGATCCTTTACATGGTCTATTACTTAGATTTATCGGTAGAATTTTTAATCCTACACATAATGTACATAAAAGTATTCAAATAATCGATAAAATTTATAGATCGAATCTCAAACCAACAAACGACCAACAAACTGCTCTCAGCAATCAATTAAAGCTTATCGAGAAAGGAAGTGCGTTGTCTGGAATGCATGAAACTCTGAAAAATGATCTTCCCTCGATCCCGTTTTCATGACGACGCGTTCCTCGATCGGTTTGCGTAACGGATTCGTTATTCCTGTGATTGCACAAGGTATTTTCAGCATACGCGACGAGTTCACTTGAGCGCTGCAACCTTGGTATTCGATTTCCACGAAAGGAACGCGTTTCTTGACGCGAGGGTGTTCACGGTGCATTGTTCGGTGTCCCGTTGCATTTGTCGCGCGGCTGACCGGAAACGGGTATGCAGAGCGTATCATCGTTGCGCATCTTTCAGTCCGAGGACTCCCTCAGCCCCTATACTTGCTGCTGCAACGTATCATTCTCAACTGCTCCCTGCAATTCGCTCGACTCGATTTTCATCTTAAACGACGTACAATCAGCGTAATTGGAATAATATTTGATAACGGTAATGTCTCTAATTGGTTCTTGATATCGAATACGCAGCAGGAAAGAACGATTATCAAGTACAATGCAGACTATCTCGCTTTCGTCCATAGAAGTAGATTTATCATGACTCGCCAGGTTCAAGGTCTACCTACGTTCATGAAGTGTAGAAACAATTAACTTACACCTTCAGACAACGGGGCTGAAACGACTAGCCAAGTTACAACGAGCTATACCAACTGCAACTGTACTTTGAAACACTCTCTGATTCTCCAACTAACAAAGAATTTAGCAATTTAGCATCTTAGCTTGATGTTTGTGAGAGCACAGACAAAGTTTTGATGTGAAATAATCAATACGGAAACTAACAAAAATTCACTGCAGCCAGATACTCATTTAATTGACTGTTGATTGATCTATACAGATTACGAAAATTAAGAAAAGAATTTTTAAATATGGCCTATGAAAATTGAAAGTAACAGTTATGTTTAACATAGCTGTAGCATTAAACTTGCAGATACTCATTTAATTGACTGTTGATTGATCTATACAGATTACGAAAATTAAGAAAAGAATTTTTAAATGTAGCCTTACGGATTCTCCAACTAACAAAGAATTTAGCAATTTAGCATCTTAGCTTGATGTTTGTGGAAGCACAGACAAAGTTTTGATGTGAAATAATCCGTACGGAAACTAACAAAAATTCACTGCAGCCAGATACGCATTTAATTGACTGTTGATTGATGTATACAGATTACGAAAATTAAGAAAAGAATTTTTAAATGTGGCCTACAAAAATTGAAAGTAACATAACATAGTTGTAAACTTGCAACTATACGATGGAATAAAGTTGAAGAGCCTACTCCCGTCGCGTTGCCGATAATAATTACTCGCGAGAGACAGCGTCACGGCGGCAAAGTGCGAAGAAGAAATATGCAAGGGAGCAGAGTGCGAGAAAGAATGCATACTTCGACGCCCACATAAGCCTGCAATTAGTCTCCCTGGCGAGAAGGTCGCTGGTTGCCGCGACATTTCGCTGCGACACCGAAATTAGCGTCGCACAGGCGGGCATCGTGTCGTCGCCTCGGAATTGGTACCAGCGAAAAATTCATTTTCCCATTTCGGTAGAACGATTTCGGTCCATTAATAGCCGGGCCTGGCGAAAGGTCGTGCACGTAAGTGCATGTGCAACGGATGTCCGGCACCGTGCCAGCAACGTTGGGCACGAGCATCGGAAGGCGGAATTTAAAGGGACGTATTGAAATTTCGCAAAATCGATCTCACGGAAAGAAGCACTCGAAACTCGTTTAACTCGACGTATTATTGAGTCGTCTCGAAATAAGTCGAGGCTACCCCTTGTACACAGAGCTTCTGTACAGCTGACAATTTTAATTTACGTTTATTATGAAATCCACAATTTGAAATATATCGCCCATTTGAACTGTATTATGAGCTACACTATATCAGTGCTAATAAGTAAATTGAAATAATAGGTTGGGGAAAAAGAAATCTATTATTTTTCCGGTGGATGGCTGCAGTGATCGATATCTCGTAAAGTATCGATCAAACAATTTCAGATTTATGCTCATTGAAATGGCAACAAATTATAGAACAAAACGGTGCATATTTGACCCAAATCGGACAATCCGAAACATGTTAAATAAAGTCTTAAAGTTCAAGTACAAATAATGGATTTCTTTTTCCCCAACCTAATAATTTGGAAATAGCATTCGCATGGATGAACCCTTTGTGGACAGTAAAAAGAGTCATTCTCAAATAACGTACTAATTTTAAATTACTAAATTTCACGTTAAACACGAAACGTTTTTAATCCTTCCATTTAGTTCTTCTGTAATCTTGTTTCGTAGGGAACTTTCGTATACGAGGTAGTAAAAGGATTATTACTCTCGAATAATACAATTTTTAGATTATTAAATTTTACGTTATACCCAGCAATTTTTCCAGCATTTAATTCTTCTTTACATTGTTCCGTTTCGCGGGGAAAATATGTACATTTTCATCGAAAACCAGAAATAATTCTCCTCCGTAAAGGGTTTAACTTTTCTTGTGTTATTCAGTCGAATAAATTCTTTGTCCGATTTAAAAACGTGCTCGTGTACAAATAGCACAATTTTCTTTTCCAAAGCGAAGAGTTTTCCTAACAAATCCCATCATCTGCTGATCGAAGGCGGGAGAATATTCTGTTTTCACCGGATAGGCGATAAGCGAGCCGGTAACAAGGAAAGTCCGTTCCGTTTCAGTTCCACGGGATTAACTCCAGGAGAGCCGGGGTGGTATTTCCCAACGATTTTATTACCTGGGTTCTCTCAAAGCCGAAGAGTTTTCGAAATTTTCCCGCGAGTCCGTCTCGCCTGTTCGCGATCCCTCGCGAGGTGAGAGAGGGCTGTCGTAAACGCGATCCGGAGCGCAGTTCTCGAAACTCGAAACTACGGTTCAGGCACACCGGGAGCACATTAGCAAAATTGGAGTAACTCCAACTACGAGGTGTCGGATCGGCAATGGACTTTATGCCCCGGCGTGTTTCGTTGTTCCGTTACGCTTCTTTTTCACTGTCTCGCCCTCGTCGCGGTTATCCAAAAGCTTCTATCGCTGGCACCGAACCGCCGCGCGCTAATTGCACCAACGCCGCGAAGAAAAACCTCGAGACGATACGTCTACGTTTTTGCAGGAGTAATGGAGACAACTCGTTTGCCACTCGCGAATCCTCCAGGAAATGTTTCGGCTCTGGAAAGAGACGCATTAAAGCGTCGAACGTCCCGCGAGTTGCTATTCACGGTAACTCATTGATTAGAGCCTCTATCCTGAAATCTCTTTCAAAGAAAAAAGTGTTCAAACATCCTCCAAAGATTTGTTCTAATTTCAAAATTAATTTTATTCACAACAGCCTATACACTTTTTTCATTTCTAAGAAAATATTTCCTCACTCTACCAAAGACTTTGATTTAGGATTTAGCTTCCCGAGGAAAATGCTTGCAATATTTTCAAATAATCCTCGCCGTCGTTTGAAGATTGTTTAGCTAGGCTGCAATGTACAGACGAAGAATGTTTCTAATTTCGAAATTAATTTTATGTACTCATAACAGAGTGTGCATATCTTTCAATTTCTAGGAAAATATTTTGTCACAGTACCAATATTTTTAAATAATCCTCGCCGTCGTTTGAAAATTGTTTAGCTAGGCTGCAATGTATAGACGAAGGATTAATTGAAATTCTATTACAGTGTACCGTGGATAGGACGAGTTCACACTCTCATATTAAAACGTTAACTGCCATGTCATTCACATACGACTGACAGTGATCTTGACTCGGTTTAGAAACTCATTTTTACTATGAGATATTTAGATAAACCGAATTTTATTGGAGTCTTTCGAATCCAAAAGGGTTAAGACAGCATCCCCTATAATATATTTTAAATTTCTAGTTGTGGTTTCATTAATTAAATTGCTCTGATTCAAAAAGGATAAGACAGCATACCCTATAATATTTAAATTACTAGTTGTGGTATCATTAATTAAATAACTCTGATTTTGTAAGAGTTTCTGGGGTTGACATTTGGCGCTTAACGTGTTAAATATAAAAAGGTAGAGACTGGAGTTAAGAAGTAGATTATCGATTGCGGATGCAACGTGTGTTTATCCTGTTCTTTTTTCGCAGGGATTACTTATTTTATAATCAGCGATGTTCCGCGAATAATAAATCATGTTACGATCCCGCGACTTGGCGCGGCCGGATCGCAATCAGACTGATGCGTCTCGGACACACTGGGAGAGAGGGAGAGAGAGAGAGAGAGGGGGGGGGGGGGGAACTTTGCAAAAAGTTTACACGCGGCTTGGCAAACGGCGTACGTTCGTTTCGCTGCTCGTATCGCGAACAAAACGACGGCCGGGCGGCAAAGCCGCATTAATATCCTAATGGTTATTCCGGCGGATGTTTCAGGTAATCAACGATGAATTTTCTTCTGCCGAGTCCCGGCGAATATTCCGACGTTACAGAAATTAAAAGTATATATGTACACTCGCGCGATTGCTTTGCGGTTTCGGCTTTCGTTCCGCGGACTTGAAACGAGGCAAATATTTTTAGTGGATATCGGGTAATTTCTTTTTTTTTTTTTTAAGGACGCGAAATGCTGAAATATTCTAATAATTTCGCCGACGCGACGCGGCGGCACAGTCTACCCTGCTCGCCGCGCGAGTAATTAAAAAATTCCTGAACCGGCCTAGAAAAATTCAAAGAATTTCCATATTCGGTGAATGAAGGTACATTGTTAAACGTTGCGTAGCGAAACGAGGTTGATAACGTCTCGCTGTATATCAGTTGCGAACAACATTCACGAGGACCCAGTTTATCGCAAAGTTAATCACTAGACTGCGGATTTTACGAATTTATCACAAAAATTAGTGGTAGAAATTTCAAACGCGAAAAAGAACAAAAGAATTTAAGAATGTTCATGAGTTATTTTTAACTTACTAAAATGATTAAAGCATGAAAGAGGCTTGTGTATAGCTCTTGCGCCTGGGGAGGATAATTTTTATTTTGCAAAAGGATCCCCAGAAGGGAAAATTCAACCTGCTTCGTTAGTGGAACGAGTTTTCGCTTTCGTTTCCTTTTTTATTCCTGCAAATTACCATTAAAAACGCTCCTCCACGAACTATAAAATATTAAAAAATGGTTGATTTATATATGAATTTCTATATGAGTCTACGTCATTTTTCCAACATTATTGAACATTTCTGAGATCCGATTTCCGTTCTATTTTTACACAGTTTGTTGCGTTAAGGGTTAAAATTCGACAACGTTTATTTTTGTACGGGCAGGCCAGCTATCGCACTATGTGTGAGCGATCGAAATAAAATTGAATTATAATTTGAACCGAAATCACGATTCGATTTGGCGGTCAGCCAGATCCTGTGCTCATCAGTCAGTCCTTGGTACGTGTAACACGGGTCCCGTTTGCGGGAGGGGTTTTAACAGTCAATTAATTCTTGATCACGTTCCCCATTGTAAAGTATAATTCTCCAGCGTGATAACCTGTAGGTTCCAACGACGATAATTCAGTCGCAACATTGTGAAATATGAACCATTCGCACGAGATCGTATGAAAGTGTAAGTACTTTCGGTGCGAGTAAAGTATTCACTAAGAAAGCCATAAATGCTGATAGTTTCTGGTCGTTCGTCGATCTTACATCAAACCCTAAATAATCTTTACTGACGTGTTAACGACTCGTAAATTATTCCATCGTTATATTCCTAAATAAAAGCGGCTGAACAAGCCTGGATTCAGCGATCCGTGATTTACAGGCAATACCACTTAACTTTAGTACAAAATACTTTTAGTGATAAAAAAAAACCATACACTAGCTCCCATAGAATTATGCAACTTTCAATTAGAAAGATTTCAATTCTAAGCGAGCTAGTGTATGGTAATTTTATTCTGTTACAAAGAGTTCACGAGATCACATCGATTTTGTCTTTTACAGTGGATTGTTTTAACGAATTTGATCGGTAATACGAAACAGTGAAAACCTGAATATTTCAGACAATAGGGAGAACAATAGGTGGTACAGTTAGCAGGTACCAGTTGGCAGAAAAAAGCGCGTGGAAATGTTTCGCGTTGGAAGAAAATCCGTCGTCCGAGGATTCGCGCCGGCAATGGGTTTAATTAATTTAAATTAGACGAAATTTCCGGCGCGGCCCATTGCTCGATGCATAAATAAAGATTAAGCCGACGACACCGCCGCGACGACGGCGTCGGCGTCGGCGTCGGAGTCTGCGCAGGCTCGGGTCCCGCGGATCCGGGGCTAATTTATTCATAGATCAATTAAGAAACGCGGGGAGACGGTAGGGGCTGAAGCAGAGGTAAATTAAGCAGGAAGGGATGGAAAGTTTTTCGACGGCCACGGCGACGCACGTAAATGAGTGAAAGCCTGAAAACGGTGCAAGAACAGTACGGTGCTGGAAGGAGGGGGAGGGGGCAAGGAACCTGGAAAGAATATTAATTTAAACGGAGCTGACTGCACGCTTTAAAAACAAAGAATTCATTCGCGGCTTCTGCCACTGACGGCTGCCTACTCCCCTGGGTAGTTTGTTCATTATTCGCTCCCGACAAATAACGATTCATAACTATTTCAACGGTGGATTCATTCTCGACGGAAAAAGCAGCTAGAAATAATTGAAAAATTAGATATAAACGATTTATTCAACGGGGACTTCTAGTTTAGGACGATTTCTTTTTGAAAAATTAAATATAAACGATTTATTCAACGGGGTCTTCTAGTTCAGGACGATTTCTTTTTAGACTCGATATAGTATAAATTCCTACGAAGTGTCTTGTGCGATTCTCCAATTACTTAGCGAGTTACGAGCAATTATTTATTCAACACACTTTGCGTCTTGGGTTTTGCACGAAGCATCGTAAAGCTGCGTTTATTTTTCTGTTTATTGAATTACACGCAGAAGAATCTCCTTTAATTTTCCTGAGTGTATTCAGAACGAATAAATAATACGAAAACTAGCTAGTACGCATGATCAACGTGACCTCATTTTCGAGTTCCGTACCAAGTTATGCAATATGATTCTTTGCGTGCATGTAAAACAGATTGGAATGTTCTCTTGTTTCAAAGACTCGCGGGTCTTGCGGTCGGATTTACCAGTATAGAATTATAAATAAATAGAGCAAACGAGACAACAGCAAAAATGACAACAGTCTTGAAAAATGATCGACTCGATTCCCACACAAAGACGCCTGGAAACTCGTAAATTCCAAAGGTACATCAATTTTCTGCATCGCCATTGACGCAGCTTAATTAACCAGACTTTCGGAAACAATTCCACGCTCGCATATTATTATCATAATAACACGGGACGATGTAAACGTACGCACTGAATATATTTAAATTCCCGTGAAAATTAACGAAGGCCCCCAACCCGTACCCCCGGCTACTAATATTCAGATTCACGTCCGGTATTGCAAATGAGTGTTAGTCCAGTTTAAATTGTTTTGAGGCCGGCCATTTCACCGAGCACCCGAATTAATTCCACGGTCGTGAAGATGTACCTCGAACCCCTCTGCAGGAGATTGAATCCGCTCTGTACCAGGGAACGTGACGTTAACGAGGGACGGGGCAACTTGAAGAAGAACGATCGACCGAGGCGCGGGAACACCGTCCCGATCGACCGATATAATTTCACTTCTAATAACTTTGACATCGTCGTTCAGACTTACCTCGGCGAACTTTCATCGCGCGGCTTTTGTCCCTAAAATTGCCATCATCCGCGCGCTATAACTTCGTCTACCTCCGATGCAAGAGGAATCATCGGAGCGATCTCCGTTTTAACCGTTAACCCTCGTAAGCTCCTCAGAAATGGCGGCATAAAAGATCCTGGCACAATAATTCACTCGTTTTTGCTCTTCAAATACACAACACAACTAAGGTAAAGGCAATTAAAAGTAGTTGACCATGTACCAGTAATTTACCATTTCGTGTCTGGTCAAGATTTGAAGGATTTAACCCCCTGCCCTACAATATCGAGTCAGACTCGTGACGAAGATTTTGAACAGAGTCTAATCAATATGTACACTACCGGCCATAAGTGTTTACCCACCTTCAAATTTCGTTACTATTCAAATAATAGGTATTTTATTGTTATGAAAATGTCCGTAGCATTAAATCCTAATTATAAGGCTAATAAAAAACATTCAAATAATTCTGTACATACACAATCAGGTACTGTAAATGAGTTTACAGCTTTTATATGAAAAACGACAATTTTGGAGTTCAGGTAAAGAAACCCATTTTTCTGAAATTTTTATAACGGTCAGTAGGGAATATGAACGCAGGTAATACAGGTATCTTAGTCTTCTCAAATTTCATACTGCATTAAGCTTTCATACAGTAAACAGTTGACTTTCACGTGCCTAAAGAATTTTGCGAAAATTTCAAATAATGTCGGGGAGAAAAGAATTATCGATTGAAACGCGTGCTCTAATAGTGTCCCATCATAGCATCGGAAAAAGTAACAGAGAAATAGCAAAGTTATTGAAGCTGAACCGTAGAACCGTGAACTACAATGTTAAAAAATATGTGGGTGGGTAAACACTTATGGCCGGTAGTGTACGTTATTAATTCCCTTTAAAGCGAAATAAAATTCTATTTCGTTGTAGTCGTTATATATCCTTTGGAGAAAACAGGTATACAATAAACATATGTAGGATCATACGGACCATGGAAGGACAAAAAACTTTTGGTATTTTAAAGCGTGAATATATTTAACAATAAAGAGACAAAAGACAAAACAAGGTATACAAAGAGATATTACAAAAGACTACTCGAAGTGCACTTCTCTACGTCTCGACGAGAACTGCCCGATGCCGAACGTTTCTCAAACTCGTCAGCTCGTCTACATTGTTTATTATCGAAACGCTATCGCATCGCTCGGGCCGCCTGGGTCCGCATGAGTCCTTTATTCCCACCGACAAACATTAAACGATGCCGTCGAACGCGCGCGGATCGAAGGCGCACGGAAAACGACACAGCCGCGCACGAAAGTTTATCTTTTTCGCGCGGCACTATGATCCGGATCATTTTTTGAAACGCACCGAACTTACAGAAATCTATTGTTTGTCTATGCAGGGATATTCGGCTGGAAAGTTGTCAAATGAACACCCTGTATATACAGTAAGGAGTAAAACTGAACCAATAACCACAAGCTTTGTATAAATCATTATTTATTACTAGGAATATAGAAGAATAACAAAAAATTAACAGTATAATTATTTTTATCATAGTTAGAAGTAAGTTAAGAATTTTTTTCAATAATTAATGTCTCCTCGTTTAACAATGGCAACAAAAATAGACTGACTGTCTCTTTTACAACTCTCCTTTCTTTTCTATGAAATCCTGAACGATGTAGAATTTCCAATCGTTACGTTCACAAAATAAATTGTAATGCAAGGGATTAAAGATTTTTCGAAACCTCTTTCTGGAGCCTCCACGAACTGTAAGGCCTGTGCCTGTGAAAAGAATCTTGTGAACAACATTGGGAATCAATGCGAAACGTCGAAGGAGATGAGACGGTGGCAGTATTAACATTAACCTAGTGGAAGTGGCTGTAAATTTATTCCGAGGTTGTAGTCTACGTCAGCTTGCCGTCGCTAAAGGCTCCCCCGGTCTGGAAGAATTCGCGTCTGCATTATGCCGGTCACGTTCGCCTGGTTTTCTTTCGGGTTTCCCCCGTACCGATCTCCTCCCATATCCAGGCTCCTAGCCATTGAAAAAGGGGTTGTCAAACTCTGTTCCCGCGTCTTCTTTTCGCGCGCGAGCTTCTCGCAGAGACGCCCCTGCGTCTGCTCGTTTACCGGATTACGTGGGAAAACAACCGATAGACGGTAATGGGGACTAAAATCCGAACGACTCTTGCAAGATCGACTATTTTCCTCGACGACGCGACGCGGGGAATCTCGAATGATTCCGTTCTCATTGACCGGGCATCGCAATCAATTTACGCGTCCTCTTAAAGCGTAAATTGATGATAAGCGCGCTTTACCGGGAAATGTGATTTTCTTATCGCTTCGAGAAACACCGAGAACAATTCGAAGAAATGTCCACCGTCGTGTCTCTTCAGCTTCCTTCCTCTAAATACGCTCTTCCGTGATCAGTATTATGTATTTATGACAAAAGTGAGTAGGTGTAATTCAAAACAGTAAAAAGATTAAAAGAGTTTGACAATGTCGATATACCATTTTTAACGTATAAAAATTATTTATGAGCGAAATAAATTTTTACTTAGCGCCTCTAGATTGCGACTGACGTATAAAAATTTAATTTTCAAAACACCTGTACATACTGTTCATTTTTCCCCATTATTTTAAACTGTGACGCAGAATCTAGTCGTGGTAGAAAAATATTTTTAGTAATTTAAAAGATCCCCTTGTCCACTTCAGCATCTCCATTACCTTTAATAATATTTTGTATTTTCGGCTTTAGGTTGAGACACCATTTGACCGCACAACATCGATTACTTTAAATACTTTTTCTGTGTATTTTGCTTATCTCTGTTCGCAAGATACCAGGCATTTTATCGTCCGATAAAAAGATATTGTGTTATCACCTGAGAAAAATTGATTAAACGGTTCTGTGAGTCGTCTAACCAGAAACGATGTTCAATCGCCAGAGACATGACGGCCGCGACAAATCCGTTGAGACATCGGTTTCATTACAAGCGTTTAGCGAATCGACGACAACGCTAACGAATATTCAGGCAGGGCGAGCTCATCGTCGCGCAATTTAACACCGCGATTAAGATGTTCGCGATGGCGCCGCGTGGCAAGAATTTCGCGTCGGGTCTCGCGATTAATTAAACCGCCGTGTATTTATCGCCGGGCCGCGAATTTCATTCTACACGGTTCCGTTATTGCGATTGCAGGGATCGCGCGACCCAGTTTAGCGGCAGCCAATTAACCATAATCGAACCGTTAATAAAGCAGAGGAACACGCGAAAGAGAAAACGCGTCTTACAACGATTACATCGATCTCGTTCGATTTCCTCCGTTTGTTCGCTAAATAACGATCGTTCTTGGTAGAAAATTTTGTTTGTCACGGCAATGTTCGTTCGTTAATTAGAATCTCTGTCACGGAACTTTCGGCGATATTAACACGTTGACTGCCGGACGGATTTTCCATGATTTGTCCCAGGCGCCAACATGAACTTTTCATTATGCGATGCATATTATGATGAAATATAGTTCCCAGCAAATAATATGAGTTATAAAATCATGTTTGAAGCATTTTTTTTGGTGGGGGTCACCGGTGCCTCCCACGGCGCTGTAGGCAAGTATTACTTTTTTTTTTAAACAATCGTGCTTCGGTTGCTAAGTGATTACTCTGTTTCGAAAAAAAAAAAAAAAAAATTATTTTGCATGTTCTATATTGCATTAATTTCTTAAAACCATTATAGTAACAATGGTATTATTGAAAAATTGATCAGAGTATCCATATTTACTATAATTATGTACTTTTAGTATTGACCACGCCGCCGGTCACCGGTGGCCCCCACGGCGCTGTAGCAAAGTCGAGTGCCGGTCACCGGTGACCCCCACGGCAGTTAACGTGTTAATGTTTGGAACGATGGAACATTCACGGCAAATTTAACACACTATTGGCCGAAGGAACTCCGGTCGATTAGCGGGATTACGTCGATTTAATATTTCTCGAACTGGCTCGCGAATTCGCGAACCGAGTCCCGTGTTCTCGCCGAATTTCATTTTCGAGCACATCTGTTCTCAGTATCGGACGTTAAACGGTGTCCTCATTTTTCTAGATAATTAACGCGCGTACCGGTGAAGAACGGGGGTAAAACGGGACGCGGACAAATTGTAATCACGTTCTCGACTGAACCCTGTGGGGACACGGGAACGTGCAAATTAAACAATAACGGGTGTTGCGGGCAAAAAAAAATATGAAAGTTCTCCGGGGGTACACGCGCACGCATAATTTCCCCTTCTGGAATCCTCCTAAATGAACGCGCAACGGCGTAACATCAACGGTACACACGGTTGCTCGTTCCCTGCCATTCCCTTTAGCCTGCTGTCTCCTGCGTCCTTCTATTTTTTGTGAAATAAGGTAAAAGCACCGCGACACGGCGGCTTCAACAATTTCGCTGCTTCTTTTGACGCGTCAAAGCAACGCCGCCGCCGCCGCCGCATTTCGCTTATTTTCACCGCGTCCGTTTCACCTAGTTGCGCCCGGGACCACGCTCTCCGAACGCCCCCGAGGCAACGCCGAAACACTGTTAATGAATATTTATACCATTATCGTGGTTCCTGTGTTTTCGCGGCGAAGAAAGCAACCCCCGTCGTTTCCGGTTCCAAGTTTTTCTTTTTTTGTTTTTGTTTATTGTTCTACGTTTCCACCCGGAAAACCTTGGAAAAACACGCTCAAAGCTTTCCACCGGCGAAGAATTTACAAGTTTCAGGGCTTTCGTTAGCGCGAATTCTAAGCGATCGAAAAAGTCCCCACGGGTCACCGGCCCCTCGCTTTTTACAATACCACCCGCTCGCTTTATTTGCGTTCCGCTCCTGTCGGGTTCCGCGTTCCTCCACGCTCGTAATTCTCGCGGTGCCCGAGATCCCGTGGAATGTTTTAACTCCTCGATCTCCAGGATCCACGACAAAAATTGTTTCGATCCGGTTTCTCGAACTCTCGACTAAATCGAATCTTGTTTTACTTTTTCTTTTTTATTGAAGCTCTTTAGACCCTTAAACGGATCCATTTCGCGTTACAAGTCGGGCTACCAACTACCCCTAAATATAGACATGTTTATAGCAAAACCTAATATTAAGGCTTGCAATTATATTCTGTGGTATTACAAACGTTGTAAATTATCTACACCCTGTGACATCGAAATACCATTTTACCTAAGGATTACAAAGGTTTGAGTCTTTGGACGTGGTTTAAAGTTTCTTTGTTTTACTTTCATCCGTTGTATTTACTTGTAACTACGCAGACTTTGTTCATTTGATTTTACTTCGATCGTAATGGCGTACATCGGCGACAGGGGGGTAGCTCGTTGATGTAAGCATTCCGTATAGGGGCGGAAGAGGAACGAGCGGCATTGTAGTCGCGCGAGCGTTCGTCAGGGGCGAGCATGGAATAAGATCGTAAAGTCTCGGGCGTAAACCGTAAATGGTACGTGCCACGGTGGAATGAAGTTCGCCGTTGAATCGAAAGAGGAAGACCTCTTCTCGTCGTTGCCTCGAAGGATGCTCGATAGAAAGCGTGGGCGAACGTCGACGGAATCGGAAGAGGACAAGAGAAGACGGCTCGTTCGATCCTCGCGAACCTCGCAGCACGCCGCACTAAACTTCCGATGAGAATTACCGGTCTCGAATCACACGCGTGCTTACTCGATTCTTCCGTTAACCCTGTTCTGCTTAGCCTCCGGAACGTTGCTCGAAAACCTCCATCGAATATTCGAAACGCCGCGGCGTCGAAGGGATTAATCCTCGGATTCTCCGAGATCCTGGAATACAGGGACGTAAAATCGATGATCATTAAATGAATCCACTCGGTGCTAACCCCCGTACCCCGGGCTAACTTTTACGCGGTCGATATTCACCGGATGAAACGCATTTTGCAAAAATGAAACCGATCCGCCGGCTTAGCCGGGACAAGAGAGACGCGAAAATGATATCCTGCGTAAATACCCGATCCAGGGGCAATTTGCAGCGGCTTCCATCGACGAGTGCTTTTCGAAAATAAAAATTTTGTTGCTAGATGGGAAAGTCCTTCGGTTTGCTTCGTTCTAACACGAATACGATAGTGTCCGGTACCGGTAACTACCAATCCTAACCGCTCCATCTCAAAAACTAGTAAGGCAAAGGCACCAGTAGTTGACTATTTTATAGAAAAACATAAAAAATAAGGTTTAGAATGTTCTTATTGTTTTGAAATTTAACACGTTGATCGTCATGTCACCCAGATGTGGGTGACGGAGTCATTTGTTCAGGTTTTAAAATTAATTTTTACGTTAATATATTTGTCGTAGATTTAAGCGCGTTTTTAGGATAAGCATAGGTTAAGGGGGGAGGGTCAAGTAAACAAGCGTTTCTTCTCGAATTTGTTTTGAAGAAAGCATAATATTTTTTTATTTAAAAACAATTGTATGTTATTGTGTAGCATCTAGACAATCTATATCAATTTTGAGATTATAAAAATATTTATAAATAACTGAGCAGCAGCTGCTTGGATTTGGCTCCTCGAAAATGCGCCGTGCAACACACAGGTCGCTCTAATTATCTGAAATCACAAATCCAAAAGTTTTTCGTTAATATATAATAATACGCTTTGCATGAACCTAAATTTAAAAAAAAAATTAAAAAATTGCAAATTCTGCGCCACTTTGAAAAAAAGTCACAATTTTTTTCCGTAAAGAAATGGTTATAAACATTGTTAATTTCAATTTTTAAAAAAACTTTTAGGTTCATGCAAAGGAAAATATGTTAAGGAATATTTGTGCAAAATTTTATAATAATCGGTTGAGAAATCGCTAAGCTACATTGCACGGCGTGTGAAATTTTGCGTTTTGAGAAAAACGCGTTTAAAGTTTTCGGAAGGAAAAATAGTCTTTCATGAAACTTACAGCTTATTTGAGGTTAATCAGCTATGCCAGGACCGTATATCAAGCCTTCTTCTTCCTCAAATTCGCTCAGCAAAGCCGCTTGTTGTTCTTTTCTTGCAATTCTTGCCTCTTTTGTGCTCCCGAGGCTGCGGCGCTCCTGTCTGCTAATACGATGTATATCGTAAATATCGGCAAAATGCTTACACTGGTGCCCGATTTGCAGTTGTAAATCGTTCATAATTTGTAAAATGAAGGTGTATCCTTCATTGAACATGCCGGACGCCAAATATGCAGCAATTTCGATAATTTTTGAGCCGCAGTTTAGATGCTTAGGGGCCAGACGCCACACAGTAGCGTTAAAACTTTCATTTGCGTTTTGCGTATAGCCACCTAAGCATCTCTCAAGCAAATCATTACGACACAAGTCCTTATATATGGGAAGAATGGCCTTCTGCACGTCTGGATGTAACGGAGGAGGATGAGTGAAGGCTTGTAAATTATTTTGTGCTTCGGCATTGCGATAATCACACCATGATTCAACAGACGGACAATATTGGTGCTGCGGCTCGTCGTCCGTTGAAATCATATGGTAATAAGTAGCCATAATTGCTTTCTTCATATATTCAACAGAATTAACATTTCGTCTTATGGCAAGTCCATAATATTTTGTTAATTTTTTTATTAGTGCGTCGGTGAGCTTCCCCTTGCCTCCGAGCTTAGCAGTTTTTTTTATGTTTCGGAGCCGACTGCCCATTCTCTTCTCGACGTGGCCGACGCATTCACTCTTTGTAATCTTAAAATCTTCACCATAAGGTTGCTTATCCAAAATAGCCTTGAATGTTTTCGTATCACCGTCGCCGACGTAATTACGATATTTAACTCCGAAAAGTTTCTCGGATCTCTGGAACATTTCAATCATAGCGTCCACTTCCATCTTGCCAGCGGATCCATCATGATTTATTGGACAGTTTTCCTTATGTTCTAAGTATTGTGGGTCATTTTTATCTGTATTTTTATAATATATACATGCTTGGCAGTAACTACCTTTTACCACAAGATCAATCACTTTGCCTGTATGATAACCAATAAGCGTAGTTACGCCATATAAAGAAGTGAACCCACGTTTTTTCCACGATCCATCGCCTGAAACTGTTATATTCAAAAGCGGGCTTTCATTTTTTTCGTTTAATTTGATTTCTTCCTCAATCGCCTTTTTACAAGTAAAATCAAAAATTTTTTTTGATGACCCACTTATATGCTGCACAATTCCTTCGTAGGATTTCTTACTTAGTCCTTTTCCCAAATCCATAATGCCACAAAAAATATTTATGCCTTCTCTTGCAATACCTAATAATCTCATGACAAATACCACTCTCCGATTTATTTCGTAACTATTACGGATAAATGGTCCCGAATTTATAAGCGTTGTGCCACACTGACATTTTACCACTATTTTAAAACCAAGTCCTCTATCATCTGTCTGGCCAAATGATAATTTCTTTTTGCAGGTTTTACAAATAGCAATATCAGAAATAGCAGAAAAAACACTCACAAATTCAATAATTTTGTAGCAGAAACTTAGATTTACTACAACATCGGAAACCGATGCTTTCAACTTCTTGGCAGAAGTACTTGCTCCGGTTTCACACGATTTTTCTTCGGCCGCTTCGGCGTTTTCACTTGACGTGAACTGATTTCCACAAAATTTACGCCGACGTGGACGGCTCGAGCGATAGTTCAGTTCACTCTCACTCAGTTTTCGACTCATTTTCGTCCTTATACAAAGCGCAAAGAAGCAACGTGACACGACTGTTTGCTATGAAATGTAGCGATGTACTGAACGTACACGACTTCTTTGGTATTGTCTTCAAGACGCTACCTGCTCTAAAAATATTCGTACAAAATCAAGTCATAAAAATGGTCGTACTATATAGCTAACATCAAATATTATGGCAATATATCGAAGGGTAGACGATTCATGCGCGCGGTCATATACATACCTGCGCTCCGCACCGTTCGGAGCGCGTTACTTTTTACGACATTGTAGGTACACTTAGACTTCGAATTTCTATTTGAAATGGCCGGAGCACATTCTCCAGATGGTAAACTAATTTTCTAAGCAAAAAAAAAAAAAGGTAAAAATTTTTCATTTTACTTGACCCTCCCCCCTTAAGCATTTGCTCGCGCGTGTATTATTTACATTGTAGCGCGGCCGAAACGTTTGATCGGCCGCGACGGTTGGGATCGGTTTCTCTTACGCACGGCCGAAACGTTTGAGCGGCCGCGACAAACAAAATCGGCTCGTTTGGAATGCGTGCACGTGGACGGAGAGACTCTGCGGAGTGGGGGAAAATGCGAGGCAAAGATCTCGATGGCCCGAGATCGGCCGGCAGATTTTGTTTAGCACTCGAACGATCGAGATCTACGTCTCCGCAGTGTCGAACTTTAAGACTGGGCGATTTTCGTTTAATCCAAATAATTTTCTGGATCAAGAAACTGCTGATCATGGATATTAGCAAATTCCCGTTGGATCAAGCGTGGAGAGGACTAGCTCAAGATAATGCTTACCGTATTCCCATTTTATCGAGGTTTTTGAGTCCAATGTTTTCGCGAGCAGTTCCACCAAATTTCGAATCAATTGCCGAAAGCGTCGTCGAGGAATCGGCGAGCCTTCTCGCTGCTTTGCTATCTCGATTTTTGTTCGTTCCATGCGGAGGAGAGCTGGCGATCGTTTTGTTCAACGACGTTAACTTTTAATTTCCTCTACAGATCACGGGGGCCCGATCGTATCTGAAATCGGTCGCGGCAAAGTGGCTCCCGAAGAGCCAATTTTCGTTATCTCCTCGTCGCGATGCAAGATCCCCGAACAGTCTTGTTGGCCCCGTTCGCGTGTGTGCCGCAATTCGGCTGCTTGGCTTTCCAATTTGCGAGCCGGCACCGATACAAGAAATCTCCATGCAAAATCCCCGCGGGCGCGCTTCGAAAATTGCTGTAGACGCGAACGAACGGGAAACGACAACGATGCCGCTTTGCCGTCGCCCTGACGACGTATCACCGCGTCTTATCAGCGTCCCTTGAACGCGAACACGCGTCGCCCTTTCTGTTTTACCGATTTTCTCGCACGTTGTTAGTCCCTTGCTAGTATTCGGGGGCTGTTGTGGTTTTTCATTTGCTAAAAATCGTGGAAAACAGTAATACAATTTTAAATAGAATACTTTAGTTTGTTTGGATATTTCTCGTATTCGTCAATTTATTTCTATATAAGGTAAAGGCACCAGTAGTTGACCATTTTATAGAAGAACATAAACAGTCTTATTAGTACAACAGTCTTACTAGGTCAAGGTCGGTTAACTAGGCGACATGTGGTTTGAGCGAATTAGTTTACAGGAATTATGTCAAGTTATGCCCGGATTGATCGATTCAGGTCAGATATGGATCAAATAGGCTTCCGTTAGTTAGGCTTGAAATAAGTTTGGTATGCAGCTCCGTGGAACGCAGCGTTAAACATTTCTCTCGTGCCTGTTCTTTCCAAAGGAATGATTTTGAAGATTTTATATTTCTGATCCTCTTCACACGTGACTCTTACCGTGCCATTCGGAATACCCGATTTTTCGGAAACGTCATTTCTCACGGCAAGAAGAATTCCTCGACGTACCGACACGGAACAAAGTCCCACGTCGGATTTTATCTTCCCCTCAAATAACCTGTACGGACCTGGCTTTTCCTAGCAAGCTCGCGAAGATAAATGGGCCGGAATTGTTTGGTGCTTTTTAAAAGTCCAAACGAACCCGCAGAAAAAGGGAGAGAAGCCAAGGGGTGAATAAACTGAGTGCACTCTGCACTCCGCTTTAATGATTGAAAATATTTTCTGGTCTTCATTAGTCTCGCTGGGCGCGGAAGTTTTTCGGAGATATTTCACGTGCGCGTTGCTCGCGAGATGAAAGTAATTGTTCAGCAAGAGAAAATTACGCTTTCTTGCGTTAAGACTGCGTTCTACGCGGTACGGATACACGCGAGATGATGCGACGTGTTTATTCGAACATTTATCTGCGAAATATCTTATAATATTAATCATCTGTAGTGAAGCGACTTTTGATTAAATTGCTTTATTTCTTAGTTAAAGTAAATTTCAAATAAAACACTTAAAAGCGTCGAGAGCTGCTGGTAACGAAATTGAAATAAAACTCGGAGTGCAAAGGGATAAAGTATTTTCATATTGTATCCATTTCTTGTTTCCATTTTTATCAGCGGTGGCGGTCAATATTCGAAAACAGCAGGTTTTTGGATAGTCAAGATGATGTACCCTGAATTCGATAGCACGCAGCACGTTGGCGAACGGCAACGGCAAATTCGGAATTTGCACAGTTGAAGGGCCTGCGGAGCTTGCGAACCGAGAGCGCGCGTCGCGTTGTGCAAAGTGCAACCTTTCTGCTGCACCCGATGCTCATCCGGTTGTAGTGTCGCACTATTTGCCAGTCGAAGTTGATGTACCTGCGGCAAAGCGTGTATTTGAACGCGCGCACGTGGTCCGTGCTGCGGGCGGTCTAATTCTAGTGCAAATATTTCCGACCGATTGGTCCGCGTAATGTTTCCTATTAACTGACAATTACGTTATTAGTTTCGCGCTGCATCACGGTAAAAATCGTAGCCAGGGTGTGTCTTGACGAGACGCGATATTAACGTCGAAAACACGGCTCCCATCGTTAATAAATAACGATACCGAACGTTGAATTTATCGCGGTCGCCACACACGCGTATTAACGACGTATTAAATTATACATAATTGGGAAATTATTTCAACAAACCCATCCGCAATAATGAGCAAAGCAAACGCGATTTCTCATACAAATTTGAAACGTTCGCGTGCGTACGGATGACTAACATTATTTCGCGTGTGTTAATTAATACGCGCGAACGGTTATTAACACATCGAACGAACGGGAAACATGGATTCCCTGCGAGCATTTATTGTTACGATATTATCCTGACCCGGGAGTAGAACGACTGGCATTCCATCGAACGGAAAAACGCAATTATTCGTAATACCTACGCTGCTGACTATTAATATTCATTCCACGATTCCTGCGACCGTGACTATGTGTACTATCTATTCTAGCCGCAAGAGCGAGCTGAAACAATTATTAGCAACGCGACTCATGTTAAAACAACAGAAATATTATCTAGACGTATTACGCAGGAAACCAACTTTGCTGTTCGTTTAAAACGACAGCTTAGGTGAGTCCACAGTCCAAGTACTCTGAGCCTTGTTTCGTTAAAATCCAATCTACACGCAGAAGAATTACTGAAAAGAAAAGAATGTTCTCTCTTTCTCTCGTTGCACACCTCTTCTCTCAATTATCACCTTCAATGAACGTCTACAGTGAGCAACGATTATCACACCTCCCAAGGCAAAATGTAACTAAAAAACAGCTAAGGCAAGAGCTGAAATCTTATGTAAAAGCCAAGCAACGTTCTCTCTGAGTTCTTCCACTACTTAGTATTTAAAACTTGCAGCGTTACATTCGCGTTCTCTCGTTGCAACTCGAAATTTCGAGCCTCCTCGCGGCGGATTTAACTATACCTGGCACATTCTCTAGAATTATACGCGTCGCTTAAACACACGTTGTTGCATTATATTTCTCCCGTGTCTATAACTCTGACTTTTTACACGTAACAGCATTTCCCACTTACGAGACGTTTACGTAAGTTCGGATGATAAAACTGCAATAACATGGGCCTTTATTTAGGTCAACCACCTCCTAGTTCCGCCTTTTATTTTAAGCAAGAAATCAAATTAATTTCAGGGTCAGATTTTGAGTAGTGAAATATAAAAGCCTTCCTCTTTATCAGTAACGGGTGTGATTGTAAAAGGGCAGGGACGAATGTTCGCAGCAGGATACACGGTGACGTTCGTTTCCTTCCATTTAACTGCGCCCAAAGGGCCAATGTGTGGCCTTGGAGGGGTCGGATAGCCGATTCGTGATCCACCGGCAACAACTAATCTCAGCAATTTGAGTGGACACCGAGAGACCCGCACAGACACCGACGCACCCGCGGCATGCCGTGTGATTTATATGACGCGACCCGTTATAATGCCGGTCGACCATAATGCAATTCCAGGGGCTGGATGCGCAGGAAGTGACATGAAGAGGAGGCGGCCACGTGGTAACCGCTGTACGCGGTTCGCCAACGACCTCTTGCCGTCGGTGCACGCTGCATTGTACCCTATCGCTGCCCACATGCACCGTTCATATTGCCAATAGAAGAAGCAGAAACTTTTAATAAACCGCCACCGTGTCGTGGGAACAATTCGATTGGCATTTCTCAGGGAAAATAAACAGTTTGTTCTTTATAAAGTTTTGCTCCCAGTTGTACGTGTCGTTTGAGAAAATATTTATTCTGTTGGAATTTTTGTGGGCAGAAATCTTGCCCGTTACTTTGTGATATTCTGTACAAAGCATTATGTTGTGATAAATAAGAGATTTTCTAATTAAAAAAAAAAATGTTGCCCGTAGGAATAGACTGTGGATTTGGACAAAATAAAACTTGTACAAAACGGAGGATTCTTTCATCAATTCACGATAAGAATGAAATGGGTGTACCAGAGATATGTAAATAGATTTTTGAAAAATTTATGAAACGACGACGTGTAGCAGTTGATCAAAATGGTAAATTATTTTCAAGACACATTCGTTCACATAGGACAGAAATCCAACCCTTACAATTAGCACAGCACTGTTACGAATAACTGTTAATCCAGCATCGAACGTGATAACGATAAGGAGTATTATTTATGTATAGTGTAGCCGTGTATGGCGGGGCGTGGCGTTGCGAGGAGTGTAATAAAATTAGGATTTCGATGAGCCGGTGTAACGCGAAACAGGGGATGCATTTTCTCGGGGGAGCGGAACACACCAAATTTCAAAATTCGCTGGGGGAATGAAATCGCGGAGCGGATCGGGAAACTCCGGTGAATGAATCACGCTGATAAAACCGGCTTATAATTCGAACGAAAGTTTTTGAATTATTTGATCACGTACCGGGGGTCCGGCCACGCGAATAAATCCCGGCCGGCTAATTATAAAGAGCCGGTAATAAACTGAGCATAAATTTCCTTACAAATTGATCCGGTTCCCTGGGATCTAAAGTATGTTAAAGGGGTTGAAAAAGGGGATGAATGGCCTGTTTCAGGGGTGGGGAAGATAATCGACAACGGTCGGGGTTATCCGGAGAAGTTACAAGAACCGGAGACCCGAGTTTACTCGATTTGGCAAGTCCGGTGTTCGCTCGCGTTACCCCGAACCTCTTTAATCCCCCTCGCACCTTCCCTTCATTTCGCCCGGCACAATCTACCCGGTATGCACCATCTTCGTTGAATTTCAAACGAATCCTGCAAATCGAATGACGCCCACCATGAATCTTTTCGCTCGAACGCCATGGGACCGAATCCGAGGATTTTCCGTGGGGGACAGTTCGAATACAGCTGTCACGGAAAAAAACCGGAGACCGGTAAAGTTATGGCAGTTCTCAACAGGTTTGAGCATATTTATTTGGTACAAGAATCATTTCGAATACTATGGTATTTCTATTTTCCAAAAGAAAATTTCGTTCCACTTGGCATTCGAATAGAATATCTCATTTGAACATTCTTTCATTTCAACAAAATAATAAATAACTTTATCGAGAGAAGAGGTTAACGAAGTACCTAATTATTAAACCTAGATGCAGTAATCAGTATCGCTTTTCAACTATCGCTTTACCGATTACAATGTAAGTAAACATCGTGAGAAGTTTTTCAAAATCATATAGAGCGTTATTCAAATGTTTTCCCAGGTGTGTCGGACCCCCCTTTACCGATTACATGACAATAATTAACGAGTTCGAGTCAAAATGCGAATTGCAACGCCGATATTTCCATCGATCAGTGCTAATAGCTATTTTTAATCCGCCACAATTAACCGACTGCAAACCGGTGGTCGTAACGAACGGTGTTAAACAAATAGGACGAAGTGGGCTGGACAAATGAGATTAAACGATCCCGAAGTTTAGATTCGTTCGATTCGTTTCAGTTTGAAAATTGGCGGTCTCGGGGCACAATGAAAGCTCCGAGCAACTTGAAAAACGGATCGCTCGTCCGCGCACTGTTTTTCGCGTAAGCAACTTCGTCTTTGTCGCGGGTTCCCAGGCATAATATGATAAATTTAAAGTTCCCTTTTGTTGCATTCTCCGGGCCGCGCAATTCTGCGTCCTCCGCAAAATTAATTTTGTACATTCGTGCCAAACGTTTTCCATAGTACAAGCTTTCAGGATTCCTGCTTTGCGCGGCATTCTTGCCTGAATTTTTCCTGGCGGATTTTTACTCGGCTTTTTTCTCTCCTGTTAAATCCGGGGCAACGATAATTGGCCGGTTTTGCGACTAAGCAGAACAGCCACAGTCGGTGACAAAAATATAGAAAGTAAAAAATAAAAAAAAAATATATAAAAATAAAGAAAGAAGCAAAGACGTTAGATCTTTTATAAGTAAAATGTTTTTAGAACGAGTCGATCGACGACAGCGAAACGCGTGAGATTTTTCAAATTCGGCAAGCGTGACAATTTCTTTGGGAAGAGGTTCGGCGAGCGGTGAATCTCAAAATCCCATTAGCCGTAACAACGGCAGCATATTTCGGAGAATAAAACCTGATTACAGGGGGAAGTATTATTGTTTGTCTCCCGCAGGGAACGTTCTCCGCAGCGATCATTAACGCTAACGTCTCAAGTACAAATAATTATCCACTACGTCTGCTTGCACGTGAACACGTAATTCACAGGACGAACCCTTCCACTACCGCGCGGGAACTGTAATTATACTCGGGCGAACTCGAAGTGGCACTGCAACGGAGAGATCACCGAGCTTCTAAATCAATGAAAATCCTCAGAGATCGTTCCTCACCGGCGGAACCTAATTTCACGACGTCGATCCTCGACATCGACAACTTACTTTCTTAATTCCTTTGCTCGCTATACTTCAAAGTTCGTCGAGTCCTAGATATATATATATTTCCCGGACGAATATCATTGAATTTCTTCGTTCGTTAATTGCGCGTTGTATTGACAGGTAATTATTAGACTGATGGTATCGATCAGTGTTTAGCCGATAATGATCGAGTAGCGAGTACCAACGCACTGTTGGGCTCCGTTTAACCCCGAGAGGTCGGATAATCACCATCGACTGGATCTCGCTGACTATAGTAAGACCAGCCCTGGCTGACTAGTAACGACTAATTAATAGCAATCAACGCTGCCTGTTAGTCGGCTCTGTAGTATCTATTTGCAATTCGAATCCCCCGAAAAGAAAAAAAAACAACACCACGGCAATTCCCCAAAATTGCAGTGGATCGTGTACAGTTGCAGCCTGGCTAATTGTGAGACTAATGGAATAAATGCCTTTGGATTTCCCACGGGAAAATGCCAGCGATATTTAACCGTGAGTTTGTGATCGGGGAAAACGTGTCGGGTCCAGACTGAACATTTTGCGAAGGGACTGTAATGCGCCAACACGTTGATGAAAACGCAGGACGTAATGGCGTAAAGCAAAAGCCGCTGTCGATTTCAATCTTTTAGGAACGACGCGCCACTATAGTGGCTTTCCGTGGAAAGCATCAGTTCGAACAGCACGGACCACTATAGTGGCTGTTTTGCCTTCCGAGGCTAGGCGCGCCGTCCCTGGGAGGCACAGTTGCGGACAAACGCAAGAGGTTGAACGAGTATAGTATTTACTCGATATATGTTCAAAACACGGGTCTAGCCAGAGACATATATCGTCCAGAAGTACAGTATTCTCCACGGCAGTGGGAATAGTTCTGGAACTTTTATCTGCTAGGCTAGAGGTTAATGGTCGAAGCATTTGCAAGCAAAAGAACACCTCTCTCTCTCTCACTCTTTTTGTGTCTGTGTGTTAACGGTTGTGTTTGCTACTTACATGTCTCGTGTCAGCCGCAAGAAGGGGCGTGTGTGCCTGCAACAATGAGTGCCCAGAAAAAATTAGACCGGGGGTTCCCGCCGAAATGGTGCTTTTGCTTTTTCTACGGAGCCTCATGCTTCATCAAAAAACTCGGCTAAACGTAATCGCGTAAACTCCTCGGGAAAAATCATGCTGGCATGCGATGACATGTATGAGATGCAGGGGCATGCAGGGGAACACGGAACAGCTGCCTCTCAAGGTCTGAATCGCGCCTTCCTGAAGATTCCCGCAGACGAACCAAGAATTACTTCCGTGTTTGGATTCTTTGCGATTTTTCCAGACGCAAACGTGGAACGGTAAACTACTACCGGTTGTTTATTAATAGACTGTGGTTCGCGATAAATGATACTCAACGCTGTTATCGAATAATTTTCGAATAATTGGACTCACAAAACTTTTCGGTCGACCTGAGATATTAACCCTTTGCACTCGATTGTAAGATTTCTTACATTATTAAATTTGTTTGTATTAAATAAGTTATTAAACACTTCAGTATTGTACGAGTAAATTGCATCATTTTTCGAGTGCTCAAAATAGCTTCGAGTGCAAAGGGTGAAAAAGTGGATCCTCGCTCGCTTGATGGATTCGCCTAAAATATTTCATTGCCTAACCGGGGAACAAACGACCGCCATGATGGAGCAGACTTCCATCGTTCCGGGGAAGCACGATAAAATGGGATTGCGAGGCTCGTTATCGCCGCGAGGAAAAGAAAGGGAAAAGCCGCAGTTGCAGGTACTCAGCTGAATGATCGAAATGAATCACCAGCATCGCATTTCCATGGGTTCTGCCCGGGATCTTATTCTCGTCCTATTCCGCCCTGTTCCAGCGTAGGGCCGATTCTAATCGAAATTTATTGAAACTTGAATCGATTCGGTGCGTACGTGCCAGGGACTGCGGATCCTCTGGGGGCTATTACGCGCGAAAGGGAAATTTACTGTGTCTGTATTCATGGTTTCCAATTTGAACCTCGTAATGTTAATATATGTATTGTTCCTGCAAGCTCTGGTACCTCAGCTTTGTTATAGGATAAAATACCAAGTATTTAGGTCAACTTCAAAACTTTGAGTTTTGGCATCTCGTCGAGACGTGCAGGATGAAAAAATTAAAAATTCCTGGGTTCCCAAGATGAAGTCTAAATCGAGTTCAACTCTTCATAGCTATTTTCTTATTATTATTTCTTCAGCTTAACACGTGAAGTTTCAAAAATCAATCCCAGAGATTCATACACAATCAGTGTCATTTAATTAACCAAACCGAAACTAGAAATTTCAAATGTATTGCAGGCGATGTTGCCTCAACCCTTCCGAATTCTAAAAATCCTAATAAAGTTCTGTTTATCTGGATATGTCACAATAGAAATGAATTTCTAAACCTAGTCAAAAATCATTGTCAGTCATATGTGACTGACGTGGCAGTTAACCTGTTAAAAGTTTCAAGTTGGTTACAAAAGAATTCCCGAGAATAATCGTGACTACACCCTAGTAGCACAAAATATTGTATACACATTCATATAATATTAAAAAGAGATTCAATCTTTTTTTAATATTCAAATATACATACAATATTTATTTTATATTAACTAACAAATATTTCTTTTTAAATATTCAAGAAATATCTATTTCATGTTACGAGAAAAATATTCTTCTCTAAATATTAAAAGAATCTTTATTTCACATTAGCAGTAGAATATTTTTTCCAAATACAGATAATACAGATAATGTTCCCTCAACAAGCAGTGCGCAGAAAGTACTACATATTCATAGTTTCTAATTTTTGTTATAATGTTTTCTTAAATTTGAAAATTTTATTGAATGTTTTTTAAATATTGAATTCACATTTTTTAAATATTTACTTTATATCTTTTTAAATATCTAGTTTATATCCTCTGAATATTTAGCTTATATTTTTTAAACATTCAATTTATATTTCTTGTACATGTATACAATATTCAGATCCAATATTTTTCTGATATGATAAAATGTGGCTTATAAAATATATTTCCAATATTTGAAAAAAATATCTATCTAATATTTTTGTGCTACTAGGGCAGTTTCGATGGTCTCGCTGGCATTTCGATGTAATAAAACCCATCGATCGCAGGGGCACACGTGTCACCGGGTTCTCAAGGAATCAGACGGTCCGTTAAAGTCTTGTAGACAGAAAGTTGGTCGAGATAATAGACTCGGCCGGCATATCGATTACGTATCATCCTCCGCGGCTGAATGAAAGCGGAGTCTTTCGGAGCAGCGAACCGCAGAGTCTCGGAACTCGATCATAACGATAAATAAGAGCACAACGAAATAACAATAGAGTAAAGATAGCAGGCAGGTAATTTCCTCCGTATTTCTTACTTTGTACGCGGAGAACAATGAAAAACGTCTTGCGGCGGGTGCAACGTGACGGGAGAAAGGTGGCCTATCGCTCTCAGCCGTTCCGTTCGCCGCCCTCATCTTCTTTCCCGTCTAGACAGAGAGAAAGAGAGAAAGAGAAAGAGAGAGAAAGGCTTTGAACGAGAAGGCAAGAAGGCTTCTCCAATTCCAGCGAGGGAATAATTTCTGGAAACAGAGTGAAGCGACTTTCGACGGCTCCGAAGTGGCTGATCTTAAAAAGAATCGGAAAGCCGGCCTGGAGAGGCTCATTCAACAAGTACGCTCCCGTAGGAGAGACGGCGCCCGCGATAATGCAGTTACTTGACGATGGAATCCTGACAATTTTGTTATTCATGGAGCCGCCAGACGATGTCGGGAATTTACGCCGGGTTTTCGTGACGTTCGAGCGAACGATACCGGACCAGTGAAATATTGATCTTCGGAAGAATTGGCTTTAGACCAGTGCTCTGCACAACGTGCTCTCACTCATGCCAACATCGATTTCCCGTCTCCGGCCCCCTAATTCTGTTCTTGGAAATTATTACGCCCCTGGTTTGCGGATGCCACTATCGGTTAAGATCCCAGAAGCAATGCTTCAGGGGATACTACGTCTGAAAAGAATAAATAATTTTTGTATATACACTCCCGTCCATAAGTCACCGGACACTTACTCGCTTTCGTCGTTTTGTACTTCGCCTTCGCGGCTCCATGCTTATCTCTATTTAGACTAGAACTCCTGTTACAGTGTTTATAGACTCTATATAATGTTCCAAATATAGTCCTCTGAAGGTTCTGAACGTCCAAAGCGAACAATATATCCCAACATGTGTACCGAATGGAAACCTAACGAAACGAGTGTTTACGCATGCAGTTCCTGTTTTAAACGTTTATTTAAATAACCAATATTTATTTCTATTTTAACATACCGAAATTATCGTACAATACCTAAATATTACAAGATCAACAATGAAATCAAGCTAGAGAGTTGTATCTGTGTTTTAATCATACTTTTGCTGAAAACGAGTAAGTGTCCGGTGACTTATGGACGGGAGTGTACGTCGCCAAGGCTTGGGCGATAAACGTCGCGGAATTATCCCCAGTTTTGCGATAAATGCACAAGTCCGGTGATGAGATATATAAACTTTGGACGATACTGCGAACGGTACTTGAAACCCTCTGAAATGAATTAACTAAAACGATTACGTTCTCGAACGGCAAGGCAAGCACAACGAGGTAGAATGGACGATACCGAAGAAATACTAAAAAGTAAAGACGGTCTTGTCTTCGAGAGGAAGACGCGGTTCTTAAACAAACTGAAAGGAGTATAATGGAGATCGTAACGCTGAGGAGATCCATTCTCGAGGAAGGAAAGTCGATAACTCGGCTACTTTACGACAAAATCTGTTCGTTCTTGTTATTCATAGAGCTGCCAGGCGAAATATGAATTGACGCACTTCAACGCGCATAAGCCGGAACGTGCGTGCATACAGAGGGATATGCAAAGACGCACGCGCACACGTACGGGTGAAACTGAATATGGAAGAGCGTGCTCGAGTCATGTTGCCGGGTAATATAGTATATATTATTCCCCTCATATTCCCAGCGAAACGTTCAAACGCGGGCCAAAACTAACTCGGCGCATGCAGGCGGCGAATTAAACGGCGAAATTGCGTTTCGCGCTTGCAAAATATTTTTTCAATAGAGCCTCGTTTCACCGTGAATTAATTAGATCGCGGACAAATTTATTTCCGGATAAATTATTAGGTAGGCAAGCGTGTTTTGGAAATACTCGTTTAGATTTGCTCGGGGGAACGTTCTTCTCTCGCAAGAAACACTGTAATATTAAAATTTACTTTGGTCGCGAGCATTCCGATCGGAATGTACGGGAAAGGGGTAAAGCGCGAAACGAGAGAGCCAGCGTTTCGCAAACACCGCTTGTAAACAATTCGGCTACCCGTCCATTTGCCTTTCCGCGTGCGATTTATACGATGATTCTATTGACTGTTCGAGCGGCTCTCTCTACGAGCGATACCTCTCGTATCACCTTGGCGAAATTCAATCTTCGGCTTTCCCCGTGGGAAAAGAGCAACGTTCCATCCATGAAATACGACGGCTCGTATGGGGAGCAAAATAAAATAACGCGCAACGAAACGAGCATCGATAATGTTTCTATTACGGGAGCATAACCAGATCAAGGCGATGCTGCAACGAGCACCGGTGTTTATTACACCGTGAGTCTCCATGCAGATTTTCAATTATACATACAATTTTATGTAAAATCATGAAACCCAGCTAATGGCCAAAATAAAACAAATCTCCTTAATGCATTTTAATGCAGACATTTCCTTGCATTCCGTAATTTCGCTCGTACGTGGATCTGTATGTAGTATGATTTTGTTTCAGTCTGATTTTATTCGTGTATTTTGAAAGAAGGCAATGAGTCACATATCTGACGTGCTCCTGAATATTTCATGTACGTTCTTACAAAGTTTGCGAACAAATGTTGTGCGAAATAATTTAGAAAATTTTAAGCAGGTGATTTTATTCACAGTTAGTTTTCCCAAGTGTAAACAAATGTTGCAAAATAATTACAAAAACGTTAAGCAGGTGATTTTATCCACAGTTAGTTTTCCCAAGTGTAAAGGAAAATTCTGTCCTAAGGACTGTAAGTGTTCCAGTCATTTAGCTAGGGTGCTAGAAATTAATTGTTTGCAATGATATTCGTGCACATTTTTCCAATGCTTACCGAGACTTTATTGCATTCACCACTCTTCGCAAGCAATTTAAAGGCACACGATACTAAGAACGAGAGTACAATCGAATCGGTAATCAAACAGGCTGAAGTTCGATTTGTCTCCATTAGACTGTTTTTCTTGAGGATTCAGTCTAAACATTGCGACGGGTTGGCTATCACGGTCGCTCAGAAAACGAAAGGGGAGAAGCGGGAAGGGGTAGGGGGAAAATAGTTATCCTCGAGAAGCTCTTTCGAGAGGGCATCGTTGCACTCGTTGCACTCCTTGCACTCGTTGCACCGGGAAAAGATAGAGAGGAGCAACGGAGAAAGGGGGTGGGAAACAGAAAAAGATGGAGCAGGTCTGAATGGCAATTAATTACAAGGGAACGTTCGGCGTCGCCGGAAGCTCTCGATTCGCGATGCGCGGTGGAATATGAAATTCAATTAGCTTGTACGTGAGCCCACTACCGGCCCGGTATCTTCCAGAGAATTAAAGGCTCCGCCCGCAAGCTTCTTCCTCGCTTTTTCGAAAAAACTTTTTGCTTTCCCGCCGCGAGTTATACTTTATTATCTCCGGCCAGCTCGAGGAGACGGTTTTTGTTTTGCGCAATTACGCGAATTCCCTCTGTCGGGTCCTTGCGCGACACCCACGCATAATGGCAACCTTCTATTCGACTCTAGTTACCTTGCATCGATTTACCTGCAGTTTCGCGTTAGACGAAACGTTCCATCTGCACCTGCATTTACGCAAATAATCGAATTTTTGGATTTTTATATCTCCAGAAAACCACACAATTATTGACTCACGAGAATAGATCCGAATAATTGAACAACAATCACTAAACACACACGCGACACACACACACACAACACATTTTATAAAATCGTGACAACGAACGAGAAGATGTCAAAATAATACTGCGATTTTAACAATGATCCCTTCCACGGAGGTGGTACGGTCAGGTTATCCTAGGAAGGTTAGACGCTGAGGGTCTATGAACACTAGATACAAAACCAACAAAAAAAATTATGGCGGGGCGCCGACCCTATTTCCCGGAATTCCCTATTTTCGTATCACACGTCCGTGGGAGGGGAAGGTTAAAATCGCAGTATTATTTTATTCGTGGTCGGAGTAACATCTTCTCGTTTGCTGTCACGATTTCGTTAAGTGTGTTGTGTGTGGTGTTTAGTGATTGATGTTCAATTATTCGGACCTACTCCTGTGAGTAAATAATTGTGTGCTGTGGATCCGACGGAGATATAGAAGATTCAGAAGTAAGTACACTTTATATTAGTATTTTATAATGCAGGATTAGTATTCGTATGTGGAACATTGGAACAAGGTTTTATATCATATTTTGCAACGTATAGTAACGGTTATTAATGATTTGGTATATAGTATAATTTAATGTGGTTCAAATAAGATACTACTTTAAATCAAATATTTTTATTTTGATAACCAGATAGATAAAATGAAATATTTTTATTTTGTATATCAAATATTTCCTTACAATGAAAATAAGTTGAGCAAGTAGTTAATATTATAAATTATAATTTTTAACATGAGAAGTTATATTTTATATATTTCCTTTCATATTCCTTGTATACCGCGTTTTTTCGAATGTACACATTCGACGATGAACTGTGGTACCAATCTATCGTGGACCGTGCTCTGCTCGTTTCAATGTTTGCCGAACCGTTTCAATTCCGTGAAAATCGAAGTTTTCCGAGAACCGACAAACAAAAACACACTTTAAGTTGTACCGATCTCTGTTTTTTTCGAGGGCAATGCGAACAATTTGACGCATGCTCGGTAAAAATAATAGAAACACCGTTCCTCGAATCAGGAAGCAAGAAGAACTTCCGCCACCGGTTCCAACGTTTCTCTTCGACTTATTTCGCTGTTAGCATGCGCCAGATAAACATTATCTCTCGCGTTACATGCATTATGCAAGAGATAAGTACAATTGAAGATTTCTCGACCGGGGCGGACTGTTTAAGTATTTATGGGAACGCCGCGAAAACCGGTTCAAAAATTACACGGGTAGTGTAGTTGTTGAAAAAATAAGCGTATAATAACACACGGCTTGGTGATTTTTGTTGTGTGCAAATGTATGTGCGTATGGGTGAATGATATCCGTTAAGCTTCCAATCGATAAACACTGACCTGTATTTCCTTAGTTTCTTTTATCCCGCGTGCTGCAGGCGTTACGTTTCTGTTTATTTCCAGAAAATCTTGACGAATGTACGAACGGGAGAAAAAAATTTATTTTCGAACGATTTGCAGGACGCGAATGGAGAGAACAACAGTCGAGAATCGCAATTCGCTTAGGCGTAAACTTCCCCGGGCGCGCACCCCGCTCGAGACTAGGGTAGTTTTCTTAGAAAACGGAATCATTCCGATTCGGTTACATTTACACATTTATGGAATATCGATTTTGCGCCCCTTCGAAGGGACGAAACGGGGTCAAAGTATTCATATATTCGCCGGGCAGATTCGCCGAGGATCGCGCCGGAATCATCGAGTTGCATAGTGAATTTTCAATCGATCGGTTGACGACGGAAAAATCGAACGAGGTATTCGTCATTCTACGATAATTACGTGCAGCGACGTGTGGTCACATTGTGTACAAACCGTTTTGAGTATTCGATCGTATCTATACTGTTTTGTATATGTACCTACTGCATTTGTTTACGTGGTAAATGTAATTAATTATGATATGGACAGAATCTTCAATATAATAAATTTAATTAACAGAATTTGATACAGTGGCAGACGGGAGTGTTCGAACGCCATTTAAAACAATATGACTTTTTAAAAATTGGATCAAACCACCTTTTAGCAATTAGAAGAAAAGTGACGTACACAAAAGATTTTGAAAAAATTGCAATTACTAGGAATTACATGAGAAAGTATAAAAGGCACTTTAACCGTTCGAGTCCCAGGGGGTATTGAAAAAACACTGTCGAAGAATCCCAAACAGCGCAACCGCGCTTTCTCTAAATGAGAATTGTTATTTTGTAATGTATTATTGCATTATTATAGTATTATTCTACCTATTGTAAAATGTACTATTTACATTAAAAGGAGCTGTGTAACGTACTTGCGTCAGTAAATCTGAGCGCGCGACTTTGACAATCGGTAACGCACCGTCAATTGTCCACAATGCTCGAAATGTGCTGGGTTTTCTCGACATAAAATCTCAACAGCGCGATCGCGCTGCTTGGGACTAGGGCTGTTACTTTGCTTCGAAGGTCGTAGATTTCGAAGCTTTGATTGCAGAAAATTCGAAGGTGATGAAAATCGAAGCATCGAAGGATCGAAGCTTCGAAATAAATAAAAAATAAAAAAAAAATAAATAAATTATTGAAATAATTCAAATAATAAATATAGAAACAAATTATGAAAATTTATTTATTTAAACAATTATTTTCACGATGTGCTATCGAAAGGATAATTCAAGTTATAAATATATTACGTTAACAATAAATTATTGAAATAGTTTAGGTGGTGAATATAGAAACAAATTATGAAAATTTATTCCTTTTATCCGTTAACTGGAAACGAATCGGAGGTTCGAAGTTTCGAACCTTCGATTTTCATCACCTTCGAAGGTCCCTTCGTTCCTTCGAATCCTTCGAAGCTTCGAAGTGTCGAAGCTTCGGAAAAGTAACAGCCCTACTCGGGACTCAAACGGTTAAAATAGTAAGAACCTGAAAACCTGTTAATTCTTTCTCGAGTAACCGAAGGACGAGAAACGTTTGAATGAATTTGGAAATATTTTTTGGAAAGAAATATCTGGGAAAATAGGAATTGCGACGCGATCAGCCGGTTGACGGAATCGAGTATCCGAGGCTCGGCGGGACCATAACTTCGGGAATGCACGGACGCCCGAAACCCTGAAATCTCGTCTAAAATGCGCGCTGACGTTTTCGTATTTACATAGAGGGGCTAAGAGAGATGTAAGCAAAATTGCCGGAGGTTTTGCGGAATCCCTTCTCCCGGCCACGTTTGCGGCAACTTTAAAACTCGGGAACAACTTCGGGGTAGGAGAGAGAGAGAAGGCACCGGAATAAAATATGATTCATCCCCCGTACCGGGAAAGGCACGTAGGTAAATCCTTGCCGAGGATTTGAAAAATGTCCGGATATAATTCTTCCACTCTTCTCGTGGCTCATCCCACCCCAGAAACCCACTCCGACTGACACGTAAACCCGCAGGTATTTTCGAGTACGAAAAGAACCAAAGATTCTTCCCAGTTCCACGATAAAAAAATATGTGGTATTAACCCCTTGCACTACTACTTATTTTGTGATTATAATGATAGAAAATTCTTCATCGTTCAGAATTTCATAGAATAAAAAAATAGTTTATATTTGTTGTACGGTTTAAAGGAAGTTAATAACGTTCACATTTATTATACTCTATTCAGAATCTTCATCACGAGTGTGGCTCGTTATTGTAGGGCAAGGGGTTAACACGTTTTCTATCACAGTCGCAATAGTCAAATTAATTTCAATTAATTCAAACATTTTAAAAGATAGGCAGCGAAAGAAATAATTAAGGTTTGAGGGTGGAATTTTTGCTCAACATTGTGCGTGACTCGAAGCTTTAAAAATGTTTTATTTAGAGGGATCGCTTTGTTCCCGCGAAATTTCAAGAAGATTTGATATATCGTCGGCTTTGTCTCGGTTGTTTAAAAGGATTCGGGTCCTCTTCACGGACAAATAACGGCTCACAATGAACAACCGCTGAATCACGGAGGATTACAGCGTTCACCGAGTAACCAAGGGGGATGAATTTTTCCGAGGCTTCTTTATGAAATTTAATTACACATTATTCGCGTCGTGCCTTGCGGTACAAGAAAAAGGACACCGCCGCTTTTCTTCTTTGATCTTCTTTTTCGCTTCCTCGCCGGCCGTACGGGGAACGTTTCAACTTCCAAATCCGATCAAAAGCTTTGCGGACGTTCGCGCAGGTGGTGCGGAGACAGATTCGGGTAAACCCTTTTTTTGCAAAGCTGTTTTAAAAAACTACGATTTTCCGATGATTAATGATCTTAATCGTGCGACGATATTAATCCCTTAACACACAGTTTTCGAAGAAAAACGTGCTCGTTTTTTCGAAGTAAAATCAAGCAACGACGAATATACACGTCGAACGCAGGCCAAATGTCGCTATTATAAATTTTACGGAGAAGTAAAGCAAAATGAGAAAGAATTACATTTTCATTCGATAAGAAATTAAAAACTCATTAACGTTAACCGCACCGCAATAGAGTTTTGGATTTACTTGTATACACGTCAAACGCGATTAATTGGTTAACATCCAGATTCGTTAACAACCAGATCGTACACGTGTACGCATAGACGACTGAAACGAGATACGATGAAACGAACATAAACGGGAGCACTGTGTTCGAACGTTGCGTCGTTCGTCAACGTAATCGCGCGCGCCGGTTGCAAGTGAAACGACCAACACAGCGCATGAAGGATAATCTTCCGAACAGGTTGACAGAATGAAACTGTAAAACATTCGGGCTGATCAACGGTACTTATCCTATGAATGATAAGCGACAAGCGGCTAGTACAATGCGACTGTCAGCGTAACGTTGCGTGAACGAAGTGCGAGCGTGATCGTGTGGAGAGAAAGAGAGAGGGTGAGAGCAGTATCAATGAAAGTTTTTGATAACGAGGAAAAAAATGTGCCGATTATCTCGTACAATTGCAACGGTCCGTAATCACGCGACCGTTGGCCGGAGATAAAATGGTCGTCGCCGTCTTATCAGGACCGGCTTTATCAGTGGCGATGTTCTCGCGGCAGCAGACTGGAAGGAAATCGATCTCGGGAACGAAAAGTGGGTGGTTCAAGAACGATCTCGCGATCGTTGTCCATTATCGGACCGGTACGTACCGTGTCTTCGGCGAAACGGAAGATGACTTAAATCGATTAGAATCCAGCCGGGCCCACCCGTCGAGGGCGAGCGCCCCTCGTAATTGCAAGTTGCTTTCAATCAGCGATAACGGAAACCATCGATGAAGAAATCATCTCTCTCGTCGGTGTTACTTTCAATCAGCGGGACCGGAAACCGCCGATGAAGGAATCACTTGAACGAGCCCGAGCTCGTTTCCACCGGTGATTCCCGAGCAGGTGTAATCGTTCGTGCTTTAGCGGCCATTTCTAATCCGTCGAGAACCGCTATCTTTATATGAACGTGCGAATCCGATAATTATCTTTTTTTTATTAAGCGTGTAAAACCCTTTTGGGTTTATCTCGCTTTACAGTGATATTCGCTTTACAATAGTATAGAATACAGAAATAATACAAGAAGAATACAATAACAATGTCCGTTAACACTAAATATACAGATTACAATTTTTGAAAAAGGAATGAATACTAAGGCAAGCTTCAATATTTGGCTTCGCTATGAGCGAGTCTACATTAAGAGGTAGTTGAAGGCCCATACTAAGTAGGGAATTTGTGGATTATACGAATCCGATAATCATCGACTCTTTAGGAGATATAAATTTTCCTTCTTCCTCTGCGAAATCATTGCCCAAGGAAAATGCAATGAGCGAACGAATAATTCCCTCGCTGCACCGGGAAGGGGAGATACACGGAATCGGTTTGTTTAGTCTGAAAAATTTTGTCGCCGAGTGTACGCGTAAACGACGACGCAAGGACAACGGGAACAATGGGCAGGATTCAGCGCGTGAAAAACGACGTCGTAATATTACCTAACCATTGTACTTATATACGAGATAATAGTACATTTTTTTTTTATTCGAGCGACGTTACCGCGCCGCTGTTTTATATTCTTCGTCACGGGCGTAAAAATACACCGCGCGCCGTTTCCATTCCAGAAGAGCTCGCACACAGCCGACGGAATATCGTAAACAGTCGATAGTTTCGTAGTCGAACGGGGGATTCGCTCCACAATACATAATTCTCGGTCGGTTGAGCAGCGGGCAAAACGGGTTGGTTGGTTGTGTCTGCTACTTCGCTGACTCGAACAATATGCACGGAGGAGCAAAGCAAATGGCATCGGGTGCATTTGCTCGCATTAATTGCCAGTCGCGGAGAGAGCCTGCCGTTAAACAATAACGTTCCACGAGCAGCGCCGCCGCGCGTCTGGAAACGGTAGAAGTGGAAAAAGAACAACAAGCGCGAAGGGTAATCAGGAACGCGTGACGGCCGTTTAATTAATCGTTTCGGCGGGAGATAATTATCGGACGATATCCAACAACCGTACGAAATACGAGAACGGACGTTTATCAATGAAATCCTTGCGCTTCCAGCGATTCGTTTACATGGTGCGCGAAGTGGGAATATTTCCGTCAACAATCTCGTTACCTGCACTAACTGTTGTGCACAAAATTTCCATGATACAGAGAGGAGTGTATTTTTAAAGTCCTTTCTATTTTTTTTTCTCCAGCGCAGGAAAATTCATTTTGTTGTTATACGCTATACCTACACTTCCGCTCATGAGTCTTAGGACAGTGATGATATTCGAATTCAACTTTGTAAAAATGAGATAATCGTTGAAGGATGCCAACAAATTTGGTGATTGGTGTGGCTATTTCGTAATTTTTAATGAATTTTAACATTGAAGTTGTAATTATTGCTGAACATATGAGGATATTTATATTATGTAGTAAATACAGTTAAGGGTTCATAATCTATACGAAATATCAGAGTTTCACTAAAAACCGGAGGTGTCCTAGGACTTATGAGCGGGTGTGTATATTGTTGGACATGTGATAGTTTAGTTAATTCACAACAATAGAAGCGCGAGGCTGCGAGATCAAAACTGAAGATGTTCCCTTTGTTAGGTAAGGTGAAATCGTTGAACCTTACGGTACAAAGCGACTCTTATCTCCGTGAAGCCACGAAACTCGGTCCTCGGAGGACCGTATCGAACACATATGAACAAGTTTGAGTAGCCTCCCGATACCGATAAAAGCTATTTTTCGAGAGTCGCGTGGACAAGGCAGCGGCGCGCGAATGCTCGGAGCTTTGAGTCCTGAGAAATGGCCTGGATGAGGGGAACAGCCACTAAGCCACCACGGTTGTTGGACCTTCCGTCTGGCATCGAAAGCCTCCCCCTTGCTCCCAGCAATCCCGGCCGTCCGTTCTCAGTCTGCGAGTTCCACCGTTAACATATTACCCAGCCTGGTTTACGCGAGTTGTTCTTCGCGCGGCTCGAAAATACATTTCCCCGTTCAGAAACTTGGCCCTGCTTGAACTTTTAGGAATTTAAGGGCGGATTAAGTACCTACTCGATGATCGCTTTTCGAGTCGTCTTTGCATAGGACGGCGACGGGGCAACCCCCTGCTTGAATTTCTATAAATTCTACCACGCTTCGCTGCGCATCTTCCTGCAAAACAAATTTGCTTTAGCTCGGTCTATCGGTTACACGAATGCTCAACGCCCTGTTGGACGATTTTTATATTTAATACTGCGTTTAATTAAGAAACTTTAAACCACGTCATATGGCAGTAATTGGCGAAAAATATGACGTCCGAAGGCTCAAACTTTTGGAATCTTTAAGTAGAAAGGGCTACCCTAAATACTGACATGTTCGTAGCGGAATATTAACACTTTGACTGCCAAACTAGAAGCCTCAAAAATTCCATAAAATCAAAGTAAGTTATCTAATGAAATAAAAATTGAAAAAAAAATGAATTTATCACTTATTTCACACGACATGATTTTAAAATAAATTTATTCAATGTAATTTTTTTTTTTTTATGACAGACCACTTTCATAATTATGGGCACATATGATATTGAGCAGTCCTCCAACTTTCTTGTATTTTACAGTTCCTAATCAAATTTGGTGCAATGAATATATTAACGTAAAAATTCATTTTAGAACCTGGACAAATAATTGCGTCACCTACATATGGGTGACAAGGCAGTCAACGTGTTAAGGCTTGCAGTTATATTCAGTTGTATTTCAAAGATTGTAAACTATCTATTTAAATCGTAATTACACCTTGCAACATTGTAACACCAACCTGTAAAATTGTAATACCACATCGTAAATTGAATGGACCCATTTAAGGGTCTAAAGAGGTTCAATGAAAAAAATAAAAATTACTAGCACTGCGCCGGGAGGTTAACAAGTGCGGTCAATTCGGTGATTTGCTTAATTATCCGAAGCGAAAGAAGTGCAGCTAAATTGAAGAATTCAGAACGAGATAAGAACCCGTGTCCTAGACAGTTATTCTCTATTTGGTATCTCGGCTGATAGAGGCTTGTCCCGGAACGACGTCACTTTCCAGATAGCGCGTCCTCTGTCCGCTCTATCGCATTCTTCTGATCGCGGACAGAAAGAAAAACCCGAAACTGCAAATTCCCCGGCAGAAACGCAGCCGGCTTGCAGGTATCTCGAATAACCAGCCGATTCGCGGTAATCAAACCGGAAAACAGCCACGAAGATACGATACGTAAGTTTTCTCGGCGAAGAAGACGATTACCGGCGGCGAGCAAGGTGGTCAGAAGTTTGAGCAGTTCGCAGCGAGCCCGGGGCTATCAACAAGAGGGTAAATCCGTACGAATGGATTCGTAGGTGTGCATGGCAGCCATTCTCGTTAAATTGGACCGGCTGAGAAATGGAGAGCAGCCGCCAGTTCGAAGGGGGTTGCCGGTGTTGGAGGGTAACAGGAAGTCGAGGGAAGGCGATGCCTCGGTGGCCAGCACAGGGGGTGGGACAGGGTAGACACGGACAGCCGACAAATGGACGGCCGTTCGTATTCGCGGACGTATTTCACCGGACGGACACTGACCAGGCTGCTGCCTCGAAAGCCAATACCTAACGGGGGGGGGGGGGGGGGCAGCTAGCCAGGCTTTGACCTTTTCCCAACCGTCCTTCCGCATTCATTGTTCCCGTGTCCACTTGTAACCTGCGACTTATCTCGGCGAGGCCCGCTTGTTGGGGCCATCCAGCCATTTTCGCCCAGGTACGCCCGGATATTCGTCACTGTGGATCCAACGCGGTTCAGGAATTCGCTCAATTATGTCTCGTTGCCGGCCCCACGGTGGTCACTTTGTTGTAACATCGGTGGTCGAACGAGCAAACGCACCCAGGAATTCATGGATTCGTTCGTTCGTTCGATTCTCCATTAAACGAGCGGCCATCCACGCCCGCTTTTAATAAAGCAACGCTCTCTGCAGCATAACCGGCTGTGTTAGCACGCGCATCGATAATGAGTCGCTCGTCCCGCCGGCTGCGGAAACAAGCCAGCTCGTGATCGCATTCGTTGCTAGACGACCAGAGCAAATCGACCGGTAAAAAGAATAATCAATTAACCGGGACCGTCGCGATAAATCGACTTAACGAGGCTATGGTTGTAATTAATGCGCCAATGCGCATGCGGACATGTCATTTCTTCGCGAGACGCGCTCCGTGGGTCGCTTCGTCCGTGTCTTTGTTATTTTTAATCGGACGGACGGAGAAAAGCTCTCTTTTATTCGTGATCGTCCGGAAATGAATTTCTCTTTTATTGATTTTAATGCTGTTTTAATAGATGTACATCTTCCTACGTGAATTCGAAATCTTATGGAGGAATGATTTCAAAGTTCATTATTTTGCACGACAGCGAGAAGATGAATATTTATCGCAAGATTTATCAAAAAGCTTCTGTTTAACCCCTTGCTCTACAATATCGAGTCATACTCGTGATGAAGATTCTGAACAGAGTCTAAAGAATATGTATGTTATTAATTTCGTCTTTAAATCGAAATAAAATTCTACTATGACTTCTATTCTATATTCTATTGAAGAAAAAGTTCTAATCACTGAAATGGTAAAATAAATCGCAGTGCAAGGGGTTAAAGCAACGAGCGACCACTTCGAGTCCGCTGGCGGTGGAAAAGTGGGGAGGAAAAAAAAATAATTTATAATCGCCTGCGCGTTCCTCGACGCGCAGGAATTAGTCCGATAATGCAGCCCGAGACTGTTCCGCGGAGAATCGTTGCGAACAATGTGGAGACAGTGACGGAAAGCTTCGCGGCGCACGATAAATTGGACCGTCCTCCCCGGGAGACCTTGCCTTCGCGCAAAGTGACTTTTTTCTCGGGCTCCGTTCGCCCTCTCGAACTCTCGAAGCGTGCCTGGGAAATGTACGGCCCTGGGAACGGTTCCGTCACTTTCGGGCTCCGAGAACGCTAACGACGATTCGTCCAGCAGGTATACGTACCTCGGCTCGTTGTCTCGCGCGGAAAGCAACGGGAAATGCTACCTGAACTGCAATGAATTCTCGAGCCCTGTGCGCACCGTAAACGGGCAAATAAATATCTCGGGAGCCGTGTTGGCCGCCGACGCGACCGGTCCGACTCGTTCGATCGAAAAGGAAAATCGACGGAGATGTCCGACGCTTTGGAACATTGGCAGATATTAACATGCGCCGAGCTTATCCCTGAAGCTGTTTCGCCCCAACTACGAACCCCGTTACACTGCAATTTTCTAAAGATGTAGAAATTGACTACGATACTTTTCGAGGGGTGTTCTGGCGTGAACTTTTGACAAGCATCGATTCTTTTGCTTTTTCTTGAAGAATACAGCTCCTGAGATATATATCTGCAAAATCCTACACCTGAATTCCTAGAATTAACGAAGCTGTGACTGTTTGAAGATCGTTCAGAACGACGTTCGATATAATTAAACAGAATTTAAAGAAAATTTGTATTCCTAATTATAATATACAGCAGCGAACATCAGTATACATTTTGCCGAGGTGACAAGAGATTCCAAGGACACGAGGGACTCCACGATAGCGAATTTTTCAGAAAAGAATGCTCACGACTTTGACGAACGTACTCTAATACCTGTTTTAATGAGGATATTTCTTTTCCGGGACGAGTTGTAAAAAGACTCTTAAAATGACAAGACCAGGAAACCACCCCCCAAAGTAAACTTGGACAACTGCAAATGCCAGAAGAGGGATGGTACATCAACAAGAAGATGAAATAAAAAGAAGAAAGCGCTTGATGGGGAACCATTATACGCTGAAGAGATCCTAGGTTTACCATTTGTATTCGGGACGGAAGTGACTATGAGCATTAATATTAGAAATGATAATGTCAGTACAACATGTTCCTGCAAATAGGAAACATGCACATAAAGCGCCTGACTGGTACAGTGCATATTTTCTTCGACCAGGTCGTCGCTTGCAGTCCTAAGAGGAGCAAGTCTTTCATATTTATGTTTAATGGCTTAGCTCTTCATTCTTAGCTGAGTTCATTCGAAATTTTCCGACGAAAATTTTTTAATAATATCAGCGAATGTGAAGGAAAAAATTAGGATCCAGTCGTATTGACCGGTGGGTGGTTTTGGCGTTAGTAAAATATTTGATAAAATGTTAGAGAAGCCTGTTAATGTTGCTCCAGTTTCTGCATCTCGATTCGTCGTCGGTGGTACGTGTAGCGCCGGGACACAATGGAGAAATGTTTCAGAAAACAATAACGAATATATAGCTGCTCTGTCATTCGGGGCGAAATAATGAGTGGAAAGTTGCAGGAGGAATCAGGAAGGATGCACAATGGCGTTGAGATTCAAGTGGAACGGTTTACGGAAACTCGGTGCTAACCAATCAGAAAATAAGACATAACGGTGTCACCGTATACATTATTCATAGCGCCTCGCAGACCCGGTCTACACGCCAGTGAAAATTGCAGCCGATCCATGAAAATACATTTTCGAGCCAGGCTATCGCCCTATCGGAACCGGCCTGTTAGGATAACCGCGTTGCAGCGGGCATTATAAATAAATTGTAAACGTAGCGACGTTTACAAAAACGACGATTAATTTAAACGACGTTTAATAGTTCTTCTCGCTCGGATTCGAGAACCTGGCGACACCAACCGGCCCGTAATTGTTTGTAAATTACTTGCAAACAGAGTTGCGAAGAAGTATACCGTGAAACGACTAGATATTCAATTATTGGATAAAGAATCTGCGTTAATGAGGCTGAACTTGTCGAGGAATTAAGGCAAACTTCGAAATTTTACCCTTGCTCACCTTCTGCTCTGAACTTTGCCAATATATTTTCATTGCTTTAAGTAGTCCGATCACTTTTTGCGAAGTTCATTATTCACGGACGGGGAGCAAGCAAAAACTATCCGCGAAGAATATTTCGCTGGAAAAGCGAGCGCGGCGAGAATTTAAACTTGAAAGAGGCCGCCGTGCGTTTCTAAGGATTAGGAGATAGTATCGGATTAAGCAATCGGGGCTGAAACTATAGTCTGTTGTGGTCTCGAACGTTCATGAATACATCTCTCTGCTAGATAATTCATTAATTAACTATTCTCTGAATTAAATTCGCTTTTTTCTTGCTAACCGATTTCTCCACAGTGTTATCGAAATCGTAGAACATTTTGCTATTTTTAATTCCCAACATTTCTGCCACAACTTCCTCAGTAACCAAGACCTTAAATTCTAAATAAATTACTAACGAGGCTAGGAAACATTTTGCGAAACCGTAGAACACATTTTACAATTCTTTTCATTCTCGGAGAGTCCATTCTCGGACTCCGTTCAAAATTATTTTGCTGGTAATTGCGGAGTTTTAAATGTTGCAACTTTTACTCGCTCTCGTAACAGCAAGCGGCAGGTATGACCTTGTGTCTCGGATGTTATTTACGGATTTGCACGTGTCAGTCGAGATTATATTTCGCTAGAAAATTTATTCCACGCTCGACCGCAAACGATGATTTGGCGTGCATCGACGCATACGTAAGCGGAATAAAAACGTAGATCGTCGGCGACTCAGGTGGCGCGAGTCGCGTGTTTTATCCGACGCGATCATCGTGTTGTAAACAACGTATTCCCGACAACAATCGCTCTGATCCCACGGATACGGGTCTCGTGTTTCGATGTTCGAAGTTCGAGCCGCAATATTTACCAGGCCATGTGCTCTCGGGGAAAGAATTTCGGCGATTGTAGATTAAGGGTGTACCCGAAGAGGGAGAGTCTGCCGCGAAGAATGCGAGAGACCGGAGCGGATAAAAGACAAAGCAAGAATGGCAAGGAGGGAGATCGGTTGTGTCTAGGTTGAAACGCATGGAGCCGGCAGCCTGCCGTGAAACACTCCATTCAACGGCGTTTTGGCCCTCAGCTGGGGGTGGGCGGGCACGTTCTCCTGGCTATGGGGCCATGGGGGAAGCGTGTGCAAGTTATACGATTCAACATTCGATGCACAGTTCGCCGAGGTTTGCGGGCCAACCTCCGTTTCCAACCACCTCCGGAAGGTCGGCCAAGGGAGGTCTGCGTCTGACGGGAATAAGAAAGGCGTCAAAGTCAGCGGTTCTCAATCCCATGAACTCGTACCGAAGCTACAAGCATTTGCACGCTAAATTACAACCCTTAGAGCACGAACCTTAAATGTTTCGATTATACGCGGAATATTTTTTCACGAATTTCATTTCCTTCGCGTTTACTTCTAATCAATTTAAACGTTAGTCTACAATTTTCATTATCAGTTAAGAGAGACGACCAAGGACGAATTCCTTCGCGTGTACTAATTCCTCGAAAATTGCATATTCTACATAAACTCGTACTGAAGCTCCGGAAAGCTACAAGCATTTGCACGATAAATTACAACCCTTAGAGCACAATCCTTAACACTAAACCTACCACGGTCAAATGACCGCTTTTCTATTTCACAATTATTGAAATTATAAAAACGTATTTATAGGAAATTACAGAGTTGACTTTTATATTCAAACATATACTATAATGAAAATTGTAAAAAGTTGAAATAAATTCAGTCTTCTCCTGTCCATAAGATGTTTCACTTTTACATGTTGGTAGGTTTAGTGTTAAATATACAGTTTCGATTATACGCGGAATATTTTTTGACGAATTTCATTCATTCAATTTAGACGTTAGCTTACAATTATCTTTATCGATTGAGAGAGACGACCAAGGACGAATTGCTTCGTGTGAACTAATTCCTCGAAAATTGCATATTCTATATAATCTAGTCATGAATGAACACAATAGTGCCATCAAACTGTTGTGGATTCCATTCCATATTGGAATACAAGGTAACAAGACCGCGGACGAAGCAGTTAAATCTGCAACCGAATAGACTCCATGACGAGTACCTTCGTTATACTAATTTCAGAAACGAGCGAAACTAGAAACCAACGAGGATCGTTTTAGACAAAACAGTGCAACGCGTGCAAAGAATTCTGATATCGGATAAATAAAAGTAAGTGAATTTTCGTCAGAAGGAACACGGGACAGAGATTCTCTGTGTTCTCCGAGAAACCTGATAACGCGGAACAGGCAATCTCTCGAATGACAATCAACTGAATCAAACCGCGGCGTCATTACCCCCTCCGGTTCGGCTTCTCACGACACTTGACCGGCTCGCGACGATAACCGATGTGCGGTAACTTTCTGCGTGGTCAGCGCAAGAGCAGCTGTTCGGCGTCGCGGGGTGTTTACATGGAAATTGCCGCGGCAGCTTGATTGGATCTTTAAACGCCGCGACGTCGTTTCCCGCGTCGAACTTCAATCCGACAGCTATTCAGAGGATCGAGGAAGCCTGTTGCGAAGGATTTCGCTTTATCCAGGTTGCGGAGCTATGTATCGCCCGTATTTCTCACGAAGGTCGTACCGATATCCAATTACGATCGGAGAGCGTGTGCATGATCGTCGCGCCGCCGCGCACACACGTGCAAGCATCTTACATAAGACCTCGTCGTCGGTGTGTGTGTGTGTTTGTCTCACGCGTTGGTCATGCCGCGGGGCGCCGACGAAGATAAGAGGAAACGCGTATTTACATGTGTAGGCATCGCGAGAGTCACTTCGATTTTCAATTGCTTGTTAATCCGTGTCAATTATCGCCGACCTGCTTACAACCATTTCGTAACACACCCGCCTCCTTTAAACAACCGGCGAGTCCGCGCACCAGCATCGTCAACTGGGTCGCGGTAACCTTGACGACATTATCGAAGCGTTGCGTTGCAACCGAAACGCGTGACCAACGAGTACAGTAATGTCTCGATACCTGCGAAAACCACGGGACCGAAATGTCGTTTGTATCGTGCGCAGACACTGTTGTTCGATCTCAGTGGAGAAACGAAACGATGACACTAATCCAATTATATACTGTTTTCTTCCGAATGATTTATGAAACTTTTACCAACAAACTGGTGACATTTTGCTGATCGAAATGACTCCAAGCACGGCATAGAAGCAGAATTGTATTTGTTGGTTGGCTTTCTCGCGAAAACGGCGACGATCTCGAAAACTGTTCGATCAATTGGCTTCTATTGAGCAATTCAGGTCGTCGACAAATTCTTGCCGCGTCTAATACTTGAACCGGAGGCTATCCGAGTAAAAACGGCACAATTTAATCAGCAAATTGTCGGAACGTTGAGAAGTTTCACGGGTTCTCAAGTACACGCCATCTGGCCGGTTAAAGATTAGAGGATAGTTAGGCTGAGTGCAGCGATAACGATTGCACAGTTTAAATCGGTGTTGAGAAGCAATGACCGGAAACGTTGCTTGGTTGTTTAATGAGCGGGAAGATATAAGAGCGTTTCACCGCGAGTATTCTCCATTTCGACAAGGAGTTCCACAAAATTGTTTTACCGTTCGCCGGCCCCGCAAACTGTGTGCCTTAGGGGAGCTTACGCCAAGCCACGGTGTCCAGGTTGACTTAGGACCGGCGAAGCGGCTGGGACGTGTCGAAATCAGGTGCCAATGTAAACTGCACGCTTACGACGCTCGATAAAGCTTACCAGGACGCCGTTGATTTCGCAACGGAAAACAAACGACAGGCCGTGCTGGATTTTAATGGGACCTGCCCATTTTTGATGGATCAAGCCTCGCCAGCTGGAAGATCCATCCACTTTTCAACGTTCCACATTCCCAAGACAGTAATTACACTCGATATCATCCGCACAATTCAGACAAATGATTGATCTGAAGATTTTATTCGTTCTTATAGACACAAACTGAACGAATTGATAAACGTACGTCTAGGTGCTGCAGCAAAATTCGTAGAACCGCAATTCTAACATTCGCAAAGGGAGACTTCTCCGTAAGAAAATTCAATATCACCCGGGTTCAATTTCAACCGAATTTCTATCCGCACCGAACGGATACAGTATCCACATTTGTGGAGGCCATCGAGCGAAAGAATACAAGCTATCCTAGCATTGTTCTCAGAAGTCACGTGTAAAAGCGAAAAGGGCGACGGTGTTTACGTTCTAGGAGTTTTCTTTTTTCCCTCCCATCTTTCCTTTATCGTTGTCGAAGACCGCCACGAAGTTATTCCGCATTTCCTTATCACGTGCAACGTTCGGCAAACCAAGGAGAAAAATGATCGAACGGTTTTCAGCGGCGATTCACTCGCGCGCTTCTCAACGTTTTCCCTTTTCCCTCTGCGATCTCGTTATTCCGCTTTCCCGATCCCCTTTTTCACCCGAGGACACGACGATTCGTTTTCCGCCGTGAAAGAAACAGATACCACCGACTCACGGAGGGTTGTGTACACGGGAAGAGAGCTATGGACGGCGTCGAACGGTAACGATACTTGCTCGGAGCGTGAAAAAATTCAGGAGTTAATAACGGGAAATTGGGGAACCGAAAATTCCGACTCGAGAATCTAACGCGATGAACAATTTAATGTGGAGTCATTGTTCCAGTAGTTGGCCATTTAACTCTTTGAGTGCCCAACCAGAACCCTAAAAAATTCCATGAAACCACAGTAAGTCATTTAATGAAATAAAAATTGAAAATAATTACAAATTTGGTACAATCAATATATTAACGTAAAAATTCATTTTAGAACCTGGACAAATAACTCAGTATAGTATAGTATAATTAATTAGCATAGTGTTAAGTATAATTTCTTAGTGGATATCTATTTCTAAGCAATTTTGGATTGAAATAGGGCGCGTTTACTCCGCATAAAATGCAGGATAAATCAGTCGCAACAATTTCGTCACAATTGCTTGCAATAGCACGGAACGTAAACGGCGGGAATTACGAAACGCTTTATCGATTGTTAAGTTCAAAGAAACCGAACAGTTGCGAAAGGTGTGACCTACTCGGGGGAAGAATGCGAGTGGCTTTTCGAGTCGCGTTAATTCGGCTCATTTGCCTCGCGCAACAAAACGGTTTGAGCACGAATGGGCCCCCGACGGATAAGGAAAAGCGAGGGCATTTGTAATCCGTTCCATGCCGGGCGCGAAACGATATTATTCCATAAACTCGTCGGTACAGCATCGTTTGGCTTTCCCAGCTTTTTACCGGGCCGCGTCGGAAGATCTATGCACCTGAATAAGTGTATTATGCGGAACGAATTGTTCGGCTTAATACACCGCTCCGCGGCTCCTCCAACGGTGAACTCGTCGTCTGTTTTTATCCGGCGCACGGATTCGCTAGCTACTCGTAAACGGCACTTGTCCAAGATTAATGTCGCGTTTGCTACGCTCGCAACGCGTATAATGTTATGCGTCGCATCCACCTCGCGGCGTTATGAAGTTGGAGGCTCTCGGTTCATTGAGAAGCTCCGCGAACGGTGTGTGTATGTTTGCGCAAGCTCTTAAGCACGCATACCGTTGTTTTCGTTTCAGAACGGCGGCAGATTGAAATTAACGATCAAACGCGAACTCGATCACACGGTGAACGACTTTGTTTTCACGTTACATCATTGACAAGCCGATTCGTAGAGAAACATTCTGCTGGAATGAGATCTGTAACGTTTAACGCGTCGAGTATAAACCGTGATTATCGACAACCATAGCGAACCAATACTGGATCACTTCTGACCCATATAAATAATATTATCTGACCATGTCTGGAGTAAAACGAGAAAATACACGTGGACATATGACACGGTCGAAAGGACCGGGTTTATGGATCATATGTGACCAGAAATCAGCTGTGCCAGTATTTTTCGAGAAATAGCTTCAAGTCAGCTTTCAATTTTCTCGAGGAAATAGGAAATTGGACGCTGAAATATTATTGAAAATCAACCAGTTCTTGCAAACTTTTGACGCTGTACATAATCGTCACCTTTTGCTCCAGCAAACAGAGTGTCGCTAATGGGATTTCGTGACAGAAGTTAATCGTTCCTGGGCTGAAAGGCTTTGGAAACGGAACAAGAGGCAATGGTAGGCGACCGATGCCCACCAAAGGCCACCAAATGGCGTTTAGAAATCCGTCGAAAATAGAATGGTACGGTAAAGGGAGACACGGTGTGTATCCGTGACACCGCATACCGTTTCGCGAGTGACTCACCGTGTCCAGATTGAACAGGCTCGACACCTTCTTCAGGAACCCGTCCTGCGACTTCTTCTTCCTCCTGGTGGTCATCCTCTCCTCTCCTCGAGTCGATCGCCGTTCGATGTAAATTAATCCAATTAATCCGGCCGCTCAGATACCACTGAGCCACATACTTTTCTCACGAAACTCACGGAACCGCACTTCACCGAAACAAAATGGCAAAGGTGCATTCGCATTGATTAGCATCGATCCTGCCGCGGATCAATAGGATACGGTAACACGCGGAAGGAAACGTGGCGAACAATCCTAATCGGAAATTGTTTCCTAATCTGAACTGTGTTCTTCATGCTCGACCATTCTCTGGAATTCGCGGTAACGGTCTCGTCTATTCGTACAAACTATCAGAGTTATTAATAACTATTACTTGTTAATGAGATTTCCACCTTGTTTAGTTCACCTCAGAACGAATAAGTTGATATTCCGTGGCGCTAATTTTATGACAATCGTTGTTAATCCTTACACGTTCCTCAGGGTGAAAGTTCACTTATTTACAATTTTTACATACTCTAGATTTCTCTAAAATGTTATAAATGCAGTATTATTTTTTGGTTGAAAGTGTGAAGCAAAAATGGGGAACATATTTCATTGTATGCGGTTAAGCGTATGGGGGTTAAGCAAATCAATAACGCCAGGCACCGGCCACCTTCGTGGCAGTAAACATGTTAACCCTTCAAGGACGAATATCGTCATAGCGGCGACATCAGGTTAATAAAGTTGCGAACGAGTTGTGTTCCAGACCGAACGACAAATCGCAGAGCCATACAAACACGGCTCCACTAAATCGTTTATAACACGCATCGAGGTGTTCGCAACTCGATGAAATTTGACAAGTCGATAGACAATAGTACGGAGAAGCGATTGGCAAAGTCACAAAACATTATTTCACAGCTTCCTAATAAAAAGAAAAGGGTTTGTCACGCGGGTAATATTGTGTTCCCGGCCGGCAGCGGGTCAGCGCGAGTTTAGCGTACGGTTGCAACGTGAAAGTGCCTCGGCCGGTTGAAAACTCAATCTAAAGGAAACACGAGACCCGTTGCATAGACCGGTAATTTTATATGCGTCAAATACATCATAGATTCTGTGTTACGATTACCGGGTGACACGGGAGCCGTATTATGCTCCCCCGGCGGCCTATTTCCTACGGACCCATGCCGCGTTTGTGTTCGTATCCGTATCGCACGCAAGTGCAGCCCAATTGATAAAAGCCCAGGGACACCGGAGGGCTGTCCTACTTGTATCGGTTAACCCGATTCGCTTCTCGAATAAACGCAGGAAATTATTCTTCCTCGGGCCGACCTCACGTGCACCGACATTATGTAATATGTAATCGTTTCTCGTCGATACACGGACGCGACCGGCTCGCACACGTGAGTCACGGCAACTTACGAAACCTCCGATTCGAGCAATGAAACGGAAAGACTATACCCGTGCTCCATGCGCAGCGTGCTAAAAGAAATCAGAGGAAAATCTGTCGCGTGAGTAACTACGCCGACATCGGTGGCCTCGTTGAACCGCACGGACATCTGATATCCACCGGTAAACTATGCCTCGCGATTCGTTCTAATCTACTCTTTTCGCTTGCGGCGAAACATTTAGAAACATTGTTTTATTGGCCTGTTGACCACCGTTGCTTTTTATCTGTGGCAACTTAGAGAGTCGTACTCTATACCGGAAAAAGCTAGATCTCGCTTTTACTGTTAGCTGACGATGGAGAAACAAATAGTTTTATAATGTGGGGACACATCAGAAGCGAATAGATTTTATTTTGCAGAAAAATTAGCCTATTATATAAGACTATTAAGTAGTTGGACGACAATTCTTTGTTCGCTGAAAATTATTAATTCTTCTGATAAAATTTAAGAGAGACGCCTTACGTCCCCTTAAATGCCTTATATGCCCTTTTTTACTTTTTTGAAATTTGATGTTTACCAACAGTAATCCAAGCTATATTACAAAAACTTAGATCACCAAAATGGATAAAAATTTAATTGTAATAAATATGTGTGCGGTGAATATACATTTAAATGAAATTCAAGGATCAATCTAAATACCGATTACCAGAATAATTAACAATTACTGTACCAATTGGCCTACATATTTTGTAAAGTTCTTCGACGCGAGCGATCCGCGACTATTTACAATTCCCGCGGTTCGTTATTTAATTCATAAGTTGAGAGCCGAGTCTAGTTTCTCCGACGTTCGATGACCGTTACCGGCACGCCACCTATTGCGAAATCGATCGAAATCGATTCCTCGCGTTCCGCGAAAAAGGAACGAGTGGAACGAACGGCGGCCGCGAGTCACGGTTCCGTCTCGTGCACCGAAAACCGAGGTGCCCAGTAAAGGTTAGTAGATGCTCCTCGGCAAAGAGAATGCATTCTCCGGTTGGACCGGGTGAGCTGCCACGTTCTGGCCGATCGATCAGTGAAAGTACGAAGCACAAAGTGGCACACGACCCGACGTTCGTCGACACACAGGTACGTGCACGTATTTTTCCGAGAGCGCGAGGCTAAAAAACCCGATTCTACGCTCCCACGAAAACTGTTATACGCTTCCCTCCTCTCACACAGCTACGTATTTACCTGCGTATGCACGTTTGCCGAACACACTTGCAAACGTGAGTCTGTGTACGTGCACACGCCGGTATGGTTATATCGTAAACAGGTTGTCCGTCCGTCCCACTCTAGTGCGCGCGAAGCGTACTCCTGTGCAGCGTACCTTGACGAATGACGACGCGGATAAGGAAACCCACGATTGCAAGGCTTCGATTTCCACGTGGACATATGTGTGTACACTTTACGCGCACGCTTTGTTCCAGCGGACGGAACTTCAAAGCCTATTGGAAACGGCAGCCCGATTTGTCAGCGTAGAAAGCGACGCCGTCAGGTACGTCAGGCGAAATTCACTGTCGCATCGGTTTCGTGCATATTGCCTAATGACACCGAACGTCACGTAGCGGCTAATTCGTTTCTAGAAGCATCGCGTGTACCGTTAGCCGGGACACAATCGCGTCGGTAAAACTCTAATTTCTAAACTTTCTATCCTCGAATCACCAACTTCCTGATCGCCACGTGTTCCTTCCCTGTTTACCCGCCAAAAAAGGAAAAAAAAGCGAAGCGAACGGATTCACCGTTGCTTCCTTCTTTTTTCCTCTCTTTCTTTTGGTGTGGACGTTGCTTTACCTTTCGGGAGAGAAATCACAGATTCTCACGAAGCGCGCGCATTTAGACGATAACGGGGCGACGCATTTGACTACACCAACACCACTGCACTCTTATCCGGCGTCCGCTTGGAAATCACCGTGTATCAGGACGCCCCTGCACGCACGATTCTCGCATTCCACCGAGAGATCACGGACGCACTCACACAGCCGTGAAACAGGTTGCTCCTCGCTTGTTCGGTCTCGCTTCAGAACGAATTTCTACCGCCAATCGAGCCACGATATTTTCTCGATTCGACACCAGCGAGAGACGAATATAACCGGAGAGAAACAAAGGATAAGCGACTCGGCGACGAACGTCAAAATGTACACGACAGTTTCTTGATCGCGTAAAGAGTTTGCGGTTCTCTATATACTTGCATCCGCGACTCAGTGTCCCCCACCTCGTTCGCTTTATTTACCGTCGTGTCGTCTCGACTGGCTTCCCGTTTCCCGACTGTACACTGCTCTCCGGTGTATCGTCGGTAGGCGCACCGGTAACATAGGTTAGAAAATCACTGTCGTGGGAGATCGCACGCGTCGTCGAACAAGGAACGCCGGACAGTTTGACGTTTCGCGAGCCCGTAGATTTTCGCGGCAGTTCGCACAGGCTCGCGTGACACGGTTACACGGCACTGCTATAACGCCGATTAAAATCACCGACGCACCGGTTGGGAGGTTAGGTCGCCACGGACGCCTCCTCTCCTTTCCTCTCTCCACCACTCTGCGGCCGCTTTCTCTATCTGTCTCTCTCTTTCGCTCGCTCGCTCGCGCGATTGTACTCGCAGAAGGAACAAACCGCGTCCAGGAAACGAAACGTTTTTCCCGCCACGCACACACACACGGTACGTCACTGATTGTTTCGCGATACCGATCGTACCCGCGGCCCGGGATCGAACGAGCGACCGAAAATAATTCGAGCGTGCACACGCAGAGAGGCGAAACGTCAAGAGCTCTCGTACGCTTTACCGAGCTGGCCGTGGACAGGCCTCTTTGCTTGCTGACGTCATCGCTCGGCCGCCGGCATGAACCTCGCTGCACGCACGGAGAGTGCCGAGCCGAACCTCGCCGGACCTGCACGAACCTGCACGATCGTCCTCGCAAGAACGCCGCTCTGGGCGTTATCCAAATAAACTTTTATTTCGACTAATATTTCGGCATCTACCGAGCGGATCTTCCTCGATCATCGATATTACATATTTAAACAGGTGATTTTAATTTTTTACAAACGTTCGAATCTGTGACCTAAAACTGGGCAAACATTTAGTATAGAGCGAGAGTTATCCGTGAATCTTTTATCGAAGGTACAGCCTTTTATAAATTTTGTGATTCTAGATTGTTCACGGGATTAATATTGCGCTAGATTGTACTGCCAGTTTGCAACGCGAGGTTTTCATTCGAGAATAATGCGGTTCTTGGAGCTGTAATTTCCGCCGTGGTAGCCTGCTTTCCCGTAATTCCTCTCTAGGTATTATTTCTGTGGGAGTTCACGGCGGCGTAATTTTTTATCCGTTATTTCAAACAAAAAAGTGGCCAACTCCACACGAAAGTAGTCGCGTTCGTTCTCTACCGTGTGCCTCCTCGGGTTTCCCCTCTTGCTCCCTTCTACGTATCGCTCACTCACGGCAGGAACATACTAACCGTGCCGAAGACGTTCGTTCATGGCGACGACGACGCCAGTTTCGTGCCAGGCCGATCGCACGAGGTCGTGCGGCCGTTTTGCGGCCGGGGGAAGTTGTGATAGATACAAAGATATCGCTCCGGGCTCGGCCATAATGATAGCCAGTTTACACGAATTTCGGCTGCTACCTGTACATTACTCTATTTGCATTTCCTTTTATCTGCTACGAACTCGGCGAACTGTACTCGGCCGAACAATCCGGCAATGCTTTCGTGGCGGTTCAGGTATTCTCAGGTATAAAAGCAAAACATATTTCTTTAATAACTCTATAAAAAAAGAAAACAATATACTACATATTCTGTTTTTACGACTCAACAATAAGCGTGTAGCCCTGGAAATAATTTTCTATGCTCTTTTATTTAACTTTTCGTTCTGCAAACGGCACAATAATAGTAGAAAGTTGAAGAAACATTGTTCATGTGCCTAACTTATGTATTTATTGTACATACTGAATCCAATCCAATAAGGAATTTGGTACAATTTTTTGAATCCGTAAATTGTATTGAATTGTTGATACTAAAATTAGTCTCTCGCAAACGAGCAGGTAACAAACCATTGCTTAAATCTCTTGTATTAGTCTCTATTCAGAAAGTTTGAATAATACACTGGACGCAAACGACTCTGGTTTGAGGTGCAAGGTCAAAAAAACGTTTAGGGAGTAAGTAAATGAATTTCCAATTCCCAGTAAATTAAATGTAATCAAAGTTCCATAAAAAAGAACGCGGGAAATTCCAAGAATTAAATTAGTATCCAGAAATCCTTGCAAAACGTCCGAGGAATTAGGCCACCGAAACGTTCGAGACGTTTCAGCCGCAGCAGACTATTATCGTGAAGCAAAGAAACCGATTGTAGCATTTTGCAGCGTCTCGTTTCGGCAGCAAGAATGTAGCCGACCGTCCACATTCGCGGAAACGTTCCTTTCCCTCTTAACGAGTCCCGTAATGGGCAAAAATTTCTATTAGCGCTCATTGCGCTTGCGTGGCCGTTCGCCGGGCTTTAAACGCAACGCGCCGCCGATGCGATCCTCGTCTTCGGAGTCGCCTTTGAAGGACACGTGGTGCGCCTGCGAATCGGGAAACTCGTTTCAATCTAATCCCGAGGAAAAAAACGCGGGCCACGTTCGGGCGCACGCTCGTCGAGTCAAGAAATTCCGTTTCGACAAAAAGCCTCTTGTCGATGGAACGGGATCTCCTCGGATTCCGTCGGCGTTTTTTTCGTAAACTTCACCCCAGGAAAAAAAAAGTTGCGGATTACTCGCGATTCGGGCGGACGTTCAACGACCGAGTCTTTTTTATCTTGCAGAGCGCCGCATGCAAATCCGACGGGGACACGAGCAACGTATGTATTTAGCTGCACCGTGATTCCCCGTGCAACTTGAGGGAGTAAAATTGTTAAAAAAAGAAATCGAACTTTCTACCATTTTCCTTGCACTTTCACGTGTGTAGAATTTGAAACCCATTTAAAATGTGTTACATCTACTTTCAAAAATTATAATAAAATAAAGTTGACTTTTCTTCTTCGTCTACAGTAGAAAGGCCACGACAAAGACGGAAACTTTTTACCATTTTCCTTGTACTTCAAGTGTGTAGAATTTGAAACCCCCATGCGATTTAAAATGTGTTACATCCACTTTCAAAAATTATAATAAAGTTGACTTTTGTTCTTCGTCTACAGTAGAACGGCCCCGACAAAGACGAAAGTATCCCTCTTTGTCTCTCCCCTAGTTTCCCCTGTCTCGGCCAATGGAATTGACCGGTTGAACTCCTTCTGATTGCGCCCGGAAAATAAATACGCTCGCGGCCGAAAGCGGTCAGCCGGGCACATTCACGAACAGCGTCCTTTTCTTTCCGACGCTTCGAGCCATATGACCTGGAAACTTAAACGAAACCTTTAGAATTTCCGGGGAGGCAATTTCGCTGGCGGTGCATTTCTCGCATGTTACCGTATGCAACCGCCCGCGCCACCGTCGGAGTACGTCCCTGGAACAATGGCAACGTTTAATGCTGTCTGGCTGCCGGGGCGCAATTTGCATTTCTCTAACGGACTTGCCCGCCTTCGGGAACGAGGCCCGCCGAAATCGCGTACGATGCATCGAAGCCCGCCTAACGTTTGCGTAACGCTCCCTTTGTGCTGGCCTTTGAGCCGATTTCCGGCCAAATTTCCCTATCCGAACCGGAAATTACGCGGAGACGCCGCGCGCGCGCGCGCGCCCGCTACCCAATATTCCGAAAATTGCCCGGCCCGAAAATTGTTTGCCCCGGGACCGATTGCCGTGCGTTTTTTCGCCAATACGATCGACCGAATTCAATTCGGCAAATTGAATCGCAGGGAAAAACGATCGCGTCGACGCGAGTGACCGATGTCATCCGGCGACTTGAAAAATATGGGACACGTTTCTACGCGATACGACGACGCGTATCGTGTTCCTGTCGGTTATTCTCGGCCTGGCCTTCGCGCGGGAATTGTTTCGCGTTACATAATTTCCGTATCATGCCGAATCGCTGGGGACGGTAACGACAGGATCGAACGGAATCTAATTAATCGCTCCGGAGTGGGTCACGAATTGGAACTATGAGTGACACCTATGTATTGTACGGTGTCTGCACTGCAAACTCTACCGATAAACCATTCGCCGCCCACATTGTCGAGTGCCTTCGTGCGACTCCTCGCAGAAAGTGACGTACGATTATCGCAGAATCCACGGAGCCACTTGTCGCAACATGCAGCAGAGCGAGTTCACTTTGTGACACTTTCTAATATTTATTGTGTAAACTTACACACGGTTTTCGGATTTCTCCTTCGCATTAATTCGCATCGACGATCTTAACCCCTTGCCCTACAATATCGAGTCAGACTCGATCAGTCTAGTAAATATGTTTCTTATTAATTTCCCTTAAACCGAGATAAAATACTATTTTGGCGTTGTTAATATACAGCTATCGGAGATCATATAGGCATACAATAGATACAAATTATCTCCTTTTTTTAGGAAATTATCAATTACAAAAAAGTTCTAATCACTGAAACCGTGAAATAAATCGTAGTACAAGGGGTTAAGATTCATTCGAACGAGACAAAACAATCTGAGGAACCATATTTGCCTACATACATCTTCTGCAAACCACGATTTAAAAATAAACGAATAATGGTGCCATTACGAATAAGTTTTAGATTGCTCAGATAGTAATAAATACCAGTGAAACAAGTGTTCAATTATCTCGAAAATGAATACCACTACCAGTTTGGCTGGAAGGTACTGGAACTCGAAAATTTTTAAGATTCATTCAAATTTTTCGAGCGTATTGTACAAAAAATGGTTGCACGGCGCGTTAATTAACGCCGTAACAGGTAAAAACTGGTCGTTTCGAGCTGGTTGTACCGCGAAGGAAGGAAGGAAAAGGGCGGTGGATGTGAGAACAAACAGAGAAAAAAAAATAGAGCCAGTAGCAATGCAAAACAATTGGTATCGTTGTTTATTGAATCGAACACAACGGGACACCGGCGAGAACACCGAAGAGGATACTGGAGGTTAATTAGTGCGTGTCGGCGACCGAACGTCACGAGCTGTTCCATTTCTTTTCCCGCATTTTTCAGAGTTCGTTTCTCCGCGGCTGAATCTCAGCAGTCCCCTGCCTTGCGACCCTAGTAATGAGAGAAAACAAACAAAAAAGAAAAACAACAACGGAGTAGGGACAGGAAGTTATGTGCCGAACACCGTAGGCTAATCTCTCATAACTGGAGTGGCTCATTTGCGGCGAGAGTCGCGAATGCTCATCGAGCAAGAAAGGAAAAAAAGAGAGAGAGATAGATAGATAGAGAAAGAGAAAAGGTATAAGTGTGTGTGTGTGTGCCAGAAAAGGGACAGACAGAGAACGAGAGGGAACGAAAGCTGTGATAAAGCCGGCAATGGTGGAAGTACGGAGGTGGAGGGGGGTGAGTTAAGGTAATTGGCACCAAGCCCTGTTTCCCGTGTTAGTTACTGCGAAACATTGCGCGTGAAGGGGATTTTCGAGATTTTTAATACCCTGGAAACGGATGAAGCGCCCCTTTGAACAACAATAAAGCCGTAATTACAAGCGAACCGTGAAAAGCCTAGAGTACAGTTTCCCCGGGGGCACGATACGACGCCATGAAAATTAAACGTATTTAACTGTCGAAACAAAAGTGAAAGAGAGACAATGAGGGGAGGGTCGTGGCCGGGCAGAGGCGGATTCGAAAAATACACGGAGACAATGAGAAGCGTCTCGGCGCCTGGCGCACCGCAAACCTTATTACGCCGGTGAACAAACGTCCCGGTGATCGTTGGGCAAACGTTTCGCTTGCTGAGACTGTTTGGCAGCTAATTCACTCCGCCTTGTGGAACACAGAGCGCCGGCGAAGAGCCTCTTCTGATGTTCCCAAGCACCATCGTCCGCGATTCTTCAAAAATATTTTTCCTACGAAGACGGTGAGCGGAAACGTGAAAGAGAAGTCCCCGTGGAAGCGAGACGGAATAACGCGAAGGGAGACGCAGCTTTTTACCAAACTTAATTAGTACGAGAAAATCCTGCTCTCTCTCCGAGCAACACGCACGCGACATTTCATTCAAAAGACGTCTTGTCCAACCTCGCGAAAAGAGAGCACCGTCGTCGTCGTGGTCCTGGTGTTTCCCATATTCGCCGTTGATCGTGAAACATTTGACGTCTCGGACAACCAGCGTCCCGGTTCGGCCACGTTGCACCCCATAAATCTTAGGCGAAGCCGATTCTATCCGAATTCGACGAAGCTCGCCGCAGCAATCCGATCTGCACGCTCGCCCGACAATTCCCGTGGGAGCTCACGTCCGCAAATCGCGGCGAGATTTCGCACGCCGACGGTATTCCACCGACACCGCGCTTTCGTCGAGATCCTCTACCCGCTGGACAAGCGAATTATTAGTTTGATGCATATCTAATTCCGAAATTTCCTACGAATCTCTCGGCGACCATATTTTTATTCGATATTGTCCAGGTGACGCGAAATATTTGACGCTACTCTGGTTTCAAGCTTGCAGAAAATCAATTTTCTTGGATTTTCTTTAACCCCTTAACTTGTACGCTCACTGTACCACCCGGTTTTATTTTTCATGACTCGCTCAGAAAGAATACCTAATATTAGAGATTTCCACGTAGCAAAAACTCGTTCACTCTCAAATGCCTCTTCTACCCAGAAACAAGTGGCATTCTAGAGGGAGAACTATTTACAGTATTCTTGTTATAATTATATTGTTGAAAATAGAGGGACACTGCATCCGCTCGTATTCCTCGGAAACAAGAACGCGAACCGCGAGGAGGACGAGTCGTAACACGATAAATGCATGAACAGGTTTCTGTTTTTTTGCAAATCTAGAAAAAGATCGCAACGTGAATACTCCAGCAATATTTTGTTTCAACTTCTGCCGTTCGCCGATGATATAACGCATAAAAATTCACAAAGTGCTCTCGAGAATCTGGACGCAGGTGCAGCCGCGAGAGTTCAGAGGTTAAAAACGATAAAAACAAAGTAGAAAAATCGATTTACCCGTTCGCGTTTCACGATACAGAGAAATTTGTTTCGCGTTGCATCGGTTGTGGAACTGCACCTGTTACGGTAACATTGTCTCTTCGAGTGTCACGATTTTTTACCGAAACTTGAAAATCAAGCTTCACATACTGCAGTCTATTAAATAAAATGATTGTTACGATTAGACTGCGGATCTTTATGCATTTTCAAATCTGAGAAGACCAAGCACAAAACAGTAAAATTATTTAAAAGAAGAAATGCATGCCTATACCTACATCTTGAAATTATTGCGGACAATTTTTAGTTACGATAAACTTTGTCTTCTCTATTATTGTATTATTAAATAGGTTGATTATCGATTATAGATTGACTCGATGAGTTATCCTGGTCTCACCGCGTGTTTTTACCGAACGCACACGGGTTCGGTGTTTGCTGGTATCCGCTCGGGAAATACCCGCGAATGTCAAAGACCATGCATTTACCGAAATCAGTTTTTCGTCAGGATGGCGTGTCTTTGCGCGAAATAAAGCGAAAGCACGAAGGATTCGGTTGAAGAGAGTTTTCACGGGGGCGGATAGAGTCCCGGCGCGAAATTGTTGGCCGTGAACAAAGCCGGCCGACGGTATAGTGATCTGCTCCGTATCGTTACAAAGGGAACAAAAAGCGCGAGGAGGACGGCGTAGTGGGTGACGCATTGTGGATATCCGAAACAAGAAGATGGAAGATGAAACATATCCTCTCCAGGGAAGACGCTATTCAGAGCCGAGAGTATAGTACACGTTCGAGTGTCTACGGCAAGAGTCATCGACCGAAACTCGATTCTTCGAGATGCTCGCGAACGATATGAAGATTTCCAATATTGAAATTCGAGGGAGAACGTCCTCGCGAAGAGCGGGGCCGGGTCTTGATTGGATCATCCTTCGGATTCTCGTTTTATAAAATCGTGGAGGAAATATTACCTCTTCGACGTTCGTCCGACGATCGTTAACAGCAACAATGGCAATCGAATCTCGTCGTGATCGAGCATTCGAGCCGATTAGTAGCCGAACGGCCGACACGGTCGGCAAATCTCCTTAGCCGAGATAAATCTCGGCGGGACATTACGAACATTGGAGGAGGAAGTCGAACTTCTTAACAAAGAGTTCCACGGATAGGGAGTCTACAGCGGTATCAAGGTTTAACGAATCTTTTTAAATTCACGGCGCGAGTCCCCTAACCACTTGGTCCCGCAGTTTTCCACGGTTTCCTTCCTCCTTGCTCTTTATCCCCAACCCCTCTTCCACTCCCGTAGTCTGAGCCTGTATTGGCGTATCGGAGTGGGACAGAGCCCTAAGGCGAGAGTAAACCCGATTAGACGGTACACTAAATCTCATTCAACCAGCCTTCATTGTTAAGTGCCTCCGCCGTCTTTCTTTCCTCGTAAAAACTGTTCCACAGGCGCCCTGAATTGCCAAGCGACGGAAATCTTCCTGTATTTTCGCCTGTGTCCCGGGATTTTTTATGGGCTCCCGTTAAACAGCCGATCCCCGGAAAACAAATTATGCGATTCGCAACTTATCGAACTGTCCTCGATCCCGGAGACAATCGCGACCCAACGACTTAACGATCGCACCGATCCCCGTTTCCTCGATCGTTCCCCTTTTCAGGTCTAGAGTGATTGTACTCGTTCAAACAGTGGTGTTCATTTGTTGAACAGTGTTTAACACTAGATTTACCGGCTATTTAAGTATATCCATTTCTACCAAACCAGTCAGAATGACTGGTCTTTAGAAAAAGTGCTTAGCGGTGTTTCCAGTCTCTATTTACTTTTAGAAAAAGTTGAGTAATATTAATTGTAATATAAAAATAGATTTATAGACATTTTCGATTAACCAAAAGCTTAATTGTTTGTAGTTGATCGATCACAACCCCGAGTATCGAGTTCTCGGTACTCGAATGGTTAACACAGCGCAAACATTGAGAAGACTATTGCCATCCTTCCGGCAACGAAAGTGTTATGGAAGCTGTCAAATAAACATCAGGAGATCTGAGAAGAGGGTTTACGACGAGCCTGTTCGTTGCCGATACGGTCGTTCCGTCGGCGTGGCGCGTAAAACGAAAATACGCTGGCATAATGAATGCGTTGGCGAACACCGGGAGTTCGTATCGATTAATGCGTAAGGAGCATTACACAAGGGGAGATTCCGGCGATCTGGTAAATATTTTCACAGGCGCCTAGCGCAGCGCCGACTAATCGCTAGTACTTAACGAGAAACGTTGGGACCTTGATGCGCCGGTAGTTCCAGCGATCGCATCATTAAACCACAACGCCCTTAATAACGATGAGGAGAGGTACCCGTGCGCGCGTTGTAACCGCGTAACCAGATGGTAAGAACTCGACTCGCATGCATCACTGTCGTGCAAATTGCTTTTACTCCCCCGCACACTCTTTCGTCACCCCGCGTTCCTACCGTTTGATCGTTCCCAGCTAACCCGTGCCAATACCACCGACGAACGCCGCGTGATATAGTGCGAACGATTTCCACCGTCGAAAATGCATTCTCGCATTCTCGGCCCTGCCAAATATCCCCGTCGCTCTTCAAATTACAAAAGACACTCTCTCTCTCTCTCTCTCTCTCTCTCTCTCTCTCTCTCTCTCTCTCTGCCGGTAAACCAATCGGCGAGATATCGCTCTGATAATTTAATTGGTGCTCCGTGTTAGTACAAACGCATGCATTTCAAATTGCAAACTCCGTCCAATCACCAACACACCAGCCCCGTAGTCAACTGTTCGAGAATACAGTAATATCTTGATATACGCGAAAACTTCCGGACGTACAAAATACTAACCTGATGATTGAACTGTTTTAGAATCCTTCACTTTGGTATCATACAGAAATATTTGAAAAAAAAAGAAAATTTCGCCATACCTTGCAAATATCATGCACGTCTCTTCCACATATGTCGAGACATTACTGTACTACTGAACGAATTCTCGTCATTTAGTAATAAAAATAATGATGTTGATAGAAAGATAGTGAATAATCGGACATTGTAAAAGCAGAACAGTCGACTATACATCGGCATCGTTCAATAACAAGGGGGAAGAAATTCAACGTGAAGCAGTTAGAAGTGACGTGCCAAGAGGGTAGTGCAAACAGGGTGGTTCATCAAGGTCGAGATCGGAGCAGGACAATCCGAGAATTGCACCCGCGGCGAGACACGCCGCGCTATAATTAAAGTGCATGACGTCAGGAAAAGATGAAAGAACAAAAGCGACATGCTTAGAGCGAAAGCAAAGCAGTGTCGGCAAACGTAAGCTGTGAATGCTCACCTGGTCGCCGTCGTGTCCTTGCCAGCTGTCGTGACTCTGCAACAAGGAGAACACAATATGAGTACAGTAAGGCGTTAACGTCGGACAAAGCGCGGGAGGAAAGTGTACGTTCAAAAATTCATCCGGGTAACTAGACCCCCTCCCCTCACTTAAAACAGAGTTCTTGTTCGTTACATCTACCCGAATGAATTTGTAATCGTCCTCTATCTCTCTCGAGTTTACGTTTGCCTCGATCCGAAAGGAAGAGGTTGGGCCTCCTTTGCCGGGTCGCGTTTCAAATAATAATGCCCGAGGACGTTTCCGGCCGAGAAACAACAGATGCTTCGCAACAAATTTTTATGGCCCGTGCTCTCGTGCCAAATGTTCTGAAACGCGTTTTATTTGCCGTTGGGACCGGCCAGGGGGGGGGGGGGCGGAGAATCCACCTGTGAACTGACCACATCGTCATCCAATTTTCCACTCTTCCATCCCGGGGCCATGAATCGCCGAGATTTATAACCGGAAATTTGGTCTATGACCATTCGCGTGATTGCGCTTCTGAAAAACTAAGAGAAATGGCCCGTGACGGCGGCGACGAATAAATTTCTATCAAGCCCAACCGTCGGTATCGTTTTATCTCATAAATCCGCGAGGATCGAACCGTCTGTTAATTTCATATATAGATTCATCTGTCGCGAACGACACAGTGAAACCTTCGATATTTCAAGTAATAGAGAAACATAAAGCTCCGGGTAATACCACGGCTACCATTTCGGGCCAATCGAACGGATAAAATCCGTCCCGATTATCATGAACTTCGACAATTATACCATCGATTACTTTTCGAAAGACTAATAATTTCCAATCGAACGTTCTCCGCATGCTAGACCAATCATCCTTGCTTTTCTATCAATATATGGACCGTTTATTTTGAAAGTGGTGTGTCCTTTTTTTAAAAAAATAAGATATGACGTAATTTATGCTTAATTTAGTACCTGCTTAAAAAATGCCAATGCTTTGTTCAATTTATTTTGCTTTTTTTTAATTTTCAGATCTGCTAACATTTAATTTTCTAGGAATCAAAAGAAAACGGACTTGTGCACCACTTTCAAAATAAACCATATTTCAAGTTTGCGGCACACTCATTTTTTCGTGTTACGAACAATTTCGAGTTTGTCACGGTTCCGCGAATAAATCGAAAGTAGCGCAGAAATTGATGCGACACGGAAGGAGAAGCATCGATCGTTAACGGGAAAGATTACTGAGAAGTTGTAAACTGTTTTATGGTGCATTGTTGCGGGGAATTGTTTCGCGGTAGAGGGCGTCGCCTCTTTTTCAGACAAACGGACGAATTCGCGCGAAAGGTCGTAACTCCGTTACGGTTCATTAAATCGGTGTAAATAATAACACGGGCTGTGTTGTGTATAGGCTGCTATTTTATCGAACACGGAGGTAGACCGATGTCGGAAGTATAGGCGGCGGTCGCTTGGTTAATGTTCAACCGCCTTGCTAGATTTATGACGGCAATATAGGCGTCATGGAGCACATTGTGCTTCGCACCCGTGAGCTGCAAGTTGATCCAACTTGGCATTCGAATGTGTGCGATATTCTTGTGTTGCCGAGTGCACGCGTATTCGAGAAATCCTTGTCGAAACATTCAGCTCATAATTTGCGCGAAAGAAGATACGGTAACGCGAGAAAGTAATACTTCATCGGGATAACCATCTCCGGTAAGTACTGCTCTCTGAATTTTCAACAATACTCGAGGAGACTTTAGAACTTGGCATTGTTCGCAGTCTTTACACTTTGAACAAATTTTTATCTAATGAAACAATTAACACGTTGACTGCCATGTCACCCACATATGGGTGACGGAATTATTTTTCATTGCACCAAATTCGATTGGGATCTGTAAAATGTAAGAAAGTTGGAGGATTACACAATACCATATATTTAATTTTTTTCAATTTTTATTTCATTAAATAACACTGATTTTATGGAATTTTTGAGATTTCTGGTTTGGCAGTCAAAGTGTTAAAAACGATGTGATCTGGGTTAGGTACGATGTGTTCGCGAATGGTTGTTTACGCTGATAAATATTTATTTCGAACGAACCGTATACAACGTTCCAAAGATTTAGATGTGAATTAAAAACGATGTGATCTGGGTTAGGTACGATGTGTTCGCGAATATTTGTTTACGTTGATAAATATTTATTTCGAACGAACCGTATACAACGTTCCAAAGATTTAGATGCGCCAGTAATGGGAAAAAAATTAATTTTCCCCGAGCATGTCTTAACACTAAGTGCGGAGACGATGATAAGGCGGGTGGTGGAGCACATAATGCGGATGCTGACGATAACGTATCGCGTTCTAACGTGGAAGGTACACCGAAACGCGATACAGATACGCCGAGGAAATTATTCCCATGATGAGGTTTGATACCTCTCGACCAGTTACTATCAAAATCCCATTACAAGGCGGAAGCAGTGCCTCGGGCAAATTCGATGGCGCAGTTGGATAATACCGATATCAATTTCACGTCGCCGAGGAAAAACAGACGTCGTATAAACTTGTTCCTACCTTCGCGAGACGTCGTACGGAATAGATCCCTCTGATAACAACGCGCGTAATGATTGTTTCCGTACGTTCATTAGGGAACACGTTTATCCCTCGTTTATCATTATTCGATGCAACTCCGTTCGCCGTTTCCACATGAAGCAAACAACGCGGTCGTAACAAATAGTAAATTTCAAATCTGAGAAGAATAATAATGCTGTATGCTCGATACTATGAACTGAACTTCCACTTGTTTTATGTCTGTCTTATTCTTTTTGTTTTAACTTATTTCACTGTTTCAGGACGAGACCGTACATCTAATTCCTGAAGTTACATAGGCATAATTTAATTACGTACATCACAAAAGATCGGTATGTATTCTTTCACTATTTAAGACATTGATCATTTAGTCCTTTGAGGTAAATACTGGTAATATTTTTAAAAGTCCTTGTTCTCGAGGGGTTAAAGTAGCTTGTAATTATCTATGCACTACAGACGTTGCGAAGTAACACGGCAAGAAAGTGCAAAAAGTTTAACAAGATTGTTGAGCAACGAAACTTTTTCTTTTTTGAGCACTTTTTGCTTTTTTCACATTTTTCTTTTACTTGTGCTTTTCTACGGAGCGCAAAGTTGGATCCACTCTGCGTGAACAAACAGAGTGTATCCTCATTGCCTTGTGATTTTACCTTCCGGTAACGCAATGTTTCCCTTTATTTTTCTTGAAGTTTCGGACGCAATAAAACGGTATATTTCTAATTGAAAGACTGAAAGACGGAGGGGAAGAGAGTATGGCGGGAATTGCGCGGCTTGACAACGGGAGATTTAATCGTTTAATGAAGTTAAACACCGCGTGAAAGTCGGGTAAAAGGCCGGACTGCTGGCAGACGGAGCCGAGGTAGAAAATGGAACCGCGGTATTATTGTTTGCAGAAGTTGCGGACAGGAACGTCTAATGAAACGTCGGTTTTCTGTTTTGCTATCTGTCGTCTGTGTTATCGTAACCCCGGCCTCGGACGATTTGTAAAACCGACACGGCCACGTTTCGGAAAACAAACGGCAAAACGATCGAATATATTTTTGTTAATGTCCGCGAGGATTTTGCGTTACCATTTTTCGTTGTTACGCTATCGGGCTGACAAAGGCGGTCCTTTCCGGGCCGAACTTAATTGCGAAGTTTCTACCCGAGAGCAAATTGGTATATTCGTAACTTTCGACAGCCACGGAGATGATACCTGAACCAACAACACTCGAAACTTTTCTCGTTTCGGATCAACTTTGTCCCGCAGAGTGCTTTACTTTAATTGCAAAGATCTTGTTTACATTGTGCTTGATCCGGCTGCGCGGCGAGTACGCGCCGAATTTTATTGCTCTCGCCGAATCTGGCCCGATCGCGCAGAATCGTGCGAAAAAAAAAAATCGTAAGAATGCGGAATTTATAAGAATTCTCCACGCTCTTCGGAAGCTATAAAACACGGCCGAACGACGAACTTCATTTTTCATTATCGGAGGTACGACTTCCGTTCTGCTTTATGGAACGTATAATGGCCCCGACGCGAAGGGAGCAGATACGGAACGTCATCGTAGGAAGGTATAAAAAAAGCACTTATTCTCTAACAACTTCCCTTCTGCATTTTATTCGTGGCCCTGCGCAGTCCGGGCCATTCCAGTTTTTAACTTCGAGTTTATACGCGTGCGGAACTTCATCAACCAGTGTGTACATCTAAATCGAAGAATTTTACGTTCGATGTTCGTTGGTAGTCCTTCGTGCAAGCCGATAGTTCGTTTTTGGAAATTGAAGGGGGTAGGGGCAAGGTAAAAAAAATTCGTAACGCAAAAACTTTGATAATGGAGAAATCAGGTTACCGTGGAAGGAAGCGGCGACGAGATTTATCGGTAATAAAATGAACGGTGACTATGCCTAGAGGACAGAACACGAAGCACAGGGGGCAAAGGACGATATTCACTAAGGGATGAGAAAGGATATGCGTTTCCCAAGGTAGCTAAAACTTACGAGGCACTCCGCTAAGTTCTAAGACCACAATTTAGCGTCTGAGGGGATTAGATCGACGACGTACGAGCCGCCGAAGACACCGAGCATTAAATCGACTGATACAGGATTACTGCCAAAATGGCGAAACCGATCGAAAAACTCGTTAAGCTCTTGTCGCGCGACTCGAAAAATTATAATTTATAATTTGTAGGCGAGCGCGATAACAATCGATAAACAGATCTCTCCTACCGCCGGAAAATATGTAAAATTATGCATGTCTTTTAGAACTTTTCTTGTTAAGCAACGCAAGAGAAATGAAACGGACGTAACCAAAATTTGATCACAATCAACGTAAATATGACAAAGTTTTTATTAAACTAGATACCGGTGACACAATAACGCGAGCGAAGTATTGATCGAATTAACTCGACGTCCTCCTTGGTTAGCAGATGTTAATTTTATTGCCCTTGCACAGTACTATTTACTTGGTGATTATAATGATTAGAAATTCTTCGTCGTTCAGGATTTCATAGGACAAAAGGATAGTTTATAAACACAATAAATATAAACTATCCTTTTGTCCTGTGAAATCCTGAACGACGAAGAATTTCTAATATATATATATCAATTACAACAAAATAGAATTTTATTTCGGTTTAAAGGAAATTAGTAACATACATATTTATTAGGCTCTGTTCAGAATTTTCATCACGAATGTGACTCGATATTGTAGGGCAAGGGGTTAATAAAGTCTCGGTATTTAGCGTTAGATAAACTCTTCTCGTTCTTGATTTTCTCTAGGAATTTAAGCTTCTTTTTATTTACAGTAGTTTTGGAACAATTTTATTATAGATGAGAGGAGTTAAATAATAAAACTGTAGGACTAGGTCTCTATCTCTTAACTGTAGCTGAAGTACACGGGACAAGCGTTAATAATTAAGATGTCGCATAGGTCTCGGCCTGCCATGTACAATCAGGGTCACACAGGATCCTCGAACAGTCCAGATACTTCGCAAAAGTCCTCGTAATGCCGGATTTACGCGAATTCCCGGATTCCTGCGGATGCTTCGGCTCGAGCTTTTTGTTTGTGCTTCATCGTCCTTCTAATCCCGGGCACCATGCGAAGCCGTAGCGAGTGCATGTCAAGCAACCCAAGCTGAGAACTGTATTTTTTTGCTAGTCCGAATTTCCTGGTTTTCCAGGATAATGGCCGCGAGTAATGGCTCCCGGCTCCGGAACCGTTCTCTTCCGCAGTGCCGGTTTAGTTTTGTTTTAATTGCTTTACAACTCCGGCCGGGGGTTGACGTTTCACCAAATTAGGGGAAAATCTATTCAACCCGCCAGCTTATTGACAATGTTTAGAAACGTTGCTGTTATTGACTTTCCTGGGATTGAGTGACTTGCAGGGATTTCAATGCCGGGCGAAATAATTGTAATTACAACTCTCTCTTCAGTTCAGTTCGCGTGATTCTGGGGACACGAGACTGGCTGGCAAGCTGTAGATCTTATTGCAACTTGTTACAACAACAGAGCCAGAGACAACTGCCCTAACCGTAAGTATATTCTAGTACTTTATACTGTATGCTAGTATATTCTATTGTAGTGTCGTTAAGCAATAAGAATTTCGTTGGGAGAAAGTGTACAGGTGCTAAAGAACAGTACTTTGAAGGTGATAACTAGACAGCGGATCTTTATGCATTTATGGCTTATGGGAATGTTCAAAAAATGCTATAATATAAAATTCGAGAGAATTTAATTTTTATTTGATTTGGATCTACAAAGGCTGTTCCCATTAAAAATAGGATTTTATTTCATTCCACTTTCTTAAAATTTTTCTATAAAAATTGGAAATTGCATAAACATCCGCAGTCTAGTGATTGAAAAGAGTAACTTTTATCAATAATTTCCGCCAGCTTTTCGGACCACGGGCCACGCGCGTGGTAGACGAAATTGGAAATATTGAACGATGTTTGAAAGCGTCGCAAAAAAATTCCAGGCGACGAGAAGGCTCGTTTTAATATGTCGGGAACGGATACGCCGCTTAAGAATATTCGGTCCTCCATGGGATTCCATGTAAGTCTGGCTTTACGAGATAAGGCAGAATTCCGGGATGCCACGAAATCCTCCTACAGGAACTCCTTATTTGTTACGACTGGGTGTAGGGGCGCATCCGAGGGATGACACGGTCCCAGATCAAGTCGGCAACTTTGTCCCCGGGCTTCGAGCCTGGTATTTAATGCCGCGTCGAAATTTATGCTACGACATGAGCCCGATGTGCCACAGGGAGCTGTAACGTCTTCGAGGTTATTGTGTCACCCGCGTACTTCTCCGAATTGCACGCGAGAATTAGCTGTGTTGTTAGAAATTGAGTAGACGACCGGGCTACGGATTAAATTCTTACAAATTTGCATAATGCCGAGCATACGCCGCCGTTCGGATACTGTTTTCGTGTTCTTCAGGCTAAATTGCTTAAAACCTCAATGAAATGATTGCCTTTCAAAAAATTGCCGAATATAACACACGAAGCTATTTTAACTCCAAAACGAAACATTTCTTTCGACCTAAAATATTTCCCTTCTATATATATAGGGGAGAGTTGCCGAATGCGTACCACTTAATTTCGAAGGCAGTTTATATATTCTTTAGTAGGAATTTGAGCAAAAATTATGTTTTGCATCTATGTATTAACTATCGAAGTTGCAATTTAATATGATTTTTTAAATATTTATTGATAGATCATTGTGATATGAACACTTTTATAAGATCATGCAAACAGTACGATTTAGGCAACCGGTATCCTAAATGGTACCAGCCGGTTTCCAAAATTGTACCTCATGTGTTGGATTAAAAAGATACAAAAAAATCATAAGAGAAACTGTATTTTGCGTTTAATTTCAGTTTAATATACAATACAACATAAAAATAAAATGAAATATTACATTACTTAACTTAAATACAACTAGGACAATAATAAATATTGTCTTTTTTCAAAACTCCTCCACAAGCTTCATGTACCCACTTTTGGCACTTTAATAAGAATTATTGCAAAGAAAACAGAACCAATCGTTTTCATTCTCCACTTCTACGAGAACTGGAGCAGCGGTGCTGGTTGAAGGCGTGAAATCAATTTTTCTTTGTTTCATTTGTTTTGTTTTTATTGCAACTAATTCCTTTTTATAGGGGCTACTGTAAGCTACTTTCCCACGCTAAAAAAATTTGAAATATTGTAAATCGTTTATTTTCGCGGTAAAATTTTAATAACAGTATCTTAAATCGTACTGGTACGATTTAGGAAACCACAGTGTGGTACGATTTAGGAAAAAGACGTCCCGCTAAATAATTGAAGCTAACCTTTAAAACATTATCAGCATGTTTTATAAACTAAATAGAAATAAATAATATAACATAGCTAGTTTTCAAAAATATATAAGACCACCTCAGAAACTGTAGATTTATATTTAATTCAGCCGATTAAAATCGTTTAAAATTGACATCAGACTTGCCTGATTTCTTTGTGCTTCTGTCATTCACAAAACAACACTTCATGCGAATGACTTTTTGGTCCTACTTTATCGACATAAATAAAAGTTCATATCTTTACCACCAAGAGGCATCAAAATGCATTAATTTTTAAATAAAAGAGCTGGTACGATTTAGGTGATCAGTACGCATTTGGCAACTCTCCCCTATATTTTTTTTTTATATTATGCATACAAAATTGTGTGCAATTTACTCATACAATACTGAAGTGTTTGATAATATATTAAATACAAATAAATTGAATAATGTAGAAAATATTTTGAATAACGATACAGCAATTGTTAGTGGCGCCTTAAAGTCGCGATTCGAGTGCTAAGGGTTAAAAAAGCCAATGGAGCGAGTATTGTCAGGACGGAATTATGCCCTGGCCGAATGAATTATGTCCGTTTCCGATCGGCGGTCGAAAATAATCCATCGCTGACTCGACGAGAATCGGCTATCGTCGTTTTCGAGCTCGTCCGTGATGTATTCGCGGAGCCTTTCAACGGGCGTGTTCCGTTATTATAAATTGCGGCGAGCGGAAAAAGTCGGAAGTACGTTCCGGGAATAAAGCGTCAGACCGGTGAAATGTTTTTCCAGCGGAGCGCGGCGATTCGTATCCGGCGGATCAATTTCTTTCTTTTTTTTTTTTATTTGTTATCGTGCTTGTATTAATTGCGCGCATATTTCTGCGAGCCCGTTGTAAAAATACCGGTGTAAAACGGAGAAGACTCCGAGCGAGATATCTTGCAGGGTTGAAGCAGGGAAAAAGGAAGCCGGAAATCGTCGCCGTAAACAATATAACGTATTCCTTTCACTTCGTTACCCGGGCGAACCGTATAATTTTATCGGAACGCGTTCCCGCGCTTTTACTGGCCCGTTTTTACGCAGGCCGGTCTTTTTTATTCTTTTCCTTGCCTTGCCCGGCCCGGCCCGGCCCGATCCGGCCCGTCTCTTCCTGTTTTTTCATTTTCGATTTGCGAGCACCGCGGAACATTGTTCGAAAAGCTCTATCTCATGGAGGTTTACGATACGGCGCACGCGAAACGCAACGCACCGCGGCGCGGGTCCACGCGGTTATACGAGGCGGACAAATGGAAAGAACGCGCGGATAAAAGAACAACGACAGCAGATCTATTCATCGGGGATCGTGATATACGGAGAATGATTTCGAATGGACTGTGTGCCCCCTTGCGGCAATAGGAGCGCGTGGATTTTCCCCCGACAGCTTTTCGATTAAAGGGAAATGGCTAACGACGGACATTGTTTTCGCGCACCCCTGTTCAGTTTGCAAACCGAATGCGCGCGGTTCAACCGTTTGGTTTCACCTAACCGGGAACCAGGTAATCCTACTTTTCTGGCCAACCTCATTGTTTAGGGGAAAGTAATCGGGAGGGTTCAGAATACGGGGCAGTCTAAAATAATTAATTACCACATTGTCTTTCGCATAAAGGTTAGCGCAACAAGATCTAGTGAAATTACAGGTTAGAAAACTGTTACATTCTGCTACATAGTTTCTTTCTTTCTTTCTAATTATATTTTCTGAATTATTTTGCGCATTAAGATATAGTGAATTTACAGGTTAGAAAACTGTTACATTCTGCTACATAATTTCTTTCTTTCTTTCTAATTATATTTTCTGAATTATATGTATTTAAAATCCCAATTTCGTATGCATTTGTTACCGTAATTCTCTGTTAATTTACACGAACTCGATCGGACATTAATCGAACGTTAATTGAGAGTTGCAATTTTTCATCGCAACGTTTCCGGCACATTTACGAATTCCATTATTTTAACGAGCATTCGTTCCGCATAACTTTGCGAAATATAGCCGGGCTTGCAGAGCTACACATATGAAATCGTGCTTGAAATTATTTAAAATTAAAAATTCCCGGCAAACTCGACCGGAACGGTATTCCAATCAAATTACATACATTGTACTCTCTATTTTCTCATTGGCAAGTTCGACAAGCTACAAAGGATTTCGCTGGCCGCAACAAGGCAGACCATTCGAGAGTATTTGAACGTCCGTTGAAAAAGTCTAAACATATTGCACACCGTTCGACGTTTCATCAACCTTCAAAAGGAACAATGTCGATTTATTGAAAGCGCTCGACCGCCGGCAGTCAAAGTTGTACGCGTGATAAATTCAGAACGGTGGAGATTATTTAATAAAAATTATAACGCGGCACGGTGGTGATTAACGCGATCCTATGACATTTTCGAAACGATAGAAATGCTCGAATAAATCGTTTGGTAATTTCCGTCGAAATCCTGTCGAGCAGATAAAACGTAAATCCCGCTCTTATATTAACCCCTTGAGCCGCAATATCGAGTCAGACTCGTGAAGATTCTGAACAGAGTATAATAAATAGGTATGTTATTAATTTCCTTTAACACTAGAACTACCGAACCAGTCAAAATGACTGGTCCCTAATCTTTTCTTTCACAATTACTGAAATTATAAAAATGTTTTCATCAGAATCTTTTGAATGAACTTTCTCATTGAAGCACATGTTAGAATAAAGATGGCATTAGGTTTGTTATCATTACAAATCCATATTCATCAGTCGTATTTATTACTCGGTAGTTCTAGTGTTAAACTGAAATAAAATTCTATTTTGTTGCAGCTGATACAGTGAGTAAGGAAAGTATTCGAACGTCCTTTAAATCAGTATAACTTTTTTTTTAAGTGAATCAAACGACCTGACGTTTTCCAAATGATGAGTAAAAAATATTTTGAAAAAATTGCAATTGCTAAGAATTACATGAGAAAATAAAAATGGCACTTTTCACAACTTTTTTATTTGAACCTGTAGTGAAAATTTAAAATATGCGTTTTGTAGATATATGTTAGTTATATACATGCTGCAAATTTCATTGAAATCGATTAATATACACACGAGCTACAACTAGTTAAAAGTGGTGAAAAGCGTAGATTTTCACGACTTTTGGCCAGTTTCTGCTTAAAATCCTCAGATTCTAACATATTTTGATACGTGCCATTTTTATCTGCGTCAGCCGATTTCGATGAAATTTTCAGTACGTGTATAACTAACAGAGATCTACAAAACTCATATTTTAAATTTTCATTACAGGCTCAAATAAAAAAGTTGTGAAAAGTGCCATTTTTATTTTCTCATGTAATTCTTACCAATTGCAATTTTTTCAAAATCTTTTTTACACATCATTTGGAAAACCAATTCTTCTAACTCCTCAATAAAGTCAGGTCGTTTGATTCACTTAAAAAAAAAAGTTATACTGATTTAAAGGCCGTTCGAATACTTTCGTTACTCACTGTATATATTCTTTGGAGAAAACGTAGGCATACAATAAATATAAACTATCTTCATTTTCTATGAAATTCTGAACGATGAAGATTTTCTAATCATAAGAATCACAAAATAAATAGTCGCGCAAGGGGTTAAACAATCTATAAACGGCGGAGAGGTGCATTTTAATGGTAATTACACGGAGGAGACTGGGAAGCGTAATCGTCGAACGAACCGACGAGAGCGTCTTTCGCGTGGAAAACAAAAATTTACGAGCTTCTTCTCGCAAAGGCGGATTTACGGCCGCAGAGACACGGTCAGCGAAACATCGTGGGGGTGGTCCCCGTTTCAGACTCAATAAAACGCAGATCCAACGTCATCGTTAGCTCGTCACTTGCTATCAGTCGAGCAAGCCCTCAGATCTGCCCGATGCCCGGGCTTTCTTTACGATTATGGAGAAGTGTGGTTATGAAACGGAACGTAAAACTCTCGTTACAAGGACGTCGAACTTTTCTAGGCGGCACGTACAAGCCGTGCCGGCTCTCGTCACGCTCGTTAATTCCCTCCGCGTGTACCGAATCCCCCGGACATCTTCGTTATTTTATTCTTTGTGATACAGTCCGGCCCTTTGTTTCTGTCCGTTCCGCGAACCCTCCTCGTCCACGTGTTACAGGATGCAAGAACCTCCGCGCGCTCGTTCCCTTTGAGCCTTTTGCACTCCGTGAATTACGAGATATACCGGCATCCAGCTAACAATAAGTTAATACGGTTCGGTACAAAGCTGATTTATTTCAACCAGCGGGGAAAAAAAAATCTCTGTGGAATCGCGTGCTTCTTACCGAGGCAGGAAATTAAATCTTTTCGTAAAAGTAAAATGCTGCCCTCAGAACTTGGGGACCTCTATAAAATGTTCTACCTCTGCAGGTTAAAGTTTACCTCTCTTACCGTTGTTACCTCTAAACTTAAGGTAATTGCTCTGTGCACACACTTTGAAAATCACGTATTCTTTTACACGCTCGCAACAGTTATCCGTATTCTGTGCAACTCTATTTATTTCGTTTGAAAATTAAAACGTAAATGTATTTAGATTTTTGTTTAAAATCTTTGCCACGAAAGAGAATGATAGGAAATGTTGTTTAACACGTTCACTGCCATGTCACCCATACGTGGGTGACGGAATTGTTTGTTCAAATTTAAAAATGAATTTTTACGCTAATATATTAATTGTATCAAATGGTTTAGGGATCTGTAAAATGCCAGAAAGTTGGAGGACCACTCAATATCATACATATAATTTTTTTCAATTTTTATTTCATTAAATAACTTACATTAATTTGATGGAATTTTTAAGGTTTCTAGCTTGGCAGTCAAAGTGTTAAAACGTAAATGTACTTAGTAGTTTTTTGTTTGAAATCTTCGCCACGAAAGAGAATGATAGAAAATGTTGTTTAGCACGTGTAACTAGAAAGGAAACGCGATGATCGATGCGGGAAAAGGATAAGGAAAATAACAAACAACTCGAACGCAGAGAAAGGTTTTTCAACGCGTGGATTTTCGACATTTTTATACGCTGTCCCGCGAACGCGCCGCAATTTATTGCGTTCGATATTGAAATCGGCCAACAATACGGCAAAGGAAAAAATACCAAGTATTCGGTATTGTTCTTGATATTCGCGATCCGTGAGAAATGTACCATCGTTTTCTAAACAACGGAGAATCTATTGCCGTCAACACCATCGGCGTGTAAGAAAAATAGAGAGGAAACAGAACAATGGGAAATGGCGGTGGAAGGAAGCACACGCAGTTCGATATTCTGTCCTCGGCCATCCCCGACTTCTTTCGGCCTCTTTGTTGATTTCATTCGGAGATTACCAGCAGAAGCCCGCGAATGGACTGGAAAAATATCTCCGCCGGTGATAATTTATTCGCGACGAGGGCCCGAAGTGTATTCAGTAGAAAAATTAATATTTTCGGACGGTTCTCGTTTCCCGCCGTGGGGGGAACGGCATTTGCAATTTCAATGCCGGTATCAACGCGTAAAAGTGTTTCGTTTCTCGCATTCAAATCCCTCCCCTCCCCCTCGGCCGGAGGGTGGCGTTTGTCCACGATTTAAATAATTCCAATTTAAATACCGTCGCGTCTTAATCGCTTACAGAAAGATGCGGCAAACTCTCGACGCCGGTGAATTTTAATGTCGCGGGGGCTTAAAGCGTCCCGGCTCTCGGTCGATTAACGACAAATCCACCGATCACTCGCCGAAAGATTCTATCTTAATTACTGTTCGAGAACGATGTTCGACCCGGCCCGGCTCTGGGATCGTAAAGCTTTCTTTTATCGTTAATGTCGAAAGTAAAATGCAGAGCCAGACGCTTAATCCAATCGGCGAGACTTCGCCGGGCCGCTCGTTAATGTCCCCCGATAATAAAGTATAGGTGTCGATGTTCGAGACGACAAGCCGCAGGCCCGGCCCGGCCCGGCTCGGTCCGGCTCTGTCCAGAACAATTGAAATTCTATCAAACGCATCGGGAAGCGGCTCCCGGTAATCTCGTTCCAAAGGAATTTTTACCGGACCGGCGGAATCGATAGCACCGGCTAAAACGTACGAAAAGTTTTAGCAAACGATCCCCGATGCTATCTCGAAAATTAAAATGCATATTTCACGTAATAAGTTTACACTCAATTTCGCGCCTCAAATTGCCCCGCGCGCCCCTGGTGTGCGGTGTACAGAGAAGCCGTTCCGCTGTAGATAAAAATATTTTATGGCTTTTTACGCGCATAAAGCATGCCGCTTACACGGTGTACAGATTATGAAAAAGCACGTACACAGTCGGCGACATTTTCGAATCGGTTCTCGGGGTGATTATCACCGTGATATCGCACCGTTCATCTCGCGGATCGTTATTTTAGTTTTATAGAATAACAAATTACTCGCAGAAGATTACTGGCAAATCGGTAGCTGATATTTTATGTTCATAAAATCCGTTTTGACCTGTAGTCCTGGTGTTAATCGGTATACCTTTGTAAATACTCATTACAAAAGATAAGTATAAATAATGAGTATAAAGTTGTAATTTTGTAGCGATTCTGCGAGCGGGTAGATTCTGCGGATTCTTCGGTAGTCCGAAGATCCATTAAACTCGGAGCCATTTACCCCCTAAGTCGTCATTGGTCGCTCCCTTTTCCCTTCAACCCCCGCTGACAACCATATACCATCCTTTGACCCACTTCGGGTATTCGTGTCCCCTGTGAGGGAACCTTAAGCTTCTTTGAAGGGCTTTGTGTACCTTTTAAGACAGACATAGACATAGATTGCCCTGTGGGGCACTACTTCAGCTCCGTCGAAAGCGACAGCAACGAAACCACGCCTGCTTAAGACCCTTTACAGGTCCCTAACTGGATTCTTAGAACTATTAATGATTAATTCCCTAGATTGAGGGCAGCTCGCTTCTCTGTTTAGTTCAGACGTAGCTAGGTTCGAAGAGTTGCCCTCTGGGGCAACCCGCAGCGCTCCTGGGGCAAACGGGACTTTTACTAGACTATAGCGTCAGCAGACAGGGACCCGAAATAAATATATCAAGGGTTCATTAGCATTAGGTCCTCGATTTAGTTTTTCGACCACTCTTCTATTTTTATATTTGTCCTTTCCTTAGCAGAAGATTGTCACAATTTTTGCACCGTGTTTCCAGAATATAAAGTAATACTCTAGCAGGATGAGCAGACAGAGGCTCGAAATGAAAATATCAAGCCCTCATTAGTGTTAGGTCCTCGATTTGATTTTCCAACCAGTCTTCTATTTTTCTATTTGTCCTCTCTTTATTAGAATATTGCCACAATTTTTGCACCGTGTTTCCAGAATATAAAGTTACAAGAAGACTGTAGCAGGATGAGCAGACAGAGGCTCGAAATGAAAATATCAAGCCCTCATTAGTGTTAGGTCCTCGATTTAGTTTTCCAACCAGTCTTCTATTTTTTTATTTGTCCTCTCTTTATTAGAATATTGCCACAATTTTTGCACCGTGTTTCCGGAATATAAAGTTACAAGAAGACTGTAGCAGGATGAGCAGACAGAGGCTCGAAATGAAAATACCAAGCCCTCATTAGTGTTAGGTCCTCGATTTGGTTTTCCAACCAGTCTTGTAATTTTCTATTTGTCCTCTCTTTATTAGAATATTGCCCCAATTTTTGCACCGTGTTTCCGGAATATAAAGTTACAAGAAGACTGTAGCAGGATGAGCAGACAGAGGCTCGAAATGAAAATACCAAGCCCTCATTAGTGTTAGGTCCTCGATTTGGTTTTCCAATCAGTCTTCTATTTTTCTATTTGTCCTCTCTTTATTAGAATATTGCCAGAATTTTTGCACCGTGTTTCCAGAATATAAAGTTACAAGAAGACTGTAGCAGGATGAGCAGACAGAGGCTCGAAATGAAAATACCAAGCCCTCATTAGTGTTAGGTCCTCGATTTGGTTTTCCAACCAGTCTTCTATTTTTCTATTTGTCCTCTGTCTAGTAGAAGATGGTCGCAATTTTTGCACCGTGTTTCCAGAACATCGTGTTACAAGAAGACTGTAGCAGGATGAGGAGAGGCTCGAAATAAAAATATCCAGGCTCCATTAGCGGGCATTAGAGTTCGCCACTTGTGCCGCGAAATTACCGCGGATGGCTTGGAGCTCCTCTCTCTTCCGGTGCGGAGATATTGCAAAAAATATTAGCGTACCGTCGACGCGGGACTTTCTCTTTCCATCCCGCATGTAGAGGATGGTTGTGCAGCCGGACACGAATGTTTACAGTGTACACGGGAACACGAGGCTCGGCCCGGCGCGCATCACGGCCTTCACCATTTTCGCCCGTTTACTACGGAATGCAATTTCGTGCCGCGTCGGCGGAACAACCTGCACGACAGATTACCGCTTTGTTTGCCCGTCCTGGTACTTCGAAACGCAATAAAGATCTCGGTTCTGTCGTGCACCGGGCATGGACCTCGGAATACATGCGCCGCTCCGGTGCATCGCGAATCGGGAAACGATACCGTTTAATTCTCTCGAAACATTGCGTACGGGGTCAGTCTTTTTTCCGGCGGCCCTTTCGCGCCGCGTTTTAATTAAATTTCCCCAAAGAAATTCCGCCCGAAAATATTTCCGCGGACCCGAGAATCTACAGGCTGTATTTTTGTAAAATCGACTTTGCGGCCCGGTCCTTTTCTGGTCCTGGTATCATATTTTTAATTAATAGCAAAGAGAGTTGTCTTTCATTTCTGTCTGTTATATACAGAGTGTTTGGTAACTGGTGATATAGAATAAACATTTTTCGTTTGAGGCTTTGTTTTCGAGAAAATCGACTTTGAAGATCTGTCAGGTTTGTGTGCTTCAGTATATGCAGCAAGTAGATTTGGTTGGTCATGATCAGACACGCGTCAGACAATTCCTATCGAATAGCATGCTGCATTTCAAACTCGATTTTCTCGATAACGAAACTTCGGATGAAAAAATGTTTATTCTATATTTTCGACTTATTCTTTCGTGTAGAACGTTTTCGCCGAAACTTGGACAGTTTGGTAATTCGAGCGACAGATGATACGGATAATTCGATGTGAAGGTGGTCGCCATTCGGATTCAACGACGGTAGGGAAACGACTCCGGTCGGTGGGAATTTCAAGGTATACTTTTCCGGCCGTCTCGAGCCGTACGTTTGTCTGACAGTCGAAAGAAGAAGTAAATCCACAGTTGAATAATTTACCATACAGAGTACCGTGTCTGGATTACATTTAAATAATTAAATCGTCGAGATTCTGCGAGGCTGCGTCGAACCCTGATATATTGCTGCGCCCGGACTATTCCCACGTAATGGATACTTCACAGTCAAGATGGCGTAGCCCTAAACTAGCTTGAATGCCTCTTATCCTCCAATTGCCCTTGTCAGCGATTATCCTTTGACGCACACAGGGATCCCCTATACCGTTCACTTTGAACTCCTGAGAAACTAATAACCCGCTATTATTGATTCAGAATTAACAGTTCGCCATTACAAAAGTAACCTATCTACGAGCATGGGTAACGCCATCGAATTGATATCACCGTTTCACCTACACGCTGCAGCAAACAGAATTGAACTGTCAATGATCCTTGTTGTTCGGAGAACAATAATCCTATCAACCTCCAATACTTCCAAAGTATTCCTGGGAAACTGATAATCCAATTATTAATGCTACATTAACAATTCATCGGACCACCACCGAACGCTGCAGGGTGGATGAAACAACAAAGCTTATCGATGATTCCTGCTGTTAGGAGTACAATAATCCCAGCAGCTTCCGGTGCTGGGTACTTATGAAGTATGTATTTCTGGAAAATTAACAAAAACGCTGCAGGGTAGATGGAACTGCAAAGCTTATCAATGATTCCTGAAGTTAGGAGGACGATGATCCTTTCAACTTTTGATCTCAGCCGTGGAATCTTCTGCGCGCAAACTTCCACGGCAGGAATCATTGAAATCCATTGTTCGGTGTCGAGCGAGCTTCGCTTTCCAGCATCTTGTTCCAGAAAATTAATTTTCACCCTGTTTCCCCACTCGTTCCGCCAGGATAAACTCGTGCGACGGTATTTTCCAACTAACAAGCTATAGTTATCGAGAACTGTTTGTCCCCAGCATTTCCCGTACGACTGACGCATCGACTCGTCTCCAGCGAGCTTCTATCCCACAGGGACACAGCCACGGGACAATCTCAGCCTAACCCCGGACCCCCAGTAATACCGGATGATAACGAAGCTTTGTGCGCCGCGTTACACGCGTAGTTTTGAGCATTCAACCTCGGAAATTCGATCGAGCCCGGTGACCCTTCATCTTCGCCCCTTTACGGCAGCCTTGTTGCGCGCGCCCGAAACTCGATTTACATCGACGGCCCGTGGTTGCACGCCGCCCCGTGAATCGTCCTCCGTGAGATTGTTGCAAACTGCATGCATCGTAAATGCACATCCTGATTGTGTGCGGCGAGGTGTCCACCACCGGCGGAGTCCCTTTGTTGAAACGCGTTTGATTGGCCACCGAGATTGAACTCGAATTGAGTCCGGGATTTGTCGGCCGACCGAGAGACAATTACCACGCGCGCGAGCGAGCGAGCGAGAACGCGCGCCCACGCTTTTGAGGGATCAAAGTGGCCGCCGAACGGCACGACGTCCACGCGGTTTGCTTAGCAATTTTCGTGACACGCTCCCGATATCCTCTGACGAACGCGAAAAATTTCGCTTCGGACCAAGGACACTATTCTGGCCCGTTGGAAACGGTGATGAGGGTAGTTCTTTGCGACCCCCTTTGACGAATTAGGTGTCTATCATCCCTCGTTGCCATCGACGATTCATTAGTCGGACCAGGATTTTTGAAAATGTTGGAAATATTTTTAGCCTCGGACTTGAATTGTACATCAGAGACACGAGGTTACTGAAGCAAATTATTTGTTCGCATCGTTAGGAATTGGATGCGTGAGTCTTGAAGGGTTAAACTTAAAACTTCGTTAGAATCATATTTTAATTAGTCACGAATGAATTTGCACTGCTAATATAATTACTGAGAATTAGTTAGGGGACAGTTGCCAAATGCGTACTGGTCACCTAAATCGTACCACCTCTTTTATTTAAAAATTAATGCATTTTGATGCCTCTTGGTGGTGAATATATGAACTTTTATTTATGTCGACAAAGTAGGACCAAAAAGTCATTCGCATAAAGTGTTGTTTTGTGAATGACAGAAGCACAAAGAAATCAGGCAAGTCTGATGTCAATTTTAAACGATTTTAATCGTCTGAATTAAATATAAATCTACAGTTTCTGAGGTAGTCTTATATATTTTTGAAAACTAGCTATGTTATATTATTTATTTCTATTTAGTTTATAAAACATGCTGATAATGTTTTAAAGGTTAGCTTCAATTATTTAGCGGGACGTCTTTTTCCTAAATCGTACCACACTGTGGTTTCCTAAATCGTACCAGTACGATTTAAGATACTGTTATTCAAATTTTACCGCGAAAATAAACGATTTACAATATTTCAAATTTTTTTAGCATGGGAAAGTAGCTTACAGTAGCCCCTATAAAAAGGAATTAGTTGCAATGAAAACAAAACAAATGAAACAAAGAAAAATTGATTTCACGCCTTCAACCAGCACCGCTGCTCCAGTTCTCGTAGAAGTGGAGAATGAAAACGATTGGTTCTGTTTTCTTTGCAATAATTCTTATTAAAGTGCCAAAAGTGGGTACATGAAGCTTGTGGAGGAGTTTTGAAAAAAGACAATATTTATTATTGTCCTAGTTGTATTTAAGTTAAGTAATGTAATATTTTATTTTATTTTTATGTTGTATTGTATATTAAACTGAAATTAAACGCAAAATACAGTTTCTCTTATGATTTTTTTGTATCTTTTTAATCCAACACATGAGGTACAATTTTGGAAACCGGCTGGTACCATTTAGGATACCGGTTGCCTAAATCGTACTGTTTGCATGATCTTATAAAAGTGTTCATATCACAATGATCTATCAATAAATATTTAAAAAATCATATTAAATTGCAACTTCGATAGTTAATACATAGATGCAAAACATAATTTTTGCTTAAATTCCTACTAAAGAATATATAAACTGCCTTCGAAATTAAGTGGTACGCATTCGGCAACTCTCCCCTACATGTCATAATCGAAGGGGCGTATATTCGAGTCCCTTAATTTACAATGCGACCCATCGTTAATTCCATTTAACGAGAGCGTGCCGTGTTCCCCGAAACGAATGGCGACGTCTAATTTCCATCGAAGTGAAAATGGGACATTGCAGACGTCCCGAATTCGATTTGAAGGGACGTTACGGAACGACGTTAGCGATGAAATAAATATTTTCTCGTTGGAATAATTGTCACAGCGTTACCGGTGCACTGGACGTATCGACGGGAACGACGGGGATCGTTAATTTTTCCGTCCGACGAACGAGAAGCACGACGAAGTTCTAACAATGAATTTAAGCTCGAATTCGCGCTCGTTACCCCTGTTCTGAAAGGCATCGCTAATCGAAGACAAATCGATTTTGTCTTTTAATTTTGTTCTCCCTGCCCGAAATCAATTCGAATTCAATTCCGTTTCTCGTGCCGGTTAACGACTTGCCACGCCATCTCCGTGCAACGCTCGTTGTTTTTCCCGATAATTGTAACGAACGTGTGTCCGCTCGATGGCCGGCCATCGCCGTTACAGCCCCCGACAATTTTTGCATCATTTCCGGGCACCACGGTCGCGAAACTTTCTGACACCCCTCCCCCCTCCCCACCCCCTATTACGAATCGCGTTTTTCACCCGTAATTATTAAACTAATGAGCGCCGCGAATTTCTAGTCGTCGCGTTACACGACTCGCGTGTAATTCTATATTTTACACAAGCTTCCTTCCGCACTCCTGACTCAAAATTCAACGAGGTTCTACAATTTTTTTACCCAAATTACTGCATTCTTTTGTAAAAAATATAATTATAGCATATTTTTCACTAAAACACACGATTAAAATTACCATTTCGAAATTTCAGACATACGTTCATAGGATATACAGGGTGTTTGGTAGGGGGTGATTCTACGTGAAAGAATAAGTCGAAAATATAGAATAAACATTTTTTCATCCGAAGTTTCGTTATCGAGAAAATCGAGTTTGAAATGCAGCATGCTATTCGATAGGAATCGTCTGACGCAACTGTCTGATCATGACCGACCAAATCTACTTGCTGCATATACTAAAGCACACAAACCCGACAGACTTCAAAGTCGATTTTCTCGAAAACAAAGCCTCAAACGAAAAATGTTTATTCTATATTTTCGACTTATTCTTTCATGTAGAATCACCCCCTTTTCGCTTGTACCACCAATTCTATATTTTTCCGCATACATTTTTGAGTTACCGGGATCCTCGAAAATTCGGGTACTAAAAATTTGGAATATACAATCTCCGCACGAGCCTTTATACGTGTGTAATATTCATCGTAAGAAATTTCGTGTTTATTAGTTGGTTAAGCAGTTCGAGCAACACCTTAGGTATTTCCGGTAACAGTTCACACGTTTCCGGCGTTCTCGCCGAAGTTGCCGACGGAGCAGGCGGAAGTTATAGGGACGAGCATCAACCTCATGAATAAATATACCCTGACGGCACTTCCAAACACGAAAGTAGGCGTAGGTAAGATGGAGGGAGTAACATTCATCACATTCGCCGACATCTTCGACGCTCAGCCAACATCGACGCTATTTCCCTTATCGTTTCACGCGGGCTAGACGATTTTCGGGAACTCTGGCCGGTCTGGCTGTTCAAATACCGTCGCGTTTCGATACCGTCGCGAAAATCCCGGTGTATCCTTACTCGGAAACTTTCGCCGTTGTTCAAGATGGCGCGACGAGAAGGGGGGGCCAGGTGTAATTAATATTTAAGAGCCGTATCCCGCGAGCAGTGCTTCGACGCCGAACGGCGCGATGAATAAATCGCTGTTGCCTTCCCTGATAATATAATCGTCCCGCTCCTTTTTATGCAAAACGCCGTAGTCCGCGTATTTGTCGTAAACTTATTCCGCTTTAAAATTCTGAACATCGCCGGGGCTATTGATTGCGAAACTTTTGTACAATGTTGATGCAAGAAAGTCTGAAAGGGCCGAACGCTAATATCAAGTATCCGGTGCTCTTTGCCCTTTGAAAACAGTTTCCATAAACACGCCTGCCCCGGGAACTTTTCCACCGGGCTAAACAAGTTTCCGTTGTTGTCTTTTTTCTCCCGTTGCTGCGAAGTTGTTGCGTTCGTTCAACGCTTAGAATCCCAATTGCTCGTTTCGTTGGTACAACGTTGCCGAATTTACACGCGGCTCTTGAAAGACGCTGCAGGGTATTTCACGCATCGGGAACCATCATTCCGATCCATATTCGACGTCACGGCCGACCGATTATCGGAAAAACAGACAAGAGAACTTCGATTGATGTTCCAGAGCGAACTCGACGTAATTGTCGTCGAACTTTCCTCCAGCCAGCCGAATACCCCGGGGTAAAGGGCAGGCAGCCAGGCCGCGAGTAGAAAGTTTTCCGAGAAAGGTATACAGTGTACTCGAATACATTAAAAATTATTCACGGTTCGAAGTTATACAGTCATTTTCCGCTCTGATCGCTCCGAACTCCCGGCGACTTCAATGGACTTTCTTCGTCCCGGAGATGGAGACGCGTTCGAACTTTCCGTTTTAATTTTCTTTTCGCCGCACAAAAGGTCCAACGGGCTAAGTAGTTTACGCGTTGGTCTCGTTACTTTCCGATAAACGACGCGACCGGCTGTGGACCGCCGTGTAATCTTCCTCGAACTCGTTCTTCGATTTTAATGTGACCCCTATCTTGAAATTCGAGCCTGACCGATCACCTCTTCTCAGAAATGTCAGCCAAAGACCTCTTGATTTTTTAATGAAATTTTTACCGACACATTCGTGACCCATATTTGCTCGCTTAACACGTTGACTGCCATGTTTTAAAATAAATTTTTACGTTAATACATTCATTGTACCAAATTTTATTAGGATCTGTAATATGCAAGGAAGTTGGAGGATTACTCAATATCATCCATTTAATTCTTTGCAATTTTTATTTCATTAAATAACTCACTTTGATTTTATGGAATTTTTGAGGTTTCTAATTTGCCAGTCAAAGTGTTAATCCACGGTGTGGCAGAACAGAACGTGAATAGAATAATAGAATACCTATTAACAGTGCTGGGTTAAATCTTTGCAGCTTTGCAAATGGTACGCTTCAGATTGAATTGTGGAATATGTGATCTATAGTAATTGAAAATTCAGATGCCATCGGTTCGGATAATCAGGGATCTACTGAACCGTCAATTGTACAAGCAAATGTGCTTCGAATCGTGTCGTGTTTTGTCTCATTTTAATCAGAAAAATGTCGCAAACACGTTGACAAAAATTTCACAAAGAAAGGATTAAAACAGAAGAGTATCGAGACACAATTGTGTTCGCTGAAGTATCACAGAAATCAATAGGTACTTTTACAACAGGTTTTCAGCCATCGGCAAACAGTGGAAATCAATTAGTATAAGCAACATTTCCTCTAGCGAATCAGAACTCGTTTACGGGATCGACTGGAAAAGTGTCTGGTATTTTGGCGTCGGAGGAACTCGGAGGTGCACTGTTCATTGCATAGACAGTCATTGTCGTTAAGGCGGACATCGATGCTCGAGCAAGAACATCGCCGACATTGTTGAGAGAGACGCGTATCGTCGAAGTGTGTTTCCACTTGTTCGAACTGAAACTTGGAAACTTGCAGCGGCGCCCGAGCATTGTGGAACAGTCGCTTGCAACAGAATGCACTTCGCGTAGACACGAAATCTGCCTACGCAATGGTGCACGTAGAATCGCACGCTTCCGCGACTTCCTCCCCGGCAAACGGAATAATATTTATACGGTGAATAATTCTGTTTGGATGAAAATTCAACCCGCGGAACCTCGCGGAGCGCATGGATGAAGCGAGCAATCTGTTTTTGGTCCGAAGCGTAGAACCGAATCCATTGTTATGCGTTGAAAACAAATGTTCGATTCAATTTTTGATTATTGTTCCCCTCAGGGTTACAACACAATCCTCTATAGGTTCACACCTATGCGGTCACCCATCTTTCGACGAGTCCCATAACACCACCGGTCGAGCCACCACTCGCTTGAAAACAAATAACATTTACGAAAAACAGCTTACAGATTTGCGAGCAAGAACTTTCAGGCGAAACGAGAAAGAATCTTGCAAAGATAAATTTCTCGCATGTAATGCTAAACGAATCCAAGGAAGGAAGTTCTTTGTTGGCAGGTAGACTTGAAATAAACTTTATGGAATTCCTGGTTTCGCGGATACATTGTCCAAACGCAGGGCCCTGTATCCCTTCGGCGGCGTTCCCGCGATGACTACCGTCATAATGGCCGTTTCCATGGGGATGTGCGTGGAAAATTTGTATCCGTGACGCAGCCCGTGCCGTCGGGAATTCGAGAAAAGCTCTCGTTGAATTACGAGCCACTAAAAGAGGCTACGCGCCAGTCGTTCTCCCCCTTATCCAGACCCGGTTCTTCGCGTTCCTTTTCTTCGCCCGGGTTTTTTCTTCCGGTCGGCCATGCATTCCGGTTTGCAGGTGGGAAAACGGTGGAAAACGGAGAAACGAAATTTCCTCAAGGAAACGCACGCGGCTCCGCGATAATGGATACATCCGCGGCCGCGGTCCCGGCGGTTCCGCGGTATTTCGTATTTTACTTTAATTCCGCGGAAGTTTATCGCCTCGCAGATAAAGGGCGAGCTGTGCTGCTCCGGGCTCCAATTTGTTCCAAGCTGTTTCGGGCAACGAAAGTACTTGTCCTTTACCATGCACCGTCCTACTATGTCGCCCCGCCACGCGAAAGTAATAGTTCGTAACTGAAAGTATTCGGCGTCGTTCGTACTTGCGGCGAACGACGAGCCACACGGAAGAACACGCTCCGATGGAATTTCCTCCTCGCGGTATGATGTTTCCTCCTTCGTTCGTCGTGCTCATGCTCGCCCGCAGACTCCGCCGGTGATTACATTCGCCACGGAACTTCCGTTTCCAGCCGTGGATTTTTTTTCCCCATTTCTGCTCCGCATTCTAGTTCACGGACAGATGCGCTTTTCTCGGAACGCATCGCTGTTCCATTGACACGTTTGTCGCAACTACATTACGCGCAATCTACATTTTTGAAAAATCATATAAGGCGACGAAAATTTGGCTTTTTTTTAGGTCACGAAGAATATTCTTTTTTCGACGATACAGAGCTTTTCAAATGAAATTGTAATGTATTTTTAAATTGATCGACTTGAAAAGAATAACGCGATAACAGAAATTAATATTAAAGAAAGGAATGCATCGACGAGTTCGCTGTCGGAAATTCCATCGCGGATTTTTTTAGAAATTATGACGATCTTCCATTGTCACGTTTGTTGTCACGTCGCAACTACATTATGCGCAATCTACATTTTCGAAAAATCATATGAGACGACGAAAATTTGGGACTTTCTTTTAGGACACGAAGAATATTCTTTTTTCGACGATACAGAGCTTTTCAAATGAAATTGTAATGCGTTTTTAAATTGATCGACTTGAAAAGAATAACGCGATAACAGAAATTAATATTAAAGAAAGGAATGCATCGACGAGTTCGGAAATTCCATCGCGGATTTTTTTAGAAATTATGACAATACTCCATTGACACGTTCGTTGCCACGTCGCAACTACATTATGCACAATCTACATTTTCGAAAAATCATATAAGACGACGAAAATTGGGGACCTTCTTTTAGGACACGAAGAATATTCTTTTTTCGACGATACAGAGCTTTTCAAATGAAATTGTAATGCGTTTTTAAATTGATCGACTTGAAAAGAATAACGCGATAACAGAAATTAATATTAAAGAAAGGAATGCATCGCCGAGTTCACTGTCGGAAATTCCATCGCGGATTTTTTTAGAAATTATGACGATCTTCCATTGTCACGTTTGTTGTCACGTCGCAACTACATTATGCACAATCTACATTTTCGAAAAATCATATAAGACGACGAAAATGTGGGACTTTCTTTTAGGACACGAAGAATATTCTTTTTTCGACGATACAGAGCTTTTCAAATGAAATTGTAATGTCTTTTTAAATTGACCGACTTGAAAAGAATAACGCGATAACAGAAATTAATATTAAAGAAAGGAATGCATCGACGAGTTCGCTGTCGCAAATTCCATCGCGGATTTTTTTAGAAATTATGACAATCTTCCAGTGACACGTTCGTTGCCACGTCGCAACTACATTACGCACAATCTACATTTTCGAAAAATCATATAAGACGACGAAAATTTGGGACTTTCTTTTAGGACACGAGGAATATTCTTTTTTCGACGATACAGAGCTTTTCAAATGAAATCGTAATGTGTTTTTAAATTCATTGACCTAAAAAGAATTATCGCGATAACATAAATTAATATTAAAAAACATATCAGCACAATATTACAGCTCTTCCCCTATAACGGCTGACGAGGTGGAAGCCAGCCTCTTTTCGAACTATACTACTGCGTACAGGGTGAGTTACCCAACTCCGGTACCTTAACACTAGAACTACCAAGCAGTAAATACAACTGGCACATTGTAAATACATTGAAATAAATACATTGTCTTATAACAACAACAAAACTGCAGTTGTTTAGATTTCGTACCAGTTTTGTTTAAATATCTACTTCGACAGAGAAGTTTATAAAAAAAATTTTCTCATGAAAACATTTACAATTTCCTTATTTCTAAAAGAAAAAATTAGGCGCAAGTCATTTTGACCCATCCGGTAGTTCTAGTGTTAAAGAGTATCCTTCTAAGTTGATTATAGGATCTCTTTATCGAAATGACGATCGGGAAGATAAAATTGACGATCCAGTTCGACAAAGAGTTTAGGCAGGACATATACCTGGTATAAATGTAATAAGTTCCCAGTTCAAAGTTTTTATATTAAGGTTCCTTTTATTCACTAACGCTGTGCTTTATGATAAGAACAACACCATTCTTATCATATCCTCAACATCTTGAAACTGTAAAATCTTTTACGATCGAACTTCAGCGAACACTTTTACACGCGTTTTAACTATATATGTATGTACCAGACATCTTTGAACAAAGGAGCGTTTAACTTCGTGCAATATAATTGATTCAGTAGTAGGTACATTTTCCGACCGATATCATACGTAAACACAAAGAAACGTGGGATGTTCTATCTGTTTGCTCCTGTCCGTATATCCGTCGATTCATCGCGAAAATTTCGATATTGGCGGAAACGGACCGACCGTCCGCACGGTTGGAACGCCGCCAGTTCGCGACACGGCGTTTGGTACCGAAACTCTCGAGCACTTTGACTACTCCGATCAACAACTCGCATATGAGAGGATTTACCGTGGATTTGCCGTCAAAGGCCGGCCCCGTACGTACGTAGAATTCGATGGTCCGTCGGCAGCCCGGCGATGACATTACCGGTGGCGTAGAATGTCCAATCGAATCGCATCGTATCGAATGGAATCGAATCGAATCGGAACAGGAACGAGCCACGATGCTCGGCCTAGGATCTCCTAACCGGCGCTCTCAACTTTGATTACAAAGCAACACGATTACGAACTTCGATGCGAACGCAACACGCAAGCCCTCGTCGCCGAAAACCTCGCTGATTCGCCACGTTCCGGAGCCGTGTATGTGCGAGCTCGCGCACGCTCGCTGTTTCGATATTAAGAGGGCTCGCTCGTCGTTTCCGAAGAGCGATATCAACGGTTTTTATCGAAGCACGAGGAAGCCTCGAAAAACTCTGCAACCTACTTCCACGGAATGGATGCTTCTTGCACTCTGTAGTACACTGCTCCGCGAAATTAAAGGTACGCTGAATTATCGTTAAGAATTTTTCTGTCTCCCCTTCGCGAGTGCGATTAACGTTTCACGCGGAGAAGATCGAATGTAACGGATTCGGCGAGTTACTTCGCTGCAAGATAATATATTAGGTCGTCCCAGAAGTTCGTGCCGTTTACTCTTGTACCATTTAAATTCTAAAAATAAAATATGTAATTACTAGACAGCGGATCTTTATGCATTTATGGCTTCTGGAAATGTTCAAAAAATGCTATAATATAAAATTCGAGAGAATTTAACACGATTTTTATTTGCTTTGTGGATCTACAAAGGCTGTCCCCATTAAAAATAGGATTTTATTTCATTACACTTTCTTAAAATGTTTCTATAAAAATTGGAAATTGCATAAACATCCAATGTCTAGTAATTACCCTTTCGTTCCACAACCTCTTCTGACCCTTTTGACAAGGACATCATACCGTCGCTATAAAATTTCTGTGGTTTTTCGTTAAAATACTTTTCAATGCTGAATAATATAAACACATCCACGGCACGAACTTATGGGACGACCTAATATTTTAGAAGAGGTTGCGTTACGGAAGTGTTCACCCATTTGTATCATAAAGAAATATCAAAGGAAGGCTTTTATAGCCAAACTTTTTTTAAATTATATTTAAGTACAAAAATGACTACAAGTAAAAGAACTTCATATCTCGGCGTTATAAGAAGAAATCAGAATTACTACTTTCATCTCCAATAACACCGTCCATTTCCATTTTTTAGCTAACGAACAATGACAGCGACCAGGAAAATTGAACGCATATATACGCTAATGATGCAAATGGGAGAAATCTCCGGAATCGAGGTTCTAAACTTTAGTGCTAGAGTTCAGACACTGCGAGGACTGGTATGGCGAGCCGAGGTTTCAGTATGGAAAGGAACAAGTAAACATTTTAGTTACCTAAGTTCCACGGGTCTGAGTCTGCCCCGAAACCATTTTTTGCCGTCGTAATGGCGGAAGGGATTTTGAATATTAGATGAAATATTACCGAGACTTTAGAGGGAGCATAGAAGTCTCCGAGATCCTGTCACATTAAATTCCCATTGCCCTCACGCGGGATATACGAGCACATTTTCCTTCGAATGAAACGCAGCTTTTTATTATGGGACTTGTAAAAACTGTTTGAAGAGTTCCTCGGGCGAGGCTGGCAAGGAGTCTCGATCCTTTACGAGAAATCTGATGGCTGATATAAACGAAAACGTTCGGGAAGTAGGGTGATTGTGTTGTTTCGATGGGAACGATGATATTCGTCGTTAATTGGCATTCTATGCGTGCTTCAGACACGGCTTACCGCGGTGTTACGCGATTTCGTGCGTTTCGATGGAACAAATAATCAGATTTACATGCACACGTCGCCATTACGCTGCCTTAGATGCTCGTTAACACACGACACTAGTAATTCTACTCTAACGAGATCATTACAGGACGTCACGCGCTGCTCGAGAACGGTACTTGTATCCTTTCTTTTTACTACACACGATCGACAAAACAACACGATTCTTTCTATTTCCATAATTGTTCAATAGTCACGGTGATAAGCATTCTTCTTTTTAATACCTAGAAATTCTTACAAAATCGGAGTAGTTTAATTAATGAAAGCAGAAATTTTAAATGCATTATAGGGGATGCTGTTTTAATCCTTTTGAATTCTAAAGATCTTAATAAAATTCGGTTTATCTGGGCATGTGACTGACATGGCAGTTAACGTGTTTACGGCACGACGAAAATTTTCACACCTATTCACGGTGATAAACATTCTTCTTTTTAACACCTAGAAATTCTTACAAAATCGGAGTAGTTTAATTAATGAAAACGAAACTAGAAATTTTAAATGTATTATAGGGGATGCTGTTTTAACCCTTTTGAATTCTAAAGATCTTAATAAAATTCGGTTTATCTGGACATGCGACTGACATGGCAGTTAACGTGTTAACGGCACGACGAAAATTTTCACAGCTATTCGAAGACGCGAAAAACCGAAATGTGAAGGGTTTCGCGATTCAGGAAGATCCTCTCCCGCCGCTCGTGATCGCGATCCAAGCTGTTTCTGACGCGTTGGCGTAAGATAGGCAGCGTCGGGTCGGAAGATTTCTAAGACAAATTGTTCTTGACGTCATCCGACACGTCCCATGATTTCGTATCTAGCCAGATGGTTCGCGAGTCGGTCCATTTCCTCGTAAAGCATCTCGCCGCGAGTACACGGGTTCCCGTAGCAACACACGGCGCATCTTATTTACGAGGCTCAAAGCCAACAACTTTTCGCTACGTCGCGGAATATTAGGAGCACGTACGTTTTGCGAAACGCGTGCATGGAATGCCGGTGATCTTTCACCCGCGCAATACCATCTACGCGTTTAGCTTACCGTCCCGCGGAATTCCGTTAAATCCCGAACATCCCTTTGAGCTCTCGCTCAAGTCTGTCTTCTAAAAGATTCAACGGGATCATTCGGTCAAACGAACCACACACGATCTCGCTTTAACGTCCCGTAATTGCGAGTCGCGCGGCTCACTTCAAAGTTGAAGCGCACGCGTCAACAACAAAGCGGAGTTAGGACTTGTGTTGACTGTGCTGGTACCATACATAAATCCACCAACAATTAACGATAACCTTGCGATGTTCGTATACAGTGAGTAACGAAAGTATTCGAACGCCCTTTAAATCAGTATAACTTTTTTTTTTAAGTGAATCAAACGACCTGACTTTTTTGAGGAGTTAGAAGAATTGGTTTTCCAAATGATGTGTTAAAAAGATTTTGAAAAAATTACAATTGGTAAGGATTACATGAGAAAATAAAAATGGCACTTTTCACAACTTTTTTATTTGAGCCTGTAATGAAAATTTAAAATATGCGTTTTGTAGATCTCTGTTAGTTATACACGTACTGAAAATTTCATCGAAATCGGTCAACGTTGCAATGAACTACAAACGTTTCAAAATGAGAGTTTAAGGGTGAAAGTCGCAGATTTTTTATCTTGCCAGGGAATTTCGCCCTTATGTAATCATCTTTAAACGTTTGTATCTCATGACAACGTTAACCGATTTCAATGAAATTTTCAGTATGTATATAACTAACATATATCTACAAAACGCATATTTTAAATTTTCATTACAGGCTCAAATCAAAAAGTTGTGAAAAGTGCCATTTTTGTTTTCTCATGTAATTCTTACCAATTGCAATTTTTTCAAAATCTTTTTAACACATCATTTGGAAAACCAATTCTTCTAACTCCTCAAAAAAGTCAGGTCGTTTGATTCACTTAAAAAAAAAGTTATATTGATTTAAAGGGCGTTCGAATACTTTCGTTACTCACTGTATTTCTAAATTGAAGAAAACGTTTCTTTTTTCCGAGTGATATTTCCTTGTTCGTTGCACTCTAATGAAACTGGATAAATTTGAAAGGAAAAGTATTTCCGTTTAGGCCGTGTCAGTCACCTCGCGATGTTCGTATATTTCTAAATTGAAGAAAATGTTTCTTTTTTCCGAGAGATATTTCCTTGTTCGTTGCACTCTAATGAAACTGGATAAATTTCAAAAGAAAAGTATTTCCGTTTAAGCCGCGTCAGTCACCTGTGACTGACACTAAGTTTTCCAGCCCTTCTATGTGGCGCAGTGTTACTACACTTTGTTTCTCAGGCATGGCCGACAAGACAGTCATCGATGACCGTAAACGCGTTGATCGACAGACAAGTGTCTTCCTGAAAGGCCGAAAGGCAAGGCACGATCGTCGTATGTTATTTATCTGTGTAGGAGACGTCACCGAGAAAAAAGTTGTTCGATGCCGGGCCACGAGCACGCGTGTGTACACATATTGGACGTGTAGTGGTTTCTGATGCAGATGACGTGCAGATTAGTGGCCGTGCCAGAGGGTTCGTGCTTTGAGACGTCCGGTTAAAGGGCTCCTCGTCTCTGCCCGATGCATTTCCGGATAATTTAGATCGTGAAACGCTACCCTCTGTTCTGCGTGCCGCTACGTACACGTATCTGCATATGTAAGGCCGGGCCGGGCTCGGCTCGTTTGTCAAGCCGTTGACGTCTACTAAAATCCTCCGTTGTTCGAGTTTTTCGACTCGAAGAGCTTGTACCTCTTTGCAGATCCTAAAGCGCCGAGACTGTTACGAGGAAAAAGGTTTACAGCTGAACGAAATGTACTCGCTCTAACAATAACTGTACAATTTTTCAGCAGAAAAAGAAAGAAAATCGCTGGTCACTATACTAATCATTAGACCGTGGATCTTTAAGCTAATTCCTGATTTTATCAGTAATTTAACGAGCAATGAAATTAACGAAGAATCTTCTCCAGCAGAAATAAAACAGGATTGTCGCTAATAAAGAAGCCGTATTATTGAGTACAATTGACAGCGGATTTTATGCATTTATGACAAAAATGAGTAGGCGTAATTTAACACAGTAAAAACATTAGAAGAATTTTAAAATACTGTTATATTATCGTCGGCCTATTAACCCTTTGCACTCCGAACCATTCTGGCAGAAATTTACAAATCCTTGTATTATTTAGTATAATTTTCGAACCAAGTAACGTATTATAATGATATTGGACTTATATGAATTTGTTGACATCGAGGAATATATATTTGCAAAAAAATCAATATTTTATTTAAAGTTGCGCTGGAATAAATTAATTCCCCGTAATCGCTAATAAACTTTAATGTCTCCTGAGAGGGGACAGCGGAGTGCAAAGGGTTAAAGTTACTAAGAAAGAAAATAAATTTCTATTTCATTCCAGTTTGTTGCAATGTCGATAGAACATTTTTATTTTCTTTCATTTATTTTAATAAATGTTTAAAATTCAATGCGCCTCGGCGCGGTGTTGCTACGTAAACAGTTTTCCCATCGTGTTGCGAATTCTGCGAACAAAGTATGCCGTCAGACGATAAATATCCGCGAACTCGCCGAGTTGTTCCTCGCAAATAAATATTTGAAATTCTCGAAATACGAGACGGAAAATCTGCGGAAGGTTTTAATCGGAGCAGTTTTCGTTCTCCGTAAAAGGAGAGAATGCATTTCTCTCTCTCTCTCTCTTCCACTCAGGATTTCTTTAAGTTTCCTTCGTTTCGACGGACCTCCGTTTTCCCAGGCTCGTGTATAGTTCCCCAACTGCGATAACCGTTTCTCACCGAAGCGGGACGCGTTCCCTAAAGCGTGTTATTAAAGATAGCTTCGTAACTGTTCCTTTAAGAATAATAATTCGATCTCAGTTCCCGAGACGACACCGCCAGTTACGAATTTGCTTTTCCCGGGCTCGGTTGTTTCTCCCCCGGAATCACTTCGGCCGCCATTACGAATTTAAAGTGTGGAGGTGGATCCGAGACGTGAGTAACGGACGATCCTACCCAGAAACGAGTTTGCCCAGAGTTTATCGCGTTAATTGAAGACTTCGGACTCTTCCGATCGAGGAACCATTCCGCTCTTCTCCCCCTTTCTCTTCTCGCCGCCCCGCACGGCCACGCTGTTACTAATTGCCACCCCCAATTTCAGCTAATTACTTTTCACGAACTTACCCGAATAATCGTGACTCTCTTTCCGATGTCCTATGGATTTCCTGTAGGACCACGGCCGATAATCCGATTGCGCTTCTCGCAATTAATATTAAATTGCGCGTACACAATTTCTTGATGATATACAGGATGTTTGGTAACTGGTGGTACAAGCGAAAAGGGGGTGATTCTACATGAAAGAATAAATCGAAAATATAGAATAAAATTTTTTTAATTAAAAACCAAATAATTACCAAATTATGAACCAAATAATACTGCACCTTTAACCGCGTCGCTCCCACAAACGTGTTAGGGGCAGGTCATACTATCGAGGTCAGCCGCCAAAGGTGTATAGACACAAAAACAGGGTAATTAAATTCCGCGGGACAGAATTGGAATTGGGTACCGAGAGGTGAATTTGGGTAATTTGTTTCCCTTTTTTTTGTATCTAGCGGTTACACTCCCTCAGCGTCTGACTTTCCTAGTGTAACCTACCCCCACCACGCCCGTGGGAGCGAGGCGATTAAAATCGCAGTATTATTTTGATCGCGGTTCGATTAACTTCGTATCGTTTGCTGTCAAAATTTCGCGAAGTGGTTGTGCGTAGTGTGTGATCCAAAACACAGGCAGGATTATTCTGACGTATTCGTTTGTGCTAATAATAGTGTGCTATGAATCCGACGGAGGAGCAGATGATTTTGAAAAAATTGTGAGTACACTTTACATTAGTATTTTATAATGTATAATTGCTATTCGTACGTATAACGTTGGATACAAGATTTTATTTCATATTTTGCTCTGTACCTGAAAATGATAGATATTAAACTTGCAAAATGTAATAGCAGGTATTCGTCGATCAAAACGCTTTATATCATTATTATCTATAAACTGTCAGCACTCTAAAATCGGACAAATTATTAGCTTAGAACTAAATTTTTCTTTCGTCTTGGAATATTTTTGTTCCTACGAAACTGATCCGATTTCCACATACAGTATCTAAATGTTTAGTAATCTGTTAAATTTTGTATTGTCAATTATACCGGGTGTTTGGTAACTGGTGGTATAAGCAAAAAGGGGGTGATTCTACGTGAAAGAATAAATCGAAAATATAGAATAAACATTTTTCGTTTGAGGCTTTGTTTTTGAGGAAATCGACTTTGAAGATCTGTCAGGTTTGTGTGCTTCAGTATATGCAGCAAGTAGATTTGGTTGGTCATGATCAGACACGCGTCAGACAATTCCTATCGAATAGCATGCTGTATTTCAAACTCGATTTTCTCGATAACGAAACTTCGGATGAAAAAATTTTATTCTAAATATATTTTCGACTTATTCTTTCATATAGAATCACCCCCTTTTCGCTTGTGCCACCAAACAACCTGTATATCCTCTAAATCTTTTCTTTGCATTAAATTGCATTAAGGATCGTATCCCGATTGAAGGACCGAAATGATCAGAAGAAACATAAGTCTTCTCCAAACTTGCATGAAATTTTTGATACACCCTGTACAACTTTAAAATTCAGGAGCAAGGGACCGCAATTAGTTTTACAGGAAAATATCAAGAAAATATCACGGGGAATTTTTGAGCGGTAATCGAATATCGGCCGATGAAAATCTGTTGTTTATCGCGTTGTAGCCTTGAATGGGATTGTTCGATCGTTCGGGCTACCTGGAAATTCTCGATTGCGCAGAGAGTTGACACAGCTGATCGGCGTCGAGGACGATTCGTGTTTCCAAAGCTCCGGAAAACACACGGTCGCATCGAGAGCCAGCCGATAAGTGCGCTTGACCGGCCGGGGCTTGCGTTCACGGGGTTCACAAAGCACCGGGACTAATTAAATAGGCCGCAAAGCGGTGGTAATCTAATGCGTTACGAGTGCAGGAACGAGGACGGATCGCAATGTTATTAACGGGACACGCGCGATGTCGGCCATCGTCGAATTCTATGAGCGGACAATGGAATGGCCCCGAACCCACTCAAATACCGGTATATTAGATCGTCGAGCACCGTGTGCGCGGTCAAACGGCGAACCGTCCTGTCACCGATTGAAATACGTTAGCCATGACAGCGAAATATTCTCGAATTCGCCAATGACGTTGTTTGACGGCGAGGGGGCTTCAACGTCGATATTTATCCGTCCGACCGGCGACCATGGAGCTCTGCTAATTTCGCGACGACGTTCCAGTTGATCGTTCGCTATTTTATAGCGTATCAACGTACTTCCCATAAGTACTGTAATCGAGTTTCAAAGCCCACCAAACCCCCGGTATAACGCGATCACAATGTTGTTTCGAAAAGACCGTGTATATCTGACTGTGTGCTGTGTGTACAGTCGAGTCGGAAAGTAAGTTAACGACTGGTGTATGCAGGCAAATGAATATGACATATCTGTAATCTTTAATAATGATAATACATGTTTTACTAACATATTTGTTTATTTCCTTACATCTCCTAAATAAAAACAATACAATAACTTGATTTTATTCATCATATTCATTGCCTACATATCACCAAATGTTAGCTTACTTTCCGACTCGACTGTATATCTGACTGTATGCGAGACATAATTTAAACACGATAATACTACGCTGTTTTCTTTTTAAATTCAGCGTACAAATTTGAAAATATTTTATTTACAGGACGGTCGGGACAGTTCAGCGTTTAAACAAAAAGAAATAAATAAATATATATTATTCGGTATTACGGTCGTTTGCTGACAAATATTTGGAATATAAATCTGGAACATTTTATTTTACGTATCGGACTGATGCAACGAATCACCTCGGACAATAGAATCTAATAGCTTCGTTTGGGAGTATTATAATTATTGAAAAGAAGGTTAGAAAATTGTCAACTAGCAGGAAGATCCGCAGTCGAGTGATTGATGCGCACAGATCCGCAGTGGGCTTATATCGGCAACAAATGAAAAAAGATTTAACACGTTCGCTCGGAGTGTCTGTTCGAGAGCGTGTTGCCAAGGGTAAAAGTTAGGGCTGCTCTAAGCGTAGGCTGCCAAAATGCACGGTGACAGCGGGAAGACTCTCGCGGAGATGAATCAGAATCGAAGTAGCTGACGCGGCCCTCGATAACCCCGCGGGGCGAAGATCAAAGATAATCAGGGACTATGACGCTCTTGAAAAATCGTCCTTGCCGCGACAGCAGAAGAGTCTATTTGCCTTTCGTCTCGTGCTCCTCGTGGCTGCTCCGAACGAGAGGCTGGGAAAGAGGCCAGTAGAAAGGGAAGAGAGGAGAAAGATCGGAAGACGAGCCGTGTGCCTGCCAAGTTCCCGAGTACACCACTTCTGCCGACCTCGCTTCAATGGCGAATTTATCGTTTCTGGCCGTCGAGGGACGTCTACGCACTGCAGATTCTTATTCAATTGCGAAAAGCGAAGGAGAGAGAGAGAGAGAGAGTCCGTAATAGCGAGATCTCAGACGGGATAAGAAACAGAAGAGATCCTCGGGAAATCGTCGGGAACAAACTTGTTCGCGCGGAAAACGGCCTGAAGAAATTGAAACGGATAAAGCCCCGCGAATTTCGCGCGAACGTTCAACGAGATACAGCCCTGCCAGCGATATGATTCTTTTGTTGAAATTTCTCCTGCGAAAAGTTTCACCGACGAGAATTAGTCGCTGTTTCAAGTCAGATTTTCGATTTTTCTAATTTTCGCGATCGAGTTCCTTACTGACGCGTGTTTTCTGCTCGTACGGCAATCGAGACGGTCGGAACTTCGTAAATATTATTTTACATCAACGACGGACTTGTCGGATCGATTATTTCGATATTTTTGCTTCACGATATCAAAATATATTTTAATCACAGCCACTCTTCGGGTTCTCCAATTGGTGATCGAGTAAAACGACACTATACGAGCTCAGCATCAATTATCGCGTGCCCCTAATTATCGCGTCGCGGAGCAGAAGCAGAAATTCGGTAAAAATGTCAAGAAGTTCGTGTCAAGGTGACCGATATTCGCCTCGATCCGAATATATAATTTGAAGAAACGTTCGCGTACGTGGCTCATTATAATGGCGGGAGCCGTGAAGGTCGTGGATCGGGATTTCACTCGAGCTGCACTCTTCATCTCCACTCTTTCCTCATTACACGCCGCGTAATTAAATGCATTCGATCCCCGAACCGTTTCAACGTGACGGCCGCGTCGAATCGTTCTTGACCCAATTGGAACCTAGGAACAGAATTCAAGGCTACGGGCAAGGGGAGCACTTCTCCCACGCATTATCACCACCCAACACCCCCTGCTCCCCACTTTTTACGAGTATTTCAACCCTTTCTTTTTTTCCCTCTGGCAATACCAGACTGATCGATCAGGCGTGAACAATTTTGCGCGATATAACCTGAAATACCGCAGTGCGTCCTACAACGCACGTCTGGATATTGGCTCGTTCCTTTCGCGAAACGATTACTCGATCGATACAGGTTCGGTCACACACGCAGAATCGTTTTCAAGGGGGCGGACTCTGCACGCATGGTCGCACTGATTCGAACGAAAAAATTTGTTTGCGCGACGCCCGCCGGTCCGGCTCGTTTATGTCTGCATCCCGCATGCTTCCGCGATCCATGCGAACGATGAAACGATTTGTTTCGCCTTCCTTAACATCGCCGAAATTCAATAAAATCCACCTGGCGCTGGACAACAATTGCGAAACTTTAGACTGTACTTCATAGATTTTAAACGTTTGTAATCCTATATACAGCTGAGGGAAATAAACCACCCTCTCTTGTTCATCACCTTCTACTTCTTACAAATTCTAGGCAGACTCGACGGACTTTCAAAGTCGATTTTCTCGAAAACGAAGCCTCAAACGAAAAATGTTTGATAATTTTGTATATTTTTAAAAATCTTAAGTGTCCGGTACATACGCCACAATAACAGTGAATAGTCCCATAATTCCAGTGTTAATCGTCCGTCATTCGGAGATTAAAAGCGTCAAGTTCAACGGGAACACGGGGTGCTTGACAGAGTCAATGTTAGAACAGCCGAATTAGAGACTGTCAACGAACCGGCAGAATTGGGTACACACAATTTCGAGTGGGCGTTGGACAGGAAAGCCGATAGCGATAACAAAGTAGGTTTATGTAGAACACGACAGTGACAGACCGTCAGAAATCAATAAAGATAACGTCGATGGACACTTGACACTTGATCAGGACTCTGAATTCTGATAGTGATATTAGGGAGACAAAGGACGGTCATGTTAAGAAGATAAGGAAGGAAACAATGAACTGGCAGGACTTCGAGGAAGAAGGGTTTGAAACAGCTAATTGGGAAACACGAGATTCGTGGAAGTTAAATTGATACATTAAATTTCGATGCACAGTTTCGGAGAGTTTCGAACGATCTTCGGGATCCATGGATTCTGGAGGTTTCAGATTTGAGCTCAGCTCTGCGAAGGTCTGGAGATCCTGAGCAATTTTTGGCCCGAGGATTATGCAAATTTTGGGAATTCTGAAGGGTCTCTGAAATTTAAGGGATTTCTAGGTTAGGACTTTGAGAATTCTATGAGGTGTCTAGAATTTAAGAGATGTGCCTTCCGAGTTTGTTAAGTATGTGAAGTCTGTGCTTCAGCTTTGAGGATTCTGGAGGGCCTCTAAGAATCTCCAAGGGTCCTAAGGGATTTCTAGGTTAGGACTTTGAGAATTCTGTGAGGTGTCTAGAATTTATGAGGTGTGCTTTCCAAGTTTGTTAAGCATTTCAAGGATTTCGAAGTTTGTGCTTGAAGTTTGAGGATTCTGGAGGGCCTCTAAGAATCTTTAAGGGTCCTAAGGGATTTCTAGGTTAGGACTTTCAGAATTCTCTGAGGTGTCTAGAATTTAAGAGATGTGCTTTCCAAGTTTGTTAAGTATTTCAAGGATTTCGAAGTCTGTGCTTGAGCTTTGAGGATTCTGGAGGGCCTCTAAGGATCTCTAAGGGTACGGTTATAGTGAAGCGGTGAAGATCGAGGATAGCAGCGAGGTGAACATCGCGGAAAAATCAAACAAATGTAATCAAATGCAACTGTATATAGTGGAGCGGTAACAAGAGCGGCGAGCAAGGCGGTATATAATAGCCGGTGCACATAGAAACAAAACACGCACCATATCGCTTTGCTCACCGCACAGCTCTTTTCTCCGCTACGCTCTCCTCGCCGCTCCACTATAACTCCGTACTAAGGGTCTCTAAGGATGTCTGAATGTTAGTCGTCGAACGCGATCTTTGCAGACCTTCGCAGGATCGTTTTTACTTCAACAGATCCACTTGGTTCGAAGTGTGTTTCTAGTCCAGGTTCTATCTAAAAGCTATTGTGTATTGTCACCGTTGGCTTTTATTTACCCAGTGGTATCTCTATCGGCTTCCGCAAGTTTTCTGTGTCCTTCGAGAGGTTCTGGTCTTGTACGAATCGACTTTCCCAGAGTCAATTGACGTCTTTATCAGCTTTCGTTGGTCCAGTGCCGCATCTATCGGTTTCTATAGGTCCTGTTATAGGCCCAAGAGATTCTATAACTGCCGTCTTTTGACACGGTCTAGAATATTCCCTGGAGCAAGTTCCATTGTCTGTAGGACCTCGAAAGTTTGCTAGTACGTGTTTGCTGACCCGTATTAATTAGCGCGGTGCCAATTACGTCGACCTATGATCATTACCGGCATCCAGGTACGTGGAAATTTAATTTACAGTTGTTCTAGATTAACCCCTTTCCCTACAATATCGAGTCAGACTCGTGATGATGTTCCTTATTCATTTCCATTAAACCGAAATAAAATTATTTTTTGGCGTGTTAATGTACAGCTATCGGAGGACATATAGACATACAATAGATATAAATTTGCTCCTTTTTTTAGGAAATTGTACCCCTTGCACCACGATTTATTTCACGGTGTCAGTGATTAGAACTTTTTTGTAATTTATAAAGCTGAAAGACATGAGTAAGTGCCCTTCTCCGATTTCTAGCCGTCCTTCGAAAACTAGAAGACTGCTAATTCGAGGGTTTTTTAGCTGACGGCATTGGAAAGTGGCCATAAAGTCAATCCGGTAAATTCTCTCTTGTCTTCTAAGTTAAGTAATCATAGTAATCATTGAAGCCGTGAAATAAATCGTAGTGCAAGGGGTTAAATTGGTGCTAAGTGTCTGGAGTAATTAAGTCGTTCCACGATAACAGACACTTTGCGCGACATTGCTGTTTCTCCTAATTATTTTCCCGTCAGGAAAACAATTGATTTGTTGCAAAATTTCCTCCATTCCTGCGCGTCTACCGGCAAGGACTTGGAGCGTTCTCTGACGTATCGCGTTAGGAATTATCGTGTTTGCAGAGCTGCGAACGGCGCCCATTGTGCAACAGCCGCGCATTCACGAGGAGAAGTTGCGAATAAAGGCTATTCAGCGAGGTTACGCGATTCGGCGGTCGCAAAGCAGGTTATGCAACGACGGGGCGAGTACGTGGTTGCTTCGGTTGCCACGGAACACAGTCGAAAACAGAGGAGTCTCGTTTGTTTCGCGTTACGAAAACACGGCCGGGCTAACGAACTTGCATCCCGTCCACGTCTTCCGTTCGTCAACGAAACGCGCGTTCTCGTTATCGCGGGCCATCATTTTTTCGAATTGCAAATCGACCCGATTAAAACGTTGCCGTTCCAACGGAAAAAATTCGCCCCGAAAAACGGGTAAACAACCGGATCCCCGGTGGAGATTGAAATTTTTATCAAAAACATTCAATCCAGCGGAATTTCAGGCGTCTAGAAAACCACAGCCTAGAAATCCACGTAATTTGACAACGCGTTTCCGCCGGGAAAATGAAAACGTTTATTTTTTCCCCTCCCCGCCCGGAATTTGAAATATTGTATCGGCAGGGATTCCATTAACAGAGAATATATTCTGCCCGGAGCGTCATCGCGCTTAATGATTCAATGAATCCCGTCTGCGCCGCGGTGCGTGACGTAACGTATAAATTATGCAGCTCAGTCGCCGACCGGAGGAGGAGAGGGCCGCATTAAAATTTTCATTACTCGAATTAATCGACCGACGTTATCCGCATTCGCCACGCTTCGGACCAGCTTTCTTTTTCGCGATCCGATATTCAGTGGACGCAACATCTTGCATCGACAGCGCCGTTCGCCTCGTAACTGTTCGGCCGCAGCATGTGGAATGTTTTTCCAATGAAAACACCCGGTGGAACGGTCCTCTCGAAGAAAAATGCTGTTTGCAATCTCCATCCCTTAACTACTGACCCGTATCGATTTATTCGGTCACGCGGTTTCTAAAAAATTCCCTCCAGAGAACCGAGAAAATAAAATAATAGGTAATTAACACGATAAAAGCCAAATATCAAGCCTAGAAATTCTTACAAAATCGGCGTAATTTAATTAACGACACGAAAACTAGAAATTTCAAATGTATTATTGGGGACGCTGTCTCAACCCGTTTGAATTCGAAAGACTCCAATAAAATTCGGTTTATCAATCAGTCAAAAATCACAGTCAGTCATATGTGACTGGCGTGGCAGTTAACGCGTTGAAGTTACCTAATTTAATCGAAAACATTGTCCAAGGTGAATCAAAGTTTCCCTCGAGCCGAAGGAGAAAAGGCGCACAACCGGTTGGCATAAATGGCACAGGCAAACACGGGCAAGGAAATATCATATGAATAAACAATTCGCAAGAAATCGGATATTGAAGCGGCCGCTGCTGCACCTGAATACTTTATTACGGCTTTTAAGCCATAAGCCGTGGCCGGGGCAACGTTGTCGTTTGCCCTAACATTTCTTGTTTACGCGCCAGACGAGTTGCCTCGTATTTTCTGCGCTCGGCTCTACGAACGGAAATAAATAATGCGATAAAACGCGCTCGTACACTCCGCCTATTTCTCGGCGCATAATCGTTTGTATCGGTACACGTTGGTAATCGGTAATTCGTTCCTTCCCTGGGGATCAAAGTTCAGCGTGACACGCGGAGATTAATCTGTAGATTCTTTCGCGGTCGGGAAAATACCGAGTTCTGTTTAAGCAAACCTCCATCTTGTCTTTGGTACATTTGGCTCGTGAAGAACGGCCCGCGAAAGGAATATCCATTTTCAATAAATTATTCAGAACAATCCGCCGAAGATAAACTACCGTCAACAGAGAGAGAGCAACCACGATAATCTACCTGGCGGAACACGGCTACGTGATTAATCAATATCCGATGAGGAGAGGTGCGCGTCCGTGGTTTTATCACGCGGAGAAAAAATTGCGGCCCGTTTATTATGCGCCGTTTTCGGAGCAACTGGTACCCCGATTTCGACGAGATTGGGAGCGAGTATCATCAGCAATTTTTCAATAGCATTCACGTTTTTTCATGTTCAGGTTCTGTGGGAAAAGCATCTGTAGCTTTTCTGTAATGAAGAGCACACGTATTTGCAATTATTCCGCAGTTATTTTACGATTAGATCGTCTCAGCAATTTTTAAGTAACCTTACCGGTTTTCCTTATTTTCTTGGTCACCTGAATCTATTACAATTATTCGAGGTGGGACCAACCATCATTTTTAAAATTATTGCAGAAAGAGAGAAATGTTTATTTGGGTCCTGCTTTTACTCGTGAGCAACGCAGAAAATTTTTATTTTGTATGAAGCAAAATGTCAACCCCACTGTACTGTTCAAACTCTAGTCAGTACATTCAATATCTGGGTTCAGAAGTAAATTTCTTAACATGATGAAATTTTGAGACCAACCATCATTTTTTAAATTATTGCAGAAAGAGAGAAATGTTTATTCGGGTCCTGCTTTTACTGATTCGTGAAAATTTTTGTTTTGTATGAAGCAAAATGTCAACCCCCACTGTACTTACTGTTCAAACTCAAGTCAGTACGTTGAATATCTGGGTTCAGAACTAAATTTCTCAATATGACAAAATTGTGAGACCTATACTACGGACGATGTGACAGTCAATTTTGGTTTGGGCTATTATTTGGTATATAGTTTAGTTACCACGGCGACGACTCAGATCGGAACGCGCAATTACACGCAATACCTCGGCGAACGATAGAGCAACGCGATACTCGCGTTCCATATGGAAGATGATCTACGTAGAATCCGAGGCCTGTTGCCAAATCGATCGTTGCCCGCTACGTCTCGACTTCTGTTCCGTGGACAGACGTGCGCTACAGACCACAGGTTTGGACATTGCCGTCGCGTTATATTATGCTCCAGTGACATAACTATCCATCTTTCGTTCTACCGAAACACGTCAAACGATTACGCGCATACGATATGCCTTTCAAACGGGTCCGCCAGATCAGCAGTATCATTCCGGGTAATCAAAATCCTGTATAAAGATCCTGTCAAAGACGTGTATAAATATCTCGATATTCTTCTAATAGCAACAATGGTATTTCCAAATAAATGCTGAGAGAACAAAAGTGCAAAATTAGATCTCTTTAAACTAGAAGATTACCGCATACTTCAAATTATGAGGTGCGAAAATATTTAAATTGAGTTACAGACAGCTCATTATACCTTCCTTCAAAAAGAAAACAAAAGTTTATTCAATTACCTGAATTTCTGGATTTCAATTAGGCTTATACTTGTAGGATTATTAATCAGCACCGTACTTATTATCTATCTAAATTACACAAGATTGTAAGTAATTGCAATTGCACGAGTATTGCGTAGACTTTTTTGTTCTTTTTCCTGCACATGTCACGTGTTGGCGTTGAGGGTCCGTTGAAGACAAAAGGGCATTGTTACGTGCACATAGGTCGGGATGATACGGATCAGCTTGTTGCCAAGGTATCTAGCTATCGGTAGCTATCGGTAGCGTTTGACGTAACATCGAACGCCTATAAACAACCATGTGGTTCGGCTGATATTTCTGATTAGATATAGGAGGATCCTAATATTGGGTATCGGAATGGCAGCAGAGCTACTCGGGCCGGTCCCTAATGGTACCACGTCGAACCGTCTGGTACCGAGTCGGATAAACTTCGATCGTATCTCTCGAGTTAAACGGTGTTCCCGTGGAGCCTCCTCGTTTCGTGCACGGATCCGTAAGCATAGTATATCGCGCACGGCTGTAGGTTAAAGCACCTATAACGAGGCTTAGGAATGGTCCCGAACGTCTTCCGCGTTCATCGAGCATGGAAACTTCCCTCCGGTGAACTTCGTGGCCGTGTGCTCTTTTCAAATTCTGCGGTAGGTACATGCGATTCCGCGGTCGTCGTCGTTGCTGAAGTAGCTGCAGCTTCGATCTTCTTAATAAAATAATCTACGAGATTCCATCCGACAGAACTACCGATTCCCCGTGGCTTTATTTCTGCTTCACCCTGGGGTGCAATCTAAACGTCATATGCATCGCAATCCTCAACGTAGTTTTACCATTTTAACCCTGGATCATTGGATCTCCGACGATCCCTAGGATTGATAGGTATTTGCTAAGATTCATTTTCCCTCAAATCCAGAGCATTACAAATTTTTATCGCGCTTGGATTACATTTGTTAACGCGTCATCATATTGCTAAGTATTTGCTAATATTCATTTTCCCTCAAATCCAGAGCATTACAAATTTTTATAGCGCTTGGATTACATTTGTTAACGCGTCATCATATTGCTAGGTATTTGCTACTATTCATTTCGCCTCAAATTCATAGCATTAAAAATTTTTATTGCGCTTGGATTACATTTGCTAACGCGTCATCATATTGCTAAGTATTTGCTAATATTCATTTTCCCTCAAATCCAGAGCATTACAAATTTTTATTGCGCTTGGATTACATTTGCTAACGCTTCATCATATTGCTAGGTATTTGCTAATATTCGTTTTGCTTCAAATCCAGAGCATTACAAATTTTTATTGCGCTTGGATTACAGTTGTTAACGCGTCATCATATTGCTAGGTATTTGCTAATATTCGTTTTGCCTCAAATCCAGAGCATTGCAAATTTTTATAGCGCTTGGATTACATTTGCTAACGCGTCATCATATTAAATAGAATTAACTAAATAGCGTTGAATACAGTTAAAAATCAAAGAGATTATCTAAGCATTCGGAGAGCACAGACGCTTCAAAATTGTATTTCGCGCGGAATTATCTTTGGAACGAGAATTCGCGTTGTTCGAAAAGGGAATCAAAAGCTGGGAACGTCGAGCTTTTCTGGCAGCTTGAAAGCTCACCTGTGCAGACACAAAGTTCGGATGCACTTCAATCAGCATTGACAATGTTGTACGTGGGAGAGCTCGAGGCGTCCCTTTTCCGGGCGTACGAGCGTCCGTGCGCGTTAAATTAGTCGCGTTTATTAAAAACGTTTGTATTTACGGCGGCTGACGGCACGCGGCGGTCCGCAGGCTGCAGCCAATAGCATTGTTATGCTAAATGCTTTAATCAAGAGCCGGCGTGGCTGTTTGCCGCCCTCTCGACCGGTATAACTAATCGCGCGATATCCAATACACTGCCAATGAGTGCTCTGCCGTTGCGCGGTATTGAAAAACTCGATCGGTCGAATTTCGTCGCACTGGACCACGGGAAAATCATCGCTGTCCTCAAGCTACTCAGTGCGATTAATTCTTGAGCACAGAATCCCGTGATTTTATTATTATTTCGGAATAGTGAAAAAAATTCACTATTTCTTCTCATTCAAAAATGGAAATATTAAATCTTACCACAATTGAATTAGCAATTTACATATTGTCGTAGTTCTTTGTCGTATTACGAATAAAGGTAGAGTTTCGAACATCTACAGGTTTAAAAGTGTATGAAAATAAGAGAAAATCTTACCACAATTAACGTAAAGATAATATAGACGTAATGTTTAACACTTTGACTGCCAAACTAGAATCCTCAAAAATTCCATAAAATCAAAGTAAGTTATTTAATGAAATAGAAATTGAAAAAATTAAATGTATGATGTTGAGTAGCCCTCCAACTTTCTTGCATTTTACAGATCCTTATCAAATTTGGTACAATGAATATATATATTGTTATATTCTTTCAATTATTGAGAAAACAAAAGGGGTTGGTCAAGAATAACGCGAAGAGTTTCTCTGCAATAACAAAGATTTTTGTCATATATTACAAGATCACATTGTCAATTACACTTATCGATTACAATTATTTGTATACCTGCAATAAATTAACGTGAAAATTCATTTTAAAACCTGGACAAATAATTCTGTCACTCACATAGAAGTGACACGGCAGTCAACGTGTTAAAGTAATATACGAAGACGTTTTCAGTGCCCTCCGATCTACAGGATTGACATAATATCCCGAAGTTGCGTGAATTTCAGAATCGTTAGAACTCCGTGATTGTTTCAGGAGTGTTGTTGGTGCGTGCCAGCAAAGTTCGCGGAACAGAAACGTTGATTCTGCGTTAATTAAAGAAAACGCGGAAATAATCCGTCTCGGTGTTGTTCCCCAAGACAAGTTTCGGGTTTGCAAACGTCGGAAACTAGTTCAACGACAAACGGTCGAGGAAAATGCAAACAAGCCGATGGATACGCGCGGCGCGACGCGGCTTGCAAACACACGGCCGCGTGCGTGCGCGCGCGCGCGCGCGTGAACATGCTTTCCCAAGTGCACAGTGCGCAAATATGTAATTCGCCGGCGGATTTCGCGATGAATATCGAGCCCCTGTCCGACAAATATACTTTTGCAATACCACAATCGAGCCATTACACGGGCCGCTGAATACTTTAGGCACGCGTCGCTCGGCGCGCCGCTCGGTGTACTTGACGGCGCGTAAAAATTTCAGGTTTGCATTAACGCTCATCGATAATCGTTTGTTTTACGCGGGCCCCGCCGCGTCGATTGCGACCGACGGAAGTTGACCTATCCGCTGGTCACCCGGCCAATTGAAATTATTGTGTTTTAATCGGATGGTTATCGGAAACCGTTTTATAAGTAACAATGCGCCGCCCCGGTTTATCGAATCGATCGGCCAGCCTGCGAATCTCTCTCGAAGACAATTTTGCAGCAGACTTGGGGCCAATATCGACAAAAATTCTTTAGAAAATAACGGTTAACGCAGTACCTACCGGGAGCTAATTAACAGGCTTCATATTAATCCTTTGCACTCGAGTGGTGACTTAGAAGAATCACATTATTGCGGCATTATTTCAAAGAAATTACAAGAAATATTACAAAATAGTTGTTGCATTACAAAATTTGTACTTAATAGATCACTAAACATTGAAATATGACATGTGAAAACCGGATCAGTTTCGTATGAATAAAACGACAATGTTCTAAGACGTTTATTTATTTAGTTTTGGAATGAAAATTGCGCCGAGTGTAAAGGGTCAATAAGCGTACAGTATTTTTCTCATTTTTCTAATTAAAGGGACACCGAACGCGATACAATTACGATTATAATTACTCGTGTAACAAGCGATTAAAGTGACGGGCTTGACATTTGCAAAATTCGTGTACCTCTGCCGTAAGCGTCAAGTCCGAAAATTTAATCGCTTGTTACACGAGTAATTACAATCGTAATTACATCGTGTTTGGCGTCAATTTAATTAGAAAAAATCAGACGAACGCGATGGCCGATGTTTCATAACAGAAATAATGAAAAATAGTTGCAATCTTTAGCTTCTGATTCTATGGTTCATGCTTTTTCATAACTCTTTCAATCCGCGTTTTAAATAAAAATGTATTTATGGTGTAATTCGTTGAAAAATATTTGAAAAATATGTACAAACATATTTTGTTACATATGTCGGGAACCGGAGGGTATAGTGCGATCAAATTTGTTTAAATTGTGTCTTCTTAAACGATTCGCAACAAATTCGGGGAATACACAGTTGTCATATATCGATCTAGAGTTCCGTCAGACTGATTTATACGAATGAAGGGATAAATATCAACTCCACAGATAACCGTGACTTAGAAAAAACGGTACGGAGTTTGTGATTAATACTGGACCGTTCGAGAGATCGATAACTAGTGTTAATCACGCGGCGCTAGGACTGTCAAGGAGCAAAACGAAGCGATGAGTCAACGGAGTAACAGCGCCTGGGAATATTGGCTGCCATAAAGCCGTGATATCTATCTCGTTTGGTGCAATTTTCGGGGAAAATTAGGAGGCCCAGATGGTGTCGGAGGACGGAGGGGTAGCAGCCCAGAGCCATCCAGAATTTTTGCATGTAGATTGGTAGGCAACTCCGGCCCGCGAGAAGTGTGGAAGAAGCGGCAGGCAATTTCGAGTTGGGGTAGATGTATGTCCCGGCGATAAAAGTAATGAGATCCATTATAACGAGGTAAGCTGCTGCCCGTAAGGGAAGTATCTATCCGTTTGTCTAGTAGACTCTCTCCGCCCCTATCCGCACCCTCTTTCGGCACCCATGAAACGAGCTATCTCGTCAGAAGGGTCCTAATCGCAGATTGCTTTAACTAAATTACTCGGAAGGGAAGGCCCGTCTACGAACAATGGGATAATGCTTTACGACCTCGCAAAACATGCAACTCGAAACGAAAAACCCAATATATTAGGTTCTCCTAAAAAAGTCTCTTTCGCAATGTGCACGTTTAACAATACTTTGGATAACTCACAGACTCGGTAGACAGTGATTTTTGACTGGGTTTAGATATTCAGTTTTATCATACGATGTCCAGATAAACCGAATTTCATTGGAGTCTTTCGAATTCAAAAGGGTTAACACAGCATCCCCTGTTGTACATTTTAAATTTCTAGTTGTGGTTTTATTAATTAAATTGCTCTGATCCAAAAGGGTTAAGAGACAGCATCCCCTGTTGTAAATTTAAAATTTTTAGTTGTGGTTTTATTAATTAAATTGCTCTGATCCAAAAGGGTTAAGAAACAGCATCCCCTGTTATACATTTTAAATTTCTAGTTGTGATCTGATTTTGTAAGAATAACTCACAGACTCACTGGACATATCCAGGATTATCTGGAGATATCGAGATAAACCGAATTTTATTGGAGTCTTTCGAATTTAAAAGGGTTAAGGCAGCATCCCCTGTTGTACATTTTAAATTTCTAGTTGCGGTTTCATTAATTAAATTGCTCTGATCCAAAAGGGTTAAGAGACAGCATCCCCTGTTGTACATTTTAAATTTCTAGTTGTGGCTTCATTAATTAAATCACTCTGATTTTGTGAGAATCTCTGGGTTCGATATTTGGCACTAAACGTGTTAACAAGAGAAGTCTAATAAATAAGACCAGAGAAACCACGATCGAACGAATCTCGAAAACCGTTCTGTTGGCAACGAATAATGTATAATTAACAAAGATATGAATTTGGATCAGTTTTTTGCGATTCTGGCCAACTGTGCGCCGTTCACTCGAATCATAGAATATGGAAAAGTTGATCACGGAAAGTCGCGTAATAAAACCGGAATATTTTTTTCTCCGTTCCTCGCCATCCATCCGCGCGGAAATTTTTATCGTTTCCCCTCTCTCTCCTCTGCCCGACACTTCCGATAGAAAAAAAAAAGAAAATATAACGGGTAAGCTTCCCGGTGGAAATTTTTACGAGCGAACCGTCAAGTTGGAGACACATTCCGTATCCCGCCACGGAGGGAAAGGAATCCACACCTGATTGTAGTTTATCGGGCCGGAAATATATCAAGAGATATTTGGACGTCTTTGAGGAATACGCGGTGTTCCATTTGAATTCCGGAAACGGGAAGAATTCCACCGCAACGATTTTCGTCTCGGCCGATTCGACGTTCCGTGCATCAATTAATTGTTTGCCCGCAAACATTGTGCAACGGTGTTTCTTGCTTTTTTTTTAGCGGCTGCGCGAAGACAATTGTAAGTTTATCGAACAACGAACACTTTGGGAATTCCTTGGCAAAAAGACACGGAATTTCAATAATTTATTTCTGACCAGCTACAGTTTTTCTAGCTCGGGAACATGGCTGAAATTCGTGATGCTCGATGACCTATATGTTAATCCGACCCATTTCCTGCCTACATGCGAACTCCTCGGTCTAGCCGTCAGCTGGTATTCGAATCATTCGATGACAATCAAAGATACTCTCGGATGTTTCACTTTTGTACAATGCTGGGGATTATTTCCATGCAACAACAGAAAGAACTGTAGGATGCAAGATGCTTACCTACATAATTAATTTACTTTTAAATAACTAAAATATAAATGGTACATTAACACGTTGCCGCACAATTTTAATTTGACGATTGTCCTCAGAAACACATTTTTTTCCGAAGCGGTAAAGCATGAGAAAACGCATAAAGGCACATTTTATATGCTGTCTGACATGCTATACCTTTTTCTTCGATGTATTACTCAATAATTAACAAGTGTATGCGTTAGTATCTGTTCTTCAGATCGGACGGCTATAGCCGTCATTTGCGGCAACGTGTTAAAATGCTATTTTGATCAAAATGCATTTTACACGATCAGAATAAAGATACGGCGAAGCCAGAGGAAGTGACATTGTAAAAAATTGTTCAAATCTCGTCTTCGTTTCTACCGTTCGATACCACGAACGTTCGAGTGACAAATATTTAATTTCCAGGGGAACCGTGCACTAGAGACGAACTTGAAAAATTCCGACACGTCTGTCCGGGGAGAAGACAGCGGCAAAAACGAAACCTGACATAATTCCGGGCATAAATGGTAGAACAAGTCGGCGAACAGCTGGCGAGACACGGGAGGGGTCCGAGTTTTCGACGATTCCCAGGTAAGTCGAGTTGATCGCCGGCGTCATAATTTTCTCCTCGATTTTATCATGTCCTGAAACTGGCTGAACGTATGTCGGAAGATCTGCCAATGCGCCTTAATGAAATTCCCGGCGTTCCCGGGAGGGGGGGGCGTCCATAAATTGCGAGGCTTAATTAGATCAAAAGCAGCGTTGCCTCGCAGAAGTAGTGTTTTACAGGACGTCGTCGGTCGCTGCGTTGCTCGAATAAATTCCGATGATAAAAGGAAACGAGGACGCCGCGTCGCGTCGCGTATCGAAGAAATATATTTAACGCGTTGCGAGAACGGCCAGGGACGGAATTCAGTTTCCACGAAATCAGAAAATGGCGGCTCCCAGGACCCCCGTAAAAGAATAAACGTACCGGCCGCGGAATTTGTAGGGTCTACGTGCAGTCGTTACCGTATCGTTGCGTTGAATAAATTCGAAGAACGGCTCGAATTCCCCGCATATTTCGACCCTAAATCGATCGGTGTACCTTGTTACGAGGATTTCTCCGCACCGACCGAATGAAACGTTGAATTTTTCAGTGTCTTCTCCATTAGGAAATTGATTTAGCCCGGATCGCGTTATTGGATTCGACGTCTCGAATCATTTCCAGATCCCCGGCCGGCTATTCTTGATAAAGTCATCCCCAATCAGAATCGCGAATACCGCTCCCCCGCGTGTCGGATTTAATTCGGTGCACCACCTCGGAGCGAAATAACTTGCGGTCGGATTCGACTGATCTGATTTAATCAGCCGAGTGAGGCTTGTCTATTGCTGAATCATGAACGCCTGCCGATAAAGCTTTACGACGCTCCGGCAACTTGAACCTGACAAATACTGCGCAGAAGAACAACTGCAGTTGAAGCACAACGAATATTCAATATTCAACTTTTCGATAAAGTGTTCTTTCGTGTTCGTCAATATCAAAGATACACGACTTCTTAAAATATTTTTTTAAAAAGTCTAGCCCAATCGATGCACACTATTTCCACAAAGATCCGCAGTCTAGTGTAATGATTAGACTGCGGATGTTTATGCAATTTTCAATTTTTGTAGGCTTTTAGGAAACAAACGAAATCTAATTTCCAGTGGTAGTGAGCTTTGTAGATCTGAAATAGATAGAAATCGTACTCAATTCTGTGGAATTTTATATTACAGCATTTTTTCAAAATTTTCGGAAACCATAAATGCACAAAGATCCGCAGTCTAGTGAAATTATTAGACTGCGGATGTTTATACAATTTTCAATTTTTGTAGCCTTTAGGAAAGCGGAAACAAACGAAATCTAATTTTCAGTGGTAGTGACCTTTGCAGATCTGAAATAAAATAGAAATCGTACTCAATTCTGTGGAATTTTATATTATAGCATTTTTTCAAAATTTTCGGAAACCATAAATGCACAAAGATCCGCAGTCTAGTGAAATGATTAGACTGCGGATGTTTATGCAATTTTCAATTTTTGTAGGCTTTTAGGAAACAAACGAAATCTAATTTCCAGTGGTAGTGATCTTTGCAGATCCGAAATAAATAGAAATCGTACTCAATTCTGTGGAATTTTATATTACAGCATTTTTTGAAACTTTTCGGAAACCATAAACGCACAAAGATCCGTCTAGTGATCGATTTCCGATGTATGAATGAAATGTAGAGATAGGCGATCGTAGTCTAAAGCTGGAAACATGGACGACGGATTGCATTGACGAGAGATGCCGCGGATTCTTGCGCGAATAAACAATCTGCGGATTATTCCAAGGTTATTTGGAGGGGGTGCAACGTTCTGCAAGAACGTTATGCATCCCGGATATCCGAGTGGATGCGTCCGAAGATGCACGCGATGCCGGACACTTAGCATTCTCGTCTCGATGTTGGCCGGCATGCGGCCAACTTGGTCGACAGATTTTCCGAGGGTAACTGCGCCTTCGTTGGCGTGGAAATTCGAGGCGGGAAGTCGCGTTTTCAATTCGATCCCTCGGTTGAATCGGATTAAGAGAACGGCGGCGAGAAAGGCGCGAAATTGCTGTTACAAGAATTTTGATCCCTCTTTATGCGCCGCCATGCTGGAGAAAAATTCGGACCCGCGCGGTTATTATACTCGGGCAACACCGTTTCCGTAGAATGGCGCAATTCATATTTGATTATTGCTGGACAGGGGATTTTAAATAAAAATTGTCCATTAATTGCGAAAGAGGTGGTGCTAAAATTTTCACCGTTCCATGCTTGATCTACCCATTTCTGTCGTGAATGCAGAATATCTAATTATTACAGTTATTACTACACTGTGGATTTTTTCCTGTGGAGACACAGGAGGTAGATAAAAATTTATTTCGTCCGTTACTAATTTTAACAAATTGTGAAGAATGTTGTTACGTTCTAAAATTTTACTAATATTTTCACTGTTGTATGTTTTAGCTACCCTAGAAAATCTAATTATCACAGTTTCGTCGCTTTAATGAGACTGTCATAATGCAGCAGTATTTTTTAATTCTGTCAATGTTTCCATTGTTTTCTATTATGATCTACTCATTGATCTACTCGTCCACTTACTGCCTGAATTGATTTTCATTAAATGGCGATTTATAGACAGTTTTCGTTTGATGTTAACTTCCGCGAGAACTTGCGCGAGTTCAGAATGGAAGTTGCGCGAATAGCTTGATAAATGAGTCAATTTCAGCTCGGAAACTGTGAAAAATAAACAAGATTAAACACCGCGCAGATAAAAGGACGTTAAGAACGGGTGACTGGGAAGCCAAGCGTAAAATGTTCGTCTTTTTGCATCAGTATTCCGGAATTATAAGTGGCAAATCTTCCGTCCTGCAGGCGGTACTTGGAGAGCGCTCTAACTAGGACGGGAAAAGATTCCGTGTACGTCAAGTGATAGGGAGTTCCGAGGCGGAAAATCTCTAAAAACTGAGGAGAATTCCGAGCATATTTACCGAGCAGTGGGGTGTAATAATAATAAGCGTAACGGGGTTCAATATTTCCTCGGCAAATTGTCTGCACGCTAAAGGAATTTTAATTGGGCCTATTAATGGTAATGTCGTGGCGAAAATCAGCTCGGCTATGCCAAATCTCGCGACACGAATCGCCGGCGTTTTTCCTGGTAATCCTGAAAGAATTTCAGAAAATAAAACCTCTTCTCTTTCTCGCGAAAATGTAGTATTAATCGTATAGATTAATACTAGATTCTCACGATAAAGAGTACGATAAAATTAACAATAGTTTTTCGACAATTTGATTAAATTGTGCGTTCAAGTGGTTCTTACGAAACGGAGGCGAAGGTTATTGAACAAGGAATGCCGGTATTCATAAAGAAGGCGAATGAAGAATTATCCAAGTTGGTGGAACCGTGGTGCCGTGCGGGTAGAATCCTAATTGCGGTCATTAATAAAAACGTCTTGATAAAAATGGCCCCTGGTTGAATCGAAAGGACGTCGTTCCTCGAACTTTAATGCCATAATTCATCGGGATGGCTAGATAAAAATAAGCTTGGTCGCGATTAAAATTTCCCGGGCCGGGAAACTCGGAGCTCGCGGCGAATATAAAAATAAGTCACGTCGAAACGGTTGCCATTCCGGTCGCGGCTCGAAATTGTTATTAACAAAAGAGCACGCGGGGCTCAAAATAAGCTTTTCCTGGGGTCGAAAGGGGGAGGTCGCCATTATCTCGGTTTTCGCAGGCTGTTAGCCGGGGAATGCTTATTCCACGGGAAATCTACGCATTCTACGTGATCCACGTTTTGAACGGTACGATCGTTTACCTCGGTTGCAGCCTCGTTCCCTAATAATCGTCAAGCTTAATTAAGCTTTCACCTGGATTCCGTTTCTTGCTCTCGCGTTGCCGACGTACCAGCGAAACTCTTTTTATTCTTCTGTTTTCGATTCGCCAGGAAATTAGGTTACACGCGCGCAGCTACATTTTCTATTATCTCCGTTTGAAAATAATCCGCGAAACTTTCGAGATTAGACGCGCGAGCACAACTTCGGATTAATTTCGTCGAAGTTTGCTCGGCGATCGGCGTGTTTTCCGTGTTACAAATTTTCCGATTCTGCGAGTGTCGCATCAAATTACTCGCTACCAGCGAAACTGGAAAATGTTTATTATTCGTTGTGTTTTAATTATTGAGAGCAAAGAGATAGGCGCCACTGTAAAGGAACATTATGGTTTCAGCACTGAACGTTTCTTTTCTTATATTTTGACCAATTGCTCCTGTTTGATCACAAAATGTTTACTTCTATCTATACATAAAGCCTGTAAAACATTTATTTGAAATTCCATTGATTATAAATTACTCGCTACTAGCGCTCGAAACTGGAAAATGTTTATTATTCGTTGTGTTTTAATTATTGAAGGCAAAGAGATAGGCGCCACTGTAAAGGAACATTATGGTTTCAGCACTGAACGTTTCTTTTCTTATATTTTGACCAATTGCTCCTGTTTGATCACAAAATGTTTATTTCCATCTTTACATAAGCCTGTGAAACAATTATTTGAAATAACCTCGAGTACGCCAATCTATGACCCATTGCTATTTCTCAAGCATAATTGGCAAGCATGCTCACTGTTTCCGAAAATTCTCAGGTTTTCGACACACGCGAAAAGTATGCTGTTTTCTGGGAAAAACGAAAGACGCGCGCGTCTCAATTATCGGGAAACGGGACAGCCGGGGAAAATGTACATGCGATTGCTATAAGCACCCACCAGCTGTGGCCAGCGGACCGTGAGGTAGACTTTGGCGCGGCCAAAGAGCCGCAATCTTCGTAATCTCCTCAGCTTCTTATCGTTAAAGCCCATCCCCATGAAGACGGGCGCCACACGTGATCCGCATTGGCACTCCAGGTTGCTAACCGATTATTTTCTACCACGACAACACACCAGCTCATCCAACAGAGTTCCGGGGGACCCGCTGTCACTCGACAGAAGCCCCCTTTTCTCGATGATAGATTTCCTCACTTTTCACGATCACCTGGACCGTGCTCTTCGAGAACGTTTCGTCGCGCTCAACTCGCTGGGCCGCCCTAAATTTCACGAAATCATCACGTTTCTTATACCCGAAGAATGTACTGATAATGTGTGATAAATCTCGGACCTTGGGTTAACCCCTTAACTTGTACGCTCGAGTTAATTCGAGCGCGTAGCACGTTTTTCTTCGAAAACTGTGCATGAAGGGGTCAAGAAAAAACTGTTCACTGAAAAGCTTGCTTCGCGGAGCCTAAAAATTTTGTAATTTTCTGCCTTTCACCGGGAAACCTTTCTCACGATTCTGCCAGATTCTAACAAAAATTCCACCACGTGACATCCTCGACAGTGTCGACCTCGACCATCCTACAAAATTCCAAGTCTACAAAATTTTCCAGCGAATTCATTTTCGAGACACCGTTCTACAAAGGATTTTCGGTTCTGAATGCTCCGCGTATGCAGACGTGCAAATTTTCTTTTGGGGAAGACGCGCAGATGGCGACGTAGGGTCACGCGATATCGAAGGATCGTTAGACAGATTCGCGACCTTGGAATCGCGAATCAGCCCGCGGCGAGCGGTTCCCGGTGGTGCCTGGTACCCGCGCAATCGTGACGCGTATTATCTGCACGATGTCGTCTGCCGAATATCCGTCGAACACGCTCGTTCCGCTCGCACGACATTGCGTTGCACCGTCGAGGACGACTACGAATTTCGACCCGATTCTTTTAGCGTCGAACAGTATGCAAAATTCAAGAGGCTGTCGGGCACGACAGTGGACTCAACGGAAAAGACCGGGTCTTTGGTGGCTGTCCGTTTCCATTCCCGATTTCCCGCGATCAACGCGAGAACCAGAATCCACTGTAGAAGCTGCATTATTCAAGACGCTCGGGGACGCCGAGCGTGAGAGGAGCGTCGCTTTCTTTTTACGTTCGTCTCCCCCTCCTACCCTTCACCCCCTACCCCCGCATGCATCGATTAACACGCCGAGTGCCGCCGAGAATTCCTGCGATCATAAGGTGCACTCAACCCTCCTGTAACACGGTTAATTCGTTCGGTGGTTTATCGAAACTGTGTTAATCCCTTGCATTGTAAAATGTAGTCGGACTCGCGTTGACACGAGGTCTACGGAGCACTAAAAATAACTATTTTGCATCACTTTATGGAAATAACGAGAACCTACATTTTTGGCAATATTTTAACACGTTGATTGCCAAACTAGAAACCTCAAAAATTCCATAAGCTCAAAGCAAGTTATTTAACGGAATAAAGATTGAAAAGCATTAAATGTATAATATTGAGCAGTCCTCCAACTTTCTTACAGATCCCAATTAAATTTGATACAATGAATATATTAACACTAAACCTACCACGGTCAAATGACCTCTTTTCTAGTTCACGATTATTGAAAATATAAAAACGTATTTATATGAAATTACTGAATTGAGTTCTTCCTTCAAGTATATATTATAATTTATAAATAGTATAACTTTTTAAAAATTCAACCAAACGACCTGATCTTGCTGTAGCAAATTTTGTTGTATCGAAACCGTGTTCCAGGAGCGCCGAGCGTGCTATAATTATTTATCAAGATCCCGGTACGTTTCCCGAGCATCGCAGAACTGCTATAGCTTCATTAGAGGTCCGAGAGATCTGATTATTTATTGAGATACTGACTCTAGCATTTGCAGTACTGCTATCTAGATCAGACGCACTGTTTCAAATCATATTCTCAGGAGTGCAATATCGATAACAATAATTCGCGGTATTCACTGCACTCCAGAATCGACGAGAATATCGAAGAAATTTCAATTTATCCGAAACAATTCGACGCCGGTTGCAACATCCGCGGCACTCAGCGTGTTCAAGGTTCGAGTTAGGTTCGGGACCTCTGGTTCGTCGGCTAGGCGCGTTCGTTTCCGCGGCGACGAAACGTTCCGAGAGCTTTGATCCTTCCGCTGTGAGGGTTGTACAGGTGTTTTCGGGAGGAGAACTGCACTACACGCTCGTGTTGCGAGTCGCACGGTGTGGTCGCAAGGGCAACGTGGGCCGAAGGACCGATGGGGTCGCGAGGCCACAGGATCCCACAACGCAGGAACAGATCCCGCGGGTTTGGATCCGCGCGAATGACTGCCAGCGCTTTCGCTCGGCGGGCCATGGGGTGCCGAGGGATGCTGCCAGCTGGATTGGACGGCGCAAGATCTACCCCCACACGCGATCCACGGCCGCCCTCCTCCGACGAACGCCACCCCCGCAACCCTCCTCTGAAACGGGAGCCAGACGTATCTCCGGCGCAACCCTCTTTCTCTCTTTCTTTCTCCGTCTCTGTACTCTTCAGCCTCCTTTCCCTTCCAAACAACTTGATATGCCCGTGTTATGGGAAAAATCATACCCCTCGGCTCAGACGCGGCAAGCACGAAATTTTTCCCCCCTATTTTTAATTTTCTTACAAATTTTTAAGTGATCTGCTCAACCACTTAGGAAATACGAGAAGTGTAATGTGGATTATAGTTGGAACGCAGAACTGTCTAAACGGTGCGTACACTGTTTGTGTGTTATACACATCAAACGATGTGTGTTCGATCTAAACGAGTATTTCGTGTGGGCAGAGGGAGAGAGCTCCTTTTACAGACAAAGAGTTAATTAATATTCTACATGTAACATTAGCGAGTCGTTTTTGTATATTTTGTATATTTATATTTCTCAGGATGAATGAGTGTGTGTGTGGTAGGTTTAACCCCTTGCACTACGATTTATTTCACGTTTTCAACGATTAGAACTTTTTTGTAATTCGTAATTTCCTAAAAAAAGGAGAAAAATTTATATCTATATTGTGTGCCTCTATGTTCTTTAATAGCTGTACACCAACAACGTCAGAATAGAATTTTATTTCGGTTTAAAGGAAATTGATAACATGCATATTCATTAGACTCTGTTCAGAATCTTCATCGCGAGTATGACTCGACATTGTAGGGCAGGGGTTAAGATAGATACAAGATACAGTCGAGTCGGAAAGTAAGTTAACATTTGGTGATATGTAGGCAATGAATATGATGAATAAAATCAAGTTATTGTATTGTTTTTATTTAGGAGGTGTAAGGAAATAAACAAATATGTTAGTAAAACATATATTATCATTATTAAAGATTAAAGACATGTCATATTCATTTGCCTGCATATACCAGTCGTTAACTTACTTTCCGACTCGACTGTAGTTTAAATTAGGATATGGAAAGTGTAGAGATGAAGGAGAAGGATTCGTAACCCCGAGGGGAACAAAATAAACGAATTGAATTGAATTGAATATTAGCTAGTATATAGTCACAATAAGAAAAACGACAGGACACGAATCGCCACAAGGTACCAGTAAAAGAAACAGAAACTGTAGAGAGACTCGAGTAAAAATCTCGATCGCTTGGAATGATCTTACGACCCAAGATCTAGCTCCACAAGCCCCGCAACTCTTCGGGAATGGGAGCCAGACGTATCTCCGGCGCAACCCTCTTCCTCTCTGTCTTCTTCGGCTCCCTTTCCCTTCCAAACAACTTGATGCCCGCTATGGGAAAAATCATCCCCCTCGGCTTCGGCTCAGACGCGAAAGACGCAGCTTGCCGAAGGCCAAGGGAACCGGATATTACGACGCCAATGAATATTTGAGTAGGCCTCGCGTTAGGTGTTCGCCAGCAGACCCAACGGACGATATTAACGTTCCACGATCCAGACACGGGAACGATGGGGCGGAACAGCGGGGCGCTTATGCTCGTTCACCGTTTAGCGGGATGCCCGTAGTAATTTGTTATGGGAACCAGATTGTAGGTGGAAACCTAGCGGTCAATTTGCTTTGGTACACCATGTCTTTGTTGCTTGCGTAGGAGACTCGTTTAAGAGTAACCTAAACCCCTTGTTAGGGGTTGCCCGATCTCGAGAATTTCGAGATTGATTTTTTGGTAATTTTAACGCGTTGTCAACATAGTCCTCGATATCTAATTCAAATCTCTATTTCACGAAACTCGATTTTTGATGGAAGCTACACAGGTTTAAAAAACTTTTTCCTTTCTTCCCTTCACACAAAAAGAATAATTCACTAATTATCGAGATACTTTGAAAAATAAGTTACCCATCCGCAATGTCGAAAGCTTCTTTCAACCCCTAAACATGGAAACGGTCAACTGTAAAAAACCTGTGTCGAATATTTTCCAATACTCCACATGCGTGCCAAGTTTCACCGCTAGATTTTATGGATTTGCGTCAAAAACGAGTAGATTTAAGAAAAAACTTTCCACTTGGCTACCGTTTCGCGTTATTAGTGGAAACAATTTCTGTTTTGCGAAAAGATTCGCATTCTATTCGTAGATAACGCGTAGATTAACGTAATTAACTACGTTGCCCGAATAGAAAATTTTATTTCTCATTTTGGCGCATGTTTTGGAGAAAATTGACCGGTTCGATCGAACGTGTGGTTTGGATTGTTATTGGATAAGGCAGTTGATTTATCCTTCCGTTGACCAGGAGATTTTTTATGGTCAGAGGATCGGTTTATCGATGGCATTGTGTGGTTTTAGTCCGTCTGCGGGATAAGGCGATTGATTTATTTTTATATTTCCACAGTGACTGTGAATCACGCTATTGATGGTCCGTAGATTGTAAATTGGATCTTGTGTCTCTGTGATGACGCTCTCCCTTCGTTGGTGCGGCGTTTAGTTGAAGTCGTCGGCGAGATTTTTATTGTTTTATTCCGCGAAGGATTAAAACCATGTACAGCGTGCATGTCCACGGTACGTGTATAAAAATCGATTATCTCGAAACTATTACGCAAACGTTTGTGTATGGAAATTGAATGGTACGAGGGAACGAACCTTTTTGCGGAGACGAATTATTTCCTGTATTGATTCAGGAGATGCGAGAGTCCAGTTCCATTTTATCATACAAATGGAATTACGTTATTTGAAGAAAAATTTCTCGATTCTCTTTCGACGATGAGACACGGAAAATTGTTATACCCCTTCCGGATTCTTTCTGTTAATTTTACATTCCTTAATAATCGCACGCGAACGCGTCGCACAAAGTGCAAAACGTATCTCGTCCACGGTACTGGAAATATTAATTGCGTTATGCTCGTTACGCAGTACGCGCAATTTTCGTAGCAATGTAATTGATAAATTAATTCGTGTCCGACTTATTTTGTCCGGGATAACGAGTTACACATTTGCGTAATAAACGTCCGTTTTAATTAATTTTAAAACACGAACACCGAGCGAAATACAAATGTGAAATATTTCGAACGACCCGATAAACGTTTCCAGCATCTTGGCGGTTTCACGGTTTCCGATCGCGTATCGATCCACGATCTTACGTAGATTGCGGAGCAGTATATCTCAAAGAAGTAGGATGTCACGGTGCGTTAGGATCAAGCCGTTAACGTCGGACCTTCGGCGACTGATATCTAATTCCCTCTCACGTGCTCGACCTCCGAGGGACGTTTAGGTACCCGTGGGTCAATAGCTCTCTCGTTGCTATCAAGCTTAGTCGGAGCAATCCCATTGGAGGAACGAGGACCCCGAAGAAGAAGGAGAGAAATCGAAAGGGAGACGAAGATCCAAAGAACTCCTCGCTCGGCTCATCTTCCTATTTCTGAGCGCTGTCGGGAAAAACGGAAAAATAATCCGGCGGTTTCGCCTGACAGACCGTAAAAAAAAAAAAGAAAAGAAAACGCCCTGCAGAAGACGTCAAAGCAGAAGGCGCTTCGGTATATTTTGTCCTCGGTGTACGGATACCCGACGCAGACTCCCTCCATTTTTCTTTCTTTTTTTTTCTTACCGCTTTAAGCTCGATATTCGAATTTCATCTTGTCATTGCAAAACCATCGACAGGCTATTACCGGCTTCATCAACGGGACTTCGATGGGCATCGATGGTCTCGAGGATGTTACTGGATCTTCAAGGCAGTCTTCTGAAGCTCAACGTGATCGCTATCATCGTTACAGGCATGTGACGTCCACAATTTTTCGGTTCACTTGAAGATAGTCGAATCAATTTTACATGCTTCAAAATTCAATTTCTGCTGATCAGTTTGATTCACCAATTGAAAGATTAGAGTAAAAAGCGTGTGCGAATGTATTTTCCCAACCGAGGATAATTCAGGAAACCATGCCACGAAGTAGCAGGGTCGTTGACGTTTATTCTCTGCTTTTCAACAAGTGTACACTTGTAAAATGTGGTGCTAATATTACTGGCAAAATCGTAGCAGAACCAACGGAAGTTTAGAAGACAAATGAAATTTCTCGCAAGGTCCCAGTATGCAGTAAGTCAGGCTGGCTTGCATCAGAAGTTCCAAGTTTGCCCCGTCTTTCCTTCAGTCTTCCTTCCCTTAAGGATTCTTCGTTATTCTACTCGTGACACTAACAGTGATGTAGTATATACGAAACGCCATATCGAGATTCTTTGTAAACAACCTTCTTCTCAACCAAATGTGTCTATACTTCCATCGGCGCACAGTGGGCAAAAACGGCCTTTTTCGATTCAAAATCAAAGAACTTTCGATAGGAATGAGGTAGAGCGATGAAATTTTTTTTTAAATGAAAGCTGAAACTTTGTAGAATATGGGAAAAATAGGGAGATTACGGTACGAACGTTTTTTAACCTTGAGAAAATTCGTTAAAGTTGCACAATTTCAAGAAAGTGCCAGTAGTAATGACAGCGATACGTCAAGTGATGACGAGATGTGAAGGCGCTTCATGTTTCGTAAGTAACTCAAAACGTTAAAATACTTCATTGTTATTATTTTTATTGTGTTTTATATATGAGAATACGATATACTTTCAAACTAGTGTGTTATCAAGACATTTTAACGAAAAAATTTCATTAATTTGTGTCACAAAAATCTATTTTTTTCAAAAACCAGAGGTCGTAGACAAATTTTGAAAACAGATTTGAAATCAGCGTGAAAAAATCTATGGGAAACGATATATAGCATGTTAAGAAAAAAATTTCCGCGCGCATTAGCCACAAAAACAAAATGTTCTTGAAATTGTGCAACTTTAACGAATTTTCTCAAGGTTAAAAAACGTTCGTACCGTAATCTCCCTATTTTTCCCATATTCTACAAAGTTTCAGCTTTCATTTAAAAAAAATTTCATCGCTCTACCTCATTCCTATCGAAAGTTCTTTGATTTTGAATCGAAAAAGGCCGTTTTTGCCCACTGTGCGGCGTAGTAATCCTCTACACTTTTAATTGGACATAGGCATACAGTAAATGTAAACTGTCTTTTTTTTTTCTATGAAATTCTGAAAGATGAAGAATTTCTAACCAGTATAATGACAAAATAAATAGTAGTGCAAGGGGTTAAATCTGAAATTTGGTGGACAAAAGGTTTGGATTTAAAATAAAGTTATTGACAATGTCTGTTTTACATTTACACTTTCGAATGCAACAGAGGACTCTAACTAGAAAAACACGGGTAAATCTTCGCGAGATAATTGACCAAATGCTGCACAATGGAGCAATCAATTCGCCGGAAGTTAATTTTTCCCGTGAACGTCCATTATTGCAGATTAATGAGCGTCGAAGTTGTATCAATTTTCACGGGATAATTAACAATGTTCCGAAGGGTTGATCAGTCAATTGCAGTTCATTGGCTGCGAGCATTATTAATTTTTCATTGATCGCGCCGCGGGGACCCTTCGACGGCAACGAAGCAATCGTAAATAATCGCGAAACGAGCAGCCAGGACGAAAATTCGTTCTCGCCGTGTTCTGTCTCTTTCACGTCGTCCCTTCCTGTTTCCTCGGGGCCGTTAACACCGAAACCCTTTCATCGGCCGACGTTTCGTTCGGACGGAAGCCTTTAACTCCGCGCGTCTCGAAAACCTTTGCTCGGCCCTGATGACTGCACCAAGAAACGCGCGTCACTTTGCTATCTGAAAATGCATTGTGCATTACCCGGCGACCCCGGCCAGCAGCCACGCGAAAAACGAAGCCGTTCCAATGACGGCCGAGGGGGAAACGGAAAAATTCCTATGGCGAACGATTCGAGTGCACTCCGACGAGATCAAAGTCAAAAATAAAAGGCTACACACGTAAGATCGTGGGTCTCGCGAGACCATACTCTCCGATATGGACAATCATAATTTTAGTTCCAAACAGACCCCTCCGAAATCCTTTGACAATCGAACAAGCTGCACCCCCGTCGAACGATTTGAACAAACTATTAAATAAGAATAAAAAAATATTTATTCTGCATAAAAATCCGCAGTCTAGTTAAGGTAAAGGCACCAGTCGTTGACCATGTAGCAGTAGTTGACCATTTTATAGAAAAACATAAAAAATAAGGTTTTTATAAGCGCACTTATAAGTGCACTTTTGATGAAAGTAAACCTCGGATGCCATGCCGTCTGTTGTTTAAATTTCAAACCTTATCTTTTATGTTCTTCTATAAAATGGTCAACTACTGGTGCCTTTACCTTATACAATGAAATTAAAGCCTATTGTGTGACAGCTAGTCCTGACTTACATCTTAACTGACGCTACATCATAACTTGGAACTAATTTCTTCTAGCGTCAAGTGAAAAGTCACATCTATTAAATGAAGCTATAATAACGCAAGAGTAGAGCAAGTAGAAGAGTACAATTCAATTATTTTGTATAAAAATCTTCAGTCTAGTTATACAGTGAAATTATCATCATAATAATTGACATCAAGTCCTGATCGAGTTGTACAATAAATCTTGTACATGTTTTAAGTTGAGATCTAACTGACAGGTTAAGAACTAACTTCTTATAACGTCAAAAGTCACATTTTTTAAATGAAGCTATACTAACGCAATAGTAGAGCAAGTAGAAGAGTACATCATTCGTCTGATTCGTCGAATGATCTGCAGAGAAACAATCCTAACGGTATCACAGCTTCCTAACGAGGAAATTGATGAGCGGAACGTCTGCCAGCCACGATAACGCGGCCATTCGACACCGAGGTGCAAAATCGGTAGGGTTACACTGATTTGTGTTCATTAACTCCGCGCGCGCGCGCGCGTATAAATCAATATTTTCGTGCGTCGGCACCGGCGGATAATGGATTTATCTGCTGGAAATCGATTAGTATATGCGCGTTCTGGTAAAACGCAAAATAGCCCGTGTGTGACTTTCCTGTTACACGCGGGATCATAATCCTCCTCGATATCCTGAATAAGCTTGATCCCGCGGATCCGGTTAACATTTTGGCGCGGACAGAAAAATTCAACTTCGCTGAAAAATGCCGAGCCGAATTTGTAATAATATATAAATTCAGCAAACTGTGTGCAAAGCATCATTTGTATTTCCGTACGAAATATTTATTTAGGTGGGGTAAATCTGCGCCCAAAAATAAAAGATATCTAAGGTAAAGGCACCGGTAGTTGATCATTTTATAGAAAAACATAAAAAATAAGGTTTTTATAAGCTGTGCACTTTTGATGAAAGTGAACCTCGGATGCGATGCCGTCTGTTGTTTAACACTAGATTTACCGGCTATTTAAGTATATCTATTTCTACCAAGTCCAGTCAGAATGACTGAAAGATTTCGGAAAAAAAATGTTAGATGCAGTAGGAATTTTGAATTGAAATTGCAAAACCAGTCATTTTGACGGGTCTGGTAAATCTAGTGTTGAATTTTAAAACAATAAGAACATTTCAAACCTTATCTTTTATGTTTTTCCTATAAAATGTTTTCAACTACTGGTACATGGTGATCAACTACTGGTGCCTTTACCTTACTGTATGATGTGAGTAAGCACAATAGTCAGCGCATTCCTCACTGTCAGCTTTATGTCCTGATGTAAAAAATATAGAGAATAGTATATGAATGATAACAACGCTTAAGGTGACTGACAGCTGGAACGGTTACCCTAGCAGTGTTTAGGCCACCCTACATTTACCGCAAGCTATTTTCTAACGCGAATTTAACCGAGTGCCATTTATTATGAACGATGCAATAGGCACCGTTCTCGCGAGCAACATCATTTCTAATGCACCTCCATCTATCCACCGTTGAATAACAGTCGTTCCGCAATTTCTATCCGTCTCGGTAAACCAGTGAACCGCGTGCAGCTTCAATTAACGTAGTACAAACGCTCCTCTGTCGAGCGGCGGTACCAGCGTGAGTTTCGTTCTGAATTCTTGCCATCCGACGACATTACATTTCGCGCAGAGACCTCCCCTCGCCCCTGCGATTCACCCCCATTCGCTGTTGGTTTGCACAGCAGAACTGTTGACACATCCCCCACCCACAGCCACCCCCAACGACGGCAGTATATGCCACAAATATTTGCCCGTATCTGTGCACGAAAGTTTACGGGGTTGGGGAATCGCATCCAAGACCTTGATCTAAATTAGTCTATCGTCTGGCAAGTGTCCATATCGCCGACAAAAATACGCATAAATCTCAGCCTCGGCGCTGCCGTTTAGACGCCGTCTTAAATTCTCCACCCCCCGTTATGCGCACCCTCTCCCCCGAAATCGGCAAACTCTGATTGGATGATTTCGAAACGATAGTTCCGCCGAACTTTGGTATTAGGGTATTCGGTGCACATTCATTTTTGCCACTCAAATCGACCGGCAACCTGGAATTCACCGTGGAATTCAATAAACCTACTTGCCACGCGATTTATCGCGCGCTGATTCGAACGACGAAAATCAAAGCCGCTCGGCAGAATTGCATTCCTGCCCGGAGACTCGCACTTTGTCATATAAATTTCGATAATAAGGTCGAACGATTCTCGCCCGGACTGCCCTTTGTCCAGTACATTTCCAGCGAGCGTTTCACGTCGAGCGGGTACAATTAAATCTGCATAAATACGTAGCACGGGACTTGCTTTGACGGGGCGAACGTTTCGCGGAATTTTTACTCGAATTCTGCACGTCGAATATTTTTCTTCGATTCCTCTCTTCTTTAGGGACTGCTCTGTTAGGCTCGCTCACTGACGCAGTGCCGAAGAAAAAATTTGCAGGCGTTCAATCGCACGATCTAGGGGGAGAAGGTGAGTGTGTGTGTGTGTGTGGGTGAGAGGAGGCATGGGAGTGAGGATGTGCATAGCTATGTAGTTTATTTTAGTTTAAGACAACGTCTCTCTCTCTCTGCGTAGGTAATGTTAGTTAGTTGTAAGCTAGATAAGGTTAGGGTAAGCTTGGCGGGAGAAATGTGAAATGGATTGTAACCCTGAGGGGAACAATAAAGAATTAATTGGATTGAATCGCACGATCTTAACAATAAGGTTGTTGTATGATATTCAGCTCCATCTAATCCACCTATTGCTTGCATCGATAGCGATCGATTTGTCCACATAAAGTTCTACAGCACCGTGCGGCAAAAATAATAAAATAAAACTTCGCCAGAAAATAATAAAAAGAAAGGAAATAATAAGTATATACACTACCGCTCAAAAGTATCCGGACACTTATAAACTCAAATATCTTTGTTGTTTCTAAAGATACGGGTCTCCTTCACAGCAACCTCCACGCGGTGAGACCTGGACAATCGGTGTGATTCTCGATTTCGAATATTTTGTCGAGCAATGATTATACCAATTGTTCTATAAAATGTTAAAAATCGACAATCACATCGAGCCAATGGCTGTGACAATCGAGTGCGATCGCTGGTATTTGAGATCAGTGATAGTTTCTAAACACACGTAAAATATGGTAAGGACAAAGTTGAATGGTAGAATGGGGCTGACACACGATGCTATAAAAAAATTTTGAATTACCTTGGAATAATTATTGTCACTGAATTCCTAATGAAAAGGACTATCATTGTAGGTGTTTAAAAAAGGGTGGTTCCATTTAAAAAAAGTCAAGGTGACTGATATATCTCTATATAGTAATATTCTGTAAAAAAAAATATTAGCTGGTTATTTAGCCGATTCTGTATCTCACATTTAATTGCAAAAGATCCAGCTGTAATTCCCAATAAGAGTTCTGTTAATTTTCTAAATTTAAATCTGTTTTATTTACAAACAAATGCCTGAAGCTCTCTTTCCACCCCGTGGAAATGAATTTTACACTTTTCATCGTGAATCATCCGATATGTGGATCACAGTGAAAAGTCTAAATTCGTCATAATCCGAAGATCGATGAAACGAACGACGTTCAGCCATAGAAACAACAGGTTTAGGGCAGCCTTGACGTGGCTAGTAGATTATCTCACGAGTCGATTCGGTGAGAAATTGTTAATCCGTTTGGTATCGGTTCTAAACACGTGTTTTGATGGCCGATAAACTTTTTGATGGCCGTTCCATTTCTCGACCGGCCTTGGAGACTCTCGGTGCGTTGCGTTGGCCTGATTAGGAAGAATAGCGTGCGGGTGTGGTGAGAACGGTTGGCTAGCCGGGCCCAAAAAGAAGAAAATAGATGTCGTAATTTCGGTCGAGGCCGATAAGAAACGGGTGCTGCCGGTTATCCGACGTCGCTAGGCTCTTTTCATTCCTCCTTTGAAACCAGGTGGAATACAATTCGACGTCGAATGGCCTCGATACGGCCGAAAACAATGTACACGGGCTGTCGATATCGGGTCTCCGCGATGCCCGTACAGTCACCAGCAGTGATCCTTCTTGCGGATAAAGAGTAACCGGGACTCTTTTGTTCGGGATTCGTGTATAGAACGTCTAATTAAACCGTCCGTAAAAATTCCTGCCAAAAGAAGATCGCTGCGGTAAACTAACTGGTCCATGCAGATTCGCGTTGGCCCGCTCAGGTCAAATTATTGGCTTACAGGCTTTTAACACTTTGACTGCCAAACTAGAAACCTAAAAAATTCCATCAAATCAAAGTAAATTTAATGAAATTTAATGAAATTTAATGAAATAAAAATTGAAAAAAATTATATGTATGATATCGAGTAGTCCTCCAACTTTTTGGCATTTTACAGATCCTTTTACAGATCAGTGACATGTTAATCAACGTGTTAAACGACCAGCAGAGAATCCTGGATAGGAGGTTAATAGATCCTCTTAATAGATCCTTAACACTTTGACTGCCAAACTAGAAACCTAAAAAATTCCATCAAATCAAAGTAAATTTAATGAAATTTAATGAAATAAAAATTGAAAAAAATTATATGTATGATATCGAGTAGTCCTCCAACTTTTTGGCATTTTACAGATCCTTTTACAGATCAGTGACATGTTAATCAACGTGTTAAACGACCAGCTGAGAATCCTGGATAGGAGGTTAATAGATCCTCGTAAATTTTCTGCCGTGCCCCCGTGAGCATCGGTTAATATCAAATTTGCAATTCATATCGTTTTCGCGGCATTGTGGAGTAAGATGTAACGAAACGCGTGATTAACAATTCTAATTAACCTTGTACTCTGGCGGACAACCCTAAACCCCTTCAAGGAGAATGATTACAGCACCGAATTACAATTCCGGTTGACTCTGTATAATGTTGAAGTACATATGTGCTTTCCTACCCTCGAGTAGTCGGTGGAAGTTATTGCACGTATTGCAGTCGTGTGAAAAGTAATTCTGTTTTTGGCACCTCGGGCAAGTTCAAAAGAAACTGCATAGAATACTGTAATCAAACACCGATGCCCCGAATAGAAAGAAAATTGTCATTCAACCTCGATGCATCTTTAAACCCCATTTCGAGTCGCTTCCCCCCCCCCCCCTCTCTCTTTTCCCATTTCTTATAAAACACAGCGTTCTTTGAAGTAGTTCCTTTTTCGCTGCGCCACTTTCTTTATATTTTCCTTTGCTGCGACGGAACTAATTTAGCCTCGTTGGGCCTCGTCACGCGTCTTTTTACTTAATTTTAATGACTGCCTTCCTTGTGCTTTGTTGTCCGTTTCAGCTGCGTTTCGTGCCTCTTCTCGAGAAGCGAAAAATAATCGCATTAAAGAATCTCGAGAACTGTAAAAGCTTTCGGAATCCTCTCCTAAACAGCGTGCCAAACAGTCCTCGTGTAGTACTTACTTTAATGCGACTGCGAGCGCCGGATGAACTTACCTGTAACAGAAAATGACGAAACGCGATTAGTATGCGATAATGTACAGCGTCGTCGATCAGAGCGTTCTATTTTACAGCGAAGTAAAAAAGTTTTCGAACAACGGACAGATCCTCGTGGATCGTCCGCTTTATCGCGAAAACATCGCGGAGGAAATGAAACTCCCGAGTGCTCGGGGAAATTAAGAAAAAAGGAACTGGGTCAGAATGTATAGGAGGTGTTTGTCAAGGCTTCCGCTCCTCCGCAGTCGGGCCGAGAAACGAAAAGGCCTAACGTCACAGTACTCTCGCTGCACGGTCGATCATGAGAAGCATAAACGTCGACTCACGCGAAATTTTTTTATACGAACTTAAAGTAAAGCTGATTTCGCGTGATGTGTCAGAATTCGAGAAACTTAGATCAGAAAAATTATCGACAGATACGATTTCTGTTACTATTATTTTTTAGTATAAAGCTAATTTTTCTTGTGGAAACAGTTAATTTCACTAAACGTTACAATTCCTCCAGAATTTTTCTGTTCCGAACGTTGGTACTACCCCAAAAACTGTCAAAGTTTAAAACTTTTTCTTGAATTCTTGTATTCTGAATAATTTCCTGAGAAAAATTTATAGACCATTTTCCATATATTGTATAGTTCGTACGCTATATAAACCTTACACGGTTTAAAGCAATACATAAATAATAATTAGACATCGGATGTTTATGCAATTTCCAATTTTTATAGAAACATTTTAAGAAAGTGGTATGAAATAAAATTTTATTTTTAATGGGGACAGCCTTTGTAGATCCAAAGCAAATAAAAATCGTGTTAAATTCTCTCGAATTTTATATTATAGCATTTTTTTAACATTTCCATAAGCCATAAATGCATAAAGATCCGATGTCTAATAATAATAAAGACCAATTTCACAGCTGTCACAAAGGAAAATATATTTCTTGTATAGTCATTTTTTGTATACTTGTTATACACCTTACATGTGACAAATTTCGATCGATACGTGTCGGGCGCGTGAAGCAGTGACCTCGTAATGCCATGTAATCAGAATTAATCGACTATATATTACACAACCTGTTACGTTAACCTAAATGGGACAACGCGCGCGATAAATACTCGTTGCGTTCGAATTTATTTTACTGCATCATTGCAGCCTCTCGTTACTGTATCGGGGCCTGGCTATACATTGAAAATTATACCTCGGGGACTCGTTGGTCTCCTAATAATTTACGGACAGAGTCAGTTGATCACGCGAGTTTATTCATTGGATCGCAGTCGATTAACAGGGGACGGCGCCGAGCGTCGAAACTGTTCAAGATTGTTAAATAATTCTTTTTTAATTGAGTGTTTAAGGTCACACTTGTTGAGATTAACAGTGGTCATTGTTTAATGCGGTCCTAAATAGAAGAGACGAATTGAAGATGAGAAATAGGATACAGAAATTGGACCCACCACTATTGGACCCAAAGGGACCATTGAATTGAATTGGACGCACGCATACTTTGTCAGAAGAACCTAACCAAATGCGTGTATGCGAATCCAACGACAGAATAAACTCAACGAAACGCGTCCTGGTCGCTTGGCCGAAGTACAAATTCTTGAACGGGATCGATGTTCGATGAAATTACCACGAAAAATGGCCGCGACGCGGTTAGACCCGAGTCATCGAGCCTCGAAGGGCCAGGAGGAGTACTCGAGGAGCTCCGAGATTGAAGGGAATCCCTTCTACCCGCGTCAGCCGTCACACTCTTTGTTATTCGAGAGTTCCTCGAACCACTTTATGCGCTAGCTGATCCCATGTCAAGAGGATTACACCTGATTCCCTTCGGGGGATGCAATTCACTCGATTTTAGTGCCGTGAACTCGTTCGCTCGGGTCAGTCAAGGCGGATGTCAGATCGAGTTTTCCGCGGTTTCGGAAAACCATTATATTTTTTGAACATAAAATCCATGGGCGATACCGCGCGATTTTATTTAATTCGCGGTAGAGGCCGTTCACTTTTCATTATTCACCGGTAATTAATTTGAATTCGCTACCGATTTCGTATCGCGTTCAATTTGCAGACTTGTAGAAGCCATCAAATTTTCATTTATACTCCGTAAAAGCGTTATCGATAATGTCTCTGGAAATATTAATAGTATATCTGTACATATAGTACATAATAGTACATAATAGTACACAGTTTCCTTTTTCCCTGCTATGTTAACAAGTTGACTGCCATGTCACCCATATGTGGGTGACGGAATTATTTGTCCAGGTTTTAAAATAAATTTCTATGTTAATATATTCATTGCACCAAATTTGATTAGGATCAGTAAAATGTAAGAAAGTTGGAGGACTACTCAATGTTATACATTTAAGTTTTTTCAATTTTTACTTTTTACTTTGATTATAGAATTTTTGTGGTTTCTAGTTTGGCAGTCAAAGTGTTGAATTCGGACACAAGTCTTGCAAAAGATACGAACAACGCGAGACGCGATTAGAATAGTTCTCGGTCATCCGGAAGTGGCAGCAGCCAAGCATCAATCGCCGTCGACTGATCGACTGGTAGCGATCGATGTCTTGTCGCTGACACTGCCGGCTCCATCGGTCTCCGCTGTCTGCAGGGAGCTCGAACGTGAATGATGAAAGGCGGGCAAAAACCGAAGCGGATAAAAAACAGTTTCACGAATCGATTAGCAATTCTGTCGTCTTGACAAGTACACCGGAGGACAGTCCCTTTGTTTTCGACATACGGGAAGCTGCTCCCGGTGTCACGGTAAAGAATTTAAACGGCCGGAATCGCATAATCTTTGCGCATCGTACTTTCCGGATCTCTCGAAGTTGCTTGAGAAAATACGGGATCTCTGCCTGAGAAAATTGGAGCAACTGTTCCGGAAAACGGAAAGAGATCGTCGGGGATGTTTGAGCAGGTTATGATACACGGATAAGGTGCTTTTTTAATAAACAGAGCCGACGGACGCGGGAAATATAGGCGGTCGAATATCGACGCGCGGCGGAATCGGCTGAACGGAAAACTCGGCTGATTTACATTCCGGTGACATCGGGTTGAGCACGGACGTATTATCATAAAAGAATGGCGGTCGGTTTAGCTTTCCCGGAGGACATTATCGGCCACCTGCTGTTTCCCTGACTAGTACCAGACCTGCGGCCACGCCTACCTTTTATCCGCTCCGATGGGGAACCGAGGACTCGCAGATCAGACGCTTCGAACTATAACTTTCCTCTCGCAAAGCTTTCGAAGCGAGCTTTCCCCCGCGAGCTTCCACGGAGCTGACCCATATCGACGACTGATCGCTCAATCGCTTTTTAACCCTTCGGGCACTTTGCGACGCCCACTTGTTTCAACGCGTTCGCCGCTAGGGCTCATTACTTCGCAAAATTCGGCTTCCACTTATCAACCATATACAAGATAAAGTAATTCCATTTGCAAAAATAATTACAGACAAACGAACTTTTTCGGTCGACACCTCGTCTTCGAGAAAACCGTTTGAAAGTTCGACGGATCCAACATGAAGCTAATATTCAATACTAGATAATTACATCGTTCACGTATGGATGACAGGCCAGTGTTACATTAATTACATGCATTCCTTTATGTGGAATAAAGTGACGCAAAAATTAAGATTTAATTCTGGATAAATAATTTGAACATTCAGATATGATAGGACAGCGAACGTGTTAGATGAACTACGTATATGCACTCGTGGAGTAAAGTGAAGCAAAAATTTGATATTCAATTTTGGATAAATAATTTCATCATTCAGATATGATAGGACAGTGAACATGTTAGACGAACTATATGCACTCGTGGAATAAAGTGACGCAAAAATTTGATATTCAATTCTGGACAAATAATTTTATCACTCGGATATGAATGATACGACAGTGAACGTGTTAGATGAACTATATGCACTCGTGGAATAAAGTGACGCTAAAATTATTATTATATTATTCTGGATAAATAATTTCATCATTCAGATATGATAGGACAGTGAACACGTTAGACGAACTATATGCACTCGTGGAATAACGTGACGCAAAAATTTGATATTCAATTTTGGATAAATAATTTCATCATTCAGATATGATAGGACAGTGAACATGTTAGACGAACTATATGCACTCGTGGAATAAAGTGACGCAAAAATTTGATATTCAATTCTGGACAAATAATTTTATCACTCAGATATGAATGATACGACAGTGAACGTGTTAGATGAACTATATGCACTCGTGGAATAAAGTGACGCTAAAATTATTATTATATTATTCTGGATAAATAATTTCATCATTCAGATATGATAGGTTAGTGAACACGTTAGACGAACTATATGCACTCGTGGAATAAAGTGACGCAAAAATTTGATATTCAATTTTGGATAAATAATTTCATCATTCAGATATGATAGGACAGTGAACATGTTAGACGAACTATATGCACTGGTGGAATAAAAAACTGTCCGTGGCATCGGGTAATAAGCATCGCTGGCCCCGTGTTCGCTATTGTTCTTCGATCTATAAACCAGAAAAGTTTGTATCCGCGGCTCTGCAATGTCCTGTAGAAGTTCTGAGAGTTTCAGGGTTGGTGGAGGGTGTGGGGGCTGTCGAAGGACGATTCCCACCCCTCTGCTACTTAAAACCATCCACAAATTTCAGCTCGACAGCGATTGGATCGGATGCATCTCGATGGACGTTCCCAATACTTCGTGCCGGCGATTTTTTTGCCGGCCGTGACTCTTTGAGGACGGGAGAAGGAAACTTTTTGCGGAGAATGAACGGGTCGACTTTGCAGCCGCCATTTATTCTCCGGGCATGTATAACGTGCCCCGCATTTCGCGTCACCGCCGATAGAAAAGTCGTAAAGATAGTACGGAGACGGCGGCGCGGAACCTTTTTTCAATGTAACCGGACCAGCCTCGAAGGCATTGCCGATAAGACTCGGCAACGTTTATAGCACTTTGTGCATAGCAAACGCCACCCTCGGGCCAGCTGAATTTTTTACGAACCCGATGATTTACGCTGCCCTGGAAACCGCCGAAATTTTTTGACACCCCGTCCTGCTTATTGCGGGGCCAAAATTCAATTTTCTATCGATGCCAGTAGTATAGGTCGGCGATTGTTCTGACATAGAGCAAGCGCGAGGAAAAAAAATGATATTCACCCTTGGCTGGTGGATCTTTTTTATGAAGTATAATTAGCGATGCTTAGGATTGCCTGCAGCTTTAATTATTAATTGTTTAAAGAATGTTTTTTTGCACAAACTAGTTTGATACTCCGAATAGGCGAAATGAATTTTTGTTGTGCATAGAATTGCTGAAATGTCTTCGAAATATTCTCTTTTGTTTTTCCCAAGCACTTTGACAGGCAGAGACACTCTACAAGCAGGCAGCATAATCTTGGTCGCTCTAAAGTTGAAAGGCTTCGGCATACTTTGAGCCATAGAAATTTTGAGCGCGTTTCTTGAAGAAGCCTCGAAAGTACCGCCAGAAGCGAAACTCTGATCAACTATCTAGATACTAGCTAAGAGTGATGTGCCTTTGGGGGAAGGCGCAACTATGCCTATAAATTTAACAACAATTAACGTCTTTAATCTTAAAGAACCTTTGGGAATTCAAAATACGAGGTACGAAAAGAGTATTATTTAAAATCGAAGAAAAATTGCTAATCCGACCATAATTTGGCTTATATTCACTTGTTCCATTCACGATACGGTAGAACCTCTGTTGATTATCCGTAGTGGAATAAATACTAAATAAATAATAAAACTGATAACACAACAGTTACCTGTCTGCTAACCTGAATATAATTTGGTTTATATTCACTTGTTCCATTCACGATACGGTAGAACCTCTGTTGATTATCCGTAGTGGAATAAATACTAAATAAATAATAAAACTGATAATAGAACAGTTACCTGTCTGCAGTGTTAGATGAAATCTTTACTGAAAATGAGAAAATAATTGAAAATAAAAATGTTTTGTCATTGGTTCGCTATTGTCTCGCTCGAAGGGTTCACTTGGCTTTTTCGAAAATGTCGCGCACATCTTTTCTCACATTTATGGAGACGTATTGTATAATTAGTCTTACCCTCTGATTGGTAAAGGCGTTCGAGTCGGAGATGGAGAAGGTGTCGACGATGGAGTCGAATCGAACTAGTTTCTTCGGGTGGTGTGGTTTCTTCGATCGCGGACAGAGCGAGCACATGGCTGAGTCCGTCGGTGTCGTTGGGGGCATATTCGACGAATATTCACGATTCTTCACGATTTTCACAATTTGTTTACACTTTTGCACCCCGTGTCGAGACCTTTTGTCACTGTTCTCTAACTAGTTTCGATTCGTCTAGCACGATTAAAGCCACGAGATATCGTAAAAAGATCCTTCTCGCTGTGTATATATTCTAAATTGCTTGTTCCCACCTGTATGTTTCTGGTCAGTTCTAATTAAACGAATCGGCAAGTCCTTTGCAATAGGTTCCGAGTTGTATTGATCTGTTCGAACGTAATAAACGCAGCTTGTAAACGAGTCTATCGGCAGTGATTCTTCTTATTGTCTCACGTTCGCAGTCACAGGTTCTGTCCGTACAAACGAGTCTTTCACTCAATCATTTGTCAACGGCGTGTTTATGGTGGCGCGATGAGTACGCAATCTAATTATCTTGATGCGTCCCCCTTTCGTGGCCTGGATTCGGCTAACGCAAAACGTGTACACAGTTCGTGACTAATAAGTTAATGTGCCAAGCTACATCGTAATAACAGCTATTAGAATGATAGTGGGTCGAGGAGAGTTTCACGTCGAAGCGCAGAATTCGTTAGCAACAATCATTCCATATAATGTACAAGTAAATTGAAAGACGCAAAAACAAAGAGATAAAAACATTTTAAAAGATCAGGAATTTAGAGTTCAAATATTTTTGCCGCTGTTGTACAGGGTTGCAGAGTTGGAAATTATTAAGATTCAAGATAAGGAAGATAAGATTTAAGATAAGGAAGAATAAGAAATTATAGAGATTAGACTCGGATACGTTGCTGAAGAATAACAGTTATTCTAAATTCTTCAGGGCTAGAAAGTTAACGGAGAATAATAATTTCCAAATTAACACAGCTAATAAAGTGTAAATTATTTCCTTATATAAATCAAAATCCATAGAAAATTTGAAAACACTCTCCACCGAATAAAACGACAGAAATAGTTCCAGACAGATCTTTGCGAATTTTAATACTTTTCAAACTGCTCTGAAAATTCGTAGTCGATTTAATTATGCATTTGAAATAGAAGGATCAAGCGACATCTCTCCGATGCAGTGTGCACCAGCACTGCAAGTCGGTAAGACAGGAATTCACCGATCAGCGAAAACGCGAATGCACCGCGAATGCACCCCCGAAACTGCAGTACCACGGGAGAATTCACCCTCCGGGGTGGGAGCTTATCGTTCGAACCCTGGGGAAAATCAATAGCCTTCAGCTAGCTCCGGAAAGTCCCATCAGGGTAGTTCCGAATTTGCCAAGGGAAGAAGATTCACGTTCGTTTCGGGCGGAATTGCACATACGTTTTCCACGAGGAAGCAATTATACCCAGGGTTGTTCACCGGTTCCCCCGACGAGCATCGATCTTAATTTACGTCGGTCGAATTAACGCGCGGTTCATTTTCCCGGTTGTTTTGCCTAATTACTTTCCAGTGGTTCCAACATTTTTCTTCGTTCGAAGCGTCCGATCCATTTCCATAAAACCGAGAAGAGTGGCTCCCGTGGGACCATTTGAGCACGAATTTATTACAACCCCAGAGGTATAGTCCATTTAAAAACATTAGGCGTCCCCGAAGATATTATCCAGCCAAGTACGGACACGTTATCAGCAGACTGTGGGTCTTTATGCAAAACAAACGTTTTCTAATTGCAAGAAACAAAAATGTGTCTCCTCCATGGACCGTTTTATTAAATCGAAAATAGCGTAACAGTGTACCTAAATTCTTCTAATGTCTTCACAGTTTTGTTTTTCCCTTAGCAGTTTAGTTATCAGTAATTGGACAAATTACTGATTAGCAAAACAAACGTTTTCCAAGTCAACTGCAAGAAACAAAAATGTGTCTCTTCCATCGAACATTTTAATAAATCCAAAATAGCGTAACCTTGTACCTAAATTCTTCTAATGTCTTCACAGTTTTATTTTTCACTTAGCAGTTTCAGTAATTAGGCGTTAACATTTATTCTCCGCAAAATGGAAGACGCGTTCCGCTGCAGAAATAGAAATTTGTTTGACGCGAAGGTGACGGAAAAACTGTACTTATAGAATTCACGGGGACCCGACCCAATTCCTTCCAATTTTAAAGAAAAATGTCGGTCAACATTAACCAACACAAGAAGCAGTCTCATCACCTTTTTAAACCGTCCTATTTTTTCCACCCGCTATCCGCGTCAACGCGACGCCAGTCACGATGTGACTGTAATCAGATTTAACCGGGAGGCTAAGAGGAGACTAAAATGGTCCACGAATTCTCCCTAAACCTATTCATCTTGAGAGCTAAACATTTTTTCGTTCAACGTGCCTGCAAATGTGCTAAAAAAAAAAAAAAGAAACCGGACTCACAGTTTCCTCGCGGAGGTATAAGATAACGTTTTCATCGAGCTGTGAGCAATTTAGTGTATATTAACACTTTGACTGCCAAAATATAGAATCTTCAAAAATTCCATAAAATCAAAGTAAGTTATTTAATGAAATAAAAATTGAAAAAAATTAAATGTATGATATCGAGTAGTCCTCCAACTTATTTGCATTTTACAGATCCTAATTAATAATAATAATAATAATATATTGCTTTATTCAGCCTTACGGCCAAGAATCGAACTCGGTTTACAATAACCTATACTTACAAATAACTATCTTAACCACTCACTCTCTCTCTCTCTCTCTCTCCCGCTCCCCCTCCCTCTCTGACTCCCCCTCCCTACTCTGACTACACTATTTATATTCAGCCTTTTCCTATTCTCCTCCTGATTATTGCACCTTTTCTCTATTATCTTTGGTTTACGCTTCATTATGCTATTAAATTTCTGCTCTTTTCTCTCTTTTTACAGATCCTAATTAAATTTGGTACAATGAATATATTAACATAAAAATTCATTTTAAAAGTCAGTGTTCATATTGAATCGCGATCGAGAAAGAATTTCTGATTGCAGTTTCTTCTTTCGTTTAGCGAATTGCACGCGCGATTATATTGTCCAAGGATCGTCGAGAAAGGACGAAACCGCGAGTCCCGAGCGAAAGGATCAAGGAGGAAAGAAAGCGACTTTTTTATTGTCTTGTGAATCGGCGTCGCGACGCGTCAGCGGTTCCGCGATGCAATTTCACGGGAGTTAATTATTTCGAAAATGGTGGATCGGAGGAAGTAGGCGCAGCGTCGACCGGACGTCAGCCGACGGTGTAATTCGTCCGTTCGCGGGTACAATGGGAAAGCGTCGAAGCAGATATACCGTGAGAGAGCCAGGTGGAATTGAATTATTCGCGGCGGCTGCAGCTGCACCGACGAGTCTCGCGGCACGCTCGAACGAACTAACGAGAACACGAGGACCGATGCGCGACGCTGGAAATCGCGAGGCAAGACTAATTTTCATTAAGCCGGCACGGCGAGTGCCACTAGGCGACCCGCCGTCCTTAATTAGCTACGAGGGCATAAGCAGCGCTAACTTAAGGTACAAGGGGGCCAATTGCTCCATTGTTCTCCGGGGCTAGATGCGAATTCCTACCGGAGCGGACTTGTTGATGTTGCCTACTTGTGTCGGATTGATTGCGTTCGATCATCGACTCACGCCAACCGAACCTAACTTTGGAATTGTACATTGACGACTGAGACTCGGCGAACTTATGGCTGGCGGCGAATTATCGTCCCTTTTTCGTGGTAACAGTTTGTACATTAACCTTTAGCACTCGACTGTAAGGCACCACGAAAAATTGCTGAACCATTATTCATGATTAGACATCGGATCTTTATGCATTTATGGCTTATGGAAATGTTAAAAAAATGCTATAATATAAAATTCGAGAGAATTTAACACGATTTTTATTTGCTTTGGATCTACAAAGGCTGTCCCCATTAAAAATAGGATTTTATTTCATTCCACTTTTTTAAAATGTTTCTATAAAAATTGGAAATTGCATAAACATCCGATGTCTATTCATGATATTTTCTACATTATTAAATTTTTTAATTGCACTATTTTCGTATGTACAACATGAAAAAAAATATATATAGAAGGGCAATATGCTAGGTCGGAAGAAATGTTTGAAGGGTTAATAGTAATATGTGGTGGTGTACTGATTGCTTACGAATCTATTCGGTTGAGAAATTAAGTAACCTCTGTTAAATGAAATTACGTCGATCCCTAGCACGTCATTGGGCACCAGCAAATTTTTAAAATGTACGAAACGAATTACTCAAATTTTAACGATCCTTACTCACTTTTGTATGACAGGTATTTCTAAGTTAAACATTTTCTTCTTGAAGTTTAAGCCATATTATTTTATCACGCCACAAATGAACATACTTCGAACAGAACGAACAATATTTTTAACAATTGCAGTAATAGCAGGTACAAAATGAATTATCCTGAAGTCGATCCTAAAATTTTACGTGTTTCAGAGTCTAGTGGTTCGAACACAAGATGGAATCTAAAAAAGACTTTTATCGTTTCGAAACGTACGAACAGTTTCGCTGAAACTAACTTTCTATTTTACATAGAAAAGTCTATCTGGCTCCACGAAGAAGACGATCATTGACAGGCGCATTTTTACGAAGGTCTCGTAACGATATCTATTAAAAGCTGAAAAAGACTTCGATAACTGGACCAGCAACTGATAGGGGGAGAAACGATAAATGCGGAGCTTTAATTTACCACTTGGCTAGCTATCGAAAGTTCTCGATAGAATCCAACAAAATACATCAGCAGATTGCCGAGGGATGGGTGGTGGGAGGAGGGGAGGAGAAAGGGTGGTTGAAGTTCCCAACTTCGTGGCCCGCGAAGAGTTCAAACGATTTCCATCAAATTAAATTTCATTTCCCAATCGAGTAATTCGATCGGCGTTTATTTTCACCAAAAAAAAAAAAAAAAAAAGATATCAAGGTTCGGTAAAAGTTTAATTAATCGAACGATGCCAAAGGGTTCCATGCGGCACACAGAGTGTCGAGTGTTTTCGCGTGGTGAGCGAAGGTAGACGCGAACGCGGAGATCAAAGGGCTCGAATGAAGGTTTCAATCTTTGCAAAACTATTGTAGGAGGTCTGTTCAATGAATGCGGAGCCGCGAATTGGAGGCACAGGCGTGTTGATTACACTTGGACACAGGCCGGTTTCTATTTACAGAGCCATGCAGTGAAAACTAATCGGCAGCCGTTTCCGAAATGCGAACGCCCGGGCCGACGAACGAGCGACGACACTTAAACCTCGGCAAACTAATCGGCGCCGTTGCTCTAATTGCTTAGAGTCTGTGCTGGCCCGCCGTCATAAAACGAATCGTTCGGTTCAATGAAAATAACTCGCTAAAATTATGTTCCGTCTCTTCTGTCTTATAAATCATTCGGTGTTACGAGTTATTTTATTCGGAAATACAAAACGAATAGTGAAAATTAGTGTGATACACCAATTACGTCTCATCTCTCCCGTTGCATTCGCGGATTTATTTGCAAATAATTTAGTTCTATCAATCTTTTTATTCGGAAATAGACAATGGAAGAAACGAAGAGTGAAAATGAGAATTAGAGAAATAGAGAAGAGTGAAACTATGAATTAGAGAAGAATTGATTAGAGAAGATTCTCTATGAGAATTAGAGAAGAGTGAAACTATGAATAATGCAATGCATTATGGCATCCTCTTGCACGAAATTGGAAGAACGTGCCAGGATGTGGTCTTGGTAGTAACATCAGGTATAATAAATAATTTACAGTGCTCGATCAATATTTTTCAAATTCATTGAAGCGAGCATCAGCTGTGAATGGTAGAGTTTTAAAAAATTTCAAGTACCGGTGGCCAATGTATTAAAAACAAAAACTCCTTGCTGTGTTCAGATTCACAAAATTGTAACATTTCATAGTACCAAAACGTAGTACAAAAACTCCTTGGTCTGTTCAGATTCACAAAATTGTAACATTTCACAGTACCATTACAAGCTACTTGTCCTAGCAGAAAATCGACCCTGTAGTTAAAACAGTTTCCCTAGTAGTAACAGATAAAGTTTGATCTAAAACTTCGAAGTGGTTTCAAAGAGAGAGAGAGAGGTGGGAGATGGATAAGTTCGTCCATAGCTGCAAGCTGTTCGAAATTGTTTCTTAGCCGTTCGGACTGGTGCTCGGTGATGCTGCGTGTTACCCGTGATAAATGTACGAGCATTACGGGACTCGAAATGAAACGTTAATAAGGCTCGAGTAGATTTTATGTGCCGCTTGTGTACGGGAGTGGCCGGTTCATTTTCGTTTCGGGTAACAGGGGTAGCAATTTCTCCCACGGTAACCGGAGATACCCGCGAATTTTAATTACGTAAGCGACCCGTAAGACAGATAACGGACTAAGTACGGGCTTGTATCCTTCCGTAATAGGCAGCAGGCCGGGTGTCTCTCGGCAAGAAGCAGCATCCTCGAATCCGACGTTATTGCCGCCTGCAGCGCACCTAGTTCCAGTTTAGCCCAGTAAAAAAGTTGAAACGACTCAACTTCCTGCGGACACCCTGAAGACGGCCGAGCATTCTGCCACGAGCAGTGTCAGAAGATACTATCGTCCCGAAACTTCCGATTCCTCCTTAACTCCCTAGATTCTCGTTACCCTGATGTGCAATTTTCCGAACGATTCGGATATTTCGATCGAGACTCGTCCGCTCGAAAAAAGTCATCAACTCTCATCAGTAGACTGCGGATTTTTATACAAGATAAAAATTATCTGCATCGATTACAGGGAATAGAAACCAAGTAGAATATTATTTCTTCACCTGTTAACTTTAATAGATGAAAAATGGTATATTGACATTTGAAAGTTTCACAATGTTCCTACAATTACAAATTTTATTCACTCAATTTTGTCATAAATGCGTAAAGATTCGCAGTCTACTCATCAGTTTTCAGATGAAACGGATGAAAAAGCCTCTGTCTAATTTTGTAGCTCTGAGGCAACGACAATCTCACGTACCAATTTTATATAATTTTAGTCAAACCTTAGTTAGAAAATATCACCTATAAATTTAACCTTTAGTTAGAAAATTTCTTGTCACGTGTTCGTGATAGTTTCGAGTGTGCGGGAACAGAAGAGAAATTATTAGGTTGTTAGAATGCCAATGTTATGAATTAGAAGTACTATTATAGCCTGCAGGTTTATCGTGCACCATTTTAAGCTTAAGGTCCTACCGTTAATTTTATTTAGACGTATAATTTTATTTTTAAATAGAGTTTAAATAGACTAGGAGTGGAAAAATAGACACACTGACGTCAGCATTATGCGATTGATCAAAACGTGATAGGTAGTAAAGATTCGATTTCTACCGTGATGTAATCAAGAGTCTTCTTGCTCTTTCGAGTAAGATTTATTTAGCAGTTATGTTTGTTTAACGGAGCTACCTAGCATCAATTTCTCGACATGTCGTTTCGCATTGATCCGCAAAGCGCGCGTCGATGCAAATCTGGAGCGGGACTTCTAATTGGCGTGGGCAGATGAAGTCCGTAAATGAAAGGCGAAAATGAGTATTCGAACGCGGGCAGAAATGTCTATGGTCGCGCAGAGGAAGAGGAAACGCGACGTATCCTGTCATTTCGTGCTGCAACGTTAATTACTATTTCGCGTTAATGCACGCGGCTTGCTCGCGCGAGTCAGCTCCGGTGCCGGAGAAGAGGTAACCGGCGAGTGGCCTAACAGAGTCCAGGCCGGCGACCTATTAAAATTGAAAGGCTGCTTGAACGCCGGTTATCATTCATTATCGTGATTCTGGTCGAGTGCGTCGCGTCGCGACGGCCGGGATCATCGAATCGTAGCGCGGCGTAAATCGAGTGTCAATCGTCGCGTTTAGCAAATTAACGTCGCGTTAATTGGCGAATGTTATCAATTATCAGCCGGGGCAATAAGTGGCTGCCGACCAGGGGAAAAACTGGGTTAATCCTCTCTCTCTCACTCTCTCCCTCCCCCTCACGTAATGGAACAAGGAGCTTCGGTCGTTATACAATTTCGAGAATCTACTGTGTGCTCAACGCTGACGGAAAATTTTAATAATCGGTCATTGTAATTTTTTAACCGACCGATCCTGGCGCGGGATCGAAAATGTACAATAGATAGTAAAAGTAGAGTTTGAATATCTGACACTTAGTGTTCCAACACTTTTTGGATCCACTGTGAAATTGAAACAGAAAGTGTTACTACTTGCGAAAGATATAAACTGTACAGCAGATTGTTTACACTCTATTTCTAAAAATGTTGAGCCACCTTGTGACAATACTTTATGAAAAAGGGTAAACTTTGTAATAACGATCTGAAGCGTGTCTTTTTCTTGCCTCGAATAAAAATAAACAGTAATAACAACAAGACAGAAAAAAAAGTTCTTACATAACGAACGAATCGTCTGCCGTCGATTATTCGCAGAGCTTCTGCGGTTTATTTATATTCAGAAGCGCCGAGAAAGTACTCTTGTTATAATAATAAAAAGCTAGTAACACGTCAATAGCTGCTATAACACTGTAATGCTACAACATCGATCGCGAAATTGTTAATAATAACGTCGAACTGGCTGATAATGTAATGGCACAAGAGTACTGTTTATAATTGCTCGATTAAATGTGTCGAAGGGGAATTTACGGAATTCGCGTGCAATTATACCGAATGTCGTCGTGGCTTTAAAAAACCGTACAATATTCTTCGAGCGAGCCGCGCACAGGCGCGCACCGCTCCGGACAAAAGAACTCATTTGCGAGTCAAGAGGCGTTAATGAGATCAGCGTTTTTTCTGAGTGACACGGCCGCCTCGCGTTTCAACGTGAACGCGCCGCAGAAAAATGTTCGAACGTAGATCCGAACGCGATAACAACGATTTCTTTGCGCTGCAGTTTTTCTTACGGGGTTTCTCACCGATCTCGTTAACCCCCACAGGCTCCTCGCAAATAACAAAAAAAAATCCCCTATTAACCCCTCCACGTACGAATTAAATAAAATTCCACGCGACCGAAGGTACTATTAATTTTTTAATTCCGAGGGTACAGGTGGGAACATAGAAAATAATCAAGTTTGGATTTGATGAATTTATAAGAAAAGTAACGCGAGACATGAAGTACCGATACATCAGCTTATTGAAATCATTAAAAGTAGAAAGCAATTTTTATATGATCACAGCACCTTGGAATCGATGTGCAAAATTTGTATTAAAAATGGGGATAGAGTAATCGCTTTCTACAAGTCCATCCAACAACGATACATGGTTGTTCGATGTTGGGAAAAGGGTTCAACAAACACAGTAGGAAAGGTTTTTCGAAAATTCGAGCGCAATAATAACGACGCTAATCACGAATATAGTACGTCATCTCCAACTATGGAGTTCCATCTTGCCTTTCTCCGCGAGCTCATCAATATTCTTCGCATTCCCATTGTCCGCAATGCTGAAACCGCGGACCACGGAGGGGATAGCGTCGCAATTACAAAGAGTGCGGAGCGATGAAGGAAAAATCCTCGCAATTAGGTCCTCCATCGTATTCTGCAACCTAGGTGGAACCTATTAATATCCGCGGGCCTCATTAAGTCTTCACTTTCGACGTGCTGGTTTATGAGATAGTTCGTCCTCTTCGATCGTCGATCGTTTTTCGAGGCACGATCGCAAAACGCGTCGTTACGATTCTGGGAACGAGGAACCTCCGTGGAAAAGGAAATCTATTTCACGACCAAGCCATGAATAAAATATCATCTCGATCGTGAGCGACGATTCTCGTTTCCGGCCGAAGATAGATCCCGGCTTCCCGTCGCTCGTTCTAATAATTTAATGCGATTCTCGCAAATAGATTTATGATGGTTTCGAACGTGGCAGCGGCGGCCCGTCGATGATCGTCACCGAGATAAATGTCAGGATCCGCGTGTATTCCGGGCAGTCGATAAATTCGCACATCCACCGAGAAATCTCAGACTCGCGGCACAGCTTGACAACTCGCGGAACGCGATCGATATCTCGAGGAACGACAAACTTCGCTGGCACGAGGCGACGCGAGCTTCTCGTAATAACGTTACCGGACGATCGACATAATTTTCACGCGAGCTTCCAGATCGACCTATCAATCGAAACCTGTCGGTCTTTGCGAAGATACAGACTTTTATTCGATATTTGTCTCGCGATATTATCACCCGAGATCCTTTTGTCTCGGAAACCTGTCGGACTTTTTAAAGGATACAGATTTTTATTCAATTCGATACCGTGTCTTGCGAAATTATCATGCCAACTTCCCTGGCTTTGCGAAGATCAAATTTCCTATTCAATTCGATATTTCTCTTGGAGAACCGTGGCTGCTCACAAAGAACGTGCAAACGAGATTGAATATTCATCAAGGTTTTTTACGGTTTTCGAGAACTATCTTCTTAGGCAAGAATTGGTAATTATTTACATTAAATAATAAACAATTCCCTATTCCCGTCATTTTGACAGGCCCGTGAACCTAGTGTCAAATTTCGTTTGTGTCGAGGAACGCACACGATTATGTTCCATCTCACACACTGTACATTTTACACTAGTATTTTGTAATGTAGGATTATTATTTGTATGTAGAATATTGGATGCAAGGTTTTCGGTAATTATTTACATTAGGGGGCTTGCTCACCGATTAACGAAGAATTTTTATAAGTAATTTTAAACGATCGTATAAACCCTTCGAAAAAGGATGTAGCTACTGATACTAATTAAGTGCATCAAAGCTTCAGTTTATTAATTTAGAAAAAAGACAATTGTGTCGGACCTATTTGTTTTTCGTTACGTCTTCTCAAACATTGATAATTGTAAAGTCACTCGGTCAGAAGATTAAAACAATTACCACCTAAATCCAAGAGTTGATTTTTAACACTTTGACTGCCAAACTAAAAACCTTAAAAATTCCATAAAATCAAAGTAAGTTGATTAATGTAATCAAAATTGAAAAAAATGAAATGTATGATAACGAGTAGCTCTCCAACTTTCTTGCATTTTACAGATCCTAGTCAAATTTGGTAGAATGAATATATTAACGTAAAAATTCATTTCAAAACCTGGACAAATAATTCCGTCACCCACATACGGGTGACATGGCAGTCAACGTGTTAATTGAATGATAGTAAAGCGAAAAATTAAACCGCTGATGCTATTAATGTTCCAAAGCAGTTAGTGCAAAAGTATCAAGTCAAAAGAAAAGAGAGTTCAGAGAAAAGCGAGTTCCGTTGTCGTTGGATTTCAGTTCGAGTGTACAGCACGTAACAATAATCGCCTAATAGAGTTAGTATGTAATCTTCGAGACAATGTGCGACAGGGTAACATACGACGCGGTTGTTCGGCAAGTTAAACTCGAGCTTCGCGCGAATAATGAGCGTCAAGTTCCCGTTCTCGTTTATTTTCCTGGATCACCACCGGTGAGTTACGGAAACAACTACTTCCGCCTATATCTTATTGCGGAATCGATAGAGCCTATGAATTATGCAATCGAACGTTTCCTTCGCCTTGTCCGAGGCACAAAGACTCGTCAAACGGGCCACATCAAGATAACTGCTTTTTTAACGGACATAAAAGTTGCATTGCACGCAATCGGCCGAATGGGTTATATACCGTCGCGTTTAGCATACGACACTTGGAAATGCATTTCGATTTGACGGGAACGGTTCGCGTTTGACCCAATAAAATTTCTCGCGAACATTCTAGGCTCAACAGTTGGCTGCTGATTGCGAGAATTTATTCGCACGTTTTAATGGATCAATGAAAACGTAAGAATAAAACATTCTTAAATGTGTCCTACTGTCTTGTAAGTATAGTTCGGTTTTTACCACAAGAAATGATAGGTGTAGAGTCGTTTAAAAATATCGTTGCATTATTTTCAACCTGTTGAATATGTCACAAAAGAAAATAAACTTCTGTTTCATTCCACTTTGTTGCAATTCAGGTAGAATATTTTAATTTTGCTTAAATATTCGCTTATAGATTCCACTACTTATAAGTAGACAGCGGATCTTTATGCATTTACGACAAAAATGAGTAGGTGTAATTTGAAACAGTGAAACTATTAGAAGAAGACACTTTCTAAACATGTTGAGAAGGAAAATGAATTTTTATTTAATTATCCGCTGTCTGCTTCCAAGTAATAATTGATAAGATAAAATTATAATTGTCCACGAAGGACTAGGTACAATTATATAAATAATTCTATGTGTGGAAGAACGTACGAAATTTTTTAAAATAACAATAAAATCGAGAACAATGTGATGCTGGTACACTTTTCTTAGTATTGTAATTGCGAATTGAAAGTGTTCGTAGACGGTTTGTAAAGTGCTTGTTTAAAGAGGTGATTCGCGAGATAGGAGTATAGAACTGGCAACGTATAGCATGGGAATTGCCAGTAATTTGTAATTAAACGAGTCGGATAGTGTACCGTTCGTTTTAAGAGAGAATCAAATCTCGAAGGTCGATAAGCTTATCGCGGAGCGTGCAGGAAGTCGCATGAGCCGGTGTTTTAGTAAACACCTAACGGTGCATAAACACTGTACACCGGATTTACAGGCTCGGTGCACGCTAGACGACGAATCGCGAGCGTAAACAGTGGTTCGAGGCAGTTGCATTATCGCGTCGACGTTAGAATGCGCTTGAACTTCCGCGGAACAACTGCGGTAAATCGTACAGAACTGAGAAACTAATTCAATAAACTCGCAAAAGACCGGATGTGACTACGGGCATACGATAGTAATTCAAAATTATAACGGTCCCTATCACTTCTGTACATCTGCTTAACGATTCCACGCGGAAAGAAATTCAATTTAAACTTCTATTAATTTTTGTCACAAAAACATAAAATCCGAACTCGACTGGCATTAGTCGGCTTAACGATTCCACGGGGGAAAAAATTCAATTTAAACTTCTATCAATTTTTCTCATAAACACATGAAATCCGAACCCGACTGTTATTAGTCGGTAGTGATTAGATACCAGGTAGAATTACAAATTATATTTGAGGGGACGAGTATTAAGCTTTCGTAGAGCTTTAGTCAGAATGACAAGCGGTTTAAACAAGATAAATAGAGCCGAGCTGTCTCCGAGAACACTGACCTGCGTCACTGATCTTGGCGCTTCCCGGTGACAAACACCGCTATCTCAAAAAATTACGTCACTCTGATTAACAAACCCGTTTCCACAGCAATCACAAACTGTGATGACGAGAATATCACAGCGACTCGCAGTGTCACGTACGAAATTTCAAGTTTTCAATGCATGATTTTTCCCCAGAACAATAAAACGTTTCAGAATACCCAATCAACGAGTGAAGGAGTAGAAAAAAAAAGAGTAAAAATATCACAGTGACTCACAGCATCGATCACAGACTATTTGTTCAGATCACGTACGAAATATCCAGTTCACATGCACGGTTTTCCGAGAAACAATAAATTGCTTTCAAATATCCACTGGCGTCAAGGAGTAATAGAAAAAAAAAAAAATACAAAGAATCCACGTTAATTTTCCAAACTTTCGAAGCCATTAACCCCTTGCCCTACAATATCGTGTCAGACTCGTGATGAAAATTATGAACAGAGTCTAATAAATATATATGTCATTAATTTCCTTTAAATCGAACTAAAAGATCGAACTCTATTCGAGCTCTCCACGCATCAGAGAGTAATAGAAAAAAAAAATACAAAGAATCCACGTTAATTTTCCAAACTTTCGAAGCTATTCACTTGTTCCTACCTTTCCCGAGATAACAGATGCCCCGCAAAATGGCAAACACTGTGCGTTAAAACGAAAACACGAAAGTACCAGGCTATAGATTTCGCGTACTTATTTAAAAAATAACTGCAATTCCAAAGAGTACAAAGATTGTAGGAAAGAAGAATTGAAGAGTGTAATTATGTTCAGCTTATTGGTTAACCCCTTGCCCTACAATATCGAGTCAGACTCGTGATGAAGATTCCGAACAGAGTCTAATAGATATGTATGTTATTAATTTTCTTTAAACGGTAATAAAAATCTACTTTGTTGTAGTTGATATATATCCTTTGGAGAAAAGATAGACATACAATAAATATAAACTATCTTTCTTTTTCTATGAAATTCTGAACGATGGAGAATTTCTAATCGTTATAATCACAAAATAAATAGTAGTGCAAGGGGTTAAGAATTGAGCTTGAATCTAGCTTGACGTAGAAAAAAATTGCTAAAGATCCACAGTCTGGTTGTCGCACAACTCCGGGCACTCGACTCTCGACTTTCCACGGAGCAGGTTTCCCTCGGCCCCAATTTTCCCACCGAATCTCCGAGCCGAAAGTAACCCATCGCGATATCGCCGGCACATAATGCCAAAGCAGCGCTGATAATGACTCTCGCACGAGCAATGACCCTCGCCTGGCGCAGTTCTCGAACCGCATATCCGAGTCGCCACGCTCGCTCGTTGTGTGTAGCACGCGCGAGAAACAACGGAGAATCGCGATCGTTCATTTATCATGCTCGCAGGGATGCGAGAAACGGAGAATCGAGAAAAACGAAAAAGAGAAATAAAAGGCGGAAAAGCCTGTCGAGAGAACGACGCGGAACACAAAAGTTCCAACCAGAGGAAGAAGAACAAGTGCTGGGAAACAAAGGCCGCGCGATTAAACCGCAGGTCGTTGGGAAACGAGGACGCGGCGGAGTTTCCCCAGTTTTCCGCGAGTCGCGTCCGCGATTCCACGTTGCCTCGGAAACGGGGATTTTCACAGTTATCGTTTTTCTCGATCGGACAACTCGATTCGAAAGCAGCGAGAAATCCGAGGGAGGTGTTATCCGGGGTGTCGCGGGTCGCGTGGGCGGTTGCAGGGGTGCATCGTGCTGGTCGGAAGTGCGTCGGCTGGCAGGGGCACACGAGACCCTAACCTTCGGTGGTGCAGGGGCTTGTGTCAAGGTGACCGGTGGAACAGGGCCAAGACGCACGACACACGGTTGTCCGAGGACCGGGCAGAGCCCGGCCAGCCGTCGTAAACGGGAACCATGGTGTCACGGAGCACAACAAGCTGACCAACACGGCAAAATTCCGAGCACACGACCGGGGCTCGGCTCGCGAGAGCGGCGTAGTCGCGAGCACTGACCTACGTCACTGGGCGCACTTGGCACACTACTGAGCGCGCCGGTCCTCGTGCACGTACGTGTGCTCCCCCGTGCTTCCGTGTACGTGACCGTCTCTCTCTCCCTCTCTCTCTCTTTCTCTCTCCCTCCATCCCCTATCCTCCCTCTCCACCGCTCTCTCCCTCTCGATAGCTTTCTCTCTTTCCAGCTCGCTCTCGCGAGCCCTGTCTCCCTTTCTTCGTTCCAGATGCAACCGTGTGCGTCCGTGTAGCCGGTCACACGAAAGCGGGGTGAACTGCACCGCCACCTCGTGAAAATTGCATTCACCCTGCCGACGACCACCCTCCCACGGCTCTGCACCCCGCCGCGCCGGATTCTTACACCGATGGTCCTCGAGACGGAATCGTATGGGGTGCGCACGGATCGACGGAGATTCGCCAGCTTCCTCTGCAGGACAGCATCGTGCGGGGAACTAATCTTGTACCTCGACTTTTCAGTTTACCGTTCGGCTTACCCTCGGGGTGCGCTTCATCGAAGATTCGGGGACCACAGTCTTGGGCATTGTTCGCATAAAGCTTTATTCGAACGACTGTAAGGATTAAATATCTCTATTGCTAAAATTATTAACCCTGAGCACTCGACTGTAAGGCGTCACTAAGAATTGTTGCGTCATTATTCAAAATAGTTTTTACATTATCAACACGTTAACTGCCATGCCAGTCACATATGACTGACTGTGATTTTTGACCAGGTGTAGACATTCGCTTTTGTTGTGACAATTTTTTGAATTTTACTAACACTAAACCTAAGCATATAAAAGTAAAATGTCTTATAGAAGGGAGGAGACTGAGTTTATTTAAACCTTGTACGATTTTCATTATAATATATGCTCTATAATAAAGAAGTCAATTCAGTAATTTCCTATAAATTCGTTTTTATAATTTCAATAATTGTGAAATAGAAAAGCGGTCATTTGAGCGTGGCAGGTTTAGTGTTGAGATATTTAGAATTGAAAAGGGTTGAAACAACATCCCCTGGAATATATTTAAAATATCTAGTTTCGCTTTCATTAATTCAATTACTCTGATTTTGTAAGAATCTCTGGGAATGATTTGTGGCAGTTAACCAGTTAACTGTGGAGCTCAATTTCAGAAATCCCCCACGGCGCGGAATTAAAATCATGCAATGCGGAATATACACGAAAAAAAAAAATTAAAAAAAATATAAAAAAAAGGTTCAAAGGTGGGGCAGGGCAAGGGTTCAAAAATTACATTTTTATTCGATAAGAAATTAACAATTCATTAACGTTAACGGCACCACAATAGAGTTTTGGATTGACGAGTACACACGTCAAACACACTAAACTGGTTAACGTGTTACAGTAGCTTGTGTTCATGAACAAAGTATAACATGAAAAATAAAATCTATAGAAGGGATATATTCTTTTGGAGTTCTGGAATTAAAATAGCTTCGAGTGCAAAGAGTCCGCAGTCTGTTTATGAGCGTGTCGGAATTTTTTGTATTTTATCAAAATCGTGTTATGGCGTAAGACGATCGAGTATACTGAAATTATAAAGATGCTTTTATGGGAATTGATTGAATCTTGTTGTGTTTATGGAGCACAGCACACGCTAGTAACTTTTAACGTTAGATTTAGCGTTAGTCGAACGTCTCGCGTTTTATTAACACTTTCGCGTCGGATGACTCAATATTGCGTCAAATCGGAAGCTTGCTCCGGATGACGCATCTGTGCGTCAAAGTGTAGAGGAAGTGTTACAAGCTGTTTTTTCCGGAACTATTGGAACTATCGACGTGCTCAGCTTTACTGCTCGGCGCTGTGCGAACATTTTCAATCCAGCGACCTGGTCACGGGAGCGGTGATAAATTTGTATTTTAAACTGTAACGTCACGGGGGTGTAACAGAACCAGAGAATCGAATTTTTTTACGGAATTTCGAAACAGAAAATGCACGATTATTTAACTAGGCGTGTACTAATTATGATGAATCGAGGGAGAAGATGTTGGACGCATAGAACGAGGAAGAAAATTCACGAGACTGGTAGAAAATTGATTCTTAGCGCACATTTCGTAGGGTTATAAGGTCAACGACGTCCCTTGGAACTGGGTCAGGAAAGCGATCGGCTGACATCCGAGCCATTGTAAATACGAACTGTGTGATCGAGATCCGTTTAAAGTATAATAATCTCGAGCAGAACGAAAACGCTTTGTAACGAAATTAATTCCGGATTGTTTTGCTGTGAAAAAATTTGAAAGCACATTTTCTTGTTGAAACGATGCAGCTGACAAACACGCCGTTTTTCTTCGTACTGAAACAACAACAGACGAAGGAGCGAAAAGAATTTCTAGAAGGTAAAGTAAAGAGAAAACTGTGAGAGAAGCTTGTAGAACGCGTGACATTTTCTGTTTACTCGCAGACAGAAACTGTACAGTGTTCTTTCTATCTATCTCTCTCTGTAATTACGCTTTATCGACCTTTTTCTTATCTTATCGCCGATTTGCATGACAGGAAACGAGGCTCGCTTCGATTTTTTTCGATGATTGAAAAGTCGAATGGTAACGATACAGAAGGATATTTACACAATTTCCAGTGGTTCGAAGCTTGTGTTAACAACGGAGATTCATTCCCTTTGGAAAAAGTTAATAACTCGAAAACAAAGCGCTTTAATTGGCAAAGGAAAAAGGTGCTTAGAATCACCTCAGGAATCGCTCCTTTCTTCTTCCGAGACACCCTGTATAGCATTGCCACCTTATAGCAATCTACTTACATGAAATTGTTCAAGTTCACTATGGTTTGAAGGGCATTTGAATTATGCTTCATTAAAAGTTGAGCGAGTTCTCGTTTACTCGATGTCTGCACAAGTCCTGCACTATTGATGCATATTTCACATTCGTTTTGCCAAGTCTATAGTGTGTACAAGTACGTATACTTAACACTAGGTTTACGGAGCACTAGAAACGACTGTTTTACATTATAATAATAATATGGATGTACCTGTCAAAATTTGTAGCCATTTGTTAAACAATTCCTCACGGACGCATCTTTTAGAATATCTTTCTGACGGGTCCAGTAAATCTAGCGTTAAACATGATTAACGTTCTCTATCTCGATGCTTGTACAGTCAAGAGGATAAAGTTAGCAATGTTTTGAGGTCCTTCCAGAATTCGTGGAAATCAGCTGAGCGACAGCCGATGAACCTTGATCGCGGTTGGTGTGCGCACGTGTTTGTCAGTCGTCCAAAAATGCCATGTATGACCTTACGATCAAGTTCATCGATTGACCCGCAATAAAACCTAACCCAGACGAGGCCGTAGCCCTGGCTTGCCTCGACACACGCTTCACTGTCTTTAGAATCGCGTGTCGATTCACGTGGAGCGATTATACAAGCACTATACGCCGGGACGAAACTGCCGATCCATAAAGACTACGTATACAAACATACTGAAACGTGGAACGACCAACATACAGCGAAACTGGGAAGTGCTAACATGATTCCCATCGGTTCCATCGTTCTTGCTCATTCTACAGAGTGTCTATTTTTAATCATGCAACATTTTCCTAACCAACATTACACGAAAAAGTATTTCAAATAACACGGCCAAATCTTTGGAAACAAGTACTTTTCTAATAAAAATGAATCGATTAAAATAGTTAAGGGAAAATTTATTTTATTAATTTTAAGCTTCACAGAAATGGAGTGTGTGGAGCCCCACCTGAGCAATGATTATTGCTGAGTTAAATCAAAGAGTTGAATTAACAAAAAGAGGTGTTGAGTGAAAATTTCAATATTATTTGAGAACAATTATTTCTGTATGTCGTCCGGAAAGGGTTAACCACCGAGTACATGTAATATCTACAACGATACGAATTTTGTGTACGCGTTTAGGCGAACTGACCGCCACGGCAGCGCATGCGATCGAATCGCGAAAGCTCGCGGTAGCATTCGCGAAAAAAGCTGGCATAGCAGGGTTGGCGATAACGTATCGCCGCGGCTGATGGCTGATTTCATACGAAAAAGTTCAGTTTTTTTATTTTTTCGGGCGGGAAGAAATATCGGCATCGAAGCGGCACGTTCCGAGTGGACGGTATTAAATGCCGGTCGCTACAATGGCCGCATTGTCCGTGATCCGTCCCCGCGGAGACGCTTTTAATTAAACCGCCCGCGCCTCTTTTTTATTTACAGCCTTCGAAAGTGCCGCGGACGCTGCATCAGGGCCCTCGGTTTATCGATTCGAGCGTCGCCAACCCACGGCCGGATACAGTAGTGCTCACTTGAATTTCCAAAGTTTGGCATCCAGAAGTAAAATTCTTACGTCACGGGGTGCCGTGCAGAAATTACGTAATTTCTCAATCGAATAGATTCGTAAGCAATCAGTACACCACCATATATTAACCCTTTGCACTCGACGCTATTTTAACTCCAAAGCGAAACACTTCTTATGACCTAGAATATTTCCCTTCTATATATATTTTCTTTTATATTTTTAAAATGGTGCAATTTACTCGCGTACAATACTGAAGTGTTTAGTAATTTATTAAATACAAACAAATTTAATAATATAAGAAATATTTTGAATAACGATACAGCAATTTTTAGTGGTGCCTTACAGGCATAAGGAAGACAGGCAGGAATTAAGCGTTATAGACTCAGTTTCTTATTTCTGTTGCAATCAGAGACAATTTTGTGTTAAAAATATAGAGATTGAAAAGTCTGACGTGAATGAAAAGTGTGCCGGTGTTGTTCCAGCTATCAGTCGCCTCTCGGGGAGTTAAAAAGATGGGAAAAAAGTTTAGAAAAATGCCCTGATACAGAGGGATGTTCTTCCTTACAATCACTATTCGAATGCTAAAGGTTAAGATTCTTTCGATTAAAATGAGTCCAAACATGACGTAAATCGGTCTACTTTTATAGACTTCTCATAGACGTCAATCCTACCTATATTTTTAATTTTGTTATTTACATCGTGTCTATAAATAGTCCCACTTACATCATATGTTTGTACTCATTTTAATCAGGAAAATCTGAATAAACAGCTGGTGCTACGTTCGCAGAGATAAGACTGCAATGATTCTCTCTTTTCGTGTAATAGTTTCATTATTCCTCTTGTCCACCGAGACAAGACTATACTGAGAATGAGCTCGACCTATCATCCCCTAGGATGAGTCGTGGAAATTGAAGTGTAACAGATTCGGTGAAACTCAAGTGAGCACTACTGCACGATTTTTCCTTCGCTCGGCGAAATAACCGCCGATGCGAGGCTTTTTTGTCGCCGGAGAACGACGACGCGAAGCATTGTCTTGCCATCCATCGATCGGACGTATTCATCCCGAGCCGCGGGAACGACTTTTAAGTGATTGTTTACCGCTAGTTGCCGTCCAGTCCTATTATTTGTACTGCGTCGAGTATCCGCGGAGCTCCCACTGTTCCTTTATTCGCGATATTAAAATGGAAAATCGCATACTCGCGGAAAATTGTTCCTCCCGGAAACAAAGTATTCTACTCGAGGGCAGAAAGGAGATATTGAAGTTTCCCTAATGCGGTATTGTTCGGTTATCCAGCTCCGTGAACGGCTGCGTCGCACACAGACACTGCATACGAGCATGCGGACTGTTAGTTTGCCGGTTATGGGCGAAATGCTACTTCGAACTAAATATTCCGATCGAGATCGGCAACGTGTTCGTTGAAACTCTCATTTCGATCTTTATTGAACATGAAAATTCGTGTATACTTCCACACGATCACTAATCACTAGACATCGGATGTTTATGCAATTTCCAATTTTTATAGAAACATTTTAAGAAAGTGGAATGAAATAAAATTTTATTTTTAATGGGGACAGCCTTTGTAGATCCAAAGCAAATAAAAATCGTGTTAAATTCTCTCGAATTTTATATTATAGCATTTTTTTAACATTTCCATAAGCCATAAATGCATAAAGATCCGATGTCTACTAATCACTTTTTGATAAACCTATAGGAGTTTCATGGAGTTTCAGGAGTTTCACACCTTCGTCTCTCTTTTTCAAGAATTTAACGCTGTTGATACTTCCACACGATCACTAGAAAATTTGTGTATTATATCATCTAACATATAGATCCAAGAAAGTGGAAATCTACAGCAATTTTGTCAGCGACAATGTGCACGGAATTTTTAAGAACAATTAAAAGTGGCCACCCCCGGGTACCCAGGAATTTATATGAGGGTTGAATTAAAATTTTGATGAAAATTGAAACATATTTCTAACATTTGTCAAACACTCTACACTTGTTTCATCTTTTGAAACAAAGATTGAAACTTTGCTCGTGGTGATCGATAGAATATGTACCCCTTTTCAAAATCAGTCTTCCCAGCGAAGAGGTTAATTTCGCGGAGTAGCGTAGATAATACGATCGATCAAGGCGAAGCGGAATCGCTCGAATTCGAGTTGCATAAAGCACGTTAAAGATTCTTGTCGCCGGGGTTTCACACCACGGGATATTTTCAGCCGCACCGTTGGCAATGCAAAAGCGTTCGGAGTCCGCGGCAAAAGACCCCTATTCAATACGAGTCAATGGAATACCGGCAGTTTACGAGATCTTTCCGTTGCAAGTTTTTGCCCGTGCATTATGGTAATGCACCGTCGAACGCGGGTGTAACGAGCGGGAAATTCCTCGCTCGCGGTAAGAAGCTTTCCCGGCAAATGAAAGAGGAAAGTTCGCGGCTGCAGATCTTTCGAGAGAATGAGAGAGGGCTCGGTCGGCTGTGCCAAAAAAAGAGAGAGAGAGAGAGAAGAAAAGAAAGGAAAGAAAATAAGAGGAAAGAATTCCACCCACACCAGACAGACGTTCCGTTTGAAAGATATTCCCGCGCAACAATAAGAACGCGATAAGAGTTTGCCCGTGTGGTTCCTCTTCGTCTTCGGCGGAGTTTCTCCGTTTCCTCGGAGAGCCATATTAAAGCGCCGCGGACGGAGAATAATGAGCAGGAAATTTTGTAAAGGGAAACCGTAATTCCTGTAGACAAATTCTCGAGACGGATAGTCGTGCCGCTGCGTCTCTCCTGTCTTCGGTTGAAGAAGAACGATGCTCCCTGTACGGACAATTCGCGGTCAGAATGATAGCACGCCTCCACTGCCCTTAGCAATGCGGAATTTTGTGTTTTGCAACAAATAAGACGTTGACATTACGAGCTTGAAATATGCGGACCGCTCGACACGGCTCGTAATACCTCGAAGTATTGTACAGAAAAAAACAAAACAGTTTTACACCGAGCACAAAATGACAGCTCGCTAATACAGTAGTACATATTTATTTAATCTACCACCGATAGGCTGCGGATTTTATGCATCTATCACGAAAATGAGCACAAAGAGTAAAAACAGTGAAAATAATTAAAATAATTACAGTACAGTAATACATATTTATTTAATCTATCACCGATAGGCTGCGGATTTTATGCATCTATCACGAAAATGAGCACAAAGAGTAAAAACAGTGAAAATATATAAAATAATTTAAGAGGTGTACTATTTTCAACTCGTTAAATTCTCGCAGACAATTTCTATTTTGCATAAAAATCCGGGGTCTGGCCATTAACCTATATTACCTTCTTTATTTTCTATTGTGCCCTCTCTTTGACTGAGAGCGTAGGCAAACGCGCAGTAGTCACGGTCGACCAGGGTCAGACACGACGGAGGACAAAGACTTCTTAACCTTTGTGCCAATAAGCACAGTTCTCGACGTGATTCTACGAAGATGAGTCAAGAATCAACCACACTATGGAATGTTAATACATGTGAAGAAAATATATATCTAACGGACAAGCTTTTGAATCCCTCGATAAACAAATTATTTTGCTTAAGCTGTGAGTCACGACACTGTTTTCAAATCTTCGTCGTTTCTTCGGGAAAAATTTGTCTAGCAGATTCACAGTTTCGATAAAACAGAACAGAATAAAATACGATAAAACAATCTAAGTTGGAACTACCCGTATTCATCAGAAGTGCACATAAAGGCTAAAGTTTTAAAGAAAATTTATCTCCATCAAGAAATATAAATAAACAACAAATCTAAAGCGTTGTTAACGACCAGACGATCAGTATGACGTGTAAAATACATGGGGAAACAAATTGTTGCAGAAAAGAGCTAGGGGAAGGAATTATTAACTTGGTTGTGGCAACTTGCAGTAAAATGTAGGAAATCTGTATGATCAAGAGTCGCACGAACTCGAAAATTTCGTAGCGAGTTGATCGCGTGATATTTTGTACAAGAGGGGCAAAGTTCTTGCGAGAGGGGACGCAAGAAGGCCGCACGATAGTTCGCCGCGAGTCACGCCAGAAAGTCACTCGTAAGGCAGAAAATAGTGTGGTGGGTTCGGACGCATTCGTATCACGATATCGGGGGGCTGGTGCACTCAGCCGACTTCCTGGTTCTCGGCGCGCTCTGCACGAATCACGCGTGTCGCGAGCCCACCTGACTGCGGACCCTCACGAAGTCTCGATTGATTCTGCCGCATCACGAGAAGGGAAAATAACTCCGACCTTTAACCGAACTGATTTCGAGCGTTTCACAAACGTCCTCAGGAAAACGTTTCCCGTTTTCAACTGTTGTTTCGAACGTGGTAAAAAAATTCTTCAAAAAGACTGTACCTTTCCTCTGGAAATAACTGTTCAGATTTTTCTGCATTTTCTACTCATTTTCTGATTGCAGTATTCCAGGAGTCAACTGTAATTAACTCTGCATTTGACAAAAGAACAACTGTTCTAATTTAACGGTTGTAAAGCAATTTTTCGGAATTTTTCAAAAGAACAGTATATTCAGTATTATAATTCGAAACTTGATACATGTATTTACTAACATTTGGAGAATCTATTCGAATTTTTTCAAGCAACGATTACAATTGTCTGCAAAATTAAAAGTCATGTCTTTCGGTAGGAGTCGTGTCAAGAATACGAAATGTGAAGCTTCATTATTGAATATGCATTTAATAATACATTTGGCGAGCTTCATTATTTATAATTTTGTTGTTCAACGTTCAAATTGGACTGGCAAACTAAGGGACAGACGAGAGTCGATATATCAAATGATGTCCACGCAAAACGAAGGAAATCCTGACGACGAAACATTGCGAGCATTTTTCATCAGGATTCAGTTACACGAACGAATAAATAACACGTGATTGTTATTTATGGCGCGCATCCTTTTCGTTATAAAATTTAATATACGAGCGAGCACCGCGTAAAAATAAACGAAATCTGCGAGCTGAAATTGCACACGTGAAATTAATTTTTTGAATTCCCGTGTCTGACCTGCTTTAAATTTTTCTACTTGTTCTTTCGGAACGTCGACGGTTCTATAATTTTCCAGCACTGTTTACGAGATTGTCGCGCTTCAATTATTTGAATAAATATGGTTCTCTGAACCGACTGCTGTTTTGATTCTACGGACCTCGAGATCTCTGTTGAAGAAAAACCAAGCAATTCTTAATAAAAAGAAACCCACCTTGTGAAACCTCGTAAAACGTTCGGAGACAATTGTAGAAAATGGTAGTGACTACATAATTGATCATTGTATAAATTTCTCTCTTGAAACTGGAAACTGAAGTAAAATCAATTTCAAAGAATGTATACAACCTGTCCAAAGAATGAACATTCAGGTCGGTTTTATATTTTTATAAAAACATATAAAGTTGTTGAAAGAATTATAGTAAATGGTCGCCTGGGAACCCAGTTCCCAAATATGATTAAAAAGAAAATTTGTTTTTACGCGAGAGATAATTACGGATTAGCAACCCGTGCAAGTAGAAACATGCAATAATGGTCAGACGCGCCGTGCCGGCGAGTCGTGTATTTTCGCTGTGGATATTCCGACGACTAAAACCGCGCTGAAAAAGAATTTATTCCACGATGTTCGCACATTATTCCGCGAGATAGCAGCGCATGTTTTGCAACACGGTGGTTGCGTCCACGTTGTATGAAAAACACAAGACCCTAGGGATCCGCGAAAAGTGGAATTCGAGCTTGAACGGGTTACAATGGTCCGGGGCGGCTCGATCGCTAAATAATTGCAGCGTCGGGTGAAACATTTATGTTAAGGGAGGAGTTCTATTGATCAAGACTGTACTGTATTGCAATTATTTCGGAATTAAGTCCCCGGTGAAGAGTGCTATGAATTCGAGGTCCGCTGACGCAGCGTAGCCAGATGATCGAGGGATGAACAATGGGGGAAATGTTGTAGTCAGAGTCCGAGTGACGTCACGAAGCTAAAGTGTAGTCATCCCGGATAATGACGTCGCGCTGAGGGTAGGGATCTTATCGCGACGCAGCTAGTTATCCACGCGTTGATGGGACAATTCTCGGAGCGTGACGTCATGCAATCCATCGCGGGGACTCTTTACGGCAACGGTATCTTAGTTTCCGCGGAAAATGCTCGAACATTTCCGCGTCAACGGAGACGTCAAGCGGCCCGTTAGCGTAAACGGATAAAGACACGTAGTACACGGCTTTCGAAGACCGGCAGGATCCCGGTTGATCAACGACGTCTACAGCCGGAACAGAGGCTTTGGAAGCCGCCTCGGGTTTGTGTTCATCGTCACGTTCGCGTCGTAGATTTCATCCGAGAAGCCAAACAGCGGCTGGTTGCACCGGAGTCCCGTGATCCGAGCAAATCGTGATTAGATTAGAAGTTGAAACGTCGAGGGGCCACGCTTGCCAATTAAACCGTCGATTGCCGGTTCGAGCACTTTCGGGCCGGATCGGGCTGCAAATCGGCGAACACCGCCGAAACTCTAATCGAATAGCAGCGACGGGTTCGGCAATCGAATCCCGACGATGAAATATCGGTCATCCTCGCTCGAATGGATTCGTTACGATTATTGCTAATCCTTTCGCGAGACTTCGAGGGTTTCCAACGGACCAGCGTATCTAGCAACGATCTGTAGACAATAACAGTTTTGTTTATTCGATTAATTTCTTGTAATCCGTCGAAGGTGGATTAGTGTAGTTTGATGTGTCGCTCTTGACACTAACTAACGTTTTATTTTTCTATATCGTTTATTTTAAAGTGGTCGCATTAACAGCTAGGTAATTAGCGACCAAGGTTACGGTTAATATTTACATTGTGATAGGGCACAGTGAAAAACAAATTTTTCGACAGTTTATATATATATATATCGATAGCAATGGGTTTGGATCTTTTAAACATTTCGAGATCTTTCTATGGCAATGGGTATCCTCTGTTTCCGTGTTGTTGAGTGAGTAGAAATGTTTTGGCATCTAGCATTGAAGGGCTTTTTCCTTGTCAATACTCAGTGGATATTTTAACGACATCATTGACATTGTTGTAGACGATGGGTTTGAATCTTTTAAACATTTTGAGATCCTTCCATGGCAATGGGTATCCTCTGTTTCTGTGTGTTGAGTGAGTAGACATGTTTTGGCATCTGGCATTGAAGGGCTTTTTCCTTGTCAATACTTAGTGGATATTTTAACGACATCATTGACATTGTTGTAGACGATGGGTTTGGATGTTTTAAACATTTTGAGATCCTTCCATGGCAATGGGTATCCTCTGTTTCTGTGTGTTGAGTGAGTAGGAAATGCTTTGGCATCTGGCATTTTTCTTTGTCAATACTTAGTGGATGTATATCGATAGATTTAAAAAACAGGACGTTTGTCCTCGCTTAAATTTGTCTCGAGGTAATTTTCAATGGAAAATCTGGATCGTGAATTTAGGACATTCGAGTAGGATATACTGTCACTGTAATCACTTTTTCGCAATGTTTTCTTAACAAATCCGCAGAAATTCGTCCGCACAATCATTCCCGCGGACAAAATGGCCGCGAGGCTCGATCTTTCGCTCTGTTAATTATCCAAAGCACGGCGCTGGCATTTTAGTGACGCGGCGCGGTCCTCCTGCCGCGAGTTTCGGGTCGCGGAATACCTTTCGAGCTCGCAGGGAATAGTTTCTGGATGGAGAAGCGATTTCGCGAATCGGGACGTCCCCGGGCAGCTGACGCGGCAAGAAAGAGGAATGCGGATCGCGTCGAAACGGCCCGGGCTTTATGAAATGACCGTGTTCGAAGTTATAATGCCGATGCTCCAGACGCGGCTGATTACAGGAAAGTGGATCTTTCGGTAATTAGTACGCCGAGGAACGACGCTGTCGTTCATTCGCGGCTTTTTCAACTTTTATTTCTCAAACGAGATCCCCGGTGAATGAAAATCGGCAGTATTTCAAGTCCTCCCGGTTATAAATAGTAATTGCAGAGCCTCCTTAGACTGCTTGCTATGGAACCTCGATGGCGATCGACAGTCGAAAGGACTCTAATTGCTCGAGTCTCGAAACGGGTCGTTAGGATTTTAATACCGAGTCGTTTAAAATAATTCTCTGTTAACTGGAGGGTTCGATTTTCAAACAAGAGAGTCAGAAGAACAGGATAGGATAGGACTAATTCCAAAAGGAGCCTTTTCATGGAAAAGACGAGTACTTTGAATATCAATTGTTTGATAGAAAGATTTTTCCAACAGATAAAACGGTAAGCTAGATAAGGTTAGGGTAAGGGCGTAATAAACGATGAGCTGTCATCAGATTAGGCGACGCGGCTTATCAGGAGTCGATTAAACGGTCCAGCCGAAATTCGCGAGCGTCGGAGCCGAGGCTCGCGTGCACTGCCACCGCATTCTAATATTTTATAAACGAGACCGAGCCGGACGACACCGGGCTCGCGTGTAATTTAGCTAATTGCTCGGCGATAACGAAGGAGATTTATCGTTAATTAGACGTTTTCCGGCCGGTTATTTATTGCACCGTGGATTGCACCGCGCCGGTGTGTTTCGGCTTGATTGCAATGGGAAACTTCGCGTAACGAGCGTTCGCTGAAAAATTAGTAGCTCTGTAATGCCGTGACGACGAATATTCTAACAGATTAACAGAGTCGGAGCGAGGTAATAAATTATCTTGTCGATACGAACATAATTATCGTTATGGATATAAAGCTCCGTTAATGAACATACAAATATACTTTGTTTGTTGGAATTGTAGGAAACAAACTGTGAAGATAAGCACTGAGAATTGAAAGGAACACTGTGATTATAAATTCTCGGAATAAGAATGTCTACTTTTGAGGAAAATTTCGGAATAAAAATCGAATTATAAAGTTTGATTTCATTTGGCATTTTCAACATGCAAATAAAATCGACTTTTAACACGTTGACTGCCATGTCACCCATATGTGGGTGACGGAATTATTTTTCTAGGTTTTAAAATGAATTTTTACATTAATATATTCGTTGTACGAAATTCGATTAAAATCCGTAAAATTCAAGGAAGTTGGAGGACTACTAAATATCATACATTTAATTCTTATCAATTTTTATTTCATTAAATAACTCGCTTTGATTTTATGGCATTTTTGAGGTTTCTATATTTGGCAGTCAAAGTGTTAAGAATTGACAAATAGTAATTTTATACTTTTATATAAATTTCAAATTTGATTTTCGCCAAAAGCAGCACCAGCTGTGGCAGAGAAAGTTCGAGCAGCAGCACCGTATAACTCTTCCCTAATGATAACCTGCGAATGCAACGATCACGTGGGCAAGATAAGTAGTTTTAAGTGAAATTTACGAGGACAGCTCGCTTGCTTATCGACACCGGGCTCTGTATCGGCCCGATGAAAATATCTCCCTTAATGCTCCCGCGGAATATGGGCCGAATAAATAATTGGCCTGTGGGAAAGACGGGCGCGTAATTAATGCGAGATCGCGGCGCTCGTTTTCGGGAATAATGCTCTCGAGGCCCGTTGTCTCTACGACGTGGGAGAACCGGATGGAACGGTGGCTATACTGCACGAAATAAAACGGTGTATCCAGGTCACCTTAAAGAGCACACGCCTAGCCGAACGGTTCGAGAAACAGCGAGAGGAGCCTGTTCGATTGGACCGGGGAAAACCCGTTTCCAGCCCGAATCTTCCTAAGTCCGTTCCATCAGCTGTGCTCGAAAGCTGCGCCACGATCTCGTAGACCTAACTTATAGGATTTCAGCTGGCCAAGAACCAGCCAGCCACCTCAGCGACAGTTCGGTCGCGACTGCTGATAACGAAATCCATTTAGAAACTATTAGACCAACTGCTCTCCGATTTGACGAGCTCGGATCAACCGGCGAACCTAATTCGCGTCCCCGAGCCTGCTTGCAGATAACACCTAGAATCTCGAACCAACGAAAATAGTAAAGAAAACCTGTTTTTGCCTGCAGATTTTCTGATTCGAAAGAGAGAATTTAGTACAAAGGCTGTGTTCCCATTAACCCTTTGCACTCGAAGCTATTTTAACTCCAAAAGAAAACATTCCTTCCGACCTAGAATACTTTCCTTCTATATATGTGCCCATAATTATGAAAGTGGTCTGTCATAAAAAAAAAATTACATTGAATAAATTCAGTTTAAAATCATGTCGTGTGAAATAAGTGATAAATTCATTTCTTTTTTAATTTTGACTTGGACCACTTTCATAATTATGGGCACATATACATTTTTTCATGTCATACATACAAAAATGGTGCAACTTACTCATATGATACTGAAGTGCTTAGTAATTTATTGAATGCAGACAAATTTGATAATTTCAAAAATATTTTGAATAATGTTACAGCAATTTTTAGTGGTCTCTTACCAGTTACCATTCGAGTGCAAAGGGTTAAAATTGCACAAACATTACATTGCACTATTTATTTTGTGATTATAATGATTAGAAATTCTTCATCGTTCAGGATTTCATAGAAAAAGGAAGATAGTTTTCCCCAAAGGATATATATCAACTACAGCAAAGTAGAATTGTATTTCGGTTTGTGGGAAATTAATAAAGTTCACGTTTATTAGACTCTATTCAGAATCTTCGTCACGAGTCTGGCTCGTTATTGTAGGGCAAGGGGTTAACGTGTTCGCGAGCTAGTTCTTCCCCCCGGGATTTTCGCATTTTTTAATGTGAAAACCTGTTACACAGATGTGTCGCGAGCAGAGAACGCACACGTCAGTTCTAGTAAACGTGTTGAACGTTTTTGAAGAGCGGTTCAAATAGAATGTAATATCGGGCAGAAAAACAGTAGACTCGGTTCTCGCCAGTTTTTCCCGGGTTTTCCAGGTTTTCTGGGTCGGTCGTAAAATTTCTGAGGACCGGTGGACGCGGCTCGGAACGGGCTGAAGGTTGATTCCCCACGTAGCAAGGTAAAAACGATGCGATAAATCACCGGGAGGGAACCCGGTGGAAGAAAAGGTGAAGCCGGCCAGAAGGAGAATATCCTCCGCGTAAAAATACGTTTCGCGTCACGTCGAAAGAATTATTGTAATGCAGCCGGTAACGCATCGTCGTCGGTATTCCATTCGGCGCGGGCAAAACGCAAACGATGAATGAGGCGAACGTGGCGATGCGTTCTGCGTTGTAAATAATGCAGCACGTCGAACCTGATGCTGCGAGATAAGCAACTCTACATTTCGCACGCCTGGCGGAGCTATTCGCTCGAATTAAATATTTAATTCACGATTTCTCTTTCCCCTTTCTGTGGAAATACTTTTTCAGAGACGTGCAAAGAGTCAATTGGCAGAATTATAAGAAGCGAACGGAGTCTAACCGGAAACAAATGGGTCGCGATCGATACCTTTGATAAGAATTTCTGAACAAAGGTTCGATTAAATGTGCCAGGAATGAATCAATGGCATAGAGATCAATTTCTCATACGTCATATTTTATATTCCTCGTATTTCAGAATTTCTCGTATTAAAGCACCATTATTATTATTTTCTCTGTATACAGGGTGTTTGGTAACTGGTGGTACAAGCGAGTACGCATGCTATTCGATAGGAATTGTCTGACGCGTCTGATCATGACCAACCGAATCTACTTCCTGCATATACTAAAGAGAGGATCTTTAAACTCGATTTTCTCGAAAACCAGGCGTCAAACGAAAAATGTTTATTCTATACTTTCGACTTATTCTTTCACGTAGAAACACCCCCTTTTCGCTTGTACCACCAGTTACCAAACACCCTGTATAATTAAATGGTGCCAACTCTCATAGAACTTCAGTTACCAGAATAATTGGTCAACAGTCTCCGGTGACAGAGTGACCAACGATACTAAATGCTGCTCGAGGAAGTGACAAACATAAATACTCGCAGTTGCTCTGGTTCAACGAGAATCGATCACACCCTCCAGGAGACTGCGAGAAGTCTCGAAGGCGACATTACGATAAGCCCCGAAATGACAACCATTAATGATTCAGTGTTTCGCTGTTGAATGACTCACTTTGGTCCCGTGACTAACCGGTAAGCACAGCGGCAGTGTGTCTGTCGGTCGGTTTCGAGGAAAAATGACCGCCTTCAGGTCCGTAACAGTGGGAATTCATCATTCGAGCCGGGCCAAGTGAAATGTGGCTCGAAAAAGCGCGATGGAGACACCGACCATTAATACGAATCGACGAGTCTGACTTATATCCGCGACGATAAATCAAAAGCGTCGTTGATCAAAGTGCAACAAAAAACCATCGCGTTTGTACTATTCACGTCGAGTCGACTGTCGCGGAAAGGGATCAATAATGCGTTTCTATTTGTCACGTCGCGTCGCTTCGGTCCAAGGTTAGTGTTCTCGTGGCTCATTAACGGCAAATGATCGTTCTAGACATTTTTCGATCGAGTCGGGCTTCCAACTTCCGGCGAACCGATCTCATCCGGCTTTAGAGAGAACTGCATTGTCCACGTGATAACGTTGAAGCTCGTCTCTACCGGCGATTCGATCTGCGCTACATCTAACGGAAATTCACCGTTGCTCTCGAACCGCCATCTTTTAGAGGGTGTCGCAAACAACATCCTATTTGTCGGAAGGATTTGTTCAAGCACAGACACTTAGTTGCAACATTTATCGTTCGTCAGAGTAGAGGACTCGTCTGTGGTGGTGTGAAATCTAGTTGTTGCTAACAATGTCGGTATTTCAGAGATTTGCATAAATTTCGACATTTGCAACATCTAACAGAAATTCGTTGAAACCTATGGCTCTGGAATCGCCGTCTCTTAGGGGGTAGTGCAAACCACCGACTGTGGTACAGGTTAAGGGATGAAACACTGTCGGTAACACAGAGGTACGGATGGTAAATCATGTGCTCCACGATCGATGCGTCAATAATAATTATTGTAGAGTCGTTTTAGTAAAATTCTCAAAAATAATTTAATTGTTGAAATCATTCTGAAGTTTGTTCTTTCATATCACTAGTTTAAAATGTTTGGTTCTTGTAAAGTATTTCGGAGAATTTAAGTTGTTAAATACAGCGAATAATGCTGCGAGTTAACGATAGAATTGTAGAAAGGTTTATCGCTGGTTTTGGCGTATTGTTCATTTATGAAATTTTTCTAGTTTATGGGTTTAGCAGTGGGTAAAGCTGGAATACAGTAAATTGTTATCGACTCTCTCTATCGATTTCATACATGTTTGGCAGAATATAAGGTAGATGGCAAACGTAGCGAAGGTTACTGAGCATGCGTCGCTACACACGCGGCGAAACAAACTTGAATTTAACCTTTTACTTAGTTGGAAGCGAAAAAAAAAGAAACTTACTATTGCATTATAATTTTCATTTGGTTTGCCTAGATCATTTGAAGATATATAGCTGTAAAATATTATTATAAAGCTTTAAAGTATATATTTTGGTTGGCCACATAGGGGTAAAATATACTCTAACATTTCTCCGTCCCACCCGATTATTATCTTACTTAAGATAAATCTTTTCCTTCATTAGATGCAAAAGAAACTAGAAAAGGATGTACTCTATACACAAGGAATCTGTGATTTTTTGAGGTAAAAAGTAAAATTGTATAAAAATATTGATCCTCCAGAAACACAAAGACACTATCCTTCGTACACTTAATAGTAGACTGCTGATCTTTATGCAAAAAAATCTTCTGGTACTGACTTCCAAAAATAAGAGCCAAATAAAGGTCTGTTTCTTCTTTCAATATTTCTGGTCCATTAAAATAAACACATCGAAATTCTTGTATTTTTTTCAATCTTTCTAGTACTTTATATTTTACTTCCTGGTTTTCCTGATAAATACATAAAAATCCGCAGTCTACTTGTTAGTAAACATAATTCCCGTTGCTTCGTTGCACGAAACAACTGTCGCTCGTAAAAATAGTTTAAGCTGTTGAAGACTTCCAAGAGAGTTAAGCAGATGTGGAAGTATAACAATTTCCTCCATTTTTCTTCTGTTACGTGGTTTCAACCGGTGCAGCAGTGAGTTAAAATCAATAGATATCGTGCACGGTGCGGAATAGGTTCTTCCGGTTACTTTCAATTAGAAGGAGCAAATAAATCAGGGACTCTTACCTTATTGAGCGTTTCGTGACTAGTTAAGTGCTGGCTGCCGTCAGGATGAAGGATGCGATCGACCGAATTCGGTCTAGGAACTCCGTCCAACTGTCCAGCCTCTTTCAGCTGGGGTGGCGACGGTGGGGGCGGCAATTGTTCTTCAACCCCGCCAGTGTATCGCGTTTTCTGCAATTACAGAATCCCGATACTGAGCTACTCCACCCGTAACCATTATCTAATACTTAAAATTCTTTTCGGACCCCGCACTTCCGGTCAGAGAGGTTGTACACGTGTGCCAGCATTGGATTTTCAAAAATAGATTCTGTTGCTATAACGTACCGTTACCGATCTTTTGGTACGGAAAAAGGGTTGATTTCACAGAAAGATGTAAGTTGAAAATGTAGAACAAGAGTTTTTCAAATGACACTTTGTTCTCGAGAAAATAAAGTTTGAGAATTACAGTAAGTAGAATGGGTAGGTCATGGCCAGACACGTCAATCTAACGTGAATATTTTCTAGTAATATTTCTTCGCGAAACTTGAAATCCATTGCGATTATGAAATCTGAAATATTAACAAAAATTGGAAAATACTTTACTCTTCGTTCTTTGACAAAATAAATTGTGAAACTTTGTTTCCTTGATTCCGGTGAATTTCTTCAGTGTTTAATTTTTCTCCGTGCCCTGTGATTTTAATGAGTATTCTCAGAGTGACAATTTACACAACGCTGTACCAACGGAATAACTAAAAATCCAGAACACTAAGAAGTCTGATTAATTTCTTTAATTAGCAAACAAACCTACCAAGCAAACTTCTACTCTCACAATTAAATTCCAATTCACGCGTGGACAATGCTGAATGTATCACTGAGAACCTAATGACAGCACACGTCCGTTATGTTTATTTAAGAATGAGAAGCACCACCGTCACTTGCGTCACCAACCGTTTGAATCGTCGGAAAAAGAGAGTGAAAAACGGGATAAAAAAAGAATAAGTTGATATGGAAATAACGTATATGTTATTCGGAATAACGCGCACGCTTACCAACAGGGTCGTACGATTAACGGACAATTTATCGTGTTTTCGTTTCTCGGCAGTGACGTGCACAATTAGAGGACTGGATTCGCTCGGGCCGATTTTCGGCACGTTCAAAAAGATCATTTCACGTGTGCGGCTCGTCGACGAACCAGAAGAAATCGATCAGGGGGCGGGGGTGGGGGGGCCTGTATACCAGTGTTCAGCACGGTTTCGACTGGCTGCCCTCAGCCCCGACCGACGCACTGGTTGCATCAGGTTTCGATATCGCCGACGCTCCGACTTTCACCGGCTAATCTCTCGGAATCCCGGATTTCATTTCATTATCGCGACCCCGCGGGGCTTCTGGATACGACGGGCTCTATCGAGGAGCTCGGCTGCTCTATCAATGATCGAGGCGAACGTTTATTGAAACCTTTCCGTTTCAACCGGCTGTTCACATCCGCGCGAATAAACATCGACGCGTATGTTGCTCCCGAATCCCCGGCCTCTCTGCACTACTTTCCTGCGGGATCAGTCCCGAGTACAATCGAGTTCGAAAAAAAAAAAAAAGAAAAATATATTACACCTCCAGGCCAAGAAATTCAGCTTTTTAACCCTCTATGCATTTACTTTTATATTCCAAATTGTTGCTGCAGGTGGTGCATTAAGACGTACACGTCATCTTCTGGAAAAGCTAAAATTATTTGGTAAAATGTCGGTATATTAGCACGTGACCTGAAATTTAGAGAGGCCCATAGAAGGCTTAATTGCACTCGAAGACTCATCCGTGCGAGGAGTAAAAAATTTTCAAACTACCTTCTTTGTAGCATTAGTACTTTAAATCTTTAAATTCCGTATGAACAAAAAAAAAAATCTGTTACAGCTCGGTTAACTTTGCAGCGACAAATTTGCAATATTTTTCAAGCCGGATAAAGGGGCGCGATCGGACGAAATAAATCGGCGATACTTCCTATTCGACTGGTCGTTTAGTCAATTTTTCAGCGCTTTAACGCAGCCCCACTGGCAAATGAACTACACGCTGATCTACGCGCACGGATCGTACAAATAAACGGCGGCTTCCTGCTTCCCGAACGAATTTAGCCAACGGCACGGCGCGAAATTTCGAAACGCTTTAAATCCGTCAACGTTCCGCCTCGAAACGTGGGATTTCGCAGTATAGCGTTCCGGTCCGTTTCGACAGTTTCTGGCCTTTTTCCCTCGCGGCACGAACCGCTTTGAACATTTCTCGTTAAGTACCATTTAAAAATAAATTACTTCAAATTTCGGCACTCGGTCTGGATTTACCAACTGTGACGCTGCGACAATTCGTACTCGTAAATTTCAAAGTGAACCGATGCATCGAAACAAAAATGAAATGTTTTCTTGGAAAACTTCTTGGAGAGCTTCCTTATTCGAACGTGCTACCACTGGCAGAAAATATTATATATGACCAGACTGCGGATTTTTGATATGTCAAATATAAAATTGGAAAGTCATTAGAAAATATAATTTTATTTTATTTCAATCTCAAAATCCACAGTCTGTGTATGATTGTTGAAAGAGTTATTCGAGCACTTATTAACCCCTTGTACCATAATATCGAGTCAGACTCGTGATGAAAACTTGGAATAGAATTTTCTATAAATATGCATATTATCAACTCTCTTTAAATTGAAATGAAATTTTGTTTTATCGTAGTTTATCGTGGTTACTAGTAGATAATGGGCATCAAAGAAGTTCTAATCACTGTAATCATAAAATAAATTCTAGTGCAAGGGGTTAAAAACGGAGAAAAATATTATGTGCGATTATTGGAAGAATTATTTCGGTATTTACTGGACCTAGGTTGCTCTCGGAGGATTATACGATTATAAAAATAATTGAAAAATGGAAGCTAGACTCGGCCATGAAATAAAAATTCGGTCCAACGACCAGCTCTCGGACTTTTTGTCCGAAGATTTATAGCGATATCACGGGATAGCCCTCGTGTTGCTTTTGTGTTTTCACGGTGTCACGTTGCGTGGACATTTTTTTGAAAACTGTTTGCCCGTTCGATCCATAGGTTAGCAACGCGCCGGTCAAGTGGAAGTGTATCGTCGAAGTGAAAGAAACTCACGCGATGCCAACAGCATCCGCAAATGTCGCTCGATCGTTTCGAATCGCGCGTAACCGCGTTACGATTACCGCGCTCTGCGGATCGACAGGTCCTCTTTGTTCTTCGTTTGCGCACTTTGATGGGCACCCCGTACATGTAGTCGCTGAAGCGTCGCCGTGAATGACGCACGATAGACACCCAGTCGATCATTGTTTCCTCGTGTTGAACCGCGCTCTCCTCGTACACACCGGTTCAGTTCGCGTCGCTGACTCTTAACCTCGGCTCACCTGACTGTACGTAATTTCTTCCATTCTAATACGTCCACGACACAGTCACACACCTCGCGGAAATACCCTTTCGTCCGAGACGAAGCCGGTCAGACAAACCAATTTTTATATCATTAACAGAACCACTGCTACCTTCTATTATTATTCACAGGAAATGCCAAATTCATTTTAAAATTCATCAGAATCTTTTCAAGCATTTGCAGAACCGCTGTTACCTTCTATTATTATTCACAGGAAATGCCAAACTATTCATTTTAGAATTCATCAGAATGTTTTCAAGCATTCACAGAAAATTTCTCGTATTCGACAAATGTTTTCAGTTCAATTCAGCTGGTGTTAACGTGTATTCGGCACTGTTATTATTACCGCAGTGACGTTTAGAAAAATAATCTACGACCTTCTATTATTATTCACAGGAAATGCCAAATTCATTTTAGAATTCATCAGAATGTTTTCAAGCATTCACAGAAAATATCTCGTATTCGACAAATGTTTTCAGTTCAATTCAGCTGGTGTTAACGTGTATTCGGCACTGTTATTATTACCGCAGTGACGTTTAGAAATATAATCTACGACCAAACTGAATTTTTTTCGTAGGCAGAAAATTGCTGTCTTTTGTAAGAAAATTTTTTGAATCGTCAGGATTTTATGCTGCCGCTTTTTCCGCAGAAACGGCTAATGGAATTTGTCTTCGCAGTAACAGTTCGACGTTTCCTCAGCGCGAACGTAATTTAGTTTCTCGTAGCAGTTCGCGAGGGAACACCCAGCGGAAATACTTTTGCCATAATCAGGCGCCGGCTTCCGTATCTCACTTTACTCTTGACTGTTCACACACATCCCAGAGAACCGTGCCGAATATATATATATATATATATATATATATATATATATATATATATATATATTTGCTCGCGACTTTAGAACTCCGCGGGATTGTTTCCTCGATACAAGATAAATCATCGGGTCTCGCAGCTGTCGCAGTCGAACGTGCAATTTTCTTCGAGTCACACCGTTACCCGCTTTCCGAAAACATTTGAACCGCACGCTCCCCGGAGATCATTCCACGAGAATCTGGCACCCTTTCTTCCGAAACGTCCGACCCTTGAAAAGTTAACCTGTCCTGGCAAGCCGAAATTCTCTGCACTGATTTTCCCGACAGCGTCGTCGTAGTCCTCGTAACCTCCGATTTCCGAATATTTATTCGATGCACGACAAAGTCGCACAGCAGCACTTCTCGAAGATAAAGTTTTCTCGAATATTTCGGACGCTGTCGTTGCGAAAGTATTTTGTCCTGGTGGTCTTGCAATTCATGTATTTGTGGATTACAGAGGGACACGTACGTTAATAAAAGTTAACTTTGCTTCTACTTCTTGAACAAGAAGGAGTACTGGTTCCTCAATACCGAATGTAGTCATGAAGACAGAAGAATCGCATAACAGCATGCTACACCATCGATTCACGGAAAATGGTAGAACTTTACGATCGGGCGAACAATTCCAAGCGCGCACGCGAACATTTCGAGTTTCCGAGTCGGCGATACTTGCGAACCGAGCACTCGCTTGTCACTCCGAACTTGCACCTTGCACCAAGGGTAGCCAGGCGACGGGCCGAACACCGCGTAAGCCAATCGCAGCGAATCCCGATCGAAGTCAAGAAACTCGAGAAGAAACCCCGTATCGCGAGGGGTGGATCATAGAAGAAGAAAAAAAAGAAAGGCTGGAGCGGCCCGTCAGAAGGAAGCTCGTAGAAAAGGGAGAGAGAAAGAGAGAGAGAGAGAGAGAGAGAGAGAGAGAGAGAGATGATGACTCGATAAAATCTCCAAATTTTCAAAGCCTCATATTCTCAAAGCACCAAATTCTCAAAGCTCCAAATTCCTAAAGTTCCGAATTCTCAGGCTTCCCAATTTTCAATTCGGAGGAATTCTCAAAGTCCCAAGTTCTCAAGGCCCCAAATTCTCAAGGCCCCAAATTCTCAAGGCCCCAAATTCTCAAGGCTCCAAATTCTCAAAGCCACAAATTCCTAAAGCTCCGAATTCTTAGGCTCCTTAATTTTCAAAGCTCCGAATTCTCAAGGCCCCAAATTCTAGAAGCCCCGAATTTCCAAAGCTCCGAATTCTCAAGGCCCCAAATTCTAGAAGCCCCGAATTTCCAAAGCTCCGAATTCTCAAGGCCCCAAATTCTAGAAGCCCCGAATTTCCAAAGCTCCGAATTCTCAAGGCCCCAAATTCTCAAGGCTCCAAATTCTCAAGCCTCCAAATTCTCAAGGCTCCAAATTCTCAAGGCTCCAAATTCTCAAAGCCACAAATTCCTAAAGCTCCGAATTCTCAAGGCCCCAAATTCTAGAAGCCACAAATTCCTAAAGCTCTGAATTCTCAAGGCCCCAAATTGTGGAAGCTCCAAATTCTCAAGGCCCCAAATACCTCGCCAGGTAGAGAGGGGAGAGGATAGAGAGAGGACGGAGAGAAAGAGAAAGAAAAAGAGAGAGAGAGAGAAAGAGAGAGAGAGAGGAAACAACGATAGCAATATCCGTCGACGATTCCGCGAGATGTTTCCCGCTAGATAAAAGGAGCAGGGGGTACAGAATGAAATTCGACGGCGACACCCCGTACCTTGACGCTAATGGAAGAAAAATGTTTCGTATTCCGGTACGGAACGACCCTCTTTGCCGGATACTCCTCCTTCGAGCAAAATTGCCCCTTCCGACCCTAACCGTTCTTAATGTAGAGGAAAGAGGACAATGTTTGGCTCCCCTAATTCTTATCTTCCTACTGTTTCAATTTCTCTCAGGCTAACCTGTCCAACCAACGAACATAATTCGTATCATACCGTCACAGACGTCTCGTTGAAGGGAACTACTTCTTTTTACAACCTAGTCGCCACTGCGACGAGCATTTATTTAGTTCGAACGACATCCCACTTGTTCGGATTAGCAATTTGAAATGGTTTTGATCATTTGGTCCATTTTTTCATTGCATCCTATGCCAGATTTTGAATATATGTATATTCAAAGGAGAACATCAGGTATATACTAGAATATACCAGAATATACTAGAATATACTAGAATACATTAGAATATACTAGAATATAACAGAGTATAATAGAATTGAACAGAATATACTAGAGTATAATAGAATATAGCAGAATATACTAAAATATACCTGAATATACTAGAGTATACCAGAACATAGACTAGAATATACTAGAGTATACCAGAACATAGACTAGAATATAACAAAGTATGATGAATAGACATCGGATCTTTATGCATTTATGGCTTATGGAAATGTTAAAAAATGCTATAATATAAAATTCGAGAGAATTTAACACGATTTTTATTTGCTTTGGATCTACAAAGGCTGTCCCCATTAAAAATAGGATTTTATTTCATTCCACTCTCTTAAAATGTTTCTATAAAAATTGGAAATTGCATAAACATCCGATGTCTAATGATGAAATATAACAGAATATACAAGAGTACAATAGAATATAACAGAATACACTAATTGTAAGTGTATATGTAAAGGGGTTGTCGGAATTTCACGGGTCCAAATTAATGGAGCACCGATTTGTTGATTTACGTTTAAGCGGAGGGTAGGGGAGAGGCAGCGAAAATATTTGAGTGTTTCCAAGAATATCAAACGACGACGGTAAATTGTTTACCGCGGACTCGCGAAAAGAAAATAGGTCTGGTTACAAGAGCGTTGCCGCCGCGAGTTTGCGAGCCAGTCGCTGGTCTTTTGCGGGTTCAAATTAGATTTCGTTTGGAAAAACACGCGGCCCCCCGTTGCGCCCCAACCGGGAGAACTTTTGTCTGTTGTGTTTCGATACCGCAGAGAAACTTCGCCCGGGAATCTCTCGAAGAGGAATCGACGTTCGCTTGCCGGATGAAATTGCTCTTTGGGGAACCGCCAACCGAAAAATGGTACTTTCGACCGTAAACTCGTCGGTCGGCTACGCAAACTACCACGATGAAATTTTTATATTTGCTGCCGGAGTTTGTTGTGGCGGCGAGCTCCGAATCGAAGGTGCACGAGAGTCGAACGTGTGACTATTCGAAGAGGAACGTTACCGCAAGTCTTCTGCCTTCTACGATCTAGTTACGCTTAATGAAATGGCTGAGCAATATTGTTCCAGAAGGAATAGACACTTGTTGATTGTCGTCGAAGAGTAGCAAGAACAGCGAGGACGTGGTACGCGATGGTTTTTACCTTTATTATTTAACACTTTGACTGCCAAACTAGAAACCTCAAAAATTCCGTAAAATCAAAGTAATTTAATGAAATAAAAATTGAAAAAAATTAAATGTATCGTATTGAGTAAGCCTTGGTGCAATGAATATATTAACATAAAAATTTATTTTAAAACCTGGACAAATAATTCCGTCACTCACATATGGGTGACATGGCAGTCAACGTGTTAATACGATTAGTACCATTATCCATTCCTTCAAGTCTTCATAATTAAACGTAATATACAGGGTGTTTGGTAACTGGTGGTAAAAGGGGGTGATTCTACATGAAAGAATAAGTCGAAAATACAGAATAAACATTTTTTCATCCGAAGTTTCATTATCGAGAACATCGAGTTTGAAATGCAGCGCATGCTATTCGATAGGAATTGTCTGACGCAATTGTCTGATCATGACCAACCAAATCTACTTCCTGCATATACTTAACCTGACAGATCTTCAAAGTCGATTTTCTCGAAAACAAAGCCTCAAACGAAAAATGTTTATTCTATATTTTCGACTTATTCTTTCATGTAGAATCACCCCCTTTTCGCTTGTACCACCAGTTACCAAACAGGAGGGTCTGTCAAGGTCGGCTATTCGCGTCAATTAATGGCTGCACCTTTTCCGTCGTTGTCGCCACGTGTTTATCGTTTTATCGAATTTCCTCGACGAAAACGGACACTGTCGAAACGAAACAAACTCGACTGATCGCAATCCGAAATATTCGACTTGTAAAGGCTGATGTGTATTGGATGTGTATCGGCGACTGTCGGTAATCACTCGCGTTTCTTCTTCCTGTACCGTTCTCCTCTTTCCTTCCTTTTTGTTTGCGGTGCATGCGAGTCGTTTGAGGGGTCACGCGCACCGACGCACACAACGACAAGCCGCGCGAAAGAAGATACACGAAGTGACGACGGAGTTCCGAGGATAGGACGAAGCCTCTACCTCGAAGGGATGGACGCCGGCGTCGGTACTGTCGTAAGAACGTCTCGATGTTGGTGGCCGCTTTGTCTCGACGCTCCTACCAAGGCGTCGTGGTCTAATTCCGACACGCTTCTTCCCGTCGGAACGGCGTGACGATGTTTGGCCAGCACACGCCGCACGTCCCGCCACGTCAATGTCGAAAACAAACGTATTCCCGCACGTGTTCCAGCTCCGTAGTTAACGTCACGCGACAAACGACGTACTAATTCCGACACGAAATCGAAACAAACCTATTCCTGCCCTTCGTTAACGACTGCTGCGGTGGATGAAACCTTGACTTCCTGTTCCGCGGAAAGCAAACAATGGCTAGAATGACAGAGTGACAATGTGGCCTCCTTGCAATTTTTCATATTACAACAAAGACAGAGTACGGTATAATTTGTCGTGTCTACTGGATTCTAGGGAAACAAATTTATCCTAAACATTGTTTCTGCTATTAACCCCTTGCCCTACAACATCGAGCCAGACTCGCGATGAAGATTCTGAACAGAGCCTAACAAACATGTATGTTATTAATTTGCTTTAAGAGCGGGAGCGTATATCCTTTGGAGAAAACATAGGCATACAATAAATATAAACCATCTTTCTTTTTCTACGAAATTCTGAACGACGAAGAATTTCTAATCATTATAATCACAAAATAAATAGTAGTGCAAGGGGTTAAGAAGCGTAACAAGCACACTAATAATAAGCACACTTGTGTGCTGGAATACACTACCGGCCATAAGTGTTTACCCACCCACATATTTTTTAACATTGTAGTTCACGGTTCTACGGTTCAGCTTCAATAACTTTGCTATTTCTCTGTTACTTTTTCCGATGCTATGATGGGACACTATTAGAGCGCGCGTTTCAATCGTTAATTCTTTTCTCCCTGACATTATTTGAAATTTTCGCAAAATTCTTTAGGCACGTGAAAATCAACTGTTTACTGTATGAAAGCTTAATGCAGTATGAAATGCAGTATGAAATTTGAGAAGACTAAGATACCTGTATTACCTGCGTTCATATTCCCTACTGACCGTTATAAAAATTTCAGAAAAATCAGTTTCTTTACCTGAACTCCAAAATTGTCGTTTTTCATATAAAAGCTGTAAACTCATTTACAGTACCTGATTGTGTATGTACAGAATATTTTGAATGTTTTTATTGCTACGGACATTTTCATAACAATAAAATACCTATTATTTGAATAGTAACGAAATTTGAAGGTGGGTAAACACTTATGGCCGGTAGTGTATACTCGATAAGAAGAACGTGTAATCCCGCCCCTGAGATTGCGAACAATCGCTAAAATAATTCTCTCTTGTCAAGCAGCAACAACATTATTTCGTATTGAAGAAGGTGACCAAAAACTTGTCCCTGAATAAAAGTAAATTCTATGAATATCTTTGTATCGCAAAAGTTTGTAGGAAAGAAGTTGGATAGTAAAACGACGGGATACAAATTGCAAATAAAACGGAGACGGTTGTATAATTGATTAACGAATCTGTTCTTGAAAGTGTAACTGCTGTTCCAGTTTATTGAAAAATCAAGCGTGAATCACCGGCAGAAGTGGATCGAAATAGTTAGTTTAAGAGAGCAATGATTTTCCAAGGAATACTGCCGTCAAGACTCAGACAAGTAACAGACGCATGGCCTCCAAACAGCCGTCGAAAATCGCGGCCGCGTGTTCTCTGCATAGTTTCACACCGGCCCCCGAACATTCCATTAAATTTTCTCGGAAACTTGTTTAATATTGCTCGCGGGCGATAACTTGACGGTAACAAGTCGCGACGATATAAATATTCGGAGACAATAGAGACGTCACGGAGCTGGAGATCGATGACCGGCGAGATTGTCTTGGCCCGGGGAATTTCTCTGAAAATTTACGCGCCGGTCTGATTAAGCGGCCGCTTAATTAAACTTCGTGCCGTGCAGTGAGAATGGCAGTGCCGGCGGTTCAATGCCATAGAATTGAACGACATTGTATTAGGAGCTATTTATATTCCTCGTCGTGGAAAATGTTTCTATTTATTCGGTAACAAACACGGGTGGATCGTGAGTTCTGCTCGTATGAAAATTACCGCGATCGTGTTTTAAACGTTTTACACAAGTTTCTCGCTGAAATCTGCTCGCGACGTGTTAACAAGAGTAACGGGAAATATTTGTGTACGGCTAGTGTAACTGAAATTTGTCGGGAAACAGCATAATTGTTGTACTACTAACATTTTTCTGAAAAGTTCCTTAGCAAGAAGTTTGTGTTCGTCCGATCCGGTAACAATGGAACAATATTTTTTAATTTTCTTAAGAAAGAGTTGTGGAAATTTTAATATGAATAATGTATATATCTCTGAGAAAGTACATATAAAGCATATAACAAAAATTCTTTGTGAAATTTAAGTCCACGCAGACTCCAGAATCTGCTAAATATGTGTGTTATTCATTTCGTTTGAGCTACGTAATAGAATGCATAGGAGAATAAGTATAAATGATCTTCTTCCGAAAAGTTATGACCGACAAAGGTGTTGTAATCACTGTAACCGTAAAATAAATTGCGGTGCAAGGGGTTAACCCCTTCCCGTGCCATTTAGCTCGACGAAACTTGGGCCCAAGCGGTAGGCATCGACGCGCGCTAAACAGACCAGAATGATGCTTGTAAACAGTCGGAATACGAACCGAAATGTAGAAGCCCGCGATACCTGTGGTATAGAAAAAAAAAAAATCAGCGATACCTGTGGAATAGAAAAAAAAAAATCAGTCCGCGAGCTCGGCTTGTTATGTTTACGTTTGGCCCAAGTATCTGGTCGCGAGTCGGACTCGCGATATTCATGTTTGGTCGAAAATCTTCATCGCGAGTCAGACTCGCTAAAGTACGGGAAGGGGTTAATGAATCAGGAATAATGGGTCTGCGGTTTCCCGATGCTAAAAAATTGAATGGCTAAACGAGAATGGTAATTTTCCTGTTAGCAGGCGAAATCGAATGAAATAATATTATAACCAGCGCGACCATAGTTCCAGCACTTATACAAAAGCCGCGGAACGGCATTGATTATGCCAATACGATGATTACTAGTACAATTTCGAAATTGGCTGACCACGGGCGGCGCCCGTCTCTCACCGTTATGCACGAAATTGTCGAATTTGCGGAGCGTATCAGCATTAATGGACGAAATACCGGATGAACGTGAAAGTGGATTTTTATCACGTTATAAAAGCAAGTTAACACCGTGGTAAATCGTCGTTTCCCGCATCCTGTTGTTTCAAAATAACGGACCCGTTTTGGCCCGAGTGTTGCGACGACGGAGGAGAAGAAAAGCGATATCGATTTTCTCGAGCTGAAACCGGTCGAGATCGTCGCACAATACATTTCATTCTGTATCCGAAGCGCAGCAGGATTCGGCAAAGAAAGAAGTCGAAAGATAACAGCGAGCGTGAGTTGTATATAGGTTCAAGATAAAGTACCCTTCCTTTTTTTCCTGGTTTGTTCGTCGTGAAAACGAGGAAGCAAAAAGGGAGAAAAGGAAACCAGACTTCCGGAAAATTGCCGTTTATGCTGGATGTAAACAAATTAATATTTGCCTTTGTCGTCGGGGCGAGGACCGTTGAAATGAGATTTTTCTGTTGAAAAACTTTTCGTCGCAGAGTGCATCGTTTTCAGGTAAAAATCGATCGTTGCTTTGCCCGCCGATAAGAAAGAATCGGTCGCTGATAATTTATCGACAAATGTCTGAAGTAAGAAGGAAATATTATCTCAAACGAGGTATAAGAAAAGGCATAACACCCTTAGGGGCGTTCGTCGCTCGGGTCTGACTGTCTTACCGACAGGGAAGGGCAGGAAGGGGAAAAGTAATAACCACTAAGGAAATTCTCGTCGCGCGATACAATATACTATGAACAATACATTTTTACTGTATCAATCGATTTCGAGAAAATTTTCAGCTGTATACAACATAGATCTATAAAACATATATTTTAAATTTTCATTGTAGGCTCAAATAGAAAAGTTTTAGAAAGTGCCCTTTTGTTTGCTTTTATAACTCCAAGCAATCAAAATTCTTTTTGCACGTCATTCGGTAAACCAATTCTTCGAATTGCTCGAGAAAGGTCTGGTCGTGTTGACCAATTCAAAAAAAGTTATACAGCTTTGGAAGGTGTTCGAATAGCTTTGTGAGCCTGTGTATATGGGTTTTTTCTATGTGCGTATGGTTACAGAGTCGGCAAGACGGCAAGGCGGCTATAAGAGAGAGAGAGTGTGTAGGCCAGAAATTATTGCGAATAAGTTAATTATAAATTAGTGTATACTTGCGAACAATTTGCAGAAAAACAGTCAATATGTGATAGTGTAAATTTATGGGCGACAAGTGAGAACCTCGATGTAAATATAAGGGAAATAGCATCTAAAATTAAAAAACAGGCGGCACAGCGACCCTCGTAAACAGGTAAGAACCTGCCTTTGTCACGTAACAATCGACGCGCCTAACCTTTGCGCCGATCCCACTTTTGACGCGATCGCCGATTTTCCGGGAAGCCCCCAATATTCGGGCCTTTTTTCGGTCCCCCACCGCCACTCTTACCCTCGCTGCCGCGACTTCAGTTTGATAACGAAAGTGAAAGTGAGTGGTTGTGCGTCACGTTATCTCCGAACCACCCTCGTCCTTGTCAACCGCGTCGGTTATCAGTGACACATATATAGGATATATTACGACGCAAGACAAGGACCTTTACATGGTACGTACCGCTCCTATATTTTATCATTCGCTAGAAGTCAAGATTATTTATCGTAATTTTTATTGAAATTAATACCGTGCTGAAGTGAATTATTTATTTTTAATTTTTAATTTATTTAATTCTAATTTATTCTCGAATCGTGTTGCCTTCTCGCGATAATTTACTGTTGCGTCCTGACGATGAATCAAGTTTGTTTAATTTTGACTTTGTATTCAACTTGGATTATTTATTTTCTATTAATTCGGATATATTCTTTGACGGCTGGTCGATTGAAATTAATCGAATTTGTTCTTTATGTTACAGAACCTGAGGGGAAAAATAGGCTTCGATACGAAAAGGATATATCGATAGCCAGGTTCGAGGTACGATTTCTTCGAGCAGGACAGAATATGTGAGTACCAGCAGTATATGTTACTAATTAAACTTAGTTATTGAACATTTTATATTATATTTCGATTGTGTTATTTTTCAAATATATTATTTTCCAAACGTGCTATTTCTCAAATATGCTATTTTTCAAATATGTTATCTTTCAAATGTGCTTTTTTTTTAATATGTTATTTTTCAATTGTGCTATTTCCAAATGTGCTTTTTTTTTAAATTTGCTATTTTTCAAATTTGTTATTCTTTCCTAATTTTTTTTTCATGGACTAATGTAAAATTAATATAGAGTTGCGTATAAAAATTCAAGTGCACGGGAGCTTTACATAATATAATATTTATTAAATTAACGTCACGAATAACAATGCACACTGGTCGCGTTTCGAGCAAATTTAGAGCTCATAGTGAAGTTTTTCGATTATTTAATTCAAATGACAGTAGTTTCCAAAGTACTATTTAATCGCGGTTCGACCTGTTTTTTAATATTTTTTTCATGAGTCAATTACGTGAGTTATTTGTTGATTCATTTGCATTTTGTATATTTGTCGTATGTTTCTAAACGAATTTTAATTTATATATCTCATATTTATATTTTACAGGCTACCTCAACTCGAAGAAAACAACATTGAATATTACGTTAGCCACCCTTGTGTTCGATATTTTTAAAAGTTGCATATAGTAGAGAAGTCCGATCGAGACGGTGGAGGTCCGCACCTACTCTTCAAGTAGGCAGATAGTAAGATTCCATACTAGGCAGGTAGTAATTCGGCGGGTAGGCTTTGCAATGAGCTCTTCTTGGTATTCGTTTGCACAGTGATCAAAACTAGAGCACTTTCAAATGTGTATTAGGAAGAGTACAAAATGGGGTACAAAATTACGGCTTTTTTTTATTATTTTGTAATTTTGTTAGCTTTTTCCGTCGGGTGGGACGTTGGCCTTGTTCAAACACGGCGGAAATTGCGCGCTTTTCGCCATGTTCAAACACGACGGAAATTGCGCGCTTTTCGCCATGTCTGGACGACGCCAAATACTATGTGGGTGGGCGGGTCTCCCTCACAGCAACCTCCACGTGGTGAGACCCGGACAATCGGTGTGATTCTCGATTTCGAATATTTTGTTTCGCAATTGTTCTATAAAATATTAAAAATCGACAATCACATCGAGCTAATGGCTGTGATAATTAATTGATTCTTTGACATGATTTCTTCTCGACGTTAGTTTTCAACGAATATTTTTTGTTGAATAATAATTATTTTATATCGCAATAATTTCCAAATTAAATTTAAATTCTGATATTTCTTTCTAACGTTACTTTCATATTGCCTACATTTATAAACTATCGATTAGCGATGTTGGTATTTGAGATCAGTGATAGTTCCACGTTCTTAGTTCCACAACCGATGAGAGTATCTCGGCATGGGGGCCGTTATCGACCGCTCCCAGTACTCACTCAGCACCCACTTTAGGCCCGCAGTTTAACACGGGGGCTGGCAGTCTTTAAATATATCTCGTCGGTGTTATGGATTTTCGTAGCCCAAAGTTGTCTGCCTTACCAACTTAGAAATTGATTACAGCGACCTCTTATCACGGATGATAGTAAGCTCGAGAACTATTCACTGAACCATAGACAAGGTATTATGCAACTAAACCATTTAGTGCGTTTTTACAATCGGACAGGTGTGAATCTACATAAAAAGACGAACAATCTACAATCATATTTGTCAAATAAAATTTCGTTCTCAAGAAAATCAATTTTGAAAAGTCGTCGAGTAGAATCGGTAGATTATAATCAGACGTACTACCCGGTTCTTATTGTATTATATTAATAATAGTAGTCACAAATTTAGAATCGAATCTTTTCAACAAACATACTTTTGGAGACATCGGTTCACGCTATCAAGATCGCAGAAATTCTGATGATTTCGCCCCTTAGGGGTACCTCGATGTTCTCGGAGATCTACAAGGTCTTTCTCTCAACAGGCTTGATGGTCTCTAGAAGTCCTTTGCTCCCCTTCCATCATCCCTTATTCACCCTTATCTTCACCCTTACCAGGATCTCCCTGGCCCCTTCCCTTTTGGGTAATGTAATGATGAGATCCTTGGGATCTCAAGAAGTCTATGTAAGACTTGAGAGACCTCTAAGGCCTTTTGCCCTTTATTGCCCCTTAAAAGACTTGAAACGCTAAGGTAACTATAATTAATTCAAGATACGTTAAAAGAAAATGAAAATTAATTAAGACGCATACGTGTTCTTCGTATGAGACACTTTTTCTTTCACTTTTGAACCTACTTTTATGAGATCAACGTTGCCGATATGATCTGCCTGCTAGAAAATTAGAGAGATTAGAATTTAGATTATATAGAACGCGATTCGAGGGATAAATAGTATTGTCGATGTGATACTATTTGTATCTGTGTTGTGTATTTCATCTGTGATGCAAAGCACAGTAGATTATACGGTCGAAGATTAGAATTTAGATTATATAGAACGTTATTCGAGGGATAAATAGTATTGTCGATGTGATATTATTTGTATCTGTGATGTATTTCGCCTGTGATGCAAAGCACAGTAGATTACGCGGTCGAAGCACGTCGGTAAAACAGAACTCGTGCCAGCAGTAGCTTAAGTTTGCAGGAATCTGACAGGCACCCTTGTTTTCAATCGAGCACCATAATTGTGTAATTAGATCTAGACAATCCGGTGATTGTGTTTTCGTTCCTCGCTTTTATCGAGGTCGGCCTTAGCCTGGTCGTAATTCAGCGAGTTGTTTCGACAACAAATCGGACAAAGACAGATCAATTAGAATACGAACCTGAGCTTCGTCTACGTGGTGCGGAACGTCAGGACTGACCGACCTGCGGCCATAAATGTTCGACAGTGTCTGGTTCACCGGGAAAGCTGGACCACCCTGCAATAATCACATGATCTGAAAACGGTCCTTAATCGTCTCACAGGAAGAAAATGATACGTGTTTCCTATAAATAGCCCGACCAAACTTGTACAACTATCACTGAATTACTCGAAACGACTCAACTTCTCGCTGTCTTTCGGAAACAGCTCGACACCCAAGGCCATTAACCCCTTGCACTACTATTTAATTTGTGATTATTAGACATCGGATGTTTATGCAATTTCCAATTTTTACAGAAAAATTTTAAGAAAGTGGAATGAAATGGGAACAGCCTTTGTAGATCCAAAGCAAATAAAAATCGTGTTAAATTCTCTCGAATTTTATATTATAGCATTTTTTTAACATTTCCATAAGCCATAAATGCATAAAGATCCGCTGTCTAGTGATTATAATGAACAGAAATTCTTTATCGTTCAGAATTTCATAGAAAACAAAGATAATCTTTCTAGAAAAACTGATGGGCAAAAAAGGGACGTTTCTCTAAATATTGATTTAACCCCTTGCACTACTATTTAACTTGCGATTATAACGATTAGAAATTGATTGAAATCGACTACAACAAAATAGAATTTTATTTCGGTTTATGGGAAATTAATAACGTTCACATTTATTAGACTCTATTCGGAATCTTCATCACGAGTCTGGCTCGTTATTGTAGGGCAAGGCCATTAAACTATCACCGTACTCGTTTCGCGGAGACAGTGAAATCCTCGGTCGCAGATCGAAGAACGAAAAACTCCGGGATCGAATAATCAGCCGACGGTTAACTATTCCATCAGCCGGAACGAGCACTTAACCGGACAATTTGCAATTTGCCGAACGACATTACAAACACCGCGAATTCGCCCATTGGATCGGCCGCATCGCGTCGCGCAAACGAGGGAAAGATTTAATTTCTGGATCAATTAGCTATTAAGCCACGGGCTCGATCCCTGGCCGCAATTTAAACTTCGCTCTGGCCCCTCCGACTTCTTGTTTTCGCTGTCTTTGTCGCGTTCACCGGCAGCGTAAAACTGTGGGGGGTAGGGGGTAGGGGGTTGGAAGGCGTGCAAATAAATAGAGCCAGTGAGACGCAAAGTCAATTATCGTTCAGCGGGAGCTGACGGAAGTTCCGCGCTTGCTCGCTCTGACCGCGTTAAACGAACCAAACGGAATTATTCATGACGAACTTTCGATGCGCAGGTGTGTTTAACATCCCGCCCGCCACTTTTCCTCGAGACTCAGCCCGCGCTGCACTCTTTATTAAATATGCACGATCGCCGCTATCGTCGCCGATCAAGCGCGTTTCTTCGTAGAATGATGCCGGCCGCTTTCCGGTCACACCGTTGCACTTGCTTTGCCGACGAACGTGCGAAGAATTTCGCTGCAGCGCGAATAAAGTCACCCTGATATTTTGCATTTTTCGAACGTTTCCGTAAAAATATTATCGTTCTGTTTCGACGGAAATCGTGTTCCACTTTCTCCCTCTGTCTATCGATGTAACTCTCAGAACAAACTGAATGTTACTTAACCATTTTCGTTTTTTAGAAACATTTTTTTTTGTTTAACTTTCAGGGTATGTTATTGTGTATGTCGAGTGTGGGAAATATTTTTGTTGTTCAGGAAACGTGCCTATCGAATTAAACATACCGAAATAAAAATAGTTTTCTTGTCGTATAAAATTAGAAAAAGTCGAGATTTTCATATTCTTAATGAAACCACGAAATATTTGAACCTAATTTCACGAAGAAAGATGCGAAATCGATGAAACAATGGGATTTTAAAATAAAAATTGAGGCCCTTTCACCAAAATTGGTTTGTAGAAAACAATTATTAAATTTGATAATATCATTATGAATTTGGGTTCTTACGTATTTTAGGAGAGTAGAACGTATTTTGATTGTTTATAAATAATCTCCAAATTCAAGTGAAAGGGACTACGATTTAATTGGTACACCAAATAACACGACTTTTTCCAAAATTTGTTGCCCCGTTGAAAACAATTGTTAAATTTGATAATATCATTACGAATTTGGGTTCTTACGTATTTTAGAAGAGTAGAACGTATTTTGATTGTTTATGAATAATCTCCAAATTCAAGTGAAAGGGACTACGATGTAATTGGTACACCAAATAATACGATTTTTTCTACGCGTAGTAGAAAGTCATACGTGTAAGCTGTAAGAAAACAAAAAAACAAGTAGAACCGATTTCGACAGACGGTAAAACTAGGAAGACCGGTTAATCCGGGAACGTTTCACTTATTTCCGGAAGATGAGAATCTTCGGGGATTATCTACGAGGAAACGAAATGGCCGACAACCGTTTGTCGTACAGGCAAACCGGTTGGTAATTGTTCCCCGTCTAATTAGCGAAGTAACAACTTCTCCACGAAAAGCGGACGATACAGAAAATCGGTTCGGAGCCGGTCAAAAGCGGAAGTCCTCGAAACATCGACGAGATTGTAGAACGGGCGCTGTTCTTGTCAAGATCGACCGAGTAGAATCGATATCCGATGGAAGAAGTAGAATGGGACAGTGTTTACGCAGGCAACCAGAATAGAATCGATCACGGCCGAGGTGGAAAGAACAGAATCACTTTTAACGCGACAAGTGGAAGAGGATTTATTGAACAATTGCAGTGGAAACCGGTCTCGGACCGACAACTGAAGATGGTAGGGTATTTCACCAGACAGAAAATAAATATAATGGCGTTCCTGCTGATTGGAAATTGTTCGGACAATGTCTGTAAAGAGGAGAGCCTTTCTTCGGGCAACGTGTACTCTCTGTACACCTTTGACGATCCCACAAAAACGTTTACCATAGACGAAGAAGTTCCATATTATACAAATTACCCTGTCGAATCACTAGACTGTAGATTTTTCATGCAAATTCCCATTGTCATAGGCCATTTCATAAAGTTTCGAATTAAGACTACAAGAGTAACTAGAAGTGTTAAATATCGACGTGTTCCATATCGTTTACCATAGACGAAGAAGTTCCATATTAGAAAAATTACCCTGTACAATTATTCGATCACTAGACTGTAGTTTTTTTTTATGCAAATTCCCATTGTCATAGGCCATTTCATAAAGTTTCGAATTAAGACTACAAGAGTAACTAGAAGTGTTAAATATCGACGTGTTCCATATCGTTTACCATAGACGAAGAAGTTCCATATTAGAAAAATTACCCTGTACAATTATTCGATCACTAGACTGTAGTTCTTTTTTTATGCAAATTCCCATTGTCATAGGCCATTTCATAAAGTTTCGAATTAAGACTACAAGAGTAACTAGAAGTGTCAAATATCGACGTGTTCCATATCCTTTACCATAGACGAAGAAGTCCCATATTATAAAAATTACTCTATAGAATTATTCGATCACTAGATTGTAGATTTTTTATGCAAATTCCCATTGTCATAGGCCACTTCATAAAGTTTCGAATTAAGACTACAAGAGTAACTAGAAGTGTTAAATATCGACGTGTTCCATATCGTTTACCATAGACGAAGAAGTTCCATATTAGAAAAATTACCCTGTACAATTATTCGATCACTAGACTGTAGTTTTTTTTTATGCAAATTCCCATTGTCATAGGCCATTTCATAAAGTTTCGAATTAAGACTAGAAGAGTAACTAGAAGTGTTAAATATCGACGTGTTCCATATCCAGTGTACAATGGCATATATATTGTCGAGCGCACGAATCTGATTGCGGTTGTTTATGCAAATTTCCATTTTCATAGGTGACTTTATAAAAATTAGAATTCAGAGGGAGAGTTTCCTTCATTGACTAGAAAATTCATTGCAGTCAAAATAAAATAGTAACTTCTGTCGTCGTGTTTAGTATCCGCGAGAATTCGTATACCGTCGGTTCCGATAATAGAGGTTCCACTAAATCGTCGATTAAACAATTAAATATGGTCGCACGAGTATCGAGTTTGGGCTCGTTTTAAGCAGGAAAATGTCGCGAACGCGTTGGTAAAAGTTTCACGAAGAAATGATGAAAAATATAGTTATAAATAAATAAATATATCGTGTTACTTTTCTCAGCGATCGAGTTTCTGGACGTTTCGTGTTAAAGGGGTTAAATTAACAGGAACGTGTGAACTGTTCGCGGTATGCGTGGAGTGATAAGCAGTTGTTGGACGCGGACAACGTGAACAGCGACCGGTAAAACGGAGATCGCGTGGTGGGATCGATTTATCCGCGGTGAACGAGAAGTGTAAACGAAAAGAGACCACTTTCCGCTCAGGTTGGAGTCGGGAGCGGGTAAATGGGGACAAGAAAACGCGACGGGTACGTGTTTGACAAGCGGCAGGCCAGGTTTCGAGCGTCGCGACGCGACGCAGCGTCGTTGTCATCGTCGTTTACGTCGTCCACGGGAAATCGTAGCGGGCTCTTGCGCCCGACGTATTTTGATTTCACGCGGAACTAGACGTGACAGCAATATATATTTGAATCGTGCTTAGCGGCGCGTGCAAATTGAAAGAAAATACGGAGCACACCGCGTCGAAATAAGCTCTCGGAGCGGGGCGGGGCGGAGCGGAGCGGAGCGGAGCGTGGGGCAACGATTTTCCCGGTTTTACGAAATATTATATCAGTTTTACATCGTCGCTCTGATCACGGGTCCGCGACCACGGGAATTTTGCGAGCCGATGAAAAATTCGCTCCTCGTTGATCCACCGCTCGGCCTCGCTGTTCCGGATGCTGTTCGCATCCCCGGATAATTAAAATGTATAACGCGTCGCGATTTAACGTCCGGTTCTGGTTAATGACCGTCCAGAGTAATTATCGAATACAATCTTTTTTTTTCTTGTTGCCGCTCGCCGTTCGTGCACACGCAACAATTTTTCTCTCATCGGGCTGCGTTACGGGGTTACGTTTCCCCGGAAATTGTACGTTCTCTTTTTTTCTTCAGAGGTTTCTCTGAATTCACCGTCGATTTGATTTTCCGTACTCGTTGGCGAACAGTTTTATGCGGGTTTTCAGTATTTATTGTTTGACGGTTTGTAATACTATCTTTTGTAAGGTTTTGTTTGCCGTCGGTGTAAACGAATGCGTTGGAAGACTCGATACGGTGAAATATGGACGAGATTGAAATAATTTTTTTGCTGAAATGAAAACTGAAAGCTTCAGATTTTTTGCAACGGTTATTCTTTTGATCTTATATTCTGCAGAGCGTGATACAATTTTTTATACTGGATACGCGAGTGGAAAAATTAGTTTTTAAACGTGGGCAAGTAATTATGTGTTGCATATACGTACAAGTGATTTCTGGGGACGATTGTTTAGTACAAGGGTCAAAATAGGGGTAGTTTGGAAGAAAAAAAAAATAAAAAACATAGAAGAAAAATATAGAATAGATTAAAAAATATAGAATAGACGAATTCGAGACCCCCTGTCGGATGCGTTCAGTTCGTTTATCCAAAGATGAGACGACGCGGAGCGGAGCGAGGCGGAGCGAGGCGGAGCGCGCGGCGTCTCGAGTCTTCGGCAAACGTTCCGAGGTACGTGCCTCCTCTGTGTTTGAAATCTCGAGAGATCGGATACCGTTCCTTCGGATGCATCGAAATGAAGGCACCGCCGGCCCCGGGAAACTTTCGAGAAAATAAATTTCGGAGCGAGCTCCCGTAGAAAACAATACGCCCCGCTTTCTGCCCTCCGGATCGAAGCTGGAGCGTCGGATGAGTAAACAGATTTGAATTGTCGCCGGCGCTGTTGCTCGCCTATACTTCAGGCGAATTCTCAACTTTCGATCAGTATTTCACCCATACGAATCTTACCTCTAATTAGGAGACCGTGGATCTTCAGGCGAAATAAGCATTTTGAGAACGTGATGGTCATTTTAAGAGTGTTCGAATATTCTTACGGTCGCTTTGCATTACAATAGTTTTAGATCAATTGTGCCCATAATTATGAAAGTGGTCTGTCATAAAAAAAAAAATTACATTGAATAAATTTAGTTTAAAATCATATCGTGTGAAATAAGTGATAAATTCTTTTTTTTTTTAATTTTGACAGACCACTTTCATAATTATGGGCACAATTCTTCTTTTTAAGCACGAAGGTAAATTGAAAATTTTACCAAAATCGGTCAACTTTGACACAAAACGTATTTTCTAAATTTTCAATATGGGTAAAAAGGTTGTAAAAGACAAGTTTTAGTATTGTCCCTGTAATTTCGACCACTCGCAGTTATTTCAAGATTTCATTTTCTCGTCACGAAGTCAACTAGTTGTTCTAATTTCTCAAAAACTCCCGAGTCGTGTGTATTGAGAACGTGACGGTCATTTAAATAGTGTTCGAACATTATTTACGGGTCGACTGTATATTTTCCGGTGTCGGGATTCGTTGTCTATGGGGTAACAAACCGTTTCACGGTGGCTGCAGTCGCGTCGGCCCGTAGCCAGACGGTCGAAATTTTCGGTAATTCCGGCGCAGTGGAAACTTGCTGTTTACGCGGAAACTTCCTTGCTCTTCTTCCGTCTGGTGGCTCCGGGAAATTTCGAGGAGCGATTAGAGAGCTCCGTGCCGACGCAAAATCAAGAACCGAGGATTATTGGAAACGCCCAACTGCGACGGAACCATCGACTACCGTCGAGAGGGGAACGTACGTGCGAGAAATCGTCGACGTGATGGTGTGTGTGTGTGGACGTGTGTGGGTGTGGATGGGTGCCGATGCCGGTGCCGGTGGGTTTCGCCGCTAGCCAGCGGATACTGACGCTTTGTGGTCAGACCGAGGTGACTAGACGAACGCCAGCTGTCAGTAGTTACGGTTAAACTGCCATCAGACGGGAATATTGTGCCAACATCCATGCATCAGTCGAAAGTTCCGCGAGCGTTAATATTATCGATATTCGACGGAACGCGTTTAGCCGACGGTAGAAACACCGTGAGTTTCCGATTGGCAACACGCCGCGAGCTCGAGCCGTGAATATCGACTATCTTTGATTGCACACGTTCGAGTTGTAGTCCAACACTCGTCTAAAGTGCTCGATAGTTTTATCGAAATTCCATGTATAGCGGCAATCAAGAAATATTCCATGCGGTAACGTATAATACCGGTTTTCGGTGCGTCCATTGCTTTGATCATCAATTCGCAAATCAGTCTTTTATTTTTATTTTGTAATACTGATTTCTTAAAAAACCAGAAATATTTTCACAATATTTCATAGCTGAATCGAAGAAATCAATTTATTTCTGTTAATACATATGACTCGGATTTTTTTGAGAAATTATAATAGAACAACTAGCTGCCTTCGTGACGAGGAAATGAAATCTTGAAATAACTGCGAGTGGTCGAAATTACAGGGAAAATACTAAAAGTTGTCTTTTACAACGTTTTTACCCACATTGAAAATTTAGAAAATACGTCTTTGGAGATCTGTGTCAAAGTTGACCGATTTTGTTCACCTCCGTGCTTAAAAAGAAGAAGTGGTGCCCCCGAGAAATTCTAAAACTATTGTAATGTAAAGCGATTAAACATTTCTCTCTCGCAAAACGTGGATCGTAGACTTCTCATTTCGGGACTGACTTGTCTGTCATGATGCCGGAACTGAGCGTTCGCGGAAGCACGTATAAATAAAAAGAACATTAGTCACAGAAGAAGCGGGAGACCGAAGAAGAGGCGCGAAGAAAACCACACCGAACGGTGGCTCATAAAACTCCCATTCCGTCGAGGAGAGAGAGGGTACTGACACCGTGAATGCTCGACGGGTTCGATCATACTTACGAAGTGTTAAAAGTTCAAAAGAGGTTAGTATGATCCGAGGACGAGTAGGAAATGCAGGGAGGTCCGATCGAACAGTGATTGATCGGCTTGCTCTCTCGGCGGCGTTAAAATGATAAAGCAGGATATGATAACGGAGCGACAGTTACAACAGGGCGGGATTGAAAAAGTTCTCCAGATGCAGATCTAAAACCACGGGGACATCAATTTCTCATCACGGGACCGCCTTTACTTTGCTAGATCGGATCGGATCTTCTCGGCTTAAAGAAGCCACTCGCCGATACCGATCAATGGATAACCCGCTCGCTGTTGGAAAATTCGTTCATCGACGCAACGAAGATCGCCCGTAATAAAATCTCTCGCGGCCTGAATGCGCCAGCCGGCGATAAGACGTTCCGCCGATTCCGAGACGATGATCGAATACGCGAATTCGCGACGCCGTAAAGCGATTCTGCTTTTCGATGGAACCCACCGGCAACCACCACCCTCGCGCAGCAACCCCCGCAACTCGTATTCACCGTTGCACGCTCGTTGATGGCATGAAGCATCGTGGAACGGTTCGCGGAGTAGTGGAAACGGATACTTCCCGGCGTGCATTGCGTCTTCGAGGCACGTACATCCATCCCCGAGCCAGCGAACACACATATCCAGTCCGATAACTCGGAAACTCACGACCCTCAATCACCGAGACTTACGTCGTCGCGGCCATCGCTTATTAATTCCAATCTTCTCCTTTCCTTCTTTAATTTTCTGGAAGATTTCTGGACAAATCGGGGGAAAATATTGCCACGCAAAAGAGCTGACAAATCCCTCAAACAAGCAAGGGTTGCAAATTCCTTACTTTAATCAAGTGAGGGCTTATCCATCTTTGTAGAAAATAGGGTGTTTGATGAAGTAACCGGAGGACAATAGTGCACAAGTTCTATTGACAAGATTTATTTAGGTTAACCCATTTGCATCATAAGGAAATATGAATATTATCACCAAACTGCAAGTAAAAGAACTTTAGACTTCAGCATTATAAGAAAAAATCAGAATTACTACTTTCATCTCCAACAACACCGTTTCTATCTTTTAGCTAACATATATTGATAGTGAGCAACAAAGTTGAGTTCATACATACGCTAATGATGCAAATGGGTTAAACTTCCCCTTGGCAACCCAGAAAATGAGAACTTTTTTCTATATAGAAATCTATTCTTCTGTCTAACACGTTCCGTGCCACGTGTACCATCGGTGGTTCACATATTTATTTAATGCCCAAACGATAAAAATAGAACTACCGAGTAATAAATACAACTACCGAGTAATAAATACAACTGATGAATATTGCTTTGCAATAATGACAAGTCTACATCTATCCAAACCCAATACCATTTTTATTCTTCTTTGTGCTTCAATGAAAAGGTTCATTCAAAAAATTCTGATGAAAAGATTTGTATAATTTCGGTAATTGTGAAAGAGAAAATTAGGAACCCGCCTTTTTTACTGGTTCGGTAGTTCTATTGTTAAATGGCCAATGAAAAGGTTCGTTCAAAAAATTCTGATGAAGACATTTTTATAATTTCAGTAATTGTGAAAGAGAAAATTAGGAACCAGTCATTTTGACTGTGCAAGTCAAGCAAAAAGGGCTTGGCACGGAACGTGTTAATGATCGAAGGTTTGAGGAATTCACTGGTTGAAAAGTTGCGATATTTCAATAGAAAGTCCATTATAGATCCTCGGTACCACCGCGTTTCGGACAAGGAGAAATTACGGAATAACTATGCGATAAAATTTTTGGTTTCGCGAGGTTTTAAGTACATAGATCGTCGTTGGTCACGAGAATACAGATTGTTTCCGACCGTAGAAGTGGAACGTGAGCCGTTCTAGCTCCACGGACGGTCTCCTTAAGTAGACAAGTGGAATGTACATAGCTCTCGGCCGAACTACGGGGCCCAGTACTGTTCTTGAATAAATAAGCAGAATAAAGTCTATATTTCGTTGCAACGGCGCAGGGAGCCTCGATTCTGGCCGCCGCAGCGCAAGCAAAAAACCTGCTCGGTCGAATAAGTGAAATGCATCCGTGTCTGGTTAAACAAGTAGAACCAGGTCCGCGCCAAGTCAGACAAATGGATTAAGAGCCGCCTTTAATCAAACGAGTGAAATGGGCCGAGCTGTTGGTAAGACAAGAGAAACACAATTTGTTTCGATCCAAGCCAGAGAAACGGAATCCATTCTACGCGTACATACAAAGTTGCTAAACATTATCTTCTCCGTGGAAAATTGATGTTCGCATTTACAGTCGGTGGCGGGAACTTTTAGTTTCAACGCGTCGAGTGCGATTACTTGGAAGTCTATTCACATTTTCTTGCGGTGTGTGAAAAATCGAGGAGCGTATAAAATCTACTTGTCCGATGTACTTGAAACTTTGCCGGAAAAACAATATTTGCAAAATTCTTAACCTATTTGCATCATAAGGAAATATGAAAAGAACGCCTTTATCACCAAACTTTTTTTTAAATTATATTTAAGTACAAAAATGACTACAAGTAAAAGAGCTTCATATTTCAGCATTATATGAAAAAATAAATTGAGCGCATATATACGCTCCGGTGATAGTGACCAGGAAAATTGAGCGTATATATACGCTAATGATGCAAATGGGTTAATACTTCATGATTCCGTTCGAAGAAATAAAGTCAGTTTTAAAAACGTTGACCACTGTACGTGGAAGATAAATTGATACGAAAAGTCTGTATCAAACAATTTTTCATTAGTCGCACAATTTCATCGCTCTAAATATAAGGAAGAAATATGAAAACGTAAAAATTGCTGAATTTCATCTCGTACATTCGGAGGCTCGAAGCGAGTTAGTAACGACGTTAATAATGCTCGAGGCTGGGTATAACAAGCGGGATCCGAAAAATTTCATTCATCATCGTCGCATGATAAATTGCATCGGGATCATGAGGGAGGAAGCTTCAATTCTTATCTGCCTCGACACGAGAGAACGGGACTGGACGATTTTATCTTCGAGAGGGGACGATTTTCCTAAGAGAGTGCTCCGCGAGAGGATACCGGAGGAATCGAATAGATATTCCTGTGTGAATACTTTCTTCCCTTAATAACGTTCAATATACTTCCGATCGGTTATTGGCTGTCTTATTTGGCTGAATAAGTTGGAAACTCCACAGCTTCCTGAGCTCTCTCTTTCCAATCGTCTCATCAGCAGCCTTCAAGATGACGCTTATTGCCTTTTCCCTCGTCGCGTCGTTCTTTCGCCGCCGACAAATAGGAGTCGACCCAATTCGTTTCGGCTCCTGGGAGAAAACTATTTTTTACCCGGTTTTGCACGGTATCGGCCCCCGCCAAAACAGTGAATTATAAATCGAGCCGGGCTATAACGTCGGTTCAACTATTGGCAAATTGCGTTTGCTGATTCCGCGATTGCCGTTTGGCCGGCGACCAACCAATTGTACCGGATGTATCATCCACGTGCATAATTAATGTCTCGCCGTTGCTCCTGATAAAATACCTTGATAACGTATAATTCTAACCAGGAAAATTATAACCTTATCGTTCCAACGTGTGACGTCACCCGCGCCGATACAATAAATCGGCGCCGAGTTACTTATATAACACGATGACATTGGTTTTCTAAACTGCTAAGTTGAAATCCAGTTTCGTTCTAAATATTAATATTTAAATTTCGGGAAAGCGAAGTAAAAGTTACAATAAATTTAATACGTTAAAAGAAATTATCGTTTAAACGGCCTTGACGACAGTATTTAGGATAGAAAATCCCGGAGATTATTGAACGCATTGAGTTGAAAGCGAGATAAGTGGAGAAATCTTGGCTCCCAGGTACATTTTAATGGATTAGGGTATCTATGCCGAGGAAGCCGATGCCACGAACTGAATTCAACGACCCGAAGAAGTGATTTCGTTTAATGGATATTCACGGATCGGACCGCTAAAATTTCCACAGGAATCGTGTCGGGGAATTATGTCAGAATCATAGGCATCCGCGGACGAGGTCGTGATTGGCCGTGAAACCGGAATCCTTTTTCGAGCACAGGGTCTCTCTCTCTCGTCGAGATTTTCGAGTATTTTCGCGATCGAACGTTCGGCGTCGTTACGGAAAGAATAAAACGAGGGGGTTTACTTCTTTCTATATTCTTCGATCCGATGCGCAAGGCGAATTGGAAACGTTACGTCGGTGGATTCGGCTCCTTTTACGACGGTCCGACTACCTTTATGCAGTTTTATGCGTCGCAAAAGACCATACGTATCCTTTAATACACCTTCTCTCTCCCCCTTTTTTTTTTCGTGCCGCCATTCAGCCCCGCTGAAAATGAGATTCCATTGTATCGTCTTTCACGCCGATAATTTTCCTACTCTCAAATTGTCCGACGCTGGGACGCATTGGGAATACTGTGCCGTAACGTTACCGTGAAATCTCATATCCTTCTGTGCTCCCGATATCAAAGAATCCCGAGAATTTCAAAGCGTCGCGGTTTTATTAATCCCGTTGTTGCGATCGAATGAAATTCCGTTTGAAACTTCGACGCCGGATCGGTGCAAAACTTTGCTGTTGTTCTAGCCAGAATTTTTATGTTTATTTTAACACGCTCAACTAGTTGTACTTACTATGTTGGTGTGCAAACTTAGACTCTTTTGTTCTTGAGAAGTATGCAGAAAAGTGTTCAGACCGATTGTGCATCATTATAGAAATTCATGTATTTGACTTAGAAAATATTAGGTGTACGAATTAGTTCTTCTAAAATAATCTCCACTACTTTCTATGCAATTTACTTCATCTCATAAGTAATTGATAGACCGTGTAATATAGCTAGTTAATTCTAATGAATGCATATTACGAGTGCAATTACTGAAAAAGAATTCCCTTCTAGTAAATAAGTAGTATAAGCTTGTATCTGGTCAGACATGGTCAGACTGGTCAGACATTCATCTCATAAGTAATTAATAGACCGTGTAATATAGCTAGTTAATTCTAATGAATGCATATTACGAGTGCTATTACTGAAAAAGAACTCCCTTCTAGTAAATAAGTAGTATAAGCTTGTATCTGGTCAGACATGCGGAAACGAGCACTGGTCTAGTTGTACTTACTATGTTGGTGTGCAAACTTAGACTCTTTTGTTCTTGAGAAGTATGCAGAAAAGTGTTCAGACCGATTGTGCATCATTATAGAAATTCAGGTATTTGACGTGGAAAATATTAGGTGTACGAATTAGGTGTACGAATTAGGTGTTCTTCTAAAATAATCTCCACTACTTTCTATGCAATTTACTTCATCTCATAAGTAATTGATAAACTGTGTAATATGGCTAGTTAATTCTAATGAATGCATATTACGAGCTCCCTTCTAGTAAATCAGTAGTACAAGCACGTATTTGGTCAGACATGCGGAAACGAGCACTGGTCTTTCAAAGTGTAGAATTACAAAGTTGCTTGTTTAACGCTTATTTCTTTTTGTTGTTTCCTTCAATGTATTGCATTCACAGCTACACGCTTTTTAAACACATTCTTTTCAGATTTACGCGGTACTTTGGTTTCAGTAGTAGGAAAAAGAATTCATTGTACTTCAATACAATGAAACGCTAATTCAGCATTACTACTTTTCGCTTGCCTCAACACGTTAAGCTCTCTTTCATGAGCTCTTTAAATAAATTGTTTTCAGTGTAGTAAGCCTTACTTTTATTATAACAAAAATGGTATACATTGTTTTAAATCAACCTTCAACGACCTTTGTTGTACAATCTTTCTCATATTATTACGTTTTCGAATTATAAAATGGCCGTGCTTGTAAATTAAAAGTACTTCTTATTAAATCACAGTATAAGAAAATGAACTTATTCGTATTAGAAACCTAACATCTAGCAGGGAACGCAGATCTTCCGTAAAAAGCGGAACAATTTTAGAATCGATACATCAAAGTCATACCCGAGAACGCGGTAATGAATCCATCCATTTACTGCACGGAATATTATAGTAAAAAAGAAAGGAAACATAGGCATCGCACAAAATTGCCAACACAAAGTGAAAACTGGATCCTCGTCACGTTCCAGTCGGGCACCATAAACTTCGCAACATTCCACGCACGTCCGCATGATCGTTGGAAAATAATCTTCCGAGGAACGTCGATGAAAATTCGCGTTTTCCTAGAGGCCGAGCCCGGCTGGGCCGACGGGACTCCAAAGGGTAAAATAATCAGCCATAAACGGCCCCTAAATTGCTCTCTTCCTAGGGCGGGGGCTCCCTTTTATTCTCGATGAAAGGCCTCTCTGGCGGCAGAGAATTCACCGTGCACGCTACAATGTTAATAGACAGCCCGTTCGCTCCTCTAGGGGATAGCCTAAGTTGCGTATCGAACGGCGACACTCTTCGCAGGCTGACACGCCGATAATACTGGCGGCGCACACGGCTTTATAGCAGGCCCGGCCACCACGGATATTGTCCTCAAACTAATTTCGACCTATAGCTTCGGGGGTCATTCGATCCCGCCCAAGAACGTAACACTTTTATCGTGAGATGAAAGGGCGCACCGGCCGTGAACAGGATCGAATGAAACACTGACGTCGCACAGTGGCCCCAAAGCCGGAAAACGTGGCCAAAACCTAAAAAATGAACTTTCATGAACTTTTAAGAGTGTTTCTAAGTGGGGGTAAAAAGTAAAAAGATCATTTTTTGATACCTGACCAACAGTCACAGATATCTATATCAATCACTGATATCTATATGTGCAAAAGGGAGAGTGAAAGTGAAGGCATGAATTTTTAAAATGTAGAGTAAAAGTTGAAAGTCTCACAGCGCTAAAACTTGTTGGAACTTCTACTGCATAGTATTATCTTGCAATTTAAAAAAAAATTAGCTGCTCTAGGTGCCCCTACTTTTTGTAACGCAGAGTAGGTATTTTATGTGCTTCCCTTGCATTTCTTGTCAAACTGTGAGAGACATGCACTAAGTCTTTCTGTATAATTTAATAGAATGGCAGTTTTTTTTATAAAGAATCATATATTTTTTTAAGAAAAATGTTCAAGTAGAACCAATAATTCGTTAATACGTTGTGAGGTTTTGACCACGTTTTGGCGATTTTGGACCACTGTGCGTCGCGACTAAGGGCTTCGACCCTGCTGCGCTCTTCCCGGCGCATTCGACTTTACATTTAAAGTCTTTCCGGCAAAAATAACCAACCCGGATGTGCACGGGCTCTTGTTTTGAATTTTATAAGGGCATACACGGAGCACAAACCTTTTACCGGTCCATGCTTCGTTCCGACTTGAACACCAAAGAGAAGACATGACATTTCTCGACTGTACGTTTAAAGTCTTTGCGAAAAAATAACCTGACTACATGCCCCTTGTGTGCATTGCAGCACTCTCGTTGTTCTTACAAAGTACTTTACAAAGCATTAAATTTGGAATGGGGGATCAGCAATGTTGCGTAGATGAGAAATATATTTTTAATAGTGTGATCGTAAGAATTTGGTCTTTCACCGTTAAATAATGCCACGAGTGAGCTAGGCTGCGGACTTGTATGGCAAATAAAAATTGATAACTGCAAGAAGCGAGCTATAGTTTGGGAAATAATCGCGAAACTTCAAATAGGACACACAGTGTAGAAATGAAAAATTGTAACAAATGGGAACGCGCGAAAGAGAATTCTTTGCAATGAAAATTTGGACGAGTTAGGGTTAAAAAATAGCCTGCTTCTTGATGTCCGGACGGGGAAAGGCGGTTGTTGGGTATACTACAATAACTTACACGTCGGCCGGTAACTTAATCTCGCGTGACTGATGAATATGATACATACACGTGAGGCCGCATCCTTTATGAAACCCGCACGAGAACCGGAAATACGAGGAGCGGGGGTTTCTCGTGGAATTCGCATGCCTGAATCGCGCGGGACGTGCCTGTTGTTACGTACGAGTGAATTCAAATGCTTCCTACGATTCCGTTCATATTTTCCGTCCCGGTATATGTTTTTGCGGGAGCCCACGATATAATTAGAACGCAGGTTCGTTCAATGTTTTTGCGCGCATCGCGTCGCATCGTCGAGCCGAGCCGAGTCGTTTGTGAAAAAGAAATTAATTTCGCGGAGTGCTCTACACGGCACCTGTAATTACCATAAATTGGGTTGCCCGGTGAAAAGGGAAGCTCGATTTTATCAAATCTCCGTGGATCTCTAATTGGACGTAAGTCTCGGCCGGTAAATTTTTTAACGCTGGATCTAACGTGTGCGATTGGATGTAACTCGAACTCTGAACCACGGGAACACTATCCGGACAAGTTTTAAGCGGTTCGGATGACTGACGTTCGAGAGACTCGCTTTAACAAACGTGTTATCTTCGGAGAAACGCTATCAAAGTTTCATCGACTTTTCTAAAGCGTATAAAAGACGTTCTATCTTAAAGTCTGCAAAGTCAATGTAAAAAATTTCTTTGTAACGCTTCGGGATTACACTTCTGCAACAGAAACTTCCAAGGGAATGCAAAATAAACGATCTCTCGGAGCCGTCAAAGTAGATAGATCCCTTAATAGATTACAAACTACTTCCCGAAGAGAAATTTCCACGAAAGGTAGTTCAAGTCATGTATTTGCATATAGTAATAAAGTAGAAGACCCCTTTAATTTCTCGACCGTTATGGCTGGAAGTACAGTGATTTCTCTGTATATGTCGCCAAGGCCTGGATGATAGACGACTGGTGTTCGAGAGAATCACTTGCAGGAACCTAGTCGTTGGAAGAACGTTTTTAAGTCTGCGAAGTCAACATAAAAAAATGTCTCGCCGATGATCCAGGATTAGACTTTCGAGAGAGAAACTGTCAGGGGTGGGGGTGCAGAATAAACGACGTTTCGGAGCCGTCAAAGTATAGATAGACCCCTTAATAGATTACAAATTGCTTCCGAAGACTTTGCTTGTCAGCGAAATATTCGAGGCGATTTTCAAGAAGACAGAGCGGCCTGTGTGCTCCTCCGTGGGAAACACGCGTGCACGAAAGGCGAAGGGCTCGGTAATTACATGAAGAAGACGGTAAATAATATCAAGGCCGGCGCGGAGAGCCGTGGAACGACGCACTCCATCGCCCCCATAAGTTATTAACGCGACTTAAGCTAGAAAACCAAGAAGAGCGGAAAGTATAGGCGTGCAGGGAACGCTGGCCCCACCCACGCACACGTTCACGGCGCGCCGTGAAATAACGACCTCATTATCAACCACCAGGTTCGTTGCCGCGGGCCCGGTATTAGCTCTCGGATATTTATGCATGCTTTTATTAAGCCCAGCACTCACTGGAGCCCAACCTTGCTCGTTGCTCGCAAATTCCCAAGGTCTGCCTCTCTCCTGTCGCGTTATCATTAAGAACGACATCGCCGATCGATAAATATCGTTCCCGGCGACCCTGCACAGGCTCATCCCTGCTACCGAAACCACTCACCGGCGATGATTATTTAATTATCGGTTCGGTTTCCCATACGCCATCAATGTCTTGCTTATCCTGGATTTTTATCGGAGCTTCAGGCGATCTTCCGTTTGCGTGTTCCAGTCGGGGAAAGTTGCTAATGTACTACTTAATATCTTATTTAAAAAAATGTTTGTTTTTTCTCCGGGAATTCGGTACGCTTTAAAGTGTCTGACCATTAATTGACTAGTTCTACTTAGAGCCAGTCGGGGAAGATTGCTAGTGTACTGCTTAATATCTTATTTAAACAAATTTTTGGTTTTTCTCCGGGAATTCGGTACGCTTTAAAGTGTCTGACCATTAATTGACCAGTTCTACTTAGAGCCAGTCGGGGAAAATTGACCAGTTCTACTTAGAGCCAGTCGGGGAAGATTGCTAGTGTACTACTTAATACCTTATTTAAAAAAATGTTTGGTTTTTCTCGGGGAATTCGGTACGTTTTAAAGTGTTTGATCATTAATTGACCAGTTCTACTTATAGCCGGTCGGTTTAAAATAAATACTCGTCTTATAGGTTCCACGAAATGTTAAAAATATGACCATCTACTTAAGGGTAAATAATTAAGGGAAGAAACGCGATATCGTTTAACTTGCCCCGGAAAACTTGTGTAAAGATCCATCGTTTAATTATTATGCTCGGTCGATCCTCTCTTCACCGAGTGGCGAAGCAATCGAACATTCGGTAATTGGTCCCGGTTACATGAAAAGACCTGGTTTACGAGGTTACTCGGGCAACAATGCAAGAAAACGTGTTCCGGTTTGCGCGCGACAGGGAAGTTTCGTGCGCATTAGGTTCCACGGGTACGTAAGATTTACGGGTAGGAAAGTTAATTAGCGGCGGATAACCATCTCTCGCTCGGAAAGCCTAATTAATTCCTCGAACGTCGGTTTCCATAACACCGGGAGCATCGATCTAAATTACGATTGTCGGTGAACTAACTGTAAGCCTTCCCCCCCTGCGAAATTACGAGTCCGCGTAATCTCCACTGATTGCCAATGAGAGCTAAGATCCGTATTTACACTCGACTCGAGGCTCGGTTGTTCGATTTCTCCTCGAATTCTGTACGAAAGATGTCGTTGCACTTTTAAAAGGGAATTTCCTCCGGGACGACCGCTTCCATGGACCATAGCCGCCCATGAAGATAAGGGAAACCGTAAAGATGATATTCAAACAGTCGTCTTTAAAGCGCCATCGATCGTATTTCAGCGATCCCGCGCGACGCCCGGGGAGTCATAATATATTCCTATAACTAAAGCTCGCGCCGCGGTAGAATGGAGCACGACAGGTTTATGGTTCCATTGACCGTATTGGAAGCCAAGAACCTCGTTATAACCCATCCGTTTGAATGCTAACCTTTCTTGATCGAGTTTCCCACCGAGGAGACCGCGAAAAATTCAATCCACCTTGTAACTCTTGCGGTCCGTCGTTATCGATATTCGCTCCAATGTGATTGTGATCAAGTGCGAAGTATTGTCTATTAAAGTGTCACCGTCGTTTGCGTCCGACAAGGCAATGTAATCTATTTCGCTCGTAAAGCATGCATATCAAGAATGTTCATCGCACTTACGGGTAACTAAACTCGAAAGCCTATCAAGCATTTATTACATTCGCGATATTATGATTTTTTCATGTTGTTATTATTAATATCTTTACGAGCATTGGTATATTTCTAAATTTTTATTTTCTGTTACATACACTACGGAAAAAATTGCGAAAGATGATCGTTGTTGTTTCAATCAAACCTGCTGCTTGACATTCAAAAAACTCGGAAATTTTTCGGAGAATCCAATACACTCTACACGACCGATGTGCCATTCCGGAGCTATAGTTACACTGGTTCGAACCCCTAAGGATCGGTTACTCGACCGGAAACGATCGCGGTTGTGAAGGGTGGGGGGTATGGGTCTGAATTTAAAATATTCGTAGTGACGTGGGGGAGCGTTTGAGTGCTCGTGAATACACAGGGTAACGATCACAATATACAGGGTGTCTCTGAACCATGCTGTCGAACAAAGAACCTCAATGCGAGGTTAAAACATCCCCTTGATCATACACTCACTGTGTATACAATATTCTTCTTTCTATCCCCCTAGGGGTGCACAGATTTAAATATATCTGTCTTTAACCCTCGGCGAACCAGCTGGGGTTAAATTTACTCCAGCGACTTTGAAATATACTAATCAGTAGACAGCGGATCTTTATGCAAAATAGAAAATGTTTGTATCGATTGGAAAAATTTATTTCTTCTTCAAATTTATTTATCTCCACTACTTTACATTGTGGTTACCCATTTTTGTCATAAATGCATAAAATCCGCAGTCTACTAATCAGAATTTTTGGTAGATAAATTTTAAGAGATAAATCTTTGTTATATTTGACTTAAAGATAATCATCGGGATAAAATTAACCTCGCCAGGTTCAGGGTGTGATTTTTATCAACTTGGTTCGCAGAGGATTCCAAAAAGTCCCAACTGCGTCAACAGGAACCGTCTATGATCGTTCATAGCAAGCAAAATTTTAGTTTTCCTTCGCATAAAAATCTATATGCTTTCCTAAAGCATGAATAAGATGGCTCGGGAAAATCTGTCAGTTTGCCGGGCGAAAGAGCTTGAAAGCGAGCTTGAAACGTCGCGTTTCAGGCTGCAACGGCCCCTTAAGCGTGGACACACGGTGTATATAATATTCTTCCGAAGTGACAACGGAACGGGACAGGTTTATGGGGTCATCGATCGCCGTTGACGCTGGAGCTGGCGATATAGGCTCGAGATTGAGGGCAGCAGCCTCCAGCGAGCTGGTGCAATATAACGGGCCGAAGCGAGGTGAAGTCGATGTCACGGGTTCGCGGGACAAGCGTGTACAGGCACGGCTGGTACTCCCAGCCCTTTGTAAGCCGATGAAAGGAAGTCACGCACCGGCACGTGACCGGATATAGCGAAGAGGTCACGGCAAGTGCATTCTGAACATCCCCATCCACCCCCGCTGTCGCCCCTTGCCCTTCATCGTCCCTTTGTCCTACGGCTTTTCTTCTCCCTTTCCTTCGATTACTGCTCTACCGCCGTCTATATATGTATTTATCCTTTTCCGCTACCTTGCTTGCTACCCCTTTCTTTCTTTCATTTCTTTTATCTGTGTAATTCCTTTCTTTCCTGCAGCGTGTTGCAGTGTTCGCTGCCCTGAATTTAATTTAGCAATCAACCTCATAGTTAGAACGTTATATCGAATGGAGTGTGTCTTGCACTTTTTCAAAGTGACCTGGACACTTTTGAGAAGTTCGTTTCATTAAATTCCCGAGAGAATACCCCGAAGGTGCTCACAATTCTTTTGCGTGGGTCTCTGCAGTAGAAATTTGAAAAATGATTTGAAGGGCATAGAAACTGTTTTCGATTGTAGTATCGTAATTTTTAGTGGTTCCTCAAAGCGAACAGTGCAGAGGTTCAAAGAAAAGTTCAATGCCACGTGCATTGTTGTTATTCGAATTGATTTATAAATAAAAGCCGACAAAATTGCGGTGAAAACGCAACGAATTTCCAGCCGAAACGTTGCATATTAATTAAAAGGACATTAAGATAAACGGGACAGTATCATTTTATTAAATTAAAGTGGCAGAAGCTATTTCCGCCGTCTCATAAAGAGTAGGATGTGTACGTGACCGCATAATTAAAAGGTGAACAGAGGTGGGTCACGAACGTAGAATAGGAACCGCCTCCGGTTAGCCCATGGGGAGGAGGAATCGTTTCAGGTGAAAGGAAGTAGAATGGGATCCGCCTCCGGTCAGCCAAGTAGAATAGGCTCGTTCTTGGCCAGGCACGTAGACTAACGTCCGAGTCGGACGGATGACGTGGCCTGGGTAGACCAAGGAGAAATGCTGGTGACTTTTATAAAACTTCTCGGCAGTATTCCAAAACAGCAATTTAATCAGTTTCTCAAGTGCTCAAGCAGTGGACAAAATTTTTCACGTCTGGACAAACAACTGAAACGAGCTGTGAATAAACCGTTTGATCATTAGACTGCGGATTTTATGCGTTTAGGACAAAAATGAGTAGCTGTAATCCGATGCATTAGAAAGATTCAATGAATTTAAAATTATCCATGAATTATCGCCAATTCATTAAAACTATTAAGAGGAATTTCTACTCGTCCGTTGTTTCTCGTAATTGATGCAGAAAGTTTTTAGTATGCATGAAAATTCGCAGTCTATTAATCACGAATTCATTAGCATTAGAAGTAGGTATCGCACAATTAAAGTGACTGACGCGTTCCTTAATAGCATTTATTCAAATGGAGGTTCATTTTTATCGTAGTGTCAGTGAATGGAATTATTAAATAACGAAATTGGCAAATTGCTGTTACTCAAATACACACTAAGGAATTATTCCCAGAATGAGGCCTGTAATTTTAACGAACCTTACCGCCCTTTTTTAATTCGTCGCAATTAGGATTTTTAATCTAAAAATCGGAAAACGTTCTCTGACGTGTATTTCGATATTCGATGCATGGCATGTCAATTTTTTCAGAATTTATGCATGCAATTAAACAGGGAAACTGGACCAAAAGCCGATAATCCGGTTTTCATCAAGATTCTAATTTATTTCCAAGTAAGCAAGGAATTGCGTTCTAGCCTAGTATTTATTGTAGCGAGTTAAAAGAGTGGTCCTCATTATTTTCATATTTCTGTGCTCTGTAACGACTCTGGAAAGAAACCGAGAGCCCGCGATATTGCGAGCCGAGAGCAACGAGCAAAATAGTGCAGCATTCGCGTAAAGCAATTCCCGGAAAGATCAATATTTACAGTATTGTTCAAGTGGTCCCAATTATACATAACCTAGCTAGCCGGCGCATGCTGCGGCAACCCTTTGTTTCCCTACGTCCAGCTTAATACTCTTTCTTCTTCACTCTGTTTTCTTTACCCTGCTCGTTTAATCCTCCCTTCGTCCCTTTCTCTCTTTCTCTCTCTCTCTCTGCAACTGTTTGTTGCCCCCACCGCAATGCATCCCTTGATCTGCCTCGGTGTTCGATCTCAAAGCACACGATGCAACATTCTGGGCTTAGCGTGCGCAAGGTTCTAGTATGTGTTCCTAGTTTGTGCTCCGCAGAAAGGCAGAGATCCATGGCGCAGCAAGAGAGCTGTTCGTAAAGCATCCCCGGCAATAAGTGTCAAAGGACTTCATCGAAACGTTTCTGCTGCTGGCTTGACTTTCAATGCATAAGAGGATTTGGTAATTTGTCGAGAGAATTCACGTTGCTGCTTGCGACAGGCTCGCTGATGGAGCATCGAATTAAATAAATCGCCGTTATACGCTGTTTGCGTCTGTCGGTTCGCTCAGCAAATATTATATTGCAACGAGATTGAAACGATCGGTAAAGAGATCGAACACTGAGACTGACTTCTGAAACTTTATGAAAACTACGTTTCTCACGCAGCGTTCCTGACTTTGCAATTCTGAAGAATGTTTGATAAATATTTCTGTCACAGGATTAATAGTACAGTTTTATCCCTAAAAATTGTGGTTCAGAGCAGACGCGTTTAGCCACTACCATATAGATTACTTACCATAGACTATTATCATAGACTAATAGCATAGATTTGAAAAATCTGCTATTTAAGCATTGCCAACTACGATGCTGTCCTAACCAGCACTACGTATAGAAAAGAAGTAATAATATTCAGAAAGTAATTACACTTTTCTGTTGTTTTTTATTGCTGTGTAGCGTACGCTTGTCCTTGTTAGAACTCTGCAAAAACGGAGAATTTTCTGTGAATTATTTTGGCGAGGATAAACTACGGACTACAATGATTAAGCGTCGCAAAAATGATCGTGGCTTTTTTTTTTCTCTCGCTGATGAAACGGGAAACCCGATTGACGTGTTCGAAGTAGAATCGGTACATCTGTCGAACGTACGTATGTATGTATATATTTCGCTTGAATTTTATGTTGTTAAATAACCAGAGCGGATCGTTTGTCGTATGTGTACAGATTCTTTCGGCCGGTTTTCGAGTATTTGGTTATACGGTAAACTGTTCCGAACAAGTCATGCTAGAATTTTCAATCCGGCCTGGCCCCGTGCACGCTGCATTTCCCTTGAAAAATGCACACTAGTAAATTTCATCGACCGATCGTCCCGGTTTACTATTACGAACATGTTTGCGCTGGCGCGCGCGCGTGTGTGTGTACACAGAGAGAACGTCGGCCGGAATATTGCACGACGTCGCATTAATTTATCAAGCCCTGCGAGAAATTAAAAAAACATCCTGTGTAACGGCGGAAGATGCGAAAATTTTACATCCCGCGAATTTCGTGGACGGCGGCGAACCCCGTGAATATTTCGCGAGCAATAAATAAAGCAACGTTTCGCTCTCGAAAATTCGTAGGTAACCCCCTTTGACTGCTGAAAAATACAAGTAACGCCGAAATATTGAGTTACCGCAACGTCGGGAACCGCCTGTCCCACGGGAATAAACGTGCAAAAATGTTCCCAAGAATTACACGAACGAACATCTGCATCAACCTTCTTTCTCGAAATTACTTCTTCCGTCGTTAAATAACTTTTTTAATAAACGTACACCGGAGTGCAGTTAATACACGCTTAAACGGACTCTACATTTTAGTTTACTCGACGAGTTTTTGATCTATAATAAATCTAAAAGAAACTCATAAACGCAATTGATCATAACAACATCTGAATATTTCAGTAATTATATCGTATACATTATAATTTCACGTTGCAGAGGTTCATTTAATTTTAGTGTTGATTCTCAAAGAATTGTGAACTGAAAATATGCCTTATGTAATTGCTGATTTAACGTTGAACAGTTTGCAGCAGCCTCAAAAGTGCAAAGAATCGTTCCTATTGTTTAAATTTGTAAGGAATTTCTGGATGAAGGTATCAGTGTAACGCTGTCTAAACGTAAAATTAGATTTCCAAATGAAAGGACGAAGATTGGACTTGGACGATTAGATTCGAGGCTATGAGAGGATGATAATAGTTTTTTTCCAACGGTGGTGTAACAAAATCGAGCATTTCATATGCAACAACATGGCAGGTCTATCAGAACGGGTCCATGCAACGAGGAATATTGTTGATTACGTATTCAGGATGCGATATTTTCCACCCGTCATTTTCTCCTCGTTACACGCGTACTGTTCGTCAAACATTAAGCTCGCCGATATTCGATAAAATTCTATCACGTGCTATCGCGAACAGTGGCCCCTTTCCCGTATAAACGCAATTATTGTATCTATTTTGCATGTGCTTGACGAGCGCGTTGCCACATATCCGTCGATTCCGAGGACATTCCCGACATTCTCTGCCGGTAATTTGCAACGAGGATAGCAATTCATAGAAAGTAATTTTCGCCGGGTATGTAACCCGGCGAGGGACGGGAGGGGATGGCTAAACGCCGACTAAATTATTCGGTAACGTAACGAACTCGTAAAACCCTGTAACCGGGCGGTTTGTTTCGCCATGATAAATCCAGACTTTACAATCCGAGGGGGTGCAGTTGCATCGGTCATATTTCAGTGTCTTGCCGCGGCAGTTGCCGACAGAAATATTTGGCAAGCTGCAATGGATGCCAGATACGCGCGGTTTAATCCAGCTCCGGAGTCGTTTCGATGTTCGTTCATCGATTTCGCGAACGAACCGTTGCGTTACATCAACGCGAGCACATCCAGCCCACGGTTGCGCGCAAAACTTGCTTCAATGCCTTCGATTCTCAAAAACTCGACGTTTCGAGGCTCGTCCCAAGCATCCGGTTTAATTCCAAATGAAAAACCGGCGAAGCAGCGCGTAATTTTTAATTAGCCTGCCCCTGCATGTTAATCAATGCCCCGCGGATTACTCGTTCGTTCGCCGGCAGTTCGCAAAACTCAAAATTAATTTTCCGATCATCGCTTGTCCGTTTTAACCCTCTATTGGCCGAATTTTTTTTCGTTGGCAGATAGAAATCTGTAGACAACTTGCAAGGCATTTACTTTGATATTTCGAGTTGATGGTATATAATATAATTAAGACGTATACGTCATTTTGTGAAAAAACTGAAATTATGTGGCAAAATGTCGATACATTAGCATGTGACCTGAAAGTTACACGGGCCCATAGAGGTTTAATTCTCCTATTGTCGCCGTATTTGTTGCTCCTCGAGTGGATTGTCGAGACCGCTGCGATCTTTATTACTAGACAGCGGATTTTATGCATTTACGACAAAAATGAGTAGGTGTAATTTGAAATAGTGAAACTGTCGGAAGATTTTAAAAATACTGTTATATTATTTTCAACCTATTGAACATATATTAAGAAAGAAAATAAATTTTTATTTTCCTCGAGTTTGTTGCAATTAAGGTAGAAAATTTTTATTTTGCATAAAGATCCGCTGTATGTTTATAACATTCGCGAATCAATGGTTGCGCTTAATGTATGCTGGTTTCGGTGTGCTTTCAATTTTGCGAAGCAAAGTTGTTCTTCAATTTATTACAAATCGTTACCGAAGACGTTTAACCACTAAGAACGTTCGTTAAAATAGTTAGCTTCTAGAGGATCGTCATGCCCGTCGCGTAGCCCTCAAAAACACAAGTTTGTACAAGGATATGGAAGTTCGGCGATTAGGCGAGCGGCGAATAGACCGTTAGCGATTTGGCAAGTAATAAAGGCGTTGCACGTGGTCGGGCAAGTGGTAAGGGCTGTTGAAAGTCAGACAAGCAGTAGGGCAAGTTGTACTTGCGTGTAATAGTGGATCGTTTGTGGTCAACGGAAGTTGTAGGGGGTCATTCGTAGTCGGACACGTGGCACGAAGATTTACATAGTGAAACAAGTGGTAGAAGCAGCTCATAGTCGGACAAGTAGTGAGAGTGCAGCTGCTCTTGGACTGACATTAAATGAATCGGAATTTTCATACTTAATAAATAGACTGTGGATCTTTATGCAAAATAAAAAATATTTGCATCGATTGCAAGACACAGGAGCAAAATAAAAATTTCTTTCTTCTGTTAATTATTTTATTAAGCTAGAACCAACATGCTGGTGCCCTTGAATCTTTTTAATATGTCCACTGCTTTAAATTGTGCTTAGCCATTGTTGTCATAAATGCATAAAATCCGCAGTCTATTAATAAATAGGTCTTCCTTAATTCTACATTTTCCATACAAACTATTAGGCCAGGCTGGCCTGAAATTTGCTACACCATTTTAAAATGGAATAACCGCTTTATTTAAAAAAAAATACACATTCATTCGTTTACTCGGATAAAATTACGAGCAATTTGTTCGTTGTTCGTCTTCGTTGCTAAAAGGTTTTATCAAGTGCAATGTACCTCTTTCGCGTGAAATATTGAAACAATTTCGCAGAACCTAAACCACAATTCTTTCTCGACAATTCTTTATTCCGTGTTTAGTCGTTTCTCTTTTACATACGACCGTTTCTTTCATATCTTGACAAAACAGGCAATCAGTACACGACCCCGCAAGCTTCTCTTTGTACTGCAGAACTTTTGTTAGAAATATGTTTTCGTAGAACAAACAATCAGCAAACAATTTACGCAGGCAGAGTACAGCGAATCGATCTACGTACGCGTGTCTACAGTCGAGAATGGAGTTCCATTGTAGAATACAGATCGAGAACGTTCATGCATTTATAACGTATTTGACTATGGAAAACATGGGAAGAACAGGCCTGCAATCGATGCAATTTTTTTAGAACAGTTTCAGGATATAGAAATTTCGGTATACATAAATTAAACTTCCAATTCATAGCGATTGATGGAAGTTTGCTTACCAAAATTCGAGTTTGCATATTCGTAACTTGATCAGTGTGTTGTTCGTTGTACGAGAAAATGTGTCTAACAAAAGGAAACTTGTGGCAATTGGTGTTGCATTTTTTGGCTGTTTTGACAAACGATGCAATTGAACATGGAGTTAGGCAGAATGTTTGCGAAACTTTTCTGGTTTAGTGGCAGCGAGCGTCTTGTGACGTCACACTTGTTACGATAACCAAACGCTTAATATAATCGCGCAAACGACATTAACCGTACACAGGATTGAAACGCAACGGCGCGAAAGAACGGGGACACGGGGAAACGCGAGGAAACGAAAGGTAACAAAGCTGGAACGGCATAATTAACGTGATTCCATCGCCACGGTTAAACAAAGAGCGTTCCATTTTAATTACCGAAATGAAAATCCTTCGTTTGCATATCGACTCCCGTCTTAAACGAACCGAGCAGCTATTCCATAACCACCACCCCCTCCCCCCTTTTCCCGTTGAATTTTTATCCGCCGCTTTTTAATACACGTTTAATATATTCCGCCGGCGGAGGACGAGCCTCGTCGGAATTTGTCATGCGACGAATTTACTAGCGGATGCAAATGCTCTGTAAAATCCGTAAATTGCAAATTAGGAATCGTCCGGATTCCTGGTGGGCGACGGGCGAATTCTGATCGCGACTTTCCCCTCATTTTGCAAATGGCTCTCGATCCGCGAAGATACAGCGGGTCCACGTAGGCGGCCGAGATTTGCATCGAACGAAACAAGCGTGATCGATATCCGGGGATTATGGTCGTAATGAATTACGATGCTGAATATGCTAAAATTAGCGGATGTATAATTGAGCCCATAATTATAAAAGTGGTCTAAGTCATATATTTCTTGTTTTTTTTTTATTGAATAAATTTAGTTTAAAATCATGTCGTGTGAAATAAGTGATAAATTCACTTTTTTTTTTAATTTTGACTTAGACCACTTTCATAATTATGGGCACAATTGATCACTGGATCTCGCTCCGTCTTCATCGATCGCGAGAAACAGCACTCGAATCTTCCTCTTTTATTTTTCATACAGGGTGGCCCAAAACCGAGTGAACCATTTGATTTTTTAACCCTTTGCACTCGAAGCTATTTCAACTTCAAAAGGAAACATTTCCTTAAACCTAGAATATTTCCCTTCTGTATATTTGTTTTCATGTTGTACATACGTTAGTGGTGCAATTTACTCGTACAATACTGACATGTTTAGTGATTTATTAAATACAAACAAATTTAAGAATGCAAAACATATTTTTAACCCTTTGTACTCGAAGCTATTTTAACTCTAAAACGAAACATTTCTTCCGACCTAGAATATTTCCCTTTTATACATTTTTTTTTCATATTATACATACGAAAATGATGCAATTTACTCGTGCAATACTGAAATGTTTAGGAAATGAGTAAAGAAACGATGCTGATAATGAAATATTTTCCAGAAATGTTTAATCTACTAAATAAAAACAAATTTAATAATGTAAAAAATATTTTGAATAATGATACAGCAATGTTTAGTGGCGCCTTACAGTCACCATCCGAGTGCCAAGGGTTAGAAATTCAATACGAGAACGTAAAATAAATTTCTGGTTATTTTTTACTCGTTAAAATTATTAAGAGGAAGCACATATTTGATCTTCGTTTTCCACAGACAATTTTAGACTTGTTATACCTACGAAACGTGACGTGAAAAATCATGGTTATCACGAGCGACTGTTACTTTCTCGCCACCCGGTGCAATCAAAGTTTCCGCAGGAAGCTCTCGCTGGATCCGTAGGCCGCAGACTGGCTGAGAAATGATTTTTACGGGTAAGTTTGCTTTATCAGGCCTCGGTGTGGCTCTCCCCTATCTCTCTCTCTCTCTCTCTCTCTCTCTCTCTCTCCGACTGGTTTCTCGCTCGTCTGCCGCGTCGTCTTCTTCTATCCCAGGCTTGTCTTCACCCGAGGGATTCATTAGAACGCGAGAAGGGCCCCGTTCGTTACCGGGATCTCCTCGGCTGTTGTGCTCCTCTACTTTCTTCTCGTCTCTCTCTCCAGTCGGCTCGATTTTTTCTTTTTTTTTTTTTATTTCGTTTCTGTCTCCCCGAAGACTAGCAAGGGTGTCGAATCGGTCGAAACTGGCGCGAGATAAACTGATATGCCGTTTTATTTCGCCCGGGCCGCGAGGGGAGACAATTAAGCGGCCGGCGAATAATAATTATTTTTCTCGAGCGGACATCCGGCATCGCCACCGAATCCCATTGTCGCCCCGCGGAATTGTTCGGCCGATATAGCACGCTATATATTCGCCATCGCGATTTAATCGCGTCACGGATGGACGTCGCGACTTGATACCGCGTGCATATTCGATAGCGGGCTCGTTTCCCCAACCATCCTGATTTTAAATACTCCAACCGTTGCGATTGTTCGGTTTCGACCATTACGCTTTAATCGCGACGAAAAGCTTCCTATTGTGGGCAACCGTCTCGAGTGCTCGCGAGATTGTTCGACGCAGTTGATTTGCGACAGGTTTGAATCGATGAAAATGTTTCGATCATTTCGGTTTGCGACGTACTGTACGCTTTGCGGAGAAGTTGGCTTTTTTATTGCTCTATTAACACATTAATCCCTTGCACTACCATTTATTTTACGATTTCAATGATTAAGACTTTTTTGTAATTCGTAATTTCCTTAAAAAAGGAGAAAATTTATATTTATTGTATGCCTATATGTTCTTCAATAGCTGTACATTAACAACACAAAAATAGAATTTTATTTCGATTCAAAGGAAATTAATAACATACATATTTGTTAGATTCTGTTCAGAATCTTCATCACGAGTGTGACTCGATATTGTAGTGCAAGGGGTTAAAGGTGGGAGTCGTAGTACTACGATTTATCCGTCGTTACCTAGCATACTTTCGTCAAGATCCCCCGCCTTTAATGTGTTAACACGTTCAGTGCCATTGCATATGTGGGTGACGGAATTATTTGCTCCGGATTTTAAAATTAATTTTTACGTTAATATATATTCATTGCACCAACTTTGATTAGAATCTGTAAAATGCAAGAAAGTGGGAGGACTACTCGATATCATATAAGGTAAAGGCACAAGTAGTTGACCATTTTATAAAAAAGCATAAAAAAGTAAGGTTTTTTTACTGTGTTTCTTACCGAAGCTAGAAATTTTAAATGTCTTATAGGGGATGCTGTTTTAACCCTTTTGGATTCTAAAGATCTTAGAAAAATTCTCTTAATTTTTTCAAGTTTTATTTCATTAAATAGCTTGCTTCGATTTTATGGAATTCTTGAGATTTCTAGTTTGGCAGTGAAAGTGTTAATGTTTCTCCGCTTTGGCGTTCGGAGACGGAGAAACAGTGGGTTTAGTAGAGGGTACTGTGTCACTTTAACTGCGAAGGAACCATTTCAAATCTTCATCAGGAATACGAGCGACGAGTCAGCCAGCGAAATGAGATAAAATTTGAAAAAAAGGGGTAAGAGGCCGTTTGACGGGCTGACGGTGTCATTTACATGAAAGTGGTGGGTGGTGAGTTAAAGCGGCATAAAGGACTTAAATGAAGAGGATCCTCCGTAAATTTGGCGGGTGCGAGCCAGGAATCAGCCAGCACGCGTTGTATTCCGAGGATTCCGCGAGTCGCAAATTATGCATTTACAATTCCGTTATGAAAATTCGGCGTCATGAGGAGTAATATAGAACAAACCGGCGGCGGCGGCGGCGGAGTCGCGTTCATCGTCCTGGATCACTTTGCCCGCGTCGGAATTTAATGCCGGGCCTTAATTTTCCCTCTTTTGTTTACCATCGCGTCGTTAAACTTTCATTTTATAACAATGGCCGGCCCCCCCGGCAGCCACCGGCGAGAATTGCGACTGATGTACGACCGGTTATGGCCTGAATAGAATTGCATTATTTAACGGCCGGCGCATCGTTGCGCCCTGCCCTCGCATAAATATGCATTAATTGTTCGAACCGATACGCCTAAAAGGGCGGCCCGGAATCCAATTTATTCTTTTACCCTGGGATTCCGCCTTTTCACCGGCGCTGGTCTCGACGGTTATTGTACCCCGTCGCAATTGAAAATAATGGTGTTTCGTAATTAACTATGATTTCGACGGCTACACTGCACCACATCTCGCTCCCTTTCTCTCTCTCTCTCTCTCCGACTTTCATTAAGACTATTCGAAAACGATATCTCGCGCATGGGAGCTCGCAGTTGTTCGTTCTACAGAATTTATTTAAAACAGCGCGCATCGGCTTATATCGGCCGCGGACGTTCGTTCTCGAATGCGAAATTTTCTGGCAGAATACGCGTAACGAAGTAAATATTACATGAACACAAAAACCGGGCTGCAGCGGAAATATTAACGAAGTTTCACAGTGATTTTATTCCGATTTCCCGACGATGAAAAGCCTCGTTAAATGGAACGAACGTCTCTTTACGAGCTTTGCATATTAAATCGGAATTTGATCCTAGAGATTGCTTCCGAGTAGTTTTATTTGCTACGTCACCGAGATGATTGAATGTACGGCAGTTACGGATCTTGGAAATGTTCTACATCACTCTTTATAATTAAAATGTTAAATCACCTGATCAACAAGAACGTTCCTCCGCCGGTTTTGATGAAAATCTGTCTTCGCGTTTTGATTAATCACGTATACAAATGAATGCTCGAACTCTCGCACAGACGGTATTAATACGTGCAGTTGAATAAAAACAGTGAAGTGACTTGTTATATAAGGCATCTCATAACTTTCTACTTAATAGGCTGAATTTAACGTCAGAGATAGTTAGGGATGAATTAACACGTTGACTGCCATGTCACCCATATGTAGGTTACGGAATTATTTGTCCAGGTTATAAAATGAATTTTTACGTTGATAGATTAATTGTACCAAGTTCAATTAGGATCTGTAAAATGCAAGACAATCGGAGGACCACTCAATATCATACGCTTAATTTTTTTCAATCTTTATTTCACTAAATAACTTGCTTTGTTTTTGTGGAATGTTTGAGGTTTTTAGTTTGGCAGTCAAAAGGTTAATTGAAATAATAGACGACGGTTAAAAATGTATTTTAAAGTAGGTAGCAATAGTTCCGGAAATAAAACACTGTAGGGTACGCTGTACAGGACTTTTCGAAACGATAGATAAATTTTAATGTGTTTATACATCACGGATGGTCACAGATCGCTGTGGATTTAGTATCCGTCACCGCAAAATTCCTGCCGCTTTATATAAATTTCTGTCCGACATCACCGCTGAACGATCATCGTCCGTTTCGAACAGATCATGCTCGCGCACGGGAACAGCGTGTGCAGATCGAATTCGCGAATACGCGATATTCGCAGTAGCATCCCCGGGACAATTGGGGAAATATTCGGGATTATCACTCGCAGACGATCAATTATTGAGTTTTAATGTTTTATGGGAGCCGCGTCACGGGGGTAGGACACGCCGGTGCTCGATAGTCGGCCCTTCTGTCGCTCATAATTTACCGAGAGAACGGCTCGGCATGGCGAACATGCGAGCGCGCATAAACACCGATAATATATCGCCGCGTTGATAGAAAGCGGCGAAAAACAAGAGAGAAAAAAAAAAGAACGCGGGGACGGAAAATCGAACGCGCAACCGACTATGTTTTTCAACGTGCTCGGATCTCGGGTAGTAGGATTAATTTCCTCGATAAATACGGGGCTCAGACCGAGGGCCCGGTTCGTTCCGTAAATTTATCAGATCCTCGAGAAAAATTCTCGCCTTTGCTTCGAGAAGAATTCCGATCATTCGCTCGTGATCAAGGGGTGAAGTTTCCCCGAGGCCGTCGTGCGCTAAATTTGAAATCCGCGCGACCGAGCAGTTTGCGGGAGTCGGGCGAACAATTAACGGGGATCAGAAATTCCGTAATAGTCGAGCCGTTTTACCAGCGACGAATAACTTTTTGACCCGATTTTCACGATTCCTTCGCAGATCCTCCCCCGCAACTTCTGTCGCGGTTGCGATTCAATTACGCTTCGGCTCCGACCAGATATCTGCTCGTTTTGCCTTCTTAATTCTGCTGAGAGAGCAAGAGAGACACAGATTGGAAGAGGGAGGTCCGCGAGAGACAAAAGCTCCGGAAGAATCGACGGAAATTTAAATATAACGGTGAATTCGGAATCCGTCGTCGGTCACCCGTGACATCCCCATAGAAAGTTCGCCCCATTCAATCGAAATTCTGAATACGAACCGCCGGCATTATTCAATTGGATACGTGCGCCTGATTCTTGTAATACATTTCACTTGTTCATATAATTACGCCGGCGAGTATTGCTAGCGTTCTCGTTCAACCAAAAATAGAATCACGACGCTCTATTTCCGGCCGGTTACCTTGCAGATATCTCAGATATTGCCACTGAAGGTTAACACGAATGATTGCCGATGAGGAAAATTAAACCTATAATGCAATCGGTCATTCAAATCTGCATACATCCGCTCTCGCGAATACTTCGAATTCTGCACAATGATGACTAAACTTTAAAAAGATCATAAGTTTTAGGACAGTGATCATATTCGTATTCAAATTTTTCCTTATTTAACACTGACTGCCAAACTAGAAACCTCAAAAATTCCATAAAATCAAAAGAAGTTTTCACTGTACACTATCGTTTAAAACAAATGTAGTTGCATGTCTGACCAATGGCCGACCTCTTCTACTTGAAGAGCACGCGCTCCGTTGCGAATTGCGCTTTTATTAAGTAAGAACAATTTAAGAATCACTGGCCAATGAAGTTTTCACTGTACATTATCGTTTAAACCAAATGTACTTGAATGTCTGACCAATGGCCGACCTCTTCTACTTGAAGAGCACGCGCTCCGTTGCCTTTTAATATCTCGTTTGCTTATCAATTTATATGGAGTTGTGGAAAATCACTGAAGTATTAGTGCGACGTTAACACTTTGACTGACAAACTAGAAACCTCAAAAATTCCATAAAATCAAAGTAAGTTATTTAACGAAATAAAAATTGAAAAATATTGTTTGTATGATATTGAGTAGTGCTCCAACTTTCTTGCATTTTACAGATCCTAATTAACTTTGGTACAATGAATATATTAACGGGTATGAATATATTAAAGGGTACATATCAACTGCAACAAAATAGAATTTTATTTTGGTTTAAAGAAAATTAATAAGAAACATATTTATTCGAGTCTGTTCAGAATCTTCATCACGAGTCTGACTCGATATTGTAGGGCGAGGGGTTAATGAATTATTACATTGAAGTTGTAATTATTGCTGAACATATGAGGATATTTATATTATGTAGTTAATACAGTTAAAGGTTCATAATCAATACGAAATATCGGAGTTTCACTAAAAACCGGAGGTGTCCTAAGACTTATGAGCGGGAGTGTACGTATTCAAAGCGTATTGATATGACCAATTTATCGGGAAATTCTCAAGCTTTGATTTTGGAATATCATTATAAAATTTCCCGGTAAGTGTTAATAGCACAGAATTCGAGGAACGTGTTCAGGGAAAATCGTGAAAAAATGTAGAGCACAAGTTTCGCTCTTCCGGAAGGAAAATTTCCTCGGCGACACATTTTCTTAGGTCGTAACAACGGGACGAAGGTGACAATGTATGAATGAAGCGACGCGTGAAAACGTAAAATATGTCTGAGCATGTTCGAGGGCTCCGGCGCCCTAGCCGGTTTAACAAGACGAAAAGGTTTGTACAATAGGTCCGTTAGGTATAACGACGTCCATTTTCCTCGTCCAAATTGAGCAAACAGGCCCGTCAAGCTTTTCCTCTCGATTTTTCATATCGCTCCCCCACCTCTGCCCCCCCCCGAGGCTACGCCTTTCGACCTCTTCTTTATCAGCGGCATTCTTGTTCGTCTTGCCATTCATTTCTACAGCATGACATCCCCGGGCACGTAGCAAGGGGACATGGAAGCCATGGATCAGAACGAAAATTTCATAAACCCCACGGCATAACGCATTGTCAGCACTTTATAAAGTGAACGATGACATTACACCGAGCGATATTCATCCTAGGCTTCCGAGGAATTCGCCGGTCGTACGAAATGCTGTCTCCCTGTCGGAGGCAACTCGCGAATCCACTAATTGCTCGGGAAATATTTTCTTTCCCTGCGAGATATTTCCGAGGAATTCGGCCCATTGTTTGCGTCTTGTTCCCACTTTCACACTGCTACGGATTCGGCGTTCCCTTATTTCCATGGTACTCCCGTCTGTCCAACCCCATCGTTCTGTTTCTTCACCTCCAATTTATTACGTATGTCAAATTAGTCGTTCCATCAATTTTCCTTCCAAAAGTTTTATAATTTAATTTTTTCTCTATTTAAAATAAGTTTCCTTCAGCTTGGAAACGTGAATTTTGCGAAAAATTTTCTGTTTCTTCACCTCCAATTTATTGCTGTCTGTCAAATTAGTCGTTCCATCATTTTTCCTTCCAAAAGTTTTATAATTTAATTTTTTCTCTATTTAAAATAAGTTTCCTTCAGCTTGGAAACGTGAATTTTGCGAAAAATTTTCTGTTTCTTCACCTCCAATTTATTACGTCTGTCGAATTAGTCGTTCCATCATTTTTCCTTCCAAAAGCTTTATAATTTAATTTTCTCTAATTAAAATCAGTTTCCTTCACGTTGAAAACAGGAATTTTGCGAAAATCGACACTTTTTGCAGCCTCTCTTGCAGAGAATAATCTGGAAGCGATTTCACAATTTTCTCGCTTGATATCACGATGTAATCTCACAATAAAAAATTTGGAAATTCAAAGAATTTCAATGGCCGCACGAGAGAAACTGAAAACAGAAAATGGAACACCGACGCCGAGCCTCATTCCTATTTCCCGAAATCGTTCGTGCCGTCTAAATCATAGATCCTCTCGGACCGGTGGCTATTGATCCGTGAATGTAGGGTGGATTTAGGTCTACCATAGCGGGTAATTAGTCCACTCGAGCCGTCACCCTCGTGGTTTCGAAGGGCTTAAACGCACAACAGGCTGCTTAAATCTTGCACAGTATTCGCCGCGTTGTCGGATCATCCATCAGTTACTACACATTAGTTCCACCTCTCGAGAAGTTTATATTTAATGTTCGGGGTGTCCCGAAGTCACCCTATCATTAGTTACTGACAGTTTCACTGATAGTTCGCAGGGGCCTCGGTAAACTACGACCCCGTTCCATCAGCCACTTCGTCCCCCGTTACGATCAGGTTTGCGCTCTCCGCGTTTTCAATACGCGAAACTGTGGTCTTGTTTTTCGGTATTCGGGCTCCATTCAATCGGGTAACTCGGCCGAACGTTGGCAATATCGTGATGCTCCAATCGGTGCTGCACTCCGCGATGCAACTCCTCCTGATTCGCGCGTCGATGTGTGCACCTATCGATTGTGTTTCCCGAAGTCATTACGTGCTTATTAACGCGTTGATTGCCACATATGGGTGACGTAATTATTTGTCCAAATTTAAAAATTAATTTTCACGTTAACATATTAACTGTATCAAATTTTTTAAGGATCATAGAGGATATCATTTTTTTCAATTTTTATTTCATTAAATAGCTTACATTAATTTAATGGAATTTTTGAGGTTTCTAGCTTGGCAGTCAAAGTGTTAACGTGAAAAATAATTTCCAGAGAATTTGGGACGACAGTTAGATATTCTATTTGATGTGAATCATTTGAGATCGGGATACATTCGATTCCAGAAATGTCTTGACAAGTGTCCTCGAGGACCGAACCCGTTCGAGCATAATTTTTCAATAAAACTCTATTGAAAGGTGCTCCACCGGTTCTCGTTCGATTTCGACGAATCGCCAGCGTGTCGGTAAACTTGGCAAAAATTACTTTAGCCGTTCCCTTAAAAGCTCGGCTAAACCAAACAATCCACGTTCTCGGAAGCGAGGCAGAGATCGTAACAAACGCGAGGATCCCTGATTTCGTTGGCCGGTTTTCTTGTTCCCGCGTGTACGGGGCTTGTAACTTGCGATGCGATTTATACTGATTAGAACTGGAAGCGAGAATCTCCCGGGAATGTCGACGGACAAGGCACCAGCGGATACAGTGTTGCGTTCGGTCGAACGTATCGATAAGTGAATTATCGGAAGCGGGCAGAACCTCTGCGAATGGTCGCCGTTCTTTTCCCTGTTCGGAAGCGAAACGAGAAAAAGTAACTAATATATAAAAATAAAGAGAACCTTTTTTTTAACAGGACTAGCCTGTATTTGAACATTAGGGACGAGGTAAAGATGCCTTGAGCAAGTGCTCACTACCCTTTAACATGAGAAGGAGATTATTATTAGTTGCTCTGAGGGTTGAATTTGGCGAGAGCCGTTGTTAGGTTGAGGAACTATAAGAAAAATTGCAACAAAATTATAGAGGTCATCTACAGGGGGCTGCAGCTTCAGGGTTGCCGGTGTTGAACGGATGCAGCGATAGAACATTTTTTTTAACAGGACTAGCCTGTATTTGAACGTTAGGGACGAGGTAAAGATGCCTGGAGCAAGTGCTCACTACCCTTTAACATGAGAAGGAGATTATTATTAGTTGCTCTGAGGGTTGAATTTGGCGAGAGCCGTTGTTAGGTTGAGGGAACTATAAGAAAAATTGCAACAAAATTATAGAGGTCATCTACAGGGGGCTGAAGCTTCAGGGTTGTTGGTATTGAACGGGTGCAGCGATAGAACCTTTTTTTTTTTTTTGAACAGGACTAGCCTGTATTTGAACATTAGGGATGAGGTAAAGATGCCTTGAGCAAGTGCTCACTACCCTTTAACATGAGAAGGAGATTATTCTTAGTTACTCTGAGGGTTGAATTTGGCGAGAGCCGTTGTTAGGTTGAGGGAACTATAAGAAAAATTGCAAAACACTCATAGAGGTCATCTGCAGGGGGCTGCTGCTTCAGGGTTGTTGGTATTGAACGGGTGCAGCGATAGAACCGGCAAACGGAAAGCGGAGCACGTTGTCGCGCGTTAAGAACGGGGGTTCATTAAATTTTCGAAACGTAAACGCCAGGGAGCTGGCAAGAGAGAGGGGAGTTTACGCGCGCGTGTCCAATTTCCCGGTTTAGGAACCGAGATGACTCGATAAGATAAGAATCTCCCTTGCATTCAGGCTGAACAGTGTTTGCCGACGCTCTCGACCAGACGATCAAACGAAAGTGCTATGAAACGCGCGCCGGATTGAAGATAAACCATCGCCGTTCCTCCTTTCTTTCGCAGTTTTCCAGCCCCCTCTCGTTTCTTATCAGACCGAGTACACAATTCGCCGCGTTCGGATACGCGTCAATTCCCTGTAATTCGACGTTTTGTTTGCGGCCAGGGACGTAATCCGTTAACGGCCGCCCGTAATGAACGCCGACGGAGATTATCCGGCGAAAGGTGTTCCAAGCCGAACATCCAAGATTTACATAACTCCTTAATAAGCGGTCTCGTTTGTTCCCGGATTATCGGTACCCCGGATGCCCCGACTCTTCGTTATCTAGCCGAATTAGAGCCCATCGAACGTACTCGGAAATTTTAAATGGCTGATAAGTCGGTGCCGTATGAATTAAGTCGTTACTATTTGTTACAAGTAGACTGCGGATTCTACGAGTTTGTGACAAAAGTGAGTCAGTGAAATTTGAAGTAGTAGAAAGCGGAAAATAATAAGATTTTTCATATTATGCTCTGTTTTAGCAAGTGCGAGTTGTGAACAGACAGGTTTTCCAAAATCATTATTTTTTAGACACCGCCAACATTTTTTAAGTGATCCGCCTTGCTTCCACTTGTTACAAGTACAATAATAAATAACGATTCGTATATCAAAGGACGATAAATTATCGTATTGCACCAGGAAAAGATGAACTATATTATGTAACGATTAACCGTACGAGAATGCGTTACATTGTGAAGCTATTCGTCCGTAAATCTGGGAAACTCACGAGCACGAAGCATGATAAAGCGATAATAGAATCAAGTAATTGCAGTAACTGGTGTTTACAAATTAGTTAGAGCGATAATAACGTTAGCCGACCCCGTATTATTATTATTATTCCGTCTCTTTGCAATGGGAACGATTTGCATGATTACATAATAATACGTGAACCGTGGTCACGGTATAGCAAATACTAAATAATCACTTCAGATGGCCCAGTAATGTCACCTTAATAGCGTCCGTAATTGTTGAACACACTTCAGGGACAATTGCGGCACATCGTGAACTACCCGAATACCCAGCGAAGGTCATCAACTAGCTGCTAATGGTCTTGAAGGTCTATCAAACAGTCTCAGCTCTTGTGGGTCACTCATTAAAGGCCTTCTTCGGGCCACCAACCTTCAAAGGATCACCTGAAGAAGTCCCTGAAACTATCTGCAAGTCTTTCCAATAGCCAGCAAGTGTATCTGAAACCGCAGCTTTTCAAAGGTCACTGAAGAGTTTAAAGTCTCCTGCTAGGCTTCTAAGGACCAGCAAAAATTCCTGAATCAGCGTACTGAACTCTCGAGATCAGAGGACTCCTCACAAAATGGCCGTTTCATGCTTTGTGAGCGAAAATACTCACGCTTCTCTTTGAGGAGAGTCATTATTTCTATAGATAACATAATATAGTGAAATATATCTCATTCGCAAGGAGCGTTGTTTAAACAGTTTTCGGCGTGAATCCTTCTAAAAGGTCCAAAATAGTGTAATAATATTTTTAGGGTCTTCTGATGTTTCCTCTGGTTTACATTTCTTTTACATTTTAATTCTTAATCTCTGGTTTACGTTTCTCTTCAGTTTACATTTCTCTTCAGTTTACATTTCTGATATTAACATTGTCGATTTCCGATCGAAGAACCAGCGTTGAAACGATCACGAGCTGTTTAAACAAACGACGCAAGTCGACGGAGAGGTTTGCACCTTTGAAATCCATTTTGGAAGTGCGCTAAGCCGGCTAACTAGATGACAGGCACGCAGCACGGTTTTACGACGGTAGCATCGCGACAGTGCGGCAGCCAATCAACGATTCAAACGCGGAATAATTAGGTTCCCGGCTGTCTCTCTCTCGTCGCTCATGCTCGCAGGAGAGACACTCCTAAACGTTGCCGCGTTACTTCCGTGCGAGGTACGCACTGCGACAACTTTCTACCCTTCTCTTTCCCTCTCTTTCTCTCTCTTTTTCCCGGGTAAACGTTTACCCGCGTAAACATCCTTTGAAAGGACCCGGGCGAAGATCGTCGCTCAAACGACTAGACCGGAAATGAGCCGACTATTACTTATACATCACACGTTTTGTCTTTCCTCGCCGGGCTGAAGGGCGTACGCTCGAACTCCCGAGGAGCATCACGGCCCGACAAAAGAAAGTTACGACCCCTCGGCCGTTCCACCCTGAGAAACTGCTGCCGACGTGAAGAGAGGCCCGTGACTCCCGTTCCGGCGACGCCATTTTTCATGTTCAACGGCGAGCCGTTGTCCCCGTGTGACAAACCTTTTCGAAATTTACGCTCCACTCGATACGCAGCCTGACCGGGGGACGTCGAGAGGCATCCGTCAGAATTGCCGAAGAACCCAAAGATCTCTTAGGTATTATACAGTCAAGGACAAAACGATAGCAGACGCTACGTTACTTTCTGTTTCCATATATGCGAGTGAAAAATGACTCCTGCACAGGCCTAGGACTCACAGGAGTCCGAGGATTATGTGGGACACCCCCTGAAGGGATTCAGAATTGCCGAAGAACCCAAAGATCTCTTAGGTATTATACAGTCAAGGACAAAACGATAGCAGACGCTACGTTACTTTCTGTTTCCATATATGCGAGTGAAAAATGACTCCTGCACAGGCCTAGGACTCGCAGGAATCGGAGGATTCCTTAGGTATTATGCAGTCAAGGACAAAACGATACCAGGCACTACGTTACTTTCTGTTTCCGTTAGTGTTCGAGTGAGAAATGACTCCTTCACAGGTTTAGAACTCGCAGGAGTCCGAGGATTATGTGGGATATCACCTGAAGAGATTCAGAATTGCCGAAGAACCCAAAGATCCCTTAGGTATTACACAGTCAAGAACAAAACGATAGCAGGCTCTACGTTACTTTCTGTCTCCATATATGCGAGTCAGAAATGACTCTGGCACAGGTTTAGAACTCGCAGGAGTCCGAGGATTATGTGGGACATCCCCTGAAGAGATTCAGAATTGCCGAAGAACCCAAAGATCTCTTAGGCATTATGCAGTCAAGGACAAAACGATGGCAGACACTACGATACTTTCTGTTTCCATATAGGCGAGTCAGAAATGACTCCTGCACAGGCCTAGGACTCGCAGGAGTCCGAGGATTCTGTGGGACTCCCCCCTGAAGGGACATTTCACTATATATGTCGCCAAGGTCTGGAGGATAAACATCGCGGAATTATACCCTGTGAGGGGCCACGAAGCTCGGGAGGCCTCGGACGCCGAGACGTGTAAACATAACGCAGATTTGTGAACAGTATATGGGGAGTTTTACGTCGAGTTGCGAAGCTTTTCGATTAACAGTCACAATCGAATCGATTCGGTGGTACTTTGATGAGGGATTCAGGCAAAAGATAAGACATTGCACTCGACGGTTGATGAGAAAGTTTCTGTCGCCATTTATAACCGCACCAGACCGAGGGAATTCAAGCAGTTTTGGTAACAAAGGCACGGGTACCGAATCCCCATAAGGCAAATGAACCCCTGTCAATATTGGCGCATAAGTGAAATGGAATCGCCATTTCAGTTCCCTTTTCAACCGCCGACTCGTTCGTGGTTTCCGCGTGTCTGGCGGATCCATTCACAAACACACAGCATCCGTTCCACAAACAAACCGATCGCGATTTACTGTTCTGATTAACAAATCATTTTACAGACACAGCTCGAACAAAGACAAATATCGGGTTGCGATAATTCGTTCGTTTGCGAATAGAAATATGTTGTAATGTCATCGATTATGACTGGATTATGAATGGTATACATTTACAATACTCTGTTGAGTAGGTGCAATTTGAAAGAGCAAAAAGATTCCAAGTATCGAAGAGTTTCGATGCATTACTTCCGACGTAATGAAATTATTAAAGAGAAAGAGTTTTATTTTACAGCATTTATTTTGCCAACAAATCCGCAGCTATCGTAAATGTGCATAACTGCGATCGAAAAGGCACCACTTGCAGTCGATCGATTAATACAACCCAACATTATCACGCAACCCTTTTTAAAAATCCTTCCTCGTCGAACCAACAGTCCATTAAACAAACGTTCACGAGAGATGAGCAAACCGAACGAACGATCTCGAATTCATTGAAAAAAATGTCCCGTGACACGATTTCTCTTTAACACTGTCAAAATAATGCATGTTTCGCGTGCAGCTTTCACGTTTAATTCGGAATCGAACGTGACGTTTCGTTAGGGCACGTTCTCGCGTGAAAATTAAAAATCACGGCCGAAAAATTCTTTAAAAGCGCGTTCGTTTTATTTTCCATTGACAGAAGCCGTTAGCGGAGTAAAATTTGTCTGCGATTTTTGTTTACCGCTGCGAAAAAATATAAAAACGCGAACCCCCGCGTAAAGTTTCGCAGCGTGGCCGTAATTTTGTCGGCAAAAACGATGACGCAGCTGCTGGTTTTTCAAAACGGCGAGACTGGTTGTCGCCGCGGAAACGCACGTTAATTACAGATCGGATTTCGGAATAGGTGAGATCACACATTACACGGAAGTTGACGAGTTTGCACGTCGCGTCGACAAATCTCGATTGTTAGACAACGTCCGTTAATTATGTGGCCCGTATCCCGTGTCACGGATTTGGGTTCACCGATCGGCAACCCCGCGAGGCGAGTTCAATCGCATCACCTGCGCCGTCAATATTGACACAGAAACGTAACCTGGATTTCCGGCTCTTGCGAGAAGAATTCGACGAGAAACACGTTGACTCCAAAAAAATATGGCCACACGAAATTTCCCGATCGGTACGAAATTATATTCTCGGAAGAAAGTTGAGTAGACTAGGCTCAAAGTTGAGTGAAACAAAACAGAAGCGTACATAAAATTTTTAGGTGGTTGTTGCGAAGAGGAAGCTTCAATCTCGAAGGCTAGATTAGTAGAATTTCCAAGGAAAGTATGTGACAATTTTTCCAAAAGGTTTAACACTTTGACTGCCAAACTATAAACCTCAAAAATTCCATAAAGTACAAGAAGTTTTCACTGTACACTATCGTTTAAACCAAATGTACTTGCATGTCTGACCAATGGCCGACCTCTTCTACTTGAAGAGCACGCGCTCTGTTGCCTTTTAATATCTCGTTTGCTTATCAATTTATATGGAATTGTGGAAAATCACTGAAGTATTAGTGCGACGTTAACACTTTGACTGACAAACTAGAAACCTCAAAAATTCCATAAAATCAAAAGCAAGTTATTTAATGAAATAAAAATTGAAAAAAATTATATGTACGATATTGAGTAGTCCCCCAACTTTCTGGCATTTTACAGATCCTAATAAAATTTGGACAAATGACATGGCAGTCAACGTGTTAAGGGAAACTTTCTCGCAGAACGTATTTTTACGCAGAGATGAAAGTGTAACGATCCAATGCTTAGAAATGCGACACAAGCGGTGGACGCATGGCACGACGATCGATTCTGGTAATCAAACGCTGATAATTATATCGTCTACAGAACACTTCGCCAGCCGACGTTGGTCGTAGATAGATTTCGATGAACGAGCCAATAGATTCAACGCAATCATGTTGCCCATACCGTCAATATTGGCACAGAAGGGGAATGGACCCACCGATCGAATTCTATCCGACGTGGCCGAGTCGTTCCCCGAATTCTGCTCATCCATCTATCCATCCATACATCGCCGTTGAGTACACAGACGGCGGTACGATGATAACGGAATTGATAGAACTGTATAATAATCATTACGTTTTCGGGGTTGTCGTTATCGATCTCCCTCGCGTCCCTCTCCGATCCTATGTCCGTCTCTCTCCCACGCGTTCTCCAGCAACGAATTTCTCCCATGATTTCGATTCGCTGATGGTTATCGTTACCGCATGCTCGACACGAATTATTTCCGGCAATCTAATTCGACGAAATCGCCCGTTATTGACAATCGCCGGTCAATTGCTACAATAACGGAATTAGCCTGTTTTGACGCGACTTGCTTACACGGCCAATTATTATACTTCCGGCAACGAGTGCCGGAAATTCGTTGCGAAATCGCGACCGACACGATTCAACAAGTCGATCGAGTGTATCTTCGTTGTCGATCGAAAGTATTGGACATGGATCCTGTGCTTATGAGACAGCGGAAAATGGGATGCCAATGTTTATTATATTAACTCGCGAATTAGTCAACTATTATTAACATATTCGCTGTCCGATGTCACAGAGGTGTGACGATCACCGGTTTGTATTTCACGCGAAAGAGAATCAAATATATTCTACATAAACCGGTACTCTATCGATTACACAGAGTGTTTGGTGACTGGTGGTACAAGCGAAAAGGGGGTGATTCTACATGAAAGAATAAGTCGAAAATATAGAATAAACATTTTTTAAATTAAAAACCAAATAATTACCAACTTTTTAACCGCGTCGCTCGCACAAACGTGTTAGGGACAGATCATACTATCGAGGTCAGCCGCCAAGGGTGTATAGACACAAAAACAGGGTAATTAAATTCCGCGGGACAGAATTGGAATTGGGTACCGAGAGTTGAATTTGGGTAATTTGTTTCCCTTTTTTTTTTGTATCTAGCGGTTACACTCCCTCAGCGTCTGACTTTCCTAGCGTAACCTACCCCCACCACGCCCGTGGGAGTGAGGCGATTAAAATCGCAGTATTATTTTGATCGCGGTCCGATTAACTTCGTATAGTTCGCTGTCAAAATTTCACGAAGTGTGTTGTGCGTAGTGTGTGCTCCAAAACACAGGCAGGATTATTCTGACGTATTCGTTTGAGCTAATAATAGTGTGCTGTGGATCCGACGGAGGAGTAGATGATTTTGAAAAAATTGTGAGTACACTTTACATTAGTATTTTATAATGTAGAATTGCTATTCGTACGTATAACATTGGATACAAGATTTTATTTCATATTTTCCTCTGTACCTGAAAATGATAGACATTAAACTTGCAAAATGTAATAGCACGTATTCGTCGATCAAAACGCTTTATATCATTATTATCTATAAACTGTCAGCACTCTAAAATCGGACAAATTATTAACTTAGAACTAAATTTTTCTTTCGTCTTGGAATATGTTTGTTCCTACGAAACTGATCCGATTTCCACATACAGTATCTAAATGTTTAGTAATTTGTTAAATTTTGTATTGTGAATTATACAGGGTGTTTGGTAACTGGTGGTACAAACGAAAAGAAGGGGGTGATTCTACATGAAAGAATAAGTCGAGAATATAGAATAAACATTTTTCGTTTGAGGCTTTGTTTTCGAGAAAATCGACTTTGAAGATCTGTCAGGTTTGTGTGCTTTAGTATATGCAGGAAGTAGATTTGGTTGGTCATGATCAGACGCGTCAGACAATTCCTATCGAATAGCATGCTGCATTTCAAACTCGATTTTCTCGATAACAATATCAATATTTTCGACTTATTCTTTCATGTAGAATCACCCTGTTTCTCTTCGTCAGACTATTCGTCTGACTCGACGTTGTAGGGCAAGGGGTGAAAGAACTAAATTATTTTCTTGTAACTTCAATCACCGGGTACGTGAGCTTTTTTATGACTTTTTCAACAGTTAAATATCAATTTAATTATTTAATATTATTTGATCACTGCTCGCGTTGAATTTCATTCACAGCGACGTCTCAAACGATCGACAAATCTTCGAAGAGAAAAAAGATTCCGTTTAGTCCGATTTATCGAAGACAGGATAACTAATTCGGCCGATTCCGAGGGTCTCCAGAGCCTGGTGGCCACTTCGATCGAACAGAAAATCGAGTTGCTTCTAGGAAAACCGACGGGCATGATTAACGGCGAGTTTTCGTTAGGTCCCGTCGAATCGTACGTAGGGCGGGATCGAGATAAACCGGAAACGGTGCCAGTAAAGAGATTTGGTAGCCGCCATAAACGGTGGTCGTAAGTTGAAAATGGCTTAGAAGCCACGCGAAAGGGCGTTCCCGGTCTCGTATATATATTTTCGTGGGGGTGTAACGAGACGTCGTAACTCCTGTCGCCCGCGCAAAGTTCAGACACACTATTGTGGGGGCGGAAAATTTAAGGGTGAAGGTTAAACGAAAGTACTCGTTCCTCGTTGGACGGCCAAGACTGAGAGCGCCGCCGGAAATATATGTGCAAAACAAAACGGTACGAGTGCGGTCCTGCCTGCATAGAACTGCGCCACGGCTCAAAGGAATCCGCAACAAAAGGATGTAACTATGCGGGTTTGCGGATCGGAACGTTGGCGAAGTTTCGCCGCGAATGAAAACGTTTATGGAAATTCTTCTGCCATTGCCGGATAGAAGAGAGACGATGCGCGAACGGCTATTAATCCTGCTTTTTCCCTAATCCGTTAATCGATGGAATTCGATCGAACAACGGTGCATTAAACAAACGAAAAAACTTGAAGCCGTAGATACGGTAAAAAGAAATTCTGACTAACAACCGAGCCCGATGCAACTTGAGTTTCAAGAATAACTTTTAACTAATACCCTGTCGGTTTGCTCCTATAGTGTACTTGATTGTAAAATAATAAATCATTTACCCACAGTCGATAAACCGATAAAACTGAACAATTGCGAAGAAAAAATAAAATTAATGGTTACAGGGTCAACTTTTAATTAGTTACCTTGTCGGCTTGCTTCTTCAATGCATTTAATCGCACGGTAATAAATAATTTGCCAGCAATACAAGATACTGAGAAATCGATAAAATAATGTAAAAAGAAAACCAATGGTTAAAAGGTTAGCTTTTAACGTGTATTTCCTGTGTGTTAGCTACTTCGATGGATTTAATAATAAATCATATACCAATACCACAGTTTATACGTGTATTAACCCTTTGCACTCGAAGCTATTTTAACTTCAAAACGAAACATTTCGTCCGACCTAGAATATTTCCCTTTTATATATATTTTTTTTCATGTTATACATACGAATATGTTATATACAACACCACAATACAGAAGTGCTTAGTAATTTATTAAATACAAACAAATTTAATAATGTAAAAGATATTTTGAATGATGGCACAGGAATTTTTAGTGGCGCGTTACAGTCGCCATTCGAGTGCTAAGGGTTAAACGAAACCCATTGACATCGAGGATAATAGTCCGTGACACGGTATTTCGTGAGGTATTAACCTGCAGGAAATAAATAACGGCCGAGAGGACCTAAACGCCTGGCGTTTCTGGTTGAACCGACAGTATTAAAGTTAGTGGGGACCAATAAATTAATAGTACAGCTCGTCGGTTGAACTTTTTCCCGGGCCATCCTTCCAGTAAATTTCCTTTCTTTCTCGACATTCTTCACGGAGACTCCTCTTTCTCACCTCTCGTTTTACCCCGGTAACTTTCTTCTCGTGCTCCTCGAGAAAATCCTCCTTGACCGATCCAGACAAGATACTGCGGCCCGCGCGGAGCCAACAAGATCCAGACACGCCCCGCAGTCCCAGACTTCCGGTGTTACAAGCAAAATGCCGGGGGTTCGGCAATTTGTCTGAGCGTGATTAATTAGCGCTGGTGTGTTTGCCCGCCGCGCCGAGAGGCCCGCAGAGGCAGTCCGGCCGTCGGTGAAATTTACGGAGAGAGTTGCGAATGAATATTTTACAGCCGCGCCGCGTTAATATTGCGCCAACACACACCGGGCCCGATCTAATCTCGATGTCGCGATAAACGACCGCTCGTTGTTCAACAACTTTTTCAATTTATATCCCCCGCCTCGACCTCCTGTCCCGGGATGATTTTTACATAATCCTTTCGCATCGTCCTGTCCTCATTTTACTATCACAAACCATTATTAAAGTCATACACAATTACTAGAAAATGTTTCTGGGTTTCTCGAGTAAGGTGGAGTGGTGTAAGTGCACCCCACTTTTTAGTAAGTTTGACTTTCAACCCAAATATCTTGAATTTCTTTTATAATAATTTAACATTTATTGACATCAACGAATACTAGAGTTAATACTCTTTAATTAACATTGGCAATAATGCCAATTCCACTTGTATATTTTAATGTTTTAAGAAAATTGTAAAAAATTGCAACAACTGTGTACTTTCCCAGAAAATGGGGCAAGTGCACAATCGACAGTTAAAATCTATTTGATGCCTTATATTGTATGCTACGAGACAAGAGCATAACTATTGATACATATGTCTGCTACAAAATGCTTTTCACCGCATTCAAATATGTTGTTTCGTTTTGGAGTAAAGGAAATAAATAATATAAATAAATGAATACAAAGGGATCAGTGAAATAAGATCAATATAAAAAGAATAAGAGTCCGTTTAAGAGTCTCTTATATTAATAAGAGTCCGTTTATGCACTTACCCCACTCCACCATATCTTTGGTGTGAACGTTTGATATTGAATAGACGTTTTCTGAATAAAATTGAGTCGCCGAGTGAAATTCAACTGGCAAGAGAATACTGGGGTGAAGAACTGAAGGAGTTTCTCAAATTTATTTGGTGGTCGGCGAATGGATTGTACACGGTGAAGACGATAAAAGATCGTTTCTCCTGAGAGGGCCGTATCTCTGGCAGTGTTCCGCGGGGTCGTTAGCAGATATTTTCGTCAGTGAAAGCAATATTTCGCGAGGTACGGCGACGCGTGCTCGGGGTTCTCATTTGCTGTGGACGGAACGAGCAAGGAGCCAGTGCCTCTCTCCGGAAGTATATTAAGTCGATGGTAGGACGAGCCAACATGCCGGCCCGTGAATGTCTCGCAGACGACCGCGGCAGGCAGGCACGTTGCGAAGAAATAAAGTGAGATTTGTTGGGCTATTTTAAGATCCACTATGCCGCATAAAGCCGTTATGGCGTGCTCAAATAGGACGGAAAGAATATATCGGCCCGCGAAATTGACGTTTCCGCGCCGGCCATTTTCGTCAACGGCTTCCCCGACGCGAGAATCGACTTCTGATGCATCGCTTTTGCAAAAATCCTGGCCGTGGTAACAATATTTCATGCTATTAGATTGAGTAACGTGTCCGCTCGCGTTTCTTCACAGCAACGTTATCGTGCAAAATTTTCCTCGTCGATGTTCTATACTCCGTTTTGTTGTATAATCTTTTTTACACATGAATTATTCATCAAATATTCGTGTTTTTATTTGAGTTGAGAACAAATTTTATTACCTAAGAAATTCTAGGGGTACACATTATCAACGTTCCGAATGTAGGTCGAGATTAATTAAGTTCTCAGTGTCGCGAGTAATTTACCTCTCCATCGTCGATTGATATTTGTCTTTATGACATTCAATGATGAGCTTCGGTGTGCCAAGGATTATACATCTGTTCAAATTCATCTGTAGCTGCATTAAGCTTGCATATACTCATTAGAATCAGCTGGGACTGTTGAAACTGTTTTCGAGTTTCTGTTAAAATGAAATATATAAAATATGGGAAAGTACTGAAAACAATTTCGGTGCGCGAGGAGTTAGATCGCCTAAGTAGCGCATAAGTTCAAAGTCTTGGTAAGCTTCGAAAGCCCGGTTTTCCCGCGATTAATCAACGTGAAACTGTCTGGCGAACGAAAATTCATATCAGCTTAGCAATTTTTCCAGAGGAGCATAAAGCGATTTTTGAACGCAAATGAGTGATGGCCGCTCGATAATTAACAGAGGGATTAAACCCAATATTCGGCCGTGATTGGAATCCCTGGTCGGAGCGAAGTGTGAAATTACTGAACGGCGAGCCGGTGGCTGGTACAGTCGAGCCAGGTAGTATTTAATATCGGCAAGAAGCGAGCATCGCGTTCGGTCCCGTGAATTTTCGCTTGGCCGATTCCTCGGGCGTTTCTATTCTCTGTCAGCCGCGAAACGGCTGGTACTAGATAGCAGCCAGCCGCGACCTCACGATGCACGCCACATCCATCAAGTCGGATGAAACCGCCGTTCTCTCGTGTATAGGTGACGTAAGTTCCGTCTGGAACGGGACCGGGGCAACCGTGTAAGGTGGAACGCTCTGCTTGGGAATTACGCAAGTCAAGGGAAACTATGTACACACGGATATCTCCCAAATGCATCCCCGTTCACGAGGATCGAACAAATGGCACCGGCGCCTGTCGTCCTGTGTAATGAAACTTCCGCGCGCATCTTCGACCTTTCACCGCAGAAAAACCGTGCCGCGAAAATCAATTACAAAAATGCTAACGCGTCAACTGCCACGCGAATTTTGTTTCACACCAGTTTCCCCTATACCAACCACTACAATCTAGTTAATTTCAGTGTTGATAAATAGGTTGTTTATAGGTATCGGTTTTGTGATGAACATTTTGTCGTTGGTCATAGGTGGCCACAAAATAGAAAAACAATGCTGGACCTCGGGGCCACATATCTTTATTCTCTGAAAGTGCATTAGACTCGTCAAATTCTGAGGAATATTTTTACGGGTGAATATACAGGGTGTTTGGTAACTGGTGGTACAAGCAAAAAGGGGGTGATTCTACATGAAAGAATAACTCGAAAATATAGAATAAAATTTTTTCATCCGAAGTTTCATTATCGAGAAAATCGAGTTTGAATTGTCTGACGCGTCTGATCATGACCAACCAAATCTACTTCCTGCATATACTAAAGCACACAAACCTTACAAATCTTCAAAGTCGATTTTCTCGAAAACAAAGCCTCAAACGAAAAATGTTTTTTCTATATTTTCGACTTATTCTTTCATGCAGAATCACGCCCTTTTCGCTTGTATCACCAGTTACCAAACACCCTGTATATCATCTGGAGAAAACATGGGGATAAAATAAAGATAAACTATCTTTTTTTCTATGAAATTCTGAACGATAAAGAATCTCTAATCCTTATAATCACAAAATAAATACTAGTGCAAGGGGTTAAAATCCAATTTTAAGTAAAGGTAATCCAAATAGTGAGGTAACGCAAGCAAAGAAGCCTTTGGGTAATCTACAATTAAGGATAACCGTCTGACTGATAATTCTGACGTCCACTTTGCCTTCACAAGCAATTACCCACATTGTAGTCCAGCGATACAGCAAGCAATAACGCGACGCACGCGGCGGTACGACAAAGAGGCTCTTTGGTTGAGTCCGCCATTTTCCGGAGTCTTGTTTTGTTCTCCCATCTGCCAGAGAATTGTCCGTTTTCGGTTTAAGAAACTCCATTTCCGCGGCTTTATTTCCAGCAGGCCGCAAACGAAACCGAACAGCCGGAATGAGCATGATAACTTTGTCCGTCGTAAATTAGGAAAATTTTCCGCATTAAAACTTCTAGCATTGTTCTCTATTTTTTTTCCCCGTCTTCCCACCAAGCACCACGCCTCTCCGCTGGCCCGTTGTACAGCGTTGTTTCGCAGAGGTCGTTCGTGCTGCTGTTGCCTCCTCTTCGAGGAGGTTAATCGCGCGTAACATTGCTTCTGTATATCACCATCCCAGCCATCCTCATCGACTACCCCTCGCCTTCCATTCTTTCGCTACTTCTTTTCTCTTCTTTTCGTAGCACATTACGTCGACGAACAATGCCCACATTGATTTTCTCCTTTTTGTTTTCGCTTACCTCCACTCCATCTTCTGACGCTCTTAATGATAGAGTCTCTTTGTTCGTATCGCTCGAATGGTTCCTCGCGAACCCCCATCCCCTTTGATACGAATTTTCACCACCGAAATCATTTCTTACTGTGTTTACCCTTTCGTGCACACCTTATTCCCACTTCGCGAGCATCTCTCTCGACCATTTCCACGATACAACTGGACCAAATAGACTGCAATATAATCGCACTTTGAGCTGAAGGATCGTTCAATAATCTCGTCGCCATTTCTTCCAAAAGATTCCTCAAACAAATTTTACTTTCAAATTCCTCACACTTCTTCGGAGTAAAATTCGATCCGGATACAGTTTGATTCCGTTAAGTTGCAGCAACTCAAACTTGATTCTAATCAAGTTGCTTCAGGCTAAACTTGATTCTAATCAGGTTGCTCCAGGCTAAACTTGATTCTAATCAAGTATCTTCAGGTTAAACTTGATTCTAATCAAGTTTTTACGGGCTAAACTTGATTCTAATCAAGTTGCTTCAGGCTAAACTGGATTCTAATCAAGTTTCTACAGGCTAAACTTGATTCTAATCAAGTTGCTTCAGGCTAAACTTGATTCTAATCAAGTTGCTTCAGGCTAAACTTGATTCTAATCAAGTTGCTTCAGGCTAAACTTGATTCTAATCAAGTTTCTACAGGCTAAACATGATTCTAATCAAGTTGCTCCAGGCGAAACTTGATTCTAATCAAGTTGCTCCAGGCGAAACTTGATTCTAATCAAGTTTCTTCAGGTTAAACTAGATTCTAATCAAGTTGCTTCAGGCTAAACTTGATTCTAATCAAGTTGCTGAAGGCTAAACTGGTTTCTAATCAAGTTTCTTCAGGTTAAACTAGATTCTAATCAAGTTTCTTCAGGCTAAACTTGATTCTAATCAAGTTTCTTCAGGCTAAACTTCATTCTAATCAAGTTGCTTCAGGTTAAACTTGATTCTAATCAAGTTGCTCCAGGCGAATCTTGATTCTAATCAAGTTTCTTCAGGTTAAACTTGATTCTAATCAAGTTGCTTCAGGCTAAACTTTATATCAGCTGAATCGGATGAAACTGAACGTCATTAAAGTTAATTGGGTTTAACTTAGTAAGGACCAACTTACTTAGTGTACATCGGAGTCAAGTTTAAACAAATGGACTTAATCTCTAGTTCTTCAAGCACTAAAGTAAAAGCACCGAGAAGAACACAGTTAACGATATTGTAGTTACCTCGTCAGAGGGGAAGCTCGCATAACTTTTCCATTTCCAATTGCACGATGCAGATTCATACATTTCCAGCGCGTTACCCCAAGCGCTAATAAGAACTAGGACCAAACGACCTCGTTCTGCTTCGCATCCCGGACAGAACAAAGTCCCGAGGCCGCAGCGAATGCACGCGCACCTATTTCCCGCATTTTTATCGCGCGTCGCAGATAAAATCGTGCGATCGTTCCTGGGAATAAAATATTTCTCGAGAGCCCGGGGCGTGGGCGCATGGCGTGCAGAATTTTGACCAGGTATCCTAACCACGGACAGGTACAAAGAGCACAGCATTATTTCGCGGGTAACTGCCGCGTGATATACCCTTGGGAAGGGTGGGGGTGCACCGTTCCGTAGCCGAACGGCCGTAGATATTGATAACGTGTATCATCCTCGAATATTACAAAACATGCTCTCTCAGGCCTGGGATATATGACCGGCTTGTTCATCGGCCGATGAGCATGAAGGAACGTCAGCGTCAGCCGAATAAATCGAACGTCCGTATGAATTCATACGCGCCGCCATAGAGATTCGAAGCATAAAGGACACATTTTTCGGGCGAGGTCCGGCGCGCGTCCCTGACCAGAATTATTATACTCGAAGGTTCCCAAGGGCAAAGAAAAGCGTTCGCAGGGACGACGGGAAAGCGGGCCAGGAGTGAGTCGGCTATGAAGAAGCCGACTGATAAGCTTCGAGCGAAATGGATCCCACTTTATCACGGCTAAGAGGGCCCCGGTCCAAGGTATTCAGGAGGTTTATCTGGCTAGTACAAGGGCTTACATCGGCGGCCCGCGATCCAATTTGACAGCATAAGTGACGGGATAGAGTATTTACTCGAGATCAAGCAAGGTCGTGTAAGTGCGCCGTACATGCTTCCGCCTGATATTAGCGGCCGATTGACATACCCGCCTTTAGGCGAAACGACGTCGGTAAACAGGTATCCTGGAATCCTGCCAGTACGCTGCTTATACCCCGTTGACTGGCTTCAAAGAGCCCAAGAGATACCGCTGCGGGACTATTAAATGGTGTCCAAACATTTCTAACAAACTGTTTCTCCGTACCGTCCCTCGCTCAACAAGCTCTTTATGCGCTTATAGTCTGCCGAATGTTTCACTGTCGCGATCCAAATGGGATCAATTCGGGGCTTCCGTCCATTGATCCTTTTGTGAATCTCTTGCGTGAGTATTAATTTTTCGCTCTCAACTCATTTGCATCATAAGGAAATATGAAAAGAAGATCTTTATCACCAAACTCTTTTCAAATTAACATATATTTAAATACAAAAATGACTACAACTGAAAGAACCTCATATTTTGGCATTATAGGAAAAAATCAGAATTACTACTTTCATCTCTAACAACACCATTTCTATCTTTTAGCTAACGAATAATGATAGTGACTAAAAAAGTTGAGCGCATATATACGCTAATGGTGCAAATGGGTTAAACGTCTCTTGAGAGAGATGAATTTTCAACAATCGAAGAGATGTAAAACAGAAAGGTATGTGGAAAAGGAATCAAGAAATTGAAGAATTAGCAAATAAAGCAAAGGCGTTGGGAGCACAAAACCGAGCCGGAATCCATAACGCTTCGGAAATCTGCAAACTCGCTGAATATAAAATACAGTTTGCCCCCATCAATTTTCCATCGGCAACTTGAAATGGACTCGCGCGAGTCAAGATATTGAAAGTGGCTCGATTCAAGATACGAGGGTCGCGAATAATGAAATACGTGTGGTCTTGGCAAGAATGGATAGACGGTGATGTTAGCAGACGTCGAACAAGAAAGTAGTCATAAGGATCCTTTGATATAATCGATTCGTCATCTATTATGAAATGCCATTATCTCGCTCGAGCTCCCATTGTTAGCCGTATTTCATGGAATATTCTTCCACGAAGACGCGGCGAACCGACTATGAAGCTGATACTGCATTGTCATTGAAAAATGTAGACTCTATTCGAATACTTTTACGTTGGAACCGTCTAGATTTATTATAACCCAGAATAGGTTATGTTTCAAATTAATTTAAACAGGTCCTTTGTATTTCCTGACGCTTGAGAAAACTATTCGGAACAAAGTTGTACCAGTGGCAGTAGAAAGAATCAATATTGTTAAAAAGGGTCCTTATAAAAGATTCTTCAATATTCTTATACAGCACAAAAAGACGAATTCACAGCAGAAGAATAAAAGTGATTTGACACTTTGATTGCCGAACTAGAAACCTCAAAGATTCCATAAAATCAAAAGAAGTTTTCACTGTACACTATCGTTTAAACCAAATGTACTTGCATGTCTGACCAATGGCCGACCTCTTCCACTTGAAGAGCACGCGCTCCGTTGCCTTTTAATATCTCGTTTGCTTATCAATTTATATGGAATTGTGGAAAATCACTGAAGTATTAGTGCGACGTTAACATTTTGACTGCCAAAATAGAAACCTCAAAAATTCCATTAAATGAAAGTAAGTTTTATAATGAAATAAAAATTGTGAAAAATATTATATGTATGATATTGAATAGTCCTTCAACTTTCTTTCATTTTACAGATCCTAATCAAATTTGGTACAGTGAATGTATGTATCACATATAGGTGACATGGCAGTCAGCGTGTTAAAATCTGTACGTTATCCACAATTTATTAGAAATATTTCAGTCAGAGAAACATTTTTATTTGATTGCAGTACCCGTCCTGTAATCGACGCAGGAAATTTTGTATTTTCGCATAAAGGTCCGCAATCGTATGAAACGAAAATATTCTGGATCGGATAAAACGTTCTGTGGTTAAAAGCCTCGAGTGCAAAAGGTAACTAGAATTCGAATACACAGGTACGTATAATCGGGCAATGATATTTTCGATGGAGTATCGACAGTAACAAAATTCAGTAAAATTGAACTAGTACGCGAAATTCCTTCAAACGACCGTTCGACGGCCAACAGTCTGCAAATAAAATAAATTTGATCTATCGATCATCTGGCTGTTTGAAGCGAGCCTGACGTTTGATATGCAGTCGGGGAAAATGGGTTTCGCAAAATTGAGCAATTTACCGGTGCCAAAGCCGAGGTATAAAAACCAAAGAGAGCTCGGGTTGCTTCGTCATTAATTCGCGGCGCGAACAGACGCAAATTGGCCGTCAATTAAATTCTTCCGGTGGCGATTTGAGGGATGGAGGGGGTCGAGAAATCAAAAATCATTGCGGCGAGTTTCGGTGGATCGGTCCCGGTGTGCCAATTAACGCGATTCTTTCGCGGAAGACGCGGCTCCTCTCTCTCGTAAACCCGGAACTTTCGAATGTTGCGAAATTAGTCGATATTGGCTCTACCTGTTGCGTCGTTTCACTCGCCGTTTATACAACACACACACACACCGACCGATCCGTGTCCCTGTACACACTGTGCCCGTTCGCGTGTTTATGTACGGCGACGAGCATGTCCGTGTTTATAGCAACCCGGAAGATTAAGAGGCGGCCCGTTAAAGAGTTGCCGCGTCACTGTACCGGCAAAACTAATGGGAAAAGTTCCCTTCAACTTCACGGCTGTCCGTAAAATGTGACCAATAAAAAATAATTAATGTCCCGCAGTTTCGTTCGAGGGCAGTCGCGGATATATGATTTACGATTTACCGCGGACCCTGGAATTTCTATTTCCGGGCGGGGACCACACAGGAAGGAAACGTGCAAATTCAATTTTCCTGCAAAAGGAAGCTTCTTATGAATTTTATCTCGCACACGCCCGCCATTTTCTCTGCGCGCGAAAGCCCGAGAGCTTTCGACCCCGTCGTCAACGGGTTGCCCGGAAAATTTAAAATTTTAAATTTTTCGGATTTTGACACTACGAGGCACTGCTTCTTCGAAATGCTTCCTGAGAGCTTCGTCCGAAATTGATAAGCGGGCTCCTTCTTTTTGTGGTCATGTTTTTTAAAAAATATTTCTCGTATGCATACGACGAAATATTATTTTCCATTGAATTAGCATATTCATTTCAGAACGTTTCTCGTGAATTTTTATGGCGTGACAAAGATTGTATTAATTGCAGGAACTGCATAGACATTTTTTTTTAATTCTTTTAAAGTCGTCTTTTTGTCACAAACGCGTACAACCGTCAGTCCAGTTTAAATGATGGAATTGAATTCATTTGGTCGAACATTGCCGATAAACCGATACCAATAAAAATATAAGATTATTCACAAAGATTTACAGAAGAAGTAAACTCGTGTACGTTGCTCTGTTGAAATACATTTTCTTCACAAAAGAATAAAGAAAATAAAAGGACCGATTGAAAATGCACACGTTTGTTGTTAAGTATACAAATACGCATGCTGAACTGCAGACTACGGATACAATATCCCCCAAGATTGGGAAACCCCTAGATCTTTCTTTAAGGTTAATACGCAAAGACTCGAAGACGTCATTTCGCAAAGACTCAAAGACATCTTTTCGCAAAGACAGCAAAGATAAACCGCATTAGCGTTGCTCCGCGGAATCCCGGAGCTTATTCTCCCTTAATATCCTCCCTCGAACTGCGCAAGATGCTTTCAGCTCGTTTCCGTGACTTCGATACGAGGGTAAACGAATCACTCGAAGTGTAACTTGGAAAGAGCCACGCGAGAAACAAACGATCCGTAGCCGGGAAAAGGTTCGTTGTTAGGCGAAGGAGAGAGTGAGAAACGCAAATTCGATCGACGGGAACGAGTAATTCTTGCGATTCCTTCGATCGAACAACCCTTTTTCACGGAGGAAAAATACACGGGTTCCCCGGCGGCCGGTCGAAGGAGGAAAAACGAGGCAAGAATGGGAATAAGAGGGGGGGAAACACGGAGCTCCGTGAATTTCGCAAATGAATGCATCGAGTGCATACGATGCATTAAGTCTCAACCGCAACGAATGCATTGTAAGGGTTGGATGGAGGAGTGGGGGAGACTCTCGCCTCCGAAGGGCCGAGAGTGCTCTCGTTTGGAGTTTCCTCCTTTTATCGGAAACGAACGCGGTATCCAAGGGAAATGGGTTTTAGCCGAGTGCTACTATAAATTCCATTTGTCCCGCTAGAAACGGTAATATATCACGGCTTCGGGTGCCGTCTTACCGGTAACCGCACGCCTGGTTAACCATACGCGATTATGCAAAAACCCTTAAACCCCCCGGCAAAGATATACTACCATAGAATTTTTGTCTTAAAGAGATCCTTGTGCTCCTCTTGTCGCGACGCTCTTCCCTAGATCAAATTTGTCAAGCCTCCACCGGATTACCGTTTTTCCCCCTCCTCTTTTTTCCTCGTACCGTTCTCTTCGTGTTTGTTCTCGGCCGGAATGCTAGGTACAGGGTCATTAAAATGTGTTGCGCGGTCGGGTTTATAGAATTTCCCGTTGGAAAAAATGAGTAACGCTGACCAAAAGTAGTTTTACCAGCGGCGTAGGCGGGAATTGAAAACAGGACATAAATTCACGCTGTACGTGTGGCGAACCATGCCGTTCCCGGCAAGAAACCAAGGATACGATATTTCACGGATCAGAAAAGCCATTCGAGTGATTTACGCTGTCTTAAGCGCGCCACCGCGAATTCGGGAGTATAGTTCCCGGGGGTTTGTAAAGGCCGTCGGATCCTGATCTTATATTTTTTTTTGTCTCTCTTCACCGATCGCGCGGAAAGCGCAGGAAAAATGGAAGCTCGACTCCGCTCGGAGGATACAGGATTTCCGGTAACGTTAACGCTAAACCTACCACAGTCAAATCACCGGTTTTCTACTTCACAATTATTGAAATTATAAAAACGTTTTCATAGGAAATTGCCGAATTGACTTCTTCATTTAAGCACATATTATAATAAAAGTAGTACAAAATTTAACTAAATTCAATCTGCTCCCGTCTATAAGATATTTCAGTTTTATATGTTTTGTGTTCGGTAGGTTCAGTGTTAAGAATCAAGCCACCTGAATTAATTATGCGGGTAACAATCCGAGATCGAGTAAAATTCTGCTGGAATAATCACACGCGTCGAATAGATCATACTCTCAACGATCAGACAGCATAGATCACGCACACCGGAAATTCCCGCGGCAGGCACGACACTCCGCCTTACGAGATATCAATTCTTCCCGGCCATTTCGCGCAAATCCTAGCCGATCGAATTACCAATGGATATGCTATCCATTCATGTTACCGATGACGCACACACGGACGGGGCCTATTCACGCGCGCACGGCCGCAGTACAGCCGTCGGAATCCCAATTTGTCGGTCCGGGTAATCGATAAACCAAATACCGAGAAGCCACAGTGTACAAATTCCATTCGTCGCGACCTTGTTTTCACCGATACTTAAACTTTCCGTCATCGGCGAGAAGGGTGCGCGGTCGTGGCGAACGAAGCGGGAAAAAGGGGGCGACAGGGGATGAAGAGGGTAAAAGGAAGTGAACGAAGCAAAGGCGGTAAAAGGAGAAAAGGGTTTTGAAGGAGATAACAGGTGGTGAAGGGGTTGAAAGGGGTAAAAGGGGATAAAAGGTTGGGGGGGTGAAAGAGGATCAAGTGAGCGACGGGGATAAAAGAAGGTAAAGGGATGCAGATCTGTTAAAAACGGGTTGACGAGGGTAAATGTGGTGAACAGGGTGACAGGGGGTACAGTGTTAAGGTAGTGAAATGAGATAAAGGGAGTAAAAGGGGGAAACGGGGATATATAGAGATAAAATGTTAGGGGGGTGAGAGAGGATCAAGGGAGCGACGGGGATAAAAGAAGGTAAAGGGATGCAGATCTGTTAAAAACGGGTTGACGAGAGGGTAAATGTGGTGAACAGGGTGACAGGGGGTACAGTGTTAAGGTGGTGAAATGGGATAAAGGGGGTAAAAGGGGGAAATGGGGATATATAGAGATAAAATCTTAGGGGGGTGAGAGAGGATCAAGGGAGCGACGGGGATAAAAGAAGGCAAAGGGATGCAAAGCGGTTAAAAACGGATGACAAGGGTGAATGTAGTGAACATGGTAACAGGGGGTTAAGGTGGTGAAGTGAGGGTGAAAGGGGGAAACGGGGGTAAAAGTATATGGGCTAGAAGAGGGCGATAGTGATAAAAGGGGGAAATGAAGGTAAAGGGAGTAAATGGGGGTTAAAGGAGGCGGAGGGGGTGAATGAGGGCGAAAAGGGACTGAAAGGGGTAAAGGGGGTTCGGACTTGGTCGGCTGCCCTTAAGGAGCACCGACACTTTAATCTTATCCGCGTTCGCTCTGGCTCCATCAGACAGCCGAGTAGTCGATTCCGGCAAGTAGATCGAGGCAGCGAGGTAAGAGGAAATAAAGGAGCCCTTATCGATTCTCGGTAGTCCCGCGGGAAATCGGCAGCGTTCGCAGTGCCGGAACGCCGGGCGCGCCAGCAATCCTGCACCGTGCACTTCTGCTCCTGTTTCTGCACCGGGCTGTAACTTTTACGCGACCGCGCGAAAAGCGGTTCGCGGATATTCCGCCGAATGACGTCGGAGCAGTGGTGAAAACTAAACCAAAAAAATGTTTGGTTTCTCGGGGAATTCGGTACGCTTTAAAGTGTCTGACCATTAATTGACCAGTTCTACTTATAGACAGTCGGAGAAAATTGCAAATGTACTACTTAATATCTTATTGAAAAAAATTTTTGGTTTCTCGGGGAATTCGGTACGCCTTAAAGTGTCTGACCATTAATTGACCAGTTCTACTTATAGCCAGTCGGAGAAAATTGCAAATGTACTACTTAATATCTTATTTAAAAAAATGTTTGGTTTCTCGGGGAATTCGGTACGCCTTAAAGTGGCTGACCATTAATTGATCAGTTTTACTTATAGCCAGTCTGGGAAAATTGCAAATGTACTACTTAATATCTCATTTAAAGAAATTTTTGGTTTCTCGGGGAATTCGGTACGCCTTAAAGTGTCTGACCATTCATTGACCAGTTCTACTTATAACTAGTCGGTTTAAAATAAATACTCATATTATAGATCCCACGAAATGTTCACAATATGACCATTTACTTAATGTTAAATAATTAACCAGTTAAGCGCGTTTGACGTGTATACACGTCAGATCAAATCTCTATTGCGGTGCAGTTAACGTTAATGAAGTGTTACTTTCTTATCGAATAAAAATGTAATTCTTTCTCATTTTGCTTTACTTTTTTCGTAAAATTTATAACAGCGCCAATTGTCCTGCTCTCGACGTGTATATTCGTCATTGTTTGATTTTAATTCCGTGCCGCGAGGGATTTTCAAAATTAAACTCCGCAGTTAACTGGTTAAAACGGTATAACTTTTTCAAAATCGGACCAAACGACCTGATCTTTTCTTAGCAATCGGAAGAATTGGTTTACCACATTACGTGGAAAAAGGATTCTGAAGAAATGGCCACATAAAAAAGGTGCGTTCTAAAGCTTTTTTCTTTGAGCCCGTAATGAAAATTGAAAAATGCGTTTCGCAGATGTACGTTGGTTACACGCATGCTGAAAATTCCGTCAGGCATGAAAGTTGACCGATCATCCTCGGAGGGTTAAACAGTGATTGTGAAGGGGGTGAATATTAATCCCAGCCACAGTACGTTAGTTCTGGCTTTTGGCGTGATATCTAGTATAACTTTTTAAAAATTGAACCAAACGACCTGATCTTTTCTTAGCAATCGGAAGAATTGGTTTACCAAGTTACGTGGAAAAATGATTCTGAAGAAATTGCCACACGGGAAAATAAAAAAGGTGCGTTCTAAAGCTTGTTTCTTTGAGCCCGTAATGAAAATTGAAAAATGCGTTTCTACGTTGGTCACACGCATGCTGAAAATTCCGTCAGGCATGAAAGTTGACCGGTCGTCCTCGGAGGGTTAAACAGTGATTGTGAAGGGGGTGAATATTAATCCTAGCCACTGTACGTTAGTTCTGGCTTTTGGCGTGATATCTAGCACGTTCTATCTGGATCGGCGGTATTCGGAAGTGGCGGAGCCGTGTTCGCCGAGTCGAAGGGCACAATTTTCCATTATACAGAGTGCCGGCCCTCTTATCATTGCCGCGCATATTCCAGCACCGGCGGACAGCTGCCTTCTGTGCGGAGTAATGGAAAACAAACAAGGAAAATATCGCGCGTGCACGGGCCGGGCTTCTCTCGGCCATTACTCGCCGACATTGTTCCGGGCATCCGCTTATATGCACGCACGCGAGCGAACACCCACACCCGCTCCGACTCTTTTCCCCGCGATCGAATGGTTTAAAACCCCCGGCGGTTTTATGCGCGATGCCGCGAGGCCGTATCGTAAATTTCGGCAGACGGACTCGCCGAGGATGAGAACGTGCTCGAGTACATCGTTCTTTCCAGATAGCGGGATTTTTATTATCCATCTTTCTTTTTTTTTGCTACCCGGATCGCAGACAAATGTCGACGCGATCGAGGTTCGTAATATCCGACCGGCGTTCACGGCAGACGTGTGATTTGTCACGCTGTGGATGCTGGCTTGCATAGAGAGTTTATAGGAGGGCGCGGACTATAGAACTCTAACTAATGGTGCTGCCAAGATGATAGCGGTTTTTCTTTCGATCTCGTTGAGAAGATATCGACGGGCATTTTATTCCGGTACATACACTTCCGCTCACATAAGTCTTAGGTCAGTGATCATATTCGTATTCAACTTTGTAAAAATGAATTAATGAATTTGAATTAAAAATGAAGTACATTTAAAGGTTTACACGTCAAAGAAATGATGTACCGATAAAAATTCACACCCATTATTAGACAATTAGTCTTTTCACTGCCAACCACCAGCAATCAAATTACTGATATTAATCCTACTGGCTCTTCGAGACTTGATATAATTTATTAGAAAATATAGCAAAGAAAGTACTTCCTTCGTGAATTACATTGTATATATATTCATTGTATACTGGGTTAAAATAATGCTTTACCGAAAGAATAGGAAGCCTGCTCCTCGAGTTTCGCAAAGGATCAAATCATAATTTGTTGGAAAATACAAGAGCGAAGAGAAAGTTCAACGCAGCAAAAATTGCAGTCGAATGTGTGTTGGGTATGTAAGGCGATTTTCTTTTTGCATGAAGCTTTGCTTGTGGAAACTTGTTTACCACTCGTGACAATTTCTGTGCCTTCCGCAGACGAGAATTCACTGGAAACCGGTTTATTTGAAGTCTTTCGTGACTCAAGCTAAATTTTCTCTGCCCTGATTTTCGCTGCTGCTGCGAGTATAGTTGCAGCTATGAAATTTCTTGGGCTCCTTTCGAACCTTTGAATTTTATAACCTCTATCTTTTCAGGTGCAGAGGAAAAGCAAATTTCAGAAAATGTGTTGAGCTGAAATTTTTGTTTAACAGACTTTTGTAAGGACGTTTAAAGAAATTTGTGTAAGCTTCAAATTCTATGGGCAAGTAACAATTAAATTATAATGCATCCATGAATGTAATTTCAGTGAACTATGACAAGATTATCCTCAGATTTCAGAATACTTTAGATTTGAAATACTAGCAAGAGACGTCAGACCAATGCCGTTTTCCAATGCATTGAAATTTGCGAAACAGTAAAAAGTACGATAATAAACTTGAATACAAAGCCTGACGTCTTCGTTCCGTTTTTAAATTTTTGTGTCCGAGTTATCTCTTTCACATTACTGTACGCAAAGAGCTATAAAAGTTTGTCATTTAAAGTATATTTCTATCTGTAATGGTCTCCCAGATAGCCTCGAGGATGGCAATTTCGATGGCTATTTCAGCCCTTAAACTTGGATTTCCAGAGTCATAAAAAATACGTTTCTCTTATTTTCGACTGTTAAGAATTACGTCCAGTTATTCATAAAAATTTACAGACCTCTGCCGAAGAAATACTCGGAAAAGGAGACTGAAATATTCATGAAACGTTCTTCAATAAAAAGTTTATCACCGCTTCCGAATAAAAACCTGACATTTTGAAATTGTCTAAAATTAAAAATTCAATTTTCACAAAAAGTGTCCAGCTAACTAAAGATTAACTAAAGATTTAATTACCATCATCTATGAGTTCAAATTTGAGGCTATGGCAATTTAAAAAATTCTGAAATAATTGCCAGTGGATAATGTGTTCAGGATTAGTTTCGTAACAGTTTATTTCGATAGTGCCCGGATTTGGTATAAGGGAGGTTTTCAAGCATGGTCGGTTGTACACGTCGCTCTAACGATCTGTTTAATGTCTCTCATGCGAGGGACACACTGGAATGGAAGGTGGTTGCCTCGGTTAAAGTGCTTCGGGAGAAATTCGTGTCTGTAAAATCGACGGTCGTTCATTTCGGCGTACAGCGATCTGCGATGCGGTCGGAAATTTCGATAGTTCGAAGGGACTTCGGAATTACGATCGCACCGGGCAAAGGTAACTATTGTTGCGCGGCAGTAATGAACAAGCGTCCGGCGTTCCATCGAAAGTTGTTAACTTCTGTCGCGGGCCCATCGTTTCCGAACAGTTTGCAACGCACTAAATGAACGCGATTATGTCGCCGGGGCAACACGTTACCGTCTACCGATCGATATCGCTTTTTCGGGAAACGATGCGACAGCCTTTTACAGCCCCCGTAAAAGACAAAGTGACGCACAGTGCCGGCCCGTTGCTCGAAAAATTCGCCGCGGTTCATAATTTCACGCGATTTTCATGAAAATTGGCATTTTTATGATATCGGGAGTACCGTGTTCGAATATCTTATAGATTCGGATAAGAGCGAGAGTACTCTACTTGAATGCGGAATTTTCTGCAAAATAAAAATATTCCAAGTGAATTGTAAGAAAGGAAAATGTGTCCTCCCTCTTGGTATTTTTGCTAAATTGAAAATTTTATCTCCGAGTTGTCAGTGTTGACTGGGACCGTTTTATCGACAGTTTTTGGTACGACGAGTTTTTACAGGTTTATAGCGGACGCACGAACAATCACCGGTCAAAAGAAAGGTGTTATAATACCGTCGAGCCTGATTCAATGCGATCACGAATTACTGGCAACGTTGATAATGCAAACCACGTTTGGTAATTACGTTCGGATCACTAATTATGCGAAAAGTGCTTTAACGCTACAGAAATCCGGCTGCGCGGACCTAATTTCGAGCTTAATTCCGTTTCGGCCGCTCCGATTGTCAATTACGATGAGTTATAATAAATCGCGCGGGCTGGCAGTCGCGAATAGCCTTTCAACGGCACGCGGTTTTAATCGTCGACTCGTCCGACACCCGTAAGATGCGATAAAAACTGATGAAAAAAGGGTTGTCAAACAAAAAAAAAATCAAAAAGCCCTCGAATTAGTTGCAACAGAAAAATAATAATATATTCATTAGCTGAACTTATAATTTTTATTCTTGATTTGGGAACTGCTGAAATATGCTAATAAAAAGTCTGGTTCAAGTTTTTTTTAAATAAATCGTTCAGTTTTAAACATTAATCCCGTTTTATTCGAATCAGATCCCATTATAGAATCACGATTTTAAATTGCGTTTTTATGCAAATGATATATTTATGGATGCATGATGGTCGGAGTAAAAATAACCCCATATGGTTCGGTGTGTGGCTTCCTTTATTTATCGGGTGTGCGGAGGATTAAATTTTTTGTTTGATGCACTTACTAAATGGAAGTAATGCAACAATTTATAGATCGCTCTTTCATGCTTTAAATATAAAAAAATCTCGTGGCCGGAGAGAAATCTGAAAAATGTACGACTATTGTAAATATGTAAACGATGCACTCTATTTTCTGTAAAGAATTTGCATTCTAGAACAAAGATTTCCGACTGGAAATTTATAAAAATTTTCTATCCCAAAAATACAGGAACCATTTCTCCGTACAATTATTTATTCAACCAAGATAAACGACTAGAATTTGTGGTTCAAGGGCTGTTCCGATCCCTCTCTGTCTCCTTTTTTCGATTTTTCCAGCAAGATTAAACAGCGATTCGTCAAATTGAAATTCTTCGCCGTGTCACGGTAGGTTTCGTTCTCGTCGCTTACAAAGTGCGTGAAGTGAAAAGTACACACGGAAAATTGGACACTTTGGAAGCACTTTGCGGTAAATTGCTTATGGCTGCTCGCGTGGCTCCAAATAGGACGTCAAAGAGACCGACGCCAGGTCGAAATCCTCTTGAACATGGAGCACGTAGAATGCGTTGCAACCACGGCCAATCCAATCAAACCTTGCATGACACGACAACATACATATATACTTGTCCGTGTCGACCTACATTACAGTTTCCGGTACACGGGTCAAGTAGAACGGTTCACTTATGATTCGACAAAAGCCGGACATACCGGTGGTGGGGGCTGGGGGAATGATAGATCAAAATAGAAGCCAGACACAATGGATCGCGGACGGATTTTAATCTGAATATTGCCACCGACCGGACATGAAACTCGAAAACGACGGATTCTTTCCACAGAACTGTGCAAACCGGCCAGATTTTTCGGAACGAATCTGTATATTGCCACCGGTCCGACATGAAACTCGAGAATCGAATACATATTCCCCTGCGGAAACGTGCAAACTAATTGGTCAGATTTTTGGGAGTCTGTTTTCTCGTGTAGAATCTCTCGGAAACTCGGAAGATTCGTTAAATTTCACGCCTTCGAGCTTTTTACTCGATCAAACTTCGCGAGTGCTTGCCTCGAGTAAGTTGCTCGAGTGAAACTTTCCGGCAAAAACTTTAACTCGCCACAAATCCTCTGGGATTATTAATTATCATTTTTTTTTTTATGGAGTTACAGGTAGACGCGCAAAAATATTTAACGTTAACACTAGAACTACGAAGCCCGTTATAATGCCAGCGGCATCAGTTTTTGAGAAATTTTGTAGTACACTTCGTTGTTCAAATACAAATTACCGTATGAAATTTGAATGAATTCAATTCTAAATGCATCATTCGACTTTAGAACTTCGAAGACTTCTATTTTGAATCATTTTCAGTCGATTTGTGTTCTGTGGGTTTCCCAATCGCCCTCTACAGCAGTATTAACGGCAATTTAGTGAAACGTCCAAAACATAGTCAGCCAAGATTAGCGCACACAGAGTTTTAGCGTGGCCCAGTCATTCGTTTCGCAGCCGACCTAATTCCCTCGGCCAAATTCAATGAATATTCGCCAATGCTAAAACGGAAACATACTTTCATGTCGACGCGAGGGATCGATGCGACGAATAATGCGCGGAATTATGGATGCATCAGGGAGGCATTCGCTAATAAGCAATCACTCATACCTCATCTAGCATTCTGGTTTCTAAAGTACTAATTTGAGGCCGGAGAATTGCGAATATGACGCCAATGTTCGAATATTCTGCGAGCTAACCTCCACCAACAGGTTGTGACTTTTAAATTTAGTATTTCAAGCATGAACAAAATAGCTGTTTCATTGGATAAGAATGTATTAACGTTGAATGTGAGTAACTGGAGGTTAAATCTCCGGTAATGTGCTACTGAATTAACAATTTCGACGCTCTGGGTCGAAATAGGCCTGGCTTCGTTGTTTAAAGGTTAAGATGACCAAGTTACCTTGCTCACAGGCGAATAATTGTGCAACCAACATCGGTAACAATGAGAGAGAGAGCGTCGGTGGGTAAACAAAGTCCGCAAAATTGCCTTGAATGAAACTGGTTCCAGGTAGCGCATCGCGAAGTATGAAAATTTATAGGAGAGTCTCGCGCACGAGCTGAAATGCACAGGCACAATGTTCGGCCATTCGAGGTGCAGTGCACGGCGGGGGCGAGTTGCACGCGCAGCAGCAGTAGTGCACGCGCAAATACGCGCTCCGAGAGAAATTCTTCATAATGGATGTTATGTACCATCTGTCTGTGCAAGCAACGAAAACCATTCTGTTCTCCGGAGAACGCTTAACATCCCGTGTACTCGCAGGTGAGAACCATCAAGACTTGTTCGCTCGTTTGTTCGTCTCGGTTGTATACGCGTCTCCTCCGAGGCAAGAATTTCACCGGCGTCGACCGTTCGTATTCATACGACGGGATCCCTGCGCCGTGAAATAAGCGGACGGAACGCGAACGGATAAATTTTTCAGTTTCTCCGCTTTCGACCGGCCTCTGACAACCGTCTACACCGTCGACCGGCATCGAATTAACGCTGTCTCTGCTATCGTTTTTATTAAATGCTGTGCAGCTTCTTCAATACTTCATCTGGTTCCCCACGACAGCAACGTTCTGACGTTCCTGAAATATTCGAGTATACTGTTAAGTGGAGATATCCTTATAAACGACTCGTTTCTTTTTATCAATTTTCAGGAATTCGTTGCAAAGAGACCAAGAAACTTTAAGGGTACTCTACATTAAAAGAAGTAAAAGAAAATTTTATGACAATAAAATTACGATAGATACGTAAATAGATACCTTTTCCAGGTGCAAAAGGACTTTTAAAAAGACGATAACATTTTTTAGATGTCCCTATGAACGACTCATTTCTTTTTATCAATTTTCAGGAATTCGTTGCAAAGAGATCAATGCGCCAATTTTTTCGGAACTTTAAGGGTACTCTACTTACATTAACACAAGTAAAAGAAAATTTTATAACGATAAAATTACGATAGATACGTAAATAGATACCTTTCCCAGGTGCAAAGGGACTTTTATAAAGACGACAACATTTTCAACGTTTGTAGAACCTGCAAATCTATTCTGAGAATTTCTGGATAAAAAAATAGAATATGTATCTCATCTTCCTACCCTCTCTGGCCAATGAGCACGCTCCTAATCACATTCCACAGGGGGTCGATCAATCGAGTGGAGGAAGTAATAATTTGTTTGGCCGTCAAAGGATTAATTTCTGGCAATTAAATTCGAACGATCTATAAATACCGGATCGTCATCGCTGGTAAAATGATCGAGACCGAGCAGATCCAGAACGGAACGGAAGCGATGGCGGGTCCTGGCCGGGTTTACGGATTGAGAGAGAGAGAGAGAGAGAGAGAGAGAGAGAGAGAGAGAGAGGAGAGGAGAGTGCAGACGTGCCCGGCATCGCAACTGCATGCCGGGCGCGCGCGACGCGCGATTTGCAATCGTTGCACGGTGCATCGTTGCACCAGCCGCGTCACGTCGTCGATCGGCCACGACGACACGCCGCACGATGGGGAGCCGTGGGAAGGGAGCAATTAGCAATTAAAATCAGGGGTTCGGCGATTGATCGGTCTAGCATGATACCAGCCTGTCCCACGGGCCAATCGACTCTTGGATTATAATTACGGGCGCTAATTGCGCGGCACCTGCCACCCGCCTCTCTTTCCTATCTCACGCCCTGTACCCCCTCTCCTTCCCGTCCGAGAGCTGCCACGTGATTAGTCGGGAAAGGGGTCGGGTTAAAATATTCAGAGAATTTCATTTCCGGGCCACGGTGTTCGACTCGTGTCTCCATTTCCTAATGGTGGGGGGTTGCGTGCCGTCTATTTCTCTCGGAATATTTACTATTTCCGTAGTGAGTCATAATCAGGCATCAATTAAAATATACTGGCTCACGAAAGTGTTCGAACGCCATTTAAAACAGTATAACTTTTAAATTGGACCAAACGACCTGACTTCTTTGAGCAATTAGAAGAATTGGCTTACGAAATGACGTGCAAAAATGATTTTTAAAAAATTTCAATTCAAGCTCGGAATTATAAGAGCAAATAGAAAAGGCATTTTCCAAAACTTTTTTATTTGAGCCTGTAATCTACGTTTTTCACCACTTTTAACTATTTGTATCTATATCACTTTTAACAATATTGATCCACTTAAAAAAAAAGTTATACTGATTTAAAGGGCGTTCGAATACTTTCGTGAGCCTGTGTAATTTCCGTTGTTTAGAAAGAAATATTCCACTTTGGTGTCGATATTACGGGACTTTCTATTATCCTCAACTTCAATATCGCTTTGTTCAAGCCGTAGGATCCCTTTCTTACACGTCTTCTCTTGAGTAAGCGAAATGTCATCTATTCCAAGTTGCACGAGTTAATGCAACCCCCTAAAAAATTCAGAAATTCTCTCGCGCAGAGAAGGTCTCGCAGCGTGGAGACAAGAACGGTTTTCGATCGAACGTGGACACAGGATTCTCGCTGTCAGAGCCGTTCATCCGGATGCAGCGCATTTTTCCGTCATATTTCATTCCGCCGAGTTGGACAGTGTGCGAACGCACGGCCCTCTCGCTGATCGAAAGTCTCAGCTTTAATCCGGAATCTCGATTGAAAAATTTCGAGAACGCCGCTCCGCTCTCCAACTTACAAGATTCAGCCGAGTCGAGATCGGGGCTCTACGTAAAGTTCGAACTTCCAAGCAGTTCGGATTAATGAAACGATTCGAAGTCCGAGCAGCTCGATCTTTCGAATAGTTCGATCTTTACGTCGTATCGGACGTCGATCTTTAAAATTGGTTCAAGATTTTTTAATTGTACTGGTCCCGGGACTAAAAACTTTTTGCACATCGCTGCTCCGGGGTAATGGTCACGGCAATTAAGGTGAAGGCACCAGCAGTTGATCATGTACCAGTAGTTGACCATTTTATAGAAAAACATAAAAAATAAGGTTTCAAATGTTCTTATTGTTTTGAAATTTAACCCTTTGCACTCCGCTGTCCCCTCTCATGGGACATTAAAGTTTATTAGCGATTACGGGGAATTAATTTATTCCAGCGCAACTTTAAATAAAATATTGATTATTTTGCAAATATATATTCCTCGATGTCAACCAATTCATATAAGTCCAATATCATTATAGTACGTCACTTGGTTCCAAAATTATAGTAAATAATACGAGGATTTGTAAATTTCTGCCAGAATGGTTCGGAGTGCAAAGGGTTAAACAACAGACGGCATGGCATCCGAGGTTCACTCTCGTCAAAAGTGCACAGCTTATAAAAACCTTATTTTTTATGTTTTTCTATAAAATGGTCAACTACTGGTGCGTTTACCTTGCAAAATTTCGTCCAAATTGAAGGCGGCTCGATTTTTGCGAACGTTGAGCCGATTCGGTCGGTCGTTGCCTCGCAGAAAATAAAAAGAACGCCGGTCATGGAATTCTAATAAACGTTCGACCGCGATGGGCAACGCGAAAACGAGATTCTGGGACAGGTGGATGGGCGGGACCATGAACGCGTAACGAGTACACGCGAACACCCTCTTCTACCCGTTCCCTTAACCCCTTGCCCTACAATATCGAGTCGGGGCGTTCACGGGCGTTCGAATACTTTCGTGAGCCTGTGTATGATATTAATATCCTTTAAACCGAAATAAGATTCTATTTTGTTGTAGTTGGTATATATCCTTTGGAGAAAACATTGACATACAATGGATATAAACTATCTTTTTTTTACTATGGAATTCTGAACGATGAAGACTTTCTAATCATTACAATCACAAAGTAAATGGTAGTGCAAGGGGTTAAACCCGGTTGCGACCGGCCAATACCGGCGCGGAGATGACGAAGCCGAAGCCGAAGCTGAGGCATGAAATATCTGGCAACGGAAATATATTTGTAACCGAACTCACGTCGTTTTGAGCGAAGGTTGGCGTAATTGGCCCGTCGCTGGCTTCCCATTTGTCGGCGATGCGGATCGTCTCCGCCGTTTTCTGCTGCACCGATTTCGACTCGTCGAGCAACGTCAGCTCGTAAAACTCCTGGATATCTGCAACAGCCCGGAAAACGGGGAGGTCATTAATATGGGTCGATCGGTTGCCCCTTGACGCCGGATGAAATATTATTCGTGTCTCAAGTACCTGTACTTCATACCACGTAATGAATTTCCCCGATTGATTCGACGCGTTTATTTGGTTGTTGTACCGAGCAACGTCGGATTCCAGCATGCAAGCATAGTTCGTGCGAAAACTCATTTTTAACCAATTGCGGACGCGTGTCTGCTAACAGCCCACCAAGCAATTTCACCGTTCCGTGACTACGAGTAATTTTAAAAACTGTTATTACTCTCAAAAAATACCAAACAAATGTTTACCGAACACAACACTTCTCCCATCATTAAATTCATGTACTTCACTCTTCGGTACACAATTTTGCTACACGAGGAAAATATATTCAAGAAGTGTGCTAAAAATAGTCTGCCAAGGGTCACACCTTCAGGAATAAAGAGCACCTCAAAATTAATTACACAAGAATTCAACTCGTCAAAAAGTAAGCTAAAAATAGTCTGCCAAATGTCACACTTCCAGGAATAAAGAGCACCTCAAAATTAATTACACAAGAATTCAATATTCAATATTTTTATTCACTGCTTGGATTCATATAAAAGGAATAAATTTACTTTACCGTCAGCTAAGATAGTAATCGATAAAAACTACGGATCCGTAATTCTGGCACGCGCGATATTTCGACCATTAGAATTGTCGTGCGGATGGTGTGTTTGTTTAGGTCGAATTAGCCGTACATCGTCAGTGGTTGAAGTTAATTACAACTAGCTCGGTATTATATCCAGTAATATCAGTATACAACGTAATGACATAACTCCGAAATTAACTGCGGGAATTACTCGCAGGAGAGCAACTAATAAGTGACACACCTGAGGGCGATGATTCAAGGTAGCTCGGGAACGCCGATTTATTAATCCTTTGAGCGCATTACGAATTCATTTAGAAGATCTCGCATGATCGTGGAGGAGAATTCTACATTTATCGAACACCGAATTGCTCTGACGACGTGGTGCATAGAACAGGAAAGCAAGTTAAAACCTTTTTTAAAACAGTAATTAAGGAATTGAAGAATATCGATGTGTTATTTTCGAGTCGTTCGAATTGTTAAGAAAATAACTAAATTAAGCGCTTAAATTAGGCACTTTTGCGATTTGTATAAAAAGTCGCAGTTTAGTACAGTAAAGTCTTGATCAAAGGCGAACGGAGCTATACGACCTTAGTGAACCAAAGAAAGTTTAAAAATTGCTGGTATTAAAAAATTTTAATAGTTTCATTTAATTATATCGTGTGCAGCACCATTTTCGCGTCGCACAATTTTCTCTGAGCGAAATTCTATTACGTCTGTTAAAGTTGAAAATGGCTCGTGCATTATTCGCATTCGCAATTTATGGAGGTGCCGGTTCCAATTGAACGGTGCAGTTTCAAATATTACAGAATACGGTTTTCGACATAAATACAATACACGCATCGTTTATTCCAATAATTTCCGTGTTCCTTCTAATTTCGTTCAGCAGCGCAGACAATAATACGTGTCTGCCTTCCATTTCGACAGAGCGAGCGCGCGCTCATGCTTTTTCAGGTCGTAAAATGTAATTGGGTCGCGAAATACCGTAAACGCCAAAGCGAAATGTTCAAAACAAAAAGAGGAAAAAATAAAAGAAAAAAGAAAAAGAGGAGACCGGCTGAGTTCGTTCGCCAAGGTCTCGCCGGAGAACTAAATTCGAGGTTACACGTTACCCGGGCACTAAATGTCGAAGAGGCCGCTTGTTACCCGCCGCGAAAAAATTCTACGACTTTAATTAACGTCCGGACTTTTTGTCACGACAAACAGAGAGAGAGAGGGGCCACGCTCGGGGAACGAAGCCCGACGGTCTGGCCCCTCTAATTTTTCGTTTTAATTCACATGTAATGGCATCTTCTCGCCGCTCTCCAATCTCGTGGCCAGAAGTATGTCGTCGCCACTATTTATGCAACCGACAGGAATCTTTCCCCTTTGCACTCCTGGGAGTGCAGAGCGTCGAGTCGGCGGTCTACAAAGTGCAGCACTCGAAAAACCACGTTTCGAAGCCGTTCTCGAGGGTTTTTTTTTCCAAGAGGGAAAGCGTAAGACGTCATTGGATGTGATCTCCGGTGAAATGCGTTTTCTTTTTTTTATTCTGCCCCTGTCATTGGGGCACGAACTTTCCGAACAACAGAACAACATGCTAGTAAAGTGTAAGTTATCTCTGAAAATGTACAGAAAATGTTCAATTCTGCTACATAGTATAGTAAAGAACATACATTAACATTTACGAACATTGTTGTTACGATTATTATTCTAACAAGAGTAAACATACACTGTACTCCATTATTAATTATCCTACGTGTTTTGTAGGTTAGGTAAGCTACCGTGGTTTCCTCCTCCTTTCGCATGCGAAGATTTACCGCAGCCTCGCACGCGCATAAACACGGATTTATTGTTTAAATAATTACACACCTTCGGCGAATAATAACCTCATATCGTAGATGCAATAAACTTGAGGAAGAACTGCTTTCTGCGTACGTATTATCTTAGTTGTCAGACGAGAACGAACAGAGGGAAAACAACGCTGATGCATATACAGCGCTGCCAACGGGAACAACAGCAGTCAACGACGGCGACAAGGCGCAGTCGCAACGCACCTTGAAGACGCAGCCAGTCCGACACGATGAACAACATCTGTATACAACTTATTTATTTTCAATTGATTTTCTTCGGAAAACTTTTTATTTAAAACATTCGGAACACGACAGGTGAGTGTAGACTTTCCGATAGTACGATACTGGATACGTTAAAGTTACCGATTGTCTTTAGACTATACGTTACTGGATAGGTTAAACTTGAAGACATCAATCTTCCAGAGTCTACAATGTAGACACAGGAGAACCTGTTAGGTTAGAAGTTAACGCAGACACATGGGGCTTCTTCTCTGGATCTGCATAATAGTCTGAGCGGTTCGAAGAGGCTCAGAATTACATGGGTTCTCAAAGTTTCGCTTGAAGATTTTGAGGGACGTTGAATTCGAGGATCTGAGGGATCTCAAGGGACCAAGGACTCGACGAGATCTGAGAAGTTGAAGAAGTTGGAAATTTAACCCCTGATCCCAGGGGTTAATGAAACCTTGACAACTCCTAAAGTCGAAGAAACGACTAATCCCAAGGTTAGAGGCATCTCTGAGGTTTCTGGGATTCCCAAGGAGACTCTGACGAGTTCCTATGGCCTTGAGGGTTCCAAAGACCTCGAGGATAAATGTCCGAATCTTGCAAACATCCAAAAACAGTAGTTGAGAAATCGTCTGAACACTTGTCTACCATTCAATTCTTTTCCCAGCACTAATGATGAACTTGTTAGCCATTTTTAGAGGACGCATCATGGAGATCTGAGAGGGAGGCCAGGCACTATTGTATGTAACACGTTTTAGCTATCCATTGTCGTCCGCATTACGCCCGAATCGTTTAACGCGTTACGAGTATCCAGGGTCCGATGTTATCTGTATCGAGTTTCAAAGGTCTCGTGTTCTCAATAGCCGTTCCAGGATAGCTGACGTTGTCCAGATCGAGTTCCAAGGTTCTGACATTGCTATTAGGTCCCAAGTATCCGACGTTTATTGATTGGGTTTTTGGCGTACGGTGTCGTGTTTATTAGATTGTAAGTGTCCGATGGTGTTCCTATCGAGTTCCAGTAGTTCAGTACTACTTGCATGGGATCCTAAACGTCCGACGAGGTCGTACTCCAATCGTACTGTAGCTACATTTCGAATATTCGGTTGTACCGAATTTGAACAATATTTGGACTTGGATAAAACTAAAAGTTTAAGCCATCCCATGAAAGTGCTAGTGGTGTTTCTTAAAGGTTAAAAATAAGTTTCTAGGCATTCGATCCTTTTTCTGGATCTAGGGTAAGGGACCCCATTACTGTGCCTATATTAGTTATATTTATTTTTGTTTTTTTTTTCGATTTTAAGGAAAAATATTAACATCTCGCTTTTTAAATATTCTTTATTATGCTTTAGAATTAAGTATAGTTAACCCCTTGACCTACGATATCGAGTCAGACTCGTGGGGAAGATTCTGAACAGAGTTTGACAAATAGGTATGTTATTAATTTCCTTTAAACTGGGCATACAATAATTATAATCTATCTTTTCTTTTTCTATGAAATTCTGAACGACGAAGATTTTCTAGTCGTAAGAATCACAAAATAAATAGTAGTGCAAGGGGTTAATACAGGCACAGTAATTGGGTCCCTTGGGTCCCAGTTTCGTACGCAAAACTTACATCATTGGCAGACCGTGGACATTCGTGGAAAATAAACATTTTCTAAATAAAAATGGCTCGACAATCGAACGTCCTAGCGTTGTTTACTCCTTAACGGGTTTTGGAAACCGTGCTCGATTTATGTGTGCCGCGGTGAACAACTCGTCGAAATAAACGGGCGCATAGCAAACGAGATTTCCATTGTTCCCAGTTCTCAAAACGCTTGGTTATCGCGATTGCAGCAGCTTCGATTGCCGTGAGTCCGTAACGGCCCCGGAATCCAGGTGATACATACCTATAATAAGAGCGCACCTGCACACGTTCCCGGTGTAAGCGAGTATTCGGCGCACGGGGCGTTTAAATATTTACACTGGCATAATTACGTATTTCAGCGGCAGGGTACCACATAATTGTACCGAGCGCGGCCAATATTAATATTGAATGTTCTGCCGGGCCAGTTGACGGGAACGCGTTTAATATGTTTACACCCGCAGCTGCGATGTGTATGTTTTTTGCGCGGGCCGCGTTTTCGCGATAGAGACCGACGATTCGATTATGATGATCCGATGAAAATCCCACGCCGACGTATGCATGTACGTATGTACATACTCCCCGACATAATGTTCCGACGATTACCTACCGATTTAATCGGTTTCCATCAAAATTTGTTTCCATGACGGACTTATCGCGCGCCAGTCTCCCGAGGCAAATTTGCTTTTAATTAACAAATCGCCGCGCCGGCCGCCCGTGCTCCAACCATCGCCGTGTTTCCTTGGAATTATTCTGGAATACATGGGATCGCGACGGGACCGGAACAAACGAACCCATCGCCGGAAGAGAGCACGTATCGAAATATGTGTACCGGGGAAAAACATCGAGCAGAGAGCCCGGGGTCAGGATTTTACAGTAATTTTCTCCGCCCACGCGGGGGTTGTTCTCCCCGCAAATTTTTTTCCCGACGATTTATCTCACTTGCAGCCACCTTTTTCCCAACAACTTTCCCACCCCGATGCGCACGCTTCGGGAAAAACGAACCTTGCAGTTATCGTAACAATTAACGCCCCGGCAAAAATATCGGCGATATTTACTAATTTTCCATTATTCTTTACGCGCTGACCACACCGTGCTCTCTTCCAGTTATCCCCGTGAACATTGCGCCGGGGCTTCGTTAAAATCATTATTGATAGACAATCCGACGGAACCGGGTTAAACGGACAACAATATTGACTTGCACTACTAGTTTTGCTGCACACACGTTCGCCAATTTAATCATTATTTCGTCCCTCGTGGACCACGATTTTTACAAATATTTTTCTTACGGAGATTGTACACCGGCCCCTTAACTTCCTGGTTATTTAAATGGGACACATACGTTTCTTTAATTTCGTCGACGTGGCGCCATCAATGGGTTAAGGAAACATTTGGCGTAAGAATTGTACGAAGATTTTTTAATTTTCCTCGCCAATTTCGCGAACTGCGTGAGTACTATATATATTTTTTCTCATTTTATACTTTTTTTTCTTATTGTACAGTTGTAACCTCCGATAGGAGGTTATTCTGCAGTCTGTATTACATACATAATATTACAATGATAACGTTAAACTAATGTGAAGGTAGCGTAATAGAAACGTAACAGTTGGAATCGCTTAATTTTGAATAGACGTGATAATGACATTAGATTTTTAGTATAATTTTTTTTTATCGCATCCTGTAGCTGATGTAAAAATTTTAATCTTTGAGTGTCATGCAGAGGACATTGCCATAAGACGTGACCAATATCCTGTGTCTCACACTCTCTGCTTGAATTAATACTGTAAGTAAAAATGACTAGATAGTCCTAACTGATATGAAGTTTTACCAGAAACCGATCAGTGTACGAACAACCTCTGAAACCGTGCGAGAAGTGCAAACGTTGCGGATGCACCCTGCGCGCAAACGCTTTGATCTTTTGATGACGGAACCACTGACAATGAGAGGCCGCCGGCGTTCGCGCTTCCGTCGATGAACACTAGTGTCTGACAAACCTGGTTTTCGAGAATTCGTCTCGGTAAAACCTGTGTTCGGCGACTTCAATGGACCCCTCGAAGCACGAGTGTTTCCGCTCGAACGGATCCACTCTCTGGAAACGTATTTATAACAACGACGTTTATTTGACTTCGTGTCTGGGCGCTCGACATCCCCGAAACCCCCTCGCGCAGCCCTTCTCGCGAAATTATCGCGACCCCGTGGGAACATATTTCACGCGCGACACGAATTCGCCTTAATTCAAACCCCAAGAATTCTGTGCCGCCACTCGACCACTTTTCTTTCTCTTCCACTAAGCTTCCGGGCCGTGAAATACGGGCTAGAGTTTCGACGATACCGCGTTACAAATATACCTGACAAACAATTGAATCCACGCTCCCTCTTCCCGGTTTTCCGCCATCGCGGAGCCGCGTTTCTCCTTCCTATGCTCGCTAACAACGTTTTTGCAATGGACCACGGAAATCTACGATTCTGGGCGCAAGTATTCGTCTCTACGTACGCGGAATAGAGATCTTGAGAGTCGGTTGAAACGAACAGGTGTTGAACATCAATATATTTGATTTAACTACATTGATTTTATCTAGTTTTAAAATGTAAACGAGACTGTAATTATTATCTTGAGAGTCGGTTGAAACAATCAGGTGTTGAACACCAATATATTTGATTTAACTACATTGATTTTATCTAGTTTTAAAACTTAAACGAGACTGTAATTATTATCTTGAGAGTCAGTTGAAACGATCAGGTGTTGAACACCAATATATTTGATTTAAGTACATTGATTTTATCTAGTTTTAAAATGTAAACGAGATTGTAATTATTATCTTGAGAGTCGGTTGAAACGAACAGGTGTTGAACATCAATATATTTGATTTAACTACATTGATTTTATCTATTTTTAAAATGTAAACGAGACCGTAATTATTATCTTGAGAGTCAGTTGAAACGATCAGGTGTTGAACATCAATATATTTGATTTAACTACATTGATTTTATCGATTTTTAAAACTTGAACGAGACTGTAATTATTATCTTGAGAGTCGGTTGAAACGATCAGGTGTTGAACACCAATATATTTGATTTAACTACATTGATTTTATCTAGTTTTAAAATGTAAACGAGAATTATTTGAAGTAAAAGTAAAATTCTTTGAGTTTTGCAATCGTCAGTCTAAACCGCGTTATGAAATTTTAATAAAACAAGTACCAGATTTTTCTGCCAATGCGTTTGGGGGCAAAAATTCGCAGAGGATCTCTAAAGGGACTTTTTGCTGACTTTTGAGGTCTCCATTACAGGCAGCATGTTTTAAGCAGCGGTAGAACAAACACCGGACTGTTTTTCAAATGTAACGACACACTTGCAGGTCAAAATTGGTGCTTCCCAGCTTGTCCATACTCGCGGAAAAACTGTGCAAAAGCGGGTCTTTTTGAAGGGACACCGAAACTGCATCAGGAAAAGTGAACAGCTTCCGCTTATCCCGTTGAACGATCTTTCACGAGGTGGAAAGACAGACGCAGTACATTGTAACATCCCCTGGCGTGGAAGCACTCGGGCCATTGTTATCGCTGCCACTTGTGTAATAGGAAAACAGGGGGGGGGGGGGTTACGTGATGTCGTTCGGCGTGGTCCGCAACACATCGTTCAGCCGTTTACGTACGAAATAATTTTTAATTTCGTCCGAGATACAACCGCGAGCCGGAAAGGGCCCGTGTCTACCCGCGCGCGTTATCTCGATTTCCTCTTTCCAGGGGATCTTTTTTATCTCCGCTTTACGCGCCGTGCCCTCCGCGGACAAAGCCGAGAGGGCTGCAGCTCGCAGCTTGGATGTCGTTGTAGTTATATACAGAAATGGCGTATCTCTTATGAACAGCCCCACGGCTGGTGTTAACGAGCTTCGGTTTATCGTCGTCGGCGTCTTCACGGGGCGCGTTCATGCCGCCTACCAGTTTCAGTTTCCGTGAAAATTACGTGTCGCCCGTTTAAAGTTCCGCCGCCTCCGAAGCGGCCGGCACGCCGATTACGAACCGCGTCGGGCACCCGCCGTGAATCGAGCAATAAACGTAAACTGCTTCCTTGTATCGTCTATTGCGACGTATGTAGACGCCCGCTGCTGCAATAACTTCCAGCGACCTCGCACCGAACCCTCTGAATACCGTCTTGTGGCAGAATAGCCCCTTAATGGCCTGCCCCACTTGTCCCGATGTTGACGGACATGACGGATAACTCGGACTCCATTTTGTCGAGAAGAATGCTAGAATGTTGGACGGGCAAACTGGTAACGCATTAACACGTTGAGCGCCACGCGAATACTTAAGGAAATAAGGCCACCTGAAGTAGCCTGATACCAGTGAACGTCCATCACTGTGTTTCAATAAAATCCATTAAAATGCATTAACGATATAATCCTGTGATGAATAAAATCTAAGTAAATTTTAAAGAAACTTTCAGTAATTACTTAAAAGAATGTAAATTTTTATACACCAGATATAATATATACATATATAATATAATGTAATATATACATATGTGTATTGTATTATATATAATATATAATATAATGTAATATATACATATGTGTATTGTATTATATATAATATATAATATAATGTAATATATACATATGTGTATTGTATTATATATAATATATAATATAATGTAATATATACATATGTGTATTGTATTATATATAATATAATAATATGTAAATTTTTTAGTTTTATATCATATTTTACACTGTCAGTCACCGGTGACTAACGTGGCACTCAACGTGTTAAGAACGCGGAAACGTATGCAATAATCTATATAAATTTTAACTGTATTTTCATTCACGTAACTCCAAAAACGAATGTAAAATGCATTATCGTCATTGTCGTTGAAATCTAGTATAAACAAGGAACGAACACGCTATTAGATAGAAATCGTCTGAGGCGTCTGACCAATGCCAACCAATTCTACTTGCAGCGTATACTAAAGCAAGCGAACCGATCTTTAAACTCGATGTTTTCGAAAACGTGGCGTCCAAAATGTTGTTCCTTTTTTCTTATCTATTTTTACACTTAAAATCGCCATTTATACTGTTGTACTACGATTTCCGCAGTATTCCCGTATACAGTCATTGAGACGCAACTTGTTGAAATCGAGTATAAACAAGAAACGAACACGCGTGCTATTAGAAAGAAATTCTCTGAGGCGTCTGACCAATTCCAACCAATACTACTTGCAGCATATACTAAAGCAAGCGAACCCGATCTTTAAACTCGATTTTTCCGAAAACGTGGGGTCTGAAATGTTGTTCCTTTTTCCTTATCTATTTTTACACTTAAAATCGCCATTTATACTGTTGTATACAGTCATTGAGACACAACTTGAAGGCAAGAATTAAGTACGATCAGTTTGTTTCTCAACGATCAGGTTCTCGTTCGGTCAGCGGCCGGGAAACTTATTAATCTCCAGAAACGAGAAAACTTCCGGTCTGCCGAGGGCGATTCTTTAAATTAACTTAGCAAACTTAACTTGGCCAATTCGGTGTGAGCCGGGCCCCGAGAGTTAGTAAGTTCCAGCCAGGTGAAAATTACGTGTTGCCGTTTGAACCAACGTCTTTGATCCGATCGGAACGCACCACGGAAATTCGATTCCCGCCGAATTGCGGCGCAAGTTCCGCTCGGGGCGTCGCCGTCACGTAACGATGCGACGCGCGACGGTGTCGGCCTCGTACCTCTGGTCAAATAATTATCGCACGATTCTCGACTGGCCTGCAGCTATTCCACGCTCCTGAAGGACACGTTTCGATCCTTCGAACGAACTTGCCGCCGAAAGTTTGCCAACTGATTGTTAGATCGCGCGGAAATCGCGATCGACGCGCGCAGCTCCGGTCCGTTTGATGACATATAATTAAAAGTCAACTTTTTCGAAGCTATATCCATTGTGTCGCTTCCTGGGGGTCTATGGATCTCAAAAATGGATAAACATGAATTTAACCCATTTGCATCATAAGAAAATATGAAAGGAAAGCCTTTATCACCAAATTTTCTTTTTTATTATATTTAAGTACAAAAATATGACTACAAGTAAAGGAACTTCATATTTCAGCATTATAAGTAAAAATCAGAATTACTACTTTCATCCCCAACGACACCCTCAATTTCTATTTTTTAGCTAACGAATAATGATAGTGACCAGGAAAATTGAGCGCATATATACGCTAATGATGCAAATGGGTTAAATAAGTATTTTAGTTGCTAAGTGTCTTAAAGAGGGACCATGTTCTAATTTGCAAAGAACTTTTAATGAAAATCCCATTGCGGTATTCATCGTGGATTAAACTTGATATCGAAATTTTAGAAAGTTCTTCAATTCGGACCACTTCATTTTCGCAAAAGAAGTCCATGGAATTCGAGTTAACAATAAAGGTGAAGTTTAATTGGTTCCTATCAAGCTGTACAACTTGCAACTTCTTGATTATACGCGCTGCGGTATCCCGGAGTCTAATTACAAGATGAAGATTAGTTTTTTCTGCTGTCTTATATGCCTTCTTTTGGATCCGAAGAAATATTGCGATACACAGGGTGTCCAAAAAATTTTGTATTTCCTTGGAAGGGGATTGATTCCCGAAGTAACTGTTGAAGTAACTTGTTTCCTTTGAAGTAACTGTTTCCTGTGCGAAAATGCTCAGCGACAGCTGCTGCAGTTATTTGTAGTTGCACCAGTTTGATGAACAATACACATTTAATATCTATTTTCTTTAGTTTACAGAACGATAACAAATTCTATCTCCGCGTAGTGTACGCACGAGATTGCGTCCTTGTTAGAACAACACTAGAAAAAACATTCCATTAAAAGCGTAACTTTGGCAGCAACAACATTTCAATTCAAAGAGAAATTACACTAAAAACGTAATTGCACGTCTTCTGTGTTTCCCAGCATGAATTTTTCTAAATTACGGGTTGCCTTCTCGTTAACAACAGTCGAGCGACACAATTATATCCAGGTTCATTAAAACACGCGGTCACCGATGTCTCTACCCGCGCAAACAGGTGAGAAGATTGAAGTAGTTTAAAAATATCTAAACGTTCGAAACTCCAACGACCTCGAAGTATCAGCTAATTTTTGAACTCCAATTTTCTCGGCCAGGTTTCCACGTGTACGTGAAAGGAGTCTCAAAACTGCGATTACCAAGGACAGACACGAGCGTCGAAAATTTGAAACTTGATACCCAGGGGGATCTAGCGACGTATTGTAGTTTCGGCAAGTAAATTATGGCAGTTTTGCGGACACACGCCGTTGATTGCGTTCTCCTAGCTACGGAGAAAGAGTGAGGGGCAGGGGAAGAGAAGAGAGACGATGGAGGTTGAGCAAGGAAGTTGCTCAAACTTCCGTCTCCGGCAAGAGAAAGTTACAGGGTGGTCGAAAACCGCGACGAATTCCACGGGAGAGAAAGGAAGCGTGGCTAAGGCGACCGGAGAAAATTATTATCGCTAGGGAACCTTTTGAATTTTCCCATTTCCCTGATCCCTACACAATCTGCAATTATCAACCGAAACGGTAATAGAACCTGCCCGAGAATAGCATTCGATTCCACGGAGGTGCTTAATTCGCTCGCGTGCGCGGATAATTGCGATTGTTACCGAGCCAGAAAGATTTCCCTTGTACACTGGTGCCGTTCGCGTCTTCCAAATTCCGAATTCTGCTCGGCCAAATGGGGCAAATTTCGTTCTTCGTAATTACCTCCACCTTTATGCAAAATAAAATGTTTACACGTCGTTTGCAAAAAATGGAAGCTGAATGGAGATTTATTTCTTGTGTCGATAACTTCGATTATTTGAAAAGAATGTTCCTATATTATATTTTTCTAAGACTTTCATAATTTTAATGCTCGGTGCTTGATTGTTTCAGGGGAACGAACGCGACAGAATTTATAAAATCATTTCCGAGGATACTGTTACTTGTCGCATGGAATACATACGGTGTCGGTTACCCCTGGTGTCATGGTGGAAGCCCGGTATCGTTATACCGAATTCTGCTCGGCCAAATGGGGTAAATTTCGTTCTTCCAGCTAACGAGTAATTACCTCGACCGTTATGCAGAATAAAATGTTTGGACGTCGTTTGCAAAAAATGGAAGCTGAATGGAGATTTATTTCTTGTGTCGATAACTTCGATTATTCGAAAAGAAAAGGTGCCTATATTATATTTTTCTAAGACTTTCATCATTTTGATGCTCGGTGCTTGATTGTTTCAGGGGAACGAACGCGACAGAATTTATAAAATCATTTCCGAGGATACTTTTACTCGTCGCATGGAATACATACGGTGTCGGTTACCCCTGGTGTCATGGTGGAAGCTGGGTATCGTTGTACCGAGCAGTATCCGTCACGCACGACGGGACCATTACCCCTATTACATTATCAAGCAGATTAGCAGCGATTCGGGGGGGTTTGTTTACAGAGCACGGCGGGAACGTCTGCGCGAGTGCTCATGGAGATCCTTTGACGAGACCAGCTTATCCCGCGTCGATTCGTTGCATTATCCGCGCGTTCCCAGTGTTTCTCAGCCGTTTTCCCAACCCCTCTCGCGGAAGGGCTTGTTCCCTTGTCATCCCCCCGTCTTCTGCACGCCAACCGTAGGCCAGGCCACGTCTCTTGTCACAACGACGCCCGCCCTGTTTTCTCAGGTCCCCTTCAGTTTCACGCCGGCGTCGTGCTCTCGTAACTAATTACAAATCTAATCAACGGGGGCCGGGCTGGTTCGTTGCGAACCGCTGCGCCCGACAGTGAATTTGTACAAGATCATTGTGTATAATACAGCCGTCCGTGCGCGAGCGCCAGACACAGGCGCGCCCCGTTCGCCCTGTCGTTTACCCTTACCGGAACGTTATTACAAAACCGGCGGGAAGATAGTTCGCTGGCCGGGCTTTATGGGTTAATACACCGAGCCACCGGGACGCCTTCAACCCTTTTCTTTTTTTTTTTTTTGTTTCTCGCAAACGACACCCTCGACGACCCGTCGCAAAATGTTAATGCGTAACGGCTGTCATTTTCGGACTTTCTTCCCGGCGGAAAACCTAGGGACGAACGTAGTTGTTTGACAATGTCGAGGATAACTGGCTTTGATGGCGCTTTTTATCCCGGAGCACGAAGGTTCAACTTGGTCTGCGACTACGTCTATTCAAACCTAATACAATTTTTATTCTAACATGTGCTTCAATGAAGCAGTTCAGTTCTGATGAAAACATTTTTATAATTTCAGTAATTGTGAAAGAAAAAATTAGGAACCTCTCATTTTGACTGGTACTCTTTGCTACTGAACCCTCGAACACGTTCGCTACCACCGTTCACTCCTATAATAATCGTTATTATATACAAGCAACCCTTAACACTAAACGTACCGAGCCATAAATGTTGCCTTATAAAAATGACAAGATTTAATTTATTTAGACTTTGCGCAGTTCTTATTGCAATGCATGCTCTACTAAAGATATTTATTGAATCTTTGCTCATGAAAGCATCTTTATAATTTGAAAAATTGTCAAATAAAAAATCTAGAACCGGTCGTGGTACGTTCAGTATTAAATGACACTGTAACCCCGTTGTTTTAACCAGTTAACCGCGGAGTTTAATTTTAAAAATCCCTCGCGGACTTAAAATCAAGTAATTACGAGCGTACACGTCGAACACAGGCCAAATGCAGCTATTATTGAGTGTGGATCTTTATGCAAAATTAAAATTCTCGGCATCAAACACAGGAAACAGTAACCATACAAACCTTTTTTCCTTTTAGTCTTTAACAATCTTATTGAGCTGAAGACAATATATCGAGATTCCTAAATGCTTTTAATGTTTTAAATCACACCGAGTCTAAACATGAAGAAAAAGAATATCGTAGAAACCGTAGAAAAAAAAGCAGAAACTGTAGAAACCGGTTCTGCCTCTAAACAGTAGCTCTACCGGCTAAACGTTGTATGTTTTTTTAGATTGAATCGAGTATAATTTTCGTGCACCCCGTTGCAAAGCTTACACGGCGCGGGAAAGGGGTTTGGCCGTGCGGAACGTGTTTACCGATCGATCGAGGAAAGGTAAATTGATTCTGGCCGGTGACAGGCGGCAGTTCGCGACCGATCCGAAATTCCGTCTGGAGCTTTGAAAGACCGGGCCGGATCGGCGAGTTAAAGCGAAACCCCGGGAAACCGGCACACACCCCCTCGACAATGGGGGCGTCCCTTCTGGGTTCCGAGGGGCGGAACGGCAATGGGAAACGCGGCTAATTTCCTGGCAAGCGGAGCGAAACCGATCGAAAACGACGCTCCGGCTACGAGTAAATAACGGGGATTGGACCGACGATCGAATTTGTTCCCCTCTCGCCGGGAAAGAAAAGGTCTCGGAAATGGAAAGCAATTCCTCGACGGCCGACCCCGCCGTTTTACGCGAGACCGTGGCAAAGGTCGCGTCCTCCCTTCGACCCTTCGACCCGCCCTCGCAGTTTCTTCTTTTTCGATCATGATGTCACGGATACGGGCGACCACAGTCTGCCCTCTGGCCAAACACCGAAAGGAGTGTAATCGTGTGATCCTCGATTTTCACTGCTTTCATTGAACCGTTTGCACTTCTGTTGAGAGAAAACGTGTCTTCACGAAAAATAATTTGGAAGAAAATCAGGTATACGCTTCTTCTATACACTTCCAAAACTAGTGGAAAATTACAATTCACATGGAACATGTTTAACTCTGAGTCCAAGTCCAAGGATCAACCCCTTGCCCTACAATCACGAGCCAGACTCGTGATGAAGATTCTGAATGGAGTCTAATAAATGTGAACGTTACTAATTTCCTTTAAATCCTTGATCCTTTGGGGGAAAACGTAGGCATACAATAAATATAAACTTCTTTTTCTATGAAATTCTGAACAATGAAGAATTTCTAATCGTTATAATCACAAAATAAATGCAAGGGGTTAAACAAAGAAATTTCTTCAATAATTTCCCTTTGCAAGCATCATTATAATTGTCAAGTAAAACACCGGTCATTTGATCGTGGTAGGTTTAATATGAATTCTGCTTGGCGGGATGTTGTTTGCATTAACCACGAATTCATGTAATTTACACCAACAGCTAGGAGCCTCATCGTCGCGGTACGTGGGAACAATTAGTTCCGCCAACCTCGAAATTCGTAGCAGAATTTCTCGTTGCGCGCGAAGGACACTTGCGCGCAGTAAAACGCTGTTTCCGGATCAGAAGATCCAGGCAGATATCGCAGGTTCCCGGAAGTGAGCTCGCGGACTTTTGTTTCCAGCGTACGCGCAGCAAACGAGCAAAGCAATCAAGGATTAAACATTAATTAGTAACGCGTTATCGCTGAACGCGCAGCCGTCGGGGCGTATTGTGCTCGGGTGTCCTTTCAAGAAAAATGTCAACGGGACTACAGTCTGCAGAGTGGCAGCGGAGCGTCGAGAGACAAACATTAACGCCGACTGAGCGAGGAGGAGGAATTATTCTTGCACGAGCGCTCTTAAGAAATTTCTCGACAATTTGCCCATTTTCGAAATCTCGGACCCGTGAGCGCGCTGATTTTGAGAAGACTCGTGCCGGCAGAACCGAGAAAATTCTCGGCAGAATTCATTTTCTGCGCCATTTAAACGCCGCCGAGCCGGTCTTCACAAAATGTAGCTTTCATCGTTCTTAATAAATGATTAACAAACGAGCTGCGACCTTCGACTCGTGGTCACAAAGGAACTCGTTAGGACAGCCTGAAAAATACGTCAAATGCAACTAGGCAACAAAGTGAATCTCGAGAAATAAGAATTTCTCGTCTGCAGTAACTTGTCCCCTCGACTTGCCACACACTTTTACATTAAACAATCTCTGAATTTTTAACACAAAATTGTCTCTGATTACGACAGAAATAAGAAACTGAGTCTCTATACCGCTGAACGCAGTTATTTAACCCTTAGCACTCGAATGGCGACTGTAAGGCGCCACTAAAAATTGCTGTATTGTTATTCAAAATATTTTTCACGTTAGTAAATTTGTTTGTACGAGTAAATTGCACCATTTTCGTGTGTATAACATGAAAAAATATATACAGAAAAGAAATATTAATAGGACGGAAGAAATATTTCGTTTTGGAGTTAAAATAGCTTCGAGTGCAAAGAGTTAATCAAACCAGTGATGAAGCTCTCGAACAGAATTTATGATACTCGCTTCTTTTAACTCGAAATATTCAGCAATTTCATTGAACTTAAAAATAAATATAAATTTTCTTTTCCGTGTGGAACATTATGGGCAACAAACAATTCCAATTAAGGTAGTTGAGAAAGAAACCATAGGACAAGCTCTACAGATGAAAGACGATTTATCGTTATAATTAGACTACGGATTTTTATGGAAAATAAAAATTGTCTGCATCGATTTCAAGAAATAGAAACCATGTTATTTCTTCACTTGCTAGTTTTGATAGACGAGAAATGGTATATTGACGTTTGAAATTGTCTAAATTTTCCTACAATTTCAAATTTCATCTACTCAATTTTGTTATAAATGCATAAAGATCCGCAGTATAGTTATACTAATTCAGTTCAATTCGTTTTTCAGGGCCAGTTGAAATCTCGGATCGCTGAAACAACATTTCGGGGGGCTGCGCTATGTGTCGCGGAGAATGATCGTTGGCACGGGCGGCCATTACTGTCCCGACAGCCTTTACAACGAACACGGGAATAAATAGGAGTAGCTGGCCAGCTGCAATCAGGTAAATAGAATAAAAATCGGATTAACGTGGTGGCGGGAAAGAACGCGGGCCGGTATCACGGAATCACTCTCGAGATTAAAACCCGGGGCGCAGCGGCGCGATCGTCGTCGCCGGTCCACGTTATCAGGTGGGCGGTATAAATAGTTGTTATCATATTCCCTGCGCGACCGCGTAACCGCGAGACAGCTTCCGCGGATCCGTTCAACGGAACACCGATAAACGGAAACTGCCTTTATTGCGGATTTTTGCGCGGGGCAACAAACCGGTCGCGTCGCCGGTAATTAAATAACCGGAGTTGTAAAACGTGTCCGCGAGATCGGCCGAGTGAATACATGCACAATATATTCGCGTCGTTCCGTCCGGTCCCCGTCATTCGGGACGCATAATCCGATAAACGTGAGCGGAATAGTCGCCGCGACAATCGCCCCGCCATTCTGTCTCGCGTTACCGAACGTTTACGCAAATATAGGGTGTTTGGTAACTGGCGGTACAAGGGGGTGATTCTACATGAAAGAATAAGTAGAAAATATAGAATAAAATTTTTTAAATTAAAAACCAAATAATTACCAAATTATGAACCAAATAATACTGCATCTTTAACCGCGTCGCTGCCACAAACGTGTTAGGGGCAGGTCATACTATCGAGGTCAGCCGCCAAGGGTGTATAGACACAAAAACAGGGTAATTAAATTCCGCGGGACAGAATTGGAATTGGGTACCGAGAGTTGAATTTGGGTAATTTGTTTCCCTTTTTTTTTGTATCTAGCGGTTACACTCCCTCAGCGTCTGACTTTCCTAGTGTGACCTACCCCCACCACGCCCGTGGGAGTGAGGCGATTAAAATCGCAGTCTTATTTTGATCGCGGTCCGATTAACTTCGTATCGTTCGCTGTCAAAATTTCGCGAAGTGTGTTGTGCGTAGTGTGTGCTCCAAAACACAGGCAGGATTATTCTGACGTATTCGTTTGAGCTAATAATAGTGTGCTGTGGATCCGACGGAGGAGCAGATGATTTTGAAAAAATTGTGAGTACACCTTACATTAGTATTTTATAATGTAGAATTGCTATTCGTACGTATAACATTGGATACAAGATTTTATTTCATATTTTCCTCTGTACCTGAAAATGATAGATATTAAACTTGCAAAATGTAATAGCACGTTTTCGTCGATCAAAACGTTTTATATCATTATTATCTATAAACTGTCAGCACTCTAAAATCGGACAAATTATTCACTTAGAACTAAATTTTTCTTTCGTCTTGGAATATTTTTGTTCCTACGAAACTGATCCGATTTCCACATACAGTGTTTGGTAACTGGTGGTATTCTACATGAATGAATAAGTCAAAAATATAGAATAAACATTTTTCGTTTGAGGCTTTGTTTTCGAGAAAATCGACTTTGAAGATCTGTCAGATCATGATCAGACAGTTGCGTCAGACAATTACTATCGAATGGCATGCGCTGCATTTCAAACTCGATTTTCTCTTTTCTTCCTCATTTGGAGATTTTTCCTTCCTCATTTGGAAATTGCAACAATTAATATACAATATACAATTTTTATATTAAAACAGCGACTTCTAGAAATCTAGCTACTAGTGATGTCTTATAGTATTGTCGTGGACTGTACTATCTCGCGTGAATTTTAACTATAAAAGTTAAATAAGTAATTGTGAAAGAAAAAATTAGGAACCTCTCATTTTGACTGGAACGTTCGTTGAACAAAAATGAAAGAAATCGGGGGGAAAAAATCTGGAAGAACGCAACGGAAAAACGGATCGCAAAAATCGAGAGCATACAGGAAACATAATTCACTGTCGTTAACAGGGAGCGCTTCGCGAACGTTATCAGGTTCTCGGACTGATAAGCCGCGCGGCGTAAGATGAATGGTAATGTCCAGATAATATCAGCATCCGCCGTTTCGCTAAACCGTTCATTAATCAAACTTTCCGTATACTTATTGTCCGATCCTCCGGGACTGTAGATTGATGCGAGCAATCGGTTTCCACGACTGAACGATGAATTTATCGCGCACGCGATCCGAGGCCGGCGTAATTATCTAATTACTCGTAGAAAATTATCTCGGTCCGGGAACAATCGATGCAGCGCAACGCGATTCCTCGGAATCGTCGTTTTTAATAAACCTCCGGTCGGCCGACCGATGAATAGATTTAATTATTTTTTAATAACGTCCCCTCTACCCTGCTCGTTGCGTTATCAGCTTCCGGATCCATCGCAACTTTGTCGGCTCATCCATCTCGAGCCACTGCAAATTAAAGAAACTTTAAACTTCGTTGTCTATTACGCGGATCCGCGCCTTAATCTTGCCTTAATGGATAATGAATAAAAACCACTGGCAGAAATGTCTGGCTGCATAAACTGGAAGAACGTTATCGCCGGACCGTCGTGCGTTTATGATAGTCGCAAATTGAAAATGATAAGCGCTCGTTGATGTCGGGCAACGTTCGCGACACTTTTATTTTTATCTGGTATTTTAATGAGGGATGTACATTTGGTACAATGGCTCGTGAAAAATAGCAATTTGCATGTAGTAACTGTTTCAGCAAATTAACGTGACTGCTATAGAATATTTTACTATATGCGGAGCGAGAGGATTTAAAATAGTTATGACTAGAGGATTTTTAGTATTAGACATTTAGCTCTTCTTTAAATAATTTTAGTGGCTTAAACACAGTGCAACGGTATTTTGAAATTCCTTAAATATGTCCACTGTTTTATATTTGATCTGCCCAGTTTTTTCATAAATCTAGTCTAGTTATAACGCATTTTTTATCTTGGAATAAGTACACTTGGAAAATTCATTGTGTCACCTATGATCGCAAAAGGACCAAGTGGTCTATTTAAAATTTCACTGAACCATGAAAAATATTATTTTCGCTGCAAACGCTTCCGACAAATCACTCGAAATGCGAACCGGGTACGAGATAGCCGTGGATGTTTCGTGTATTCGCGATCGAGTGGGCTAATGCGATGACGTTTTGCTTCTTCGGAGAAATTACGTATCTGGACCATCTCCAAGCGGCGCTGTCTTTGAGGGAATTAATGCGTCTCTGCGCCGACGCGTCATGACGTAATGATCCCGGCACAAAGAGATCCATTTTGGATTCCGGGCGAGCGCGCCGCCGGAACTTTTTCTAACGCGGATTAATTAAACACCCTCGGAGTTTTGCTCGCGTCGCTAATAGAATTAGCCTGGACCGGGGCAAATGTCCGCCCCGGAGTTTATCTACTCTCCACGCGCACACTTTCCCCGAGCTACAACCGTACAGATGTATCCGCCATTAGAGTTTTTCAGCGGGGTAATTCTTCTTGGTGGACGCCGTAAAGTGGCCCGTGCAGTTTGTCTAGTGCCGTTTATCGATCGTCCTGCTTGCACGAGAGCTTGAACAACAATCGAACTTTGCTCTTCGAATATATCGCCTTGAATAGATAAATAAAAAATTTGCTCTTTTTTTGAATATATCGCCTTGAATAGACAAATACAAAATTTGCTCTTCATGGAAGTACAGTGATTTCTCTGTATATGTCGACAAGGTCTGTATGATAAACGTCGTGGAATCATCCCCACTACCGCTACCACTACTGTGAGGGGCCAGGAAGCTCCTGGACGATACAAGACGCTGGCAAGACCCGTTTGGATGACATATATCGAGAATGCACTGGATACAAAATTATCTTGCACAGTTTGCAAACATAAGTTTGTCTTCGTACGTTGTTGGTTAACTTGTTAATTATCTCTACACAGTGTTCAGCCGTAGAAGTGTACACAGAGAAGTTTGTCGCCGCTTGTGCCGCGAATAACCATTTTGAAATTAGGTTTCTGATTACTTTAAAACTTAGCAAACTTTTTATGTCCGCCCTTGGTTTGTAGGGTTGTAGGGTCGTGGCTGTGTTCGCAAACAAGTAACTTTCTTGCTTGGAGGAACGTTGAAGCAGTATGCGTTCTTCTTTCTCCTTGATTAATATTGAAATTTTCATTAACGATTTCTCGTCAAGCAAGTTTTTGTCCACGTCGGGCAAAAACGGATCAATTTGTGTAAAGCTGAATGGAATGTTCCCTCTTTCAAGGAGTTTAAGATTAAAATAGATGAAAATCGTACGAATAGATTTATTTTAATCAGGTTATGGTTATTTAGAATTAAGTAGGAGTTGCGTGTAATACGAATTAATGTAGCTAACTGGCTGCAACCACGTTAACTGTAAACGTTTATGACCACCATTTCTCGCGTAGATACCTCATTCGCAACAAGCTTAACTATCATCTGCAATCCTCAAACAGCCTCGTGTAATCCCTTCATGCGGTATCTTGTGCGAATGCTACTCTGTTCTTGGCAAATAGCTTACCTAAACCCGATGCAACCGTGTACTGCCACTATTTGATAGTGATTTTGGATATAAAATGTTAATAAACAGCCTTCTTTATTTGCAGTTGCGGATATATTCTCAAACATGATCAAACGGACATAAACTGGGAGTCTTAAACGTTTATAGATCATAGATAAATATATTTTTCAAGTTAGTAGCAGCAGGGAACCAGGAATAATACACACAAATCGGTTATACTGTAGAAATTCCCTTTCAAATCGACTTGAATGCTCTCATACTTCCTCCGACATTGCTATACATTAACTTGGTAGAGACGTAAAGAATGAATTCATAGTCACGCAAATAATACGTTCCCACTAGATTTATTATATTTTTTTCTGATTATCAAACTTCATTCAAACGTCATCAAACCTTACTCCGATACTGATTCATCAACAAGCATTTGTCTACAGCGAATACCATATAAAGGTATCCTGATTATGACCTACACCACAACATTAACGAACCACGAGTTTGTTTATCCCAGTTGACAAAAATTCGACTCAGCCCCTGTAAATTTGATCTCTGCAATTGTACTTGTTCGAAGCAACTGGCAGAAAACAATGTAAGACGGTCTCACGCGTGAGAGCATTCAAGACGTGCCAAACATTCTCAAACAGTATCAAACGTTTGAATCGCGACGTCCAGATGCGTGCGCAAGTATCAATTAGCAGGAAACAGTGGCCGCTCGTGTTCGACCGTGTAGACTACGCGTAACACGTACTAAACTATTAATTATAACTGTCATTGTCAAAATCCAATTGGCGTATCGTACCTGGGCCGAGAGGGAGGGGGCAGAGAGAGGGAAGGGGTGCCGGTAGCAGGTCGAAATTGCAGCTTCTATGCGACACTAACGAGCCGCATTAGGCCAAGCTCTGAAAGTGATCGATCGCGAAGTGATGCACCGAAATGAGAAGAGAGCAGCGTGGCGTGGCGTGGCGTGGCGTGGCGTGGCGTGGCGAGGCAAGGCGTGCGCGTTGCATTGCAAATCGCAATCAACGGTGCAACGAAGGGAGATAGAGAGAGATGCAACTCACAGCTACGAATGCATTCGCGTTTCGGCCCGCGTAGAATGGGAAGAAACGAAGTCGAGTAATCCCACTAATGTTCCTGTTAGGATCGCATCTACGGGCTGACCACGACCCAGATGCGTTTCTGGCATTCTCTTAAACGCAATAATGCATTTCCTGACCGAGCCGATGCGCTTGCATCCCTCATAATGCGGCCATTGTCGAACAAAGAAAGGGAATGCAGCTTGTCGAAATGGACATGAATTAACGATTCCGTTTCCTGTCTCGGGTTTCCACACCGCGGTCGGATCATTACGATCTGATACGCGCCCCGCATCCAATGATTCCGACCCCATGAAATGCAACGACGCTTGGAATCGTTTGACGTGTATTTAAAACGGACAGTTTTAAACATGAAATATTTCGGCCTAGTAAAGGCCTAGATCTCATGGGAGTCCGACGGTTCAACTCATTTGCATCATTAGCGTATATATACGTTCAATTTTCCTGGTCACTGTCATTATTCGTGAGCTAAAAAATAGAAATGGACGGTGTTATTGGAGATGAAAGTAGTAATTCTGATTTCTTCTTATAATGCTGAGATATGACGTTCTTTTACTTGTAGTCATTTTTGTACTTAAATATAATTTAAAAAAAAGTTTGGCGATAAAAGCCTTCCTTTCATATTTCCTTATGATGCAAATGGGTTAAGAAACACCCCGTTTTTGGAATTGTTTCGATTGTTATATCCTTATCGACCGACGTGATTTATTTAGAAGCGAGTGCAGTTGTTCGAAAGTCATACACTACCGGCCATAAGTGTTTACCCACCCACATATTTTTTAACATTGTAGTTCACGGTTCTACGGTTCAGCTTCAATAACTTTGCTATTTCTCTGTTACTTTTTCCGATGTTATGATGGGACACTATTAGAGCGCGCGTTTCAATCGATAATTCTTTTCTCCCTGACATTATTTGAAATTTTCGCAAAATTCTTTAGGCACGTGGAAATCAACTGTTTACTGTATGAAAGCTTAATGCAGTATGAAATGCAGTATGAAATTTGAGAAGACTAAGATACCTGTATTACCTGCGTTCATATTCCCTACTGACCGTTATAAAAATTTCAGAAAAATGGGTTTCTTTACCTGAACTCCAAAATTGTCGTTTTTCATAAAAAAGCTGTAAACTCATTTACAGTACCTGATTGTGTATGTACAGAATATTTTGAATGTTTTTTATTAGCCTTATAATTAGGATTTAATGCTACGGACATTTTCATAACAATAAAATACCTATTATTTGAATAGTAACGAAATCTGAAGGTGGGTAAACACTTATGGCCGGTAGTGTAGGTTGTGCAGCGGTTCCATCAGTACGGTTTGCCAGAGTTTTTAATTTTTCGAATTGCCTGCGGTTTTTCAACGAACGATTTTCCCAGCGACACGAGACCGCACATAATCGGCCATGTGTGCGCATTGTGTTCGCCAGCGAAGAAAACCAAAAGAAGCACCGGCTTGAAGGGATTACGGTTTCGTGCCGTAACGTGGAAACAACCACCAGTTTATTTCCACCGGTTTGTCATCTATCCGCCGGATCCGGGGGATTTCTCCCTTAAACCCCCTTTCACGATTCTTATTTATTGCAAAACACTGCAAATTAATAGAACCGTCGAGCGCTCTATTCTTCCGTCTTTATCCCTCGTATTGTTCTTCGATAATTACGGGACGTTTCTCTAACATATTACGCAATTAATAAGAGAATCTGGTTTAAAATTAGTCGGATGGTTTGAGCGAGTTGTATGAACGCGAACAAAAGGGAAGAGTTTTAAACGTTCAATGAAACAGCACATTTTTATATTATTGTCCTTTTACTAAAATGATTTTAAAAATTGATCTACATTTTTAGTCCTTCGAAACATTTTTTAAGACTTTGAAGACACTAGTGCTATAACTTATGACAAGTTGTGTAATACAGTGGCTCGTCAAATGATCGGATCGAAACACGACGCATAATATTGACAATGTTACTTGATAATAAAATAATAAGAATAGGTTTTAAAATCGTCAGTTTTTGCAACACGTTCGAATAGTATCTGAAATAACTCCGATTCGAGAAGTGTCTAATAATTCCGTCATTCTCGTTTACGGGCCCGTTCGCCGTTTTCGCGAATTATCAGCAATAATATTAATATGCGCGTCAGTGGAAACGGCCAGACGTCAAAAACAAGAAAAAGAAAAAGGAAGAGTAAATCTGTTGGCGCACGGATTACGATTAATTTGATGTGCCAGCACAACGGCATAAGTACAGGTAATTAGCGCGGCTTTTCGCCGTGGAACTTTGCGCCGCGTTTTGCGCCTTTCCCACTTCGTCCGACCTCCTCAGCTATTAAATTTTCCTCCATTTTCGGCTTAATTTATATCGCTCGCTAACCGCCTAGTCGTCGAGAAAAATGCTCGCTGAATACGCGGGGCAATAAAGCGAACCGAGGGGCGAAAAAAAATGTGGAACAGGAAGAAGCTCGACAGTACAGATTCGGGAGAAATAAAATGGCAGAACGCGTGCACACGCCACGCGAAATTTCATGATAAAACTGCTTCGAGGGTCGTCGAGTATGTTGCTGTTTTCGAATGAAATTTTTTCGCCCACCTGCCTCCGCTTTCGATACCGGTTCGACGTTATTAGCTTGTCTCAGAAATGCCCGGAAAATTGGAAATACCATTATTCTCTAATGACTTCATACGCGACAGTATCGAATAAACTGTTCGACGGTCCATGTTCTATTTTGGAAACGCGAAATGCGAATCGAGGTTCGAGGTTTTAAATATTTCATACGCGAGACGCATTTTAATATAAAAATACAGAAAGAGCAACATCGTTTTGTCACATTTGCGGATTAAATTATTTCTCCGTCCCTTCGTCATCGATTTCAATACATTTCTAGCTCCATTTGCCTAAAAGTTTTATTTAAAACACGCCTCAGAATTTATATTCTTTTTCTTTTGTCAATATCCGGTGCGATTTTTAAAGGTGATCTATGTCATAAATAAAACGTTGAGCAACCCATTTTATACCATCAGGTTATTTCCTGATTTATTACTGTTTGCATGGAGAATTGGTCAAAGAGATTATTAACGTAATCGTCTTTGCAACTGGCAAACATTGTCATAAATGTAAATGCATATTTTGCTGATGGAAATTTATACGTCTGCACTGAAATGTGCTTGGACAGTTGGAATCATTTATGCCGATGTATTCATTGTTTAAAATGAACCTCAGAAGCGTTTATGAATTGCGTCAAGTTATTAGAAGAAAAAATGTCATCTTCGCGAGAGCTTCGATATTTTATAATTATTATTTTCAATGTTTATGACGACTCACATTTTATTATTATCATTTTTACCGAACGCCTGAAATTTCAATGGACCTTCAGCCAGGGGACAATGAACGACGTTAATCATTCGTTAGGAGCCGAACAATCAGCAAGCTAAATGTTCGCGATGTTTGAATATGACGACGAGATAATGTAAAATAAATGGAGTATGATTGGCAATTGTTGTGCGCCACAGCGAAGACAAAGGATCGCGCAGCTGTTGAAAACGAGTTCGTCTCTCGATTCAAATGTGCTATTGTTCCAGTAAATTAATCTGCTTCAAACTCGTCTAAATCTCCGCGTCTTCTCTGACAAATCGTATTTTCCACGGGCACAATGGTTTCAATCATTGATAGTTTCTCAAAAATTCTGCGAATCGCGTGCGCCAGCAAGCCACGGAAAACTTGACAAATTGACAATGCATCACGGCATCATTTTGTTTCACATTCATTGAAAATAATAACGAAATTAACCCCTTGCCCTACAATATCGAGTCAGACTCGCGATATAAATATGTTTCTTACTCATTTCCTTTAAATCGAAACAAAATTCTATTTTGGCGTTGTTGATGTACAGCTATCGGTGAACATATAGGCATACAATAGATATAAATATGCTCCTTTTTTCAGGAAATTATAAATTACAAAAAAGTTCTAATCACTGAAATCATGAAATAAATCGTGGTGCAAGGGGTTAAAGCTGAAAGACATAAATAAGTGCCCTTCTCCGATTTCTAGCCGTCCTTCGAAAACTAGAAGAATGCTAATTCTCGAGTGGCCATGCGCCATTCGAGGATTTTTTAGCTGACGGCATTGGAAAGTGGCCATAAAGTCAATCCGGGTAATTCTCTCTTGTCTTCTAAGTTAAGTAATCATAGTAATCATTGAAGCCGTGAAATAAATCGTAGTGCAAGGGGTTAAAAGTATTAGTAAGGGGTTAAAGTAGTATACCTGACTTTCGCGTGTCTGTATGGAAATCTAAAATCACTGAATTTTCTCCAGCTTAATTAAATTGGACTGCGGATCTTCACGCGAAATCAAATGTTTCTAGCTCGATCGCAAACGAACCGAAGATCGCGGAATCATTTTGTTTCATATTCATTGAAAATAATAACAACGAAATAGAAAGTATTCCTGACATTCGCGTGTTCGTAATAAAATCACTGAATTTTCTGCAGCTTAATTAAATTAGACCGCGGATCTTCACGCGAAATCAAATGTTTCCGGCTCGATCGCAAACGAACCGAAGCAGCATAATAATTAAAAGCAGTTCGCGGTCCTCGCGTCGTAAAGGGCGGCGATTCCCGAGCGTCTAGGGAGCCGGGAGTCAGCGAATAGCACGCAGAAGGGTTTCAGCTCACAAAGCAGCGAACCACAGGCTGGAAATTAGTCCAGTTAGTTCTCGGAAGCGTAACTCTTCAATATTTCATACGCATTGGAGCCGCAGGCGGCTGGAATATTTTCAAGACCGTCTCTCCCGGCCGAGTTTAGCGTCTTTTCAAACGAGACCCGGCTCTCCCCGAGGTTTATCTAAATCAGCAAAGAGGCGAATGCGGTAATTCGTCGGTGGTAAAAAGCGGCGCTGCTGATTAAAAAAGAAAGGAAAAAAGAATCACGAGAGGGAAAAAACGGCCATGCGGGGGGTGGGTGGGCGAGGGGAGGAGGCGGGGATGGTTAAAGGGAAAACTGGTTCCACGAGAGCGGTTGGTTCAAATCGTTGGAAATAGATATTTTCCGCGGGCGCGATGAGAGATGTTCGCGTTAATGCGCGCATGGAAAGTTTTTTAGCGCACGAAGTGGTTTTCTCTCGCGTCCCGATGTAAATTAACATCGGGCCTGCTTTTGACGTTCGCCGCGTTCGTCGCGTTCTTTTTCCCCGCGCCCGGCGAATCAGGATAACGAGGTTTCCACCTATGGGCCTCGTTTTCATTCGCTAAGTACTCCTCGCTGGCTCGTTACTCGTCTGATACAAGATAATAAATAATTCGCGGAACGCTGAATCGCCGAGTTCGTTACCTACTCCGAATTGTTCGCTCGTCCAATAAATAATCTCGGACTTTCCGCCCCCCCCCCCCCCGTGGCTCTCCGTGCCCGATGTTTCCCGAACAAAAGATTGTTCGTTAATTACGATACACGGTACACCGCCTACGACGCGTGAGCTGCAAACACGTGTAATTTACGAATGGTTTGCAACTTTCTTTACCGAACCTCCCGAAATTTTCTTCATTTCGATTAGTTTAAACGATTTGGTAGATTTAACATGGATTTAAAGCGGATCCGTAATAGCTAATAAATTTCTGATATTAATTCCTCGACGTTCAATTAGACCTCCTGGAAATATTATATACGAACCCGTTGCTCAACTGCGTGGACACGTTCGAAACGCGGCTCGATCACGAAACTCGTTAAAATAAATCAGCTTGATGCATTATTGTGGACACTCAGATGAATAAGCAACAGTGATTAATTTGACAGTCGGGATAAATTGGATGGGCATACGCATTTAATTTAATTTTACGATTTCGGACGGACCGCGGGCTTCCGTCGTGTCGGTGACAGTAACTTTTTCATTGCGTTTCTTTCGTGCGTAGAACCGCGAAACATTGTGCAAACTTTCGTTCTTGTGGATTTATTTCGAAGAAGCAAAAACTCGAGCGGAATTTTATTTTCTCCGGAGCTGCATGAAATTTCGAGTGACTTCGTATTCGATATGTTCGTGTAAACATAAAGCTTCGCAGTTTCCCGACAATGGGACGAAGGTATTTTAGAAAAAGTTTGCACACGCTATTCCGCTGGTCATATTTTCCGGGTGTCTTATTTTAAAGAAAACCACATTATTCGGGAATATTTTCTCCTGCGCGTTGCCTGAACGGTCGTATTCAAACGCATTGATCAATGTAAAAGCGAGCCGGAATCGTTCGTGCACAATACCGCGCAGTTTATATGAAAAATTTTATTTAAATTTGTACCGGCAATCCGTACATTCTTTAAACCCCGTTCTCGTACCCGAAAGCGTAGTATAATTGAATGCGTAATAATTTCACGGAACGTTCATGCAATCATTGCAAGAGGCTGGGAGATTATTTCTAAAAAAATTTTACTGAAAATCTGAAGAACGCTTACGAGAAAGTACGAGCGTACGCGAATAATTATTGCAACAACCTCGTAGTTCAAAGAACACGGTGAGTCTATCAAGTAACTCGTACAATTAAACGTGCATTTAAAAAATATCCATTTCGGAGCTCGAGAGCCTGTGAAATTAATTTAAAAACCCGCACGGGTTTACGAAGTTTCTACTTTTACAATTTTGAGAGTAATTTTTCCATTTGGCTGGAAAATTAAAAAACAACCAACTTATAAACTGTTATAAACTGTTTTAAAATGATATTTAAATCTGCACGGTTGGATTTACTAAGATAATTAATCCCTTGCTTTGAAAATATCTGAAAACACATCCTACGAAAAAGTCAGACATTTCGCGTTAGCAAACGTTACTAGCCATGTTATTAAAACAATTCGTTAACAGTAACGTGTTCTGGTCCTGCTTCCTGCATTTGACGCAGACGATTTTTATTTTGCTGAGAGATCCGCATTTATTAATTAACCAACGGAACATATAAAAACCGGAGAAAACAGGGGCGTATCAACCGTTCCATCTCCCGGTAATTATTACAGAACGAATCGCGCCTATCTTTGCTATTCTATTTCCATTGTGCTCGCGTTTAACAATGCTTTCGTCTTTCCGAACAAGCGGCCGGCAGTCGTGTGTAAACAGTTCGCTCTTCTTCGGTGTAAATATCCTAAATCACCGGGCTTTCTCCCGTTCTCGTCCATTCCCATCCATCGGGCATTCTCCTCCTTCGCACGCTATGTTTTATTCGCTCTCTTGTCCCTCGCGTGCCAGAGAAAGGAGAGAGAGAGAGAGAGAGAAAGAGGAGCCGGCTCTCAGAGGCTGATAATAAACTGGAAACAATACGACAAGCGGCGTGCCTGCACGACACGAACATGCTTTCAGCTTTAAAGCGCGATACCGCCACGAGTCGCCACGAGGAAAACTATTTCATAACTGGGTCGCGCAAGTAGGTGGACCATGGGTGCGCACATGCTGGATATGCCGGATAAAAGAGTGCGCCGAGGAAAAAAAAAGACGGCCCATGTAAAACCGGCCTCTCTTTGCTTCCTTTCATGGTAACCCGGGAATGGAGATTGCACGTCGAATATACTTTAACAATTCTGGCTTCGCTCTATTAAAATTCTACGGCTCGATCTCCCGCGGAAAATACGGGGACGCTACCCGAACGACATTTCTCTCGAGTGTTAACCCCCTGCCCTACAATATCGAGTCAGACTCGTGACGAAGCTTCTGAACAGAGTCCAATAAATATATATGTCAATGATTTTCTTTAACACTTTGACTGCCAAACTAGAAACCTCAAAAATTCCATGAAATCAAAGTAAGTTATTTAAATGAAATAAAAATTGGAAAAAATTAAATGTATACTTCTATAAATGTAAACTTCCGAACTTGGCCAGGCTGGGTCTCTTTAACGCGAATTCACATTGCAGCTGATACGATGCCGTTCGAATAGCGGCGATGGAAATGAGGAGGAGGAGGACGAAGAGGACGGAGGGGAACGTCGAGGGTTGGGTTGACCGACTATAGAATAGATGCTCCCTTGTTGCTCCAGAAACAATGAGAGTGCTCGACAAAAGCGGCAACAAACTCAACAACTCATGGCGTCATGATGTCGCCCATGTCTAACAGATGAGGAATACCGATAAAAGCCGATTTGCTCCGGGAGACGCTTGGCTTTTATAGCGCGTCAACAAAAGACCGGGAAGCTACCCCGTTTCCCCCCGCTTATGTTTCACGGACGCCGGTTCTCCGTGAACATAACTTTCGAACGTTAATTGCGACTCTGAACAATTTTTTTAATCGCTCGCGTCCCTTTTCTCGACGACAGATAAACCGTCCGTCTCACCCTTTACAAACTTTTTCCATTGTGGGCACTCTCCAATTGTTTGTGCTGGTGACATAAGTGTGAGAACTAAAGGGTCTAGGAGGATAAGAATGGTCCAGCGGCCCCGCGCGACAATTTTTATTGGTATTGTGTGGAAAACCATCGTTTTAGGCTGAAAGACAATCCCCTAAAATTTTAAGTCGCTAACCCTTTACTATCTCATTTTTTTTCTCGGTTGTTAATTAAGATATTCAGATGGAATAAAAGGGAAAATATTCGAACTCACCTCCTTGATATCATATATTTGTTTCACAATTGTGATCAAATTACCAAGGGTAGAAAAAAATTAATTTTTTAGGGGTGGGGGTTGCAAGCAAGCCTTCGAGTGACCACTTCCAAAAAATTCAAGAACGATGTTGGACCATTCTTATCCTCCTAGACCCTTTAAGTATCAATTCTTTTTTCTCAGAAATGACTCGGGCACAGGGCTGGACTCGCAGGATCAAAGAAGACAGGAATAAGCCTGGATGTAATAAATGTAACCTGATCGAATTTATTCGGGAAACGGCGGGAGCTGGCCGTTCGAGGATATATCAATAATTGAGTTTGGAACAGGTACGTCGGCCGGCATTGAACCGGAAACGGTGATTTCGAGAGAATAAGACACGCCAAATCGTTTCGATAGGAAAATAAAAGTTTTGTCCTCGGGCGCACGCTGCGCCAACCATGTAAACGACTTCCTTCGATTTTGGTCGCCGGTTGGAGGACCTCCGCGCGCGGCGTTATCCTCGTAAATTTGAAAACTTCTACCGAGCAGCCCACTTAGTAACATTCTTCTATTCTTTAATAACATGAGCCCGGCATATTACGAAAGTAGCCGGGAACTTCTTAAAGTACCTCGAAGGAAATCGTGATCGTTCTTTCGAACTATGGACCATGGATTAGGATACTGCGTCACTTGCGGCTCGGCAAACTGTCTTTATACTTTGTCACAGTTTCTGGACAATGAGAATTGCTATCCGATACTTTCCAACAAAAATTACAGCCGGTCTGCACAATTATTTTCGTGGAACTTTGACTCCTTCCTCTGTCCAGTGAAATACCGTGTTGAGATTGTAAAAACCAGGACTGTTGCAAAATAGGCAACTTTAAACCCTTTTTTTCATATATTTGTCGCATTTCTTCTGATTAGAATGACACCGAACACGACACTATCTGGATGGTATTCAACATTTTTCACGATTTTTCTGTCGTATTTGTTAAAAATTCTCGAGAGGGATACAGTCACGAAGAATTGTCACCTTCCCTGCGTTAGTAAAAATTATTTAACCGCGCAATAATGATGGAATTGTCCAGAAGAAATCTCTTCAACAGTTTCCTATAAAGGAGTCATTATAATTTCAGTAATTGATTAGGTGATTAATTGAATTATTTGTGCAGGTTTTACAATGAATTTTCACGTTAATATATCCATCGTACCAAATTTGATTAGGATCTGCAAAACGCAAGAAAGTTTGAGGACTACTCAACATCATACATTTAATTTTTTTCAATTTTTATCTCATCGAATAACTAACTTACTTTGATTTTATGAAATTTTTGAGGTTTCTAGTTTGGCAGTCAAAGTGTTGACGTCGCACTAATACTTGAGTGATTTTCCACAATTCCATATAAATTGATAAGCAAACGAGATATTAAAAGGCAACGGAGCGCGTGCTCTTCAAGTAGAAGAGGTCGGCCATTGGTCAGACATGCAAGTACATTTGGTTTAAACGATAGAGTACAATGAAAACTTCTTGTATTTTATGGAATTTTTTAGGCAGGGATGATTTTTTTCAATTTTTATCTCGTCGAATAACTTACTTTGATTTTATGAAATTTTTGAGGTTTCTAGTCTGGCAGTCAAAGTGTTAATCCACGACACAATAGAACCTCGATTATTCGGATTAACGGGGCACGCGTGCAGGGATGATAGAACAGCTATTTAACAGCTAGATTAAATCTCCGCTGATTTGTACTATGAATCGTGTCGCTTTAGATTGAAATGTTTCGGATAACGAGGCATTTAAATGTCGATTCGATTGATCGCTGTTCCCACCGAGTCGTAAATCGAAAAAGCAAATATGCTTCGAACGACGTCACGTCCGGTGTCGTTTTAATAGGACGAATTTAATACGTTGCCAAAAGTGTTTCCTGAAAAGGCTAATTAACAAATGACACGATGTAATGATCAATGATACTACCTTCTTTCGGCTGCACGAACCCGTGGACCTCGCAGTAACTTCCGGCGGAGCCAGCAGCCCCAGGCGTGTCCAAGGTGAACAAAGTATTCGCGGAGGATGTGACGCCGTCCTCCGGGGTCTGCAGCAGACTGGTGGTCTGCGACAAGGTCCGTTGTTGATGATGCGGATGATGATGAACGTGATGCTGTTGCTGCTGCTGTTGTAGCTGGTGTTGTTGTTGCTGCTGTTGCTGCTGTTGCTGCTGCTGCTGCTGCTGTTGAGCCGCCAGCATCTCCTCGTGCCGGCATTTCGAGCAACGGCGCATCTCCGAGCGAACACGCAACAGCCAGACCATGCCGAACAGTGCCATAGCAATCTCGAGTCCCGGTGACCTCGATGGGTGCTTCATGCTCGCTGAATCAAGGTCATCGAGGCTCCACGAGCCAACGCGATGCATAGCACTGATATCTTTTTTCGGACAATGAGCTGGCTCTTCTCGACAACTTCTCTTTTCACCAACGATTTGTTCTTCAGCTTTGCCTCTCTGATAAATTGTTCGTTGCCTTCGTAGCCTTAGCTTCTATTGCCAAGAAAATGCAGTATCTTTAGTTAGTCGATAATTTCAACTCTCGCTCTTCGGCTAGTTTGTTCCCTTCGTTATTAACTTTCGATCCTCGGTTCCTCGGTTTCGAACAACGCTTTCCGTTTCATTGTTTCATCGAATCAGAAAGATCTCCGCCGTCGTTCTTCTCTGATCGGCCATTTTCTAGGCGGTATATCTCTCGGATCGTTCGAACGGATCGGCAATTTTTTGCTCCGCGACAGGTCGGGATCGTCCAGGAATCGTCGAACGGGAACCGATCTTCCATAAATTCTTCGTCACTTCGCCGCCATTGCTCTCTGGATCACCGAAGTATCGAAGTGATCCTACTTCACCTCCATTCCAAGTCGCGTGCACCAGGTTCCATCGATTCCGGGGTCTGCCCTAGCTGCTCCTTTGAAGACGAGCGGACATCCTTGTCCCGCAGATTTGTCCGAGCGAAGGATTCGCCGCGTCGAACCGGCCGTCCCGTTTCCACATTTTTCACCGACAACGGGTCCGAGCGGAATCCGTCAGGATTAGGGCAGCCTGTGTAGCTGGGATCGCTATCGACCTGGAAACGGATCACTTTGCCTGAGCTGGGAGGATCGATCGGATCCTGGCGGGCCACGTGGAGGAGTCCGAGCGTCGATCATGAAACACCACCAAGCGGTATCGAAGGCACGGTTTAGCGAACGATTATCTCGAAAGAAAAGAAAGTGTTCGAAGAAGAGATAGGAATAATAAGAGATCGGCAGTCGAAGCTTGTTAGGCGAGTGTCCTGTGGCAGTGGTGCTCGTCAACGGACGCTAACGAGTAATGGAGATCGAGAAGTTGGAATTGTCCCGCGGAAAAAAAAACGATTACGGCTAATGAAGCCGGCTGATGGACACTTGGGTTACTCTTGGTCCCGGAACGGTTACGGCTATGGCAACGGCAACGGCAACGAGTTCACTTATAAAAGTAGAAAAGATTCCATTGAGCCGGGCGCGGGTCGTAACACTTCGGTGGAACTTTTCAGCCGGCGCAGCACGCAGCAGTAGCAGTAGCACGAGGAGGAGAGGTATCGTTCTTCGGCTAGCGAAGTTTCCCGTCTGCCCCGGTGCCGTGGAAGTTGGAACGAGGCGGGCGAATCCGCAGCACTCGAGCACTCCGGCCGTTTCAACCTCCGCGTCTGTTTTCTCTCGGCGATTCTCCGTGGCCCATCGAGCTGCGCGAGGCTGACGTCTTTCCGAAGGCAGCCTCTCGGAACGGGGAACCTCTCCCATTGAGACAGCACTTCCGGCCACCCTGTATTTCACTTGGTACGCATGAGTGGCCCGACCGGATTCTTTCCTCGGGGAGGACACACGCTAACGTTTGATAGCACCGGCCGATAACGCGCGTCTCGTCCACCCCCGAACCGTACGTTGCAAACCGAGAGAGCTCTCTCCAAGAGGTTTTGCCTGTCGTAACCACTGGGCCGGGAACGTTCGATAAAAGTGACCCACCTCTCCTCTCTCCCTCTCTCTCTCTCTCTCTCTCTTTATCTCTTCTTTTATCCGAGCAACCGGCGATCCGATCCAGCCTCCGGTTTTTTCGATGAATTCTATTACGGAGTTTTCGGGTCGTCCCTTTCTTATGCCGGCCTGCAAAAGTCACGGATGGCATTCAGCCTGGTCCCCCCACCATCCGGGATCCGACTACCAAAAGGAAACACACTCGAACGGAGCCCGACGAACGGTTTTCCTTTTGCGCTCGGATTTCGACAGGATTTTTCGTTCTTTCGTTCGTGCCCCCGCGTCTGTTACATCTGGTAATCTCGCGTTTAATACGGAGAAACCCGGGCTAAGGGAATTGAAGGTTCGGGGGAAGGATATTCCGGAGGGCAAGTCGATTTTTACCGAATATAATTTTCTTACATTGTGCAAAAATTAGATTTCCGAACAATGCAATTTCTCTGTGAGAAACGACAGGGAAACTTGTATCGATTTGGAGAAGATAATGTCGGAGCTCCACCGGAAGATACCGGTTCTCGATACTGGAATCCGATTTTCTTTATCGAAATAAACAGTTGTCTTTAGGTTTCCGAGAATACTCCGCGAACTTGTGTTTAGCTTTCGCGAAACTGTTCCCGCGGAACTTTTGTGCAAGGAAATGCTACCTGAAACTTCCCTGGAAGGTGTTCTTTTGCAACAGACTGTGTCTTCAGGTGTGTATGGCTGTTCTGTTGTTTAGAACGTGTACCATAAAGATTCCACAGAAACTAGTTATTCTAGAACGTTTATGAACCTCTTGGCGTACGGTAAATACAACAAAATTTCATCAAATATAACGAATTTTTTGTTAACCCCTTGCCCTACAATATCGAGTCAGACTCGTGACGAAGATTCCGAACAAAGTCTAATAAATATGCATGTTATTAATTTCCTCTAAACTGAAATAAAATTCTATTCAGTTGTAGTTGATGTATATCCTTTGGAGAAAACATAAATATACAGTCAATATAAACTATCTTGTTCTTGTTTTGATGAAGAATTTCTAATCGTTATAATCGCAAAGTAAATAGTAGTGCAAGGGGTTAATCACAGAAACAATTTTACTATCCGCGCAAAATTTCATTGAAATCGAACACACCGTATCGCGAAAACGTTTGAAATTTTTCGCGTGTTTTTCCGCAATAAAAAATGTATAAATATCGTTGAAAGAAATTTACTTCAATTGCTCGCCAAAAAAAAAAAAAAAAATTGAAAACCTTAAATTCTGCACGAGGACGAAATATCATTAGATTTTATGCACATTGTACAATGTAAGTAAACTTCGTGGGAAGTAATCGTTTTTCAAAATCATATAGAATTCTCATTAGATTTTATGCGTTTTTGAGAAAAATGAGATTCAGTTATGAGATTTGATCGCATTATCTGCGCACATTAGGCTGTGAACAGTATGCGGGCAGAAGGTTGAAATTCGAAACAGAATTTCGCGGATCGACTTCGCCGAAGAGCATCCACGAGAACTGACGGAAGGGGTTGGGAATTGCAAGAAGGGTCGACGAAGGGCGTAGTGGAAAACACTTGTACGTTCTTCGAGTACTGACTGCTGGCACTCCTCTCGACACTGCGAGGAACAAGATGCTGGTATCTGTCACGTACATGTAACAATTAAAACTCGAATCGTCCGCTCGAGGGGTTGCTTGTTAACGACGATTCGCGGATCGCGAATATTATTTGTCCATTATTAACGCGAGTCGAGCTGCTCCTGCCAACGACGGCACGTCATGATTTATTTCAGCTGTCATTTACGATCATCGACATTGCTCGACGCGATATTATCTCTTAATTGGGTTTTATTGTGGGCCTGCGGTGCTTTTTCAGTTTCCGAAAACGATCTGCTTTCTGCGAACAATGCTGCTTGCCAACTATAATATTTACAAACTTTCGTGTTTCTAGAAACATTTGTTCGAAAAATGTATCTTGCTAAATTATATACAAGATACACTTCTATTCCAATTATTATTTCCATAATTATTAGCCTGCAGATTTTCGTGCAAAACAAAAATTGATAATTTATACAAAATACACTTCTATTCAAATTCTTATTTCCATAATTATTGGCCTGCAGATTTTCATGCAAAACAAAAATTGAGATACATAGAGATTTATTTATTTCCGAAGGAATTTGCACGAGCTAAAAGTAAGACGAAAGAATTTTGAAATTCTTCAAATGCTTTCACTGTTTTGAATTTGATCTGCTTGTGTTTTGAAGTTTTTCTTACAGCAATTTTTTTTTACAGAGCATATTCGATTTACAGCTAAATTCCACACGTCCGAAACACGGATGAAATTTTCCTCGGTAGATTGTATTAGAGCCACAAATCAGGGGATCCGCATAAAACCATAAAACCAGCCATAAATCTTTCGGTAATTCTTTAAACCGAACAATGAGAGCGATTCGTCGAAATAGAGGAGATAGACGGTTTTTTTTTTTTTTAATTTCGCGAAATGCGCTAGCGAAGGCACTTCAGCCTGAAAGCACCGGTTTCGCTTCTACAGTTGCAGCGCGTCATCGGTAGCCATTCTAATTGAGTTTTTCAATTTCTTGGCTTTCCGTGCGAGCGAAAAGCTAGATCGCGTTCCGCAGACTATTTCCCCGATACGAGAAATCGATCAAAAGAAACAATTAACCGGCTCTGCGGAGAGGAAGGGCGGCGGTCGGTTAAAATCCGCCATGTCCTTCGCGAGCGTTTAATCTGTTCGCTGCGGGGGCTTTGTCCGGGGAGTTGCCTCGATCAAAAGCAACGCGAGCCGCTAAATAAACTGGAAACGAATGGGATAATAACGCCGGGGAAAAATAATGCAGCTGCCTGTACGCGTCACGCCGGTGCAGTAAATCACGTCGATGGGAACCGGGGAAATAATGCATCGTCGATGACCGTTAGGGGCCGAGGAGTCATCCGCCGCTAAATGAACAATTCGATTCGAGCTTTTGAAAAATCATCGGCTCGATCTATAAAACGCATCGCTCTCGATCCAACAACGCTCCCATTGTGCAAAATAGCCCCGCGGTTGAGATGCTCTTTAGCGTCATTTCTTGCTTAGCTTTCGCCTCGAAAAATGTTTTTTACTTTGTACGAGCTATGTCGAAAAAATAATTCCACTGTAAGGGTACTCCATTGAACAGAAAAACTATAATGAAACCTCGGAAACGTTCATAACACGTTCAGGCTTTAAAATGAATTTTTACGTTAACATATTCATTGTACCAAATTTGATTAGGATCTGTAAAATGCAAGAAAGTTGGAGAACCACACGATATCATACATTTAATTTTTTCAATTTCTATTTTGTTTACAACCATGTCTACGTGAGCGAAATATCGTTCCAATATAGCAATTAATAGCTCGCCGGTTGTTTAAGACGATATTGTTTCCAATCGTGCCGGAGATTCAGTCACTCGTGACTGTTGACAGTTTTTTTTTTTTTTGTTACATGACCTTGCGTCTTTGTCTAAGGGTCTTTATCAAATAATTTTAATTTCGTGGAATTTTTGAACTTTCTTGTTTGGCGTTCAATGTGATGAGTATGTCTTCGATTATAGTTAAACCGCTGGCACCAGGCGTAGCCAGTGTCTCCGCAAAGTCGAGCGAATTAACTTGCCACATAATGGGTGCTAACGAGCCCTGTTAAGCCAGGGATGCAATATCAGCGCGAGAAAGCTATGCTGCCTGTGAAAGAGCGCCATGGCTCCCCCATCAGCTGCATTTTAGCCATGCGCGCCATTGTATTGCGAACTGACGCAAACTATAGTGGGCTAATGAGGTCTTTTCCTTTCTATGGTTCCTGGGTAAGTGCTGAGCGGTCAATCGCAGTCCTATCAGGGGGCACCTTTACTTTCCCCACTCCATTTCCAGACCCTTAACCCTTCAAGGACGACGGTCGATAGTTCCTTTATCGAGACCCTCTCATCCCAAAAAAATCTAATCCAATATATCCAACAGTTCCGAAAAAAAAAATGTTTTAAAATCACTCCTCAAGGACAGTATCTATTTTTCGAAGATCCCTAACTTCGCATAAATTACCGAAAGCTTCGATTTCCACAGAAACTAACCTTAACCCTTCGAGGACGACGGTCGATAGTTCCTTTGTCGAGATCCTCTCATCCCAAAATAATCTAGTTCAATATATGCAACAGTTCCGAAAAAAAATGTTTTAAAATCACTCTTCAAAATCAGTATCTCTATTTTTCGAAGATCCCTAATTTCGCATAAATTACCGAAAGCTTCGATTTCCACAGAAACTAACCTTAACCCTTTAAGGACGACGGTCGATAGTTCCTTTGTCGAGATCCTCTCATCCCAAAATAATCTAGTTCAATATATCCAACAGTTCCGAAAAAAAATGTTTTAAAATCACTCTTCAAGATCAGTATCTCTATTTTTCGAAGATCCCTAATTTCGCATAAATTACCGAAAGCTTCGATTTCCACAGAAACTAACCTTAACCCTTTAAGGACGACGGTCGATAGTTCCTTTATCGAGAACCTCTCATCACAAAAAAATCTAGTCCCGTATATCCAACAGTCAGAAAAAAATTCTCAAAAATTTCTCGTTAAGGACAGTATCTATGTTTTTTTCGAAGATCCCTAACTTCGCATAAATTACCGAAAGCTTCGATTTCCACAAAAACTAACCTTAACCCTTCGAGGACGACGGTCGATAGTTCCTTTATCGAGATCCTCTCATCACAAGAAAAAATCTAGTCTCGTATATCCAACAGTCGGAAAAAATTCTTGAAAATCTCTCGTCAAGGACAGTATCTATATTTTTTTTCGAAGATCCCTAATATCGCATAAATTACCGAAAGCTTCCATTTCCACAAAAACTAACCTGTCGCTGATTTACAACGTGTTTTTGTGACCCGGTCACCTAATCGCGCGCTCCTCCCGCAAAGAACAAAAGTTCCTCTGCGGTCCCGTCGACGGAAAAACAAGGACAACGAGCGTGAAAGGAATATTATGCCACGTGTTCGCATGGGAGTCATTTTCGGGAGTAGCTCTTACGTTTGCGCCTCGCGAATTTGACTCTCGAGAGCGGCGTAGAGAGGAGTAAGTTGCCGGAGTCTCCGGTCACGGGTCCGCGTGCATTACAGTGTGCTCTTGAATCAACCCTCGGGAGTGAAATTTTCGAGACGACACGTGAAGCTAGTGAGTATTTTATCTCGTGGAATTAGCATTCTGGAGGCGCGTCATCGTTCACGGGACGATCCGTCGAGTAATGCTGGTAAGTAACTATCTATCTATATTTTGTATTTTTCTGTTGAAATACGATTAACCGATATCAATTATTATCTTCGCGCAGCGAAAAAAGTGAATTTATCGTGGTAAATAATGTACTGTTCAGAACAATGATCAGATAAACGATCCACCCTTCTGGCATTTTCCGTTGTAACGCACTCGACATATTATTGCTTATATTACGCGGATCAGTGTTCTGAAAAATTGTGTTAAAGAGATACCGTATCGAGAAAAATATTTTTAATATACTGTCTGCTGGTCTTTCACAATACACAGCGGCAATATTATTCGTTCATTTTATTGCAAATTGTAGCAAATGTGAAAATATACCTGCAACGCGTATCAAATATTGCAGTATATTGTTATTATCAGAAAAATTTCCGTTTTATGGAAAAATGCTAGCTTACAAATTACGGAATATTGGCGCACAAATAAAATTCCGGCTGCATAGCCAATATGTGTACAGTTCTTTACAAGCGTATTCGTATATCACAGTACATTAATAACAGTTTTGGAATCTACATCTATTTCACACAACGAGGAATGAAAATATCTCGTTTATCAAACAATTCTCCGAAACGCAATTGCACTATTTGCGAAGTTCGTGTAATAATAGAAAAAATGGTTTCGGAGCAATTTCATTTCGAGATTGGAATGTTGTGAAACCTTATTAAACGGGATTGCATTTCGATTTGGAATTTCAAAGTGCATCACCAGTACCGGAAATAAGATGCACTTGACGCAAACAGGAAGACAGCTCACTCGCATGGAATAATGGACCACGAAACGACATTTCATTTTCCATCCGAGTTAACTTGCACCGTCGGTACATAAATGCCACAACTTTCAAATAGAGCATTTAGAAGAAATCTATAATAGCTTGCAACGCTTTCCCGAAAATTTGCACTTGGCAGACGCTGCGGTTTGACAGGAAAAATCATGCACACCCGGTACATTATCCAAGTTTACTTTAGCCCGACGGTAATCTCTCGAATAACTATGCCAAGGGGAACTGAGAACTATCGCTCATATTTCTGCCGGCGTTTACGACTGAACGGGACGAAGTCGCTCGCGCGAAACTCGCCGACGAAATTAGGGGAAAATCCAGGCGGGATACGAGCCCGGGCAACACGTTCAACGCGATTAAACGGGATGGCTCGCGTGATCGCGACGCGGCGCGTACTCGGTTACACGGTCCGGATTTACGAGGCGTGGACAAAAACAGGCTACGGAATTTATTAATAAAAGTTTCGCGCTTTTGTTTCTATACATATCATCTCCTTCGTTATTCATCCTCGAATAGGGCCGCCGTTTGTCAAATATCGTTCCCAGAGATTCTTAAAAAATCAGAGTAATTAAGGTAAAGGCACCAGTAGTTGACCATGTACCAGTAGTTGACCATTTTATAGAAAAACATACAAAATAAGGTTTTTATAAGCTGTGCATTTTTTATCTGTTGCCGTCTGTTGTTTAAATTTCAAAACAATAAGAATATTCAAACCTTATTTTTTACGTTTTTCTATAAATTGTCAACTACTGGTACATGGTCAACTACTGGTGCCTTTACCGTAGTGAAATAGAGACTAGAAATTTTAAATGTCTTATAGGGGATGCTGTTTTAACCCTTTTGGATTCTAGAAATCTTCAGAAAATTCTGTTTATCTGGATATGTTGTGATAAAAATAAACCTAAACCTAGTCAAAAATCGCTGTTAACGTGTTAATCGCTGGGTCCATTTTCGTCTAGATTTCCAATCATTAGCTGTTGATACGTATTTCAGTGTTGATCTCAAGGAAACAGATTCAAAGACGTGTACACAAAAATTGATGCATAAGAGTTTGAAAATGAATCTAGTCACGACTGTCATGAAATCATCAAAACTAGCTTGCGAGGGTTAAAAAAATCTTGTTCAGAGTGGTTTAACACTAGAACTACCGCACGAGTCAAAATGACTTGCTCCTGATATTTTCTTTTAGAAATATTGAATTGATAAATATGTTTCCATGAGAAAATTTTTCGATAAACTTCTCTATCGAAGTAGATATTTAAACAGAACTGGTACGAAATCTAAACAAATGCAGTTTTTTTGTTATTATAAGGCAATATATGCCAGTTGCATTTAGTGCATGGTTGTTCTAGTGTTAAAGACTAACAGGACGCCGTACGAGCTGATGACTTATTCAGAGTCAGTGTGTCAAAAAGAGAGGAAGATCCCGAGCCTAGAGTCATACCTGAGAAATTGGTTGTGCAAATACGTTTTCGATCCTCTCTCCGCTAAAAAGTGCAACTGCATAGGAACGGGGAGCGACTTCGTCGCGAAACTTGATCAGATGACGAATGGAGCCATCAGTTATAGATTCCAATCGAAGGAACAGCCTGGACGCGTCGTGGACGCCGCAGAAAAAAACTCATTCCGGGAACTTCTCGCGCGCAGCTCGTATTTCGATTCCGGGTGGGTCGAAGTGTACCCGACTTCGGCCGCGACGCATGAAAATGAACGATATTCGCGTTCGTCCGATGGCTCGCTCGGTCCCGCGAGAAATTTATTCGGTGCGCGTTATTTAAAAACGCGACCCAACGACACGTAACGGCACGGTTCTCGCACGTGTCACTCGTATATAAAACCTGGGGGGTGGGGGGATGGGGGCGGAAAAGGCAAAAACATACGAAACGATATTAAAATATTATCGCGGATTCGCGTCCGTGCCGTCGATCGAGGGGTGGATCGGAGGGGGTGGCGCAACAGCGACATAAATATGGAACAGCCAGGCGAATCGATATCGTCGAAAAATACGGGCCAGCCTCGTCGAACCGTGGATCTTCGATTGTATTTTGATCGCGAGATCGAGAATTATGCAACGAAACAATTCCTGTCACGCAGTCGCCGCGTTCGCATCTATTCGCGGGAAAAAATTTCTCGGTCCGTGACAAATGAAAATATTCAACCAGGACCACCGAGACGGGATTTCTCGTGGCCCGCTGAAATTATTTTCCAGAACCACCCCCTCGAAAACTGACTGATTCCAAAAGGGTAAATGCGACCCTTCGTTTGCGATTTTTAGCTTATGACTTATAACTGATACTAAGACGTCAGCTGTCACAGGTACGGGGATCGTTTCATTCTCTTCTCGACGGAATTGAACAAAATTTCTTGAACTCTCAAATGGTACTGTGCTCACTCGGATCACGTTAATATCTTCCTAAAATTCTCTATAAATTTTCGCAGTCGTCTTTTAGTATATAGTTTAAGTAATCGAAATATTTAAGTAATACTCGATTACTTATCTCGAAAAATAATGTTTTTAGCGAATTAAAAGAATCGAAGAGCGTCCAAAAACAGAAGGGATTTTTTTTTTGCGGTGACACAATCGGTGGCACAATTGCCCGCTGAAAAATTGCGCGACCCACCCCCCTCCCTTCGGACCGACTGATTCGAAAACCGCTAAATTCGACGTTCCATTTGCGATTTTTATTTATCTCGTCGCGCTCGGCATCGATCGCCAGGAATTAATGCGGCGCCGATGTTATCGGCACAATCCCGCTGCGTCACGTCCGGAAACCAGACCGGAAGCGGACCGGAAGCGTTGCCAATCGTAGCCGAAAACGCGTGCTATGTTTTTTTTCCATTCCCACGGATGTTTACACTGCGCCACCGTTGTTCCGGTGACTGTCGGCTCCGGGGTCGATCCCGACTCCCAGTTGTTTTCCTTGTTTGGGATTGAAGACACGTTTCCCCGGGAATCTTGGTTTGTTAGACCGTGCTGCGACGGGATACACAAACATGGATCTGCCAGACGGTATTTGTTTAATCGTCGAATAATATGGAATTCGTTTAACGCTGTAGTTTTTCCGTAAGAACCTGCGCAACTAAGAAATTTGACGATTCTGCAATTTTTTTTTGAGACTCAAAATTATGTTTCCTTGAAAAATTCATTCGTGCTGGATATCTTGGATTGGAATGTACATGCGTATAATTGTTGTCATTGAAACGATTGAATTTTAATACAATTCAAGGATCGTAATATTTCACTCAAAGTAATTATGTTTACTGTCTAGCAGACATTTATACTCTTAGATTGGAATGATTGACTTCACTTGTTGTGTTATTATTAAATTCAAGCCTCACCAGAGTCGCACAGATTTACAGAAAAGAACAGGCGAGGTAGAGCAACACGGGAAACGTGTAAAATTGTGAAACTTAACACGTTGACTGCCATGTCACCCATATGTGGGTGAGGGAATTATTTGTCCAGGTTTTAAAATGAATTTTTACGTTAGTATATTCATTATACCAAATTTGATTAGGATCTGTAAAAGGTAAGAAAGTTGGAGGACTACTCAATATCATACATTTAATAATTTCAATTTTTATTTCATTAAATAACTTGCTTTTGATTTTATGGAATTTTTGAGGTTTCTAGTGTGGCAGTCAAAGTGTTAACGTCGCACTAATACTTCAGTGATTTTCCACAATTCCATATAAATTGATAAGCAAACGAGATATTAAAAGGCAACGGAGCGCGTGCTCTTCAAGTAGAAGAGGTCGGCCATTGGTCAGACATGCAAGTACATTTGGTTTAAACGATAGTGTACAGTGAAAACATCATTGGCGAGTGATTCTTAAATTGTCCTTACTTAATAAAAGCGCAATTCGCAAGGGAGCGCGTGCTCTTCAAGTAGAAGAGGTCGGCCATTGGTCAGACATGCAAGTAAATTTCGTTTAAACGATAGTGTACAGTGAAAACTTTTATTTTATGGAATTTTTGAGGTTTCTAGTTTGGCAGTCAAAGTGTTAATTAATCGGGAGAGCATTATTATCGATTTAGAAGACGGATTTCGTCCCGGCTACGGCCTCTAAACCGCTCCTTAAGCTACTTCAATCTTCCAGCATTATGCAGCCCGTTCAAACAATACTTATAACTGGCACAATGGGCTCAAAAATCCTTTGTTTCCTTTACCACCCGTAAATCCCATTCAAGAAACTAATTCCCCAAGTGGTAATTTTCTTCCCGGGGCCAATAAAAGAAACTTCTGTCGCGGAGCTCGCCGGTTCGAAAGCCCCGGCCCGCTTCGAGCCCGTAATCGAAAGTTTTTAAATTATTGACGGGACGGGGTGCACGGTGTATACACGCTCGGCCACTTGCGAGGTGTGTTTGATAGAGTTCCGCAACTGTGTTTATTAAAACTTTTCCCGCACCGTGTTTATGAGCGACCCGGCAGAAATATGTGCAACCCATTTCGGGAGCTCGTCGGCTAGATTCCAAATTGCCCGCCGGTACCCTGGGCTGCGTCTAATTTAGAGCTGGAAATCCGTGTCGGGCGTGTTACACCTGGTAAACGTCCTGTCTGCTGAATTTATGCCACGATATTGTCAGACGCACGCCGGAAAACACGGTCAATGTTAATCTTCGCTCTAACGGTCGTGTGGGAGGACCTTCGAGTCCTGTCGCCCGTGCAAATCGACGTTCAACCCCTTAGATCCTTGCGACGATCCTTAAAGTGCACGTTCACGTTACTCGTGGAAATTCCTCAATCTCTTGCAATCGGATCAAATCAAAGTAATTTTTTTTTTTTTATTGAGGCTCTTCAGACCCTTAATGCATTTCGCTGTACAGTAGTGTGATACTGTAATGGTGTATGTAATACTGTATGGTGATACTGTAGTAATTCAAAAGTATTTCTAAATATTTTCGTGTCGTCTCAAACTATGTTCAGCACTGTCGACTGTCCGGGACCGCAAAAATTCGGTAAAATCAAAGCAATTTATCCAAGAAAATAAAAAGTTAATCACTGTTCTCTCAAACTCTGTGTGTCAAGGCAGAAGCGAATTTTTAAATCTGGAGCGCATCTGATGAACATTGTAACGATTACGCTGGGGATTTGACGCGGTTATAACAAAGAGAGAGAGAGCCGATTAAAATTAGTGGAAAGATTAAAAGAACGGAATAGCATCGAAATATTTTTATTCCGTCGAAAAATCCGCAGTCGACTAATTACGGCAGGCTGTTAACGATGCGAGCGTGCTGGCCCTTTTTAATTGATTCAGGCGTGTGAAATCCCTTCGGTAAATTTGATGACGCAGCCCGCCGATAAGCCGGGCATAATCCAGTGCAGATAAGTATCGGTTAAGCTATTATTGCGGAAACGTAGGGCAAGTTATGTTCCAAGTATACGCGATAATCACGGTGACCGCGCGGACAGGGGGCCTGGGGAGGGGGAGACAATCAAACACAGGACATATTAATATACCGCTAATGCTTCGCGATTGAAATTCAATGGAAAGAAAAAGGATCGGTCCACTTCGATTTTCCATGCAAATATTAGCAGCCGTTGGCATCGGTTTAATTGGTTTTCTGTGCGATCACCGGGGCTCGATCGTCGAATTAATTGGTCCAGGTCCGAGTCGGAATTAGCACAGGTGAATCCCCGTCGAATAACCGCGAATGAATATCGATAGATTTGTTTACCAGATTCGGACGAGACCGGTGCCCGGGAAACCCCGTTGATAGGGAAAGTATCATAGTCCCGGACTATCGGCTATCGTGGCCGGAGCAGATGCTTTGAAATTTCACCCCCAGATCAGCGGCGCCATTGTTTTTCCATGGGCCAGGAAATCGGGATCCTCTGGCAACCCGTTTCCTCTTTGACGTACCGTGAACACGCAAACCGGTATTATCTGCTAACGAGGCCGATAAACCAACCCACAGGTTTAAATATTTCCGGGTTCCGGCAGATTGATCGCCCAACGATGCATTCGATACGCGCGCAATACGCAAAGTTGCGGTCCTTCGACCCTTCGGAAAACGGACCTTCGACCCTTCGCAAAAATAACGAGACAAACTTGTCCAAAAGGGACAGAGCAGCGGAATTAGAACTAGGAATTAGAATTAGAAATTCTCCAAATTTTTCAGCAGAAGGAACCAGCTTCCCTAGCTTCAACCCTGCGAGGTTTTCTTTGCAATCAATCTTTAAATAATCGAGTCACTGTGTATTGTCCCCGAAGGATTAAGAAAAGAATCTAAATAATTTAAAAGAAATTCTCCCGGAGAAGTAGAAGATTTTTTCTATGAGATGAAGGAATTCATTTATCAATAAGTCTGAAAATAAATTCAAGAAGAATCTAACTAAGGGACTAAGAAAAGAATCTGAAGAATTTAAAAGAAGTTCTCTCGGAGAAGTAGAAGATTTTTTCTATGAGATGAAGGAATTAATTTATCAATAAGTCTGAAAATAAATTCAAGAAGAATCCAAGGGATTATAGGAAAGCATCTACTTATTTAAGAATTCTGGTTTCAAGCAATACAAGTGAAAGAGAATTTGATAGAGAAATTGGTTTGCCGATGGAGTTTGAACAAAAGAAGAAGGGGTTAATAAACGAACTCATTACACACGCGGATAGATATCTAGAGTCAACCAGTAGGGTCCGGGTCGCTCGACATTGCTCTATCTCACTGCTGGTGTATTCCGTTCACACTTCCTGTCAAACAGAGCCAGCGAGGCGTAACCATGTTTAATCAACTATACACGGATTCGTCGAAGCGTGAGGTGATTAGATGACCAGTCCGTCTCGATGTTCGTCGCTGGTCCTATATCATGAACTACTATGCACGTGGTATAGCGTGCCGGATATAGTTCGTTTGTACACTGGTCACGTCAAAAAGTTCCTGTCTGGTCCGAAAAATCCCTAGCATATAGTTAAACTACCCCTATTAAGCCTGTTCTAATTTATTCTGGGACAGAAAACGATCGATAAGTATTTTTTAGGCTTTCAGGCGGGCAACTCTTTTAAAAATTTTATTTCATATATTTTTTAGCACATTTTCTTTGAGATCAGCCTTAATCCTTTTACGGGGGCTGATATGCAAGAAATCTTTAAATTAAACTGACCGGTGAAAATAAACTCAACTGTTCAAAGATTAATTAATAATTTTCACTAATAGAAAAGCGTTCGTATCCAAGCAATTCTGGTTTACGGATTATTCTTACGTGCCACCAGCAATGTAAGCACAGAACGAGTGGATTACGAATTATTCAAAAATTTACACTTTTGGAGATAAATTTATCGAATCCACGGTTGAATAAAGTATTATTTCCCTGTATTAAAAATTTCAGAATAATATAAAATAGTGTCCTGACAGGAATTACAAACCGGGTATAATTGTATGAAGATGACCTTCGAAAAGCCCAGAGGATTTCTTCGTGGTATATACGAATCTCCAAGCGAACTTGAAGCGAAACAGATCGCAGAGCTTCGGAACTATAGTGGCTGGCTCGTGTATGCAAACGTATACGGGTAGCATCATGCAGATACTATCGCGATTAGGCACGCCGTAGTAACGAACGAGAAACAATTCCCTTTGCTGTTAACTGGCCCGTCACTAATACTTTAACGAAATACACTAACTACCCTTCCAGACGGATGCGGCGTTCATTTTATACGTTCAACGGGGATGATACGCTACGAATTTTCACGGGGGTTGCTTTAAACTTCACTGTTCCCGCGTTTCGCAGGGATTCATTGTAACGGTGATATTAGGTAGCCAAGAGAGCTCCTTTCCAATGGAATTGTTTCATTAAATTGTTTTATACAGGGAACAATAACAAACATCCAAAAAGTACGTTTCGTAGCTCGAAGCAATTTTGATCGGCCGTTCGCGGGAATTGAATAAAATGCAATTACGTTACGGAACCACTTCATACAATAAACCAGCATACGGAATATGTGTATAAATTTTATAACCGCCTGAAAATATTGCGGAAAAATTATATAAACGCATGGAAATGCCAATGTTTCCATTCTCGATGATTTTTCATTAAATTATAATTTAACTCCGAATATAGTAACAAACCGGGTGCAATGATGTTTTGATTTTCATCCACCATTGGCAACATCGATTTTTAATGTCCGTCCTATTATCCGGGTCTTCAAACATGACGGTTTAATCATCAAGGGTAATGAAATACACAACCGAATAAACGTTTTTAAACTGCAGAAAGTAGACGAAGCTAATTTCTTCCAACACACCCATCCACCCAGTTACGGTTTAATGAAACTTTTCGCTTCGTTATTGAAAATAATGTTTAATCCCGAAGCATTTCTACTTTGTTCAACGACGAACAAGCGCGATGGTCGTTTTTAAAATTACATCGAACAAACTACCTCTCGCTGGCCAGAGAAACGCGTAATTTAATCGCGCGGGGTCTGCTCCGACGAAACCGAGAAGAAAGTTAGTCCAGGAAACACGGCGGAGAAGTCGAATTGTAAATTAAACTCTGCGGTCCATGCTGGATAATCGAGCATACACTTCAACGATAAGCGTAACTGGTTGTTTCTCTCTTTTACGCTCGAGAAGACTTCCGAAAACTCGGTCGAAGCTATCTTATGGTTCTCCGCTACGTCATCCGAGAAATAACCTTCTCGATTTTATTATGCTGCAGATCTGGACCATAAATAAATTTTCCTGCTCAATATTTCCCAATCTTTGCAATTGTGTAATTTTTAAATTTCTCGTGTAATTCTCCGAGCAGCAAGATTAATATTTCCCAATCTTTGCAATTGTTGTCCAATTTTTAAATTTCTCGTGCACTTCTCCGAGCAGGAAGATCAATATTTCCCAATCTTTGCAATTGTTGTCCAATTTTTAAATTTCTCGTGTAATTCTCCAAGCAGGAGGATCAATGCTCGTTAAAATCGAGGGTTCAAAAGAGGGTAAAAAATCGGGTAAAATCTATTTGAAAATCGTGTAAAAAGGGAGTTGGGTGTGCAGAGTGTTTTTGCCACGGAGGGTACGTTTGAACGATTCATCGTTTCGAGATTGCAGAGGACAATCTTGGCAGTTCTCGCAGAAGTTCCCTGTCCCTTGGAAGGGTTCCCGTGAATTAGCAGTGAAAGGGTGTACGCGTTCCGAGCCGGTAATTTTCAAGGGTGAACTGTTAGATTTTACGTTTCGGGTGCGTGCCGGCGAGAGGCCCTCCTCTCGCGGCTACCCTGGAGAGTGCTTTTACTTTTAATTCAAGGAATACGAGCCTCTTAGCCGGCCCTGGTAAAAGTTGGCCCGTCTTTGCCCGGCCCGGGTATTCATGAAGTTTTGAAATAATTAAATGAACTCGCCCCCCTCCCCCCGGGGACAAGAAACGGCTAAGCGACTCCCTAGGAAATTTCACAATGACGGGACGGACGGAAGGGGTGGAACAGGGGCGACGACGACGGAGCAAGGTCTCCGGAAGAAGAGGGAGAAAGATTCCGCAAGAATCGCGGTGAGTTTACGAGCGACAATTGAAAGTTTCTCTCTCTCCGGGGGAAAATTGATTTAACCGGTAAAAATGAGAGAGCGGTTCCGCTTTCGGGGCGGTGTGTTTGCCGTTTCCCGTGATCCTGTTCGGGACTTCTCCTCTCGCGCGGTGCCCACGTAAAAGCGGAAATGAATCGTGGAAATTCGACTGGATTACTTTCTCCCCTTTTCTTCGGGTAGCTCCGGGCCAGGCGTGTCGGGTACCCGAGGAGAAATCGGTTTGCACGGTGTCCCGGGCTGTGTTAACTTTCGTTCGCCGACCGGAAACCATTTTATATTTGCAGATTCCCTTTTTCCTTCCGCCAACGTCGCGCCCACGCTCTCAAACACCGCGAAAACTCGTCCCGCAAACTTTGACAGACTTTTTTTTTCGGGCAGAAAGTTTACCGGTCGCTGTGGCGCCCGGCCGACCGAACCGTTCAGGCTTTATTTAAATAATTTTGTATTGTGTAAGTTCCGCGAAGCGAGACGCGCCCCGGATTATTTCGCTCTAAAACAATTTACTACGCTCGAACAATTGGACCGGCGAGCCGACTCGAGTCGAGGATACTCCGGGAATAATTGCCCGAAGAATATGTGATTTTTCCCGGCGAAAATTGCGCTATGCGCGATGAGAGAAATTCGTTGGATTTATTGTGCCACGAATCCAGAATGGGCAAACATTTCTCTTCGGTTTTTAATTAACACCGGAACGCTTTTTATCGCGTTTATACACCTTCTTTACTAGAACTGCCATGCACTAAATGCAACTGGCACATAACCTAGCTTATAATCTATAACCTGGCCTTATCATAACAACAAAATTGCATTTGTTTAGATTTCGTACCAGTTCCAGAGAAACGTTCCATTTTATGAAAATGACAGGACTCAATTTATTTGAATTGTATGCGATATGTGCTTGAATGTAATCAATTATTAATCTCATTAATGAATGAAATCCATTCGTAATTTCGCTAATTGTGGAATTAAATACTATGAAACCGTTCGACGGGTGGGTTCGATGTTAACATTTCATCAAAATTGATCGAGAGCTCGTAACCCCGCAACTGCAAAATGCAAACAGGGTGCGGGGGGTGAAGAGTAAATTATTTTATAGCTTCCGCGGGATGCTCTGGTCAGCTATTCAAGAATCCACACCGGGAAACGAGAGTGTATACGTATCGCGGAGGCCGTGTCTTCTCGGGTTTCTTTTTTTCTCCTCGCCTCTATTTTTCTCCATCCCGTTTTTTTTCGAAGCCTTTTCTCTAGCAGCCTTTATATTCTCCGGAGTAGAAAAAAAAAACAGACACACACACACACACAGAAGAGAGAGAGAGAGAGAGAGAGAGAGAGAAAAGAGGAGGAAGAAAGAAAAGCCAGCTACCTTTCCGGCTCGCGCAGACTTTTAAGCCTTCACGAGCCTCGACACACAGCCGGTCGTTTCTAGCTGATAGCCGGCACGGATGGAACGCAATAAAAGAACGACTCGACGGCGGCGGCGCTGGATGCAGCTGCATGGCGAAAAGAAATTCCTTCCAGTCGTTTTAATTCGCGTAAACGCGCACCTCGGTTTTCTCCATCCCTTCTACCCTCCAACCCCCGAGTTCCTTCCCCGCGAATTCGTTTTCTCCCCCTTTTTTTACCCCGTTCGCGTCGAATCTTTCCACGATTTGTTGGTTTCCCGATCCCGTTCAACACCCCCACTAGACCATACCGGACAACACCCCCAGTCGAAAAGACTTGCAGATATTCTGACTTGTAATCTGAACTCGTAATCTTTTCCTCTTACTTTTTCTCGATACATGTCGAAAAACTATACACGTCTAACCCCGATCCTAGTCGCTAAAAATCCCAGAACTATCCCCACTGCCTTGCTACAGTATATCAAAGAGTACTCCTAGCCGATATAAGTCCTTGGAAGACCCGTGTCGTAGTGATACATCGAGTGAACACTGTATTTGTCACAAGCATTGTCACTGAGATGTCAACACTGAACCTACCACGGTCAAATGACCGGTTTTCTATTTCTAACAATTGTAGAAATTATACAAACCTTTTTTTTGTGAGAAATTACTGACTTCTTTAACACTTTGACTGCCAAGTCACCCATATGTGGGTAACGGAATTATTTGTCCAAGTTTTAAAATGAATTTTTACGTTAATATATTAATTGTTCCAAATTTTATTAAGATCTGTAACATGGAAGAAAGTGGGAGGACTATTCAATATCCTACATTTAATTTTCTACAATTTTATTTCATTAGATAACTTACTTTGACTTTATGGAATTTTTGAGGTTTCAAGTTTGGCAGTGAAAATGTTAATTAAGCATATAGTATAAGGAAAATCGTACAAAGTTTAAACAAAATTTAGTCTTCCCGCTTCTATGAGAAGTTTCAGTTTTCAGTTCAGTGTTAAAGTAGGCTGTCTTTTTGACTGGAAGTGTATCGGGTCGACGTAACGCGGTTTAAAAAACGGTGTGACGTGGCGGAAGGGATGCGATCATATAATGAGTTCGTTTGTAGCTGTGTGACCAGCCCGGCGGGGGTCGGTGGCCCGTTATTATTGCAAAAGTGGAGGTCGCCGACTGCGCCGAGAGCTCGTTCCGTTCCGTTCCGTTTTCGGGCGAAACGCGAGGGGAACCGACTGACATGAATTTTATAGGAAGCGACAAAGCGACCGTGTCGAGCACACTGTTCGTTATTTCGTTCGCGACAGCGAAGTTTAATTAACAAACTGGGCCAGAGCCTGGTCACAAGACGTTCCCGGCCGACGACGGAAGTCAAACGAAAGTCGCGGCTAGACGATGACAACGACGACGACGACGACGACAACGACGAACCTGGCTGCCAACTGCGGGACCTGTGCTTGCCAAGCGGAAATATTTGCAGGCTCGACCCCTTTAGTCGCTGCCTTTTATTTTCGTCCTAGCAAACGCCCTTGTCATTTCCTTTCGCCACGGACTTGACATTGGTACCGAACTATTTTTCCCCGACGCGCCGGCATTCCGAGTTTAATGCTCCCAGTTTCTCTCTCTCTCTCTCTCTCTCTCTCTCTCTCCCTCTCTCTCTCAAGTGCCTCCGATCCTCGGTGAAAACGCTGTCACGCTTCTTTTTAACCCTTCGAGGACGACCTACCGACGACATCAAGTCTAAGCGTAAGGGTGGTCCTTATTTTTACACTTTCGACTTTTTCTATAATTTTTTTTTTTAACTTAACTGGAATATATTTGTCCAGATATTCTTTTAAACCACACAATAAATGCGTAGGAGTTATATTCAATTTTTAACTGGCAGTTTTTCAGAAGCAGGTAAACATAAAGTGCAACAATGTTCAATTTAATGATTAACACGTTTACATTCCATGCTACCTGCTTATTATGTACCTTGTACACTTTAACCATGTTGACGGCATTTCAACAACATTGTCAAACAATGTACAGTACAGTTTCGATCTTTCTCTGTAAATGTTTATCAAAGAAATTTGCCCTGTGCATTTTTGTACTTTTCTAAAAATCTTTAAATGCATCAAGCATTTTCATAAAATATCCAGCTATTTTTGTAAAGTATATAATCCATTGTATATAATGGATTTCGATCGAGCTTTCTGTACTGTAATTTGAATTTTGTTTGGCATACATCGACCTAGCACGGTATAAAGTTACAAACTTTTTCCATTTTACAACGCGACAAATTTCTCGCTATACACGACTCGAATGGTTTTTAATCTTTTTATTTATGTCGGCTCTTGTATGAGCTCACAAAATATTAAAAATACGATATGTTTTTGATCGGGGTTTATTGAAATCACCGATTCTGTTTTCACCGAGAACAATGATCGGCAACAGTTTCGAACGAACGCGTTAAAAAATTCAAGTTGAATAGTTTCGTCGCCAAATGTACGAACTCTTCAACAATATAACACTCATTTTATTTCCACAATTTCATATGAAAATGTGTAGAGCGAACAAGAAATATTCCATTGAAAAATAAAAATGGTTTAATGTTCAGCGATATTCGGATAAAAATAGTTATTCTTAAAATGGTAGTCTAACAAGTATAAATATTTACTAAGGTTGACGAAGCCTTCATGCCGCAGGTACTAAATTTAATGTTTTGAAATTGTAAATAGTACACGCGAACAATTCACCCTTAGCATTCGACTGTAAATGTTTTTCACATTATTACGTTTGTTTGAATTTAATAAATTACTAAACATTTCAATATTTTATGAGTAAATTGTACCATTTTCGTATTTATAACATGAAAAAAAATGTATATAGAAGGGAAATATTCTAGATCGGAAGAAATGTTTCGTTTTGGAGTCAAAATGGCTTCGAGTGGTTACTAGTTAAAAAATTAGATAATTAGTTTTTGCAGTAGCACGATAGATTGTAGTCGGTAGCGTTAGCATGTTGGCAACGGTACAGGATGTTTCTTTGTAAGCGGAATTCGGTTAATTTCATTCGTTCGAGGAACACGTTTCGTTTCCCGGACGTAGGAGGAGCCAAACAGAATGGAAAGGCAGCTCGAAGTCTCGTAAACGGAGTATAATTCAGGATCGTTTTTGCTAATTTCCAAACAACCTCCTCGTTATGTGTAGAACTGGAAGCATCGCAAGTAGTTCCCGGTACGGGAACGAGACAAAGCCTGTTGGAGGATTATAGTCACGTGAAATTTCAAGTTTGTTTGTAGACAGGGAGAACGTAATGAAATTTAGAAGATCCCTCGCGAGAATCTGCTTCGTTACCTTCGTTACTCTTGTAACTACGACTTTGCAACTGGAACCGAAGTTCTTACTGCAGGAGCACGGACGGCGAATTTATACTTCGCACAATGCAATCATAACGTCTACTCAACTATCTCCCCGACTGTCTAGACGACACTCGCCAAAGGATCCCCTGTCGTCGCTAATAAACGAACATGAAAGAAAGCAAGAATTTTATTTTAACTTTAATCAGGCGTCGCGAATTTCGCCGTTCAGTTCTTCAAATAAATCGAAGAATATTTGCAAAACCTCAAACATTTTTTGGTGTACAGATAATTTACAATCTTTGTAGTATAACAGAATACAATTGCAAGCCTCAATATTAGGTTTTGCTATATCTATACTTAGGGGTAGTTGGTGTAAAAAAAAATTTTGGTGCACCTTTCATTAGAAATGGGTAATTATAGTTCTTGAAATAAATCGGAGAATGTTTGGAAATGCTGAAACATTATTGGTGCACCTTTCATTAGAAATGGGTAATTATAGTTCTTGAAATAAATCGGAGAATATTTGCAAATGCTGAAACATTTTTGGTGCACATTTCGTTAGAAATGGGTAGCCACCGACAAACCTTTTTTCTTAAATTTTAAACAATTTTACTACCGAGTGTGTGCACATTCGCCGATGTATCACGGTGGACACAATGACGGAGAGAATTAGATTAATTCTATAAAACAGCAATGCAATTTTCGCGCTGAAACGAGAGTCTCCTCGCGGAAGTGACACTTTAAATCAGCAACGTAATTGGATGCAAGAAGAGGGAACAGCGAGCAGAAGGCACGGGACCGAGCAAAAACTCGGTACACGCGTTTTTCCCGGGCTTAATAGAACGGAGACGACAGCGTCGGCCGCGCGAGCGAGCGATATTGCGACGCGCGATTATTTATTGGCAAAAACCCGCGCGAATCGGGGGTGGCAAGGCTAGGGCGAGGTTAGGCGAGCGTGGCCCGAGTTAATTACCGGAGCGTTCAAGACACCTTGAAACTTTGAAACTTTTCCATGCGACCGGATCGATGTAAAATTATTCAGTGACATAAATATTCTAGTACAACGTTTCTAAAAATCTTTCTATTCCTCGAAAAGGAATACGCGTGCAAAATTCTATATTCGAAAATTGTCGTAACTGTGTGACGTTCGACAGAAATTGAAGAGAAAACTTGAATTGTCCAGAGAAGAAAAGAATAAACGCAGGACCTTTTCAACAAGAGAAACGTCCCCTATATTTTTATTGTATATACACAATACACATGGTAGATGGTTTCGATTATTATCTGGACACAATACTTTCAACACATTTTTCTCAGATCTAAAACTTTTTGTACACTTTCAGTACTTGCATCACTATAGCACAAAGTAGAAATATTTTAAAAATTTTCTTGTTTTCATTTTGTTTAAGCCTTCGAACGTTAGTAAAGACTGTGAGACCCACAAATTGAATTTGCACCGTATTAATTTTCTTTTGAAATTATCTTGGAACTCCTCAATCAATTCCAGTTGCACTGTAGTTTTTTTGCAATACAGCATTGTGCGAGAAAAGCTCTGTGTTTTTAGAGGGTATGGATGTCAAGGAAACAATGGACACTTTTGACCCGTACTCTGTAAGATTAATTAACGGGCATGCCACTTCCTTGGACAAGGTCGAAGACGCATTGAAACTTCCGTGGACGATCGCATGGCGCAACGTTTCCACACGACCGGTCCTGTTTCGCGTTCGTATGTCCCCTCTGATTCGCACACACACACAGACGGAACCATTGTTACCGGCGGGGTCACTCCATATTGAATTAGGTCGCGTCCGTCGCCGGAAATTATATTCGACTGCAGCTTCCGTGTAATCAGTGAGCCGGGAAAACTGTGAACGAAGCGAGATTAACGTCCGGTCGTGGCCGTTACCGGTGAATTATTGAGGCTCCCCGAATTTCTTTCGTTTTTCGTTTCGTTTCAATGCCCACCGATTGAAAATCTATCCTGACTAGCCGATTGTCAACGGAAGAACATCCCTCTGTATCAGGTCATTTTTTTCAAACTTGTTTCCCATCTTTTTAACCCCCCGAGAGGCGACTGACAGCTGGAACAACACCGGCACACTTTTCATTCGCGTCAGACTTTTCAATCTCTAGATTTTTAACACAAAATTGTCTCTGAGTACAACAGAAATTAGAAACTGAGTCTATAACGCTGAATTCAGTTATTTAAAATTGCTTCTTCATAATTTCACCACTGGCACACTTTTCATTCACGTCAGACTTTTCAATCTCTAGATTTTTAACACAAAATTGTCTCTAATCACAACAAAAATCAGAAACTGAGTTTATACCGCTGAATTCAGTTATTTAAAGTTGCTTCTCCGTACTTTCACAAATTCAAACGACTTTGGATAGTTTAAAAAATGTTGTTCCACATTGATTTCCGTGTAATCTTATGAAGGAAATTTTAGGAGAAGAAGCAGGTTGAAAAATATTTTTTAAAAGAGTGAGCAGAAAGTGTCCAGTCGTGTGTTAAATATAAAATGCGAAATGCGTTTTTTGAATAATCTCGTATACGCGTGACACTGATGTACGTTCAATCAATTGGCTCGCGCGAATAACAGCGGAATCAATCGCACGAGCCTGTTCGCAACTTTTTTCGCTCTTGGCTGCGCGTGTTCGTGAAACGTTCAATTTCCGTTGATGAAATTGTAACGAGAGAAGTTACGCAAACAGAAGGAGGCACACCGGTTCCCGTCGATGTTGATTGAAGTTTGTACTTCGTTCCACTTCATTCGGGCCGTGTCTACCGTAAATGCATAAGATTTACTGCTCCCTGTCCGAACGCCGCGCGGATTATTCCCACAGTATACTTTCTCTGTTCTCGAGTTTTCCAAAGATAGTCCTGGAGACTCTCCCGCAACTCGGGTATAAAAGCGGAACATGTTTATACGAACTCCAACCATCGATTGTACCCTGGGTTCCCCCTTAATATATAATTTACCCTGTCTATGGGTGGCAAGAGGATATTCGGGTTGAAAAAGTTGGCTGGAAGTTTGTTGGGAGATTGTTAGTAGGAGATTCCCTTAGGCGCTTTTAAAAATCTTCCGCTGTCTGCTGTACAATATTAATTATATCACCTCCCTTGCAGCTCTTTCCTCGACTATATTTTCGTAGTTTGTCATCCCTTCTTTATGAAAGAATAATAAAATCGGACTGGTGTGTTCTTTGTCAGTGGTCTGGCCAGTGGAACGAGTCGACCATTGGTCAGACGAGCCTATCATCGGGCATACAAGTGAAATAAAATTGGAGAACCGATCACAAAACAATAGGCAAGTAGTAACAGTCAACATTCGGGGAGACATACTGACTCCAGAGTTTTTCGTAGTTTGTAATCCCTTCTTTATGAAAGAATAATAAAATCAGACTGGTGTGTTCCTTGTCAGTGCTTTAGCCAATGGAACGAGTCGACCACTAGTCAGACGAGCTTATCATCGGGCATACAAGTGAAATAAAATTGGAGAACTGATCACAAAACAATAGGCAAGTAGTAACAGTCAACATTCGGGGAGACATACTGACTCCCGAGGTTTTCGTAGTTTGTAATCCCTTCTTTATGAAAGAATAATAAAATCAGACTGGTGTGTTCCTTGTCAGTGGTCTGGCCAGTGGAACGAGTCGACCACTGGTCAGACGAGCCTATCATCGGGCATACAAGTGAAATAAAATTGGAGAACCGATCACAAAACAATAGGCAAGTAGTAACAGTCAACATTCGAGGAGACATACTGGCTCCCGAAGTTTTCGTAGTTTGTAATCCCTTCTTTATGAAAGAATAATAAAATCACACTGGTGTGTTCCTTGTCAGTGGTCTGGCCAGTGGAACGAGTCGACCATTGGTCAGACGAGCCTATCATCGGGCATACAAGTGAAATAAAATTGAAGAATCGATTACAAGTAGTAACAGTCAACATTCAGGGAGACATACTGACTCCAGAGGCAAGAACATGGCCGAGTAAGTGATCTCAGGGCAAGATGACGCAATAAATTGTTCCCGAAGCATGGGAATTCCACAATCTCGGGGAAAAAATTAGACAGCTGCCTATTGTCGCTGTCAGATTGATTACAGTTCCCGTTCGAGTGTAACGGAGCACGCGAACGTGGAAAGGAGCGGACAAACCAAGGCACTTTGACACGAGGGAAAAAGTTGCTCGTTTCATCGACGTTGACAGAGTTCCCGGCGGGCGTTTCTTCCTCGAAGGGCACCACGTCGACTTCCTCTCGCGACTAGCAGAACCCCAGCTCGGCCACGTAGCCTTAACTCGTTATAAGCTCCCCCGATAAGGTCTCGCGGGACGTGTTGAATCTGCTCCCTTTCTTATCGCGTGTTTCCAGAGCGGTCGAACCGACTGTTTTGACAGACCGTTGCCGGCACGACACGTTGACTTTTACCCGCGATCGCAGAATAAACATTTCGAGGAAAAGAAATTCCTTCCCGGTGGCCGAATGTTGCACCGAATAAACGACCGTGTCCCGGATTCCATGGCGGAACGTGATCATAAGTTACAACGCAATTTATACGGACCACGGGACTCGGACGGGAACAAGCTTTCTTCGGCCGACTCGATCGAACCGCAAGCTTAGTGGCCCGCTTTCCTCGCGAAAAATACGCCCCGGACGTATAATACGATACCGCAGATGTTCGGAACTTATTGCTGGCCGAAACCATGAGAAATTCAATCGAACTAGTTACCTATTACCGCACTGCGGACTTCGAGTACGTATTTTCGTTGCGTTGATTTACGGAAATTGGAATCCGCTTTCCGTTCTTCTGTTTCGAGCTTTCGCGCAGCCGGAACCGGGTAAAAGCATCGATTGTTTCAGACTTTTCGCTAGATTAATCTTTTCGAGATTGTTCGACTGCTTTCAAAGGCTAATATAATTATAGTGGTCCTCGCCCGTCCTTCATCTGCCTAATTTAACTTGTTTCTTGCTGGAAAAGCGACGCGATGGGTGGGAAATTCGCATGATGCCAAAATACACAGATTTGTTAATTTCTTCTTTGCTCGTGAAACACTGTGGTAAAATGGGACATTTCAAAAATAAGAAATTCAAATGAATTTATCACAGAAATCGAAAAGCTTAATAAAGAGGGGAAAGACATTACAGGAAAATAGATAGGGTAGGAGTGAACAAAATATTCTATAAAGTTTGTTAGGAACAGCTTTGTTACAGTATTAAAAAGGATTTTTACGAAATAGGTAACTAGGCATTTTCCATTACAGCACACAGAGGGTTGACCGTGTTTATTTGGCCTGTGTAGATATTTTTTATGACCTAAATAATTATAAAATAATATGATGTAGTAAAAATAGCGACTGGACCGCCAATTCCCTGGCTCTGGTCTAATGGAAAATGCGCAGTTACCATTTCATACAAACAATATTTGTATACAGCTCTGTAATCAGACGTTTCCTGGCAATCTTTTTTGAACATTTTCTTCTTTTTATGCGTAGATTAAACCCTAGCAGTTTAGGTTAGGGACACCCTGTATATATAGAGTTTCTGGAAGAAAATACTTTGTAAGTCGTGTGGAGGAAACAGTGTCCGGACGAGCACGAAGACCGCTGGTAACTGCTTCCGGCCGCTTTGAAACATGTCCTTCTCTCGTTAGCCATTCGAGTCGGACGCCCTTTTCTTCCCAGCCACCGACAACACAGTTCGTTAGGCAATTCCTATTTTGTCCCGTGTCCAATTCCCACCCGCGAATTTGCGGCGCCATTACATTCTTCGGGAAAAATTCTGCGTCGGTCGGCAGGGCGAAAAAGAAAAAAATTCGGCCGTAATCTTCCGTCTCGTTAGCCGCGTCACAGTGAAACTTTATTTAGTGGGAAAGTAAGGACGATCGAAATTGTCGCGCGTTCGATCGACATAACCAGCAAATGGACGTTGATAACAATTAATGCTTTTTAAGGTCGATAAAATTGTTATCGCGTCTGTTATCGTTTCCGTGGGTAATATTGCTCCGAGGAGCGCGATAACTTTTTCATTGGACGATGTTCACAGTTTTATTAGGCCGATAGGGTGTACATCGTCGATTAAGGAGACAGCGGAGCATTCGCACATCCGTATAAAGCTTCTTCCTTGGACATTTATTATGTAGTATTCTCGGCAGGTATTTACTATCCATCCATTGCCATAAAATTCCTATTTTTCAAGATTTTTATCTTTGTGTAGCCTGATAATGAATTTTCAAATATGAAACACTTTGGAACACTTCTGACGCCACTGTGTACTTCGTAATTTAATGTCCATTATTTAGTTTATACACCGTTATAAAAATTCTTCGAGGTTAGAATGTATAAAATCTTTGAGTTTCATATTTTTATACATTTATCGTATTATAAGCCATTAGTATATGCTCGAAATATCGTCCGTAAATTGCTCTAACGTGAGACTTTCAAGCAGGCAAGGAGAATAAGTCAGTCATTAGTCAGACATGTGGAATGAAACAGCATTAATTCTGCTAATACTGACATTAATCGGCCACTCGTCAGAAAAGTGGAAAGAGTCACTCGGTTGTTAAACAAATATAATAGCACAGCCGTTGATGGGTTCAGTAGAGCGAGTCTGTCAACAGTCTGTCAAGTGGAACAAATCAGCCACTGCTCAAACAAGTGGAAAGAATAATTCGATGGCCATACAAGAGAAATAAGACGAGCATGCGATGAATGCAAGTAGAAAAGGCAAACGGACCATGATTTTATTGCTGTGTCATTCGAATTTTATCCGAAATTACTAAAATATGTTAAAATTAAACACTTTCTCGAACCTTATGCTTTTCTTGCTTTTCTTGCTTTTCCTGCGAACTTTTGTAATTGTGCAAAACAATCGTTGCATAAAAACGAGTACCTTCTTCAACCAGTTTTAATAAACCGAAAACGCTGTAACGATATTCAGAAATCACTCTGACATCTTCATTGCTCCATATTTCGCTTACCCATTTTCGCCGCAGTTGCATAAAACCGGCAACGTGGTTACAAGATTTTCCAATTTCCCTGAGACGTATAAACATAACCTGCCTCCCTTATTATAAAACAACGTCCGGATTCATCCCCTATTTTCCTAAGCTCACCGTATCGATCCCGAAAGCACGAGCGAAACGGTGTCGAAACAAGCAGAATAAGGGGGCCAGTAAAAAAATTTAATAAACAACATCCAGCTAGACGCCGAACTTCTTCTAGCCGACAATCTCTATTTTATCATCGCGTGTCCTTGTTTGGAAACTTTCTTCGTCCCTTTGAACGTTACTTAAACAGAACTGCGACTTGGAGAGCAACGTGTACACACACGCACGCACACACAGAGGCCAGTTCGTCAGACACAAAACATGAGAGCGAGCAACTGGAGCGGCGAGTGTCGCGTGGACATTATTAAATCGATAATGGGGTTTCTTACTGGTTCGTGTTTTGCAGTGGACAGCGCGCGACGTCCCTGAATGCGTCTAGCGGCGGAAAGTTCGGCCCGAGAGTTTCGAGAGCAAAAGGAAAGTTTCCGTTTGCGCGAGAAGTCGAGAGTAGCCGACAAGCTGCATTGTTATCGACTGGTTTCCCGTGGTGCACGCGACTCGAAACTTCCCCGATATTTTATGGTCCGACAATGAACGACGAGCCGGTCGGTCGGCGGTCCGCCCCGGGAGATCCCGTTTCTTCAATTACGAACACCCGGGCCCGAGATGTCGTCCTGCCCTGGTCTCCCAGGAACACGGGGTAAACAGCCGGTCATAGTCGACGGACATGTCCCAACGATTTTTAGAACGTTGGCCTAAACCACTGGACCACCGCCTTCTGGCACAATAGACGGAAGCAGAAGTTTCTCTAGATCAAATTAATTTTTTTACTATTTCGTTTTAACCCTTGAAGCTATTTTAACTCCAAACATTTCTTGGAAAAATATTTTGAATAGTGGCACAGCAATTTTTAGTGACGCCTTATCATTCGAGTGCTAAGGGTTCATATTACATAGAAAATAATTATTTCCTGGAAGCGTGGTTTTCTCATTGCTACAATTTTATTTCTCAGTGATATAAAGTTAAAAAAAGCAGACGAATCTGTCGTTTCCACCTCTGGCCGCGATTCATAAATATTTTTAATAATGCCACAGCAATTTTTAGTGGCGTCTTACCATTCGAGTGCTAAGGGTTAATATGACCCAGAAAATAATGATTTCTTTTCGTGGTTTTCTCATTGATAGAATTTCATCTCTCAGTGGTATAAAGTTAAAATATTGCTGTAGCCAAGTCTCACCTTTTAAGTCTGGTTTTCACATTGGTACAATTTTATTTCTCAGTAGTATAAAGTTAAAATAAGCAGACGAATCTGGCGTTTCCACCTCTGGCCGCGGTTCATAAATATTTTTAATAGTCACACAGCAATTTTTAGTGGCGTCCTACCATTCGAGTGCTAAGGGTTAATATGACACAGAAAATAATGATTTCCTGGGAGCGTGGTTTTCTCATCGGTAGAATTTTATTTCTCAGTGGTATAAAGTTAAAATAAGCAGACGAATCTGGCGTTTCCACCTCTGGCCGCGATTCATAAATATTTTTAATAGTCACACAGCAATTTTTAGTGACGCCTTATCATTCGAGTGCTAAGGGTTCATATTACATAGAAAATAATTATTTCCTGGAAGCGAGGTTTTCTCATTGCTACAATTTTATTTCTCAGTGATATAAAGTTAAAATAAGCAGACGTATCTGGCGTTTCCACCTCTGGCCGCGATTCATAAATATTTTTAATAATGCCACAGCAATTTTTAGTGGGGTCTTATCATTCGAGTGCTAAGGGTTAATATGACACAGACAATAATGAGTTCCTGGGAGCGTGGTTTTCTCATCGGTACAATTTTATTTCTCAGTGGTATAAAGTTAAAATATTGCTGTAGCCAAGTCTCATCTTTTAAGCGTGGTTTCTCATAGGTAGAATTTGATTTCTAAGTAGTATAAAGTTAAAATAAGCAGACGAATCTGGCGTTTCCACTTTTGGCCGCGATTCATAAATATTTTTAATAATGCCACAGCAATTTTTAGTGGGGTCTTATCATTCGAGTGCTAAGGGTTAATATGACACAGAAAATAATGATTTCCTGGAAGCGTGGTTTTCTCATTGGTAGAATTTTATTTCTCAGTGGTATAAAGTGAAAATATTGCTGTAGCCAAGTCTCACCTTTGAACGCATAAAATGTTCTAAGCAGACGAATCTGGCGTTTCCACCTCTGGCCGCGATTCATAAATCCGCGATTGTTTCGCAAGTATCCGAAGAATCCGCGCTTGCGCACCGACGCGGCAGAGCGGCGAATTTCTTCGAGACCGCGCGAGAAAGTTTCGGAGGTATGCCGACGACGGAGAACGGCCTCGCGATTTCGAAAATGTTCCACGCTCCGGTGACTCGCGAGTGCTGCGTGTTTGCTCGCGCACGCTACGAAATTGTACGCGCGATAACTTCCCCCGGAGCGTGTTCGACGCTGCGACAATGTTTATGCGGGAATTGTTGGGGGAACTCCCCGAGTACTTTGCTCCTGTTGATGGAAGGCCAGAGGTGGATAGATAACAGCGGCTGCCGATAAACGTGTCTCGAATAGGTTAGCGACGAAGCATTACGTCGCTAACAGCGAAATCACAATGTAGACCGCGCGCTCGCGCTGGAATCTGCGACAAAATTCTGGCACAAACCTCTTCGCACAAGTTATTGCTACGCTGGCGTGCAAAATAGTAAAGCTGAAAATTGTCAGCATGAACGAGTCGTGTTGTCTTTAGGTTGCATCTTCAGTCGTTTATTTCCACCGGAACGAATAATACAAGAACGTTTTTGTTTCGAGGAAAATCGTGAAGTTTCGCTGGAACGAGAGCAGAAGACACCATTGATGTGTGTGAAAATAGTGGCTCAGAAAATAGAGAGTACAGTCTTCTCTCGATATATCACTGTAAACAGAATTATCGAAAACTTTATACCATGTATCTCGATAAGGCAGATTTTAATATAATTATTTTATGTAACTTTGAACCCATGCCTCTAATATTGCGCGTTCGTCTATGTTGTCAGTGTTTTAAAATCAAATTCAAATTTTTCTGCAAATGTATATACGGAATGTATATTGTATAAATCTTTCTAAGAATCCACGGATAAGAAATTTTATTTAATTTTCAAGACAGAAATCTGTCCATCGTACATACATTTAATTACATTGATTTACAGTGTCGTTTAAAGAAAACGATACGGAATGTATTGTATAAATCTGTCTAAGAATCCACGGTTAAGAAATTTTATTTAATTTTCAAGACAGAAATCTGTCCATCTTACATACATTTAATTACATTGACTTACAGTGTCGTTTAAAGAAAACGACGAGTATAGAATCAGTAGGGTGATCACTTAGAGTACATTTTAAATTGAATGTCTAGAATGTGTTGACAAAAGAATATTTTCGACGAAACGACGTCACGGACCAGTCGGAGCCATTGAAACAATCGACACCGTTCGGGAAGCAGGCAATCGCCATATATGGATGAGAGAACGTATATGAACGCAAGAAACAGCCCCTATCTGGCCATTCGTGTGGGTTTTCATTTCCCGGAATTCAATAATCGGTTACATCGCAATAACCGCGAGCCATCCGATTTTACAACGGCGTGTAACTACCGATCATTGCCGGCGCTTCAATCTCGTATACGACGTTTCTAAGTGTCCCATATCGTTGCCCATCATTTACTTCGTTTCCCATAGAAGAAAATAAATTCCTACTCCTTCCGCGCCATTTCTCCACAACTTATAGTTGTTTCGGTAAATCGATCTATCGACAACTTCCCCAAAGATCGCTTCAACGTCGATTACATCAACGAAAGACAACAAGCGATTACATAAAGCTCGATTAAAGAGTATGATAATGATCGTTCTCTGTAGTTACGATACCTGCGACCGACGATATGATCATAGAGAACGGTGAACGCAATTTTCCAGTGGTCTCGTCGGCTGACAGCATTTGCTCCTTTCATTTGCGTGCGTTCACAACGAAGTCGAAAAATTACAGCGTGCACTGTACCATTTCGAGTTGCAGAAAATTACTGCGACCCATCCGCATTTGCAATTTAACAAGATAAACGTAATTCTTAGGTCAAGGTTGTCCGGAAGTCGTGCGGAGGTGTAACCTCGTCCCTGAACATATAGATTACGGTGAGTGGAGGCGTAATTTACGAGATGAGCCGTACCTACGTCTAGATTTTCCGCGTAAGGTTAATCTATGGACTGAATCGCATCTTCAAACAACCAGATTCCACGCGACGGAATAATCTACGGTCCGAGCTAGGCGTCTAAACAGATAGATTACTCTGGAAGAAGTTGTTTGGGAGCAACCTCCGCCTCCAGACAATTAGATTTCCCATAGAACGGTAACTCACCAGCTAGATCGCATTTTCCGACGACCAGATCTTCAATGATCTACGAGCGAAATCCCAAACAGAGCTCGATTTTCGACGAAGGGATGATCTACGAAAGATAATCTTTAACACTTTGATCGCCAAACAAGAAAGCTAAAAAATTCCATGAAATCAAAGTAAGTTATTTGATGAAATAGAAATTGAAAAAAATTAAATATATTATATTGAGTAGTCTTTCAACTTTCTTGAATTTTGAAGATTCTAATCAAATTTGGTACAATGAATATATTAACATATTAAAAATTCATTTGAACCCTTAGCACACGAATGGCGACTTTAAGGCGCCACTAAAAATTACTGTAGCATTATTCTACATAAACACTTCAGTATTGTATGAGTAAATTGCACAATTTTCTATGTATAATATAAAAAATATATATATATAGAAGCGAAATATTCTAGGTCTAAAGAAATGTTTCGGTTTGGAGTTAAAATAGCTTCGAGTGCAAAGGGTTAAAACCTGGACAAATAATTCCGTCACCCACATATGGGTGACATGGCACTCAATGTGTTAACCCTTTGCACTCGATGCTATTTTCATTTTGAAACTAAATTTTTCTTCCGTCTTAGAATATTTTCATTTATTCATACGAAACTGATCCAATTTCCACGTATAATATTTAAATGTTTAGTAATCTATTAAATACAAATTTTCTGATGTAACAAATATTGTGTAATATTTTTTGAAATTTCTTTCAAATAATGGCATAACAATTTCTAGTGGTTCTTCAGAGTCACCACTCGAGTGCTAAGGGTTAATTTCGTGATCCATAGAATGAATGAAGTATAACATTGTTTTATATTGAAATCCGTTACCGGGTTTCCCCAGTCGCCTATAAAATCACGTAAACGCGTAGACCACCTTATTTCCAAGACCCGAACACATCTTGATTGTTTGCACGCGAACGATAAAATTTATGAAGACCGGGTCACGAATGAATTTGCGCAGCTAATGGATGGCTAACTTCTGGACCATCAGACAGCCCATTAATCATCATAACTCCGGTGACATTCTCCGCGGGATCAACCGTCAGATTTCGTTTCTTTTCTCCGGCGTGGCGTATCACATTTACGTCAATTCCATCGGCGCGTCCGTTTGCGCTCTCTGCGTCTAATCATTATTTCACGTTGTGCTCCCGGCGACAAGCGCCGTGGGAATCAGTTTACCATGAAACAACCCGACTTAATGACTCCAAGTTTCCTCTTCCGTCATTACCAATGCTGACAATTAGTCGCGAACTCCGGGGCCCCGCGTTTCGATTCTTGGCGTCGTGATTAATGGAGGCGCGGCGGGAATCTTCTTGCGTTCTCGAGTTCCCGGCAACCGGTAAGACAGCCTCGTAACTCGACATTTGATTTCCAGTTAATTAGTCCGTTGCGCTGGCTGCACCTTAATTTCAGCCCGGGGATACGTTCGATACGAGTCGCGCGCCGGGCGAGTAACACCATCTTTACTGTCCCCCTGTTCTCTGTTTCCTTTAGCTCGCTTTCTCTCTCTCTCTCTCCCGCTTTCTCTGGTCGGTTCTCTCGCTTTCTCCTCCCAATTTTCGCGTTTCCGCCTCGCGTACCAATTATTTCTACGATCCGCACCGGTTGCCGGGGAGCGTGCGAGATGCAGTGACGAGGCATGAATATGACTGTCAGAGTCAGAGACACTGGAATTACGGAATTCAGGGATCCTCCGACGACTGGCAACGCCGATGTCAGCGCGGATAGGCGAGGCGACTCGTGTTTCTTATTTGGATACCAAATACCCTAGTACCGGTACCCTAATACTGGCTGCCTCGCGTCGGGATTGGTAATACACGAGGTTCTACCGTCCGCCCCCGTAAAACAAATATTTTCCGGGAGCCCCAACGAAAATAGCAATCTCTGCTAACGCGTTTGTTTTCAGAGCCTCGAACGACACGCCGCACGGAGTCGCGGGTTTTTCGATATACAGACCCGCCTTTGATTCGCCTAGCTATACATACATATATACAGTGAGGAGCAAAACTGAACCAATAGCCTCAAGCTTTGTATAAATCGTTATTTATTACTCTAGGAATATAGAAGAATAACAAAAAATCAATATTATAATTGTTTTTGTCATAGTTAGAAGTAACTTGAGAATTTTTTTCAATAATTAATGTCTCCTCGTTTAGCAATGACGACAAAAATAGACTGACTCGGTTGTGCACCATGTCCAATACTTGGCAATATTTAACACTAGAACTACCGGATGGGTCAAAATGACTTCCTCCTAATTTTTTCGTTTAGAGATATTGAAATTATAAATATGTTTCTATGAGAAAATTTTTTAATAAACTTCTCTATCGAAGTAGATATTCAAACAAAACTAATACGAAATCTAAACAAATCTTATTTTGTTGTTGTTATAAGGCAATGTATGCCAGTTGCATTTAGTGCTTGGTCGTTCTAGATTTAATATATCATTTATTTTTAATATTTCGTCCACAACCCTTGTGCTCGTACACGTCTTAATTACATAATGTCTCTGAGATAGCCAATAACAATATTGACAACGGTTAGCAGCACCATCAACTTGAAATATCAAAGTAAATGCCTTGGAAATTGTCTGCGAATAGAAACCAACGAAAGAAAATTCGGCCACATATGGGTGACATGGCAGTCAATGTGTTTAATGGGGGTCGTTTCTCACGTTTGTAAGGTTAAGATGGGCGACGTTAACCCCTTGCACTACGCCGAAACTCTGAAAAAGCCGTGCCAAACATGTCCGCCGGGATGGGCAGACAATTAATAAGTCACGAGTCAGACTCGTGATATTCAATTTTGGCACAAAATTTTCATCACGAGTCAGACTCGTCAAAGTAGTGCAAGGGGTTAAGGAGGTGAAGAGGCATTTCCGTAGCTGGGGGAGGGGAGGAATTATAAACGCATGGGGGTGGATAGGGTGGCTGGGGTTCATCGATGCGGCTAGCGTTTCGCGGCGAAGGGGAAACGTTTATTTCGCAGCTCCTTTTATTTATTGGTAAACAGGGGTGTGGTAGGCTGGTTGGCAGCGTGGCCGGTTAATTCAACGCGACGACGGCCATTTCCCGCGGCAAAAGAGATTGCTGTAATTATCCTTTTACGAGCAGCCTGCGATTTCGTAACGTACTGAGGAGCCGCGCCTGCTCTCGACTTTGTGCAGTGCCTGCTTTCCTCGAGCAGAAAGGAAGGAAGGAAGGAAGGAAGGAAGGAAGGAAGTGAGGAGGAAGGAAGGAAGCAGCCAAAGAAAACAGGAAAAACGAAGAAAACCGGCTGGAAGCCCCAGCAGGGAAACGCCACGACTCATACCTCTTTTATCTTTGACTGTAAAACCGGACATCGGATTTTCTACTACGATAAAGGCGTTTCCTGTTGCTGCTTATAGCTCGCTTTTTATTGCCGCCGCATTAATCCACCGTCTATGGGAAATTTCGCGAAAACTGCTCGCCCCCGCAAGTCTAAGGGGTCGATTGTGCGGCCTCTAATGGTGATTGTGCTTTAATTTTGCCAGACGCGTCTGTTTTGCTTGTCTTCGATTGGCCTGACCGCAGCAGGAAAAATTCGAACGGGTTTTCTTTGTGGAATTAGGTCGAATGATTGATGGGATTTTGGGAATTTTTCTGCCTATTGTTGCGTAATCGAATGGGGAAGTTACCCTTTGCGTCGTCGGATGAAGGGCGGGGTTGGAAGACTCGTTTCATTTGAGGGATGTTTTTCTTTGGAGGTTCTCTTAATGCCACGAATCACTGGCGTTCGTGGAATTTGTGTTAATTTGTTGATAAAATGTGAAAGACACTTTTTAGTGTTTCTTTCACGATTTTGATCAGTTACTGTTTAAGTTATGACTTTTTTACAAATTAATGTGGAAGAGAAAGTGTGATCACTGGACAGCGGATTTTTATGCAAAATAAAAATCTTCTATCGACGTTTAGTCAGTAAGTTTAATAGGCTGATGATAATATAACAGTATTTTAAAATTCTTCTAATGTTCCTACTGTGTCAAATTACGCCTACTCATTTTTGTCAGAAATGCATAAAATCCGCTGTCTATTGATCACTATGTAGAATAAGCTGTTGGTCTTTTATGCGATGAATTACAAACGCTGTGTAAATTACGTTAACACGAAGGTAAAAATGTGGAAACCAGTTGTACCAGAAGAGAGCGCAGACACAATGCGTTGGGATGAAATGTTATCGGAAGGAAGGACGAACAAAGAAAGGAATAAATACGCGAAATAAATAATTGTATATCTTTGTGAAGGTAACAGGCACACGGTTGTTTCACCGTGCAGCAGGGCCACCGTCGTTTTACAGCGCGAACGGCCCTGTCGACGTGAATAGTCGGCATCGGGGCAAACAAACGGCGCGACGGCACACGCGTTGTAAATCGTGCCCGTTACGTGGATAATAAATACATCAGGCGCACGTTCGAATAAATAAATTACCGGGCGCGATGGCAAATCGCGACGATAGCTCTGTTCGAAGGAAAATGCAGGAATAAACTGTCGGCCTCCACCGAGTCCCGTTTATGCGTTAGTTAGGAGTCGCGAGTTTTTTAATACCGATAATCCGAACGACAAGAGAAACAGAAAAGAGCTTAAACGTTCTCAGGATTTAATACGATAATCGGGCCCGGTATGCGTCAACAAATTCCGGGCGAAATTTTCACGCGGTAAATAGAACGAATTTTGCATTTAGCAAATGTTTCCATATTCAGCAGCATTTAGCGGCAATATTTGCCGAACAAACTCGATTCCCAGGGCGGAACTACGCGTGCACGCGCCGCGCCCGACGAATCTTTTAATACGTCGAATTTATCGCGCGAAGTGGCCAATCAGATGAACGCAACAACTCCGACGGACATTATGTGTAAATCGTCGGCCGTTTAAACGCTTTCAGCTGTAAAACGCGGCCGGCTTTCAAGCTATCAAGCATCGAGCGCGCAACCCCCCCCCCCCCTCGACTTCCAGCGACAATGAAGGAAATTATTGTACCCGTGGCGCGTCGTTTCGAAACACTATTGAAAAGTATTCAATTCGAAATTTCTATCCTTGTTTAACACTTTGAACGCCATGTCACCCGTATGTGGGTGACGGAATTATGTGTCCAGGTTTTAAAATGAATTTTTACGTTAATATATTCATTGGACCAAATTTTATTCGGACAAATTTTATTAAAGACGAGCGAATCGCGTAACTGCGAATACGTTAGAAGAATGAAAAAATATTATTCCCGTTTTGTCGAGTTATTAAAATCATTGGACGCAGAAATGTATTTTCATCTACCTTCTGTTGAAATTTTTCATCAAATTTTTATTCCCCATTGAGATTTCGGTTAATGGTAGTTTGTTGCCGTGAAACTGTAAAACCATTTGTTAGCGCAGTTTCGTCTAAATTTTGATTTCCGGTTGGAGCGAAGCGAACAAACTTTTCGGTCGCATTCGAGTAAAGTGTTATGGAATGAAATCGAGCTCGGCCCAAGCTCGTTGTAAACGGTTTCTTTTTCGGTTCTCGATTTTTTTCAGCCTTTTATACGTCATTTTTGATAACGATTTCAGACGGCGCGACAGGGACGCAAATTGATTCTGCGCGGCAGACGTGTTTTTTGATAAAGCCCCGTCGGTCGGATGAATTTGAAATATTTCAATAAAAGAGGCGACGTTAATGGTTTTCCGAAAACAGTCGAGTCGCGCAATAAAACGTGACAGCGATAAATTTCAACATGATTCGGATGATCCCGATAAAAATTCGTGTTTAACCCCGGCGTCGATGCACCCGAAAGTATTCGATTTATTGGCCAGCTTCGTTTCGATTAATTTAAAGTCACACCGTACGCATTTAATTGAGTTTCTCTTTTGAAACCGAAGGCGAAAGTCCGAGAAAGAACTCTCTGCAAAAACCACGAGCGATTCGAAATTACGCTCGGCACGACAAAGAAAAATGGCAAATGGATGTTAATTGAAACGCTCCCAAACACATACAGCCTTTTAAACGACAATTTCGATTCCACCTTAATTAATTCGTATTATTCCGCGTACCAAAAGAGTCGACATTTAAATAATGTCGCAAGGAAATCAGTATTAATTCGAACGCCGCCTATGATCGATCCCTGCCCCACCCCATACTGCCGGAAATTAGATGTGAAACTGGATCTTAATTAACATTGTTCCGACAATTTATCAAGTCGACGCGATTCCCGGTCCGAGGAATCAATTTCCCATTCGTTTCGCCGTCACAGGTGACCGTAATAACGATCGATTAATCCTTTGACATTTTTCATTCAATTTGTACCCGTAACCGAGGCAGTTAAGTAGTCCGGCAAGCATTATCAAGCAGTCCGTGATCGGAAAAGTGGAATAACTCAGCCAATCGTCGGACAAATACTGGTCAGTAGTAATAAAAGTAAAGGTCGAACAAGTGAAATAGAAACATCAATGGTCAGACAGCTGGTATACGTGACACAGTGTTTATGCAAATAGATATCCAGTGGTTAGGGGAATAATATTAGCCAGTGGATTAAATCTATCCTCAGATCAGTGGAACAAGTCGGCCAATACTCGGACAAATACTGGTCAGTAGTAATAAAAGTAAAGGTCGAACAAGTGAAATAGAAACATCAATGGTCAGACAGCTGGTATACGTGACACAGTGTTTATGCAAATAGATATCCAGTGGTTAGGGGGATAATATTAGCCAGTGGATTAAATATGTCCTCAGATCAGTGGAACAAGTCAGCCAATACTCAGACAAATACTGGTCAGTAGTAATAAAAGTATAAGTCGAACAAGTGAAATAGGAACATCGATGGTCAGACAGCTAGTGTATGTGATACAGTGTTTATGCAAATAGATATCCAGTGGTTAGGGAAATAATATTAGCCAGTGGATTAAATCTATCCTCAGATCAGTGGAACAAGTCAGCCAATAGTGAGATAAATTCTGGCGAACACAAGAGGCGACAAAATTTCTTTCACACATAAAAGAGAACGCGAAACAGTGGATTATTTATTACCATTCAGACGAGTATAATCAGTCCCAGACCATAATAAATAAAATTAATTAAGTACAGCTTCGCGATATTTGTAAACCAGCCATAGTTCGAAGAACCAGCGTTCGAATCGCCGTGACAGGTGACCATAACACCGATCGATTGATCCCTTGACATTTTCCATTCAATTTGTACCTGTCCACCGAAACAGAATCCACACAGGATGAAAATTCGCGGATAAGAATACTAAGGGAAATTATATCCGAAAATTGGGCAGTGCGAACACGGGAAGCCTGTTTTGTGTATGAAATTCGATTTGTCGCGATCCGATTATACTCTTCCAAAACCCCCTCGTGCCAACTCGCAACCCCCTCGCGGCGTTCCACGCTTCCGTGAATCAAGGGATTAAGACATAATTCCTCTCTGTATATATCTCTCTCTCTCCCTCGCTCTCCGGTAATGCAGTAATTTATCGATCGGTCTTGAAATGTATGTTTCATGAGAATTGCGCTACCGCCGACGCCGACGCCGACGCCGACGCCGACGCCGATAAAATTCCGCAGGAAGAATACGTGCTTCCCGAAGGGTTAGGACGTCGATGGTTGTTCTTCCTCCGACGAGCTACGACGCCGGTGAACACGTAATTCCCTGGAATCTTGGCAGGGTCGCGGCGAGATCGAAAAATGCGACGACGAATCAATCCCTTCTGGGCAATCGTAAACGAAAAGAACCGGGGACCGTAAAAATTTTACGGAGTCCCCACCGGCGTATCACCCCCGTGATTCGTCTTCCCTCGTTCACAGCCTTCTACGTGCCCCGCAATGTCCTCTTCGACGTGTCCGCCCGCCCTGTTCTATAATGGCCTCGCCATTAATTATTAAACAATCCTAGAAATTTATAACCAATCTCATACCAGCGCCGAAAACAAGATTCACCATGATCCGTGAGATGCGTTAGGTTGCCGCGCATAAAGTGTCCGATCTTAGAGTTCAAATGTTATAAATAGACTTCGGATGTTTATACAATTTCCAATTTTTATAGAAAAATTTTAAGCAAGTGGAATGAAATAGAATCCTATTTTTAATGGGAACAGCCTTTGTAGATCCAAAGCAAATAAAAATCGTGTTAAATTCTCACGAATTTTATATTACAGCAGTTTTTGAACATTTCCATAAATGCATAAAGATCCGCTGTCTAGTTATAAAGAATTTTAACCAATGAATACTGCTACAGGTTTAAGATCCCATTTTCAATTTTATCCTGGATGTCTAATTTTACTCAGTAAATTTTATTTCAGCATCAATCAATACGATCAGCGAATTTTACTATGAGATTCTTGGTTGAAATGTAGTGAACAATCAACGTACAATTCGTTGATGGTAAAATAAAAAAACGCATAGAAAAATATAGGAAATTAATCTGGTGTGAAGAATTGAATTCCAACTAAAGAGAAAAACAGCTTGGCGCTGAGTATGTGTGGAAAAACGACTGTCAAATTTTCGATATTTGTGAAATGTTTCGCGGACAATTCGTGCGACAGGATTTGTTTAAAAAAATTCTTACAAATTCGCCGGACCGTGCCGGCAGTATTTATTCGATCCGCGACAAAATTGACACAGACTCCCGGATACAGTTGGAACGGTTTTAAAGCAATTTAGATGCAGTTTGCGGTGCGAGGTACGCGTTCGGCTAATCACGTAACCCGTTTAGGCGTTAAAAACATCGCGCGCTGATCAAACGCGGAATAACGAGATTCGGACGCGCGTGAATCATTTGGCAGGCTCGCAGTTTCGATCGCGGAGGCATTAATTAACGCAATCGAGTAAACGAGCCGCAGCCTTTGTGTACGCGGTCACTTGATTCGCTCCGAACGCCGCGCTGCCGTTCGCGTAAGTGCATTCTTGCAGAAACGTGCTCTCATCGAAGAAAACTGGATCGAAGCTGCTACGCCGCGTCGCTCCCGCCGATAATTGATCAAATTCAGCGGAACGATACCGGGAACGATCTAATTACCAGTGCTCGAGAACTGTAATGACTTTCGGAAATAAATTCCATCAGAATTTGCCAACGTCACTTTGACTGCGTTTGCAAGCAAAATTCCGTAGCTACGAATCTGTAAAATGTAAGAAGTACCATATAAATGTTAATTCAATTCGTCGTTTCTAGTTTCGCTAGCTTCATAATTACTAGACTGCGTATCGCTATGAAAAATAGAAGCCAAATAAAAAGCTCTTTAATTAATTTAAATCTTCTTCCTTTAATTAATTTAAGAAGTTGGAAATATCGATGCTCCTAAATTCTCGTTTGTTTCCGTTTTAAATTGCACCAACTCATTTTTCCATGTAATCAATAATCTAATCGTTACACTTCTCTCATCTAACTTTAGCTATTATATAAATCTTTCTTATCGAGCGGAATAAATTTCGGAATTACAGAATTAGACTCATGGGATTAGCTATGCGTTTATGAGCGCGTAATTTAGCCAACGGATATTTCCAAGGTTAGTGAAAAATTGATGAAACGTTTCGAATATCGAGACAATGATAATTCAACGCACGTCCCTTTCTGTTATTTTGTAAATTCGAGCGGATAGAGCGGAAAACGATATCGGAGAATTGGAAACTTTCTGAAAAAAATAGCTCAAAGGCTTCCTTGGCCTGAATCCCTCCTCTGTTCCATACATTTGATTATCAAAATAGCAATATAGGATTTTTCGAGCCGTGCACGGGAAGCTTTGACTGTCGGTTACACGGACAGGCTTCACATCTCAAAGGGAAATCCGCCGACTTTCTTTCGGCGATCGCATGACGGAAAAGCAGTACAATGGACTTTTATTCATTTGCCAGCTGGCTACGGCGAAATATTAAATACCCGTATCCTCTGATATTTTCGAATATTTGTATTATTCAGGTTTTTTTAATCTTTTACATTGCATTGTAAATTAATAAAACGAAGCATGAGTTTTCCCACATTACTGGCAATTTTATGAAATTTTTAGTGAAACGCCAGTGTTCTCTGGTAATACTAATTTTCGTTTAAATTAGACAACGAAACTTTATGTCCAGATAAATTTTTAAACAGTAGATATTAGACATTTATTATAGGAACGATCTTTTCATTACAAATATACGTGCTTAGAAATAATCATTCAGTTTTATTCAATTTCAGGAATCACCAAACATCCAACAAAAACTTACAAGCCAGTAGAATACCTCGGTTATTTAGAAATCGAGTAGTTTGAGTCGATCGGTTGTCAGCCAATCGTAGAATCACCCACCTGGTTATTATTACGACAAGTAGAAAAAGAGAAATAGCATGTAGGCTGGTAGAGATTTCGAGTACAGATTGTATTTATATTACAAGCCACTAGAATACCTCGGTTATTTAGCAAACGAGTAGTTTAAGTCGATCGATGGTCAGCCAATCGTAGAATCACACCTCTGGTCATTATTACGACAAGTAGAAAAAGAGAAATAGCATGTAGGCTGGTAGAGATTTCGAGTACAGATTGTATTTATATTACAAGCCAGTAGAATACCTCGGTTATTTAGCAAACGAGTAGTTTAAGTCGGTCGATGGTCAGCCAATCGTAGAATCACCCCCTGGTCGTTATTACGACAAGTAGAAAAAGAGAAATAGCATGTAGAGCAATGGACGCGGCGATGACAGAAGCGGAATATAGTATGCAGTCTCGGAAAACAGACAAAAGAGCCTCTATCTCGAACGATCGTCGACCCTGTCGCGAAAACGAGAGAGCTTCGCAGCTCTCTGGCAGCGTTCAATCTTTCCTCGAAGATTTCCTTGGCACGGTCTTTACAAGCGACCGAGGCAACAACCGCGCGCGCGTTTCCATCGCCATCAAAATTGATTTTTCGTCGTGGGGCAAGGGTGTCGAGGGGGATGGAGCCGGAACTGGTATAAAAACGGTGCATCAAAGTGGCTCTCGAGGAGCGGATCGTCGAAGCCTCCAGTCAATTACCGACTCTGCTGGATGGTTCGCGTAGAAAAGGAAAAAACGGGGGCGAGAATCTTTTCCGAAGGGAAGGGTGAGAGGGTGGCGGCGGCAGAGGACGAAGAAGGTGGCGCGGAAGAACGAGAAGGCGAGAAGACGAGAAGACGTAGGCCAGGGAAGCGGAAAAGAGCCGAGAGAGAATTCGCCAGATGATTCTCGCGTATGGAATATCGCTGCGTCAGCGGTAAGCTTATAAAGGCAAGCGGGCTCGCACGGCTTTCAAAGCTTCCCGGCGCTTCACGGCGTTTCACGACGTTCGCTCGTCGTCGTCGACGTCGTCGTCTCGCCCTCTGCTGACTGAACGTACCGTCTGATTTGGTTTGTTCGAGGGCTCGGGGATTTTGCAAGAAGCGACCGGAATAAACGACCGGCCCGAGACGAGCGACGCACACACACTGACCGGGACTTGCAAATAAAACCCTCCTGCAAATCTTCCGCGTCGGACGTGTGCTCCTTCGAACGATTATTCTGGTCATTAAGGGGGCCGGCACAAATTTGACCTTGACTGTCACGCCATTCTCGCGATGGTCCTCGAACGGCGAGTAGGGAAAACAAATTGTAAGTCGCGAGTCGTGCAAGGGTCAAAATCTTTTCAAACTGACGCTTCAGTATTGCAATGAGCCGTATAAAAGTGGTCAATTATGATTCCTAAAAGCCCAATCTGTGTCTGTGCAGAGGCCAAAATTTGAATTTCTGCCTCATCGTCGAGTAATTTGCAATATCGTACATACGTAAACCTATACTTTCGATCTGCATTATCGACTGTCACGATTTGAAATCCATATACGTGTACGGGTCAAAATCTCGACAAACTGACGCTTCAATATAGCAATGAGCCGTATAAAAGTGGTCAATTGTGATTCCTAAAAGCCCAATCTGTGTCTGTGCAGAGCCCAAATTTCGAATTTCTATCTCATCGTGGAGTAATTTGTAATATTCTGCAGAAAATTCGCTTTCTGAAGAAAGTATGACATCACAAGATGGCTGCCGCTGAGAGTTTCTCTTAATTTCGAGAGATTTAGAGTTCATATCGAAAAAAGGGCTCTGCACAGACATAGCAAAGGCATATACAAACACGGTGGTGTGCATTTTTAATTGATTAATTACTTATTAACGACGTAATTTGTCGAGAAAAAAAGGCACCATTTCGCGGTTCTGTTTACTAGCGCCACGGTCGTTGCGATAGAATACGGTCGATAATGCAGATCGATAGTATAGGTTTACGTATGTACGATATTGCAAATTACTCGACGATGGGGCAGAAATTCAAATTTTGGGCTCTGCACAGACACAGATTGAACCCTTAGGAAAGACGCTTGACCATTTATAAACTGCTCATTGCAATACTGAAGCGTCAGTTTGAAAAGATTTTGACTCGCGACTGGCGAAAAATTTTTAGCATTCCACAATTTGTTTTCCCTACTCGCCGTTCGAAGAACATCGCGAGAATGGCGTGACAGTCAAGGTCAAATTCGTGCCGGCCCCCTTAACAAGAGACACATGAATAACGAGCGCGCAGACAAGCGGAATAAGATAACAGTGATGAAAAAGTACGACAAGCCAGACAGTATCCTCTTAAGTAGAATCAGACCAGGATTCCACGCGAGAAATCGCGGCGAGAAGCTTGCGAACCCGCATCGGAAGTGTCAACGATTATTCTGGTCATTAACGCCTCCGCTGTTTCGCCACTGCTCATAAATGTCACGCGATATCGGGAAAGTTTATTTAACACGTTGACTGCCATGTCAGCCATATATGGGTGACGGAATTATTTGTTCAGGCTTTAAAATGAATTTTTACGTTAATATATTCATTGCACCAAATTTGATTAGGATCTGTAAAATGCAAAAAAGTTGGAGCCGTACATTTAATTTTTTTCAATTTCTATTTTATTAAATAACTTGCTTCGATTTCATGGAATTTTTTAGCTTTCTTGTTTGGCGATCAAAGTGTTAATATGTTCGCGACCTGCGTCACATATCTGCGACGATCAGGACTTTCTCAGGAAATTAGATTTCACAAGATTTGTTGCATTTGATAAAATATTACTGAAATAAATGTCGGTCAGTTGTTTCCAGAAAACTGAAATCGCATAGACTTCCATTTCGAAATTTATGGACACTCTGTGTCTCGTTTTATCAACATTTGCGTTTCGAAAATTGAATGCCTGACGCCGCTGGTCGTTGCACTTTTATGAAAGCATGTTTTGAAAAATAGTTATGAATAAACCGCGGCTCTAATAAAACGTTCGCCGTAGCATTTATCGGTTAATATGACGAACACATGAGCGACGTGTTCCGGGCATCGCGAAATCTGTCGCTAACCGATCGAATTTTAATCGATCGCGTGTTTTTCTGAATATTCACGGAACGAACTCGCGCGGAAAGCAGTTAAATATTTAATCACGTCGCTCGGAAGATCGATGCCTCCATTAAACCCAGTGAATTTTCACTGAATTTGCACGCTACACAGTGTTTCCCATAAAACACCGGGCTAGTGAAGGTAAAGAGGGAAAAATTTAGACGTAATCCGAAAAATAGACGAGAGAATATAGAGGGCGAAACATGTACACGGAACGGGGCCGTGTGTGCGCGCGGTTCCGAAAGTCTGCGCGAGCATATAAAGTATCTTCAGGCCGATTTGCGAGCGGAACAACTCGGTTTTGTGGGATTTCGCAGACAGTCCGGCATTCGGTGAATTTGCAATAATGCCTTCCGTTTTCATTGTCTGGTCGTGTGTCGTTTGTGAGCCTCGGTCGATGCGTGAGCATACCGCTGCGCTCTATACACATATATACATATATACATATATATATATATATGCATATACAGGGTGTGCCAGCTAATTGAGATCATCTAAATACCAGACCTATGCACTATTTATTACAATGAAACCATATATTTTTCTTCTCATATTTTTATACAGCATGAAAAGACGAATCCGATGGCACCAATAACTAATATCACTACAATCATTAAATCTCGAGATATTAGTGTCTGAAAGGATTCGTCTTTTCATGCTCTGCAATAATATCTGGAAAAATATTTTAAAAAACATCTACAAAATATCGTTAAGAAATACCATTCAGAAAAGATTCTTTCCAGTGCTGCATGTATAACAACTCAGACTAGTTTGTTTCATACAACAGTAACAAAGGTATTGCGGTGATCCCATTTAATCGAGCCACCCCGTATACATTGGTGCGCATACAGATGTGACCAGGTTTAGCCTACACGCGGTAACAGTGCATGGAAGTGTCCGCTCGCGGCAACTCGGACAGTTCTATAGCGGCGAATATCTTGCGGAATATTTTGCGAAAAATCTCTGTCGGCCGGGGCTCTCGCGGGACGCCGAGCGTCGGGCGAAATTTTCATCGGATCCGAGGCGTCGTCGCAGACGCGACGCTTTTTGCCGGGCATATATATATATATACGTAGGTATGTGTGTACATACCCGCGGAAGGAATTTCTACGGAAAATAGTTGGAGCTGTTTCGCCGCGGAAAGGGGCCACGCTATGACGCTGAAATATTCCGTTTCTCGAGAAGGAGACCTCGAAGATTGCTATCTTAATATTGCCTCGATAGCTCGCGACTGGCTTTGATGTTTATCATCGAATGACATCAAAGGTTGATCCGCGAGAGTACCAGAGAATATTAAAATTCAGCGATCGATTTAATACTTTCGCCTCGCATCGGCTGCGAATTAATAATAATCGTAATAAGAGCGTCTCCGGTCGGCAGTTGTTTTAATGACGTTTTCAAAACCGACCGACGACGTTTTAATAAACGTTTCCGATTAATAACCGTCCGACAATTTGTTCCGGCACTTTTAATCGCGACAGACTCGTCGAGCTCTTTCAAATGTAGCGCAAACGTTAAATTCCCCGGCAGAAGAGTACGTACAAATTGATGCAATTTATAAATATTCCCGAAGGTCAATTATTTCAACGTGCTTTGATTTTTCGAATTTCATTTTGGTAATCACGTAATTGTTAACTCGATATCGGGCTTCCGTTCGAGTGAATCAAAAACACAATATCGCGAAATCGATCGAATTAACGTGTATTTACGAATCATTAAAAATTGGCGGAACAAACAGGAAAACCAAAGGTGAACGTAACTGTTCGCGAGAGCGTAAACGCGTTATATGTAGTCGGGGCTCTCGTATTACTCAAATTGCAAAAGCAAATTTCGTAGTCGCGATGGTTTCTGCATACTTCATTTTTCCGGCGGGACGGCGTGCTTTTCGCAGCTGAACTCGATTCCCCTGGAAATTCTCTTTTCGAACTGCGCGACTGGAAGTTCGAGGACATGTTGTAACGCGGCTATCTGTAACGAGATTCAGACGCATTTGCACCTCCATCAATTTACTGCGGCAAACATGTTCGCGGAACTCGCAGGCGAACTAGGGAACTGCGCCGAGCGTATGTGTGTGTGTGTGTTGTTCGGTCACCTGCGAATTTTGGTACGTCAGCTCGGAGTCCGAAGTGCATCCTGAATGAATGACTGGGAATAAAAAAAATCGAGGCATTCGGACGGCGAATATTTTCCTTTCGCATAGTTCATCGTATCCGCGAAGACACCACGACGACGCATCGCTGACGTTCCTGAACGATGAAGATTGATTCGACTGACAGAAAATAGTAACGAATGCTCCATTTATTTTAGCCAAGATCGTACGTCATCAATTTTCGTACAAATAAACGCAAACTGTACGGAAGAACATTTTTCCTGACAGTTCGGTAAAATCGAATCCGACCATTGATTAGACGGTTTGTCTATGTCTGACAATTTCTATCTACTCGAGGTGAATATTAGTCGACACGGCCAAGGGGTAGAAGACAATCAATGACCAGACAAGTTGATTAAGTCAACCCTGGGAAGATAAATGAATATTGCCTGCCAATAGACGGACAGGAACAATAGCACTATGGTTAGTCCTCCAAGTGAAGTAACACAACGTATAGCCAGGCAAGTGGAATAACCTAGCAAATGGATAGAAAAATAGAATAATATAGTAAGTAAAATAAGTCGCGCTGTGGTCAGTCAAGTGGAACAAACCTGATAAAAATCAGACACCAGGAATGAGGCAATTCGAGTATGAATTATATTCGATAATGAAGACATCAAATAACGTAAACTAAAGCAGCCCATCTTCCAACAAGTACATCAAGACAGCTGATTGGCAACAAATGGAATGACACAACACAAGAGCAGAAAGTAGAATAAGGCAACGCATGGTCAGACACGTAAACTAAAGCAGCCAATCTTCCAACAAGTACATCGAGACAGCTGATTGGCAACAAATGGAATGACACAATTAGTAGTAAAAAATGTGAGACAACGACTGGTTAAGCTGGCGGTTTACAGGATAATGGGAAATTTTCTTTGGTATTCTCTTTGATTAGTCGCCAGTTTCTCGCTCGATACGACGACGAATAAGATATACTTTAAAGGTATTGAAAAGTTTTCAAGCGACGTTCCGGGGGTGGGGGGAGGAGTAAGTTTCAATTCGAAAGAGCAGTTCCGCGTAATCTCGTCCGCAGCCGCGTTTTAAGCGAGGAAAGAGTGTTCGAAAGTTCTTTAGCCGGTGCAGCCCTGCATAAATCTCCTGCTATCACTGCATTTTTCCTTGGTTCAACCACGCCGCTCCTGCCCCCTCTCGTTCATCGTTTTACGCTCCCCACCCCTCCCCCGCACGGCTTCAGCCCCCTCTGTCGTTCGTAATACTTGCCCCGTTAGCGTCGGGCGACACGTACCGATATTGCCTCGACGTGCTTTGTTGTTCTGCATAAAAGAATCCATTGAGATTTACGATGCAAAAGTGCGGGGGAGGTGGCCGACGCGCGTCTCGCGTGCCAATGATTTTTCTACCGGAATCACTGACGACGAAGTCATTCCCCGAGTCATTAAATAAGAGGGTGGTTCTCATAAAAATCGTCGAATCTTTATAAATTTATTTCGTAGGGATATCTTGCTATGTTACTAATTACTATTGTATCTAATCAAATTTCTTTTGGTCAAAAAGCAATACAAATAACATTGCTGCAGCGACTTACTTAAACCCAACTTTGTGTCCAATTTTCAAAAAAATTGCCATTAATGTGCTCGATAGAAATTCAGAATCAGAATTATAAAAACCGCCACAATTTTTTTAGTACCATTGAAGCCCTTCGAACCATGAATCGATTTTTCTTTGACCCACTAGCCCGGACTCTCTTTCGAATGGGAAAAATGTACAACAGAAAAACGCGAGCATTAATTCAGATGCAAAACGGAGTCGCATTTCGCGTTATCAAATCGATGCAACTCTTTCTGCAATGTGGAAAGTAGAACGCGTATTGTCTTCGGCAAGAAAATACAAAGCAGCAATACATTTACTCGGAAAAATGAAAGTAGAGCGACAGGCACGCGTGATTAAAAAAGCCGATGATGCAGAAGTCTGAGTGGATGGTGCTGATCGAACACGGTAGAAAATAGGGTCTACCGAAGAAGACGGATAAATGTGGAACAGGCTAATAATGATAGCAAAAACGAATTATTCTCGGATGAAGTGCCGGGAGAGTGAACCGAGTAAGTAGACGAGGTCCGCCACTGGTCAGACGAGACAATTGGCGTTACCGTGTTGGACGAGGCAGTTGCGGATAACAATAGAGTAAAAGTACAGTAACGCGGAGAAAGTGGATGTAGATCACACACCAGTTTGCCGAAGTAGAATGGCATCCTAATGGCCGGGCGAAGTAGGTGCGGATCGTAATGGCCGGATGATGTAGAAACGAAGAATAATAGCCGGTCGGTGTAAAAACAAGTCGTGAATTTGCGGCGAACTAGACGCGGATTACGGCAGTTCCGCTTCTGCAAAACTGCGAGACACATTTACGATCGGAAAACTGACGTTCTTCTCGTTTACAGCTCCGGTCGCGTTTAATAAAAATAGGTTCGGTGTCGATCAAACGAATTATTACACGGGAGAGCGAATTTTTTTCACCGGTTCGTAAATGGCACGAAGAAATTGATGTCGGAGGACTCGAAAAGGTTTTTACCGAGCCGCCTCGTGAAACACGAAGATTTATAACGTCGGAGGAAAAAGGGCGGCCGCGGGAAAATGCATTTTGCGGTACCCTGAGGAACACACGTGAATTTTCATTGGTATGACAAATTGATGGCGTCCTATGCATACGATTCGTCGCTATCCGGGTAAAAAATTACTCGGGCAACATCTCTGAAACACCCATATCCGGGGCCATTGTTCACCTATCGCCGCGAGAAGTTTCATTTTATTTACGACAGGAAACGTATTTTTCGACCCGGGACACGGCCGTGCATTAAGCCACAACCGTTCCCGCCATAAGAACCGTTCTGCCGGCGAGGTGATCGAATATTTTTGCCACGATTCTTCCACGGGGTAGAATCCCGTGATTTACGTCCAACAGGGATGGGAATCGCGGGGAATTCCTAGCCCTAAAATTTTATTGTAGATGTAAAACTTTACAGCGTCGCTGAGCAGCGCCGATAGAGATCGTTTCCGTCTCGGCGTATCGTCCCGAGACGAGGATAACCGGGTCGAAGCATTTAGGCGAACGATCCGGCGAAACTAAGAGTATCGCGGCACCGGCGAATTTGCGTGAAATTTTTATTCCGCTCGAACCGTTCGCTTTGGCCGAGCGGCCACTCCCCCATTAACCTTTCCTTCAGTATCTTTTTCCACGTTCGCATGGCCGCTTCAAAGGAAACGAGATTCGCCGAGGGACACGCCCATATCGGGCAAGACGCGACTACGTTCACCGTGCAGACTGCAATTCGGAAACGCCGCGCCGCGCCGACTGCCGTCGCGTTGCAACGGTGTCGGGCCAAAGATACTAAACTTGCCAGGAAAGAGAAACGGCGCCGATTTTATCGCGCACGCTTCCCCGCCAATCTCCGATCTTCGCCTCCAGACCGATATTTGACCGGCTGAAAGTAATAGCGTTTCTCTATGAGAGAAAATCGACGGGGATAACCGTTTCTCGATGGTTTAGATGGCAAGATTCCCGAGTTACCACGATTTTTCTGGCGTTTTGTGTTTTACGAAGGAGAACGGGTCAGCCTGTGGTCAGACAAGTGGATCATAAATAAATACTTGTAGTGATTTTAAAGTCCCATCGATTTTTAAAGGGTTTGTTTTCGAGTTCCCACGATTTTTCTGGCGTCTTGTGTTTTACGAAGAACGAGACAGCCTGTGGTCAGATAAGTGGAACATAAATAAAGGAATCTATTACGTCAAACAGGTAGGTCTCTGACTCTTGAACATTTACTTGTAGTGATTTAAAAATTCCTTCGATTTTTAAAGGGCTGTTTCCGAGCTCCCACGATTTTTCTGGCGTCCTGTGTTTTACGAAGGAGAACGAGACAGCTTGTGGTCAGACAAGTGGAACACAATATGAAGGAATCCATCACGTCAGATAGGTAGCTCTCTGTGTCTTGATGATATAGTTGTACTGATTTCAAAGTCCCATCGATTTTTATAGGGGTTGTTTTTAGTCAAGTAGAACGAGGTAGCTAGAGTACAAACCAGTGCAATATGGTATAAAAGAAAATGAATCAAGTCAGAAAATTAGATCTGCAACGCTTGATGCTGTTAAATTTGGAGATTTTAAAATCCTCTCGATTTTTATGTAGTCGCGTAGAATAACAATTAGGATGTAGTCAGGCAAGTGGGACGTAACATGAAGGAATGTACGGAATGTATGTAGTCATGTTGTATGGATTTGTCGAATAAGAACAGCACGCACGAGTTACATATAAAAATATTGCGGTTGCTGAATAAACCACGTGGTTGAAAGCGACAATAGATAAATAACAAGAGCACTGGCGGTACAGTTTTCGTTGTAAAACCTGTAAAGCGTTATTCAAAAGAAAATTCCCCGACGAACAATTCGCGATTGCGAATCTGATTTACTTTTGCCGGTGCGGTGACTTTCCCTCGAGTTCCACCGGATCCATGAATTTGCGGGGCTGCATAGAAATCGTAGGGGAGGACACTAAACGGATATTCCTCGTTAGTCAGACACAGAAGGGAGCGGCTCGGCCGCAGTCAGACACATACTGTGGTCTCGCCGACTTTATAGAGGAAAGTCAACCATTCTTTCGAGCACGGTGTAGACCGGGACCACCGCAGCGGGTCCCTTCGTGACACCTGCGGAATTCAAACCGGTAGTTTGCGAGAGGGACGAAAAAAAAAAAATGTGCGAACATTCCCCGTAAGTTTCGACGACTTCCGAGACGCGGGCCGGATTGCTTCGAATTCCCGGTGAACGATACGTATATGCGGGTAGCCCGGGGACGTAAATAAAGGATAGGGTCGATTCTTTTTTTTTCTCCCCCGAAAGAAAAAAAGAAAAAATATCTCTCCCGGCGGAGAGCGTCGCGTGCCTTTGTGTTCGAAAAATGTTGTGACATCGGACGGGGCCAATTGCATTAGACCGGGCCGGGGGAATTGCCGGAACGTTCGAATTCGAACGTCGGCGACTCGTAACAAAAATACGGAAACCCGTGTAATCTAATTGCGATTCGAGCCTTTGCCCGCTGCGGAAGCTGCACCGGGCCTGTGTAATGCAAATGCGGAGGAGCGTAATGGCCGCGCGCGCGGGCGCGGCATTAATGAAAGTCGAAAAATTTCAATAATTCCGTGGGCCGCCCGAGAGAGGAGAGATCATGAAAATTCATTAAGAGGGAAAACCATCGGAGGAGGCAACACGTTGCCGTGAACATCGCTTTGACCCCGTTACCGTGGCACGGACGCCCAGCGTCGCGACGCCGGTGCCGCATCGCTCCGATAATCAGAGGGCTGCTCGTTCCGCCGGAAAATCGGAAAATGAAATAACGAGCGGCGATCAAACTTTCAGGGAACGGATGGGTATTATATCTCGTAAAAACCGGAGGCACCCGGAGAAAGTTTTGACAAGAAACCATGAAGAGGGGATCGGCTCGCCAACGATCACCTGGACGCTGATGAATTGCAAACGAAGGAAATGGACCATCGGCTCCGACTCCAACGACCTGTTATTTATCCGCTTCCTCTCGTTACGCCAACCTTTATTCCCGCCGCTCCATAAACCCCGTTCGACGTTCCTACCTTCGTCTTCGCTGGTATAAATTCCCCGGTTTGATCTCTTCATCGAATCAAGACCACAATGGCCTGTCGCGTCCCGCTATGAAACACCGAGTTTCCAATTTTTGCCACTTTCAAGTTCTTGCGATTCTGACTCGTCTAACAATTTATCGAATCTATTATAATACTCTCTAGTTGGGGGTCGAAGGATTTAAGAACTCCGTGTAATTCGAGAGACACTTTCGTGGGTCTCAACAGTTGCAACAATCGTAACAAATTGCGTCCCAACAATATCGAAAGAGCAACATAACCAATTCTAAAAAGGTCTGTAAAGTTAGACCATAACTGTAAGGAAAATTTGAGACAACGCAACGTGTGAGGTAAACTTTTGACGGAAACTTTAACGAGGTAATACGGCAGCTGGACAGTAATGAAAATCCTTTTAGGCGATCAATAATTCGAGCACTATGCTTGATGAGAATGGAGGGAGTTAAAGCTGTGGCGCGGCATTATCCTAAAAATGTCGTTCGGTTAATCCTTGGAAGGAATTACGATACTCTTGGAATTGCCATGGCGAGACACCTATCGATTGTCCAAACTATTACCCCGAGCGTTGAATATTCCACTCCCGCGTCACGGGAGACTATTACCATCCATATTGCTCACGGGCAACCATGCGTCTCTGTGTAACTTTAGCCGAGTTAGACGATCGATGACAGGTATGGGTGCGATAGGCTGGCCAGGTGACAGCTCGGTAAACCAAACACCAGTCGATGAATTAATAGTTCGCCAAGAAATTTACCAACGGCTATACGCAACATATCTTCGTTAATCATGCAAATTTAAGTAGACATTCTGCCCATCTGTGTTCAGCCAAGTATCCTCTAGCGACAAGTCGCGCCGCGAACTATACCGATGTTTGCACGGACTGAAATTACGTAAACTTTGTTGCTATATAGTATAATGTCCCGAGTAAACACGGGTTCGTCGCGTGAACTTGTTGTCTTATAATTTATCACAGAGTACAGGGAATTATAGACAATCGTCGAGCATGCGAGTGACATGTCACTGTCGCTGGTCAGATAAGTAGTGTGTACCTCGCATTTATCGGCCAGGTAACATGTCCCCCGCATTTATCAGACAAGTAACGTATGTCCATCATTAGTCAGGCAAGTGGAATGTTCCTAATAATGGTCGGACAGTAGCATGAGACGGTTAATCACCGATTAAGTACTATAGGTCTGTTATCAGACGTATAGTGGTGGTCCGTCGTGACTGGACAAGTAGTATATACGCGATAAGATAACTCGTGGGAAACTGTGAATAATAAGATAAGTAGTACCGGTCAATCGGTGGTAAGACGGGTAGTATCGGGCTGCCAGGGCACACACAGATAGATACAACAGTCGATAAGTTGAGGAAGTAGTATTCGAAAGCACACGAATGATAAATTTGTGTTATATAGAGAATATACATTCTATGAAAAGACGCTAACTTTTCTAATATTTCTGTTTGTTAAATTTTCAATATAGGCTCACATCAAAGAGTAATAAGTAGACAGCGGATATTTATTCAAAATAAAAATTTTCTACCTGAATTGTAACAAACTGGAGTGAAACAAAAATTTATTTTCCTTCTTAATATGTTTAATAGGTTGAAAATAACACATAGAAATATTTTTAAATTCTTCTAATAGTTTCACCGTTTCAAATTACACCTACCCACTTTTAATAAATATAAATGTATAAAATCCGCTGTCTAGTAATAAGATACAACTATCAATATTTTCTCTGCAATTCGGACCGATCTTTTCAAAGCTGTTACTCACCGATCGATTATGAACCGATCGTTCTAATTTCTGAAAATAAAAATGACAAGTTCTACGGTCCGATATTAAAAAAGTTACCGTCCTTTTCGTGTCGAAATATTAATAAGAGTGACCTTATATGAATACATTGGTGCTATTCATAAGGCACAGAACGAGGAAACTTAACACTAACTTGAGAAGAGGTTCCCGGGGTTCCGTGCGCCTCGCCACGGCCACAATTAAAATATGCAAAATACTCTTCTTGATCACGGCCGTCTAATCCTTCGTCGTTCCGGGCTGAAACGAGTTCGCCGACTTGAGCCAAATTGTTGAGAGTCTACCCGCAGACGCATTTCGTTAAATTATCCAGACGGCGGCCCTAATTTCGGGCAATTATAATTACGAGATTACAATTAGTTACAGGTTGCCGGCGTAGGCGTCCGCCCGGAGGGGAAAGAAAGTGGTGGGACGTAGACGGTGGTCCAGGTAATTCGAGGATGAATCATCGTTTGGACGGTGACTCGCCGAAGCTTTACCTAACGAGCTTCCACGGTATTCCAGGTAATAAAGTGGCTGGGAAAATAGTGGGTTTCCCGGCAAGCCCATTGCCAAGATTTAAACGCACCGCAACCGAGTCAGCAAGTTCCTGGTAGCGTAACTCGTGGATGCAGCTATGCAGTCCGAGGTCGAGGGTAGAGGATTCTACTAACAGAGTGTATGCTCTATTACTTTCTTCCTTGGACGATGCTGTTCTCCATTGTAGCCTCCTTTTTTCTCAACTATTTACAGGATCAAGTTTATGACGACATTGTTTCCGTCTTGTCTTATCTGGCTAGCATTTGCCTGTTCAGAATGAATCACTTTGAACTCGAATGTCCGATAAGTTGTTCCACCGGACGAGGAAAAAAAGAAACAAAACTGGGACGAAAGCCAATTTTCTCGGTTGTATCGGTTTTCCGCGAGGTCACAATGAGCCGAATTCAAAGACCGCGGGCGAAAATGGAGTCGTTTGGACGAAGATTGGGCTGGCTCTCTGTGTTTAGCCAATGAAAAGCGTCGGGACGCGGAACGGCGTCGAGCATGAAAAATGAAAGGCCGTTTTAATAGGTATGCAACGGCGGGCGGGGTGATTGCATGATACAAATTACGCGACACCCAACCGAACAGCTTTTTCGCGCAAAATGGTTTACGACGCGACGCTTATTGGCGCACAATGGCCAATGAAATTGTCGTTCGGCCGGCCGCGGGAAAAAAATTGGCGCAGTAATTTACAAGAGATCAGGATCGGTTTCTCTCTCTCTCTCTCCTTTTTTGTTGTCGCGCAGTAAGCACAATTGAATTTTATCGACAAAACCGACGGGATGAAAATTGGTTGAATTAAACCAGGCGTGCCGAGATCGCGCACGTTCCTTGACTCGCGATCGGATTTTACGATCCGCTGGGCCGGATAATAAACAGGAAAATGTCTTTTATCTTGCTCAACGGGACATTTATATGTTTCGAGTAGAACAACGCGGTACGAGGCCAGGCATCGTTGTACCAACAATATGTTGTTGCGTATCGCACAGATACCGAATGTTTGTTATCGCGGTACCGAACCCGTTTCGGTTCAACTTTTGTTCGCATCGGATGGCAAGAGTTACGAGAGGAGCAGCGAGGGACACACGATGATTGTCAGAGGAATTTCTGGCGCGTTTCACTTGTTTAATACGCGCGCGCATTCAGAACGCCGTGGCTATTGTCATGCAAAGTGCTTTGTTCCTTTGGGAGTTTTTCTCCTCTAGGAAACCTCGTGCAATTCCTACGTTTATAATTCCGAAAATGTTCTTTGTATCGTTTCGCTCTCCCCCCATGTACAAATTCATGGAATCCTTTGTCGACCAGACACACTCGAACATGCGAATATGCGTTTGCCCGTTAAGCACGCTCTCGTCAAGTTAATATGCTTTCATCGGGGAACGCATAATGGAGTAGTGTGCCGGAGTTTATGAAAAGCTCGACAGTTCGACCGATTGTGTTTTATATTCATAATGAAGATTTATTATCGTGCGATCGTTCGCGGACAATCATCGACGTCACGTCGCCCCGTCATTGGCCGGATCAGTGGGATATATTCGTTAGCGCTGAAAATCCTGAAACAAGACGATCAATGACCGCATCCGTCGAATAAATCTGGCTCCTGTCAGCTAAATGATATGTACCAGTAATTGATCGGTATGGGGTACCAATCGATAATTATCAACAAGTGCTACGAGATTTCTTAACCGTTTATAGCCCCAATTTTTCTCATAACACATTTTCTCCGTGGCGTCAGTGATCGGGCAAGTAGTACGAATCAGTCAAATCCCAGACAAGTAGTACAAACCTATCAATGTACAGACAAGTGCTGTAGTCAGTGTCGAAACAAGTAACGTTTATAACGTTTATAACGTTTTCAATGTCCAGGCATCTAGTAGTGTAACCTAAAAAATTTCCGAACACGTAGTATAAATGAAAACCTAGTCAATGTCCATTCAAGTAGTATAACCTGCTCAATGTCGAGAGATCTAGTGATATAACCTAGTCAGTGTCCAGACACGTGGTATAACCTAGTCAACGTCGAGATATCTAACAAAATAACCCAGTCAACGTGCAGACACGTAGTCTAACCTAGTCACTGTTCACTCGATAATTCCATTCACAGTGAAACAAGGGGTATAAGCTCACCTATGATCAGACCTCACAGAATTTTCCTTCGATTGAATTGAAAACGACTTTCGTACCATTTGATACAATAATTTATTATGTTAGCGATCTCTCGTATCCAACAGAGGTAAAAATAGGTAAAGGGCACAATCACGATGAATGTCCATCCTCTAATGGTTACGAACGTGCAGCCACGTTCGTAGTTTAATTATTACCAACAAATCCGCATTTCGCTAATGACACAGAACCGCGGCGCCTCGGTATAGATTACCAGTGGGGGTGCACCGAACGGGGGGCACGTAGCCAGGGGCGTGTTTCACGGGCGCGTGAGAATTTTCTATTCCCGGGTGATATTCCGTCTCGAGGTGGGCAAAAAAGAATCTCCGGCAAGCCGAAGGAAGTGAATGGATCCGCGCGGCGCGGCCCTTCAGCCTCGTTATCGACGGGTGGGTGGCCCTCGGTCTCGCCCAGCCTATCTCGTTTCCCTTGGGGTGGCCCTTTTCCCGTCGCCGACTATATTTTCACCCCCGCGGGTATCCCGTTGGTCCGGCGAATGAAACGGGTAATTCCAGCGTGATTCATCAAAGGTAAAAGCTCGGTGTGAATAGAGGGGATGGAGAACAGCCGGCCGCGCGGGGGAGAGGGGGTGGAGGAGAGCGCGCGGAGGGAAACGGGTCGGACAACGGGCAAAAATGAAAAACAGAAAGCGAAAAATAAATACGCGGGGCAAAAAAGAATATCTACCGGAAACCGGTCCCGCGCGAATTGCGGGTGTGTTCTTTGTGCTCGGCGGCCGTTCCCGCGACCCTTCATATTCTTCGCTCGCGAGGAAAAAAATCATCCCTGCAAATGACCATTATCTTGCCACGGCTGCCGACAAATTGCGCGGAAGAAGTGGACAACTGCCAGTTTTTTTTCCAGAGAGCCGACGATCTATTCTGCGGAGCGCGCGAAACAGTCGACTCTTTGTGATCCCGCCACCATTTTAGAATGTTTATCGTTTATTATTCTTTTCGAAAACGCCGTGTTAACCGTTTGACACGAGCTGAGTCCATTTCGACGGACGATTGGAAGCGTACGAATGAATAAATAAATAATTCAAGTCAAATAAATCTGATGCTCGACTGAAACAGTCAGAAATAACCTACAATCGAAGTCAGTTTCTTTCCGAGTTGAACACAATATTTTTAAAAAGATAACACTGAAATTTAAGTTCATCGGACTTCGCGAATTGATGAAATTATTTACGCGAGACGTGCGCAGCATGCTTGTCGGTGTTTCACTATTAATTCACAGAGTGATGCGAAAGTTTCGCTCGCCCAGTGTATTCCTCAACAGCACGGAACGTTTTATCCTCTTCAGCTTTTAATCCCGGTAAATATCTCCGATCTCTCCGGCCTGTCACGAATCCTCCGAGCGTGGATAGAGACGTTTCCTCTGTATGAAATGTTCGACAGAAATCGACGGGAACAGCCGTGTTCGTACGGGAGCTGAGAAATAAGAAGTGGCATCCAGTCAGTCAGAGGTCGAACGAAAAAAAAAAGGAAGACGGTGTCCTAAACGAGATCGACGTGAATGCGACGTGGAAGAGACAAGCCGCATCTCAGACACGAATATAACAATAAATCCATGAAATGAATGTTTGCAGTCGTTTCGTACAGTTCAGTTTTCGCCGTCAGAGGTCACCGTAATAACGATCGATTAATCCTTTGACATTTTTCATTCAATTTGTACCCGTAACTGAGGCAGTTAGTAGTCCGACAAGCATTATCAAGCAGTTCGTGATCGGAAAAGTGGAATAACTCAGCCAATCGTCAGGCAAATGGTCAGTGGTAATAAAAGTATAGATCGAACAAGTGAAATAGGAACATCGATGGTCGGACAGCTAGTATACGTGATACAGGTTAGGGGAATAATATTATTAGCCAGTGCATAAAATCTATCCTCAGATCAGTGGAACAGATCAGCCAATACTCACACAAATACTGGTCAGTAGTAATAAAAGTATAGGTCGAACAAGTGAAATAGGTGGTCAGACAGCTAGCATATGTGATACAGTGTTTACGCAAGTAGATATCCATTGGTTAGGGGAATAATATTAGTCAGTGTGGATTAAATCTATCCTCAGATCAGTGGCACAAGTCACCCAATACTCGGACAAATTCTGGCGAATACAAGAGGCGACAAAATTTCTCTTCTGTTCAGATATTCCAATCTACTTTTACGTCGTCCATTACTTAGCGTCTGCGTGCATGTAAAATCAGGATTTTCCGCTGGATCATTCGCGGCCATGTTTTATTTCGCAGACTCTATCCGAGCAGGCGTCGTTTTTCATTCTCCGATCCGCATTTTCTTTGCCACCGACTCGTCATTTTTACTCCCCGTTTCCCCTTCATTTCTATTCCCGGTTCATACGTTATTTCCCAGCCGCTCCTTTGCGCCTTAGCAGCAGTGTTTCATGATACCTTCGATATCCTGTTTGCAGTTCATTTGAATGCATGGGGATGCCCCCGGGATCAGAAAGCCGTTCACGGAGCGCAACACGTAGGATTCCGAAACTCAGATTTATTCCCCTAAGTACAGTCAATATTCCGGCGGCTGCAGCTACACACACACACACACACACTTTTCTTTGGCTACGCGCGGCGCCGCTTTAAATTGATACCGAAGAGTTTTAGGAAATTCCGTCTCGCGGAGATTGAACGTCGGGCGTCCGACTATTCCTCTTTTTTTTCCCTTCCTTTTTTCCCCCCGACGGCGTAGATCGTTTACGCTTTATTGTATCAGGCGGATTCGAACAAAACAAAAATTATTAGCACTGTGTTTGATCCTATAGGGGATACAAAAATTAGAGACCCCTAATATTTTTTCAAAGAACATACGAACATCTACCGAGTGATAAATAAAGAATTTCCGTTAAATTTTTTATTGCCTCTTGCTGTCACATGATTACTGAGTAACATTTATTCGAACAATTTTCTCGTCAGAAATCTTGGTGTTCTCGTGAGTTCCACAAAATGTATTTCACGTTGTGTAACAATGTCTCGAAAGGGAGATCCATGACAGTTCGTTTTGAAACAGGATCTAAATTAATCGAGACACGAACGAGACTCTAATGAGCGGAGATTTCAATAATGCGGGAGATTCTGCCTGACGTAAGCCGCAACGGCAAGACGACCTGTTATTAACATATATCAAAGGAAAACCGATTCAATTAACTTAATTACCCTGTCTCGAAACGAGAGAAACTCGCTTAAGGCGGTAGTTACGCGTACACCGTCTCATCCGGCGGTGTGTAACGTGATCCCTATTTAAACGAGACATAAACTTCCCGAAGAGTGACGTGTTCCTTCCTATACGGTGCGAACGCCGCCCTCCCAAGGAGTTTATTTGCCGGATTCAGGTTGAACAACTATGGAAATCGAGTCTCCGTTTACGTCTTTCTCTACCCACGCTGTCTACCGAAATTACAAGATCCTGTTTCACGATTAACAAAACAGGAGGCTAATTACGTCCGTCGGAAAGTTTACCAAACATTACGTACATCGTTTTAGTCCCCTTGTTACCTATAATCCATTGTTGCCTTCCCTATAGCCTTTCAAACGCTACGTTCTATAGTTATAGATTTTATAGATTTTATAGTTATATAGGGATTAGAGCTTCTTTTCCGTTCATAATTTCTTAAATCAACAAGGAAGTTTGTGTCCCAGAATGTGGTCCTCGAAAGGGTTGATTCCTTAGGGCATCTGAAGCAACTTTTTCCTTTGCGAAAATATTCTCCACGACTCCCTTAGGAAATTATCAACGAAAAACAAGGACCAATCAGAACACGGCTCCAGCAGACCTCTGATTGGTCCGTGCTTTTCGTTAATAATTCCTTAACGAAGCATCGGAGGAGATTCTCGCAAAGGGCTTCAAATGCCATTAGGAATCATTCAACCCTTCAAGGAAGTAGATTTTTCAGGCACCCTGTATATCGACAATAACAAAATAGTAACGACATACGTATCTAGTTGATATTCTTTAATATTTTCATCACGAGTCAATACGACTCTTCGTGCTTCAAAAATCTAACGTAACAAACAGCCGACAGCCACGAAAACATTCGGATCGAGCAATTTCGCAGAATCTCATTAACGCAAGGCCATTAGCGAAAATCCTTTCGTTCGGCGAGTCAGTGTCAAAACTGCTCAACGACTTCTCGACCAAGGCAAGCAAGGGTGAAAAAAGTTGATTAAAGTCACGTCCCCATTTAGAATTACTTGGTCGGTTCATGTTTGTCGCGTCGACGCGAGCGACATGTTCAGCCAGCCGAAACGAGTGTCTCCGATAGGGAAGTTTCATTGTAGACCGGGCCGAGGGTGGGGGGTGCGGGTTGGCCGTAAAACTATTTCCCATAATTCCAACGAAAACACGATTCCCTGCATTAAAGAGTTTCCCTTAAATCCACCAATCTTCGGGAATCGCCGATACGAAAAGTAATTACAGCAGCAGCGGAGAACTAGAGAGAAAGAGGAGAGAGAGAGAGAGAGAGAGAGAGAAGTATTGAAAAGGTGGACGAGGGAAAAACGTTAGTTGAGAAGTCAAGGGTAACGAAAACTGAGGGAAGAAAGCGGACGGCTTCGAACTCGAAGAGAAAGAACCAAGTTTCCAGAGACCGAGGGATAAACGTCGGATCGATAGAGGCCGGATAAACGAACAAGCAAAAAACGATGAAGCAAGAAGAGAGAAGAAGAGGACGAAACTCGAATTTCGATCCTGATCTCCGATACACGCCGGTCCAAAATCGTCGAAACGCGAAATTCATGGAAAAATTCGATTCTGATAACCATTTTACACAGGGTGTGGTCGGGCGAGTGGTATAACCGGGCAGGGGATGATTCTACATGTAAAAATGAATCGGAAAAAACGAATAACAATTTTTCGTTCGACGCCTCGTTTTCGAGAAAACCGATTTCGAAAATTAGCCAGGAATCGTCTGACGCGTCTGACCATAGCCAACCAATTCTACTTCCTGCATATACTAAAGAGAGTATATTTAAACTCGATTTTCTCGAAAACCAGGCGTCAAACGAAAAAATGTTATTCCTTTTTTTCGACTTAGTTTTATACGTAGAATCATCCCCTGCCTGGTTGTATCATCCTCACCCCGTATCATCCTCACTCCATTCGTAATTATTTAATACCGTTTCCTTCGTAATGTATTAATACCTGTTCCACTTGTACCGTGGTCCTTAATTTTTGCTCACCGTTAAATAATATTTTCACAGATATGTAGTTCAAATTCTGAATAACCTACGGTAACTTATCTTTATGCCAAAACGTAGTCTGAACAGTCAAAATGCAAAATGTGACTTTTTCCATCATTTTGACGATATTGTGCAATTGCGCGGGATCTTGTATGGTTTCCGCGGGGGCTGACTATGAAACAGAGATTCCACTTTATCACCCGATGAAAGATTTACAGAACGAGTCGTCAAGTACGGCCGACACCGGTGGCCGACGGGTACAAACGCCGTGCTGCCCACGGAGAGCTGTTTCGTAATTTAGTAGCTGCAACTGCACCGACCCGAATGCGCCGCAGCCGGCCCGCATACTGGCAGGAATGCAGTATCGAGGAACCCATTAAATACCGTTAAGACAAGTTAAATTGAATTCGGGCCACCCCGTGTTTTTTTCCCATTACCCGGGAGCGCTCGTTGATGACATCCGGTGTCGGCCGGGCGAATTCTTTGCGTCACCCTCTACGACGCTGCCAGTTTATGCAAATTTACGCCGTCGCCAGCACCCCGGATCAAATGTAACTTCCTTCCCCTCTTCGACGAATTCGACGAACGAAAGGATCAAACGGTACCGAATCATATTAAATTTTTCCCTCTTATCCTGTTGAATCCTAGAAGTTTGATAAAAGACTTCGTAGCCACGTGTAGCTTTCTAAAGAACGAAATTTTATGTGCATTTTGCGAGGGATATTAAAGTTAACTGTAATTGCTTTCGCAAATTCTTTCAAATTAACAGAACTTTATCTCAAGGAGGAATATACGTATCCTTTATTGATGATGCTCGATAGCGATTCCAGAAATTAAACAAATTGGTACAACTGGAACATTAGTACACATATAGCTTCAGTCTGAAATTAGGAAAACAAATTTCTTAAAAACCAAGTCCAAGTTCCAAGTTCTCAAGAATGACAGTGAAGGAACACAGAATATACAGGGTGTACCAATATTGATGGCTCAATCCTTGCAGGGGGTGATTCTACATAGGAAAACAAGTTGAAAATACGGAATAAATTATTTTCCCTCGAGGCTTTGTTTTCGAGAAAATCGACTTCGAATATTCGTCAAGTACCTTGCATATGTAACAAGTAGAATCAGTATGTCATGATCAGACACGGGATAACACATAATCAAACCGGGCTATTTTCCGAAATTACTCCCCAAGCGAAAGTGTTTATATTTTATCAGCTGTTAGCTATAAGTTATAAAATCAACAATTGGTTAAATGCTATCAAACATTGAACTGGAACGAATTTTCGTCGATGGTTCACGCTGTTTGTGCATAAACATCCTCAACCCGGGAGTAACAAAATAAATTTCACAAAAAGCCGGGTCTCGAACGGCACTCACCGAAAACATTTTCCACAATAGTGCACTAAAAAAAAAAATCAGAGTCGTGTTTGCCGGCGTGCTCCACGCGTCCTCGCTTCGGCGGCCGTTATTAACAGTTTAGTGCCCGCCATTGCGTACCGTCGCTATACATATTTCACCCGACAGTACGCACACTGAAAAACATCAATTCGTAATAAACTTCATCTCCGCGGGCTGAATAAGTAATAAGTTTCGAAAGAGTTTTCGGGCTCATTAAGCGCGAGCATGGTTCAGTTACATGCACGCTTCCGGTTCGCGAACCCGAGGCTGCCCACACAATTCGCAATGCGGAGAACGCGTTTCTCATTACGCTGGTTTTATTTCCACCTTCAACTGCTTATGCAGGAAAATAATTTGTTACGGATGTTCTTCTTTTGAAATTATTGAAGTTATATGTTTATTTTCAGAAATGTAAAGTTACCATTTCTTACAAAAAGAAAGTCAAAATTAAATAGTATCTTTCGATAATATTTCAAGCTATTCCAAAGTGCATACAATAAGAATAAATTTAGCGAGACGCAGAGATAGATGCTGACGCAGGACATGCAAATATTGCTGATGTTTCTCAAGCACCTCGTTACACCGGGCCATTATTTTATGATAGGCGGGTAGTTACAAGCTACCCGAGACAAGAGCTGCGTAAAATTTTGGAGAAAAAATATTTCAAATACCATTTGAGATAATTGTTGTTCCACCATTCGATGAAACGTCAATGTTAAGGGCTGTACTAACTCCAGTACTCGTTATTAAAATCAAGATATCTCTCTTCTAAAATAACGATTTTCTGTTATAAGTGATTCAAAGCTTTCCATTAAAAAAAAAAAAATAATAAAATTGACCTTCATATGACGAGACTTCATATGAGAAGAGGTATCAGTATTGGAAAGTTTACCACCTGATACCGTTTAACTTTTGTTTGGAACATTTTTTTAAATAACCTACGATGTTGATGCGACTGTAAGCTAACTAGGAAAGTTTCTATTCGGTTTTATCTGTGCGACCCATCGATCCTGAACTGGTAAATCTCGATCAGGGGCTACTGCGCGGCGGGCTGGTTTATCTCCGGCGGGATCGAGCGATTAAGTTTTCGCGTTTCCAAGGGGTGTTTTCAGGAAAGGATCGAAGAAGTCGCCCGCGAAAATACATCGGCCGGATGGTCGTTAAAAAGTATCCGTTTCCCTTCGAAGTTGCGCGGCTATTAAAGGCAGCGTTAACGAACGCCGCCGAAAAGTCGACTCGGTTTTCTGGCGACCGAGGCACGGGGCAAGGCGGTGCGGCCGGAAATGCAGCGAGTTGCATTTAAATGCCCTATTTTCCGTGCAATTTACTCGACTCCTTTGCCCTTGGGTTTCTTAATTTTCCGGCGCGGCGTCGACGGGAACGCGCGGCGGCTTTATTGCGGTTTCCCCGACAGTACTTTCAATTTGAACTCGGCCGTGATTCCTCGAGGAGAATTCAAAGGGAACCCGGCAAAGATGTACTTAGCGATCGCTCCGGAAGACAGACGTAATTCGGAAACGAAGTCGTCGAAGCGAACCTTCCGGGGGATGAAAAAAGACACGAAAAATTCCAAGCCTCTTCAACACGTTGACTGCCGTGTCTCGAACCCGAAGAGTACTGGGTGGCTGATTCAAATATATTTTGAGGAGTATAAGCAATATTTCATTTCATATCGAGCGCACAACTCTTGGAAAATATTCCATCCTCATATGTAAACGTCGACAAGTATGTACATCTGATTCCTAAAGTTGCGAAAGATCAGTATTGTTCCCTTCTCCTCGTTATTTAATACTTTATTGCGCAATCTCGTTCTTCCAGGAAAATATTCTTACCAATATTTTAAACAATCATTTTAACACGTTGACAGACGATGATCAGTTGTCGAGGTTTAAAAATGAATTTTTACGTTAATGTATAATGTTGTATCAAAGATTAGAATCTGCAAAATTAAAGTAGGATTAAAATGTAAAATTCAAGAAAGTTGGAAGACTACCCAATGTAATGTATTTAATTTTTTCAATTTCATTTGAATTTTTGAGGTTTCTAGTTTGGCAATCAAAGTGTTAAAAGAAGAGAATATATTCATTGTAACAAATTTGATTAGGATCCATAAAATGCAGGAGAGTTGGAGGGCTACTCAATATGATACATTTAATTCTTTTCAATTTTTATTTCATTAAATAACTTACTTTTGATTTTATGGAATTTTTTAGGTTTCTAGTTTGGCAAAGTGTTAACGTCGCACTAATACTTCAGTGATTTTCCACAATTCCATATAAATTGATAAGCAAACGGGATATTAAAAGGCAACGGAGCGCGTGCTGTTCAAGTAGAAGAGGTCGGCCATTGGTCAGACATGCAAGTACATTTGGTTTAAACGATATTGTACAGTGAAAAATACTTGTATTTTATGGAATTTTTACGGAATATTTCAGGTTTCTAGTTGGGCAGTCAAAGTGTTAAAACGATTTCGATGCAAAATAGAAAATTCTTGCGCAGCGGCTCCGCCGAAGACGCAATAAAACGCGGAAGGTCAAACCTCTCCGAACAGTCTCAAACGCGTTCAACTTCCTCGAGCTCGCTCGAACCCACTCGAGAAGGTTTCCTGGCTTCGTTCCATCCGGCTCCGGCGGTCTTCAGACTTCGTTCCCGGTTCCTCAGTTGTCGAAACTACCGTCCCTTTCTCCCCGTCTGCCGAGGATTTATAACTTTCGAGTTTGCAACATCCTCTAATGACGATCCGCTGTAAAATTTCCGACGACGGCAGTCCCCTCGGTTTCCCGGGGCTTTTAAGATGTCTCCTGTTTCCTGTGTCTCTCTGATCGAGCCGTCTGTCGTCCCGGTTCGATTGAAAGCGGCCTTATAGATCTCTCGGGGCTGAACGGTGACGTGAAAAGAAATTTCAACGTTGCGCGATCGCGACGAAATGAACGGGGTGGTCCGGCAAGGGATGTTACAGAACGGATAACAGCCGCGACGAAGACGTAACGGCTGCCCCCTAACCACGCGTTGCTTCATGGTCCGACGTTTTCTAATTTTCCTTGTAAATCCCAAAGGTGGACACCGACCAGATCGAATTTGATTAGCTGCGATCGTGCCCGCGATTCCTTTGTTCTTCCCCCGAACGGGTTTCATCCCCTTTCGAATCCCCTCGGCGACGATTCGCCAAGATTCCGGGAATCCAACAATTTCCGCTCCATCCCCGTCCCCGAACGGCTCGCTTTAACCCCTTGCACTACTATTTATTTTGTGATTATAATGATTAGAAATTTCCAAAGGACATATATCAATTACAACAAAAGGGAATTATAGTTCGGTTTAAAGGAAATTAATAACGTTCAGAATCTTCAGTAAATAAATATGGCAACTAAATATTCAGAAATAATATAGCAAGAATTATAAAATAATTGAGGAAGATTGAAGCTGTCCTCGAAACACGGCTAAATTTCGTCGTTTTTAACATTATATAAAGGCAAACGTATTTATTTTCATGTTAATATTGTCCGCATATGTGACGACTTTTATTTGTACATTTGCCTATATCGTAAAAGTATTTTTCACGTCAAATGTCTGAATAATTGCAATAGTTAACGCTTGATTTACCACATTCTTATCATCAACAAAGTAAATGTAAAATCGCTCGTTAACTCTCATACGCTCTTTGCATAAGAATCCTATTTGTGTATGAATAACTGTAAAATATATTAAATGAGTTATCGATTAACTTATTTTCAATGAAACACGGTACAATGGCTCGTTAAAATTAATCACAGTCCAAAACAAATGAGATTGAAATATTATTCTCCTTTATTTATCTATTCCCGAGTTAAGCGCATTACATATCAAATTGTACAAAGTGTGTACCGTGTTTCCAAGTGACCGCAATTACGAACTGTTCCAGAAATTGCAAAAAACTGCTAAACATTTCGGCTTGAAGTTTCGCATGTTTTCCCGAAGTTCAGTTACTCGGTACGGGCACGGGCAAACTCCGAAGTGGAATGAATAAAATGAAACGACGAGTTTCGGATTAAAATTGATCCGAATTTGAAATTCAAATGCGGAAAAAGGTTCTCCCCCGGTTCGATTTTTTCGTGTTGCTGCAACACTTGTACACGACATTCTATGCCGGTCCTCGAATATTCAAGAAGCCCGTGACGTTCAAGCTATGCAACGATTCGACGAGCTTCAGTCGCAAAGAATTTTACGAAACATTTGGAAACTTGTCCTCTTCCTGATTCGGAACTTCTCGAAAAGGTTCGAATTTCTCAGACATGCAGTATCACTATATATCCTGCACCCGGATCGTTTCGTCACAGCAATAGAAACTTTCTTAACTGTTTCAGAAAGTAACGCTATTAAATATAAAGATTTCCTACTTGTTACTAATTTCTAAGCACTTCCATTTAATCGGTAGTTGAATTTTTCCTTTGATATAATTAGACCCGGTGAATCTTTATACATTTATAACAAAAATTCGTAGGGCCGGAGTTAAACTTTATCTCAGGAAACCAGAAGTTTTGAACTTTTTAAAATGTAATCCCGTAGATTTTGGCGAGAAAATGCCAAACATTAATCCTAGGAGATCAGTAGTTCTCTGTTTTTACCTGTCAAAAAGTCGGTCAAATTAAAACACGCTTAACTTTTTAATTACTGACCTCCTAGAATTAAAACTTGGATTTTCTCGTCAAAATCTACAGAATTACTTAAATGAAGTTAACATTTCTTTATTGACCCTCGTATTTAGAATCCGCAGTCTACATATGTTCTCTAGACTAGGTGTTAATTTGTGGACTTTGCTAACACAAACAAAGCACCGGTCGATGCAGCGAACTCAATGGGGAATTTACTTCGCACAGAGAGATCGAGATTATGTGAATCAACGTTTTCGTTCGACTGGGATTTCGCGCATACGTCGATCGAGATCTTGATTCCCGAACGTCAGAACTTCACCGCATGCAACGGGTAAATAATTCTTCTCGTTTTGCTGTCTCGTTCCCGTCCCCGAGGACGGAATAAATTTTACAAGGATCTGTGTATGGATGTCGGTTCGATGGAAACCCGAAAAAAAAAGAAGAACGGAGGAAAGAGAGGACCGACATGAATTATTGCTCGACGACCTTCCGTTACGCGGATCAGGAAAATGTAATGGTTTATTTTCCTTCCCTTTCTGCAATATGAAATTCCGTTTCGGTCGATGCGATGCCTGCCTCCGCGTGTTTTTTCGAGCCTGCAGTATTTCAATCGCGGAAATTGAAATGGAGAGGTCTATCGACGGGCCGCGTACCGACGCGATGTTACGTTGAATCGCGCGCCGTCGCGCCGCCCCTGCAAATACATTAAACCTTCTGAATTCCTCATGAAACCGGGCTAACTGAAACGAATTAAGGGTCACTACGGTTCAGATTACGCCATCATTTTCAACTCAATATTCCAATTTCCGGCGAATTTCCTGCTCAAAACCGTCCGAAAACCTGAAGCATCGACGCGAAACCAAGCACAGCAAAGTGTAGGCATTTTGTTTCGTTCTGTCACTAGAAATAATTGTTTTGTCTCGTAATTATTACGTTTGTCGGACGCAATATAACACGTTCACGGTCTCTCACTTGGTTTAGAAATTCATTTTTAAATTAACATACTTTCAACAGTTACAGTTTCAATTTTCCTCAATTATTTTATAATTCTTGCTATATTATTTCATACTTGGTAAAAATGTGCAGAGGAGCGTACATCGTTTTATGAACATTTTTTAAAATACCGTTAAATGGTCTGTCATATAATGTGCATACCATTTTCCGTTTTTAATTTGTACCGAAGTAATTCTTTCAAGTTACAAAACTGTAGAACTATTTTTGAACCAGATCCCTTCAAAAATATCCACAAGCTGTGGCTTTCTGAAACTCTGAAACGAACATCCACCATTTTCTACATATCCACCACACTTTCCAAGCAATAAATGAATCTGCAATGCGGAGGTTAAAATATTTAAAAATAAAGTTACAATTGGCGAGAAAGCTCTGAATGCATAATTTTTGCTAAAAAATTCCGGACGCTTAAAAGATAAATTGCGATTACGGGACGCCTAATTACGAAAATAGGGAAGAATTGGTGCGCGCGTATGTTGCGCATCGGGGAGAGCGATAACTTCATTACTGTCATCCGAGATTAATAAATTATTCGGTAATCCACTTGAACGGCGAGCGCGGTGTTCGACCGTCTCGCGTAAGTATTGATAATTAGATGAATGCTCGTTAAACGGTCGTGAAACGTTCTATGGACAGGTCGAGGTGGCTAACCCCCCTCCCCTCGTGGAACCATTAATTTCTCGTCTAATTGGCAACGTGTCACGGTCTTTCGGGTAGGAACGAGCATCGCCGAAACGGACGGTCGTTGATTTTATTCGCGCGTGTAATTACGAAAGGAGGATGCGCGGCATTGTTTCTCCGCGTTACCGGACGCCTGATCGTTTGATCGTTAGTGGCTAATTAACGGCGCAGTAAACCGTCGCGAGATTATAACTTGGCAACGACAGCGGGGTAACGCGCGAGTTCGATACCAATCCGCTTCGCTCTGCTCCGCTCTGCTCCGCTCTGCTTCGCTCTGCTCGGCACTTATAATTTCCGGCCGCGACAATGCCTAAGAAGGAAAGGGAAATTGAGATTTAGCCAGGTGCTCGCGCGCGCGGCGAGAATTTCGTCGGAACTGCAGTTAATTATTCGCGTTGCCATTGAAACACTTAAGCCCGCTGCTTCCTTGACTCGGCTCGGGTTTAAGCAAGTGGAAATTGCAATTACAGAATCCCGCCGCCGAAAAATCGAAATTCGCCGAGCGGTTCGACGCTTTTCTATTTTTTTCTTTTTTTTTTATTGAAGCTCTTCACCCCCTTAACCCTCTATGGGCCGAATTTTCTTCCGTTGATTTCTATTTGCAGACAACTTGCAAGGCATTTACTTTTATATACCAAATTGTTGGTGCAGCTAACCGTCATCAATATTGTTATTGGTTATCTCAGAGACATTATATAATTAAGACGTATACGTCATCTTCTGAAAAAAGTAAAATTATGTCGTAAAATGTCCATATATTAGCACGTGACCTGAAAGTTACACGGGCCCATACAGGGTTAAATGGGTCCATTTCGCTGTACAGTATGGTGATACAATTATTAACACTAGAAAGACGGGAGCTTAGTATATACCTATATTGCCTGAAAGCAGTCAAAATGACTGCATTGTGAAAAAATAACTAATGCGCAAAGAAATTTGTTTAACAGTAATTTTTAATATATTTTATATCACTTACAGTCATATAACAAGTTATTAATAAGTATTAGCAATAAAAAAAATGTATTTCAGTTCGAAAAAAAATAATTTAAAGCAGTCAAAATGACTTGCTTAGGCAATCTAGTGTTAAAGTCGGTGTTTCGATGTTACAGTGTGTAGTTCAGAGTAAACTTCAAATAACATTTTTTTCTTATTTTCACTTGTAGGATATGCTCCCCATGTTTGTCCATTAAAACCCGGGACACCCTGTATAATAACTAGACAGCGGATCTTTATGCATTAATGGCTTATGGAAATGTTCAAAAAATGCTATAATATAAAATTGTAGAGAATTTAATACGATTTTTATTTGCTTTGGATCTACAAAGGCTGTTCCCACTTCATTCCACTTTCTTAAAATTTTTCTGTAAAAATTGGAAATTGCGTAAACATCCGCAGTCTAATAATAACCGAAACAAATCGAATCTCCTTTGTTTCTAATTGTACAGAAAACGACGCAACCAGCAAAAAGGGGTAGAAAGTGACATTTTAGTCGGAAAATTTTGCAGCCCCCTAAACCGTCCGAATTTCTGCGACACAGAGTTCGACGATTATCTCGCCGAAGAGACACACGGCAAAAAGTTAAAAATGCAAATCGGATCGGGGTGGGGGGTGGGGGGGTTGCCAGGAGGACGGCCAGGCAATGTTCCGCGTCTCGGTAATCCGGGGACAAGAAAGAGGGAGCTGAACGGGGGACAAAGGATCGCGAACGATTCGAGGAGTGTGCGGGGAGGGTGGTGCGGCCAGGGGGTCGGTAATTATAGAAACTGCGGACCTGCCGGGAACGTCTTGCCATTCTGCCGGGAACGTCTCGCCATTCTGCCGGTAATTGCGTCCCGTATTGCTCGGCGAAAAACAGAGCGAGCAAGAAAAACAGTGGGACAGCGATGAAAAGAAGCAGGGGCGAGCGATAAAGACGAATGAAGAGGGGGTGTGCGGAGAGGGTGCAGAAACACAGAGGGTGGTGTCCTCCTGCTCCTGTGGCTACCGGCCACCACCAAGATTTCACCCCCGTCGGTGCCGTTCTCGCACACACTTTCCACCCCCTCACCTCCCCTCCACCCGCGTCCACAACAGAGCGAACCACGGGAATTATGAAAGCGCGTATTTTACTTCCGTCCCGGCATACCACCACCGAAACCGCAAATTGTGCGACACTAAAGTGTCGTTAACCGTGCGGAAATCAACGCGAGCGTAAACGGTATTGCATTCGAGTCGGTAGAATGTGTCCGAGCCTCTGGAACGATGATTTCTTTTCTCCCCTTGCTCTCTATCTTGCCGCAATGTTTCCCTTCCTCTGCACCCCTTTTTAATCGGAGTATTTGCGGTGGCACTTTGCGGCCGCGAGTTCTCGGATACTGTGAACCACGTTTTGTATCACGTGCGGTCTATAGAAATTATTTTCTTACCGCGAACTGTGCAAGAAATATTAAACGCTCAGGCTGCGTGGACAGCGAAATTAAAACTTTCCAAGTATCAAGACTTGTTAGAGCCATAAACACTCCCAAAAACATGTTTTTATATCACTCGAAAATAAATTAGAGGAAGGTTGCCTAGTATGGGGAGGTTTTTTTTTGTATTGATTATACATAGATTCTACATAAATGAAAGAAAGATTTGAAATTTTGCATTTATTGCTTCCGAATAATGTAGGACATGGTTGTGGTGTATTTCATAAATACATTTATGAAATAACAAAAGCTTGCCAAATTGTGCTTTTAAATTCATATCTAAAATTCGGAAAATATAATTACTTTCTAATTGCAAAACACAGCAGAAGCTAAAAGTTTTCTAATCTAAAATTTGATCCGATTCTCATTAGTGGCAACCCTTATGTGAATTTATTTTTATAAAAGGCAACACTGTAATTAATTATAATATTTTCGAACAGAGAGCCCTGCCAACAATAGGCTACGTTTCTCTACTTACAACCAGCATCGTTTCGACGAGCCGTCTCGCAATCTTTCGGGTATAAAGGGAATAATTTATGATCCTCTCAGGACGCCGCAGATTCCATATGTTCCTGCAGGAATCGTGTCCCGAGTTCGCAATGATTCCCGAGCTCAAGGCGGCCATATTCGGATCCGAATGTCGCGCGTCGGCCGTCGTAAAGTTTCACGATTTCAAGCTCGAACTGTAACCTATCATTCGTTCGTCGTTAACCGACCACACATAAACGATCATTACAACGCGTTATTCGTTCGAACCGCTCGGGCAACTGTTCCAGGCAACTCGAACGTTCGCATAACTGCCGCGCCGGCTGCCAGGCAGTTCCTGCCGGTTCCAACAAGTTCGGTAAATAGGGCAGCGAGACAACGAGTTGAAATTTCGTTCAACGGTTAAACGGCGCGTCTTGTCGCCTCCGGAACATCGAGGAATCCTGGAAACTCAGCGAATCCGGAGCCATCCAATTCGCGATGCCCGCCCTCCTTCGATTCTCTAAACAACCTAATTCGCGAATCTCAATTATCGGGGCAAACGACCGGCTTCGCTCGCGCAATAATACGCAAGCTCAGCATTATCGTTGGTCGATCGCTGGGAACCAAATTGCAACCTCGGATACTGAAAATCAAAATCGGGGCAACCCTTCTATTTACACTGGGAAAAAAAATTCATAAAAATATAAATAGAAATCTCTAGGAGAATTACAATGTTCTATGATTTCCGAATTTATAAAATTATTAAAAGATTAGAAGAAACGTGTTCAAAGTTTGAACTCTCTGTATCGTCACGTCACACTGAACGAGCCATAATTTTCTCGAATAGAATTATAAAATGTTGCCAGCTGTCACAATAGAATTGGGCCTTCTATGATTTCCGAATTGATAAAATTATTAAAAGATTAGAAGAAACGTGTTCAAAGTTTGAACTCTCTGTATCGTCACGTCATATTGAACGAGCCATAATTTTCTCGAATAGAATTATAAAATGTTGCCAGCTGTCACAATAGAATTGGGCCTTCTATGATTTCCGAATTGATAAAATTATTAAAACATTAGAAGAAACGTGTTCAAACTTTGAACTCTCTGTATCGTCACGTCATATTGAACGAGCCATACTTTTCTCGAATAGAATTATAAAATGTTGCCAGCTGTCACAATAGAATTGGGCCTTCTATGATTTCCGAATTGATAAAATTATGAAAAGATTAGAAGAAACGTGTTCAAACTTTGAACTCTCTGTATCTTCACGTCACATTGAACGAGCCATACTTTTCTCGAATAGAATTATAAAATGTTGCCAGCTGTCACAATAGAATTGGGCCTTCTATGATTTCCGGATTGATAAAATTATTAAAAGATTAGAAGAAACGTGTTCAAAGTTTGAACTCTCTGTATCTTCACGTCACATTGAACGAGCCATAATTTTCTGTAATAGAATTATTAAATGTTGCTAGTTGTTGCAATAGAATAGGGTCTTGAAGCAGCAGTTTCGCGAGTCAAAGGATATTCTACTGACAAGTGATGTAGCTAAATGAGTGACGCGTCTGTGCGCGGAGAATAGTGATCGCGAATGGTATTGTACCTAAAGGGCGTGTTGTGTGTCTGCGTCGATTCGTTTACAGACCGGATGTTAACACCTAACGGAATACGAATCGATAGGCCGCAAGCCGCAGATCGTAAATATCTTCGAATTTGCACGCAGCGGCTCGCAGCTTTCACACAGACGCACTCACACACCGGATATTCGGTCATCGAAAACAAGCTGCGCCGCCAAAGTTGCGGTTTTAATGCAGGCACTACCTGGCCTGCGAACCCCAGTCGCGTTCGTGTCCCGGAGCTTTACAAGCGTGCTCGTACTCATGCGAGCTTCCACTTACGCTTTATTTACATTCACGTTGCTCCGTGTTCTGCACTTATATTCGCGCGATGGCCGCCCGCGATCTCATTTCTCCCTTGGGGGATCGAAACGCCAGGGTTCTCCTGGAAATTTCCCAAAAATTTCCTGCGAGCAAGAAAATTTCGTGGCAACCCGCCCTTGTTTGCATTTCGCTCGGGGGCCAATCGCCGATCTAGCTGGATAAAATTCTAATTTTCTACGGGCGAGAATTTCTTAAAAAATTGTTTAATAGCCATGACAATTTTAGTCGCCAGTCAACAAACCACCACCATCGGGTTCTCTTGGAGATTTCCGAAAAATTTCGCTGCGAGCTTCGGTGCCAAGAAAATTTTGAGCCACCCTTCTCCTGGTAAGCAAGCTTTTTGCCTCGGGGCCACGTTACTGCAAATCGACTATACAGCTAGAGGAAATTCTAATTTTCATTGCAAGATATCGGCGAAGGTCTGGAGCAACTCGGGAGACTTTTATTAATTAATTTTGTGAAGCCTAATACTAGTAGTTTTGATGAAATTTTCAGTATACGTTTAACTAACATAGATCCAACGCATATTTTAATTTTTCATTAGCTCAAATAAAAGAGTCTTGGAAAGTGCCTCTTCGCCCTTACAATTCCCAGCAATTGCAATTTTTTATAAAAATCCTTTTCGCACGTCATTCGGTAAATCAATTCAATTTGAAAAAAGTTACACTGTTTTAAAGGGCGTTCAGTGTACGTCTGCATTTTGAGTAATTGAACGATTACGAAAATTTCACGAGGCCCTGCACAGATGAGCATAAAATTTCCGACACCGCATTAGCGCATTTATTTTACGAGTATAGCGAATCGGTGGACCCAACAGACACAAAATTCGATATCACCGGGTTGCGTACGAGCATGATTATTAACCGAGCGCTGCACTCGGACCGGTATCGGCGCTAAAACGATTTCCAAGTCGTCCATAACGCGCGCGACCGCTCGCGAGCGCGAAAATTACCGCGACTCATAAATCATGAATACATTTCGACAGTAGACGAAAAACTTTTTCGAAACTGGATCGCGTGAATATTCACGGTGTAATCCAACGGGGACTGCAGCCACCTGGCGAAACATTTTCTCTCCTCCTGGTGGTTGTTCAAACGAATTTGAAGCCGCGGCGGTGGGTAGAAAAAAAAAATAAAAAGCGAGCACAGGAAGAGGAGAAAATGCGTGAATAAATTCGAAAAATGCGACGTGACTTTCTCGCGGTCTCGCTCATATTTTTTTTCATGTTTTTCGTTTCTCTTTCAGTCGTCGGCTGTTTTGTTTTTCTTTTTTTTTTTTTTTCGTAGCCGCCCTTCTTCTTTACGGTCACGCGTTCCACGTGGCTTGAATAGGCGAGTGGTTGCCCGGGAATAATTGACGGGAAAATGATTACGCGACAGAGGGAGTAAACAACGGCGAAACAACAACACAAGCGCGCGGGAGAAAAACGGAATCCGCAAACGTTTCGCCCGCGTTAATCATCCAGATAACGCCCGACGTCGTGTTACACGGCGAGATTAATGAGCGACGCAAGGCGGTGTAAAGTTTACAGGCCAACGAAAGCGCGTCGACGTTGTTCTCTATTAAATCGTCGCAAGACCCGTCTCGCTACACGTTGCGATCGTTTTTCTGAAACGCGAGGAGACGACACGCCGCCGATACGTTCTCCGAACGCTCAATACCTTCGACTACCGGCGTCGCAGAGTCTCAAGTTCGCGCGAACTGCGCTTTTCCTGTTGCATCGTTTCCAGTTTATCGCGTGCCGTGCAATCCGACTTTCGAGATAGCGAAGAATTTTTAATTTCGGCCGATGGACTCCGAATCAAATGGGAATTCCTTCATATCGAGTTACGCACAAACAATTTATCGATTTTTCTGGGCCGCGTTCCCTTCTCGTTACCGTATCCGGAAATTCTGCTACTCTAACAAATTCGAAATTTTGTAAAACCAGAAGGAACATTTCAAATGTGCCCATAATTATGAAAGTGGTCTGTCATAAAAAAAAATTACATTGAATAAATTTAGTTTAAAATCATGTCGTGTGAAATAAGTGATAAATTCATTTTTTTTAAATTTTGACTTGGACCACTTTCATAATTATGGGCACAAATTATACTTCTATAAAGGATCAAATAGTTTCTGTCACAAAAAGAGATCCAATTGCAATAAGAAAGAAGAAATTCTAAATCTTATCGGAAATTCTGCTACTCTAACAAATTCGAAATTTTGTAAAACCAGAAGGAACAGTTCAAATGTGCCCATAATTATGAAAGTGGTCCGTCATAAAAAAAAAAAAAATTACATTGAATAAATTTAGTTTAAAATCATGTCGTGTGAAATAAGTGATAAATTCATTTTTTTTTTAATTTTGACGGACCACTTTCATAATTATGGGCACAAATTATACTTCTACAAAGGATCAAATAGTTTCTGTCACGAAAAGAGATCCAACTGCAATAAGAAATAAGAAATTGTAAACCTTATCGGAAATTCTGCTACTCTAACAAATTCGAAATTTTGTAAAACCAGAAGGAACAGTTCAAATTTTACTTCTTCTAAATTTTACTTCTACGAAGGATCAAATAGTTTCTGTCACAAAAAGAGATCCAATTGCAATAAGAAAGAAGAAATTTTAAATTTTATCGGTGCAGCATTTGTACAGCTGTCGTATGTAAAACCAGAAGGAAAATTTCAAATTTTACTGTAACACTATTCCTTGTATAAAGGATCGATTTTTTCTGTCACCAAGAAGAGATCCAATTGCAGTAAGAAAGAAAAAATTTTAGACTTTATTAGAGCAGCATTTGTACACCTGTCGTAAGAAGAGATCCAACTATGAAAAGACAAGAAAAATTGAAAACTTCGGTGAGATCAGAATTCAACTTGCGAAAAGATGAACTGTTTCTGAACAAGAGATCCAATAACGCAGCCGCGCGAAGACATTTATTTGAAGCCGCAACAATCCGGGGCGGAAAACAAGCGACACCATAATTCCGACCGGAAACGCGAAGCTTTATTGAAATGTAAATATTCAAATCTCGTTGGGAACCTCCACGGTCCATCAGAGCCGGCGATTTAACCGGCGCTGAATACCGACCGGTAACATGCAAGTAACGCAAGAAGTTATTTCATTAGACTGCTCGGCGCGGTGTTTCGTCCGTCGTTCATGCATTATTACGTGTTTCGTTTTAATATGCCCGGGCCAAATAATTTCACACACGTCGATCATGCCACGAAGTTTCGTTTCCTCGGAACTTTAATCATTTCCCGGCTCCGGGCGGGTTTCGAGAGCATCCGGTTCAGGGGAGATTCCGATTTATCGATTACACAAAAAATCGATTTTCCCTACTTCAGTTAATAGTTAAACTGAAACTTTAACAGTTTAACTGAAATTTTATTCGTTTGTCATCGATACACAGCGGATCTTTATTCGAAATAAAAATTGTCTAAGTTGCAAGAAAAGCAGTAGAAATTTATTTTCTTTCTTAACCCTTAGCATTCGAATGGCGACTGTAAGGCGCCACTAAAAATTGCTGCATCAATATTCCAAATACTTTTTTACTAAAATATTTTTATTGTTTGTATTTAATAAATTACGAAAAACTTGAATATGAGTAAAATCTTTAGTAGGGAAATTTTTTAGGTCGGAAGAAATGTTTCGTTTTGGAGTTAAAATAGCTTCGAGTGCAAAGGGTTAATATTAGGTCGTCCCATAAGTTCGTGTCGTTTACTCTTTTAAAATGTTTCGTTTTGGAGTTAAAATAGGTTCGAGTGCAAAGGGTTAATCGGTTGCTGGGTGTTCGATGTAATTAATTAAAATTATCGTTGGATGCACTCTTCGAAACAATTTCTCGAAAAAATCACAGTTTTACAGTTTTTCGTGCCCGAACGTTCGGGCACATGCGAAACGAATTTTTTCAGAGGTTCACACCAGAGTGGCCCTTTAATCGGATGCTCGAGATACAGGTTTGCGGGCAAGGCGGAAGCCTGCGGTAAGTGGAAATTTTTCCTGCAACGCGAACGAGATGCGGACGATGTGGGCGGACGATCGCTGATCGATTTTCCTTCCGAGCGACCACGATCCTTTCGCCCCGAAGGTGTTCGTGGACTGATTGCCGGGGGGACAAACGGAAATAAATCACCTTTAGCGTAGATCGGCGTCTACGGCTGCGGCTCCGTCATTGCTCGCCTTGTAGAACAAGCTAGCCACTTTATCGAAGATTAAAAGGGGAGCCCGGGACCTTAATCCGTCCGGGAACGGTGAATTGATCGATAAAACGGACACCGCCGACATCGTTTACCTCGAAATAAATAGATCGAGATACGAGGGCAAGCGATACCCGGCGATCTTTCCGCAAACGAATCGCCGGAAGAGGATCCGAACAGATTCGAAAGATTACCGCCGCGCACGGGCACAGAGGCTGCGAGCAATTAAAAAAACATTTCCATCCCGTCGGGAAAAGTTTCCAGAGACTACGGATTTTTTTTTTTGTCTCCGGAACTCGCTGCTGTCGTCTAATTTGATATCATTAGACTGCGCTTCTTTCGGGAAAATAATTTTCTGCGGCAGAGATCACGAACCAGCTTTCTTCTGATTTATAATCAATTATTAGATACACAAACACGTGACCATCGTTCGTTAAACTCTTAAAACTACTTCCCAACATTTTCTGTACATTTTCCCCGTGGTAAAGATCACGAACGAATTATTACAACCGGTTTTCTTGTTTTATAATCGATTATTAGATACACAAACACGTGACAGTCGTTCATTCAAAAAACACATTCAGCTCTCGAAACTACTCCCCAACATTTTCTGTAAATTTACCCCATCCCTTAACACTTTGACTGCCAAGTGAGAAACCTCAGAAATTCCATCAGATTAATGTGTTATTTAATGAAATGAAAATTGATAAAAATTATATGTATGATATTGAGTAGTCCTCCAACTTTCTGGCATTTTACAGATCCTTAAAAAATTTGATAGAATTAATATATCAGCGGAAAAATTCATTTTAAAATTTGGACAAATAATTCCGTCACCCATAAACACACAATCGTGTTGACAAGTTTTTGCCACGGGCTTATGCCCAAGGTCGTCTCGCGGGAAAATTGTATTTTCTTGCTTTCACACGACGGGAACTTATGGTGGGAAGAAGCGCGAGTGGGGGAGAGAGTGGGGTGATTACCACCGCGGGATAATTGCGTACGCAGGTATTTCAGTCTATTCGAAAAGGAAAGCAGGAAAGCATCACGCCGAACCGAAAATTGACAGGTGCGAACGCGTTCAGTGTCAAAAAGTGTTACAAGTGTTACAAGTGTTAAAAGGATTACAAGGATTACAAGTGTTACAAGTGTCACAAGTCGTGGAGAGAAGCTGGACCCACGGTTTAAGGTAAATACAATTTAAACTTTTTGTTACTTTTCATCTAATTTTTCGTAATGTTACTTTGCCATACAGTCTCTGTAGTGAGAGTGATACATTTGAGATTTATATAAATAGTTACAAATACGATTCATACGAGACTTTGGCAGTAACGAATTTTTCATTGCACGTTCTTAACCTCTGAAATAAAATATGTTGCTGTGTTCGTGTACGATTCATTCGATACGAATTTTTTGTTGCACGTTTTACGTGATTACCCCTTCAGTAGTTGGGTAATGACGAACACTAAAGGTTTCGTTTTTTTTATTAAAAGTATATTTCATTTTTTTATTTTATCAATACTGATTACTGTAGGTTATAAATAAATAGTTTAACCCCTTGCCCTACTGTATCGAGTCAGACTCGTGATGAAGATTTAGAACAGAGTCTAATAAACACGTATGTAATTAATTTCCTTTAAAGCGAAATAAAATTCTATTTCGTTGTAGTTAATATACATCCCTTGGAGAAAACATGGGCATACAATAAATATAAAGTATCTTTTTTCTATGAAATCTTGAACGATGAACAATTTCTAATCATTATAATCACAAAATAAATAGTAGTGTAAGGGGTTAAATCAATATTTAGGGAAACGTCCCTTTCTTGACCATCAGTTTTTCTAGAAGGATTATCTTTGTTTTCTATGAAATTCTGAACGATGAAGAATTTCTAATCATTATAATTACAAAATAAATAGTAGTGCAAGGGGTTAACTATAATTGTGCCCATAATTATGAGAGTGGTCTGTCATAAAAATAAAAAAATTACATTGAATAAATTTAGTTTAAAATCATGTCGTGTGAAATAAGTGATAAATTCATTTTTTTTTTAATTTTGACAGACCACTTTCATAATTATGGGCACAATTAAAACAGTAAATAAACTTGTTTCATACTCGGGTATCGTTTTATTGGAATTTTTTCTTAGCTGTTCGTAATTACCCCACTTACCCCTATGCGAACACGGTATCACCGGTTCTCGGAATCTTTAAAAACCGTGGTTTCTTGTTACGGGGTGACGAAAAAGTGTATCTGCGAGTCAAACATAAACGAGGTCGCGTTGCCCGCGGGCCTGTGAAACGTTTCTTTCGCGCGGCAAGGGGTATAAACTATTATCTCTGCGGCGTACGGCCGAAATCCAAGTCTTTCGTTGTGTTCTGCCTTCCTCGTGACCGTGTACACGTTCCATTGTTTTTGAACGGTGTCCGCGATCGATACAGTCGTACAACTTCGTCCGTGTTCGCGTGTGTGCTCCGATACTCGCGATTCGCACGCGTGAACATTTCCGTGCCGTCCTATTGCAGCGGTATACGTTGCGAAGGAGACATTCATTCGAAAACTTTGAAATAGCGGTGAATTAGGAGGCTAAAGGAAAGTGCCATGAATCACATCCTCGCGAACTACCGATTCCGATTGTTATCTCGTGACGCAGAGGCTGCAAAAGTGGGAAACAGCTCGAAACGTTTTGCCTCCTTAGTTGCTCGCGATTTGGGACGGAATTATTTGTCCATGTTTTAAAATGAATTTTCACGTTAATGTATGACATTGTATCAAAGATTAGAATCTGCAAAATTCAAGAAAGTTGGAAGACTACTCAATATAATGTATTTAATTTTTTTCAATTTTTATTTCATTAAATAACTTACTTCGATTTTATGGAATTTTTGAGGTTTCTAGTTTGGCAATCAAAGTGTTAAAAGAAGAGCAAGCTCCCATCTCTTTGGGGTTTTTATTTCGTGTAAAATTCACAGTACAATTACTACACTGCGGATCTTCATGCATTTATAACGAAATTGAGTAGATCAAATTTGAAATTGCAGGAAAATTTAGACAATTTCGAATGTCGATATGCCATTTCTCGTCTATTAAAACTAACAAGCGAAGAAATAACATTCTACTCGGTTTTTACTTCTTGAAATCGATGCAGACAATTATTTTGTGTAAAATTCACAGTATAATTACTAGATCTCCATGCATTTACAACGAAATTGAGTAGATCAAATTTGAAATTGCAGGAAAATTTAGACAATTTCGAATGACGATATAACATTTCTCGACTATTAAAACTAGCAAGCGAAGAAATAACATTCTACTTGGTTTTTACTTCTTGAAATCGATGCAAACAATTATTTTGTGTAAAATTCACAGTATAATTACTAGATCTCCATGCATTTACAACGAAATTGAGTAAATCAAATTTGAAATTGCAGGAAAATTTAGACAATATGGAATGTCGATATGCCATTTCTCGTCTATTAAAACTAGCAAGCGAAGAAATAACATTCTACTTGGTTTTTACTTCTTGGAATCGATGCAGACAATTTTTATTTTGCATAAAGATCTAATAATTGCTCAATTAAGTGGCTTCTGTAAGAATTTAGCTGTGAGTCAAAAGCAACGAACTCTAAGAAATATCGAGTACAAGCGGGTTTGCGTTACGACCTAATGTAGACGCAACGTATCTGAGAGAACGGTGAGAAAGAATCGAGGAATTTCCAACCTAACCTGAACATTCTACTCCGGAAGCACGTCTAACGATTTTTAAGCTCTGTCGAAACGGGTCGAAAAAAGGAAAAAGTGTTACAAGCGTCGGCGGTAGAATTACGTTCTCACGCTTTTCGCGCATCGCTTCGGGTGTACAATGGGTTCTAACATCCAATTAACCTTGGTTCTGACCCTTTCCTTTGATTCGGCCCGAATATTTTCGGTCAAAGGGTCCCACCGAAATTCGATAATCCCGTAGAATGTCGACCATTCTCGCGCTACTCGGAATCCACCCTTCATTTCGACACTACGCAGGCCTACTTGGAATGTATACCGCGGCGCAATAATGCCATCGAGGTCAAACCTCAAATACTACCACTTCCAGAGGATTCTGTCTGTTCTCCTAAGTCGCTCGTCTCGCGTCCTTGTTTACTGCCACTGGGAAAGGTCGGGGAAAGCCAACAAATTCTTTCTTAACCCTGCTATGGCACGCTGGGATCTCTCACGCTGCAAAACAATTTTCTGTAATCCGCCACTGTATCATAAAATAACGGCTTTAACATGCTCTCTGCCTGTCCGCATAAAGGTGAAAAAACATTGAGACAGTTCATAGGAAAATACAGTTATTGTAACAATTATTTTCATAACTCACTTTTGCCTTGAAGATTCTGACCAATTTTGGCCGAACAAATTGTAATCAGAATTCATTTTCAAGAAAAAGAATTTCTCACCCAACGTGGCAAACCAAAACTTTAAATTTTTGTTTTAAACTTGTTCTAGCCTTGAACCATTTATTTTAATAATTAGTCAGTGCTGACCTGGTTGTGAAAATTAAAAGGTGGTTATAGGAGAGTAACGGTTCTTCCTTTCGGAATTTCAATTAAGAAACATTCGCCTGCCTGGCTACCAACTCATGAATACAAGTACAACTTCGTTATCTCTGACTTTCAATTTGAGTAATTCGAAGAGCTTTGTAGACAATGCAGGGACTGCAGGGACTCTGCAACTTCTTCCAATCGATTTCTTTCGAAAGCAATTTTCCAAGGTAGTAATATCAGACCGAACGAGGTTGATTGCAATTTATTATTACCCGGAGGGTCTCCTTAATATCCATTGGTTCCTTTTCATGGAGATTCAGCGGGTACACAGCGGAACTTTATGCAAATTTACACTTCCCCAGTGGCAATTCTAAAATTCGGTGGAAATTTTCCCCTGTTCGATGGTGCTTCGAACATTTCGAGAAGAAAGCAAAACGCTTTTGAATTCTACTAAAATTTGTACTTTAAAATTGCTTGAAGATTTGCATACAAGTGCATAAAGTTTACGCTCGACTAATAACAGACACACATGGAAGGGTTCTAGAGTACACCCTCGAGCATGTGAAGTAGACTCTCTTCTAAATCTTTTTAACGTATGCTCACTGTTGTTTTCTACTTTGGTACAAAAATAGCTAAGTTGCATTAACTAGTTCACTGAAATTATCATTATATAATTTAGGTTGTTTTCTACTTTGGTACAAAAATAGCTAAGTTGCATTAACCAGTTCACTCACTATTGGTTCACTGAAATTATCATTATATAATCTAGTATAGGGGAAGGAGGGAATTCAAACAATCAGGATTATCTCCTGTCCTATTAACTAAATTTATTCGTTTTGTTTAATATAAATTCAGGCGCGTGTGCGGATACGTGTTTATTGCTAGCCGGTTCGCTGGTAACTAACTACGACTCACTTCTTTTATAATTAAACAATTCACCCGGCAACGACAAAACACACGAGTCTTCTCGTCACCGAGCTGTTACCATCTTCACACACAATCATACACACATACACACCGAATGCAAACGCGGCCACAGTCATTCCAAACAATCCTATCGTATCCTATTAATTCCTACACTAGGTTTCTATACAGGTGTGCCATCATTTTGTCCCTCTAGATTCTGACAAAAATGTTATTTCTAAAGCTAAAAACGGGTTGGTCTAATCTAATTTACCCTGTACCCAGAGATGAACTCAACATAACATCTTAGCATTAACCCCTTGCACTACGATTTATTTCACGCTTTCAGTATCAGAACTTTTTTGTAATTCATAATTTCCTAAAAAGGGGAGAAAATTTATATCTATATATAAAATATCTTTATATCTATATTTGTATCTTTATATCTATATCTATCTATATCTATTTATATCTTTATATCTATTTATATCTATCTATTTATATCTTTATATCTTTATATCTTACTATATCTATTTATATCTATTTCTATCTATTTATATCTATTGTATGCCTATATGTTGGCTAATAGTTGTACATTGACAACGCCAAAAAATAGATTTTTATTTCGTTTTAAAGGAAATTAATAAGAAACGTATTTATTAGACTCTGTTCAGAATCTTCATCACGAGTCTGACTCGATATTGTAAGGCAAGGGGTTAATTTCAATGTGTGCTATCACTTTGTTACACGGTGTGACGTTGTAATAGCGTGAGCATAGCCCTCGAAGCTTGGAAAGAACACTGGTAAAGTGTTTTAAAAGCAGCATTGTTTGTTGTTGACGGATGAAGAACTGGGCTCAGAGGATCGAGCAGACTATTCGGTGGTATGTTTCGGGCGTTTGGCCTCGAAGGCATTATTACACTCGGCTGTACGTGTAGAGGTCGGCGCCTCGGTTTCCTGTCGGCGCGTAGTCCGCGCGAATCCGCCGCGACGCGAGCTCAAAGCCACATAAAAGGCTTTCAACATGCACACGGCGCCGAAACGAACGAACGCTGACTTACACACAGCCAGCCCCGAGGAGGCTGAAGGAGCAGGCGAGGATACGAAGGATCGAGCACCTCGATCTCTCTTTGCCGCGGAAACGTTTGCGAATAGCTTCGAAGGATGGTGCACGAATGGTCTGATAGCGTGTACAGGACCCAGCTCCCCCACCCCCGTTTATTCCGAGCGACTCGAATGCCGGCCGCCTTTGAAAGACCATCAGCCTCTTGGCTTCCAGGCTACTCTGCGCGAATTTTCCGCTAAATTTCAGTTCGTTGTCTCCCTTCGAACGTGAAACGAGCGTAGTTTGCTATGGGATATACTTTCCAACCGGGAGAAAGTGGGCTGCCGTTGGACCTCGTTCAACTATCCTCAGCGATCTTGCCGTTTCACAAGTTGCCATTCTGGTTTTCCATTTTCCAAAACACCGATTTTTTCGCTGCCTCGAGGTTCCAGGTGACTTGAAACTTCGTGAGTCGAATTGTTTCTTATTTAAATACTTTAAATAATTACGAGACAAAATAAAGAAAATACTTTAACGGTGACGGAATAATTGTCCAAGTTTTAAAACGAATTTTTACGTTAACATATTCATTGTACTACATCGGGTAATGATCTGTAAAATTCAAGAAAGTTGAAGGACTATTTTATATCACACATTTAATTTTTATTTCGTTGAACAACCTACTTTGATTTTATGCAACTTTTAAGGTTTCTAGTTCGGCAGTCAAAGTGTTAAACATCGGCAATCTCATTTCAAAATTCCGCTACTTTAGCAACAATCAAGATTTTTCATTTCCAATTTTCTTAATAATTTTATAGCGGTACAAGCAAATTTCCAAATTCTTTAAATGTTTTTCACCCTTTTTGTATCCGATCTACTCCCTCTTGCTGCGAACGCATAAAATCCGCAGTCCACTGAAACGTAACATAAAGTCCAGTACATGGAAAGAATTTTATATTTTTGCATATCATAACACACAAAACAAAGGTATACAACAGCGTAGAAAAAACAGAGCAACGCCACGCATTCGTATCTTTTTTTCCCTTTAATAATTTCTCGCGCTCGTGTGAATGTACCTGAAAAACGTGATTTCCATTTTACGGACATTAACAATGAAAAATATTGGTGTTGAAAAATTGTTTATACATTTGCTCTTCTCGCGCGAGCGTTAGCCACGATTGAGCTAGTTTTATGCGTCCGTGTAAAATGTTGCCAAGTTCAATGCAACGGAAAGTTTAACGCAGTTGAACGGGAAAAAAGGTTTGTCGTGTTGAACAGTTTCCTTTCATCACCTAGTGATTAAAAATTGAAATTTTCTGAAAAATGAGTAGGTAAAATGCAAAACACGTCTAGGCTAAATTTCACCTTTGGGACCAAAAATTTTTTTATATAATTCTATAGGAAAGAGGAATTAACAAATTGATAACGAGACAGAAAGAAACTATAAGAGACAAAAAGTAAAGTCTTCTATTAGAATATTAACCCTTAGCACTCGAGTGGTGACTCTGAAGCACCACTAGAAATTGTTATGGCATTATTTCAAAGAAATTACAAGAAATATTACAAAATATTTGGTACATTACAAAATTTATATTTAATAGATTACTAAACGTTTGAATATTATATGTGGAAATCGGATCAGTGTCGTATGAATAAAATGAAAATATTCTAAGACGGAAGAAAAATTTAGTTTTAGAATGAAAATAGCACCGAGTGCAAAGGGTTAAGACGCTCCAAAGGAGAAATAAGCTTCTATTTAACGCTTGATCCCCGCAGTCGGTGGAAATTATGTTTATTTTGCATAATGAAATCGACTAATAACAGCTAAACAGCGAACTAGATTTTGAGCTCGTGCCTGAGCACAGCGAATGAATGCATAGTAAATGAACAAAGATCTAGCGTGGGCTGCAAACTTCGTGCCTCGCCATCTGGGCAAAGCAGTAAATCTATTCGCAACTGAACCGCATCGTTTTTATACGGATTATAAATTTCATCGGACTCCGGCAAGTTGCTTAGCCCGTTTAATCCAACATGATTTCTCGTAATGAACGATCTTCGCTGCGCCCGGAGCAATCAAATTTTATTCGGACCGATAACGCACCCCGCTTGTGTATAATACATAATCGCGAGAGCATACTTGATGCAGAAATAATCGACGTTTCGTTGAAAGTTCGCGATAATAGGCTCTACTTCCGGTATAAACCGTTAATACAGAAAGCGATCCAGCCGAAAGTTCCCCGAGCAGAAACGAGGAAGAGAATTTCACCGAGAGACGGCGCAACTTTTCTTTAATCAATAGTTATGATTCGAGTGGCGCGCGCGGAGTTCTCAGAATTTGCGTTACTGTTAAACAATTTGTAAGAACGGGAAAATTGTAACAGGAGTCCGAGCTATCAAACTTTCCGCCGATCGTATCAAAAAGTTTTGTTTCGAGTTCCGGTCGTATTTCGCCGAATTCGCAACTTTTGGAAGATTCTTACGCGATATCACGTTCGGATAACAGTTCTTCGCTAATTGCGGGTAAACAATAACGGTAGAACGAAAATGTTTGCGGGTTCCGCAGGCCGCTGATTTTTTTTTTTTTTTTTTTTTACAATTCTACCGGTATATCGATGAAGTTCGGCCCCGTTCAATTTTCGAAAATCCCACGTGCATTTTTCCCTCGCAATATTTACCTGGCAGATTATCGCGAAGGTTTGTTGCCTCAGCCGTCGAGTCCGATGAATTCGAACGTCGGTATCGATCGATCGCTACGGCAAACGATACGCACTTGATCGGAAAGTTTTGCATTTAGAATAGAGCAATAATGACGGGGATGAACGTACTCCGAGGAAAAATGGAAAAGGAGATAACGACAATCGGCTTCGTTTGAGGAGGATTCCCGGTGTATCTGTCCCTAGCCGAGGCATGAAGCACAGATAAAACTTACAGGCAAGCCCAATTATCATAATGACATCGTTACGATCCAGACCGGTCTATCCGGAAGTGTCGATTTCATTGTTTTGTTTCCCCTCGATCCCCCTCGTTACTATGCATACCGTCGTAATCCCGTCGATGTATTGTACTTTCCCCTCACAGCGCATTATTCTATCGAACGCCTGAAAGCTGTAGAAAATTTCAGCCTGTTCAACGTTCTTACCAGATCTTTTGAAGTATTTGTGTTGAAATTATTATACAACCGATAAGGAGATGATTGACTCCATGTACAAACGAGGGAAAAATAAATTTTTCCCTATCAAATTGACTTCGGAACTTGTCACATACGCACGCGAATAAATTTTCAGTAGAAACATCGAGCGATGGTCAGACACGTTGGCTTTTTAACATTCGGATTAAGATTAAACTAGGATTAACATTGTATTTCTCGTTGTTTTCGAGTGTCTATCGAACGCCTGAAAGCTGTAGAAAATTTCAGCCTGTTCAACGTTCTTACAAGATCTTTTGACGTATTTGTGTTGAAATTATTATACAACCGATAAGGAGATGATTGAATCCATGTACAAACGAGGGAAAAATGTATTTTTCCCGATCAAATTGACTTCGGAACTTGTCACATACGCACGCGAATAAATTTTCAGTAGAAACATCAAGCGATGGTCAGACACGTTTGCTTTTTAACATTCGGAGTAACATTATACTCGTATTAACATTATATTTCTCGAGTGTCTTCACTTTCTTCATCGTTGAATTAACAGTAAAATTATTTCCTCGAAGCGTGAAAGACCATTTTTAAAATTTTCATACTTTCAAAGGGAATAGCTATTTGCTTTCGCGCAATAAAAATAAAATGTCGAACGCGGAGAACGTTTCGGAGCAGAAATAAAAATCAAATTTGTCGAACTTATTGACTCAAGCCGATTTGATATTGGTTTTACGAGGCAAGCGCTCCTCTATGCTGAAAATTTATGAGAATATTTTTGGTTTTCGTTTATTTACCAGTCGATGCTTAAATCGAAAGCAACCTAGGCGCAGGATCCGTTGCTCCTAAGAAGCGGAATTCATTAATATATTATGCCGCTGTTATCTTCCGCTTCGGGGATGATTTACCGTGGCAATTTACATAAGAGTCTTTCTGACGTGATTTACCGCTACTTCGAAGATACTCTTGTCGTTCCTTCTGCGCTACGTTGGAGAACGCGGAAAGACTTCGCGTGGATCCGTGGATCCGTCTTTGATCATTCGTTGCGTTTCGCGCGAAATAATATCGTTGATCGAAAATGACTGCCTCGACGGAGTTCACCCAACTATTTTTTTTTTGTACACGGTAGATGCGTTCCTGAAAAATGGTACGAGAAAGTAATGAAAACTTTGCTATACAGGGTGTTGTAATTTCGAATTATTTTTGTATTAGTTGTATTACTATCAAATTGTAGATTCTATCAATTTATGATAAAAATTAGTAGGAATTTGAAACAGCATTTTTGTGGAGTAAAGTTTCTTGCATAAAGTACGAAAGATTTCAATGTATCTCCCCAATGTAAAATCAGCTACGTACCTTAAAAAAAATATTAGAGACAGCAACCCCACGATCCGACATTAATTATACAAATCCACAGAGGCTGTTTCTCTCTTACGAATTTTGTTGCAGAAGGAAATATTGTTCAACGGACCGCGCTTTTTCGTCAAAAACCAAAAGCCCACGGTCGAAAACCATTGTTATTCGCTTTCGCACGTTGCTATGCACGAGAAATTTTATTAATTCTCGGAACGAGGAATTTCCTACGAATTTGTTTGGCTTCCGTTGCGGCAGGAAAAAAAATTGGTTGAAGCGGTTCTTCGATTTCGTTGGCTGCTATTTTTCATTCATCATGCACGGCTTCGCGAGCACGTCGGAAGGGCCCCGTATGCACAGAGATTCTCCAACGAATCGTATATATTATTACAAGCTCGGCTGGGTACAGCTTGCATAGGAAAATGAAGGCCGGGAGTGACTATCGGCCAAAGTTTCTTACGAGCTCGGATCCGGTTTAATACGTCTCCTCGCGATCCCTCGAATAACATCGCGAATTTCGTCTGCGCATAATGGATGTGGCGTAATTGAAAGCGTGCCATATAATTTTCTCCGCCGCGTATCGATGCAACCTGCAAGGTTCTTTGAACGTTTCCAATCTTGCTGTAAAAACATGGGATGAAGTTGTACAATTCATCTAAACGGCTGAGGAACAAGAGGAATTTTATAATTTTTTTTTTTGTACGTGATAGTAGGTTTCTTTAACACTTTGAGTGCCAAACTAGAAACCCCAAGAATTCCATAAAACTAGAGTTAGTTGTTTAATGAAATAAAAATTGAAAGAAATTAAATCTGTTATATTCAGTAGTCCTCCAACTTTCTTGCATTTTACAGACCATAATCAAATTTGGTACACACTGGATATATTAACACTAGAAAGACGGGAGCTTAGTATATACCTATATTGCCTGAAAGCAGTCAAAATTACTGCATTGTGAAAAAATAACTAATGCGCAAAGAAATTTGTTTAACAGTAATTTTTAATATATTTTATATCACTTCCAGTCATATAACAAGTTATTAATAAGTATTAGCAATAAAAAAAATGAAATTCAAAAGCAGTCAAAATGACTTGCTTAGGCAATCTAGTGTTAATGTAAAAATTCCATCAAATCAATGTGTTATTTGATGAAATAAAAATTGAAAAAAATTATATGTATGGTATTGAGCAGTCCTCCAACTAATAAAATTTGGTACGATTAATATATTAGTGTAAAAATTCATTTTAAAACCTGGACAAATAATTCCGTCACCCACATATGGGTGACGCGGCAGTGAACGTGTTGAAAGATTAATGGATACATTTTATCATCTGATGTTTGAGTAGCAATTGCTGAAAAATTGGGTCAAATGTTTCAAACTAGAAAAAAATTGCAGCCACTTTCCCGAAGTCATTTCTGTAGAGCAGTTTACACAGTAGCAGTATCTTCTGGCCGATATATGTCCCTGGTTAGACTGATATTTTGGACATCTATCGAATAAGCACTGCATACCGTTCTGGAAAAGTCGTTTCGATTTATTTCACCGAAGGCGCGAGTCGAGCGAACGAGTTTTGATAAAAATCGAGCGGGCCGCTAAACGGCGGTGTGCGAAATAAAAACTTTCAGTTTGTTCTCGTGGCGGCTTCAATAATGTCAACGGAGAGACTCGCGTATGCTCGGGTAGGTTTTAGAAACGAAAAAAAAATTGAAAAACGAACCGACGAGCGCAATTAAATGGAAATCACGACGGAGCGAGAACGGAACACGAGAGCGTGAAAGCTGCGCTGCAACCGCGGCAAGGTTTGCTAGGCGGTTGAACGACGGCGAGTCCAGTTAATTTCCTGATCGCCTTTCATCGGGCCTGTCAACATAATCCACTCGAGGAGTCGACGGTGTCAGTGCCGCGAGCGCAGACATTTTGAAAACGCCAAGCCACGCGTCACCGAGAGCAAATGAAAGGTTGTCGGCGTTACAGGAAAGCCTCCCTGTATGTGTGTCAGTCTGTCAGCCGGTGACGCGCTCGGTGGATTTCGGAGGATCGTTCGTCGGCGAAGGGATTACGCCGATTTAAAAGTCCCTTGGAGAGCACCGGCCGCGACGTGTAATCTTTCCAAAGAGCCTCATTCAGAATTATTCGAACGACGGCCTGCTCCACGTGAAAACTTCCCGCCGGTTGTACCGCTTCGAGCCCACCGAAGCAAATTTTCTTTCAAATTTGTCCCGAGTGCCTCCAGCTCCCATTCACGCTTCCGAAATTTCCGGCGAAAAATCCTCATGAATTCCTTAACGCGTTAGCTGTCGATGTTTTTCGTCTTCTATTGCTCGTTCTGCTGATCGATAACGTGTACCAAAGCACATGCAAAAAGTCTCCGAGCACAGTTAAAAACGGAATAACGTTTTAAAAATATGTATAAAAGACTGGGAAAATTGACTGTTTTTTTCTTTTTTTTTTTGTTGAAGCTCTTTAGACCCTTAAAAGGGTCCATTTCGGTGTACAGTGGGGTGATAAAATTATTAAAGTCGGTGTTTCGATGTTACATTGTGTAGTTATAACTATATAAAAAATATATATATTTTTAAACAGATAATTTACAATCTTTGTAGTATAACAGAATACAATTGCAAGCCTTAATATTAGGTTTTGATATAAATATATCTATACTTAAGGGTAGTTGGTGGCCCATTTTGCGAAGAAAATACTGAAAGTTACTTTGTCAAATTTTCTGATCCGAGTCTGTAATGAAGATAAATACATTTCGTAGAAAGCAGCTTTCTAATCAGGTTGCTTTCTAATCAGATTTCAAATGGCGGTTTTATAATCGCCATTCGAGTGCTAAGGGTTAATGCGACGCGCGTTGCATCGCGAAGGTGCACACAGCCTCTTCAAGGCATGCAACGCGAGCTCGTCTCTTTAATTCCGATTCCTCTCTGTAAAACATAGTCGGGTGCGTGCCTTTTAACGTCGCGGAAGTAGGAGAAGCAGTAGCACAACTTGTGCCCAGTGATTCGGACGAGTAAGCTGTGTATCCGTTACGGTAGCATACGTCTGACGCAGCATTTTTATGGATCACCGTAATCTATCATGGTACTGGCATCGCATAAATTATTCGTTCTCGTAAGAGATAGCGAAACGAGAGAGGGGGGTAGGGGGTTGCCGGTACTCGATGTTGGGTAATCACTGTTGCGAGGAGTACCATTCGCCGGTGCTCGGAGATATTACTGCAAAATCCATCAAACTGAATGCAACAACATGCAAACGGATCCCTGGCAGAGAGAGAGAGAGAGAGGGGGGTAGGAGCTTGAAAGAAAGCTCTCGGAGCCGGAAACGGCACAAAACGAACGATTCGAGACGGTGAACCCCATTTTCAGTTTTTCTTTTTCTTCATTCCGGTTTTACCGACGCGTCGGCGTAAATAACGCTCGTTCCGTTACCAGCTTAAAACCGGGTTTCCCGTGTTAATTAACGGCGACAAACAAGATCGTGAACCGAAGTTTCTCGCTACTCGAGATTCGCCGCCGACGCGGAAGAATTAATTGAAACGGTGAGCCGTTTGAGAAATGATTCCGGTGAAATTATAAACGCCTCGCGGCCTGCCGACTTTTCATACTTCGCTACCGGCCGATGAAATATTCCTGCCGGTCGCTGTTCGATCAACGCGGTAAGCGATCATAGATCATTTTAATTCCTCGTTAGTCTTGCTTCGCACTTCGAAATAAATATAAACCGAGAATCCGTACTCTATCGCGTCCCCTGCACTATAACATGCGACTAACGTTTCGAACAGAATCTGTACGTTGTTAATTGCCTATGAACCGAAAATAAAATGTTACACCTTTATGCTGTAGAACTTAAAATGCTTCCAACATAATTTAGTACAGTACTATTTTTCATATTCTGAAAACTGTAACGGAGAAACGAGAGTTTGTAATAATTTAATTTCCTGTAAGGTAGTCTGTGAAAGTGTGAACTTGAAACTTTTAATAGTGATGAATATGAATCGTAATTTTATTCTTAACTTCTTCGACTTTTGATAGAACAAATGTAAATTGCCTATGAACCGAAAATAAAATGTTAAACCTGTACACTGTACAACTTGAAATGCTTCCAACATAATTTACTACAGTACTATTTTTCATGTTCCGAAAACTTTAACGAAGAAACGAGAGTTTGTAATAATTTTATTTTCTGTAAGGTAGTCTGTGAACTTTTTCAAACTTTTAATAGTGACGATTATTTCGTTGAATCGTAATTTTATTCTTAACTTCTTCGACTTTTGATAGAACAAATATAAAATAGTTGACCGGAAAAGGAAAATTGATTTTCAATGTGCGAAGAGCACGATTTCATCGAAGAATAGTGTAATAAAAAAAAAATTTGGAGAATGTTGTAACTTTGGCAGTGAAGCAGCCGAAAAATTTCGAAAAGATTGCTCTCGCCCACAAGCCGCAATAAATTTCCAAAAGTTCGACGGTTTGCCCGAGGCGGTCCTCTTAACGACCGGCGATTTTAATGAGAAGCAATCGAAAATCGTTTCGATCGTCGGTCCTTAATTAAAACCGTGGAACACGGCCGCTTTAATCGGGAGGTATTTTAATCTTCGTTCGCAATTTACCGCGGCGACGGATTATGAGATTACAGGCGCGAAAATGCGACGAGTGTAGCGCCGGTGTTTCCGCGATTTCGCCGGACGATCGAGCGGCTGCCGATCGATCACGGGATCGCCGTCATTAATCAAGGGATGAGACGCGGGCTCGAATTTCGGGGCTTAGCCCGAGCCGGGTGTCCTCTTCGCGCATATTGGACCGAGTCTCGCGAACGTTCGTGTCGGGTTTAAGGTGGAAACGACGGTTCGTTACTCCGATAACTATCTGTCATCATGCTAGATCCGGAATGTCACCGATCACGACTCTCTTCCTGCGAGGCCGCGGACTAGTTTAATCAAGTTTGCCTAGTCTTCTTGATTTATCGATCGCCTCTATGCTGCTTGCGGTGTCGCGTGAAACTCCGTTAATGATTCTGGAAAATGACGCCACTTTTTTATCAGACGCACAGATCTTCATCTTACTGCGTGGAGCGAAAGTATTAAATGGACCGTTTATTTTGAAAGTGGTGCAAGTCCATTTTCTTTTGTTTCGAGAAAATTAAATGTTAGCAGATCTGACAATTAAAAAAAAATTGAACAAAGCATTGGCATTTTTTAAGATATTAAATACTAACTAGTTATAAGCAAAAAGTTCACACTAAATTAAGCATAAATTACGTCATATCTCATTCTTTTTAAAAAAGGACTTGCACAACTTTCAAAATAAACGGTCCAAATGTGAAAGGAGCAAGAAAATAGTTCAACGTTCATTCGGAGATATTTATTTTTTGTTTAATTCTGAATTTATCATCGATGTAGTACAGTCTGTGTGCCTTTGATGATTCGTCCTGAAGCTTTCGTAAACGCACATAGACACTGGTTGTACAGGGAATTGAATTTTGGAGTATCGATAGTCGATATTCCAGATGATTCGACGGGTATCGATAAAGCATACGGTATTTTAAGAAATTATCAGTTTTTTGCGCAGATACGGATAAACTTGTTCGATCTTTTTCACAGTATGTTCGTTTTCACAAGGTTTCTTTTCACGGTGAATATCTCGTAAATGGAATCTGCCAGAACAAGCTGCGCAAAAGAAAACCGTGTGCACAGCTAAACAATTTTTGATATCGCGTATTTGTAGAAAAACAATAACAAGAAAAAACCCGATTCGGCAAGAACCAATCACAATTTTGCTATTTTAATTGGTTCCGAGAGTTCGAATTCTCGTTTCGGCGAAAAGCTCGACGGGAATGCAAATCCAATAAATGTTCTAGAAAGATGTATTTTCGAAAATCAAACGGAATATTCGTCGCGCGCGAAACCATTTGTATTGCGAATGAAAATCACGCAGAAATGTTTGCGCGAAACTTCCGTTTGCGGAACTATTAACCGGTTCTAAGTAGCTTCGCTATTCAGCGGGTTACGGAAAAATTATTTCCGCCAGTCCATCGCCGTCCGGATACGTTATTAACCAGAACAATTCGCGCATCCATTCCGCGTGGATGCCGGTTTTGCAACGAACCCGCGAGAATTACGTTATAATTAGACTGCGGATGTTTATGCAATTTCCAATTTTTATAGAAATTGCTTTGGAATTATTTCAACCCTTTGCACTCGAAGCTATTTGTACTCCAAAACGAAACTCCGATCTAGAATTTTTACCTTCTACATATACTTTTTATACGTACATAAGTGGTGCAGTGTCGTATTTTGTATTCTTACAGTAGTACGAGCTAGTATTTAGTCAGACAAGTGGTAGAAAATTGTAGTCGCCTGAGACGTGTCAGGTTTTAGTTGCACCTTCTGCATGAATAAATTAACGTACTTCACGTCTGTACAAATAAAACACCGTTTCGTCAAAAAATTTACATGCAATGTAAAATGGAGGTTTCACTATTGCTTTCTATTATAGATTTATTTCTGTAATTCAAACGAGAAGCACAGTGTTGTAATTTACTCCCAGAGGGGTCCTAAGACTTATAAGAGGGAGTTTTAGTTAGAATTAGTTAGAATTTTATTTCGATTTGAAGGAAATTAATAACTAGACTGCGGATGTTTATGCAATTTCCAATTTTTATAGAAAAATTTTAAGAAAGTGCAATGAAATGAAATCCTATTTCTAATGGGAACAGCCTTCGTAGATCCAAAGCAAATAAAAATCGTGTTAAATTCAATCGAATTTTATATTATAGCACTTTTTCAATACTTCCATAAGCCATAAATGCATAAAGTTCCGCTGTATAGTTATAATTCTCTCTCTCTCTCTCTCTCTCTCTCTCTGCCATCGATCTTTTTCAGAAATATTTCTGGCCGGCTGCGGCCTTAAGTGCTCGGAATTTTATTGTGACAGATCGCCGTGTCCTCTTCTCTTCGACGCGATATTCATTCCATTTTCTCCGCATGGTCGACTATTTCGCTCCCGTCTATACCGTGCTCGCGTCAGAACCTCGTGATCGATGTCTGCGTAATGTTTGCGGCCGAAGGAAAAATGAAAATGATTACTTTCCACGGTTTCCCGTGTCTTGCGTTGGGCCTGATGGCTCTCAATGATCGATGGGATCTATTGTTTTCGGGAGCCTGCTCCTTGCCGCTGCCGTTGATATTTATCATCGCTGCGGAAATGCTGCTACTCCGCCAACCACGATAAAACAGTAAAAACTAACAATTACGATTCTTCCTTTAACACGTTCACTGCCATGCCACGAATTATTTGTTCGGGCTCCAAAATGCATTTTTACGTTAATATGTTCATTGTACCAAATTTGATTAGGATCTGTAAAATGCAAGAAAGTTGGAGAACCACACAATATTATACATATAATTTTTTCAATTTCTATTTTATCAAATGAGGTAAAGGCACCAGTAGTAAAAATAAGGTTTTTATCAGCGCACTTATAATTTTGATGAAAGTGAACTTCGGATGCCGTGCCATCTGTTGTTTAAATTTCAAAACAATAAGAACATTTCAAACCTTATTTTGTATGTTTTTATATAAAATAGTCAACTACTGGTGTCTTTACCTTAACTTACTTTTTAATTTTTTAGCTTTCTTGTTTGGCGTTCAAAGTGATAACCATTCTAATAGCTTGAAAATTCTTTTAATCTTCCTGTTACTATAAACGTCACCTCGATTCTGCCACAAACGCGTAAAACTCGTCGACTAATTAATCCACAGGTTCAAAAACTCATAACAATCGTTGTCAACGACGAACGGTACAAAGAGCTTTCTGGCGTTGACATATGCAGACATCTATCCTCATTTGTACCACCTTTTCCATGACAAAGAGCTCTCCGGTTGATAAAGCCATAGATAAAAGCTATCCTCGCCACGATAATCGAAAGGCTGAAAAAACCGGTAACAATAATTATCGACCGGAAACAGAACAAAGTGGTTTGCCGCTCGGTTGACGTGTAACCGATCTCTAATTCGTCATGACATCGAAACAGTTTTCTGATAGAACGCGTCGCGTCGATGACGATATTCTATCCAGCGGCGCGATGAAGACACGATAACATCGTTATCTAGTCGGGCACGTTTCACAGAACGATACGTTCGACAAACGGCGACCGGCTGACGCGTGGCTAACGTGTAATTATCAATCGGTAATTGGATCTCCAATTATACCGGCGAGCCGATCAATCGGTCCAACATTTCAATGGGGAATCCGGCCGTCAAAAAGCATCCCCCGGGGGGTGGAGCGTAGCCTCGAATGAATAATGCACATTCTCAGACGCGCGACCAGTCCCCGGGAGAAATCTTCCCGTTCGCCGAGCTTACATAGAAAACTACGGGCGGAGCCCCTGCGAGACAGGTGGCCTTCGCTCGTGACGGAATTCTCCTTTGTGACGACGCCGGGCGTCGGCGTCGCGACCGCCGCCCGGACTCCTTTCAAACGCGGGGCGCAAGACGTCAAAGTAACACTGCGCCGCGGCGAGATATGGAAATAACATTGCAAAGTGCATTCACAATGGCCGAGTCGCCGCGAGAGGACAGTTCTTTGAGGGTGCCGCCAGACCCGACCACCCTCAAAGGAGTTTTACTTGACCGGGCTTAATTCCCGGCGAAATTATCCGGTACCCGGGGAGAACTTTTTTACCTCGGCCGCGAGTAATTAAGAAATATTTTTCGAGCACGCCTGGAACCAAATTTTCGATCCAAGAAATTTAACGTATGCGGAATGAAAATTGTAGAAACCAGCACTTCGCTTCAACCCTTGCACTCGAAGCTATTTCAACTCCAAAACGAAACGTTTCTTTCGACCTAGAATATATCCTATATCTTGTATAGATTTTATTCGTGTTATACATCCGAAAATAGTGCAATTTACTCGTACAATATTGAAGTTTTTAGTAATTTATTGAATACAAACCAATTTAGTAATGTAAGAAATATTTTTCGAGCACGCCTGGAACCAAATTTTCGATTCAAGAAATTTAACGTATGCGGAATGAAAATTGTAGAAACCAGCACTTCGCTTCAACCCTTGCACTCGAAGCTATTTTAACTCCAAAACGAAACGTTTCTTTCGACCTAGAATATATCCTATATCTTGTATAGATTTTTTTTCGTGTTATACATCCGAAAATAGTGCAATTTACTCGTACAATATTGAAGTTTTTAGTAATTTATTGAATACAAACCAATTTAGTAATGTAAGAAATATTTTTCGAGCACGCCTGGAACCAAATTTTCGATTCAAGAAATTTAACGTATGCGGAATGAAAATTGTACAAAGCAGCACTTCGCTTCAACCCTTGCACTCGAAGCTATTTCAACTCCAAAACGAAACATTTCTTTCGTCCTAGAATATATCCTATATCTTGTATAGATTTTTTTTCGTGTTATACATCCGAAAATAGTACAATTTAATAGAGTAAAAAATATTTCAGATAATGATACAACCGTTTTTGGTGGCGCTTTACAGTCGTCATTCGTGTGCCCAGGGTTAATATTCTTAAATTCTTCAGATGTCTTGGATAGTTCACAAAGTTTTTCCGTAAATGCGTAAAACCTAGCCTAGTCGACAGCTTGGTCATTCGGGGCGACTTTATTAGAATTTACTATCATTAGGAGGACCCATAAGTAATATTTCCAAATCTAAAACAAACTTTGTAGTAAATTCAAGCTTTTATTTCTCAATTTATTATATAACCTCCCATCATTATCAAGGACAGTTTGCCATCTTTCCTGCAAATTTTCAACCCCCTTCTTATAGAAATCCAATGTTCGTGAAGCAAAATATGACTCAAGGCAAATTTTCTTTGTTGTTACCGTTGCATTAAATCCCGCATGAAAATGAAAAAGAATGCAATTACGAATATGATCCTCAGTAAAAAATAATTATACTTTTTAGAATATTTTGAGCACAGGCTGCTTTACCGAAAACTGTCAAAGAATACGTGTTTCAACGATAGGTACAGAACTAAAGGCAAAACAAATTCTTGGCAAATAATTGATTACTTATGGGTACCCGTAATATTATTCCATAGGCGTAGAGTCTGGTTTGCACTGATCGTGGCCAATAACGGTTCGTTCTCCTGGACCGTTCATTAAGGAGGGGTTGTTTAATGAAGAAACGGGGTGGAATCGATGAAAATTCTTAATTCCTTTAATCGACCACGTCCCCGGGGAATGATCGTCCCGCGGTTCTAATCGTGGGGGTGGGGGAGGGCGCATTATTATTCGCGGCGCGAGCGAAATCGACGTAGAATCGAGTACAGGGGGCTCCATCACGCAGCTTGGCAACGGTAATTAGGGAATATTAGCAGGCTCTCGCCGTGCCGACCGCTTTATCCCGTGTCCCGCTATCCATCCCCGTGGCCGGGCTTTTTCACCTTGCACCGGTTTCTCCGTGGAATAATCGGATCGCGTCGGATGCACGGCATGCATATGCATTGCTGCTTGGGCGAATGGTATGCAAACGACGTGTAGGAAAAGTAACCGTGCCGCGAAGACCTCTAACCCTCGAGTGTCTGATCCATTCGAACCCTTTCCCCTTCGAGCTAAGGGGATCAAGAGGAAAATGTGTCGCCCAGCTTCTTCGACGCCTTCGCGATCCCATCAGCCCGTGGTTCTTCCGTTCTCTTTCGTGTCGCGGGAACGGACCGACTGCTTTTAGGATCGTGTAATAATAAATGGAGGCCGGTTTGCGTTGCGTGTTTCGCGATACCGTGGCTACGTCGTCCCTTATAACGAAATTCCCGCCGGTAATGGGCATCGGCTAGCACGAGCAAGTGCAGCGCCCATTATACAGGGTGTCCCAGCATCGGTGGTACAACCAAGGTGGGGGTAATTCTACATGAAAAAAAAACAAATCGAAAATAAGGAATAACATTTTTTCATTTGAGCTTTCGTTCTCGAGAAAATCGGTTTTGAATATTCAGCGAGTACCCGTACACGTGACTATGGTTTAGATGGATGGAGCCCGATACAAGTCATATGTCACTTATAAGTATTGTAGTAATAATGAAATTCCCGCCGGTAATGGGCATCGGCTAGCACGAACAAGTGCAGCGCCCATTATACAGGGTGTCCCAGCATCGGTGGTACAACCAAGGTGGGGGTAATTCTACATGAAAAAAAACAAATCGAAAATAAGGAATAACATTTTTTCATTTGAGCTTTCGTTCTCGAGAAAATCGGGTTTGAATATTCAGCGAGTACTCGTACACGTGACTATGGTTTAGATGGATGGATCCTGATACAAGTCATATGTCACTTATAAGTAGTACTAATATCATCAGTATCAAGATGATGTGCTGTATTACTGATTTCTGAATATGGATTTAGAGTGAATTTAAATGAAAATAAGACATGTAATTTAGTTACTAACTTACTTTATTAATGCAGAAATTGTTGGAAATGCTGCCCATTGTGCTGCATACACAACTGTACTCGGCGAATTAAATTCGTATGAACGTATTCTAATTTATTCTGTACCTTTAATTCTTCAAGTACTAAAACGATCCTCGCTTTTAGTTGAGGAAGGCTTGTAATCTCCTCCTCGTACACTTTTGATTTAATATGACCCCATAGATAGAAATCAGGGGGTGTCGAATCTGGGGATTTTGGTGGCCAGTTTATTGGACCACCACGGCCAATCCAAACTTCGTGTAGTTCGTTTAATAAATTCTTAACATCTCGAGAAAAATGTGGTGGGGCACCATCATGTTGGAAAATGAGATTTTGTCTAATAGCTGGAGGTACGTTTTGGATTGATGGAAACCGTTAGTCAAAACCGAAGATAATAACATACTAAGGCAACAAATGAAACTGTGAGAAGTGCTCAGAACGTCATGTCAACAGGAATGTACAGAAGTGGAATCATAAACAAAAGTCTGTATCGAGATCCATCTATCTAGGCCATAGTTAAGTGTACCACCGATGCTGGGACACCCTGTATGCACACTATGTTCCGTAATTCTTTGATTACTCGCCGAGCGAGCTGCCACTTTTCACCTGTTTCGAATTTGCCGGGACTGTACCGGAGCTCCGGAACTCTGCCACTTTAAATTACCTCTCAGCTGCTGCTCGTTACATGGGAAAAACGAGCAAGTTGCTCGGTAGTGACGTGGACTAGAGGATTTTTATTAGTTTGATGCGTTTGCGAGATATCTTCGATTTTATGGACCTCGTGTGTACTTTTTCTTCCGTTGAATTCGTGCAGAATTTGAAGTTTGATGACTGAGACGTTTTAATAATTCAGAAGCGTACTATTATACAATGTTTGAGCTTTCAGAATATTCGTGGTGGTTGTGAGTGGCAGAAGCACTTTTATATGTATCTGCTTCGGTATGAATATTTATGAAACAATGCCTGTTTGCATAGAGCACCATTTTGAGAAATTCATGTCTCTACTTTGTTTCACAATGATGGCAGAAACCCCTTGAGTTTGCAAATGTTTTCATAAGACGTTCAAGTGAATAGAAGAGCACATAGTAATAAGCATACATTAGGTTTGCTTCATACAGTTTTCAACATTTTAAGTCACTTATTGAAAGTAGGAAAAATAGTTAAAAATCAGAATTACCGAAGCTTCTAAATTTTTATCATTAATCCCAATTTAATTATCAGTGGTCTTATATAAATATGTCATATTCTTTTCATTTGGCATATTTCTATTCAAGAGCGAGCCTGTTTCAATCTCATCATTAAAAATCCATTACTATTCGATCTATCGACTCCCCCATTCGTCTAATTAATAAAAGAGAAACGCATTAATATATTTCTATCTTCCCGATTTCCAACGATTTCAGCGCGCACCCAGAAACATTCTCGAGGAGAGCTCATCGGACGGAATCGCGATGAATTATAGTGCCCGGTATTCATCCGATTCCCGATGTTATGAATAATTTTTAGAAAAAACGAAGAGCGTGTTCGAGTATGGTTGAAAACGAGGGCGCGTTAAAAGCGAAAGGCGGAACGAATTTCCCCGAAACGTTCGCCTCTCGAAGAGCAACACGGATCCTCGTAATTACTGGGTCAACGTCTTCCTTTTTTCCCATCTCGACTTCTTCACAACTTTTATTTCCCTCCGCTCTTCTTTTTCGACCACGTGCCGCGAATGTGATCGCCAAGTTTGCATCTAACGCTGAACGGGAGCCGAGCAGATTTGCTCGCTGATGCAAAATAAAGAGAGAGAGGGATCTGGGCCGATTTAAAATCTATTAAACGAGAATTCTGTGAATTTAAATGGGACCCAGTGCTTCTCCTCTATTTTCTTATCAGCTCGGCTTTCCACGTAGGACACGGTTTTACTCGAATCGTATTTATTTGCTCCCTCGCGCGGCCGACAATGTATTTCCGTTCGAACAATGTGCGAATGGAAACTTGTGTTTATTGGATCTCGAACTTTATGCGCCACGGCTTCGGCCACGCGCGCGAAATTCACGCGGCCCGTCCGACTCACGGCGAAACATTGTTATTAGCGTGACACGAACTTTTATGCAAATTTTTCTTCCCGTAACGCTGGACCTCATCGATACGAAAACGCGAAATTGGTTTATTATAAAGCAGAAAATGCTACGCTCATCTCAATGCGATGCACATGCTCGGTAAACGAATCAAATTCCCCGTGCACAGATTAAACGCATTTTTCCAGGCTGCGAATTCGTTTTTCTTTCAGCTGAATCGCTTCGAAGCGCTGATGGCTTTTACTCTTGGAGTGTTTATTAATACAAAATGATACTTTGTTTTTTGTTCACTCTTTTTCAGCTCGGTACGCGCCTGCCAATATCCATTTATCCGGATCAAAGCAAGTACCAGCGTCAGAGATAAATCCGCGACGACAGAGGGGAACAACGCGAGGCAAATAATTGAAGATAATTAATAATCCCTCATCGAAATTCATTTAATTGTCCGCAGGAATTGCGGTCCGCGTTCTCCGCCGCATCGCGATCCTCATACGTCGGATTCCTCGATCCGGGCAACGATACTGTTCGTCTGAACCTCTTGATCTCGGAGACGTCGTTCAACAGTTTCGACTAACTAGCGAATTCTGCGGTGCGTAATAATTCAAAGCCGCACGATTACGCCGTTCATTACCGACCACGGAATTATTCCTACAGGATAACATGCTAACGATCTCCATTATCGAGCGGTTTGCAATTTGCAGCTGCCCTGTCTGGCGACTGTCCTGCGAAATTCGCTGCGCAGGACATTTTTTATTACTAAAAAAAAAATCTCACTCCGAGTGCACGGAAAAAGAGCAAAGATCGACCTGCTAACGGTTTTGTTTCATTTCAAGAACCTGCACTGCAATTATTTTTAAGCTGGAATTATTGTTGTGCTTTCGCCGTGCACTCTCTTCAATTTTCACAAAAAATACCACCCTTTTATGGAAAAAATTGTAAATTTCAAAATCGGGTAAATTTCGCGCAGCCACGATTAACCCCTTGCACTCGAAGTTATTTTAACTCCAAAACGAAACATTTCTTCCGATCTAAAATATTTTAGTTCTATATTAATATTAATAATGTAAAAAATATTTTGAACAATGATATAGCAATTTTTAGTGGCGCCATTCGAGTGCTAAGGGTTAAATGCTGAATTTCCCTTTAATAAAAGAACATTGAAGGGGTGGCAATAGTGCGTAGAAGAAAGTGAAATTTATTATAATGAAATTCGCAAATGGGTTGAGAAAACTCGCCTAAACGGCAAAGTAACATTTCCAGGTATATACGTGGAGGCGCGTAGTTTCGATTACATCGGTGGTTCGGCGTTAATGACGCGCGTTTGTCCGATCCCTTCTCGAGCAGTAAATGTAAAGCCATTTCGCGGAATAATTAGGCGAACGGCCGGTGCCGAAGGGGCAGCAACAACGCCGAAGAAGCCATCGCAAATATTGATCGTAACAATGCCTCGTAGTAAAAGTGCAACGAACCCGACGGAATGGTTGTAGGAACGTTTCCGGTCGGACGGGCACGTTTGCGCAGTTACATTATGAAAATCCACTGTTTCGGATCGGTCCGCATCGCGGCCGTTATTACGCAACATTACGAGCATAGTCACGCACCGATAATCGTATGTACAGAATTGAAGGGCAGGTTAACTTCATAATTGACATGTGCGTTAAATGCCGCTGCCGGACGTTTGACGCTATTACCATTAATCGCACCCGATAGAACGTAATTGAAAATCGGTGAACTCTCGATAGGCGCGCGCCCGTGTCCCCGAGGTTTTAACACGCCGATAGCAAAATGGGGATTAACCAAAATTCCCCGCAGCTCTAGAACCATTTTTTCCAAACGAAGCTAACGATCATTTCTAACGCCGATAGCAAAATGGGGATTAACAAAAATTCCCCGCAGCTCTAGAACAATTTTTTCCAAACGAAGCTAACGATAATTTCTAACGCCGATAGCAAAATGGGGATTAACAAAAATTCCCCGCAGCTCTAGAACCATTTTTTCCAAACGAAGCTAACGATAATTTCTAACGCCGATAGCAAAATGGGGATTAACAAAAATTTCCCGCAGCTCTAGAACCATTTTTTCCAAACGAAGCTAACGATAATTTCTAACGCCGATAGCAAAATGGGGATTAACAAAAATTCCCCGCAGCTCTAGAACCATTTTTTCCAAACGAAGCTAACGATAATTTCTAACGCCGATAGCAAAATGGGGATTAACAAAAATTCCCCGCAGCTCTAGAACCATTTTTTCCAAATGCACGAATCATCAGTTCTAACATCGATAGCAAAATGGGGATTAACAAAAATTCCCCGCAGCCCTAGAACCATTTTTTCCAAACGAAGCTAGCGATAATTTCTAACGCCGATAGCAAAATGGGGATTAACAAAAATTCCCCGCAGCTCTAGAACCATTTTTTCCAAATGCACGAATCATCAGTTCTAACATCGATAGCAAAATGGGGATTAACAAAAATTCCCCGCAGCTCTAGAACCATTTCTTTCAAACGAAGCTAACGATCATTTCTAACCGTGCCGTGGATTTTATGCGTTTAGAGCTGACAGCCAATTTTCACCGGGATGGAAAGAATAATAAATAAAAGAGCTTAGCGCAGCCTCTGTTTATGCGAGTTTCAATTTTTTTCCTGGTTTATTATAGAAATCTGGGTCGACCGAAAAAGTTATCGCGTGAGCCAGCAGTCTCTACGTGCAGAAAATTCGCTGACAGTTTGTTAACATACCAAAAGAAACTGATGTTTGTTATCTTCTTGTATTTTGAAAATTCATTTACTCTAGAAATTACCATTTTGTTTCATCTGGACTACAGTGATTTATATGTCTGACATTTACGACTAAAAACATTCTAAAAAATTGAAATAATTTCTTCAGCAATTATCACTGAAACGTTGAACTTCGTCTTGGCAATTTTCAGTCTCCCGAGTCCATTGTATATGATCTGGCCAAATAATTCAGCAAATGAGTGAAAATTGTAAAATTTGGAGGTTTTCACGTTATAAACAAATTCAAAATCGACAAAATGATGCTTAATCTTTCTGATGTCGAGTATACCGTGTCGTATTTCATTTTGAAGTCAATAAACGATCCTTACACAAACTCAAGGAACACAACCGTCAATTAAGAGGCGTTTATTGTATAAATAAGGTCACGATTGAGGTGTGAATTTTATAAACAAAGAAATAATGAAAAATTTACATGTTCACACATGTTTATGCCTTACATGTAATTCGTACTTGTCCAAGAAGGTACATCTATGTGAACGAGAACATACAAAGGATTTTAAAGACAAATTGAAAGTGGAGAAAGAAATTTAAGATTAAAATAATTAGGTATAGTAAGCTTCCGTGTGATGAATGAATTTTCGCCTTAACGGAATCGCGGGCACGATCGGCGCGTATTCGATGGTACGCCTGCGCGGCAGGAATCGGCAGAATTGTTTGGTACACGGTGTTCATTACCGTTTGGAAAATTTATTGTTTCCAGCAGAACAATGCGAGCCGGGGCGGGCGCTATGCATGCGCGCATGGGTGCGGAGCATAACGAGGAAATAACCGGTATCCATATTGTTAAATATTCGAGACCCCGCGGCAGACATCTGCATGCAGGCGGCGCGTCCGCGAGCATCCGACGAAAGGGCACGTAAAAAGGAGAATCGATAGCAATATTTGTCCCAGTCGTTCGATACGGAAATACGCAAACTGTGAATTGTGGTATCAGCGTGTCGAATGGAAGAAGTTGTTCCAACTTGTGTCATCCCCCCCACGCCTCACCATTCCCGAGGAATTCGATTATGTGAAGAGAGGATGTCGCGTGATCGGTTAAAAAATTGTAACCATTCTTCTTTTTTTTTTCATAGGAAATAAAGGAACAATCATGCAAGCCGCGCGTCACGTAACCGTCATTTTTCGAAAATGGAAACTGCTCTTTTATCGCCGATAAACTTTTTATCGTCGCGAATTCTTCCTGGCGCGCGCACCGCTACGCGCGGCCGATCGATACGCACGATTTCGAAAATTTCCACGGTCGTTCCAGCCGTTTATTTTTCAACGGGGAACGAGTCCAACGGTCGGACAGACAGACCCAGGATGGAAATGAGAAAATTCTTGGAATATCCGGTAACAGTCGTTCGAAAATTGTGGACGGAAGTAAGTCCTTTCACCGCGGATACCCCCGGCTCGTCGTCCTCGGCTCCTTTTTACATTCGGCCGCTATCACAGTTCTGAATATTCATCGTGACCGTTAGCCGGTAAATCGATAAGTCGTTACTTTATCACTTTTCCAATCACGAATTACCGTTTCGCCCTTGGGGACCCGTGGAAACGTTCGAATGCCGCTCGGATGTATGATGAAAATTGGATTAAAGCTTGCCGACGGCCCGCCGCCATACGTTCGAATTTTTTTCACCGATTTTCGTTCCGGTCCTTCTCGCGAACGTGCCTAATAGAGACCGCCCGATAGCGTGAATTGATCGAATGTCAAACAGTATAGCGGACGAAACAGATACTACGGTTGAAAATCTCGTTGAACGATAAATACCGGCCGATAAATCTAAAGAACAACATATTATAATATAATATGTAATTTTAGAATGCAGTATATAAAGCAAAATGAAGTTTCTTAATGAAGAATTATTATCACAGTTTATAGATTTATTGTACATCGTTTTAAGACACGTTTTGAACCCCTAAGCTGACCCTTAAGGTCCTGTCTTTCGTTCCTACTTACATGTGCAACGTTATTTTCAAGTAATATTTATTTCAATACTCAATGCTCGCTTTGACCAATAAATTTTATTTAGAAAAATGTTACGTTTGTTTAATGATAGTGTTGAAAATCGGCCAACTACTTTGAAGAGGATACCATTGATATGAATTTTATTGAAACGATTCCAGGAACGTTTTAAAAAGAGTAGTGTCATTGTTCGTATCGAATTACGATCGCTGAAAGAACGAAACAATGGTGGAATCGTGTAATATGTATGTTTGTCGATCGATAACAGTTTCGGGATGTTTCAGTGACAAAAGAAACGGAGAGAGAGAGAGTACAACAAGACGGTCTTCGACGTGGCAAAAACGAGCTTATTAGGAGAAGCTTTCCGACCGATCGCTCCCCGTCAAAAGAACCTCTAATTACGGGGGCAATTAGTAGCGGGCGTGAAAGATTCTCCTCCGCTGATACGCGATTAGATAACGATTACCGCAGTTTACTGAGGGTGCTTGGAATGGAAATCTCTTTTAAGACTGGCTGCGGATTTCCTTCTCTTTTATTGGAGGGATTAATTCGAAGGAGAGATTTCATGGCGCTCGGTTTAAATGTGCCCGGTGCTTAGACCTGTATGGACGTGGCTGTAACAGTAACTCGAGATAATGAAAAAAAGTCTATAGTTAATGAAAATCGAGCAACCGGATTTATAGAGGCTTCTGGACCTCAACAATTCTAATTGTAGGTATATATTCTTCTCTGAACCCTGCGAAGAACAGTTTCCGCAAAAGGTTCTTTTATAAAAAAATTAAACTGGAAACGGTATTTACAGTTGAAACTAACAATATAAATTAATGATTAATAATCATATTGATTTTATTGGTTTAAAATTGCCAACATCAACCAGATCTTTAAACTTGCGGACGGTTTAAAACCAGAAATCCAACAATTAAAACTGTATTAACAAATGCTGCGTGCAGCAAGCACAAACTGCAGGGAACAATTCTAACATCAGACATATTACAATTAAAAAGAGTTGATGAAAGTTGTTAAATTGTGCACCGTTCACTGAAAAATGCTCCCTCGAGCGCCAAACAGGTAGTGCTAGACAGAATCAGGTCAGGCAAGTAGCATGAAAAAGTACGCGGTCAGGCGGTAGAATAGAACGCACCGAAGAAGTACAATAATCTATCACCGACGTGGCAAGTAGAATGGCCCTACATCTCCGCGGACGAGCAGAACACGCTCGTAATAAATCGGGCAAGTAGTGCACGTCAGCACTTGATCGGACGAGTTAAACTCATCTTTATGACCTACATTAAGAAACAATCTGTTTGCGGGAAAATCTGCATCCGGCGTGGTAAGTAGAATAGGTGTCTACAGGTGTGCTGGAAAGTAGAACAAGTTCGCGTTCGATTAAGTAGTACGTGTCGGTGCTCGATCAGGCAAGTGACACTCGACGCTTTCAAACTAGACTGCGGATCTTTATCCAGTTTTAGACGTCATTTCACCGCACCAGAACACTCGCAACAATTGCTTTTGTTGATTAGAGAGCCTGTTGTGGTAGAGACAGGAGAAACCATGCTAATTATTTTGTGTCACAAATTTGCTGATGCAAGAAGCTCCAGTATATATTTATTCGTATCATATATTCGAGCAATTGTACAATTGTTTTCGACCAGTGTGTACACTGAGATTTTAAAGGAGTTAACCATGCTAATTATTTTGTGTCACAAATTTGCTGATGCAAGGAGCTTCGGTATATATTTATTCGTATAATATTATATATTCGACCAATTGTACAATTGTTTTCGACCAGTGTGTACACTGAGAATTTAAAGTAGTTAACCATGCTAATTATTTTGTGTCACAAATTTGCTGATGCAAGGAGCTCCGGTATATATTTATTCGTACAATATATTCGACCAATTGTACAATTGTTTTCGACCAGTGTGTACGCTGAGAATTTAAAGTAGTTAACCATGCTAATTATTTTGTGTCACAAATTTGCTGATGCAAGGAGCTCCGGTATATATTTATTCGTATAATACATTCGACCAATTGTACAATTGTTTTCGACCAGTGTGTACGCTGAGAATTTAAAGTAGTTAACCATGCTAATTATTTTGTGTCACAAATTTGCTGATGCAAGAAGCTCCAGTATATATTTATTCGTACAATATATTCGAGCAATTGTACAATTGTTTTCGACCAGTGTGTACACTGAGAATTTAAAGTAGTTAACCATGCTAATTATTTTGTGTCACAAATTTGCTGATGCAAGGAGCTCCGGTATATATTTATTCGTATAATATATTCGACCAATTGTACAATTGTTTTCGACCAGTGTGTACGCTGAGAATTTAAAGTAGTTAACCATGCTAATTATTTTGTGCTGCAGTATATATTTATTCGTATAGCATATTCCATGAATTCCAGCATAAAATTCGTTTCGTTTTCGACCAATGTGTACAATGAGAATTTAAACTAGTCTTTTGAGCAAGAAAATGGCGCAATGCAAAAATTAACAAAAGGATTACTATGTCACTGTACACCAGACTAACACTTTTGCGTAATGCGTTTCTTCTATGACTCGGTGCTTGGTTTCGCGATACAGCAACTATTCCATCGTGCGATAATGAGGTATCGGTGCACAGTATCGCGAAGATCAACATAAAATAGGTGCAGATTATAAAAGCACACAGGTGCAGCCGGTAAGGTTAGGCGACCCCGCGGCACATAGATTCGGAACTTTCTACTCGAACTCCTGTGGCGTTTACGCAGATATACATTGCCGGATACGATATCATCTGGGTCGAAGTTTTAATTAATGGCACATAGGACGGAAAGCGCAGTAAATTGTATAGAGCAACGTATTAGGAAGCTGTCAACGTGCAACAAGCCAGAACATCGTCCTGTCCGTGCGAGCAATTTCGTCCTGACTTTCTTCCGGACGAAAACTGCTGCTTATTTCGTTGAAAAGGTCTCTGCGAAATTTCGCGGGAGTTTATTGCCGAGAATAAAACTGTTCGCAGAGTTATGCAAATAATTTTAACAGTCGATTAGACCAGCCTAGGCGCTCGAGAATCGCTAAAAACGTCCGAGTTTTAAGCGCGTTTCCGTTTAAACCTAAGATAAACCGAGGTCCTTGTAGAAGCACTATGTCGCGTAGTAGCAGCGCGAAGTGCACGAACGAATGAAAATGTAGATCCACCAGGCGTATAACTCTGTATAAAAGAAAACAAACATCCGGACACGGTGCCACCGGAGTTACGAAACGGTGAAGTAGATTGGCTGAAAGCATTATTAAGATTAGCAGCGGCTCGTTCTTTCTCGCTCTTTTTTCTTTCCTTCCCCCTCTTCGGCATAATTTCTCCGGGTGTCCGTTGCACTGTGCACCAGACTCTTTTTTTCGTCTGTTCCCTGTCTTACTTCGTATTTCTGTGTCTCCCCTGACACTTTGTATTGCCACGATGCTTCGCGTTCCCCGAGAAAAATGTGTGCATCCATTTTCATATTGCAGGAATGAAGCAGCAAACAGTCAGGTTAGTGTAGTTGAAACGTGTAGTCGATTGTACGCGACATTGGAAATTTCCTGCAGCCTCGGAAAGTGTTGTTAACGAAAAATTTATATGCACTTATGTGTTTTTTACATCTTTTATTATAGATTTATTTTTCTTATTACCGTACAGTGTCGTATTGTATTCTTACAGTAGTATGAGCTAGAATTTGGTCAGACAAGTAGTAGAAAATTGGAGTCGCCTGAGACGCGTCAGGTTTTAGTTGCACCTTCTGCACGAATAAATTAATATACTTTACGTCTGTGCTAATAAAACACCGTTTCGTCAAAAAATTTACATGCAATGTAAAATGGGGTTTTCACTATTGTTTTCTATTATAGATTTATTTCCGTAATTCAGAGCACAGTGTTGCAATTTACTCTTAAAGTAGTATAAGCTTTCATTTGGTCAGACAGGCGCCTCGCAGTCTGCAGTTTAGCGGCAGTTTGCGTACGAATAAATTAATTTGTTTCATAGCTTCACATGAATAAAATATGATTTCACGTTTGCAGTCATGCTCAAAATGAACTATATAATTCCGAAACCAATTATAATCAAATGTGCGGTAGTAACTGTTCAAATCACGACCGACAACATTGCGCATAGGCATTGAATCAGTAAATTAATTTAACCACTAAACGCAGGGTATTTAAAATAGTTAGGAAATAAGAAAGTCTCGAAAGAAATTATTTTAAATCGGAAAGGATACGTTGAGGAAATTTCTAACAATTTTTTTTCTGTCCATTACTGCAACTTTTAATGGAAAAAATTTCTGACGTTATCTGCATCGTGTAGGCTTCGTTTTTGCACAGTACCAAATTTTCGCGAACTTCCGTCTTGGCAAAAGGGCGTTGTTAGTATTGAAACATCTCGTTACACATCGAGAACTTTGAAAAGGGACATGCTAAAGAGTTGGAGCGTAGCTTTATGAATGTTTGACCGACGCAAGCCGGCACGGGAAACGCCATCTCCGATCGTAAATAATTCAGCGAGCTTCGAGGAAGGCTTCTCGATCGTGCACAGGGAAGACGACGCCCAAGGGGCTGCAGAATTTGTTCTCGGAGAGTACTCCTGAAATTAAACATTCTCGAAAATCCAATCGAATATACCGTATGCCGCGTTTTTACCGCGAGAGGCACGTCTTCCTCTTCCGATGCGTTCCTCTAATTTTTATTTTAATCTAACGTAATGCACTGCAGCCACTTTTCGAGAGCTCGAGCAGAAAAAGCGTTCTAGAATGTGGGAATAATTTTCCAATTCAGAGATACACTGGTGCTGATGACAAAAGTTATATTTTTTAAATGGTGGTTCTTTGGCGAAAGAAATTTAGAGACACGAAAGAATACTTCACTACTAAAAAATGTTTAATTATTTCCAACGACTATGGATGAAATTAAAGCCCTAGTATTCCTCATGACTAGACAGCGGATCTTTATGCAAAATAAAAAATGTTTGCATTGATTGCAAGGGACAGGAGAGAAATAAAAATTTCTTCCTCAGTTTAATTATTTGATCAAGCTAAAACCAATACTCTGGCACCATTACATCTTTTTAATGTGTCCTCTGCTTTAAATTGTGCTTACCCATTTTGTCATAAATGCATAAAGATCCGCAGTCTACTCACGACGATTAATCACATTTAATCAAGAAAGGCAGCGAAGCAACAGAATCGAAAACACCTTCAAAATGACGGAAACGAACAGATTTGTAAATACAAAGCGCACCGGACCTAGCGCGATTTATTTAGTAAAATTTAATTCGAAAATAATCCGGTCGGATGTACGAAAGCTCGGAACTCTGGGAAAATGGCGCATTCAGCGCGGCATTAAATCATTTCGACCGGATTCGCCATTACACCGGGGCCGCGTTCGGTAAAATAAAAATGATATTTCTTTCGCATAATGCCCTCGTCATTCGACACTGGTATGTCCGGTGGCATAAACTCGGTTAATATCACCCGTGTAACTCTACTCCACATTGCACCACGCACCGCGGAGGCCGGCGCGAAATTATATGGAGCATTACATTATAATATTTACTCGCCATACATTAATCCTGCTAAAGCTCTCGACACTGCTGTCATCATTAGACCGGTTGATAATTACGCGAAACGCAAGGCAACGCGTTCAAACAAACCCGTCATTCTTTTGTTCCGTGTGGCTGGAATTAGGTGTTGCCTAACAATGCCTACGCGTTATACTTATTTCGCCGGTAACACCGAGATCGGCCGGGTACGATAACCGGGAACGCGCATGTCTGAAAATTTTGATAGTAAACCGTATTATGGTAGTGCTACTCGGTATAGAACCGAAGTGCTACTATAAGCACACCACGTGCCAACCGAGCACCGTAACGAGAAAGTACAAAGATAACGCTATCAGAACCGTATAATTTATGTTAGGTATTACTCGAATGCAAAGTGCATGCGCCGAATACGACGACGGGGATCGAGGGGAAAAAAACGATTGCAGTTTTTCCTTTCATTCTCTGGGTTGGACTGTTTCGTTTCAAAATACCTAGAATTTCATTGTTTTGAAAATTGGTAGAAATTTTTATTCCAGTCACAAGGAATCTCGCAAAAGAAATGTATACATAAATATTTGACACATCATGTCAACATCGTGTATCATCATTTATATTCTCTGGGTTGGACTGTTTCATTTCAAAATACCTAGAATTTCATAGTTTTGAAAATTGGTAGAAATTTTTATTCGAGTCGCAAGGAATCTCGCAAAAGAAATGTATACATAAATATTTGACACATCATGTCAACATCGTGTATCATCATTTATATTCTCTGGGTTGGACTATTTCATTTCAAAATACCTAGAATTTCATAGTTTTGAAAATTGGTAGATATTTTTATTCGAGTCACAAGGAATCTCGCAAAAGAAATGTATACATAAATATTTGACACATCATGTCAACATCGTGTATCATCATTTATATTCTCTGGGTTGGACTGTTTCGTTTCAAAATACCTAGAATTTCATAGTTTTGAAAATTGGTAGATATTTTTATTCGACTCTTGTGACAAGGAATCTCGTACATAAATATTTTACACATCGTTTTATTATCATGTCGCATATTATTTTATAACGAATGGTTATTAATTTTATTTTTTGGCAGCATCTTTGTAGCTCGGATGCAATGAATTATCATTATTATTGCTGTGTTCAGTAATATATTTGTTCACCAATGTTACGCTGTTTGCGGTTCGCACAAGCTCTGAAAGTATAATGTTATCGAAACTCATGTGCAAATGTTTCGAGTAATGAGTATAATAGCTTTGTACGGTTCGAAAAACAAGTAATTAACCACTGTAAAGCATCGAGGGTAAATAAAATTGTAATTGTTTTTCCTGAACCTGCATTGTTATCGTTTTCACGTAAACGTACAGGAACGGATAATACGAAATCATAAAAATTGCGATTCATTAAAATCTGTGAACAATCTTCAAATTTTTAAAAATAAGTTTCAAGCATTGGTACATACATCGAGGATAGGTACACTACCCGTGAATTAATTTGCACGTTTCGCAACAGTACTCGGAGAGACTGGTGCTGGCGCGTGCAGATTAATCTAACTTTATTATAATTGTAGGTACAGTCACAGTTAAGATTCGGTAATTAAAGGAACAGATAGCGTCGAGTGAAGACACCGGTACCGGTGTTCGTTCCAGCGCGGAAAATACGCGGAGAAAATAATGAGCGCTCCCCGAGCGGTGCTGGGAAAAGTGGCGAGGAGTCTTTCAACAAGATTTAAAAGTGGAGCAAAATTCGCGAAGATAAGACAACTATCCGGCCGAACAAGTTACCTGTAATTCACTGTCTTAATGCATCTTCCTTTAATACACGCCGTTTTAAAGCATTCCTGGGAAAGGATCGCGGAAAGAATTCCGCCGGGCCGGCTACGGTGTCGCGTATTAAACGTAATTAATTACGCACCGAGTTTATTAATGACGCACAGCGTGTAAACTTCGTCGAGTCGCAGTATTTCCTTAATCACCGAAACTTCGTTAACGACCAACAAGGCGGCCGAGCGAATTCCGTCATAGTTCTCCGCGGTTCGATCTTGGATCGTTAAAAATTTCATCACGGAAATAGTTTTGCCCCGCGCTTATTATGTTCCCAGTAATCGATACGATCGCGCGAACGCCATTTCGATTCCTAGGTTCAATCCTCCTCGCGAATCCAATTAGCCTGCTGTAGTTAATGTGCAAACTTCGAAACCAGCTTGGAGAATAATAATTCCGCTGTAAAATAATAAACGAACGGTTCGAACTACTTGATATTAGTAGTTTATATTAGTAGTTTCCATATAGTTAGAAATGAAAACGGATTGTGCAATTTTTAAAAAGATCCAGGGAGGCCGGGCTGAATAATACGTTCAAACGGCATAGTTGATCATAGGCGTTCGGTTCGAGTAATTAATTTAATTTCAATATTAAATTCCGGCTTCGAAGTATCGGTAAATAAATGCCGGCTGACAATGCACGGACCTGTACCACTGCGCCCCATACATCCGGAAGCTTTACAACTCTGTTTATGATTCGATTACGATATTCTCTGTTACGGAGGATAGCCCGCCGATAAAGTAAATATAATACCACTAGTAATAATAATTTATTTAACGGTGACCTTTTGGTACGCAATGGAATAATTAAACGTGCAGAGGACGAAACGGACGAACACAAAGGCGAACACACAATTTCGCGTCCGGGAATAAAAATAACCAGGGATAAAACAAGTTGATATTAATAATACGCGGCCAGGAGTACAGCCACGAAACAAACGAGACGAATTTTTCGATTGCGAATCGGCGTTCGGATTACGGCTAATGACCAACAATTCAATACGGCTCGGGTTCCGGATTCATCGTAATTTTATTCGATCGTGCAACGTGCACGCAAAGCCGGGATGCGCGTCGTGTCTGTTTGGCCACCGGTTTATGTTATTGTGCGCCCGGTTTCGGTATTCTTAATTCCGTGCCGAGTGCTGCGGACATAATCCCGGAGCCGGTATTAGATATTTTGGACGGCACGAAATTTCAGGTAAACTGGTAATAGGGTAGCCGGTTACTCCCTGCGGGCAACATTACGATAAGCAGGCCTCCGGTAATGCGTTTGTGACGCGGCCATACGACTAGGACATTATTACGCGAAATCCAGCTTTTCGATCGACCCCGTTTCAGCCACCGCGGCTGGCTCCGTTCTTCCGTAATTGGGGCTCCGAAATAACTGTTTCAAACTTTAATACCGGCTGTCCCATATCGCGTGAACACACTCCAAGCAAAAGACATTTGATTCTCCAAAGAAATCCTTGCAAACGATCCGGGAATTATTCCCCAGCCCTCGTTAAAACTTGCTCACCGGTGCTGCTACCCCTAGCGAAGGGTATTCGATCCGTTGTATTTTCGATGCTTATTTCCGCTAATGATGAACTATGCATACCTAAAATCAAAATAAACGAGCAAAAATTAATCATCGTTTGCTAACACGTTCACCGGAATCGTTGACGTTCCATTTCGTGGTTAGAATTGAGTATGGAAATCGATCGGCTTCCCTGAGGTTTTAGAATGCAGTTTCATACACCGCTATTAAAACTTTCAAATACCATTTCGACCATTTCCGCCAGAAAAATAAGCCGCAGTCTTTTAAAAGCTTGAAAATATTTTGCTGCGCTTTAGCGGTAAAAATAGCCTCTGAATGAGATTCGAGGCAGCAAAAATACTCGGAAAATATTGATCGAACTGTTTCACTCTGCTGATTCCGTTTCTGATATGAATAATATTTGCAAAAGTTTTTGTTCTAAAAACGCTCGTACAGATTTCCGGTGTGTAACGCGTTGTCAGTCGACAGCTTTCTTTCTTTCAAAAAATATTTCGATATTTTTCAACGGTCCTGTCCAAAGATCAGGGTCTCAATTTTTTCGGCGAGAAGCGAGCGATCTATCGACGAGATCCGAAGCATCAATTCCCGAAGCCCCGAAGATGCCTCAATCGCGTGCGAGGTCGATCGAGTGAACGAGTCCGCGACCAAGTGGAAACGGAATGGCGATCGGGGAAAATGTCTGGGGGCGAACAACGGCATCTGTAAGCGGCGACAGAGGCGTTTGTAACGCAGGAATTTATCGCCGGAGGGCTGCTGGTAGCCGCACTCGTCCATAAGCAAGGGGGTGGGAAGGGGGATGGGAGGGTAGCGAGCAGCACTCCTTTATCCGCTGGAATCTTGGCCGTGAATCAAATCCCGGATTTACGACCGGTACACGTGTATATCAATTCCGCAACGAGCCGATTATCGGCCTGGCAGAAACGGTCGTGGCCGAGTCGGTCGTTGCTTTTCGTTGAATCCTTGCCAGCGATACACTATCCGCATCAAAGGAAAACTATCGTCTCGAGCTTTTCTTCCATCGCAGCGACTTCATCGAGTTTTTCGCGCTTCTTCTTCCGCGCCGTTGCCCCCCCCCCTTCAGCTCCGAGATAAGATATTTGCCTATCCGGCCGTGAACGTCCGAAATTTTCGAAAAATCTCGTTCTCCCCTTTCCCCTGTTTTTCTCCACGATTTGCCGCGTCCATCGAGCAGGGATTTCTCGTCAACGAGGCTCCCGGTCCCGCGGCATTAATGTCCCATCGAGTTATCGATTTTTCAATCGCCCGCTCCTCCGAGCAGTCCTCCAACCAGCGTATCTATTCGCGCATTGTTCGCGTTCCTCGAGACTGATAAGACACGCGGGGCGGTCCCATCAACCGGATCCACGAATTCTGCGAGCCCGTGCCTCGCGACCGAACCATCCCTCGACCAGGGAGACCTAACAACCCTCCCCTTTTGTTCCAGTCGACGCTGAACTCGATTCGATCTATGCCACCGATGCCAACGAGCATTTTATACTTCAGGGCGCCATCTTGAAACGTGTTCCGTGAAACGAACGTTGAGATTCGGCATTGACGTGTATACAGTTGTCTGGCGTATTTAAAAACTTTCTGCTCGGAGTTGTACAGATTATTTGAGAAGACGTTTCGGTGGAAATTCTTTGAAATTTGTTTTTCCGGGATGCTTTGGAATTATTTCAACCCTCTGCACTCGAAGCTATTTGTACTCCAAAACGAAACTCCGATCTAGAATTTTTACCTTCTACAAATACTTTTTATACGTACATAAGCGGTGCAGTGTCGTATTTTGTATTCTTACAGTAGTACGAGCTAGCATTTGGTCAGACAAGTGGTAGAATATTGTCGTCGCCTGAGACGCGTCAGGTTTTAGTTGCACCTTCTGCACGAATAATTTAATATACTTTACGCCTGAACTAATAAAATTCCGTTTCGTTAAAAAATTTACATGCAATGTAAAATTGAGGTTTCACTATTGTTTTCTATTATAGATTTATTTCCGTAATTCAAACGAGAAGCACAGTGTTGTAATTTACTCTTAACACTAGATTTACGGGACCCGTCAGAATGACGGGTTCTGGTACCTCTTAATTCACAATTATCGAAATTGTAAGGATGCATGAAGAAAATATTATTCAACAAATTGGTTTCTTTGGGTATATATTGTAAAAGAAACGGCTATAAATTTGGATACGTACATTTTTGCTATTTTTATAAAGTAATGTAGAGTAGAGTAGGCACATTTAGTGCCCCGTAAACCTAGTGTTAAAGTAGTATAAGCTAGCATTTGGTCAGACAGGTGGTAGAAAATTGTCGTCGCCTGAGACGCGTCAGGTTTTAGTTGCACCTTCTGCACGAATAAATTAACGTACTTCACGTCTGTACAAATAAAACACCGTTTCGTCAAAAAATTTACATGCAATGTAAAATGGAGGTTTCACTATTGTTTTCTATTATAGATTTATTTCCGTAATTCAAACGAGAAGCACAGTGTTGTAATTTACTCTTAACACTAGATTTACGGGACCCGTCAAAATGACGGGTTCTGGTACCTCTTAATTCACAATTATCGAAATTGTAAGGATGCATGAAGAAAATATTATTTAACAAATTGGTTTCTTTGGGTATATATTGTAAAAGAAACGGCTATAAATTTGGATACGTACATTTTTGCTATTTTTATAAAGTAATGTAGAGTAGGCACATTTAGTGCCCCGTAAACCTAGTGTTAAAGTAGTATAAGCTAGCATTTGGTCAGACAGGAGGTAGAAAATTGTCGTCGCCTGAGACGCGTCAGATTTTAGTTGCACCTTCGGCACGAATAAATTAACGTACTTCACGTCTGTACTAATAAAATACCGTTTCGTTAAAAAATTTACATGCAATGTAAAATTGAGGTTTCACTATTGTTTTCTATTATAGATTTGTTTCTGTAATTCAAACGAGAAGCACAGTGTTGTAATTTACTCTTAACACTAGATTTACGGGACCCGTCAAAATGACGGGTTCTGGTACCTCTTAATTCACAATTATCGAAATTGTAAGGATGCATGAAGAAAATATTATTCAACAAATTGGTTTCTTTGGGTATGTATTGTAAAAGAAACGGCTATAAATTTGGATGCGTACATTTTTGTTATTTTTATAAAGTAATGTAGAGTAGGCACATTTAGTGCCCCGTAAACCTAGTGTTAAAGTAGTATAAGCTAGCAATTGGTCAGACAAGTAATAGAAAATTATCACTTTAGCACGTACTTGTGCTAAAAACGTTGATCTAGGAACAACCTTCTGCTGTCGCCCTTTTCGAAGGCTAAATTGCCGAGATCGAAGTCTTCGTCGTTGTTTCGATATTCCTCTGCGGTGTCTTTGAACGGAACTTTGAGCGACCACGAATCCAGTCGCCTAAACCAACGTACCAGACGTGGCAGTTAGAAGTTCTGCGAGAGAGGTCGGGACGAAGCGGTCAATTTCGGATCGCGTTTTAAAGTTCGCGCGTGCTGCTGGTTCGCTCGGCAACGTTTTAATAGAGTTTTGCGATGTGCGAAGCTGCGTCCGCGCGAGAACCGGTGTTCAGACTGCAATTGCATTCGGGGGGGGGGGAAAATTGCGTTTGACTTCCGGGGCTCCGGTGCACCGGAGTCTCTCGTTTCGAGCGTAAGCTGCGAGCATTTTTCTCTATTACACGCGTCTCTTTACGATTCGCGGCGCGACGCATCAGAACGCCGCGCCGCATTCTCACAGGCTGCATTATTTGCTCGCAGTTTCCGGCGGCTGGTACGCTGAGGCGAAAACACCACGGGCGATAAAATAGTGTGGACGCCAAAACACGGCGAGGAAGGGAAAATTCGTTACATTTATTAATGGTATCATCCCGCGTCTGCCCGGCGTTTGCCGGCCGAGCGGAAGCGGGCTAAACGCGTGTCGCATGCGCGACATTTTTTCCGCTCCGAATTTATTCCTCCTGGGAAACGCCATTTATTCGCGGGACTCGCGGGGAACGGGGGTAATGAAGCGAACGATGCTTCAGCGACGCCTGCTCTCCAGTTATGCGAATCGCACGGTCACGCTCTGCTAACAATATCGCCGTGTTTCAAGCACCTTGGAAATAGAAGTCGGACGGCTTCCGTGTCTCTCCTCTTCGGGATATTATTCGGTCAAATTATTGTCTTGACGAGGGTGGGAATCGTAGGGGCTGTAGAAGCTGAAGACTATGAAATTTTTGCATGGAAGACAGTCTGCATTCCTCTCCTCCTCTTCGGGAAAACGTGACGTTGTGATACAGGAGTTATTGTCTCGGTAAACACTGAAATCTATTTTTTATTTCAATTCAATTCTTTATTATTGTTGTTCCCCTCAGGGTTACAATCCTCTATAGGTTCACACCTATGCGGTCACTCATCTTTCGATGAGCCCCAACCAACATCCCTTAACCCCTTGCACTACTATTTACTTTGTGATTATAATGATTAGAAATTCTTCATCGTTCACAATTTCATAGAAAAAAAAGATAGTTTATATTTGTTGTGAGCCTATATTTTCTCCAAAGGATACATATGAACTACAACAAAATAGAATTTTATTTCGGCTTTAAAGAAATTAATTACATGCAAACTTATTAGACTCTGTGTTCAGAATGTTCATCACGAGTCTGACTCGATATTGTAGGCCAAGGGGTTAAACTGTAGATTATTTGAATCCTCAAAGAGATCGTCGATTCCTCTAATTATTGGACCAACAATTCGACTCGGAGGAGTTTAATAAATATCGTGGTATTAATTTTCGATCGATCCGTCCTTATCAAGAGAAGATAATATCTACTCAATATCATACATATAATTTTTTTCAATTTTTATTTCATTAAACAACATATCGATTCGATGGAATTTTTGAGGTTTCTAGTTTGGCAGTCAAAGTGTTAAAGTACTGTGGTAATTCTCTTTTAACCCCTTGCACTACTATTTATTTTGTGATTATAACGATTAGAAATTCTTCATCGTTCAGAATTTCATAGAAAATCAATATAGTGTATATTTATTGTATGCCTACGTTTTCCTCAAAGGATATATATCAACTACAAACCAAATAGAATTTTATTTCGATTTGAAGGAAATTAATAACGTTCACATTTATTAGACTCTATTCAGAATCTTCATCACGAGTTTAGTTCGTTATTGTATGGCAAGGGGTTAACCTAAACGATCACCATTCCCACAACACCACCGGTCGAGCCACCACTCGCCGAAATTTATTTTTTATTTTACAGGAAAATCCACGGGCTAATTATTACGAATATAAAAGTTTCGAGCTTTCTCGAAAAATGAGTGCTGCCATTATAAATACCAGAGTGTCCGAAGCTCGGAGTAACAAGCGCAAAACGAGATGCTTCTCCGCGCAGCGGACGATTAATGTTAATCATAGAAATGCAACTTCTTGCCGGCGGGAAATAATGGCAGGGCAATAAAGGTAACGAACGGTGTTTTCCTTCGGACCAAGGTCCATTATACTCTTTCACGTCCAATTTATCGTCCCGGCGAATGGAAGTAAGAAGCAAATTGGCCAGGGTGGGGGGAGTGGAAAAAAATTTGATGGGAGAATTAGGAGAGAAAAAAGTAAGCCGAGTCTGCGCGAAGCGGTCGAGAGTAATTTGAATTCCGCAGGCATCATAACCGTCTTCCCGATAGCCGGCGACTGATAGGCAGCTCAACGAGGACAACTAATTAATCTGCCGGTCGGAAGGATGACAAAGCGTTACGAGAGCGTAAGATGCGCGCGGCCCTACATTATTAATGAGAGCCGATGATTAGTATACTTTCGTTTGTCGCCGGGAATTCAGAGGGAATCTCATTACTCTTGCACAGGGGACGCGTTCTCGTTCGAACGCAAGAAACGTGCGAGATTATGCTTGCGATGAATTATCGCTCGCGAAAAACTTGCTGAAAAATTGCAACATCACCGAATGAAAAACCGACGAGAATCAACATTGTCATTCGTGCCCGCGGATAATACCCGTAGCCAGCGTTAGTTAAATGGCAATATCCTCGCGATCACAGGCATAATAATCTATTTACTTGGATTTGCACTGAGTTGCCAGATCAATCTAGATCCATTTCGATTTTTCTGCGCTACGGTGCGGTAAAATGTTCTTGAATAATTCAGCATTTGAGGAATTCTCGGAGTATACAAACAAATGATTGATGGCATCTTCGGAAAATCGTTAAAAATATTTCTCAGTGGCTGCTGCATTGCAAAAGTTAATTTCACTTCGAACTAAATGGTGCTAGAACAGAATGATTAAAACAGGAGCATATAATTTATTTTAATTGGATTTGCACAGAATTTCCAGATTAATCTAGATCCATTCCGTTGTACGATTTTTCTGTGCTACAGTGCGATGAGATGTTCTTGAAAGTCGTTTAAAATATTTCTCAGTGACGGCTGCACTGGAAAAGTTAATTTTACTTGAAACTAAATCGCACTAGAACAAAATGACTAAAACAGGAGTTAATTGCAACTGGAACAGCTGTTTATTCCCAAAACGTGTTGATTTCAAACGAGCTACGATTGGTCGAGTTCTTGTCGGCCTTTTTCGCCAGCAAATCCGCAAAAATCCGAAACCGAGGGGTGAGATTCATTTCGTTTATTCGGGGATTTTCGAGGAAATCGAATGATCTCAAGGAATTTTATCCGGGCTTCGCGGATAAGCGAAAGAATGGTTTTCGCTTGGTCCGGTTGAGGGGTAACAGGGAGGGAGGGGGGGGGGCGTCTAAAATCGGTCTCTCAGCCGTGCGATCAGTATTTCTGTCACAGGCCGCGAGCAGGCTAACTTACGGGCACGCTAAACGGACCGGGCAAAAGTAACGCGGGTATAAAGAACCGGGTTTTATTAGCGGCCGCGAGTCCCGCGACCTCTGGTTGGCCGAACGGAAGTGCGAAAGCCGACAGTTTCGCGGATCGAACGGTTGACAAGCCCGCGATAGCCGAATGATACAACCCGGAGACTGATGGGCAGATATCAACTGCACTCCGCAGGATTAACTCTTATATCATCGTGGAACAGGACAGCGCCGATTAATTACGCCGACTCGCCGAGCACCCACGGTTCCCACATTTCACCAGGGTTTCCCTCTGATTTCTCTCGATGAGTTTCCCAGGTTTTTCCCCGCTAACGCTAAGATATTCCTGGTTACGTTTCTTGGTTAAATATTCCTGGAATATTTTCTGAAACGAGAATCGACGGCCCGATGAACATTTCGAACTATCAGGAACTTGGCATGGCTCCCTTTTGTTCGACAAATTAAATGCTACCTTCGTACGCTCAGTCAAAAAACCGTGAAAACAGAATTAACATTGAGCAGTATTTTTTATCCCTGCTGCAACCCCTACTGTTGAGGCAAACTTCTTGAAAATCGCAAATCTTATTTTTAAAACGTTGACAACAGTTGTATGTATTTTTATTGTGTTTACTCGCTTGCTTTATTTCAGCACCAAGAGACTACATCTTGTCAATGGAATTTCGTTGCAATGATTTACTGCTGAGAAATCCTCAAGTATAGTTCCATGTATCGAGGTCAAGTATTTTATTTCAGCAACCCAAATTTTTGAAAAGAATTTCTTGAAAACCACAGATCTTACTGCGACAGAAGAAACACTTGGAAATCTTTGTGAATTTATCTGCTCTGAATTAGTATTGCTGTTGTTGCTGTTGAATGAAACAGATCGTCGATGCGAAATTCACATTGAACGGCGTGCAAAGTGTTCACGATCTCCAGCAGATAAGTCCACGAAAAATGGAAAAACGCGAAACGCTACGGCACAGGACTTGCGGAGAAGGTATAAAATGGTACAACTAGTTGCATAACTGGGGGCAGTAAACTGCACTTGGCCTCTTAATGGGCAACAGCTGTCGATGGCCCTATCGCCAGGCCGCAACAACAACGGCCCCCCGGCTCGTCTGTTCGCTGGAATGAAATTAAGTGGCGTGTTTCCGCGAGCAGAATACCGCGCGACATTTTCGCGAGACATAAAACTGAAAGAAATACGGCGCGTTATTTCTCGTTTACCGGGCGACTACGCTCCGAAACTCTTAGTCCTCGAAACACAGAAGACGGAACAATTAAATATGTAAAGTAATCTTTTGACTGGGCGTATTTTTCATTGAGAACACTTTGAAACACGTAATCAAAGACAAACATGAAAGTAACAGAAATTGTGTATGAATATGAATAGAGTAGAAAGTCAATTAACCAGTCGTCCTCAGTTAATTGGTTAAAATCCTCCAATTTCTTATTGTCTATCGACAACGTGATTATATGAAAGCAATACTAGTGTCGATATATTGTGAATTCAACTCGATTGCATCAGTTTCTACGGAGAAGGGGTAGACCAGCTTGTAAAACGATGGTAGATAATAATTGCAGAAAAAGTCGACCATATAATTGATTAATAAAACCGTTATTTGAAACTGTAAGTCTTTGCGTCGCAGAATAAGAAGAACGTCCACGAACGGGATTACCGAATCGGAAAAGGCAGCCATAGCGTTCGACAACATGCTGCAAAGGGTACGCGGCCGCGCAAAAATAATATATCGGGATATAAATACATCGAAACGTCGTAAAGTTTGCTTTATTTCCCGAACTTTTGGCAAACGGGGTCGGTTTTCGGAGGAGAGCGTGCACCAGAGTGCAACGCGCGGTGCAACGAAACAATGGGGAAACGAGAGAACGAGCCGAGAAAAGAAGAAGCGGGACTGGTCTTCTCACCAGATCCTGCCGGGTTCTTCATGGTGCAAAAACGTCGAGGAAGACGGCAGGAGGGTGCGACGGGCCCGCAGGACATCCGCCTAAGTGATGCATCGTATCCTCCCCGACCCGCGCACATTCTCGCAATCCAGAAAACTAACGTTAAAACAATGCCGTAATAAATTCCGCGGGGCTTTTGTCCCGCCTAGCACTATGCTCGTAGTTCCTGGCCGCGTTCTATGCGCGGAGTATTAAAATCTTAATGGAACGTAAAGAGAAGAATGGCTTCCAGCGAACGGCCAGAGAAATCTACGTGTACGTCGAAGTCCAGTTTCGAAGTAGCCGTGTGCTACACTTCATTCGACGCTCGAAGATTCTTATAACGGCGCGGAAACTGCACTGTAAACGCGAGAACGGGTAAACATGATTCATAAAATTTTGAAAAACGCGGACACCAGGCCGTAAAACCGAAACCACTACTGCTGTCTGATTAATCGCTGAATGGTTCCACTTATTCCGACTTTTACTGTTACCTGGCATCGAGAATTCATTAGATACAGTTAAGCGATACGCAGCTCAACCTATGAGCGCTTTATAATCTGGCCGCGGGAGTGTTCGCGGAACTAACACCGTTCCCACGTCATTCCGTCATTAGCGGGACAGATAAGGGCCGCACATGGAACTGGAAAATATTATAACACCGTTCGAGACAATCGATCTTTCGCAACCGCTCTTTTACAACTACCTTTTACAACTATCTTCTACAACTACCAACTGCGACTCGTGTTCCGATTTGCGCGATCCTGTTCCCTCGGATTTTCAACGTTCTCGACTGTGCACACTGTTCTCAGCAAGAAGCAAAACGTTTTGCGTATTCTGTCGAGCAGAATTTTATGTCTTGTTTTATTCTGTTTTGTAATGTACACGATAAAATTGTACTTTATTTGGTGAAAAATAAAGAATATTTGTTACACCAATCAATGTGTTCTTCTTTCTCCACCCTGGCACGAATATTAGATATAAGAATAAAATTAATGTCATCGAAAAATTTCGGCAACATCAAAATTTTTGAAATTCGAGCGAAAATTTCGACCGTCCGACTTGACGTTGACTTGTACTACTGTCATTTCCGAGAATTTTCGAAAATTCCGAGAATCGATTCAGTAGTACAAGTCAACGACAGGCCAGACGGTCGACAAATTTCCGAAAATTTTCGAAAATTTGGACTTTTGTATTAGGAGAACATGATATAGAAGGAGGTATCCAAATTTCAGTAGTACAAGTCAACGTCAGGCCAGACGCTCGAAAATTCTCGGAATTAAGTAGTACAAGTCAACGACAAGTCAGACGGTCGAAAAATCGTAAAATTTCGAAAATTTTCGAAAAATTTCGAATTTTGTATTAGGAGAACATGATATCGAAGGAGGTATCCGAATTTCAGTAGTACAAGTCACCGTCAGGCCAGACGCTCGAAAATTCTCGGAATTAACTAGTACAAGTCAACGACAAGTCAGACGGTCGAAAAATCGGAAAATTTCGAAAATTTTCGAAAAATTTCGAATTTTGTATTAGGAGAACATGATATCGAAGGAGGTATCCGAATTTCAGTAGTACAAGTCAACGTCAGGCCAGACGGTCGAAAAATTCTCGGAATTAAGTAGTACAAGTCAACGACAAGTCAGACGGTCGAAAAATCGGAAAAATTTCGAAAATTTCCGAAAAATTTCGACTTTTGTATTAGGAGAACATGATATCGAAGGAGGTATCCGATTTCCAGTAGTACAAGTCAACGGCAAGTCAGACGTTCGAAAATTTCCAAGACTTTTCGAAAAATCGCATTTTCAGTTAGGAGAAGATAAGGGGAAAGTGAAAAGGGGAAAATAAGTAGGAAATTCGGGAAAATTGAGGGGTCTAAAATTAAATACGCAGATAGATTCTTTTCATTACATAGTCTTTATTCATTTCTGGTGAGTTCTTACATAAAATTATTGCGGTAAAATACAATATTATATGTAATTCGGATTGCGCATTGGTAACCGTGTTATCGCACAGACGTGGTTATTAGTGGACCAGGCTACGTAATTAATAGTTGCCGAGAGAGAGTGCGTCGTCGAAAGCCACATATAACGACCCCGAAAATTGAACTTTGTACTAGGAGAACATGATGTCGAAGGAGGTATCCGATTTTCAGTAGTACAAGGCAACGACAAGCCAGACGATATGCAGCCGGAGCGGATCGCGTGCAACAGCTTCGTGCACGCGGAGCGTTTTAATCGCTCGTTATGCGGTTCGGTGTTCCGGCGGATTCCGGCCTTTCAATTTCGGACAAGCATTCGATCCGGGGCAGATTCATCTTGATTATCAAAATAATCGGGCAGGATATCGCCGATGGCAATTCCATCCATCGACGTCTATCCCGGCGCGTCCTGACGTTTCCTAATTGCCGGGATAACTGGACGAAATCATCTCCAGACCCGCGGCTTATTATCTTCCAGCATAGTGTCTCGGTTGACGTGATTTCGTAGTCGAGGACCACCTCCTGTGGAAATACTCACGAAATTCGACCCGTCCGTCGGTCGTATGATCGAAACGACCGTTTTCGAAGCGAGCTCAACTTCCGCTTCCTCCATTCCCCGTTCTCCTCCCGAACCATTCCGACAGGGAAGAACACTTCACCGTAATTGGAAACCGGCACTCTAATAATTGAATAATAGGCGTATTGTCGATTGTTCAACTTCGATTCCGCCTTTTAAGGAATCCGCGAAGCGAGCCGAAGATACTGGTTATGCTCGATGGAGGTGAAAATCATTTTTATTCCTCCCCGTCGAAGTGCCTTTTAGCGAAAATGGAACTCTTCTGCGGCCATATTGTTTGGGGAAAGAATTGTCGTCGATTGTATGCGCGTGGAACGGCTGAATTCGTTCTTTATTGGCTTTAATGATCGTCTGGAGTATGAAAGGAGGCTTCAGAATAATTAGTAGACGGCGGATCCTTATGCAAAAATTTTTCATAACTGTAGGAAACTGCCGCAAAATTAGATATTCAATTTCTTCTCTTGATGAGGACGGATCGATCGAAAATTTATACCACGATATTTATTAAACTCCTCCGAGTCGAATTGTTGGTCCAATAATTAGAGGAATCGACGATCTCTTTGAGGATTTAAATAATCTACAGTTTAACCCCTTGGCCTACAATATCGAGTCAGACTCGTGATGAACATTCTGAACACAGAGTCTAATAAGTTTGCATGTAATTAATTTCTTTTAAGCCGAAATAAAATTCTATTTTGTTGTAGTTCATATGTATCCTTTGGAGAAAATATAGGCTCACAACAAATATAAACTATCTTTTCTTTTCTATGAAATTCTGAACGATGAAGAATTTGTGTTCATTATAATCACAGAAATTAAATAGTAGTGCAAAGGGTTAAAGAACCGTAGTAAAGTGCACTCTATGCCCAACGCTTCGGTACACTTATTTCGCAATAGTTTATTATCGAGAGGCATCTAGTGTATAGACACTCGTGAGTGAGGTTTAGAAGTTCTCGAAGCATAGATCACTGAGCCGAAGAAATCGTCGGTGCACGTCTCGTCACGTTTTTGCAAAAAAGTCTCTGAGCGAATAGTTTCCGAAGGAGCGATCTAGTGTTTCGCGAAAATCGAAAGCGTTCTCGACCAGGATTAGAAAAGGGCTCGTCGGCGAAGGGCTTTCGGGGGTAGTTTTTCGCGCGTGCCTTTGCACGGTTTATTCTGTAAAAGGAATTAATTTGAGGAGAGATTCGCCAGGAACAATTCGAGAGGACTATGGACCGTGCCCTCTCAGGATCAAGGGGATACAAGCGGCCACTTGCTAGTTAATTAATTCCCTCTTAGACCGCCGAGTAGGGTTCTTCAATGCTGTCTACGGCACCGAACCCTAATTGACCTCTAGTACACCCTTAGTAACAGGAGGACACGGACAGGGTGGTGCTGACGGCGTTTATACAAGGATAACGACGACAACGGCATTGGATTCCATTTGCCGGAACGTAATTGAGATTGCCGAAAAATCCTAATTAGCCGCTCACGAGAGAGAGGACCAGGTTTAATTAAAAATTCTCGGCAGGCGTTCAGCCTGCTGCCAGCCGTCATTATAACGAGCCGCTAAAAATGAGCTCTTAATATCCTCGCGCTGGACATCCTGCATATCAAGTGTACACAGGCTCCGTAGGGACGCGTATTCACATTTCTCAGGGATGTTTAAAGACCGTTTAATTGAAACAAATGGATTTCAGGCGCTGGTGATAACCAGGGAGAAAAGCCTCCACGTTTGCGTTGAAATTCGTCGAGAAATGCGAGAAACAAGGAACCCCATAAGCGCTTCCATAGATTCGCGTAATGGACCTGCTTCTTTGGATTTTTGTCCAGACAATACGGACAACAAGCGACTTTATTAACCCTTAGCACTCGAGTGGTGACTCTGAAGCACCACTAGAAATTGTTATGGCATTATTTCAAAGAAATTACAAAAAATATTACAGAATATTTGTTACATTAGAAAATTTGTATTCAATAGACTACTAAACATTTAAATATTATACGTGGACATCGGATCAGTTTCGTATGAATAAATGAAAAAATTCTAAGACGGAAGAAAAATTTAATTTTAGAATGAAAATAGCGCCGAGTGCAAAGGGTTAAATAATTGTTGCTCGGTTATAATTTTCTTCGTATTCTATTCTTATAAGTTCAGCACACTTTTATAAAATTATAAATCGGGGCATTGCTGTAAAGTTATTTCTTAATCGTAGAAGATTCTGAACAGAGTCTGATAAATATGTATGTTATTAATTTCCTTTAAAACGAACTAAAATTCTATTTTATATCCTTTGGAGGAAACATAGGCATGCAATAAATATAAACTACCTTCTCTTTCTACGAAATTCTGAACGATGAAGAATTTCTAATCATTACAATCACAAAATAAATAGTAGTGCAAGGGGTTAAATTTCGTTCAGACATTTTTTGGTCTGGTCATGTACGAAGGGTCAATAGCAAATTTCTGATTTCTTTAGAAACAATGGGGCACGCCCAGAGAGAGAGAGAGAGAGAGAGAGAGAGAGAGAGAGAGAGAGAGATAGAGAGAGATCATAGGCATACAATAAATATAAATTTTCTCCTTTTTTTAGGAAATTGTGAATTACAAAACAGTTGTAATCACTGAAACCGTAAAATAAATAGTAGTGCAAGGGGGGTTAAGTATGTGTCGAACAACTGTTATCCAACGCGACGATTGAAACGCTCCGGGTTGCGATCTGTTGCCGATGGCGGAACGTTAGCGGATTTATGGCTACTTAACGTCGATCCTAAAGGATCCGACTGAATCGTTCGAGTTCGACGATTCAGCAAGGATTCGGCGGATCGACGGCGCCTTTGCCTTCGCTCTTTACTGCTTCTCCGTTAATTGGCCAAGTAAATATCTCGATCGAGAGACGGGGGAGGGGGAGGAAGAGGAGACGGAGAAGAGAGAGACATGTTGTCGGACATTCTGCGGTTGTCAAAGCGAGCGTCTGCGGCGCCCGCATCGACGTCACAACGTCGGATAGATCAATATTGAATGACGCCGTGAAAATGCTAATATTGGCGTTTCCTTTCGGTCGCCGAGCAGCCGGCAGCGAAAAAGTAATCAAATAAGGACGACCGGAATGTCGGCCTGGTTGGATATTAATGCTACAAACATTTCGAACGTGCTACGATCAAAACCGATACATTCATGAATCACGACGCCGATCTCTTACACACTTGCAACTCGCTTCAATGTTTAAGCCAGGAGTGATCTAAGAAGAATCTCGACAAAATTTTAGGAATTCAAAGTATCTTATTAAGATACTTAATAAGAGAGGTAGTATCTTAGTATCTTAGTATCTTAGTATCTTAGTATCTCGTTTCTTAGTATCTTATCCTTTATGAGAATTAATGGATACTAAATTTCTTAAAATAATCTCTGTTGCAGGGCCACTCACTTTGTCTGTGAGATACAAGGTTTTGTGGACTCTCTTCGACAATATTCTTGGAAACACTGTTTGGCCAGTCGTGAAATTGCAACAGAATATTTAAAGTCTTTAAATGTTTATTGTATATTACAGTCTTACTAAACATAACTCTCTTCGATCAATGTATCCCTTCACTGATTATTTGATAAGAACCTAGACGAGAGCAAAATTAATACGGCAGGCTGAAGAATAATTTAACGCACAATCGCTTGACGCAGTTATGTTAAACGGATATGTAGATAAACTTCGCTCAAGGATAAAGATAATGCCTGTTTACCATAATCGTTCCCACAGTTAATACCATTATCGTTACATCTCTCATTATTCGGCGTGCCTCCCTGCGTTTACCAGAGAGTTTAAAATGTCGAATAAAATTGAAATCGTCGACCACAAATTTCCCGATAAAATTCGCCTATAAGAAATTTCCTTCGGCAGTTTATTTACAGTCTGACACACGGCCAAAGGCGACGAGAAAATTTTGATCAAATAATTGGACCAATTCGAGGCGAGAAAAATTCGGTAGTGTCGTGAAGACCGTACTCGGAGAAGAAAAAATTAGGTATCTCGGATCCACAATGATAGGAGAATAATGGGTCATCTGCCTGGGCTATGATCCCCATCGTCGGCGACAAAAGTTACACCCACGGAACCGGAGACCAACAAAGTACCGGGGCCGAAGACGGTCCGCGGGAGTATAATTCAACTTCATTCGTTCCAGGAAGATCGCGAAATGACCGTCCGTAATAGAAAGGAGGAGGATAAAGGAGAGCTCGCCTTTGAAAACTCAGATACGTTCCATTTGAGCACTCAGACCGAAGAAATATCGTCCAGTCGTCGTTCCCCGGCCAATTTTCCGGGAGCCAGTTGCTATACCGGGGGGGTGGAGGGGGCACGGGGACCTAGTGTGTGACACGTTGCCCCCTCCAACCCTTCTCCTTTCGTTCCACTAGAGCCAAGAACACGACATTAGTCCCGGTCTGTTGAGAAGTGGAAACGTAAATCACATTACTCCCTTCTGTTCCGTCTTCATTCGCCGAGTATCCCGGTCTGCAACCCCTTCTTCGCCTAACAGACACACACCACCTATCCTCTGGTTCCTTACTGCGGCCAGTAGACGAACGATAATGCCCGTATAATGGACCTTGAATGCCGCCCGGGTTAAGTGACCGCGGTTATCTGTCGAAATGCTTCGACGCACACGGCATGATCTTCGTTAAAAGGCCCATTCGTTTCGCAGACCAGACGGACCGTCTACTGGCCCGGGAACGAGCCCTTAACCCCTTGCACTACTATTTAATTTGTGATTATAATGATTAGAAATTCTTCATCGTTCAGAATTTCATGGAAAGGAAAAGATAATTTATATATATATTGTATGCCTACGTTTTCTCCAAAGGATACATATCAACTGCAACAAAACAGAATTTTATTTCGGTATAAAGGAAATTAATAAGAAACATATTTCTTAGACTCTGTTCAGAATCTTCATCACGAGTCTGACTCGATATTGTAGGGCAAGGGGTTAAAAAGGGAAGCCCCCTTAGTCGAGAGTGTCCAGATATCCAGTGTCTGAATTCTCTAGTTTATCATTAACTAAAAAAAAATAACCCTGACGAACATAAACCATGAGCAACTATAATTAAATAACCCCCAATAACTCTAATTTTAAAAAATGTTAATATTCTTCTAATTAAAATTCCTATATGAACTACAGAAGAATATGCTACTAAAATTTTTATATCTATTTGACGTAAACAAACACCTCTTAAAATAATTCTCCCTAATAAACTAATAATAATAAAAAAAAATTTTTATTTTATAAATATAAATATAAATAAAATTATTATTTGCAATAAACCGTAAGTCCCTAATTTTAATAAAATTGACGCTAAAATTATTGATCCATAAACTGGGGCTTCAACATGAGCTTTTAATAATCACCCATGAAATATATATATAGGAATTTTTACTAAAAATGTACATATCAGAAATATAAAAAAATAATCACTTATTTTAAAATTTATAAATTCTATGATAAAAGAATGATAAAAGGGTCTGAAACATTTTGTGCCCTTGAACCGTGTTCCTGCAAGAATATGATTTTCTGTTAGTTTCCTAGCTTGTTTCCTAAAGCTATGGGAAAAATCATAGTAGGGAACCAGGATATTAGGAGAAATAGCCAACAACGATGCTTGTTTAGCTAGTACGTCAACTTTTTCATTATGTATGATTCCAATATGCGAAGGGATCCAAAGAAGAAGCAAGATTCCAGCCCTTTTGACTTAGGTCGACCAGAAAACCTTCAATTCAGAAGGATTTGCCGTGTAAATAATGAATTTATTTTCACTACCGTGGATTCGGCATCTCCGAAAACTTAACCCTTTTTAGTTTCGAAGGGCTCGTCGCTATTAATCCCATCGTCCCGAGAAGCCCGTAAAATCGCGATAGTCGACACGCACGCGGATTTACGCCGGTTCTTTTTAGCGTAACACGGCCGGTTTACGTGTCGCTTTACGACATCGTGAAAAGCATTTCCCGCGTTTTGCGTAATCAAAGACTGCCCCGGCGGTGCAGCCGGAGCGCGTTTAAACGTAGAAAAATAATAATAATATCAACAAGGTGTATCTTTAGTGACACTAAAACGATATCTATAGCCCGCGGTGCGGCGTGCCGGGTAACTGTTACAGTTGGGTCTGCCGGTGAAACTTTTTACCGGTGCTTCGAAGACGTAATCTGAATTGCATCGGACCGGGCTGAAGCTGAATTATACCGAAGGCCTAATTCGGTCTTTATTAGCGGCTATATAGAGGCAATAGAAACGAAACGACGAAGACGGCCGTAAAATTTTAATAACAGTCATCGTAATCCCACCGGGGACGACGTTCCTTATCCCGATACTTTTCCGAAAAAAGATTCTTTCGTTTTATCGTTTTCTAAGTGGAAACGAACGGAGATATCGCACGTAATTCAAACACTATCGAGAACTTGTATAAAATTTCATTTCTTCTGCCGCTTGTCAAGTGTTTTACGGGCTCTCGCCCCTCGCACATATACACTACCGCTCAAAAGTATCCGGACACTCCGTGGTGGATACGTCGATGAATCTCGTGTTCAATTTAAGTGTAGCATTGGTAAGTTCCACACACATACGTAATTTTTAATTTAAAACGTTCGATATTTCGTAAGAAATTAATAAAAATCGACAATGACTTTTATGCAATGCTAATGCATATTTCGCAAGTGTCCGGATACTTTTGAACGGTAGTGTACGTCCCTGTGCGACGAATTCTCCGCTTGTAGAAAATGTTGCGATCCAAGATTTTCGTTAACCTAATGCGTAAATAAAATTTGTTGGAGCTTAACCGAAAGTAAAATGGAAGGAATGTTGACTTAACACGAAATCATTATTTTAATTATTTACGAAATCAGAATAATTTAATTAATGAAACCAAAACTAGGAATTTAAAATGTATTATAGGGGATGCTGTCTTAACCCTTTTGAATTCGAAAGACTCCAATAAAATTCTGTTTATCTAGATATCTTATAATAAAAATGAATTTCTATACCCAGTCAAAAATCACTGTCAGTCTTATGTGACTGACGCGGCAGTTAACGTGTTAACTCGTGTTTTGGGTAACCGTTTCTTAGACGCGTACTAGGTTCAGAGGATGATAAAAATGTCTAGAAAATATGCAAGATGTTCTGAATAACAGGTTAGTTCGCTATTGTTTGCAACGCTGCAACGGGCGAGCAGACACTCGCCTGGCCTTAATGAAGCCCGTCGCTGATTAAATCAGCGATTCGATTTAATTTAATGCTTCATATATCATTGCGCGAGCATATTTCAGATTTATCGCGAACTCAATGCGGTGTTAAACGCGATGATATATTCATGGAACACGGGGAACCGCGGCTCTGTCGTTTATTCTCGCGATCAACCGCGAGACGCTCTATGCCGCGGCATTGTACAACCGAGAATTATCCATTAAAGCACTTAGAAACGCCGATCCAACCGTTTTCGGCATTTCCTATGGCCGCCAGGAGTAATAATTAATGGACACGTTTTAAGGCGGGACGGTTCATTGCACAAATTTTCATATTCCATTCGCCGCACCGAGTTTCTTAAGAGAATGAAATCCCTCGGGTGGAGGAGGGGATTAAGATGATCCTCCCCTTCATTCCATTTTCTATAAAGCACTCTCCTCCCTACGTTTCTTGCCAACTTCCCGCTCTCCTACCTTCGTACCTTCTCCCTCGTGGTATTCGTGGTATACATATGAGATATCCCGAAGTTCCTTCTCGACGATATTAATAGCAAACCTTAGAAAGAATTCTAAAAAAGAAAGAAATTTCTGGAATTTATCGTTTTCGAAATGTTCGGTCCGAATTGTTACCGAAAACTGGATTTTATTATATGATTTCTCTTATTAATCAGCTAATAACCGGAGAACGCAATCCAATCTTCTAAATGAAGATTTTCAAATTCTTTTTAAACGAAGCAAAGTCATCGACAATCGTACGAACAAATGTCCGGTAAGTAATCAAAATTAAAAATTGACCGAGATCTGAAATGCTTAACCCATTTGCATCATAAGGAAATATGAAACCTTTACCACCAAACTTATTTTTAATTATATTTCAGTACAAAGGTGACTACAAGTAAAAGAACTTCATATTTGAGCATTATAAGAAAAAAATCAGAATTACTACTTTCATCTCCAACAACACTCTCCATTTCTATTTTTTAGCTAACGAATAATGATAGTGACCAGGAAGATTGAGCGTATGTATGCGCTAATGATGCAAACGGGTTAAATAAAAAAAAAAGAAAATAAAATATTGAAAAGGACTGTTGCTTATACTTGTCAGTAAATTTGGATAGTGGAACTTCGAGATTACCGTTTTCACTCCACAAAATAAAGGTGCGTTCCTACCGACCGTTTCAATACAAAGAGACCAACGAATCGAAGAATGAAAGAAGCTCTGACAAGTTCGAGTCGTCTCCGCGAACAAAAAATCAATTGGCAAATTCCGGACAAATTAGAAGTACAAAGGTGACTACAAGTAAAAGAACTTCATATTTGAGCATTATAAGAAAAAAATCAGAATTACTACTTTCATCTCCAACAACACTCTCCATTTCTATTTTTTAGCTAACGAATAATGATAGTGACCAGGAAGATTGAGCGTATATATGCGCTAATGATGCAAACGGGTTAAATAAAAAAAAAAAAAAATAATAAAATATTGAAAAGGACTGTTGCTTATACTTGTCAGTAAATTTGGATAGTGGAACTTCGAGATTACCGTTTTCACTCCACAAAATAAAGGTGCGTTCCTACCGCCCGTTTCAATACAAAAAGACCAACGAATCGAAGAATGAAAGAAGTTCCGACAAGTTCGAGTCGTCTCCGCGAACAAAAAATCAATTGGCAAATTCCGGACAAATTAGAATTCAAAGAAGTGCGCCGCATCAATTCGCACGACCACGTCGAACGCTATCCTCCCGGGCGCTGTCTGTCGTGGGGGAGGGCATTCCGACGTGCAATCAGGAATTTCAATTCCGGCCGAAAAAAATCACCTACCGAAACGATCCGCTCGCGGTGCGTCCCGGAGCAGTAAATCGTCGCGAGGCGATTAACTCGATAACAGCTTGTAACTCCCGTCGCGGCGGATCGATCCCGGAACACTTCGCCGGGGACTTGTTCCGTTCCCTTTCTCTTGTTCTCGCACTGCGGTTCCCAATATGCATATCCACTCGGCTCGTAAACTATTCGATCGCGGCACTCGAGCCAGTTCGGTTATATCCTCCGGCTGCAGCATTCAGCGCAGCGAACGCAGCATGCGCTCATGCAACGCGCCCAAGTCGAGCGTTTCGCTTCGGGGCTGCAGCGCGCTCGTGTTACATAGCACCGTACTATCGTGGATTGTTATGCTCGGCTGTAATTCAAATAAGTTCTGTCGCGATCGTTTATTTTCACTAAGCGTTCCTCTTATCAAAACACCTAGCGGTGTTTTGATCTTGCTTTACACGGTTATACAAATTCATAATAAATCACAATTCGCCTTTCACTTTCAATTTTATTTACTGACGCAACTGTCTCATCTTTCCTGGCTCTATTTTCATTTTAAAACAGGACAACTCATAACTCGACTCTAGTACTCGATTCTGGTATTCTTAACCCGTTTGTATCACAAGGAAATATGAAAGGCCTTTATCATTTCCTTTCTTCTTATATGTAAGTAAAAAAATGACTACAAGTGAAAGAACTTCATATTTCAGAATTATAAGAAAAAATAAATTGATCGTATATATACGGTGATAGTGACCAGGAAAATTGAGTGTACGCTAATGATGCAAATGGGCTAATTCACAAATATCGAAATAGTAAAGAGGCACGAATGAGAAATTATTCAACAAATTCGTATCCTTGGGTATATACAGGGTGTTTGGTAACTTGAAAATATAGAATAAAATTTATTCATCCGAAGTTTCGTTATCGAGAAAATCGAGTTTGAAATGCAGCATGCTATTCGATAGGAATTGTCTGACGCGTGTCTGATCATGACCAACCAAATCTACTTACTGCATATACTAAAGCATACAAACCTGACAGATCTTCAAAGTCAATTTTCTCGAAAACAAAGCCTCAAACGAAAAATGTTTATTCTATATTTTCGATTTATTCTTTCATGTAGAATCACCCCCTTTTTGCTTGTACCACCAGTTACCAAATACCCGGTATAATTCACAATACAAAATTTAACAGATTACTAAACATTTAGATACTGTATGTGGAAATCGGATCAGTTTCGTAGGAACAAAAATATTCCAAGACGAAAGAAAAATTTAGTTCTAAGTTAATAATTTGTCTGATTTTAGAGTGCTGACAGTTTATAGATAATAATGATGTAAAGCGTTTTGATCGACGAATACGTGCTATTACATTTTGCAAGTTTAATATCTATCATTTTCAGGTACAGAGCAAAATATGAAATAAAATCTTGTATCCAATGTTATACGTACGAATAGCAATTTTACAGTATAAAATACTACTGTAAAGTGTACTCACAATTTTTTCAAAATCATCTGCTCCTCTCTCGGATCCATAGCACACTATTATTAGCTTAAACGAATACGTCAGAATAATCCTGCCTGTGTATTGGAGCACACACTACGCACAACACACTTCGCGAAATTTTGACAGCGAACGATACGAAGTTAATCGGACCGCGATCAAAATAATACTGCGATTTTAATCGCCTCGTTCCCACGGGCGTGGTGGGGGTAGGTTACACCAGGAAAGTCAAACGCTGAGGGAGTGTAACCGCTAGATACAAAAAAAAAGGGAAACAAATTACCCAAATTCAACTCTCGGTACCCAATTCCAATTCTGTCCCGCGGAATTTAATTACCCTGTTTTTGTGTCTATACACCCTTGGCGGCTGACCTCGATAGTATGACCTGCCCCTAACACGTTTGTGGCAGCGACGCGGTTAAAGTTGCAGTATTATTTGGTTCATAATTTGGTAATTATTTGGTTTTTAATTAAAAAAATTTTATTCTATATTTTCGACTAATTCTTTCATGTATAATCACCCCTTTTCACTTGTACTACCAAACACCCTGCATATTTCAGGAAAGGAAATAAATTCGTTGACTAATTTCTCATTCGTGCGTCCTTAGAATTTCGATTTCTTTTTAAATGAATGAAAATTTGGATAGCTAAGTTTTCGTTTTTAATTTAAAAAATTTTATTCTATATTTTCGACTAATTCTTTCATGTATAATCACCCCTTTTCACTTGTACTACCAAACACCCTGTATATTTCAGGAAAGGAAATAAATTCGTTGACTAATTTCTCATTCGTGCGTCCTTAGAATTTCGATTTCTTTTTAAATGAATGAAAATTTGGATAGCTAAGTTTTCGTTTTTAATTTAAAAAATTTTATTCTATATTTTCGACTAATTCTTTCATGTATAATCACCCCTTTTCACTTGTACTACCAAACATCCTGTATATTTCAGGAAAGGAAATAAATTCGTTGACTAATTTCTCATCCGTGCGTCCTTAGAATTTCGATTTCTTTTTAAATGGCTGAAAATTTGGATAGCTAAGTTTTCGTTATTTTTATGAAGTAACGTATGAACAGGCGTATTTAGTGGGCCGTAAACCCAGCGTTAATGGCAGAGGCGAGTTCGATACTTTCCCAGTGACATCAGAGATGTCCCTCGAGGTTGGCGAGCAGGGGAACACACGTTTGAAGCAGCCGCGGCGACGGTGCACCGATTGAACCGATCGAATCCGATCGTGTCTGGCTCGAAACCGGATTCCGTATCGAAGATTTCTGTGTCTCTCGCTCGGGGAAGCATATCGGTGGTATATCGATCGTCTGCGTGGGTCATAGAACGAGTTGTTAATGGCCGAACGGGAACGGCGATCCGGAATGCCGAACTCGCGGCGAATACGAATCCGGCCAGACATTTTGTACGGATCCGGAACGCGCGCAGCCCGAAGCTTGACAATGCAATACGAGGAGCGGCGCGAGAATCGAACCCGGCCCGGACCGGCCCGTAATTGAAACGCTACGGCCCTCGCGCTCGTGTACCACGGTTCCACGGGATCGAGATGTCTTGGTAGCCTTCGAACTGTCTGTCCCTGGGAAACTAATGAATCCGCCGGCACGCCAATTACCGAAACCCCCGAGAAACCCAGCGAATCCGATCAATTTTTCACGGGAAGACGCCGCACCGAGAAACCTGTTCCCACGACTGATGAACTGCTCGCGGTCTGCCCGTGGGAAGAAATTATTTGCACCTTCGAAAGGAACAAATCGTGCGCCCCATGCAGTGGCACTTAAGAAACGCGTTTTGAAATAGAAACATTGCGTTCCGCACGCAAAAACGAAGCTACCCACTTGATTACGTCAATGTATAGCTCAATAGATCTAGCATTCTGCAGCCCGAACTTATTCAGTATCATAGAATACACGATTTCCACAGAACTGTATAACAGTGACCACTTTCCTATCTTCATAGAACTAACCGAAAGAGACACTAACGAAGCTGTGTGATCCAACCCAGATGGAAATTTAAAGGAGCAGATTGGGCACCATACCAGCATAAAATAACTAAAAATATTTCACCGCTACAAAGCCCGAATTGTTCAAACTACAAGGAAATAAACTACACACTAAACGAATTCGAAGAATCAATCAGTGATTTCGAAATTCCGCGAGTTTCTGTAAATCGTGTTCCGCAATGCGGCGAAAGGAAGCCCCCCTCGGTCTGGCCAGTGTGCGTTTTCATTCCGCCGGGAATTACAATAATTCATCAGAAACGAGAACGTTTAACGTTCAATGCTGACTCGTAATAACACGTAACGTGTAACGCCCAAGCAAACCGTAACTAATCCACTACGATGGGAACCGCGAACTTTTGTAATTTACTGGATTACATGCAATTAAGCCGGCCCGCCGTTCCACATTTATCGACAATATCTGCGCGAATATTAAGTAAATATTTCATGGAATTGCGATCCGAGCTACGATCGGAACGCGCAACGCCGCGGCCGCGATACTACTTCGCGGTGAAATATAATAAATTGTTGACCGACGACCGCGCGAGCAGAATGTTACAATTGGGAGCTAACGCGAGAGGCAAAATACTGTCTGAGCATTTTGGAATTAATGGTCTCAGGAAATTTGCTGCGCCGGAATAGGAACGTCTATACCGCTGTACGTTTTATCGGGAAATGTCCCGCGCGGTCAACCTCGGCGCAAACGCGACCACTTGCGGAATTTAATGCGTTCAATGTCGAATATCAACCCCTAAGAATCTCAGAAAATTTAATACTTTAAACACTGAAAATTGAATCTGGAAAGTCGACCCTTGGGTCGCTGAAGTTTCATGAAAATTCTCACTTGGTGATTTTCCGACGAATTTTTACCTCCATTGCAAGAAAGCTCAAGCACTAGGCCAAAGCATCACTTTCATATTGAATTAGAGCACACTTCAAGATGTTTTCAGATTTTTCGAAAGCCCAAAACACAAAAAAAAGCGATCACTTGCGGAATTCAATGCGTTCAATGTCGAATGTCAACCCCTAAGAATCCCAGAAAATTGAACACTTTAAACACTGAAAATTGAAACTGGAAAGTCGACCCTTGGGTCGTTGAAGTTTCATGAAAATTCCCACTTGGTGATTTTCCGACGAATTTTACCTCCATTGCAAGAAAGCTCAAGCACCAGGCCAAAATATCACTTCCATATTAAATTAGAGCAAACTTCAGGATTTTTTCAGATTTTTCGAAAGCCCAAAACACAAAAAAACGCGACCACTTGCGGAATTTAATGCGTTCAATGTCGAATATCAACCCCTAAGAATCTCAGAAAATTTAATACTTTAAACACTGAAAATTGAATCTGGAAAGTCGACCCTTGGGTCGTTGAAGTTTCATGAAAATTCCCACTTGGTGATTTTCCGACGAATTTCTACCTCCATTGCAACAAAGCTCAAGCACCAGGCCAAAATATCACTTCCATATTGAATTAGAGCAAACTTCAGGATGTTTTCAGATTTTTCGAAAGCTCAAAACACACAAAAAAATTACTTAGTATATAAAAAAAATTTTTCCTACTATTTAAAGTATCTGATAATCTGGTTCAGCCAATGAAATATCATAACCCTGCATTTTAAGAGAAAGGTGCCTATTAAACTGCAGATTTTGGTGCAACATTTTTTAGAGAATATAATGTATGTGACAATGACCGAAGCTAGGGCATGTTTGCCACATCAGTGATTCCAATATTTTAACACCGAGCAGCAAATAATGTGTCTGAACATTATTTATATTTAGTTATATTTCACACTTTTATGCTTGATATATTTGCCTGGAAATCGACAGCCTGTTTATTACATTTTTCGTTTAGGATCGAGCGAAACTTTGCATGTGAAAATATACTACATCGAGAAAAATTTTCATCGTTTATCATGCTCCTTTGTGGACACGGAATCAATTCAGTGAAGCAGACCGGAAATATTTCAAAAATATGGCTGAACTGTTTGCAGTATAGTTCAAATAAAATACTACCTCAACTGCAACACTAGTTTAAAACCTTTCAGCAGAAAATGAAATATATTATTCTCGAAGCTGCGCTGCAATTTAATCTTTTAATCTCAATTAATTTATGCCTGTTACTGTCTATCTCTTACTTCTTAGGTATTTTATCATTTTCTGATCCTGAAACCTGATCTTTCTTTTTTTTTATCAGACGATTGCAATAGTTTTACTATCCAGTTATGCAGTCACCAGGCAACAACACCTGGTAGATATACTTTTCATAAAATCTGCAAGGTTTTTCATTAAAAAAAAAAAGAGAATTCTCTTTCTTTATGTCTGTTACTGTCTATCTCTTACTTCTTAGGTAATTTATCATTTTCATTTTTATATCTGCCAGCTTTCAAGTTTTTCATTTTTTCCCCATTTTGAGAAGTAATTTCCGACATTTACAAAGTTGGTGTCAAATAGAGTTTTGGCTTAAATATTGCAGGGAATTTCTTGTAAGACACCGGCTGAAGATTTGCTGACTCAGAAAAGTGTTGGATTCCTGTAACGATAAGAATTTTTCAATAGAACGATAAAACAATTTCGGAGCGTATTATCGCAGCTTGGTGCGTAAGATAAACGTATAATTTTCGTTGGCCGGATCCTGGAGATTACCGCCTGCAGCCCCTAAACTGCGTGTTCCATCTGGACTTTCGGCTGGGATTCAGCCTGGCACAAACATCCGCGTATATTCTAGCCGGCTGCATAAGATGCCGTTTGAGCGAGCACGGCGACCACCGACTCGTTCATGCGATCACGTCTCATCCCGAAGGAACGTCCGAAACCCTCGGGAAGGGCGCACTGATATTCCTGAAAATGCACGGAGCATGTAACCACTCGCCCCCACGAAATACACCGAGTGAAACGCTTCGGAATTGCGGGTTCACCGAGTCGAACTTCCGCCCGGGTAACTCTCGCGACGTTCAATTTTCAGCAGGAAATTCTAATAAGACGTCCGCGTTCCACAACAATACCCTGTAACGTGATTTTTCTCTGCGAAAATCAAATTCGAAACATATCCGACGATCGAATGTCAACAGCGTTAACGTTTCACCTGATCTTTCTCTTTTTTATTATACGATTGCAATAATTTTATTATCCAGTTATGCAGTCACCAGCAACAACGCCTACAGGTGCAACGGTTTTCATTTAACACTAGAACTACCGAGCCTTAAACGTGACTTAGATTTATCCCTTTATAATAACAGCAAGATTGAATTTGCTCAGGTATCATACAATTTTTATAGTAACATGTACTCCAAAAAAGAGATATATTAAAAAATTTCTCGTGAGAACGTTTTCATAGTTTCAGTAGTCGTGATAGAAGAAATCATCCACCAGTCATTTTGACTGGCTCGGTAGTTCTAATGTTAAAAATAAAAAGAATTCTCAGGTTTGTGAAAATCGTGCTCTCGGAATTTTGCAATCGTCCAATATTTTGAAATTCTCAAACGGTTTTAATATATAAATATTCAATGGGATGCAAAAGGGATGATAATAGGTTTAATTGTTGCCATTTTGTATTTGTATAGCCTATTATTAGAGGTTTTTACATTTTCTGTAAAATTGCAGAGAGAAAAAATATTCTCTTCGAACGTACGGACGAAAGAGGTGTTAGAATCACATTAGCTTCTCACTGAAGCGTATAATTCATTCTACCTGTCTGATTACGTGCCACTCTGTTCTATTAGCGTGAATTTACACGAGGCGCGTAATTCATTCTACTCGTCTGATTACAACGGTGCGGATTAGATTACGGACAGTAGTTCATTCTATTGATTTGGATTGGCGCGAAGTTGTATTACTGAGTATACCATTGGCCTAATTACGCGTCGTTCTACTCCACTTCTGGAATACACAATGTTAAACTACTTGTGCGACTATGACAGATAGTGTTTCTCGTCTGATTACACAAGGTGCATGGCATAAGCCGGGAAGACTGCATTTTGTGCCACTTGTGTCTGACCACAAAGTGCTCCTACAGCTTATTCTACTTGAACGGTGACAGAAAGACGCGGTAGGATTTGCATTATGTATCTGAATATAAATTTTTTATCATTACGTTTCATATAAAATCACTAGGGCCTCAATAGTTCACATAAGTCGTTTATTACTGTTATAAATTGTTGAACCTGAAATTTTTATATTTCCATCCCTTTTTACTACGCATTCGCATTGAAGCTTCAATTATTTGTATTTTCCTAAAGAGTGACTGTGTTTTCTACAGCTCTTTAGAGTACTTTCGGCTTGCTACTTTTCTTCTTTTTTTTGGAGAAAGCATTACAAGGGACCCAGTCGCTTAAAGATGATTACGAAAATGACTTTCTCCGGATGCTAACTAATTTTCAAGGGAATGCAAGGCTAGACTGTGACCAGAAACTTTAGAACACCGACAAGAATAATATGCAATCCAAATACGCGCGGGCCTTCGCTGCTTGTCTGACTACTTAAGGCTCGTACCACTAGCCTGACTACGTACGACTTGCATTACTTGCTCGAGGTATTCATGGTATTGCACCACTTGTCCAATTGCGTAGAACTTACACAACTGGTCTGTACAATTACAACATTCTGCTGCACACGCTTGAGATCCGTGTTACATGCTTCCATGTAATATTAATTAAATTTCTTACGAAGTAACTCTTAAATCATCGAATGTATCTTTCTAACATTTTCTTCTGTTTTATCAAACTAGCAGTACCAGTAGAAAGTTTTCAAAATTTTGCAGGGACAATATTAGGTTGAATTCAGGAAAATTCCAATAAATTTTTAATTTTTTAATCCCGTTATGGCAGAGACATGGACTTTGGAAGTGATGAATTTTTGAAAGCATTTTCGACAGACTCGATTAGAACGAATTTCTTTGAAAGAACGCGAGGTGCATTAAAAATGGTTAATCTCTCGCTTATGAGCCGGAGAAATATGAAAACTGAGATGAAATTTCGAGTTTGGAACAACACTAATTCATTCATCAAATTTTCATCAGACGCGACGTGGCTCGTGCGGTTCTAACAGCGTTACGTTCATTTTTTCCCACACAACGTTAATGGCTTATGCAGTTTTCGTTGCGCCGTGTTCGCTTTTTCGCCGTACAGCCCGAGCTTTAAAATGCTGCACGTTGTAATCGCGAAGAGGAAAATATTTTTTATAAAACGATTCAGAAGGATATTCCATGCATACATAGATTAGCTTTTAGGCCAACTTTAAAATAACAACACTTGCATTTACTTTCGCAATAATTACTTTCGATAGGAGACGATATGAAACCAATGACAAAATGTTTCATGAAAAATAATTAACACTTTGACTGCCAAGCTAGAAACCTCAAAAATTCCATCAAATCAGTGTAAGTTATTTAAAATTGAAAAAAGTTATATGTATGGTATTGAGCAGTCCTCCAACTTTTTGGCATTTTACAGATCCTAATAAAATTTGGTACGATTAATATATTAGTGTAAAAATTCATTTTAAAACTTTGACAAATAATTCCATCACCTACATGGCAGTCAACGTGTTAAAACTGAAAATGTTTCATCACTAAACAGTTTCTCGAAGTTTCTACATCAATGTATATCGAGAGATCAGTGTGTGGGGGAAAAACTTCTAAAGTCAGACGCACCATAACGTTGAAAACAATTCGCGAAAATCGTTCGATTTTGCAACTTCTGCGAAGGGTGGCTGGAATATTTTTATCTCTACGACGCGAACAGTAGAAGTTGTCTCCAAATAGACCATCCGGACAAGGGTTAACTATGCGCGAGGGATTGCGCTTGTACCGCGGCAGTTTCCCGGAAAATAAATAATGGAACACGACGATGACGCTCCGAAGTATCCTTTCACGAGCATTCCAGCCGAAGTTGAAAACTAGGGAACATGTTTGTCCGCGACGAGGGCGAACTTTTGGAAAGAAGTTCCGGCCGACTCGATTGTAGTTATTCATACGTCGGCGCGCTTTAATGAACCTCGGAGATGCTGTTTAGAAAGTGCGGGACGCGTTTAAGTCTATCCGCGCTCTCGTGCCGTGTCGCCCTCGTATACTTCAAAGTTAGGAGAAGATAGGGATTCCTTATGTAGCTCCGCCGCGAGCTCACCGGCGAGTTTCGAATTTTACCAGCGAGAATTTTTCTGCCTGTCCTAGTTAGAAAATTCCTGCCGAGCTCTTTGAGACCGGACTCGCTGGGCCACGCTTTCGCAACATAACTTTATCCCGCCGGTTCCAAAGAAATGCAAGAGATTCCAGATTACCCGACAATCATCACTGAAACTTATCGCGTCGGTATCCCTGTAATTATCACAATCATTTTTCTCTGAAAATGTTCTTTCTCTCAGTTTTACTTAGGACGTGCTTAACCCCTTGCCCTACAATATCGAGTCAGATTCGTGATGAAGATTTTGAACAGAGTCTAATAAATATATATGTTATTAATTCCCTATGAAATCCTGAACGATGAAGAATTTCTTCTAATCGTTATAATCACAAAATAAATAGTAGTGCAAGGGGTTGACACTAAACCAAGCATTAACAGTATCTGGAAAATATTGCCTTATAAAAATGGCAATCCTAAATGTATTGAGATTGTCTTTTCCATATAATAAATGCTTGAATGTAAATGAATTTTTATAATTTCAATAATTGTAAAATATAAAACCGGTCACTCGACCGTGGTAGGTTTAATGTCAATAAGATTTCTGAATACCGCGACTAAATAAGCTATTTGTGAACTGTTCGATTGCATTTTTAGAAAGTGGAATTTTTATTTTAAGCACCGTGAATTTCCTTGAAGTTATAGTTAAATTCTTTTTTAAAATACGATCTGTTGAATGTTCCGCATTGAGCATCTTTTGAAATAACGATAAGCGTTTTATACGCTGTTATTCAGTGACTCTGTTTCGAAAAGTTGCGAAAGAAATGCGTTCGAAGCAGATGGGCCGGCGTAACTTCGTAATGCAAAGCATTTTAACGAATTCGTTAGCCGTCTGGACTGCACCCAACGAAAACGATCCTGTCCTAACGGGCCCGGAATCAAATTACAACGACGAAGTAACGGAATTGTCTTATTCCCGACGAAAGTATCTCCGTTTAATTGGTTTAATCGCATTACGGTGCCAATTATGCGATGGAATATTATAAACGGAAAACCGTGTTATGCAGAGTGAATCCCGCGAAGTTAAATCCCGATATAATTACAAACAACCGGCGCATTTGCGAGGAATTCTAATATTGGTTTAAATAAAAGCTTTGTAGCTTTCTCGTGCTGGTGTGTCCCTCTTTCTCAAATGTAATTCGACATTTTCCGCTTAGATGTTTACATTTTTATCTGCCAGAGTTTCCATAAAAATGTGAAAATAATCCTCAAAGCGTGATGCAGGAAAAATTGAAAAAGCTCAAGTATAAATACGAATTTCCATCAAGTTGACCGTTGGTTAAACTTTACCTCAGGAAACCTGAAATTTTGAACTTTTTTTTATATAATCCTGTAGATTTTGGCGAGATAATGTTGAAAGTCGGAGATCACTAGTTCAAAAGTTGGGTGTGTAAAGATGAGCGACAACTTTCCTGTGAAATATAAAAGAATATTTTATCGATTTTCATTTGAGCAGAGAAAATATATACCGTGGCCAGATAATTGCAGTCGAACAAATATTAATGTTGCGAAATGAAAGTTCCATTAAAATTGTCTTTCATTGGAGGGATGTGTGTGCCGGACTCCGAGAGGATTTATGCTTTCATAATTTCCGTTCGGATCGAGGCGAGCGTTCCCGGGGCTTTTTGCTTCAATTACATCGACGACCTTAAACGGAAATTAGTTCGGGGACTCTCGAAGAATCACTGTCCATCTCCGGGGGACAGGTTGGCAGTTGACTTTAATTTGGATAGTTAGTAGGGGACCGGGGGTGGGGGTAGGAATGCCACACGCGGGGCGGGAACGAATTTGCAAAGTTAATTCGACAAATTTCGTGGGAGACGAGGGCCCGAAGGTGCTGCTAGCGAGTGGTGGATCGGTCGAAGCGGGGGTGGAGGGTGGAAGTGGTGAAGGTCGACAGAAGAAGAACCAGAAGAGCCACACCGAGATTTGCAAATTCGAACTCTCGAGTTTCGCTCGCTCAAGGGAACTGTAATTATTCTTGCTGGAATGTCGCGTCTGATTACAATAGCCTCGACGTACAGAGACTGGCTTAACTCGATCTTCTTCAAGGGGAACCATGGTCGGAAGAGATACTCCGCTGACATTCTCAATTTCGCGTTGTCCCCCGGGGATTAGCGTACCTCTTCCTCGCAGGGTCACGCAAATTCACGTGTCCCGCGCTATCTTTCTCCGCTTTGAGCAAGTTGTAACGCCTCCTGTCATCTGTTGACGCAGTATAGCGGCCGTGACAGATAACCGGATGGGAATGCATTATTATGCAATTTGTGACAGAACACTTGAAAGTCGCGCCCCTCCGCGCTGACAAAGCAATTTTCTTTCCTTGCTTTCGACCTGCGTCCACTGAAAATTACCAACCCCTATATGCACTAAATTCAAATTACATGTTTATAAAATATTGCTGTTTGCAAATTTTTGAAGCTACAATTTTTTAAATAATTGTTTATCCTCTTATTGGTCGTATTGGCAAGATTTCTGAAGCAATAAAAGATTGCGTGAAATGGCGCTAGTAAGATAAGTGGAGTCAATACAGTGGTAGTGGCTCGTGTATGGTCAGACAAATGAAATTGAACAGTCAATGAAGCAGTAACTTCTTTCGTATCTGATGACGTAAAGGATACATCTCACAAAGTAGCACGATCGTGTAAGTAATGAGGCTAGTAGTTCACTCGATAAATAGGACGCCACTTCTGACAAGCAGAATCAGACTGTGCGTAGTCGGAATAAATTCTTACTTGTTTCACTTAGAAAATAACCATGTCAGTATTTATAAGTAGAATCAGACTGTGCGTAGTCGGAATAAATTCTTACTTGTTTCACTTAGGAAATAACCATGTCAGTATTTATAAGTACATAGAATGAGACTGTGCGTAGTCGGAATAAATTCTTACTTGTTTCACTTAGGAAATAACCATGTCAGTATTTATAAGTAGAATCAGACTGTGCGTAGTCGGAATAAATTCTTACTTGTTTCACTTAGGAAATAACCATGTCAGTATTTATAAGTAGAATGAGACTGTGCGTAGTCGGGATAAATTCTTACTTGTTTCACTTAGGAAATAACCATGTCAGTATTTATAAGTAGAATCGGACTGTGCGTAGTCGGGATAAATTCTTACTTGTTTCACTTGGAAAATAACCATATCAGTATTTATAAAATTCTAACATACAGAACGTCAACTAACAGTATTTTATAATCAACCAATTAATCGCTATATCGTCGATCTAGTGGTGTAATTATACAGGTATTCAAATCGATAGTATGTCTCTGTGTCTAACCAAACAGGTAGAATTATTATGTGCATAGCTACACGTAGAATGTCCGTACATGATCAATCTATACGAGATAGACACGTAGGACATCCACCGATCTAATTAAACGGATATTATAGACTATTCATACTCTCTCCTGCTTTATTTTCCACTGACTTTACGACTTCATGATAAATACTTTATGATTGGCTTTCGATATAGAACGGGTAGAGCGGACTTTTCAAATGGAAAAATGTTTGTCAAAGAAATTCTTTTTCACATAAGCTATTCATATGCCCTAATTGGACAGAAACCTAGGAAAAAATTGTTCGGAGCAGCCAGCGGCTTCGCTTATGGCTCGGAGAAACGACACACGCGAAACGCTGGATCGGGCAATTAATTCGCGAGCGAAGTTAATATATTCGCGACATGCGACGGGATTGAAGTGTGGGTAACGAGGATGGTCGGGAATTAAATACAGCGGATCGTCCATTAAGGCATCGCGTGACCAATGAAATTTCCCTGCTTCGGCGGAGCTTAGTGGTCCCCTCGGCCCTCGATTAAAGCACTCGATCCTGAGGGTCCGGTGCACTCCCATTGATTGTAAGTATCAGCGTGGAACCGGTGGGCGGTCGTCGGAAGTTTGCTTGTTACGACAGGAATTCGACGGTTGTCCGGCGTGTGTACTCGCCGTAATACCTCGCCCCGGTGAATGGGCGACGGTCGGAACAGTCCGGCGTAGTTCGGATGTTTTCCTGCGTTTCCGGTTTCCGATTAAACCGGCAAACCCTCGAAAGATGTCTGGAAACCTCGCGGAGAAACGTCGTGACGCGACGACGACGGTGCATATACATGCATGCACACGCCGAAGACACACGATGTTGCATCCTCATGTTGAAACCGCAATCAATAGCGGCGCTTTTACCGATACACTGCACGCCCGGCACTACACCCATCAATAATGGCTCGTGTCCCGCCGGTTCTACTACCACGCGACAGATGTTTCCTAGTAATGAGCGAGCCCCGCTAATTACGAGATTGTTCCGCGTCCGAACGTTTATCGACGCTCGTCGTCAAAGAACAGAAACGATAAAAAAGACGTGTCGTGAAAATGTTCAGACACCTCTAAACATGCACCGCTAATTAATTGTAATATGAATGCGTTAAAGGTGAACTGTGGGTCACTTGTATTCGACCGAAGTGACAGTGCTGAGCAAACTGTGGAGTTGTCAACGTCACTTATTTATTTCCTTATTATTTAAAAAATAATACTAAAGACTTGGATGGTCTCATTCTTCTTATTTTTATAAAGTAATGCAAAGTACTCACTTTTACTGCTCCGTACAAGTTGCCCTAAATACAATACGAAGAGGGCTCAACATAAGCTTCAAAACTCACTAACGATCTTACGAGGAATAGAATCCTGCAAAAATGTCCTAAACTTGTTAAAAGACATTATAGTATACCGATTGCTCTGAATACGTTTGGCAACCCACCTGTGGTCACTAATAACCTACAAGGTGCATGTGTTAACACGTTAACTGGCACATATAATTCCCAGAGAGTCTTACAAAAAGTCAGAGTAATTTAATTAATGAAAGCAAAACTAGAAATGTTAAATGTATTATAGGGAAAAGCTGTTTTAACTCTTTTGAACTGTAAAGATCTAAATAATATTCGATTTATCTGAATATGTCACAGTAAAAATGAATTTATAAGTCTACTTAAAAATCACTGTCAGTCATAATATGTGACTGACATGGCAGTTAACGTGTCAAAGGTCCACGAACCATGCGTTAACCTACGAATAAGTTGCGCGACCCTTTTGATCTCTGTTTGGAAGTAATTGAAGGTGGTATAGCTGGGCGGTTCGCAGTGTATAGTGATCACGTGGGAGCATAGTATACGGACCGAGGTACAGGACGAGGCAGCGGCGCGCATCTTCGGGTCTAATTCTATTCGACGGTTCGCCGCAGACGCGCATTCATGCGAGCCGACCGATTCGATGGCCACGAGTATGCAAATCTGCCTCGAAGACAACGGGGCGAACGTTGAACACATTTTCGCGGCCGAGGAACGTCGAAATAATGTTGTTCCAGATTGAAAACGGGTTTTTCAGATACGATCGCGATGCCAGCTGACCAAACATTGCTACCGGCTGGATGTAATTACGATTCAATTATTATGATACAATCATTCTGATCAGAATCGGATATTTGATCCGCCGGATTCTGTCGACACGGCCAGGCCAATTGGAAATTAATTTCGGCTCGACGTAGTTTGCAAGTCAAGTTTGCCCAATTGTCGACCGGAGAATATGCAATCGATAATTATTGCTGTCTGGTGGCCTCGTTGCCGGCCACGGAATCGTGCGATGTGATTTCCGTCGGTCTTATTTTGCAGGCTCTGGTGCAACAATAACATAATTACAGGAATCTTACAAATACACTGTGCTAGTGAAAATAAATGAAAATTGCGAGATGTATGTTTTTCAGTATGTTTAGAATGTGATCCGTGTTTGTTATCAGCGAACGAAATATTTGATTAACTCAGATTGCCCTTACGATTCATAATTGATTTATGGATTTCCATAATCCGAATTAGACAAGACAATAAGGTTTAATAACTTACACACACGATGACATCGCTAATCGTCTAGCGTCGTTCGCTAATATATGTAAATGATAGATATCTAATAACACTGTTTTCATTGACACGTCGGTTATCGTCTATAAATATTTTGACAGACCTAAATACAATATGTATGCGTAATCGCTTAATGATTATAATGTGAATGTATTAAAGACGAACAATGAATTGTAATGTGACTCCAGAAGTGCTTCTTCGGTAATTACCGCATGCTTCATGATCCACCAATTGAATTATTATCGTTACCGCGTGCCCAGAACCCAACCACTTTTTATTAACATCAGACACAGTTAAAGGAAGTACACAGATAAATCTCGATGGAAAATGAAAATTGTTTGCATCAATTGTAGAAAGCTGCATTTATTTCTGCTTTTAGTGATTTTCATGTATCGTGTTATTAAATGAAACTAGCGCACGATAATTTTCCAAGAAGATAACAATAAACCAAACAAGTTGTTATACGATTGTTATCTTCCCCGAGTGTCCGCAGACGCGCGGGGGTTTGCAAACACCATAATTCGCGAGCGAAAATCGCATTCGATTTTCCATCGGGATTGAAAGGCACGTTTCAAGCGTTGATCGACGTGCTCGCGCGGCGAACGGAAAGAATTTATGGAAAGGCGCGTCAGCGTAAGGATTATTTATTTCTATGACAGAGCGAAGTCGTTCGAGGTCGGGCCGAAACACGGGCCGGGGAATTTTCGTTCGTGTAATCACGTTCCTGGCGGAAAGTTCGGCGTCGACGTGACGTTGAAATAAAACCGATCCGTTCGCTTTGATACACCGGTTTCCGGGAGAAGTCAAATCCGGGTGCGGGCGGGAACGACGTCGTTTATTCAACAAATAACTAATCAGAACCGTTGGCCGCGAGCCGCTCGCAAAAACCAATCGAATATGCGATTTGACCGGGACCCGTGTGAGCTTCGACCGTGCGCAACCGAGTGGGAAACGGTTCATTTACCGTGGCCCGCGATTACAAATCATCGGGAGCCTCTCGTTTTCATGAATTCCGTAGCAGCGTATCATCATTGCTCGCCAAGGCAGCCAAATATTTATAAACAGCCTTCCGCGGTAACGCAAATACCGTTACCCGTCGTGCGCCCGCCTGTTAAATATACCGGGGATCCTGTGTAACACGCGCGTGTCATGCGTGCATACATCATCACACATTATATCGCTAATTGAAACACTGGCTGAGTTTACGATGCTGGTTATGCCAACTCAATCGGAAGGGGACGTTCGACTGAAAGTATTTATCCCCTCTACACTCTAAACAGCCCGATGCGAATCACTCTGTTCTGCTGTTCGGCTTGTATAACATTTTTGTTATCCTTCCGTTTTATTCGGACATGACTAACAATTTGTGAAGCATTGCGAACGAAATTACAAAGGCAAATACAAAGATATTTCACTTTGCTTCTGTGGAACGTTTACGTTTGCAACATCTACTTTAATGGTAAGATGTTATATGAACCAATAAATGTACTTCAGTTTCCAAAACATTAAAACTCAAGGTATTAAACAATTTCAAGCTGTGCATTTGATACACCGACGTATTGGATTGTTATTGTAAAGAATTTTAGAATGCAAATCATACGAAGCGTTTCGATTGTAAAAAACTCTTACAGTTTACAGATTTATTACACGTACATATATCATTTCACAGAACCTAATAACATTCATGTTCTTCAGTAACAGCTTCGTATTAAACTTTTAAGGGTTGAATGTATGTTGAATGGAATTGTAATTTCTCTGTTCGCGTCCTTGTAATTAATTTTCTATTTAGAGATTCTATGAATGATGTTTCCATGAAATTGGACATGTCATCGAGCTTCTAAATGTGCTCATTTGGGAATTTTGGCCGGTGCTCATTAATAATAGCCATTAACGTGGAAACGTCATTAAAATGTATCGAAACAATTGAAGTTCATTAAAAATTACTGGAGTACATTAAAGCTAATTGAAACTAGACTAATTTTCAATGAATTAGAATTTAGAAAAACGTTACAAATAGAACAATTTTATAAAAAGGACTGCCTACAAAAGTAGAAGAAGAATACAAATGGTGGAAGTTCGATAATACAAAAATTGTGAACAAAAAAATCCGGCACGGGTACTCGATGAAAGCCGACTTGATTAAAGCGAATGAATTTTGTTCTAGCTGAATTTTTTTCGCGCGGAAAATTCATGCAAAGACACGGGAGCCCGATAAATCGGCGATTTTAATAAATTCAAGGTGTCGGTAAACACGAGCCGATAAATTCACAGTATAACAAAGTTTCGTATCGATTAATATTTACAAGTCTGTCAAAGCGATCCCGGTTACGTGCTCGTGGCCCTCCATATCGCGCTGTTGATTCTGCTCTCTGGTAGGACAATACGAATCCTACAGTTGAACAGGATTACGCGGGGCTACAAATCAGCATGATTCACGGCCTGCGTTTAGCGGTAAACAACGTCGACGTATCAGGCAACAGGGTGGGGTGGGGGGCGTGAACAACAAAAAAAAAGAAGTGTCTTGCCAGTTAAGTGTTACCGAAACGAAACCGATGCAAAAGCGGAACCCTTGTCACAACAGCCACATTAATTATCCCGCGGGCAACGAGATTTCGAGGAACGTCGGAGAACCCGTCGCTACGAAAGTTGAAATTCCAACGGACATTTCGATGGCCCAGATTACGCGAATGATTTATCGGGAAGGGGGCTCGCGAACTTCGATGACGGAGCTCCCGCGTGACTAATGAATACTCGTTCAACACAACGCCTCGATAATCCGTTTGACAGCCGCATAGAGTTACTTTCCCGGTGACGTTGTCGCGCGAGCACAGGCTCGGTGTCCATTTTCAAATGCGCCGAGTGCTATATATTTTATGCAACAGACGGCTCCGCTCTAACGGATGATTGATGACACCGATACTCGAAGGAATAACACTTCTGCCCGGCTTCAGAATCCTGCAGACTCGCTCGTTCGAATGATTTCTTTTTTTACTACCGTTTGTTTTTTAATTTAATAACATTTACCGTCTTATTTCTGACGCTTTTCCGATTAAAATGATACCCGACACGACACAATTGGGATCGTATTTTCTCGTTAAATCCACGGTACAGTGGAACCTCGGTTATCCGAACTAATCCGTGGAGCAGAATTAAACGTACTACATCAAGTCTTTGCAGATTTATGCAATCAAACGTGGCAGACATTATGTTAGGCAGTCGCGAACACGTATAAAAGATTTTTGATACTCAAGTGGGTGCAACTGAAAAAAATCAAAGGAATTAACACTTTGACTGCCAAATTGGAAACATAAAAAATTCCATAAAATCAGTGTTATTTAATGAAATAAAAATTGAAAAAAAAATTAAATGTGTATGATATTGTGTGGTTCTTTAACATTCTTGCATTTTACAGATCCTAATCAAATTTGGTACAATGAATATATTAGCGTAAAAATTTATTTTAAAACTTGGACAAATAATTCCGTCACCCATATATGGGTGACATGGCGGTCAACGTGTTAAGGAATGCATGCATTTGATAGAAACAATGTCTATCTTACGTAAAGGTTCCCAGCATAACAGTGAAACGTCGTTGTAGTAGTAAATATTCAAATAAATTCTGTTCTCGAAAGCGTCATTGTGCAAATAGAACGGCAACATTAGGAAACATTGTAACATAGAAGAATCAGAACGGCCATTTCCTGCATCTGGTTACACATTCATTGTATGGTAATAACAGTGAAGTTGAAAGGTCAACGTGATTAATGTAATTGATTCATTCGCGACTACATTTGCCGCTTTTCCGCCTCGTTGATGTCATACCGGAAGAAAGCGTGCGCGCGCAGATGCCCGGAAATAATTTCTAAATCTATTGCGACTTGTCTTCTACCACTGACAACGCCAATTCTCGGCCGGGAAGAAAGTTTCTCTTACTTTTGAAACTCGAAACTTCCGTTGTAAAGGAAGAAGTTAGGCCAATTTATTGGCTTGGACGAGGCACTTAACTTAGGCGAACACGTGCTGGATAGCTGACGTGGTCAGCTGAGCAATTAGTCTCTTTGAAAAAATGAGAAACAGACGTACCATCTTGTTGATGACAGACGTACCAAGTGTTTTTATTTATTTATTTTTTGAAGTGAAACTTCTTTGCTGAGGGTTTCGATTTTCTGATGTGACGGAAACGATGTTACGGAAGTCGGAAAGTGGCGCGAAATTTTAAACGGAGATTCGAACCCCGGTCTACCGCTTGGTAGTCCAACTCCTCAACCGTTTGGACAACCAACGATATTAAAATATTATAGAACATTTTTGGTATATATAGCAATGAATAAAATGCTGCAGCGATAGGATTTTAGTAAAAATTACGGTAGTAGGATCAAACGAAAAGGTTAGAAATACTTGCTTATGTTATGACAGCACATGCATCTATTTACATACGTTTCCACTAATTTTATGTGATTCCAGACTTCTTGAACATTATTGATTATTGTGGCATATACAACGGGTTGCAGATATCTCCAAAGATAAAAAATAATAAACGCGTGAAAAACCACGCGCGACAGAAGTGAAACTACTTGCGGTCTAGTAATGTTTAGAAGTAAATTAAGATTGGAAATGGTATATGAAGTGAAAACAAGATCAAGAACAACTAATACAAAAAAAAATCATAGAAAAAGTTTCATTTAAAAAATAATGAACGATCAAAATTTGTGACACAAAGAAGGAGAGCGTATGGGAAAGAAAGGGACATAGTTCACAGCATTTCCCATACGCTCTCCTTCTTTGTATCACAAATTTTGATCGTTCATTATTTTTGAAATGAAACTTTCTATGATTTTTTTTTTTGTATTAGTTGTTCTTGATCTTGTTTTCACTTCATATACCATTTCCAATCTTAATTTACTTGTAAACATTACTAGACTGCAAGTAGTTTCACTTGTGTCGCGCGTGGTTTTTCACGCGTTTATTTCTTTTTTTTGCGAGACGGACCATCAGACGAAGGTCCGACGATACTTTTTTAACGCGTCGCTCGTTTCTCACGGGTCGCGCGTAATATCTCCGTTCAAGTTTCGGAAACTCGCGACGTCCCGCGTCGGCGTCGCTTTCTTTCGATTTTTTATCGGTCGCGCCGGCAATTTATTTCGTTGATCGTTCTTCCGAGAGTTGGCCATAAAAGTCGGTGCCGACGAGCCGCGGAACCGTTTTGCCCGAATAACCGGCGCTGAAATGGATGATTGTTACGGAACAAGCGAAAAGTGACGCGGCCGGCAGAGGGGTGGCTGGGGGTGGTAAAAAGGAGCCGGTATGCTGTGCTCTCAACAAGAACTCTCGTAACTGTACTGGAACAATGGCGGCCGGGCACGATCATATCGAAGGGAAAACGTTTTCGGAGTTTCGAATCGAATGATCGCCGTCGGGACAATCGGCTTCTTTCGGTCTCCTTTCGAGGAAGATCCTTGCAGACTTGATAATGTAAAAATATTGTGAATAATGATACAGCAATTTTTAGTGGTGCCTTACAAGTACCCCATTCCAGTGCTAAGGTTTAACATAACTCCAAATACTCGCGTTTCTAATGTTCTGAAATTTATATTCCTAAAATGGAAATATATGATCATAAAATGTTTCTTTTTTTATCACTGACTATAGTTTCATCACTGCTACCTATAATCATTTAGTACTTCCAAAGTATAAAATTTACGTAACGGTTTCCTGAACAGTTCTGACTAGTCAAGATTTTATTTTAACCCCAAAACGAAACATTTCATCCGACCTAATACAGTTCCCTTGTATATACAATATATTTTCCATGTTATAGATACGAAAATGGTGTAATTTACTCCTACAATACTGAAATGTTTAGTAACTCATTAATTACAAACAAATTTGATAATGTAAAAATATTGTGAATAATGATACAGCAATTTTTAGTGGTGCCTTACCATTCGAGTGCTAATGGTTAAAACAATTTAGCAGAGTGATAGAATCTCGTGCTGTGAATTTAAACAACAACGAATATAAGATTAAGTAAATTGCAAAGCCAGGCCGGGCACGGTTCTGCAACGGTGTGGAACGAGTTGAACGGTACGGAATTTTGGGGACACTTGGAACACGTTGTAGGAGACTCGCGACGTCATTGAATTTGAAAGTGGGAGGAGGGGAATGGAAGGGTAAACGGTAAGGGAGGAAAGGGGTTTGACCCGCAGTGGTGGGAGGAGTAGACGACTGCAGGTTTCTTTTGTCTCGCGTTCGCTCGGTTTATTTCGTCCTTGGACGTACCGAACGACACGTTCCGTGTCCTTCTTTCGTCACGACGACGACGACCGACAGCGGGGATTCGATATCGGTGTTTCCACGACGAATTTCGGAGGGTCTGGTAACGAGCAATCCTGACCATTGAAACGTTTCGTTCGACGGATCGTGACGGGAATCGGTGGCTGGTTTCACGATTGCCGAGCAACAGGAAACACGGGAACGCTGCGCCAGGACTTCGTAAATATTTTAGACGGCGCTCATCGCCGCGACGCGACGCGACGCGACTCGATGCGACGCGTCGCAACGGTTCCCTGTCACTCGTGATGAATTAGCGATGCCGGAATAGGGGGATTATGCACTCGCGTATGCGTATCAACAGGTTAAAGGATATCCCCTTGCACTTTGGTCGTCGGCGAACTTATTACGGTATTACAGTTTTAGTAGTTCTGCATGTGAAAAATCGGGCGACCGGTGCTCACTCAAATTTCCAAAGTTTGCAAATTTTAAAAATTAATTTTAGCATTTTGTGTTGTGGCATCGGTATTTTATAAAAAGATATCCGAATATTTGCGACAAACAAATATTTCGTAAACGGCAATATGAAGGCTTTTGGTACAGGCGTCAGTGATCAATCGCGGACTTCATGGCACACGTGAGTAGTTCAAACACAAAATAGAGGGAACATCGGATGAGTTTCAAGTCACCGGTGCGTTATTTCCAACCCCATAAAATTATTAAGAGAACAACGCAATTTCTATGGAATTTGAAACTTTATTTTAGAAGCAAAGTTTAATTTAAGCAAAATTTAATGTGTCTCTAAACGAAGATTACGATGACAGTGGTGAATAACTCGCATTTCAACCACTGCATTCAAAGTACAAAGTGAAAACAACGTGCAACGAAAATTGATTCAAATTGATTTCAAATTCAACATAAAATTACATCGTTTCAATCAAACGTTCAAATAGCCGAGTACCATGTATAGCAGTTTAAATATTAATTATTTACAATTAACGTGGAAACATCAGGCCGGAGGTATGCCGTAAGTGGGCAAGAATAAAACAACAAACGATACGTGTGTCGAGCAAGCTTATTGTACAATCATTAACGGGACTTATTAAATTGCGTCCGGTTAATAACTATATGGATGAGCCGTTCAATAACGTTCAATAACGTTAATAGCAATCACCAGTTTCACTTTACGAAAAAATAACTCGGAAAGAAAGTTGACCGCCGATTCAGCGAAATATTTAATAAAATAAAAATTGAGAATCTGAAAGCAATTAATTACTTTCTCAATCTTCTTAAATGTTATAAACAAATTCAGAATTAAATTCATTTTTAGATTTGAAGGAATAATTCGCTTGTTTTTGACTGGATTTGTTACTCCACCTAATATTTCAAAGTTGATATTGAAGGAAACAAAGGGTCCAGTGGAAAAATTTTACTCTTCTTATTTGATGAAATAAAAACTGAGAAGCTGAAAGCTATTCTGTCAATTACTTTCTCAATCTTCTTAAATGTCATAAACAAATTCAGAATTAACCCTTTGCACTCCGAACCATTCTGGCAGAAATTTACAAATCTTCGTATTATTTAGTATAATTTTGGAACCAAGTAACGTATTATAATGATATTGGTCTTATATGAATTGGTTGACATCGAGGAATATATATTATATTTGCAAAAAAATCAATATTTTATTTAAAGTTGCGCTGGAATAAATTAATTCCCCGTAATCGCTAATAAACTTTAATGTCCCCTGAGAGGGGACAGCGGAGTGCAAAGGGTTAAATTCAATTTTAGGTCTGAAGGAATAATTCGCTGACCGGATTTGTTACTCTTAATATTTCAAAGTTAATTTTGAAGGAAACAAAGGGTCCAGTGGAAAAAATTTACTCTTCCTTATCGACTCATTTTTTCGCGTAGAATCGTCCTATAACCGATTGTACCACCACCTACGAACCATTTCTACGATAAATGTCCTTTTCCACGAACGGTCGACGGCCATCTAATGCGATCAATGGAGATTTCGTCCGCGCTCCGTGTCCGCGGTTAAACGCAATAAATTCCATAAATTGCGAAGAAACCGTCGGGGCGAGCGTTCATGAATATTCTCGGCGGCGCGGCATTGTTAGCCACGGTGCATTGGCGAAGTGCAGCTCGGGGTACAAAGGGGTTCGGCTTCCTTCGATGATGCGCTTCTCGTTAGGTTCCGGCCGAGCTGCTCGTCACGAGTGCCACCTGAACCGCAGCCGAGTTTTCATTACCCGACACGTCGTTGTCACGATTCTTCTCGCAGGAAATGAAAGCCGTTGCTTAGCCGGGCGTTCCGCGAACCCTGCAGCCTCGAGAATTATTCGCGAACGATGAAAGCGGCTCCGGAAGACCCGAAAGGCATAGCAAAAGCGGCAAGAAAACGCGGGCCACACAAACACCCATGGTGTTTCAACACCATGCTGGCTCAACCATAGTGTTTCGTGCGTTTTCGATGCGCTCGACCTACACTCCTTTTACCCGATGTTCAATAAAACTGTCGCCGAAACTTCCTCGTTTCCTTCCTGTTATTGTACACCCACCCCTGATGTACTTGAGCTTGCATCCGCACCGACAGAAATTAACGTTCTTGCTTATCCAGCACTTCGTGCCGACCATTTAACCGTAGACATTACAACTTTTCCATGCACTGCGAATTTTTGACGGAACTAAATCGCGTGAACTTTCTGCCAGTGGCTAATTTTTTATTTTTTTTTTATTTAATGCAATTAGAATCTCAAAGTAGAGATTATACATTATTATGAACTATACAATTTTCTCAGATATTTAACTCGCAGGCATTCAGAAACGAGTAGGTTAAATTGACGAGTAGCGATTTAATTTTTATTGAAATTCGGTGGAACCCCTCGTGGAAATGTCCTGAATAACGTGCTTGCTCCAAATTGTTATGTCACTGCACGTCACATAGTGAATAATCAAGTATGATTGATATGGAGATTGATTATGGTACGAACAACATTTGGTTCGGCCAAGTATTAGGAAGAAGCTGACAGAAGGCAATTTTCGAAATTACTTCTAGAGTTGGTCTTGTTTCTTGCCGGGAAATAAAAGTGGAAAAGCAAAGCGTCGAGATTTCTTCGAAAGATAAGATCAAATTCGTCGGATAAGACTTTCATCTTGGTGGTGGATATAATAAGAAAAAGGTTCGATGAAAATTCTTCAAACGAGAGCAAAGGTGAGGCTCTTTTTTCGAGGCGTATACTTTGGCCAAAAAGAACATAGAAAAGATGAATCGCGCCGTCTTTTTCTAAGAAGCACGAATTTCTACGGACCGTCTGAAATTTGTTTCTGCGGGGATTAAAAATTCTATGAACATTCGCGGAGTGATTATTTTTGTACGTTCTACAGATTACTTGATGAGGCAACCGTAGAAACACGCCGTCCCCGCGACTTTAAAGAAATGAAGTAGCAGAGCTCGGGTTCTTTTAATGGGATGCGCCTGAAATTTGCATAACATGCGCATAGATTAAACATTCCTTTTCGTACCGGGCTCGATGTATAACCCGTAATTCATCCCCTGCTGAGTCTGTCATGCGGTTCGCGTTATTCACTCGTTGAAACTGTTGTCTAACCGTTGTAAATCAATGGAGGAACAGTCTTTTGTTGTAGCTGTCACTAGACTGCGGATTTTATGCTTTTACAACGTGTTTCAAACACTCGAATCACCTTTCTGTTTTGCGCGTAACGTAATCGTTAATACACAGAACATATTTTCTCGATTGTAATTCACGTTCACATAAAGATCCACAGTCCACGTATGAGATAATCGCGAAACACGGGATCAAACTTCAATGACATTTTGTGCTTCCGTGAGAAAGTGTTATGCAAACATAAGGTCACTTACTTTTTCCGACTTAAAAACGTGAGTTGTTCATGTCGAGGTCTGACATGAACCGACTGTCTTATTAAGCTGATGCAAGTATGATAATTAGACAGCGGATCTTTATGCATTTATGGCTTATGGGAGTGTTAAAAACAAGCTGTAATATAAAATTCGAGAGAATTTAACACGATTTTTATTTGCTCTGGATCTACAAAGGTTGTTCCCATTAAAAAAATAGGATTTTATTTCATTCCACTTAAAATTTTTATAGAAAAATTGGAAATTGCATAAACATCCGCAGTCTAATGATAATATAATTCTGAATACACAGAATTTGCACCGATGCTCTCTATATTAATTAATTCCGAGCCGTGAGGGATTTTTAAAATTAAATTCCTCAGTTAATTGGTTAAGAGACAATAATCAGAACGCTCAAGATAGCTGACTACCGGGACAATTAGCCTGCAAGACTATCGGAATTTCAACGACGAGGGGCGCGCGAACAAAACGGAGCCTCTCTACCGTGAAAAGAGAGAGCCCGAACGTTCTGCTGCAGATATGTCCAATTTTTGTGTTCCGTGTCGTGTCGCGTTAATGGGCCTCTAACCCATTTCCATTTTTTTTTTCTTTACCAGAGTGCCAGCAGTGTCAGTACCCGAGGAGATCGACAACCTGTAACAATTCCTTTGTGCAGGCGCGCGGTTGCGAAGGACGAACGAAAGAAACGTGGGGTTGAAAAACCGACGAGAGGAATAAGAGAAGAAGAAGGGTGGAGGGGCGCGGGGGTTGGCGAGAAAAACGTTCCTCGGCCAGCCCCGCGTTTTGCACGGAGTGCGGTACGTTACCTCCTTTGAAGGCCGAGGAGATTCATCACGCGGGAAACAGGCGAATCATCGCGCGCAACAAAGCGACCGCGCTCCTCCGGAAGCATTATCCGAAATCGAGGACGGCTGAATGGAGCTGCGATGGTCCCAGTTGAACAGTTCGACGCCCGGCGATTATCGTCGCCGGGGGATGATGCGCACGGCGACGAGTTAATCCGTCGGTCCGATTCCCCGGATGATCAGCAGGCCGCCGCTTGCTTTCACGACGAACCGGCCGGGAACAAGGCCAACCCCCGCGGACACGATCTCACAAACCGTCACCGATGATCCAGCTGAAAAATCCGGCCGGCGATCGACCGAAATGCACTGGGCCGGTTCACTTTGATCATTCACTCCAGATCACCCTCCTTCACTCCAGCTGCCTACCGATAACAAGCTCTGCACTCGCCCACGAGACCTGCCGGTGGCATAGATGATCCTTGCAGTGGATTTTACGGGGATTATGATAATACAAGCTTTCCCCTTTTAGTCAAATTTTTTCCCTCGAAAAACCGATGTATTTTCTTTCGTTGCACAACCAGACAGGTTTACAGGTGTTACCTTTGATTCTGTTTGAGAAAATTTGTCCAATAGATGATCTTTGCAGTGGATTTTACGGGGATTATGATAATACCGTGAAACCGATATATTTTCTTTCGTTGCACAAGTGGACAGGTTCAACCCCTTGCCCTATAATAGCGAGTCAGACTCGTGACGAAGATTCTGAACAGAGTCTAATGAATATGTATGCTATCAATTTCCTTTAAACCGAAATAAAATTCTATTTTGGCGTTGTTAATGCACAGCTACTGAAGAACATATAGGTATACAATGAATATAAATTTTCTACTTTTTTTAGGAAATTACGAATTATAAAAAAGTTTTAATCACTGAAACCGTAAAATAAATCGTAGTGCAAGGGGTTAAAGGTGTTAGCTTTGATTCACAAGTACCGAACCATGAAAGTTCCACTGAAGAATTCACCTGAAATCGTGTCCACATTTGGCACAGCCCATTTGTTAATAATATCGTTCATGAGTATGCGAACACCTCTGGACTTGCGTCACGATTATCGTAACATTGAAAACATTTGTGAACTTGTATCATATTAATAATATCGTTCATAAGTATGCGAACATTTCTGGACTTGCGTCATCATTATTGTAACATTCAGAACACACTTCTGAACTTGTATCAATATTATTCGGAAACAGCAACATCCAGTATAGTGGAATAACCAAACCTGGAAGGTATCGATATTATTCTAATATTCGTGTTGCAGAACGTGAAATAAAAGTGACTTCTAGCTAATGCACGCGACGCAATATTTTGCTATAGTATGTGTTCACAGTTATACACAATTTTTAGAACCCATCCTCGACGTCGACAACACTTAACACCGGATGTAAGAACAACTGATCCTGTCACGTCTGAAACGTTATCCTTCCTCCAATTTTCGTCATCACAATTTATCTACTAACATTGTTCTCTCGACAGAGGTCTGTTGGACAAACTATTTATCTTCGACGGAAAACGTATCCGAATACGTATGGACAGTATTTGCCTTCCCTCGATTTCAATCCTCACAGACGATACTTTTTCACCGATGTAAAATTTCTTTAGAAGAAGTATCCAAGTACTCATGAACAGTATTGTCGTAAGAATGAATTTTGAACGCACGTAGCAGTGAGCGTGCAACCATCGCGAGCTCTCGTTTTTCCGCAGCTCAAAATCCATGAGGAAAAATTCACGACAAATCCCCGCAAAAGCAAAGATCAAAGAGAGAGAGAGAGAGAGAGAGAGAGAGAGAGAGAGAGCTCGGCCACGATGTCGCCGGGCGAACCGTTGAACCGGCGCTCTTTAATAATGGAAAGTCGCGAAAGGGTGCGGAGCGAAGGTTATGAAATGCCGCGGAAGTAAGGAGGACTTATGCAACGTTCAATTTGTATAATGTATTCAAAATACGGGGGACGCGAGAGCCTGGCTGGGTATCTGCAATTATAATTCTTCGGAATAAGCCGACGCTTTCGGCAACGAAAGCGCAGCGCTCGAAAGAATCGGAACGGAGACGGACGGTACCGAGAGCGCAGCGCAACAACGCGGAGAAGACCAAGAATAGAAAATTGTCATTAACAAATGTCCTGATCCTTCCTCTGCAAGGATTATATATGCCCACCGATGATCACAACAGACCTAAGGTGTCGTTTCGACGGTGGTCTCACTTTTCCAGGTGGCACGAAGAGATACGTCCGATTTCACACTGTAACCATCGCATTCATTTTCCCAGGCTGCACTGTGTATCGATCGGTGATCACCAATCCGAGGGATCGCGGATTCCTTTGCGTTACCCGACACTCTTCGCGTACTCGGGGACGAGGGGCAGGGGATTCACTGGCGCAGGAGCCGCGACTCGTGTCAGGTGTTCTATCCGGGGGTAGGGGAACACGTCGAAATAGGAAAAAAGGGGGATAACAGGGGGTTCACGGATCGGACACGATAAGGTAACAAGTGGAAAAACTCGACGGCTAGATCCGACCGTCGTTGTGGCGCGCGGCAAGCCACTGACTGCCTCCACCAATTCCACGCCTTTCCCTCTCCACCCCCATACTCCGTGCACCGCCACCTACGCCGATCACCCTTGCACACCCTCTTCGCGCTGTCCTCGACAACCCCAGGCGCAAACGCCACGACGATCTCCCCTTCTCCAACCCCCATTCCCTTCTCTCTCTCTCTCGCTCACCCTCTCTCCCTCTCTCTCTCTCTTACCCTGTACCTTCATCTTTCTCTCTCGCCCGAGTCCTATCCCTTCCTACAATTGTCCTCTCTCTTTTCTCGCTTTCATAATGCTCGCCGTGTTATTTCATTCTTTGCATCGTTTACCGGAATTCCGAACCGTATTATTTTTACCAATTTCCTGATGCGCCTGGAGACTCGCATTTCATCCCCCTACTCCGCACACCGGAACCAGGTAATGAAAAATAATATACATCGAACGCGATTAGAAACGCTGCCAGATATTAGGCTGCCGGATCATTTGCATCGGGGATTCTGCAACGATTTGAGCCAGCTTGAAATATAGTAATCCCCGCGTTTACTGCCACCGGCGATGCATTATGTATTTATGTGCATCGAACAATATTAAAATTTCAACGCATCGTGTCCGCATTATAAACACGCTTGAATTTTCTCAAAGAACTTTTTTCTCGTGAAAATTATGTACAGGGTGTTTGGCAACTGGTGGTACAAGCACAAAGGGGGTGATTCTACATGAAAGAATAAGTCGAAAATATCGAGTTTGAAATGCAACGAATACGCATGCTATTCGATAGGAATTGTCTGACGCGTCTGATCATGACCAACCAAATCTACTTCCTGCATATATTCGTCGATTTTCTCGAGAACAAAGCCTCAAAAGAAAAATGTTTATTCTATATTTTCGACTTATTCTTTCATGTAGAATCGCCCCCTTTTCGCTTGTACCACCAGTTACCAAACATCCTGTATAATTCAAGCAATTTCAAAACGCTTAAATTTTTTTCGGGGATCAAAATCACTGTGAGTCGTTGTTATATGGTAAATATGGTACTTTCATTAACTAGTTCCATCGTTTGGCTCGATGTACACCGTTCAGGAGGATCGGATGCCGGTTCAGGATGCGTTTTATGTTTGTTTTCGAATGCATGTAGACCGACGTTGGTTGATTTGTGGCCGGGTTTTGCAGTTTTGAGGTTTACAGTTGTCACAATGAAGAGTAACATTCGATTGATTGATGTGAAACGCGGTATCGATGTGAAATCTGGTTTTGTTTATTTAAGAGGAAAATTCCCTTCTCGATCAAAATTTCCGATCTTCTGACAGTGTTTTTAATAATAGAAAAACGTGACGGATTAATCAATACATTTTTCACAGCGTGCGTTGTAACGTTAAGTAATTTCAACGATTTTTTTTTTTTTAAACAAATTTTTAATGAACACGTTTCCATCTAATGTAGGATTCCGTCAGAATTGCGAAATCGATCTTGCGACCGAAAACGAGTCTCTCAGAGTCCGGGTGAATATAAATAAGGGAATTTCAAACGAATTTCTCATATCCTTATATTTTTGCAGCTGGGAAAGCATATGGCTTCGATAAAGAGAAATAAAGTTTTCACCGAGAGAGCACTGTGAAATACACTACACAACTTCACTTCGTTATCGTTGAAATTAGTTGGGAGAACAACCTCATTTCTTTAATCCGAAATGTAATTCCATACTCCTTCGCCGAAATCCCATTACTCCTACAGGTGAATTACAATTATTCATAAAAATATTATGAAAACATGAAACTACTTGAAATATCATCACGAGACCCGAGAAAAGTTATACGTATACGCGTTAGAAACGAATTACCATTTCAACGTTCGCGTTGTCCGGTTATATTCGAACAAAATGTTTTTCATTCTTCTCTGTCCTTCGCCCTCCTGTCTTTCGCGTTTACGCATATATTTGGCCCTGTAACTTTCACGTTCCCCTTTCGCCTTTCAAAATCTTTTCATTCTTTTTCTTCGTCCCCTCAGAGTCTTCCTTTATTTACATTTTTGTTCGTTCGCCTGTTGTTTACACTGTTCACCGTTCTCCCGGCCGCCTGCATTCGTCTCCATTCCCATTCCGTCGCGTTTTATATTCGAAGCCCACCCATCTTCGTTCCCTTTTTCGTTGTTTATATCTGGGACAGTGGAACTGACAGTCTGACACAAACCTCTCGGATCAATCGGCCATGTAATTCATAGGCTTGCACGGTCAGCATTACTGCGCCGCCCTACTATTTCACTAAAAAACGCTGTGCGTCAGACTCCAACCACTACACGTAACGTTGTCCAATTCATGAAAACATATTCTTTTTGCATCATTTAAAAGGCGAATATGAAGAAAGAAAATTCAAAAAAATATTAATTGAAACTGCTACTGTTCCGTCCTCGAAAAATTGACAGTAGTACAACCGTAAAATAAATGCGACCGATCTACATAGTGTCCCGAAAATGTTGCACTTTCAGTGAAAATTCCCACGTTACTTCACTGCATTCCATGGACTCCCGTTGTTCACAGACGTTGTCCAATTCATGATAACACATTCTTTTTGCATCATTTAAAAGGCGAATATGAAGTAAGAAAATTCAAAAAAATATTAATTGAAACTGCTACTGTTCCGTCCTCGAAAAATTGACAGTAGTACAACCGTAAAATAAATGCGACCGATCTACATAGTGTCCCGAAAATGTTGTACTTTCAGTGAAAATTCCCACGTTATTTCACTGCATTCCATGGACTCCTGTTGTTCACAGACTCCACCGGAAAACAATCTTCTTTTTATTTGTCAGTTGGCATTGATTAGTTGCCGCGTCGTGTATTACGAATAATTGGAACGACCTTTAGGATTGATCCCGCCGGCGAATATCGTTCAGAAAGTTTGAAAAGGTATGTACCGCGAATTTATTTCCGTTCGCCAACGGCCTCCCGTTTTTATTGGTTTTCTGGTTACATTTAAATCGACGCCATCTTCCGCGTCAGTTGTTTTCACAATCGCTTCGATACTCTGTCGATGAACGAGTACGACGACATCGTGGAAACATTAAACGTCAGCAACCGCTAATTTCACTCGGTTGAATCGTTGGGCGAAACCGGCTGAAACTATTTCGCCATCGCACAAAGAAAGAAAAAAAGAAAAAGAGGAGAAAGAATATAGTGAAAGCTCAGAATACGCGGAGTCTAATTTGCAGTTACGCTTTGGTGCCATTGGCGGGTCGCTGTTACATTTTTTTTTCGCCCCCGGGAATAAAAATCTTCCGTCGGGCCAAGTAAATTCGAACTTTCGTGCGGCAGTGATTCCGTGTCATAACCTTTCGTAATTAATGGTATCCAAACACTGGCAGAAATAACACTTGGTCGTTTTTCTTTTTTTTTAATGTTCCCTCGCAGTGATCATTTCCGTTCTAACTTGAAATTTGAATCTCATTATTCGTTACCTAGGATACTAAGACTTTTATCAAAAGGAACATTACGAATTCTCACGATTCTTTGTTCAAAAAATTGTAAGCCACGGCTACAGAATATAGGATTTCGTGCACGCAACGATAGACTGCAGAATAATTAAAATTTAAATCTAATGGTAAATCTCGGATTAAAAGCGTGAACGAGGGCAGTGGGAAATAATGATTTCGAGTGTAAAAGTCTGCTAATTTCCATTTCTTTCTTTTTTTTTTTTTTTGGCGAGTTCACCAACTTCTGTTCTGCAGCCCGCTATTTGGTTCGATAACGCAATGTGGGAACGCTGCCACACGTCCTTAATTTGGGAAACCAACCCGCAATGCTCTAATCCAACTCTGTCGTTCAGGTGGGTTTAGGATACCCCAATTGCTATGGTTGAAACGCAAAACCAGTGTATTTGTCACCGTCCGCATGCAAATTTCAAATGCACCGTTACCGATTCTACACACCTCCTCTCTGATACTTTTTGCCAGCCGACACGGAATTGGGTAAAAAGTATTTACAACACAATAGACGTCGCCGTAACCGAAGCAATTAACTAATATTCGAACGTTCTACTATTTGGTGGTTACGTCGCAGAAATTGTTTAATTGGCTAGACCAGAGCCCATGTTTCCATTTTCTTTTTTTGTAAAAAAAAAAAAACGATATGGAAAAACGTGGAAAAACTTTACAATCTAACGGTTCACTATTTTTAATCATTTTGCAAGTTATTGTGCCGTTGTAATTCCGTTAAATCTGTTTTCCACTAAAATTAGTTGCAAATATTTAATGTATTGCTGCTACGTCAAGACACTTTTAGTCACGTTTCGAACCGGCTTCGATTAATTAACTAAGGCGCTATTGATCTGCAAGCGAAATAAAAATAGCAAGAAAATAATACATTTACGTCTAAAAGTGTACATGACTCATTAAAATTGCACTAACTTACTACATCCTCGAGAACAGAACACATTGTGTTTGAAATATTAAAGGTAATTGCATTTACAAATTAACGTGTGAATTTAATGTGTAAAATTAAATGTGTATAAAAAGTTGTTTGTGCAGGAATTTCGGTTACGATCAAATAGTTGGTAATGTATGAAATAGCGGGTAAACAATGAAAACATAACACGCTATGAAAGGACAAACAAGCGAACCAAGGGACTGAGTAGATTCACGTGTTATACCATGTTATGTCACGCGTCTTTTTACTACGAGCTGTTTTTCGAAAGAAGCGGGTCGAGGTACACCGACCGTCACAATAGCTGTCCACCCTACTCCTGTTACCCGCATGTTATGAGACTGGAGCGATTGCAATGGTGCGGGAAATTATTATGACCGTCAGACTGCCACAGATCTTTTCTCTCGAGAAACGGCCGCAATAAATATTTTCCTGCAAAAATCCCGCTGACAAATTCAATCCCACACAGCGAATACACAACAGTGAACCACCTAAGTCTGCTACACTAATTTACTTCCATTAACTCACACTATTTCTAAATTACCCCACTAACAATAAGCTAAACACTGAATTGAAACACTGAACTAAATTAATCAATTGATCGTTGAATTGCTTTTTAACTTTTAGAGTTTAACTATTAAATTAACTCTTGATTAACGACAATGATAGACTCGATTTGATAGGCTCGATTTGTTCGATGGATTAATTTTTGCCGTGCGGCGAGTTCGATAGTACCGATCGATAGAAGTCGAAGCGCGGAGGAACGAGACTCGAAGTTCCGTCAACGAAATCGTTGTGCGACCGCTTTCGCGACGGAAATCGAATTGGCGGACGATTCAGTCGTGCTTGTACGTTCCTCGGATGAACGTGCGGGTTCTCGGGATAATTGAAACCAAAAACTAGAAAGATACACCGGGGGCGAATTCCGAGTAGCTGTTCCGCGGAAAAGAAACGCTTCACGGTTTTTAACAGAAACCGCAAACACGCGACGGCCAGCCGAGAAATATTGAACGTTGATCGTTGCGCGAGAATTACGAGCGTGTCCGCCACCGGGAATGTAAAATGCGACGGCTCGGCGGAATCGCGAAATTGCGGAATGTTATTTCGGCTACCGTTTAAACTCCCCTGGCCGGTAGGGGAAAGGAAAAAGGGAGGAAAATATGTACAGTACTGGAGGAAATAATAGGACTAATAATAAAAGGAATAATTGGGCGGTTTCAAAAATTCGTTTCCTTGTAGAAACAGCACTCAGGAAATTAAATAACTGAATACGTATGCTATTCGATAGGAATTGTCCGACGCGTCTGATCATGACCAACCAAATCTACTTCCTGCATATACTAAAGCACACAAACCTGACAGATCCTCAAAGTCGATTTTCTCGAAAACAAAGCCTCAAACGAAAAATGTTTATTCTATATTTTCGACTTATTCTTTCACGTAGAATCACCCCCTTTTTGCTTGTACTACCAGTTACCAAACACCCTGTATAATTCACAATACAAAATTTAACAGATTACTAAACATTTAGATACTGTATGTGGAAATCGGATCAGTTTCGTAGGAACAAAAATATTCCAAGACGAAAGAAAAATTTAGTTCTAAGTTAATAATTTGTCCGATTTTAGAGTGCTGACATTTTATAGATAATAATGATATAAAGCGTTTTGATCGACGTATACGTGCTATTACATTTTGCAAGTTTAATATCTATCACTTTCAGTTACAGAGCAAAATATGAAATAATAATCTTGTATCCAATGTTATACGTACAAATAGCAATTCTACATTATAAAATACTAATGTAAAGTGTACTCACAATTTTTTCAAAATCATCTGCTCCTCCGTCGGATCCATAGCACCCTATTATTAGCTCAAACGAATACGTCAGAATAATCCTGCCTGCGTTTTGGAGCACACACTACGCACAACACACTACGCACAACACACTTCGCGAAATTTTGACAGCGAACGATACGAAGTTAATCGGACCGCGATCAAAATAATACTGCGATTTTAATCGCCTCGCTCCCACGGGCGTGGTGGGGGTAGGTCACACTAGGAAAGTCAGACGCTGAGGGAGTGTAACCGCTAGATACAAAAAAAAAAGGGAAACAAATTACCCAAAGTCAACTCTCGGTATCCAATTCCAATTCTGTCCCGCGGAATTTAATTACCCTGTTTTTGTGTCTATACACCCTTGGCGGCTGACCTCGATAGTATGACCTGCCCCTAACACGTTTGTGGCAGCGACGCGGTTAAAGTTGCAGTATTATTTGGTTCATAATTTGGTAATTATTTGGTTTTTAATTTAAAAAATGTTTATTCTATATTTTCGACTTATTCTTTCGTGTAGAATCACCCCCTTTTCGCTTGTACCACCAGTTACCAAACACCTTGTATATTGGGCGGTTTCAAAAATCCGTTTCCTTAAATAACGATTTGCGGATACAGTCAACCCCAGTTGTTCGAAATTTCGGTTCCTCTTAACTGTTTTAACCATTTGCACCCCGTACTCAGCGCCACTTCATGGCAGAAATTTACAAACCCTCGTATTATTTAGTATAGTTTTGGAACCAAGTAACGTATTATAATGATATTGGACTTGTACGAATTGGTTGACATCGAGGAATATATATTTGAAAAAAAAATCAATATTTTATTTAAAGTTGCGCTGGGATAAAGTAATTCTAATCACTAATGAACTTTAATGTCCCATGAGAGTACATCCGAGTGATATGCTAGAATTACGATGTCCCACGAGAGGGGACAGCGGAGTGCAAAGGGTTGAGAACCGGAAACCGATGTTACAACAATTTTCAAGCCGTAGGACAAGTGACTCTATACAGCATGCGAGAGGAGCCGTATCGCGATACGCGCCATTTAGAGTGGCAACCGAGGCAAAATAGTAGAAAATGGGGTCGGTTGCGCGTGACAGAAGAACGACGCGCGGAAGAAATGGCGGAATTCCGGCCGGCCAGCAATTCGACTGCGATCCGTTGTCGGATTACCGCATTGCTCGGCGACACGTGAAATAATTTCGTACGGTTAATATGAAATAAATCCCCGGGGCCGGTTTTCCGCTCGCCTAGGCGACGCGACGGCTTAAAAACACAACTCTGAAACGAAGTTCGGATACCGGGTTAAACAAGGCCGGGGAGTTAGTTCGATAGTTAAACGGGTTGAGAAGCTTTCGCGAATAATGCCGGATGGCTGGACGGGAACAGGCCGCGTATTTGCAGCCGATAATTTGCCGGTTGCAATTCACCGCGTGCGAGAACGTGGCCGAGCCGAGCCGAGCCGATTTCGCCAGGCGAAATTTTTAACGCGATTACCTCCTCCGGCAGGATGTTACGGACATTCAACGCGCCCGGCCCGACCCGTGCCCATCCGCCTCTCTCTGGCCCGACGGGTTACGATGGGAACGTGACTTCCACGCCATTTTTCGGATTACCGGCGCGTGTGTACGTTTAGTTTGATAGTTCGCTGCTCGCCTCCCACCCCCTGCTCGCCGGAACACTGAATTTTAATTGGCCGCCGGAAACTTTGGAATTGCGTATCTCGATGGGCCCTTCGAACTGCGGCGATGACTTCCGGTTCGTTTCGAAAACATTTTCAACGCGGCGTCGGGACGCTACGGGCTTACAAGAAATCCTCTATTTAGGCGATTCGGTCTCTTTCTCTTTTGCAGACGAGCACGTTGTCCGACGAGTCTAACGTTCACGGTAGAACTTTGATTATCCGAACGAACGAAGAGGATACAGCCTGTTCGGATAGTAGAACAGTCCTTGGTTGCAGCCCTAAAATAAATGTTCATTAATCTGTACAATGGATTATATAGAAATTATAATTTTCTGACTTTCTGAAAATATTGGCATTTGTCCTCTCAGTTTTTTCGTCTGAATTCATCATTTGTGCCCATAATTATGAAAGTGTTCTAAGTCATATATTTCTTGTTTTTTTTTTATTGAATAAATTTAGTTTAAAATCATGTCGTGTGAAATAAGTGATAAATTCATTTTTTTTTTTTATTTTGACAGACCACTTTTATAATTATGGGCACATTTATTTCATTTGACATTATCATGAATCCCGCAGTCTAAGGTAAAGGCACCAGCTATAAGTAAGGTACCAGTAGTTGACCATATATCAGTAGTTGACCATTTTATAGAAAAACATAAAAAATATGGTCTGAAATGTTCTTATTGTTTTGAAATTTAAACAACAGACGGCATGGCATCCGAGGTTCACTTTCATCAAAAGTGCACAGCTTATAAAACCTTATTTTTTATGTTTTTCTATAAAATGGTCAACTACTGGTACCTTACATATAGCTATTACACCGATGTAGCATTTCATTTGCCCGACTCTGTTCTACGTATTCAACAACTCGTTGTTGAATTATATTTGCATACAACTCGCCTTGACGTAAATTGTCCTTATTCCGTTGTTTGAACCTGCATCATCTGTTTCACTTGTCTGATTATATGTTGCCCCTATTCTACTAGCCTCGCTGCAAGACAACCATATTCCACGTGTCTCGTCATGAGTTATTCGCATTCGGTCTGGCCGTACGACAGTCTCGTTCTACTTGTTTGCGATCACAATTATTTTTCCGATCATCGTTCGCCTACATTTTATTTTTACAGAAACTTCTTCGATTCTTCTGCTCGAACAGCGTTTCTATTCGATTTTCCTGCTTGGAGACTATCTTTATTGTATCAGTTTGATCATATGAATATACATGCCACGTGCCTGACCGTAGGTTAAGTACATTATTGTGATGCAAATGGAAATGTGCGCGTTGCGTCCGAATCAAAGTCGACGATCGCACTACACTGCCTTGAACCGTCATCAAATGCACCGTCACCGAATGAATTACACGTCTAGCCGAACGGAAATCTAGAGTTCCATTAAAGCAAAGAACAGGGTCATCTCGAAATCTCGGCTGTATCTCCACATAGATAAGATTTATGTTGCCCATAAAATGTCCTTCCCGAGACAGCGTAGCTTCTAGTTGAAACATTTTTCACGGTAACGTATAGTTCTGCAGATAATTGTACGGACTGGCTACAATGAAAATACCGAGTTCCATCGCATGCAAATCGCGTATCTACTGGGTGTACAAAATTCTGCACCTCTGGATCGGTGGAGATCTGTTAAAAAGAAACAGTCCACAAGATTGTCCCCGATGATATCTTTCAACATTTTTCAAAATTTTTTATTGTGTACCGTAGTCAACCGTTTTCTTAAAAGGTGACTTTAACCCCTTGTCCTACAGTATCGAGTCATACTCCTGGTGAAGATTCTGAACAGAGTCTAATCAATCCGTATGTTATTAATTCCCCTTAAGCCGAAATACAATTCTATTTTGGCGTTGTTAATGTACAGCTATTGAAGAACACGTAGACAGAAAAATTTCTAAACACTGAAACTGTAAAATAAATCGTAGTGCAAGGGGTGTAAAGTCTCGTATAAACTATTTTATTCCATACAAAATCTAAAGGGTACGACGCCCCTATTTTGAGAAATTTGAGTTTGAAGAATCGTCAGACGTGTCTCGTCCTGGCCTACATCTACCTCTTACGCTTAACCCTTTGCACTCGAGTGCAAATATTTGTTACATTACAAAAATCGTATTTAATAGATTGCTAAACATTCAAATACTATATATGGAAATCGGATCAATTTCGTACGAATAAAATGAAAATATTCTGAGAGAGAAGAAAAATTTAGTTTTAGAATTAAAATAGCGGCGAGTGCAAAGGGTTAATCGGTGAGGTCAATGGACCAAATACACCCTCAAATAAAAAGATCAATTTGTTTGGAATTTTCATCGTCACCGGAGGCAACCTCTGAACGCCGAAGAAGAAGAAGAAGAAGAAGAAGGTCATCAGGAATCATTAGAGTCTAACGTTCCCTCTCGACACGGTATCGCAAAACGAACTGAATTTCCGAACACTACCGAACCGCTATAATGATTCCGTAGACAGACGAGAGAGGCCTCGATCGAGAAGCCGCGCGACCCCTTTTCCCTATTCAGCCTCGCCACGCTCGATCCGTTCCATTTTTGTTCTCATTTTTCCCAGCCCCGGATGACTTTCCATGCACCGTTGTCGCCGTCTGCGCAGTTCGGGCTGTCTCGGGGCCGTAAATCAAAAGACAATCGAAAGGAAAATCCGATCAGACTTGCCGGCGAGGAATGCGGGGCACGGAGAACGAGAGAAACGGGGGTGTAGTCGGAGGGAGGGTTTCGAGGGAGAGAAAACGATCGGCCGGGACCGTCGACAGAAATGAAGTGTCAACAACAGCGAGCGAAACGACCCTCTGTTTTCGTTGGTGTCGATACATCGTGTACGTTTCCCCCGGCCCGGTGTAAATTACGTTCCGACCCGATGTTTTCGCCGCGAACCGTCGAGGGTTTGCGAAACGCGGACGCGCGGAGGGTAATAAAATAAATTGCAGCACTTAGCGAGAAGCTTTGAAGGGGGGGTGCAGCAGCTTCGTTGGTCCCCAATCTCACCCCCCGGTGCCAGCGGAGTTACCACTTTACTCCTGGCAGCTTACGTCGACTAAACTACGTCGATTAGCGATGCTTAATACATCCCCCAGACAACTCGGTGGGGTTCGAAAACGCTCGACCGTCTTCGCTCCTCGATCCCTACTTCGGCAGACCTTCAACCCCTCCGCGGCTACTATATGTCAATGCTACAGGACCCTCCCTAATTCGCGGAGCCACGTTAGGACACTAACCGGCTGTGCAGTAGCAATTTCATAACGATCGAAGAAGTCGGATTGGTTGTGAGATGACCCGATAGATACAAGACCTTGTCGGTATTTACCAGTGAACTGTTTTTGACAATAATATAAGAAACGGCAATATCTTGTGTCATATACTCGTCAAAACCGTTCATTTTCACCACTCAATTTAGGCACACATTTTTCAAAGAGCTCGAAACAGTTGGTTAAAAGGTATCTGAGGATTTTCTAGCTTACAATTAGTTCATTATTTGGATTACTTTTACTGCCAACGTTGTAAAATAAAATGTTTGACAATTTTCTACACATTTACAGTTCTCATTTTTTTCATTTCAATTCCAAAAAGGGAAACTCTAGTTTATCACCACATTACCAGACAGCGGATCTTTATGCAAAATAAAAATTTTCTAAAAAACCTGGATTCCAACAATTTGGAGTGAGATAAAAATTAATTTTCCTTCTCGATATGTTTAGTAAGTTGAAAATAATATACAACAGTATTTTTAAATTCTTCTAATAGTTTCACTGATTCAAATTACACCTACTCATTTTTGTCATAAATGCATAAAGATCCTCTGTCTACACATTATCTATTTGTAAGTATTTATTTTCTGACCTTGCCGACACAAACATTTACCATTCTTTCTTCAGTTTACTTTGGGAACGCGAGAATGCGACACGTCGGTCCATAATTATGTCATATCACGGGAAAAGCGTAGGAAAAGTAGTATAAAACCAAATTGGTGCGTCGAATCTTGAGGGTTGTTCTCAAAGTGAACCAATAAAGCAAAGCACATGCATCGATTTCGATGTTACACATACTCTCCGAGTTCTATAGGTTTGATCGAACGATTCAGATACAAGCCCTTGATCCAAGAGTAGTCTGAAAATTTTGGGGATCAAAAGATCAGCCCTGGCTTCTTCGTGTCTGAGATCGCGGTTTAATATTGGTGTTCGGTTCTTGAATATTTAACGCGATCAAGGGACGTAGATGTTGCTAGTGCGTTTGATTAATCTTGTACGGTTACAAGACCCAAACAAGGTCAACGGTCCTGGGTGTTCCGAGGGATTCCCGAGGGATGCTGAGAGACTGTTGCACGCTCTGGGTCCAGCGGAAGTGGATTTCCAGGAATTATCAAATGTTCCCTCTCTTCTGGCCGCAGAATGAAAAGCTGACCCTGTCCTGTGAGTGGGGGGGGGGGGGGCATTGTCTGCCGAGTCGGTTCAAAGAATGACACCTTTTTAAAGAAGGCACTCTGCTGAATTTCATTAATTTAGATCGGACCGTCGCAGAGCTGGCTACAACAACTTTTAATGGAGAGGAATGTTTTCTAAGACGGTGTTGTTTCCCATGAAACTGTGCCTTAAGTGATCGATAGACTGTGTGGATCTTTGTGCATTTGTGGTGTGTACGTAATTTGGAAATATTACACTTAAACTTAATTTGGAATATAACGAATAATAACAAAGCTGTTCAGTTAGCACAGAGTACTCGTAGAGTGTACAGAAATATGAAAAAAACGTTTTAAATAAGAGACTACTACGACAAGTTATCAATCTCCGCGATCGCCACTTAAATAAACAAATAAATAAAATTAAGGAAACTGTATTTTATATATGACTTACCGTGTGTAAGACGGTACGAATGTTTTTCACGGAAATGTGACGTATACAACTTGCTGCGAGTTCAACAATTTGAAAGAATGTTACTAAAACGAATATGGAATTGATCGGTGAACTATTTCGCATGTAAATCAAATACTATTTCGAACAATAGGCATGAGATCTTGAGTAACGTCGTAAAGACCTTCGATTAATGTACATATGCATCAAGAGGTTGATATTATGACACAAGCATCAAACGTGCACGTCGTGATCGCTATTATAAATACTTCCTGTGTGCGTCTATAACGGAATATATCAGAAACTACATTATACTCGGCAGGTTCATTACTTTTTTATATATACGCGTGAAGACACAAAGTCGCGTTATTTGAAACGTGAGAGCGTCATAACAATATCACCGGTCAAGTTTGTTAGGTTTGTGAACTTGCCGAAGGCGAAGAAAGTGTTTAAAATGGGATTCCTGGAGGTTTACGATTTTTACTGGAACCAAAAGGCCGGTGAGTAATTCTAATCAGAGTTTTACTATAATAAATAAATATTGGATCTTCATGTCAGCATCACGAACTTCGTTTCATATTTTTATAAGGCGAAACACAAAGAACCGAACGCGAACATTCGTCTTCTGTATATAATTCTGTGAATTGTAGTAAATGAGGAAAAATAAGCAAATACTAGTTTAAATACTAGTGTTAAATAAATTTTCTCTCCAAAAAATATGAAGAAAGTCGCATTGTTAACCTAATAAAACCAGTCCACTTAAGAAAAGTGAAATTCTTGTTTAAACATTGACACATTGCCTACGTATTTGCGATTCACAGTTAAAGATTCATTTTTATAAACTGTTCAATGCTAATAGCAATTTCGATCGTTGGAAAATAGAAACTCTGACCATTTTCTGCACCGTCGTGTTCCCTATTCTGTTTCGCTTTAGTTCAGAAAAGTGAAATTCTCGCTTTGCTATCAACGGATTACCTTATTCATCGAATCAAAAATTTTCGAAGCTTCTTTTTAATGTAGCACAGCGCTCCAGAAGTCTATTAATGGATTTCCGGTAACTGAAATGTTAACTTTGGAACAATGCCCTAACGAAACCGAATATTGACAGGAAAAGTTTGCGGCGCGGCGAACAAAGACCATTTGTCTTCTGTTCCATAGTTCTACACGGTATTATTTGATCGGTACCGAGTTACTTCAATCATTTGTAATTTCAGATCCGAGGACCCAAGATTTGCCGTTAGTGGAATCGCCGGTTATCATCCCGGCTATCCTGTTCTCGTATCTATACTTCGTCAAGAAATGTGGGCCGGAGTACATGAAGGACAGGAAGCCGTACGACCTGAAAACTTTCGTGAAATTTTACAACATCTTTCAAGTTATCAGCAATGCCTATTTAGTGATCCGATTACTTTCGATGGGTCTAATGACAGAAATATCGGTGGTCTGCTCCCTACCGGACTACTCGAATAACCCCATTCCATTACAGGTACGTTAATGTCTTAAATTGTGCAGTTTGTATTTTAAAAATATTCGATTTAGATACTGTGAAAGATACTCTAAGCAAACAACCATTAAATAGAAAAAAGTAATACTTTTTTTTTGTTTTTAAAAATGAAAGTGAATTTCTCTTCGATTTTTTAAATAGAATGCTGTATATATTTTTCTATCATATGAAAGCGTGTGGTCAGAAATTGAAGGTCACAAATCGACAGAAAAATAGTTCAATGTAATACAGTCTTGTCAGGGGTTGAAGTAAATATAATACTAAAACTATTGCATACACCGAATAGTTTTTATGAAAAGCTGTTCTATTTTATACTAGGAAAATATCATATTACATATCATAATATCATAGATAATTATGTACAGTAGATTTTTACAGTATTCTATCCTCTGTTACAGATGGCCTTCATATTCTGGCTAACTATGCAGCTGAAGATCATCGACTTGGTTGAAACAGCAGTATTCGTTCTGAGGAAGAAGAACAGACAGATTTCCTTTTTACACCTGTACCACCACGTATCGACGGTGCTTATTGCATGGATGATAACGAAATATATTCCCGTAGCGATGGCAGCATTCACAATAGTGGTGAACAGCTCCGTACACGTGATTATGTACACATACTACTACTTCAGCGCGATGGGAGACAAAGCGCCAAAAATACTGAAGACGATAAAACCTCATATAACAAAAATACAAATAGTAAGTAGAATTTTTCTAGTATATTTCCGCTAATTTTACTGCTGTACTCATGATCAGACTGCGAACAGAAGTTTTAAGTTCTTCTCATAACCACGTTATGAGACACGAAAAGTATTATTTTGTCGTATTATTTGTTAGCAATCGTAGCATATTAACAAGGGAAATATTATTTCCATATAGATTCAATATTTTACCATACAAATATGTATGCGTTACAAAGCATATTTAAACTGGGTTCCACTAAAATCGTCATTATTGAGCTCACTGTTGCAGCAAATCAGCGAAATATTCTGTGCAGGGTGTCCCAAAAATGTTGTACTTCCTTGAAAGGGAGGATTCCTGAGGCCATTTCAAGTAACTATTTTTTTGAAAATGTTACTTGAAATCGCGTCATATAAATCACCCCTTCCGAAGAGGTACAACATTTTTGTGACAGCCTGTACAGACTTAGATTCTTCGGGTTCCTTCAAAGCAGACATTAATTTAATTAACACGTTTCTATTTCGATTCCAACAGGTGCAGTTCTTAGTCCTAATAATCCAAAACGTTATGTCACTGCTCCCGTCCTGCCCAGTACCCAGGTTGCCGGGCACCATTTCGATTATCAACCTTCTTATGAACCTCGTGCTCTTCTTGAATTTCTACAGGAAGAACTATGCGCAAGCGCAAAAACACAGGTAGAATATATCGCAGACAACTGTAACCGAGATTAATAATAAGTTAACTATTAGTTTTTAAAACCGAGTTTGACATTATTGGTTATTCGCTTTGTATTAGATTGGTGTTATTTCCTGTACATAGTAATCCTTTCTTTGGGCATTGTTTATCGCATTCCACACAGTTGTAAATCTTTGCATATCGGAGCGTTAGCTTTGCGAAAGTAATAATAAATCCCAGCTGACACTTACGGTGTGTAATGCGGAACGTAACAGAGTTAATATAGAAGAGATTTATGTGGTCGAATGATCTTCTTTATTTTGTGTTTACTACGTTGCGTAGTTGCGAAACTATTTGACCAGCAGAATAGGTCGATAATCAACAATTATTATTGCAATCGAAGTTGTCAACTAGCTGGAAGTGATGTGTATCACGAGTAATGGACACATGCGATGACATAAACCGTGCTGCGATCAAAATTAACAATTCTATATGACACCCGCAATTAGCGTGTTACTCGCAAATGTATTTTAGAGTGACTATCTAATTCGTAGTTTCCAAGCTGTCCATTTGGTTGATCCTAGAAGCAATTTGAAGATTACCATCAGTTTAAGTTTTTCATTATTTTAGTCATCCAATCATTTCAATCTATGTTCTCAATTATTTTCAATCATACACAAGGGGTGCTTAAAAGTTTTTGTAGTAGAGATCGCATTATTAGAAAGCTCAATAATAAACGATTTTGAGTACGGAGTTGTCATTGCGAAATGCCTGTGGAAATTGTATTAAAATTATAGTTTAATGTACCTATCCAATTTCCGTCAAGATAACTATGTTCGAACCGACTGTACCAGAAGATAAAATGTCCGAAAGTTTGAATCCGTGTTAAATAGTGTTATAATGGTTAAAAGTAAATTTCTACGTTAAGAAAGATTGTATTTATTGAACGTACCCTTCGATCTAATAAAAACATTACCAAGATTTCATACACCTTTTATTCTGTAACCATTTTTTAAAACTGTCTCCGTGCGTTTGTCAAATAATATATATTCGACGTTACACGAATGTATTTTTTGGAGGCCAATAGTTTACGGTAAATTTGAATTTTTGTTTACGACTCTCATTTTCATTGTTCCATATATGCACTATATATACAATAATCGGATTGCTTGAAAAAAATTTAGTATTGATACAAATCTAAATGAATGTTTTATGAAAAATTCTTTTATAAAACTGTTGGGTGGTTAAATTTGGAGACTTGTGCAGGGGTGTCGAATATATTCGACATTGACCAACAAGCCAGGTGGAGCGTCTCAGATGAAAAATATGTACACTTTATAAGTCGTTTTAATATTCATACAAATACACAACGTTGAATACATTACATAACAACTTTTTACTTCCTATACATTTATATACAGGGTGTCCCAGTTTTTTGCGGCCAAACTTTGCCAGTGTGTTGTACACGCAAAAAGTAAGAAAAAAATGTTATATGAACATATACTCTTAAATGTTTTATTAAGGAGTTATAACTAATAATACAAAATGATAATGAACTGGCATTTCGTCGACACAGCGTACGAACGTATTATGAATATCTCTGTTTGTGTTTACATAAAGTCTTATGTTTACTTGCTGAAGTAGTTGATATCGAAATTGATTTCTACTAAGCTAATAATGTTTAGTACGCCGTACGACTTCATATCGAGATTCCACGAGAATTTTCCAATCGTGAATACGCTGATATGCATTTTATTTATGGTTTTTGTAATGGAAGTGCCCGAGCACTAGTAATACGATAGGGTCAATTTTTGTTAGATGCCAATCCTGTATTCCTAATAACGGACGTCATTTTTAAATGTTAACTCGTTAATAAAACGTTAATAAAAAATGTCGATATCAACTACTTCAGCAAGTAAACATAAGACTTTATGTAAACACAAACAGAGATATTCATGATACGTTCGTACGCTGTGTCGACGAAATGCCAGTTCATTATCATTTTCTATTATTAGTTATAACTCCTTAATAAAACATTCAAGAGCATATGTTCATATAACATCTTTTTCTTTCTTTTGCATGTAGAACACGCTGGCAAAGTTTGGCCGGAAAAAACTGGGACACCCTGTATATATAAACAAAAGTACATTCTGCTATTAACTGCAACGTATTAGCCTGCATACAAATTTTCAGATTTTTAGCTCGACCTAAAATATTTTTGATCCGGAGAAGGTGGAGAGATGACATTTCAAATTTCCCGCCATTTTTTCCTGAGTGGTAGAACTGTTATTGTTTGAGCAACCTCAATTTTCTATCTCTTGAAGGCACTACTTTTGTGTTTTCAATTTAATTAACAATTTCAATGTAGCAGGTCTATTTGAAAATATGGATAAAATTTGGATAATTTAGCTTATGTTACATTAATAATTCGCCAGCACAATTCTTTATTCAATGTTAGAGAAGAAGGTTATTCCTTGTTTCATTTCTACGCTTGTGTGCTTTATACGAATCGTTGAATTCATTAATTAAGATGCAAATGTATCTTAGATAGCAAAATAATAAACACAAGCAACACTTGTCGTGCTCTTCAGTTCTCCGTGATCCAGGACTGGGGTTAAAGAAATTACACTGCAGTTCGATCAAAGTAGTCAGTGCGAAGAAACGAATTGGACAAAATGGGGATTGTAGAACTGATCAATCAAAATTGGAACGAAGGACTTGGTACGTAATTCTAATCTGGATTTTCTTTCGATGCAAAAGCAACATTTAATTCAAGAGAATTGTCAAAAAAAAAAAATGAAATTCAGTTTCGGTAGAAATGGATGTTAAACCCCAGCTCATAACGCGATAATTGTCCACAAGAAAGCTAATTTACAGTTGGAATGTGTTAGTATGAAAGTAGAGATTCTATGCAAAGGAGATGGGAACGTTTCCAATTAATGTGAACTGTTTTGTTCACGTCGTCATGTATTCAAACTACTTCTTGAGTACTTACGGCGACAAAACGCCGGAAATAGTGAAGAAGATGAAGCCACTACTCACAATAATGCAAATGGTAAGTGAAAGTTGACGTCAATTATTTAGTTCGTATGTCTTAAATCACGCGATTCACAAGTGTAGATAATATATTTTTATCTTTTTCACAATAGGCGCAGTTTATTCTACTGATGTTATACAGTGTTGTGTCGTTGCTCCCATCATGTCCTGTATCAAAGGTTCCAGGGGTACTGCATATAACCAATCTGATAATACTTTTCGCACTTTTCTACAACTTCTACCAGAAAACCTACAAGACACAGAAGAAGCAAAAAGAGTAAAATTTTACGAATAGGCTTCGATATTATTACATTTCAGTTCATCAGAGGTCGTAGCAGGCATTGTAATCCAGCGAAAATAGTGTATAATTTGGATGTGTGAATTAATAAAGTTGAGGAGAGAAAATGGTGATTCGTATTTATTTTGTTTACGCGTTGTGCTGCAGAACGTGTAATTTAGATTACTTCATGAACAGAAAAAGATCGTTCAGATACATATGTTCATTTTATTTTTTTAACAATAACCACTATATTTTGTAATGACTTTTGTACTTATCAGATCCTATTCTTGCTAATCCTATCTTTCTGCAATTGTGTAATATTGTGAAGTGAAAAATCATTGTCGTATTTTAATATTTCATTATTTAATATTTCTTTAATATTTTAATATTTCTTCGCAGCATGCATATCAGGAAATGCATACTGCGTAACGGGTACAAAGTAACGATGCCGTCCAATCAATGCACTATGATTTCCATATTCAAAACTATAGGTAACGTCAACGTACACTCCGCGACAAAAAGATGGCACAGTCTTAAAATTCTTTCTCTGCAGTTGACACTAGACCGTCAGTCAGACTGTTTATATCGTATAATGTGTTACTGTGCATTAATTTTGTGTGTGTTTCTCATTATCCTCTATTGAAACTACACTATGGGTAGTGGAAAATTTTTATCCGATGCTGAAATAAAAACAATTTTGACATTGCGTAAAGAGAATTACTCAGTTTCGAAAATTGCACGTATTATACATCGGAGCAGAAAAGTGGTGTATAATTTATTAAAAAATCCCAAAACATACGGTACAAAAAAGAGTTCCGGTCGACCGAAAGCAGTAAGCAATCGCGGAAAACGTGCAATTTTAAAAGAAGCTTCGAATTCTTCGGGAACATCACGACAAATTGCTAAAGCAGCTGGCGTACACACAAATATACGTAATGTGCAAAGGATAATAAAAGAATGTCCGCACTTAGTTCGAATGAAATTGAAAAAAAACCACCTTTAACCGCTCAGCATAAATCAGAGAGTTTGAAATTTGCTCAAGAGCATATATATTGGAGAAAAAAGTGGCGTCGTGTTATTTTTAGTGAAGAAAAAAGGTTTAATCTAGATGGGCCGGATGGTTTCGCACACTATTTTCACGACCTGCGGAAAGAAGAAAGGATATTAAGCCGCAGACACATGGGTGGCGGCGGAGTAATGCTTTGAGCCGGAATTGGGTATCGAGGAGTGACCGAAGTAAAATTTATAAACAAAACTATGAATAGCAAAATTTATATAGATTTGATAGACGAACAATTAACTAAATTCAGACAGACAATTTCCGGGGAAAATTGTATATTTCAGCAGGATAATGCAAGTGTGCATACTGCGAAATGCGTTAAGCAGTACTTTGAGCAAAACAAAATTAGTGTCTTAACGTGGCCAGCGAGATCGCCAGATCTCAACATAATTGAAAATTGTTGGGCACAACTAGCAAGGCATGAATATGAAGGCGGAAGACAATTCCAAAGGTTTGCACATTTAAAAACGTGCATAGAACAAAAATGGACAAAAATACGGCCAAAATATATTAAAAAACTTTTTAAGTCACTTCCGAAACGTATGTTGGCTATTCTAGCAAATAAGGGAGGCCACACAAAATATTAAACATAATGTTATATATTTTATGTACTTAAATCACGTATTTTTTTGTATATGTGCCATCATTTTGTCGTGCCAATTTTTTGTTATTTTTTGTTTCCATAAACAAACGGACATTTTCTTTAATTTTATTGTTTGTAATGTAGTTTATTTTGCAAAAAAAATGTATAAGTACCAAAAAAGACTAGATTTATTATGTCCAAATGATGAAAACATTGAATTTTTGTGGTGTGCCATCTTTCTGTCGCGGAGTGTAGTATGCACTTCATCAACGATCGCTTTAGATACAGTGCTCTGAAAAATGTCACAAATAAGTTGGCGAAAGTCCCGTACAAAAAGCTATGAAAAATAATGAAATTTTGTAATTGAATTAATAGTGACTTCACCGATATACCCGAACCTGGTATCATGTTTACACTTTACACTACTCGAGCTTCTTGAGGTATGCCTCCCAGTGGAGGGGATAGGCGAGCTAACTAAGATCGAGTAGGTCCGTTCGGCTTGTTAGATCAAGACTACAAGGTCACAACATTAATAAAGAAGTGATTAAACAAACACAAAATGTATTATATTATATATCATTGAAAAGGAATTATATTTCTAAATATTCATCTCGTACGAGTCAAAAGTTATTCACAAAACGACATAATTCACTTACATAAGGTTACATTTGACTATGGAGATTTGGAGGGGAGTGGATGACGCTAAAGATAAGGGATGACGTGGAAGTCGGAATTCTTACAGGATCTGAAATCTGTATACCAATGAATAATTTGTTTTTGTCAAGTCGATGAGAAACCTTGTGACTCAGAATAAATAGAATGTTGCTCGCATTCTCGCATAACAGTACGTCGATATTAGTTTATGTCACGTTAATAATACGTTAGAAAGAAGGTCGTGTCGCGATCGCTTCAATAATTCGTAAACTTCCCGTGGCACTTACATTCGTAAAATCCATTAATTAAAACGCAAATGAGTCCTACAAAGCGAAGTAATAAAATGACGAACACTTGTCGTGCGCTTCAGTTGTCAGTAAGCCAGGACTGCGGTTAAAGAAATTACACTGCAGTTCGATCAAAGGATTCAGTGCGAAGAAACGAATTGGACAAAATGGGGATTATAGAACTGATCGATCGAAATTGGAACGAAGGAGTTGGTATGTAATTCTAATCTCGATTTCCTTTCGCTGCAAAAGCAACATTTAATTCAAGAGAATTGTCAAGAAAAAATTAAATTCAGTTTCGGTAGAAATGGATGTTAAACGCCAGCTCATAACGCGATAATTGTCCACAAGAAAGCTAATTTACAGTTGGAATGTGTTAGTATGAAAGGAAAACAGTGTTCAAAGAAACTCAATAACGATGAGGAAAGTTACGGCGCGCAAAGATCGTTCATCTACTGTCTCGTAGTTCTGCGATCGTATTTGATTGGTAAACCTAATCGCTCGTTGTTCCAGACCCGAGGACCGAGGACCTGCCGTTAGTAAAGTCGAACTATCTCTTTCCGTCAATCATAATCGCGTATCTATACATTGTTCTGAAATGGGGGCCGAATTACATGAAGGACAGAAAACCGTACAATTTGAAAACTTTCGTCAGATGGCATAATGCCATTCAAATTCTCATAAACGCATACATAATGATACGGTTCATTACATTGGGCACAATGGACGAACCAACAAAATTATGCGTTATCCCAGATTATTCTTTCAATCCCATCCCAGTGAAGGTATGTGAAAATTATTACGGTAATGTTTCGATAATTGTGAAAGAGACGCGTACAATATTTGTGAAATTCTTTCAATTACGATTTATGTCACGAACAAATTGTGGCGGTAAAAGTTTCAGGGAACTCTAGGTAAACGGAGAAAAGTTTTGACAGCCTATTAAAATTATAGTCTTTGGCATTATAGTAAATGTAGTAAAATATCGACACAAAAATAGTGACCATACATACTATAAGTGACATTTCGGGTCCGAAGTTCATGTTACCTACGTTCGCTCGAAACGTTGTTCGACTTTACGCAAACTTTGTACATAAACTATTCGAATATGATTAACCTTTGGCAGTTATGACATTGTCATTATAATCGTGTGAATTTTGCACCTGCGATAATTGAGTATACGTGCACAGTGGGGTTTCGATTTAGATTTAGATTTCGAATTGTAATGGCAACTTTCTATGATTTTAATGTTAGATATATAAACTTGTGATACCGATATTGGCACCGTGACATAACGAAGTGAAAGAGTTATTCGTTGCATTAAGACGAAAATAAATAGTTTGCTAGTTAAACGGGATCCCAGTTGATCAGAGATTAATCAGAGAACGAAATAATCTTCCTGACGACATATAATCGTTGAGAGACTAATATGCTACGGAGTATTAGATATCCGTAGCAATATAAGAAATTTCATTCATTCTTACAGATGGCGCATACAGTCTATCTGGCATGGATGTCAAGGTTCGTCGATCTGATTGAGACAGTGGTATTTGTGCTCAGGAAAAAGAATCGACAGGTCTCTTTCTTGCATCTTTACCATCACTTAGTAGTACTGCTCGTAGGATGGTATTTAGTAAGATTCTATGCAGTGCAAATGGTAACGTTTCCAATGATCCTGAACTGTCTCGTTCACGTCGTCATGTATTCATACTACTTCTTCAGTAGTTACGGCGACAAAACGCCGAAAATAGTGAAGGAGATGAAGCCACTCGTCACAATAATGCAAATGGTAAGTGAAAGTTGACGTCAATTATTTAGTTACGACTAGTATCAGGCATGCGCTCGTATATACATACATATATTAATCTGTCTTCAATCACGTGATTCATAAGTGTGGATAATATATTTTTATCTCTTTCACAATAGGTGCAATTTGTCCTAATGATACTATACGGTATTGTGTCGTTGCTCCCATCTTGTCCTATACCAAGAACTCCAGGGATAATATATGTGAGCAATGTAATAATAATATTCGCCCTTTTCTATAACTTCTACCGGAAAACCTACAAGAAGCAGGAGAAGCAAAAAAATTGAAATATTACGAATAGGCATTTCGGTTCGTCTCAGTCATAGCAGGCACTGTAATCCTGCGAAAATAGTGTAAAATTTCGATTTATGAATTTAAAAAGTTGTGGACAGAAAATGGTGATACTAATCTAGAATCAAATTGTTTATAACATTAATAAAGAAGTGATTAAACAAACTCAAAATGTATTATATTATATATCATTGAAAAGGAATTATATTTCTAAATATTCATTTGAAATTTCATTGCGATATCTCGTACGAGTCAAAAGTTATTCACAAATGTCGCTCGAATATTCAATTTGGCCCACTGTGCGGTGCAATGAAAATGTACGAAAACTTATTCGGACGAACCGAAGTACTGTTATGCCACAGGAAGGCGTAGATGAAGAGAATCCTTGAATAAACTCCAAAGTCTTCCAGCACAACTTAGGTTTATGTCGAAATAGGTTGCCAAGCAAAGATAAAAAGCAATTTTGTACAAGACGATCTATAGCTCACGAATCGACTGACTGGCTACTTGTTACTTCTTATTCTCTGTCTCTGTACGCACCGTTTCGCAGGGCCTTACATAAGGTTACATTTGACTATGGAGGTTTGGTGGGGAGTGAATGACGCTAAAGATAAGGGGTGACGTGGAAGTCGGAGTTCTTACAGGATCTGAAATCTGTATACCGATAAATAATTTGTTTTTGTCAAGTCGATGAGAAAGCTTGTGACTCGGAATAAATAGAATGTTGCTCGCATTCTCGCATAACAGTACGTCGATATTAGTTTACGTAACGTTAATAATACGTTAGCACGCGATACTTGTTTAAATTATTCATTCGATGTTAAGGTGGAAGTCGGTCATGTCTCGATCGCTTAAACAATTCGCGAACTTCACGTGGCACTTACATTCGTAAAATCCATTGATTAAAACGGAAATGAGTCCTAGAAAGCGAAGTAATAAAATGACGAACACTTGTCGTGCGCTTCAGTTGTCAGTAAGCCAGGACTGCGGTTAAAGAAATTACACTGCAGTTCGATCAAAGGATTCAGTGCGAAGAAACGAATTGGACAAAATGGGGATTGTAGAGCTGATCAATCAAAATTGGAACGAAGGACTTGGTACGTAATTCTAATCTGGATTTTCTTTCGATGCAAAAGCAACATTTAATTCAAGAGAATTGTCAAAAAAAAAATGAAATTCAGTTTCGGTAGAAATGGATGTTAAACCCCAGCTCATAACGCGATAATTGTCCACAAGAAAGCTAATTTACAGTTCGAATGTGTTAGTTTGAAAGGAAAACAGTATACTAAGAAACTCAACAACAATGAGGAAAGTTACGGCGCGCAAAGATCGTTCATCTACTGTTTCGTAGTACTGCGATCGTATTTGATTGGTAAACCTAATCGATCGTTGTTCCAGACCCGAGAACCGAGGACCTGCCGTTAGTAAAGTCGAACTATCTCGTTCCGTCAATCATAATCGCGTATCTATACATTGTTCTGAAATGGGGACCGAATTTCATGAAAGACAGAAAACCGTACAACTTGGAAACTTTCGTCAGATGGTATAATGCCATTCAAATTCTCATAAACGCATACATAATGATACGGTTCTTGACAACAGACGAACCAACAAAATTATGCGTTATCCCAGATTATTCTTTCGATCCCAACCCAGTGAAGGTATGTGAAAATTATTACGGTAATGTTTCGATAATTGTGAAAGAGACGCGTACAATATTTGTGAAATTCTTTTAATTACGATTTATGTCACGACCAAATTGTGACGGTAAAAGTTTCAGGAAACTCTAGGTAAACAGATAAAAGTTTTGTCAGCTTATTAAAATTATAGTCTTTTGCATTATAGTAAATGTAGTAAAATATCCAAAAATAGTAACCATACATACTATAAGTGACATTTCGGGTGCGAAGTACATGTTACCTACGTTCGCTCGAAACGTTGTTCGACTTTACGCAAACTTTGTACATAAACTATTCGAATATGATTAACCTTTGGCAGTTATGACATTGTCATTATAATCGTGTGAATTTTGCACCTGCGATAATTGAGTATACGTGCACAGTGGGGTTTTGATTTAGATTTCGAATTGTAATGGCAACTTTCTATGATTTTAATGTTAGATATATAAACTTGTGATACCGATATTGGCACCGTGACATAATGAAGTGAAAGAGTTATTCGTTGCATTAAGACGAAAATAAATAGTTTGCTAGTTAAACGGGATCCCAGTTGATCAGAGATTAATCAGAGAACGAAATAATCTTCCTGACGACATATAATCGTTGAGAGACTAATATACTACGGAGTATTAGATATCCGTAGCAATATAAGAAATTTCATTCATTCTCACAGATAGCGCACACAATCCATCTGATATGGATGTCAAGGTTCGTCGATCTGATTGAGACAGTGGTATTTGTGCTCAGGAAAAAGAATCGACAGGTCTCTTTCTTGCATCTGTACCATCACTTATTAATAGTGGTAGTAGGATGGTATTTAGTAAGATTCTATGCAGTGCAAATAGTAACGTTGCCAATGATCCTGAACTGTGTCGTTCATGTCGTTATGTATACTTACTACCTCTGCAGTAGTTACGGCGACAAAACGCCGAAAATAGTGAAGAAGATGAAGCCACTCGTCACAATAATGCAACTGGTAAGTGAAAGTTGACGTCAATTATTTACTTCATGTTTATGATTGTTTGAATTGATTTCGATTAAATGAAACTAGATTTATTTATTTGCTACACGATACAAATGATTAATATACCTAATACTGTGACTAATACTATGACAATACTATGACAAAAAATGTTTATTCTATATTTTCGACTTATTCTTTCATGTAGAGTCACCCCCTTTTCACTTGTACCACCAGTTACCAAACACCCTGTATACACATATATACACATAATATAAAATATATATAATATATTGTGACACATATAGTGACTAATACATGATGAATATTACGAATATTGTGACTAATATATGATTAATACTGTGATCAATATTGCTAATATGATTAATACTATTCATCTAGTTGAGGTGATTGGTAGTAGAACGACTAGTATCAGTCATGCGCTCGTATATACATATATTAATCTGTCTTAAATCACGTGATTCACAAGTGTGGATAATATATTTTTATCTTTTTCACAATAGGTGCAATTTGTCGTAATGATACTATACGGTATTGTATCGTTGCACCCATCTTGTCGATTGCCAAGAACTCTGGGGACAATATATGTGATCAATGCAATAATAATGTTTGCCCTTTTCTACAACTTCTACCGGAAAACCTACAACAAGCAGGAGAAGCAAAAAAATTGAAATGTTACAAATAGACATTTCGGTTCGTCTTAAGTCATAGCAGGCACTGTAATCCAGCGAAAATAGTGTAAAATTTCGATTTATGAATTTAAAAAGTTGTGGACAGAAAATGGTGATTCGCATTTATTTTGTTTACGTGTTGTGCTGCGAAACGTGTAGTTTTGACTACTTCACGAACCGAAAAAGATCGTTCAGATATGTTTATTTTATTCTCTTAACAATAATCACTATATTTTTTAGTGACTTTTGTACTTATCAGATCCTATTATCTATCTGCAATTACTCGGCAGGATTTGAACCCTGATCGTTCGGCTGAAAAGTTGCCACGCTACCGTCGCGCTACACCGATTCTTATCTATCTGCAATTGTGATTTCCATATTCAAGACTATGGGTAACGTCAACGTAGTATGTACTTCATCAATGATCGCGTTTCTATCGACATGAATGAGGTCAGCGACAATAAATCTGTCGTACAGTGCTCTTAAACGTATTTGTAACGCGAAAAAGATATTCCCCCTCCTTGAAACCGTCAATTGAACCACTACATACAGTTCAAATTATGCCGTGTTTAGTTGACATTTCAGTTGACAAAAATAAAGAAGTTTTGTAATTGAATTAATAGTGATTTCACCGATATACCCGAACCTGGTATCATGTTTACACTTTACACTGCGGGGATAGGCGAGCAAACTAAGATCGAGTAGGTCCGTTCGGCTTAGATCAAGACTACAAGGTCACAACATTAATAAAGAAGTGATTAAACAAACACAAAATGTATTATATTATATATCATTGAAAAGGAATTATATTTCTAAATATTCATTTGAAATTTCATTGCGATATCTCGTACGAGTCAAAAGTTATTCACAAATGTCGCTCGAATATTCAATTTGGCCCACTGTGCGGTGCAATGAAAGTGACGAAAACTCATTCGGACGAACCGAAGTACTGTTATGCCACAGGAAGGGGTAGATGAAGAGAATCCTTGAATAAACTCCAGTCTTCCAGCACAAGTTAGGTTTATGTCGAAATAGGTTGCCAAGCAAAGATACAAAGCAATTTTGTACAAGACGATCTATAGCTCACGAATCGACTGACTGGCTACTTGTTACTTCTTATCCTCTGTCTTTGTACGCGCCGTTTCGCAGGGCCTTACATAAGGTTACATTTGAGTATGGATGTTTGATGGGGAGTGAATGACGCTAAAGATAAGGGATGACGTGGAAGTCGGAGTTCTTACAGGATCTGAAATCTGTTGTAACGCCGTCCCTTTTTCCACGCTTGTCGAGGCGGGAAGCGGGGACGACTCCGGGAATTTACGGGCGTTGACGCCGGTCCGCGCATGGCCGTGACAATGCGCGGTCCTCCCGGTACAAAGGGCTATCTCGAGGGTCAACCTCGACTTTCACGAAAACTGGTGTCTTACGTTCGGGCGCCAGGCACCGGACGGGTGCCGCACAAAATACGCGAAGGGCACCCTCGAGAAGCCGAGATAGCAGGTGGCACGAATCAGGTCCAAGGTTCGGACACAGGGGGATCGAGGACAGCCCTCACGGCAGGGCGGATCTCGTAGGGCAGAAGAACGGGGTAGACAATTTGGCTCGATATGGTATTTATTGCTCTCGATAAATACAGGTGCGCGGCCACGTGGCCGCTCCCGGAGCCCGCGCTCTTGTACACTTTTGCGGCCGATGTTCTGCTCGCGGCGCGTTCGAGATTACAATTTTTCCGCGTGCGTACGGATTCCCGGTACGATACGGACCCCCGACGGGGCGATATTCCGCGGAGCGCGGTTGGACGGCGCGATACGGTGACTGTCGCGGAACCTATGTCGCGATACGGTGTTCGAATCGTGCGAACAATACGGCGAAATCCCGAGAATACTTTCGGCGGTCGATCACGCTACGACTTCGACGGCGTTTCCCCCGAGGAAGACTTCCCGAAAGATAACCTACTCGAATTTCCCGAAATTCTCCAAAAACGCCGACGGTTCGGCGCGAGACAAATGGCTCGGGACGACTTTCGTCTCGGCCCACCAACGTTGGAGAACGCGACGGGCTGCTTACGCCTCGACGAGGTGAGCCGTCTCGTTCTCCCACGAAATTCCCACAAAATTTCCCGATAACCTCTCCGAACCAACTTGCACGAATTTCGCCCCAGAAGGGAGCGATAGAATGAAGGAGGGACCACTGCGTGGACTTACCGTATTCACGATACGGCTCTCGCTTTTCCGCAGCCTGCCTTTCTACGTCATCTCCGCGGCCGTCGGCTCGATAATCCCCGTTGTTCAGGGAGGAGCACTCCTTTGGCGCGGATCGCGATACTTGGTCTCGCGGTGGCTCGATACACGACCGATGTTCGAGAAGCTCGATAAGGCAGCGATATACTTCGCGGGACGACACGATATTTTCGGTTTTAGCGTTCGCACGACAGTGGTCCATCGATTTTCGTCGCGCGATCGTGAGGACTTCCGTATCCCCACTCTCGCGCTCTAATATCGATTTTCTCCTAATGTGGCGCGCGGGTTGCAAGTTTACGGGAATGCAGGAGCGCGCTCTCGACGGGTCCCTGGGCCCCGGACCCCCGCGATTTCCTCTGCGGAATCGCGGAAACGCCAAACGGTCAGTCTCGCTCTGACCTGATGAGACGGCGGCACCCCCTTAGTTGAAGCCCATATTCCAACTCTAAGGGGAGGCGGCAGAAGATCTAGGGCGATTCTCGTGGATCGCCGTTGGTCGTCAGGGCTTCTGTCTCGCCGCTCGCCTCCAGGTTCTCCGGCCTGAGTGCGTGGCCTTATCCTTCCACCAAATTTACCGGCGCCGGATTTTCTCTTATTATCCTTGTGTTGGCCGAATTTCGTCGAGCGCCTCGGCTGCTATTTCTCCTGTAACTTGCCCCGCTCGGCACGCGAAAACTCGTTAGCAATCGATATCGGATCGATACTACGCTTCCTCGGGGAACACCCACGCTTTCCGGTGGTCGAAGTCGGCGCCAAAAGGGCAGCCCGGTCCCTTCGACACTCAGGGGTAGGCGGACCAGTGACCTCACAAAATTTGCAACGTCACACTGTATACCGATAAATAATTTCTTTTTGTCAAGTCGATGAGAAACCTTGTGACTCAGAATAAATAGAATGTTGCTCGCATTCTCGCATAACAGTACGTCGATATTAGTTTATGTCACGTTAATAATACGTTAGAAAGAAGGTCGTGTCGCGATCGCTTCAATAATTCGTAACCTTCCCGTGGCACTTACATTCGTAAAATCCATTAATTCAAACGCAAATGAGTCCTACAATGCGAAGTAATAAAATGACGAACACTTGTCGTGCGCTTCAGTTGTCAGTAAGCCAGGACTGAGGTTAAAGAAACTACACTGCAGTTCGATCAAAGGATTCAGTGCGAAGAAACGAATTGGACAAAATGGAGATTGTAGAACTGATCAATCAAAATTGGAACGAAGGAGTTGGTATGTAATTCTAATCTCGATTTCCTTTCGCTGCAAAAGCAACATTTAATTCAAGAGAATTGTCAAGAAAAAATTAAATTCAGTTTCGGTAGAAATGGATGTTAAACGCCAGCTCATAACGCGATAATTGTCCACAAGAAAGCTAATTTACAGTTCCAATGTGTTAGTATGAAAGGAAAACAGTGTTCAAAGAAACTCAATAACGATAAGGAAAGTTACGGCGCGCAAAGATCGTTCATCTACTGTCTCGTAGTTCTGCGATCGTATTTGATTGGTAAACCTAATCGCTCGTTGTTCCAGACCCGAGGACCGAGGACCTGCCGTTAGTAAAGTCGAACTATCTCGTTCCGTCAATCGTAATCGCGTATCTATACATTGTTCTGAAATGGGGACCGAATTTCATGAAGGACAGAAAACCGTACAACTTGGAAACTTTCGTCAGATGGCATAATGCCATTCAAATTCTCATAAACGCATACATAATGATACGGTTCATTGCATTGGGCACAATGGACGAACCAACAAAATTATGCGTTATCCCAGATTATTCTTTCAATCCCATCCCAGTGAAGGTATGTGAAAATTATTACGGTAATGTTTCGATAATTGTGAAAGAGACGCGTACAATATTTGTGAAATTCTTTTAATTACGATTTATGTCATGAACAAATTGTGGCGGTAAAAGTTTCAGGGAACTCTAGGTAAACGGAGAAAAGTTTTGACAGCCTATTAAAATTATAGTCTTTGGCATTATAGTAAATGTAGTAAAATATCGACACAAAAATAGTGACCATACATACTATAAGTGACATTTCGGGTCCGAAGTTCATGTTACCTACGTTCGCTCGAAACGTTGTTCGACTTTACGCAAACTTTGTACATAAACTATTCGAATATGATTAACCTTTGGCAGTTATGACATTGTCATTATAATCGTGTGAATTTTGCACCTGCGATAATAGACTATACGTGCACAGTGGGGTTTCGATTTAGATTTAGATTTCGAATTGTAATGGCAACTTTCTATGATTTTAATGTTATATATATAAACTTGTGATACCGATATTGGCACCGTGACATACCGAAGTGAAAGAGTTATTCGTTGCATTAAGACGAAAATAAATAGTTTGCTAGTTAAACGGGATCCCAGTTGATCAGAGATTAATCAGAGAACGAAATAATCTTCCCGACGACATATAATCGTTGAGAGACTAATATATTACGGAGTATTAGATATCCGTAGCAATATAAGAAATTTCATTCATTCTCACAGATAGCGCACACAATCCATCTGGCATGGATGTCAAGGTTCGTCGATCTGATTGAGACAGTAGTATTTGTGCTCAGGAAAAAGAATCGACAGGTCTCCTTCTTGCATCTTTACCATCACCTAGTAGTACTGCTCGTAGGATGGTATTTAGTAAGATTCTATGCAGTGCAAATGGTAACGTTTCCAATGATCCTGAACTGTCTCGTTCACGTCGTCATGTATTCATACTACTTCTTCAGTAGTTACGGCGACAAAACGCCGAAAATAGTGAAGAAGATGAAGCCACTCGTCACAATAATGCAAATGGTAAGTGAAAGTTGACGTCAATTATTTACTTCATGTTTATGATTGTTTGAATTGATTTCGATTAAAAGAAACTAGAGTTATTTATTTGCTACACGATACAAATGATTAATATACCTAATATTGTGACTAATACTATGACCTAGATTACGACCAATATTGCGACCATATGTACCATATATATATATATGGGGGAATATATACAGGGTGTTTGGTAACAAGCGAGAACGAGGTAATTCTACATGAAAGAATAAGTCGAAAATGTAGAATAAACATTTTTCGTTTGAGGCTTTGTTTTCGAGAAAATCGACTTTGAAGATCTGTCAGGTTTGTGTGCTTTATTATATGCAGGAAGTAGATTTGGTTGGTCATGATCAGACGCGGCAGACAATTCCTATCGAATGGCATGCGTATTCGCTGCATTTCAAACTCAATTTTCTCGATAACGAAACTTCGGATGAAAAAATTTTATTCTATATTTTCGACTTATTCTTTCATGTAGAATCACCCCCTTTTCGCTTGTACCACCAGTTACCAAACACCCTGTATACACATATATACACATAATATAAAATATATATAATATATTGTGACACATATAGTGACTAATACATGATGAATATTACGAATATTGTGACTAATATATGATTAATACTGTGATCAATATTGCTAATATGATTAATACTATTCATCTAGTTGGGCTGATTGGTAGTAGAACGACTAGTATCAGTCATGCGCTCGTATATACATATATTAATCTGTCTTAAATCACGTGATTCATGAGTGTGGATAATATATTTTTATCTTTTTCACAATAGGTGCAATTTGTCCTAATGATACTATACGGTATTGTGTCGTTGCTCCCATCTTGTCCCATATCAAGAACTCTGGTGACAATATATGTGAGCAATGCAATAATAATATTCGCCCTTTTCTATAACTTCTACCGGAAGACCTACAACAAGCAGGAGAAGCAAAAAAATTGAAATGTTACGAATAGACATTACGGTTCGTCTTAGATCATAGCAGGCACTGTAATCCTGCGAAAATAGTGTAAACTTTCGATTTATGAATTTAAAAAGTTGTGGACAGAAAATGGTGATTCTAATCTAGGATAAAATTGATTATAACTGTTTATAATTGTTTATAAAATTGTTTAGAATATTTAGAAATATAATTCCTTTTCAATAATATATAATATAATACATTTTGTGTTTGTTTAATCACTTCTTTATTATTCATTTGAAATTTCATTGCGATATCTCGTACGAGTCAAAAGTTATTCACAAATGTCGCTCGAATATTCAATTTGGCCCACTGTGCGGTGCAATGAAAATGACGAAAACTCACTCGGACGAACCGAAGTACTGTTATGCCACAGGAAGGGGTAAATGAAGAGAATCCTTGAATAAACTACAGTCTTCCAGCACAAGTTAGGTTTATGTCGAAATAGGTTGCCAAGCAAAGATACAAAGCAATTTTGTACAAGACGATCTATAGCTCACGAATCGACTGACTGGCTACTTGTTACTTCTTATTCTCTGTCTGTGTACGCGCCGTTTCGCAGAGCCTTACATAAGGTTACATTTGACTATGGAGGTTTGGTGGGGAGTGAATGACGCTAAAGAAAAGGGATGACGTGGGAAGTCGGAGTTCTTACAGGATCTGAAATCTGTATACCGATGAATAATTTGTTTTTGTCAAGTCGATGAGAAAGGTTGTGACTCAGAATAAATACAATGTTGCTCGCATTCTCGCATAACAGTACGTCGATATTAGTTTATGTGACGTTAATAATAAGTTAGCACACAATACTTATTTAAATTCTTCATTCGATGTTAGGAAAGTAGGTCATGTCTCGATCGCTTAAATAATTCGTAAACTTCCGGTGGCACTTACATTCGTAAAATCCATTAATTAAAACGCAAATGAGTCCTACAATGCGAAGTAATAAAATGGCGAACACTTGTCGTGCGCTTCAGTTGTCAGTAAGCCAGGACTGCGGTTAAAGAAATTACACTGCAGTTCGATCAAAGTATTCAGTGCGAAGAAACGAATTGGACAAAATGGGGATTATAGAACTGATCAACAAAAATTGGAACGAAGGACTTGGTATGTAATTCTAATCTCGATTTCCTTTCGCTGCAAAAGCAACATCAAGAGCAATTCAAGCAAGTAATTCAAGAGAATTGTCAAGAAAAAATGAAATTCAGTTTCGGTAGAAATGGATGTTAAACGCCGGCTTATAACGCGATAATTCTCCGCAAGAAAGCTAATTTACAGTTCGCCAGTTACGGCGCGCAAAGATCGTTCATCTACTGTTTCGTAGTTCTGCGATCGTATTTGATTGGTAAACCTAATCGCTCGTTGTTCCAGACCCGAGGACCGAGGACCTGCCGTTAGTAAAGTCGAACTATCTCTTTCCGTCAATCATAATCGCGTATCTATACATTGTTCTGAAATGGGGACCGAATTTCATGAAGGACAGGAAACCGTACAACTTGAAAACTTTCGTCAGATGGTATAATGTTATTCAAATTCTCGTAAACGCATCCATAATTATACGGTTCTTTACATTGGGCACAATGGACGAACCAACAAAATTATGCGTTCTCCTAGATTATTCTTTCGATCCCATCCCAGTGAAGGTATGTGAAAATTATTACGGTAATGTTTCAATAATTGTGAAAGAGACGCGTACAATATTTGTGAAATACTTTTAATTACAATTTATGTCACGAACAAATTGTGACGGTAAAAGTTTCAGGGAACTCTAGTTAAACGGAGAAAAGTTTTGACAGCCTATTAAAATTATAGTCTTTGGCACTATAGTAAATGTAGTAAAATATCCAAAAATAGTGAGCATACATATTATAAGTAACATTTCGGGTGCAAAGTACATGTTACCTACGTTCGCTCGAAACGTTGTTCGACTTTACTCAAACTTTGTACATAAACTATTCGAATATGATTAACCTTTGGCAGTTATGACATTGGCATTATAATCGTGTGAATTTTGCACCTGCGATAATTGAGTATACGTGCACAGTGGGGTTTCGATTTAGATTTAGATTTCGAATTGTAAGGGCAATTTTCTATGATTTTAATGTTAGATATATAAACTTGTGATACCGATATTGGCACCGTGACATAATGAAGTGAAAGAGTTATTCGTTGCATTAAGACGAAAATAAATAGTTTGCTAGTTAAACGGGATCCCAGTTGATCAGAGATTAATCAGAGAACGAAATAATCTTCCCGACGACATATAATCGTTGAAACACCAACATACTACGGAGTATTAGATATCCGTAGCAATATAATAAATTTTATTCATTCTCACAGATAGCGCACACAATCCATCTGACATGGATGTCGAGGTTCATCGATTTGACTGAGACAGTAGTATTTGTGCTCAGGAAAAAGAATCGACAGGTCTCCTTCTTGCATCTGTACCATCACATAACAGTACTGTTATCAGGATGGTATACAGCAAGATTCTATCCAGTGCAAATGCTAGCGTTTCCATTGTACCTGAACTGTCTCGTTCACGTCGTCATGTATACTTACTACTTCTTGAGTAGTTACGGCGACAAAACGCCGAAAATAGTGAAGAAGATGAAGCCACTTCTCACAATAATGCAAATGGTAAGTGAAAGTTGACGTCAATTATTTAATTAATGTTTATAGATTGTTTGAATTGATTTCGATTGAATGTATAACATACATACTGTATATTAATGTGTCTTAAATCACGTGATTCATAAGTGTGGATAATATATTTTTATCTCTTTCACAATAGGTGCAATTTGTCCTAATGATACTATACGGTATTGTGTCGTTGCTCCCATCTTGTCCTGTACCAAGGACTCCAGGGACAATATTTATAACCAATATAATAATAATATTCGCCCTTTTCTACAACTTCTACCGGAAGACCTACAACAAGCAGGAGAAGCAAAAAAATTGAAATGTTACGAATAGACATTTCGGTTCGTCTTAGGTCATAGCAAGCACTGTAATCCAGCGAAAATATTGTAAAATTTCAATTTATGAATTTAAAAAGTTGTGGACAGAAAATGGTGATTCGCATTTATTTAGTTTACGTGTTGTGCTGCGAAACGTGTAGTTTTGACTACTTCACGAACCGAAAAAGATCGTTCAGATATGTTTATTTTATTCTCTTAACAATAATCACTATATTTTGTAGTGACTTTTGTACTTATCAGATCCTATTATCTATCTGCAATTGTGATTTTCATATTCAAGACTATGGGTAACGTCAACGTAGTATGTACTTCATCAATGATCGCGTTTCTATCGACATCAATGAGGTAAGCGTCAATAAATCTGTCGTACAGTGCTCTGAAACGTATTTCTAACGCGAAAAAGAAATTCCCTCTCCTTGAAACCTTCAATTGAACCACTACATACAGTTCAAATTATGCCGTGTTTAGTTGACATTTCAGTTGACAAAAATAAAGAAGTTTTGTAATTGAATTAATAGTGATTTCACCGATATACCCGAACCTGATATCATGTTTACACTTTACACTGCGGGGATAGGCGAGCAAAATAAGATCGAGTAGGTCCGTTCGGCTTAGATCAAGACTACAAGGTCACAACATTAATAAAGAAGTGATTAAACAAACACAAAATGTATTATATTATATATCATTGAAAAGGAATTATATTTCTAAATATTCATTTGAAATTTCATTGCGATATCTCGTACGAGTCAAAAGTTATTCACAAATGCCGCGCGAATATTCAATTCGGCCCACTGTGCGGTGCAATGAAAATGACGAAAACTCACTCGGACGAACCGAAGTACTGTTATGCCACAGGAAGGCGTAGATGAAGAGAATCCTTGAATAAACTCCAGTCTTCCAGCACAAGTTAGGTTTATGTCGAAATAGGTTGCCAAGCAAAGATACAAAGCAATTTTGTACAAGACGATCTATAGCTCACGGATCGACTGACTGGCTACTTGTTACTTTTTATTCTCTGTCTCTGTACGCGCCGTTTCGCAGGGCCTTACATAAGGTTACATTTGACTATGGAGGTTTGGTGGGGTGTGAATGACGCTAAAGATAAGGGATGACGTGGAAGTCGGAGTTCTTACAGGATCTGAAATCTGTATACCGATAAATAATTTGTTTTTGTCAAGTCGATGAGAAAGGTTGTGACTCAGAATAAATAGAATGTTGCTCGCATTCTCGCATAACAGTACGTCGATATTAGTTTATGTGACGTTAATAATACGTTAGCACGCAATACTTATTTAAATTCTTCATTCGATGTTAGGAAAGTAGGTCATGTCTCGATCGCTTAAATAATTCGCGAACTTCACGTGGTACTTACGTTCGTAAAATCTATTAATTCAAACGCAAAGTCCCAGATTGCGAAGTAATAAAATGACGAACACTTATCGTACGCTTCAGTTGTTCGTAAGCCAGGACTGCGGTTAAAGAAATTACGCTGCAGTTCGATCAAAGTATTCAGTGCGAAGAAAACGAATTGGACAAAATGGGGATTATAGAACTGATCAACAAAAATTGGAACGAAGGACTTGGTATGTAATTCTAATCTCGATTTCCTTTCGCTGCAAAAGCAACATCAAGAGCAATTCAAGCAAGTAATTCAAGAGAATTGTCAAGAAAAAATGAAATTCAGTTTCGGTAGAAATGGATGTTAAACGCCGGCTTATAACGCGATAATTCTCCGCAAGAAAGCTAATTTACAGTTCGCCAGTTACGGCGCGCAAAGATCGTTCATCTACTGTTTCGTAGTTCTGCGATCGTATTTGATTGGTAAACCTAATCGCTCGTTGTTCCAGACCCGAGGACCGAGGACCTGCCGTTAGTAAAGTCGAACTATCTCTTTCCGTCAATCATAATCGCGTATCTATACATTGTTCTGAAATGGGGACCGAATTTCATGAAGGACAGGAAACCGTACAACTTGAAAACTTTCGTCAGATGGTATAATGTTATTCAAATTCTCGTAAACTCATCCATAATTATACGGTTCTTTACATTGGGCACAATGGACGAACCAACAAAATTATGCGTTATCCCAGATTATTCTTTCAATCCCATCCCAGTGAAGGTATGTGAAAATTATTACGGTAATGTTTCGATAATTGTGAAAGGGACGCGTACAATATTTGTGAAATTCTTTTAATTACGATTTATGTCACGAACAAATTGTAACGGTAAAAGTTTCAGGGAACTCTAGTTAAACAGAGAAAAGTTTTGTCAGCCGATTAGAATTATAGTCTTTGGCACTATAGTAAATGTAGTAAAATATCCAAAAATAGTGAGCATACATACTATAAGTAACATTTCGGGTGCAAAGTACATGTTACCTACGTTCGGTCGAAACGTTGTTCGACTTTACGCAAACTTTGTACATAAACTATTCGAATATGATTAACCTTTGGCAGTTATGACATTGGCATTATAATCGTGTGAATTTTGCACCTGCGATAATTGAGTATACGTGCACAGTGGGGTTTCGATTTAGATTTAGATTTCGAATTGTAATGGCAACTTTCTCTGATTTTAATGTTAGATATATAAACTTGTGATACCGATATTGGCACCGTGACATAACGAAGTGAAAGAGTTATTCGTTGCATTAAGACGAAAATAAATAGTTTGCTAGTTAAACGGGATCCCAGTTGATCAGAGATTAATCAGAGAACGAAATAATCTTCCCGACGACATATAATCGTTGAAACACCAACATACTACGGAGTATTAGATATCCGTAGCAATATAATAAATTTTATTCATTCTCACAGATAGCGCACACAATCCATCTGACATGGATGTCGAGGTTCATCGATTTGACTGAGACAGTAGTATTTGTGCTCAGGAAAAAGAATCGACAGGTCTCCTTCTTGCATCTGTACCATCACATAACAGTACTGTTATCAGGATGGTATACAGCAAGATTCTATCCAGGGCAAATGCTAGCGTTTCCATTGTACCTGAACTGTCTCGTTCACGTCGTCATGTATACTTACTACTTCTTGAGTAGTTACGGCGACAAAACGCCGAAAATAGTGAAGAAGATGAAGCCACTTCTCACAATAATGCAAATGGTAAGTGAAAGTTGACGTCAATTATTTAATTAATGTTTATAGATTGTTTGAATTGATTTCGATTGAATGTATAACATACATACTGTATATTAATGTGTCTTAAATCACGTGATTCATAAGTGTGGATAATATATTTTTATCTCTTTCACAATAGGTGCAATTTGTCCTAATGATACTATACGGTATTGTGTCGTTGCTCCCATCTTGTCCTGTACCAAGGACTCCAGGGACAATATTTATAACCAATATAATAATAATATTCGCCCTTTTCTACAACTTCTACCGGAAGACCTACAACAAGCAGGAGAAGCAAAAAAATTGAAATGTTACGAATAGACATTTCGGTTCGTCTTAAGTCATAGCAGGCACTGTAATCCAGCGAAAATAGTGTAAAATTTCGATTTATGAATTTAAAAAGTTGTGGACAGAAAATGGTGATTCGCATTTATTTAGTTTACGTGTTGTGCTGCGAAACGTGTAGTTTTGACTACTTCACGAACCGAAAAAGATCGTTCAGATATGTTTATTTTATTCTCTTAACAATAATCACTATATTTTGTAGTGACTTTTGTACTTATCAGATCCTATTATCTATCTGCAATTGTAATTTCCATATTCAAGACTATGGGTAACGTCAACGTAGTATGTACTTCATCAATGATCGCGTTTCTATCGATATCAATGAGGTAAGCGTCAATAAATCTGTCGTACAGTGCTCTGAAACGTATTTCTAACGCGAAAAAGAAATTCCCCCTCCTTGAAACCTTCAATTGAACCACTAAATACAAATTATATCGTGTTTAGTTGACATTTTAGTTGACAAAAATAAAGAAGTTTTGTAATTGAATTAATAGTGATTTCACCGATATACACCGATAGACTGCAGATTTTAATGCATCCATGACAAAAACATTATATAAATCTTTATGTCCGAAACTTTCGCGCTCAATCAATATTACCTTCGCGAGATGCAAAAGCGTTTAACAATTGGTTCTCGCAGCCAAATTTGCTTCTCTCTGCACAACCGTAGTCGCGTAAAAACCGTCAGAGGCAATTGCATCAGGAAACGTTTGGAGGAATGATAAAGCGAAGGGAGAGGAGCGAAAGAAGATAGTGGAATTAACGAGCACACCAATTGTTGCGACGTGTATTTCCAGGTTTTTAATTAATGCCAGGATTTAAAGCGTGAATAACTGAACAATAGCCGGATGATCCCGGGGGAATTGAATCTCCGATGCGTGGCAACATCAAATGGATGATACAGTCTTTGCCGGAACCGTTCAATTCATCATCTTTCTATTTCTACCGAGAGATTAATTATGGCCGCCGAGGCACGATCGGGTTTCAGTGTGTAGCCTTAAAAGATTAGGTTTCAGTGTGTATACTCAAAAGATTGAGTTTCAAAGTGCAACTACGAAAGATAAAGTTCCGATGTATATTAAATCCGAGGCTCTCTCTCTCTCTCTCTCTCTCTCTCTCTCTCTCGGTAGCTCGAACGATGACAAAATCGGTTTAACAGCAGGAAATGTGCGAAATTCGGCCGTACGTCTCATTACTTGCGTCAAACAAACTATTCTGTTTTGAAAGCTGTCCGCGCGCCCGCTGCGAAATAAGATATTTTAATGGTCGCACAGTAAAATCCTTTCAACCCAGGATCCTTTTCATCGCAGGCTCCTTTGATCGCGCAAGGTTTATGGAAATTAATCTCGATTTACGCTCGTCGCCGGCCAAAGGATAAAAATATTAAATTTCGTCGATAAAGCGTTACCGATCCTGATAGCTCCGAGCGCTTCCTTTGCGAGGCATCTAAATTCTATTATAGATAATTTGTTGTTGCGCCCGTAAACGAAAACGCGCGACACCTTCTTCCTATGCGCAAAAGTCTGCTATCCGCTATTCTATCTAAGAGCCTGACGCAAGCGAGCAAAACGGTTTGTTGACTTTGTTATCGTGTTAGGTTTTAAAAATCTCTCGAGTGTAATACTAGAATTACAAATTAATTCGTGACATTGTCGTTACTATATCATTCATTTACAAACAAATAAAATAATCCCCATCATTTTCTATACATTCCCACTGTCTTACAATTCATTTATGCACCTAATTGTACCTCGCTCCAATTCTCATTGAATGAACAAACACTCTATGCTAATTCCGACCTCATTTTCGAAACACGTTTGAAAACGAGTATCCATTCGTTTTTAACACTAGAACTACCGGATGGGTCAAAATGACTTCCTCCGAATTTTTTCTTTTAGAGGTATTGAAATTATAAATATGTTTCCATGAGAAAATTTTTTAATAAACTTCTCTATCGAAGTAGATATTTAAACAAAACTAATACGAAATCTAAACAAATCTTATTTTGTTGTTATTATAAGGCAATGTATGCCAGTTGCATTTAGTGCTTGGTCGTTCTAGTGTTAAAGAACGAGGTTTCCAAAGTGTGTTTAGAACATTTCATACCTAAAGTTTTATAATTGATATAATTATAACTATTTGAAAAGTTAAAGAGCGCTATTTCTAATTAAAGAGTTCTCGCCGTGTGAAATACAAAAGAAAAAGTTCAATTCAAAGTTACAGTATTTTCGGCCTATACTGTGCAGTATAAAAGCACAGAAAATTATGGATGGTGGAGGTGAATGATGAAACAAAAATTTCTTTCGATTTCTCACACTCCTAATAAATTTCGATGGTCGTTTTCGTCCCGTTGGACGCGTTTTTCGTCAGCAAAAAGATTGAACGGATTGATTTGATTTGTTTGATTTTTACCTCTTAAAAATCTACATAAAATTGTACAGAGAATTCAGACAAAACCCTAAAGTTTTTCCGAACAAATCGGCCTCTCACGCTTTTTCGCCGAGCGTATTCAAGCGTTCACGTTGGGACAGACGTCGACAATTTTCCAAGTGTGTCACTGACAAGCTTCTTCCCGGGAACGAATCATCAGCATTAGTCAATCGATAATTACCAGGGAAGAAAACGTAGCCGGCGCGCCCGGGCCATTTCGCTTTACGTGCCATTAGACCCCGAGGATCCTTATTCGGTTGCCTTACAGAAACGCGAGCGGCTAGTACGCGCGTCCGATCAGCCAGAATGATAAAAGTTAAGTCGAACGAACCGATTCCCACAGTGCCATCCGTGCAGCATTGGATCCCGTGGACCACCGCAGCCACCGGAAACTCGAAATCGACGGCCGACCCGGACCGCGCCGCTGCTCTAGATCCTCGAGACCGTCCTAACAATGGAAATATCTTCGCTTGCAGCGCAGTTCTTTCTCGAAATTATTTTCAACGATCCCCGGCGAACGGCCAGCGTTTTATCAACCGACTCTCCAGCGCGAAAGTTTACCGGCGCACGAATATTTCCGAACCAATTTTTTTCGAGTCGCGAACGCTCGTTAATTCCGAAGGACTTCAATCAGCCGAAATTGAAGAATCTTCCGACCAACTTGCTGCTTCTAATTTACCTAATCCCCCCTTTTCGCGTCCCCCCGTACTACAGTGTTCTAGATCGACGAATTGACACACGCATTAACGCTTTGAACGCAAAACTAGAAACCTAAAAAATTTTTAGTAAATATTTACCAAACTTTTTTGCGAATATCTAATGTAAATAATTACCAAATAATGTCAAGTAGTCAGTTTTAGTGCTTTGTAAATCTAGTGTTAAAGGGACATTGAAGTTGCAAAATATGAAAGAGAACCTTGCGCATCCAATATTCTACATACAAATAATAATCCTACATTACAAAATACTAATGTAAACTGTACAGTGTGTGAGATGGAACATAATCGTGTGCATGCCTCGACACAAACGAAATTTGACACTAGGTTCACGGGGCCTGTCAAAATGACGGGAATGGGGAATTATTCAACAAAATTATTTTTTTGGGGAATATACTGTTTAAAAAATTGATACAAATGTGGATAGACACGGTCTTGTTATTTTTGTAAAATAATGTTACGTAGTCAGTTTTAGTGGTTTGTAAATCTAGTGTTAAAGGGACATTGAAGTTGCAAAATATGAAAGAAAACCTTGCATCCAATATTCTACATACGAATAATAAAATATAATACTAATGTACTATAAACTACATTATAAAATACTAATGTAAAGTGTACTTACTTCTGAATCTTCTGTATCTCCGTCGGATCCACAGCACACAATTATTGTCTCGCGAGAGTAGGTCCGAATAGTTGAACAACAATCACTAAACACTACACACAACACACTTAACGAAATCGTGACAGCAAACGAGAAGATGTTACTCCGACCACGAATAAAATAATACTGCGATTTTAACCTTCCCCTCCCACAGGACGAGTGATACGAAAACAGGGAATTCCGGGAAATAGGGTCGGCGCCCCGCCATAATTTAATATGGTTTTGTATCTAGTTTTTATAGACCCTCAGTTAACCTGACCGTACCACCTCCGTGGAAGGGATCATTGTTAAAATCGCAGTATTATTCTGTTCTTATAAAATGTGTTGTGTGTGTGTGTGTGTGTGTTGTTTAGTGATTGTTGTTCAATTATTCGGACCTATTCTCGTGAGAATTTCTATCATATTTTGCAACGTATATTAACGATCATTAATGATTTGGTATATAGTATAATTGAATGTGGTTCAAATAAGATAGTACTTTAAATAAAATATTTTCATTTTGATAACCAGATAGATAAAATGAAATATTTTTATTTTGTATTTCAAATATTTCCTTACAATGAAAATAAGTCGAGCAAGTAGTTAATATTATAAATTATAATTTTTAACATGAGAAGCTATAATAGTTAGCAAAGTATTGTTTGTAGTTTAATTACGAATATGTAACATGTTGATAGACAGACTACAATATCGTAATCACATTACAGGCAACAAAATATCATAAAAATATAAGTTACTGTCAACTATTTGAAATACTATTTTACACAGTCCTACAAAATAAGTCTCACTGTTTCCAATATTTTCCAATTAAAATACAATTTTTAAATAATATTTCAAAAACTCTGTCTTATAAGTAAAATAATTTATTTGCATGACTCTTTACATTAGTATTTTCTAATGTAGACTTAATATTCGAATGTATGGCATTGGATACAAGGTTTTCTTTCATATTTCAAATTTATTAAAATTGGTACGGGCCTAGCGAGACGAATGTCCCTTTAATTCGTTTAAGGAACGGTGACCTTGGCTTGAATTGAAATTTGGCAATTCGAGATCGTTCGAATCGAAGAAAACAATCGGCATTCATCGGCGGGGAATAATCGCGTGATAATTCGGCGCGCGAAAAGCACGTGGCAGAAAAGTCCTTTACGAACTTTAACGAACGCGTCTGCCGTATTTTCGGTGTTCGTGCGCGGGCTTTAAAAGTCCATTATCTAACAGTGTTCGTTTCGCGGTCGTCGGTCCAGCCACTCGGATTGCCGACAATTCGCAGTGGCCGAAACAAAAAAGAAAAAAAAAGAAACCGGGGAAAAAAATTTTTGCCCAGCATCCAGGGACGATGGAAACTCATATTTTTTGCCAAATTGCGGCGGGTAACTATTCGGCGAGCCTCCGACAGACAAAAAAATATAACGAGTAAACTTTTCGTTGGCTTTCCCCCGCAGGCGTTTCCCAGCTGTTTTTCCGCGTTCGGGAAATTCCTAATAACCGCTCCGGTAAAATCTATTAGAGAACGAAACAACATGGTCCCCCAATGGACCATTCCGCCCCGGCATGCTTCCAGACTTTTTCCCTTCTTTTTCGAAGAAACGAGCGGGGCTAAATAAAAGAAAAAATACATTCCCGACAGCTATACCGATTTTTGTGTTTGCGGACACGCGAATGAATGCGAGAACGATTTTCAAAGATTTGCGTTCCGTTTCTCAAGATCTCGTTAAGCGTGGCATGCAATGTATATTGCAAAGAAAAGTACAAATGATCAACTGTTACACAAATTAACGCTTTGACTGCCGAACTAGAAACTTGAAAAATTCCATAAAATCGAAGTAAGTCGTTTAATGCAATAAAGATTGAAAAAAATTAAATGTATGATATCGAGTGATTCTCCAACTTTGTTGCGTTTTACAGATCCTAATCAAATTTGGTACAATGAATATATTAACGTAAAAATTAATTCGTTCTAAAACCTCATCTTTCTTTGCACAGAAAATTCATTTAAAAGGAAATACTGAATACTGATTATGGAAATTCTAGAAACCCACAGATTTGTCGCTAAATGTTGTGCATTTATGACGCGAATAAAATACAATATTGTGAGAGTTTTAGAATTTCGTAGCGAGCTTTATTTAAAACACGAACCGTGGAATTTTAGCATTAGTTCGATTCGATCGCCGGATTAAATAGTTTGCACGGAGGTAGGAATTTCGAGGAAAATAAGAAATATCGATGCTACGGTAGGAATTACGCGACGGAACGTTCATAAACAGAGTGGAGCAGCCATTACCATCGAGAGATCGACATAAGCGTTTTAAACAAGTATACCTGCGCTGCTTTTGTTCCCCGTGAGCTGTTATATCGTCACTTTACACTGCGCCCGCCGCGACTATTGTTCTTCCTATGAAACACCGGTTGACATACTTGGCTATGTCGACGGTTCTCTCCTGAACAATGCAAAATAGCAAACTAATATCTATCTACTCCCGTCATTAAAGGAAACAACCTCCTCTGTTATTCAATTCGTTTTCGCGAATGTGGGAAAACTGCCAAATCGAAATACCGTTTTCAGGCCACCGGTATCGACTAATAAATCCGCATTGTCTTCCACTGTGCAACGCTATTATAAATACTGTCAACGTGCTTGTATAATTCCTTAATTCTTCCACATAATAAAGTGAATTAATCCACTATTTCGATAAACTGTTCAGTATTTAGCGCTTTTTCATTGCTATGTCTTCTTTTCTGCTCTCCAAAATAAATTAAAGACACAATCAGCAATATCATTTTGAAAAATCAATTGAGTTTTTTAAACTAATGCTTTCTCGAAAATTCAAAGATATCCGAAGATTTAAATTGATATAATCCCTTTCCCCTCTTCTATAGCTTGGTGCACAATATTTTCTTATCGTTTTATTAAGCTTTGAATAGAAGGAGTACCGCCCCAAAAGTGCGTTTCATTTTCCATAAAATATTTCCATAAAATGAAAATAATTTAACAGATAATATCGAAACTAGAAAATTGATTTCCTGATTATCTTGAAAATTGATTATCTGATGAATTGTTGTCGCCTATATGTGTCCGACGCGGCAATGAACAATTAAAAATCTCACAGTTTCGAAGCCCTGTTTTCGAGAGACCGGACAGAAAATTTGTTGCGGAAATGTAAAAGGTTAAACATCGAACGAAGTTATGATTGGACGGCGACACGGTGGACCGCAGGACATTTGTAGCAGGGGCGCTGGCAAACAACGAGGTCGCTTAAGAAACAAAGAACGAAAAAGTTGCGGAGCACGGCTGATACAAAGGGATACTTTTCTTTCGGGATGGCAGAGGCGGCGCGCGATAAGGCGCGGAATTACCACGATGCAGTAAAGACCAGCACCATTGTTAGGAGACGTCATACTCTCGGAAAGAACTCGATTACTCCTACACCGCCGGTCGGCTTGATGAAATATAGCGGGACGCGCTTTTATGGTAATAATAAGGACACCGATTCCGTGCCCCTTCCTGTTTCTACGAAACTTTCGCTGGCTTGATTTACGAAACAAGGAGAAACTGTTCTGCTGCGGCTGCTCGAGCGAGACAGCACGAGAAAATGGAAAATGAGCGGCGTGGTTCCACACTGAATCCTTCTGCAATTTTACCGATAGTCTAACAAACATTTTTTCAGGCAAAAGCCAATTTTCGATGGTCTACGAATTGGTCTACGAAAATCTGGGTTGCCTTCAATTGTCTAAATGTCACTATGTACTTGATTAACATGTTGACTGCCATGTCACCCCTATATGGGTGACGGAATTACTTATTCCGGTTTAAAAATGAATTTTTACGTTAATATATTCATCGTACCAAATTTGATTAGGATCTGTAAGATGCAATAAAGTTGGAGCACTACTCAATATCATACATTTAATTTTTTTTCATTTTTATATCATTAAATAACTTACTTTGATTTCATGGAATCTTTGAGGTTTCTAGTTTGGCAGTCAAAGTGTCAAAGTACATTTAATCGTCGAAGTTAAAACGATTTAGTTGTCCAAATGTCACTACGTTTGAAAACGAATTCAAATATGTAATACTTGTATACTATGGAACACTTATACACCATTTGTAAGACCATATCTCGTGAAGCGACTGTTGCATAATGTCAATAATATTCTACAGATTCCGAGAGAAGACAATGTTCGAAACTTTCCAACTTCAGTTTGTCAGGGTGAAGCAGTTTCATTGAATATTCTGCCAATACGGTAACGTTAATATGTGACTAGAATTTCTGCTGTACTATTATCGTGAACATACGTTCTTACAAGGCTCCAGGCGAACAGTTATTCGCACTCTTGTACGATACGAACCGGTTACACCGGCTCTTATTTAGTGGGGCTTCCCGGGCCGTGTTACATTTTGCAGTTTTCGCCACGGGGGAGCTAAAATAACAAGAAAAACAACCGCCGGAAAATAGTTGCAGCTTTCGGTAGAACCAACTGGCGATTCAATTGAAAATTTCGCGGCCGGTAAGGTCACCCTTCGAAATTACACCCGTTAATGACTAATTGCTGTTACGTTTCCCACACGTCCGCCAGGTGAGCGAAACTTCCGCGTGGTTTCGGAGTTGCTTGACAGTGTGCGCTAATTATAAATACAGCGATAGGTCGACGCGTACATGCCTTGGACGCCACAGCCAATTTAAACACTGAATTTCAGTCGACGAACAGACGTCATCGATAGAATCTTCAGCTGTTGCTCGCGTCGACAGGTTTTCCCATCGATACTCGCAGCAATTTTCAAACGAATTTCATGTCTAAGCTATAAATTTTACGATATTGTAAATTACAGCATAGTACAATTTCCATGGCGACTCCAGTGATTGCATACACTTTTAACATTTTTCGACGCCTATGCAAACGTGCGATCGTAGCAATTTTCAAAGGAATTTCATGTCGAAGCTATAAATTGTACAATATTGTAAATTACAGCAATTAACCCATCGCAGTACAATTTCCATGGCGACTCCAATGATTGCATACACTTTTAACATTTTTCGACACCAATGCAAACGTAAGTACCAAATGCGATCTCAAACGAATCGCAAGGCAATTTTAAAATGTGGCACTACGTACCGTCAAACAAACCACTAAATACAGTTCAAACAAAGAGCAAACAAACAGAGGAAGTCCCGTAAAAAAATAATTAAAAAATAAAGAAGTGGAAACACTTTACCGTTGGAAAAGAACGAATCGAACGACGATTTTTTCACGCTCCGTTCATTCGGAACTTACCGATCGAACGTATGGAAATTAATGAATTCGCACGTGCAAAAGCTTGACTGGGTAAAGCGCGCGCGTTTCCGTCGCGTTTAAATTAAACAGGATCGATTTCACGGGACGATTGTTGTCGAACTCCAATGGAAATAATTCCGGATGATTTCTCTTTGCGCGGCGATGATTTTCATTACAAAGCTGTCGCTCTGGCGACGAAAAAAAAAAAGAAAAAAGAAAATTTCCACCCCGATGTGACGGGGTGAAAACTGAATTTTCCGGAATCGAGCGGCATTATTAATGAAAGATTTTCCTGGTGGGAACGCTATCGATAGCCTGGGATAGATATATGAACGACCTTAAACCCCTCTCAACAATTCACTCTACCGGCTGAGAAGGAGAAACTGTTCGCGGAGGACTGAGTGGAAAGAAAATACGACGGCGCAAGATGGCACTGCGAAATGATTTAAAACCCTTTTTCGCCCCCGATTCCACCGGCGACCGCTTTTCTCTATCGGGCACCCTTCGCTTCCACCGTTCATCGGATTTTTATGACGAGCGGCGCGTGTCAACTCGTCGATATTCATACCGAACCGTACACTTTGCGGGTAAAATATAATGGCGTCCTAGTGTTGATGCTGCTATCCATGTAGGGGCTGATTCCACGTGAGAAAATAAGTGGAAAATGCGGAATTAACTAGATTAGCGAAGAATCGACTGACAGAATTGACTAGAAAAGCGCGGAATATAATGTAAGCAGTAGACACTATAGCTTAACGCATTACCTGCCGCGTCATGTCGGTTTAGAAATTAACACTTTGAGTGCCGAACCAGAACCCTCAAAGATTCCATGAAATCAAAGTAAGTTATTTAATGAAACAAAAATTAGAAAAAATTAAATGTATGATACTGAGTGAGTAGTCCTTCAACTTTCTTGCATTTTACAGAACCCAATTTTGGTACAATGAATATATTAACGTAAAAATTCCGTCACCCACATCTGGGTGACATGGCGGTCAACGTGTTAATTGCGATCAATTTTATTTTTCCAGTTTGCGTTTCATTAACGAGATTACTTTAATTTTGCTGGATTATCTGGGGGCTGTGGAACAGAATATTTTGGAACAGTGTATACAGAAACCGATGCAGCGAAATTTGGAGATGAAAATAAAATAACAGTGACCGCAGAGTTCGTTGTTATAGGACTGCCCAGCTTGCTGTTTTTTCATTTTTGTCAGTTTTAAGTGGAAAAAAAGTTGAAACAACCCCTTGTATATCTTCGATTAGAAAAGCACCGAATATTCCTCAGCAGAATAGCGTATACAGAAATCGATGTTGGGTCGGGCAGCTGCGGGTATAGACCGGTGCAGCAGCCCTTTGGAGGCGAGTATAGGAGCTGCCACCACAAAGGTATCCATGGTTGGCGTTGGTCAGCAAGGTTTGGGTAGTTACCAAGGCGGCGAAGGTGACCTAAGAGGCCAGGAAGAGTGGTCAAAGGTGGCCAAGGCAGCCAGAGAATTTCCCCCAAGTCTGAAGCTTGCAGAAAGAATGACAATTATGCGGTAACGAGGTTCTATAGTTTGACCAACAGTTTCTGGGCCCGACAGATCCCCTTAAAATCAGCCGACGAAGAAAATTAATAAATTAATTCTTAATATCTCAAGAAGAATCATGTTCGATCACGCGTTGTCTTTATTCTAGATTTTAGACGGATTTTCTCCTGGCTAATAACAGACAACGACGTGTCGTGAAAAAAGCTCATGAGTCCCTATCGTTGGTCACTTAATTAGATTTTTCGATCATGAAATAAGAATAAGATTCTAGACGGATTTTCTCGTGGCCAATAACAACGACGTGTCGTGAAAAAAGCTCATGAGTCCCTATCGTTGGTCACTTAATTAGATTTTTTTTTTAATAATTAATCCTCCCACAGGAGGAATGGTAACGAGACACACTAGCCTGATAAACACCGTTCGAAATTATTTTACCCACTTCAGCAAGTTGCTGAGCCCGGCGCTATCTAAAGCCGTTCTTTCCTCCATTTTCATCGGCTTTGTTCACAAATTGCTGCACAAGCGAAAGTTTAAGAACCTTTCGCTGCTAATTTCTCCGTTTACTGAAAGCTGAACGGTCTAATTAATTTTTTCTCCGCGGAACAAAGGAGCGCTTATTGCATATATATACTCTGTTCATTGCCTCTTTCCAAGGGTGGGCCAAAGAGCTGCAAAAAAGACAACGAATCGATAGCTCTATTTGTGGCTAATTTTTCTCTTCCGCGGTAATTATCGAAATTATAAAATGTCTGTGTATTGCAAATAATTTTAGAAAATTAGAAGAAATTAAAAAATATCGTCACACTATTTTAGACTCACTGAAATTATTATGACGGTTGAAACATTGTTGTCTTGCATTGGGGACATAACTCCCACTGCGCATTGTCCCCAGTAGCTTGTTAAAAGTTCCTCCTTACATTCGAGACGAATAGCAGCTATCGTTACATCACTCACCTGAAACAGAAAAACATGTATCGATATAGTCGGTGCAAGTAATTTTCCATGTATAAAAATGATGAAAATAGTTGCGTAGAAGGGGCCGAATCGAACGTACCGATGAATCCAAATCATTTAAGCTGCAAGAATTTATAAGTTGCAAGAATTCTAAGCGAATTTATCGGACGATACAGCGGGTGTCGAATTTTCCGCATATTTTCCGAGCCCCTAATTCGTCCACAGCGCGAATAGATTCCCCCCACCCGTGGACCGGATATCCCATGATTGGCGGGCGAAAAGCGAAGGGATTAAGATCAAGAGTAATTTCGTGACGGCGCATTTCGACGACCTACTTTGCCCCGGAACGAAGACTGCATACACAAACCTAACTGGAGTCGCTGCTCGCGTTCCACGGCTCGTAAGATTCCACGATAGATCACGTATTAAGAATCGGGCCGTCGATCGGTTTGCATCCGCCGTGGCGAAAGCAATCGGAAGGAACACGATTATGCGAATCATGCAGGTCGCGGTGAAGCACACGGACGGAACAATAAGTTTAAGTAAAATTCGAATTTTTTTTCGAGAAAACTATTGATGATATCAACATACAGTTTGTTAGGGATACATCCCTAAGTTAGATCAAGCAGAAAAATTAATGCAACGAAGATGCAGTTTCGATGTCCTTGATTCATTTCTCAAGTTCCCTTTTGTGTTACTACTGTAAAAATAATACGAATTTTTTCGAGAAAACTATTGACGATATCAACATACAGTTTGTTAGGGATACATCCCTAAGTTAGATCAAGCAGAAAAATTAATGCAACGAAGATGCAGTTTTGATGTCCCTGATTCATTTCTCAAGTTCTCTTTTGTGTAATTACTGTAAAAATAATACGAATTTTTTCGAGAAAACTATTAACGATATCAACATATAAAGTTTGTTAGGGATACATCCCTAAGTTACAAGAAAACATTTTTTCCCGAAGTCGCATAATTCAATCTCAATCTCAGTTTTTCACTTATATCGACGTTTATTTCAGTTTAAAAAATGTTTGTTTTCCTGGGAAAATCGAATCCCCGGGTATCTACAAAACGCGATATTTTTTGCGGTCGAAGGCAAACAATGTTATTTTCCGCAACAGAGTACCAAAGTGTGGTGCACAGTGTTGTGAAAAATCTATGTATGAGAACATACTTTTTGTCAGGTCTAAAACCGACGCGAACCGTTTTTCGCGGGCAACAAAAGATCGCAGATTGCCAATTTCGTTAACGCAAATATTACAAGCTACATTTCGGAACTGTTCACTTCCATGCCGAAACAAAAATTTTAAACATCGGACGCAAGACACTGAAGTGAAATAAAAATTTCTTTGGACTCTCCATCGTTTTGAGAAGTTACCCTGAACTTCTTCTGATCTTTTCACCATGTTCACCTAATCGTTTCTGTCAAAAATACGTGAAAAATCCGCAGTCTGGTAATTACGCGGAAAAGCGTCGAAAGCCAGTCGTGGAAAATGGGGCCGGTTGTTGGCGGTTGTTACTCAGATTTTCACGGACAATTTCGTTTTCACGGGAATTGGATCCGGTCTCGGGCCAGATGAAACGGGATTTGTGTTTTTCCGTCCCGAAATCGTGACAGTGAAATTCATACCGTAATTGGACCGATACAGCATCTACGCAGTTTACTTTATTAATTACGGGACGGGGTTGGTCGCGCGTGTGCGCGCATCGTTTAACCAGATTTCAATGCGAAAAACAAATACGTAATTAAGCTGTGTTCCACAGTTTCATTGTCCGTCAATGAAAAAGCAATATTTTCGAAAAATGTTTTACCTTCGCGTCGTTCGGCAAAGTTAATCCGCTAAAAATGCGCAATCTGTTTTTTTCTTTTTGTTTGCCGAAAGCTGTTTACAGTTCGAACGAGATTATAAAGTAACGGGAGGCTCGAACTACAATCGAACAGCGAGAAACAAGAACTTTTATTTCGCATAAAGATCTGCGGTCTAATTATCAAATATTATTCCATGTCTGATGATTGGACTGCGGATCATTATGCAAAATAAAAATTCTATGCATCGATTTCAAGAAATAGAAACCAAGTAGAATGTTATTTCTTCGCTTGCTAGTTTTAATAGGTGAGAAATGGTATATTGACATTTGAATTTGTCTAAATTTTCCTACAATTTCAAATTTCATCTACTTAATCTTGCTATAAATGCATAAAGATCCGCAGTCTACCGATGATATTAAAAGTGCATGCACAATTTTCACAAACTTCAAGACCCTCTTTGGAGAAAAACGAATTCTAAAAACCAGTGGTGACAATAAAATAATTAACACTTTGATCGCCAAACAAGAAAGCTAAAAAATTCCATGAAATCAAAGTAAATCGTTTAATAAAATAGAAATTGAAAAGAATTAAATACAATGGTATTGAGTAGTCCTCCAACATTTTTATGTTTCACCACGTCGTGAGATTAAAATATCATGGCGGAGACTTCTGTCTAGGTTTCGACGATTTCAGGACACCGACACACGGAGTCGAGCCGAACATAATCCACGAAATATTGGCCCTGCTGACCAGGGACGTTGGACAAAATCGATCGGAAAACGACATGCTGCAGCAAAACTTCGACTTACAAGAACGCCGAAAGTTTCGCTTGCATATGCCTGCAGGAACGAGCACACTTTCCAGAAACTCGGTGTTCTTGTCGGAAGTGCAGCGTACTTCGTTCGGTCTTCGACACTAACAATCGGTAAACCGTCGGGAGATCGAATAACCTGGCTGCGTGGATGATCAGGAAAATTCTCTTCACTCTGATCCGACGAATAAAAGGGAACTGCCTCCCTTGGATGAAAATTTTCTCCCTTCCGATCTGATAAATAAAACAGAATTACTTCGGGGACCTCGAGTAACGCGAAATTTTCGTGATCATTGGAAATTTCTCTTTGGAGAGTCCTGCTATCGATTATTTTCCAGTTCTCCAGATTTTCAGTCGACTTTATCTGCTTTAGAATTTATTATATGGTTCAGATGTTTAGACCTGTTAGGTTATGTGTGAAGAGAGTGGCCTGGTTATCGGTAGGAGTAATATTTATTCATTATACTCACAACCATTAGAATATCTATTGGGTTGGCAACTAAGTAATTGCCGATTTCAGTTTTATGGATGAAACTATAACTTGACTCAGTTTTTGGCCGAAAAGGATCAGACTTTCTACGAGCGTGGAATTTTCAAGTTGTCAGAAAGATGGCAAAAGGTCATCGAACAAAATGGAAAATACATCATAGATTAAAGTTCATTCCAAGTAAAAAAAGAAAACTCTTTTATTTCATTGAACAAATCGGCAATTACTTAGTTGCCCACCCAATATATCAGCAATGGATAGTTGAAAATGTTTTTATACTTCTCTTCGACCTGTTACGCCTATTAAGGCAGGCAATTTTCTATTTCACTGCAGTTAGTTGCAATTGAGGTAAAAAATCTTCTGATATATTTATCTTCTAATAATAATAATAATAATAATATTGCTTTATTCAGCCTTACAGCCAAGAATTGGACTCGGTATTTATCTTCTAATATATTTCAGCTAAATTTTTCAGTGTTCCGTCCTTCATCATTGCAAATCGTTGCTAAACAATTGAAAGCATCTTCCAATTCTGCTTTCTCAGTATACACGACTGAATTTCATTTCATTTCTAGCGTCGAGCTGTTAACGAGGAATTCTCCGGTAACAAATTTGAAAAATCGAATTTACTGCGCCAGATCGTAAGTACAGCATTTCGAAAATATGTTCCGGAACTTCTGCAGATGAACTCACATAAATAACGAAGTTACCGGGAAACGTTTGGCGATAAGTACCTACACTCCGATCTTTTTTGCGTTCTTCCGAAATATATCAACCGTGTGAGTGGCCCGTTGCCAATTTAAAAAGACCCGTACAGAGATGATCTATTCGAAGATCTGTGAAAAAGTTTTCGCAGCGATTCGTACAACGTTTGAACAAACGTTCTAAACAAATCGTTCAATCTAGACGGATTGAAATTTAATTTATATCTTGCAGTATTCTGGTATATTCTGCGTTACAGAGTGAAAGAAAAAAGCTGGTATGGCTCGGGAAATCGGGGAAAATCAACGGGATCTTTGCACTTATTCGCCGACTCGTTAGATCGATTTCGAAGCTGTGGAACTTGGTATTTGAAATGGAAATGTTTCAAATTCTGGGGAGGAGGGGCGAACGATGGAGAAGAGTCCAGGGAAATCCGATGATATACAAAATCTGAGGAAAAGTGAAAAGATGGCCGCCGTACTCGAGAGCGGTTCGTTATGTAAAAATAAATCGCGAGCCATACGTTACGTTGGCAAGCGAACAAAGCGGACGGAGGCAGACAGAGGGAATCGGAAGCAGCAGAGGCAGCAGCACCTAAATCTCGGCAAATTGACAAGGGGGGCCGCGATACGGATAATAAAACGGCAGTTTACGGGCGTCGCGGCGTTGCGGAAAGAAAAATCTGTGAACGCTCCCGGTCAAAAACTTCGGGAACGAGCTTGTCGCGTGGACGGCTGACCTCATCGTTCGCGTGTCTCGAATCCGTTGGTCCAGCAGCATCGGCCATTGCCGATCACCTATTCGATCGGTAGGAGGCAACGATAAACGAAACGTCGCCCGGACGACGTTCCGCGGAAACGGAACGCGGAGCGACGGCCATTCCGCGCGAGTTAGAAATTGCGAGTCGTAAAGCGTATTTTATAGAGAACGGGGAGGGGCGGACGGCATGTTTTAGGCCGCGCCCGGGGACGGCAAACTATAAAATATTGCTCCTTGTAATGCAGACCATGCGTCTTTGGCGACTGCGCCACCGAACATGGAAGAAAAGGCAGAGGATACGGGAACGAAGACTTTCAGGAAGGAATCCGGGAGAGGAAGGTTGACGACGCGAACCGAGAAGAATGACGAAGTCCTGGGAAAAACTTTGCGAAACCTTGGAACCGAGGCGCTGCCTTTTTCCCTTGCTTTTCTTCCCTCCGGTTCTTCCTTTTTTTCCTTCTTCTTCTTCTTCTTTCCGTGCGTGGCCGTGTGCGAGCGTGATAGAAACGCGATGGGATTTCAGAAAATCAATACGGCCGAGGCAGTACATTTTTTCAGCTGAAATGACGGCAAGCAACGACCAAACTTGACGTCAACACTTTACGGTACGCAGAGTTTATTCGTTCTTATGTTTCGGCTCGCTGCAACATGTAATTATTTCAAACAGACACGCTACAATTGTTCTTACACGCCGCGCCGCGTGTTCCGTTTAGCTCTTCTACTTTCCTCTTCGTCACTTTTGCAGGTGCGTACACAAAACTTTACCAGGTAATTTTCCTTCACATTTTTAAACATATTATTGCAAGTGATAAATGGATTTTAATGCTGAAAAATCATCGGGGACCTCGACATATTTTGAACAGGAGAGACTCGAGTCAGAATGAGAATTGGTGTTTCCAAGGTTCCGTATCTTTAAAAGATAAAATTCAAGAGAATCGATTTTTTGCAGTAACATAGAAAAATAAATGGACGGTCTAAATTCGTAAGACGCGGTGCATTCTTATTTTAGGGCTCGCTGCAACGTATAATTATTTCAAGCAGACACGCTACAATTGTTCTTACACGCCGCGCCGCGTGTTCCGTTTAGCTCTTCTACTTTCCTCTTCGTCACTTTTGCAGGTGCGTACACAAAACTGCACCAGGTAATTTTCCTTCACATTTTTAAATATATTATTGCAATTGATAAATGGATCCGAGAAAAAATTATTTTTAATAGGAGAGACTCGAATCAGAATGAGAATTGGTGTTTCCAAGGTTCCGTATCTTTAAAAGATAAAATTCAAGAGAATCGATTTTTTGCAGTAACATAGAAAAATAAATGGACGGTCTAAATTCGCAAGACGCGGTGCATTCTTATTTTAGAGCTCGCTGCAACATATAATTATTTCAAGCAGACACCCTACAATTGTTCTTACACGCTGCGCCGCGTTTTTCGTTTAGCTCTTCTACTTTCCTTTTCGTCACTTTTGAAAGGAACGTACACAAAACTGTACCAGGTACTTTTTCTTCACATTTTTAAATATATTATTGCAAGTGATAAATGGATTTTAATGCTGAGAAATCATCGGGGACCTCGAACATCCGAGAAAAAAATATTTTGAACACGAGAGACTCGAATCAGAATGAGAATTGGTGTTTCCAGGGTGTGTTCCGTTTAGCTTTTCTACTTTCCTCTTCGTCACTTTTGCAGGTGCGTACACAAAACTGTACCAGGTAATTTTCCTTCACATTTTTAAACATATTATTGTAAGTGATAAATGGATCGGAGAAAAAATTATTTTGAACAGGAGACTCGTGTCAGAATGTGAATTGGTGTTTTTAAATATATTATTGCAGGTGATAAATGGATTTTAATGCATTCATTCTATCTTTAAAAAATAAAATTTAAGAGAATTGATTTTTTGCAGTAACATAGAAAAATAGATGGACGGTCAAAATTCGCAAGACGCGGTGCTGGAAGCGTCGTTACATAGCCTGTTCGTTCAATAAAGTTCAGGCGCGTGTATTTTCTGCCGTGAATGTGCGACCGTCTCGATGCTAAAATATCGGCCCCGGTATAGTTCGCGACAGTTTTTCTTAGCCGCGGCAACAGGCACTCGTCAGCGTCGCGTTCAACTTTTTTGTTAATTCCGCGCGGGAATATTCCCGGTATCCTTCGTTTTTTGTTATCGGCGCCGGTCAAAAAGCACGGGCGCGGTATTTGCATTCGTCGCAACTGTTTGTCGATACCGGGGGCCCTGGCAAAAACCGACGTCGGTGCGACGTCGGCGTCGGCGTCGGCGTCGGTGGTTGCCGGCTGAAACGGGATCGGCGAAATACGAGGAGAGAAGAAAGCGACCAGAAAGGCGAATCTCGTTAAATGGGACGTGGCGTTCGTTTTAAGCACGGAAACCCACGTCGCTTGCTAGCGTGAAATGGGGGAGAGACGGTGCGGTAACACCGAGATAAAGCAACCCCCCGCAAACTCCCCCACACCACCCCCTGCAGCAACCGCTTCGCCGCAACTCGAAATTCATGAAGAAATATGCAAGCCTCTTACGGAGTCTTCGGATTAGCGGTGTGCATCAATTTTTATTCGTTCCCTTTTATGTCGTTCAGCACTGTTTACTCGTTTTTCACGCTCGATCCCTTCACGCTCCGTTAACCCCCGGAAAGACGACCATCAAGCACTCCCCCGCGTGCATATGGGGTACGCGCCAGGTGAACACTGTGTTTCTCGCGATAGGCGAACGCGCCACAAATTGCTGCTAGATTATACGTTAAATTTCCGATTTTCTGATATTCCATTTACTTGTGTTATCATTAGACTGCGGATTTTATGCATTTAAGACAAAAATGGGTAATCACAATTTGAAGCAGTCGACGTACTTGCACTCGGCGCTTTTTCCATTCTAAAACTAAATTTTTCTTCCCTCTTAGAATATTGGCATTTTATTCATACGAAACTGCCTGAGTCACCACTCGTGTGCTAAGGGTTAAAAAGATTTAAGGGCACCAGTGTAGACGGAAAGTTCTCTGACAAGTGGGGTATGATATTGTGTAGTTCTCCAACTTTCTTGCATTTCACTAATCAAATTTGGTATAATGAATGTATCAACGTAAAAATGCATTTTAAAGCCAGAACAAATAATTCCATCACCCATATATGGGTGACGTGGCAGTGAACGTATTAAACTCCAATATGTAATCATTTCTAACGAGTCCATTTCCATGATTAACATGAAAATTCGTTCCCAGGCGTACGTTTTGTATGGCAGAGCTATACCAGCTAGATTTTTCAAATTTCTTTCAGATTCCGTCGTCGCGATATCTTTTCGACGTTCCCGTGAAACATGACACACCTTATCCGGACGTTTTATCTCGTTCTTTTTTCGTGCGCGTTCTTTCTCGCGGCGACTTCCAATTGAAATCTTTTGCCCCTGGGAGGGAAGGATAAAATGCGAACGACGAAAGGATAAGGGAATATCTTCCGGATCTGCACACAGATCATTCTATCCCCCTCCCACGGTTCGCGAAACGCGTTCCATTTTATTTTCTGTCTTTACCCCGCGACGTTCTTGCCAGCGTAATCGTACACCGATGCGTGCGTACGTTTCTTCTACCTCGGAATTTTTCTTTGCAACTTTCTCGTTCCTGTTTGTTCGAAATTATCCCCGATAAGCGAGTTCACGTTGTGGACGACATTAGTTTACTCGACTTCTGCTAGCACGAGACAGCACGCGAACCCCACTTGTCACCAGAACTTTCCGTCTACTTTTTCCTATCATATTTCACGAAGAGTTTCAACCGTGTACCCCGTTGGATCGTACACGTTTCTATTGCGTGCTGTTCACGCTGTTGAAGTTTCCAGCGTTAGTTCTGTCCTGGAGATCCGCGATGCACCGATACATCGGATAAATGATAAAAAAATCTTTAACACGTTGACTGCCGTGGGGGTCACCGGTGACCGGCACTCGACTTTGCTACAGCGCCGCACAGTGGGCAAAAACGGCCTTTTTCGATTCAAAATCAAAGAACTGTCGATAGGAATGAGGTAGAGCGATGAAATTTTTTTTAAATGAAAGCTGAAACTTTGTAGAATATGGGAAAAATAGGGGGATTATACGGTACGAACGTTTTTTAACCTTGAGAAAATTCGTTAAAGTTGCACAATTTCAAGAAAATTTTGTTGTTGTGGTTAATACGCGCGGAAGATTTTTTTTTTAACATGCTATATATCGTTTCCCATACATTTTTTCACGCTGATTTCAAATCTGTTTTCAAAATTTGTCTACGACCTCTGGTTTTTGAAAAAACTAGATTTTTGTGACACAAATTAATGAAATTTTTTCGTTAAAATTACTTGATAACACACTAGTTTGAAAGTATATCGTGTTCTCATATATAAAACACAATAAAAATAATAATAATGATGTATTTTAACGTTTTGAGTTACTTACGAAACATGAAGCACTTCACATCTCGTCATCACTTGACGTATCGCTGTCATTACTACTGGCACTTTCTTGAAATTGTGCAACTTTAACGAATTTTCTCAAGGTTAAAAAACGTTCGTACCGTAATCTCCCTATTTTTCCCATATTCTACAAAGTTTCAGCTTTCATTTAAAAAAAATTTCATCGCTCTACCTCATTCCTATCAAAAGTTCTTTGATTTTGAATCGAATATGGTTGTTTTTGCCCACTGTGCGCCGTGGGGGCCACCGGTGACCGGCGGCGTGGTCAATACTAAAAGTACATAATTACGATTGTTTCAAAAAAAGACAATCGTAATAATTGCCTACAGCGCCGTGGAGGGCACCGGTGACCCCCACCACAAAAAATGCTTCAAACATGATTTTATAACTCATATTATTTACTGGGAACTATATTTCATCATAATATGCATCGCATAATGAAAAGTTCATGTTGCCGCCTTGGACAAACCATGGAAAATCCGTCCAGCAGACAACGTGTTAATTGTAGAAATTAACGCTTTGAGTGCCAAACCAGAACCCTGAAAAATTCCATGAAAAGTAAGTGCGTTCCAAAGTAAGTTGTTTAATGAAATAAAAATTGAAAATAATTATATGTGCCCATAATTATGAAAGTGGTCTAAGTCAAAATTAAAAAAAAATGAATTTATCACTTATTTCACACGACATGATTTTAAACTAAATTTATTCAATAAAAAAAAAAACAAGAAATATATGACAGACCACTTCCATAATTATGGGCACATATGTGTGATATTGAGTAGTCTTCCAACTTTCTTGCATTTTACAGATCCCAATCAAATTCGGTACAATGAATATATTAACGTAAAAATTCATTTTTAAATCTGGACAAATAATTCAACGTGTTAAATAGTCTTTTCAGGAGTCGTAAGAGTTTTGTTCTTCGAATCCCTGTTGGAAATCCGTGGAAAATTCTCCGACGCTTCGTCGAACGATTCAAGGGGTGAAACGACTCGCCGTGCAGAGGGTGAAATTTGACGCGAACAAGATAAAATGGCCGGGTTCTATCCAGCTTGAATGCCGATTTGTTTCCCTGGGCGGCGACAGGGATGAAATTTTCGGCAATCGGCGGAATCTTTGCCAGAGGGATTACGGTAAACGATTACCGTCGTTCGAGTGTAATGCGGACGGGGTTCTCAGGAACACGGTCAAAGGTTGTATCGTTTGCGGTTCACCGGCGATCCGACGCGGTCAGGGAAAACGCCGGACCGTGAGCACGAGAGACAGGGGTCGGGGGTGGAATCGGGGGTTGAACACAGTCGGTGAAAGGGGGACGGTCACATGCAATCTCACGGCTGATTGCGTAAGTTTTACAAGTTCATCCGATATCGTGGAGTCGCAATACTGCGGAGGCAAACGGAACTAGAGACCGTTGCGGTGCGGTACGGTTCTCTCCTTCGTTTTCATCCCCGTAGCAAGGGGACCGAACGAAAGGGACAAATATAAAAGATGGGAAAAATGAGGAGCAGCAAGCGGTGGCAGGGATCGATGGCCGCTGCAAAGTCCCGAAGTTGTCGTTATTGTGAGATGCCCCAGACGAAATTTGTTTACCTGATCCCCAGACCGACCCGAAATCAACGGGTTCGACTCACCGCACGAATCTTCGCCAACTGTTCCGCGAAAACCGATACGGATTCGATTCGGCACGATTTTTCATCGTACACAATTTTCTAAATCGTGCCCAATCGAGGTTACATGAAAATCCATTTCTTCGTCGAATAATTTCGTCGGGCACAATTTCCGGGAAATTATTTTTCACAATTTTTTCGCATCTTGGACATGATTTAACGACGAAATTTGTTTACCTGATCCCCCGACCGACCCGAAATCAACGGGTTCGACTTACCGCACGAATCTTCGCCAACTGTTCCGCGAAAACCGATACGGATTCGATTCGGCACGATTTTTCATCGTACACAATTTTCTAAATCGTGCCCAATCGAGGTTATATGAAAATCCATTTCTTCGTCGAATAATTTCGTCGGGCAGAATTTCCGGGAAATTATTTTTCACAATTTTTTTCAATTTTTTCGCATCTTGGACATGATTTAATTTTTTCACTTCGGCGCACGATTAAAGTCCGTTTCGAGTGAGAAAGAGAGAGAGAGAAGCGGCAGGAAGACATTTCGTTTTCCAGACCACGGTGGGACGCTCCATTTCATTCTCTCATCCACCATTTCGATTGGAACGAACACGCCGGATTTCAATACCGAGCGAAATCGAACAATTTTCGTGATGGTCCTGCGAAACTGCTTTGTCCTAGCCTAATCGAAAATTTAGGGCACAGACGGATGGGTGTAGTGCCGAATTGCATCCCCCCCTGTCCGTCACTCGTGCTTCATCTTCGTTCACGTTTTACTCACTCGCCGTGCAAAGTCAAACTAATTCCTTTGCCGGACTTCGAACTTCGTTGTTCGACTTTCCAACGATTTCGTTAACGATTTGTTGTGTCGCTGGATTAGATTAACACTTTGATCGCCAAACAATAAAGCTCAAAAATTAAAATAAGTTACTTGATAAAATAGAAATTGAAAAAATTAAATGTATGGAATTGTGTGGTTCTCCAACTTTCTTGCATTTTACAGATCCTAATCAAATTTGGTACAATGAATATATTAACGTAAAAATTCATTTTAAAACCTGGACAAATAATTCCGTCACCCACATATGGGTGACATGGCAGTCAACGTGTTAAACTAGAACTATCTTGTTAAAATAATCACAGGAACAGTTGCAAGTACTTCCGGTGTATCGATCGTACACGAAAATGGTAGCGATAAAAATGGCAAAGTTCGGGACGCGAAGAGTTGAATTAGGGGAAGACGGACATTCTTCTCGCGGTCGTATAAATTTCTTCGCAGGATGTTCGTGTACAACGGTATTTGGAGATATCGCTTCCGTGGATCGACGTCGAATTTCGGAAACAAATGGAAACTGCCGGCGGTGTGTTCGCCAAGTTTCTGCGCTTCGGAGTGCCACGGTGCTCAGCGTGCAAAAGTTATTGGCCGGCCGCGGAGAGATTGGTACAGAACACATACACACACACATACACACACACGGTCTGGATAACTGTATTAAGAGTGGCAGCGTTGCAGAAAATATGCTTTAAATCCATTCGTCGGGAACCTACGGTAATTTCCGGTTTATCCCTGACGACTCTATCACGGCCAAAGCCAGAGAACTAGGGAACTCGTAAAGGAAGAAGGCCTGGACACGACAGGACGTCGATTATTCCGCACACGCTTCCGCAAAAATTGAAAATCTTTTAATCGAAGGGATTAAACAGGTTTGAAATGCGCTGAACGAGAACCTCTCTTTCCCTTTTACTTATTTTTCATTTCATGATTTCAGGCTCCGCCGGCTGCGAGCCCGTCTGAACAAGACAGTTCTGACGAACTGATCGAAATTATGCGCCCCGTCCACTGTCTGGCATAATGACACGTGTTCTACGAATTACAGTCCCTTGGAGATCAGGAAAAATTGTTTAACGATTTTCTCGAACGTATCGCAAGGCGAGCGAATTTCTACAACAAACTACCCCAGAGAAATTATGCATTTTACAGTAAAGTCTCGAGCTAAGTCCAATCCTCCACATACCGTCAATTAAACCATTAAATACAGTTTAAATTATATCGTCTTTAATCTCATTTTAATCAGAAAAATGCCAGAAATAAGTTGGAAAACTTTTTGTAATTGGACTAGTAGTGGTTCACACCGATATACCCTCCCACCCAGTGGAGAGGTTAGGCGAACTGACTAAGATGGCGTAGCTTCGTTCGACTCAGATCAAGACTTTACTGTACTTTACCATACGTCTTTACCAATTTCCTAAAAGAAGATTGGCTGCCATGTTGGTATCAATATATTACTTCTGAAGAAAGAAATACTTGTTTCAGACAATTTTTATTTTAAAGATCCGCAGTTTAATAGCGTCAAATTGTAGTTAATATATTATTCGAAGACTCAGCTCCGAGTTACAAGCGTGGAATCCGGGCAAGCTGAAAATAATTAGGCTCTATTTCGCGTTTTCAATTACCTGGCCGGTGCTCTAGATTGTGAATTGTATCAGTTCTCTGTTGGCCGGTTCTATCGGCAACAACAGACAGTATATCCCGGTAATGATCACCTGTTTCTTGTCCCCGGGGAACCAATAACCAGATAACCGAATGCATTCGGTCGTGTTAGCATCTGCTTTGCCACCAGTTGAACGGCCATGTCAGTCGAGTTGTTTTCACCCGAGTCGCTAATTACTGTTCCTTTGCGACGGTTTCTTCTTAATTGCTTCATCTAACTAACGCGATACCGATATTCGAAACTTTGATGTCGATGTTAGACACGAACTTCGTGCATCACCTCGCCTCTATGTCACTCACTGCTAACCCCTATACAGCAGGTAATCAAATTATTAGAGCCTCTTGACTGCATTGGCGAGTTTGCGTCGAAATAATAAATATTCATACGTAAAATCTAGCTACGCTGATTTCTTATTATTATTGGAAAGTATTTTGCGAAGCATTCAATTGTTGATCCACGTTTGGCAACACTGGGTATAATAATTTCATCACCTATAGTTCTCTAGACGAGCAGTTTTCAATGTTACAAGGCAAGATACATTTTTTAAATGAATAATCGTGATCCACTTTGCAGAATATAAATATTCCATTTTGTACCGTACACAACGGTGGTTCTTCAGGATCTGTTTGATGAACCCTTCCCATGCTATACAATATTACAATATTATTTTTTAAATGGAAAATATTTTGCAAAGCATTCAATTGTTGATCCACGTTTGGCAACACTGGGTATAATAATTTTATCACCTATAGTTCTCTAGACGAACAGTTTTCAATGTTACAAGGCAAGATACATTTTTGAAATGAATAATCGTGATTCACTTTGCAGAATATAAATATTCCATTTTGTACCGTACACAATGGTGGTTCTTCAGGATCTGTCTGATGAACCCTTCACATGCTATACAATATTACAATATTATTTTTTAAATGGAAAGTATTTTGCGAAGCATTCAATTGTTGATCCACGTTTGGCAACACTGGGTACAATAATTTGATCACCTATAGTTCTCTAGACGAGCAGTTTTCAATGTTACAAGGCAAGATACATTTTTGAAATGAATAATCGTGATTCACTTTGCAGAATATAAATATTCCATTTCGTACCGTACACAACGGTGGTTCTTCAGGGTCTGTTTGATGAACCCTTCCCATGCTATATTACAATATTATTTTTTAAATGAATAATCGTTCAACGGTGATCCACCTTGCAGAATATAAATATTCCATTTCGTACCGTACACAATGGTGGTTCTTCAGGATCTGTTTGATGAACCCTTCCCACGGTATGCTGTAACATTATCGTTCTCCACTATAACGATGCCTCCCCTAGAGGCTCACGTGGGCACAGCCATGCGAGCCTGATGCTGCGAGTCGACTTCAGGGTTTTACTGTAGCGAGTTACTCTAGCAGACGCAGTCTTGAGAGCAACTTTTCCCCAGCTTAGACTCCCGCGGCAGTCGCTTCTGCTTTCATAGTAACAGACGAAAGAGTCAAGTCTCGAGTGGACAGACGCGTGCAACTGCTCTCACGAGTTGAGCTCCGTTAACGTTGCGAAATTACACTCGAAAGACGAGGCAGAACGAGGCATTAAGCTCGCCACTTCGAACCACCGAAATGTCTCGATGCTTGTCACAACTTCGGGACCGACCTGTCACCTATATCGTGCATGGACACTATGCCTTGGTCTGTTGAATGAACATCGACACCCCTAGTCACAAAACTTTTTTAAAAATTATTCTTTTTTAACAGTTTCACTAACGCATTTGTGACAATTATTAAAAAAACACCAAACGCGAGGCCTTTTCGATCAAATTTACTTGTTTAGTTCGCGATATTCTTCTTAATAATAATCTTATTGTACAGTAAAAAGATTTAATCTAACGCCGTGGCTAAGAGGCTATTATCCAAACACTGATGTTCCATTAATTAGTATGGGTAGAGTGATCAGAAGCTAGTAAATCAAATCCAAGTTCCATCTTCATTTACTGATCCAACCCCAAGACTACTATTTTCAACATTTACATTTATTTATGCAAAATAAAAATTGCCTGCATCGATTACAAGAAATAGAATCTAAGTAGAATGTTATTTCTTCACTTGATAATTTTGATAGACGAGAAATAGTGTATTGACGTTTAAAATTTTTTTCATTTTCGTACAGTTTCAAATTTTATCTACTCAATTTTTGTTATGAATGCATAAGAATCCGCTGTCTATTTATTACATTTGTTTCTCGGAACGATTTAAAAATGTAGTGGACAGTTCATGAAGGAAGTGAAACAGAGTTTGTGCTTTGTATATAGCTTTTCGCATTTAGGAAAGAACGAGTTGCCGAGGTGACCCAGGTTATAAATGCCCCTATGTGCGAGGACGAGGGAAAGAAAGGTCGAAATTAGAACTTGAAGACAGACTGGAGAAGTTACTCTGCCACAAAGCACCCCTTACGGTAACCCGATACCAGAGATAAGCTGTTGTCCTTAGCCTTTGAGACGCAGCACGCTTTTATGCCCACTACGGGACCTAAATTTCGTTCACGGCTGCTTTACATCTTCCTCCAGAGGAATCTTTCAGAGATACAATCCTCCTTCGTAGAATCTTCCCTTAACGCGTTTGCGACCGAGACGCGGCCACTTTAATCTATTGCCTTCTGAATTCTTTATTTACCGTCCCCTCGACAAGCGTTCCAGCCTTGGCTAACTTTTTTAGTTGTTGCGTCGGCGCACACTGTTCCTGACAGTTAATTCTCGACGTGTTGTTTTCCGAGGGTTCACGGGCTTCTGAAATTAAGAAGTCCTGCTCCTTATTTTCGGTCCATTCTTTTTTGCAATAAAGATCTTTGCCAATAAGAAATCATACATTTTCCTAGCAATTACTAGACAGTGAATACAAGTGCAATTTAAAGAATTCAAGAAAATCAATGTGCTCCTTTATGCTTATTGAAATCTATAAAACAATCAAAGCACGAAATTTTTACTTCTGCATAAAAATCCGCAGTCTAGCACTTTACAGCACAAAAATTTAAATAACCGAGAAAACAACTGCTGAACACTCGCAAAATATATTACGTTGCGACGATTCGATAATAATCTTTTATTTTTTAGGCTAAATTTCACTTTGGTCTTGTAGTTCAAAAATTACATCAAAATGTTACAGGCCACTCGCAGCGAACATTCTATTTATGTTACGCGAATCTCCAGAACAGTCGTCATAATCCAGCGATTATAGTAATCGCGAGCGATTCTTCTGCCCCGACAGCGCCATGAATTATTCTCGAGCCGGAAGTCCTGCGGCCATCCGACTGAACTTTGAACCCTCGTGTCGAACTTATTTTCGATCGAGTCGATAAAAAAAAAGCAGATTGAATATTTCACGGGACCGTCGAATAACTTCATTCGAAGGTCGAGCCCGTTCGTAAATCCTGGTAATAATATAGATCTTATTGATCCGACACGACTTTCGACCGATTTATGCAAATTACCAGTGCATTTGCAATATGTATTGTTTACGGTATTGATTCGTTGCTGGTTCCTCGAGGGAAAGATTTTAACCTCTCATTCGGTAGGAGATCGAACTGATCATCGAATTTGATGCAATCAACGTAATCGATGTGATCAATGTAAGCTTTACACTACATTGAAACGGCAGCACCGTGCAAGTTGGGTAACTACTAATTATAAGACAACGATTAATATTACTTTCTTTCAATCGGAAAATGTGAAATTGTTCGATGTATTCAAAGCTTGATTAGATAAGGAAAAACTAATAATAATAACTACAAAGAAATTAAAGTAACAAATAGTATGTCCAGTCACATCGAATTTTATGTGATTCGTTCGTGTGGCTTTTCGAAAATAGTGAAAAAAATTATATTACTTGTAAAATTGTTCGATGTATTCTAAGCTTGATTAGATAAGGAAAAACTAATAATAATAACTACAAAGAAATTAAAGTCACAAATACAGTCACATCGATTTTTCTGTGCAGTTTTCCGAAAATAGTGAAAAAAGATTATATTACTTGTGCAATGGAAATATTAAGATACAAAAGTATTTATATTTTGTCGCCAGATCATCGAAGGAACATCCAGCAGGACACAACACTCGAAGAAGAAATGTTACTCGAAGCATGTTCAAGTGTCTGCTTCGGTCGAGCTACACGTGTAATGTTACAAGGGATATAGGGGTGAGTATGGGGCGAATGAGGGAAAAGAAAAACTCACGGCTGGGAGAGTGTATCGGGGACTCTTGTTACGACGATCCCGTAACGATTGCCCGTTTCGAATCGCGATAGAACAATACTGATTTTCTCGGAAAGGTGTGCGCGAGCTCGAACGCACGGGAAAAGCACAAGGACATAACAAAAAGTTTCACCGAGGCGTTTCATTACATTCTGCGAAGAACGAGAATGGATATCGACCAGAAGATGAAAGAGCTCGAGGAACTATTTACGAAAACTGGCAGCGAACTGGGCGACATAGTGAAGAAGAACGAGGAGTTTGTTGCGGAAGAGCTGAAGAGAGTGCGCGGAGTCGTTCGGGACACTGTCGAGGTATTGCGCTGTCTCTCCGAGGAACCTTTATGCTCGTCAATTTCGGCCACGTTGCAACCTAACTTCAAAACCCGAGTTCAAAATTATTATTCAAAGTTATTTCTTAGATGAATTAATTCGTAGCCTCTTCCTCGCTCTTTTCCAAATTTCTAGAGCGTCATCGTAACTCGTCAATTTCGGCCACGTTGCAACCTAACTTCAAAACCCGAGTTCAAAATTATTATTCAAAGTTATTTCTTACGCTAATTAATTCGTAGCCTCTTCCTCGCTCTTTTCCAAATTTCTAGAGCGTCATCGTAACTCGTCAATTTCGGCCACGTTGCAACCTAACTTATTCAAAACTCGAGTTCAAAATTATTATTCAAAGTTATTTCTTACGCTAATTAATTCGTAGCCTCTTCCTCGCTCTTTTCCAAATTTCTAGAGCGTCAACGTAACTCGTCAATTTCGGCCACGTTGCAACCTAACTTATTCAAAACCTGAGTTCAAAATTATTATTCAAAGTTATTTCTTAGATGAATTAATTCGTAGCCTCTTCCTCGCTCTTTTCCAAATTTCTAGAGCGTCAACGTAACAATTAATATGGCCCCACGATATTATTTTACAGCTACGTTGTCGTGCATAATTTCTTATAATAATTTTACGACGTAAGAAATTATTGGATTGGAAATTATTGGTTTGTCGGCAAATTTTAGGAAAATAGAAACAAAGACAATCTAATTTTCAGTAGCAGCACCCTTTGTAGATCCGCAATAAATAAAAATCGTACCACATTCTGAGAAATGTTATATTATATCAGTTTTTAAACATTTTCTGAAGCCATAAATGCATAAAGATGTAATTATCAGGGTTGACTTGTTGGTTCACGAATAGCTGTTGAAAGATCTATTAACACTTTGACTGCCAAGCTAGAAACCTAAAAAATTCCATTAAATTGATGTGTTATTTAATGAAATAAAAATTGAGTAAAATTATATGTATGATATTGAGTGGTCCTCCAACTTTCTGGCATTTTACAGATCCTTGAAAATTTTGATACAATTAATATGTTAGCGTAAAAATTCATTTTAAAATTTGGACAAATACCACATATGGGTGACATGGCAGTCAACGTGTTAAAAAGTCTAGCCAAGGACCATGGACTTTCAAAAATTATGGAATGATGACCGGTATATACTGTGTTAAAAGAAATGATATTCAGAAAATAAAATTAAAATCGGGAACAATTCGCTAGAAAGAATCTCTCGTCCTTGAAGGGGTTAGGGGAGCAGCGAGGCAAAATGGAAAATATAAGGATGATAAGGAAGATTATTCAAATTCCGTGCCCGTTTGGTAACGCAGACGTTTAGAGGGTTAAACCGGGAACATTGCTATAGAAATTGTCTCTAGCGTACGGGGATCCTTGCTCACGATCATGAAACGCGCTCGATGCGACGGTAGCCTCATTTCGGGGTAACGGTAAACTGCATTTCCATGGGATTCCGTTCGGAATTCGTAATTCAGAAATGACGGGGGGTTTTCGTAGCCGCCTCGCGACCGATATGACACGAGCGACACGAGAGGTTCAAGTAAATTATTGCAGGTATGCTCGAAGGGGCAAATGGACCGTCTCGAAGCCGTCAGAGGCACCTACGAGAATAGAATAAAAATCTGCAACGATAAGGCCGCGTCGGGTCTCCGGGCGGTGAAGACGAGGTACGAGCAGGAGCTGCAAACGGCGGAGAACCTGAGGACCGCGATGAAACAGATCCTGAAGGAATGCATGGACACGAACGAGTTCGTCAAGTGCGTCGCGAGCAGAACAAAGGAGGCCACTCAACGGAGGAAGGATATCGCCGAAGGCCTGACCGGAGCCGTTAAAAATGCCGAGGCTTCGGCCACGCAGCAATTGAAAGAGGCCACCAAATGCCACGCCGAAGCTCAAATGGAGGCCCTGAAGAGCTTGCAAAAAATTCTCAAGGACACCAAGGACTGCGTCGCGAAGAACCAACGAACACGGGCCGCCTAGATTTGCTAACACCTCAAGTTGCACGACCCTTTCGACATCGTGTTTGGACTCATTTCACATTTGGAAAGCTAAGACAAAAATTACTGGACTTGAAATTTTTAATAATGATTGTGTAAAATAATAATAATTGTACTGTTTTCACAGTGGTTTCTACGAAATTTGATGTCCTCCATTACCAGAGTCTCTAAAACACTGAGAAACGCATTGAATTACTTTGAACCACATTGAACTTTAGGATAAACAATTTTGTCACTTAAGTATGTATGTATAACATTACAGTCGACGCATTGTACGATCTCTCGACACGCGTCACAAGAAGTATGTATAATAAATCTTAAGTAGAAATCTTTTATGTACTCTTTGAAACAATAAAATCCTACGCGATAAATTGGAATAAATAAAATGACAAGTACACCGGGTGTATATTGATTTAACAATGTTGAACTAACCGTAAATTAACGCTTTCGCTAAATCTGAAACGCAGAAGCTAGAAGTAATTTTATCTTTTTTTTTTTAAATCTGTCTGAGTGATTCGCAACGAAAGCCAGAAATCGTCAAAATTTTGCGAGTGTACCAATGAAGTTTCGGGAAGTTACAACCACCGAAATAGCTAATCCAATGATCCAACTCGGAACTCGGAAAGCGTTAAGTTCGCCGAGGAAACAGGGAGATATATATCGCGCTTCTGTTCAGTAATTCGTTCCGGCGGGATCAATCGTTCGCGATCGTTTTCTACTTTACAGCTTCCTGGGCATGATAAGGCGATAGGAAGCAAACTACTTCATTTTGACGTACCCGGTTTTACTGCAATTGCTTGTCTCACTGCGCCCTTATTCCACCATTCGGTCCAAGTTTTCATTGTGATTGTGACGAAACTTTACAGTATTATTACTCAAGACGCCCAGCGAAACGCGTTACAACGGTTGTTAGCCTTTTATATCCAGTCGTGGTTATTACCTTCAAATCACTTTTTAACACAGACAGCGAAACGTGTTGCAAAACTAATTTACTTGCTCGGTGCTAAAACAGTGGCTGAAAATGACTTTCGCTCCATGTTCTCCAAATAACTACTACAATAAATTTTATTGCTCGCATCGCTTTAAAATATCATTGTAAAGAATAATTTTTCTAACGCTCGATAAGCAATAAGATTTATTAGAAAAATTATTTTCGAAAGACGCAGCGAAAGGAATCGGTCACTATTTTTGCACTGAACATTGTTACACTTTTCTTCTTTGCACCACAACTCGATATATAAACGAATGACGGGTACTCTTTTTGTGAAAGCAGAGTTTATATATCTTGGTCTAAAAATCATTAAAATTAAACGGAAACGTCTGAAATCACCTTGTATATTTAAACTTAAAATCAAATAATTCCTTTATGGATTATACAATGTATCGACTAGTATCTCAGGTGGTAGACGTTGCTTCTCACAAATAAAAATTGATTTCCTGCAATTTGTGTCCCCCGAAATCTGCATAATATAAAAATCTTATTATATCGTGTAAAACTATTGTATCGAGGAACGGACAATTCACTGCGGACGCATCGAATCGGCAATCTAACAGTCTTAGGTCAATTTGCATACTCTGACTCCAAGAATTGATATTCCAGGATAGTGTCGAGCTCGTGCGGCTTTGATTACCGATCGATCGATCAATCATCACGAATATGTCGAATCGGTATACAAAGGGCTGGGAGCCATAGAGGAGGACGCGGCCGGTTCATGGGCCAGCGAAGCGAAGAACGGGAGTAAACCGTGAAAGATCGTCGCGGTAATGCACGCGACACGGGAGAGCAATTAACGTAACAAACGACTTGATTCGGGCCTGACAGGTGTGTCTAGTGACAGTCGACCATGTCGTCCTGGATGTCCCGGCAGCGCGCTCCCTTTAATGAGCAATACCACGGGGCGTTTCACGACTCGAGACGTCGCGTCGAGGCCCGGTGACGATTAAATGAGCTGTTTACACGGCCGACTGAAGCCGAATAGCAGAAGAGGATGTTCCGAGCCCGTAGACACTGATTACACGGTTAAGAATGCAGATTTAATCGCGGACGGTGTTCCAAAATTACCTAAAAGCTGGCCAGAATTGAATTTCCTAAGTAGTATAGCCTTTTTCTATTCTGGCAAATTTATTGTATATAATATCAGTGTATCGATGCCGTTTGAATCTTTTAAATATATTGATTGGTTAGACAGACTGCAGGGCTCATTGCAAGATAAAACTAGTCTACCTCAATTGTACCAAACAGGAATAAAATAGAAATTTAATTCCTTCCTTACTAGTTTTAACAGCTTGATAATAGTGAAGCAGTGTTTCAAAATTTATATGATTTTTTTTCCTTATTTACCTTGTCACAATTCGTCAAACACGCAGTGTTATTATCACGTTCATGGACCGAATTCGAAAGTGAAAAGGAGACTATAGAATTATTTCAGTAATCCCAAATGTGATGTCCGACTAATTTCGCTTGTACTACTTGCACCGTTGAATCTTTTAAATATATTGATTGGTTACACAGACTGCAGGGCTCATTGCAAAATAAAACTAGTCTACCTAAATTGTAGCAAACAGGAATAAAATAGAAATTTAATTCCTTCCTTACTAGTTTTAACAGCTTGATAATAGTGAAGCAGTGTTTCAAAATTTATATGATTTTTTTTTCCTTATTTACCTTGTCACAATTCGTCAATCACGCAGTGTTATTATCACGGACTGAATCTTATTATCATGGACTGAATTCGAAAGTAAAAGGAGACTAATTATTTCAGTAATCCCAAATGTGATGTCCGACTAATTTCGCCTGTACTACTTGCACCGTTGAACTGCACGTCACTAATTCTTTACGTGTAAGCATCATGACCCGTAAAGTCAATTCATAAATGAATAACCAGATATCCGTTTCCGGCATATATGCAAAATTATATTATGATCCTATTAAAAACCAAGTACTCGTTCTTGACATAATTTCGTGCTCGTTCTTACGTCCTCGTTACAATGTCGCCGGAAAATCTATGTTAACGATTTCGAGGTTAACACCACCGTTCCTTCGGCGTTCATAAAAGTCCAAATTTTCGTCAGGCTAATAAAAAATTACGGACCAGAGATATATTCCGGGGAAACTTGGGGGGATTATATTTGATTCTTGGGGAGAATGGAATCCCATGAAAGTGGGACATTATCTCGTTTCTGGGTGGATCGGCGGCAGATATAAATTTAACGGGCCTCGATAACTCTAGGACAACGGGCGTGGAATAACGCGGAGAGAGAGAGAGAGAGAGAGAGAGAGGGGGGGGGGCTACTTGATGGCTACCAATAATCTCCGGAGCTCGTAATTTTTAATTGCGCGAAAATCGACGGTTGCGAGGAAGAAGGCGAGAGAAAGAGAGAGAGAGAGAGAGAGGGAGAGAGACTCTGCCGATAATAATCCGTCGCGTGGCGTTCCACCGGAGTTCCTGCGGCGTCATTTGTGCGTGCACGCGATAACGATAACAATGCGCGAGCCTCTGTTGTCGCGGGGGGCGCGAATAAAGCGCGTGAACAGTGGTTTACGGAACAATATGAGTTCGTTTCGACGGTGTATCGCACAAAGCGTTCGTGTGACCCGGTTTTCGGAATCACTTCGCGGACGTTACACTCGAGCCTCGGTCCTTTTTCACGCGAACGACGCCACGAAACCGTTCACCGATACCGCTATTCTGCTCGGACAAACGGTAAAAGTGATAAATCGTACCAGTCGGATCGATTAAAAACCGGCGCGATTTTCCCAGATGCGGATAAAAGTAACCGGGATCTAGAGGACAGTTGACTAATACCGGGAGGTGTCTCTTTCAATCGATCATGGATCTCATATATAAATAGAAAAAAATGTTTAAATTGTGCAACTGTTGTTTACAAATTGCCTGTTAAATGATTCATTGCTAAATAACCGAAATCCTTCTCTCCCTAACGTGGGAAGGTAAGTTCTGAATATAATTTAATTTATTTTAATAGTCTTTTATTCTCCTGTATTTGCAAATTTGTATTCTAAATTTGATTCGACAGATCAGGATTTCATTCTTTTCTTTTCGAAGGCATCCAGTTTACGAAACATTTTATAACAATCTTTATAAGTCAACAAATCCACTTGAAAAATACATTCTTCTCAAAAGAAATGAAGCGAAGCTTCTGTGACTCGGCAGTGTCTAGTCGCTAAATATTTCGATGTATTTATTTTTCTGGCAGCTTAATATATCATATGTAATCTTGTTTCACACGTAAAATTGTTACCTTTGACCCTAATCTTTCCAGAGGTCGCGTCGAGACCGACCGTCGCAACGAACTGCATCATGAAAAGTCTCTCGGTCGACGAGTGCGAATGAATATTAATCACGGCAAAGACGGGGACAAAGGCACGCAGCTTGGCGGTAATTATCGATCCGCTTGGTCGCAATAATTCACGCGTAATCAGGGATCCTCTATAAATTCTGATAACGTCGCGCGCAACACCGTGCCGTTGAATTGAAATAATTCATTTCCTTCAGCCAATACTTGGGCTGCTTCGTGTTGCATTAAAAACCGCGTTCGGTAATTAATTCGACCGGACGTGTACACGGGGTGTCGCATTTTAAGTTACCCACGCAATTATTTTTCCAAACACGATCCAAAATAAAAATTTCGATCCATCGCTTTGCATGCTTTTATTTTATCCTACGAGTGATAAATTATTCATCGATATTGAAGTTACAATTATGTGCTTTCATTTGCAGCTAAATGAACTAGATAGCCTGGAGTTTCTGGGACATTTTATTTCTTTCGGTGCAGCTATTTAATGCCAGTGCATAGTTAGTTAACTTAAGCATTGTTAATTATTAATATTCTGTTTCCTACGTGTGCTATAATATGGGAATATGAGGCTACGAATGATCATTGTGCTCGTTGAAATGTATAATAAATTTTGAATAGATACTTATCATTTGATCATTTATTTTCAGGAGGGCTGACTATTGGTTTGGACTGACTACTGGAACAGTTACCTTAACAGCTGGAGATGTTATGGCGACTGTATCGATTGGCGGCAATAAAGAGGGAATTTTCCAGCGATAAATCATGAGGTATCAAAGATCCAAGAGCCGTAGAATTTCGACGGCGCTCGTTGAAATCCACTGGCCCTGAATATTTCCTTTATTTCGGTGTAGTTGACGGTATTGCACGGCGGGTCGCCTACGTGCAGGCGAGAACTATGCCGCGAGATAGGCACGGGCGGCGCAGGAGAAGGGCCAACACTGCGAGATATTTAATTGATTTAGGTGCCGGAAAGCAACCCAGCACTTTCCCGCAGGACGTCCAGAATGCGACCGCCGAATGGAATTCCGGGAACGCCCAGCGTGATCGCTTGCGGTCGTGGGGAATCGTTCGAAGGATATCGGCATTCGGCCACCGCCTGCCACCGAGGACTCGACTACTTTACAAAATGAGCAAACTATTGGTCCCCTTGATCTTCGCGGGCCCGACGGGACGTACACACACACACACACATACAAGAAACTTGCTCGATTAAATTCCCACGTGTGTACAAATACACACGGGCCGGGTGATTAAAAGGGACTTGAACCGGCGGTCGACCAACGGACAAGTCGGACTGATCGATCCATAAAACATCAGCTAACTCTATCAGTATCGCTCATTGCACTTTGACCCCGATCCGGACACCTCGAGAATTCCGCAAATTGTCCAATGTCCAGAAAACAATGTCAGAACGACTTACTAAAAATGCTGTTATACTATTTTCAGCTAATTAGAATCGTAGCCTACAGTCAGTCTCATAAGTATTCGTATAAAACATATACCGGTACGAATACTTATGGGACTGACTGTATGTACCTACCTCGCAATTAATGCATCTGGCAGATCTCAACTGTAGGTCCCCTGTATATATCAGCGCGAACATTAATTTTTCAAACTGCACGTATCATTCCGTCTCTCATTTCGTTGTGGATATTTTACAATACTCTATGTTACATTATTTCGTCCAATACATTATTTTGCTGTTCCGCAAAGCCAACAGGACGATGCTGTACCGATGAATCTTTTTTCGATATGAATACGTTGGAAATTTAATCAACATCCACAGTAAAAAATTTGTAACATTAAATGTACGTATGAAATTGCAATATGAAGATAAAAGTCAAATATCATAGATTTTTTCTCAAAAAAAAGAAGTCATTCCGTGTTGTGAAATTACAATATGAAGATAAAATTAAAATATCATAGATTTTTTCTCAAAAAGAAGTAATTCTGTGTTGTGCATAAGGCAATTATATTTGAGTCTTGAGATTCTTTCGACCCAAATTTGGAGATTGCATTAATTCGGAAACTGCCTAACTTTTCAGTTGAAATAAAAATATAGTGTCCCCCGTTTTACATCCTACGGGAAGTCATCTGACGTGGACCAACAGTTGATTTAAATACTAGTGTTTTAATCAGCAATTTAAACATTTATAAGAGCAAAGAACTAAAATAAGGAACCCTAGAATAACCCTAGATTTTTTTCAGTTTCAATACCGTCGCATTTTCTTAAGTTCTCGACGCAGGGCTTAGCTCGCCAAGGAAAATATTTGTCATAGATAAAAGTTCCCAGCGAAGGGTTAACGAGGAGGAAAAATTCGATGATCGGGACTCCGGGGGTGGCAGTGATTCCCGGTGGCGGTTGTCAAGCGATCGATCACCCGAGGCGGGGGTTGAAACTTTAAAGGGGGTCGCGGCCGAGACAGCGTCGTCTCGTCGTAATGGTCAAAATTTGCAATAATTCCGGTGGAACGTCTTGATCCGAGGAGACGGTCGGCCAATAAAATTTCATTCCCCGGTCGGTCGGAGCAGTTATTAATATTTCAAAAGCCACGAGGAGCCAGAAGAGCCGGAGGTAAATTCCGAGCGGTTGACCGCGGCTCGCAAACGTTCACCCTCGTAATGACTTTTCCGGGGGACCGATTACGTCGCGGCGTCGAGAGGACGGAAAGAAGAACTAGAGGGAAGAGTCACCGGTGACTAAAAGAGGCCACCGACGGAATAGGGGTACAGGGAGTCTGAGCAGCTAATTGAAAGTCCTACCGGTGGGTGGGGAAAGACCCGCGGCAAAGAGGCGCCCCGATGCCGCCCGCTGTAATTGGCCCGGCTATTATTAACGTCGCAGAGAGTGTGCCACTTATTTTAATGGACTCCGCCGATGGTAGGCGCGAAACCCGCAAATCTGAGCCTTCGCCGCCCTTCGATCCTCAATCTTCTCCCATTGAGCCGATCCTCCGGACAATTGTCACCTCGATACATTCATTTGCCTAAGTGCCTAACAATGTCACGCTCCCGATGCATCCTGGGACCTTCGATCGAACCGATCAATCCGACCCTGATTCCGTCTTTCATCGAATTTTTGGAATCCCCAGGCATCACTCTAACTGACATGCCAACTCTCGATAAGGTGCTTTTGTCCATCAGACAAAATCCTCGTTTAACACGTTGACTGCCATGTCACCCATATGTGGATGACAGAATTATTTGTCCAAGCTTTAAAATTGACTCTGAAAAAGACTCTGCTCAATTTTTTTCGATTTTTATCTCATTAAATAACTTGCTTTGATTATATGGAATTTTTGAGGTTTCCAGTTTGGCAGTCAAAGTGTTAAGTTACAAACGAATTCCAGTTCTCAGCTATTTGTGGTAGTTCACAAGATTCCATAACTTTGATTAACTGTTTCAATATTTTGTGAAGAAGGCAAGCAACGAAATAAATAGTGGTAGCGAACGTATTTGTTAGGGAGCATGATCGATCGAACGGAGTATTCCGGCGTTTCTAGTTAACATGGCAAATCGGTCTTATTTCCGGCACGATTCGGACCAGTGCTTGTCTCTGGCCATGATTCGTTTCATGGCAATTTGCGGCCGCTTGTTAACACAAAAACTCCTAGCTGAATCCGTCCGCCATAAATATGTATTCCACGAGTTTCGCTGTTTCGCGAGCCAACGGGACTGCCCTTAACACCTTACCCGCAGCCCTGAAGCAAAGTAAGCTGCAGTAGCACGGTCGTGTCCCATTTAGCATTTCAAATTGGCCCCGGGTGGCCCGCCAGACCCGGAAGACGCGAGTAGGCAAACAAGCGAGTAGGAGGTCAGTATTAGGGGATTGATCGCGGCTGTTACAGCGATCAAATTTCCATGCCCTCTTTCTTCAGGTTCCCGTCGAACTGCCACTCGCTTCTTCCAACTGGAGACACGCTCGACCCCATCCTAACACGGTTAACACATTGTTGACGAGTTAACTCGTGTTTTCATGTTCAAACGTTGTTGGGACTTGATCATACCAAAAAAAAAAGATATAATGTACAATGTTCACAGTGTACACGATAAATTAATAACAGAAAACATTGAAAACACGTCCGCACATCACAAAGAGAAAAAACGGAACGTGTGAACTCCAGTAGTTTTTACTAAATGACAATAATCCCACAATATATGTATACAATGTTCACAATGTACACGATAAATTAATGACAGAAAACATTGAAAACACGTCCGCACATCACAAACAGAAAAATTTATATAAAAGATCAAAAGTTTCATTTGAATGCATTATGTACAAATGCAGTTAATTGAAGTTTGTTTAGATTGTTTTACTTCCACATTCAATTACGAAATAATAGCTGGTGACACGAGATAGACCTTGTGTAAAATTGCCGGTCAACAATGTGTTAACCAGTTAACTGTGGAGCCCAATTTCAGAAATCCCCCACGGCGCGGAATTAAAATCATGCAATGCGGAATATACACGCAAAAAAAAATTTTTAAAAAAGGTTTAAAGGGATGGCAGGGCAAGGGTTCAAAAATTACATTTTTATTCGATAAGAAATTAACAATTCATTAACGTTAACGGCACCGCAATAGAGTTTTGGATTGACATGTATACACGTCAAACACGCTTAACTGGTTAATTGTTACCGTGTTAGTTATCGATCACTGGATTTCAGATTCGATGGAATTTCACTATTCTAGCTGCAGAACTGAGAGGTTTCGTAGATGTTTTATTATCGGTCGAGTTGTCAACGGATTTGTCGAGAACGCGGACCTGTCCAGGACGATCCGGAGGTTCGATGGTCGTCCGGTCCTCATTCGCGGTAACTTCCATTTTCGCCGGATCGGTCCGACGCACGAAACTTGTCGGTTATTAATAAAGTTCTGGGCGGGTAGTCAGACAGTATCCCCTTTTTCGGTCTGCGCGCGGAGGACTCTTAAAAGTTGCTTGCCTGCCCGAGAAATGAAATTCCTACGGATTCGCGGTGGCTAAGAGCGGCTAAGCATCGGTTGGTAGCTAAGGGAACTCGTTAATGGCGGGGGTATCTAAAAAACTTTTCCCGAGCGAGCGAAGAAAATGTTAACGGAAAACGAACCAAGTCCCGCAACGAGTTAATGAACTCGATGACGCCGGACGCCAAGTACGCGTTACGTATGCTGTTCCCACGGAATCGTTCCACCAGCCATCTCGGAAGACTGTTCATTATCATTCGCTTCATTCTTCTTTCTCTTTTTTTTTTTTTTTTTTTTCGTCTCGGTGTTCCTCGCGAACCAGCCTTTCCGCAGCCCGCTTTAGTTTCACGGCGAACTTTCCGACTGCCGCTCTTTGCGGGAGACGGCCAGTCGGAACTCGGGACGTTTCGCGTGAATATTTAAATAATACGATGATCCACTTAGCGCCGAGTTGCCGAAATATAGTCTTCGAGCTACTGTTCTGAATGCGCGCCGACTTTCCTCGCTTCTCGTCCGGCATCAGAACTCTCATACGACGTTTACAGTTTTTTCAAACGGTGTGTTATATTAACCCATTTGCATCATAAGGAAATGCTGAAATGTATAGTAAATTGTGAACAGATACTTATTATTTGATCATTTATTTTCAGGACGGCTCACTATTGGTTTGGACTGACTACTGGAACAGTTTCCTACGTGTACATATGAGAATATGAGGCTACACATTGGAATGTTCCTTGTGCTCGTTAAAATGTATAATAAATTTTGAATAGATACTTATTATTTGATCGTTTATTTTCAGGAGGGCTGACTATTGGTTTGGACTGACTACTGGAACAGTTTCCTATGTGTACTATAATATGAGAAAATGAGGCTACGCATTGGAATGTTCATTGTGCTCGTTAAAATGTATAATAAATTGTGAATAGATACTTATTATTTGATCATTTATTTTCAGGAGGGCTGACTATTGGTTTGGACTGACTACTGGACAGTTTCCTACGTGTACTATAATATGAGAAAATGAGGCTACGCATTGGAATGTTCATTGTGCTCGTTAAAATGTATAGTAAATTGTGAATAGATACTTATTATTTGATCATTTATTTTCAGGACGGCTGACTATTGGTTTGGACTGACTACTGAAACAGTTTCCTACGTGTACTATAATATGAGAATATGAGGCTACGCATTGGAATGTTCATTGTGCTCGTTAAAATGTATAATAAATTTTGAATAGATACTTATTATTTGATCGTTTATTTTCAGGAGGGCTGACTATTGGTTTGGACTGACTACTCGATTTTTGGCAGTTAACGTGTTAAACTGTCATTTTAAAATATAATCTCTCGTGTACTGTTTTCCAGTCGGTCACGAACATACGCAATGACTCGATACAACGTGTTAAGAAGCGGATAGAACGTTCTGTGTATTCATGGAACAGCGGTGTATATTACCGGAGCGCGTCATTATCGTTGACTGTATACACCGGAATTGATTGGCTTGTTGCGGAGGTAAACGTTGACGTGGACACATCGTTGGCCGTCAGACGGTGCCGAATATTGTGCGGACTCGGGCGACGATGCCCGACGGGAGCCGAGGGAGTTTTTCGAAATGAAATTGGAACCTCTGGTCGCAAAGTCAACGCGCAACCGGATTGGAGGGAACTGCAGCCACGCAACGCAACGCGAGCCCATCCACCCGCGGTTTCGTACATCACAGAGAGTCAGCATAAAGGATGTTTGCGGCCAATAGTTTGCGGGAATCGTGGCAATTACTGATTATACGGCGAATCGGCAGTAGGCAGGGGCCTGGGAGCGTTTGCGGCTCCGCAGGCCTTGAGACGGGAGAATGATCGAGCATGGCTGCAGTCGCGCCCCTGCAACCGACACGGCGTTGCAACTGCCAATCGTTGCATCTATTGTTGTGTCCCCCGTGTTCGGACCCCGGTGTCGGCGCATACTAATACCTGGCTATTCGCGAAAATTACCGGGACGATGCGATTTTGATGGAGATCGATGACCGAGTTGCGTCCGCGAACCGACGGAACAGGTGAATGCGATGGAAAAATTGTCGGATCGATTCCCCTTTCGAATCCCCTATCTGCCTAACATTCGTCATTTTTATTTCGGGACGCTGCCAAAAAAAAAAAAAAAACTTATACCAAAGCAAGCTTTGTCAGTCGCCGAAGAATCCGTTTCGATAGACTGCACACGTCCCTCGCTAAAATGATGAACTTTTTGTAGAATATTCTACTGGTCGTCTAACTTTCGAGTTTAAAATTAATCCCTTGCCCTACAATAACGAGCCAGACTCGTGATGAAGATTTTGAATAGACTCCAATAAATGTGAACGTTATTAATTTCCTTTAAACTGAAATAAAATTTTATTTTGTTGTAGTTGATATATATCATTTGGAGAAAACATAGGCATACAACAAATATAAACTATCTTTTTTTTCTATGAAATTCTGAACGATGAAGCATTTCTAATCATTATAATGACAAATTAAATAGTAGTGCAAGGGGTTAATGGCCAAGATCTCGAGAGTGGTCCCGAAGTCTAATAAAATTGAATTTCAACTTCTTTTTCCTATTCGAATATACCGTAAAAATACAAGATTTTCCTAGGAAACGTTAAGCAACGTCTCGACTCTATTTTCATTTGTTTTCTTATCGCTTCAGTGTCACGAAACGTGGAGTTGCACGTCATTATTGAACTTCGTGTCTGAAATATGGAATACAAAGGAAGAACTTGTGGCAACATGAGCAAAACTATATCATCTTCGAAGTGACGAGGTTACAGCATAATCGAGCCTGGCGTTTCATAGTTTTGCGAAAACTTTTGAGCCTGCGTGAAGCTCTACAGCATACTTACGATTTACAGCAGAGTTTCATTCCTTAATAATGTGTGAGGGATTACCGAAAATTGAAGCAACTTTTCCGGTAATGAGAGTCTCAAACAGATTGAACGTGGTCCCATAATATTCCGCGTAAGGGTAGCTACCCCTTGGGGAATCCTTTGAACGGGTTTACCTTAAATAGGCTAGCCACCGCTTGTTCCCAGAGGGTTCTGCATTATGGGTATTCATTTTTTTAAAATGGCCCCGTCTTTGGTTGTTGGTGCCGTTGCTAAGATGTAGAAGAGTATGAAGCTGATCGGATTGTCTCAGCCAACTACCCTAATGGAACCGCGCGACCTAACAGCCCCCGTGAAACGGTTTCCCTCGGATCTGCTATCTACAATCGCCCAATTCGACGGAACTAAGTGAATTTCTTGATCAGTGGGCGAGCTGTCACTAAATCTGCTTAGCAGACTCTAGCCCACCCTACCCCCCCCCCCACCACGGTGTAGTGGAATATTCATCATCGGGGTAAATGCTCTTAACTCGAGAGTCATTGGATAGCGCAAGGTAACAGTTAACGCGATCAAAACGCGGTTTATTGTCTCGATTTCGACGAGAGGGAACCGTAGGGTTTTCGAGGATTTCCGTGTCCCTCTCGAGGAGCCCGAGAGGCTCGAGTGTTTCGAAGGATGCTCAAAGATTTCTGAGGTTCCTTTATTCGATAGAAGAGTATCCGAGGTCCTTCAAGGATTTCTGAGAGGAGAGTCCATGAGAGTCGAAGGTTATTCAAGGACTTTCCCTATACAGGGTGTTTGGTAACTGGTGGTACAAGCGACGAGGGGGTGATTCTACATGAAAGAATAAGTCGAAAATATTGATATTGTTATCGAGAAAATCGAGTTTGAAATGCAGCATGCTATTCGATAGGAATTGTCTGACGCGTCTGATCATGACCAACCCAATCTACTTGCTGCATATACTAAAGCACACAAACCTGACAGATCTTCAAAGTGGATTTTCTCGAAAACAAAGCCTCAAACGAAAAATGTTTATTCTATATTTTCGACTTATTCTTTCATGTAGAATCACCCCCTTTTCGTTTGTACCACCAGTTACCAAACAGCCCGTATAACCACCAAGAAATCCGAAGAATCCCTGAGCGACCATTAACGTCCTGAGATAAGGTGAGACTTTCCGACAGTTTTTATTTGATTTTATTAATCATCCTCTCCGGGAAGGAAATATTGACCGTAGAAGTCCTTAAGGGATCTATTCGTTCTATCCGACGGTAGAAACTCCGGAACCCTTAGCGCGTCATCAATCCTTCGGGTCTGCTGGCCTACTAAAGCAACGAGGATTCTCTGGCTCATCACTTTTACTGCAATCTTTGCTTGCACACGATGCGCAATCTGTGAGTTTGATATTAATTACCGCGAACTGAACCATTTTTGACCGAGTACCCGTAAGTTTGCGCACTCCAGGTACACTTGATTGTCAAAATTAAGCAATCTGCAGAATGTTTAGATCCAAGTGATGGTCTTCCTAGGAAAAGGGATATATACCAAGGATTCATGGATGTAATAAAATCGACTATTTTGTCCGGTTAGATCAGCGTTTCGTAAACGCCGTAGGTCGATGGTGGAAAACGATTCGGCCACTTTCATAATGGGTCGTGGGATAATCAAATAGAAAGCGTTCGCGGATCGAGCGGTTATTTTTTTTTTTTTTTTTTTTGTTTTTTTCGCTGGACCGTCGCATACATCGGAGGGAGGGAAAAAGGGAAAAGGAGAGAAGATGGGGAGCCGTCTACCATAACGCAGCGTGGTCGAACGAGCGAAAGATATATGACCGGAAGCGTCAAAGGCGGGCGAAAGTTTCGCAGTTACGGCCTCCTAAAAAATTCTATGCATCTAAAATACACGCGTTCCGAAACGAGCCAGCCCAGCCCCGAGGATTTCCCATGAGTCGCCGCTATTTTCAATCCATAAACCGCCAGTCCTGCCCGTTGCTTTTGTTCGCGCGGCTTAATCAACTTTCAATTTCCCTACATTGGCTATCATTAATATATAAATATTCAACACCGCTGGACGACCAGACCGATTAATTAAATTAAACACCTCCGGCGGAACGTTCGACGAGTGTTGAGCATATAATTATTCTTCCATGATCGCGCTTTATTAGCCGCCAGAGAGAGAGAGAGAGAGAAATACGAGTGGTGGGGATAACACCGCGACGTTTACCATCCAGGCCTTGGCGACGTATATAGAGATATGAGGAGATAAAGTCATGCTAGGTGTGGTGCCAAAGAGTGCGAGAACCGGCAAATTAATGGCGGGGATGTCGCCCGGCTTTGCTCTAATCGTTTTTAATTATAGCGCTATTTTAGGCGAGTTCAGTGTAGGCAGATTTTATGCAGATTTTATGCACTCGTGAAAAAAATAAGTAGACCTAATGCGAAACAGTAAAACGCTTTAAAGGATTCCGAGACACCAAGACAAGAAATATTAGGTGACTGCAAACGTTTTCAGAGACCTTAGGACCTCCATTGGCTAAAAACCGTATAGTTTTTGTGGGTGACATAGCAGTCAGCGTTCTCTATGATTGATTTCACAGCTCCAGTGATTAGGGTTTCTTCTTCAGAATTTCCTATAGGAAAAATAAAAACGCTATCCATCATAGACCTATATTTTCTTTGATTGATATCGATAACAGCGTAATGAATTTAACACGTTAACTGCCACGTCAGTCACATACGACTGACAGTCATTTTTGACTGGGTTTAGAAATTCATTTGTATTATAAGATATCCAGGATAAACCGAATGTTATTGGAGTCTTTAAAATTCAAAAGGGTTAACAAAGCATCCCCTATAACAACAATTTAGATTTATAGTTTGGGTTTCATTAATTTAAATTGTTCTGATTTTGTAAGAATATCTGGGTTGGATATTTGGCGATTAACGTGTTAATTTCTGGTTAGATGCACCCGATGACGTACACATTGAACACCTTGTTCGGTAACTTGTAACAGAAATTAAATTTCACGACGACCACCAGAATGACTTTTATCCAGCTCGATTGGCAATTCGCGGCACTGTGCGGCCGTCCGATACGATTGAAAAACAAGTGTTGCGTAAAAATTCTCGCTCGCGAGTGGCCCGATGATTGCGACCATTAAAAACAGAAATCGGAGAAAGTTCCTTTCGATGATCCCCGCGGAACATTTGCGATCGCAATTCAATTCGAAATAAAATCCGTTGTCAACGCCGCGCACGCCGGCTGTGTACCTTCCAATTTTCTCTCGCCCTCCCCGCGAATTTATTTAAAAATCGATCGGCGAAATTCATTGGCGTCCGCCGATCTGCAACATTCTACTACTAGATAAAGACAGTTACACGTACTCTTTGATCGGCAAAAGGGTGAAAACAGCCCTCGAGGCTGGGGTGGAAATTTTTTTGAAATCAGAGGCAACAATAAAATTTTTTTTGTGCACAGTAGAACCTCGCTCGTTGCACGAAACGGGGTCGACAACGCGTGCAATGATCGATGTTCTACCGTACAAATTTTTATAAAATCAAATCATAACTGTTAGTCACAATTTTGATGAAACTTTGCAGATCAGCTAAAAATATTTTACACTCATTTTTTTATCGGTGGATAAACGAATTTTTAGAAAGCAATTTTCATTTGTGTCATAGTTTTCGAGCTTGAAAGGTTTTCGAACCGCCTGCTGCGAATGGTAATTCCACCCCCTAAATTTGTTTTTCCGCCGATAAAAAAAAAAGAAAAAATACATGTCAAACACGTTTCGCTAAACTATAAATATGCAAAGCTTCATCAAAACCGGTGATTGACAGTGGAGCGACGTTCGTTGTTAGTTATGAAAGCAGCCGAGGAGCGTCGTCTGAAATGTTTACCGCGTAACGAAAAAGAGGTGGGTGCGCATCTTTGAACGCATTGGCGTCGAGCGACCGGAAAAATTCATCTGGATAAAATCGGGGAAGGGATAAAAGCGGTTTCCTCTTGTCTTTGTGGTTTCGCGAGCTTTCGCCGCGGCTCTGTAATTACTAATACCCCGGGAGTGATAGTTTCTTCGTCGTTCGGGTCGATTTAATTTGACGCGACGCGATCGGAAAAGGGCCGACGGTGCGGAAAAATCCCTTGAGAGCCGCGGGAAAGAACCACTGGGCGGCGAAGGACACCGGCGGCGGGGGAGGGGGGAACCCGATAATTGGGGGCTGAACTTTCGAAAAAGCGCTGCGACCAAGGAACGCTCGCCCCGGGCTCATGGTTATTGATTTTTCAACACTTTGTCGCGATACTGGTCACTCCCGCTATAATATAGACGGTTTAATAATACAACGGCATGCGGAGTTTCCGGGCGGGTAGCTTTTTCATTTCAGAACCGACGTACGGAAGATTTTTCACCGGGGAAATATTTTATATCCCTATGTCTTTAACACTAAACCCAGCGAGCTCTAAAATTGGTATGTATTCTGCTATAAAAATAACACGGTTGTCGGATTTTTATGAAGAATAAAAATTCTTCCCATCAGACACAAGATGTAACACACATACGTTCGCATTACGTCCGTTCATCGTCATGTAAAGTGTCCTCATACATTTTTCACTTCTAAATGATATACAGTTTAGGGAAATTAATTGCTTAAACACGAAGCAGAATTTCGGTAACAAAAATATTTTAATGTTAACACGAACACTGATTTCTCATGTCGTCAAGGCCTGGACGATAAACGTCGCGCAATTATCCCCAGTACTATAGTATTTCTCCTGGGCGATACACGAGTATTAATAAAATATTAAATCATGATTTCTTAGAACATGTAAGAGGGAATAGAAAGATGTACAGAGAAAAAATGTTTCCATTTTAGAAATTCAATGTATGTGGCAGATTTGCAATCGATAGTAATTAAGGAAAGGTGGAATAATCCACGAGTATTAATAAAATATTAAATCATGATTCATTAGAACATGTAAGAGGGAATAGAAAGATGTACAGAGAAAAAATGTTTCGGTAATTATTTACATTAGGGGCTTCCTCACCGATTTTGATGTCCTTGAAATATGTTGCTAAGGTCATCATTCTGAACAACTTTTTCCTATACATGTTGCCGCCGCTCAAATTTAGTTTCGGAGATATTCGCAAAAAAGTTTTAACGTCTCGAAAAGTGATCGGAGTAGGTATGGGTTAGATTTGAAGGTAAATATTTACATTAGAAGTTTTTACATTAGAGAAGACGTATCCATGGGGAATTATTCAACAAAATTATTTTTTTGGGTATATATTACTAAAAAAATTGATACAAATGTGAATAGACACGTTCTTGTTATTTTTGTAAAATAATGTTAAGTAGTCAGGTGGTAGTAGGTGTTTAATGTTGTAAATCTAGTGTTAAAGGGACATTGAAGTTGCAAAATATGAAAGAAAACCTTGCATCCAATATTCTACATACAAATAATAATCCTACATTACAAAATACTAATGTAAAGTGTACAGTGTGTGAGATGGAACATAATCGTGTGCATGCCTCGACACAAACGAAATTTGACACTAGGTTCACGGGGCCTGTTAAAATGACGGGAATGGGGAATTATTCAACAAAATTATTTTTTTGGGGAATATACTGTTTAAATAATTGATACAAATGTGGATAGACACGTTCTTGTTGTTTTTGGAAAATAATGTTAAGTAGTCAGTTTTAGTGGTTTGTAAATCTAGTGTTAAAGGGACATTGAAGTTGCAAAATATGAAAGAAAACCTTGCATCCGATATTCTACATATGAATAATAAAATATAATACTAATGTACTACAAACTACATTATAAAATACTAATGTAAAGTGTGCTTACTTCTGAATCTTCTGTATCTCCGTCGGATCCACAGCACACAATTATTGACTCGCGAGAGTAGGTCCGAATAATCGAACAGCAATCACTAAACACTACACACAACACACTTAACGAAATCGTGACAGCAAACGAGAAGATGTTACTCCGACCACGAATAAAATAATACTGAGATTTTAACCTTCCCCTCCCACGGACGAGTGATACGAAAACAGGGAATTCCGGGAAATAGGGTCGGCGCCCCGCCATAATTTAATACCCTGGTTTTGTATCTAGTTTTTATAGACCCTCAGCGTCTAACCTGCCTAGGATAACCTGACCGTACCACCTCCGTGGAAGGGATCATTGTTAAAATCGCAGTATTATTTTGTTCCTTTAAAATATGTTGTGTGTGTGTGTTGTTTAGTGTTTGTTGTTCAATTATTCGGATCTATTCTCGTGAGTCAATAACTGTGTGCTGTGGATTCGACGGAGGTACAGAAGATTCAGAAGTAAGTACACTTTACATTAGTATTTTATAATGTAGGATTAGTATTCGTATGTGGAACATTGGATACAAGGTTTTCTATCATATTTTGCAACGTATATTAACGATCATTAATGATTTGGTGTATAGTATAATTTAATGTGGTTCAAATAAGATACTACTTTAAATGAAATATTTTTATTTTGTATTTCAAATATTTCCTTACAATGAAAATAAGTCGAGCAAGTAGTTAATATTATAAATTATAATTTTTAACATGAGAAGCTATAATAGTTAGCAAAGTATTATTTGTAGTTTAATTACGAATATGTAACATGTTGATAAACAGACTACAATATCGTAATAACATTACAGGCAACAAAATATCATAAAAATATATGTTACTGTCAACTATTTGAAATACTAGTTTACAGTCTTACACACACCTACTCCGATCACTTTTTGAGATGTTGAAACTTTTTTGCGAATATCTCGGAAACTAAAGCTGAGCGGCGGTAACATGTATAGGAAAAAGTTGTTCAGAATGATGACCTTGACAACATATTTCATGGTCATCAAAATCGGTGAGGAAGCCCCTAATGTAAATAATTACCAATGTTTCCATTTTAGAAATTCAATGTATGTAGCAGATTCGCAATCGATAGTAATTAAGGAATAAGGTTAATCAGTGGATACCTTTCACACGCAAGAAGAGAAGAACGAGATCCGGAAAATAGGAAGGACCGGACTGGTTTCATCCAGTTTGATTAAATGCTCCAAGGGATCGGCGGTGCACTTATGTATGCAGCCCGTATCAAGTTTCCGGTGTAACAGGAGCCACATTTTCATACGTCTCTTGTACCCTGAAATTGTTCCCCGCTACGGGAACGTATTACGCTTGTTGGTGTGTTGGTGCAACACCGACTTAATCTTCTTCAGTATCGCAAACAGACGGCCTTGCGCGGCTGCATTGTCGACCCTGGGCCCCGTCAAGGTTTTTCGACCCTCATCAACGACGAACTTTCACGCCCTCCGCCCGCATTACCAGTCCTTTTCAGCAAGAAGTTCGATGAAATTGCAGGGGAGAACACCTAACGCAATAATAGTGATTTATTACGGTGGTTTTACTTAATATTCTGCGTTCTCGACAGCTTCCCACACGTACCGGCTTGTTTAATTATTTCGGTAACTCCGTTGACGTTAATGCGCTCGCGCCCGTACGATCGATTTGTACTTCTGACAGAAAGAGAGAGAGAGGGAGAGAGAGAGAGAAACGGAAATTGTCTTGCAAGACGACGCGCCGAATCCAGACACGTGAATTATGATAAAACTTTCTTCGGAAATAATCTTTGACACGATATTTGACACGATTTCTTCGTTGAAGACCTTCTATATTAAAGGGACGAAAACAACCCTCGAAGTTGGGGATGGGGAGTATACCCTCTTGAATATTTCGGGGGCAAAAGGATGTAGGAAAAAATCTTTTCAACTGCATAGAGTGGGATCAAAATCTACCAAATGTTCTCGTGGATTTTAAATCGTGGGTGACGGAATTATTTGTCCAGGTTTTAACCCTTTGCACTCGGAACCATTCTGGCAGAAATGTACAAATCCTCGTATTATTTAGTATAATTTTGGAACCAAGTAACGTATTATAATGATATTGGACTTATATGAATTGGTTGATATCGAGGAATATATATTTGCAAAAAAATCAATATTTTATTTAAAGTTGCGCTGGAATAAATTAATTCCCCGTAATCGCTAATAAACTTTAATGTCCCCTGAGAGGGGACAGCGGAGTGCAAAGGGTTAAAATGAATGTTTACGTTAATACATTAATTGTAGCAAATTCAATTGGGATCTGTAAAATGCAAGACAGTTGGAGGACCATTCAATAATATTATACGTTTAATTTTTTTTTCAATCCTTATTTCATTAAATAACTGGCTTTGTCTTTGTGGAATGTTCGAGGTTTCTAGTTCGGCAGTCAAAGTGTTAAACGAGGAGAACGTCTTGCGCTTCGTTTTTGCCGCGGAAAGGAGATTTTTCAGCCACGCGGTCTGCGCAACGTATAAATAGCAAATAACGCGTCTTTGCGACGGACAAACATTTCGAAATCTTCTGTTTACTCTGTCGCAAGTGGACGGCGAGTGCCTTTGACCGGACTATTTGTTAGTATTCGATTTCAGTGTTTGGTCAGCCGTCGGGGTACGTTACATGTAAACTTTTCTACACAAGTTCCTCGTGCCGGCGCGTCGATACACCGGCCGTGTCTCCTCTCCTGGGCTCCTCGTGTAAGCAGTATCAAACATCGGCAAACATTAAAGAAACTTGCCGGGAACGTTCCCATTGAAAGGAAATGCTTAAGCATCGGGCAAGAGGCGGATACGTTAGAGCACGATACGGAGAAGAGAGAAGTTGAGCCTCGCCGGGATCACTGTGTCGTTCAACGAGATTTATGCTCGCCCGAAAATCCTACTCTTTGTAGCCGCATCCCGGATGGAAATCGGTGCAATTCAAAACCGCTGATCGGCTCGGTCAGCTCGAAAGTTTACTCGCCATTGTTATGGCGTCGAGATGATCTCGTTGCTACAGTGGCGGACATTGACCCTTTGCCGGCGAGGATAATTTAACCCTTTGCACTCGAAGCTATTTTAACTCCAAAACGAAACATTTCTTTCGATCTAGAATATTTCCCTTCGATATATTTTTTCTCTTTCATGCTACACATGTACGAAAACGGTGCAATTCACTCGTACAATACTGAAGTGCTTAGCAATTTATTAAGTAGAAGCAAATTAAATAATGTGAAAAATATTTTGAATAATGATGCAGCAATTTTTAATGGCGCCTTCGTGCTAAGGGTTAAATATTCAATTTGCCTCGCGAAAGAAAGAAAAGTGCCACTTGCAGATAAAAATTTCACAGAAGAATCATTAGGAACAAAAAATTCTCTTCGATTCCTGGAGTCGAAAAATATGAAAAAAGTAGTGTCTGTGCAAAGTAATGCAAGTGACACTTCGATCCCAAAATTTTCAAATCCATTTGTACCTGAATTATATAGTCACGCTGCCGGCGCCGTGCAGCAATAAAAAAATCGAAATTTGGGAAATCTGTTTGCTGGTTGCAGGCGCATCGGGAAATGGTCCATCGCATAAGTGCACGGGACACATGCAATAAAATACAAGCCGTTTCCAACCGTATTTTACGATCCTCCTGCTGTAACGAGCTCTTAATTTTCTCGAAATGGCGGCTTGTAATGCCGATTACGGCGACCGGTGCTCGCATGCATTCACGCGTGCTCTCGTGAACACGTGAACTATGCCATCCGGAATTCGCATCCGTGAACTGCCGGTATTTTGATTGGTAACTTTATGTGCGGTGTTACTGCATCGATCTCGTAGACGGGATATCTCAACTTCCTGAACGAATATTTCTTAAGTCAATTGTCAGGACTAGGGGCTCGGTAAACATGTATTTTGTCTTTTAACACTTTCACTGCCAAACTAGAAACCTCAAAAATTCCATAAAATAAAAGAATTTTTTACTGTACACTATCGTTTAAACGAAATGTACTTGCATGTCTGACCAATGGCCGACCTCTTCTACTTGAAGAGCACGCGCTTCGTTGCCTTTTAATATCTCGTTTGCTTATCAATTTATATGGAATTGTGGAAAATCACTGAAGTATTAGTGCGACGTTAACACTTTGACTGCCAAACTAGAAACCTAAAAAATTCCATAAAATAAAAGCGTTATTTAATGAAATAAAAATTGGAAAAATTAAATGTATGATTTTGAGTAGTCCTCCAACTTTCTTACATTTTACTGATCCTAAATTTGGTACAATGAATATATTAACATGAAAATTTATTTTAAAATCTGGACAACGTGTTAAGGTCGCACATTTCGAGAAATAGCGACACGATAACTTCAGTTTTGGAATCATGCTGAACCCCGTAACTTAGTTATGGCGGAGCAATTATATTTGGAGAGTCGAGTTTTGGGCGCAGAAGCATGTTATTTAGAACATAGTCAATCTTCTTTGGATACACGCGTGATCCGCTAATTGAAATTTCATACGCGACTCTACAGACAGGCATGACGCATCGCCGACAGCCGATATTAGGCGACGATGCAAATTGGTTTCTCGAATTAATTTCTGCGAAGGGACTAACTTCGTTACGATCGCTCAATCTTCCAGGTAGTTCGATATCGAAAATCAGGGAGCTGCATCCGGTTCGAAAACACGGGAGCCCCGGCCAACTGAATTCCACGTTGCCGAGCAAGATCGGATCGTTTACGAAGCCGAATCTCGGTCAACATCAATATTCCGCGGAGTCCCGGCAGACTCTTCGTTGCATTATGATCGAGTCGAAATAATAAAGTCAATATCATCGATTTCAATTTTCATTACTCGCAGGCAGGCCCTCCACCCTGAAAATCTCAAGAAATCCCTGGCCTCGTTATCATCGAGACTGAGTACACAGCCGGAACCAGCTTATTCCGTGCTGCATCGAGCTCCGACGGTTTCCAGGATTTTTATTTAACATTTCAATAGATTGCCGAACGCGATACTGCTGGCCTTCGGGCGGGGGATGAATAAACTATCTTCGGAGAATTTTCTGACGCGAGAAGTAGGTCTATTTTTCCTGTAATCGGGCTGTCAAGTAGCTAAAAAGCTAATTTTTCAATTTTACTTCCCAAAATTTTAATCCCTTTATTTTTATTATATTTTCCATTTTGTTTTGAGGGTGTATTAAACGAATAAGAGCAGCAGGAGGGAGCAGTTAGTGAGTGTCCATTATTATTATTAGTTCAATATCGAATATTCAACAGCAGTGTAGCAGTTTTTTAATAAGCGGTATATGAGATTTGCTTGAGAATAATGCAGACACGGGTTAATATATTTTGAGGGAAAGTGGCACGGCATTATTAAATATTATGAAAGGGTTTGACGTGTTCAGGGATATTTATTTACAAATTTTTCACTGAAAATCTTCCAACGCATGCTCTTACACGTCACAAATCTTATATTCTACTGTGCAATATGTATTAACGCAAATTCTTAGTGTGCAGTTGTTAGCTCGATATTATCTGCTTGTAAGACTACAGTACCGTAAATTACGGTATCTTAGAGGTCGTAGGTCACCATGGAAAACGAGTTCAGCGATCCGCCGAACAATACAGTGCTCCTAACGATCCGCGGACCGGTCCGAAATTCGATCAGCCGGCATTATCGAATTAAAGTCAGCCGTCGATGAATTAATAGGCCGGCTCCCGGTCTTGTAATTACGCAACTGATTATACTGAATGCAAACTGAAATAGTCCGGATAGCAATTACGCGTTACAAGCTGATTAAATTATACCGCCACCGGGGGCGCCCACGGGTTCATCCGTCGATGGCCGAGCAGGTCTGCGGTTCTCGCGCGATCATCGCGAAAACGCGGTTCGTGCGCGGACCGTTGACATTATTGTTTATCCTGGCCTGGCTGAAAATTGCAATCGGCTCCGGTGCGTGATTAAGAGGATTCTACGCGGAAGAACGTAACCGTCGAATTAGAAATGCCCGTCATCATTTCTGACCCATATTAATATTTAATTAAGACAGTAATATTCCGAGAGGATGGCTCAGGATCGGCTTTCTGAGAGGGGATTTTATTTTGAGATAAAAAGCGTCGTCCTGTGTCATAATAAAATTGTGCGACGAGGTTAAGCCACCGAGGGTTAAAGTTCCGAGTCGTAACTTTAGGAACTCGTTAGATTTTTAATTTTTGATAGCTGTTTCCATCGAAACCCGCGATACCTGATCGCAGAGGTTACAGAATGAAGCTGACCCTTCTAGATTTAAAATTCAAAGGAATCAGGCACAGATTTTATAGATATATGTACAGAAATTATATATAATACGGTTCCAGGAACTGTTGTATATGTATCTCGCTACATTGTATCTCACGGTATCTTTAGGTATCGAATCAAAGACAGAGCCGCGCTTCTTTTGGTCCGCCGACGTGTCCCATTCAGATGTTTATCGTTTTCAAACGTATCGACGAGCTGCCGAAGTCAGTCAGTCTAAGCCTAGCCTTAGTAGAGGAAACATCGATCAAATATCGTTCTAAATCATATCTGTGCTTTTATTCTTTCTAAATAAATACCTTGCTTCCCAAAACCAACAGATTTCTTTATGACACACGAGTTCCGGGGGATGTGTTCGGGGGGAGGTGAAACGAAACGTCTCCGCACCCCCGAATTCCGATTGGCATTGTAGCTGCTCGAGAGATCGCTCGGAGAGTTCGCCAAAGAGTGTTTCCTGGCAGCAATACGAGAAGCTAGAGTGCGATCAATTGGAGTTCCCTCGTCTGAGGCGGCGGCTCCGCGGTACAAGTGGCTCGAGAAGTTTCGATTATCGACCGTATGCACGCCGGCACATGCACAAAGAATCGAGCAACTTATTGTTACAACGCGTACGTATCGATGATATACGGTTTTCCATTGAAAGGTGCCGGGAGTGTGTGCCGCGCGCGTTTGCATCAGACTCTGTGTGCACACAGACAAAATTAACACGTTGACTGCCATGTCACCCATATGTGGGTGACGGAATTATTTGTCCAGGTTTTAAAACGAATTTTTACATTAATATATTCATTGTACCAAATTCGATTAGAATCCGTAAAATTCAAGAAAGCTGGAGGACTACTCAATGTCACGCATATAATTATTTCCAATTTTTATTTCATTAAATAACTTACTTCGATTTCATGGAATTTTTTAGGTTTCTTGTTTGGCAATTAAAGTGTTAATGAGCAATGGTATTAATCCGCCGTCTAATTGCCGGCTCAGAATTTTATCTGCCGCTGTCTTTCGTCCGCTAGACGACTTTCTTCGGAGGCGTCCGAGATCCACCGCTTGCTACTTAATCGTCGCACTCCGCCATAACTAAGTTACGGGGTTCAGCATGATTCCAAAACTGAAGTTATCGTGTCGCTATTTCTCGAAATGTGCGACCTTAACACGTTGTCCAGATTTTAAAATAAATTTTCATGTTAATATATTCATTGTACCAAATTTGGTTAGGATCAGTAAAATTCAAGAAAGTTGGAGGACTACTCAATGTCATACATATCATTATTTCCAATTTTTATTTCATTAAATAACTTACTTCGATTTCATGGAATTTTTTAGGTTTCTAGTTTGGCAGTCAAAGTGTTAACGTCGCACTAATACTTTAGTGATTTTCCACAATTCCATATAAATTGATAAGCAAACGAGATATTAAAAGGCAACGGAGCGCGTGCTCTTCAAGTAGAGAGGTCTGCCATTGGTCAGACATGCAAGTACATTTCGTTTAAACGATAGTGTACAGTGAAAACTTCTTTTATTTTATGGAATTTTTGAGGTTTCTAGTTTGGCAGTCAAAGTGTTAAGGTATCGTCCTACCCTAGTAAGGGTGGTAACCCTCCGTAGTACAACCTACCCCCGTAAGCTCCCGTAGGTGCGACGCTACCCGGTGCAAAAAGGAAAAGGAAAAAATAGGAAAATGGCCAGGGCCATTCAGCGAACGATGACAAAATTGCTCGGGGCTCGTTTCTGGAAAGCGTTCAAACACGTCCGGATAAAACACGGGCCACCGGAACGATAAAATTCTGGCTAATGTGCGCGGCTCTAGTTTGTCGAGCTTTCCATCGCGCGAACTTTCTCCCAAGTGTGTACTCTCGCCCGACCCTCCTCCTGCCGCGCTCTCATAAATTCTGACACTCGTAAAGCTGACTGAAGCTATGAACACTTAGGCCGAGGAGACGTCTAAACTTATTTGCCCGACGAATGAATTTGCTTGCTCGCCGCGAGGCTCGCCTAAACCGATTTTTACGCCGTTCGATTCTTCCCTGCATGCCGAGCAACGATTACGACACAATGCACCAAGACAAATAATTCAGGAAACCGTAAGTAATTTGGAAGCAATTAATTAGTAATTTCGAGTAATTTGGAAGCTTACGGTGCAGTCGCTTGAACACAAGAAAATATTAGAAGACTACGTTACGTTATTCTCGAACATCCTCCTTTACCGTCCATACCCCTTTACCTTGCAATTATCATTTACTTGGACTACTCAAATTGGGAGGATATCGTTCCAATAGTAACGTAGGGTTGTATATAGATTTACAAGTAATGTAAATTCACTGGTAAACATATTTTCGCATGCGTCCTAACTAAAAAAAAAAAGGAAAATAAAAGTAAGAAAAATTAGTGGAAAATTTGTCTCCCATGGATTCCAACAAAATTATAATACTTCAAGGACCGTGTCCGACTGTGCACGAGATTGTAAGAGTATCAGTGTTGTTCTTAAGTGAAGTATCGTTCGGCTCTCCAACAAAATGGACGTTTCGTTCGAGTGTGGCCCGACGCAACGCGACAATTTCCATTCAGATTTCTGTGGAACCGCGAGTAAAGTTTCGCGGTCGATAGAATCGTAAGACAAAGAGTTTGCAGAAGGTCTCCGTGAACCGTTTGTACAGTATCCTCGATACGGGATTGGTCCCGACAGTGCGATGTGTTGTCAGGACGCTCTCCGGCGGTCCGATAACGTCGCTGCTGGTAATATATCGAGCGAATATCGGTGGGGACGCACTGATAGAGTCGCAATGACGGATATTGCCAAATTCATACACCATGAATATTCCATTTCCGTAAATCAACCAAAAATCTGATGGCCATTCGCAGCGTTTCGGTTAAGGTTCGGCTTGATTTCTTGCGGCCGGTACGCGGCCCGATAACCGTTCCCCGGCGTCGTAAATCACCGTATCCGAAATTTAATTGAATCACATTTAACGATGTATCGCGCGCCTTGGATCCGTGATTTGTGCCTCGGCATTTCTATTCCCTCGGCAACGGTATAACGGCTGCAACGCCGCGCCGTCTTTATCCGCTGTTTCCTCGGAAGTTTCTATCGTTTCTATAACTTTTCCGCTTTCCCATTCACTCGTTGCTCCTTTAATGCTCCGCTATAGCTCTCGCAGTTTCCAACTTTTTCTAGCTCTAAATTTTTTCACTTTAATGGATTCCCCCCGGGGTCCACATCCTCTTAATTATCTTGCCTCTTCGCGGAAACAACTGCCACGTTATATCCTCGAGAATCGTAAAGACACGTATTACGGTTAACTGTTACACGTCCCTCGTGCTGAACATTCTGTTCATGTTGCAAAGACTTGCAAATATTCAAACAGGAAGCACATTCAACACTAAACATACCACTTCGGTCAAATAACCGGTTCTAGATTTTTTATTTCACAATGTTTGAAATTATAAATTCATCAGAAATGATTCAATAAATATCTTTAGTAGAGCTAGCATTGCAGTAAAAACTGCGCAAAGTCTAAATAAATTAAATCTTGTCATTTTCATAAGGCAGCTTGTAAGGTAAAGGCACCAGTAGTTGACCATTTTTTGGAAAAACAAAAAATAAGGTTTGAAATGTTCTTATTGTTTCGAAATTTAAACAACAGACTTATAAATGCGCTTATAAAAACCTTATTTTTTTACGTTTTTCTATAAAATGGTCAACTACTGGTGCCTTTACCTTACAGCTCGCTAGGATTTAGTGTTAAAATATTTAAAAATACTCACAATTATTAAGAAACGAAGAGAATGCGTAACTCTTGCAATCAATGCTGACAAATGTTGCAGAGGAATTCGTAGTCTACTCGTGACAGGTTTTGTCACAGCGTGTGACGCGAATTTTAGCATTGTCTTTGCGGTGTAATGTGAGAGAGAGTAGGGCAAATTTCGAGAGTAGGGGATTGTTAGCATTGTGGCACGAACCTAACTGTTCTGCTTGTTGATTTTATTTCGAGGTCTCCCGATAGCCGTCGCTATCCGATAATGTACTCGAGCAGGGCGTCACGTGCAGGGTTCCCGGGAATTATTTTGCTCACAGTCTCACGTGGTCCGCGTCTGAACATCGGTGATACACTTTCGACACCCCCGACACGTACGGGGGAAGGATACAGATTTCGCAGAGCACACATAAACACACGCGCACACAGACAGAGACAGGTGAACGGACAGAGGCGTAGACACGTACGAGAGGGCCTTGTACCAAACGCTCTTTGATCCGGCGCTGCATTATGTATGAGGAAGAGCTACGCTCCGCCCGGAAACACAATATAGCCCGGGAATCGTAAATCAAAGAAGACAAGAGGAAATAATCTGAGCAGAGATAAGCGGCCGAGTAAATAGATAGAGAGCCGAGTCATTATACTCGGACGTAAATTAAGAATGGTACGAGCTCCTTCGAGGCCGAATGTTAACGCCCCCTCCCCCGCTTCCTTCTTTATTGTTTCGCAGTTGAATGAGGTCTACTGTGATTCACCTCGGACCCACGAAAATTGATCATAACCGTTGCTATCCTTTTCCTTGAAACAGCCGAGTTCAATGCCGCGAGACTGCACAATTCAACCTTTACAATGAACGTCGACAAAATCTCTTGGAATTTTCTTACAAAGAGGGGAAATTACGGTAATTCCAGCAATCCTTCAACACTAGAGCAAACAAGCAGTAAACGCAACTGGCATGCATTGTCGTATAATAACAGCTAAATTGTATTTGTTTAGATTTCGTACCAGTTTTGATAGACAGGTTTGTTGCACTACGATTTATTTCACTGTTTCAGTGATCAGAACTTGTTTGTAATTTATAATTTCCCCAAAAGAAATCTATATCTATCTTCGATTATTTTACCATTGAAAATACCGTATTGCGTCAAGAGAACGATAAGAATTATTGCCGCAAAATACTCGACGAGGGAACAAGAAGAACGTAAACTCGGTACGGATCGATTCAAAGGAAACACAAATTAGAGGTAATTAATAAGCCGAGGAGGAGAGAGCAACAAAGAGGAAATTACCGACTTCTTTCTCTGCTTTTCCCGTCGCGTCGTCCGTCTAATTGTGTTTCCGTTAACGATCGACAAATTCCTCGACAGCGGCGAGCAAAGGGAAGCTCAAAGGAGGAATCGTTATGATTCTGCAACATCGAGGGATGTACGTTAAGATACGGGAACACAGGAACACGATTGGAGAAACAATGCGTTAGCGAAACGGAACGAACACACGTTGCGAAACTGCCACGATACTTACGGAATCCATAAACAGAGAGGGGGGAAATGGAGAATCGAAATGAGACTATCAAATAAAAGAGGAGAGGCTCCTTCTGGAGCCTGGGAGAATGCTGACCGAAGAAAAGCGGCTACGCAATTATCATATAAATTGCTGTCTTCTTATACACCATTGTCAGTGGTTTCTTCGATTTACAAACCGTTCGCTGCCAGACATTCTGTTTCACAAACATCCCATCCACGCGGTAAACTCTAAATTAAATCAGAGAATGAGTTCAGATAATTGTACCGCGTTTCTCCATTAACACGTTCACTGCCATGTCACCCATATATGGCTGACGCAATTATTTGTCCAATTTTGAAATGAATTTTCAATCAGTAAAATGTAAGAAAATTGGAGGGCCACTCAATATCATACATTTAATTTTTCCAATTTTTATTTCATTAAATAACGCTTTTATTTTATCGAATTTTTTAAGTTTCTAGTTTGGCAGTCAAAGTGTTAACGTCGCACTAATACTTCAGTGATTTTCCACAATTCCATATCAATTGATAAGCAAACGAGATATTAAAAGGCAACGGAGCGCGTGCAGTTCAAGTAGAAGAGGTCGGCCATTGGCCAGACATGCAAGTACATTTGGTTTAAACGACAGTGTACAGTGAAAACTTCATTGGCCAGTGATTCTTAAATTGTTCTTACTTAATAAAAGCGCAATTCGCGACGGAGCGCGTGCTCTTCAAGTAGAAGAGGTCGGCCATTGATCAGACATGCAAGTACATTTCGTTTAAACGATAGTGTACAGTGAAAACTTCTTTTATTTTATAGAATTTTTGAGGTTTCTAGTTTGGTAGTCAAAGTGTTAATTACAACATCGTCGTTGTCGAAGTATTAACACTGAACCAGCTACTGATACTAACTGCAATGTATTAATTTACACAAACGTGGAATTTTCTTAAATTCTCTAAGGGGTGTTTGAATAGGGGAATCTATACAGTCATTTTTCATAATTTCAGTGATTATCAAACTGGTCGTTTATTCGTGGTGAACCTGCGGCTAAGTAATCCGAAGATATTCGAGAAAGAGGTGCGCCGCGATTATATTCCCATCGTTTAAACGGCGCGATCCGTCTTCTTTTTCCGTTTTTAAAAGCGGGCTCAATGAATTCCCACGAAAATCGTTCCACTCTCGTTATCGCGCTCCTTCAGCCGACTGCAGGTATTTTATTATAATTGCGCAGTGTCCGCGATATTCAGTGAGCCGTGCGCGAAAATTTTATGAAACTAATAACGCACGCGTACATCCCCCAACCCCCTTTCTTCATCATGTTCGCTCGCCTGTGATGGCGGGCGTCAACAACGATTTTTATTCCGCCGGTCTCTTTGTTCAATTGACCGGATTTCGCGAGACGGTCAATTCGCTCGGCTGCGATAGCAATTTCGTGCAATTTCATCCGAAATATTCGACCGTTTAACGCCGGACCAACGGAGCCTTAAACGGAACCATGTTCCATGTACGGGGTGTAAAGAAAGGTGAAATTTCTTTTTATTGCATTATATTCTACGCGTCACGACAATCAACAAAAATTTGACCGTGAAATGTAAGGTCAAGAAACGTGTGTTTTTGATACGGTTTTGGAATGTTAGAACGGTGTTCGGTGTTAGTTTATACGTTTATCCATCCCCTTCCCAGAGAGAGAGTTAATTGGGAAGGCGAGAATTCCGGCGCGGCAAGTAATTAATAAACCCGTTGAGCGGCTCGAATAAAAAGACCCGATAGCGGTCGTGGAGGCAGTGTTCGAGCCATTAAAAAACAGTTACCGTTTGTTCATTACTCATCCGTTTATGGAGGCTGTCGGGGTCTGTTCGCGCGTGAAAAGAGCAGCTTTTTGCCCCCGATATATTCGGGGCCAACACTTTACATCGCGTCGCATTAGCCTGGCGCGGCGCATAAATTGTTGAGAAGATTAGGCGAAGCTGCGGGGTCACGTTCACGTTGAATGAACGTGTTCGGAACGGCAGGGAAGGGGTAGAGGAGGGGACGGATTTCTTAATCGTTTTACTACGCGGCCGCGTTACTCACTGGCCCGAAAATAGCGCTGGCGAACACGGAAAATTTCACGCCGCTTTGGATCGATGGGAACCCAAACCTGGCTTTTAACCAGCCAACCCCCTTCGCACCGTTCTGTCCGTCGATTCTGCCCCGGTGATGGCCGATCCACCCCTGTGGACTACACTTTAACCCCTTCCCTGGAACCTTTTTTCCGGCCAATCTCCAGCCCGCTTGCTCTCTCCCCCCCTCTCTCTCTCTCTCTCCTGCCAAGCTCTGGATGAATGGCGTTTTCAGGGAATTGATAGACCTCGTCGCTCGACATCCACGAACAACGGGAGCAAAAAAAGTCAACGACACGCGAAAGCGGTGCTGATCGGATTTTTACATCGGCGCATCGTCTTTCGTGACACGACCAACTCTTTTTTTTTTATTTCACCGTCCTAAACGCTCGGGGAACCGGAACGTGGCCGGAAGTCCCGCAAAAACGGGAATCTGGAGCCACGGTTTCGATCGGCGACGATTTCCTGCGTCAACCGTCACGCTTTCCGACCGACCGACTCGCACACAGAATTTTCAAAAATTCGTCTGCATCTGGTCCGAGACAATGAGTCAAACAGCCATTTCCAACCCCCATCCGTCTGTTCTCTACCAACTTGGTACAGTTCTCACTGGGTCTGCATACGTGGTGTGTTCTCCAAACTGTCACTCGAATGGCGACTCTAAAGCGCCACTAAAAATTGCTGTATCATTATTTGAAATATTTTACCATTATTACCCCTTAGCACTCGAGTGGTGACTCTGAAGCACCACTAGAAATTGTCGTGGCATTATTTCAAAGAAATCACAAAAAATATTAGAAACCATTTGTTACGTTACAGAATTTATATTTAATAGATTACTAAACATTTAAATATTATCTGTGGAAATGTTTCGTTTTAGAGTGAAAATAGCTTCGAGTGCAAAGGGTTAACTCATTGTAGTCTGAACGGCTAAAGAATGTTCTCCAAAATAAGTTGCAATTTCTCCAAGAACTCGTCTACGGTAAAAAAGTTCCTGATCATTTCGAACAAGTGGCAAACATTGCTCTCAATGAATATTCTGAACACGTTATTCACACAGAAGTTTGGAATTTTTGCCAAACGTGTTCCAAAACAACTTGTTTTCACGGCGCTTTTAAACAAAACTTGAATTCGAGTGCGTCTGTTGAGCAGCTCCAGTGAAGCGGTTTTAGTAGCTGCTATGGTTTGATGTGGTTCGACGCGAAACTTCCAGGCCTCTAGATTCTAGAAAAATCGAAACTATATCGAAACGTATGGGGTGGGAAGAGAAACGCAATTCGAATGCAGAATGAGTGCTGGGGCAAGAGCGGAGATCCATATCGAGCCTCTAATACTACCCTGCTTGATTTCATTGCTGATGCTATTTCATACAACAATAAATATGCCAATGTCTGGAGCAGAAGACGCTGGGACTTGGATCAGCGCCATCCGCGTCTTAAATTCTCTGCCACGAAGAGTTGAAGAGCCTCGCCGAGTCCTCTGCCCACTGGAAAACTGCATTCTCCGGGCTTTTTTTTATCGTTTCAATTGGCCAAATTCTATAACTCTAGAATTCTAGAATTTTATGCTACTGTCTACGAGTGCCATGAGAAATTAAAACGATCGTCCAGATTTGCATAGTGAATGTAAAACAGAAAGCAGATAAAACAGCTAAAAATTATTAGCTCCACTCGTGCGAAGAGTTTGCAGGAGTTCTGTGGAAACTCTACAAGTTTTCCCTCTTTATCTCTTTCTCTAGGAAAAGTAAACTAAGAGTTTAGAGATCCTCGATCCTCGGAGACCTCGAGGAGTCTCGATGAACCCTTGAAGCATCTCCTGGAGCCTCGAGAAACCTTCAAAGGACCTCCAAGGATATACAAACGAGCAGAACGTAGAAATTCACTGGAACCACTGTGGATAACAGGTCCTGTGGAAAATTCTCTACTATACCAACCGAATAAAGCTCCCTCTGTCATAGACTAGGCATCAGATCAGATTGCACACCTTAGAACTTCTCGTGGCATAAGCTCGCTACTTTACCGATCGAGAAAACTAACCACCGACGAGGTACGACCCCCCAAAAGTTGGCCACGAAAATGCGTTGGATGATAATGAAACGCATTGCATGCTATAATAGAGAGTGTAGGCCGGAAATTATTGCGAACAAGTTAATTATAAATTAGTGTATACTCGCGAACAATTTGCGGAAAAACAGTCAATATGTGACAGTGTAAATTTATGGGCGACAAGTGAGAACCTTGATTTAAATATATGGGAAATAGCATCTAAAATAAAAAAAAAGGCGGCACAGCGACCCTCGTAAACAGGTAAGAACTTGCCTTTGTCACGTAACAATGAACGAGCCTAATCCTTGCGCCGATCCCACTTCGGACGCGATCGCCGATTTTCCGGAAAGCTCCCACTATTCGGGCCTTCCCCCTCCCCTCCTCCCACCACTCTTACCCTCGCGGCCGCGACTTCAGTCTAATAACGAAAGTGAAAGTGATCGGTTGTGTGTGATGTTATCTCGGAACCACCCTCGTCCTTGTCAACCGCGTCGGTTCTCAGTGATACATATATAGGATATATTACGACGCAAGACAAGGACCTTTACATGGTACGTACCGTTTCTATATTTTATCATTTGTTTTATCAAAAACAAAATACAAAATACACGTTAGGTAGGAAATATGTATTATACATTATATGTATTATTTTGTATTTGTGTTATATATGTATATTGTATTTGTATGTTTTTGTTTTGTTTTTTGTTTTTGTGTTTTTTTTTATTTATGTATTTTATATACAGTCGAGTCGGAAAGTAAGTTAACGACTGGTGTATGCAGGCAAATGAATATGACATGTCTTTAATCTTTAATAATGATAATATATGTTTTACTAACATATTTGTTTATTTCTTTACACCTCCTAAATAAAAACAATACAATAACTTGATTTTATTCATCATATTCATTGCCTACATATCACCAAATGTTAACTTACTTTCCGACTCGACTGTATATGTATTTTGTTAGATTCTATGCTAGGCAGGTAGTAATTCGGCGGGTAGGCTTTGCAACGAGCTCTTCTTGGTATTCGTTTGCACAGTGATCAAAACTAAAGCACTGTCAAATGTGTATTAGGAAGAGTGTCTACAAAATTACGGATTTTTTTTTATTGTTTTGTTATTTTGTCAACTTTCCGTCGGGTGGGACGTTGGATGGGAATCATATTGCCCCGCGACAACTCACGAATCGTTAGGGTTGTTCTGGTATTTCGTTTATTTAAATACTTCATCAGTGATCTCAATATCTTGTAAAAATATTCCCAAGCTCTTCTGAAAGCTCTGGTAGCAACACCTAACTTTTTGGCAGTCGGTAATGTCGGTAAAAGCATAGACCCCGAAGAGTTTACCATTGGAATGAGCTTGCAGCGCTCGCGAAGCTTGCAGAGCTTGCGAAGCTTGCAGAGCTTTTACCGACAGTGCTGTTATCGACGCTTGGTAACTGTGAGAAAATGTTCTCATAGATTTTTCTAATTGTTAAGAATAAATACTGAATTAGCGCCTGATTATATAAGTTCATCAATTGATTACTCCAGTTACTGTAATTTCTGAATCTTTTGGAATGAGCTTTCGAATAGAATGACATTTCGAGCTTAGAGATATAGTTGGAGGTATACTTCAATATCAAAATCATATAAACATAAGAATAATTAATGAATGTTAAATTATTACCGAATTAATGTCTCTATCGTAAATACTACTCGAGCAGGCTTTCTCAAAATTTATTACAGCAAAATGAAGTGACTGAATCGCATTGTAAACATTGGTCAGCAGCTTTCTGTAATTATTCGTTTCTTCGTCGGTTCTCTGACAACAAAGATCAATCACGGCCGCTGTTACATTTCCATTAGACCAGGTCCGTCTCCTCGCGTTATTGACAGCGTTGTAATGTCTAGAAAGCATGTCGTACTCGAGTGTTTTAATCAACGAAATGAGAATCTCGTTCCGAGCAATGACAGTGCCAGTTTCAAACGTAACGTAGCAACAAAGGGCGTTTCTTTCTGGTAATAAATAACCCGTTCAGTGAATTCAATACGTTGGCGAAATATAAACAGGCTTTCCAGCCTGAAAAAAGTTCTCCGCCCCGTGTCACAAAATCGATGTCAAGATTAATGGCATTCCGATTCATTTAACTGATATCCCAGTCGGCGTGCATGCGAAAATATCGTTACGGAAACGCGGCGAAATAAATTAGTAATCCATTTCTTTTATCGGCGTTGCCGCGTTCAGACGTATCGCTCGCACGATTTCAAATTAAATCTCGCGCCTCGAATGATCACGGTGATCATTAAAAGTTTAATCGATTTTCCGGAATTAATATCTGTTCTTTAGTCACGCCTGTTACCGTTCCTGTAAATTATGCTCAACGTAAACGACGATGTCAATCATTCTGACAATTAAAAAGTTCAGTGAAACTTTCTCCACCGTTACACTTCCCAACAAAAATCAGCGAGTACATCACAAAAATCATTTGATACAGAATTCTTGAAACCGAAAGTTTTCTAAACTCCGAAAATTTTATTCCTTTTAAATTTTTCATTAACCCCTTGCACTACTATTTATTTTGTGATTATAATGATTATAAATTCTTAATCGTTCAAAAATTCATAAAACAAGAAATATAGTTTATATATTATAGTTTAAGGATATATATCAACTACAACGAAATAGAATTTTCTTTCGCTTTAAAGGAAATTAATAACATACGTATTTATTAGACTCTGTTCAAAATCTTCATCACGAGTCTGACTCGATATAGTAGGGCAAGGGGTTAAAGAAAGACATATTTTTCTACTCACAACGAACGCTTCTCTACTTACGATTTCGTGTATATTTTCGAAATTATAAATCACGGAGATATTCCAGAGACTACAAGTTAAAAACCCGCACGAAATTGCCAGCTTGTTTCTATTCCGTAGTGATAAAATGTTCACACCGATCATTTCGGGGCTCGGGAGAATTAAGAAGCAGTCGATATCATGCCCGGGGGGTGTCTGAAGACGGCGTGAGAACGCGCGATTAAACCCACCATAATTTATGGCGCGAATGTCCTCGTGGGACCACGAAGCTGAACTTCCTTCGTATGTAGGTTATCGGGTAATAGACGGGCGGTCAACTTTTTCCATCTATTTCCATTTTCGCTACTTGATGCATGCGCCTCGAACGACGAGATATTTTCATGGCTGCGCGGACGTGACACTGATAGCACGTAACACAATTTCAGGAGATAAAAGCTGCATCTCCAAGCCAATTAAACTACGTATTTTCCAATAAGCTCGACAAATGCTGCCCTTTTCCAGACATCGAGCCTACGTCCAAACTTTTCTCGATTTTTTCCTGCATCACATTCACGCGTAATCAAACCCCAGCTTTACAGTTCAGCGGCAAATAACATAGAGGTCTTGGAATTCAACAAATTCTATCCGACTGAAATAAAAACAAAAGTTCCATTCTGTTAAAAAATAATGTACACGACACAGAGTGCCCCTTTATACCAATCAATTTTCATTTAACGCTTTGACTGCCAAACTAGAAGCTTAAAAAACTCCATAAAATCAAAGTAAGTTATTTAACGAAATAAAAATTGAAAAATATGAAACATATGATATTGAGCAGTCCTCCAACTTTCTTGCATTTTGCAGTTCCTAATCAAATTTGGTGCAATGAATATGTTAATGTAAAAATTCTTCTCCCTCGCAGGATAATCACTTTTTGGAAATAAATCCCCTATGAGATCTCTAAGCTCGAAGGTTTAAAAACATATATTGTTCACGTTTTTCCAATGTGATTATTAGACTGCGGATCTTTATGCAAAATAAAAATTGTTTGCACGGATCGCAAGAAATAGAAACCAAGTAGAATGTTATTTCTTCCCTTAATAATTTTAATAGATGGAAAATAATATATCGACGTCTTAAAATTTTTTTAATTTTCCTACAATTTTGGGTTTCGTCTACTCAGTTTTGCTGTAAATGCATACAGATCCGCAGTCTAGCGATTACGAACCTAGAAGATCCGTTTAAAAATCTCTGGGAAGCTTGTCGCGAAGGTCGCAAAGCGTCGTCAACGAACCGGTATCAATTCGTAAACCGTAAAAATTGTTAACCGGCCTCGGTTACGCGTTGCGTGCCCTATATTAATTACAAAGTTCTACGCATTTCACGATCTACGAGGTCGTGTAACTGGCTTTACACGAGGCAGCGTGCCATATGCGGTCGAACCGGCACACAGTTTCGAGCTTGCAGAGGAGTTCGCGAGCAGCGTTGCCGCAACATATTTATGAAAACACGGGTCTGACGGGTTTTCCAACGTGCGGGGGGCCATCGCGAATGTTTTTTTATCGATCGTTTCCTAGGAATTATGTGCAGGTGTTGGAGTGGCGCATCGGCCGAAATGTCAAACACCGCTCGCGGAACGGTAAATACTCGAGTTGAACGCGCGGGTGGAAGAGCTTGGAGCGGGGGACGCGTAGCAAATTCAGAAATTCTGTGACTTTGTTCCAGCCGCCCCCCCTTCCCCTCCCCTATACCTAAACAATATGAAACCGGCGCGCGCCAGTAGAAAAAACAAGTGGAAAACCGATCGGAAACTGAGCATATATTCGACACACCGTGGGGCATTTACGTGACCAAAAATAACGGGGGAGGTGAGGAGAGAGAGAGAGAGAATGGAAAACGCGACGCAATAGAACACAGGCGAGTGTAACTGAAAGGCGTGTGTTTCGCTTTCATTAAACGAATCGCCGGCCACAAGCAAAAGCCTCGAGTACAGTGATAATATTGATTGTGTAGCAAACAAATATCGGATAATGTCAATGGGGGGGGGGGGGGAGTGCCGGTTTACACACGACGCTGATGCTTCACGGGGAAATCAAGAGTCCACGGTATAACATGTAAACATCGATCAGATTTTCTCGAACAAAAGTGACCGCAAATAACAGTCTGAAACAGTCCGGTGTGCCGGTGGTTTGATAAATACGAAAAAAGAAAAAAAAAAATACTCAACGATCCAATATTGGCGTGGGAATCTTTCATTTGCGCGGTTTCAATTTGCCGCTCGAAACTGTTACACCTTTCTTCCGATAGCGAAATAGGTTGTTCCGTGACGGGGCAACATATGGCAACACATGAAATTGGTTGTAGTGAATTTTAATCGACTTCCAGGAACAAGTATTTTATTTTACCGCTGAGACAGTGTGATAGAGTTAAACCCTTAGCACTCGAGTGGTGACTGTAAAGAGGTAAAAGATTTTTCCAGTTTTGGTTTCATTAATTAAATTATTTTGATTTTGAGGAAGGCTTTCAAAAGTGTTGAAAAGTGTTAAGACATATTTTATTTTACGTCAGTTTAATGTTTCCCCTCGTGTCATTGTATATATTTGTTAATGCATTTAATGCGTGCGACCAAAACACCATTGTTATCTCTGAATGTTTATACAAATTTCCATTTTCACGGACTATTCTATAAACAACAGAACAGAGGGAAAATTGATTTCACCGATCAAAAGATTCATTACCGTGAAGATGTAGAAAAGAAAGACATATTATTCTTATTTGTAGAAAATTTACTTTTACCAGGTTTTGCTACAAAACTGGTAAATGGTGTATGTCGAAAATACGTACTCGCACGTATTCGTTCAGCAGCCTTGCAAATGAAAAATAAAATAAGCAATTGGAAATGCAGTCTAAATGTTACCCTAAAAATGGAGAATTTACTGTGTCTGAAACTGACACATGTTTCAGTTCTGAAGGGACTTTCTTTTTGAAAGAGTATTTACAACGCCGCGGCAGCCATCATCCAGGTAGAAGGGATGTCTTCGAAGTATGTAATAGTTTTTTCATGAAAACAAGTGCTCGTGTACGGAAAAGCTTCATTTATCCGAAGAGCGGAAAGTGCTTGAAACTTTCGGGCAGCTATGTAGCTTGTTAGAGTCGAGTTCACTTTTGTAATGCGAACTGAACTGCGTCAGCATTTCTCATGGATATTCGAGGGGTGTTGGAATGTACCTTCGACTCTTCATTCCCGTGAATACCATACATTGTTAATCCCTTGGTTCAGCACGACAAAGTGAACCATTAGTCTCGAACCGTTTTTATTTATTCCATATCCGCGCTCTCGTTCCCATCAGGAATCCACCGGTGCAATTTTTTTAGTGTAACTTTCTCATAGTATTACATCGAGTGCTCATTTCCCACGTATTCGAAATTCCAACGCGAACTGCAGATCTAGTTTAATTGTCCGTATCGTTGATTGCGCCGGAATTAATATCACCGAATTCTTCGACATTAAATATAGCCTTATTAATCAAATTATCGGTTTTACATATTGAATCTTTTATTGTAATTGTAAACGCACTTCTATGAAAATAAAAACTCCTTCGCTCCTACATGGCAACAGTAATTACTTGCTGTGTTCGGTGAATTTAATAAAAATAATAGTCCGAAATTTCAATGTATCGAATGTACTTTGAACGTACGCAGCTTGAAAGTACTCTGTTCACTTTTGGAAAATCTTGTACAGTTTTGGCATGAAGGACTCTCGTGCCGCGCTGGATTATTTATAATTGCAGACTAACAATCGAAAACGCGGATTTGAATGGATCGGCCCGGCCTCGAACTCGGTGCATCGTTAGAACCATTAGTCATGTTCTAAGTGATTAGTTTCTCCCGGATTCTCAATGGGTTGTTAATGCCGGCCCATGTACGCCAGTCAATAATTTTGCCTTCACAAATTTCGCCGGTAATCCAAACACTCCTGTGTGCGCGGATTAACAGCACAGCCCCGATAAATTTTAGATGTTGCCGAACTGATACTGTGCAACTTTTCACTGGTTCCCGGTTCCTGGAAGTTTACCAAAGCTTGAATAAATTATAAATTCGGTTACGGATTAAAACGACCCATTTGCCACTTCGTCGCCCGGGTTTGTCTTATTTATTGAAATTTTTTCCGGTTTTTAATCTCCTGCAGAATCGTGTCCGTTGCTCTGTAAATTCACAGCACAGGTGGAAAATTATAGACCCAATTTCTCTGTTAGAAAATTTCAAGGTAAAAAGGGGAAAACGTCAAGACCAGAATTGTCCACAATTTTTAGAGACGTTTTAGAAAAGCTTCAAGTTACAAGCTAAAAAGATTATTGAAATATTATTCAGTTTTGTTTACACGATTCTTTTCCTCGGAACGCATGGTGCCGAACTAACTCACCCCCAATTTTCCGGATCATAAACGCGGTAGGGGTAAACGGAGAAATAAACCCAGAAACTCTAGATCAAAGTCATGAACGCCAGCAGGATCGCTGACCTAACCGAGACCTAGCTAGCACCGGCACAGAGTCAATAAAAATTGCAGGTTGGAGGATTCTGGGACCGAGGTTGTGACGAATGATCCGCCGCGGCGGATCGTAAATTTCGAACCGCGCGCGCAGACACAGTTCCGAAATCGCTGACTAATAAAATGTCCCGGGTGCGAAAGGGTCGTCGGTAAAAATAGAAAAGCTGCGATCCCTGGTGAACCACGTGGGCACTTCGTTCCCAGGAAGTTGCAACGGTAGAGTGCGACCCGCTGCAACATGCAACGGACAACGAAACTGTCCATCGCGATGCATCTGTCGTTCAGACCGAGCTCGTAACTTCATTAAGAAGGGGGCCGGCAAGTTTCGCGCAAGTTCCGAAGTTTCACCGGCCAGATAACCGGACCCTAAGTGCAGCCGATGAATTATGCAGTTTTGTATGCAGCCCGGGGACGGTGGCTTATGCGCGTGACGCTGTGCCTGATTTCCCTACGCGGCCACGTCCTTCCTGCCGATCCCCAAGAATGCAATTAGGAGCAGGCTCTTGTGTAGGTGACCGAGGAAACGTCTCCATCTTGCAGGCTCCTCTTCTCGATATCTCACCCCACCACGATTCACCGACACCCCTTATTCTCCAGTTTCACCCCTCTTAATCGGTCCTTTAACTCCTCGGTTGGACGCCCTCGACCTAATAACCTTATCGCTCATTAACACGTTGACCGCCATGCCACCCAGATGTGGGTGACGGAATTATTTGTCCAGGTTTTAAAATGGATTTTTACGTTAATATATTCGTTTTACCAAATTTGATTGGGATCTGTAAAATGCAAGAAAGTTGGAAGACCATTCAATATCACACGTATAATTATTTTCAATTTTTATTTCACTAAATAACTTACTTTAATTTTATGGAATTTTTTAGGTTTCTAGTTTGGCAGTCAGAGTGTTAACGTCGCACTAATACTTCAGTGATTTTCCACAATTCCATATAAATTGATAAGCAAACGAGATATTAAAAGGCAACGGGGCGCGTGCTCTTCAAGTAGAAGAGGTCGGTCATTGGTCAGACATGCAAGTACATTTGGTTTAAACGATAGTGTACAGTGAAAACTTCTTCGAAGTAAGTTATTTACTGAAATAAGAATTGAAAAAATTAAATGTGTATGATATTGAGTAGTCCTCCAACCTTCTTGCATTTTACAGATCCTAATCGGTACAATGAATATATCAACGTGAAAATTCATTTTAAAATCTGGACAAATAATTCCGTCAGCCACATATAGGTGACATGGCAGTCAACGTGTTAAACGAATTGAACAGTGATCTTTGCATATACTATGTACATACGCGTATCAATGTTTATTCTGCATAAATATCCACTGTCACAATAATAGTTAACCCTTTGCACTCGAAGCTATTTTAACTCCAAAACGAAACATTTCTTCCGATCCAGAATATGTCCACCCTAAAATTTTTTTTCATGGTGTACATATGAAAATGGTGCAACGTACTCATAACTTATTGAAGTGTTTAGTAATTCATTAAATACAGACAAATTTAATAATGATAAAATATTTTGAATAAAGATACAGCAATTTTTAGTGGCGCCTTACAGTCGCCATTCGAGTGCTGAGGGTTAAGTTTCAATCAACTCGAATAGGTAAAAATTGAGGTCATATCATGAGGATTAAATTATAGCTTGAATGAACGCATTATAATTTCCGTGTGAATGATTATGGGAGTCGCAGCGGAGATTTCGCGATACTTTTAGCACTGCCTTCCGGTAAAATTGCTTCTTTCACTGCGATGGGTTGTTTCGCGAGCCCGACAGCGGGAATATTAGCGAAATCAAAAAATATGGCGCTGGGAACAAAATCAATATTTATGAAGTACGCTGGACGGTGTGGAGGAGTTCTCGAAGTGGGTCGAAAGTTTGCAATTGTAGGGGTGGGTTTCCCAATGGTGTGCGGGGGTCGTGAGAGGGCAGCCCAGAAATCTGGTAACGGTTATGGTGACCGTTGTTTATTCTGTTTTGTGTGTGCATTTCATTCTATATCCCGTATTATCTAGCTGCTGCCAGAGTTGGGTTTACACTTGGCCGTGTACTTATCCACGCTGCGGTATATAGTCACGGAACAGCTATAAGATTGAATGACAGGAATTACTGTTCGCATAGTTGGCTGCGTACGCAGCATGTATCCTATCTGTTGACACTGTTCCAAAGACACTGTTAGCCTCGTTAACCGATATCATCCGGTATACTGTCATCTACGACCGCGAAAGTATCTGTCTTCAATTGTTCGCTTGATTAAGGCGAGAAAGGTCAGAGGCAAAGGGCGATCCTGGTTTGACCGATTCTCTTGGCTATAGACATTTATGCGAAATAAATATTATCCGCATTAAACCCCTCGTGGTTTCAATTCAACGTGATCAAGCGTATCATTTATTATTCTGCTTGCTACTTGTGCTAGCTTAACTACAAATTGTTCTACCACAAAAATTATTCAATCGAACAAATCATTTAAATGTGGAAATTAGTTCCAATATATTTTTTCATAATGCACAGAATGAGCAAATTGAACATTGATTTGTTTCATTGTCCCCGTACATTCAGGACCTTCACCGTTACGAATATTAAAAACTGTGAACAGCTACTGAATAAATGTGATGGTGAATAAGTTCACAGGACATCTGTGAAGTTACAACACGATTGCTGCATAAATTTCAACATAAAGAGAAATTATGTTAATTTACTGAGCAGGAATAATTGGTTGCACAATTATATTTACGGTTTCGATCGAGTACGTTCTGGCAGGGGTGGTCGCCTGCATTTTTTCGCAGGGTGAGTCAGGATCTGGTCAGAATTTAGACGAGTCACGCGGCGATTTAAAGCGCGTATGAAACGTACACGCGGGGCCCATTGAATCCCGCCTCTTTAAGGAGTCGGTTCATCACGGAGAACCTTCTTCTCATTGCTGGTTCCCTTTCTTTGGTCTCGCGAACCCAAAAGGTCGGTCGGCCGTTACTGGCCAGCTGAATGCGAAGCATAGAAATATGCATGCGGACTGAAGGAGACCATCGTCGGCCATTGTGTTGTTCCTTTCTTTCTCCGTCGACTCTCCCAGTCACAGATTACTGAATCTTTTCACGGGGGAGGAGCTCTCGTGCGTTACGGCCCTGTTATGCGCCTCCAATTTTACGATCGGAACAAACTCGATTTACTTCCCCTAATTATCCTACCGGATGATTGCCCGGTCAGTTTGCTTCCTCTCGGCTGGAAACTTTGTTTCAAACCTTTGCGGTCCGAAATGTTCCTTTTACTTAAAATATTTCCACATCTTGTCAGGGGAGAGAAAGGTTAATAATTTAGGTGATATTTAACGGATGGAAATGTAATTGGAAAGAGTATCGAAACGGGTTCGAAGTACAGTTTCGTTTGTGAGTTCGAACCGATAGCCCAGAGGGTTAATATAATGAACGGTTTGCTCGTCGGATCTAGATGAATCGCCTGCGCTTTCGTTTCTGAGGCCGGAAATGTGTTCGGGACTGGTTCCGGTAGCTTGTATCGTTTCACGCTCGATATCGAAAAGTGAATCGAACGTTCGAGGCAGTAACTCGCCGCTGGAATTTTCGGTGGGGAAACGGGTAAAGAATCTCGCCGGGACAACACCGAGGCCCGACATCGAAAAATACACTCTCGAAAACACGCGGATGGTTCTACCGATGTAGAACGATAAAACAGCAATTCCGACGCGGTTAGAAGTTTCGGCGCGGCGCGCGGAATTGTAAATCGGCCCTATTCTTCAAATTTCCACCGAGCGTTCGAGAACGAGGACGAGTACGACGATCGTCGAACAGAGAGGCGGCAGCCAAGAAGGGCCGGAAAGTTTTCGCGAACGGAAACCGCGAAAACTACAAAGACTTAAATCTGTTCTTGCTCCGGCGATGGGGTAACGAACCGGGTAACGCTGAAACTTCCCCCTCCATCCCTTCCGGGAGAAGTTTGAGCACACGAAAGACGAAAAACTGGGAACCGGAAAGAACCTACAACGCCGGAATCGGGAAATCTAATACACGGAACACGAAACAAGGAACAATCAGCTCCGGACTTTCGGGGGATGGATTTTGCCGAAGACAATGGATCTGGTTTCCAGACCTTTGTCTTCGCTGTTGAAATAACAACGGCTAAGTATCATACTGCCTACCAAATTTGCCATCAAGTGGCGTCATCTCTGTGTATTTATAGTGTATGCTGAAGTTCGGGGAACAGACAGTTTAGAAAGGTGTAGAATTATACCCCGCTCTACTGAGGGCAATTCCGCGACTTTTATCATCCAGGCCGTGGCGACATATACAGAGAAATCACTGCAATCCTCAAGAAATTATATAAGTAACACCTATATTCGATTTTTAACCCTTTGCACTATTTTAACTCGAAAACGAAACATTTCTTCCGACCTAGAATATTTCCCTTCTATGTATACAGGTTGTTTGGTAACTGGTGGTACAAACGAAAAGAAGGGGGTGATTCTACGTGAAAGAATAAGTCGAAAATATAGAATAAACATTTTTCGTTTGAGGCTTTGTTTTCGAGAAAATCGACTTTGAAGATTTGTCAGGTTTGTGCGCTTTAGTATATGCAGGAAGTAGATTTGGTTGGTCATGATCAGACAGTTGCGTCAGACAATTCCTATTGAATAGCATGCTGCATTTCAAACTCGATTTTCTCTTTTCTTCCTCATTTGGAGATTTTTCCTTCCTCTTTTGGAAATTGCAACAAGTACAGATTGAGAGAAAGGGAGACGTTCTTAAGCGACTCCTATGTCACTGGTATGTAACTGATGGTACAAACGAAAAGAAGGGGGTGATTCTACATGAAAGAATAAGTCGAAGATATAGAATAAACATTTTTCGTTTGAGGCTTTGTTTTCGAGAAAATCGACTTTGAAGATCTGTCAGGTTTGTGTGCTTCAGTATATGCAGGAAGTAGATTTGGTTGGTCATGATCAGACACGCCAATTCCTATCGAATAGCATGCGTATTCGATGCATCGGAAATGCTCTTTCATTATGCACGTGCAACCAAAATTATACGGAAATCAGAAAACCCCTGAAGTCAACAAATTGTGTCAAAATTTCAGAAAATACGTTTTTTACCCCAAGAATTAAATTAAAAATTTCCCATAAGAGGCAGAAAATGTATGTTTCTCGTATTCCCATATGTTTTTTCAATGGTTAAGCACTGATATATGTGTAGTGGATTTCTTAAGATCAGCTGGAAAATGTTTTATTTTGCACAAGCATGCGCAGTCTATCGTTCAACTTAAATTACTTTGATTTCATGGGATTTTTCTGTACGGTGGTCGATCTGTTCGTCTCGATTGCGGACCAGATTAGGTTCGTCTCGAGTGCGGACCAGATTAGGTTCGTTCTCGGGTCCAAAAACGAGATTGATCCTCCCGAATGGCAGCTCTGCGAAACTGGCGCGCGGTTTATTCTTAACGTATCGATTCGCGGCGACACAACGAGGCGGACAACCGGTATTTTTAGAGATGCGTGTATTGAAAGTAAAGTTGAATATTAGCCGACCTTGCGTGTTCGGTTAATCGCGAAGCAGCTTCGACGAAAGGTCGATCGATCGATCGATCGCTGCGAGGCGGCTATTCTCTTTCGTCGGTGGCGCTCGCGAATCACCGGAAACCGTAAAATTTTTCCCGTCTCGGGACATCGATCGTCCCCCTTACGCCATACAACCCCTCCCCACCCCGTTACCCCTCTCTCTCCCAGTGCTAATTCTCGATCCAGCGCGATCATCCCGTAATCTCCGACAATTAGGCAACTTTTCGAACTCCGTGGACCGTGCTCAACTTCTGATCGCCGATGCCTAGCAATTTCGCCGTGTCGCGTAAACTTCGATAACGCGATTATTGTTCCACACTGACGTAACCGCCCCGCGCCACTCGTCCCCTAACTTCACCCTCGCGCTCCGGTCATCATACCCTATTAAATCATTTTCAACCGTCGGGCAACGCGAGACTCGCCCTGGCTATCATATTTATTCCGGGCACCGTTTGCCGTTCGTTTTCACGGACCTTTAACACCATTTACCGGTACGTGGGTCGATCTTGACCCCAGTTAGCGGAAATCCGACTTGCTAACCCGTGTTGCAGATTTTTTTACCAGCAGTTGTTGCTCTGCTTCTTTGTTAAAATGATTTATTCGATGCAGCTTGGCTTCGTCGTGAGAGATTTAAACAATTCAGTTGGAGACAGGTATTTGTTATAAATAGTACACTGTGAACTATGGACCTAACCCTTTGCTGAGGACAATCTTTCTTGTTGCATTTTCCAGTGGATCGAATATGCTCCCTTTCTTCATAAAATAAGATTATTCGTGACAGTTCTTATTTTGCATAAAAATCCCCAGTTTATTACCGGGTAATGCTTCAATTAAATCTTGTATTAAAAATATTGAAATGCTCTTCAGGGCTACAGTAAAGCCTCGATCTAAGCCCAATCTTAGGGCCCGTGCTGTGACAGAGATCTTGTGACAAAAATCTTGTAGCTATGTTCGACTCAGATCAAGACTTTCCTGTGGTACAGTAGTCGTTCTGAAAGAATTAATAATGATCGTAAAAATTGCGCAATTATTTTATACAATTCAGATCGAAAGACGAAGAATTCAACGCGAAGAAAATCCCGTAACCATGGAGCGACAGTATTTTAATAATCGACGCCGTCGCGACCCACGTTCATTTACAAAACCCGTATAATGATCAGAAGTCGTTGTCTGTTGGCCGATAGAATCGATTCGAGTAGAACCCGACCAAAATAATTCGGTAACGATTCCAATTAACCATTTGTTTCCTGCGGTGGTCTTCGCTCGCCCACAGTTGTGAATGTAAACTCCTCCTTGAGAGGGAAGACTGTCTGAACGATCATTTCTGACCCAAATAGTCGGGAGATCAGCAATTAAGGAAAACGTAGAAAGGAAGACAATGACGAGACGTCGGATAATGAAACGACTAGATGAGTTCGGTGAAAGGAGAGTCGATGGGAAGGAAGAATGTCTGTGTAATTACAGCCGCAGAATAGAACAAGGAAAAAAAAAGAAGTATAATGACCACAGCTCTAAGGAAATTTCGGGAACCAGTTATTTTCTACACGGAAGTCTGAACATACTCGAATACGAGGCTGTGGACGCGAAGAATCTAATTAGTAGAATAATGTAAAAAGTAATACAGTATTAATACTGTTTTCTTTTTCCAATGAACCGAATATTTCAAGTGTTCGATATTCCGAAAATCCTTGCACGAGAAGCATCCGTCTCATTACTAGACTACGGATCTTTATGCAAAATGAAAATTGTCTGCATCGAAATAGAAGCTAAGTAGAATGTTATTTCTTCAGTTGCTAAATTTAATTGATGAGAAACAGTATATTGACATTTAAGGGTTTTTAAATTTTCTTACAATTTCAAATTTCCGTATTGATATGTAATTTTCCACCTGCCAAATTTATAAAGAAAAAAAAACATTTCTGAGAGGCTCGCATATCTGTCGGAAGCAGACAATTTTTATTGTAAAAATCTGCAGTCTATTCGCGACACTAGGCCAAACTATAATGATATCGTTGAGTTTTAATTTTAATATTGAAAGAATTTCAGAGTATTGATATGTAATTTTCCACCTGCCAAATTTTTCCAAAAAAAAAACATTTCTGAGAGGCTCGCATCTCTGTCGGAAGCAGGCAATTTTTATTGTAAAAATCTGCAGTCTATTCGCGCCACTAGGCCAAACTATAATGATATCGTTGTGTTTTAATTTTAATATTGAAAGAATTTCAGAGTATTGATATGTAATTTTCCACCTGCCAAATTTATAAAGAAAAAAAACATTTCTGAGAGGCTCGCATCTCTGTCGGAAGCAGACAATTTTTATTGTAAAAATCCGCAGTCTATTCGCTACACTAGGACAAACTATATGCTAATGATATCGTTGTGTTTTAAGTTTAATATTGAAAGAATTTCAGAGTATTGATATGTAATTTTCCACCTGCCAAATTTAAAAAAAAAAAAACATTTCTGAGAGGCTCGCATCTCTGTCGGAAGCAGACAATTTTTATTGTAAAAATCTGCAGTCTATTCGCGACACTAGGCCAAACTATAATGATATCGTTGTGTTTTAATTTTAATATTGAAAGAATTTCAGAGTATTGATATGTAATTTTCCACCTGCCAAATTTTTCCAAAAAAAAAAACATTTCTGAGAGGCTCGCATCTCTGTCGGAAGCAGACAATTTTTATTGTAAAAATCCGCAGTCTATTCGCGACACTAGGCCAAACTATATGCTAATGATATCGTTGTGTTTTAATTTTAATATTGAAAGAAGTTCAGAGTATTGATATGTAATTTTCCACCTGCCAAATTTTTCCAAAACAAAAACATTTCTGAGAGGCTCGCATCTCTCTCGGAAGCAGACAATTTTTATTGTAAAAATCCGCAGTCTATTCGCTACACTAGGACAAACTATATGCTAATGATATCGTTGTGTTTTAAGTTTAATATTGAAAGAATTTCAGAGTATTGATATGTAATTTTCCACCTGCCAAATTTATAAAGAAAAAAAACATTTCTGAGAGGCTCGCATCTCTGTCGGAAGCAGACAATTTTTATTGTAAAGATCCGCAGTCTATTCGCGACACTAAAGGTTTTTACGAGACCTTTGATTACCGAGTTTTGTTTTTCGCTGTACGAAACACGTTTCAAGCTCCGACAGACTGTAAAAAGCTTCCACGTTCATATCTCCGGAATCCCGGCGAAAAATAAACGACGAGAAAGAGGGGGAAACACGGTGTAATCGTGGTTTTCGGTAATTACTTATCTTCGCTTTCGAGCGAAGCGGTCGCGGACCGCAATTTCGCCGTCGCGTCGCGTCGCGTCGGGGAAGTTTCGTCGCAAAGTGTAAACTATATAGCTCGGTATTAGTCTCTCGAGCGGGTCGCGTTCTAATGCCGTCATTTAAAGTCTAATATCTCTTTGCCGTTGGAAAAGTTGGTCCGCGCATAAACGTCAAACCCACTTATTCCTGTTTATCCCGATCTTCTCGGTGCCTCCGCTCGCTCCGTTCTAGCCTTTCCGGGACGGTGCGCGCCGATCATGCTTTGATAAACAGCACAGAAAATACGGCGGAAGTTTCAACAAGAAAACCGAGAAAGCAATGAACGTGATATCAAAGAGAGACTGCTACGCCGGGTGGTGTAATCATTGCTGTGATCAAACGACAGCCGTGCCGAGGAAAAGTTGGAGTACGTGCGCTCCCCTATCGATTTTCTGATCTCTTCTTTGTAGAACCGTGATGCGCCGCATCCGAACGCACAACGCGTTCTAACCGATATTTCGTACAAACGTACACACCAATCCGAACGGAAAATCTTTTCATCCGGAAAACAATATTCAGCTGTGTACCAGCCGGTACAGTCGGGTCCACTGAATGAACGTAATACCTATTAGCCCCTTGGCGTACAGAGACATCTCGGTCATTTCATGCCTTTTATAACGGAATAAAATATTGTACGGTATTACCGACAAATATTACCAGTAACATGTCCATTGCCATCGCGTAGAAAAATTGCATAGAAATCCTCAGTTCACAGATAACACTCACCGAACACTGCTAGTCTAGGAATTCTATGAGATGCTAACGAACACGGGCACTCACCTGTAACAGAAAATAAACGAACCATTATAAATATTATACTTTAGACAGCCCTAAAGGCTTGGAAGAAAGTATAACAAATTACAGAGAGATCTATAGTTCCTAGCTTCTTTCTTTTAGAATTATTACACGAATTAACACGAAGCAGCTTTTTTATTGTGTTGTACCCCGCAGTAGTGGGGATAATTCTGTGACGTTTATCATCCAGGCCTCGGCGACATATATAGAGAAATCACTGTATTAGAAAAATCTTTGAGTTTCTCTGTGAGTTTCAAGCGACACGTTGAATAATTCACGGCCGAAAGACGGGAAAGGCGCGGCCACGTTCGAATTCGTATCGATCCGGGGAAATTTCAATATCCCCGCGAAAGTTTGTTCTTAAATGAACGTATCCGACCGGATTCGCTGGCGTGGTCATCGATACCGTTCCGAAGCATCTGTCGTTTACACGCCACCAGAAAATTGCGTGGAGTTTTGCTCGGCACGCGAAAAATATTAAGCGGGCAGAAGTTGGATCCGTGGGTTTCGAAATTCGATGCAGCGCCGTCTCTTTTCGCGTCGGGTCTAGTATTTTCCGGGAAATATGTACGGATTCCGGACTGCGGAATCGACGCAATGAAAAGGCGGAAAATTAATTTTTATCGAATCTGTCTCTGTGTTCTAACGTTCATTTATTTATTTTTTTTTTTGTTAATTTCTTTCTTTGGTCGCAACCGGTATTTGATTTTCTCCCGCTTCCACATCAATCTGGACGGTAATGGCGTCCATTGTTTACGACCGGTCTCTCTCCGACTTTACAACCGTTACAGCTGTAACATTAAGGGGGCATTACTCTTCCTCGACCTATTTTCGAGTAATACTCCGGATCTTTCTCTTTATTTAATATTTAATTCACCTTTATGAACTGCCGTGGTTTATTTGCGCACTGCGGCGAGAATGTTCTTATTAAACCGACTTTGGGTCAGATTTCTATCGATGCTTTTTCGTTGGGAATGATAATTAATTAAATATATTTTTCAAAGGGCGCTTTTTATTTTACAATTGCGGTAAAATTACATGCGGGGTAGAGCTGCATTTCGTCTCTGTATTTTCGTGCAATATTTCGGGTCTTTTTGTTAGTTAATGCGTAACCCACCTTTATGGAACTGCAGTGCTTTGTTTAAACGCAGCGGCGAAACCAACTTTGTATCAGATGTCTATCAATCCTTTTTCGCGTCGGGAATGATAATTAATTAATCCTTTGCACTCGAGCGGTAACTCTGCGCATTATTTCCAAGAAATTACAAAATATTTTTGTACATTACAGAAATCTGTATTTAATGGATTACTAAACTTTTAAATATTATACATGGAAATCGGATCAGTTTCGTATGAATAAAATGAAAATATTCCAAAACGGAAGAAAAATTTAGTTTTTCGGAACAACCATTTCTCAAAGGCCACATTTTATTTTACTATTACGGTGGAATTGCATACATATGGTAGAGTTTATATTTCGTCTCTCCATTTTCATGGAATATTTCGGGTCTTCTTAACTTAAACTACAGTGGTTTATTTGTATACAGCCACACAAAAATTGTCTTGTTGGAGTAATTTTGTACGAGATTCCAGTCAATTATTTTTCGCTTCGAAAAGTTAATTAAACACGTTCTTCTGGTTAATTCCATAAAACGTTGTAATTTTTCAACGGACTGTAATTTTGCCGTAGAGTTTCGCATTTGGCTTCGTATTTGGTTACATTATCGTGGTAGGATTACATTCTGGCCTGCAAGCTCTCAGCGAGGACTTTTATTCAAATTTGAGAAATATGTTTGAAATAGTTAGAAAATATTTTAGAACGTGATAATCCAAATATTAAAGTTCTAACGATTTCCTGAAAATGCGTATCATCTCTCCATCGAAATACGGACGTGAAAATTTCAGTGTTTATTTTCTCAGTTTTTTCAACACACCGTTACGGTAATAAACAAAATGGAAGTAGTCGCACGTTGCATAGACGCGTGCAAATTAATTTCCAGAGGCACTTTAATGTTACCTTACAAAACCCACCATAAAATTACTAAATCGTTCGTTGATTACATAGTCGCGTGATACACCCGGCATAAATAATGCGGCGAGCAAGAATGTTTTATCAGCGTTCATAAAACTGGCTTTATGAACGAAACTAATCCAACGACGGCCCTTAAACATCAATATCACTTTTAACATCTTCGGTTTTACGCGCCGCGATAGCAATTACCACCTCCGGCGGCGTGTTACTTTTTCTTCTTTTTTTTTTTCTTTTTTATTCCGTGTCTCCTTTAATTACACGGTTTTTCATTTTCACGGCACGCTGTTTTATACGCCGCTCGCGCGCGCGGAATGTATTAAACACGAATGCATCGGAAATTAGGTTAATTAATTTGTGAGCGGTATAGTATATAATTCGTAATTCGGCTCTGGACCACGTCCAACTTTCCACTTGTATCCCACAATGAACGGAGCTTGTTATTCTACAGAATTTATTTGTTTAAATCGTGCACCTAAATACGCGCAGTCGTACAACGATCACGACCAGTACGCAGCAGCTTGCACGAAAGAATAACAAATAATTAATAATCGGTAGGTTGACCGCTATATCGGCGGATGCAAAATTTTTCGAAAGTCATTTAATACGAAAGTAATCGAACACGTAAAAAGTAATAACATTGCGTCTGTTGATACTGTTTAACCCACAAATTATGTTTGATATTCGTCTCTATCGAAATGGCAAATAGAAACGCAGAGAGAGAGAGAGAGATTTTTAGGCAAATAGTCCTATTTGAAATCAGCTGTTCAGCATACAGCATTAACGGGAGAAAATAAATATTGGAAAGAAAGAAATTGAAGAGTGAAATTTCTCTCCGGGCATAAACGGCCCTGGTTTAACACTTTGACTGCCAAGCTAGAAACCTCAAAAATTCCACCAAATCAATGTGTTATTTAATGAAATAAAAATTGAAAAAAATTATATGTATTTTGAAACGCCATCGGAGCATGCTAACGATTGCGAAAGTCAACAATTCTCCTCTAAGTAAGAAAGGACATTGAATCCGCCGCAATCAAGAGCGGAAGAAAAGCCGCGGCGCAAGAGAACGTATTAAACCGCCATTGCATTAAGAAACGCAACAAAGAAAAAAAAACACACACACTCGAGCCCGGCAACTTTCCAGGAGAGATAAATGAAGAAAGATCTTTCGTCGCCGCGGAAGAAAGAATGACGGCGGCGCTCATTTATTCCTCGAAAACCAATTAACTTTCTTCGAACCGATAAAAACCGTTTGATTAATCGGATCCCTAAAAATCTGCTTCTGGCAACCCGGGGAACGGATTCGTTTTCGAACAGGGGAAAAAGAAATTCGATTCCGTGCTTGTTGGGGAGAAGAACGACCGAAATCCCGAATCTCCTGGTAATTATCTGTAGTTGGGGCGAATGGTGGCGCGGCGATATTCTACGGGGACGGCCGCGGGAACGGAATCAGACGCGAAAAACAAGACGCCGCGTGCAGCGTCGCGACGCCGCGCCGAGAGCCGAAGGGCAGATCGAGAAAGTTTGATTAGTTTGTAGTTGAACGCGGGAAAATCTGCAAGCAATCTTCGTGCATGTGCGCCTGTGTCACGAGGGCCGGCAGTTTAATCCGGCGACTTTCGATTACACCGCTTCCTGCGGCTTTAAGAAAACCCGACCGGTGAAACGACGTGGAAGGACAGTAAGCCCCGATGTAACTCTGAGAAAATTGTCCGCCGTCCGCCTAGCATTCTCTGCCGAGCAATTTGGACGTTCGTCGCGTAATAAGCTCGCCACAGACCGGCAAATGAGCCCCATGCAACTTTTTGCAATGATAAGAAACGGTGATTCCTCTACATATGTCGCCGAGGCCTGCACGATAAACGTCGCGGAATTATCCCCACTACAGTAGAGATTCTACTGAAGTCAGTCTTTTGGTTCTTTTTTACTGTCTTGTGTAGGGAACGTCGGAGGTACTCGCCGGCGTCGCGTTTGAAATACAATGTTGTACGGAGGTGCTGACAGCGAAACTCGAGAACCGTCGCGGCCACAACATTGTCGGCTATATCGGTGTGAGACTATAGAAGACCACTACTAATCCAATTACAAAACTTCTTTATTTTTCGTTATATTTTTATGAAACTTTTACCAACATATTCGTGGCATTTTTCTGATTAAAATGATACCAAATATGATATAATTCCGATGTTATTTACTTGTGTAACAAGCGATAAAAGTTTCGAACGCAGAGGAGGACAGCGTATGGGAAAGAAAGAGACGCGGCGAGTCGAAGCGTTCGGAAAAGATCAAAGACTGGCGTGAGCGCAGGCTTTTAAATGAAAAATTTAACTTCTTTATTATTAATTATTTTTTTATGAGAATTTCACCAATATATTTGTGGCATTATTCTTGTTAAAATGATACCGAACGCGATATAATTTGGATCACATTTACACTAATTTTCCGTCAATCTAATTGTAATGGGAAGTAACTTTCATCGTTCATTATACAGGTAAATAACATCGGAATTATATAATATTTGTAAGTGATGGCCGGGATAAAAGCAAAACAGTTTATTGTTTAACACGTCCTTTTCCGGTGCCGGACCTGACGAGACTGCTCGTCCTTGTTTCATTCTCATTCGTTTGTCCAATGAATCAATAACATGAACATATTTGTTAACAATATATACAGTGGTGGATACTTTACAACTTATCTTAAATATTTGGTATCATTTTAATCAGAAAAATGCCACGAATATGTTGGTAAAAGTTTCATAAAAAAATAATGAAAAATAAAGAAGTTTTGTAATTGGATTAGTAGTGGTCTTCTGGTCTCACACCGATATAGCCGACAATGTTGTGGCCGCGACACGACGGTTCTCGAGTGGTGTGAGGTGTTCCACTGTCATAAGTAGGGAACGTCGGGTACTGACTTCAGTAGAATCTTTACTGTACTGCGGGGTATACACTGAAACACTCAACACTCAATACATTCTTATGTCCTCTCTGGTTATACACATACATGCGTAGTAATCTTGAATCCGCGATTGAAACAGCAAAATTAAAAGATAGAGTATATTTATTTGCAAAAATTCTCTCAATTTTTCCGTCAATCCCAATGATCAAGGAAGTACAGGTGAAATGAATGAAATTGAGCGTTAATCGAGCGCCCTCGCAGCGAAAAAGTTCGGAAGCTTGTTAGTCTTTTTGGCCGGTGAGAGACTCGAGTGTTCCCGCCGGGAATAAAAATCGAATCTGACGACCGTGTGCTCCGAATAAAATGTTTGAAAATCATCCTCGGACTAAGGTGGGCGACGTCGAGCGATAGAAACGGCCCGTGAAAAGCTTTCCGGAAGTATGCACGGCTGCGGAATAAATTCGGATGGACTGGAGCTGGACTCGGTCGATAAGAATATAATATGAAAAAGATTTATAGCGTGCGGGGGCCAATTAACGGGTACAATCGGTGGAACAGTCGAGGCTGCCGTCCTTGTCGCGCAATCGATGTCAGTGCTCTTCTTTCCCGTTTTTGTTTAAGCTTCTCCATTTCGCCGATAAAACTTCAGGTGGTTCGCTATGGCCAACCTGCAAGAGCGATGCTAATTGCTCGGAGCAGACGGCCCGGGAAAAAGGGATGAAGGGGAAAAAATGGACCGGGTGGTGGGGGTGCGGGAGGTGGGGGTGGAGGAAAAAGGAATACTTGCTAGTTTACCGGAGAAACATAACACCCTCGCTAATAGTTGTTTTTTAACTCTCGTTAAATTAACGCCCTTTTTAAACGAACCCAATTCCAGGGAAACTGGCGCGGTAACGTTCCCCAGGTATCCGTACGGTGAGCCGTTAAATAATCGACTACGGAATGCTAAATGGAATATTATAGATTAACTTCGCATTAACGGTACGCCGGCACTCGTCCCTGTTAAAATAATAATTATCAAACAGCTATTTTCGCCGGGCAGATTCTATGGCCGTTTATCGGCGCATCAGCAGATACGTATCGCGAACGGTAATCGCTTCCTAATAATTCATCGCCGGACGCGAACGCGCGTTAACGATAGCAATTTCGACTTGACCATTTTCTCGAACGACTTTGCGCGTTCGCAAGCATTAAAAAGCACCGTGAAAACGACGAAACCTCACCTTGGCAACCCAGAAATTTTCTGGTCCAGGTTTTAAAATGAATTTTTACGTTAATATATTCATCTCGCACCGAATTTGATTAGGAACTGTAAAATGCAAGAAAGTTGGAGGACTGCTCAATATCATATATTTCATTTTTTTTTTCAATTTTTATTTCCTTAAATAACTTACTTTGATTTTATGGAAGTTTATAGGCTTCTAGTTTGGCAATAAAAGTGTTAACCGATGCATCAAACCCGCTAGATTCCAATCATTACAGAATCCATTTTTAAACACCCTTCTGTTTTTAATTCTTCTGAAAGCCATCGTCAGTCTTTTCACGTAAGAAAAAGTACCTGGATCACCAGCAGACGAGATTGTAAAACAAAATATTTGCCCCTACGGAAGAAAAATTTATATTTTATAAGGTCAATTGAAGCTAAAGCTACTATGTGCTTTGCAAGGATGTTTCCTTGCCCAAAGGACCTCGCAGGGAGAAGTTTTCTGGAAAAGTTGTGCGACCCATATCTTAAGTGGAGACTCTCAAGAGGCTCCATAGCTTTCTCGATGGTTGGAATAAAATTTGAAAAACAAAATCTCGAACAGAAAGAACCGCGGTCTCGATACATCGAAGAAACGAGTATTCGGAGGGAGAAGGGGTTGAGAGAACGACTCCGGGGCAGGTACCAGGATGAAACGCGAAGAGGAAGAGGTCTCAGGGATAAGGGGTGGCAACGTCAACGTGAAATAAACGCGACGACGTTTAACTTCTGGTTTCGTCTCGAAGGGAGGATCTTCGGATGGCGAAGGAGGCGTTCAAAAGGGCCGCTGGAAAGAGGTGGAAGGCAGACGAGTCAGTGGATGCAGAATCCGGAGGCAATATTTCACAGCCTTTCCTATGGCGTCTAGAGGCTTGAACCGTTCCGTCACACCCCCTTTGCTCTTCGATGTGCAAGTCCGATGGATTCGAGTCCATTTACTTCTCTGGACCGACTCGAGCACCAGACTCCGTTACGATGACGCCCGGATCTAACTGTTTTAACAGTCCTCTGCTTCCCTTCAGCCTCCTCACTGTCATTTATTGTTTTTCTCAGCCCTTGCATCCCTTATTTCTTCGATCTTGGAGCACGGTGTCGCTTTGCACCCTCAAATTTCAATAATTCTTCCATCTTTCTTCCGCGAAAAGTTTCCAGCTTGAGCCCTTTACCCCTTGTCCCTTTCTCAATATATTTCTCTGCTCTGTTAACATTAAACCTACCACGGTCAAACGACCGGTTTCATATTCTACAATTATTGAAATGATAAAAATTTATTTATGGAAAATAGTGGAATCTTGTCCAAGCATTTAGTAAAATTGCGGGCAATCTCAATAAATTTAGGGTTGCCATTTTTATAAGGCAATATTTACCAGATACTGTTAGTGCTCGGTAAGTTTAGCGTTAAAGAGTCTTCCCTATACCAATGTTAAACATTTTGACTCTTTCGTGGCAGGAGCTAATAAATTGCTGTTACACGCGCGCTTTATTACGGTTTGTTAACTTAACTACAGCTCGTTTCCCGAGCCACAAATCTTTTTTATACGAAGGAAATGGATACGATTTTCGCGTGCGTCCGTAAAAGAATGTTCCAAACGCGACCGCAGCTGATACCGCAATCTCGTGTCGCGTGACTGTCGCTAATTTTTCTGACGACGCGAAATTTCTGCTATTATACATGCAAGCAACCACAAATCCGAACAGATACCGCTTTATTGAATTTATGAACGAATTCGTCCGCACGAACGTGTTGCTAACGTTTCGGTAAACAGAGAATGCAAACAAACAAACAATGCGACAAACAATTGCCGAATATTTTATTCAAAGAAAAAATAGCTTGATCTGCTCTGTTCAAGATTGATCTTGCTACAAATTGGCAGGTGAAAGTACCTCCCGTTCGTTGGGTAATATTATTAATCACAAAATCATTTATAATAAAATGAAAATGAATATTGGACCGTGATAAACAACAAGAGCATCGTTCGTTGGGTTGTCATAAATTGAAGCAGTGTTCCATTAATGAATATGATATTACTTTCATGTGATAGGAACGTTGTTAATGCAAATTTTATTTTTATAATAGATCGTGTTCTGAACATACTTAAAATGACGGATATCATAATACTAAAACAGAAAGATTATTAAGCATTTGACATTTTAAGTAGAATCGCTGTTAGTCGGTCGCTACGCTTCAGGGCAAGTAGATACGGACAACGACTGGTCAGACAACGCACTTGATGTGCACGTGATTAGTCGCGACACAGCATAAGTAACAGAGTAACGGAGTAACTGAGTTTATAACAAGATGGCGACCGGAATGCCGTATAACTTGATACTCTCTGCGTGTCTGCAGGCTTGTCCGCGTATGGACCTACAGTAAATACCAGGTTACCATAGTGGAACTCACACATACCCATTTCCACAACCGACTTTGATTCCAGATTCGTGTCGTGGAACTTGATTCGCCGCTGTAGTTCATCTACGCTAAATTCCGGAAACACAATATTGTTATTGTCGAGGTCTATAGTTCAAACGCGTCGAGAGCGCTTAGCTACCGGGTGGCTCTAAAAATGGGGAAGGAGTAAAACGTTAAAACAACGCTTTTCGGAGCAATGTCCGAAGGGAACGAACTTGTTAGAGAGTCGAATCTAATTAATAATTCCTTCCATGGTGGCGGCGCGGTCGACAGACTTCGGGCGCTGATGAATAAAATAATTGTTCGATCAAAGTTGGAGCAGCTTGGATGGCAAACAGACCACTGCTCCGCTCTCGAAGATCAAGCACCGAACTAATATTTCTAGGACCAGGCCAGCGTTAGTCTCATTGCTCGACATAACAAATTCCCAGGAAGCTGTTAACCCCTTTGCATCATTAGCGTACATACAGTGAGTAACGAAAGTATTCGAACGCCCTTTAAATCAGTATAACTTTTTTTTTAAAGTGAATCAAACGACCTGACTTTTTTGAGGAGTTAGAAGAATTGGTTTTCCAAATGATGTGTAAAAAAGATTTTGAAAAAATTGCAATTGGTAAGAATTACATGAGAAAATTAAAATGGCACTTTTCACAACTTTTTTATTTGAACCTGTAGTGAAAATTTAAAATATGCGTTTTGTAGATATATGTTAGTTATATACATACTGAAAATTTCATTGAAATCGGTTAACGTTGTCATGAGATACAAACGTTTAAAGATGATTACATAAGGGCGAAATTCCCTGGCAAGATAAAAAATCTGCGACTTTCACCCTTAAACTCTCATTTTGAAACGTTTGTAGTTCATTGCAACATTGACCGATTTCGATGAAATTTCAGTACGTGTATAACTAACAGAGATCTACAAAACGCATATTTTAAATTTTCATTACAGGCTCAAATAAAAAAGTTGTGAAAAGTGCCATTTTTATTTTCTCATGTAATTCTTACCAATTGTAATTTTTTCAAAATCTTTTTAACACATCATTTGGAAAACCAATTCTTCTAACTCCTCAAAAAAGTCAGGTCGTTTGATTCACTTAAAAAAAAAGTTATACTGATTTAAAGGGCGTTCGAATACTTTCGTTACTTACTGTATATGCGCTCAATTTTCCTGGTCACTGTCATTATATGTTTGCTAAAAGATAGAAATGGTGTTGCTGGGGGTGAAAGTAGTAATTCTGATTTCTTCTCATAATGCTGAGATATGAAGTACTTGTAGTCTTTTTTGTACTTAAATATAATTTAAAAAAAAAAAGGTTTGGCGATAAAAGCCTTCCTTTCATATTTCCTTATGATGCAAATGGGTTAATTAACAACGTCGTCTGGCATCACGCGAACGAGGCATAAATTCCCGCCGGTCAATGGGGGAGTATTAAACAAGTTACTTAACGCGTACGTCCGATGCGTTCGCATAGTTTTACGGCTTCCTTTCATCCACCGGTCCGACGACGCATTTCTCTTCGAACTACGACGGATCGAAACTTCCGGAATTCGCGCGACACCGATCCAGCAAGTTCAGAAAGCAATTGACATTTCGAGAAGACGATCCCCGGGACCCGGCCGACTTTACCGGGACTCTTCGAGACGTCTCGCCTCGTCCCGTCTGCACAGAGTGTTTCATAATAGCCGACGTCTCAGGAATGAAGTCAGGACTCTTCGTCCCGGGAAATTAGGATGCTAACTTTGCTCGGAGGAATCGCGAATGTACCGAGAGCATTCGTGCCTCTCTGACACAGCTGTTTGTCCGTAAACCTTCAGCCAATTTGGATTAATGCGATTGGCTGTTCTCGTGCGGCGTGCAAACGGCTCCAGTAATTTTACGGTTCTGCACGCTGGCTCGTGAACCCAGGAATTTTTGTGAATGTTCAGTATTAAATATTCCTCGACAAGTTTGGATAATAGCGATCCTGTGCACGTTCTAACATTTTTGAAAATATTTATCGCTGATTAACACGTTGACTGACATGTTACCCATAACTAGAATGTTCTTTATGACCACTTTGTAGCTTATTAATCATACGTTAATCATACGTTATGACTAGACATCGGATGTTTATGCAATTTCCAATTTTTATAGAAACATTTTAAGAAAGTGGAATGAAATAAAATTTTATTTTTAATGGGGACAGCCTTTGTAGATCCAAAGCAAATAAAAATCGTGTTAAATTCTCTCGAATTTTATATTATACCATTTTTTTAACATTTCCATAAGCCATAAATGCATAAAGATCCGATGTCTAGTTATGACATTAGCGAGACTATAGGCAAACTTTAAATGTGGACGAATCGAAATAAATACTTTCAACGTCCGTTCCTAAAAATTTCGTGTTCGAATGTATACAGGATAAAGTGTGGACAATTAGTGGGGGATAATTAATTGGGACATTTGCCTCGTATCGCGGATTAAACAAACAAGCACGATCGAAATTGTATCTATCTTGTTCGGTGTCATTTGAAACGTCACGAACAGCGTCGATAGAAGTATCATGAAAAAACAATTAAACGCAAAAACGTTTTATCGTCGAATTTGTATTATCTGGCCAATTTCGCTGGCGTCGATGTTTTGTTTACTCGCTATCGGCCGGGAAATGAAGGAGTGCTGTTTCGTACACGCTATAACTGACATTTAGGTCCCGAACTTTCCACGTTGTACGTATCGAGACACTGCCGTATATCGATTTTTTATCATTGTACCAATTTCACACAAAGGGAGAAACGAGGCAAGGCTAGGTCAGACGTGGGACTCAGGCTTCCATCGATTCGCTCGCGTGTCCGGTAATACCGTGGAACAGAAGTCAGCGCGAAACAATTTCTCCGAGGAACAGAAAAATTCGTCTCTCGGATCGATGGCCAGCCGGAATCGTGTGGACCGAGAATCGTTCTCGAGGAGGGCCGGGCGGCGTGACCCAATTGCCGTTAAATTTCACGTGCGGCTGCCGATGTATGCGCGTTTCCGATCCCGCGTAATGACGGATAATGAGATGCAATCAGCATCCGAATTCCGCGGAGATAAAAAGGAACAGGACCGGCAGAACCCCGGCCCGGAGTATCTTGCCCGGATACAAAGGTGTTGCGGCGCGTGAAAGGTATCGATCTGCGTGAGCACCAATCGAAAAGGCTGTAATACGCCGCGTGGTCACGGTGCAATCAACCGCGAATAATTATACCGACGAGAGTATTACACCGGGCACACGTTCAGCCGAAACCTACAGTGACTCGAAATTATACCGAAATTATACCGAAACCTATATTGACTTGGATTTTTTTTAAAGTTAGCACAATTGATTTGCCATAGAAAATGAAAAGAATTTTTCACAAAAATTGCAATTGGTCGAACTTGCAGAGAAAATACTAAAAGTTGTATTTTGCAACCTCTTAATGTGTACTTACATTGAAAATTTAGAAAGTACGATTTTTAGATCTGTATGAATTATACAGTGTGTAACGAAAGTATTCGAACGCCCTTTAAATCAGTATAACTTTTTTTTTAAGTGAATCAAACGGCCTGACTTTTTTGAGGAGTTAGAAGAATTGGTTTTCCAAATGATGTGTAAAAAAGATTTTGAAAAAATTGCAATTGGTAAGAATTACATGAGAAAATAAAAATGGCACTTTTCACAACTTTTTTATTTGAACCTGTAGTGTTAGTTATACACGTACTGAAAATTTCATCGAAATCGGCTGACGCAGATAAAAATGGCACGTATCAAAATATGTTAGAATCTGAGGATTTTAAGCAGAAACTGGCCAAAAGTCGTGAAAATCTACGCTTTTCACCACTTTTAACTAGTTGTAGCTCGTGTGTATATTAATCGATTTCAATGAAATTTGCAGCATGTATATAACTAGCATATATCTACAAAACACATATTTTAAATTTTCACTACAGGTTCAAATAAAAAAGTTGTGAAAAGTGCCATTTTTATTTTCTCATGTAATTCTTACCAATTGCAATTTTTTCAAAATCTTTTTTACACATCATTTGGAAAACCAATTCTTCTAACTCCTCAAAAAAGTCAGGTCGTTTGATTCACTTAAAAAAAAAAGTTATACTGATTTAAAGGGCGTTCGAATACTTTCGTTACTCACTGTACATATTCTGAGAATTTCATCAAAATCGGTCAACGTTGCAATGAGCTGCAGATGATCCTTTTAGTACTTTCTCTGTAATTTCGACCAATTGCAGTTTTAATCGAACATTTGTCTCGCGTTATGTAGTGATCCAATTGTTCTAACTTCTCAAAAAAAAAAAAATTGAAGTAGTATAGTATAATATTGACCAAGGTAATGCGACTTTTAAGAGCGTTCGAATAATAGTTGGTGTCACTGTATATCAACGAGATCCCGATCGTAAATCGACCAACACTGCTCTTCCGCGTCGAGTTCGTTTTTCGAATGGTCGCGAACCGTTAATTAATCGCGCGGACGTTTTGAAAGGGTGAAAAAGAGGAACGAATTTCCTTCATTCGTTGCCGCGAATATAATCCTTTTCCCCGCCCGAAAGTTTCGGCATCGTAATTGACGCAAGGTGGTTAATTACGGCCGCTCGAACGCCAACGATCGGAGCGCTGCGAGTAAATTTCGACGAATAATCTCAGAAGCTGGCAGTCTCGTTAGGAACTCCTCGAATATGGATGGTCGAACGAAAACCGTGCGCGGATATTTCGAGTTTTCCTATCAGCGGAACATTACTCGCCGGTTCTATAGAGCGCAGTAAGATCCTATTGAGTTTAATCTGTGCTTTAATAACGTCCCGTAGGTCGGACATCCTGATTTCTGGTTAGATAAGTACAATTGGCTGGCCAGTGGCCAGGCGAGTAGATTAAGACACTTACTAGCCAGACAAGCTACAAGGATAATAAGCAGACAGCGGATCTTTATGCAAAATAATCATTTTCTATCTGGATTCCAACAAATTGGAGTGAGATGAAAATTCATTTTCCTTCTCAACATGTTTAGTAAGTTGAAAACAATATATAACAGTATTTTTAAATTCTTCTAATAGTTTCACTGTTTCAAATTACACCTACTCATTTTTGTCATAAATGCATGAAGATCCGCTGTCTAATAATAAGAGATCCACCGATTCGGTAAGTAGAATACCACTGCCATGTGTCAGACAATCGCGAGAAACATATTGCAAGTCAAACAAAAAATTAATTTATATAGCAGCAGGACTTTCGAGTTGAGGAAGATACTTGACTAAATATTTTGGAAATCGTTGTTGAAATCACTGAAACCAAATTATTTGTTACTTTTTTAATCAGAAGTCCAGCCGCGCAAGCATGCAATAGAAAATTCGGTTTACTTAAAGGATATATCAAAACCCTAGCCCTTTCTTCGTACATGGTATTCCCAGATATAATAGTCTTTCTGTCGACATCACACAGAACGTTAATATCAAGCAAGTTAACCTTTGTTTGAACGTCAACAAAACGCGCTCCTCGATCGCACAACGAATTGTGCATTAGCTTTCGTAATTCCGAGGCCAGCTAATTGCGCGCAAGCAACAATAATTCCCGGTTATTATTCGCGACGAACAACACGCGCGTTCGCCTTGATCCCTACTCGGAGAGAGAGAGAGAGGAAGTTTCGAATGCGCGAGTTCGCGTCCCGCGGGAAATACTTGCCGGTAAGGAAAAAATATGAAAATTCCCGGCCGCGACGGGATAGAAATGGCGAGGAAAATTGCTGCGCGCAGCGGGTAAACATCGCGGGCGGTTCAGTGGTTTCGTTCGTAAGGAATGTTTGAGGAACTCGAACAATAAGGCGGTTCGTGACGAACTGAAACCGGAGCAACGGAACAATATGCAAATGAAATCAAAGCTGATGACGTACACCGAGCGAGTACGTCCCCTCGTACAAGATCTCCTCGTTCTTCGTTGTCTGCTCGGTGTAACGACCAACTACAATTGAACTTCGGGATTATTCCTCTTCCTGGAAGTCCCTGTTTACCTGAGACCCCGTCCGGAGAACTCGGAAACCGTCATTGTTCTTCACGCAATTACCGCAGCTCATTGCCAGTCATCACTGACTAATCAATGGCACATATGTGTGTGAAACCAAGCAAAACCTGTTATTACGGATTTTAGACTTCTTCTGCCTGAAATGAATTTTTACGTTAATATATTCTTTATACCAAATTTGATTAGAATCCGTAAAATACAAGAAAGTTGGAGAACTACACAATATCATACATTTAATATTTTTCGATTTCTATTTCATTAAATAACTTATTTCGATATCATGGAATTTTTGAGGTTTCTTGTTTGGCAATCAAAGTGTTAATGAGCAATGGTATTAATCCGCCGTCTAATTGCCGGCTCAGAATTTTATCTGCCGCTGTCTTTCGTCCGCTAGACGACTTTCTTCGGAGGCGTCCGAGATCCACCGCTTGCTACTTAATCGTCGCACTCCACCGTCCGGGAACAATTTTAACGAGCACGCGGGCTGAATCTCCGCGAGATTTTGCATAAAGTTAACGGGACGTTATTCGGCATAAATTAAATTCATTACGATCTTAACATTCTATAATGGCCGCCGCGTAATGGGGCGGCCCGTGTTTCGCCAGCAGTATGTCGGCTGCGAGGAAAACGGATTACGAATGCACCCTAGCTTTTTTGTTTGAACATCGGCCGTCGGTGTTTAAGAATCTTTAATGAAACTGTCAGTTCTGGAAATTTACTCGGGGATAGCTCGCCTGGAATTTGCTCCGAGAATGTGCCGCGAGATGTGAATTCAACCGTTCGAGTCGCTCCGACCATCTTCGTTGCGTCGCGATGCCGAGAATCTCGTACAGTGGCCGAGAACGTTCTAGTAGTTTGACCATTGATCGTCTTATACTACTTGTTTGATCGATCGACGATTATCTGACGTTATCTACTCATTTCTACTACTATTTATTAAATCTTATGCATCGTTACTGAAATTACCATCATCCCATCTGGCAATAGCCAGAATAACTAATAGTTATGTACTCCTATTATTTTATCTAAACATTAATATTTCCAATTTTCCAATTTGACCAGAAGAGATTTTCTAAGACTTCACTCAGGTCGTCCTAGTTGTTGGACCATCGATCGTCTTATACTACTTGTTTGATGGGTCAACGATTATCTGCTACTGTTTACTCATTTGTACTACTATTTATTAAATCTTCTGCATCGTTATTCACATTACCCTCATCCAATCTGGCTATTAGTTATGTACTCCTATTATTTTATGCAAACATTAATATTTCCAATTTTCCAATTTTACCACAAGAGATTTTCTAAGACTTCACTCAGGTCGTCCTAGTAGTTTGACCATTGATCGTCTTATACTACTTGTTTGATCGATCGACGATTATCTGACGTTTATCTACTCATTTCTACTACTATTTATTAAATCTTATGCATCGTTACTGAAATTACCATCATCCCATCTGGCTATTAGCCATGTACTCCTATTATTTTATGCAAACATTAATATTTCCAATTCCCCAATTTGACTACAAGAGGTTTTCTAAGAAATAGTTCACTCAGGTCGTTAAATAGAGGCATGCATGGAGATTCCTAGTTTACTATTTCTTAAGAAGACGATGCTAGTCTTAGCATCAAATAACTGTCGCGACTCCGGTCCGAGTACAGTGGCCGAGAACGTTCTAGTTGTCTGACCATGGATTGGTTTGTACTACTTGTTTGATCGATTGACGATTATCTGACGTTATCTACTCATCTCTACTACTATTTATGAAATCTTCTGCATCGTTACTGAAATTACCATCATCCCATCTGGCTATTAGCCATGTACTCCTATTATTTTATGCAAACATTAACATTTCCAATTCCCCAATTTTACCACAAGAGATTTTCTAAGAAATAGTTCACTTAGGTCGTTAAATAGAGGCATGCATGGAGATTCGCAGTTTAATATTTCTTAGGAAGTCGCTGCTGGTCCTAGTATTACATAACTGTCGCGACTCAGGTCTGGGTTAAGAGCCCGCGGAGGCGAGAATTAAGTGCCGGAAGAATGGTAAAAGTCTGTCGCGACAAAAACATTATTGGAGGGCGATGTTTCTGTCCTGATATATTATCAGCGTGGATATATAGTATCAGATGGGAAGGGGGGGGGGAGAGAGAGAGAGAGAGAGAGAAGGGAGAAAGTCGATCATAACGGATCGCGGCGGAAGTCGAGTAGAGTGGAGGTTCTCGAAGGAACGATCGAAGGCCGGGTAACAATGGAGGCTCCAGCGGGGTGAATTATTTCGAGGGGGATTTATAGAAATCGTAATGTCGTAATTCTTCGGCGAGCCCCGTCGCGAACGGGTGCGAAATGACCGAAAATCGGGAACTGCGCTCTGCAACTAACGGCCAAGTTTATGGCGACGAATCGGATTCGCATGTGCGACACGGAGCAACGAATGGGAACGATTCCGAGGGAAAACGAGAGAAATTGGCCACCCTCGTAACAACTGCGGCGACTGCACCCGCAGCAACGATCGTGGTATTCGGTTAACGATCTTACAACAGTGCCTGGTCGTGCTTTGAATTTCAAATCGTCCCGCCAGTCGGCACCGACCACCCCCCCACCCCCCACCCCACCTCGCATCCCGCCCCCACAGGAACCATCGTCGAAGACCAATGGCAATTCTACACAGAGCACCGGAACTCGATACTAACGATCCTGTCGCCGGTCGGAAACTTTCTTTTCGAGAAAGTTACTCTGCCACTCTGTTGAACAGAATCCCAGTTTTTTTCTATTTTTTTCGACCAACCGCACTAATTCACTGTCGGACGACAAGACGATCAAAATTAGCGTCTATATACGGCGTTTTTCATTTTACCTTAGTCCCTGTTAATTTTCACGATTTCGACGTAATCGTCCTCTTCAGATTCGGCATTTCATTCCTGTTGTCCCGAGAGTTCGTTCAGTTATAATTCAATACTTGAAACATTTTATTTTTAACACTTTGACTGCCAAACTAGAAACCCCAAGAATTCCATAAAATTAGTTAGTTATTTAATGGAATAAAAATTGAAAAAAATCGAATCTGTTATATTCAGTAGTCCTACAACCCTTCTTCTAAATTGCAAATATGCGCGGAGAAGACTTTCGAAAAAATGTTCACGCGAGATTTGGTGAACGAGAGAATGGTGAACGAGACCGTTTATGCCTAAATATTATTACTCGCGTTTACCGCGAAAAATGCACCGGCGGTGTAAAAAATCCCGAGGCAGGTAATTCCGGAAGTACATTCCGCTCGAATCGGTGGCTGTAAAAATACCCGTATTTCGTTGTATGCCAGCGGAATCGACAGCTCTTGCAAAAGGTAGTCCGTGCTTTGGCACAATATCCTGATATTGCGATGTATGCAATACCAATAACGTTATTGGAAACGTATCAACACATCAATGCTCAGGTATCCAGCGCGGATACGACACGGATACGCGCGCGTATGTACCACGTGCGCCCACGCATATGCGGTTTAACGCCTTACCGTCGCCGAATGTCATAGAATATTACGAAGCAATAAGGATTTATTACGCGTTTTCAAAGGGGATCCACTTACTTTTTGAAAGTGAAATATCGTGGAACCGGGATCCTCGAATCCTCAGACAGAAAAGCTTGGCAAAAAGTCGCTGAAGTCGTTTGATTCATTTGTGAAAAAGTTATTCCGAGTTAAATTCTAATGTCTAATATTTATTATAATATTCAAGACTTCGAGGTCACGAATTATGCGAAATTGCATAGGGTATTGGAGCGACACGACGCACAGTGGGCCCAAACGCCAATCTAGCTGATAAAAAGTCGTATTTAAAATCACATACTATTACTTACTTTTTTATTTGTTTCCATTCTTAAATCCCTGTAGATCTTTAAATTATATTCTGTTTTGCTCTGAAGATTTTTTATATAGGGTAATATTTACGCAAAAGTCTATAGTCGCTGCGGCCTTTAAGAGTCCCCCAGAACGGTCACTGCTTTTGCTACTGGTAAACGTTAATATTAAATGCGAATATTTTGCCTTTCATGGGTTTTGTAGAAGAAAGTACGTACTTTCATTCTGTAATTACAGAATTTGCAAAAGTTAATGAATTTTCCAAACATCCATGTTCAAAGGTAGACAATTTTTTACTTCATGCATTTCAGTTTTTCGAATGTAAGTAACCAAATTTGCGCGTATATGTCAAATTTCCTATTTGATTTCGTAATGTAGACTCTGTTCTTTAATTCTTGTAAAAATCAGCTGCCGAGATTTGCCTGGGATTGTTCAATGTAACTTTAAAGTTTGTGAATAGTTTGCGATCACTCATAAAGAGGGTTTAAGATTTTTGTGGTTCATAGTACTGACTGAGAGAAGTAAAAAATGTTTAATCAATGTAGGTCATAAAATTAATACTTCTAGTGTAAAACGGAATTTTATGTTTTCTTGTGACAGCACATAAACGAATAGGATAGCTGTATGAGATTTAAAAGACTGATATCTATTATATTACTTACTTAATTGTATCTGATATGAAGAATGTTTTGTGAAAGATTTTTTGTAATATTCTGAAAATTGACAGGATTAGAGTAAAAATTGCACGAGTAAATATGACAAGCATTGACAACTGTGTGCCCACACGGCGATAGACGAACACTCAGTAATCGATGAAAACTCTGAACAGGATTCTGGTTATTATAAATGTTTTTGGAATCCAAGAAAAAAAAAATATGTAGAAAATAAAACTTTCAAAACTGAAACGATGTATAGAAGTGTAAATAAGTTGTAAATATATGAGGTTTTTATTTTAGTGTCGGTTTCAGGTCATTTTATGACTAAAAACGCTAGTAACTTTAATTTCCGCGGAAATACTCCTCTCTAAAATTAAATTAATGACCATAAAAAGTTTAAAAAAATTTTTTTGCGGTCCAAATTACTATAAATTTAAAGATTCAAGTCTCCCGGTTACAACGACTCCATACAAGTTGCAATAGGAAGATGCGTTTGATCACTATGATTTTTTATCAGCTAGACTGGCGTTTGGGCCCACTGTGCGACGTCACGAACGTTTTCGGCGCTGTTTGTTAGAGTTGCAGCAGGGCGATTGCACGAAGTGCATCTCCGAAATAATTCCGTGATAGCCGAGGTTCCCGTCGGTGATCTGGAGCTTTTTACAGAGGATTGCTTGCGAACGCGTATTTATAATTGTCGCACGCCCGGTCCCGGTTCCAAGGGACGAAAACAATTCCGAGTAAATCCAGGCGTTTCCTAAGAATTAGAGGCGCATCTGCAGCTTTGGGAACTGCAGCTACTTTGCCAGCTGCGTTTCGCCCGTGAGACAAAGCCCCGGCACGCCCGTGACAATAAAGGCCACTCCGCAATGATAATTAATGGATTTCTCGGACCCGGGGACAAAAGTTCGTTATGTAAGGTCGGCCCCATACACTTCTTCATGTACCGCAATATGTACCGGCGGCATTGTGAGTTCCGTATGCGAAACAAAGTAGGTGTTAAGATCCGCGACGAAGATTGTGCTACTCGTATCCACCACTCCCATTGTCCGTCTATCCACACACATGCACACGCCCACACACACACCAGAAAAAGATTCTACCGAGGAGCTCCCGAACGAATAAAAACCCGCCTGCTTTTTCATTAAACCAATTCTTCATTATCCAAACGAATCTATCCGCTCGTCCCGTTAATTCTCATTTAGACATTCTCTGAGAACAATTATGCGACTTTCATGCTCGATCTTCCTGTCTTCGTCTTTGAACTTTAGCTTGCTTTAATTGTTTAATTGTAGCTGATTTTTTCTAACAGAATACAGATCTGAGTTGAAATTGTTTTATTTATTTTATTTCGATTATAACTAGACAGCGGATCTTTATGCAAAATAAAAATTTTCTACCTACATTGCAACAAACTGGAACGAAATAGAAATTTATTTTCTTTCCTAATATGTTTAATAGGTTGAAAATAATATAACAGTATTTCTAAATTTTTCGAATGTTCTTACTGTTTTAAATTAAACCTACTCATTTTTGTAATAAATGCATAAAATCCGATGTCTAATTATAACATTGTCGACTGTAAGTAGATTCTGTTCAATCGCAGTTACCTCCATTTGCAATCAGTCACGACTAAATCGTTGAAATTAGGACATGTAGTTTTCTAATGCAAGACAACAAAGCTCGTCTTTATTGTTGAACCATACGGGCGGAACAAGCCAACACGAGTTTTTGAAAAATAAGTAAAAATAAAAAGAGACAATTTTTTCAATTGACGCTCCGTTTTCCGGAAAAACGAGTTTGAAAGACGGATTTGCGTTCACAGGAAGTAGTATTGGTCGGCCGGTGATCAGACGTGTCAGCCGATTGCTATTCAACGGTGCGCGTAACCGGCAAATTTTCGAACTCGATTTTCTCAAAAAAGGAAGTATCGACCAGTGTCGTTCGTTTCTAGCCCCTAATCACTGCAAATCTAGTGGCTGCTTTCACCAGCCACCCCGAGACACCCTTTCACAGCGAAAAAGCAATTGTGTAATATATTTTCTCAGCGAACGATGTGAAACAGTGTGCTGTTTTCCTGAGGTATTTCCGGCACGAGGAGAGGAAGCAAGCGGCCGAGGATTATTCACGGCGAATCGTTTATTTTAATCGCGATTAATTTCCTTTCGCACGGTGTCCGGTTGTATTTATCGCCCGGGGGCGCTTTTTTCTATTCTCAGCCGGGCGACGCGGAAAATCCGATTTATTTCGGGCGTTAGACGCGGCAGCAGCGCAGAAAATTGCAGCTTCATCTGGCCGGAGCGATCGTTCGTTCGTTCGTTCGTTCGTCCGGGGGCGTTGCACTCGCGGCCGACATTTTGGTGCACGGAAGATGAAAGCGGCGAAACCCGGGCAGCTTCGACGAGCACGCATAAACGCCCGGGAAAAGGAAACTGACGATCGCCCGTGAACCGCTGTCAACGTGTCAACTCTTGACTATTTCCAGTTGCCCGTGTAGATTTTTTTCTATCCGGGTTTTTCGACAGCGCCCGATACCGCTGTCGCCTTAACACCGTCCCGATGGAACGTGTCTCTCTGAGTTGACACTTTCGGGCCTAGCCTAAAAATCGAACGCTAACGAAAAAAGAGTATCGAGATTCCGGCGATGATACCCGATAGTTGTCACGCGTTTAGACGAGAACGCGAACAGAAGCAAATAACACTTTGATTGCCCACCTAGAAACCTCAAAAATTTCCTAAAATCAAAGTAAGTTTTACGATGAAATGAAAATTGAAAAATATATTATATGTATGATATTAAATAGTCCTCCAACTTTCCTTCATTTTACAGATCCTAATCAAGTTTGCTACAGTGAATATATTAACGTAAAAGTTTATTTTAAAACCTGGACAAATAATTCCGTCACCCACATATGGGTGACATGGCAGTCAACGTGATAAACAGTAGTAGAATCGATCGATTCTAGGACAAGTTCCAGCAAGTGGAAAAGACGGTTTCTGGTCAGACAACTACAACGTACTTCAACGTTCTTTTCTTAAATCGTGGCAGTACGCACAAACTAAGTGACTTTATAGAAATTTTGCACTCCCGTCCCGCGGCCTTCGACAAAAATGTAGACAGATTCATGACGTAAACATTTGTGAGAAAGTGGCGTATATATATCTCTACTCAGTATACAATGTTATAGATATTTGAAAAGTAACAAATTTCTCTATATTTTTTGAAAATACACCGAAATGTAGCTTTATAGAAATTTCGGGCAGTGTATTAGAATGTCCGAAAAGTTCGGGAGTAATGAAACGTTAATGATCTCGTTGTCTGTGTATGCTCGTGTTATTGAACAGTATTAAACGTACACCTTGCGAAATGGGCCATTAAACAAAAGGAAGCCATCTGTGCTCGGACAAGTAGAACGATCCGGTCTATTGACCAGAAACAAGTAGAAGAAGGGAACCGATGCTGAAGTAACTAGAACGAATGCTCGGACAAGTAGAATAAGTCGACCGTTGGCCAGACAAGCAGCACGAAACAGTCGGTGATCGTTTAATCGGAGTGACGGCGCGGCGGTGAGTGCCGAGACAAGTGGAATAGCCTGCGTTCATAAAGCCGCATGAAATTTACGCGTTTCATTAAAGTGGCCGGTGCTGGAGAAAGGACCCGATCGTGAAAATTTATCGGTCACCCGATACCCTAGCCTGCACCACTCCATAGCTCTGCTATAATGCCCATGAAACGTACTATCATCTGTTTAAAGCATTAGTTTACGCCTAACTGCCTTAAATCTGGTAGCAGTGACACTTATCCGAGCAGAGATCGCGCGCGAAACGAAAACTAATTGCAACGATCGGTACGGTCGACGGGACAGTGATTATTTCGGGAAAGTTCGGATTACTTTGTCGAATTTACATTCCGAAAATAATTTTTAACACTCCGGAAATAATTGCGCTTTCGGCTACGGGATTTTCATTATTGGACTCGGTAGCCGTCGCCCGGAATTTTCAAAATTGAAACCCGTCAGCGCCTGTATAGACGATCCCAATGGCGTCTGCGCACGCCTTTTCGATCATGGATCCCACGCTTTCCTTCCTTTCTACACGTCCTTTCTTCCATTTTCTCCGGAAAGATGGAACAGCCTAGTGGACGTTGAATTCCAGCCGATCGATCTACGTACGACACCTCTATAGCTTTTTCGAGGTCCGACGATGAATACGGTCTATTAATTCACGTTGCATTCACTTAATAACAAATATATGCGTAGCGATCATTATACCAGGCCCGTTCAGAAGCTTTTGATCGATGGGGCTCTAATTCTACGAGACCGAGGGGGACATTTCTTGTTCATGTTTAATAGAAAAATATCGATTTTTGGGAAACTTTTATCGCAAGAAAAATGAAGTTAATGATCCTGAGATGTTCTTCTCATTTTTTCCAATTTTTCAAATTCCGCATACTTGAAATAATTCATTACAACACTTTGATTCTTAGATAAAGACTTGGATCGGACAAGAATTGTTCATAAATTTATAAACGTTACGTTCATTGCGTAGCAAAATTTCTAATGAACACTGTACGTGCACGATCAGGTGAACGGGGGGAGCACAGCTTCTACTAGCACGTGATCGATATCAATTACAAGTAGAAAAAGCGGGTTATAGGCAGACACATCGCCGGCAGAGGCAAAATTCGAAGATAATCCCGGCCAACGAAACCCGAGGCTTGAATTTTTCGAAGCGAGGCTTCACATTCAAAAATTTCATTTCAGATTTTCAACTAACTCTTTCACAGAAGATTTTGTTCGAATTTTTTATCAATTTCCTGACCATTTTTCGACATTCTATCCCCGTTAGCATGCCTCAGTCTGCCCAAGCAAGAACCTCTGCAAATTCGAGTAACTATACTCGCGTGAAACTTGTTCAATGTGATTCGCAGCGTTCGCCTTTTCTGAATTAGAAATTAATTATCGTTCGATCGAGCTGCGACACAATTTCCGCAGATTATCTCGCCACGAGATACGGTTCCCGAGCATCGGTACGTTGATGAACGCATAATATTCGATCGTAATTTCGTTTTATCAGAACACGCGACACGGAATTTTTCTCGACACAATCTCTCTCTCCCCTCTCTCCCTCTCTTTCTCTGTCTCTCTCTTTCTATGTCTGTCTCTTTCTCTGTCTCTCTCTTTCTATGTCTGTCTCTTTCTCTGTCTCTCTCTCTCCCTCTCTCTCCCTCTCTCTCTCCCTCTCTCTCCCTCTCTCTCTGTCTCTCTCTTTCTCTGTCTCTCTCTTTCTATGTCTCTCTCTTTCTCTGTCTCTCTCTTTCTCTGTCTCCCTCTCTCTCACTCTCTTTGTCTGTCTCTCTCTCTCTCTGCCTCTCTCTCTTTCTGTCTCTCTCTCTCTCTTCAACTCTCCCTCCCTCTCTCTCCTCTCCTCTCTCTCTCTCTCTCTCTCTCGGTCGCATTTGTTCCTGGGTTCGAGCAGTCCGAGGGCGAAAAGCAGACGATTCCTGCAATTCTTTCGAGAAAAATTTCTCCATCGATCGACGGCCGACCTGAATTTCGACGCGAAGCGAAGCGGAGCAGGGGCGAAGCTGATTTTCAAGTTCCGCGACAACAAGCTCAGTTTCCTTCAAAGCTAACAAGGTACGTCTGATTTAGCAGCGCCGAGAAATACGTTTACAGGTTCGCTGAAATTGCATTAAACGTCACGAACGTGATAATGAAGTTTGCTCAATTTATTGCCCCTGCTCGTTCGAGAGATTGATCAATTCTTTAAGAGTCTCAAACCGTTGCATGTATAATTCGTTAGTACCATTCTGCTCTTATCGTGCGATAATTCTCTTCGAGACGAAATAAAATCAGCTTGCTGCGATTCGAAACAGTAACGTTAAAGAAATATAACTTTTCTCTAAATAAAAATTTATTACGAATTATTTTCAATTCTCCCGCATGATCCAGCACATGTAATAGCAACCTAACCTCTTTGCATCGATTTTAAAGCAATGTTTATAACGTCCGACGAAATGAAATAGCACGTTTCGATGTGGAAATAAATTGCAAGAGAAAGGGTTAATAAGCCTGCAGACTATAATAGTGTTTAGATGGTTAGTGGTTGGTTCCAGGTAGAAAAAAGGAAATGATGAAAATGTAGGCTGAAATTTTTCAGTGGCAAACAGTGTTATTCACGGTCTGTTACAGCAGTCTATAAGTAGAAAAGGCAAGCAATAAACAGACGCATCAGCCAAATCACATTTAACAGCCAGCGTACCTGGCCGAAATTCAAACTAAACCGTTGGCATTCTAAACACGCTTCAATATCAACAATCAGTTGGTCCAAAAATATTTTATCAGCACCTTGTGACTGTCGAAAGAGTTAGCATTTTCGCGAAAGTTTATGCATACGTACAATCTTTACTCTGCTCTTCGGTCTCGACATTATGCAGGACGGAAATACAGGGATAATTGTATTTTACCAAAAAGATAAAATTATTCTCAATAATTGCTACAGACAAATTTAAAAAGTCCTCAACCGCGTGTCCTATATTTCTGGAAATGATTATTGAGAATGATTTTAGAAAATCAGCCAATTGCTCTATCATTGATTCCTGCTTACATATACTGTTCCGACTAATTTTTGCGCGTGGAATCACGATTTCAGAGATAATTTGACAGCGAGGTGAAAGGATTAGTTTTTAAAAACAAGGGAACCAGCGAATGTTACCTTTTCACGTAAAATAAGCACACTTCTCGTTCGGGTCACGAAACACCATTAGAACAAGGATTGCAGATAAGTTGAAAGAACGTTGTTTCGTAGCAGCACAATGGACAAGAATTTTTTTTTTTTTTTTTTGAGGGAGGGTAAGCGCGGGGACTGACTATGTTTCCCGACTTCCTGGGAATGAATAAAATGTCGGCCATAGAAATATTGCGTAAAACCGGGCGGGCGCGTGTGTAAAAGGGAAGGGAAATTTGTCAGCGGAGCCTGTTTTGCAACGTAACGTCCAACGCATCCGCCACCAAGGTGTAAAATAGTGCGCGGCGGTGCGCTGTGTACTGCGCTCGTGTTGCACCGGAATCCATGGAGAGGCCGTGTTGCTCGTCAGGACTGGCACACCAACAGGTTCCGTAACGTTACAGATTTACATTCGCCCTTAAACGCGCGGTTTTTCGGGAAAAACCTGCAAAATCGCCCCCCGGGCCGCGAACAAGAAAAATTAGTCGTCATAGATATATCGGCCCCGAGTTTCGCAACAATAATTACCCGCGCTTTTTCGCGCGAACGGCCACGCGAACCGCAACCGCGATGGAAATTTATATTGGACCTTCGACCGCAATGGGTATCGACGCCGGAACGGGCACCGGAATAATTGAAAGCGAAACCGAAACCGCCACCATAACCGTAATCAAAATTTGATTTGTGCGCTTATCATATTCCACCGGGCCAGCCCTCCCGCGTTTCGACGTCGGATACCTAGGCAATTGCGTTAAGTATTTACAGGCGGAACAATCGTAAACCCTGCACTACTATTTCATTTGTCATTATTAGACATCGGATGTTTATGCAATTTCCAATTTTTATAGAAACATTTTAAGAAAGTGGAATGAAATAAAATCCTATTTTTAATGGGGACAGCCTTTGTAGATCCAAAGCAAATAAAAATCGTGTTAAATTCTCTCGAATTTTATATTATAGCATTTTTTGAACATTTCGAGAAGCCATAAATGCATAAAGATCCGCTGTCTAGTCATTATAATGATTAGAAATTCTTCATCGTTCAGAATTTCATAGAAAAAGAAAGATAGTTTATATTTGTTGTATGCCTATGTTTTCTCCAAAGGATATATATCAACTACAACAAAATAAAATTTTATTTCGTTTTCAAGGGAATTAATAAGATTAACTTATTAAGAATTAATAAGAATTAAATAAGAATTAATAAGAAAAGAGACTGAGAGAGCCGAGAGTGAGTTAAATTGATTCGAGACTCTACTACATTGTTGGTGCATTGTTAGTCGGATTATGTGCAGAGATTTTTCAGTGTATTTCATAGGAAAATTTTTGGCAAATTTGGAGAAGAACTCTGAATCTCTGTGTAGCGACAATTGCATTTTGGAAACGAGGCAGGAGCCTCGACGCTTCCGTGCGTTCGGCCGTCGACGGGATCATACGAAAGCGATCGAGTCGGATTCTAGAATTAGCAGATTGGCTTCCTCTAATTAGGTTCCCGGGCGTGACTCTGCTCTAGATATCTGCCCGGCCAAAAATCCTAAATCCGAATCGATTGGACGACTAGCGCGCGCGCGCCAGAGGTAATACTCTGTATTCCGTGAAAATCTTCCGCTCGAGGAGCAGTCGGCGCGCGAAATTAGGGCCAGAATTGCGAATTCAAGACATTTCAAGGAATCACGGTAAGCCTGATCCGCGATGAGTCCGGATCACGAATGTAAAACGCTTCCGTTTCGAGCAACACAGAGAGACCGGTGATTTAATTTCGGCCTCATTCTTTCGTGCTTGAGTATCGTCGATGCATCTTCGGCGAAATCACGTCTTCCGAGAGCCGGCTATTCGCGAAAAGGTAAAAACGATCGAGACCCCTCGGCACTGCCGATCAAAGCAATTTGGATCCGACGCCCGGTGAATTGTGGGGAAGCAGCGGAAAATCCGACTCTGGTTAACCGGACCACCACCACCATCGGCAATCCTCGAATACGTGTTCCTTGGTGCACACCAACGAGGATCCCGCCGAGAAAAAGGAATTACGGGATTGCTCGGGGATTAGGCGTGCCGGACGTTCCAGCTTCGATTACTTCACTTTGACGGACATTATTATTGTTGCTAATGGTTTAAGAGCCCCCCTTCAAGGAAGCCGAGTCAAAGACGGCGAAATTCAAACGGGCAGACAACCGGAGGATTAAAATTGAACATAGAACCCGTGAAGATCAACTTAAAATCACGAACACTCGAAGACTGGAAGAGTATTCCTTGGTCGAAGCACTTTGACAAATTTCCATTCTAATATCAGACATTTCATTGGCGACAACTGACTAACTGTAAACATTTTTCTGTGGCAAAATGAGCTTCGGGTGAAGCTGAAAAAAATTCGACGAAAGGAACATCTGCTTGTAAGTCGAATTTGTACGAATTCAGAGACTGGTATGAACAGAATGGTCAAGTAAAGATTGTGCCTATGCACTGGGTCCTAAGTTCAATTGTCTAAAAATAATTTTTTATTAGCATTCGAGTGGTAAACCGGTGATGCTTACGTTTGAAAGATTACATGTAATTCAGACTTTTTTCTCGCGATCGAAAATGCAGCAGTAAAGATCGAGACCTCCTGTTTACAACGACACCACATGTACATTGACATCGTATTTATTCCGAGCCATTTTACCAACGTAAAATAAAATGAAACGGTAGTGGCGCACAGAACACGCAGCAGAGATTTCCAGGACTATCAAGGTAGCTTTCTGGGTCCAAAGATTTCAGCTGCCTCTTTAATTTGCATCTCCGGCGTGCACTCATCAACGCTGATCCGCGATCCACACGGATAACCGTGGAGAAGCTGATGGCAAGGGTAACGAGTGGAAGAGATCCGGGAGCAGAGCCGAGGGCGAGAGAACGATAAATTGAGAGCACTCATCCGAGGCGACTCGAGTGCTCGTTCCCTAGGCGGACCCTAAAGCATTCGCGAATTTCGACCGGTTCTCCCGAATGGCCCAACGGCCCTCTCGAACTTCCTTCGAGTTTGCTGACCGAAGGAAGGGATGAACGTGTAGCGGATGCAGCGCGAACCCGATCTGTCTTTGACAAATTTCGGAAAAGTAACGACGTGGACGTAAGTCCCGGTCCTCCCCTCTTCAGCATCGGCCTCCCTGTCCGTCGGATATTAAATTCTCGAAGCGATAAGGACGCCAGGCGACAATCTCTCCGAGCAATTTCGCAGATTTGCGAGCACGTTGCGCCCCCCGTCATCGGGCGCTGTCTGTCCCAGCAATTAACCGGAAGATAGGACGCAATGAGATCCGGGGTAAGTGCGAGGGATCCGAATTATTGAAAATTAAATCACGAGTGTGCCGGGTGTGTTACTCGTGACCCCGTTTCACCTGCAATCCTGCCCGCAATGTTGTACAGCCGCTATCGCGACGTACCAGAGAGTTCATTGGAAATCTGCAACGACGCGCGATCTCCCACAACGGGGTGGCGTCACTGCGCGAAAAGTATGTTTCAACTGGATTCGTCGCTTACACGAAAACCTGCTCGCACGATTCTCAATGAAAACGCGGCGTTGAAAAGAATTCGAACAGCTTCTTTCAGAAAAATAATCCTGAAAGAATCGTTAGATCGCATTCCTAAGGGAAGTTCGTCATCAAAATTCTTATTACCGTTCAACAATTTTTGTAGAAGCTCGCAACCGTGAATCGCAAACGTTTAAAATCGGTCGAGTAGCTGCCGTTTAGTAGTCCGTTTCAACTGCATTGATAACTAGAATAAACCATTAGATCAGTAGAATAGTCGAGGGTCAGACAAGCGAAATAAAGTGGTCTGTGGTCGTGAAAGTAACGGGAAGGTATAACGGTCAGTGACCAAACAAGTAATGTAAAACGGTCAGTGACCACACAAGTAGCGTAAAACGGTCAGTGATCACGAAAGCCGAGTAAAAGTGCGAGTGATAATGGAAGTAACAATTGATTGGCAAACCAGCAGGATAAGACAGCCAGTGTTCCAGCAAATGAAAAAGTCAATCTCCAGATAAATAAAGTAGGACAGCCGATAACTAGACAAGGGAGGGATCGCTCGGTCAGAGGAATAGAATAAGACGTTCATTGTAAGGATACATCGTGACGTATAGTCGCAGAAGGATGACGCAAGGTGTGGCACAATTGTTGGTAATGAACGTCAAACGTCAGCGCGAACTGGGGCTTCAATTTCAATGAACGCCATTATTTCGCCGTCCTCGTCTAAACTACCGGCTCCAAGTTTCCCGACATACACCACGGTTACGTGCTTAGTTCTAAATTGTAACCTTGTTACGTACTTAGCCTCGCCAGCGTGACGCGTAATCTTGTGGGCATTGACCAGGGGAAGCTATGGTGCGCAGACAACGATACGGTAAAGCAATCTCCCTCGAATCATTAATTATGAAATGAACCTCATAACGCCACGAGAACGAACCACTCCTGCGCGGAGTTGTTAATAATTTAACGGGCGCAGAAAATGCGTCCGAATTTCCGCGGAATGCGACCACGTACAATATCGCGTGGGACGAGTTTTATTTTCTCCTTTCCCATTAGCCGTACATTAATTCATGGAATTCGAAATTTAAACGCACAACATCCTCTGTTCGTCAACGAGCAGGCGAATTGAAATCCGGCGCAACAAACGAAAATCCAGGACTCGGTTCGTCGACGCGAAATTTCATCGTTCCCGATTCACTTTAGGTTTACTTTTTTTCGACCCAACTTTCGCTGTACTTTGGACAAATATCACTTACAGTTTCATGGAAAATCTGCTTCCGAAGACAGTTTCTCGATTGGTACTAATTGTACACAATTCCTTCACTACTAATACTGAAAATAGCTAAATGCACGTATGATTTTTAACACGTTGACTGCCTTGTCACCCATATGTAGGTGACGGAATTATTTGTCTAGTTTTTAAAATAAATTTTTACGTTAATGTATTCATCGTTCCAAATTTTATTGGGATCTGTAACATGCAAGAAAGTTGGAGGACTACTCAATATGATACATTTAATTTTTTCAATTCTTATTTCAGTAAATAACTTACTTCGAAGAACTTTTCACTGTACACTATCGTTTAAACCAAATGTACTTGCATGTCTAACCAATGACCGACCTCTTCTACTTGAAGAGCACGCGTACCGTTGCCCTTTAATATCTCGTTTACTTATCAATTTATATGGAATTGTGGAAAATCACTGAAGTATTAGTGCGACGTTAACACTTTGACTGCCAAACTAGAAACCTAAAAAATTCCATGAAATCAGTGTTATTTAATGAAATAAAAATTGAAAATAATTATACGTGTGATATTGAGTGGTCTTCCAACTTTCTTGCATTTTGCATTTTTTTAATTGCATTTTCCCAATCAAATTTGGTACAACGAATATATTAACGTAAAAATCCATTTTAAAACCTGGACAAATAATTCCGTCACCCACACCTGGAGGACTATTCAATATCATAACTTACTTTGATTTTATGGAATTTTTTAGGTCTCCAGTTTGGCAGTGAAAGTGCTAAACTAGCAATATAAAAATATCGAATCGCACTCGACGCAGCAGTGAATAAAATTGCAAAAGTAAAAAGGCAAATATTTTTAGAACTAACTGGAGCATAGTGACAAACTCTTTGTAAGTTGTGTACCGTAGTGATTAATTTACGAAGAAATGAAAAAAGTGACAGTAGAAGTTATTAATATTATAATACTTTGACTTTAAAAAGTGATATTGTATAGTCCAAATAATAGAAAATATGTGTCCATGGTCTATAAAATGACGTCCTATGGTCGAACTACGGTCTATAAAATGACGTCCTAGAGCAGGAGACCCCCTAAAGGTAGTTTTGACAGGAAAGGTGTTAATTTCGGGTGTTTCGTGGGCTGCTCTAATCCTGTTAAGTACTTAGCGCTGATATGACGTGTGTAATCTTGGGGCCATTGTCCACGTCACCGATGCTAGTGTAGGCAAGGGTGTCCGAGGTTATCAGCAGTAACAGGCGAAGCGGTGCGACCGACACAGTTGCAGATGCAACGGACTAATCTCCTCTATACCAAAGAGCATTATACCGAGCAGACCGAATAGAACAATCTGGCTCTGCGAAGTAACTCGCACAGGTTTCCGCATCCGTGCCGGAAATGAAAGGACGCCCCGAAGTTTTAAAAACGTTGCGCCGACCCTGCGCCCCAGTCACGTGTACCTGCAGCTGCAACGTATGGATTACATAAATGCAGTGCACGAAATTCCGAAACGGCCTGGCTCAAACATTACGAAAACACGCCGAAGACCGTCATAATAATAACTATTGCCGTTCGAATGCACGCTCAACTCAAAAACTGTTCGAATACTCAGACTTTCCAAACGCTGTTGATATTTAACACTTTGATCGCCAAACAAGAAAGCTCAAAAACCCCATAAAATCAAAGTAAGTTTTATAATGAAATAAAAATAATTTCTCCTCCAACTTTCTTTCATTTTACAGATCCTAATAAAGTTTGGTAGAGTGAGCACATATTAACGTAAAAGTTTATTTTAAAAGCTGGACAGTCAACGTGCTAAACTGTTACAACTTCGTAAAACACGATTGTACAATACTACGCCTGGACTCGTTGTGTCATTTCATCATTTCCTCATTTTCTTCGTTATCTATTCTAACGTGTCTTACAATTCGAAGTTGTGGTAAATATTTGGAGTAGAGGCGACGAATTCCACGAAGTCTTTGATATTCCTTTTCAGTAGACGAGAGTTAAAAATGCAAGATCTACAAGGCAAGAGGAACGCGTTTGTTGGAACAATGTCCTGAAATCATGCACGGTGTCGTCGAGTTAGACGATTTATTCGGTAAATTCGCGAATGGATGGAAGATGGTGGAACTGTATTTTTATATGAACGATTGTTATCTTTGTCCAGGAAAAGTCACAAAAACACTTGTTGTTGCAAAAAAAACCTGCTTTCCGATTCAAGCAGAAACAACGAACTATATGTATTGTATATATAATATACAATATATATATGTATATAAACCTTTTTCCGTATATCCCGCAAACCTTCCGTCAAACTTTCAGGCGAGCAGAGCCCTGGTCTGAAGGGATTCGAACAGAATGAATCGTGCGGTAAGAGCGCTTTATTCCGAATAACAATGGCGGTGGAAACGTTCGAGAGGCAACGTGCCAGTTCCGATAAATAAGATGAGATTGAGGTGAAGCACAGAGAACGGGATGAGGCGTCGTCTCTTTGAATCTCTCGCGGATCGCAGGAATTTTTCGGATTTTCAAACGCTCGGCATCGCCCCGTGCCGTCGATCGCCCGATATGAAACGAGAATTCTATCGATACGTATATTTGAATTCGAATTATAGAGCTGAACCCGTTGACGAAGAAAGACGGCCTTGACCCATCGTTTCTACTCGAATAGATTCACCTGGAATTCTTCAATTTACCAATTTAGTGTCGTAATTTTCTACGTCGTTTGCGAAAAACAGGAGCTGCGTTGACACGTACTTCTTCGATGGAAATAAGTTTAATCAGTTATGATTAATATAATCGTATTTTTAAAATCGTTCGATGTTTTACTAATTTTTGTCGTAAATGCATAAAATCCGCGTTCCTATGAAACTGAACGTCCAATGAGAATGAGTTGGTATTTGATTTACCTATAATTAAAACCTCTTTGTTAATATCGTTTTTGTCGCCGAGAAATACAGGGATTTTCGAGACGAATATTGTGCAAGGAAAACGTTTCGACGCGATTTTCATGCATCGTTATTTTGCGTGGAGTACATTTTATTTTGTTGTACTTATGTAATTTTATATCTCGGTGATTCAACTTCTATACCTCTGAAAGGCTACATTCAGCGGCAACAGGGGCGCATTTTTCACAAGTATCATGCACATCTCTTTCGCATATATGGAGACAAAGTATATCAAAATACAAAACAAATTTTTGGACTTGATCAGAAATGAGTCTTACTCGTATGTGATAACTAACTATCTTTGTGTCGGTTAACGTGTTAAAAAATGCAAACTCACCTAATAGCGCCTGGAAGAGCCTGCTTTTGAAGATCCGGATGACTCGCTCGATGGCCAATCGTAATTGTTTATCCTGGGGCCTCGTCAGCTTGGCATGGTAATCTTCCAGGAGCTCCAGAGCTCTGTGAGCTTCTGTAAGTACAATAATAGCAAATTAATAATAAGAACAATAATACAAAATTTGATACATTTAATATAGTAGCGTAAAAATTCATTTTAAAATTTGGACAAATAATTCCGTTACCCACATCTGCGTGACATGGCGATCAACGTGTTAATCTGTGAAATGTTTGTCTGACCTTCTGTTTTGCGGTTGTTTTATATGTTCGCCTCCGGCACGTTAGAAAAATGAGATTGAAGAAAATGCCCGAAAAAAGAGAGAGAGAGAAAAATCGATTTTTTGAACTATCGATTTTCCTTGGTAAGGAAAACCAGGTAATGAAATTTGAGCACTCTCGTTTGAGCGCCTGTTCTAGAAGTTCAAGACAGCCAAGCTTCCACGGGAATATGTGTGCCACGAGGACAATAATTCTGTTAAAAGCAGTTCGTAAACCGTGCTCGTCGCCCGATAAATCCATCCAAATGATTCATCCCCAAAGGATCTTGGTCGTATAGAGTGCATTTGCCTCGGTGTGTCTCTCGTGCTCCTCCGAAGTCGGCGTGTTCGTGAACTCATCGGAGAAGAACCGGTTCTAGCTGTGGCCGCAGTCGGTGGGGAACGAACCGTAAAACCAGCGAAAATTCGCATTATCCGTCGACGAGACATTTATATCGTTGTTTGCGAGCATGCGGCAGCCATATTGTGTCACGAACAAAAGGGTCACTGTTTCTCGGAGGTGGAGGGAGGAGATCCCTTTAAGAGTCCGATCGATCTTTCCACGAAGTTCGGGGTTCGGTCAGAAAATAGTAGTTCGAATCAACAAGTGTGCCGACCACTCATCCGCGACCGTTTTAAACTATCCAGGAATGAAATCGTCGCCGACGGATCTTCAGATTTTCAAGAGTAATCCCCGTAATACCTGTCGGACAATTGCTCGGCGAAGACGAAATCTTCTCAGACATTTATCGAAGACGATTCGAATATTCACCTGAGCGGAATATTCACCGAAATACGCTCCAGGATAAAATGATAGCAATTTCTCAATTTAACCCGTAATTCAATTTTTCTTTTCAGAGAAAACGAGCGAGCGAGCAAATACAGATCACTGGGCTTTCTGGCCCAGAAGAAGAGAAACAGATACATCCTGGTAGTATCATTCGCTGGTATGTGCGACGTTAAACCTTTATTAAAAAAAAAAAAAAAATTCAACTCGAACGGTCCAGACGCATTTTCATTCTGTTATCCTGACTCGAGAATGATTTGACTCGAGATGACTCGACAATGGGTGTAAAATATATGCATTCGACACTGGATCGTCTGTCATATCGTCCAGGAGCGTGTGAAATGAAAGGACCACTGCTACAGGATCCGCTTAACTCGCGGCGAAAAAATTCACGCTATGGCGACACGATGTTCGCTTTCCTCTTCGTTGATTTTCTCGTAATATCGTCGCCGTCTACGCCGTACTTTTCAGAGAAGACGAGACGTAACGGCGAAGCGTCCATAAAATGCTATCACGCTATTCGCTTACCTATAGACAACGGATTTTACGCATTCATGACGAGATTGTGTAGATGATGTTCAAAGCTGCAGAAAGATTAATAGAATTTCAGAATATCCATGTACAAAAAGTATTCAAGAAAGAACGAACTTCATATTTCGTGCGCCAGAATAACGATATTGTGTTTTATCAAATTATTTAAACGCAAATATCTTATTATCAGTTCGTTCGAGTTAACACGTTGAATTATTTGTTCAGTCTTTAAAATGAATTTTTACGTTAATATATTCGTCGTACCAAATTTTATTAGGATCTGTAAAATTCAAGAAAGTTGGCGGACCATTCAGTATCGTAAATTTAATTTTTTTCAATCTTTATTTCATTAAATAACTTACTTTGATTTTATGGAATTTTTGAGGTTTCTAGTTTTACTATCCGTGATGGTATTTGAAATATTTTTTATCTCTGAACTTTGTACATTATTCGACACAATCGTAACGCTGTTTGGTACGACAACAATTTATTCAAGCTTAGTTAACTTATCAAGTTCAAAGAGACAGCAGCAGTAACATGAGTACTCATGATAGTTTTATAGATTCCTCGCGACGTCGTTGATGCTTCCATTGTTCCTTCTCGATTTCCACTGAATGCATATGGGGATTCTAAAGTAGTTCTGTCTGTTCTTACGACAGTGTCGTTGCCCTTCTATACGTCGCCGGCAGATGCTTCCTGCACCGAAAGATGCGAGTGAAAATGTCTTAGAAAATGGACTGCGAGCAAACACCGATCTCTCGTCGCATGCTAGGTACTCGTATTTCACGTGTTATTACGTTCCGTCGACGTCACAACAAACAGGAACGTAAAAACTAACGCTAATATTCGGATACATAATATTCTGGTGTTCCATATTTGCAATAATTCGCGGGACCTTCCTAGTTCGAAGAATTCCAAAAATCGCTTTCCTTGTATTCAATCGTCTTATACTCAATTCGTTACGTTATCTTAACAAAATATTAAAATTGCAATGTAATCCTTAAAACTGGATGAAAATATTCCAGTAATTTTAGTATATTATTCTCGACTTATCAAAACAATTAACGACCCACAATGAATGCAGACCAAAAGAAAATCTTATATCGAAATCCATGACACGAGAAAGTTACGTAAAAAAATTTTTGAGTGCCAAAAGCTTGGGGGAGCAATTCGAAAGTTTCACCCCCTACCTTTGATTAGCTTTTCGAGCAAAATACTCCCCCGTGCGCCGCTCCCTCGCGTATTTCCGTCTGTTTGAAACGGCCACGATTGCAATAAATATTTGGAGTCCTTCCGCTGATAATTTCACGGAATATTTCACCGTGGCGGAACATCTCCTCTCGTGGAATATAATATCATCTGCCGTCACGGGGGAGCTTGTATTCGAGTAGCTGGACGCCTTCCACGCGTCGCATTCTCACGATTATTTTTCCCGTTTCGTTGCGCCATTACGCTTTGGCCCGACCCCGTTTTTCGTTACCCTTCATCCATATGCAATTTCATATTTTGCTGGCTGTAATTTGGTAAATATTCTCCGGCCGGGAACTTGTCTCGGTTACGGTTGCTAATGATATTCAGTTTAGCCGCACAGTCGAAGGAGCATTCTGTTTTTAAACTTTCGAAAAATCCATCTTTTTCCCCCCGGTTCTTTAAGTTCAAGTACAGCTTTCGATTTTTAATCGTTTAACCCTTCTGTCGAAAATCGGGTATTCGCTTTCAATTTCTTTTTTAAAAATTCTTTAATATTTTTGTCGTTCAATTTGGAATGCAGACTATTCCAAATATAATTATATAAAACACACGGAATATTGAAATATATAAAAAAAGATATATATATTTATTTATTCGTATCGTCAATTTAATAGACATTTCTTCCTTACGACAAAAGTGAACAGTAATTACTTATTTCAAAGTATCACTCTGTTCAGAGCAGCACGGTTTTCTAATGGAGAAAATAAATTAGCAAAAATTGAAGCTGAAACTTTCGCGGCGGGTTGCTTGATTCATCATTTTTATCTTGTAGGACCTTTTCAGGGAGCTCGTTAACTGTCCCTTTTGAAGAGACGCTGCTTCATTATCTATCTTTTGGTGCCTAATTCGTTGCGATAACTTTTTATTCGCAAGGGAACGTAATCAACAACAAACATCTTTCTCTTTCTGCGGATTTTCGGATCGTGTAGGAACAACGTCGTTTCCCAAGACCGTTAATTAAGCTGTTAAGCTTGAAAGAGGATACAGCAATTAAAATTCCAGGCCATAATGTTCAAACCGCCCGCCCAAAAGTCACGTCATTACTGGATGGCGACTTTAATGAGCATCTTGTTAATGACGTTCTCGACGACACGATTACCGAGTTAGGGTTGAGGGCCCTCGTGTAATGCTTTCGACCGATATTCTATGGCAGCGTGTTACAGGCACAATGTATTAAATATCTGTATTATCAGACGCTGGCGCAGTACGTTGAATGTTAACGTTGCTCGCCTGTCCAGGTTCGAGCATGCAACGAACAACGGACCGATAAACAATTTTTTTCGAACGCTGCATAATTGCTTCTCTGTTAATTCTAAAATAGCTTCCAGGTTAATTAGACTTGTGCCACTCGTTTTCCTCAACCGCGTTAACTTTTCATTGAAAACCATCGTGACCCCGAAAATGTGTTGCATTTTCTAGTCAGAAAATTGTGAAGTTGCACAATTTCCGTAACGAGTAGGCGCCATCGACAGTTGCACGCGCGTTCATAGATTGTTTAATCGCGAGCAATGGGTTTTATCGTCACCGGGGAACTCCGGGAACCGAGATATTTCCAACTTGGCCGGGAAGTGTGGAAAACTAATTTTCCGAGGGGAAAAAGAGGCGCGGAGAACACGGCTTCGGCCGTAAAAATCATTTTCCAGATAACCAGAAGATGCCTGCGAGAAGCTAAGATAATTAGCATTAACCGTTCGGTTAAACGAGTACGCTAAGAGGCCAATTACCAGCAAATGCTCTATCCCGAAAGCAAGCGGTAGCCTTTGCGAGTACAACTGCGAACGTTTCCTTATAGAAAATACTCGAAATTAGCAGGCGAGTCGAGAAAAGCCACGTTTACGACCGAACACATTGAACAAGACTCCTAAGCGCGCCGTGCAATCCGTAGGGAACGAATAAAATTCCGTTTGAACCTCAATTAGCGAACGGAAATGTCGCATGGTATCGCCGATCGGAGAATTCTTTTTGTACGAACGATGCGCAACCTAATCTGTTGTTTAAAAATTCGCCCAGCGAAATATAAGACTCTGTAAGAGATTAGAAAAAGAACTGAGAACATTGGTATGTCATTTTTAATGTATCGAAATTGTTAACCGGGTGAAATCAATTTTTATTTAATTGCTGCGGGACATTATTATTTCGCATCGAAAATCGTTTACTAGATGGTTTCTCAACTGTTAAATTAAATCTTCACCGATTTGCGAATGAATACAGGGTGTTTGGTAATTCATTCTGATTCGGGATTCACTGTGAAACGCATCGGCAAAAGTAATTATCGCATAAGGACAGAAATTTGATGGAAACAGTTAGTGGCACATGTCGGGGAACACATTTGCAATATTTCATGTGGAGTTTCTTACCGAAAGGAAATTACTTCTTTACTCGGTCTGCCTGGGAACAGTGTGTTACGCAAGAATACAATTTCCTGCCGAAGAAGAGAGTAAACGTCGATATAAAACGCCGTGTATACTAGGAAGCAGGAAAAGTACTCTCTGTAAACGATAAAACGAATCGTTTTACAACTAAAATATAAGAATCACATCGGACCGTGGCCCCGCAACTGTTCCCGGGTAGGAGACTGTGTTTAGGAAATGAGCGTGGCCCGGAGCGGGGAAAGTTGAATTTTTCCCGTGGAAATGTTCGAACGTTGCTGTTTTCCGTAACCGCGAGCGATCGGGCTTCGCGTAATAGTTCCCTCCGCCTTTATCGAGTGGAAAGTAATTCTTTGCCCGACGGGCGCGGGACGAAAATCGCGAGAAAATATCGAGCCCTTCGACGACCGTTCTGCCAGGGAAACGAGAAAAAAATTAAGGGTAATAAATTTGCTGCGGGGTCGATGGGCCCGCGTTAAGTCCAGATAAAAAAGTAATTCCCACCTTCTTAATATTCCAAGCAGCGTCCCGTCGTATATTTCCCTCCGGAGAACCGAACGGTGACAAAGGCTTTCGAATGCTTAAATACCGATCCCACGTGCAACGCGAAAAAAAGAAAGCCGACCAACTCTCCGTGGCAATCTTGCTCGCCTAAACGGAATAACGTAGTGACTCCGAGTCACTGACTTCTTCCGAATGCATAGAAGGTTTCATGGAAAATAGCTGAAGATCGATGAAACGTTATTATCAAGGACATTTGGACACACGTACGGAATCTCTACTTTAAATTACTTCACGAGAGAGGGCAACAACAGTTTATTTACTCAGATTTTTAGCGATTTCGATCGTCGTATGAAAATTAATTTGTCGACTCAATTCCCCGTAGTCCTCGCTAGCAGATCTTTCTGAAAAAATGTATTTCTTATTTCAATGATTTTAATAAGCTTGCCTCGAAATTCGTAGTCTAACCACTTCAATGATCGTAAATGAAAAAATGTCGAACCTGTCACGTTGACGCACGTGAAACAGTATTTGCAACGGGAAATTTTATTCTACAAATAAAATATTTTTATTGTAACCGATATGCCGCATAAAATATTTGTATTTTATAAATGCTACGCGCAACATAAACCATTTTTATTGCAGCAATCTGACACGTAACATGAAATATGGTAATTCTGTATATTTGAAATATTTCCTGACGATAGAAATTAATTGAGGTCATGAAATATTATTCTAACGCTAGGAATCGTGCTAAAGCGAATTCGTGTAACAATTATTTCGCTGCTTGTAAAAAATCGTCAAAAAAATGTCTAAACGGAAACGTGTCAAAATAAAATGCACGTTCTCAACCATCCGTGAAATACGATACTATTTGTATGTGTCGGTGATTATGAAAGTGAACCAGGTTAAGTGTCCGTTCTTGCAGGTGGGCAAACTTTTCGTGCGATTTTATACAAAGGTACTTTACTGTAAAGCTACTATGTAACTAGCAATATCAGTCGACGTGTTACTCGATAAGTAAAAAGATCAATTTAATTTAATTAAAAATTATTATTACCGATACTGTTACTGTTACTATCAGTTACTTTCTATTGCTGTTGCTTTTCTCACTATTTATTTATTTGAAACGGTATTTTTTCATCCCCTGGTGGTTATGCGAGCGAGCATCGCTGAAAATTCAGAGTGATTTAGCGTCGGTATATTTTCGGGGGTAACGGTAATTCAATTTCCCCGGCGATAACGTTTACGTGACCCTTCCCAGGACGAATTGATGCTGCTTTGAAAAGGAACGGGGGTAACATGACGTAACGAGGTAATCGGTTCAACGTAACTTCCGCAACGAATGGTAAAAATCGATGCAGGTCGGCCGACAGGGCGCAGGGTATGGACTCGAAAGAGAAGAAGAAGTGGGTTACGGATTCCCTTACGTGAACGAAGAATTTTACGTTTCGGACTGTAAAGTTCCCTCCGTTACTGCCGCCGGGAAATGAAAACGGATTCGTGTCGTCCAGTCGACCCTTTCACCTGCTCTCCCTCGCTCCTCTTCGTCAACCACCCCCTCGGCTACCGCCCTGTCTCACTTATTTGTTCTCCGCGATGCGATGCCGCCAAGTGCATTTGCATCTCCCGGACCCCTCGTCTACGTGCAATTTGCATGAACGCCGTTCCACGTAATTCAATACGAGCAGTTTAACATTATTCGAGTATAAATTACCCATCGGCTGCGGCGGGTAAACGTGCTCTTTCAACCCTTGTCCGATTATTTTCCTCACGATCATTGAAACTCCACAATTTCCTAGTAGACGAAAAAAATCTATATTTACAGTCAGATATTTCTACTAGCTTCAATCGTCCGTTAACGTGCTCTTTCAACCCTTGTCCGATTATTTTCCTCACGATCATTGAAACTCCACAATTTCCTAGTAGACGAGAAAAATCTATATTTGCATTCAGATATTTCTACTAGCTTCAATCGTCCGTAAACGCTATCTATTCCAAATAAAACTTTGCTTTAGCAGAAACATGGTAAGAAGTAAGAGAAATTTATAAACAAGAATTTGCTTTTAAAAGTTCCCGAGGATTAAGGTATATTGAATATCTTCTGAAAAATAATCGAATGTGCTCGCGTGTACCGTCTGAAAGGACGACGCATGACAGAGTGAGGAAAAAGTTTCGCGAACAGGGAAAACGTTGAAAATTTCAGTAATGATATTGCGGTGCCTTGCATAGTTCGAGAAACTTGCGTTTGCCTTTATGGGAGCTGAAAATTGATGGAGCAAACACGAGGATGTTCCAGAGTAGACAATTTAAAGTGCCTCCCACTGATATTCGGACAGCCTTTAAAGGAGAATCAATTTTCCAAAATTGTACCAAACGATTCCAGTCTTTTTCAGAAAGTCAAAGGATTAGCGTTCAAAAAAGCATTAAAAAAGAATTTGTGATCGAGTAGTACATATTGTCGAATTACCTCTTTTTTCACGTGATCCAGTAAACAAGTTATTCAACATTGTGTTTGATCGTCGCCGGTATGTTTTAGCGTCGGAGAGAGTGTCGGAATATTAATGGCAGTTAGTCTAACGAATCCTCGGTGCAGGATGTTCGACGGTCGACGTACGTGGACGTTTAATAACGTGTAGGATCCACTTAGCGCCGACTGTAGGACACGGAATCATCGAACAAAGTTAGCGGGAACATAGTGTTGCGCCGGTTACGCGCGCGGCCACTTTTATGCTCCGGTAATTTCGAACAAGCGAAGAGAGCTTCGCGTCGGAGCGGGTTCGAGCTGTCCTCCGAATTTTCAACACATCGAACGCCGCGCGAGTTGTGTGTTTAACTCGCGGTGTGTTTGGTCAAGAAGTTGCGTGAGTTGAACATAACTGGAACACCGTTGTCTGAGCTCCGAGTTCTGTTCATTCGACACGCTTTTCTCATTCGAGAAAAAATAAGTGGAAGTGAGAAAAAATATTTAACCCTTTGCACTCGAATTCATTTAAATTCTAAAATTGAATATTTCTTCCGACCTAGAATATTTTCCTTCTATGTACATTTCTTCATGCTATACATACGAAAATGGTGCAATTTACTCGTGGAGAAAGGTTTAGTAATTTATTAAATACGAACAAATTTGATGATGTAAAAATTATTTTGGATAATGATACAGCAATTTTTAGTGCCGCCTTCAATATTTTGACGAAATTCTTTTTCACGATGATACCACCCTAGTAGCACAAAAATATTAGATAGATATTTTTTTCGAATATTGGAAAAATATTTTTTGAGCCACACTTTTTCATATTAGATAAATATTAGATCTAATATTGTATACATGTTCAAGAAATATAAATTGAATGTTTAGAACATATAAGCTAAATATTCAGAGAATATAAAATAGATATTTAAAAAATATTTTACTTCGCATTATATTCTGGAACAATTATTTTTCCATGATAAACATAAAATATTTCCTGCATACTTAAAAAAAATATTCTATTTCTAATATTACATAAAGATTCACTTTATAATGAGAAAAAATATTTTTTTCATGATATTAAATAAATATTATTTGTATATTACGAAAAAATATTCTACTTCTAATATGAAATAAAGATTCATTTAATATTTAGAAAAAAATATTTTTCTCGTAACATGAAATACATATTTCCTGAATATTTAAAAAGAAATATTTTTTACTTAATGTAAAATAAATATTGTATGTGTATTCGAATATTAAAAAAAGATTGAATCTCTTTTTAATATTATATGAATGTGTATACAATATTTTGTGCTACTAGGGCAAGAATAAAAACACGTGGCCCCACGGGCCCAGCTTTGTTTTCCCACTGTGATGTATTAACAGCCCCGCAGAAATATCAATTAAACAGTGCCAGTGCCGCATTACGGGGGCCTGGTCGGTGGTTTTTCGTTGCGCAACGTAGCTGCAGCCATTTAAAAGTTGGAATCGTCAAACCGCGGGGAGGTTTAGTGGAAGCTGCTCCAGCTATTTCCTTGATTTTATTACCGACCTTAAGTAGAACGGAAGAATGTCGCGCAGCATCCGCGCCGAGAATACCGCCAATAAAATACCCGCAATCGTAAGTTGCTTATTGCGCGGGGGAGGGGGGGGGGAGAATATAGAAGCGACGAGGTAACCAATTCGAATCGAGGGTCCTCTCCAAATCGTGCTACAACGCGTGCAGTCGCTTATCGAATGCGACGCGGATCGACGCGGTATTCGGTTTGAGAACCGTTCGTTCGGCTCGTCTTATCGCCGGTTTGATTCCCTCGCGTTGCCATTTGACAAATCATTCACGGTCCCATTAAGGCGCGGCGAATTGGACGATCCACCGGAATCAAATCAATGCACTCTCTCCCTCGGACCCTGCCGATCGAGAATGTCTGCCGAGATAACGTACGAGATCACCGGCCGTCGCCGGAACGTCCCCGGCGATCGATTCCTTCCTTCGACAATGGATAACACGGTGAAAAAGTGGATTCCGTTAAGTCCCATCGTTTCGATAAAAACGTTCGTTCCCGTACGTCCTTTGGCCGACAAATATGAAGAGTAATATTGGTGTCCCCGGGAGGGAATTATTAATGGGGAGATTTGAATTCGAAACGATATTCAACGGGAACGGATTAAGGTAAAGGCACCAGTAGTTGACCAGTTAAGAGAAGTTTTCCACGCGAACAATAGTAACCACTTGTTCTGTCATCTAATAGCGAAAGTCCATGCCTGAAGACACTCTTTAAGTCTTCTAGATTATGTAACAAGGCCACTTTTTAAAAAAAGTTTACTCATACAAATTTAAAAAATATATTTCAAAAAATTCAGTAATTGCTTCAGAAGTTGACCAATCTTAATGCATTTATCACTTATAAAACTTTGTGAGAATATAAACGGTGTAAAGTTACATTGGAAATTTAAATTCTTTGATGTCAAAACAGCATATCTATATGGTGAAATTAACGAAAAGGTTTTTCTTACTTTACCCCCAGGATTCGAAAAATATTATGGTGAAAATAAAGTTCTAAAACTTAGAAAAAGTATATATGGACTGCCACAGTCCGGGCGTAATTGGTATTTAAAGCTTAAGAATACTCTAACAGGTATCGGGTTTAAACAGTTAGCATCAGAAAATTCCATTTTTACATTGGCCGAAGGGCGGAACTTCATTGTCATTGCAGTTTATGTTGATGATCTTACAATTCTATATGGGAATACGGATCTATTTAATAAAATAATATCACAAATTAAAGGGACTTTCGAAGTGGTTGAAACTACAAATGCTAACACGTTTCTGAGTATTAAAGTTGAGAGATTCAAAACGGGTATAGGATTATCACAAGAGGAATTATCACAGGAATATAAACAGCAAATAATTCAGTCGCGAAAAGTTCACAACATATGGATTTGTTTACCTGAACAGCTGTTCTTAACAGAAACGTTAAGGAAATAGAGATATATATCAGCATATTACTAACCTTAATGAATTCGGACGTCCGTTATTACTATGCATAATTCATTTCGCATGAAATTGTTTTGAAATTTAAACAACAGACGGCATGGCATCCGAGGTTCACTTTCATCAAAAGTGCACAGCTTATGTAAACCTTATTGTTTGGGTTTTTCTATAAAATGGTCAACTACTGGTGTCTTTACCTTAATATTTTTGAACGATCGGTTTATAAGCACGCGTCTTGTACGGTGCCGAAAATGTTTTCTTCTTTTCGTCCACGCATACGTTACGCGCTCGACAGGACGTTATGGATCATCGATCCATCGGGATGTTTCGGCCCCGCTATTTTTCACGGGCCTCGAAACGACAAGCGTCGTTCCATTTGCTTTTTGTGCAGCGGTTTCATAAAGCATGACAAATGTTCTCGTTCGTGCGGCTTCGCGTCTCTCTCCTATTTGCATAAACTTAACCTCGAAGAATATTTCTTGCCGGTTTACCGCGGATACGGGTTGATATAATTTCCTCCCTGAACTGAATCGTTCCCGATGAATGGGAATGTTGCGTGTAAAAATCGTTCCCCGTGATTATTTATCTTCGAACTTATTGCCGCCTAAACGTGGCCCCACCGTCGATCGCTGCGTTTCAAGCGAGCATTCGCGCGGTACAAGCGACTCGTTTCGCTTCGATCGATAGTAATCTGATCCACGCGATCAAGGTTCGCCGACTCCCAGAGAGTCGCAATTCCTGAAAGTGTGTGCCGGTTCTTTGTCGTTTGTCGTCGTCACGAAGATTATTGCTCGACAATTCCCTGGACGATGGACCGTTATATCATTGTTCCTCCCATTCTCTTGTTTAGCGCAACAAATTACTCGTTTATACGAAACACGAATCTACGGGAAACATAGAGCTGCATCAACGTGTTTTTATACGTTCGTATATTTTATTTTTAACGAAATATAGCCCTGAGCGTGAGCGAACGGAAAATATCAATAAGAACGTGACCTCCGTTGAACTTCCGCTATTCATGGAATATCTGTGGTTCAGTTACGAGTATGCATAGTGCATTGAACGTGTATCGACCGAAAGGAGAATATTTATGTTCGATAAACTCATTGAAAATAATTTAGTTCACCTAAAGATAAGGTCAAACTTCCATGCGAAAAGAAAAGTGTTTCGAGTTCCGTAAGGGGCCGTCATTTTGGATCGGAGAAATAGGGAAAAATTTTTTGTTTAGCACCTTTTAGATCTGTTGCAAGCGAGGCCGCAATTTGTATTAAATTATTGTTCTATACTGGAAAGGATTGTTTAAGCTACGTTCTGAACAGGTTTACAACGAGCTGGCAACTCGAATCTTCTCCGTTTCACGCCTCCTACACCACATTTCGTTGTGATCGCAAAATGGCGACTCCTTTGACGCGGAATGGCGTAAATCCATGGAGTCTCTGAGCATCGAATACCGGGGTCTAATTGTCACAAATGACGTTCCGCCACATTAACCCCCGAGATCGCGGCGAATGTCGCGTGCTCGTCCCGTTCTTTCATTCGAGGTTTGGGGGTGCGATCCGAGTAGCCGGAAGAGGGGTGAGCGGGGAGGGGAGGGGGAGGGGGAGAGGGGTACTGGCTGGCGTTTTAAACGTTCCATCGTCAGGCCGGCCCGCGGGGAAACGTCGTCGAGACACGAGTGCTGTAATTCACTTCGATAATTAGCGTGCTTTAATTAGACGTGCGCGAGGGGGTGCGGCGTCCTTTAATTATTGCGTGCGAACTGTGTCAGCGGCGCACGTGGTAATGAACGACGAAAATAATGGTACGGAGGCTGTCTTTGTTCGTCCGTTCGCTCCGCACACGGCCCGGCCCGGCCCGGCCCGACCCGGCCCGACTCGTCGACCGTAAACCAGACGCGAATTAACGTCTCGAAGCCAGACGAAATTAATTTCCGCATTCCAGCAGCCCGATCAAGCCACCCCCGACTGCACACTTTTTGCATTCCAGCGTGGCTCACGTGACTGAAACTTCCGGCAACTTGCTCCCCTTGTCTCGTCACCCCCCAACCCCCGCGAAACGGATACTTTGATTCTTGAAAGCGCGATGCACGGTGCCAAGTGGGTGCTCCAATTATTTCATTGCTGCTCAAAGTCGTCGCACGCTGCACGCGATCTTTGTTCTTCTGTTGAATTGTTTGAATATTTCGCGAAACAGTGCTGCGGCGTTCAACTCTTAATGGACTAGAACCTTGAATTATAAAAGCGCTCGAAATGAATCTGCGATTCCGCACTGAATTAATGAATTTCTCAATGGAGACCTAACTAGGTTTACCAAAAAATCATCTACCCACAACGGCCTGTTAATTACATTGTTGGTTCGCGTTCCAAAAATGTCCAAACATTACGGTTTCGTCAAATCTGATTTGTGAATAATATTACAATAAGAAGGTCTCCCAATGGCAAAGTAAGGGTACGTCCGTTTAAAACATTTCTGAAGATGGATTTACAATCAGACTTGTTCATAAATAAACTATGAACGATTCTGCAGATTTCAATTTTTATCGAGGAAAGTAAAGCTAATAAGAATCATATTTTCCCCAGCAGTTGCTTTGAAAGGAGGGTAAAATGGATTTTATATCTTACGATCCTATAAAATCTTCTGTTGGCCATAAACGCATAAAAATCTCTATTTTAGATATATATAAAACGCGATATAAAATTTCGTTGTACGCAATATAAACTCGTATCAGAATATTTGTTATTGCTCCAATAATAAAACCGAATGCCGAAGTTAAAACGTAAGTCGAAACGTTATGGTATAATTTGTACTGTTGTCTTATTATTCGTTTCTGTAGCAGAAACGAACCTCGCATGAAGTTTCAAGCGTAATAAAAAGAAAGCGAATACTGTATTTTTTATTGTAATGGGTATAAAGATTCATCTGATAAGAGGATACTCGCTGAACAGGTTTTACAATATTACGATGTCCTGTATGAAATTTGCACTTATGAATGCGGGATCCTCTCATTCGTGACGTGAAAAGGTACTTTTAAGGAAGATGGAATTTCCTTGTACGTCTCCCGAAGGATCACGTTATGTTGCCGAGAGTAAACTACCAGCCAAACAGTGACCCACGTCCATACTAACCTGAGAAGCTCTAGTATAAATAATCAATTCTCTGTTCCATCTTAACGGGACGCCCGCACTCAGCTATTCTCGACCCAGCTAGATTTCGTTTCTGCAGTCGATAATCCGTAGTTTATTTCCCGTGGAACGTCAATCGGAAAATTTATTTTTCCTCCGAGGAATTCTAATTATTTTAATCCTCTGACCCATGCCGACGCTCCGCTATAACTTTCTTTCGATATAAGGCGATGACTGGGCTTTCGTCTTATTTCGGATGAAGCAGGAAAAGAGGGGGTAACAATGTTATATCAGGAAAAAAGACTTCGTCATACGGAGAGTTAATAGAGCTTATTTTAAGAAGAACGAAATTTCTTTTCGGAGCACGCGAAAATGTGTTTTAAGAATTAGAAGATTATTAGATAGAAATACTAATGCTGAACAAGATAATCGGAATTCTTACGATTTCGAGGGGAACGTATCAAAGACATCCAGGGAGGGCAACACGTTTCCATTTGGTAAAATGTTTAATTAATCAGGGATCAAACGGGAGGAAAGCGCGCGTTTCTCTAATTTAATATTATCTCGGCGCAATTTTTATCCGGCTTCCGACGATCTTCCCCTCATGGACCGTTTGATTAAAAAATCCGGGAACGAAACCCGGGGGCCGGGTTTTCTCGTACGGCTTTCCCAATTAAGTTCCTCGAAGTTATGCTTTTGAATTTCGTATATGAAATTTTGATAGTTGCCGAAGATCCAGGGGCTGGAACGCGGCGGATGCGACGTTATAATTCAGGAGGCGAGAGCCACGTTCGTTTGAATCATAAAGCGAAGATAAATGGCCATACTTGGCATAGTTTCATTCTCGTTCGAGAAGGTAGACGACTCTCCCATTCACTTCTTATTATACCTGAGAAATTTTCTTATTCCGGGACTGGAGATGTTCCGGTTGCGACTACGGTATGCGCGAGACCTGCCTTAACACAGAATTTTCGTTTCCAGAACGGAGACGCGGCGAGATATCCTTCTATATTAACTTCGTTTTATAATGTGATTTGCGCACCGTAAATAGACTGCGGATCTTTGCGCGTTTGTAGCGCTCGCGAGTTCGTTAAAGAGACATCAACCACGTTTTTATTTCACTTTTATTAAAAGGAACGTTCTAATTAGCGAAATACATTTTCTCCTTATTCTGTCTTTTGTTAACCGACGGATGAAAATGGGAATTTCCATCAAGACCATTTGTTTAAGCGCAGAAACATTTTTGCAAATTTAATCACAGCTGAGAAAACGTGTTTCCGCAGGTAATTAAACTTGACGCGCTTTCGCGTGCTTAGAATAGAATTGTAATCTAAGACAAATTTCTTTTCACTTACCTACCGGCCATAAGTGTTTACCCACCTTCAAATTTCGTTACTATTCAAATAATTGGTATTTTATTGTTATGAAAATGTCCGTAGCATTAAATCCTAATTATAAGGCTAATAAAAAACATCCAAAATATTCTGTACATACACAATCAGGTACTGTAAATGAGTTTACAGCTTTTTATGAAAAACGACAATTTTGGAGTTCAGGTAAAGAAACCCATTTTTCTGAAATTTTTATAACGGTTAGTAGGGAATATGAACGCAGGTAATACAGGTATCTTAGTCTTCTCAAATTTCATAGTGCATTTCATACTGCATTAAGCTTTCATACAGTAAACAGTTGATTTTCACGTGCCTAAAGAATTTTGCGAAAATTTCAAATAATGTCAGGGAGAAAAGAATTATCGATTGAAACGCGCGCTCTAATAGTGTCCCATCATAGCATCGGAAAAAGTAACAGAGAAATAGCAAAGTAATTGAAGCTGAACCGTAGAACCGTGGACTAGAATGTTAAAAAATATGTGGGTGGGTAAACACTTATGGCCGGTAGTGTATTTGTGCACGAGAATACACGGTCGTTGTCGTTAAGTTTGCTTTTGTCCAAGAGTGTAATCACGTCTTTGAATGTCAAATGGGATTATTAGGATATCGTTTGATTTTTTCCAAGCGATTTTTCTTATCCGAAAAAGATCCCTCTAAGGTTTTCGAATTTCTTCGAATTTACGTGGTTCCCTGTCAGCGAGCTCGAGAGGCCGGCGAATTCGAAATAACAAACGTTGGATATTTAATGGAACAAAGTTTGTGAATTATACAGTGTTTCCGCGTATAGTTAGGAACATGCTAACGCGACCTAAGTTTACGTTCACCGGACGCCTATAACGAATCGCTCGTAACTGGAAACACACACGCTATACTTTCTCGTAAAGCGTATCCACGTGGGACCACCTTTTTTCGTTTCCGCGAGGAGCAATTTTCTCGTTTTACGATGCATCCCGGAACAGGCGAAAATATCCCGGAATGCATCGGTACGAAATACCCGTTACAGGTGGCCGTTGCGAGTTTTTATAGATCAAATTGTCGTGTGTAGAACCGTTTCTTCTGCCCGCCATTACGCTAATACCTTTACAGACAATATTTACAGACAATTGAGGAAATGTATACAGAATTTTAGTATGGTCCTTGTATGATATTTCGTAATGTGATTGAACACTGTACCAGCTGAGGGTTATCGAATTACTAGGTGTGCAACTAAGTTTCCGGGTTTTTTTCTGTATTATAAAAACTTAAATTTCTAAAAATTTACTTAAAATTATTTATTCGAAATATCGGCCATATCGCTGGCTACACATTTCTGCCATCTATCGGGCAACGAATAAATTCCACGACGATAAAATGACGCGTCTTTGGACCGAAACCATTCATTTAGCCAATTTTCGACTTCTTCAAAGGTTTTTAAGTGTTGCTCGGATAAAAACCATGTGCCATCGACCGGAATAGGTGGTAATCTGAAGGAGCCAGATCTGGAGAATAGGGCGGGTGCGGTAGCAGATCCCATTTTTGCGTTCCAATGATGTCCTTGACGATCAAAGTGCAAACTTGCACAACGCTTGCAGACTTGAGTCCTCAACTGTCTTTGGTATTCCGCAACGCTCCTTATCTTTGATGTTGAAATCGCCAGTTTTAAAGCGTTTAAACCAATTCTTCACAAGTGGTTTTCGATGGTGCATGGTCTTCGTAGGCCTTTTCGAGGTTACGACGTGCTTCAGCAGCACTGCATTTTAAGTTAAAATAAAAAAGCAATACTTCCCGCAAAGGTTGCTTATTTGGCACAAAATTCGACATCTGTTTTATTAATTATTAACCTTTGTGGAGCAATATTTTTAAAAACAATGACTAAAAAATGATCACAAATGTTTATATTATCCAAAAAACACAATTTCATGTATGCATTTCAACCACAGCTGGAGCTAGTGATAGTTTTTGTAAAACCCGGGAATTTAGTTGCACACCTAATATGTGTAAAAGTTATGGGTTCAAGAGTTGCGTTAGCGTCGATCAAAAGAATGCTGACCAATATATTAATCAATTTAAAAATTCTACTTCGAGGACGTGCGAATATTAGGAGAGCGTGCTCGATGGACCATTTATCGTCCCGGAGCGGAATTAACGTGGGAGTAACGAATAATCTTCGTCGGATAAATTGCGCCCGGTAACGATGCCCAACGGTAACCGAAAGGATGATCGAGGGTCGGGAATAGGATGGCAGGACTAGGGCGAGGATGTGTTGCGTCTAGGGGGATGAAACTAAGTTAGATGCGAATCAATTCGAAGTTGCGGGAATAACCGGGACAACGCGTTGCCAACGTTTAATCCACGCCATCATATTGCCCGAGCTGGGCGCGGCGTCTGGCGCGCAAGATAAACAAGGGAACACCGGAATACAGATTTTCCGAATTTACGGGGTACAGGACTATCGGACCTGTACCGTCAGAATTATGGAAATTCCGAATAATTGGATCCCGGGCTCCTTCCGTGTTGCGAAAACATACGGCTCTGGGATGGGCGCAGCTGCTCTCGTGACTCAACCGCCAGTCGAAATCGAGGGAACCGCACTTTTCGAGATTCCCCAAATATTATGAAATAATAATTACCTCCTTGCTACTGCCCCCCGATAAGAACAACAACAAGAAATTTACACGTCGACGCGTTCTCAAATATTTACTACGGGTTCCGTCCTGACGCTTTCCACATTTATCTACGCTAAAACATTTTTTTTCTGGAAAACTATTAGCTGTAGAAATGTATTATTTTAACCCTTTGCACTCGAAGCTATTTTAACTCCAAAATGAAACATTTCTTCCGACCTAGTATATCGCCCTTCTATATAGTATATCTTTTTTCATGTTATTAATAATATGTTATTATTAATACAACTTACTCGTACAATACCGAAGTATTTAGTAATTTATTAAATACAACAATTTTTAGTGGTGCCTTACAGTCACCATTCGAGTACTAAGGGTTAAAGGTACATCCAAAAACTAGGAGAAAATATTGTGTTCATCGGTATTGCGTCAAGTTGCATACAATTGTTGTTATTCTATTCGGCAGTGTAATCTTTATTGGCAATTCGGTCCACTAAAAGTTAAAGAATTGCATTGCTTTCAGCTCGGTGAAATTACTTAGTGAAGAAACGAGTGTCTTGAACTTAATGCAGACAATTTTGATTCTGGATAAAAGTCTGCAGCTCGGTTATTGGATGAATAATAATTCCAATGCGCCGGCAACAGTAATTGCGGTGTATCGAGGATTTTTATCGGATCTTGCCGTATCGAACGGGCGATAAGATCACGGGCATTGTTTCCCGGTAATTAGACAGCACGTGGAGGCTCCGAGGTTGTGAAAGAATCGGAAGGTCAAGCCTCGTGACAGGGTCGGTCGGATCTAGGCAAACGATCGTAAAGAATGGTCGCGAGTGGGCCCCGGAGGCGATTGTACAAACAGTGCCAATTTAATCTCTATTCTGCGCGCGACAGCTGAAACGATCCTCCTCCGCCCACCGTGCAGTGGTCTGGAGCAACCATAGCGTGAAACCGCGATAATCTCAATGTCCATTTGCTCCGACCCCATTGTCGGCCATTCCCGTAGTGCCGTAAAAACAAATCTCGCTCACTCCCGCCGGCTATTTTCTAAATGTGTGTCCGGTAAATATTTCGAATCGAAATTTCGCCGACATTATTTCTCAATTTTCCGGGCCCGATCCGTTGCTTCTGTCGCCGCGACATTCGACTAAATTCGTTTCAGCGGAATTTAAGATCCAATTTGAACAGCCCGGGTCCGAAGCAAAACGCCGAGTGAAAAGTAATTAGTGCCGCGCTCCTTCTCATTTTCTTCTTCCAGCCTCTCTTGATTAGCACCGGAAACCCACCGTCCCGTATCTGCCGGACAAATGATTCTATTTCCAACAATTGAACGGGATTCAATTTCGGAAAGTTTATTTCGACCCAGACCAGGGATCAGCGATTTTTTTAGGAACGTTGCTCGACGGATTTCGCTGACGGAATTTTTTACATTCCGTGAAAAATTAGCTTCCCTTGATAGAACAAACAAGGAAACCTCCCCTGGGCAAAGTGGAGTGAAATTTATTCCGATGTAAAAAAATTTCATTATTATTCGTGTCTCCGGTGGGGAACCCGAGAAACGAAAAATTATCACCACACTGGAAACGTGGGAAACGGTGAATCGTTTGCAATTTTCTGAGTTACGGTGGCAATGGTGGATGCTTAACTTGGATCTTCAAAGAGATGCCAGAGTCTAAAAACTGTCTTTAAAGGTGGAACCGTGAATTTGAATGGTTATACTAATTTCGGAAGAGTTGTTGAATGAGTGGTATCATCGACGATCGTCCATTTCAAGCTTTAAAGTCGCAAAAATATTTTCAGCTCTTCCAGTAGTCTGATCAGTGATTATTCCTTTACCACGAACTAAGAAATCACCGAAATTACAATTATTTTTGTATGTAAATTCTCTGGACTATCTAAACTATCTTTTCTCTTCGCTCAAAATATCTTAAATATCGCTGATTCCTTAAAAGGTCCTTCCTGAGTCCTTAAAAGGTTCCTTAAAAGTCGCAAAAATATTTTCAGCTGTTCCAGTAGTCTGATCAGTGATTATTCCTTTACCACGAACTAAGAAATCACCGAAATTAAAATTATTTTTGTATGTAAATTCTCGGGTACTATCTAAACTATCTTTTCTCATCGCTCAAAATATCTAAAAAATCGTTGATTTCTTAAAAGGTTGTTTGGCAAGTAATAGTTAAATAAATTGGTACTTAGCAAAGTTCTCTGTAAAACAACTTTCCGTTTGAGCATACACAAGCTAACTTTTAATTAATACACAGCGTGTACGTGCACAGTGTAATAATGACAGGACCAAGAAACGACAAGAACTTTCTTGATTACCTGATAGCCTGCTAAGGATCTTATCTACTTATCTCACTTATCTGACCATGAACGATGCCGAAACTACTTGTCTGGTTTGGGTTCTACACTATCATTTTGCTGATCATGTTCCCACGGTTTCTACTCGAATATTCTGACCCGTACAAAAAGTTTACGTCGCGCTCTTTTAAAGTGAGCACATGAGTACAGTGTTTTAATCGATCTACATCCAAATCACGGGACCAGCCACGGACATATGTATTCTCGTAATTTTAAACCCCTTGCCCTACAATATCGAGTCAGACTCGTGATGAAGATTCTGAACAGGGTCTAATAAATATATTTCTCATTAATTTTCCTTAAACCGAAATAAAATTCTACTTTGTTGTAGTTGATATATATCCTTTGGAGAAAAGATAGGCATACAATAAATATAAACTATCTTTCTTTTTCTACGAAATTCTGAACGATGAAGAATTTCTAATCATTATAATCACAAAATAAATAGTAGTGCAAGGGTTTAAAAATTACCGTAAAATAGCCACCTTCAGCGATCCGTTCTGGACAGCAGTTTTTCGAAAATTTTGCAATAAATGCGTTCTCGTCGTTTCAGTAAAGTAATATAAAGTGGTCGCTGGTAGACGTAGCGGTGAGCGGTGAATTTCTCGGCCGCAGAGTTTTCCGCAACGCAATTACCGGCGTGAGCGGTGCGAGACGCGTGATGCAACGGTGTATTCTTTGTATCAGATCGAGCCAGACGAAATGAAGCCGTGCAGAAGACGAAAGTAAGATGAAACGGAGCGCGAGGTGGATGCAACGATATCCGCATGCAACGCGGCCGCGTAATTTCGCGTTGAACCCGGGCGCATCGTGGCGAAATCCGTTCCGGTGAAATGTGTTTAGCAGTTGAACGTAAACGATCACGGCACGTTTCCTTAAGCGGGGGAGTATATTTCTCGGCGTATTAGTTTCTCGAATGAGCAGATTAGCGTTACTTTAAGGCGGGTCGGTGCTAAACGAGCGACGATCTGACGGTGGGGGGGGGGGGGGGACCCGACACGACGGTCCAAACTTATTTAGGGAAAAAGATAGCGAAAGATTTTGCATAATGAAGCAGTTAAGCCCCTCGGTCTTCTTTAACCCGGAGACGTTAGCCGCCGGGGCGAAACCCGGTTGCGGCCCCGGTAATCGAATGAAACTACCGGCGAACCGGGCTTGTTTATCACTGTCGTAAATCCCCACGGAATTTATTTCCTTTCGACGCACGGAACTGATAGAATTACAAGAGACACACTCCGCCCGGCACGACAAATGAAAAACATGCAACATCATCCTGATGCCTTTATCGCTACCGATTTCTCGTTACACGCGATTTCATCGTGCTCGTTCCAACCGTCACGGAAAACTATTTCTAACGCGAGAAGACCGACGAAGAAAATGTTTCTCTTCGCACATTTCTCACTAAAAAAGCGCTTCATTACTAGAAGTAATTAGTACTAGGAGTAGGATTTTACGCAGTCAGAACAAAAATTAATCAGTTTTCCACTATTTTCGATTTGGAGAAAATCAATACATTGTTATGGAGCTCCTTACGATCACGGAAAACTATTTCTAACGCGAGAAGACCGACGAAGAAAATGTTTCTCTTCGCACATTTCTCACTAAAAAAGCGCTTCATTACTAACGAGTAGGATTTTACGCAGTCAGGACAAAAATTAATCAGTTTTCCACTATTTTCGATTTGGAGAAAATAATTCGATACATCGTTATGGAGCTCCTTGCGATCAAGTTAGACAATTTTCATTTCCTCGATCTAACGATCGAAAGAGAACGTTGACCGCCTTCTTTCCAAGCTCGGCACGTTCCGTTAATGATTGTCGATCATAATTTCCGGATGATTAAAGGCTTAACGCGCGGTTCGACGGAACAAACGACGTCCCAAGTGGACAATAAAATCAACAGCTGTGCTGTACTCGGTATTCCACATCGATCGTATATTGTTTTTTGGTTTATTGTCCAGCTGGTGGCTCGGACATTTAATAAAAGGGAGGAAAAAACCAGCTGTAGAAGGCACAAAAAGCGAAATGCACTGGATTTCGCTGAGCTCCGGCAATTCTCCTGCCGACGTTCGATGATTTATACGAGGCGTGTGAGATCGGTGACACACGTGCCGGAACAACGATTAAAATATCGAAATTTAATTTTTCGCCCAGTGTTACACGCTTAATACGCTTCCGGTAGCTGGCGCATAATAAAACAGGAATGAAAGTCGTTTGTAATCATGGCACTGGGGTACAGTGTTTATTCTACAGGGTGTTTGGTAACTGGTGGTACAAGCGAAAAGGGGGTGGATTCTGCATGAAAGAATAAGTCGAAAATATGGAATAAACATTTTTTGTTTGAGGCTTTGTTTTCGAGAAAATCGACTTTGAAGATCTGTCAGGTTAAGTATATGCAGGAAGTAGATTTGGTTGGTCATGATCAGACGCGTCAGACAATTCTCGACCCATCGTTTAGATATATAATCAAATAAACAAAAATTAATTCCCTGTAAATTTTTACAGTCTGAATAATTGTGAATTAAAAAATCTTGAACCTATCGTTTCAACGAGTCCCCTAGTTCAATTGTTAATAATCTAAATTAGACGAATAATACAAATTGGTGTTTCTAGTTTGAATTTAGTCCCTGAATCGTCACTGCGAATTTTCACATTACGTACGTTGGTAAACTATGTAATAAACCGCAGATATAATAAACACGGTGTTATTATGAGACGAAATGATGAATTGTTTGCAGAAACCAGTTGCGAAATTCTTCGCACACAGCGTGGTCGGAGATTCATTCTTGCATCATCGTCGTTTCAGTAAACGATGAAAGCGTTTAAGATCACGCGTCTATCATGCTGGATGCGATTATTAACCCCGAGCGAGAATTTTATTCGACGGAATATTTCTGGGATGGCACTGATGCGAGCTGACAAAGATTTATGACCGGAAAATGCCTGGGGACAATCTTGAAGATAGTGTATCGTTCAGAATTTTCTATCAGATAGCAGTCTTAAATGTCAAGCCTCTTGTACACAAAATTGCAGAAGCTGTACCATCAGAAAGTGATTTATGCCTGGCAAGCTCTGCACGATATAATGATCGGTAATTAACACTTTCAGTGCCAAACCAGAACCCTCAAAAATTCCATGAATACAAAGTAAGTTATTTAATGAAATAAAAATTGAAAATAATTATATGTGTGATATCGAGTAGTCCTCCAACTTTCTTGCATTTTACAGATCTCAATCAAATTTAAGCTTAAGCATAGAAGCGTAAGCATAAATTACGGTCATACCTCATTTAAAAAAAAAAAGGACCTATACCACTTTCAAAATAAATAGATATTCATTATTATAGACATCAAACATTCTTTTCTATGAAATGCTGAACGATGAAGAATTTCTAATCGTTATAATCGCGAGATAAATAGTAGTGCAAGGGGTTAACGCTTTACGCGGAACCGGAGGGTACGTTTGGACCAGCACTTTTGACCAACAGTGTTCTCGATACAGTGTGCATCGATTTTCGCCGATTCCCCGTTCATTAATCTCGGTCTCTTTGCTCGTCGCTGGGGAATTGCATCAGTCACCCTCGACCTACAATTCCGAAGCACTCGGGCGCGGTTCAAGAGCACGAGGCCGTACCGAAAAAAAAGAGCGAAAGAGAGGGAGAAAAATCTGTACCGGTAACAAGGGTGAAAAAAAAAACAGGTTCGAGGAACCTTAGGCGGAGTGGTAGAGAACAAAAGAACTTACGGTATCGCTCGAGGTAGAGCACGGTAGGCAGATAACAGCACATGCCGTTATCGCCGTGCACGTGGGCATACATGTCTGCTAATTAACACCCGAACGAGAGTGTTGCCGTGGCTCCAGCGGCTCTGACAACGGGGTTTCTCTGTCCTCTGTCAATTCGGCGATCCGCTCGTCGATCCTTCCCCGGTGGCGGAACACCCGTATCCGGCCGAGCGTGGCCGCATCGTCGACGACGTCGCCCCGTTCCTGCGGATACACGTGTCGACGCGCGGGATCGATGGATCGATGGATCCCCTCCTCGGCCAGCGATCGGTCTCTTTACCCGGAACCGAACAAATTGACACGGGGCCCGCTCGCGCCGCTATTATGCGCCGCAAATAACGCCGATCGATCGATCGCGCCCCGGCCACCGTCTGACTCCTCCGCTCGTTAAAACGCCTTCCTTCGAAAACCACCCACGGCGAACGACCCGGCCCGGCCCGGCCCGACCCGGCCCGTGTGAACAGACGATACCTTCCGGCCGAGGAACACGGAAAAGCGTACCCAAAATCTGCCGCGCACCGATCTCTGCGCCCAACGATCTTTAATTGCGGACTCGACGATCCTCGCGACGCGCCCCTGATCACCAATCTGCGATTCCGTCTACGATCTTTCTGCGATCGCCTTGTCCCACTCGGGAGAGATCGTCTTCACCGTGTAGGAATTTCGGAAAATTCTGTTTCACGGATCCGGCATCCATTAATCAATGGGGAACCTGCTAGGCGATTTCTCTTGCGACCAGTCTCGACGAACTTGCAACGAGAAAAAATTCCGTGCAGGAATTTTGGGGAAAATTATGCTCGAGAATATTTGATCTTATCAGAACTACGTTGTGATACACGATTCAATTTTTTTTTAATTTATAGAAATTGATTAGGATTACTCGATAATTGGTTTTTATCCGAGGAACTTGGACGAGACGGTGTTGAAAATCGTAGAAATTTCTAAATCACTTGTATTCAGCTTTCGTGTTACCAAATTGTCTGGCTAACAATCGTTTCAAGAATTTCGAATAGGCAAGTGTGAAACTTTAAATAATCGTCCTGACAGCTTGCACGAATCAAGCTCGAATTTGTAGGAACTTGCAAAAATTGAACGATAAATATTTGTGCAAAGTTTCAACTTCTAGAAATTTAACTCTCCGAAATAACTTTACCGATGAACATAACCGATAACATATCAAGAAATGTTGTGCGTGCGAAGTTTGAACAATCGTTTCGAAAATTTGGAACGAGTCAACTCCCAGGAACGTGCTTGTTCGTCGGAATATACTGGCGACACAGTGTCAAGTTTAAAGTCGATAAAAGCACTATTTCTTCCGGGCTCCGTTTACGGAAAAAACACGGTCGCGCTATTTCAATCTCGCGTTTAATTTTTATTACCGGAACGACAGACTCTCCCAGCCGCGGCGGCCATTCGTTTCCCGGGCCGGGCAATTCGGGTTCGGGCCGCGTTGACTCCGCTGTGTTAAATACGTAAATAAATTTTATTTTTAATCGTAGCGTCCCGCGGAACAGGGAGCTGTTCCGTTGCCGGTTGCGCGAGAGATGATCGCGCGCGATAACGGTGATTAACGATCTGATACGCGATCCGAATTCAATAACGAATCCGAACGGATTATTCGTCGGAATCGTGTTCGATCGAGACGCGTTGAATAAATTTTCGCTTTGTACCCTTTAACACTTCCGGCACCGATACCGATACTTCATACCTTTTTATTCGACGAGCCTGAGATATTCACTTTTCGAAATTGTGAGATTTTATGTAACGACTTGGTTAACGTTGGTTATTATAGTCCCGCGATATAACGTCTATACATGGTTCCAAATCGCGCTAGATCGTTTCATAAAAATAATTTGAACTGAGCCAATGCTTGAGATATTCACTTTTCGAAATTGTGAGATTCTGAGTAACGACTTGATTAACGTTGGTTATTATAGCCGCACGATATAACGTCTATACATGGTTCCAAATCACGCCAGATCGTTTCATAAAAATAATTTGAACTGTCACGCGTGAACGCAGCGAGCAGGACTTTTAATTTAACACTTTGACTGCCAGACTAGAAACCTCAAACATTCCATGAAATCAAAAAGTAAGTTACTTAACCCCTTAACTTGTACGCTCGAGTTAATTCGCAGCACGTTTTTCTTCGAAAATTGTGCGTTAAGGGGTTAATGAAATAAAAATTGGAAAAAATTAAATGTATGATACCGAGTAGTCCTCCGACTTTCTTGAATGTTTCGGATTCTAATCGGATTTGGTACAACGAATATATTAACGTAAAAATTCGTTTCAAGACCTGGACAAATAATTCCCGCATACGGGTGACATGACAGTCAACGTGTTAAAGAAACCTGTGCGTAAACTTTCAGATAAATCTGGCGCGCTACAGCGAAGGCAAATCGAAAGTGACGGTGACGAAAAAAGCTGACGTTGTTCTCGCAAACTGCTCAAACACTTCCGGCACGGGAAGCTTCCTCGGCGGAAATATATCACGACGAAGTTCTTCCCGAGTCCGCGATCAACAATTCATCCGAACGAAGAAGAAGAAGAACCGGGCCGACGTCGTAATTTCCAGCCGGTGTTGGTACGATCTCCTCGGAAAACTGCAGTTTCCACTGCAGCCGAGTGCATATCCCGGTGTCGAACAGGCGCACGTGACACGGCAGAAACGGACGGGCGTATCATCCGCGAGTGATCGCGGTCGTCGATCTATCGTAATATTTTTTGTTGTTCCCGGTAACGAATGACGCGGCTATTAATTGTGTCGTTTCCTCGCGACGGTAATCACCTGGCCCGGATATTTATTAATTTGCCGGTGGTCGAAAGCGAACGGTTAATTGCCGGCGAATATGGCCGCGGAACTTTTCATCGGTTCCCTCTCGATGACACACGGTTCCGGAACGAGGGGGTAATTACCGGCTAGTAAATTTTGCCGAATATTTAACGTTTAATTAACGTTCCCGGGTTGTGCGAAATTCGGGAGGAGACTCGCAGGCGGCCGAGGACGGTTTCCTGAAGCGACAATGGCTTGAGAACCGGGCGCAAAGCCCGGATGTTGATTGTGTTCTTGATTTTAATTGCCACCTGATCACCGGAATTTGCGGGCCCCCTACTTGGCAAACATTGGAGCCGGGCGACGGGGCGCAGATTGCGCGGACCGACGTTGGTAATCACGAACGACGAATCCGCAATTAGCGATTACGGGCCGGTCCCACGTCATTAATCATTCACGAGGACGCGGCCCGACTGCTCCTACTTGTCTGCTCGCCGAAATCTATAGCTTTTCTCGACTTCTTTCTTCCTTCCTCGTTGTTATCACTGCACCGAATTCCAGAAGACTATCACTGCACACAGGATTCACACGCGCCGCGTTGTCACGTGAGAATCAATTTACGGTATCGTTATCAACACCGTCGACAACACGGGTTTCTCGCGTGCGAGACAGTTTAATTTTTTAATTGTTTAAGAGGATCCTATTCTGAAGTACGCTCGATAAAAAAAGCCAATCGATCGGCCCGGACCATTGTTCCCGACGAGACGCCGGACACGTTGCCGTTCAAACAATAAATCCTACAGCGGGTTATTGCGAGCCGCCGCGTGTAAATAATTTACGCCTGCTCGTAAGTCAAACTCTGATAAGCAAATTAGTCGAGCCGCACCGGGGATCACGGCCGCGCGTTATCGACGCGCGACGCGTTAACAATGATTCAATGTTAACAATGCTTCCCGACAGCCGCGCGCAATCTTTTTTTTTCGCCGGAGCACACAGTGTATTAGAACGCGGCGCGGGTTACTGTGCCCGCGGAGCTGTTTTCCGGATTGTTTCGTTGTCGCAAGAAACGTCCGCTTGTGTCAATTTCACCAGAAGAGATTCGTAGGATTTTCAGATCAAATCGATCCTGATCTATTCGATTCTTCGAGGAATTCTTGCGAGCCTTTCGAACACTGCCACTCGATTTTTCACCGTTGCATAATCTCAACAAGAACTCGTCTGTTCGTGTAATTGAAGAGCTTTGTCGGATCCGTGACACTATTATTTATTTTTAACTTTTCAAAATATTGTTCATTAACCACTGAACTGTTTTGTTGTCGCGGGGATCAATTCCAGAAACGTTTGCTCGTGTAATTTCACGAGGAGAGATTCCGAGGATCTGCAAATCAAATCGATCCTAGCATTCGATTCTTCGAGAAATTCTTGCGAGCCTTTCGAACACTGCCACTCGCGTGTAATTGAAGAGCTTCGTCAGATCGTGACACTTGATTCTTTATCTTTAATTTTTCAAAATATTGTTCATTAACCACCGAACACGGAAACGCTTCTGTAACTTTGTTACTTTGGAAAGTGAGACCTTCGAATCAGTCTAGTCGAGGTATGCGTAGTCGTGTCTCATTGAAAAATCATTCTTCAACCGGGCCACAAGATCCTCTGTGTCTTCGAACAAAGACTTAGGCGAATTGATTTCTTTCTTCTTTATCAGGACGTCAAATTCTCCAAGTCCTCGAGTTCGTTGGAGTATAGGTCGTGGTTCTCTGAAGAATTCGAAAAATCCCCGTCCTACAGGGATTAGGACATCCTGAAATAATTTCCCTTTCTCGCGAGAACTGTGGGAAAGTCGAACCTCGTAAGGGAATGTGCTGGCATCGCAACGTTGAGAAGCGGTTGTATTTCAATTAGCAGAGATAGTAGGATCAACGATCAAAGGGTCGAAATATCTCGTTGCATCGATACAAGCGGATTGCGATTCTATCTGCTTGTTGCAGAAGATCGTAAAGTCCTCGATGTGTTGGGAGCGTGTAGGCAAGGTTAACAGGCAGCTTGTAAATCTATCGTGTTTTAATTAGCACATGGGAGGATCTACTTTTGAAGATGGATCTGCTTTTCCGTGGGATCTCGTAGCGGTCAGAGTTCGCCGAAACAATTTGTCGATCGGGCCACCGGTAAAAGTGGTCCGTTTAATGTCTAGGTCACACGGCACGGAGTATGGTCGCGGAGCGATGGTATTTTAATCAACGGGCGCGAGGAACCGTGCGTGGAACAAAGGGGCCGAACGATCTCGTGGCATGCCAGCGATTATTGTTTGCCGAAGAGTTTGCCGAGGATATTAACACAGCAGTCTTCGGGGGAGCAGCGCTGACGGGTTCGATCGGGCGTGCGTTGATTTGTGGACACAGACCACACGGTTCACACAGAGCAGATACACATACACTGATACACACAATATTTTCGTTAATTAACACACGTGTGTATGTGACGCGACGCGACGATAACCCCGCACTGTATCGAACAATGACGTGTTTGGGAATCGATCAACGGCAGGTCGAAGGCCGCGCGACGTCCACAACGATCACCACGTGATCCGACGACGTCCAGTCGCGGTCAGCATTCTTTCCGTCGACGCGACGACGACGACGGGTCCGTCGGAACTTCCGGATCAGAGACGTAACGCACATGGAACGCCCGCACCGAGCGGCTTTAACCCGCTGACTGCCGGAGTCGCCCCTTTTCCAACCCCTTTACTCGTCCCGGACCACCCCCGAACCCACGCTCTGCTCCGGGACCCCCCGCAGCCTCCCTTCTAGCCCCCGATACCCCCTCCCCGGCCCGAAAACCTCCTAGCGTCCCGCCAACTTCATCTACGACCTCTACCTTCGCCCGCACCTTCGCGAAATCCTTCCTCTCCGGCCACGCCACGCTCGTCCAAAAAACCAAGCTCGTGCGTCTCGTAATTATACCGGGTGTACGAATCAATTCGGTGGCCTTTTCAGTGATTTTTTAACTAAACACTATCGACTGACGCTTATCGGCCTGGTATTGATACCTTTTATGCAGAACACGTACGCTAAGTGTTAGTAAAACACTTACCAATGCTTGTTTTTCTTTTTCATTGTCACTAATTTTTGGGCAGGAATGATGTTTCTGGTTGTTTTTCGTAAAGCCTGACACCAGTGTTTAGTCCTAAATTTATGAATTGTGAAGAAAAACTAATAATTTTATGAAAAAAAATTCCACAAAGACAATGTCGTGTTTGTGCAGTGCATAGAAAGAAAAGTTTAACTTCTTATATGTGTAAGTTTTGTCAGATTCCCCTTCATAGGGGTGAGTGTTTTCAAGAATACCATACATTTAAAAAATATTAGAGTCAATCAAATTACTATATAGGAAACTGGATAATAAAATATTCCTAAACATTATTACGCTTTTTTCTTACTACATGAACTTTAACTAATAATTTCATGAAACGTGCTATTTTGACACTGCAAGTTTCGTACTCACAAAGTAGCATAAATTCAGATTGACGAGAACATTGATTTTTGTTCGTTGCAGAAACAATATAGACTATTCTCGCATCTCAACGTTAGTGTCTCGCGTCAGAGTGGATTTTATTTGGAAAATGAACGGTAATATTTGTTATCGAATATAAGTGTTTTAGTTAACTTTCCATACGTTGAACGGCAGTTCACAGGAAACGATTTTTCAGACCATTTTAGTGTACGATCGCTCGAGGGTCCGTACACCTTTAAACAGTGAAATCACTTTGCTAGTTCCCGAAACTGTGGAAGTTATGAAGTCGTGAAAGTTCTTCGGTGTCGGTGGTGGCAGATCAGCTATTAATAAGAATCTACGGCGACGTACCACACCCCCAAACTAGTAAAAAGTATTGAAAAAACTCTATGCTTGAACTCGTAAACAAAGAATAACCCACTCGTTGATAAGAGGGTTATCTATATCCTGCCGCTCTTCTTTGCTGCAATCGATACAATTTTTAGAAAAATTCTAGCACTAAAATTCGTCCAACGATATATTCCAATTTACTTTCATGCTTCTCCTGCTTTCGTAGGCGCTCAAAGTGCTTAATGCTTAATTTTTCAAAAAATTATACCAGCACTAAAATTCGTCCAACAATATATTCCAATTTACGTTCATGCTTCTCCTGATTTCGTATAGGCGCTCAAAGTGGCGAAGCCCGCTCAAATCGTTGAACAAGAAGCCGATGTCGCGTGCTTGGATGATCGATCGCCGAGCAGCGGCGAGGATTTACAGCGCATGCGCGATAACCGCGGCCCGCGACGATGAAACGGGAACGTCGACGAAGGGGGTTGTTTTCCCTTTTTTTTTCTTCCTGCCGGTGGCTCGGAGGCGAGCGGGAAAGCCGCGTGAACAAGTAATACGGGATGAAGAAAACGAGATAAAATCCCATGAAACGAGAGAACGATGGAAGAAAGCCATCCGGGGTGCCGACTTTCTCTTCGTTTCAGCTTTACGTCTCCGGTTGACTGGGGCGAAGAATCCCGCTTTCACGTCGAAAGTCTTCTTAAGAGGTAAAGAAGGAAAAAGAGAACCGCGAGATGGGAAATCTCCTTCGGAGACCTAATAGCTTTTTACGTCTTATTACTCATCGTTACCGGTGGGGGTGAGGATCGATCTAGGGCTCGGTCGATCGATAACTTTCGATCGGTCATCGATCGCGAAGTTTCTGCGATCCTCGCGAGCGATAAGTGAAAACGGGTTTTATTCTCTTTCGCAGTGTCTCGTCGAGCGGTTAATCGAGGGACCGAGTCCCGTAGAACGAGATTCTTGGGCTCTCTGAATCTCAACGAGGCTCCTGTAATCGTTTAATCACCGGTGACTGAGTCCTGCGACTCTCCGGGACTCGGATCACGTTGACGGGGAAAGTTGGATGCAACTATAAAGACCCTTATCTGTTGATACTTTCAGACCGGGCTACGGAGTTCTATGGCGTTTACAGCGTACGAATATTTCCGTGAACTTCCGGGGGAATGGAAACTGGTGATAGAATTTTATTGGTCCGCGCTGGACGTTCACCGAACCCGTTAGCAAAGCAGCAACATTTTAATCTATTTTCTTTGACACACATTTTTTCTCTACTTCTTCCGTTTCATTATTTCAGGCACAATCTGTCAAGTATTTTTCTTCTCTTTTAACCCCTTGCACTACTATTTATCTTGCGATTATAACGATTAGAATTTCTTCATCGTTCAGGATTTCATAGAAGAGAAAAGAAAATCCTTCTAGAAAAACTGACGGGCAAAAAAGGGACGTTTCCCTAAATATTGACTTAACCCCTTGCACTACTATTTATCTTGCGATTATAACGATTAGAAATTCTTCATCGTTCAGAATTTCATAGAAAACAAAGATAATCCTTCTAGAAGAAGTGATGGGCAAAAAAGGGACGTTTCTCTAAATATTGATTTAACCCCTTGCACTACTATTTATCTTGCGATTATAACGATTAGAAATTCTTCATCGTTCAGGATTTCATAGAAAAGAAAAGCCTTCTAGAAAAACTGACGGACAAGAAAGGGACGTTTCTCTAAATATTGACTTAACCCCTTGCACTACTATTTATCTTCGAATTATAACGATTAGAATTTCTTCATCGTTCAGGATTTCATAGAAGAGAAAAGAAAATCCTTCCAGAAAAACTGACGGGCAAAAAAGGGACGTTTCTCTAAATATTGATTTAACCCCTTGCACTACTATTTATCTTGCGATTATAACGATTAGAATTTCTTCATCGTTCAGGATTTCATAGAAAAGAAAATCCTTCTAGAAAAACTGACGGGCAAAAAAGGGACGTTTCTCTAAATATTGATTTAACCCCTTGCACTACTATTTATCTTGCGATTATAACGATTAGAAATTCTTCATCGTTCAGGATTTCATAGAAAAGAAAATCCTACTAGAAAAACTGACGGGCAAAAAAGGGACGTTTCTCTAAATATTGATTTAACCCCTTGCACTACTATTTATCTTCGAATTATAACGATTAGAAATTCTTCATCGTTCAGGATTTCATAGAAAAGAAAATCCTTCTAGAAAAACTGACGGGCAAAAAAGGGACGTTTCTCTAAATATTGATTTAACCCCTTGCACTACTATTTATCTTGCGATTATAACGATTAGAAATTCTTCATCGTTCAGGATTTCATAGAAAAGAAAATCCTTCTAGAAAAACTGACGGGCAAAAATGGGACGTTTCCCTAAATATTGATTTAACCCCTTGCACTACTATTTATCTTGCGATTATAACGATTAGAAATTCTTCATCGTTCAGGATTTCATAGAAAAGAAAATCCTTCTAGAAAAACTGACGGGCAAGAAAGGGACGTTTCTCTAAATATTGACTTAACCCCTTGCACTACTATTTATCTTCGAATTATAACGATTAGAAATTCTTCATCGTTCCGGATTTCATAGAAGAGAAAAGACAATCCTTCTAGAAAAACTGATGGGCAAAAAAGGGACGTTTCCCTAAATATTGATTTAACCCCTTGCACTACTATTTATCTTGCGATTATAACGATTAGAAATTCTTCATCGTTCAGGATTTCATAGAAGAGAAAAGGTAGTTTATATTTATTGTACGCTCATGTTTTCTCCAAAGGATATATATATATCAACTACAACGAAATAGAATTTTATTTCGTTTTAAAGGGAATTAATAAGATACATATTTATTGGACTCTGTTCAGAATCTTCATCGCGAGTCTGACTCGATATTGTAGGGCAAGGGGTTAATAGAAATGGAATTCTGTTCTCCTGATATATCGATATTTAAGCATTAAACGCGAGGCAAGCCGTAAACACAAATGTTGTATTTCTCCTGGGAAATTACGAACGATAAAGAAGTTCTGAAGTTCGATCGATGTAAGGAAAATCGTAGTGCACGAGGTTAATGTTCATAGATCAGTTCAATTCATCTCAACTTGAAGGAACTCGAGTCGTTTACTTACTGCGAGACACAAACGACCAATGTGACTAATACGATTAATGTATAGATTATTATCAAACGTTGCACAGAAAGGTAAATGTTTCTTATCGTAGAATAAATCATGGCGAATTTTACATACGTATATCCCTTGAAACATCGCGACAAACATGCATGGGTCACATAATCCTCTCTGTCCATACCTGAAAATTAAATTATAATATGTTAATTGCGCCCAATGCGATACACGATAAAATTAAAAGACTGATCAACGCAACAAATTTTGTTCTAACAATATAGTGTGCATTTTATGCATTCACAGCGTTCTCTAAATTTTGATACAGTAAAATATTTAAGAAGGTATGTTGTGGAGACTTGGAAGTTAATTTTTAGGATAACGAATTAATTGTATTTTTGTAGTTTACGAGACACGATAAAATGGAGTTCGATTCGATCCGATTTTGATTGAACAAAATAGTGTTGAATTCTGTAGAAAATAATAAATATGTAGCCGACATCGAATAAATTTTCTCAATGTATATATGTAAGTTTTCCATGCGAGCTTTTTAAATGCGCAACAGGAATTCGAAACACTCTCCCGGCAGACGCGTGGGGAAACTAACGACACAGCTGCGTTGCAATATCGCGTAAAAGATGTATAAAACGGTCGGGCAGGAATCCTTATCAGCTCAAAGTGAAAAGAAAAACGAATAAGAGAAACAGGATCGGCGGGAACGAGTGGGGGAGGAACAAAATGACCCGATTTGAAGGATCACTCGAGCGCTCGGATGATTGCAATCTCGATTCTCGAGGGGCGTAAATCGATTGCGCGTCTCTGGGCAACGTCGAATTCCTAATGGAGTATGAATTCTACGGCGTTCCGCTTTCTACGTTGCGCGTTGTATTGCGAGAGGCAGAGAAAAAAAAAAGAAGATCGAGTTTCCCAAACGTTTGACTAGCATCATCGAGAACAGATACAAAGGATAAAAACCGTTCGCTCAGAAAAGAAGGGAAACAGAATCTAGCGCTCTTTCTTTTGAAGTGTGCGCGAATCGGGAAATGTTTATGCATAAAATAAAACGAGAAAGACGGGAACGAATTAATTTTATCAACGGTTATCAGACCGTGAATCTTTTTACGAAATAAAAGTGCTCCCCTCGGGAAATGTCGTTCCTCCTTTAATTATTCTAATAAGTTGATATTCTTTGATTCTTTTAGCTTCTACACTGTTTTACATTTAACCTGCTAACGCGTATCATAATTGCGTAAAATTATGAATTTCTTTTTAAATTGGAGCACGCCCGACGTTATAAGTTTTAATTGATTGTTTCCTACGGCAACGAAACACGATTTTTGCAATACCCTTACCGGTGATCGCAGTAAAACATACACAGAAAATTAATTAAAACTGTACAAAAAACTGGTATGTACACGATAAAAGGGAGACCGAATGAATTTGTTAAAAAGCGATAACATCATGGACAAAAAATATTCATCAAAATTTTGTTAATTTTTGCAACATTAACGGGAGAACGCTCCTTCGAATTTCCATGTTCGTTACAAACCTACCGCGCGAATGTTTGCCTTTGTAAAACGAAAACATTTCAATGAACACAAGAGCAACGTGATTTACGATACCTCGCGATTAATATTAATGACAATGTCGCGTTGAACGACGAATTAAAACGTAAAAGGTAACTGATTTGATCTCGCACACGCTTCCAATAAACGTTCTCTGTTCCGTTTTAACTTCCGCATCGCCACTTTTCTTAATTTAAATCTAAAATACGAAATTTTCCGCGCAATTCGGACAAATAAGCGCGAGTAATTTCTACGGGCGAACACAGGAGTCATGGTATTCTGTTTGTCGACGGCCGGCGCAAGCAATTCGGAGCAAAAGAATGTTGAAAATTCATAACAGATCGCTTTTAAAAATTCCAAGCACGGCCTGAATTCGAAAAATTTCGTCATCCTTTTACCCGGCTGTATTTTTTATCACACGTCGACGCGGGCGCAATTAAAATTGAGTGGGCCGATGCATTTTTCGATGCAACGTACGCAGGAACCTGCAATATAGGTGGTGCAATTATATATCGTCTCATGTGTGTCTCAAAATGTAAACTCCGGAACGAACAACGTATTTTTTGAAGAAACGTTACATAGTTCGGAAATTTGATCGAAAGGTTTCGTTAATAATTAAATCGGCAACTCTCCTCGAATTATCGAGCGTGGACGCATAAATGTATAAAATCCACGGTCTAATGATTACAATCCGAACGAGGATTTATGCATCGTCGAACGATCGAGACAGCAAAAATTTCGTGCGCAGCTTCTCCCGATTCTATTATTGCAAGTTCGAAGCTCGACATTCACTTTCGCGATTGTAGCGAATCGGCTTACGACTTCGCGGCCGATGACCAGAGCCCGGCCGTAATTTCGGCACGAATTTAATTAGATTTCACGCACAGAGCGGTAATTGCTCGAACTTGAAGCCACGCCGCCATGATACATCGGATTCAGTTTACGGGGAATTATCAATCTGATTTCCTGAAGCTTGCGGCACGCATGCGAGATTATGGGACACGAGGAAACAACACCCAGGGACGAGATGTTTCCGATAACAAACAGTCCAATCTTTGTTATCACAAGATTAGGCGAGTAGGAATTTAAAAATACAAAAAAAAAGAAAGAAAACCGATCTTCACGCTTTTATCACTGGAACTGTTTGATAAACGTATAAATAAATCACGCAGTGGAAAAATTTGCTTTGCCTGTCGAAAGTTCGGCGCCGTTTATCAACGTCGAAGCAATTGATGATCGTAAAGTTTGTGTTTTCAATAGATTAACGAAATTCGTCGAATTTTTCCGACTTTGCGGCGTATTTTCATTAACGCTGAACTTGTTCCGGTCAGTATAAACTATGCAAAATGAAAATTGTTTGCATCAATTTCCAGGAAGGGAAGCTAATTAGAAATTCTCCCCTTCGTTCAATGATTTTAACTAGCTGAAACTGACACATTAATATGCTCGAATATTTTTAATCTGTCTACCGTAACAAGAAATAATAATACCTGTAATACCCCATATACAATGTGAACGAACAGGAGCAATTTCTAATTTTATTTCGGTGAACAATGGATCTGGGTCAACACCTAATTACACATCGCGTTATTCCACAGCTTATCGAGCTGTAATACATTCAATGAACCAATAAACCCATTACTTCATATATTAGTCCGGCCGTGACCGAAACCGTGTCTACGCGCGAACATTCGCTTAGCGTATGCATGAAATTTCTATCGACGAGCGAGCGTGATTGAATACGCTGTAGAACATTCGCCGCGGGCGGTGTGTCTAAAAAAAAAAAAAAAAAATTAATTGCTCGAACCGTATCAAACTGCTGTTGTCCGTCTATTTTCGAAACCGGCGAAACACTTGCGAACGAATTCGATAATTCACCGCCCGGCGAATTGGTCGGTCATCGAGTCCGGCATTCGAAATTATGGTTAGATCGAAAATAAGGGGATCCACGTGGGCAACTATACAAGGGGGTGATTCTACATGAAAGAATAAGTCGAAAATATAGAATAAACATTTTTCGTTTGAGGCTTTGTTTTCGAGAAAATCGACTTTGAAGATCTGTCAGGTTCGTGTGCCTTGGTATATGCAGGAAGTAGATTTGGTTGGTGATGATCAGACAGTTGCGTCAGACAATTCCTATCGAATAGCATGCGTATTTGCTGCATTTCAAACTCGATTTTCTCTTTTCTTCCTCATTTGGAGATTTTTCCTTCCTCATTTGGAAATTGCAACCATTAATATACAATATACAATTTTAATATTAAAACAGGGACTTCAGTTCTTGAATTCTTTCTTTCTCATTGAAACAGCCAATTTCCAAATGAAAATCTAGCTACTCATACTAGCTTGTATATCATTATATATCAGCTACTAAGAGTAGCTAGATTTTGATTTGGAAATTGCAACAATTAATGTACAATATACAATTTTTATATTAAAACAGGGACTATATTATCGACTTATTCTTTCATGTAGAGTCACCCCCTTTTCGCTTGTACCACCAGTTACCAAACACCCTGTATTTTCACCGCTTTTGAAAATTTCATTTTTAGGAAAGCTTCGCAAAAGCTTTCAGATGAAAATAATTGCAAGAATCGCCACATTCGGTGAGTATTAGAGGTTGCACCTGTAGGCAGCGATCTCCGCAGAGGTTTCGCAATGAGTCAAACATTTGTTCGAGACAACCGACTCGGTGAACGAGAAGAGGAATGGAAGACTGCGCTTCGCGAGGGGTTGAATGCCGCTCTGTTCGCGGTTCGCGTCGCGTCGAATTGACTTTTTGGAAGTTTGATGGTTGGCATTGCCCCGTTCGTGTCTTACTGCTACCGGTGTGTCCATGTAAATCAGGGCTAACTGTTGCGGGCGGGTTTCGACCAGGCTTCCCGCGTTTTCCGTCGATTCCAGTTATTTGGTGTCCCCGAGGGCAGGCCGACGCAATCTGGCAACTTCAATATTTGATGGGCATGGCCGGTTGCGCGGGCACCGTAGGTCTTCCAGTCGGTTCCTCCGCGTGACTTGATGACGTGCAACTCGGATTATTCGCCCTCGGGAACCGTATAATTGAATTTGACCAGGTGTGCTTATTATCGAGTACAACTCCGGCCGATCAGATCAGGCATACATGCCGAACACCGGGAACACGAAGAAGAAAAGCCCCAGGGAACGCACGGCGACAACCAGGTGAGAACGAATTTGTTTGATCGCGAATTCTCACGACTGTTTGCCGAACGCGTATCGTGTACCCGAGCCCTCGGCCCTTGATTTACGATCTTGCGTCGCGTCCGACGTTTTTAGCGCGCCTCGATCTCCGCCGGAGCCGATTGCCTTCCTCGATCGATAAGAAAGCGAAGCGCGGTCAAAAGTTATCGTTCCTCACCTATAATTATTAGATTTCTGTTACTATTTATCTATGGACCCTACACGATCTACACTACCGGCCATAAGTGTTTACCCACCCACATATTTTTTAACATTGTAGTCCACGGTTCTACGGTTCAGCTTCAATAACTTTGCTATTTCTCTGTTACTTTTTCCGATGCTATGATGGAACACTATTAGAGCACGCGTTTCAATCGATAATTCTTTTCTCCCTGACATTATTTGAAATTTTCGCAAAATTCTTTAGGCACGTGAAAATCAACTGTTTACTGTATGAAAGCTTAATGCAGTATGAAGTGCAGTATGAAATTTGAGAAAACTAAGATACCTGTATTACCTGCGTTCATATTCCCTACTGACCGTTATAAAAATTTCAGAAAAATGGGTTTCTTTACCTGAACTCCAAAATTGTCGTTTTTCATAAAAAGCTGTAAACTCATTTACAGTACCTGATTGTGTATGTACAGAATATTTTTGATGTTTTTTATTAGTCTTATAATTAGGATTTAATGCTACGGACATTTCCATAACAATAAAATACCTATTATTTGAATAGTAACGAAATTTGAAGGTGGGTAAACACTTATGGCCGGTAGTGTATGTCACAGCACGGACTCGAGGATCGGATCAAGGTTTTTGCCGTACCTCATTTTTCTCGACTAATAATTTTCATCGAGTTGTGAGCTTTAATTGATTCGCGAAGCCTCTTTGTCGGGAGCAAGACAATGAAGCTGGCCACTCTCGGAGCGAAGTGGCTGTTTCAATCGGAGACGTTTCACTCGGTGCCACATTCTAATTTAACAGATCGTAAAGACAACTGCGCTGATTTCTGTTTCGATCACTCATTTACACCGTATCCTCTGTTCCAGCGAGAGGTTTAACGGGCCTTTTATCGCAGACAGAAAGCCATACCGCTGTCGTACACGAAATACTACTTCCTTCATTCGCTTTACGCAGGAAGTTCTGCGTAATTTCGTCGGGTTATGCTGAGCAGTGTCGGCCCTATTAATCCTACCGAAGAACCACACTTCGTGCTTTACTACGCTCCCGGAACTTTCCTTAAAATATCAGACAAGGAAGAGAGGCCGGAGAACATGTTTTTGCAAAATATCATCGGGCCGAGAATCCTGTGTGCCAACGCGCCTGCCATAACCCGTCTCGAGGAGTACCGTCGCGTTCGACGTATCGACTTTTCATTTCAGAAATCGATTTCCGTGCGTGATGCACGAGTATCCGATCACAAAAAAAAATTATTGTACGAGCCGCAACGACATATATTTCCAGGGCCGCAAGAACCGTGCAAATTAAATCGTAGAACACGATCTCCCGTCGTCGGCACAATGGACGTCGAAATTTCGTTTATTACCGCGGCACGTGCCTTGGATGTCTGACCATAGCGAACTGTTTCTACTTGCGCGCAGTACCGGTCGCAAGACATCAACACATCGATCATATAGCACGATTCTTCCTGAATCTTTAAAAATTACTTTTCTGTTCACAATACAGTTGCTTAATCATTAATATCAATTAACCCTTTGCACTCGAAGCTATTTTAACTCCAAAACAAATTATTTCTTTCACATGTATTTCACATACGAAATTGATGCAATTTACTCGTGCAGTACCGAAGTGTTTAGTAATTTATAATGTAAAAGATATTTTCGATAAAGATACAGCAATTTTTAGTGGCGCCCATTCGAGTGCTAAAGATTAATACGAGATTATAGAACGAAAAAGATCCAATCAGCCTAGCTAGGAAATAAATACGAGTAGACACAATAAATAGTAGTGGTTGTATAAAAATATTCGGGGTGATATCTCGACAATTACGATAGGTATTGGATAGGTGTCGTACGAATCGGAACATATCATACGAGTACTTTATTCTTCTTGTAGGGATTCAGTAAAGACGAGATAGATACGAATCAGCGTTTCCGCGGAATAAATAAATAAATCGTCTCGCAAGGGATTGACGATCGTGGTGGCGATATTCTGAGGGTTGATACATACGTCAATTACTTTGATTCAACGTGTTAATTCTTTCACCGGTGGTCCGTTAAACAATTGTGACGAATCATACCAGCGACGTAAAAACACGCTCGTGATTCAACCCGAACGAGGAAAGTTTCATTTCGGAGGTCCGCTGGCCCGAGGTTTTAGCGCAGTTTCATATTGGACAGTTTCTTGCCGCGTTTTTATATTTTCATGCACAGTGGCTCGTGATATTTTTTACACGCAGCGTACAGGCTCGCGCACGAATATATCCGAAAGATACCGACACTTAGGAAACTCGTGAACACCGGGGGGATTACATTTTACTTTTAAGGAGACAACGAGACACGGCGGGGGGAGGGTAGACACGGGGGAGGGTTGACGCTCATAAACTCGTCCCGTATAGATAATACGTCGTGTATACTCCGCTATGCGGTTGTGTTTTTCCCGTACGCCTCCGTCCCTGTTCTTTCATCGTGGCTCCGGCTCTTCATCTTTATCGCTGCCGCCGCCTTCTTTTCCCTCTGGCTCGTCCTACGCGCCCGTTATCTCCTTCCTTCCTCCTTGCGCCGCGACCCGCAAAGGAAGCGAAGATGAACCGATCCGCTAGAGAAAGGAGAGCTCCCCGTGTATAATGTAGCGTTTCGAAAGCTATCACTCCCGAAGGTAAAACCCAGTGGCTCCTCTTCGGACGTTGAAAAGGATTCGTGGCGAAATCTGGCAGCGGAACGGATAATGATAACGGGTCGCGACAGACGACATTGTCTTGCAACCACTAACTCTTCCGCGTTGAAAACCATCTCCGTTGAATTCCCACTTTTTCCATCTTGAAAATACCCGGATGCCATTTTTAACAAATTCTCCGACAATGGATTTCTAATTACAGAGCATTTCCCTATATATGTCGGCAAAGCCTGGATGATAAACGTCGCGGAATTATCCTCACTGCCTGAGATGTCCGGCGGTTGATCAACAATTCTTAACGCTTTATCCCCCGAAAGCTTATTTAATCGAAAAGAAACAAAAGTTTTGAAAAATTCAAATGCTTAACCCCGTGCACTACTATTTATTTTGTGATTATACTGATTGGAAATTCTTCATCGTTTAGAATATCATAGAAAAAGAAGATTTTTCTATATTTATTGAATGTCTATGTTTTCTCCAAAGGATATACAGGGTGTCCCAGTTTTTTCCGGCCAAACTTTGCCAGCGTGTTCTACATGCAAAAGAAAGAAAAAGATGTTATATGAACATATGCTCTTAAATGTTTTATTAAGGAGTTATAACTAATAATACAAAATGATAATGAACTGGCATTTCGTCGACACAGCGTACGAACGTATCATGAATATCTCTGTTTGTGTTTACATAAAGTCTTATGTTTACTTGCTGAAGTAGTTGATATCGACATTTTTTATTAACGTTTTATTAACGAGTTAACATTTAAAAATGACGTCCGTTATTACGAATACAGGAGTGGCATCTAACAAAAATTGACCCTATCGTATTACTAGTGCTCGGGCACTTCCATTACAAAAACCATAAATAAAATGCATATCAGCGTATTCACGATTGGAAAATTCTCGTGGCATCTCGATATGAAGTCGTACAGCGTACTAAACATTATTAGCTTAGTAGAAATCAATTTCGATATCAACTACTTCAGCAAGTAAACGTAAGACTTTATGTAAACACAAACAGAGATATTCATAATACGTTCGTACGCTGTGTCGATGAAATGCCAGTTCATTATCATTTTGTATTATTAGTTATAACTCCTTAATAAAACATTTAAGAGTATATGTTCATATAACATTTTTTTCTTAATTTCTTACTAACTGGCACACCCTGTATGTCGACTATAGCAAAGTAGAATTCTATTTCGGTTTAAAGAAAATCAATGACATATATATTTATTGGACTCTGTTCAGAATCTTCATCACTAGTATATCCTATGTATCTATTTTCTTTTAATTGATAGAATACAAAGTATTGCAGAGAAATTAAGAAAAATAATTATAAAACAGGCTGGCTCGAGAATAATGCATAAGCATGAATAAAAGTTTGCTCGAAACTTGTATTTCTTTCTGAAGATCCCCGTGAAAGTCCATAATCCGCTAATTAAGAGAAAAGTTATAAACAGAGGTCACTCGAAAAGAAGCAGCGGGATTCGTGTCTCGAGGACCGGTGTCTCTCGAAGACAAAGCTACCCGGTACCTCAGCAATAAATTATTTATCGTTCGCGGTGCGCCGAGCTACTTGCGCTTTATCAGGACGATGGTACATGTAATCCCGAGCATCGCGGAGATTTACAACATCGACGGACGGATTAAACGAAATTCTCCGGGGATTAGTTTTCTATTTTATGGACAGATCGCCGAGAAATCCACTTCCGCAAGGATTTACCGATTTCCCATCGTTTCTTTGAACGTACACGAACAATACTTGAACGGTAAACGCAAGCACATTCGTCACTATGATTAATCCTTTGTCTCCTCAAAGGAGCCCCGTCGTGAATCTAACCAGCAACTCATATATTCCATGGAGTGGAAAAGTGATTGTTGGTAATTACAAAGGACGAAATTATTAAACGTAAAATTTATGTTGGAACACAGAGAGTTACATTTAACGCTAAACCTACCACAGTCAATTGACCGGTTTTCTACTACACAATTATATTGAAATTATAAAAACGTTTCCACAGGAAATTGCCGAATCGACTTCTTTATTTAAGCACGTATTATAATAAAAATAGTACAAAATTTAACCCCTTGCCCTACAATATCGAGTCAGACTCCTGATGAAGACTCTGAACAGAGTCTAATAAATACGTATGTCATTAATTTTCTTTAAACCGAATTATAATTCTATTTTGTTGTATTTGATATACATCCATTGGACAGAACATAGGCATACAATAAATATCGCAAGATAAATAGTAGTGCAAGGGGTTAAATCAATATTTAGAGAAACGTCCCTTTTTTGCCCATCAGTTTTTCTAGAAGCATTATCTTTTTTGTTCTATGAAATTCTGAACGATGAAAAATTTCTAATCATTATAATCGCAAAATAAATAGTAGTGCAAGGGGTTAACTAAATTCAATCTGCTCCCGTCTATAAGACATTTCACTTTTATATGTTTTGTGCTTGGTAGGTTCAGTGTTAAATCGGAATGGCAATTTCATTCTGATTAAATTGTGATTCGATGAAATGCTAGAATGTGTCCCGAGTATAAAAATACAGGGTGCCATTTTAAAAATTAGCTTCCAAAATCAGCTCCACTAATTAAGGACGAATTAGCGGCACAGACGACCTCGAATGAATCTCGAACCCTGATTAGAGGCTGGTGCTGGCCCAGTAGAATGGCGTGCACTGGAATTCGAGTGTTTGCATCTTGCTCTCGACCTGCCTCCACGATCTATCTCCAGTCTCCGAGCGTGATCCAGCAGGAGCACGTTGTTCCGCACACATTGCCAAAGGAAATTTCAATTTTCTTACGCGCCGATGCAAGACGGGATCGATCCGCGCGAGGATTTCGCCAGCGGTATACCGCAACCGCCAATAACAAAGGAAAACACATAAAAATCTGGACCCCGTTTGATGGAACATAAATACGCCTCGGTGAAAAACGTTTGGTAGTGACCATGCTGTGTCGATCGAACATGTTCTTGGATATTGATCCAGACACGGCTATTTATCGGAATACTGTTATCCTTTGGGCATCGCTGAACTTTGGATCCGTTTATGTCAGAAACGATTTAGGGCTACTGTCGCAACATCCCCAGCTTATTAAATTTATTTCCAGAGAAAATTAACGTCTACGTATAATCTTGCAAACTCGGAGAACTTTGTCTGCTTGTCACTTTCGCGTGGAATTTAGGAGAAATTAATCGCTTACACGTAATTACACCTTGTGTTGTCAATTTGTTAGGATTCATTCTGTGAACATGAAACGAAATATTCGTTAAAAGTATTATTATGCCACTGTTCCCGGATCTTTAAGCCTGCGTAAACTTTGCTTTTTAATGCTCGCGAGGCGAGCGTACATTTATTTTGAATAACGCGCGCGAACTTCGAAACCGCAGAGGTATGTGCTACTTTGCAGCATTAGCGGGGGCGACTTCGGTCACGAAAAGACATACTGCACCTGAGGGATGCACCCTACATAGGATTCGCCTGCAAGACGAAGCTCGACGGTTACTTTCAACTTTAATACCTGCCGGAGACTTAGAAAAACCTTGCACTTGGCTGCTCCTAATTCTTTTCGTCGTTGGATCTGTGTTGGAGAAACCGACGTCGACGTTTGCAAGGTCGATTCGCCGACTTTCAAACGCGGTCGATCTTAAATGTTGAAACCGTAGAAAATTCCGTTCGGTTGCAAATTGAAATTTATAAACCGTCGGGAAATAAACCGAGAACGGATTGTTGTTCGGAGGGTGCAAAGTTCGAGGGCTGAGCGAAGCACCTTGTCAGCGACGGTTCTCGAGTTCTCGACTACCCCGGTTCGTGGAATTAGGTGTGCCGGCTAATAAGTTTACCGGGGACCTCGGAGACACACCCCACTTCGGATTCATCTGGTAAATGGGAGTCGGCGACGGCTATCAATTTTAACACCTCCGAACGCGACGTATATGAATATTAATATCTCCGGGACTAGGGACCGGTGCGTTGCATCCTGTTAATTGTTTCAATAATGTTGCTAACGCAGCTGGCGCAATTGTTTGCGCGACTCAAATATTATGTCACCGCGGAGGGCTGTGTTGTTTCTTGATGTTTGACAACGGTTTCGTTTTCAGATGGTGATCGATAACAAAGCCCCGGGATCTGCGCATGTAACAACCAAGACGGCGCACCTCTTCGGAAACGTAAAATCAAATTTCGGCCAGCGTGGCAAAAGTGTCGAATCGGAGAAGAATCTCAGTTCCTTTCGATCGAGCCGAGGAAAGTACTCTCGGTCGGGTTTCGATGTAACGGCGCTGTCCATCCGACGCCAACAACGTTGCAAAACCGCTAGATTTAGCACGATATCGGGCGCAGGGTGTCTGCGGCAAGTGACTCCGCCATTGAACGTTGAACCTGGTCGCCTCGGTGTGCTAACATTGCCCGAGGCTGTCGGGGTTGCTTAAGCTGTCAGAGTCTCTTTTGCCATGGAGATCTCGCAGCGGCACCTTTGCCTATCGGGTCCGTAACTTTACACTGCCGGGCATTGTCACCGACAATCTTGAGAACGCTGTTTCTCGGCGAGAAAACGAAAACCCGGCAATCTATTAGCGGGACCCATAAGTAATTATGTTGAAATCTAAAACAAACTTTCTCGTTGATTCAAGTTTTTATTTCTTAATTTATTATACAGGGTGTTTGGTAACTGGTGGTACAAGAGGATGATTCTACATGAAAGAATAAGTCGAAAATATAGAATAAACATTTGTTCATCCGAAGTTTCGTTATCGAGAAAATCGAGTTTCAAATGCAGCATGCTATTCGATAGGAATTGTCTGACGCGTCTGATCACGACCAGCCAAATCTACTTCCTGCATATACTAAAGCACAGAAACAAAGCCTGAAACGAAAAATGTTTATTCTATATTTTCGACTTATTCTTTCATGTATAATCACCCCCTTGTACCACCAGTTACCAAACACCCTGTATATTATAATTGACTTCAAATTTTGAATTCATTTTCCGACACCCTTTACAACTTTGTTAAAATTGAACTAAACAATTCGAGTCCCTTTAAAGAGTTCGACGGATTTGTAAGAGAATTCGTAGGAATCGTGAAGCAAGTAATAATATCTGTTTTTTACAATTTTTTGTCGAAGCTTACACTAAAAATTTAAGACATTTAATTTGTGTCAGTCAGGTGTACTGTACAAGTGAACTATTCCGATAAATTCATCCGAAAAGAACTCAGGTTGTTTGTTCCAGTTCTGGACAAAATTATTGTAGTATAAAATGTGTTAATTCTGGCCACTGTGTATGCACCGAATAGCTTCCCTACTTTTTTATGACTAATTTCAATATGAAACTCCATTCGACAGCGTAGTTGCAATTTCCATAGAAATCGATATTTTTTAAAAGCCCCACGTGTTCTGCCAGTAAACGTTATGCAGTTGTAAGCTCTAACAAGGGTCGTTCAAATTGGTGATACATTGCATTGCTTGCTTGGTGTTTTTATTTTTTTTTTTTTAAATCCTATGTTTTACTGGTACATGTCGTGTAGTCATAAGCTCTAAAAAGAGTCCTCTTCGTTGCGAACAGTCCCTCTTTAAATTCTATTTATTATTTCACGCTGTTAAACATTATTTCTCCGACTCGATAATAAACGCCGCGGCTTCAAGGATTTCCAGAGCAGGTGAGTAGCCGGTATATTAATGTCTTCACCGAATAATTCCGCGTCCCCTGCCGAAGACCGTGCGTCGAGTGCATTCCAGTATGCAGTTTGTTAACAATACACGAATATTTCACGTTCCCAGACGGAATGCTATTTGGCCCCGCGACACATAAATCTTAAGCTATCGACTATGCAAATATGAACAATTCTTTTCTATTCGATTTATTGGTATCGACCACCTCGTAACCGAGGAAATATCGTTCGCAAGGATTTTTCAATTCAGCAATTTCGAATCGAACGACAAGAATTTTATGGAATCACTACAATACGCTGAACCTAATCTTCGTCTGCGTAACATCGAAACGTTGGGTGTACGAATAAATTGACAGCTCCTTAATCGTGAATTTAAGAAAAAAAAGGAAAATAAAAAAGACAGATGGGTAGTATTTGTCATTAAATATTCAATATTAAATTAAATATACAGGGTGTTCCGGTATCGATGGTACAACCGTGGAGGGGGTGATGAATTTTCATTTGACGCGTTGTATTCGCGAAAATCGAGTTTGAAAATTTAGGCTATTTAATAGGAATAGTCTGACGTGTGCGATCATGATCTACTTCTTATACACGTTAGGCACGTATGTAATAGTAAACGAAATTATTCGATCAAGTCAAACAAATGTGGCCCACTGTACTATTCGTGTCGGAACGAATCCGCGACTCGCTGTATATATTATACAAACATCGAAGAACTAATTTAAATATAAATGTCCTTCAACCGTGCCGCAGCATAAACAATACTATATTGTTGTCACAGTTATTTATACCAGTCGGGCGTGTGCCGTTGAAATATATATGTACGCTGTATGTAATGCATATAATTTAAAATAAGAACGGTAATGCGATTTCGCGCAATTTGTCTCCGTTTCCCGATGACGGATACATCGCCGAGTATAAACATTTACCTTATATTGTTTACTTCTAACCACGGTTAATTTATACCACGGTACACGTGCCTTATCTTACCCGCGGGGAAATAACATCGAAAGATTGCAAATTTTTCGATCGGAGAAGCAGTGTTGTGAACAACAACTCAATGAAATGTGCGCGATCATTGCCAGGCGTGTTCGAGAAAGTCTCCTAATTAGTACACGCAGCGGCATCGTTAATTAAATATTTAACTTGCGAGGAACAATCGATGTATCGTTTAATTCAGTTCGCAACCTGTAATTTATGCGTAACGAGCCACGTACACCGACACGTACGTTTCGTTTAATATTAATAAAATAGCAGACTTCTTTGCTGAAATTAACATACGAGTTGCGTGTGTCGCAAACTGCGTGATGTCACGCTGATAAGATTATCTTCGACGGAGCCAAAAATATCGATCCCCACTTCTCTCGATTTCCTCATAATATATAAAGCACGGTTCCGAATTAGCATAGGTTCTCAGAGACATGATCTCAGTTTGTATACTCGACCCGAGTAAAAAAATGTACTGGACTGGTTCCCGGCGAAATCATAGATCGGTGGAAGTCAGTTGAAGGTAACCAACGCGTTCCAGACTCGCATAATTTATCGCCGCTACTCCGATCATTGCACACTGTGTCACGGTATTTGATATGCCTCCTAGAAAGCGTTACACTTGATTCGACCGGCTCACGACCGACAACAAAATTATTGTGCACTTCACCGTTATCTTATCTGTGAAATGTTAATGTTCCGGTTTTCTCGTGTGTTGCGCAGCCATTCGTTTCTGATGCGAACGAGATTTTCGTCAGTCGGCCTGCACCTTGGGAGAGGTCATCATGACGGCGGAAATGGGTGAGACGGTGACTGCGAAAGTGATGTGGCCGCAATGGATAGCTGCCATCGGAGGTACACGTGAATATTTCAATTCGTACACGGAAACTCGTCGTTGTTAGTGGACAATAAATTGGGAAGTAATTACACATGCAAAAGTGAGTCGAAAAGGCAGAATGAAATTTCTCGATTTTAGCCTTCTCTTTCGAATAAATCGGTTGTCAAAATTCGCGTGCCGTTAGGAACCGGCTGATACGTCTGATCATGACCTACTGATTCTACTTCTCGAACCCGGCGGATCTTTAACCCCTTGCACTACTATTTATTTTGTAATTATAACGATTAGAAATTCTTCATCGTTCAGAGTTTCATAGAACAAAAAAGATAATCCTTCTAGAAAAACTGATGGGCAAAAAAGGGACGTTTCTCTAAATATTGATTTAACCCCTTGCACTACTATTTATCTTGCGATTATAACGATTAGAAATTCTTCATCGTTCAGAATTTCATAGAACAAAAAAGATAATCCTTCTAGAAAAACTGATGGGCAAAAAAGGGACGTTTCTCTAAATATTGATTTAACCCCTTGCACTACTATTTATCTTGCGATTATAACGATTAGAAATTCTTCATCGTTCAGAATTTCAGTGGCGTCGCGAGATAACTCGTCTGTGACGCTTTTCTCAAACAAATGGATCTTTTCGACTCGCTTCTGCGTGTAGAATCACCTCCCAATCGATTGTGCGCGGGACACCCTGTATAAGCGAGGCCACGCAGCGTCCTCTTAATGCTGCTTTCATTAAATGTCAAGCAATGCAATTAATGTATTCTGCATAAATAGAAAAAAATATCTATATCATTTTAATAATAGTACAACTATTTTGCTATACAAATTTCTAATACAGTTCGTTCCATGTCCGAAAATTTCAAATTAAAAAACTTCAAATTTACCTTTCAAAAGAATATGAGAACGAAGGGTGACAGGGACGGACGAAAAATACTTGTGCTCTGTTATTAAAACTCGACGTTCTTCAGTCGCTCATAGAAATTCGTTATAAAATAACGTTTAAAAAGATAGAAATATTTCCTGCCATTTATTAAGACTAGAATGGAAAGCATGCGATCAAACACGCGAGTTACGAGAAAATATTTGTTATTAAAGCTTGATGTCCTTCTGTCTAAATAAAGACACTCATAGAAATTCGTTATAAAATAACGTTTAAAAATATTCCCTCCCATTTGTGAAGACTATATTACTATGCGCGTGCTACATTAGAGAAACCTTCGCCACACCTAGTTAATTCGAGTCGAGAGTTAACAACCGTGCGAACGTTTCACGCCTGAAACACAGGGCTCGAACGAACATTTTGAACAAATTCTTCGTTCGAATATTTACACCGGAGGTTTGATATCATTTTCCTCGGTAACTTCTGGCTCGAGACGAAACATAAAAACAGTGTAATAAAATCATTAATAAAGCGAGTGAACAGTCGTGCGAAGGGAAGCGCGCAAAGTGCCGGGGAAGTTGGAGGAAAAACTCGCTCTAACCGAGGAAACTTCTCATAATGTACTTTCCAGCCGACTAGCTCAGTCCGCCGACGAACCATCGATTTCCAATTTGTTCGCAGTTTTGCTCCTACAGACCCAAGTGGGGCTCATGGCAGGCTGGTCGTCACCGTACATCGGGCAGTTAACGTCCCCGGAAGCTTCGTTCACGATCACTATGGTGGAGGTGTCCTGGGTGGTATCTCTGTTGAACCTTGGAAGGTTGTTGGGCGCGTTCATGGGGTCGTTGTGCGTCAACTATTTCGGCAGCAAGACAACCGTTCTGACCATCAGCGTGCCCATCTTCCTCGGTTGGTTGTTCGTGATCGTGGCGACGAACGTGTGGTGGCTGTACAGTGCCAGGTTCTTCGGTGGCCTAAGCATAGGGATGTTGTACAGTAGTTTCTCCCTGTACCTAGCCGAGGTGGCGGATCCGAGCATCCGAGGAGCTCTGGTCGCTCTGAGCATGAGTGGCATGCCGATCGGAAGCTTCCTGATGTGCGCGATGGGACCGTATTTATCTATGCAGGTGTCAGGTGGGGTCTGCTTGATTCCCTGTGTGATGCTGATAATCATCTTCTTCTGGCTGCCGGAATCTCCTCACCATTTGATCAAAATGAGGCAAGATTCGAAAGCGAAGTCGTCCATAGAGTGGTACCATCGGGGCTGCAACGTCGAACAGGAATTCCTCTCCCTGAAGAAGTTCGTCGACAACTGCAACGGTCAGACCTTCCTCGAGTCTCTGATGGAGTTCAGGCACGCGTGCTACGTGAAATCGATCGTGATAATAACGGCGCTGTTCACATACGGCCAGATGTGCGGACTGAACAACGTGTTGTGCTACATGGAGACGATCCTGAAGAGCGCCCAAGTGACCCTGATGGATCCCCCGGTGGCGGTGATCATCGTGATGGGAGCCGGCATCGTCGGGACCTGCTTCTCCTCGGCTCTGATAGACAGATGCGGCAGAAAGATACTTATGACCTTGTCCTGCGTCGGTCTCGCGATATGTCTCGGCTGCATGACCCTCACGTTCCAGCTGGTGAGCCTCGACGTTCGCTCGCAGGCGCTCGACGTACTCATCATCCTCGCGATGATGTTACTCTACATCTTCATGTTCGTCGGCGTGCTCACGGTGCCGCCCGCGATCCTCAGCGAGATCTTCCCGTCGCACCTCAAGTGCATCGCGGCGTGTTACGCGAGCTGCGTGGCCGGCATCACTTCGTTCGTCTCCACCCTCACCTATCTACCCCTGATCGATCTAATGTCCGAACGGTACGTGTATCTGTTCTACGGCCTCCTGCTCTTGACCGGAGTACCTTTCGTGCAGTTTTGCGTGCCCGAGACCAAGGGACTGTCCTTGCAAGAAATCCAAAGACGATTGGTGAAGAAGAAATAGGTGTTTCGCGTATATTTAATCTATTAAGCACGGCGCTATTGGCCGTGACTCTGCCTCCCAGGGACGGGGCGGCTGGCTCGGACGGGATAAAAGCCACTATAGTGGTTCGCACAGCTCGGACCGATGCTTTCCACGGAAAGCCACTATAGTGGCTTACAGTACTTAACACTTTCATCAGACAGCATCCCCTAGGATACATTTTAAATTTCTAGTTGCGATTTCATTAATTAAATTGCTCTGATTCAAAAGGGCTAAGACAGCATCCTCTATGATACATTTGAAATTTCTAGTTGCGGTTTCATTAATTAACACTTTGACTGCCAAACTAGAAAGCTCCAAAATTCCATGAAATCAAAGTAAGTTATATAATAACATAGAAATTGAAAAAAATTAAATGTACGATATTGTGTAGTCCTTCAACTTTCTTGCATTTACAGATCCCAATCAAATTTGGTGCAATGAATATATTAACGTGAAAATTCATTTTAAAGACTGAACAAATAATTCCGTGACCCATATATGGGTGACATGGCAGTCAACGTGTTAAGAGGTTAAGTGAGCTCGATTTAACCCGATTTTGGTATCTTTTCAAATAAATATGGTATCGACCGGTATCGAAAGAGGATCAAGATCCTCACCGAGGAACTTGAAAGGACGCTTCTCCGTCAAAGTCAGGATATTTCATTCGGAACGAGTGAAAGCGTATCGCGGGGAACTTTCCCGGCAAATCCGTGAAAAAAGTCGATGGAAGCCTCGGCTGATAATAAAAGGAGAGAGATAGAGAGAGAGAGGTCGCAGCGTGCCTGTTGTTCTTTCACCTCCTGTGTTCTTCCCTTAACCGAGAAACGATGTAGCTATTTCTCTATTGCGGCGGACGTACGTCGTAGTCTACGTCCAGGATGGAACTCGGCCAGTTTCATATTTTACAAGACGATATTTCAGCCGGGCCAACGGCATCGAAGGTGCCCACGATCCCATGGCGGCACCGCTGAAAATTGGATGCCACCCTTATCTCGTTCGGTTCATTGCCGGTGGCGCCACCGATGACTCCCTCCGCTTAACATTGCACAAGGCTGGACAACGCTTCGACAATCTAGCGCAACAGCTACTTTCATTATAAGCACGAAATCTGACGCGCAACTTGAGAGCTCGTTATCGATAATCCCGAAATCTCGACACGGTTATACTATTAGCTTTCACGCTATTTCTGCCAAACTGTGCAATTTTACAAATTTATTGAGACTTCGACCAAAGCATCGAGAGGAAATTATTCGATAAATCTGTTTCTTTGAATATGCAGGCTGATCGGTGGTGCAATCGAAAAAGAAAAAAAATAAACGCGGTGGAAATAGTGTTGAGAGCAAAGTCTGAAAAACGATCTTAAAACGACTATCGTCTTGTTAAATAGAAATCTCATTTTCTAAACTCAATACACACGTGAATATTTCGAAGAAAATTATTATAACTTCAATATTATAACCTGTGTTCTTTCGTTTCGTATGTTTGACTACAGTACATACATCGATTCAATCTGGTAGAATTTACGACACGATTCGTTGACTGTACGAGTTTACGACACGGTTCTTTGACTGTACGAATTTACGACGGAAAGATAATCAAGCGTATCGTCAATTTACATAAGAGATAAGTTGATTAAAACGTGGACACGTCGGTGTTTGGGTTTCGCAGGAGACACACTCGACACACAAAGTGTAAAAGTGATTGGTAAGCGTGTAATCGCACGGATCATTAGAAATTACAAAGAACTCCGGTTCTTTCTCTCGAGATTTCTAAAGATCTCGAGACGAAATGTTCTTGAAGCTCTCCGAGGAAATTTAAAGATCTCCGGAGGCCCAGACAAAGAGTCTTCTTGAATCCTCCGCGGACTTGGAAAGATTTCCAAGACACCTACGGATCTCGAAAGAGATCCCTTGAGATCCGAAAAACTGGGAAGGATTGGGTAGCAATTGCCGGTGATTAGACAGCAATTTCGAAGATCTTGAAGATTCCGAACTTGATCCGAGACAATGATTAATATATCTGCCGCGTTCGGACAGCTTCGCTTTAATTGTCCGCGTAACCCACTTTCGGTATTGATTACGATACCGTGAATTACCATTCGCGGTAAAGTGATTATTCCGTGCGCCAGTTATTACGATCAGTTATGGGATATCGAACAATTATTAACCGAATCGTTCAATGAGCATAAAGGCTCCGCAGCCGTGTTTCCAACAAACGGACAGCAGGTAAGCTCGGAGATTTCGAATTGGATTTCTTTTTTTTTCCGAAATCGAACTTTTCGCAAACGGTGTGTGAAACTTTTTCAATGCCAGACTCGGTATCGATTGCATAAATGTTGGCCATGTGGGATAAATGTTTCACATATCCTCGCCTTCTATAGGCATCCCCAGATAATTAACATTTTAAACTCATTACTATGCAACCCAATTACGGGCCGGAAGACCAGCGTGAACCGACCAATAACTATTTACTGCATCCACCGCGAGATAATGGAAGCGGGTCGACTACCTTCTGACATACCGACGCCGCGCCGTTAAATTATCCGGATTTACGGTAAGCGAATCGTCGACGAGATACAAGATTATAGGAATCATTCTAATTAATACCGTAGCCCCCGGGCTCCAGATTGAGGGACAGAATTAATACCGGCGCGCGCGGCGCTGTCCACCCCGGCGCTTCATGAAATATTCATATCGACGTTTTTCCACGGCGTTATCAGCGCATTGACTCCCTTTACAGCTTCTATCCTTTTGTCGGAGCGGTCGTTACGATTTAGTGGGCATAAAAAAACATCGTAAAGGAGGCGATCGCCACTCGGATATAAAACCGGAATATTCAGGAGAACGTTCGACGTTCAATCGAGCATGAAACGCCGGGCCAACGATCCCTTGGATTACATTAATAGATTTTTGTCCCGCGACAAATCGTTCTTATTAACCGACCGACTTCCCCGAACGCCGTAGATTATTGCAGCTCTCCTCCCGCTATTCGTGTAATCATGCGTGATCGATCAGATGTCACCGATTCATTTCAGACGAGACGGTAAGTCACATTTCATATTTTTTAAATCAATATTTGTACAAGCTAACTCTACTTATCAACAGACTGCGGATTTTATGCATTTTCGAATTATTTGTTCAGTCTTCAAAATGAATTTTTACGTTAATATATTCATTGTACCAAATTAAGAGAACCACGCAATATCATACATTTAATTTTTTCAATTTCTATTTTATCAAATAACTTACTTCGATTTCGTGGAATTTTTTAGCTTTCTTGTTTGGCGTTCAGAGTGTGTTGACTGATTTTAATGAAACAAATTTAATATCTCTCTTTCAATATTCATTACGCTTTAAAATTGAGTATAATTAAGGCACAGTGATTGGCAGCCCCACAGTAGTTGGGACGAGCGAGTATGATGTGTTGAGCACACATTATCGTCAGATGAACATAATTGCGAGGAACCAGACGTAAACGAACTCTGAAAGACGGTACAATTTTCGCTCGGATAAAGGAAAACGCCTTCGCAGTAAGACCGTGTCCCCCTTCCCATCACCATTAAATTGGCATTCCCCGTAAAGAATACAATTAATGCCTGTGCTCCGTCGCATAATCTGAATGCGAAATCGGTCGGAATGGCCCATAAACTTGTAGCGGGAACCAATGGCAGCAGAACGAAACGCGTTTCTTCGTTTCAGTAGATCGGGGTGGGAGAGGGAAAAGGGAAAGGGGTGGCATGAAGGGAGGTATGAAGACGTCTGATGCCACCTTAAACCTTTCACGGGGACAAACGAGATAGTTTATCGTCGCGCGGATATAAACGCTTCTCTTGACAAAGCCACGGAAATTGTACGCTCGAAGGCACACATTGTACATCACTGGCTTCCTTCGAGTCGCAGACACACGCGGCCGGCTTTCATCGTAAAGCCGACGCGTCGTAGTAACCGTTTCTGAACCGTCCGAAGAGCTTATGGCTGCTCGCCGGCGGCTGCTCGTTCGATTATTTTCCGTCAATTATACCAACGAACATAATGTATCGCAGGACCAAGACAGCGTTCTAATCGAATTCAAACGGTCACCATTTTATGTTAAACCTGCCATCATCGGTTTCATATACACTACCGGCCATAAGTGTTTACTCACCTTCAAATTTCGTTACTATTCAAATAATAGGTATTTTATTGTTATGAAAATGTCCGTAGCATTAAATCCTAATTATAAGGCTAATAAAAAACATCCAAAATATTCTGTACATACACAATCAGGTACTGTAAATGAGTTTACAGCTTTTTATGAAAAACGACAATTTTGGAGTTCAGGTAAAGAAACCCATTTTTCTGAAATTTTTATAACGGTCAGTAGGGAATATAAACGCAGGTAAAATACAGGTATCTTAGTCTTCTCAAATTTCATACTGCATTAAGCTTTCATACAGTAAACAGTTGATTTTCACGTGCCTAAAGAATTTTGCGAAAATTTCAAATAATGTCAGGGAGAAAAGAATAAGTAACAGAGAAATAGCAAAGTTATTGAAGCTGAACCGTAGAACCGTGGACTACAATGTTAAAAAATATGTGGGTGGGTAAACACTTATGGCCGGTAGAGTGTATGTATTTTATTTCACTAGAAGTTTATTTCGCTGGAAGCAAAAAAAGAAAATCAGTGCTCGTCACTGAATTTTTCAGAGCTCAAAGAAACAGCTGGAACATCGCCTTAACAGTTTCCGGAGTAGGATCCATTTCGAAACAATTAATCGCTCGGAAGTCGTCCGCCGCTAAACCAAGTCGATTAGCCTGTCGGGCCTCGCTCCTCCAGCTTCTCTTATCCGAAACTAATTGCGGCAGCGGAAAATCCGAGAACTCGGGTCGCATTGTGTCCGATTAAAGGTATCGCGTTCGAAATTTAAGTAAGTAATGCTCGTCCGAACGATCCGGCTCGAGCACCACGAAAAAGCCTTCAAAGCTCGAGTCTCGGTTAATACCGAAAGTTCGACGATAGCCGTCCGTCATTTTCGCAAGAGAATGAACTTCCGTGTGTCCGGATTTAACGAGCTTTCACACGCGGGAATCGATAAAACCGTCCCCCGACCGTCCGAGTTTTAGGCCGAAAACGAAATGAAACGGGACGAAACGAGACGAAACGAAACGGCGTTGCGGCCCATTCGTTTCCCTCGTCCGGTCCCGGACATTGTGGTTTAATTTACCGCGACGACGGCAGTCTTGAAGCGAGCCACGACACAAAGGCACGCGCCACAGAGCAAATTATTGCCGCTTCATTTCGTCCGCGGGTAAATGGATTTATCCCGCGACATTGTCCGTCCGCCGCTCTCGCCTCTGCGTTTACGTAATTAAAATAAAGGGCAGCTCCGGATCTTCCACGCGACCATATTTTCAGCGCACTCAACGGCCGGCGTTACCTTCGCGTCCCCCGAAATAGAACGGCAAGGTAAACACCGGGCGGAGCCGGGGAATCGACGGGAGCATGCAACGGCGGAACAACAATTTCATTTACAGGAAACCCGCGGAAACCGTTCGTAATTGTTTTCAGACAGATTTTATACTTCGCTTCTCCGCGTCCTCGTGTTACAGGCCCATTAACGCGCCATTACTTTTAAATACCGGCGAGATTTGGACTAAATTTTCTGGCTGACGGAAGGCAACGTCGAGGATTCGTATGCGTGCAAATTATATTTTATCATTGGACTGCGGATGTTAATGCAATTTCCAATTTTTATAGAAAAATTTTAAGAAAGTGTAATAAAATAAAATCCTATTTTTAATGGTAACAGCCTTTGCAGATCCAAAGCAAATAAAAATCGTGTTAACTTCTCTCGAATTTTATATTATAGCATTTTCTGAACACTTCCATAAGCCATAAATGCATAAAGCATTAACAGCCAATGCTTCGTGTGTTTTAAATTATTCGTATACCGATGAGCAGTACATTAGAATTTAATCGTGGAATTGGATTGTCTCCAGATGGTAATTGTAATTTCACTATCTCGACCGTTTGTTCACACCGAAACCGTCAGGCGAGCCAAAATGCTCTTTCACGATATTCTTAAGTTGCCCGAATTAAATACGAGCATGCACAATTCATGCCAAATGTGAGCAAATACAAGTCATTGCAGCAAAACACCTTCCAAAAGGTTAATTATTCACCCAAAATCGTGATAATTTCGCAATCAGCCGACGATATGGCAATTTACCTAAAAACTTAGAGGCATACGAACTTTTGGAAAATAATATCAGTACCTCGTAATAATAATAATGCCATATATGTCAGTACCTCGCAGATTGCGTTTCTCCTTTAATAATAAATTCTACTTTAAATAAACCGAGCATCTATCTCCGAATGAGAAGAAAATTTAAATGTTTGAACTTCCACGTCGATAAATCATTCCCTTCGTTAAAGGCGAGGGTGGTTCGGTTTTCTCCTTATTTTCATAATAAACGAGAAACTTCCCGCTTTCGTTCAACGGGGCGAGGAACTCCAATGATATTCCAACAAATGAAAACGGACTATTAAAGAACTTTGCTCGGACAAACTCCCATACGTTATCTACAGTTCGGCTAAAATTTAGCCTGCTCGCGATAACGGTTCCCAAGTTCGCGGTGCCTCCCCTTGCCAACCCCTAACACCTGTATAATGTCGAGGCGCAAGAAGAATCATATAGACGACGCGCAATAATGGAATGCCTCCAAGTTCCAGTCAATAAAGAAGTTCCGAAAACAATTTTGCAATGCAATAACCCTTCGTGCCACGGCAATCGACAAACTTTCCCCGGAGCCTCCGCCATATCCAGACAACCGGGGGAGGGGTTTGCAGGAGGGCCTTGAAATTCAACGAACCTCGAGGACGAGAATCGTCTATCCACTTACAAACAGGGATTCTACCCCTCTGTGTTTTCAACGTTGAAGAGATGAACGGAGGAAGAGCAGGGGTCGTCCGATCGCCCGTAAAAATCCAAAGATCGCGAGAACAATGGGCGCCGGTCGATTCCTCGTTTCCAGGTGAGAATGCCCGACATTATCCCCGACCGGAAGGAGGATCCACGCAAAACACCAGGAGGATGGGGTGGGGGAAGGGAGCCGCTCGGATAAAATCGAATCTCCAGAGCCGAAGTAATTTTTTACCGCGCCCGGAAGCGCCCCTAACCGTCCCCGTCGTCTAACCGCTTTCACCCCCAACGATCGCGAACCCCCGACTGCGATCATAATTTTCCGGCGATAGCGGCCGAGCAAAAAAAACCGGCGAATAAAATTTTACGCCGAGAGAACGCCGCGTGGCATGACAAATCGACTGGCTGAACGAAATTCGAACCAGCGAATTTGCACCCTCTAGCTGCGAGAACGATACAACTCGAAAAATTCGCTTGTTCTCTGGTTCCGTTCTACTCGCGGAAAAGTATAATGGAGAAACTTCTTAACCCTCTATGGGCCCGTGTAACTTTCAGGTCACGTGCTAATACATCGACATTTTACCAAATATTTTGAGTCTTAATTATATAATGTATCTGAGATAACCAATAACAATACTGATGACGGTTAGCTGCACCAACAATTTGGAATATAAAAGTAAACGCCTTGCAAGTTGCCTGCAAATAGAAATCAACGGAAGACAATTCGGTCCATAGAGGGTTAATTTTATCGTAATATCTACCGAAGAAGATCGTGAGGGTTGAAATATTTTCTGGCGATGAGGAGAAGCTGACTTTTGTCGGATCGACGATCCGTCACAGGGTGCGTCGACGAAATGCATGCCGGACGGGGGTGGAACCGGGTTGTCAGGGGGTGGGATTTGAAAGGCTGCGGATGTCGCGCGATTCGGCAGCCTGGATGCGGGCCACGCTCACTCGATTGTTTAAACAAAAGGAGGAACCGAGCCGAAAGAACCGATGCACCGTGGCCATCATCGACCGGACAAAATGTAGGGTAGTAGTATGTCTCGAGGAACGACAGGAATTGGTCCGTCGCCAAGTCGCGGGATAGTCAATGGAACGACTGGCAGCGAGAGAGAGAGAGAGAGGGGGGGGATGGGAACGTACCATGGTTTCGTAACCTAAATTCACGCGCATCCCTTTGAAGCGGACTGTACGCCTTCCGGTGGATCAATGATACTCGTGACGAACTGTACACGGTGTTGCACTGCGATACACCGCTCCCGATATACACCTGGAAACATATCCCCCGGCCGTTCGAACGGGCGCCGCGAGATAATCGGGACAACGTCGTCCTGGAAATCTCTGTTTCCGGGATCAGAGTTTTTGTTACTTTAGCGCTTTGTCCATCGCCGGCTCCCCGCTTTTTGCCCCCTTTCTCCCGATCCTGCGACAATCGCTTAATCGTCAGACTGCGGATCGTTATGCAGGAACGCGTAAGAATCAATGTTTGCCGATACCTTTTTGCCCTTCTCACTCTCTCTCTCTCTTTTTTTGTTCAGCTATTTTAACCCTTTCCGAACGAGAATTATGCTCAGTGCACTTTCCAATCAATCTAATGTATCCATTTTCCCTTTAGAACCAGATTATTTGCGAATTTATTTCGTCTATCAACAACCTTAGTTTGTTGAACACTTATTTTCTCTTTTTTTCTACTTTTTTAACACGTCAAGTGCCAAATATCAACCCCAGAAATTCTTACAAAATCAGAGTAATTTAATCAATGAAACCACAACTAGAAATTTAAAATGTATTGTAGGGGGTGCTGTCTTAACCCTTCTGAATTCGAAAATTCCAATAAAATTCGGGTTATCTGGAAATCTCATAATAAAAAAGAATTTCTAAACCCAGTCAAAAATCACTCTCTAAAGAATCTCTAAAGTAGTAAAATCAATGCTTAATACTGGAGCACTAGAGCTAACTATTTTACATTACTAATTTTTATACGCAAAGAAATAAAGTTCGATAATTCTTCGGAGGTTTCAGATTAATATACACAATTGTATTCGAGGTGGTTCCTGAAGATTGGGTCTGGTGATTACAGCCGAGAATTTCGCTCAACGTCGGATTGAACGTAACACAAGCCGTGAACAGTTGAAAAGAAAAGGGTTGAAGCGCAGGTGCACGCAGAGCAGCCCCCGCGTGAATATTTATACGAGCGAAATGAACTTGCAGGAAACAAGTATTGTGGAAGCAAGGACCCGCAAGGGATTGCTCGTCGGCCCTATAGTACTCTCTCTCTCTCTATCTCTCTCGCTCTCTCTCTCTCTCTCTCTCTCTCTCTCTCTCTGTACGCCTTTCTTCGGGTGGTACGTACACGAAGAACTTGCACACACGCCTTATATCTTCCCGTGTCTCTTTCTGACCCAGTTTCACCACGTTGCTCCATAATGTTATCATTATAGCCGAATCGGTGGAATTGCGGCTTTAAGCACCGCGCAACGATGATTCACGTTGCCGGTCTAAATTACAATTACTCGAACCTTGGCCGGCTGCTTCTGGACATACTTCGTCCTAATTCGAAATTAATTGAATAGCGTAGCTCCACGAGGCAAATTATTTTCTTTATCCAGCGTTCTCGAAATTCTTTAATAGCTTGATTACGCATTTTATAAATTAGCTTTATTTGCAGCAGTTTACCGTACCATTACGTGGCCACTGTACGTACGATTGTACAAACATGACACACTTGAAAATAGTGGTTCAGCCTTCCTCATTATGAGAAGCACGTCATGAAAACCCCATTTAAAACTAAGTTGCATTTTTCATTATAACTTCGTTGGCTCCGGGAATTTTCTCACAAAATTTGTTTCTGCCCTAATTACAGGACCAAATGGAAAGTTCTCTGATTTGAATCCCACCACGAGTCCGAAATTTTTTGTTATTCTTACTCCCTGCGCTTCATTAGAAATGCATTTTCTTCCATCTTCAAAAGCAAGCTATTCGGGTGACCTGTTTCTAACGTCCCACCCTGTATATATTCGTCGAGAATTTTCAGAACCAAATTCAGAATATAGATACAAAATATAATCTTCAAAGGAAAGTGTGTAATTGTGATCGACAGTGACTCCTGTAACTGCGTCGTCGAATTAAGTAGAATGGTCCCGCATTGGTCAGACGAAATTTTGTCAAGCATTTCCCGGGAATCCTTGCGGCATCTCTCTCTCTCTCTCTTAGGTCTGCCAGCGGCATGTCGGAGGCATCGATCGTATTTTACTTTCAAGAGTGAATCCGATGCACTCGCGAAGAAAGTCCAAGGAGCAAAAGGACGAAGAAAGGATACGTTGCCCAAAGGAATAGCCCGCAGGCGTCGTGTCGCATCCTTCGATCGCTTTTCACTACGGTAATCATATGTATACCGTCACTGGCGTTGGTATCCGGACGCTCGAAAAAGACAAGGACTTAAAAAAGTCCTTGACTATAAATATAAAAACTATTAAAAAATATTGGACCATACGACTTGGATTACAACAATTCTCTTTTCTTACAACTTTTCTGTGGCTCTTTCCAAAACGTTTCACGAAGTACTAAATTGCAAAAAATTAAGAATTTTTATTTAACTCTTGTTTCCTACAATCGATCGATGAAGCTTTCGTTTTGTACAAAATTCGAATCTATTGCCAATAATTTTAAATGGAACATAAAATGACAATATTCGTAACTTCTATTCGTATCTGCTAAAATTAAATCTATGGCCTTCTTCACAATTTTTTTATTACTTCAAATTGCAAAATGACAGTATTGTGCAACTTTGTCTAACCTCGTGTCCAACGTAAACCGATCGGATGCTTGCACCAGAAATCCGGTACGTGGAACGTAAAAAATTGTTGTACCCGCAAAACAAACAAAATGGATTAAAAGCAGCACAAAAGAAAATGTTCAATTTGTTTGAAGCAGACAGGGCTGCGCACGCCTTTAAATGTTTCCTTTTGGGCGGCAGGACACGCGATACACTCCGGATATCGGAACAACGCCGGGTACGATTTCATCCTGTTCCCTCACGGTGTTTTCGAACGCGCTATTTCGCAGTGTTGACTGGTTTTTGGATTTCCATAGAAAGCATTTTCGAGAGATCGATACTGCCCCGCACATTTTGGCTAGGATTTTTTGCCGGGAGTAGTAGAAACTCGGGGAAAAACGGGTTTCCCGTTGTTTCTGGCTATTCAATTTTGACGCGATCCCCACGCGCCGAGAGTTGACTACAATTTGCGAAATCGTGTTGCCAATGACCGCGCAATTTTTGGGGAACGCTTTACAAACAGAGCTCTCCTGCTCCATGCTTTTTTTAAATGTATAAAATTAGGTAACAGATCTATCCGTTGCGTTACATTGCATTAGGAATATTAAGTGTCCGGTTAAACGAGTGAAATAATCGGAAAGTAAATAAATCTCTTCGAAATTTTACTTGCGATTCTAAAAACTAAAATGCGATTCCGAACTGGTGTATTTTTTCATAGTTTTTGAAAGGCCTGTTTTATCATTTTAATTTTCTTGATTTCGCGAGGTTCGTTAGATTTATCGAACACTTTTCTCCTATTAATATTTCCGCGTACATTTCACGGGTTGAAACTTTTGGTTAATCGCTTAATTAAATGCCAGTGTCCGATATTAAGTGCTATCCGGCGTTAGGTGACTTGCTCTCCTACACGATTTGACAGAGCGAAGCGATCGATATTCTTCGCATTAGGCAATACGAGGATCCGCCTTACCGTGCGCGTATGATTCTACTGTCAACGACACGATATAGCCGACTAGGGTGATCCGTCTAAATGATTGTCAATGGGGACTGATTATTAACTGACTACGCTGGACTGTATGCTGAAATCTATATAGACTGCACGTTAATCGACAATGTACGATCACCGCCGCTCATGAATATGGATTGTGTACACAGACGGCTGAGTGATTCTGACTATTGTGCGCGTACTTGTCCGGGGATTGCGTGAAAGAATCGAAACGATTTTCAAATTGTCCCGTGTCAAATAAATTTCCCTTGTTTATTTCTCGACGATTACCTCGACCCTTTGGTTTGCATACGCCGACAAATAGACAGATCGGGGTAGTTGTACGATAAAACGATGGAACACGAACTGAGCAACATTTCTTTGAATAATTTACTATTTTTAACATCATTTCTATGAAATATTTTCATTTAAAATAATTTTCATAGAGTTCGCTTCACACCAGGACAGTGTTTTCTCAATAGAATGTAACAGAACAAAGTTCTTCGGACGTAAATTAGGAAATCGACCGTGATAACAATTTTCATTTAAATATTAGAAAAGAGAAAGAGTCTCTCTAGACATTAGTCAGCGTATTTAATTTCGTTTTGAAAAATTCCATATTTGCGATTCGATCAGAAATCCCCGAGTATCGTTTACGAAATCGTATCAGCGGATTCCATAACGATAAACGTGTTCATCACGGGTATTAGACAGAGGCTGGAATCGGTCGCTACATCAAAGCCTTCAAAATAGGGCGTAATAGGGCAGGCGAGCCCCTGACGCGTCCATGAATCCCATGCCCACCGGGAATAATTACAGTACGTTTGCAGCGGATCGCGAGAATCCGGAGAAACAAATGGCGCTGCGAGCTGATGGGGGTCATTAAATCAACAATAACTTTTGGAACGATGTGGTTTCAGCGAACAAAGCAAACGTAACAACCTTGAACGCGTAGAACGGCTGCGTACCCGTCCAAGAAAAGCAGGCACGCTCCCCAAGGAATACACCTTCTGCTCGTGTTGTATTAATTACTGTAATCCTGCTCGTTTCGTGCCTCTTCTATCAGACATCCGAAAACTAAACTTTCTTGCGATGGTATCGTGTTACAGCAAGAAAGTATTCTAGCAGTACAAAACATGGACCTTTTGAACGAAACGGTCCTTCGGTTTATAAATTTATCGGTAGACTGCCAACTAAACGTACAATAATTTGATTTTTTATTTATATTCCCTTCTAACTAAATTTTATATCGCATCAAGATGTTCGTAAACATCGGTAACAATTTCAAAATAATTTAATCGATGTAAGCATAATATAATTCCTTACAGTGTCCTTTAACAATTTGACTGCCAAACTAGAAACCTCGAAAACTCCATATAAAATCGAAAAAAATTCAATGTATGATATTGAGCAATCCTCCAACTTTCTTACATTGTTCTGAACCCAATCAAATTTGGTACAATGAATGTATTGAACGTGAAAATTAATTTTGAAGCTTGGACAAATATTCTGTCATCTACATATGAGTGACATGGCAGTCAACTCGTTAAAAACAGAATGGAAGAAATTCAATGAGAGAAGCATTTGTAGTTCACGAAGAACTTAGTGAAAGTATTCTATACAGTGTTCCATGGAAAATTCGAAAGTTCCCAGGAGAATAAGGTGAACGATTAACATATATACCGAGACCGAGCGGAATTGTCCGCTGCAAGTAGAAACGGCAATCGATGGCCAGACACGCGTTTCGGAAACCAACGATATCTGAAACTTCTGCGATTTTATCGCACTTGCAGATGTTTCGCGTTACGAATCATATGGAGCGGCAAGAAATATACTATACTGTATTTAGTAACACCGACAGAATTCCACCGTCTGTATAAATAAAAGACAGCCGGAAGACCAGTGGATTTTCCGGCAACGTTCCGTCAAGGCAGATGGGTAACGGGGTTCAACAACAACAATTTTCACTTCCCCACGGTATCGCGATCGTTTCGAATCCGTTTTCTTTCGGCGGCGAAAGTGCGCCGGTTTCCAGGGCCGTAAGTAAACGCGCACTCTCTCCCCCTCTCGCTCTCTGTTTCTAGAGAAATACCGTTGGCAACTGGTCGTAACGTTGCGCGAGAATGACAGTGTACCCGGAAACGACTCGACCGGACTGATGCGATAGCAAGACGAAAAGGTTCGGCGACTTTAGGCGAGCTCTGAACCGATGAAAGCAGCGTCGTCGTTCCCTGCTAGATGGAGTTTGAAGAGACTCGACGGTTCGCCACTTTGCGCCTCGAGAGCTTTGCTTGTCTCTAGAACTCTTGAGCACACCGGTTAACAGACGGTAATTCTACCGGCAATACAATGCTTTCCGTGCGGCCGCGCCGCTCCGGACCTCGTAAAAAGGAAAAACAATCCGCCGAAAGGCATAAAACGCTGGGAAAACGGCTACACCGTTTTAATCGGGGCCCCCGGCTCGTTTCGCCGTCGAGAAACACTTGAAGCGAATCTGAAAGTCAAATCGAATATTATCGTCGACTTCTGCGATTGAAAATTCATCGATCCTCCTTCTGCATCTCGATAAACATTCTATACTCTCCGTCTCGTCGACCTCTTTACATCATTATACATTGTCTAATCGTCAATGGTTGCAGGCTTTCTCCAAGCATGCATTATGCACGTCTAGAAAAATTTTTTGTTTTAATCCTTAGCAACGTATTTGTGGCACTTTGTTGGTTAAAACGAGCCCCAGCTCGACACAATTCGAATCGTGTTTACCCGTTTAATTCCTAGACCTTTGCGTAATGTGATTAAAGAATTGTTTTTAGGACACTGTATACGTGTATATGTGGTGATAAGTGTACACAGTCTTTTCAAACAGTTCTTTGCAGATTTACTTGTACATTTACTGTCACATAAAGAATCCTCAATTATCGAAATGTGCGTTCAATGGAAAAACCAAGTGTTCGACGATACAGAGTGCGATTTTGGAAATAAAATTGCTTTGGCTCTAGATAGAGAGGACAGAAATTTTTATCTAGATGGGACCAAAAAAAAAACTGCATTTTTCGTACGCATAATGATCCAGGTCAGACACATTGAAACAGGTAAAGCAATTTTTAGAGACTCGAAGCGAAATATTCAACGATGCGGTGCGATAAGAAACGAAGTTAGTTCCTCGACATTGTCGCTTAGGGTACCTGAAGACATCTTGCTTATCTTGAAGCAGTCATCCAAGATTCCTGCACCTGGACGTGGTTCAGGGGGTCCGTCCGCATCACCGGCTCGCGGCTAACCGAAAAGGTTTAATACCTTTTGACGAGACTAATGATCGCGAATTATGCAGATGGCAGGCCCGCGTCAAAGGGAAAGTTTCAATAGGTCCAGGTGGTGCTCGGATTTCGGATGCGTCTGTGTATCGCGCCGGATCACGTTTAACTTTCGTCCCGGATACGAAATCACTGGCAGCCCTCGGGTCAGCAGTCTGACCCGGACTCTATTCAGGTGGCGTGGCTACTCCGTGTTCGTGTTTCGAAAAGGGAACATATCATAACACAGAATACGCTATTAGCTTCTTGCGTCGGTGTCCTGCGGCGCGAGTGTTCCGTTTTATGTATATGTTACCGTGAATGACCGAAATTGGAGAATGTCGACTTTCACCGGTGAATGTCAACAGATACCAAATACGTCGGTGAAAGATCGAATATTTTATTACATTGTTGTATATTCGGACCCTGTCCGGTGTATGTCGACAATCACAGATATGCTCTGGTGGAGGTCCAAAACAGAAGAGTCAAAAAACAAGCGACTGGCTCTCTCCCGCCAAATCCTTTAAAGATGGGGAAAAAGCTTTAAAATGATGAAAAATTGAATTTTTAAATTTATGTGGGTGACCTCATAAAAAAGGTTTAGGGTTAGGGTTAGGGTTAGAATTCTGTGATTCCCTAATCCTAACCCTAAACCTTTTTTATGAGGAAATGTAACGTAACGCACATAACCCGAAATTAATCACGACTTGGCGTGACGTTTTATAGCGACTGAATTACGGAGAAGAAAATATAAATCTCCAACATGTTCAACATTCACCATTAGTGCATGGTGAATGTCAACATTTACCGGTGTAAGTCAGAAATAAGGGTATTTAGCAAATATTTCGGACATACACCAAGTCTACTATGTGAATGTTGACATTCACCGGTGAAAGTCGACATTCTCCAGATTTCGGTGTTTCACTGTAACATATATTTACAAGACGATCGTGCGCGAACGACGCTCCCCGATGCACGCGCGCGCGCTCGCCGCTGTCCGTAATTATTATTTGATTACTCGCTGCAGTCTAATCGAGAGCCCTTTACGATTAATATCTACCGTAACGGATTTAATCCGGCTTTTCAGTCAATCGATCACGAAACCACTCTAAACCGTGATATTTTACTGACATTCTGCGGTTTTAAACTATTAAAAAGCTTGCGAAGCGTTATACTGTACGTTTGTTGACAAAATAGACGAGAAAATTGTGTTTCAGCAATTTCTCGCCTTTTCGAACATAGGAACATGCTGTCCTGTGATTTATCATCCAGATCTTGGCGACATATATAGAGAAAAGACTGTACTATGAAAATAAAAGAAGAGACAAAATAAAATCAGCTTGCACGCGTATCTAATGTCAGACGTAAGGAAATACTGTAGCAATATATTTGAAAAGTAAAGATATTTGGAGAAAAGACTGTACTATGAAAATAAAAGAAGAGACAAAATAAAATCAGCTTGCACGTATCTAATGTCAGACGTAAGGAAATACTGTAGCAATATATTTGAAAAGTAAAGATAGTCTGTATTCACTTTCCAAGTTTAAATGTTTTCAGGGGAATCATAAGTGGCCAAATGCTGATAGATGATGGCGCAGACAGACGGTAAACTTCTCGCGACGGAAACTTCGTTATCTTGAAGGACTTCGCCCGAAAATCTATCCGGCCGACTTCGCTGACCAACTTTGTTGTCGGAACAGCTTTTGCAGAGTCGCGTTTAATGGGATTATTAATCCCTGAACAACTAACTGAGGCTTCCAGCAGCGCCGAACAACGCGAACTATTATTCCTCCAAATATTTGTCGAAACTAGTAATTTACATATTTACCCGGACAGAGGAACGAGACAAGCTTAATCCCATTGGACACGCGTGTGTCCTAAGTGTTGCGCTCAGGAATAAACATTGCCCCGTTGTTTATCGGTGTATCGCGAGGCAGCGAAAAGATTCCCCCCGGAATCTGGGTCTTCGCGAAGCTGTGAAAGCTGTGCGAGCACGCGCAACGCACAGCCTTGTCCCGATTACGATTTATTGGGTACGTCAGCCGACAATAACAGCGCCGAGCGATAACATAGTAACTTTGCAACTGATCCCGTGCAAAATGAAGACGCGAAATGAAAATATGATAAGAATTCCCCGGGGAACCATAGTTTATTTTATTTATTAGATCGGGCCACAAATGATTGAGATATACGATTGTTATTTCTTCTCTAAAATGGAAATTAGACTCGAGCAGAGCAAAAGACAAAAATAGGAAGCACCTGTAATTTCAGTGGTTCCTTTTGTCAGGATTATCAGCTTGAAAAATATGTCCTATTTAATTTTAATGATTAATACGATTCAACTTAAACGGCTTTTGCACACAGTCGCGATGCGTAGACGTTTGCGTAAACGTGTGACATTCTCTGCAATGTCGAAACAGGTTTGTCAAAAGAATGCAAACGAGAATGCGAGCAATAGGAGGACGAACTGAGTAAAACAAGTATCACCGAAAGAAATCACTGGGCGGAGGAGCAGAGGTTTGTAATAAACGTGACTGGTTTACTTCAGGTTTATCCAGCTGCGAGGAGATCTCCTTCCCTTCTGGGATTCAGGTCGCAAACTTATTTATCTCTTTGCAGGAATCTAGCCGAATCTTCCCAAGAGAGGATTCAGCTAGGTGTGATAAAGCGAATCCGCGAGTTGCTCGTGGGCGCGGCTCCTGTTGGATCGCTCGACTCCTTCGACAAACACGACCACATTATTCTCCGATACGTTTTCTCTCCAATAAGCATTATCACGTCGGGTTATTCGTCCACGTTGACTCTCGGCGAAAGAGAATGTACCGAACCACAGAAATTTGATGAAATTGCTGATCATACATGAAAAGATGAACTTCTAGTTGTGAAAGATAAACTGCATGGATTGGTATGTGAAATAAAAATTCTTTTCTTGATAATTCGAATCAGCTGAAAATTAATGTCTTCACGTAGACATATAACTTATCGCAAAAAAAGTATTGTACTACATCATACTGTAATGCATCTAATACAATTTTATTCTAATTTTTTTTTTTATTGTAGTGTATAATTTTCATACTTTCTTGAAATCTAGGACTCCAAGGTACTTCAGGTGTGTTTGAATTTATGGTTCAATAGGAATCATCGTGAAAGCAACGCTAGGGAGATCATGGCTACCGACACTCGCTGGAATCAAGTAGTAATAACCAATCATTGGTCAGACATTGATTGATTTCAGCCATGCTTTTAGGTCGTATACCGGTGTCCAAAATGAACTGAGCGTAGAGATACTAATGATAGAATCATTTGCATATTCTCCTGAAGAATTGCAAGCAATAAAAATTTGTTAAAAAAAATGAATGTTAAACATTATATCTATTTCCACAGCTGACATTAACTCGAATGAAGAATACCTTTGACAGCAATTCTCGAAATCCCTGCGGATCGCGTACGATCTATTAGCGTCGAGGAGTTGAAAGACTGAAAGTCTCGATGCGAGAAACCGAATCGTGATTACAGCTCGCGAACGAGGCGCGTTTCGTGCGCGTTAAAAGCGCCATTGAGGATCCCGAGGATTCTCGGTGTCTTAATCGGCGCCGAACACTTTTAATCATGGCCGAAAAACCGTGCAGCGACCGCGGATACCTTCTCTCGGCGAAGCACGCGTTTTCCGAATCTTTCGGGAAACGAGCGAGAAAACACGCTGAACGGTGTAGCAACGGAACAGGTGGAAGGGGGCGAAAAAAACAATCGGCCGTAATGGACCGGGACCATTACACGCTGTTACGTCGGATAGAGGCGTCATTAGAAGCTTATCGAACGGCGTCGCGACGCAACGCGCCGCGAGCTATCGGCGAAACTGATTAACACGTGGACAGGCGAGGGATAATTTCGCGAAACACGGTGCTATCGCGAATCGCCGATAATGCGGTCGGAACGATTAATGGCGGCGCGAGAGGCCCGATTTCCACAGCGAATCTCTCGAGTTTTCCCCGGCCAATGAGAACGAGCCGAACTCCGAGTCAAGAGAGAGAGAGAGATAGAGAGAGAGAGAGTCTGCTCCCGCCAATTACCGAAATTTCAAGAAAACTTCTCGCGAAAACGATGGGGGTCGAGCGCCCTAGGAGCAGAGCCCACGCAATAAAAGGAGGGCGGGGGCCGAATACATTTTTTCGCGCGTTTCTACGTCCGCGCGTGCTACCCCTTATTCTCGGCACGAACTTTTCTAAAAGGCCGGCATGAATTTTTTATAAACCGTGGAATTCGTATGCCCCGCGTGGCAAGTCGCCGCCCGGCAAATTCCCTTGACGTCGTCGAGCCCAGAAAAGTGGGACCTTAAGTTTCGTTACACGTGTGGCCACCGGGAAACCGTTCCCGCCCACCTACCGACGTTAAAATTACAAAGTTTCGAGCTGGATCTCTGTGCCGCCAGCACGATCGAGCTCCGATTCCTCGGCCGAGGATGCTGCGCGTGCTGTGGACAAAACCCCTACCCCCAAGACCCTTTGCTCGCCGACACGTTCGGATCGTCGACGATCATTCCGTCTACACTGTTTTCATCGATCCCGAGTCTCGTCGACGATGTTACCATTCACCGGTAGGACGAAATGATCGACGACGATCTATACCTGTCGACGAAACTTGGAAAGGATGATCCGAAGACCCCGTCAGCGAAATTAGGCGTCGATGAAATCGTGTCGGGGAAATGATTGTCGATGAGGTCACGGAAATAGATTTAATGTTTAACATTCTTTGAACGAATTTTTATTACATGCAATTCTTCAGGAAAATATGGAAATGTTCATTTGAACACTCAGTTCATTTTGAACACTGATATACGACCTAAAAGCATGACTGAAATCAATCGATGTCTGACCAATGATTGGTTATTACTACTTGATTCTTATTACCATCGATCGATCGACACTTTAACCGACTGAAACGGCTCTGATCGATTCCTCCGTGAACTACAAGTGCCCTGGACTGACTGTAGAAGTCCTGAACGACTCTCCTCTAAACTCCAAGAGTCCTGATTGCTCAAAAGAGTCCTGAACAACTATGCTGCAAACGTCCTCGACGATTCTGATCGTGATCGACAACGATTGACCGACTAAATGCGATTCGAATTTCGCAACCGAGCCTGGAGAAAAAGGTATTTACCGGAACCTCGAGCCGAAGAAGAACAAGTACAGCGTCGCGAGCACAGGCGAACTTTGCCCTTAGAATCAGAACGACTAGCATCCTCGGTCGCGACCCGGCGATCGGAAGTTGACCGTCTGGATCCAAACGATCCTCGCGATCGTTTGCCCAAACGACGAAACTTTTCAAGACACTCGAATTTTCCGAAATAATTCCGCCGGTGGGTTTATTGTCGCGCGTAACCGCGCGAGCGAGCCGGGTGACGAAACACCAGTTTCATCGCAGCTGGAGTTTAGGCATAAAACCGGGCAAGTTATTCATGAGTGACGGAGTCGGATGCCAGAGCTTTCCCGGGAAAGAATACCCCCCGCTGACCTACATACATGCGAAGCTTCCGAAGTTTTCCGCATTGCGTTGCCCGTTTGATCGCTGTTATTATGGCCGCGGCTCGACGACTCGTCGGCTGTTAAAACCATAGTTCGCGGGAAAAATGTTCGGCGGGTTTACGTCCGCTGATCCGTGTACGGTCACAATGTGCACCTTTGTGCTGCACCGAGAATTTAATCTGTTTCCCCTTCATTAGCTATTCGACTATTTTCGACTTATTCTTTCATGTAGAATCGCCCCCTTCTCGCTTGTACCACCAGTTACCAAACACCCTGTATAATGATATACAAGCTAGTAAGAGTAGCTAGATTTTCATTTGGAAATTGGTTGTTTCAATGAGAAAGGAAGAATTCAGGAATTGAAGTCCCTGTTTTAATATTAAAATTGTATATTGTATATTCATTGTTGCAATCTCCAAATGAGGAAGAAAAGAGAAAATCGAGTTTGAAATGCAGCATGCTATTCGATAGGAATTGTCTGACGCAACTGTCTGATCATGACCAACCAAATCTACTTCCTGCATATACTAAAGCACACAAACCTGACAGATCTTCAAAGTCGATTTTCTCGAAAACAAATCCTCAAACGATAAATGTTTATTCGACTATTTTCGACTTATTCTTTCATGTAGAATCACCCCCTTCTCGCTTGTACCACCAGTTACCAAACACCCTGTATATAAATACGAATATTATTTTCCTATTTACATACAGCCACGTATGTACATTTCGGGTACGTGCACATAAGCCGTAAAGGTTTGCTACTCAACAGACAGAGCCCCGCGATAAAATATAGACACGCCATAACGTTAGAAATGGCTGGCAAGTGGTGCTGAGGCTGCACCCGCAGGATTTTAAACGATTGGCGTCTCATAAATTGATGCTGGCCCCTCCGTCTCGTCTGTACACCCCTCCCCTCTCTCGGTCGATCTTTTTTATCTCTTAATTCCATCCATTTCCGTCAAATTTGATTTCGAAGTACGAAAACCCGATAAATCGATGCCGCGGAGCGACGCCGACGAACGCTCGCTTTAAAAATTACTCTCTCTCTCTCTCTCGATTTTTATTTCTTCTCGCAGTAAATCATCAAGCAACGAAAGAGTGTTTCACTGTTTGTTGATCCGAAATCAATAATTATCAGTATTTGTCTGACCCTCGCGTTGAACTTCGTTGCCCAGCTATCCGGGCAGGATAGAAAATAATATCGTCCACGGGCTCGTTCGTACTCGACTCGAGGAAAATTTCTCCGAAATTACATTCCCGGCCGTCCTGAATTTTTCAACGTTTCCGGAAACGCTTCTCATCTGCGCCGATACAGTTCCCTTTTCTATTATTGACCTTTCACGCCCGGTTATTCGACGCGGCTTGCCGTTTTTCGAGGTTTTTTTCCGGCCCGATGAAATTTCTGCATCAGAAATCCGAAAGATGGGATCTCGCTCGATCGCGCACCGACGTTTTCTCAGCCGAAGCGGGTTGTCCGGGTGTCAGACCCGACTCCCGATCCGTCCCGCATTTTGCCCGACACGTCCCTCCCGTTCCATTGATAATCTCGCTCTCTGTTCTTCCCCATTTCTTCCCTCGGAATCCCTTCTCTTGTCTTCATCGTGCTCCCGGAAAGTCTTACTCCTATCCCACGTCACGCTGTACCTCGGAGACCCTGGCAAATTGAAGCAAGCTGCTGCTCTGCTTCGAATCAAGCTGATTTTTCCGATTTTTAAAGAACTATGGTTGTTTTAGGCTAATGAGAAATTTCAGGCTTGCATCGTATCACAAAGTTTTTAACGTTGACGCTTTCACGTGTAATCTGTCTCGTTCTGTAGTTGTTCTTCAGCATCGCAGCTTCGTCAGGGATTGGAAGACACGACGATACTGGTATTTGTTTTGCGATGGCTCATTAACCCTTTGACAACTTTGTCGCGTAGCGAAATTAAATTCAATAGGATAGGGCCCGAGGAACCGTTGCCAGCCGGGTTTTAGTATTTTATGACCACGCAGCAGACCTAAATTTTACAACCAGACCTGAAGGAAACATGCGGAGATGCGGTTCGAGCGACCGTTACAAAAATTCGGGAATTTCCCATTTCTCTTTACAACCCTGTTGCACTCCACGTGCTCTCGTCAAAGACTTGACTAACTCCGCCCTTCGTCTTGTAACCAACCAAACGTACTCATACCATTTTGTAAACGCCCCAGCATAAGATAAATAGTAAGACGAAGCAGCGAGAGAATTATTGCGATCACTAGTAGCATTACCACCATATCGTCAGAAGTATAGAGTCACGAAACCAGATTCAAATTATCGATATACACGCGCGCGCCGATCCGCCGAACAATTCGTTGCAACATATTTGTAACCTCGAAAAATAGAATATATATTATTTTGTTATATCTAAACAACAATATTCAATTACGACCAACCATTCACCTCTATCCTCCGGTTAAAGAATATACAGTCCACTTAAGAAAAATATCAAGTGCGGATTTAACTATATCAAGCCATAGAAAATCACGCACACAACAAACTTTCCTGTTTCTACCCTCGAAATCCCCGTTCTTGCGCTCGTTACCACACTCCCGAAGAGTCATTAACACTAGATTTACCAGACCAGTCGAAATGACTGGTTTTGCTTTTTGACTTTTGTACAAATAGACAAATAAAGAATCACACTCCGCACAAAACTATTAAAGCTCGATACTTCCTTGCAAAAACATTTCCCGAGGCAAAAGATGGAGTTGCTTAAAAATTGGTAACGTCGGTTATCGAGAGCCACGGAGGCGAACGAAGGAAAGTCACGAACGAGAGTTGTCTAAAAAGCTAAAGCTCCCTCAAAGACAGCGAATGACGTGCGTGCCGCAAGCTCGGCCGGCGAGGGCTTCAGCATAAATGGCTTCGATTCGCGGAAGAATTCGCAAGTAAGATTGTCGCGCGACGAGGGAACGCGACGTCTGAACTGAAAACTGAACGCCGGAAGAATATCGTGACGAGAGACGAAATGCTTGTCGGGTAGAGAAAAGGAACGCGAAGAAAAATGCTCTTGTTACGCTCTTTAGGATGTTTCTGGAGAAATTGGACGGAAGTTCTCGACGGAATGCGAGAGGTATCGGCGGTCTCGTTGAGTCCGCATTCCTCGACCGGAAGTGAATATTATTCGTTGATTGCGGACGATGACGTAAGGTGGAACGCGGCCCCGGGGCGCGCGGAATATAAAATACTCCGAGAGATTCGGGGCCCGGGCGACGATGCTCGCTCGACAGATTGGAAACAAGTAAAGCACGAGGCGGAATAATTCTGTGCCGTTCGCGTTCCTTGTTTCGTTACAGTTGCCTGGAAGCGAAAGCGGAGGCACGGCACCGGGGAACGCGGAAACGACCCAAAACGACGGAACAAAAACGACAGGGAAACAGTTCGTTCCGAAACTAAGGGCTGTAATGCACGAATATTAAACATTTTTCCGTCCCGCGGATGCGACGGGGCGCGCCGAAAAGCGCAACATTAAATTAAAAAGCAGTTTTCCTGAAGGAGGTCTTTTGCTCCGGTGCAAGTCGTTCCCGTTCGCTTTTGAAAAAGTTCTTCCATTCTGAAGGATGTACGAAGATTGTTTTCCTGATTGTGCTCTACTCTAAAATACGGTTATCGTTGGTTAGAACTGTATGCTTTAACACACGTTGATTGCCATGTCACCCATATGTGGGTGACGGAATTATTTGTCCAGGTTTAAAATGAATTTTTACGCTAATATATTAATTGTATCAAATTTTTTAAGGATCTGTAAAATGCCAGAAAGTTGGAGGACAATTTTTATTTCATTAAATAACACATTAATTTAATGGAATTTTTCAGGTTTCTAACTTGGCAATCAAAGTGTTAAAACGATAACGTACGGATCCAAAACACCATCAAATTTGATCCTCATCGATACGAGAAACGCTTCAAGTTGGAATGCTTTCGAAAACAGACGTTTCGTAAATAGGAATTTGTTTTCTTCGATCAGTTTATTCGACGATTATTCAGGTCACCGTCGTTTTAGTACCAGAAAGCAGTTTACTCGTTTAGAGCATTTTATAGCACGTGCTTAAGCGTGTTTGAATATGTCCAACTTCTGGGGCCGTTCGCTCTTTATATTACGCTCGAGGCGATCACCGATGTTAACGAGGATGTTTACTTAATCCTGGATAACAAAGCTGTCCTGAATTTAACGAACATTTGAATCCTGTGACATCACCTGATCCTTAATAAATTCGGTACCAAACGCATTACATTTCATTCGTTCCGTTTCCCTGAAAGGTATTTTTCTTGCTAAACGCAAATTTTACTTAATCCTGGATAACAAAGCTGTCCTGAATTTGACGAACATTTGAATCCTGTGACATCACCTGATCCTTAATAAATTCAGTACCAAACGCATTACATTTCACTCGTTCCGTTTCCCTGAAAGGTATTTTTCTTGCTAAACGCAAATAATGAAGATGATGAAATAACGAAGTAGTTTTGACGGCAGAAAGTACGGTTGACCGAGGGGAAACTGGAGGAAGGTTGTGGAAAGAAATGTTCAATAAGCCAGGTTCGAAACATTTCTAATATCATCTGCAGGTGCCGCTGGATGGGGTACTTCATCTTTTATTGGAATAATTTGATCGACAACGTGACCGGAATGCGATACGTGTATCGGTGGTTGCGCGTGGGATGATGATCAGAAAACGAACCACAAATTCTGAAACTGTAGATCTACGAGCTTTCCTATCTGGCAGATACTTCGGTCATAAATTCGTGAGAAACAGGGCGCAGCTATATCGCGCTGATACGGGCGGAAGGCATCCACCTAAAGACTCGCGTCACTGATCTCCTAAGCCCTTCAGGCTGCTACATCCGTCTAGCCCTTCCATCCAACTGTTTCCCTCCGTTTCGTTTCTGCGTGTCCAGCGCACCTGCTTCTCTCGCCTAATCTAATTATTCAATTTCGACAGGGGATTTGACCAAAAATTCTCGGAAAAGCGATTCTTGCAACAAAACCGAAATTTAAGATTAACATCCGTGTCCCGACTCTTTCTGAAACTTGCTCAAACATTACCAGACTGCGGATCTTCGTGCATTCTGGAAATTTTCCAAAAATGCTGTAATATAAAATTCCACAGAATTTAGTACGATTTTCATATATTCCAGATCTACGACAATTGAAATCAGAATTACCAAAAATTGTCATATCCGCAGTCTAATTATTACAGAGTAATCCACCAATCTGGACAGAGAAAACTGTTCTATATATGATAAATCATAATTGGCTTATTCTTTTTCAAATTAATCGCTACAGTTGCACGTTGTTGCACCCAGGTATTGAGTTGTCACCAGCTTCTCGCTATTATCATTAATAACTGAGAATAGAAAAACGAAGATAGGCTGGTTACAAGGGGCAAACAACGGATTGAAATCGGCGCAATAACGAGGGGAATTGGCTCTCGTTTGTCATTGAAAATGTCCGCACCTGGGCTGTTCGAGAAACTGAATCATCCCCGGCGCATATCTCACCGGTCCTATTTTTTTTTTTTTTCGTTTCACCCGGAACATTTCCCACTTACCAGTGGTTGGTCGCGTGCCAGGAAGATGGAAATTACGTGCTTGCGACATCCGTCATACAATGCGATTGGCTGGGACAAAGAATGCGGCGACCCAGAGTCCTTTCATTCCAACTTCCTTCCCGGACGGGGTCTCCCCCTTCCAGGATTTCCCTCGGTTTAATCTGTGCGCAACAAGGAGCCCGGCGCATGTCAGCGACGAAACGAGAAAAAAAAAAAAAGAAAAGAATATGGCAATGCGGTTTTCGCGGCGCGTTCTTATACGTCGAATCCAGCGTCTTGCGGTTTACTTTTCGCAATGTACGGCTCTGGCCACTTGGCACCGTTAATCGGTCGCTCGCGCGTATATATTCCCCGCCTTCGAACAATCCTCGATTAACTATACCGCGTGGCATTGTCGGGCCGCTGCCAAGTGTCAAAACCAGCAGCCTGCTCGGTTTACATGCCAGCGCGAGAAATCGCTAGACCCTTAGAAAATCGAGACACACATTTCAGGTGTATTCTGTGTGCTGGTACCGATCTTCCGGAACACCCTCTTCGAGTTTTATTTGGAAACCGGCGAAACTGCCGGATTCACAGCCCCGGAAGTTGTATCGCGTGAGTGCAAATTACGTTCTCGATGTTTTGTCGGGGACTCGAAAGCAATTGTGAAATATTTATTATGAGAACCTAATATCCACGGGTTCTCGCGTCCTTCTGTTACTCTTCAGCATCGATTACCTGTCCTGGCTCCACATCTGCATTACTTACGTAACCCGCGCGTCGACTTTTGCCAGTGGTTCGAAGCGATCTGCTTGTCTTCATTTATTTTACGGTTGCTTTAACATCTATCAAATGAATGTTCCTAGGAAAACACATTTTCGTGTGTCACGGTATGCGAGGAGGACATTTATCGTCGCTCTTAAAACATCGAAGGAACAAGGAAACTTTTCAAATGCTGCTGAAGCATACATTGTTTTCACTTTGTCAAAAACGTGAATCGTTTGTTTGATCGTTATTTCTATAACGATTGAATTAATTCAGTGTACTGTTTAACGTAGAACGCCACTCGTCAAGGTTTTATCTTCATTTCGTATTTAAATTTCCAATTCTACTTTTCGGCAGAGTTTGTATTCCAACGTCAATCAATGTCGTCATGTTTTGTTTTTTTACACAGGATGTTTGATCAACGTGTGGTAGTAAATGAACGGATTATTCGTCGGTGATACGAGAAAACTCGAAAATGGGGATAGCAGTTTTGTAAATGAATAACGCGGCGACCAAAAAAAAATCAATCTCCACCCCGAACGAGAAACGAGTAACTCGTTGACAAGTATTGAAAAGTTATTTTTTATGCCAAAAGATCTAGTTGTTTTTCGCAACATTTTATGTTGATGGAAGCTATCATTCTTCACGGGTAAAGATCCGAAATTAATTTTTGCTGTTCGATCCGCGTGAAAGGATCGAGAAGAAGCGCATTGTCTCGGCACCTGTACTCGATGGTTGAGCACTTAAAAAAAAAAAAGACAAGAAAAAGGAAAAACAAAACCACCGCATTTTCCGGTCTTCTTGGCCGCCTTCTAACCGCTTTTCCGAGGCCCCAATCCCCCAGTCTCGTTCCCGTTTCGGAGCATCTCGTTTCTTGCGATCCCACCCCCCGCACCTGCACCTTGGTGTATTTCACCTCTGCGGGGCCGCGGACCTCTTCGGGGTGGATGGTTCTATCTAATCTGGAGTGCGGATCGATGGGTAGGACGGGTCTTTGCCGGGCCGGGCCTCGGAGTCCGGCTCTCGAGGATTTCATTCAAAGATCTCGACGAGACCCCGACCACGCCGGGGCTTGAAACGTTGCAGGAAAGCTACCGGGGAATGGGCGACACGAGTGCAACGTCGAAAAGGATTCGAATGCGTCTTGCCGGATAAGACCGGCGGTTTCTCGAGCCGCGTCGAGATTCGTCAGACGTCCAACGGTCCCCGGGTATTTGCCGAATCTGGCCGAGATTCAATTTCATCGAGCTCGTTCCGCGTTAAAGTAACTCCCTGTCCGCGAGGGTTGAACAATTAGGGTGCGCAGGATCTCTTCTTTCCTCCTGACGACAGTCGATATTTGTTTAAGTTTCGCGGAGCGAGTCAGAAAGTTCGTCCGTTCATGACCGATTCTACTCGCTGCACATGCGACTAGCTGATTGCCTCAACTGCTTCAACCCCTTGCCCTACAATAACGAGCCAGACTCGTGACGAAGATTCTGAATGGAGTCTAATAAATGTGAACGTTATTAATTTCCCACAAACCGAAATAAAATTCTATTTTGTTGTAGTCGATTTCAATCAATTTCTAATCGTTATAATCGCAAGATAAATAGTACTGCAAGGGGTTAAATCAATATTTAGAGAAACACGTCCCTTTTTTGCCCATCAGTTCTTCTAGGAGGATTATCTTTCTTTTTCTATGAAATTCTGAACGATGAAGAATTTATAATCATTAAAATCACAAAACAAATAGTAGTGCAAGGGGTTAAATCAATATTTAGAGAAACGTCCCTTTTTTGCACATCAGTTCTTCTAGGAGGATTATCTTTCTTTTTCTATGAAATTCTGAACGATGAAGAATTTATAATCATTAAAATCACAAAACAAATAGTAGTGCAAGGGGTTAAATCAATATTTAGAGAAACGTCCCTTTTTTGCACATCAGTTCTTCTAGGAGGATTATCTTTCTTTTTCTATGAAATTCTGAACGATGAAGAATTTCTAATCGTTATAATCGCAAGATAAATAGTAGTGCAAGGAGTTAAATCAATATTTAGAGAAACACGTCCCTTTTTTGCCCATCAGTTCTTCTAGAAGGATTATCTTTCTTTTTCTATGAAATTCTGAACGATGAAGAATTTCTAATCGTTATAATCGCAAGATAAATAGTAGTGCAAGGAGTTAAATCAATATTTAGAGAAACACACGTCCCTTTTTTGCCCATCAGTTCTTCTAGAAGGATTATCTTTGTTTTCTATGAAATTCTGAACGATGAAGAATTTATAATCGTTATAATCACAAAATAAATATTAGTGCAAGGGGTTAAATCAATATTTAGAGAAACACGTCCCTTTTTTGCCCATCAGTTCTTCTAGGAGGATTATCTTTCTTTTTCTATGAAATTCTGAACGATGAAGAATTTATAATCGTTATAATCGCAAGATAAATAGTGGTACAAGGGGTTAAATCAATATTTAGAGAAACACGTCCCTTTTTTGCCCATCAGTTCTTCTAGGAGGATATCTTTTTTTCTATGAGATTCTGAACGATGAAGAATTTCTAATCGTTATAATCACAAAATAAATAGTAGTGCAAGGGGTTAACACGAACCGCGTCCATCGACAATTCACGGGCCAGGTCTCCAGGATTCCGTGACTGTCGAGGACAATAGTGCGCGGCTGACAAAGTGACAGCCGGAACAAACTGCGCCGGGGAAAATCGAACGTCTTTTCGGCCGGCCAGGAGTCGCGAGAACAAAAGGAATGCGCGAAAACAATCGGGCCTCCGGGGGCGGTCGACGGGACTCGCGATAATTCTTGCGTCTCGCTCTTGATTTGGATTGTGCGGACCAATTGTATCGAGTACTTTATCCGGTCGGCTTTTGTCCGGGCTACAAAGAACCCCCCGGCCGACAATGGGGCTCTCCCGGCTGTTCGGAGTCAGTTTCACGCACTTACCCGAGGCAAGCGAAACTTCTCGATTCTCCGCGCAAACGTAATCACGCGACTTCTACGGGACACATTCAGCGTTCTCTTTATCTGGACGTTCGATTTGCGGTTTTACTTTTGTAGGCGAAACTGTCCCGGGACTCGGTGTTTTCCGAAAATACCTGCCGATCGGAACGCAAAAAGTTCGACGAACGTTCCCGACTGCTATTCCGTTTGCGGGAAAGTAGGCGAAAGTTGGAACGTCGGGACCAGCGTTTCGATACTCGGGTTCAACGACATCGAGATGACGGCCTACACGATTTGTCCTACTCCAAATTGCACGACAAACTGCACACGGTGCAGTGATCCAAAATCAATAATTCTCAAGGAGTTTGTTTCAGGGAAAGATGAAAAATCCATGACTCGGATCGGATTGTAAGATACAAAGTCCAATTAACGCTAAATCTACCAAGCACAAAAAATATGAAAGTGAAACGTCTTATAGAAAGGAGAAGAGTGACTTTAGTTCAATTTTGTACTATTTTTATTATAATATGTGCTTCAATAACGAAGTCAATTCGGTAATTTCCTATGAAAACGTTTTTATAATTTTAAAACGCGGTTATTTGACCGTGGTAGGTTTAGTGTTAACCCCTTGTAAATTGTTCATTTATTTACGCTTCTTTCACGCAACTATGGATTTTCGATTTAACACGTTAACTGCCACGTCAGTCACACGTGACTAACAGTAATTTTTGACTAGGCTTAGAAAATCATTTTTATCGTGACATATCCGGATAAACCGAATTTTATTAGGATCTCTAGAATTCAGAGGGGCTAAGCCAGCATCCTCTATGATACATTTTAAATTTCTAGCTTCAGTTTCATTAATTAAATTACATTGATTTTGTGAGAATCTCTGGAACTGATTTTTCGCACTTAACGTGTTAAAGGATCTATCTTCGCAGCAGCGATCGATAGGCCCGAGCGATTCAGAAAATGGCACCGAATACGCGGATTTGTCCCGAGTCGGGCGCGAAGCATAAATCAAGCCGCTGTTGTACGCGCAGTTCCAATGGCGGGCTCGCTGCATGCCACGAGCAAAGCAAATATTTTATCCCCCGCGCGAATTAGCATAGATTTCAGGTATCGCCGAATAGGAAGACGTAATCGCCGGAAAAGGTTTATCTGCGAACTTGAACCCACCCCCCTCCTACCCCCGGTGTGTTCGACCGAACCTCGCGGGCCGAAACCTGCGAGATTTTATGAACGAACGGAAACGCGAACCCGCAGATATCACGCTGATATTACCGATACCGCGACCCTTTTTCGCGACGTGGAACCTAACCGTGCGAGGAAAATTAATTGGTGTCACGGGGCGAGCTTACATTTAACGTGGGACTCGACCGTTCCGGATTACATATTCATGAGCTCGTTTTATGAATAAACGTTACACAACGATATGTAAATTGGTGTTTATGTGTCGTTAAGCGGATCAATATTACGTTTACAAATCGATTCGCGCTTTTCATCGGGAAGAATCAGTTTCAGCCGTCTTAACCCCTTGCGCTACGATTTATTTCACGGTTTCGGTGATTACAACTTTCTTGTGATTTATAATTTCCTAAAAAAAGGAGAAAATTTATATGTCCTCCGATAACTGTACATTAACAACGCCAAAATAGAATTTTATTTCGGTTTAAGGGAAACATATTCATTAGACCCTGTTCAGAATCTTCATCACGAGTCTGACTCGATATTGTAGGGCAAGGGTTTAACCGAGGGCCAAAAAGAAGGTGACGTAACTCGAAAAGTATAGTTTTCAGGTGAAGTGGAAAACTGTTTCTGAACATAACTTGTATTTTGTTAATTACGTTCACGAATGGGGAGAGTAACGCTTCGTGAAAATGATTTTTCCAACGTTTATATAAAATGTAACTGTTTCACACTAATCAAATTATAGATCAATGAGAAATATAAATCGATGTGTGTCCTAATTGTTCAGTACATAATACATTCTGCTATTTCGAGCCAGGAGGAATATCCGAGCTTATTTTGTAAACGGCACGATAAACTTTTACAATATTTCGAACTCTAGCACTGCGTTAGATGCCGTTAATTGATTTTTTAATAGCCGTGTCCGGAGTAGGTACCCCAGGTGTTGTGTGACGTGGTACTAATTTCCAGCGCACCGTAAGGGACGTAAACTTTTATGGTCGTTCGGCGTTTCGTGAAGGTAAGACATAATTATGTATGTGCTTCTATCGAAGCGGTTACAACATTACTTGTAAAAGGAACCTTGTTATATTCAGTTACTTGTAATAGCTGTGTAACTTAAATACGTTCCGTTACGAGAAGAATAACAACTACGACAGAATCACGCTTTCTGGAATACTCTTAATTTATACGCGACAATCGCATTCGATCGATTTGTTTAATGTTAATATGCCGATCCCGATTCTCCCTTTGAACGCAGACGAACGGAAGCGTGGTCTGTTTTAAAATGTCTTAAACAAATTAGCAAAATTGAAGTTTCCCGTCTGTCTGCATCGTATTTAGCCGCAGACGTTCCGACGAATATATTTTTGTTAAAAGCATCGCAAATAATAACAGCGCCGGAAGCTTAGCAGCGCGGAGCGACGCAAAGTAACGGAAAAACCGAATAATGGAATGTAAATTGCTAAATACGCACTGTCGATTTCTCTATCAATCATCGTTAACACAATTCAACGTGTCTCGTCGCGCGTCGGAAAAACAATTCGAAAACTGACGATACCGTGATTCAATACGTAATGTGTTCATACGCGCCGCCAGCAAAAATCCAGCCTCGAATTAATTTTCTACTGCTACAATTTCATATCAATTATTTCTTCCGTAATTTTGAACCTGCTTCTTCGAAAGCAACGTCCGTCTTATCGAATCTGCTACTGAACTGTTAATCACTTTACTTGATCACTAGAAAATTACAATTTAGAATGTACGGAATACTTTGTTTAAACGTTGGAAGTTGAGTTGTAACTGGAGTTCCTAAAATATATTCCTAAAACTTTTTTAAATGAGGACCAAACCTAAGAGCACCAAGTTACAATGATTTCATTTATAAAAAAAAGATATAGATTTCAGATATATAAAATTGATTAAATTTTTGTCTCGCATTTAGCATGTATAGCGTAGAAACAATTGGTAGCAATAGTAGCTAATAACCTATGATGTTGTTGCAATTATAAACTAGGAAAAAAATGAATACAGTGTTTACTCGATATATGTCCAAAACACGGGTCTAGCCACTGACATATATCGGCCAGGAGATACTATTCTACAATCTACACGTCCTTGCACTTCTTGGCACCTCGCGAGATGTACCCCACAGCAGTGGGGTAGTTCTGGGACTTTTATCGCCCAGGCATTTGGGACATATATAGAGTAAAGACTGTAGTATGTGTTCTAGACGATATTCTTTACCTTTGCGTAAAGTTAAAAAATTTGTGCAAGGTTTTGTAATTTTGTTTCTGTGATTTGGGGCATTGAGGATAAATTTTGTTGATCGCAGCCCGTTAACGAGCCTGATTCAAGGGTCGCGCTCGAAGCAGCCGAAGAAATGGAAAGATATTTAAGGGGCCGGTAAGATAAAATCGATTTCCTGTCGGTGGTTGTGCGACTAGACGGTCAGACATCTTTCCGAGACGCTCTCCGGCCTCATAAATGAGTCAGGTTGCACTCCGGTCGTAAGTCAGAAATAAAAACGACCTCGGTCATGAAGCATCGGCTATCCGACGCGTCTGAGAACCGTGCAACGTTATCGCTTACAATCTCTATCCGGAGATACCCGACGGCAAATTATGCCGGTAGCCTGGAAAATCATTCCGGGATTATACGGATTTATTCGTCTCGCGGTACTTCGAGGCCGCCTCGAGCAGTGACGAGGAGGAGAGGGGGTGGGGGAAGATGGCGGGAAGTTCTAATAAGTAGACAAAACGCGGAAATGTGGTTCAGCCCGGCGAAATTGAAATCAAAACTTCGTCCCATTGAATAATTTCGAGAAGTTATCAGATGTAACCGTAAGGCGATGAGCGGCCATGAAACGGGATGTCGCGAAACTTCAAGTGGAAGTTGCACAAAACCTCGAATAAATAAACGTAGGAAACATTTTTGGAAATTTCTCGTAACAGCAGAACCGACGTGCACTGTTTTGCGGAAGAAAGTTTGATCGCTTGCGAGCACAAAGAACATTTTTTGTCGGAGAGGTAAAAATATAAATTTTTTATCGCATTTTCTTAGACCAGATAGAGTCACAGCGACTTCAACGATGCGACACACCGTCCGAAATACTGCAAAATATCCGGTGCTGGATTAAAAGAAGATAAAAATGTTAATGGTAATTTTTTCTCTCGCAGATTCGGTAGTTAATAGCTTAAGGTAAATTGTGTCTGTTAATTCGAGCAGCTTTATGCGATATAGCTGCATTTGTTAGTCAAAGTACGAATGAAAGGTAGAGTCCCTTGGACCCTGTTTCTACGGTAAAACAGCCAGCGATATAAAAGTGTCCGCTCTTAATGGCTCCCAAGAACCATTAAGACGCTTAACACGTTAAACAACTGTATTTAAAAGTCACATCAGCCTTAAGTGCTTATTACCAACCACTGTGAAACCAGAAATTACTAGTCATAACTCAACGCGAACCAAGAACGACGTTGAAGACCACAAAGACCGAATCGAAGACCCCGAAAAACAATAATATCGACAGGATTCGGTTTACCAAAGAATCTTGGCTTATACAGGGTGTTTGGTAACTGGTGGTACATTTTAATATTAAAACAGGGACTTCAAAGCCTCAAACGAAAAATGTTTATTCCCTTCTCGCTTGTACCACCAGTTACCAAACACCCTGTATATAGTTGTTTGTGCTGGAAGATCCGCGCCTAGAGAAAATAAAGAGTCCAAGTAAAAAGACAAATCAGTGCGGCGAATTGTTTTGGTAAACAATTCCGTCAACGCCAAGTTCCCGGGCTCTAAACTACGCGTTTGAGAACCTCGGTTCGGTAGCCTCGAGAAAAGCGATAAGATCAATTCTAATCACTTTAAATGCCCCATTCGAAAAGTCACGAACTCCGCACTGCAGTCGTCCTGCTGAAATTCTTCGAATCTGATACTCGAGCTCGCGCAACTCTCGGGAGTTGCCGAAGGAGCGTTCGCGCATTTTCTTTTTTTTTTTCTTCGCACACCCTGGAGACCTGTCTCTGCGAGGTGCGATAAACCGGTGCTCGCATTCGGGCTCCCAACGCCGCAATGCGTACAGGAAACGAACCTCCTGAATCCTGATTCTGAATCCTGAGTAAGGTAGTGCTCGCTCGCATTTGCCAAACGCGTTCCACTGACATTTACGCGACGCATCCCCACTCTTCGAGCCCAGCTGGGCCGTATCTCAGCAAAAGGTAATCGATTCAATAATTTTTTACGTTGACCTTCTCAAACGAAATATCAGTGGGTAGATTTCTCTGTGTAAATTAACCCCACGAAAAGTTTAATACTTTTTCTGAAAAAATTCCCTTTAACACTTTGACTGCCAAGTTGGTTATTTAATGAAATAAAAATTGAAAAAAATTATATGTATGATACTGAGTAGTCCTCTAACTTTCTGGCATTTTACAGATCCTTAAAAAATTTGATACAATTAATATATTAGCGTAAAAATTGATTTTAAAATTTGGACAAATAATTCCGTCACCCACATATGGGTGACACGGCAATCAACGTGTTAAGCACAAAGTCTACAAAAGTGGACCGATTTGCGTCCTGTTTGGACTCGTCCGAATCGGAAAAATCTCAGCAATCCATCGGTACCATATTCGAAAAAGTGAGAGAAAAATTGCAAGATTTGAAATTTTCTTTGCACGCGTTTACGTTTCGAAGCGTCGACGCTGGAAGATAAACGGTAACGAAATTATTTCAGTTCGGAATCCGGAAATTTGCAAATTCGAGCGAACACTGCTGCACTATTCGAAAATAATTAAGGACCACGGAGCGGCCGGGGTAAAAGGAACGAAATTAGTTCGCAGGAACCGGATAACGTCGAGAGATAAATTCATTAGCGAGTCACCGGAAAAAGTTTCGAGTCTAAGAAGCAGACATTCCGGTGAAACTGGAAAAAGAGAGAGGAAAATCTCCCAGGACCGGGGGACGGTCGGATGCAACGCTGCTGCATTGTGACAGTGACGTATACGAACCGTGCCACGCCGGCTACAACCTAAATTGTTTCGAAGTAAATAGCGCGCGGGAGTCTCGTGGCTAGCAAATTGCATCCACGGCACTTTAGGGCGATATCCTCGCCGAGACGGCCACGAGACCGTTCTATGATCCGTTCGGTAACGGAGGATGCAAATGCGTTCGCGGAACGCGCTTTTGCAGGCGACACCGACAGAAGAATTCGCACGGCGACCCAACCGTACTATTTCTCGCTTTCGTAACATTACTTCGCTAAAAAATTTCGCATACCTCCAGGCAATCCCTGTCGGGAAGTTCTGCGACTGTCGGCCGAAACTATAGCACGCGCGTGCTGTCTTTAACACCTCAAAGATCAAAGTAATTTATTTAACCCCTTGTACTACGATTTATTTCACGGTTTCAGTGATTAGAACTTTTTTGTAAGTTATAATTTCCTAAAAGAAGGAGAAAATTTATGCCCATATGTTCTCCGATAGCTGTATATAACGCCAAAATAGAATTTTATTTCGGTTTAAGGAAAATTAATAAGAAATATATTTATTAGACCCTGTTCAGAATCTTCATCACGAGTCTGACTCGATATTGTAGGGCAAGGGGTTAATGAAACCGAAATTGAGAATCTAAGATTTCTAAAAATTTTTTATCTGTTGGATCTATGTTCTATTTTATGTTATTTTATTTTGTATGTATTTAATTATATATATATTTTTTAGTTTCAAAGGGAGCTCAAAAATACAGATGACAATAAATGAGCTGATCTAGGAAATAAGTTTTATTTGGAGGAAATTATATTTCATATGCAATCACCTGACAGATATTGTGCAGTGAATAAATTATTATTTCGATCACTATATAATTTTGTTGCCGTCGACCGGCACGGCGAGTTTCGAAACCGTTCGACTCTGTTCTGCCGGGGTCGGTTCGCGGGGTCACCGATGAAAACGTCGCAATTTACGCGGAGGGGTTGGCTCTTTACGGCGGGGGTTCGCCGAGAATATAATTTCCAGTGTCTCTCACCTGACATGTCACGCTGTCCCCGTAGGTGGTCCTTTGCGCCGCGGCTCCCGATGACAATACACCTGTTTAGTTTGAGCTCCTGGAGAATCCGAGGGGACACAGGAGAAGGATATATCGCGATGCGACGGTTCACTCGCGACAAGGACATTCTCCGTTCTCCATAATTCACGTGCGTCGGTGTCGCCGCAATTATAGCCGCGTTAGTTTCGTCCGCATTGCCACTGCCCGGATCAGATTAATCGTTAGGGGAGTTTCGCCGAGTTTAATCTTCCCCGTGCCAGTTTCCTTCCTCCCCGCTCCTTCTTTCTGGCCGCTTTTGTTCCGAGCACTTTACCCGAGTCACGGATTTCCCGTAAATCCGAATCCGTCGCGAAATAAACACTCACAGCGATATCACCGGAACGCGGATCTTTATGCAAAATAAAAGTCGTTCGAGAAAAGGGTGTTACCTTTGTTATTATCTTCGCGAGAAACAATTAAAAACTCAAAAAATGTCAGGTCGTTTGGTCGAATTTAAAAAAAGTTATACTGTTGTAGACGTAGAGAAGTTCGCTTCTCAACGTCTCGACGAGAACTGCCCGATGCCGAACGTTTCTCGAACTCGTCCCAGCTCGTCTACATTGTTTATTATCGAAACGCTATCGCATCGCTCGGGCCGCCTGGGTCCGCGCGAGTCCTTTATTCCCGCCGACAAACATTAAACGAAGCCGCCGAAGGCGCGCGGAAAACGACACAGCCGCGCACGAAAGTTTATCTTTTACGCGCGGCACTATGATCCGGATCATTCTTTGAAACGCACCGAACCTACACTGTTTTGACACTAGGTTTACGGGGCACTAAATGTGCCTACTCTACATGACTTTATAAAAATAACAAAAATGTATGTATCCAAATTTATAGCCGTTTGTTTTACAATATATACCCAAAGAAACCAATTTGTTGAATAATATCTTCTTCATGCATCCTTACAATTTCGATAATTGTGAATTAACAGGTACCAGAACCCGTCATTTTGACGGGTCCCGTAAATCTAGTGTTAAAGGACGTTCGAATACTTTCGTGAGCCTGTGTAGGTATTCTCCTCCGAGCTCCACGGCAGAGAAAATTTTGAAATATTAACAACCCGACGCGGATAGTCCGTCTGGGCGGAACAATTGGCGAAATTATGGCACAACGATGAGCCGGCAACGATTCCCTAGAGGGAACGGCAGACAACGGGGTCCTGATAGCGCATAATTAAAACAGCCGTCTAATGTACGGCCGTTGTATCAACAGCAACCTTCCTCAATTAGTAGCATTTTGGTGCGTTTAAGGTTTAATCAGACGTAACACCCCCGGTCTAGGCTAATACGCATCCTCCTTCCTCCCCGGTCCTTCCCCCCCACCAACCCCTTCGTCCCGGATACATATTTGATTCAACGTTAACGTGCATCCCTCGCAGCTGCACTATCGCCGCATTGCTGTATCGCTGCAGCTTTCTGTACAAATTACTCTCCGCGAGAGATGTAAATGGTACCGACGTATTACGCGTAAATCATAGGCGTCAACGTTCAGTGCAATAAAGAGCGTCCTATTCATTTACGAGCGGGACGCAGAGCGCAGTTGCGCCTTAAACGCGCAGAGAAATGGAGAACGATGGGAATGAAATATATGTGTATATATATATAGATATACACATACGTGTACAAGGAAGGATAAGCGACGAAAATTCGAATCTTCGCCAGAGCGGCGGTGCAACGAGCGATGCAGCTCGCCTATTTATCGAGCGGTGCATGAACGCCGGGCCCATTCTGTGCCAGGACCCATTCAGATAGTGGTTCAAGGCCGGAATACTTTACCGAAGTAGTATCCCTTCTCTCTCTCTCTCATAACGAATAGAAAGCATTTGCAAAATTACTGACGCGAAACCTATATTTTCGACTTATTCTTTCATGTAGAATCACCCCCTTTTCGCTTGTACCATCAGTTACCAAACACCCTGTATAGTGACCGAAATAATAATTTATTCACTGCACAATATCTGTCAGGCGATTGCATATGAAATATAATTTCCTCCAAATAAAACTTATTTCCTAGAGCTCAGCTCATTTATTGTCATCTATATTTTTCAGCTCCCTTTATCACCGACTAACAGTTTATTTCGCAATCACGTTCATTCGAATTTCCCGCTGGAGACGCCTCCTAAGCTGAAGATTAAGAAGGTGTGTGGAGGACAATAACGCGGTATCAGTTAATTGTCCGTTAACGTTCCATTAACAGGGAGCAAATGTTTTGCAGGCTCCGAACACTTAACTGCAATTACGCGAAAAGCAGATAAGACTGCGACGGCGGTTGTTATTTAATGACGGCGGACTGTTTAAGTCGCAGCATTGTAATAAAGTTGGAAACTCAGTCGCTGAGTATGACTGTCGTGATTCCGGCCGCCGCGACGACTATAACGATGTAAGAAACTTTAACTGGACTTCTCGGAGTTCCTCTGTCCGAACTGCTTCCTGGTAATCTACGCCATTTTGTAGCTAATGCAGGACACTCTGTCATACATGCTTCCGACACTGCATTCGAGAAATTATTGTCCGCAAAATTTCCTCGAGGATCGTTTCTCGCTGATGCACAAGTTGCTATAGGTACGAGATGGAAATTTCTTAGCATCGTGATTTTTCAAACTCGAAGAATTGTGAAATACGATTCTATAAGACGGACTTCTATCATTGTTCCTTGTTATTTAAACCATTTATATCTTTCTCTTACCATTTTTAGGTAGTACTTTATCCTACGGGCATTATTAATTTCCACGTTCGGTTCTCATGTTGATAATATATATTTTAGCGTGTTCTTCCAGTGAATAAATTAAATTGAAATATGACCCAACTTTAAGAAAAAATTAAACCAAAGAAATCTGTATCGCGACACGTGGTTAACCTAGAATTCGATGCGACGTAAAATCGAAATGAAAAATTTGGTGATAATTTCGATAATCCCGTACAAATAAAATTCAATAGATACGGGATCATTGCAAATAGAAGAAGACTCGGGAAGCACCTGGCATCCCCTCTTCAGCAACTTCTTACACGAGGCTGCAGGTAAGAAAGTTTGAAGAGCACTCGGGGGACTAGCGGAAGGAAGACGCGTCTTAATATAAATTGTAAAATTAATTTTTTCACGAAACATTGACCCTGTCTATTTGTTCGTAGCGAATCTGTATACCGAAAACCGTAATCCGGGTGTGGTTCTTGGTTCCAGCCGGTTGGTAATCATGATTCCTGGTTAAACTATTCTCTGCAGGCCAGGGGCTGCATAGTTATCCCGGTCCCTAGACTCGACTAAATAATTGTCTCATTAGTCCGTGTACACAACGACGGGGGATGGTTACGGGAGTCTTCCATCTCTCTCTCTTGTCATCAGTTAGCACGTCGGTCCCCGACGATCGTTCGTTCGCATCGTCTTCAGCATCCTCGAGTCCCGGGCCACGAACCCGAAATATATCGCGATTAATGATATACTTCGATTCGAACCGGAGACGTGGAGTTCGGCCAAACGAACGGAAACCATTTTTGGCAGAATTATTGGAGTCCGTCCAAATTAACTATTTTACCATGCCGGTTGGCCCTGTCCCGAGAATCTACAACTGTTACGCGACTTTCGAAATTCGCGACACCAAACGCGACTTCTCGAACCGGTCTCCCTAGTTCGACGCTCTGATTATTAGGCAATTTTTTCAAAGTAAAGCAGTTTTAAACTTTATGCGCTTTTTAGCATTCGAAAAAAAATGATCTCTCTCTCCAGCGTCAGCAGAGACATACACTGCCGGCCAAAAGTTTGGAACCACTCTATACTTTATTATATTTTTTAGCATAAGTACTGAAACGTTGCTCTAACGGTTCTGTAATTATATCCTAAGTTTAGAGCCAGGTATTAGGAAGTACTTTATGACTGTACTTGATACCCCCACCCCTTGTTTTGTTTATATATGCCAGTGTAAATAATGGGTAGACCCAAAGCGTTATTCGACGGTTGAAAAATACCAGCATAAACCATTCGTTTTCACCGTTTGTGAGCTGTAATTTTTTTTCTTAATAGTTCCTATACCTGCAGTAGTAGTTTTCTTTACTTGACTTGTATGCTCAGCTTAGTTTGACATTGTTAGCGGTGCGTGAAACAAGTCAAATATTTTATCTGTATTTGAATAAAATGGTTCGTGGAAAAGAATTATCAACTGAAATAAGAAGCCAAATAATGTTGTTGTATAAACGTGGTGAAAGCGAAAGAAGTATCGCTAAGGAACTGAAAATATCGAAAAACGCAGTCCATAGAACTGTCGAACGTGTACGTACTACGGGAAGAATTAAAAGCAAATCTTGATCTAGTCGTCCAAGAATAACATCTAAAAAGCAGGATGAGTTTATAGCCATCATAAGCAAACGAAACAGAAAATTAACAGCGCCGGAAATCAGGTCAGAAGTAAATTTACGGATACATTGTTATCAACCAGTCTTGCGATACCGATGCGTGTTCGGAGCGTCGGGGGAGTATGTTTTAATCCGAAGCCGAATGAGATTGCGAGGCAAGGGGCCAAGCCAAAAACAAACATAACGATCTTCGCGAAGAGTCAAGCCAGGAAGACCCACGTGGCGTTCCTGCCGTTGGGGTGGACAGAAGCATTAATTGCCGGAGCATTTAGAACCCCGAGGGTGAAAGAATGTGCAGACCACCCCCGCGAAGAAGGAGCGCGGTCTTGTTGACGACGCTCATAACAGACGGAGCGGATGAATATTCATGGAGACGGGACCCGTGTGTCAGGGGTACACCAATTGCGGGCACCGGTACAAGCGTTTCGCGTCTGCACGCGTGTATTTAAGTTAACGAGCCGGTGCACCCTGCTGCAATTCCTACGCCTCCGACTCTGACCCTCGCAAATTAACTGCATCGAATCGGAGGCAAGAGTTTGCGGTGCAACGTTTACCCCTTGAAAGCGTATATTCGGTTAGGAGGCCGGGAAAAAAAGCCTGCAGCAATGGTCGCCTCGAATCGTCGTACTCTCCTCCGGGAAATCAGCCGCCAATCTTTGATTGATAAATATTTTCAACTATAAAACTTATTACGAGGTCGAAGAGATAATCCTTCTGGAAAAACTGATGGGCAAAAAAGGAACGTTTCTCTAAATATTGATTTAACCCCTTGCCCTACAATCAGACTCGTGATGAAGATTCTGAACAGAGTCTAGTAAATATGTATGTTATGAATTTTCTTTAAACCGAAATAAAAATTGACTTTGTTATAGTTGATATATAGATCCTTTGGAGAACAGATAGGCATACAATAAATATAAACTATCTTTCTTGTTCTATGAAATTGTGAACGATGAAGAATTTCTGATCATCATAATCACAAAATAAATACTACTGCAAGGGGTTAACACTAGAACTACCGAGTCATAAATACGACTGATGTATATTGCTTCATAATAACGAGAAGACTACATCTATACAATTCTAATATCATTTTTATTCTAACATGTACTTGAATGAAAAATCTCGTTAAAAAAATTCTAATGAAAACATTTTTATAATTTCAGTGATCTATACAATTCTAATATCATTTTTATTCTAACATGTACTTGAATGAAAAATCTCGTTAAAAAAATTCTAATGAAAACACTTTTATAATTTCAGTGATCTATACAATTCTAATATCATTTTTATTCTAACATGTACTTGAATGAAAAATCTCGTTAAAAAAATTCTAATGAAAACATTTTTATAATTTCAGTGATCTATACAATTCTAATATCATTTTTATTCTAACATGTACTTGAATGAAAAATCTCGTTAAAAAAATTCTAATGAAAACATTTTTATAATTTCAGTGATCTATACAATTCTAATATCATTTTTATTCTAACATGTACTTGAATGAAAAATCTCGTCAAAAAATTCTAATGAGAACAATTTTATAATTTCAGTGATTGTGAAAAAGAAAATTAGGAACCAGTCGTTTTGACTGGTTCTCGGTAGTTCTAGTGTTAATTTGACGAAGTTGTTGCAGTTCGAATTCAACAGAAACAAGAAGAGAAGTGGCAAAAAATCTTGACGGACATGAACGCAGATCTAGGAGCATATGGTATCTATGGCACTCGCTCAGTGTTGTCATTCTGATGTAGTCTCCGAGCTCTCCGAGTGAAAGCCTTTGGAAGTGTATTCCGACGTTTCTCCGGCATGTCAGAGAGCTTCATTAAGGATCTAATCAAGTGTATCATGAAACTGCACTCCTGCGGAATGGATTATACAGACGGCACGGCTTTTCCTCGGAAATCTCAAAACGGTATTAACAACGGACACGAACGCAGCGAATGTTGCAGTTCTAACGATAATCCAGTCCAAAGCTCACTGACCGCCATCTTCGAGGAGTGCATCTCGTCAAGAAAATTCTAACACAAGCTAATTTTTCTTTCCTATTTTTTCTAAATATAACTTTTTGTATTTTGCCCTGCAATTTCGACCAATCGCAATTTTTGTAAAAAATTGTCCCCACATTACGAAGCAAACCGATTGTGCTGACTTCTTAAGAAAATCCAAGTTAAATGTTAACAAAGTTATACGATCTTTAGAAGCGTCTGAATATTAACCCTTTGCACTCGGCGCTATTTTCATTGTAAAACTAAATTTTTCTTACGTCTCAGAATATTTTCATTTTATTCATACGAAACTGATCCGATTTCCACATATAATATGTAAATGTTTAGTAATCTATGAAATACAAATTTTGTAATGTAACAAATATTTTGTAATATTTTTTGTAATTTCGTTGAAATAATGCCCCAACAATTTCTATAGTGTTGCTTCAGAGTCACCTCTCGAGTGCTAAGGGTTAATGGGAGTCACTGTACATCCTTTGGAGAAAACACAGGCATGCAAAAAACATAAACTATCCTTTTTTTGTTTGAAATTCTGAACGATCAAGAATTTCTAATCATTACAATCGCAAAACAAATAGTAGTGCAAGGGGTTAAAGCTCGCCGGGCCATCACTGTCAAGGAGTGTATCTAGATCGAAGGTACAATTCGGAAAAAATAGGGACCCGGATGATCCCGAGGTAACAGGGTCGTTACCAAACGAAGCTTCTATTCGCTGGGGAAGCGCAAAGCCGCGGAACTGCAGTGAAATTTAACAGCCCCGTTTCTCATACGGCGTTATCGTTCGAATCGTTGTAGCAGATTACAAACACGAGTAACCGGTGCGCGCACGTACAGAGAGATTGACGCGAGTGTGCGTCGACTGCAATGGCGTGGAGTGCGGCTTGACCGGTAACCAGCCAGTCTCCATGACAGTTTTCTTGACTCGTAAAGCGCAGCCGAGGGGCAAACAACGGCGGAACGTTTCCAAGAATTACTCTTTTTGAACTTTACCGTGTCGACCGAGTCGTATCTGCATGATTTTCAACGGCGACGCAACCAAATTATTTCTCAAACGGGAATATTGTGCGCATTCGCGCGAACGGGATCTATGCGCATTGTTCGGCACGTAAAACCATAGTGCAATCGTAAAATAGTTTCGAATGTGCACGCAACGCGAGTAATCTTGCGGCTGTATCGTGCTCCAAATAGCTTTTTTCAAGGATGCACATAATCTTTTATGACGAGCGTTTCTCGATTCCTTGAAAAGTCGCGGATGCGGTTAAAATATAAATAAAAGTGTACACGTAGAGCTCGGTTACAAATGGTGTTGCAAATTTGTGGCAAAAAATTCTGAAATTATATGAAAACATAATTCTAAGCTGCTGGAGTTAGGTAACGCAGACGATATACCGTGATTTCTCTATGTATATGTCGCAAGGCCTGGATGATAAACGTAGCGAAATTCTCCCGGGTATGTCTCCTGGACGATACTTGTCACTGGCAAGACCCGCGTTGTTGACAAATATCGAGACCGTTCAAAAAATTAAAAAAAAATTTTCTTTCAAATTGAATGAACTTTTTCAATTCTATTAATTTTTCTCGTACAAGTAGAATGAACCTTGCACTTTTATTTCGTTGCTTTCGTATTTGGAGAATAAGAAACTATCTTGCAACGTTCACTTTCTTTCAATTGAGGAATTAATTGAAATATTCTGGAATGTGGCGTGCATCGGTTTACCTTTAGTTATTGAATATTCTCCGAGCTGTCTGTCGGATTTTTTCCTGTCGCGTTTCTTTGGAAACGATTTTTTAAGCTTGCCTACCTGTGTGCTTTCGTGCGGGAAGACGTGCAACATCTGTGATGATTTCGACGTTGTTGTACCCCGGTAACTGGCCACACTCACCTGCAACCAAAAGGGAACGACGTTATTCTACTTGGAAATTGAAAATTTTCGTACACTGTCACCTACCTCGAGTACAGTTTTCATGCTTTCGTTATTCGATTCGAGGAGCACAACGAAAGTAATATTTTTCGCCGAATCGGGGGATTGAAAAATGGCGCTTAATCGGGAATTTCTCGGTAGAAGGTCGTAAAATTTTTCTACGGGGGCAGATTTTTACGAGACGATGCACGGATAAGTGGCCGACAAACGATCTTTCCGCGGAAGCGGAGGAAATTAAGATCGAATTTTGCGACGTAAGTTATTAAGACAGCAATATCGACACAAAGGAAGCAACGATCCTCTTACAGCGTGGAATAACTTTATCCCTGACCTATTTTCATCGTTTATGAGGTTGCACGAAGTGAATCCATCGAAGGATGGCGTCAAAGGAGAACGACGTTATATCCGGGTGAGAGGTAATGAGATCTTTCTTCCCGATTGTTCCGGAAATGGACGACCGGGGGTGGCAAAGCAAAGGGGGTGGGTAGCAAAGGAGAGAGAGAGAGATAGAGAGGGAGAGAGGGGAGATCACAGGCGACTGCCTCGCTTCACCTTTGAATATACTTGGCTCGATTTGTTTGAAAAATCGCAGCATCCCTTTGCCTTAAAATAAATAACAGCGCCTCCATTAGCAATGACGTTTCTCCTCGCTGCTCGCTCGAAATAAACGCGGAAAAGACTTTTTCTGCCCGTAGAACAAATATCAATTTTTCGCAAGCCGTGAAATAAATTCTGAAAGTTGCGTTACCTGTGATTTCCAGCAAATACATATGATTGCACGAGTTTATCGAAGGTTCGAACTCTTCGGGGACAATCGAGATTAGGAGTCCGATGTTGACGAGCATTGTGAAAATAGATGCTCGAAGAAAACGTCGAGACGTAAAGTCCCCGCAGGGGGATTCGAAAGTGGTCGAACAAAAAGCATCGCTCTTGATCTACATCGCACCGCCATGGAACCGTACAATACGAATTTATGGAGCCACGACGTTGCCTACACAGCGGAGAGCGAAGTAATTAGGTCTCTGGTCGTACAATTTCCTCGAAAATAGAAGACAGCGCCGAGGCGGAAGAAAATCGACAGCGAAATGCCACAGGGAAGCCCGTCAAAAAGTTTTACGTCCGCGGCACGAGCATCGCGGCCGTCGGACTTGCTCGTATTATTCAAATCGTGAATATACACACCGACCAAAAAACATATTACTTACAGTCCGTGATCAGACTATTAACCCCTTGCACTACGATTTATTTCACGGTTTCAACGATTAGAACATTTTTGTAATTCGTAATTTCCTAAAAAAAGAGAAAAATTTATATCTATTGTATGCCTCTATGTTCTTTAATAGCTGTACACTAAGAATAGAATTTTATTTCGGTTTAAAGGAAATTAATAACATGCAAATTCATTAGACTCTGTTCAGAATCTTCATCACGAGTATGACTCGACATTGTAGGGCAAGGGGTTAACAGGATGCTGCACACGGATTGTCTAATTTTTGACAGTGCCATTAAACCATCACAACGTTCTCCATAATAAATCTTATTCGCCGAAGCAAGCATCCATATTCACCTCCATCGTTTGCGGTGCCTCGATAATGCCACAATTTCACGGTAACAGCGATATTTGCATAGTCTAGCAGAGCAGGAAGGTAAATTTTCGAGATGTTAAAGCAAGTTCCGCGAAGCGATGAATAAGTCGTTCGAATTTTGCGCGACTTTTATGGTCCATAGTCGACGTGTTAATATGAAACGTGTGTCGTCCCTGTATTCACTGAAGCGGAGGGATTCGGAGGAAAAAGGATATCCTCTCCCGGTTCGAGGGCTCCCGCGGAACACGTGTAGCATTCAGAACGGGAAACGCCGCGGGAAAAACTTGTTCCCGAAGTGTACACTCAGGGATTCGGAAATTATTCCGGCGTGCGGCAGCCTTCAACATTTGCAGAAAGATCACGTACAAAAACGATCAGAGAATTGGCCCGGATCGACCACCGTCGAAGAAAACCGAATAGATGTTCGCTATGGAATTTATTCACCCCACCCCCCGGGGAGAGGGAAGAGTGTTGTTCGTTAACCCCTTGCACTGCTATTTATCTTGCGATTATAATGATTAGAAATTTTTCAGAGGCGTCATTAATTCCGGTCTTGCGTCGGACCGGAAAATATAAAATAACCCGGACAATATTCGCGGGCAAGAATTCGCCCGAAATCCCACGGCTGGCCCGGCAGTTATCACCGGAACGAATTTCAGTTCGCCAAACTCGATTCGGAGTCACCAGCAGTTCCACAACAAATTCCATTTAGGAGGAAGCGATAAATACGGCTGGTCGGGAAGAAGAGGCTGCGCGTGTATAGCGTCCCGTCTTGTTAATCGTAAACCTGCCTGCCAGGATGAAATTATTATTCCTCTAATCCGTAAGAAAGCTTTTGGTTTCTCGTATTTACTCCGATTTAAATGCTTAAAAATAGTTCGTTTACACCACTTGGTATCAACAAAATCTGCGTTTGCCTGCATTGAAAATTTATGCCACAAGAAATAGTGAAATCGTGTGCAGGAAGCGAAAGAATAACATTTGGAAAACGTATTCTCAAAGTTTTATAGAAGAATTTGCCAAAACAACAAAGTTACAGCTCACTTGTCCACCTACAAAACTTGTCCATATACAAAGTTACAGCCCACTTGTCCATATACAAGACAACGTTAATTAACATTATGAACGTAGCATTATAAACATAGGAACATAGGATAAAACTCAAATCGTTGGTTTTATCATACTTTTTAATGGGAGGACAAATATACTCGCGAACAGTACACTCGTGTCTACAACAAGTAGAAAAGTCGAGCAGTGATCAGACACGCTGACCGAGGAACTAAATTTTTTCGAATACCAAGCAATTTTATTCTCAGTTATCTTACGTTTTCATTGAATAGTTTGATTTTTCTTTTGTTCCTGAGGTTCTTTAGTATGTTTTAAAGGCGGTGTAGCAGAAGAAGAGAGCAACAATAAAATTCTGTTTCCACTTTCTTCTATCGGTGGTAGTACAAGGAATTTTAAGCAGTGCTCGCACTCGATTCATTCCGATCATTACCTAAGAACGAGAGCGTATAAACGAAGGGTTTAACGTGTTCTGGTTAAACGTCCCGTTCAAAGTGCAGGGGCGTAAGAGCGGTTTCCGTTACGCGTGCTGAGTGCCACACCAACGGACGTTTATTGCGCTATATTTTTATCGGATTTACGATGCTCATTGTGGGCATACTTAATGAGCATCCCACGGTCCCGGGTCTTACGACGGTACGCGTTATCGCTTAAGAGATTGTTCTGTTTTTCCTTTCAGCGAAATGGACTCTCAAACACTTCTGCGGTCGTCTGCTTTGCATAAATGCGAATCGCACCTTTTTCTTCTTCGCTCCCCTAAATCGGTTTCACGTGGGCATGGAAACTGCGATAATTTTATCACGCATTCGTACACGGTATACTATCCGTGTTACATTGAGAAGAATCTGTTGAATTTTCAAATACGAGTGGATGAAATAAGTAGAAATAGGAAGCGATAACCAGACACACCTATCCTCCACAAATTTTAATAATATTATAAAATTTTCTTCTGGAATCTCCTTTCTCGTTGTTCGATACAACTGGTTCTTCCAGTGAAACCGATTTAATATAGCTCTCTCAATTGCTCGATACCTGGAATTTAGCATCGCTTCAGAGCGCTTTGTTTCGATATAAGAACGACGACAAACCGAAGAATTGAGAGAAGGCAGAAAAAACGATGAAACTCGATGGAACGTCCAATTTTCAATCTACGTTTTCATTTCCGCGAAAGCACGAGGAAGAATCGAGCGAAAACCATACTTCGCGTTTCGCGTCGCAATCTGTTACGTAATGACATTATTTTTCTACGCGGGCTTCGCAGCGTTTATCGCGAGCGTCCCAGTTCAGAGTATCTTTTTTTTCTTTGTAGAATATTTCTACCGTTGTTCAACCCGCTCGTACACTGAGCAATTAACGTTCGTTCAACTCCAAAAGTTCCACATTTGTATTATTCGAAGAAAAGGAGGAACGATAGAATGCTGTGTGGTCTTATGCATAATTATAATAATATGTTTCTGTTCTAGTTTGGCAGTCAAAGTGTTAAACAGACTGCCGTCGGGTTACCGAGATGCCAGTAAAAAAAATCATTGCAAAATCCTTCGTTTCTTGAACGAGGCAGGTATCGGGCAGCTCCATAATTAGATCATTGTCGCATAGTCATTGCATAGAGCAAATCGATGGTAAAGCCCGCTCTGTTGCCAGCTTACAGGACAATCGAGCGATGTCTCGAGTTTTTATTGCGCTTTTAAGGTTCTCGTTCGACTCGCTCCAGTAATTCCCCGGGTCCGCGTCTCGCCTTTTCGAAAAAAAGGGCTCTCGACTCTGCCAGGGCAATCCAAACAATCCGAAGTTACGTCTGTTTGTCGACGACGAGAACCCGAGGAGGGGACGCGAAGAGTGTAAACGAGCGGCTCGCGTCGCTCGTTCGCCGGCGACAAAAATTTAATTAGAGAGATGCGATTCACTTTAGAGCGGCGCACGGGGCGGCGCGCGCGGCTTTTCTTTCGCCCGGATAATGAAGTAACGCCGGCAGCCAGCCACTTGTGGTTACCGTCTAAGAAGGGCGGGCACGGGAAAAGGGTTGAGAAAGGAGGGCATAAGGTTGGCCCTAGATAAACCCACGCGCCCTAACATTTCTCTATTTTTCCATCGCTTCTGAGCAAATGACGGACGCTTTTTCACGGACGGCTGCATCGATCTATTCCTTGTTTCCCTTCGTATTCCTTCGGCTCTCTTCGCGACTTAGGCTCGAGATTACGAATGAAAGAGCCTGTTCAAATATTTCATACAAATGCCACGATACAGTTCCATCAATAATTAATACAATATGTACCACCCCGCACTAATATTTCTCTATTTTCCCATCGCTTCGAATGACGGACGCTTTTTCACGGACCGCTGCATCGATCTATTCCTTGTTTCCCTTCGTATTCCTTCGGCTCTCTTCGCGACTTAGGCTCGAGATTACGAATGAAAGAGGCTGCTCAAATATTTCATACGAATCCCACGATACAGCTTCATTAATAATTAATACAATATGTACCACACCCCGCACTAATATTTCTCTATTTTCCCATCGCTTCGAATGACGGACGCTTTTTCACGGACCGCTGCATCGATCTATTCCGTGTTTCCCTTCGTATTCCTTCGGCTCTCTTCGCGACTTAGGCTCGAGATTACGAATGAAAGAACCTGCTCAAATATTTCATACGAATGCCACGATACAGTTCCATCAATAATTAATACAATATGTACCAACGCGCCCTAATATTTCTCTATTTTCCCATCGCTTCCGAGCGAATGACGGACGCTTTTTCACGGACGGCTGCATCGATCTACCTCTTTCTTGTTCGTCTTCTTATTCTTTCGGCTCCGCAGCCCTTTTGGCTTCCTCTCTCGCCATCTTTTTTGCATCCTCCCATTCTATCTCTTCTAACCCGGGAACCCTGGGCTTCCCACCCCCCGCCTTAAATACATTTCCGCATGGAAAGCGCCACTTTCAAAGTTCGCGAGCCTTTTTTCCACGCATTTATCTTTCATCCTTGTAAATGCGGTCCGCTCGTCGCGCGGCTCCGCTTGTCTACGCTCGTGTGTACCAGCCCCGCGTCTTACATCGCTGCTCAGCCAGAATAGGAATTCAGTTTTTCCCTCGCGCTGGGGGTGGGAGCGAAAGTTAACGTACCAGCGACCGCCAGCAACCATAATGGAACTATTTTGAGTAACGACCAGCCGTCGCCTATCGCCTTCGCCGTGATGCGGTTCCTTTCGCTTCTCAGTTTGTTCCTTGACGCGCGATAAACGCTCGTCGACGCGACGCGAGTAACAGCCTCCGAGATATCGCATACAAATTCATTGCACGGAAACGAATCGACGTGTGCGTCATGCTTCCCGACACTGACAACTTTATTCGCCGCCGATTTTCTACGATTTTTCAATTTTTACTTTCATTAACACTAGAAAGACGGGAGCTTAATATATACCTATATTGCCTGAAAGCAGTCAAAATGACTGCATTGTGAAAAAATAACTAATGCGCAAAGAAATTTGTTTAACAGTAATTTTTAATATATAGTTTATATCACTTACAGTCATATAACAAGTTATTAATAAGTATTAGCAATAAAAAAAATGAAATTCAAAAGCAGTCAAAATGACTTGCTTAGGCAATCCAGTGTTAAAAGTGCACTTCCAAGTGCGCTTATAAAAACCTTATTTTTTATGTTTTTCTATAAAATGGTCAACTACCTTACCTTAGTTGATCGAAATAAATTGAATGAATCGGCAGAGTAAGGGGGACCCAATTACTGCGAGGCTACCAATCGCTTTGAATATATTAATTATACTTACTATTAAAGCGTAATGAATATTAAAGAGGGATATTAAATTTGCAATCAGTTAATGTATATACCGGTGTTTTAATATACACTGTGCTTTAAAAATAAGGGTAATTGATATGGGCGCAGAAATTAGTACCCCCAAAGGTAATTGAGTCCCTAGACACCGTGTTTCCCTTATATTATCGTAATAATTGAAGTGCGCAAGAGTTCCATGAATTCTATAATAAAGCGTGGAATTTCGTTTCGTTCGATCAACACCGTGTCCCAGCGAATGGAAAAGGAAGATTTGATATTAATTATTACATCGCGCGCCGTGACACGCAATCAAACATATTGAATTAAGCTCCGTCGCAATTAAAATCGGTGCCGTTCGAGGCTCGCGGAAAAATGTTACGTGCGAATTAAACGTTTCATCGAAGCATATTCGATCCGTGTATACAATGACGATGCGCAACCTTTCTTTTGTGTCGTCAGGTACAGAGATAATTCGTTGCTTTCCCACCCCCTCACAGTCTATCTCTATCTCCTTTACTTTGCGTAATTGAATTCCGAATTTCGCCAGGACTCGTCCGAGAACCCTGCATAACGAAGAAGAGCATTCTCGCCCAGGAAAAGTTGATCAGCGATTCCCAAGATTTAATTAAACTCAACGGTTCGGCTATTTACGGAGACGTAAGAAGCGTGCGTTAGAATGCTAATGAAGTCTGTATTACTCTGGGCACGATGGCGTTTCGGAACGAGGTGCAAAGACCCTTTGCACGAAGGAAAAGGGACCGAAGGGTCACGCAAATACAATGAGCTAGCATTTTCTCAACGAACGCGTAACGGCAGTCCTTCGATGGGGAAACTGTGTATTAACACTTTCACTGCCAAACTTGAAACCTCAAAAATTTCGTAAAATCAAAGTATTATCTAATGAAATAAATTTGAAAAAAGTTCAATGTATGATATTGAGTAGTCCTCCAACTTTCTTGCATTTTACAGATTCTAATAAAATTTGGTACGATGAATATATTAACGTAAAAATTCATTTTAAAACCTGGACAAATAATTCCGTCACCTATATGTGGGTGGCATGGCAGTCAACGTGTTAAACAATCGTAGAATTCTATATGTCCGTAGTTGCATCGATTGGTCCCGTGTTGTGATTATAGGGAGTTCAAGACACAGTTCTGTTACCGTTTCATTGACTGCTAACTAGTTTTCGTCTTGTTCTACCTGCACGTTCGTTGGTGGTGAAGCGAAGACGTGATTGCATGACTGTTTCATTAGCTGGAAACTAGTTTTCGTCTTGTTCTCCTTATACGTTCATTTGTGGTCAAGCGAAGACACGATTCTCTAACTGTTTCATTGGCTGGAAACTAGTTTCCGTCTTGTTCCCCTTATAAGTTCATTCGTGGTCAAGCAAAGGCATGATTCCGTGACTTTCATTGGCCGAGGACAGCTACTTTCGAGCAACTTTCGAGCTTTCCAGCTTTCAGAGAAAAGATACTCGTCAACGACGCGACTGAAACCGGAGAGTTTTGTGTCTGTCTCTGTCTCTGTTCGCGGCCAGAGGAATTCGCGGCGATATCAGTTATGCGAAATGTGGCGCAAGGTCAGCCGAGCCGACGTTTGCCAACAATGTACGGTTGTATTAATCGTTTCAACGACAGAAATACAGGAGCGGGCTCGGTCAGGATTCACCGAGCAAGGAACTCGGACGAGCGTTTGTTCGCGACGCGACCAACAATGTCGGACAGATTTAAATTGCCCCCCCCCCTAATTTTCTGCTTTGGTGCCTGTCCGTGACACAATAATCGGTCGTATTGGGCGGGGACCGCCGCGGGCCAACAGGGAAGACAGTGACAAATGGAGGTTAAAAGAGGCGGACGGGAAAGAGAGAAAAACAGGTAGAGAGAGAGAGAGAGAGAGAGAGAGAGAGATGCGCGACCAGCGGGAGCACCTTGCTACTCGAGTTTATTTCTGAACGCCCTGAGGACGACGTCACACGATCACCAGAATAGCGGGATCTACGTCACGTCTGGGTAACCCCGAGCGAATTTCGAAGACAAACGTCGGGAACAAGGAAGAAAAGCGAGAGATAGAAACGCCCAGCCACGGTAACGCAAGCTGGCAAAAAGGGCGGCAGAACCGAACGGACAAGAAGAAGAAGAAGAACAGGAACGGAACGAGGAAGTGGGAGTAAGGTAAAGGCACCAGTAGTTGACCATGTACCAGTAGTTGACCATTTTATAGAAAAACATAAAAAATAAGGTTTTCATAAGCTGTGCACTTTTTAACTGGTCGACTACTGGTGCGTTTACCTTAGTTCGGATGAAGCGTCAGCTGTTCAGGAACGCCGCGTGATCGAGGCGACGGGCGGTCGATCTGCAAAGAGTCGAAAGTCGATCGACAGGTTATTGGCAATCCATTCGTCAAACACCGTCTGGGATTTTCTGCTATGCTAATGCAACAGGCGCGCGCGAGCGACTGTGTCCCGAACTTTTAATGATGCCAATTTATTCGTAGAATTCTGTCTGGAATCTGGGATGGCGATGGTCAAGTCGGCCAGGTGCGCCCAAGAAGTTTGCCATGCCAATTTTTATCGGCGGAATATCTTCGGGTCTCCGGGCTTTTCCGTTATGCTAATCCGTCTGTCGGGAGAGCTAAGTCTTACACGGTGCCAATTCGTTCGCCGGATACCGCTGAATATTTTAGATCAGCTCTCCGTCGATGCGTGTCTAGAATCTGACCGTTGCCCGAGGATTTTGCTGCGCGAGATGCTCTAGATTTTATCACTCGATTTAGAAAGACTCGAATTTCATCGTTCCAGGATTTGGAGATCAACCCCTTGCACTACGCCGAAACTCTGAAAAAGCCGTGCCATACTTGTCCGCCGGAATGGGCAGACAATTAATAAGTCACGAGTCAGACTCGTGATATTCAATTTTGGGACAAAATTTTCATCACGAGTCAGACTCGTCAAAGTAGTGCAAGGGGTTAAGACCTGTTCAGGACTCGAAAGCTCAAGTTCAAAATTCACGGGAACCGAGGCAGACCGATTCGAAACTGAATGACTCTCGATATAGGTCAAGCGAGAACGGAGAGACTCGAACGAGACACCTGAATGAAATACACTCTCGAGATCTAAAACCCGAGAGACGCAAACTGGGCCAGCTCAAGATCAAGAGGCCGAGCAGAGTCAACTCGGAATCGAGAGATTCGAGTCAGACGCAGGCCAGGCTTCGAGGGACTAAAATTGAATCAACTTCGGATCAAGAGGACCTAATTAACTTGCAACGCGAGGTTGACTCGACGAGAAATCTGAATTGCTCGAAGAAATTCGAAATATTACAACGCTGACCCAAACTAACAAACCCTGATTCGAGAGCATTGTCACGAAGAGACTAAAAATGATTCGAATAACTCGGAGCGTAAAGGCAGAAGTTGGACCGAGTTACAATTAAATTCCAATGTCTTCTTTGATCGGCGTCGGTATTATTGAAATGTAAATGTAACGGGTTACGGGAGAGGCATTCCGCTGATTCGGTTATTTGCTAATTAATTATCTAATACGGCATTTGGAATTGCGACTCCAATCTGCAACGAATTCCGGAGAGCCTGATACGATGCTATAGCGAATCGTGTAAATCATGATTGAGCACAGAAATGGCAATAGAAATCGCATAACTACTTGCATTAATAGCGAGCCCGTGAAACGCAATTTCGTATGCCCGAAACGCTCGTAAATTACAGATAGGATACAATCGATAGATTCTTCCTATGAACTGGTACGGATTGACTTCAAAATTCGGATTGACTTCCAATTTCTGCGCTTTTGTGATTCGAAATCCTTATTAATTAATAACATCGCTAGAATTTCAGAAGTTCCGTTGCGAAGCCAAAGACGAATCAAACTTACCCAGCATTAAAATTAAACAGTCCTGTATTATGAACGTAATACATTTAATTTATTCAGATTTTGTGCGAATAATAAAAAAGGATTGAATCCCACCGTTACGATTGCGATAATTACGAAATAAAAAATCTGAAACCGGTCATTAGATCTTCACCTCAACGAACACGAAATATGTAAAGTATTCGGTTCCTCCAATTTTCAATCTTAAAAGCAAAACTAGCAACGAGAACATTCGTTATGAGTAGACTGCGGATGTTTATGCGATTTCCAATTTTTGCAGAGAAATTTTCGGAATGAAATAAAATCCTATTTCACATGGGAACAGCCTCTGTAGATCCAAAACTAATAAAAATCGTACTAGATTCTATCAAATTTTATGTTACAGCATTTTCTGAAAATTTTCGTCAGCCACGCGTAAAGATCCTCAGTCTAGCGACACTCGCCAAGCATTGCAATGAGCGTAACAAACAGTTTCCGTTACCTGTTTCGTCCGTTAACGTTGAATACACTACACGTTTCGTAGTAGCTTTGCGTTGCACCAGATACACGAGAGCCCACAGCAGAGAGATCACCGGAGCCCACATGATCGATTACGAAACTGACACTTAGACCGGTGACTAAGCTTACGAAAGAATCCCGAAACTATCAACAGGCTTTCGACAATTTTGAACGTTGCGCTCGAATTATACCGCGTTACAAATACGCGTTTTATTTTATTTATAATTATACGCGTTTCACTTGAATTCCAATGTTCCCGGATATCAGTGCAATTTAACACCTTGACTGCCCAACTAGAAACCTCAAAAATTCCATAAAACTAAAGTGTTATTTAATGAAATAAAAATTGAAAAGAATTGAATTTATGCTATTAAATTAGTTCTCCAACTACCTTGCATTTCACAGATCCTAATCAAATTTGATACAATGAATACTTTAACGTAAAAATTCACTCTAAAACCTGGACAAATAATTCCGTCACCCACATATGTGTGACATGGCAGTCAACGTGTTAAAAAAGTCGAAAAACGCATCGGCAAAAGTGAAGAGAGATCATCGACCGCGATAGACGGAAGGAAAGTGGGCTCGACGAGGCTGGTCTGAAAAAAATCGCGACGCTAGACAACCCAGATGTCGTCACACGTTCAGACAGGCTATAGACAGCGATCACAAACCCGAAGCTGGTGTCGTAACGCGTACGATCGCGAGCAAACTCGAGAAGCTCGAACTCGCAGCAAGCATGAACACTGTTCAAGGAAACTTGTTCCGTAGTTAAATCAGCATTTTTCAGGAAAAACTGGAAACGAAATTCTTTGTTCGACCAGCGGTTTCCATTTTCTGTCCTCTCTTCCAGATGAGAGCACGAACGATAAGCTGTTCGGTCGCGTTCGGTTCCAGCGATTCGGATTCGAAATCGCGTGTCCTTCGCGATAGCGTATTATCTATCACGGGACGCGACACCGCTCAAATTTCGTAATGGCGTATTGGAAAGATGATTCGATAATTCCCGCCTCGATTATCCGCGGCAGTATATATTTCCAATTTCAGCATCGACAATGGCGCGCGCGTTGGCTGCCCGCCAGCGCGCTTACTATTTATTTGTATTGTGACGCCCTGTGTGCACGTGGTCGCGCGGTTCGATGACACCAGACACCGGATAATTCTTCGCGAAAACCACCGCGATTTTCGAATTTCGAGGACCGTCGACTACACGCACACCCCCTTGGACGAATCGCTTGTTTCACCACCCTCTTCTTCGTTTTCCTTCAGGGTGGCACACACAGAGAACACGCACAATCCTCTCACGACCCTGAAGAACCGGTCCGAACGTTCGACAGACGCACCCGCGACATGCGTGGGCTACCATTCGAGAATCGACTGCTCGAACCTACCCTAAATTTAGCATTCTCGGCTGCGCCCCACATTAGAAGAATCACCTATGTACCTTCGAGTCTGTTTATATATACATATATGTGCACAGGGTGTTCGCGAAGTTGCTGATCAGCTTTCTTTGCGAGCAGTTCGTACACGCGAAACAGAAACAACTGCTTTATCGTTTTAACAACAACTTGGTAACGTTTGCAAACTTTTCGCGTTCCGACGAACGACGTTAAACTTCATTTTTTTATTGATCGGCTACCTACTTTTGATATACAATGAGTTCGTACCGTCTGAACTACACTTCGTGTAGCGTTTACAAAAAGAATGTGTACCAATTTTGCATCGCAAAAATTAACGTTTGAGTATACTCGTCAAAAACAGCTAACTGTTTAATTACTATTTGATCTGCAACTTGCCATTTACTTCATCCAGCCTGTTCTAACAATAAATCAAATTAAATACAAAAAAACAGTTCAAGTATTTCATAAGAATCCTATTATAAAGCTTTGTGAATAATTAATACAACCTGTACTAAAGACAATAGTAAATATTTCTGCAGAGCATATTGTGATTGAAAGTTTCACATGATATAAAATAATGTATAAAATTCTATATGAACAACTGAATTCTACCTTTGTTTTTGGAAAAAACGTTTGAACGCAGAAAAATTTACACACGCTATTACGTTGTTTGCAACAAATAGTAGAACTTTCTGCTCGTTAATTGTTCACGTTCTGCATGTTTACCGCATGAGAGAAAAACGCTGGCTGGTAACTTCGCGAACACCCTGTACGTGTGTACGAGCACAGTTCCTGTGTGGGGGATTTTGTAAAACTGTGTGTCGCGTGTAAAGATACACCGGTCGCGTGCCCGTGTGTCCCACATACAGACAACATTTATAGACGTACGGCTTCGTTTAAGTGTAGAACGCGTATTATTTTTGTCGGTGTGCGCGTGACGTCGCGCAGTGAAACGCCGAACCACCTGCATCGATGTAGAAACGAGATTGTAATTACGGAGGTAAATAAAAGCTTTTATTATTTTCGCTTCTCCGTTCCCGATTTTTTCCTCTTTTACCCTTTTTTTATTAATGGTTGCTCTTTTTTTAATTGTTACGTTATCTATTCCGATCGTAATGGTCCTTTACTCATCACTTTTCCCTGTTGACGCGTACACTCTTCTGTAATTAAAGTCTATAAGAGAAACTTGATTGTATATCGAATATCGATTGTATGTTGTACATCGATATCGTATTCTATTGATTGAATATCGATTGTCAATTGAACAATATTCAATTGTTTTGAGCCAATTACTGTGGGAGTACCAATTACACTCGCTTTTAAAGTATAATAAATATTGAAAAAGGGATATATATATTAATTGATTTTAATGCGAAAAATTTAATATCTCTTTTTTAACGTTCATTATGATTTAAAAGTAAGTATAATTAATATATAGGCACGGTGATCGGTAGCCCCACAATAATTGGGTTCACCTACTATGTATTTACATAGACAAACGTCAAATCTCGGTAAACATTTTATGAAAGAATAAAGTTTGAGCGACACGTTTGAAAAGATTTTTACAAATGCCTGAATCCGATGAAGTTGTCATATTAATTTCCAATTAAGCGCAATTGCAGTTCCCCCGCATTTAAAAATGAAGAACGGAAATAACGTGCCACAAACCCGAAAAATAAAAAATAACAGTGATTTTAATCCAGCCAGCGTATCGTGCAAAAGTGATACGAGCCGTCCAAACATGTCAGTATAAGTACGCGAATTAATATTTGTCCGAGCGTAACTTCCGTAATAACGTATCAGTGACGTAACAGGCGCGTGTATCTTTCGATATTGTTTATATTAGAAATAATAATATATTGGAATTATATACTAGCTAAACTCTTGTGGTCGGATCGTTTCAAAATATAAGCATTGCGAGGTGCAATTGAGGCGATGGTATTAAAACTGAATTAATGAGACGTTCGGTTCTTTAGAAAATTCTCAAAAAATTCGCGGGTAGTAATAAATAAATGGACGAAAAACGTGGAATATTTTCGAAGATTTTGGAGGCCCGGGCTGCGAGAGAGAGAGAGAGAGAGAGAGAGAGAACGGAAAAGAATGCATGTCCGTTCGCGAGTGCAGACAGATTGCAGTCTAAAGACAGACGAATGATTTCGACACGCGAATCGATATCCACGCCCAGTCTCGCCAGACACATCGATACTAATTGGCAGCGACTGCTCGTTAACGCCAAACATACCAGTTTTACCCAGCTAATGGCTGGACCTTTTGTCCCTCGTGAATAATGGTTAAATGATTCTTAAACGCTCGCGATTAAAACCTATTAAACAATTGAATAATTCTTTTCAACCCCTTGCACTAGGTTTTATTTTATTTTTCTAATTTTCAACAAAAGCAGGCCCCGAGCCTTATATCCAAAGAAAACTCTGCCTGAGTCAGAAATGACTCCTGCACAGGCCTAGAACTCGCAGGAATCCGAGGGTTAAAGCTTATTCATAGTTCATGCGGTAGAACATAATTTGTGATAGAACATAAAAATTAATGAAACCGTTTGACATATCGAAAATTGAACATATGTCTCGGACGTTGGCTGTTTAATACCAGAAAGATTAATGAAGTATCGTATCGACGAAACCATAATGCATATGTAATTGCACGGACCGGTTATTACAATATTAAGCGCAAACATGATCGCACGTTATAAATCCATTAATCCTTTCAATCGCAATTTGTTTCCAGCAGTTTCGCATTTGTATTTTCGTGCGAATTGAAAACGTAACAATGCTTTATTAGAGCACGTCGCTGCCAGACATATTGTATCCATTAATATATCCGGTGTCTTATTTGAATGACGCTTTTCATTTTGTCTCGTCAATATTTATGAGCTCTCTGCGGATTTATATGCAAAATCGAAATGGTCTGCATCGGTTGCAAGATATAAAAGCTGTACAGGATGTCCCAAAAATGTTGCAATTTTTTTAAACGGGTGATTCCTGAGATCATTTGAAGTAACTTTTTCCTTTGCGAAAATATTCTCCCTTAAGGAGTTATTAAAGAAAAACACGGGCCAATCAGAGGGCGACGAAAGTAGAGGGGTTACGTTGCCATTGGCCGAGCCGGAATTCGTCCACTGCTGCCGCGTTCTGATTGGCTCTTGATTTTCGTTAATAACTCCTTAACAAAGCCTCGGAGAATATTTTCTCAGAGGAAAAAGTTTCTTCGAATGAACTCAGGAATTACCCCTTTCAAGGAAATACAACATTAACACACTATTTCTAAATCCTTTGAATGTTTTACATTTGATCCTCTCATTTTTGTCATAAATACATAAAATACTCTACATTGCTAAAACTAGAACATATTCGTATTTGCAACGAATATTACCCGTGCGGTGAATTATTGCTATCCTTTTTTTCGGTAGAAGTGATGTCACGCGATAATCCCGCGAATGTTTTGTAATTTAATTAAAAGATAATGATCATTTCTGATCGTGTCCGGCGATACCAACGTATCGGTTTACAATGTGCGCGGTAGCCAGCGATCTGTACCGATTTTATTTCGCATCAGCGTCCGATGTACAATGTCGGACTAACAGCCGCGCCGAACACACGGCCCGGTTTTGATCATGCTCCGAGGCTATGTTGCTCTCTCGCTGGACGCGCCTATTTTCGAGCATACCTTGCCCATTACCGCGAAAATGGATACGCGTAATATCTGATTCCGCTGTGTCAATGGTTTCCGGCCTCTGCACTCGTCGGCTCGACTTATAACAGAAGATCAATCGAAACAGCAGATCCTTCAATCGAATGTTACACAACTATACGCAGCATTAACGTTTCTACATCGGCACGTTTCATTCAACGAAAGCTGGACCTTTCGCAAAGAATTGTAACCGTAGAAATTACAGCGGACAAATTACGAATGTTCGTATATTAAAGGTTTTATTAACTTCGAGACATAAAGTTCACGCAACAGTTCCGCTACAACTTATTAAAGCGCACGTTTCACTTTGTACAACACATTTGTATCCGTTCTTTCTTTGAACGGGTTTCCCTGCACATATTCTAGCATAACTTTTAATTCTGCAAAAGAGAATTTTGCTCAAACTCAGGAATTCCCTTCTTTAATAATTTGAAATACATCTAAAATGTTGTGCGAATTGCAGCTAATAATTTTCGTCATAAAAGCATACGTTTCGTGGTTTATTTACGAAGAAACTAAAAACATAGTTCACTAAATATCCCAATAGCAATCAGAATAAAAAGAAATCCAAGTTACGCGTTCGCCCGTCTAACACCGAATAAACAATTCCGCGTATTAAATATTGCATTGCGTAATCACGTGCGAGTACAGGGCCGGTCAGTTCGTTATAAGTTCGGCAAATGTAATCGTGCCGAATGACAATTATTATCAAAGTATTCTGATATTACTGCGAAATATGCGCCGCGCCGGTAATAACGCGTTATAAACGAGGTAGCTGACATATATCCGTTGCTTGTCAATTTAAATGGATTTCGCGTATACAGGAATATTTGAAGGAAGTATCGAGCCTATAGCAAATTCGGTTCGATGATTCCGCCAGCACTAATGGTCAAGGGTATTCGAGGCCGAGGAAGGGATTCGCGCCGATTATTGTCGATTAATATCGAGGCAGAATTTCGGCAAGTTGATAGAATTATTCATGTAGCAGATATTACGCGCAACGTGCTCCGCTCGTAAACCTAATTGTGCCGGGTTATTGTCCGGGACCATGTGTACGCGTATCTGCGTCGGTTTACAAGAGTGAATTTCAATAATTAACACTCGGATGGCCAAAGTACGCGGGATGACGTGAGACCGCGAGCTGATCGCATATAACGTCACATAAACTTCAAGTTCATTCGACGTTGCCATTTTCGACCGTTACAATTTCACAAAGCTGTAAGAATTTCATAAATAGTTTAACCCCTTGCACTACTATTTATCTCGCGACTAGAACGATGAGAAATTCTTCATCGTTTAGGATTTCATAGAAAAGAAAAAATAGTTTATATCTATTGTATGCCTATGTTTTCTCCAAAGGATATATAGCGACTACAAAGAAATACAATTTTACATATGTAGGATCATACGGACCATGGAAGCACAAGAACTCGACGAGAACTGCCCGATGCCGAACGTTTCTCGAACTCGTCAGCTCGTCTACATTGTTTATTATCGAAACGCTATCGCATTGCTCGGGCCGCCTGGGTCCGCGTGAGTCCTTTATTTCCGCCGACAAACATTAAACGATGCCGCCGAACGCGCGCGGAACGAACGCACACGGAAAACGACACAGCCGCGCACGAGAGTTTATCTTTCACGCGCGGCACTATGATTCGGATCATTCTTTGAAACGCACCGAACCTGCACATACATATTTATTAGACTCTGTTCAAAATCTTCATCACGAGTCCGACTCGATATTGTAGGGCAAGGGGTTAAAATAATTTCTTCCTTGGTCCTAAGATGGTAGTTGTTAGAGAACTAAAAAATTTCACCCTTCAAATTCGAGATGAAAATATCGAAAATATTTTTACGAGAGATAACGCGAAGTTAATTAAAATTAATGGATACCACGGTGGACGAGTGCCAAGTGTATAAAACTGAGCAGGGGGTAAAACTAAAATGCAACGCGGCGAGACTGTACATCCGTGCGCAATATTATTCATAAATACGTTGTGTTTAGCGCGGTGCTCCGTGTCTAGGAGAAACGGAAAAACAAAAGCGAGGGAGAAAAGAAAAAGGAAGGAGGCTGACGGGGCGGAAAGCTGCGCGGACAATATGCATACACGGTTCGAACTAACATTAACGATCTCGGTTAACCCCGCCGCAGAGGATTCACAGTTTAAACCAATACCATGAAATATCTGCGAACTCTAGGCGAGCCGGAAACCGCTGTGAATTGTTTTGCCGGAACTGGCCCAGACGGCGTGCAGGTGCTGTTGCGAATAGGTATTCCTAAAGCTACCAGAATCCAATTTAATGTCCCCGTACGTTCCAGTTCTCCTTTCGACGCGTTTTGATCCTAAGCTTTGTCTACACTATCTAAGTAACTATATTGTCGACGACTATCCAAGTCTCGATACCTGATCGTTTCGTACCTGTTAATCAGATTTTTCCAATTTTCCTTGTATCGTACACACATATTTTTCCGACACCGAAAATAAAAGTCTGATCGGTTGTTTCGACAATATCGCGAAGATGTATAATGGCTGAGTCAACATGGGGGATACACGAGGTGTTTGTAACGCCGAATCGAGTGCCGACTACGTTGACACTTTATTACGGGCCGCGTTGAATAATACAGGGTGGCGGGATAAAATGGAAATACGGAAACCGGTGGGAAATTGAATTTAAGAGGGAAGGAAAAAAACGAGCGGATAACGGGAGAATTAAAATCGAACGTAAACGACACGTAACGGATATGAATATCGGCGAAATTAAGGAACAAATATCTATAATCATCAATTCCTACATAAATTGCAAGAAATACAAGGTGAACATTCCTTTCGTTCTTCAATAACCTCGATAAACCGTTGATATTCATAAATCCGCAGTAATCGGTAAAGATATAATCCAACAGTGCAACTCACCTCCACAAACAGCATCCATAATGCACAATTAAAATCGATTTGCTTCAACACGATTAATACTGTACACTTATAATAACACTGTACACTTAAAATTGATAATCAATTTAACTTAATAATCAACGCGATGTTCGAACAGTGACTGTTGGTTAGGTATCGAAACATGATGGTTTTGATTTTTACCCCCACTTAGAAACACTCTTAGAGTAACCCCAACCCCATGCTTAAAACTTATTTACCTGAAAGGTCATTGTTTAGGTTTTAGCCACGTGTTCCGGCTTTGGGACCACTGTGTACAGTAACGAAGGGAAGGTAACGGGCAAAAAAAAAAAAAATACAATACTCCGTTTAGAACGTCAATAGTGGGTAGGAGGGAGAGAGGGTATAGGTAGAGGTGGAGCAGGTAAATGCCTGGTTTCTGCGAAACGGCGAGCGCATCGTCGCGAGAAGAGTAAGTACATAAGCCCTCGCCCCACTTCCCATTCATTGCTCTCATTATCAGCCACGCTGTCTCCCCTTTCGTCCTATATCGTCTCCGGTCCGCATACATCACGCCTACGTGCGCGCACACCGAGCTGTTACAAATTTACGTACCGAAACCCGGCAACGCGTCGCAAATGAGGCGACACCCACCAACAGATAAATTAAAAATATGCACGCGCCCCGGTAAAACGTCCGAGAGCCCGTGATCTCGAGCGGCAAGGATCGATACGGCCTTCAAGCGACAAAAAAATCCCCGCTGCTTTATGAACTTACGCGCCCAGCGACGCCAGACCCTCACCACCGTTAATCACCCGAATCGTTTTGATTTATTGCCCTTACCCGTGGAAATTCGGAACGTTCGAAGCCGTAAAAAAAATGTATTTCTCCGTTAATTGTTCTGTGATTTCCGTCGTGTTATCGGAGAAAACGTGTCCGATGCTTGCAAAGTATCAGAGTCCTTTGATTACTCAATTTCGAACGATTAAATCGAATGAACAGCTGTTGCCTTCGGAACGAGAGCAATAGATTAACCCCTTGCACTACTATTTATTTTGTGATTATAAACATGCATATTTATTAGATTCTGTTCAGAATCTACATCACGAGTCCGACTCGATATTGTAGGTTAATGGGTCAAGAAGTTCCTTGAAAAATACATTTTGGAAAATTGATAACTAAAGCACCGAATGGTCTTAAACATTATCAATTATGGCCGACATTGTACAATCAAGGAAGTCCTTCGATGATAAAATTACGCCTGCTCTGCTTTCCAGCAGAGAACATACATATGATCGTTATGATCTCCTTTCTTCCTAGAATACGTTCGACCTAGACTACTTGCAGTTTTATAAACACAATTGATGGTGAAGTTATATTCGACCTGTGGTCGTATTCCCATGTTCGTATCGTGGCGGTATTCATGCAGGCTGCAAGTATGCGTTACGTATGCTAATGTCAGCTGAAACTTGCCGGGATAGTCAGTCAATCGATTAGAAGTTAGCCCTGATCTAGAGACATAGCGTGTACAGCTTGATCGAACAAGTTTGAAACTATTCAACAATGTCAGTTACAGACCTTGGCTGCAAATGGAAGAAAGTCGAAGAGGAAACTGCGGCCAAATCGACAACCGTATTAAACGCTTTGCTATTAGTTGTTAATCTTGAATAATAAGACATTTGTAAACACGCGTACAGCAGTTTCTTATGAATATTTACATTTCTCGTCGAAACTCCGATGAGTAGGGCACCTTACAAACTTAAACTTCATTGTTAAAAATTATCTATGTGATCCGATGAATGAATTTAAACGTGTCGTCTAGGGAAATTCAATAATGATTGCGGATTTTTATGCCAAATAAAAATTGTTTACAACGAACAGGGGCCAAATAGAAATTTCTTTCTTTCTTTAACACGTTGACTGCCATGTGACCCATATGTGGATCACAGAATTATTTGTCTAGGTTTTAAAATGAATTTTTACGTTAATATACTCATTGTACCAAATTAGATTAGGATCTGTAAAATGCAAGAAAGTTGGAGGACTACTCAATATCGTACATTGAATTTTTTTCAATTTTTAGCCTATCGAGATAGGACTTTGCCGAGCTCGAGGCACCAAGTGGTGGGGGAGGAGTGGGGATGAGTAGCGCAAATTTAAGTATAACAGATTTAGCAAATTTAAGCGACCACCGGTGTGTTCAGCTCGGCACCTTATGAATCCGAATGCGACGAGCATAAATATGAAGAAAGTTGTTCGCGTTACATATAAAAACGCGCTGCGGAATATAAAATGTACATACATACATCGGCATGCATAAAAGCTTCACGGGCTAGCCGGATAAGCGAATCACCGACCCATAAACCATCCTTGACTCTCTCCTCGTCTTTGCCTACGAAGCGCCTGCACCGCAGAAATTGAAAACTATCGGCGTCGGTGCAGCCTCTCTTGCTCGTATCGTCTTACGAGAGAGGCGCAAACTTTTTCCACGCGGGCCAAGACGCTCAAAGTAAATAACTCTGGAACGATGATAATTACAGGCGAATTTAACGGCGACCACCGCCCACGAAATTATTATGAAAAATTTCTTTTCCACGTAATGTAAAGTTCCAAATCCCAAAGGGGATTAAACATTGAATCGAAAATTTTTCATGATAATTGTGTTTAAATATTAAGGGAAGCGTTTAAGCTGACATTTAACAACGTAAAATGACTCGAGAGTGTGACTGAAAAATTTTGAAATTTCTTTTCACCTTTCCGGACAATGAAGAACAAGTATTCCACAGATTTTAAGCTCGAGAATTTGACCAAGTTCAGGCAAAAATAACTGAAAGGTACTCGCTCGCATGGAAAATTGCACGAGTCTACCGGTAAAAAGGATTTCGGCGTCTGACCGAGTGCAGGCTGAATCTACTGATGAAATAGTCAGAGGAACGTAATGTAATGGAACAGAGGATCGAGCCCCGACTTTGCACAATGGATTCGGAAATATTAAATGAAGCAGCCGAAGCATCGCGATAGGTCATCGCGAACAATGCCGAGCCCCTATCCCTTGCCAACAGTTTTTTGGGACATTCTAGCTTTTTTCCCGCGTGCGATAGGCTCCAGTGTGGAATTGTACTTGCGTTCCTATTCTTCCTACACTTCAGAGAGCATGCCAAAAGTTATCTTTTTTTTCGTTCGTTCGTTCGTTCCGCAAATATTTGTTCTCCGCACGGTAGGAAAAAAAAAAGTATTGCTAAACGGGGTGAAATTATCGGTGTTTTATTAACGACAATCGCGGAACGTGTGCGCGCGATATTATTTCAAAGTGCATGGATTTAATAAGGGTTCCATTAACGCGCAGAGAAATTCGTTTGCCAGAGGCGGAAAAAGGTTCTGAAATTCTTTCTGCCGATCGATACCGCGTGTTGGAAGGGACACGATGCTGGCTGGCACGTGGTACGGAAGAGAGTACTCGTTTTCTTCGTACTCCCACAAGAGGCCAACGAGCATTTGGTACTATGAAAAGTCCCCTTTCAGTCATCGGATTCGTTTCGCGTCTCTTTACGCCGGGGAATAAACGAACAACGAAACCAAACGCTGTAAAAATAGCTTGAACATGCAGCAACGATTCGCTATCCTATTGTATTGCTTTGGTAGTACGGTGTACTATCCATAATAATTACGTTCGTGATATAATTATTACTGTATAATAAAATTGGTACGACGTTACGTCAGAGCGCCACTATACTCGCAAAGCTAGGTCATAGTTATTAGCAGAGACTAGAGTTATTACTAGATCGTACATTCAATGCTTTGATTACACAATTACACTTCTTGACACGGTATAATTAAATTTTCCTGCCAATTTCACGCAAGCATGTTTACAATGGGAGCGCGTTGAACGCAGCGCCGATCGATGGCACAAAAACCAGCCCCGGCTGGATCGCGTCCACTTACTCGAAACACAAAGATTTTTAATCAAGAATATCAATCGCGATACCGGCGCCGCGACACCGTCGAGTAATTAGAATGAAAATAAACTCGGACGGAAATTGAAATAACCGCAGGGCCGCCGACAGAAAAAAAGGACAGAAAAGATTCCGAGAGGAAATTTCGGGATCAGAAGAGGCCGAGCCCATGGCCGTGAGTCCCTCGTCGCATAACCGTGGCAAAAGAGCCCCGGCAGAGCCGAAATTATTGCGTTTTCTTGGCCCCCGTCCAAACACCGACAACTAACAGCAGTGTGATTATTGCAACACGGTCTATAGTGGCCTACATCGATATGGACGCAGATCGTGCGTCCGATGCGTTCAATCGATGCTCCCTTAAGGGGGTGTTGTAATCTAAAGCGCGATATTACGGAAATCTCGGATAACTGAAATCTACAAATTCTTGAGTGAAAGGAAAAATTAAAATTGAGCTTTCAAAGATCAAAGATGAAAAAATTAAAAGAAAAGATTTGAACGTCTACTGCGCCTTATAACGAGTACAAACAATTTTTATCTCGCATAAAAATCCGCAGTCCAGATGGCAGTGGAGGGTGAAACGCCCTAGCACCCCTAGTTTTAAATCGCCGAGACCCAACCCGAACCGAATCGGGTGCTGGAAGCGAGTAGGAAACCGATTGCGTAAACAACAAACTCGATCGACTTTAATAATAACCTAGGCTCGCGACGACAACGACGGTTCACCGAGCGTATTCGCAGAACAATTTGCGAACCGCGGACCAAGCAATATTGCACGTGGTCGACACTCCAACAAGTTACGTCGGCCGCGTTACATCCCTCTGATAATCGCGCACGATTACGTCGCAGCCGGTAATCTTTCCGGCCCGTGTACAGGCGACCCTTCTCGATTAACTATGTGATTCAAGGTCGTGCCTAGTGCGCAACTCGCTGCCGAACGAGAAAAACCAACAATAACAACCAGCTTGAGAATACTTTGCGAAAGAAGCTCTCGTGTACGGTCGTTACATCATTACGTGATCGCACGTGGGGCTGGTACAAATCTGTTTGTGAAAATCGGAGAGAGTGACAGGGGGGATGTGAGAAAAGAGATGACGATAGAAAAAGGGTGGGCACAAGAAAAAGAGGGGGGGGTGAAGAGAGAGAGAAGAGTTAAAGAGGCATGCAACTGACAGCCAGATGACAGCTGACCGAGTGACCCGCAGCTGCCACCCCTCCCGCTCGGCAATTGTCGATTTTCCTCGGAATCGACGAGCACAGGGGGTGGCTCTTTTGTTTCGATAGAATAAGCAGAGCTTACCACCTTGCTTACGGACTGGCATCTTTCCTGGCGGCGAATAAATTCCCGACGGAGCTGGTTCGAACGTAGGCTCGGAGTCGCAGTGTTGCGTGGACAGGGGGTGGACGACAAGGGGTCACCGTGGACACACGGCACACTTGACTTTTCGCGGAAGGGAGAAGAGAAACGCGAGAGACAGAACAGCACAAAAGCAGCACACACGGCGTGTCACTTCGATACTACGGGGGGATCGCGCACGGTAACACTATTGTCACGCGAATCGACGACCTGTTTCACGGGTGGCGTAGACGGGCACGTACACGGCTCGACACGTCACTCGCGAGACCTCCCGGTGGTCCGTCGAAACGTGGGCAAAACGAAACGGATATAAACACAGGCCGCCACCACTCGGCCACAGGCAATATGGCGTCGCGCTTACTCTAGCAGCCGGAAAACTGACTGGCCGCGAGAACGCCACCTCCGATTGGTCGATCGCACCATGCGTGACGTCAGGTCGCCTGTGTGACGCGCTACCCCGTAAACGCAACCCCTCGCGATACCACACCGGACGAACGCGTGTGCGAATTCCTCCGTGGCGAAAACCACCCGCGTTTATTCTATCAACTGTATTCGACGATCACGATCTATTCCCGAGTCTACGTTTAACCCAGCCACAGAGTTTTCCCGAGCCTGCACTTATTGTGAAACACGTATTCGTTCAGTTCTGATGGATACGCGTCGCAGAGTATCGACGGTCTAATTGCGATTTATAATTCTATTTCGATGCGCGGCCGCTACGCGTCGCGAGCTATCGATACCTATAGCAGCGCCATCTTGCCGCAGTAAGTGGAAAGTGATTGTTTGCAGCAGACAGTCTTGGAACCAGAGAGGAAATGAGAGTGCTCACGCCCGGGGTTTTAGTGTCCCCGGTATAGTACTGCCCTCTAGCACCGACGAGATATATTTAAAGACTGCCAGCCCCCGTGCACAGACGAGATATACTTAAAGACTGCTAGCCCCCGTGTTAAACTGCGGGCCCCAAAGTGGGTCCTGAGTGGGTACTAGGAGCGGTCGGTAACGGCCCCAATGCCGAGATACTCTCATCGGTTGTGGAACTAAGAACGTGGAACTATCACTGATCTCAAATACCAACATCGCTAAACGTGACGCTCTCGCTACCTGAATACATAGAACGTTTTGCTCGTGAACTACAGAAGAAATGTCAGTGACATCGGTTGTAAATAAACGCATTCTGTAATGGCTTGCAAAATAATTACTTTTAATTGTGTAATTTCATTACACTGTTATTGCCATTTTATTTTCCTTATTGTTGACCATTGTAATCATTGTTTTATAATCGATAGTTTATAAATGTAGGCAATATGAAAGTAACATTAGAAAGAAATATCAGAATTTACATTTAATTTGGAAATTATTCCGATATAAAATAATTATCCAACAAAGAATATTCGTTGAAAACTAACGTCGAGAAGAAATCATGTCAAAGAATCATTTTATTAACACAGCCATTGGCTCGATGTGATGGTCGATTTTTAATATTTTATAGAGCAATTGGTATAATCATTGCTCAACAAAATATTCTAAATCGAGAATCACACCGATTTCCCAGGTCTCACCACGTGGAGGTTGCTGTGAGGGAGACCCGCCCACCCACATAGTATTTGGCGTCGTCCAGACATGGCGAAAAGCGCGCAATTTCCGCCGTGTTTGAACATGGCGAAAAGCGCGCAATTTCCGCCGTGTTTGAACAAGGCCAACAACGTCCCACCCGACGGAAAGTTAACAAAATTACAAAATAATAAAAAAAGCCGTAATTTTGTCCCCACTCTTCCTAATACACATTTGACAGTGCTCTAGTTTTGATCACTGTGCAAACGAATACCAAGAAGAGCTCATTGCAAAGCCTACCCGCCGAATTACTACCTGCCTAGTCTAAACACTAATTTTTTCCCCAATATGCATATTTAATTATTGTTTTTTTTTCAAAGATTATATAATCTTTATTTATTTTATGCCTATCAAGTGTTTTGTATTGTAATTATATGTGTACCTATTAGGTACCTAATGGGTAGCTAACCCAAAGCTGAAATAAAAGTTCAATGAATTAAATAGAACATGTACGAACACATACGACACAACCCGCAACCATGTACAAACACATGCGACACACCATACGAGCATGCACAGATAATAATTACATAAAACAGTATAATTATGTGACAATCAAAATGAACATATTTGAATTATAAAATTTCTCTTAAAGTTAAATTTGTTACGTTGGTTTTACCTTGATTTTACCTTGGTTTCACCAGTTTCATTTTTTATAACCACCGCATAATCAACATTATGCACATCCTAATATTATTAGGCAATGGATAATAATTATAACCTGTTCTCATTTCGCTTTCCATTGCCTACCAGAAAATCAAAATATCTGAAACAAACTTAATTTTAAATTAGTACATGAAAAAAAATAACAAATGACATTTAAGAAATACAATTTACATATTTCAGAAATTAAATATTTTGAAAAATAACAATTGAAAAATAGCACACATTTAAAAAAAATAGCACATATCAAATATAATCAATATTAAAAATAAAACATTTAAAAAAAATGAAAAAAAATTACACATTTGAAACATAATTGTCCACTCGTATATTTGAATCAAACCCGCGAGTGGACTATTTTCTCGCAACGCTAAACTAGAAATTACGTCTCTTCAACGTTTCAAAAAAACAAACGCGAACAGTGCATTTCTATTCGTGAGATTAATTTAATAGATATTATAATACGCAAAACTCCCGTGCACTTTTATTCTTGTACGCAACTCTATATTAATTTTAATATTGGCACATGAAAAAAAAAATGTAAAAAAAGACATTTCAAATATTACATAATATATGAATCAACATCATTTATTGTTACTTTGTTTTTCTTACCCTGTCAAGGAATGAAATATCTGAAACAGACTAAATATTGCGTTAGCACATGAAAAAAAAAAAATAAAAAAGAAAACATACATACACAAAATAATTGTCCACTCGATATATTTCAAACAAACGCGCGAGTGGACTATTTTTGCGCAACACTACTCTACAAAAATGTACATTGTATATCTCCAAACAACGCGACCAGTGCATTATCTACCGCAACACTATTTTATACTTTTCATAACAGAAAATTCCCGTGCACTTTCATTTCTTTTTCCGCAACACTAAATTGAATCGCGATAGCAGCCATTAAAATTTATGGGGAGGGAATCAAGCCGAATTATTCTTTCGCAACGCTAGTATATTAATAATAAATAATAAATATAACGAAACAAACGCGACCAGTGCATCATTTATCGCGACACTAATTTATTATATTCGATATAGAAAACTCCCGTGCACTTTAATTTCTTTATGCGCAACTCTAATGGGGAAGCAATGGCTGCGGGGGGTATTTTGGGAAGGGGGTGGTCACCTATCCAGAAAAAAATTTTTTAAATAAAAAAAAAATTCAGAATGGTTGTCCACTCGATAAATTTCAAACAAACGCGCGAGTGGACTATTTTTGCGCAACACTACTCTACAAAACTGTACATTGTATATCTCCAAACAACGCGACCAGTGCATTATCTACCGCAACACTATTTTATATTTTTCATAACAGAAAATTCCCGTGCACTTTCATTTCTTTTTCCGCAACACTAAATTGAATCGCGATAGCAGCCATTAAATTTATGGGGAGGAAATCAAACCGAATTATTCTTGCGCAACACTAGTATATTAACAATATATAATAAATATAATGAAACAAACGCGACCAGTGCATTATTTATCGCGACACTACTTAATTGGTTTCGATACAAAAAACTCCCGTGCACTTTAATATCTTTATGCGCAACTCTAATGGGGAAGAATTGGCTGCGGGGGGTATATTCAGGGGCAGCCACACTGGCTGCAGGTGGTCAGGGGGCAGTCATTCGGTGCAGTGCGGCATTTCAATCATCGCAACCCTAAAAGGCGGGATTTTCTACCGTTTGCATATCGGAAAACATTCGTATTACATCGATTCGAATCACTAATTCTTACTATATCACGCGAGTAGGGAAATACACTTCGCGGTCCCCACTATTTTACAAATTCGAACATTGCAAAACCAGTTTTGCATGATGCAACGAACACTAAGTTCTATCGAAAAAATTACTGCGCGGTCCCTACGTAAAGATACCCCGTCTTTTACCTTGCGGGCCGACGAGGCGTTCGATACGCTATACATACACATCGTGTATGTCTTCTAACCCGATCGGACCACTACGTTAAAAAAATACATGCTTTGTAAAACGCAGTGGTAGGTTCATAGCATTTAGCGCTCACACACCATCAAATGGCTAAGGCACACGTCGCTACGTTCAGGTGAACCTACAGTGATTTCCGCTATCGTAAGGCCCGTCAACACCATGGCTCGCATCGCATTAGATACTAATACAATGGTCACCATGGCATTGTCGTGCGTACCACCACAGGTGACGTAACTTAATACGTCTTCTTTTTGTGTATGGTACTGTCATACGAAAACGGATACACTTGTTCCATTGCTGGAACGACAAACGAATTGTGTGACAGGGCACACCGCGAGTAATCGAACGTAGCAACGTGAACCGTGATTTTGCGCTAACTGCGACCTGAGAACGTACCAATACGTTTCTTTTCTCGACGTGTAGCGGTCCGGTGGACACATGCTCCACATTGCAAAAACTTTAAACAGAACTCGAGCAATATAACTCGAAAATCTAAACAACAAAATCTTTAGAATTCAATGTTCGTATGCATTATTGCGCAACTAATTCTGCAATGTTAAACATTTACTTTTATATACGCGGTCGCGAGTATAACCATTAAATCACAGGTTTTATGTTTTCCAATATACAAGTTAATCCTACCTTAATACAACGCGTTGGTACTTTTCGCAACACTAAGACAATCGCGATATCAAATTCGCAACGCTAATTTTTCAAACAGAATTGTTTTTATTAATTGATTCGCGAGGCATGCAGGAGGAGTGACAAAGTCTATTGGTGAAGAGACCCGGCTCATCCACCATTTTACTTTGTCATTAACAAAAGCGGTAAGTAAACAAATTCTGTTTTATTTTTTCGCAACGCTAATTCAACCCGTTGAGATTTTCCGCAACTCTATTCGAAAACGCGAATGCCTGCACCACACCAGGGAGGGTTCGTTGCAGCTCGAGCATGGGCGCCTGAAATATCGAAAATGACTCGAAATCAAACGCGATTCTTTTTTGCTGCGCATCGCTAATTCAACGAACAGAGGAATGAAAAAAGACTACTTTACTTATAAAAATTCTTATATAATTTTACTATCTTAAAAAAAAAAATGAAATAAAATCGAAATCGCGACTATTTAATTCGCAACTCTATACAGAATCTAAATCGCGATTCTTTCCGCAACACTAATTTTAATCCTCTGTTCAAAATTACTTAATGCAACGCGTGTTTTTTCTTCGCAACGCTAATGCAAATCGCGGATGTGCCCATCTCGGCTGATCGTTGGGGCGGCGAGGCCTGCCCATTGATGCGACTAACTACTTTTCTACAACTACTTCAAATATTTCTACTGACGAGTATAGTGACAAGGTAGTAACGATAAAACACATGCAGTTGCTGCCCTCTTGAGTGACTGTTTGTCGGGCCTCTTCTTTTTCTTCGCGGTCCGCCGAACATCTGAAACCCTAAACGTGCTCGCAGGGAAAACGATCGACGACTTCCGAGACGAATCACAAGTTTCGGGAGAAGCCGATCGTTCCCCTGGTGCAATCGAGCAGGTGCGAAACGTTTCGAGGACCTAATCCGCGCGCGTTTACCGTTCGCGTCCGCGTCCGCGAAAAGCTATGCGAACAAGAAGAATCGAAGACGAATCATCCATCGAACGTCATGCCTCGTTCGATTTCGACTCGTGAACGAAACTTCGAGCTCTTCCAGGAACTGACTACCGGTCGAATCGCGGCCTACCCGAAAGAGAAAACGGTAGCCAGCCCCGGCCCCTACCTACTTAAAATTAACATTCACACACACCGAGAAAGTAAGCTACCTACCTACCTAGTCCTATATTTAAAAAATGGCAAAAAACACAAGCTCACCAACACATTCACTCAACGATTCCCATTCAGACGCCAGGGTGCAAAAGCCTAATACCTAGAGAGCACGTCCCGGGACGCCTCCGACACCCTAACGTCGAAACCTCATACAAACACAGTTAAGGTACGTACCAGTTTCACTGAAATCGACTGACAATGATAGTGACCTTTGCGATATTAATTGGTAAATTGAAATAACAAACTATTTTCGAGTCTCAATTGAACTACGTGTAATTCTGAATGTTACAAACGTAGTTTTCAGAAAAGCTACTCGCGAACATATTCCATGAAGATCTATGTAGCATGTCACAGATCGACAGGAATATGCGTTATTGAATCTAAGTGAAAGAACCGACGCAATTCCACTGCCTAATCGCACACACACACAAGTGGAAAATACGTCGTGCACGATACACTGGCCATTGTCAGCCGCCACACATATATATTATTAAAACAATGTTCCATGTGCCCGTTGCTCTCACCCTCCCGAGTAGCGCCTGGGCACGCGAGAGGATTCGAGCAACGAACAGGGAACCTCAATATCCTGAAAATCCTATCTAAAAGAATGTATTAAATTTTGTAAACCGTCTAATATTTATTTATTCTTCAAATATGACTCTACTTTATCACAAAATTTAATCTGAAATTCTAAATGATATATTGAAATATTGAAAAATATAAAATTTGTGCTATTAATCAAAAAGATTAAAGAAGACTTTAATTTATCTTATTTATGCATTTAAAATCTTTAATAAAATATTTAAAAACCCTCGGACGATCCTTTAAACAAAGCAAAGTTTCGAAAAAATGAAAACAGCACTTTACCAAATGTAAAGTATGCGTAATTACTTTGTTTCAAGGATCTATCCGTCGCGAATCGTCTTTTTGTACGCAAAATCTAATACTTTCAATAAATTACAACTGATTTTAAAATACGTTTTTCATTTAATTTACAAGTAAATTTTCCATTAGAAATTATTTCTTAGTTAATAATAGCATACCAAATTCCGGAAGATTTTTGTCTTCTCGAAATTTGTTGACACCGTTATACAAATTGATTCATTAAGAAAAAAAACGCGACGTACAAAAAGACCCTACCTAGCTAGGAAACAGATTACTACCCGTGGAAACGCCTGGCGTTATCCACGGTCACTATACTCGTCAAACTCAACTACTGTTCTAATCAAATATAATAATAAAAAAGTTATTTTTTGACTCACTACTTGTTGGGGGGATACGAATGCTGCGTTAGAGTCCTGGAATCAAAAAATGAAACAAGATGTTAAAAAACGATTCGTACAATTCCATCAACAAGATAGTTTATTTGGACAAATGTTTTTTCTTACTTACATTCTCACCCCCTTGAAGTCAGCGACCGTTGGCTCTGAATCTGAGCATTGATGCGTTGTATTTCGTTAGTCTTACTACCCCAGTTTTCAATATATCTCAAGCACATTATCATCAAATTCTAATTAATTCGGTAGAGGCGAAACGAGACGGCTAGCGACTGGGTTTCCAAGCCCATAGAATCAACCCCGGATTCTTACGCGAGGCGACACCATCCACCTGCCTGGACGTCGTAACGCCAGGACAGATGCGCCCCTTCGCTTAAAACGTGATTCCAACTCGCGAGTATACACTCCACGAGCTGGCCGCTTTAAGTATAGACCGAGGCCTAGTAACGCTGGCATTATCTGCCAGAGATAGTGCGCTGCGGTCTTTTGGCTGTGAGGTCACCCCTACTTGAAGAGTAGGTGCGGACCTCCACCGTCTCGATCAAACTTCTCTACTAATATGATATCAAATATATCCTAACCTCTAAGATAATGCAACTTTCGATACATTGAAAACAAGGTTGGCTAACGTAATAATGGAAGTGGAAGTTCCCCTCCTCGAGTTACGGTAGCCTACAACATATAAACACGAGATATATAGAATTCGTTTAGTAACATACAACAAACGTATACAATACAATCAATAATGTATTAACATAATTGATTCATAAAAAAATATAAAAAAAGGCCGAAAAAATTAGCTTTGAAAAGGTTGTTTCAATCGAATAATCGAACAGTTTCGCAATAAGCTTTTTTGCACGATAGTAAATTAATGATAAATTATTCATTTTTCATGAATAATTCGAAACGAAAATGTTAGACAACAAAGTGTAGTTGTAAAGATAGATTGGTACTCACACATTCTCTCTTCCGTGAAAAAGTCACACTCTTCGTGATGAGCAGGATTAATACTTCTACCACGATTAATTACGTTAGCCTTATTATTTTGTTATCAATGTGTTCAAAGCTTAAAGCAGAGGCGAAACGGGACGGCTAGCCGACTGGGTTTCCAAGCCCATAGAATCTACCCCGGATTCTTACGCGAGGCGACACCATCCACCTGCCTGGACGTCGTAACGCCAGGACAGATGCGCCCCTTCGCTTAAAACGTGATTCCAACTCGCGAGTATACACTCCACGAGCTGGCCGCTTTAAGTATAGGCCGAAGCCTAGTAACGCTGGCATTATCTGCCAGAGATGGTGCGCTGCGGTCTTTTGGCTGTGAGGTCACCCCTACTTGAAGAGTAGGTGCGGACCTCCACCGTCCCGATCGAACTTCTCTATTAATCACAGATATTCAAATCTCTAACAAAATACAACTCTGAACACATCGACAACAAAATTGGCTAACGTAATAATCGGAAGTACTTCTTCAACTTCTTGCTTCGAGGTTCTTTCTTCTACGATGAATTACTACAGCCCTATTACTCTTGTTTCCAATACGACTACATTACCAGCATGCGATAAACGAAACGAATTTAGATATAAAGAAGTAGAGGCGAAACGAGACGGCTAGCGACTGGGTTTCCAAGCCCATAGAATCAACCCCGGATTCTTACGCGAGGCGACACCATCCACCTGCCTGGACGTCGTAACGCCAGGACAGATGCGCCCCTTCGCTTAAAACGTTATTCCAACTCGCGAGTATACACTCCACGAGCTGGCCGCTTTAAGTATAGGCCGAGGCCTAGTAACGCTGGCATTATCTGCCAGAGATGGTGCGCTGCGGTCTTTAAGCTGCGAGGTCACCCCTACTTGAAGAGTAGGTGCGGACCTCCACCGTCTCGATCAGACTTCTCTACTTAGACTTGAATATCGAAATATTGAATATGAAAAATATCGCTGGAATCTACATGCTGGCAACCAAACCTAGCTAGCTCCCCATTCCCCATTTCTATCACCGAAAAAAAACAATAGTGTAGAAAAAAGTGAAATACGCTACGAGCAAGTACACCTAGTAATTCGGAAAAAAGTGGTAACGCTATTTGAGAAACCTTTACCGCATGTTGGGACTCTACAGAAATGTATATCAAACCGGTCTGCGCGCTCAAAGAGGAGATTCTACAAATTCCAATGGCCGGGCACGAAGAGGACGGAGACCTAAGGCTTACGATCGTACTTCTGAGCCCATGTGGCATGGCGCATTCGGGGAGACACCATGCGACAATATCTCTACAATTACGATTATACGCGTTAGGATACGAGACCAGAACCACCACCGTCCACGGCAGGAGTCCACCTATACCCTTGTTCGGCGCCACAGTAAGCCAAAGGAATCAAAAGAATCAACCTCCGGGCTGCAAGCAGGTGATTGCTGGGTACCAACCGAAGCCAGCAATCGAAATCGAATGTACCGGGTAGAAGAGCGGGTACATATACATTTAGTGTAGAGATTATCGAACCACATTACCAACATTCCGATAAAATGACTATTCCCAAATACCGACTAAATAATTTAAACGAATTTTAATTATCGCATGACATTGACCTCCAAATGTGGAACCTCGACTGATATAGGCGCTTTGGGGTATGACCGGCGTAATAGCCGCGGTCTGGTTTGTGCAGGTCTATTAGGCGGGCCATGCCTATGGAATTAGCTTACCCTCCACCAAAATGAGCTAAGCTAGCGACTAGTGGTTTTTCAGGCCACTCGGATTACTATAGTATTTACTAGATCCGTAGATCTAGATACTAGATCCGTACACTGCGGCAACATCCACCCTCTGGTCGTAGTTAACGCCAGTTGAGTGCGTTCCCTCCCTTCGCCCAGGGCAGGAGTTCCGCTTCTGGGTCGAAGGGGAGGAGCGGTTGAAAGAGGCCAGGAACGCTGGCTATGCCAGAAATGCTACCACAGCGGTCATGAGCTGCGAGGTCTCTAAACCTCTACTTAGCTCATTTTGGCTCGTCTATTTTAGACAGGAGGTATGCAATAGCTATGGCAAAGTCGAGTAGCCAAGTCTTTTTTGCGATAATTGTACATGAATCTTTGTTTACAATGGATCCAGCTAGGCAAAGGATAGATGCAAGATGCATCAACCAATGCACCCTGCCCGATACAACAACGTATGTATCGGAAGCGTGACTGGTTAATCCATCTTGCATCTGTAACATCTGCATGACTCTACTCTAACGCGTATTATACCCTCGAACAAAAACAAATGACTCTACTGCTGGATCGTTTTATCCGAAGTGAAATGGAGGATCGCGCTCTAAGAGATCGTTACAATTATGTCGGCTGATAGTAATATAATAATTACGACGCGGACCTGCCGGTAAAACCTCTGAGTGTCGCAAGGGCCTCAACAATAAAGCCCACGTTGCCTAAGCACGGCCAGATTGTGTACGCCTTGTTGAGGCCCAAGACCTCGCCTAATCCTCTAGCTAGGTCGAGCTGTACCATCGCCAGCTCTCCGATCTACCCGACAGAGGGGTACGCGTAAAAACTATCCTTCAAACGACTTGTAACGATCTATGATTTCCATTAAATTCAATGATTTTGACAAATCAAAGATCCATCCATTTCACTTCTTCGCACCTACCTACAAGCTTGGCACATGTTATAACATGTATACATTTAATATTTAATCGCGGGTTGAACATATATATATATTACAACATAAATATAATATATATAATATATAAATATATTATACATACATATATAAATTATTGTATATATATATATATATGTCATATTCTCGACCCGGGGTCTCGCTGGGTTTCCCCAAAAAGCCAGCGGCGGAGTAAGTATTTACACCGGGGAAAACATGTAAGGGATGCGGGAGATTGCGGCACATGACGGCAACAGCTCAGTCCCCAGACCGACTGCGGCCCATAAGGACCGCAATACTAAGTACCGGAGACCGCATGTTACCCCCATGGGTCACAGAGTATCTCGAGCGAGGGATTGCGGCACATGACGGCAACAGCTGTCCCCAGACCGACTGCGGCCCATAAGGACCGCAATACTAAGTACCGGAGACTGTATGTTACCCCCATGGGTACCTCGAATCCCAGACAATTTTCGATATCAACGAATGAAGCCAAACGCATATCGGCGAGTGAACTCAATCGGTTATCAGCAAACCCCAATAATGTAAATACATACCATCCATCGGTAGCAAATTCCTTTAAAGACATCCATAAAAGGAAATACCCGAGAAGCGAGTGGAAATAAACAAACAAAGCCAAGCAATCAAACTCTAATGATGATTTAAAATGTTCCCGAACCCTAACGATAAACTTTAAACGTATCCTAATCTCTACGATATGGAAACAAGAGTAATAGGGTATAGTAACAATGAATAGTATGGATGAAGACCTGTTGAACGCAAAATACAAATTCAATTGATCTCTATCAAGTGATAAGCGAGGAATAAATCAAAATTTCATATAAATTGTACAAGTAATCAGGGGCAGTTATGTCAGGGTGAAGTGTGGCATTTCAATCATCGCAACTCTAAAAGGCGGGATTTTCTACCGTTTGCATATCGGAAAACATTCATATTAGATCGATACGAATCCCTAATTCTTACTGTATCACGCGAGCAGGGAAATATACTTCGCGGTCCCTACTATTATTACAAATTCGAACATTGCAAAATCAGTTTTCCATGGTGCAACGAACACTGAATTCCATCGACAAAATTACTGCGCGGTCCCTACGTAAAGATACCCCGTCTTTTACCTTGCGGGCCGACGAGGCGTTCGATACGCTATACATACACAAAGTGTATGTCTTCTAACCCGATCGGACCACTACGTTAACAAAATACATGCTTTGTAAAACGCAGTGGTAGGTTCATAGCATTTAGCGCTCACACACCATCAAATGGCTAAGACACACGTCGCTACGTTCAGGTGAAGCTACAGTGATTTCCGCCATCGTAAGGCACGTCAACACCATGGCTCGCATCGCATTAGATACTAATACAATGGTCACCATGGCATTATCGTGCGTACCACCACAGGTGACGTAACTTAATACGTCTTCTTTTTGTGTATGGTACTGTCATACGAAAACGGATATACATGTTCCATTGCTGGAACGGCAAACGAAACGTGTGTTAGGGCACACCGCGCGTAATCGAACGTAGCAACATGCACCGTGATTTTGCACTAACTGCGACCTGAGAACGTACCAATACGTTTCTTTTCTCGACGTGTAGCGGTCCGGTGGACACATGCTCCACATTTCGACGGTAGCAAAAATTTTAAACTTGAAATACAGAACTCGACCAATATTACTCGAAAATCTAAACAACAAAATCTCTAGAATTCAATGTTCGTATGCATTATTGCGCAACTAATTCTGCAATGTTAAACATTTACTTTTATATACGCGGTCGCGAGTATAACCATTAAATCTCAGGTTTTACGTTTTCCAATATGCAAGATAATAATCCCGCCTTAATACAACGCGTTGGTATTTTTCGCAACACTAAGACAATCGCGATATCAAATTCGCAACGCTAATTTCTCAAACAGAAATGTTTTTATCAATTGATTCGCGAGGCATGCAGGAAGAGTGACAAAGTCTATTGGTGAAGAGACCCGGCTCATCCACCATTTTACTTTGTCATTAACAAAAGCGGTAAGCAAAAAAATTCTGTTTTATTTTTTCGCAACGCTAATTCAACCCGTTGTGATTTTTTCGCAACTTTATTCGAAAACGCGAATGCCTGCACCATACCAGGGAGGGTTCGTTGCAGCTCGAGCATGGGCGCCTGAAATATCGAAAATGACTCGAAATCAAACGCGATTCTTTTTTGCTGCGCAACGCTAATTCAAGGAACAGAGGAATGAAAAAAAAACTACTTTACTTATAAAAATTCTTATGAAATCTTTATATTTTAAAAATTGCCTCAAGTAGCAATAAAATTGAAATGAAATGGAAATCGCGATTTAATTCGCAACACTAAACTAGAAACAATCTAAATCGCGAGTATCTTCGCAACACTAACTTTGATCCTCCCTGTTCAAAATCATTTAATACAACGCGTGTTTTTTTTTTCGCAATGCTACTGCAAATCGCGGATGTGCCCATCTCGGCTGATCGTTGGGGCGGCGAGGCCTGCCCATTGATGCAACTAACTACTTTTCTACAACTACTTCAAATATTTCTACTGACGAGTATAGTGACAAGGTAGTAACGATACAACACATGCAGTTGCTGCCCTCTTGAATGACAGTTTGTCGGGCCTCTTCTTTTTCTTCGTGGTCCGCCGAACATCTGAAACCCTAAACGTGCTCGCAGGGAAAACGATCGACGACTTTCGAGACGAATCACAAGTCTCGAGAGAAGTCGATCGTTCCCCTGGTGCAATCGAGCAGGTGCGCAACGTTTCGAGGCCCTAATCCACGCGCGTTTACGTTCGCGTCCGCGTCCGCGAAAAGCTATGCGAACAAGAAGAATCGAAGACGAATCATCCATCGAACGTCATGCCTCGTTCGATTTCGATTCGAGAACGAAACTTCGAGCTCTTCCAGGAACTGACTACCGGTCGAATCGCGGCCTACCCGAAAGAGGAAACGGTAGCCAGCCCCGGCTCCTACCTACTTAAAATTAGCATTCACACCAAGAAGTAAGTTACGTAACCCTACCTAGTCCTATATTTAAAAAATGGCAAAAAACACAAGCACACCAACACATTCACTCAACGATTCCCATTCAGACGCCAGGGTGCAAAAGCTTAATACCTAGAGAGCACGTCCCGGGACGCCTCCGACACCCTAACGTCGAAACCTCATACAAACACAGTTAAGGTACGTACCAGTTTCACTGGAATCGACTGACAATGGTAGTGACCTTTGCGATATAAATTGGTAAATTGAAATAACAAACTATTTTCGAGACTCAATTGAACTACGTGTAATTCTGAATGTTACAAACGTAGTTTTTAGAAAAGCTACTCGCGAACTTATTCCATGAAGATCTATGTAGCATGTCACAGATCGACAGGAATATGCGTTATTGAATCTAATTGAAAGAACCGACGCAATTCCAATGCCTAATCGCACACACACACACAAGTGGAAAATACGTCGTGCACGATACACTGGCCATTGTCAGTCGCCACACAAATATGTATTATTAAAACAATATTCCATGTGCCCGTTGCTCTCACCCTCCCGAGTAGCACCTGGGCACGCGAGAGGATTTGAGCAACAAACAGGGAACCTCAATATCCTGAAAATCCTAACTAAAAGAATTCATTAGCGTACGGGCTAATATTTATACAAACTTGCAAAAAAAAAATTGAATTGAAATTTAATGGTATTTGAAGATATTTAATCATTCAAAGAATTAATAGAAAACATTAATCGTTAAGCAAAAAGACAAAGATTTTAATTAATTTAATTTATTTATTTGAAATTTTTAAGAAAATATTAAAAAACCCTCGGTCGATCCTTTCAACAAAGCAAAGTTTCGAAACTATTGAAAGAGTACTATACTAAATGTAATATACTCGAGAAAATAATCCAAGTTAAATTAATATGTGTATATGCTTTGTCTCGAGGATCTATCCGTCGCGAATCGTCTTTTTGTACGCAAGAGACCCAGTGCTTCTGAGCAATTCGAAATAATTTAAAAAAACGATCCGTATTGAATTTTAAATGAATCTAAAAAATCAATAATTATCTTAAAGTTAAAAAGCAACTTCATTTCATTTCAAATATATTTCAAAGATAAATAATTATTTTGATAATAAAAAGTGACTCTAGTTAATGGTATACCAAATTACGGAAGATTTTTATCTTTTCGAAAGTTGGTGATACCATTATCGAAACTATTTCATTTAAACAAAGAACGCGACGTACAAAAAGACCCTACCTACCTAGGAAACAGATTACTACCCGTGAAAAACGCCTGGCATTTTCCACGGTCACTACACTCGTCAAAAAATCAACTACTAATCAATTATAGTAATAAAAAAGACAGTTGTTTGTGCACTTACTACTTGTTGGGGGGATGCGAAAGCTGCGTTAAGAATCGTTCCGGAATCGTTCTGGAATCGTTCTGGAATCGTTCTGGAATCGTTCTGGAATCGTTCTGGAATCAAAAAAAGGAACAAGATGTTAAAAAATGGTTCGTACAATTCCATCAATAAGATAGTTTAATTGGAAATATATGTCTTTTGATACTTACATTCTCTCCCCCATGAAGACAGCACTACGATGCGTTGTATTACGTTAGTCTTACTGCCCTTGTTTTCAATATTTTCAAAGTGCATTATGAACAAATTTTATATAATTCGGTAGAGGCGAAACGAGACGGCTAGCGACTGGGTTTCCAAGCCCATAGAATCAACCCCGGATTCTTACGCGAGGCGACACCATCCACCTGCCTGGACGTCGTAACGCCAGGACAGATGCGCCCCTTCGCTTAAAACGTGATTCCAACTCGCGAGTATACACTCCACGAGCTGGCCGCTTTAAGTATAGACCGAGGCCTAGTAACGCTGGCATTATCTACCAGAGATAGTGCGCCGCGGTCTTTAGGCTGTGAGGTCACCCCTACTTGAAGAGTAGGTGCGGACCTCCACCGTCTCGATCGGACTTCTCTAGTATATGCAACTTTTAAAAATATTGAACACAAGGGTGGCTAACGTAATATTCAATGTTGTCTCCCTCGAGTTAAGGTAGCCTGTAAAATATAAATATGAGATATATAGATTAAAATTCGTTTAAAAACATACGACAAATATATAAAATGCAAATGAATCAACAAATAATTCACGTAATTGACTCGTGAAAAAAATATTAAAAAAAGGTCGAACCGCGATTAAATAGTACGTTGGAAACTACTGTCATTTGAATTAAATAATCGAAAAACTTCACTATGAGCTCTAAATTTGCTCGAAACGCGACCAGTGTGCATTGTTATTCGTGACGTTAATTTAATAAATATTATATTATGTAAAGCTCCCGTGCACTTGAATTTTTATACGCAACTCTATGTTAATTTTACATTAGTCCATGAAAAAAAAATTAGGAAAGAACAACAGATTTGAAAAATAGCAAATTTAAAAAAAAGCACATTTGGAAATAGCACAATTGAAAAATACCATATTAAAAAAAAGCACATTTGAAAGATACCATATTTGAAAAATAGCATATTTGAAAAATACCACGTTTGGAAAATAATATATTTGAAAATTAACACAATTGAAATATAATATAAAATGTTCAATAACTAAGTTTAATTAGTAACATATACTGCTGGTACTCACATATCCTCTCCTGCTCGAAGAAATCGTATCTCGAACCTGGCTATCGATATATCCTATTGGTGTCGAAGCCTCTTTTTCCCCTCAGGTTCTGTAACATAAAGAACAAATTCGATTAATTTCAATCGACCAGCCGTTAAAGAATATATCCGAATTAAAAGAAAATAAATTATCCAAGTTGAATACAAAGTCGAAATTAAACAAACTTGATTTATCGTCAGGACGCAACAGTAAATTATCGCGAGAAGGCAACACGATTCGAGAATAAATTAGAATTAAATAAATTAAAAATTAAAAATAAATAATTCACTTGAGCACGGTATTAATTTTAATAAAAATTACGATAAATAATCTTGACTTCTAGCGAATGATAAAGACTGATAAAGAACAAATTCGATTAATTTCAATCGACCAGCCGTCAAAGAATACATCCGAATTAATAGAAAATAAATAGTCCAAGTTGAATACAAAGTCAAAATTAAACGAACTTGATTCATCGTCAGGACGCAACAGTAAATTATCGCGAGAAGGCAACACGATTCGAGAATAAATTAGAATTAAATAAATTAAAAATTAAAAATAAATAATTCACTTGAGCACGGTATTAATTTTAATAAAAATTACGATAAATAATCGACTTCTAGCGAATGATAAAATATAGAGACGGTACGTACCATGTAAAGGTCCTTGTCTTGCGTCGTAATATATCCTTTATATGTCACTGAGAACCGACGCGGTCGACAAGGACGAGGGTGGTTCGGAGATACACATTACACACAACCACTCACTTTCACTTTCGTTATCAAACTGAAGTCGCGGCCGCGAGGGTAAGAGTGGCGGTTGGGGACCGAAGGCCCGAATATTGGGGGCTTCCCGGAAAATCGGCGACGCGTCAAAAGTGGGATCGGCGCAAAGGGTAGGGGCGTCGATTGTTACGTGACAAAGGCAGGTTCTTACCTGTTTACGAGGGTCGCTGTGCCGCCTTTTTTTTTTATTTTAGATGCTATTTCCCATTTAAATCAAGGTTCTCACTTGTCGCCCATAAATTTACACTGTCACATATTGACTGTTTTTCCGCAAATTGTTCGCAAGTATACACTAATTTATATTTAACTTATTCGCAATAATTTCCGGCCTACATTCTCTCTTATAGCCGCCTTGCCGTCTTGCCGACTTTGTGTAACCACACGCACATAGAAAAAACCCATATACACAGGCTCACAAAGCTATTCGAACACCTTTCAAAGCTGTATAACTTTTTTTAAATTGGTCAAAACGACCAGACCTTTCTCAAGCAATTCGAAGAATTGGTTTACCGAATGACGTGCAAAAAAGGTTTTTAAATTCAAAGTTATATTAATTCATCCACGTAATTTTCTCTCAAACTCTTTATTATTCGAAATAGTATGTCAAATGAAGGTTATCCTGGTTTTCAACATATTTCTGTTCCCACAGATCGATTCTTGGAACAATTAACTATAAAAAAAAGTGTAAGGAAATAATGCTTGTTTATGAAATATTTTTAAATTACAAATTGTGCTATCGTTAAATTATGCTTTAATACTTTCTTACGTACAATATTTCTAGGAATTTTTAATTCTTGATATTAGTATTACTTTTAATGTTTTACATCTTAAAAACAACAATAAAAAAAAAATCTGTGGAATTCGAATATGTATTCTGCACTGATGAGATATCATCGCTGGCCTTCTATTTGTTACTCCAGCCACAGTTATAAGGATAATAATAAGTAAATAATTAATGAAACTCACATTGTTGTTTTGTGTTGTTGTTGCATAACGTATGTCTTCCTTGGCAAGTGGTTGGAGGGTATGCCTAAAAAATCGAATTAATACCTGTTACCAATAAATAATAAAAAAGATCAAAATTCAGAAAATATGAACATTAGTGGAATATTATAATAAAAAAGTAAACGAAATAGAGGGGATTTCCGAAAATTTAGGAATTTTTCAAAAAAATCACTGCACTAATTGTTTTTACGAGGATTTCGTAGCAATTAAAGTTTTTCCCCTGCAAATACTTTCTATTCTTGTACTATTCGTCTTGTCTTACTTTATTTATTACAAATAGAATAATTTCAAATCATGCATTAACAATTTCTAAACAAATCGGTATAAAACAATATGAAATATTGTGTCCCGAGAAGGAGCAGAGAAGTTAAATTTTAAACTCACGTATTTCGGAATAAAATGCCGAAACTCTCGCAGAAACTATTGTTCCCGAGTTCTAATGAGCTCGACGTTCGTTTTCTGCCACTATCTGATGACTAGGCGTACTTTAGTTATTTAAACAAACTAAATAATGTGCTCTCTTACATAGTTTCTAAGTTCTCCTGAGCGCCAAGGAAGACTAATGGCTGCTCAGGAAGCCTGCGCGCGCATCTCACTATTCGATTATCGCAATTGGTCCGAATCGAACGATTCGCACGAAATTTTGAAATCAAGACAAATTAGAATGCTTCTCCGACATAACAAAGTATGAAGATAATTGCTTAACTAATTGTTTTTTACAAGAATTTCGAAGCAATTTAAGTTTTCCCCTGCAGATACTTTATATTCTTGATCTACTTGTCTTGTCTTACTTTATTTATTACAAATAGAATAATTTCAAATCATGCATTATAACAAGCAATTTCCAATTTTTTAAGTAAATATATAACTAAGTATTTTTTATTACATATTGTTGTAGCGGATGTTAAGACGAATCTTTTATTTAGTGTTAACAAATATAGTAATAGTTGGTGGAAATAATGCTTGTTTATGAAATATTTGTAAATTACAAATTGTGCTATCTCTTAATTTTGCTTTAATACTTTCTTACGTACAATATTTCTAGGAATTTTTTGTCCTTGATATTAGTTTTACTTTTAATATTTTACGTCTTAAAAAGCAACACTAAAAAAAATATCTTTTTAATTCGAATACGTTCGTCGGAGAATGTAATAAATAATCGATATGGTTCCGTGATGATTCACCTTCTCGCCGACGAGAATTTCCTTAGTCGTCTTCTGCACCGACGAAATACCGTAGTTGGCCTGCTGTTTCTTACTCCAGCCAAAATCTATTCTAGAGGGCGGTAGAAGACACCGTATTTTTCGTGACACACGTTCTTCCGTAAGGCTGGCTGTCTTTAAGTATATCTCGTCGGTGTTTAAGTATATCTCGTCGGTGCCCCGTGTTAAACTGCGGGCCTAAAGTGGATGCTGAGTGGGTACTGGGAGCGGTCGGTAACGGCCCCAATGCCGAGATACTCTTATCGGTTGTGGAACTAAGAACGTAGAACTATCACCACCGACGAGGTATAGGAGTAGACCAATCACCCAATGTATTTTTCTGTCTCACGCTCGGGGGGCTCTAGAGCCACGTGACCCCACAAAAGTTGGCCACGAAATTAGGTCTATCCTATCCCGTCTGTGATGATAGGTATATGGTTTAAGCTTCTTGTGGATCTAGTTCCAACATTTATTGTTTGTCAGCGTAGAGGGCGCATGTAAACGAGTTGTTTTTGTATGAGACAGAAAATCCCATATGGTGATTGGTCTATTCCTATTCCTCGTCTGTGCTAAAAATAATGTAGGTTCTGTTCCAGGCTAAAAGATGATGCAGAAAAAGTGGAGACACTAAAACTGACTAAAACCCCGGGCGTGAGCACCAGTGAGCACTCTCATTTCCTCTCTGGTAATAGTAATGTCGCTTGAGGCTTTCAAAATATATTTATTTTAGAATATTGTATATTTATAGTTTGAAGATGACTTCTACCAATAAGTTATATCCTTTTTTTTTTAATATTGTCGAAGTATTGTTGGTGTAATGATGAAGCTACCGTTGATATGAGTACATAAATAAATAGAATATTTGCTAGAGCGGAATCGTTCACGTGCGTATTTTTACAGAGCAAGATTAATCTTTCGAAAGGTATGAAATGGCGGTAGTACCCATACGAGGCAACAGTGATCTATCGTACAGTTCAGTACATATAAAAGACTTTGAAGCAGTCAATGATCAACGAGAATTAGTAAATATATGGAAACCGCAACATGAAGTGTATGTAACTTGTATTCATAGAATCTGCATTTATTGTTATAATACTTGGACCCTTCTTGCATAGATGGTGGCTTAAACATGGTGAGAAGCTTATTGGAGGACTGTGTGCCATAAATGGTTTAATAATTAATTCTATGTTTAGAAACAAATTGAAATTGCATAGCAGGGGTCTTATTCTTTCATTAGTTTATGCATCTGCTGGAACAGGTACACTGGGAGGTTACTTCTATAGTGCTGTATGTTATTACTTGCTTGTATTTCTACATAAGAGATAATAGCAGTGTTCTTCTTCATTGAAATTTGTTATTTCCAGTCTATCACAAACAACATACTACTATACAAGCATGGATGTCCAGTGTGTTATGAAATAAAAGCAAGTTTAGTCACGAATGCTACAGCTACATTATTTCCATTGTTAACAATGCCATTACTTAGCCTTGCAGTAAGATTCTATCATGTTATTTTTTCAGTTGGAATATAGTTGTGAATATTGTATTGATTTTTTTTTTAATACAGTTTGCTGCAAGTGTGGGACTAAGAGTTCCTTATTGGTACGAAGCACGAGAACTTGCTCGTTTTGGCTGGAGCGTTTTAAAACCAGGAATGTCACATTTGTCATTCTTATTTGCATTTAATACATTCACAGCTAGCGTTATAACGAACAAACAAATCTTGGCAGCAGACAGAATAGCAGATACATTATTAGAAATTGAAGAGAATTTACAAAAACAAGAAAGTGAAACATTACAGTAACGTCTTGTTTACTTAGTTGTGTATATATGGTATATGCTTGTACATACATTTATTACATACTTATACAATATGTATGGGTAAACAATAAAAATAAAGACTTCCACATACAAGTCATTTATTTATTACGCATTAATTGAATAACTAATTAATATTTTTAATTTTACATAGAACGTGATAATGAAATTTTAACTCAATAAATAACTCGTGAATTGCTGTAGTATATTTAAGTTAAATTATTATATTTCTCATTTATCATACATTAAATATTTTAATGAAATAATCGATTTTATTTGTTGTCAAAGCTGAAAGAATTATTATTTATACAAGGACTTTTTAAAAATATTTTTCACTATAGTAGAAGCATGGTTTTGTTAAGTATCATCAAAAAGTTGTGAATTTCTAACATATTCAACATTTTTTTAATAATCGCATTTATTAATATTCTTTCCTCTGTTAATACAAATATATTTGAGTCATTGTTATCAATGTGGCCCATATTAAGTTCCATCATTTCTAAATAAACTCTAATTTGATATTAGTGTCCTAGGTGATGCAATCTATTAGACTGTATTACATACCACAGACAATCCATTTGGTAAGTACTGGACTAATAGTAATAGTAATATATATATATATATATAAGTCAAGTAAAATTAAATGCACCCGTTATTAATGTGATGACTATTTTGAACATAGTAAGTACATTACATACAATTCATTTGAAGAAACTGTTTACAATTTGAAAATTTATTATATATAGAATTAAATGTAACAATATCAACTTGTGTGCATGCTTCTAAAGAACCATGTTCAATTATACCACTATATTTTGCTAATAGCCCTTATGAAAACTTTTCAACTTCATTTTGTACAATTTATTTTTTTTTGTATAATTATTATTAATAATTTATTTGCATGTAGTAAATGTAAAAGAATAGTATCACTATTCCCAAGGTATCACTATTTTTATTGAAAAATATATTGCCTTATAAAGGAGATGAGTGTAAAATGTTGAGACTATAATAGGCACTGTCTCAAACAGTAAGAGGTTCTTAAATCGTTCAATTGCCTCTAATATCATTTTTATTTCTATATTCCAAAATCCAAGTTTCTGTATAGGAAGACAAAATCCACAATAGTGGTGTGACAAGGTTCCCAGATATTCCCACCAAACAAATGGATATTTTTGCACAGACACTACAACCTGGGAACTAACGGATACAGAAAGAAATTGCATAAATGTGAATTCATTAAACTGTAGAGCAAGTAATACTTGTCGACTGGCCATTATCTTATTGTATTGCCTATTAATATATTGTAAACAGAAATTAATGATATTAATATTGAAATAACAAATCTTGCCAGGAATTTTATAATGGAGAGGCTCTGTGCAAGAGCCCCTTGGCAGTTGCTAGCATCTTCGTCCATGCCAGTGTGTCATGTACTCTTGATAGCTGACTGTTACTTTCTCACTCTGATATCGAGTTAGCTTTACACTGCGTCTAATGTCTGGAGTGACCAACCCTTTGTAGCCACCCTTATGCAGTAAAGAATCTATTGTTTGTATCTGGTCCCATCCTGAACAGAAAAAATTTTGCTTCTGCAAATTACTTAAGACTATGTTTAATTCGTCATTAAAACATCATTAAATTCAGATATCTTATAATCTGGCCTCAATGCTCTGTTTGCTACGTGCTAGATATCTCGTGATCCATATGCAATGTGTTAATAATAAACCTATTTTAAATTGATATAAAGATGTACAAACCTTGCTCCAGTGCTACATTAGGTAAATAAGTAGCAGTCCGCTTGTTGCCCTTCTCATTGTGGAATTCGATACGAATTCCATGAACACCTACTTCCCAATCTAAATAATCTGCTCCATCTTCAAAATGTCGAAGTATAGAAACACTGACGTGCAACCGTGGCAGTTCTTCCCTTGTGATCGGGTTAAATCGAGAGTCCTTAAAGGCGCTATGAGATACAAAACACTTAAAAATCCATTGTGCATCTTTGTCTTCAACCACATATTAAACAATACCTAGTGGTAGCATATTCCCGTAATCCTGCATGTAAATGCATTGCATTAAATGTACCAATGCAGCCTCGTAATCTCATATCTTTGCCAATAGTCCATGTTACAAATAATGGGCTTCAAAGGTCAATGTAAATGTTAAATTAGCATATAAATAATATAACAATAACATTATATTAATTAATATACTCCACTTCTGGATGTGAATATAATAATTTTAAATTTGGATCAAAGTAAAGGTACAGAAATAAATATAGTACATGTTTTACAAAAATGTGACTACATATTATAAGGTGTAACTGAAAATATTGTGAGGAAGACGTGTGTATGCATTTAATTTGTGTGTTTTTTTATTTATTATCTGGAACAGAGATAAATATATATGTATATGCCAAGATACTTAAGATAATGTAATTGACCCAAAAATCTCAAGGTTTGTTTAGGACATATAGTCAGGCAATGAAAGAAGAAGGTATTTAAGATGATTCAGTCATTTAAATTTACTTAGAAGCCTGGGCATAGGTACATATAAACAGTATCACAGAATAATCCATCCGTACTTGCTAGCGTACATATATACCAGAATAGTTGTAACCCTCAGATAAAATGGTAAACATGAAATGGTAGAACTTCTAACAAAGGAATATGAAGATGCCAGAGATACAAAGGCAGTCTTGTTCATGTACCATATGAGACCACAAGTTCAGAGATACGAAAAAGAAGCTAAACTTGGCAGAAGAACGGAAGACAAGTATGAAATGTGAGACGATCTCAGAGGACAGTACTCACTACGGTTCATTGCTGAAGTTGGGCGGTTTTGGTGGATCGAGGTGGTGCAGTTGGCAGTATAGAACATCGAAACAATAAAAGCCCATCTCAGGCTGCGCTATTATGGAGTTTCGCATACGAATACCATTCTGTAAACTCACAGTACCGTTGCACGGAACACTAGACGAGTTGTTTAACTTTTGCTTTTTCGTTCCACAACAGCCAGCTGCCATATTTTCTCAGTCAATCGTAGCAACAACCTGAGACACGATCGGTTCCCAAACCATACATCTCGCGCTTACCGTTGCTATTGCATACTAAATTGCGCGCGCGTTCCGCTAGATGTCTTGCTGACTGCAAAACAGCTGTTTCATTGCCCGCCATTTTTGTAATAGACTAATCTCACCTCCTCCAAAAACGAATTGTTAGCCCGTACGTTTTAATGTTCTAATAGTAAAGCGAATAAATTAATATAGAATTAAATAAAAAAAAAACATGGCAGTTCAAACAATTCATCTGTGATTATACCGTTTAGTTACCTTATGATTACATAGACAAATGTATGCGTAGGAGGAAGGATTAATGCAATTGATTTGATAATATAAAATTTTTATTTATCCCAATTGTATAAGCTATCGGCACTGTTTCTCATGCTCAGTTCGTCGTGAGATTTTGATTTTAATCATCTCTACGCGAGTATATATTATATGTGCATTATTTAACGTAAACTTGATACTAAGCACAATACACCTTTTTATTTGTAAAAACATATTAACAATATTTTTAATTTTACAATGATATATTAAAATCTTCCTCGTAATCGTACTTATCATTGTACTCGTACATTGCACAACTGTACTTATTATTTTTCTTTTTCACGTATTTGCTCGTGAAAATTTACTATTGTGCACAGAAATAGTACTTGTACACCATTTTTAATTCTTTTATAACTGATAAACGATTATTGATTCGACATAAATGTCAGAGACGAGTTATTCTCATAATGATAGTTGTAAAACATAATCATACCTAGCCTTGATTAAAAATTATTAATTACCCAATCTGTATGCTTATTTTAACTCTTTTTCCCAATACGACCACCATCTTTCACAAATATTAATATCAATCATACTTATATTAAATCGACAATGTATTTTGAATAAAAGAATTAATATATACTATTGTCACAAATCGAGCACATACAATTATTATGCAAGTACTGAATACTATATCGTTAAATGTATAACTGGCAGTTAATTGATTACTATAAAAATTTATCCACAATCAAATTCTAGAAATAAACAACTAAAAAATAGATGTTAGTGGCAATAAAATCAAAATAACTAATTCCAAGGACATTTCTTAGTATGTCGTACCAATTATTTTTACTAGGATAACAATAATGAATAAGTCGGCAGTGTATGAATAGCTAAATGAACATAAAGGTAGAAGAATGAAAAGGAAATATTATCGCACGTGGAAGAACATAGTTTGGACTTTTTCGTTTTCTAAATTGTATTGATTTGTTTTAATGTGTCTTAATTATGCCTTACTTTAAATGAAAATAGAATAATAAGATAAGTATAGTGCACAAAGCAACAGCAATTCTATTTATGACTTCAGAGTCAGGGAATAATTAGAATCACAATGAGATCGTCGTATTTTACTTACAACTATATTACAACTATTATCCATACATTTAGCCCATTCACAATGTAATAAAATAATTAGGAACAATGACTTCTACTTAGACAAAGTATAACAGGGACTAAAGCTGTTTACTCTATCAGAGAAAAAAGCGAAAGTTTAAATGCACAGCCTTGCCTAAATCTTTATAAAACTAAATACTTCTGCATGTGATACCTTAGTCAAATCTTTCTCGTATTACACTGTGAATGGGTTAATAGTTATAATGTAGTCCATTGTTCAATTACAGTAGAGATCTTACTTCGTAAATCTTATCTATCACACTAGCAACACTGTTACCGAATACATATCATTTAAATATATGCTAAAAATTCTGTTCTAATACTACAAAAACGAACTACTTGTTACGGTATAAATTTGTAATGTTTAAATTACAATTAAAAATTTATTCATTATGTTTTCTATATTTTCGGAACACTTTTGAAGGGTCATTATTTTCTACAGGAGTCATAGTGAACCAAAATTATAATTGTACAGTCTCTTTTTATATCAGTAGTATATCGGTTCTATATCAGTTCAATACCGCTTATGAATCGATGGTAAGTCAATAATATATTGATTATCCATCCTTTACCGATTTCAGAAACTAGTTCGATCAAATTTAAAATCGGGTTATTGTTAGAGTCAATATAGAACCAATACAACTATCAGTCAGCACCTTTATTTAATAATTATTAACAATTATTTTCAGAATCATTTTAACTCCTGATTCACATATAGACTTCGTCATTAAGAAATAGAATCCTTTGCTGTAATAAAACTTTGGACCATAATATAACTAATTTTAAAAAACATTTCAATGTAACAATGGTATAAATATAAGCCAAATAGAAGTATGATACGATGATTTAAAATAGCCGAACACACTGGACAAATTTAACGTGTGATAAAAAGCGTTTATTTATACCATTAGTACAAAGAAATTCAGACCAGTTTAAAATCGGAATATTCAACACATAAATCATTCATCACATATAAAAACAACAACATGAAAGACTAACAAGTTTTCGTATATATGATTATTTTGAAGGAATGAAGAATATTGTATTCATAAATTGCCAAATTCATGAGATTACAACTTTTCATGCAAATTAGTTGTGGCTTAACATAAAATATATAGTTAATACGTATACAAATAAAGCTGCAACTAACAATTGCACGTCACATATAACTTAATAGAACATTAACACAAGAAATGCTATTAATAGAAAATTCGTGTTGGTTCACCCTTCATTTAAATATTCATATATGTAAATCTAAGAATGATATTCTATATTCATTATAGTATAGGAATAATAGAAACACATTTTCCCATGAATTTGTACATTAAATCTTGTGAAGCAGGCAGTGAATTGCAGGTAGCATCACTGTGCTACGAAATTGTTTATGTCACTTGTATACTGCAGACATTAGTGTAAAAGGACATGTGATGAGTACGATGGCAGAACTAGAACTGTACACTTTGTATTATAATTAGATCTGCTAACAGATTGGAGTAGATGAAATTAAACAATTGGTTCGTTCCACGCGAAATCGGACACTTTTCTGTTACGAAGAAACACTTTTCACTGTTACGAATTTTGTTCACATTTCGAGATGTAGTCTTTAGTAACATGTGAACGTATCTCAAAGGATTTTCGGAGACTTAAAAGTGTATGTATATAAGCACCTGAGCACCTAATTTTCATCGGTTTGTTAGTTCAGCCATTATAATTTAAAACCAACAATTTTTAAGATTTTGAAAAATCCTTTGAGATCCGTTCATGTCACTAAAGACTACAACATATCTAAATTTGAACAAAATTTGAAACAATACCCTGAAAAGTATCTGATTTCGCATGGAATAACCCAATTATACTTTAATATACGTTTAAAATCTGAATTCAAAATCTCAATTATTTACATAAATTCTTATGTAAATAATTTCTTCATTTATATATTATGCAAAAAGTGTTGAAGGAATAAAACAGTGCCATCATACATAAAGTGTGTCTGCTCTTAAGGAGGACTTCGTGGTATCATAAAAGGAAAACTGTGTATGCAGAAACATACAAAGTACAATAGGCACCACTTTAAGCAATGGAAAATTGCAAATAGTAGCCGCCTCCAATGTCATTTTCGTTTACGAACCGCACGATCTGCAGGTTCTTGTGATGAAAAGCGATGAACACATGGAGGAGGATGATGTACTTGTGGATTTAAGGGAGGGTAAGAAGGACCTGTTTGATCCCACCAAAATGATGAATAATCCCATACCGGAAACATAACTGGAGAAATAGGAGGCATTGGAAGAGGATGTATAAATGATGTAGGATGATTGCGCTGTGTCATCATTAATCCAGTTTGTGGGCTGGCTACGTAAGAACTGTTTTGAGTATTACTGCATGGTAAATTAGAAGAATGAGGACTGTTTGTGTTACAGTGAACTGCAATGGAATTCTGAAATTGGGGCCCTTGATTAGGACCCCAGGCCAGCTGCTAGCATCTTCGGCTATGCCAGTGTGTCATGTATTCCTGATAGCTTACAGTAACTTTTTCACTCTGATATCGAGTTAACTTCACACTGCGTCTAATATCTGGTGTGACCAATCCTTTGTAACCACCTTTATGCAGCAACGAATCTATCGTCTGTATTTGGTCCCATCCTAAACATAATTTATTGTTTTTAATGTAGTTGTACACATCAATATTATGTATTATTATGATCTTTCTTCATAATGGACCTACACTGAACTAATCTAGCAAAAATAAAATGTGCAAACCTTGTTCTGTTGCAACATCAGGTAAATAAGTAGCAGTCCGCTTATTACCCTTTTCGTTATGAAACTCTATACGAATTCCATGGACACCTACTTCCCAATCTAAATAATCAACACCATCCTCAAAGTGTCTCAAAATTGAGACACTTACGTGTAAGCGTGGAAGTTCTTCTCGTGTTATAGGATTAAAACGTGAATCTTTGAATGCACTTTGAAAAGTATCTAATGTCTTTAAAAATATATGGCAATTAAATTGTCTGAAATAAGTATAAACAATTCTTACCTGGTCGTTGCATATTCTCGAAGACCAGCGTGTAGCTGCATAGCATTGAACGTACCAATACATCCTCTTAACCTCATATCTTTTCCAATTGTCCATGTAACAAACAGTGGGCTAAAAAATATAAATTAGGGGCTATGTAATTTACATTATGTTATATGTGGTTTAAAAAATATTTCATAGATACAGATTTTTATTTATTGCTATGCTTTCGACATTTAAGAAAAGTTATTATAAAAGTTTTTTATTTTCCATAAAAAGTTAATTATAAGTCATACAAGGGGTCATAAATATTTATAACAATTGTTTGAGTGATTGCAAAAAATTAAGTATCAAACTCGATCTCGTAAAAAAGAAGATCAGATGCATCAAACATAGTAATAAAAAAATTTAAGGAGGGGTGAGTATAAAACATTGGTATTGAGAGCAGCTGAAGGCGCAGGCATACAAAGGAGAGGGAGAGAGAGGGAGGGAGGGAGGGAGGGAGGGAGAGAGAGAGAGAGAGAGAGAGAAAGAAAAAGGTGGAAATAGAAAAAGACGTGGCGATATCAATGAGAAACAGAAAGAGAGAGACAATTCCCGTGACAAAAGGAACATGAGAGGTCGAAAGCATATGACGATGGTTAGCAAATAATACTCACAAAGCTTCATTGCTGAAGGTGGGCGGTTTTGGAGGGTCAAGTTGATGCAGTTGGCAATACAAAACATCAAAGCAGAAGAAACCCATCTCGGGTTTTACGATCACACCGTTCCTCAGGTGTGTGCCATTCTGTACCACCGAACCGTTGCATGGAACGCTTGACGAGTTGTTCAGCTTCTGCTTTTTCGTTCCACAACAACCTGCAGCCATGTTTCTTTCAGCTACACGATTGGTCCTCAACCCACTCGTCTCCCATTCTTCCCTGTTGTCGCTCGCTTAATTACGCGCGCGTTCCGTTAGATGTCCTCGTACTCGCCGAAACAGCTGTTTTATTGTGCGCCATTTGTTGGGCATCGCAGCGACAAACAATCGAACTTGAAAATGGGCGGCAGTGTACCCGTGTGCTCCTGTTGCAAAAAATCCTCCAAATTAATCACATAAACGAGGATCGTATCAATGACGAGGGTCATAATATTATAGTCCTTTGGATTTATCTTCGCGTTGGCTATTACATCACGGTAATAAAAACATTTGCATACAAAAATACCTCGATTGCATTGAAATTCCGAAAAATATAATCTTTCGTCTCTCTCCTGGGCATTTTGTCGTCGTCAATAATATGTAAGATATTTAAGGTGTTCACTGAATGTATTCCATACGTTGCTTTACTCACGTACGATGAATCGTGCAGTATTTTTCCAGAGAAATCGTATAACGAATATCGGAGGACAACTCAGATAATCTCGAAGCCAGTTGCAAAATCGTTTTCTTGGTCGTGATTTCACGCGGCGTCTTTACGCCCAATGATTGTAAGGGGGACAAAGAGAAAGAGAGAAAAAAATCGCAATGTCTATTCAAGGATTATAGCAAGCGATCTGCTTTCACCTTTTCACGATCGTCCCGATCGCGAAGGAGGAGCAGAAAAGGAACCGTGACTCTATGTATATGACGCATCGCGTGAAATTCTGTGTGGAAGATAACAGTTTCGAAGGTCCAACTAGATACGTTGTTCCAATTTTGGAGTTCACGTACGAGATATGGTCCTCGCGTTCGACAATATGACTGATTTTAGCCACAGTGCTTAAACACCTTGTAGGACCAATAGAATTTAGAAAAAGAGAAGTTATCAAAACAAACAAACATGTATAGAGCTTGCTTTTAGTTCTGGTTGAATTTTGAGTTTTTCATAGAGGGATTAAATGGCAGACATCCAACACTTCTCGCTGGAAGAATCAGTTGCGGTGACTTTTAAGCCTTAGTACTTGCTCGACTACTTCAGAACGATCCGAATGTTCTGGAAAAGACGGCTTTTACTTTTACTAAAGGATTCCTCGTTCGATCTTACATACACTTGCAACTGTTAAACTGCTTTTAAGATAAATGTCGCATGGGCACTCGTCCTTTTGAAATATCACCGTTCTCTACGTACGTTTGGAAGCAGAATTGCATCACATTAGCTTATCTAGGATTTATCTAAATCGCATTAGATGCACAACATTCATAATAGAATCGGGAAAATATTCGCGAGCGTGTTAATGTCTTATCAAATTTTTTTATAAATATATAGATACGAGAGATATCGAGCGAATATTTTCGCAATAGCGAACCGGCGTACAGTCACGGTAAACCGAAGAAACCGGCAAAAAATTTATATAAATTCAAGAAGCCGCACGTTATGTTATAAATCTTGAACGAGGTCTCCTTTCACCGAAGCTGACCACGTTTCACACGGATTCGCGCGTACAGCGACGTAAGATTGTAACGAGCATATTATTTTTCGGCATATGTTTATACGGGTATGATATAATTTAAGTAGATCGTGACAGCGCACACGTATATCCGGTTACCGCGGCTTTGAAAAATTACGTCATCCGAACATCCGGCACGAATTCGTACTTGTTTCGCTCGTACAGGCGACTGTAATGCGGCTAGGGGTATCTGTACATTTCGCAATATTTTTCTGAGGCGAGTCAAAGCCCACATTAAAAGGAGCAGAACCATTCTGTTCCAGTTGCTGACCCGTTTCGAGATTGTTCTAAGAGCTGCTAGCGTTTCAACGCTGAATAGAGGGAGGAAAATGCAAAGTGCCGTTTTTGTTGAAGCTTTTTAACTCGATTGCCTGTTTAGAAGAATGTTCGGTGTCAAGGCTTATTGAGAGGAGGTCTAAACAATTTTCAGTAACCTTTAGACGGCGGTATGGTCGTTAAACAATTCCATTTTTTACAATTAACTTTAATTAGCAGCTATCCATTAGGGCTAGTAGAAAGACCAACGTGTTTAGAAGAAGTGTCTCAAAAATGTCTAAATAAAATGATCTGAAGCATTATCACCTGTATTGCTGTCATGAATATCCGCTGCCCGAGGGACAAAGATCTGAATAATAACTTAATTAACGGATTCTCGAAGGATAATTGTTGGCTCTCGAGATAGTGTCTCGGGATAGTGTGCTAAGGTGATGCATTCAATGACTCACGCGTTCGTTCACAGACCTTACCGAGGTGTAAGAAGTTGTGTCCTTCTTTCTTCGTTCGTCACCGACCACAAATTATCAGCAAACAGAGAAGCGTAATTGTAATTTCTTACCACCTATAAAATTAGTCATTGTAACGGTTTTGTACGTATTCTTCATTTTAGGTGTGCATCGATACTAATTGAATTAGTGTAATAAATTATGACCGCTCCATTCAGCTCTGGTCCCATGTCCCTTTTCTGGAGTACAGGGGTTTCTTTCGACGCTATTAGCCTGCAACCGGCTGCAACTTGGGTCGCACCTGGCATTCCGGATCTGCCACAATATTCCCCGCCACGTGGGCCATTGATGACGGTGCGGTTCACCTTCGAAAGAAAGCAGATCGATTATGAGCCCGTCGAGGAGTATAATTCCACGCGATATAACGTAATTGTCTCACAAAATTTACAGCAGCACGAATCGTTGCATGCTTTCGTCCATTAAAATGGAGATAAAAGTGTCGAATCAATTCTGAAAAATATGGTACTTTGCATACAGCAACGGGGGCGTTGAAAAGGCCCCTAATGAACATGTTAATTGGACTTTCTAATCGTGGGAAGAATAAACATTCGAAATAAGCAGTTTCTCGACTCTGTTTGAGAAAGTTCTCCAGACGAGAAAAGCAACAAATTTTGCATATTTTGTGATTAGGCCTCCGGAGAGACTAAATCTTAGAGATTTGAGGCTTTCACGGCGAGATGATATACATACTATCGAAGAAATAGGAACATCAGCGTTAAACGCCTATTGGAAAGATGCTGAATGTAGACTTGATGGCAGAAATTTTGAAGATATCCAACAATTAGTGGTCAAAGTCTGTTCGGTTGATGGCAACGGCATCAGACAAAGTTGACTCATCATTTTAGTTCACTTAGTTTTTAACGCGTATACTTTCATTTTATAGATATTCGATGACCTGAGCTTGCGCACATCTGGAGGTCGCTATCGCAGGCTCTGTTAGACAGCTTCTTGTTGGAAAGTGGCAAGGGCTCGAAGAATGTGGTCCCGTTCGCTTCGCGCGCGGTGCCATCAGCGACGCCGTCTTCCGCAACGCGGATAAGGTCGAAACACGCGACCCCTTCATTTTCATCATCTGGAGTTCGAGAAACTGGCGGTCGGGGGAGAGTCGTCTGAAGAGAAAGCGGAAGGAGCTCTGAAAGAAGCTTTGTTACAAGTGAAGTCAAAGACATTCGAGATCCCCGATTCGAAGGTGCACAAAAAATTCTGGATGCAGAATAACAGTAAACCGACGAAACAAATATTGAGGATACATATGAAACCGAAAGCAGAGAGGTGAAGACTCCAGAGGCTAGACTAAGGTTGTTCCGAGAAAGGAACTCAGTTTCAAGCTTATACTAATCGTCAATTATACCATCAAACTTAATCCGCCGTGTAAAGATCGCAATTCGAAAGTTTATGACCGAAGAAAGGCGGTGGTCGTTTAAAACCTTTTTCGATGAACGGAAAGATCGATGTACAGAGATGTTTGCGATTCAGCTGATAACGAAATTCTCCTTCCAGGAAGAGCATATGATTTTGCACACCATCCGCGAGAGGTGTCGAGAAGGATGTCAAGCTGTTCCGCTTGAAGTTCCTCGAACTTGCTCCGAATCGGTGATTCAGAAGGTTAGTCTCTTCGCCTGGGATAAGGACGCCGATGGGCAACTTTCCCTTTCTCCTTCGCTTTCCTATCTCGCGATTTTATGCCCCGATCACGCTTCTTCGTTTCATCTCGACAATTAATTTCAGAGCGAGCAGAAAATATGTTCCTCCGTCTTTCTTTCGCCTTTTATCGCCGTACAAAGAGAACATTCTATTCGACAAACAGTGTAAGTAGACAACAGTGTATAAGTAGATTACGGATCTTTATGCATGTCTAACTAAAATGAATACAAGAAGCATAAAAGTGTGAAAAAATTCATGAATTTAAGAATATTCTTGTATTATTTTCACAAACTTTTATAAGATGCTTCGTAAAGGCCAAATGGCGGGGAACGTCAGCGAACAAGGATAAATATAGGATCATATTTTTCCGTATTATATACTTCCGATAGGTTTCTTTAACAAGGCAGAAATCTCAGTTTTTACTTTCACCCTACGAACCGAAGAAAATCATTATTTCTTGTTTTCTTTTTTTAAGTTTTTGCTCGTCATTTTAGAACGAAGTTTCGCTTCCTTTTGTTCCGACACCGGTGAAATATTTCCGTTACTTTTTAATCGCGTTACGAGCGCAGCGCTCAATGCTATCGTTAAAGTTCGTCGTAAGTCAGATGAACTTGTTGCGCAACGCTTATTAACCATACAGCAACGCTAACTTGATTCCTTCCTACTTGTTGCTTCGAACGGTCAGGAAGAAACTCTCGAAGCCATTGCTTGTGCACATTGAACGATGGTTTTCCTTGCGGGACATATGTGTTTAGGTATAATAGACGCATGCAAAGCTGTTCGGCGAGATACTTCTCAACGAAATAGCGAAAGTTTGCCACACAGACCATGGCCCAAACGCTGTGGAAACTTCGATACTGTTGCACCGAATAGTACATATCATTTCCGGCCCCCGTTATTTAATTTTATATTTTATTTTATAGGATCATTAGCGAGTTTATTATCCGTTCCTCAAGTATTCCCAATCTTCTTGAAAGTAGACTGAATAGTCTAAATACTCTAACTAGCAAATAACAGTTTTTATTACAACATTTCAGACAGAAGTATCAATCAGAAAGTAATGAGAAGAACTGCTTTGTTAACACTTTGATCGCCAAACAAGAAAGCTCAAAACTTTCATGAAGTCAAAGTAAGTTATTTAATAAAATATAAATTGAAAAAAATTAAATGTATGATATTGTGTAGTTCTCCAACTTTCTTGCATTTTACAGATCCTAATCAAATTTGGTACAATGAATATATTAACGTGAAAATTCATTTTAAAACCTGGACAAATATTTCCGTCACCCACATATGGGTGATATGGCACTCAACGTGTCAAAGTCCACATGATTGTTGCCATTTTCGTTGTACGCCGGGCCGGGCCGGTCCGGAGCGGACCGAATCATTAGAGCATCGCGAACGCGGGTATCCTAATTGAGCCTAATTAGGCTCGCGGACGACGACACGCTTTTACAGCCGTTGTTAATCGAGATTTCACGAGAGGCGACACGACGGTCACGGAAAGATTCAGTTATATTTTACGGTGAACGCGTCACGTGTAAACACGACAGGACGAGAACGAAAGGGAAACGAGTTCGCCCAGGCTCTCTTCCTTGTGCAATACTTGCTTGTTTCGAGTCGCGTGACGCTGCCACGAATGTCGTCAATCGCCTTTGTTCGCCCGCCATAAGAGAACCTCCATTATCCGTACGGATACGAGGACGAACGAGAGATCTTTATCGAACTAGATTGCTCGAGACTGTTTTTTTTTTAGTCATTCGACTGTTTGTATCTAAACTGCGAATCTTTATGCAAATATTCGTCTCAAGATGAATCATTTTGCACAGTCTAAATCAAGGACACATTTAATCCTTGCTCCGTAAATCATGATCGTGTCCGAGCGAGAAGCGTAGATCACTCGCAGACGATATTTTCAAATAGATGTATTTATATAAACTAATCATGACACTTGAATTTTTTCAGATTTTTTTCAAAGACTTTTACCCACCATTTAAATGGGTCCCAAATACGTAAACACAGCTGTGGTTTATGGTTCAGGATTTACGGTCGTCGGAACAATGTTTACGGACTGAGAGTTAATTGCCTCGCGAGAGAGAGAGCCAGGATTAGGACCAATTTTATTAGGTAGACGGCCTTTCAGATAATAAAAGGGATAAACATAAAAGATGGACACTTTTGTCCCAAACATCGGAAAGAATTCATTTCCGTACCTACGATCTCGCAAACATTTTCTGCCTCCGTTTGTTTCGATCATCTCATAGCTGCTCATGCAAATTATGGGAAAGATTATTTTAAGCGATCACGCGCACAACTTTCTTCGGGAAAGTAGAAATGCCAATAATGGTTTTCTGAATTCGCAAATATCTCCTAGCGGTTGGAGAGAATTCAAGCATTATTGAACACGGCGAACAACATGGAACATCGTTCTCATTGGTGTGATTGCAACATGTAGAAATCGTTCGAATTAATCTGGATGATCTAATGGCGAACTTTTTAATACCTATTATTCTCCGCTTAATTATACTCCACGGTTTTTGTAATCTTTCCTAGAAATTCTTCGTCGTTTCTCTGTACGCGTACTTCGGCCGTTTATCTAGTTAGGGTCATTACGTTTTAATTGTATTTTGGTGGGTGCACTGCGGCGAGTATTGCGTAACCTCGAGCTCGTTATCTTTTCCTAATTTTTGAAGCAATTCTGGTGAAAGGTGGAGAGCTATGTTCTATGTGTGTTCGGAACCACTGTCTTACATAAAAATAAAACGATCTAGTAAGATTGCTTCACGAGCTGGTACCCCACGTCAGAATTTGCATTTTCTTTAGAGCAACCAGGTGCCCGGTGACTTGTCGACGGTCTTGAAAAGTCGGTTTTTAAAAATTCTCAAATTTTTCTAATTTTTTACTGCATAAATAACAGTGAAATTATTAACCTTATGGTTTTTCCTACCTGTTTTTCGTTGTATTATTTTAATAAATATTATCATTGACAGGACATGGGACCAAAACTGAATAATTCAATCAAAGAGAGAAGTGGCCTTGAGGAGATCAGTTTGAACTAAGCCATTACACTGGCATTCTACATGATAACTAAATCAAGTCCCCCAAAGCAACCACAGGACGATTGAACGATCAGCTGACTCTTTTCAATTCAAATCAGTGAAGAAAAAAGCTATCATCTCGAACCCGGCTATTAATAATAATAGCCCATTACACAACACAAGCAGAAAAAAAAAGGAAAAAAAACAAAAGCTTGCCTAAGGTGACCGAAAGTTTCCTACGAGCGAAGAAAAGGAATGGTGCCCTCGAGGAGGCCAGACCTGGGCAGGACCAAAAAAAGAGAACGAAGAAAACCCATACACCGAATGCTAACCCACTTTGTCATATGTATCGCGGACAAGCGGAATGCATTGGTCGTGGATTCGATTAAATTTCCATAGTTCGTCCGTGTGCGTGTACATACTCCGCGACGACTACAATATATGTACATACATGGGGGACAAGCGCGTTACGTAGAGCTCGAATGATTCGTGCCGAGAGCACCATGGCGGAACGCCGGCCAGTCCGGAACGAATCATCCCGGCGTCCGTGCATGGTGCGCGCGTGTGGTCGACGACGATCCAGCTTCGGACGGGAATGATTCTTTGGTGACTGGTGGTTCAAGAGGTGAGAGACCATAATGTCTGGTGGGGACCACAGGACCCCGCCCCGTGGGCAGCTATAAAATGCCGGCAGGAGAATCGGGCCCAACCAGTTCTTAATCGGTACACGAGGACTCTATAGATTTTTTTCTTCACCTCTTCCTCCTTCTTCGGTGTAGATCCTCCTCCGCTTGCAACCAACTGTCGCCATGAAGCTGTTGCCGGTCTTGTTGCTCGTCTGCGCGGTCGTCGTCTTCGCCGCTGAGGAGAAGGAGGAAGAACGACCCAAGACGTACAGGAGGCTCATCCCGGCTGACGTTCTTCGCGGTGAGTCTTCCTAGCTCTCTTCCATCCCCTGGGACCATTGGCGGATTTGCAAATTCACATATATATTTGTTACACGGCAAAATTTCTTGCTAAACTAGATTTACAAGTATTAGATTTCGAAAAGAACGTTTTCAGCTTTTCCGGAATTCTCTTCGACGGTTAAGGGTTGATAAATGTTTCTATTCTGCCAAAGTTCTCGCGGTTTTGATAAAATACGCAGACTAATCATGAGAGTTCGTTCCCCTACGTTTATCCCATAATCTGTACAGATGAGGCAAAATTGTGACTCTCTGAGTGAGAAAAAGTTGCTCTTCTTTGCAGTTAGGATAGCGATCACTAGACAGCGCGGATCTTGATGCATTTATAACGAAATTGTGTAGATAAAATTTGAAATTGTACGAAAATTAAAAAAAACTCTAAATGCCAATATACTATTTCTCGCCTATCAAAATTAGCAAGCGAAGAAATAACATTATACTTAGTTTCTATTTCTTGTAATCGATGCAGACAATTTTTATTTTACATAAAGATCCGCAGTCTAGTGATCGCGTTAAACTAGTCCCAGTTCTCAAACCTCCATGCAGTATTTCGCATTGTGATTTAGAATTTATACTTCATTTCTGCGCGGAGCTTCGCGATTTACGAATTAGGGGATGAAGCAACTCTTCTCGATGCAGTTCACGTTAAAAGTATTGCAATACCTGCTACCGTCGGAAATGTCAACAATTTATACAGTAATGTAGCTATCAGGGTCTATCGGTACCCAGATAAAGTACTTTAGAAAATCAGTAGACTAGTATGTAAAATTGATTCGCGTATTTTGTCGCATTCCAAGAACAGACCGGAATCGTCTAACCAGTTGGACACGTAGCCTTGTTCGATCAACAGGTTGATCCGTTCCACGTTTCAGATTATGTCGACTTCCTGTTTCCCACTTTCTTCTTCCGTCTTTGCACTTCGAGGAATTTGTTATTAACGGTGCAATCGATAGAAATTTCCTTTCCTCTGCAAAAACCACCGGGACAGATCGAGTTGCGAGAAGCGCGTGTACGCTTGTCCCGAGATTAAAACCATTTTTACCGAGCGCGAAGATAACGGTCCTTCCTAGAACGACGCGTTATCGATAGGTGTAACTTGTGATATAAAAACCTAATGTAGAATCAAGATAAACGTTCTCTATACAAGTTCTCTATAAATTTCCTTTGAGGAAGGTAGTTGTAAAATCATTTCGACGAAAGTTCGAGAGTTCGTTACATAGATTAGTGAGCATTTTCGCAAAAAAAAAAAGAAAAAAAATGCAACGAAAGGCAAGGACTGCAGAAAAACGCTGACGAAACGCAGTTTCATCGATTCTGTGAACCACGCCTGTCTCTCCCCAGCTTTCCATTCACAATTAATCGCGGTCCTTGAAGACAAGGCTCTCATCGGATAGCCATTGTGTTTTGGCGTCGTTCATCACGTTGTTCGCCGGACCGTAACTGCTACGAGTCAAGACAAAACCCTTCCTTCCTCACGGACAAGAGAATGACGATTGTCCGCGAAGAGTTTCCTAGGCGTGTCTCTCGGCCTCTAAATCCCTCATTCACCGTTACACAAAGGCAAGATTTCGACCGTGCGACACGCGCGAACAAAAAAAAAAAAAAAATAGGAAACGCCTCGAGACCGACAACCGTGAAAGTTTCTTCTCACTGACACCCGTTCGTCTTAACCGTATCCCGGGAACGAGCTTGTTCCGTCTTTTTTTTTTCTTGATTCTTTATACGGCACCCTCGCGAACGGGCGACTCGACTGACGGGTCAAGGTGAATTACCTTTTACGAAATCAAGAACGATCAATCGTATCACACCTCGCGAATAGGTGCAAAATAAAAATAAATATTGTCATAGTCGATTCTGAGAAACCGAAGTCAAAAATGTATTTCCCCCTTCCGCTTAAATTGTTCGGGATAGCCAAGCTTCCTTCAATCATCTTGAAAAGTGGGAAATAAATTCTGAGAAAAAGGGATGTTCGATGTTTATGTGCCGGAGACCCCGTTTCACGATATACTATCACGTGGACAATGGGCTCTTAGGCGTGTCCTTGCCGATTCTGGCTAGCCGATGTCGACGATCGGTCCCGGAGCACCCTGGCCCAGATAACTCCAGGCTTCTCGCTCCAGGCTTGGATTCCGATGAATGATTGTATCAGGCTAGTTGCTCCGGGCCCGAACACGGCATCACGTACATTTATGTACGGTGTCGCGTGTCTCGGACACGCTGAGGACGCGCTATTTATACGCACGCGGAATAAGGATAATGAGATTAGACCAACGTTGCGAAGCTTTTACCGTAAGACGCGCACGAGACACCGTGCGTATCCTTTTGTGATCAGCACAGCCTTTTTACAAGATTAGAAGGTTTTCAAAATGTGGACCCATTATTTTCCCCAGGAAAATACTTTCCTACGAGCCAGTATTGAATTATAATGAATAATGAATAATTTTTTTGTTATCATTCCTTGCGAACAACTGATGGGAAACGAGAGCCTGTCACGCAACCTTACGATCCGAATGGTAAAAACCTTCCTTGGCAGGTGAAGTTTAAGTTTTTCGATCACGAACTATACATACGTGTACCCGTTCCGATCGGGAATCGTAAAAGTAGGCTCTGGTGGGTTGGGTCGCGACACAAGCAGGATCCGAATGAGAATTCGTGAAACGTGATTTCGCGTCCTCAATTAACGAAACACCGGGCAACAATCGTTTATACTGTTCGATTGTATTATCTACCGTCGTGCAACCGATGATTACACGACCGGCTCGTCGCCGTCTAAGAAACTTTCGAAAGACGACACGCGCTGTCGGACCGTAACAGAATAACAGACAATTACGAGGAAATATCACGCATTTATCGAAACGACAGCCTGCGGATTCGTTAATCGAATAGATAAACGGCAAGGGGGGCAGAATTTACCGCGATTATTCGATTTATCGCCTGATTAATTAACAGGCAACCGGATGCGGCTCGGATAACATTGCCAGATTCGGGTAACCAGAAAGCAGAAGTCACTATACATTTGGATGCCGAAGACGAAAACAAAGATACACGAATGCGCGTAACGGAATAAGAAATTACACTCTGTTTGTTAAATATTTTTATCGTTACGAAAAAGTGACTTATCGACGTAACAAGCAAGAGGAAACTGAAATCTACAACGTTACACCCGCTGGCATGAAAGTCGACCCTCGGTAGCAGACGAGTCTCTTAAAAGCTCGGTGAAAGTCTTAGGTGACCGAGAATCATGTTTCGCCGCTTCCGTTTCGAGTAACGATCCGTAAGAATTACGACTCATCTAGCGACGGCTATATTCCCTTCACTTTCAGATTCATCGCACGCTCAGAAAACAAAACGGAAATGATTACCGCAACTTCTGTATTACCATCTTTTACCTAAAGTATTATCATTCGATTAACACTTTGATCGCCAAACAAGAAAGCTCAAAAATTCCATGAAATCAAACTAAGTTATTTAATGAGATAGAATTTTGAAAAAAATTAAATATATTATATTGAGTAGTCTTCCATCTTTCTTGAGTCTTGCAGATTCTAATCTTTGGTACAATATCATACGTTAACGTAAAAATTCATTTAAAAATAATTGCGTCACCCACATATGGGTGACATGGCAGTCAACGTGTTAATAAAAAATTTATACGAACCGATGCATGGTACATTGTATTTCGATTCGCATAACATGTGTTCGACAGACAGAAAACCGATCTCGCGACACGAGACCTGCCGATCTACTTTCTCGCGATTCAGGTGTCCCGCGAGAATCGGCGTTACAACCACGACACCATCGTCGATGGCGTGGGTGCCCGTCACGCGAAACCTTCGATGTAACGGTGGCATTGAGAAAACGGTAACAGACGCGTCATTATTTAAATAAATCACGTTCGCCGAAGTAGGCGAGCGTTGCATGGTCGCACGCGTTTCTTGCCGTATTTTCAACTTCTCGTCATTCTCACGCTGCCTCTCCTTTACGACACAGAGAAATATTTTTTATCAATATTATTGAAACAATAAAATTGATGGCTCCTATAATTGAAGAAATTCCTGCAATATGAAGAGAAAAAATATTAAAATCTACAGAGGAAGATGAATGATATAAAATTGATGATAATGGAGGACAAACAGTTCATCCTGTTCCTGATCCCGTTGATAAAATACTTGTTATTAAAGTATAATATAGCATATTCTCCTACCTCACGGTACAAATAGCCAGGAAAGTATTGCAGAATTAATTCCAAAAAGGGGAAATAATATCTTTTTGTTTTTGACAACACATTTCCTACATGGAATCGCTCTCTGGCCAATGGCATCAGTCTGTGCATTAAAGTTTGTTTAAATAACCGGACCTTTGTATCTGATCCAAGAAACAAAGCTTGTGATAGGACGGAAATTAGCATTATTTAATTTCGCGATCGTGCAACGGTCACTTAGGCGAAAATTACACAACGCCGTGTCTACGGTGACAGTGAAAGTGTTTCTCCTTGAAATTTCCAACGGGTGAATTACCGCGCCGCGCCGCACCGGCGAAACTTTATCATCCTGTCGGCGGTACATCAACACACGGTCAAGCCAAGCGTTCCTGTCGCGCGTGTTATGATGCCATAAGGCTCGTGACATAAGTTAAGCAAAAAAATTGCCGCGATACCGGATGCAGGGACAAAGTAAACGAACGCCCTCCTCCTCGTTCTTTGTTAGTAGGCGGAAGGCAGTTGAGTTGAGTCATTCGAGAAGTTCCTGCAACACTAAACTGTTCATCTTTCGAATTTAGTGTCAAAAGACGCGACGAGAGGCTCGTTGAAACGATTTGTCTCGCACACGCGCATGCATTAGAAAGTAACGATACCTTTCACAGTTAGGTGCTAGGCTGCACGGATAATGCCCGTGTCTATGCATCTTGCACACTACGATGACGACATTCCCAAAGAAATGCAATCTTCGCGGCCCGTTGCTCATATACGATGAGATTTTACTTTTACCGGTGAAAACCCGACCGGTGACTCACCCGGAATGCCAAGCGTTTTCGAAATTGACTGGACGTAGCGTTGTTTAACTATTCGGTCTCGACTGCGTCCATCGGTAACCAGTACGATGAAGTAACTATTGTATATTAAGAATGATGGGGATGATTTTGAAGACTTGAATCTGTACTGGTTGTTTGTAGTACTGGTTGTATTGGTTGATTGGGATCTGTAAAATGCAAGAAAGTTGGAAGACTACTCAATGTCACACATATAATTATTTTCAATTTTTATTTCATTAAATAACTTACTTTGTATTCATGGAATTATTTAGTGTTCTGGTTTGGCACTCAAAGTGTTAATCACGTAGAGGCCGGAATAAATTCAAGGACGAAATAAGAATTCGGTTAAACTATCGAGGTGTAGAAAATATCAGCAGTCCCGAGCAACCGATCGAACGACACTAACTTCTTCCCTCAAAATAAGAGCCTAATTGACCGTAGGCACAACCTGCTCGAGCAGTCACGTATAAATGTCTGTTGTTACAGATTTCCCGGGCATGTGCTTCGCTTCGACAAGATGCGCCACCATTGAACCAACAAAATCATGGGACCTGACACCGTTCTGTGGCCGTTCGACCTGCGTGCCAGCCGATGACAACTCTGGCCGTCTCTTCGAGCTGGTCGAGGACTGCGGACCGTTGCCGAAGGCAAACCCGAAATGCAAGCTGTCCGAGAAGACGAACAAAACCGCGCCCTTCCCCGAGTGCTGTCCCATCTTTGATTGCGAGGAAGGAGCGAAACTGGAGTACCCAGAGATCCCGACCCTGCCGCCGCCCACGCAGATCGTAGAAGACGCGAAACCATCGGAAGCCGCACCCACGAAAGCCTAATCTCTCGAGCGCAAACATACGTGGCCCCCCGCGAACACAAAAGATCAAACGAACAACAAAAGTATCCGTCACTTTCTCTGAAAATGCTTTCTCTTCACCTTCTAACGGCCATCCACTTCCGGTTACCGGGACACCACGTCCATAGAGTGCTTTATATAGTATTCGTTAACCCTCGGATGGCGGGACTCGGATCCATTTTCAGATACGTTCCGTCGAAATGTTTATTCCCTGGTTACCGATTCCCATCCGATTGCCTGTATGTATTAGGACCAATTAGTAGGTTGATCTAAAAGAGATAGACTTAGAAAATATGTAGAAAGAAATGGATGCATAATGAAATCGGCTAAGACGTCCGCCTTTTGAGGGTTAAAAGCATTGCGAAGTGCTTGGTATAATGAAAGAAAACAATTGGAATAGATTGGGCAGACTGAAGAACGTTCATTCTAAAAAGAACTCGCAAGAATGAAATCGGTATTAGATTGCAAGAGATTGTTGAAAGAAAAAAGGCATTAGGAGAGGAACTCATATAGCCGTATATGAGGAGGAACGTTACTTTCGTCGTCGCGCCTCGATGCGCGCCTGTTTCGTCACGAGGGGGCCACATCGCAACTTCCTGTTACCCTTCGACGCGATTTAACTTCCCGCGAGGCTATTATTACATTGTATATAATTATTATTATTCTCTATGCACTTCCATGTTTCTTTTTTTTATCGATCGATACGAAATTCCGAGGAAAATGTCGGCATCGTCCTACAAAAGAGGAAATTTCAACGTCAGGATTATCGTAGATTGTAGGGTGAATAGCGTCGTCTTCACAGTTACCGTGTCTGTTCAGTCTCCTAGTCCCGGAAATGAGATTCAGATGCACACCATTCTTAATTCCAGCTGTAACCATCGTCCCGTAGAGTAGCAATTATCCCGTCTTTTTCTGGAAGTAGAAAGCTCTGCGTACATAATGTAAAAACATGTGTGATTGTAACTATATGTGCGATTAAATTAATATCTATTTAATTCAACGTTCGCCTCCAGCCTTTCATTACCTCGGGAATGTAATCATTCAAATGCGATTCGAAATTACATGAAACGAGATCGTGTGAATCTCTTAATTTATAAACGAAAAAAATTCAATTTTTAATTTCGTCGGAACCAAATTCGAGTTCGTTATTTTCAGACTTAATCGTTCGTAGACGAGGTTTTTGCAAAATATTGGAAATATTTCCTTTGGAGAATTAAAGTCTGCAGTTCTGTGAAAATATAAAAGTGTTATTTGCAATAATTAAAGTATAGTTGTCTGCAATTTAAAGAATTAAATACATGGACCTGATATCGCCAATACAAGCATAAAGTTAGCAATTTTGAGAGCTTCATTTTTTCTAAATCTCAGTTTCGTATTCCAATTTTGGAGATTAAAGAGTTATCATATTTTGTTAAGCTTTAAAATTTTTTACTGAAACTGCAGCAAACAAAATATTATTATGCACTGTTTGAAAGCAGACAATACTTTAGCCATTCTTCATTAGAACATATATAAGTATTGACGGAACATTATCATTTATTTTGCATTTTATTTTTACAACTGAAAAAATATTTACATAAAATATACTTACTTAGATACATTAGTTGAAAGATACATTAGAATTTTTATATTTATACATAAACGATAACCTTTCCTTTGTTTTCCGCTTCCACTCAACCTAAGGTAAAATACTGTATCAAAGTATGAAATATAAAAATTATATTGCAATTTCTACAAAACTTATAAAGTTTGTTGGTAGACTAGATTTAATTTAATAAACTATTACAGAAATGTTAACCAAAATATTTTGAAATATACAATTCCGAAACAATTAATAATAAATTTATGATAGTGACATTTTTGCTTGTCGGAAGAGTTCGAAAGCCTTTTTTTATAATGCTGTTCACGTTCCGTTAAACGACTGAAAATAATTTTGCAATGTATAAAGGTAGAATAATAGATTTTTTTAGTTTTGATTAGTAAACAAATGTTTTTATTTAAATGTTACATTTAGTTTATAAATTTCTAAAAATTGGCGAAATTCTCTTGCGGAGTGCATGATGTTGGTACCGTGATCATGGACGCATTACGAGTTTCGTTTTCTCGCCACATATGTTGGCAGCGCCGAAAAATTGTTTCAGCGAAATTCGCTATTTAACCAAATTTAATGGACGTGAGAGCGAGCGTGAACTGATTAGAATAAACGTGGACGTTCGAGAGACTGTGTGTTCTAATCGGCGAATCTTCCAATAACCCGTAACGAAAATGAGTGAACTCGTTTGGGGTATAAAAAATGGTGATTTGGAGCAAGTGCGGGATATCGTTGAGAATAAGGCAAATACAAGACGTTCAATTTCCTTTTCCTTTGCTTTTTGACTGTCGGCAAATGAGAAATGTCATAATGATACGTTTGTCAGAACTTCTTATTAAATTCGCCTATGTTTCTTATAATTTACTTTGTGTAAAAAATTGATCATAACAAAAGAATAGCTGCAAAAATGATTTGTACTTCCTTTTTACGTATCGTACATGTTTTTTTATTAATGTAGGTCTTACAAGTATATTTCTGTTGATAGAATATTGACGTTAATCAAATAATTGATGGAAGGACACCACTGCATTATGCAGCCGATTATGGTCAAAATGAAGTCGTCAGATACCTCTTGGAGAAGGGTGCAAATGCAAATGTAAATATGTTTTAAAAGTTAAGATTGGTATATCTGATAGAAAAGTAAGAGTAGTTCTATATGAAATTTGTTGAATAGACTGTAAATGTAACTACAGATATAGAAGTTCAACTTTTTTCATATAGGTGTATAATATCTTATGTATGTTAATACATGTATATACATTTAATCTATGAAATGACACATAGGGTAGAAATAAGGAACTTTTGCCAAAGTTTATATAATAATTTCATTCCACAAATAATAAGGAAATAACCTTATGTAATCATTTAATTTTTAAATTGCAACCATGAAAAAATAGAATTAACTTATAAATAAAGCATTAAAAAATATGATACCAATAAATTTGCACAGGTAAAGACAATGTATGTATTACAATAATTTGCATTTGTTTATAGGCTACAGACAAGCATGGTATAACAACATTGTTAGCAGCAATTTGGGAAGGACACACAAACTGTGTAAAACTGTTATTAGAAAAAGGAGCTAAACCAGATGGTCTAACACCAGATGGAACCAGTTATTTGGATGCTGCCGAGAAAGATGAGATTAAACAACTGCTTAAGCTTCACTAGCACAAAGCCGACCAAAACAGAGCGATAATTTTGTTACTTTAGTATTTTAATGTTCCTCATAGGAGTATCACCATTGCTTTCTCTTAATTTTCTTGCATATGACTAGACTATCGTATTTATGCACTTTAAATTAAAAGATATAGGTACACAAATGTAGTTTTATAATAATATATCGCACATTTGGAGTGTATAATCATGAACTCATAGTCTTACACGGTTATTCTTAGGGATTTCAACGTACATATAATTTCAGCTTTAAAGTAGTATATTGTACTATTTTGTTCTTCTTTTTTTTTTTTATAAAACTAACACAAGAACAAATTTATTTTGTAAAACATCTAATCACATATAGCAGAAGATATTTTGATACATTCATAAGATGCAGCATCGTATTTTAAATATTTGTTATTAATTTATGAACGTTATGAATTTCTTTTTATACATTTTTTTGTAAACTATCAAAATAATAATTCCAGCTTAGTTTAATACCTTTGCGAGAAAGAATACATATAAAATACTATAAATGCCCTATTTGAGATATATACATACATAATTTAACTGAGTTCGAGAAAAGACATGTTATAAATTATAGAATGAGATTAAAGAGCTATCTTTATGGTACTAATTACTTGACATGTCTGAAAAGGTTTTAAAAGGTGTACAATAATCAAAAATAATAAGCCAATGCATCATTGTTATGTATACAGTTGTATTTTATTATTAAACCCATATTTATCGTTTATTTATTATTCGATATTGATTACAATTAATATATATGTATATATAATGTAATATATAATATACATATATATTAATATTACTTTCAGAATACTGTTAGAAGTCTTCTATATATATCAAAATTTCTTTATCCGATGTCAATTACTAAAAATGCAAAGACTGTATTATCTTTGATAGTCATAAAATATATTATAGATATATCTTTTCAGAAACGTTACGTTCATTAGAATTATAAACAAAACTCTATTGTGTAATAGTATATTAAAATTAACTCAGGAAGAAACATTTACAATTTGTAAACTGCATACAATTTGTTCTATGCGACAGGTCTACTTTATTTTGTAAACTAAGTTACATTTTAATGAATAATAAATATAACAAATAAAAAACATGAACAGAATTTTTGCACAAATTTCTATTCACAATTCTTATCGTTTATATGATTGTGTGTAATCGAATACTGCAGTATACATACAAAAAAAATCGAAAAAAGTAGAAAAATCTAGATTTAAAAACCCTAATTTTATTCGTCCTATTATCGAGTATTGCATACATTATAAAAGTCGACCTCTACAATTAGATGCTCCACACTTACATATGATAACTTTACCCGGTATACTTCCAACATCGTAGCTATAATTCCACGTTAATTCTTGACCCGCCCTTATGTAATTTAAAGCGAAAAACGCCACCCACGGAAATCTTACATCGTGTGTATCAACAAATACGTTTTGAACGAAAACGTTTGGATCGCAAGAGTGCTGAAATCATCAAGCAAATATGTTTTTAATGCATACATGTATATTACACTCTGCTACAATGATTATTACCGATTAGATCGTAAGTTACTTAATTGCGAGCGGTAATAATCACAGGAGCAGTATGTACAAGTATAATGATGAAGTATTTTCATTGTCTGACAATAATTCTTGTTAAGATACAGAGACAGTAAATGTAAAACAAGAATTAATGCAGGGTATCATATAGTTTACTTACATTTAAATAACGTCCTATATTTCCCGTCGTTTTGGCATCCATTATATAAACAGCCTCTTCCTCTCCAAAGAAATCTCTCACTGACTTAAATGTAGGCCTCTCTAATTGCGCTGGCTCCACTGTAGGATCAAATCTACTTGGTTCACGTCTACCGCTTCTATTTTCTTCTTCATCGCTTATTGTGATTGCCTCCTGATTTTCACTCGCTGATGATTTTGATAGAATCTCAGAATTTTTTGTACTAATTCCATCTTCGCTGTTCTCTTCAGACCCATCCTGATTATTGGTCTCTTCTCGTTTTCGCTTTCTAAGCCTTTTTCTAAATTGATACACAGTGACACTATTAGTAGCTCATATATAAATTATATCAAACGTTAGAAATTATTATTCTTTATTTACCTGATAGATGAAGGATCTGATGAATCTACGTTGAAGTTTGCATACTTGCTAATGTCGAAGTCCTCATCCGAATCGTTCGTATTTGGTCTCGTATAATCTTCATCGTCGCTTGTCGCAGACTTCTTTTTATCATCTGGTGTAGATAATGGCATCTCTGGCTCAAGAACGTCACTCTCGTAGCCTTCTTTAATTCCTTCCACTACTTCAACGTAATCCAATTCAGCTAAATATTCGTCACCATAATTTTTTCCACCTTCATTAGCTCCCTGAAATGTATAACTAACATTAAAGCAGCATTTCTTTTATTTCATATTATTCGCAATAATTTCAATCAATACTCATTTCAAGTTACCTGTTCCGTAAGCAATCTACCAGCATAAATACAAATAAAAGATCCCAGAGGAATATCATTTAGGCATCTAATTCCCCAACCTCGGGGAGCTGTTTTGAACACTTGTAATTTCAATGTTAGAGGATGTTGCACTACTCTATTCAAACAAGTCTTTACAGCGCATTTACATCCTGAATTACATTCGTAAATTCCTGTAGTCACTGGTTCTGGTAGACGTTTGTACACATAACCAACAGATGTGTTTGGCACTCTTCCTCCAAGAGTTGCACCTTGTATTGTTAGTTGCCAACACTGACACTTCGTCTTATCCTATTAGATAAAAAATAACATCGAAAATCTAAGTGTAGAAACTAGAAAACCGAGAACTCGAAAATGTCGGGTACCCGATGGTCACGACATTTTCGGGTACTCTCAAACCTCTATACAGTAGAGACATTAAATGTAACTAACACCAATGGAATACTATCTTGGTGTAGTTCACATACTTGACAATCATCTTCGCAATCACAACTGCATAGGAATTGTGGATCTAAGTTAAGATTGACACCTTCCGTGGGTTCCCTTAGAGTACTATAACGAATAGTATCTGGTTGGGTGTGGTCTAGTTCATTGACACATGGTATTGGTACGTTTTCTACTCCATAACTGAGATCCTTGAAATAGAATATATAATTTAGTTACATCATACGTTAACTAAATTAACTAAATTGATTAATATTTGCACCTAGATAATATCAATTATACCATGCACTTACTTTTATATTAATGAAACATTTATCTAAAACAAACTCGGCTAGACAATGTACCCAATAGTCAAAATCAAATAGATCAACAGACATTGGACTACCCGTTTTGCGGAGGTACTGATGTAACTCTTCCATATTCCGTAATCTGACGCCACAGGGAGCTTGATACAACGTGATCTTTTTGCCTTTAGGATATTTACAAAGTTGTCGATTCCAACCGCAGAGCAGTGGTATTGAAAGTGGCGAATAGCCTCTCAAATCGTCAGGTGTGAAAGATATACCCTGAACGCATTGTGGACCACACTTGTGTGGAACAAATTTCTTTGTTTGAATCTTATTTTGCGTTTGATAATACTGAAACAAAACAAAAACTCATGATATTTATTTTTTATTTGCTTAATCTACGTAAACTGTTTTGTACGATATACTTACAACTATGCTATGCGAAGGTTTCGTTTCAGTGCTAGGAGTATAGGTATTTGTATCAACAACAGTTTGTTTTTTAGCGGTACTCTTCCTGGCAACAGCTCGCGCCTGCTGTGGTGCAGTAGGGGTAACCGCAGTTGTACTTTCACTAACTACAGGACTTTGTGCTTTTTCTGTTTGAATAATTCTATCTTCTTCAGGTTCTATATTAGATGTATATTCTACATAAGGTAAATTGTTTTTCTGGAATATTAATAAATTCGGCTTTAGCAATTAGAGTTTATGATAACAGAGGAATAAAAACGGATGGTTTTAAACTAGTAAATATTGAAGGTGTGCGGGAACTCGAAAATGTCGGGTCGGGACGATTTTTCGAATATATCGGGACTTCCGAGCATATTCGGGTTCTCAAATGAATTGAGAATCCTGAAATTTTCAAAAACCCCACTCGTTTCGACCCAATACCTTCCCGACATTTTCAGATTCTTGCACACCTGTGGTAAACATACATTATTAACAGCAGGAAGTCTATGCCGAGTTGGGGTATTAACAGAAGCATGATGCCCTTGTTGTCTGGCATTAGCTTTCAAGAGTTCGAGATACAACGGCCCTAATCTAGCAGATCCTCTGTAAATCCACTCAGTTCTTCCGTCAGCATCAAAATGCATTTGCACTAAACTTGCATCAACTTGTACTACCCTGGCAATCCACCATTTGCCATTCCATTCTGTTTTCACTACTTGCCCCGTTTGTAATTTTACCATTGGCCTTTCAGGATACGTCTCAATGTATTTTTTCACAAAATCTCGAGACTCGTGAGGTATATCTTCCCACACCTTGGCAGAGGATTCAGCAACTAAATAAATATGCCTGTGCTCAACATACTGAGCATACCCATCATCAAAGAATATCAAATACCTAATCATTGAAAGAAGATTGTATTAAGGAAAGATATAACTTGTATAATCCTGTATTTAATCGGCAGGCATACCTATATTTGTTTGTAGCTTTTGGTGTTTCGGCTATCACACCACTGTAAAAGTTACTAGATGCAACATCCCGAAAGACTGCAACTACTCTTGTTCCAACTGGAATTATTACTTGACTAGTTACGGCAGGTGCAACTTGTTTGCCAAAAACAGATTTCACAATCGAATTGTACTTCTTTTGCAATAACTTCACACGACAATGCAATGGAGCTTTTGAAACAACAGTTTGCACCTAATAAATTGGAATAAAACAACGTCTGAATGTTAATATAAAGTTATTTTAACAAAATATTAGAACAGTTGATTTATCAACCTTTGCTTTAATCCATGGCATAAGTGGATGCTTCATAATATACACAACATTGTCCACATCTATTTGCGGTTTCACAAGTGGACCAGGTGGAGGTAAATCCAAAGCTAAGACTTGCTTATTGTCTTGATCAATAGGTAATATCTCTGGTTGACTATCTTGTTGTAGCATTGCAGCTGAGACTCGTACTTGCGTAACTTTTTTTGTTGCTACCAATGGATACAAAGTATTATCCGAAATTCCATCTTCTATTTGAAGCTCTTGTAACATTTGAATTTGTGGCCTGAAGTCATTGTATAAATTGTTACGTAACGTGTCCATAGTACGCATTAAATCTCCAACTGTTTTGTTCAAAATTTCTGTGTTTTCTGTTTTAAAAAATGATATCACATGATCATGATATTATACATGAATAATACATATATATAGCTATAAATGCTGCGAAATAATGGTGTACCGTTTATTTTATCCCACTGCTCTTTTAGTATATCATGAGATTCCTTGATTTGATAATCAACATCGTATTTGGTGTAAACGTTTTTTAAAGTACCTTCTAACATTTCCTCGATACCCTCAAGTAGTTCCTCTGGCAAATATTTCTCTGCAATAGAATGCAGCATTAATCAACACTTTTATCAAGTCAGTTAAAATTCCATTTGTCTTTATCTCACCTTCATCACTTATGTCTTTCTTTTTTTCATCATCCGATTCATCGCTATCAGATATTTCTACCTCCATTGTATGATCCGGAAATTCACATTTCAACAGTGGTTTATGATCCACGAAAGCTGCGACTAATTGCTATGAAGTTCAATGTATTTAAATAAACTTGAAATTAAATGTTTTGTTTATATTATTTTTTATATAGAGTACTGTCGATTTCGTAACCATACCTTTTGATGGTCTAATGCAGCATTAAAACATTTTTTACATATCATATGTTTCTTCTTCTTCTCTGTATTTGCACCATAGTAAGCACATGCAAATGAAGGAGCTGATCTCATGTCTATCCCGGACAAACATTGAAAATTTATGCAATTGCTGTTGTAAATTTTAGAACTCTTGTTTTCCTTTGTATTGTCTTCTGCAGCTTCTTCATCTGAGACAAGCTCAATTACCTCCATTCTACATAGAATTAATAATAATGGTTCTTTTGCAGTTACTTAAAAAATGAGAAAATAAATTTTTACTATTTATCTGTAAATAGACTGTGGACCTTTATACATATATGAGCCGTAATACAATTTAGTAAAAGACAATTTCATTAAAGTTGAATTAATTCTTAAATTAAATATTAAGTTCTTTTCTATTTATCACAAAATTAATTGAGATAATAGGTCTCTATGTAATTCCTGCTTTTATCAATTATAAATAATAGTCCATAAGAACGTAAACTTGCACTTATTTATAAACATCCATAGTCTATCTAAAAGTAAACAATAACACTGAAAGAATAGGTTATGTTAATAGATTGGGATAAAATAGAAACGTTTCAAATGTAAAATAGTGTTATTTATTAAATCTTTAGTTTATTAACGATCAGTTAGACCAATTGCTTTCTATAAATTATTTAATGTGTTGTTTTAATTAGATATATTCCTATATTCCTACCTGGCAGTAGTTTTGAAAATTATTCGGTATTAATGTGAAAGTTTCAACATCTCATCTTGCGTCAACTCTAAAAATTTGTCTTCGCTATACTTATTTAAAGTATGTAATGTAAAATGATTCTACGTATATTAAAAAAACACTTTCTTATCTATGTACTCCATTTACGTCGGACCGATATATATATTTATATATGTAGTTAACCGGTGAAGTCGATGCTTTCCATCGAAATTATTTTAACACGGAAAAGTAACCGTTTCATAAATTTCAAAGGATAAGTATGTACACATCACCTTATGTTACTAATGATGTATTTATAATGATATTAAACAATTTTATGAAGAAATTCTTAGGTTATATAATTATTAATAATTACCACCTGAAGTAAAATCGTTTTGTTACTGAAAATTGATAATCATAAATAATAACTATTATTTTGAGGCTTATACAATAGTTTATTTTAATTTTCACAATGAAATCCTCAATTTCTCTAATTTGTTTACCACAATTATGAGTAAAAATTTATGTTTTGTAAAATTTACTATTAGTGATATACTAATAGGTAATAGCAATTTCTTATTGTAAGGGACATTCTATAGCACGTTATTTAAATTATAACAAGAGACATAGTTATATACCTCTGAAATATTATATTCTAGATAGAAACATTAAAAATGCCTATGTCTTGAATATTTCTTTTATTTTTATTTTATCATATTCAATCAATATGTATTGTATCTACCTAGCCATTAGTATATTTAAAAATCACAGTCTTAGTTGAAGAATTGACAGCAGAAAATACTATCTGTATCCTATCCATATAGCAGATGTTTATAATGTACATAGTTTGTTTTTGCATACATACACACTGTATGTATCCTAAATAAAGAATTATGTATATTGTGTTATGTACAATAACTTGGATTATGTTGATCTACACTTTCCAATGGTATGCACTATTGTGCGTAATTGATAACATTACTTACCCAATTTCCATCAGTACAGAATTTTTGGTTCATAAATAAGATATTTCTATGTGTGAAACTTTCTATAAAATTTGGTATCAATAAGAAATATACAAAAACGTTTAAAATAGAATTTTATAGAGAAAGTTTCGCATAGACATAAATTATTGCTTTAGCATATGTTTTCACGAAGAATTTCTTTTTGTAATCTAGTAGTGCAGTTAATATTACTAATAGATATGTTCTCAACATATTATAAAATGTTTAAAACAAAATATATGTTACATCGATTTATAATCAAATATACTATTTATATCAATACAAAACGTTTTTGTATAGCAATTTGCATAACATTTGTAGATAGCTAGAATATATTACAATATTCTATGGTATATATCCAATATGATTCTAACAAACAATGCACGTGTCCGAGCATAATAATTTTCGTGAAAATTATTCAGAGATATAAACTCTCAAAATTAACAATTAAAATTATAAATAAATCAATAAACAATTATTTGTTCTATAAATGATGGAAATTGGACATCACATGATTTAAAAAGGCTACTCTCACTTAGCTAACTAATGAAATAATTTGTTCATGTAATTAGGAAACACGTAAATTCATTTACGTTTTGATTTAAATAATGTAAACGCACCTTCGGTTCTCTTTTAAACCGCGGCACGATATTTAGATGCATAGCCAGTATATACACAATTACTATAGGAAAATGTATAGTAAAATATACTGTTAAAGACATTCACGTGTTAACAAAGATCCAATGAAAATCGGTGTATTAAAAATAGTTAGCTCAAATAGAATAGCCTGCATAATGTTCATTTCAGAGATCTCTAAATAGTACGTATCATGTATTTACATTGAATTTCGTTATTTACATAAGTGTAGAAGTACCGTCACTTCCAACGAACTCAATTTAACCCATGATTGAAGTTGGAATACTCTAACAGAAAATGTATTAGTGCAAGAACAATGTCCTGATATCTTGTTTGCAGAATGGAGCTTATATTTAATATGTATACTATTTTTTTAATTACGTCATCATATGCATTGAAAAAAGATCAGTTGCTATCTTGAAAATATAATCAAATCTTTTCAGAAACATAATCCAAATAAATTCCTGAAGTATAATATTCTCAAAAAAAGTCACAAGGACTAGAAAGAAAGCTATGTATAAGTTGTATTCTGCAAAGTATACATTGTCACTTGCACCTTAGACGAAAAATGGTTTTTACATACTTCTTTCTGCTTACTTTATAAACAAGTAAATTTAGAAAAATATCTTGTTTACATTATGTGAATTAAATCCTCTATTTCTTCCATATACGACACTAATATAATGTCTTTTAACTAACCATTGTAACATAATAATAAGAATATGTGCCAGCCTAGTTACAATTTCATTCTGCGTTAACTAGCGATTTCTATTGGATGCACGTATCATCTTTTTGTTTTTTTTCTTTAATAAAACCAACTGAACTCTTTGGTTACACGAGGAGAGCTAGGTTGCATACTTTCCCTTTTAAACTGTGACAATCAAATGGTTTGTACAGTGCAATAGTTGAAAAGCACGTTTCCCTTATACCGACGCTTCCTGATTCGAAGGACACTTCAAATAATCGAAAATTAAATTATTAAACAATTTCTATTCATATTCACCGATGGACCGCAACAAACGCAACATACCAACATTTTAAAAAAGGAAGATATACAATCGTAACTCAGTCTGTGTAGTTTTTGAACTACAAATCACAATAATGTGTTTGCGCTACATATGAAAGATTATGTATACATTTCTAGCTATTAAAAATTAAATTATTCAACAAAGTGGTATTTGTACCAGAAAAAAGAAGGCAATTCTTCCAGTCCCAATTAACACAAAAGGAAAACAGAAAGATTGTATGATCTTTGTAAAATAGTATTTACAAACATGGAATATGTGTATATGCATCATGAAATTAAAATGGTTGCAATGACAATTGAATAAATATAATAAATCCCATATAAAAGATCCCTGGCTACGTCAGAAAGATATATGTATATATCATGAAAATGCTTTGCCATCTAATCCGGTACAAAAGACTCTTTTCTTACCTAAGCTAAAAAGGGCACCTGATGACGATTTAAACAGTAAATTATGAATTCACTATCTAGTAACTTCTAACATGAAGACAAACATTCTACAAAAAGGAATGGCGTGTGTGTATGTGTATGTATGTGTGTGTGGCTGTGTGTGTGTGATGTACATTACGATTAAACTTTCATGAAAATCGTCCTGTTCCGTTAATACTCAAATTGTTTTAAAAAATAGCAGAACATTGTCTTGCCTGCACAAGGGTATGTATATATTTATAATATGCCTTTTAAAGTCCTAGTTCTAAGACTTTAAAAGTGTTCAGTAGTAACATTTCCGTTTCTAACTTCACATTATGCACAAGAGACAACGTAAATCTTCCTCTTCCTCGATTTACACAGTTAGAATGAAAAAGAAAAAAGAAAATAGGAGTAGAACATTCGAAAGTGAAGCACACTGAATGTTACATGTATGAATGTACCGATACAAAGAATGGTATACTTAAAGTACCGCTCGTATGTATGCAGCATGCATGTGCAATACTGTAATGAGTGGTGTATGTGGCACCAGGAATGTAATGTATAAGAAAACATTATATTATAAGCTGGCTGTCGTCAAACGGTAATGCACGAGATCAGCTGCTGACAAAGTTGACTATACTGCAATTGGTCCCCACTAATTCTTCGCATTTTAATGCCTTTGACTTCCTTCTCTTCTGACTCACATACTCTGAGTTCTATTTGAACACCGCCTGGGTATTCTAAACTAAGCCCGCTACCCTTCACTTCTTCTCTATTAAAGATAAATCCCTTTGGTGGGGCTCTTGCGTCTATAATCTGTTTGACACGACCTAATATAGCCTCACTGTTTAATCTACTTGACTCGTCTGATAAAGTGACTTCGACTTCCGTCGGTATTGGTGTATTCAATGGCCTACCGATACCACGCGTGATACTCGGTCTTAATGGGTCGCATGGTTCGGAAATGATGAAACTGGGAAGAGGATTGTAATGAGGTAACGCGTCTTCGAGTGAATCGGGTGATGGAGATGGCGAAGGTGAACAACTGATAACTGTTACTTGTCCCCCGAGATCTGTTACAGATATCTGAGGTGGCACCTACAACAAAGATTTTAATTACATTAGAATTGATTTTATGACAATATTTCGAATATAGATTGTATCATTCATTGCATTTAATTGAATGCATGTGAAATGTTTCGTTTTCTATACAGGACGTTAGACTATACATGGTTTGAATATTTTAAAAATTAATTTACAATTAAGTTACAGTATTAATGGTAACGATATTGCAATTTAGACTTTATTTTCAAGTTATTAAGTGTTACTTTTAAATGGATTTACTCAAAGATACGTCCTTTTACTCGATGTACATTGAAAGACAATTAAATATTACTTTACTCGAGTTATTAGATTGAAAAATTTCGACTATACAAAATAACATTCCACATGCATCAACCCAATAGTAATTATAATAATTAAGTAATATTACTTAAATATATATTCTTTACTTACAACTACACGTAATAAATAAACGATAATAAACATAAAAAGATAAATTAAAAGTATATAACTGTAACATTCCTATTTCATTTAAAAAATAATCTGAATTTTCAAATAATTTGAAAGTAACTTACTCTTGGTATTTCCACAGGATGTTCTTCTTGGATCATGTCCAAAGCTGGGCTATTACTAGGCGAATAACTAACAGGTGTTGTAGCAGGTGATCTATGATGCCTTAATGGGCTTAAATCTAATGGTGTTGCTGGTGGTTGCGTTGGAGTACCATGCACAATACTGCCTTGCACTGTTGTCGTGGTCAAACCACTTAAACCTGTTAAGAAAATAAGATATAAAAATGAACTGCCATAAAACATTAATTGTAGCACAAAAGTTGCAATATAAATATACTTGAAATAAAGTATACCTTGTGTAATTGCTGCTACACCTCTCTCATGTACAGGAGATCCAGGTATACTTGCAGGACTATGCGATGGAGATGCTAACCTTTGCAATTGCTGGTATTCTTGTTGAAGTGCTTGAATTCCTGGTCCAGATGGGCCAGAACCTTCTGATGCTCTTCGAACTGGCGAGTATCGTTCTGCAGCAACATGAGCACTTGGTTCCTTATACGAGTCTCTGTTACCTACTGAAATCCATCAAATACAGTTTTGAATGATTCAATTATAAAAATTGCATTTTTATACATAGTATACAGGACAGACCAAAATTTATAGTACAAATGAGATCGGGAATATAATATAGCTCAAAATAAGATGAAACAGGAAGCACGGTATTGTATACAAAACCAATCATAGTAACAGCCTCTAGTGAGATCTATAACGTCAATCAGCGGTTAGGCATGTATACCAGATTGATTTTTAGTTGAATTTTTCTCAAAAACGAACTATCATATTTGTACCACGAATTTTGGTTTACCCTATATATATATATATATATATATATATATATATATATATATACGTACACGCTTCGATCAAAAGTATGAGATCAAATATCCTTAATAACTAAGAGAAATATTATTCTGCAAGGTTTAATACCCTTCATAAATCAAAGTGAAACGCAAATAATTTGTTTCGTTATCTTCTTTCATTAATCATGCACTCAAATCTCATACTTACGATTAACAGTATAGGTAACAATATTAATAGTGAACAAATAACACTTAAGAGCAGATTTTTTCTATCTATATAGTATGCGAAAAACCACACAAAAATTACCAGTGCTAGTATGGTACAAGGAAGTCTTCCTGTGATGTGGAAGTGTCGATCCTCTAAGGTGAGACGGTAAGAGCCGTGATGGGAGGTAAGCTCTATTCATCCTAGCTTCCACCTCCATAACCATTTCCGGATTTATAACTACATGCATATTACCAACCAACGAGGCATGGCAGTGCAGTAGACACAAAAAAACCATGCAAAAACCAAAAATAAAATCAAATGAAAGACTAAGTGAAGGCTAAAATCAAAAGATATTAAAAAAGATGTGATAAATTAAATATTTATATATGTTATCTAGGAAGAAAAATGTAATTTTATCTATAAGAATTCTAAACTTAACAATTTCAAGAATATAATCTATATAACGCGCAATAAATTAAATATTTTCTCTTATTATAAACCCATAAATGTATATGGCATGTAGAACGTATAGATATGAAATACCAGAATAAATGTTGCTCTAAATGACAATGAACGTGTATATTTCTGATATACAATATACTAACTAAAAATACAGTTTATATTTTTGTTTTTGTCACAGAAAGATTAATTTTGACTCTTTGAAAAAGGAAACATGCATAGTAACACTATAAAAAAAACATATCAATATACAAATGCTGAAATAGCAAAGAAGTATGAACAAGGCATAATGATCATACTTACAGCTTCAAAAACGAAGAAATATAGCAAGCGTTTAAACTAACTGGTACAGCAAATCATAATAATCAAATCTCATCGTGGTGACATGAAGTATGGTATAATAAAGTGCACCAACATTTGTGCACGCAAATACCTGAAAAATATAACCCACAATACCTGGTCTTTGCATGACGGCAGTAAGACCGCTTCGCCGTCTTCTATCACTGCCTCCACTGCCACTGCCGCTGTTATTGCCATTTGTATCTCCGCTACCATTATTGACTCCTACATTTAACGATTGAGCACATGGTACAAGCGTTGGACTTCCAGTTGGAATCTGACAGTAATATAAAATTCGTTACGATACACGAACTGATAGTATTAGGTTGTTGCATACGAAATGTCCGATTTTTAACAGTAACTATCTCCATTTTGTTAATAGTACGTTAATTAATCATCACATCTTGACCAAAAATCACATAATGCTATCGTCAATATGTTATTTTTCCACACGATAGTCGCTCTGACTGGTGTTAAAATAAAATTTATTTAAAAATAAAATTAGACGTCTAGATTAAAATTGGAAAATAGGACATTTCATATACAACAACCTAATAATATGTTATATCTACTTTTTGTCTTACGGGTTGTAAGTGTTCCCTACTACCAGGTTGACTCCATCCTCCATCATCACCACTACCAGAGTTACTACCATGCTGTTGATAGAAAACATGCAGATTAGCTCCACCATCCGAAGCTCTTCTTCCAAAGCTTCCAGCTGCAATTGGTGAAATACTTATTAAAAGTGGACATAATTGGTGGCATTAAATATGGTTCATGTCATGCTACTCACTTGCTCCCATTACAGGAGGTGGTTTTAACAAATGCTGATCCTTGATTTGAAAGTTTTGCGGAGGCTGATGTTGAACTAGAGGAAGGTTTAATGGCAAATTTGTATGAGGTAACACTTGAGGATCAGTGTTGTTACACTGTAATATAGGAAGGAGTCGCAGTGTTGGATCGCCTGTGTTGTGATTATAATTATATGGATATGGTGTTGATGGCTGATGAGCTGTGTCACCAGGTCCAACTGTATGTCTTCTTGTGGTATGGTAAGGTGTGCCAGGTGTAAGTTGCATCCCACTTCTCTCTTCTGTTTCTGCTTCGGTGTCGCCAAACTTTACAAAAAGGGAAACATAGGGAATTACAAAAATAATTCGAGGAAAACCCAAAAATGTCGGGTCGGCTCGGATCGAGAATTTTAATCGGGACGGATTCCCGAAAATATTAGGGATTTTCAAGCATACTCGAGTTCTCGAATATATCGAGATTCTCTAATATTCTCGGGAAAGAACCTGAAAATTATCGAGAATTCTGATACATTCGAGAACCCGACTAGTTTCGACCCGATGCCTTCCAGACTTGTTCCGACCATCGGGTACCCGACATTTTCGGTTTTTCGTAGAAATAATACATCTTTAAGTTGAATATTTACAATTCTTACCTTTTCTAATTGATGAGCACCATCCGGAGCATAATCTCCTGGTAAACTTTGAATACTAGGTAAACTAGGCATTGTTGGTTCTAACCGATCAACAAGAAGATTATATATCGCCGATACATGATCAAAAGCATTCCCTTGGACTGCTTTTAATAATGTGTCTGCACTGAGTCCTGGTAATCTTAACATATTTTCTATTACTAACTGATTTAACTGTAGTGGCACATTTTCTGAATTACACCTACGAATACAAGATTAAAGAATTTTACAATACTATCATTCATTCTTTATATATAACACAATATTTATATTTACCCTCCTGGTTCTGGTTCTGTGACACCATCTCCACCCATCCAAGAGTGTGCTAAAATTTGTGAAATACTTAAACGCCTTTCAGGTTCTACTACCAACATATGTCTAATCAACTTTTCACATTCTACAAAAATAAATGCCATTATTACAACAGTAACAAAGTCGTGTATGTTATTAAACAACAGAATTATACGGAACAAGTTATACCCGCAGACATAAAAAATGGTATTCTGAATTTTCCTGAGATAACTACAGAGCGTAATGATTGCATTGTGGGTCCATCAAAAGGTAATGCACCACAAACTAATACATATAAAACAACACCAAGGCTCTGAAATAGAAAATTTGATAAAGAATGATATAACTAGAATACTTAAAAAGCTAACACTTCCAGAAACCGTGACATACCCATACATCAGCTCTTGGACCGTCATATTGCTTGCCTTCAAAAATTTCAGGTGCAGCATATGGTGGTGATCCACACCAAGTACTAAGCGGGACACCTGGAGTATATTCATTACTAAATCCAAAGTCTGCAAGTTTTATATTATTGTCTGCATCAAGTAGTAAATTCTCAGCCTACAATAGCAAAGTATAACAATGCATAAAATCACATATAAGCTGTTTCACTCTTCAATATCTTTGATACGAAAGTATTTAGGGTACAAATATGAATCTTGACCTTTAAATCTCGATGAACAACTCTTTGTTGATGAAGATAACGAACAGCAAGAACAATCTGGCGAAAAATTCTTCTTGCCTCTGGTTCTGGCATTCTTCCGTTTCGCACAAGATGATCAAATATTTCTCCTCCAGGTGCGTATTCGGTAACTAAATATATCATCTTTTCTGTCTCCATTACTTGATACAACCTTATAATATGTGGATGCCTCAATCGTTTCATTATGTGTACTTCGCGAAAAATTTTTGCCAAATTTTCCTCGTTTAATTTTGTCTTGTCTATTATTTTAATAGCCACCTGTAATAAGACTATAATTATAAAATATTCTGGACTGACTGTAATAGTTATTAAATATAAATCTCAATAATCACACAAAAATTTAGGAAGAATTATATGGAATAACATATAGTGACATATGTATTTATATCATTATTGTTTATAAATTTTAATGTTTAAAAACATGTTTAATAAAACTATAAATAATAATACATATTCGCAAGGTATGATGTATTTACCAATATTTTTATTACTTGAAAACATTACATTTACGATTTTTTTTATTCAAGAAAAATGAATTTTACATATCTCAACGTGTACCTAATTCTAAAAATTAATCTGTGTTATCAATAGATTGCTAAACAGGAGTATTTGAATTGATTCTGGTATAAAGCAGTGAAGAATATACAAAGGAAAAAAAGCGACATATAACGAACGTAAGTTAAAAAAAACATACATCGCGTACGTAGGCATGAATCGCATCGATAAATTTTTCTATAAACTAACGTAGAAGATTTTTGTTTTTATTTCTACAGCCGATTCTGTCTGATAATAAATGGTAATAATTTGAAAAACATCGAGGAAACATATTTCAATCGATGTTGCAGTGTCTGTTGGTAATATCGTTTCACGATATATTTTTTGAACTTGTTAGTCTCCCTTGTGCTGTGACAACTTGTTGTTACATAAAAAGCTATCGGGAGCCGTAAAATAAGACAAAATTTGCGTGTCCACAGTGTTATCCGAAGATATAACGACAAAATGACGGATACTGTGTTTGCGAGAAAAATGCATTAACAACGGGCTCACCTTCGATTTCGTCACGACGTGGGTAGCCATTTTAACAACGGCGAAATTGCCCTTGCCAATAGTTTTCTCCAGGTCATAATAACCGACACGAATAAGTTTGTTGACAGAAAATTCCTGCGAAACCTCATTGTGCGACGTCGTCGCGGATGCCATTTTTTAATCACTTGTCTCGCTCAACTCGTTACAAATCACTTACTGTTTAGTACATCGATATTTCCGACAGAGGCACTGTCGTTCGTCGATCTTCCTGCCATCTAACGAGGTAGTTCAAATTTTTAAAAAATTATTGTGCTACCACCGACGAGTCGTCGGTGGTGCTACCGCGCAGAGAAAATCGAAATTATTATTAATTATATCAGAAATATTGCGATGTCACTTTATGAAAAATAATCCAGAATTATTAAATAAAAAACAATTGTACTAACAGTAGATTAGGTTTTGTTGCGGACTTAATAAATATTGTTTGTTTGCTCCGTATAAATCACAAGATTCTTGAGGGTAATACCTCTATAATTCACCGTTAGAGGACTGTAAATAACAACCAATTTTTGCAAATTTTCCAATTGTATCGTGCGCGCGACAGATGACGGCTAGTAAAGTGTATTTGTTCTAATTTTAACGCGTTTCTTCGGCCAATAGCGATCCCCTACCATCACACACATTGTTGCTATTGGTCGAAAATTCGTTTTAGAGTTAGAACGAATACACTTTGCTAGCAATCATTTGGTGCGCGCGCGCGGACGGTCATATCTATAATTTCATCAAATAACAGATGCTTTTTAACTTAACAGTCTCAGCGGTACAGTGTGTAGGACATGTAAAGTAAACTATAATGGAATGTCAGATTGTATCTGAAAGTCATTGTTGTATAAATTTTTTCCCGCCAAATCATATTGTATATTCGTAGAACGAACGAAGGATGACCGTATGGTGATTGGTCTATTCCTATCTCTCGTCTGTGCTATTACCTACCTTTTCTAAGAAATTCACTTCATTAAAAATTGATTTGAAAAACCCTCAGATAGAGCAGTTAAATTCCATGCCTGCTTTAGGTACACTTTAATTTACATGACATTTAATGAATGATCTAAAGTCTAACAAGCACGTAAACAAGTATTTTCCGTGTAACTATAATGTATGTAGACTTCGGTTCATTGATCTTTTTTTCCTAAGTTCAGGGACATTGGATGCATTGTCACTGTAGTATAGTTTTCATTCAGAAGAAACGTGTAGTAAATGTAGAAAGTGCGATTATTCTTTTTCTTCATGACACGTAGTACTGTTTTTATTAAGCAATGGTTAAGCTCTGCACTGATTTCCATATTCTGAAATACATTTATAGTTGCAATCAGATCTCGGACCGGGAGGTCAATGAAAACTTTCTATATTAAATTGTATTTTATTACATCTCATGTTATGCTGCCTCTTCTATGGTTGTGAAAGTGGGTTGCTTTCGTGTCGCTGTTATACTCACAGTATTCACCGCGAAAACTGCAACGTAGACGAAAACAGATTGTACTGGATGTCAGGAAACATGTTTTAAAAGGAACATAATAGATAAAAATGAGATTGTTTCGATAAATACGACATATGTGGTTGTTCAATTGCCACGAAAATATGAAAGTATCAATTACATAAAATAAACACTTTCCATTTATTGAGAAAATACAGCTGAAAAAAATGGAAGAAAGTTCGGTATTGTGGATGCTTTCCTTAGTGATGCTAATTGGTTCCTGTATTTCTGGATCGTTGCCTTTAGTCATGAATCTGTCCGAGGTAATTTGTTTGTCACTGCATGATGGACAGAAGAATAAAAGATCTTTTTTATCGATTATTTTCTGTAATTATCATGCACTTGAACTACTGGTTGCAGATGCCACAAAGAACTCTCCATGATCATGAACATCATGAACCTTTAATCTTTCTAGGACAAATTACAACTGACTTCAATACTCGGTGCTGGACTTCTTGTTGGCACTGCGTTAGCTGTGATAATACCTGAAGGTATAAGAGCATTGTTTACTGGTGGAGGCAACAACCATCAAGAATTTCACAGTTAGTATTAACAATAGATTAGAATAACAATTGTACAGTTCAATTATTTTGTTCTGCAAACAGTATTGATACATTCTTTAATTGATAAGTTTGTGCAACCAAACAGCTTTGCCAGCTATTGTATTATACATTAAACTATAGAACAACAAATTACACGAATTAAATTTTGTTTCTAGTATGGTAGCAAACATACTAAAGATGTTTAAAGTATTTCAGTTTTAATAGGAAAAATGCACTTAGGTTTTAAAGTCAATTAAATTACTTGGAAAGGTCAATATTGTTTAATTTAATTAATTTATTGTTTTTTATCTTTATCTTTTTAGATGATCCTCACTCCTTAATAGGCATTAGTTTAATACTTGGTTTTGTATTTATGCTTCTGGTTGATCAGTGCTCAGCTAGAAGAAGCGGAGGAAGAGAAAGAAGTGTTACCGCTACATTGGGTCTTGTAGTTCATGCAGCAGCTGATGGAGTTGCATTAGGAGCTGCTGCAACTACATCACAAGCTGATGTAGAAATAATTGTATTTTTAGCGATCATGCTGCATAAGGTAAAAAGAATAACAAGTTGTGCTATATTATTTTTATTTAGGATATACAAGACGTGACACGAAATTGCAGTGGATATTAAAAATTGAATTAATAATCTTCTACAGGCCCCAGCTGCATTTGGTCTTGTATCATTTTTACTTCATGAAGGAGTAGATAGAAAAAAAATAAGTAGGCATCTCCTGGTATTTTCTCTTGCTGCACCTTGCCTTGCTCTTCTAACTTATTTCGGTATTGGGAAGGTAATTGTTTAGTTATAAAAGAACCAACTTTTAAGTTATTTAAATATTAACACATTGCAATTACTTCTTGTAGGAAGGAAAGGAAACTCTTAGTAATGTTAATGCAACTGGTTTAGCAATGTTATTTAGTGCAGGAACATTCCTATATGTTGCAACTGTGCACGTTCTGCCAGAGTTAATGACGAGAAATAGCAACTACACCCATTTACCAACTGGTGACAACATGGCAGTGTCTCCTTCAGGGCTCAAAGTTAAAGAAATATTAGTTTTAGTGATGGGTTCGTTGTTGCCTTCACTGATTACAACTGGTCATCACCATTGACAAAACCACCATACAAATGATATATTTATGTTTCCATTGTGTACAATATAAAGTATCTCCCTTATCCAAGGGTATAATTTTTTAATAAACTTTATGATTTTTATTTAAAATCATGAGGAGATATCTACAAAATGTCTGTTTGGACATCTTTTTTAGTAATACAGTAAGTGATACATTCTATGTATTGTATATAATTGTAGAAAGGGCATATCATATAACGATTATACATTTGTATAAATTTGAGAGATAGATATACAGGATATAAATACTGTGTACAATAATATAAAAACATTCAACTGAGTTTCTAACTTTCAGTAATACTTCATAAGTATTATTTATTGGTAGACAAATTTTTTATACAAAAAGTAAACGCAAACATTTTTATTCTTATATTACCGCATGCAATTACTAATTCATTGTAATTCATATGTTTCCTAATGTGTTTACATGAAGTATGTGAAACTCGATGAAACCATAAAAATGTTTTGTAATTTCACTTGTGTAAAAAATAATACATATATGAAGAGATTTTGCACATAAAGACCTATACATACGTACCTATGCATAATTACGCTCATACAAAAAACTGATTTTATGAATTTGTTATATTCATTTCTGTGCACATATATAACAAAAGTTTGAATAAAAACTACGTCTACTGTGTACATTGTCCTTCATACAAATCAGCTTTGAATAATCGGAACAGTTTATTACAGTTATATATCAGAAAATTATGGTGTATTCTTTTGCATATTAATAAAATCAGGCAAAAGCTAAAGTATTAATAATAATAAATAGTACTAAAGTACTAATCAATTCGAAAAAATATATGAATACTGAAATGTTATGATAAAATAATGAAAAAGAGCAATATTTTTTGAAAACGCGAGGTCAATTCATCAATTGGACAATTATTTGTATGTAAGGCAGGTCACGATACTTCCGAATTCAGCCGCTATATAGTATGGTCGATGTACACTGTCGCTCAAAAATATAAAAATAATTGTAATTTTTGTGAATCTATATAATATAAATTAATAATACTGATCAATGTTTATTGCTATATTGAAAGTATGTGCCAATTAGTATTACATTTAATAATTTAAATAATAATCTACAACCAGCTACAATCTTAATTAAATAATCTACGTTTTTGAATGTGTTTTGTTTAATATCTGCATTAACGTTAATTGAATATAGAAATATAATATTTTATAATAATAATTAAAAATAATAATTAAATCACTTTCAATTATTATCGGTATATAAGATATTTAATTTAATTATTCGTAGAATGTGTTTATTATTTAATACAATGAAAGATACATTGCATAAAATGTAATGAAATTCAATAATGATTTTTTAACTATTTGTCCGCATACTTTTGAGCGGCAGTGTATGTATTCCGAAACTGAGGTGACGATCCGAATCCTTTGTTATCATAAGCCGTGGCCGCATACAGCTGTAATTCACAACAATGGTGGTGCCGGTCGTGTTTTAGGTTAAAGTTGCGTGGCTTCGAATAACAGTTTAGTCCAATTTAGAGTTGTGAAAAATGGACAATAGGATCACTATATGTGACCCGGATGAAGAAGAAATCGACGATGGAATATTTCAAGATATCGAGCCAGTCACGTGGATTAACGATGATCCGAACTATGATTTGGATGAAGTCAACATGTTCTTCCATAGGGTGGATTCTGATCAGATTATATACGAAGAGAAAAAGAAAAAATGTAAATTTATTGGTAAATATGTTATGGGTGATGTTCTTGGTGAAGGTAGTTACGGAAAGGTGAAAGAAGTGCTGGACTCAGAGACACTTTGTCGTAGAGCCGTGAAAATTTTAAAAAGGAAGAAACTTCGTAGAATCCCGAATGGAGAGCTTAACGTTCAACGGTACGATTAATCAATTTTCATATTCTTCCAGAACAGCTTTCTATTTCGATTACAAAGTTCATTATGAAACACTTTCAATCATTTACACTATGTACTAGATCGGTGTGCATGAAATGCCTTTTTCAATGAAATGTCAAACTGATGTAATACTTTTTAACTATCATACATTTGATAGAGATATTTCCATGTTCTTCTTTTTATTTAATAATCAAGTATCATCATTATTACAGTTTTTGCAAATATTAGAAGTATTTAAGACAGAAAAAAAACTCTTCATGTTTTGTGTCTCTCTTTTACAGGGAAACTAATTCATGAAAACTAATACAAAAGCATAAGAAATGTATATTTGACATGTTTCTAAAATTATGTTTTTCTCTTATGCGTGTACGATAAACTACTTAATTCAGTTGAGAGATATAATGCATAAATTGTCCAATGTTGCGTTGATCTAGCAAGCTAATAATCAAGAAAATGACAAATCATATACACCAATTTAACACACCACGCATATTGTATTATTTAAAAGTCAAATACATAAGAGACTGATTTCACGAGTACTGTATTATTATAACAAAAACAAATGTACAAGAAATTATAATAATATATGCAATGAAAATATCTAAAGAATTCTGTAAATTAAATATTATAAATAGAAAACTGTAGTATATCTTATACATTCCACAAAAATATTATTGAACAAGATTTTATAACAAAAAACATAAATTTTACATAGTAGAACTCTTAATCTATACTTTTTTTTTAAAGACAACATTAATGTTTGAAAAGAACACATGCTTTTGTTTTTAAATTATATACATATATACATACATATATATGTATGTAACATATATACATATATATAACATAATTAGTCCTCTAATTCTAAATACTATTTGTTCACATTCGTTAACAGGGAGATAAAACTATTAAGGATATTAAAACATAAGAATGTAATTAACCTTGTAGATGTTTTATATAATGATGAAAAGGAGAAGATGTACCTAGTTATGGAATTTTGTGTATGTGGATTACAGGTAAATTTTAAAAGCCTTATACGGTTTATTTTATATACATTTGCACAAATTGATATCCTATTTTTTCCAAGGAGTTAATATTTTAATCATGATATTACAAAGGGTAGAGCTTCCAAAAAAAATACCTACATTTTTGTTATTTATGGTTGTATAAAAATACTTCTTAGGATAACATTATCCTTTTTTAATAAGAAACATGTAGCAAGAGTTAGTAAGGTAAACTAATGAATTTTCACAAAAGTAGTTAATGCTTTTTTGTGTACAATGGAAATAAATTATATGGTTTTATTTGAAATCTTGTGAAAAAATTGTCCTTGTTAAAAAATTTTTCAATACACCTATATCCGAAATATTGTGATAAGATTTTTGTATAACCATAAAGTAACAAAGATATTTAAGTGTTCCTCCTTAAGTGCGACATCCTATATAATTAAGTCAAAAGATGAAGGTTATTTTTAATACTGTTTATTTTTTTTTTTGTAACAAATGTTACTCGAATAATAACTGCAATAATAATTCTTCATTCTATAGACCTATATATTTGGGAAGGACATTATTTCATGCAATTGTTCTGTGGAACAAAAGTCTGCATGGAATTGATATCAATTCGATCTCTATTTATTAGATCTTTTACAGGATATGTTAGGAAGCACACCTCTTAAAAAGCTTCCTCTTTGGCAAGCACATGACTATTTCTGTCAGTTGTTGGATGGTTTAGAATATCTTTACAGTAAAGGAATAGTACACAAAGATATAAAACCAGGAAATTTGTTGCTGGCTTTAGATGGCACTTTAAAGATTAGTGATTTTGGAGTTGCTGAGGTACATAGGCAACTTATTTTGTGATTTCTAAAGTAATCTCTTATATTTTATTTTCTATTGTTTTATATTTTTATGTTTTAATGTCAGGCGTTAGACATGTTTTCCGAAGACGACATATGTAAAATGGGACAAGGGTCACCAGCATTTCAGCCTCCTGAAATTGCAAATGGCTGTGAAACGTTTTCTGGTTTTAAGGTAGACATATGGAGCAGCGGAGTTACACTGTAAGTGCACTTCTATTTATGTGTAAATATATTAAATGGAAGTGTGCGAGCACCCAAAAATGTTGTGTACCTAATGTTTGGAACAAGTCGGAAAAGGTCAGGATCTCCAAATTTTCGGGAACCTGTCCCGACCTGTCCATTCGGATTTTCGTATACTTCTAGCCAATACAACAACTGAACTCATTCTTTTAAGGATAATATAAATTCTTGCCTTTTTCCTAGGTACAATATAACAACAGGTCAATATCCTTTCCAAGGCGATAATATTTATAAATTATATGAGAATATAGGAAAAGGTGAATATACAATACCTGAAGAAGTAGAAGAGCCTTTGAGATCACTCATACATGGAATGTTACAAAAAGATTCAGATAAAAGATTTAATTTACAACAAGTTAGAAAGCATCCATGGACTATATGCAGGCATCCTAGAACACAAGAAGAAGTGCCTATACCTCCTCTTAAAGGACATAAATGGCACAGTATGACTGTACTACCATACCTGATGGAATATCATTACGGAGGTGACGACAATCCTACATATTACACCGAACATCAACTAAATGGTATGCAATCTTTTAACAGTTCTTATTTTGCATCATGCAGTATGGTATTAAAATTGTGTATTAAAGCTTAAACTTTGATGTTATCATTATACTTAATATTGTATGTACATTTAACTAATACAAGGTAAGATAAATGCATTAAAACTTGCATGTGTGGAACTATGTAAAAAAAGTGTAAGAATCTTTGATATTGATACACATTTGACGCTTAATATATTATTCTTGAAAAATAGCATTTGCGTGATAGATTTACATATTGTTACGATTAGAAAAATAATATTATTTAGTGGTTATATGTGATTTGTTTAATTTGTATTTTTCGATTATGTTTTAACAATGGAGGAACAGAGTATTTGCATGGAAATTTTTGTAAATTAAAATTTCTAGAATATACTTTATTATTGTAGAAAGAAACAGATTCTGAACAGATAAGAAATAATTATTATGTTTACTAAAAGAACATTACATTGAATCAAGTTATTATGCACAAAAAATATTACTTGAAAACTATAATCAACGTAAATTTTAATCATAACAACAGAAAAGCATATAGACAATTCAATAAAATATAGCTTTTGCTTTTCAGATTCTAAACGGAATAATGAAAAATCTTTTTCAAATCGACTACTTGTATTCTTATCAAAGACATGCACCATTCTGTAACAATGACACACTTATATCTACCTATGATGTTGCGAGCTGACAAAAACGGGTACTCTCTATATAGTGTATACCCTGTTTTGCCCCTTTATAAAATTTAAAACTTCACATCAAGCAATTATTGTATTGATACCTTCAACCGAGCAATGTTTGCTTCTATTCATTTTATGCCTTAGCTTTTGCAATGCATTATGCACATAGTAAATCATAAGCAGTAACATTTAATTTGTATTTTATACATATTATTTATTATCATATTGTAGCGTTGCATGATCAAGCATAGTTGTCAATTTTACTTACATACTTAGGATTAGATTTTTAAAAAGGTTTATAATAATAATAACCCTTAAAACGAAAGTATGTAACAGATATTAACTGAATTCGTTTTCTTATACAGAGGAAAAAAGGCATCAAGAAATGGACAGAACCAGTGAAGACCAAAAAACTACATGGAATAGTCACAACAGCAAATCGAATTCACATCAGAGTAAACGAAGATGGCGTAAACCAATTTCATGCATTAGCGTTAAAAAATTTCCATCTTGCAAGCCATCGTGATTTGTCTTGTTGACACGCTTATTTTTTAATTATATATTTTCCTGACTATGTCAGCATACAATATTTCTCTGCAGTGGAGATGACTGAGAGTCTAATAACGCGCTGAAACGCTAGGACAGTTTACCTAGACGCAGCTCGAATTGAGTATAAAATTTGAACTAATTCAAAAGCATTAAATGTAAACATTTGTGATATTAATATTAAATAGTCGTAGTAGATAATTCGTCATGCCCTACTAATTATGAGGTTAATCACTCGAAGTCCAAATAAAGTGATTTTCCTTTGTGTGCCATAATGAAGATACAGTTGTTAAGGGATCTGTTGTTAAAAATTTTGTGTACAACCTACTCTTTTTCCGTATTTTGTTAACATAAGTGATAAAAAGAAATCAATTAAAAATGCAGCACAGAAATTTATTAAACTTGTTTTTAATATTAAGTCTTATGTTCGTGTACGAGTTTTGATTAAATGCACACCATTAGTGAAATTAAAATGTATCGCTCTCGAAGAAATGGATATTTTATTAATTTCGACATTATTAACAAAAATATTTATAGTCTTTTTAATCTTAAAGCAAGAATAAGGACTATTGTTCATTAAAGGAAAGCCTTTGACCTTCTCAGTGCTTGTAAGTCAGACTCGTTTATGTACTAACAAAGTATTTGTAAAATAAGAACATTGTGTAATCGAATGTAAGAAGAAGGACAAAGATTCAGATTATTCGAGCGTGTAAGTTTGCTTGGTGCTGGTTGATATAAAATACAAGTCACAAATATTGTTTTTACCCGATATTGAAAACTTTTCTCCAGTGTATGTACATGTTAAGAATATTTTCTATATTATTGTTATTTAGAAACGGAGAAAAAACACGATCTGTGTTTATACACTTTGCATATGTAAAATAGTATTATCTTTACGAGACAATTTGCGAACACTTAACACAGTGCTTGTAACATGACTTAACACGTAACAGGTATTGATTCGCGTATGATACGAGAATATAAGGATTGTTTACATACATACTTACAATAGATATTATTCAGGCGTACTTGAGTATTATTAAGGATAAACATGATATTGTTGATGTATCTGCGTTCTAAACTTCGTATTAAGCGTTCCAAATTCATGCTTTAAACTTCTATAAAATATTATCAATGTGGTGTGATAAACCTGGCATACATTATCGTTCTACACTCATGTACTTCAAATACGAATTGTAAATTTAAGAATTTTTTAAACGAACAACAAGGTAACGTGTGTTCAACCAATTCATTTGAAACAAAAATGCATTGTATACTTGTCACGCTTCCACGCCAGGATTATTTATTTCATAAAGAAAATATTATTAATGACTAAAGAATAATAGACGTTACAATATATCAAAAATAAGCAAACTATCCTGTTTAGGGTAAGTGAAGATCGAATATAGTATCGGAATCGACATTATTTTAAATATCCTCATTTTGTTGACATAATTTCCATAGAAAGAAGATCCTAAAAACATGTTATAACATTACGTATCACGCGAAATTTGAGGTACAGCATGTGTGAAATGAATAAATTGTTCTTTCCTTGCAGGAAGTAAGGTGCCTAAATACTGCCAAGTACTCAAAGCACATGGAAAATAGTCATACATTTTCTGATTGTACATATTATATATAATAATATGTTATATATAATATAATATAAGGTATACATATATACAATATACTACGTATGTATGTTTAAATATATATAAATATATAAAATAATATATATATATATATATATATATATATAAACATACATATATGCTATCTTTAACTTTGTGTAAATTAAAGTAAAGGAAAAGGAATTATAATTGCGGTCACTGGCACGAACAAGAACAAAGAAAAATAACGTAATAGGGAATAAATGTTTATATCAGATTTATGTGATAATCTAAATCTTGTTTTTCTTTTGTAAAGTCTTTTTACTGTTGATCGCAAAAGTTACAGAGCAGCAGCATATGGAACGTTAAATAAGATATGAATAATTTTATGATGAAGTAAAACATGTATATTGATGGTACGTCATAACGAAATTTGTATACTACGCTGTTAATTTTTTTACTTACCATATTTTTCAAATCTAGAGGATCTACAATATAACATTAAAGAAACGAATAAGAAATCTAAAAAAGAGGACTTATACACAAAAATATATGCGCATTATTTTTATATATATTCATAGTAAATTACGTTCCCCAATATAATCTTTTAATACGTATGTATACACGTTTGTATATATATGTATTTATACACATACATGAATGTGCATACACGTTTAATAATACGTGTAATACGTTTAATACGTTTAATACGTGTTCTATGTACGTTCAAATTTATCCCTTCATGATTTGAATCGTTGAATTATATAAGTATCATAAAAGTGATCCTAATAGATTAATCTCCCAAAAATTTTAAATTATTACAATGGTTGCTTATAGACTCTACTGTTACTTTAAATATATTACGAATTTCTCACACAAAGAGGTTGGTAATTTCGTTAACAAATTGTAGCCCTAATACAGCCTTTATTGCAGCCCTAATTACGGTTATTTCTTAACTTAAATCAGTTGCATACATCCTAATCAAATTTTTATTATAATAATTACAAAGGTTTAAACGCACATAATAAAAGAAGATTATTTGAAACATCTGTAAACTTGAGATCCATTATCGCAAGGCACTATAAATTGAAAAGACTATCTGTATAAAAATTGTATATTACTGTATAGGATTACAAATGTTTGCTGTAGAACGTGTACTCGTAGATTGTGATCTGTGCTACATGTAAATGTTCTGTTTTTCTCATTTATTTTACGTTTTTTTTAGAATAGATGCATTCAAAATGTGCTGTTTGGAGTTATACATATACTTTATACTTAGATGAAATTAAATTATACATATATATATTATACAAAAATTGTTTTTCTTATAAAAGTGTAAATAGGTGTGAATTGTAAGTTAGATGTATAATGCAGTCATATTCATTTAAAAATATGAAAACAAAAATAATACAGAATAATAATTTCAATTAAGTTATGTTTTTATTAAACCTTATTACTGAATTTTTCAAAACCCAAATGAGTATTTTAAATTATTAACCACTTAGGATATAGAGGATATGTTTCAATTAAAAACAACATTATATGTACGGTATGGTTAATTTATAACAATACAATTGAAAGATATAAGTTTATTATTGCATTATGTTAATACAGAGATATGATCCTCGTTTTGATGATCTAATTTTTTAATTATTACACGACGCATAAATGTACTGTCATAAAATAATTTAACATTACTAACATGTTAGCCTATTACAGATTAAAACGTTTAAACTATCTGAAATCAGGACATTATGTGTCATATTCTTCCAAATGATATATAGTATGAAGAATATCTTACGATAAAATAAATACTAGGATACATAGTATATGTAGTACGTTTGGAATGATTTCATAATAATTCTCATCAAAGATACTTTTAAGACGCGAGAGGTACTAATTAGCCTACTAACAGCAGTCAACCAAATACATACATACATTTACAACAAGAACTACAATAAACTTCTGATATAGATATATCATGCTGAATAGTCACACAGCAAATAGTTATATGGATGTACAATACATACAAATGGAGGCATAAAAATATATGTATAAATATATATGGAGGCATACAATATGTATAATAATCTCAATTTTCTGATAAATAAATAGTTGTAGCAATAAATATAAAAGTTATTTTTATTGGTAACGAAATGGATCTATATCACTATAAAATAAAAATAATAAATTAAATCAAATATATTTGCTATATATATATATATATATATATATTCCTGCAACTTGCAGAAATAAATTTCATGTCCCACATATCTTCACATTTACATACTATCATCGAATTGAAAACAATTTTTTAAAGCGATCACAACATAAGGAAAATTTTTAATTTATTTTATGATAGATAGTTGTGCAGTTATATACTGCAAAAAGAAATTATACCCTTCGGTTATTATATTTTCTCCTTTTTACATTTCAACTGTACATCTGTGATACAATTTTCTTTAAATTGTGAAGTTTCATTGGAAATTTCTAGCTAGTTTCATTGGAATCTACTCATGTACAGTAACACTTCAGAAGATTCGAATATAATACCTTCATAAAATTCGAATATAAAATCTCTCTTTCCATTTGTAACCAACACTAGATTGCAATGTTCGATAACCAAAATTTCAAAGTAGTGCCATACTATTATACCTATGTGATAACTACTAATGCTTTGGTAGTAAAACTTATTACTGAAACAGTGTGGCAATAAAATATTTTATTATAAGTGTAACTCAATGTTATCTAAATAATATGTTTAAAATTTGTAAAATCGTTACTTGCGAACCTTTTGAAGAGTTACTGTAATAAATCATCCTCGACTGAAAGTTCCCAACAAAATACCGGAAAATTCAAATAAGTATTGAATTGAAATAATACTGAATTAATAAGCTAATACTGAATTTTTTCGATTGCACCATATTTAACATATTCTATTACTTTGAAAAAATATGTCAAGAAATGCAAATGGTTTGTGGAAAGTTTAAAAAAATATTTTTATGAACTTTACAAATAATTTAAATGCTTTTCTTACTTCCCTCTACAACACGTATATAGCTTGTAACAATAACTGTTTTTTTTTGAAACTCATTTACCTTTAACGTGCATTTAAATGCAAATCGGTCGATTGCTCAATATATATTGGTTTTCAGTAAACGACATCTAATTCATGTCTACATAAATAATTACAATTTCTTAATTAAGTACTCATTACTCTAGTCCACCTTCCTCTTCTAATTTCGAGAGGAATTTAGAGACTCTATAGTTCGGTTCTACTTGACGTGCCATATCGATTAGACACAGCAATTTCTTTATACCAATAAATATCCTGTAACAAAATGTACAACGTTCAAATTACCATGTTCATAGTTCTATACAAAGATTATTTAAAATATGTAATTGTAAATTTACCGTTTTCCTTTAAGTTGACCATGCAAATATGATATTTCCTTTTTAGTGAAAAGATCTACTTCTTCTAGAACGCTCAAAAGATGATCGGAAGTCGACAAATTGGGTACGTGTAGAGTTGTACTGAATGCTGATAACATTTCCATGTCATCCAATACTTGCCTAGAGACACATTAATCATCAATATTATGTTAAAAGTTACATGATCTGTTCAGAATTTCAATTACGATAATAAGATATTCTACCTGCGGCTGGTCGTACACAGGATTAATAATTTGCGACCACGTGGTGGTTGTTTCTTCAATAAAACTAAAAGTGCTTGCAAAGTCAAATTCGAATAGCGAGGCCCGATAGGTCCATAATCCAATAAGCGTTCGATATTGTCGACTAGAATACAGCTAAGCTGCGAGCGGTATGCATCATCGAATACCTAAAATGATAAATGTAAAATCATTTCTCAATGATTTTTTTACTATCTCTGTAATTTAATTTAATTGACTAGAAAAATGCATTACCTTCCGAATTGAAAGACATTTTGCAGATTCGGTAAAACCAACCATGTCCTCTGGTGAGCATACTTTAACAAATGGAAAATCGGAATTTTTTGCAATTTTTGCAGCAAGAGCTGTTTTTCCGCTATTAGGTGGTCCTTCCAGGAGAACTGATACAAGACCAGAGCCCTCGGTAGATCGAGCCTCTTGAATGTAAAGATTACCATCAGCCAAAATTTCTGCCACTGGTTTACCCCAGTTAATGATTCCACGTATAAGAAGATGATCCAAAAGTTCTGCGCTAGTGCCAAATGCCTAGAAGTATAAAATGTATAAAATGTTTTTGATGCTGCAATTTTTATAATCTTTTAATACTCCTCCTTCCTTAACTACTTACAGGTTTAACATCGTTGTCTAAAGCATGAAGGAAATCAGTTCTGGAAACCATAAGCTTTTCCATGGCTGCAGGATCGACCTCTACCTTGCTAGAGGCTTTGATCAGTCTATTCATAGCAGTACTTTGCGCAGCCCTGACTAGACCTTCTAATTCTGCGCCACTAAAGTTTTTAGTGAGCGTAGCTAATTCTTTCAGATCAACGTCAGGTGATATTTTCTTGTAGTCCCTCATTCTGCATGTATGAATGTTAAGGATTTGGAATCGTCCATGCTCATCTGGTAAACTAATTTCCATTTGTACCTGGGATAAACAAAAATATTATTAAGACGAATTCTTCTAGTAGAGTTACATATTTAGTAGAGGTGTGAAATCTCGAATATTCTCGGGAATAATTCCAAAAATTGTCGAAAATCCTGAAATTTTCGAGAAGCCATCCCGAGTAAAATTCTCGTCCTGTCCTGACTCGACATTTTCAGGTTCTCGCATACCTCTAATGTTTAGTTAATGGCTATTGAAACGTACTTCTAATCTACCAGGTCGCAATAAAGCTTCATCGATCATATCTCTTCTGTTGGTCATACCAATAACGAGAATATTATTTAATTGTTCTACACCATCAATCTTTGCAAGTAACTGATTTACAACAGTGTCATGTACTCCTGTATTACCAGCAACACTTCCTCTAGACTTACAAATAGCATCTATTTCGTCGAAAATGATTATGTGCAATCCACTGTTTGGCCCAAGCTGAAAATTATGTTTCATTTTTTATCTTACAGATAGTAATATCTCAGTAAAGACTATTACGGAACTTGAAAGTATATTCATACCCTTTTTTCCTCATCTTCAGCATCAGCAAACAATCTCCTAATATTCGCTTCACTTTCGCCCACATATTTATCCAATATCTGAGGGCCATTGACGATTTTCGGTTCTCTGGCGTTTAACATAGTTCCTATCTGTCGTGCCATTAACGTTTTACCAGTACCTGGCGGACCATACAATAAAATTCCCTTTACGTGTTTGCAACCTAATTGAGTAACAATTTCTGGTGGAAAAACACGAGATGCAAATGCTCTCCGAAAGATTGCACTGAATTCTTTATCCAGGCCACCAATTCCCATCTTTTGAAAGTCCCAATCCGGATTGATAATTGATTGGCGAACAACCTTTCCTTTTGCTTTACCAACAAGGTTTAAGCTTGAATTGTCTGCTTTCTCGAATTGTATCACAGTGTCACCCAGACAACGTCCAAGTTGGGTCTTCTTGGGTACAGTGTTTTGTCCAGAACTTATAGCAGAAAGGTCAGCAGCTTCCAAACTTTTCACTACAAGGCCAAGCATTTTCTTGTCCTTGAACTGAAACACCAGCTGCTGACCCACGGTGAATGCCTGTCCCGAAAATTGCAGTAGGAAATCTCTGGCCATTTCATCGGTATTATATGGTTCCAGAGTAGTTCTAAAAGCAATATTGTTTTTTACCATGCTAGCTAGATACACAACTCGACTGCGGATTTTATGCATTTATGACAAAAATATATAGATCAAATGCAGAACAGCACAAATTTTAAAATACTGTTTTATTAGATTTGATCTATTAAAATTATTAAGAAAACTGAAGAAATGAAGGGCCTATAAATAACTAAGTAAATATATAGTATATACATACGATTTCTTTTGCAAGAAATCAGCTTCCAATACAATAACGCATAGACACTCTGTGCTCGAGGTAGGGTTAAAGTGATAAGGTCGCACTTCAATGTCCTGATTGAGAGAGAGAGTGGCCCATTTTCTTTGAGGTAAACTAAAGCCCACTGTTCCTCTGGGTACTTCATGATGTCTTTTCACAGTGAATACAAAGTGTTGATTTGGTGCAGTGGTAACTTCAATATGCCTAAAAGATACAATTGGATGAATATCAAGAGTAATAAAATTATAGTCTTTACTTTGTTTTCAAATTGTACAAACATATTACACATGTATATATACATATACATACATATATATGTTATATATACATGAATACATTACATTATTCATAAATAATATAATGCATGTGTGCGCGCGCGCGTGTGCGTGTGTTATTCTAAGTGTTATATGTTATCCTAACTGAAATCACAGAAAATTTCATAATATATGTATCAATATAGTTTTGTTATGTATAGTCAACATCTATATTTATAAAATCATGATTGTATTATTTTGGAATAAAGGTCTAACAATTTCGTTAAATTAACAACCTTGCTATTCTTGCAGGTCAGTTTATGGCTGTTTATAAATGAAACTGAATTAATGATATAAAGAAGTATAATTTGCCACAAAAAAATCTTTTGAATTGTAACATTTGTTCTGTCATAATATATAATCTTTACTATACAACTATAACTTATGTAAAAGTATAGTGTAGCACAAATAATATGTAATTGTTTAAATGTGAAACATTTATGAATAGCATAATGTTGTACATATATCTATAGTTATATAGTAAATGTTACCACAAAAGTATTAAATAAATAACATCATAATTTAATTGGAAGCCTCCATGTCTATACGACATACATAGACCTAATCTTAAGATCCTATTATAGATACCAAATCAATGAATTAATCAGAATATGAATCTTTACCTGACATCATCTGGATAGTCATCCGGATTAATTATAGCACAGTTACTAATACTGAGCTCATCAGTGGGACACTTCACTGCTTTCATTCTCTGAAAAATTTCGTTTTATTTTAAATGTTGAATGACTTTCATGCAAGCATGCAATATCCATAGTCGAAAGTATTGATGTGAGTTGAAGTAAGGAGGGGGTTGTTACAAATTAATTTGAATAAATGTTCTCTAAATTAAGATTCACATATATTGATTGGTACATTGAAATGTAACAAATAATAAAATGAGATTAACAGCCACTTTTACACTCAGACTTACCATTGCTGACATTTTTTTGACAGAATTTTCTGAATACAAGCCCCTACACAGTATGGAACCTGCAATGCAGGATATTAGGACAATCAATGTGACCAATACCGAAAACCTAATTCTGGGACGTTGTCGAGTTAGAGACTTTGTTCACAATTGGTAGAAAATTGTTTCCTTAACTTTCAATTTTTCTTTTGATTAATAGCATTAATTAATATTATAATTTTGTATTACACATCTCATAAAAAATTCTTTTGAAAAATTTCACTAACGTAATTTTTGTACATGTAACATTGATTTACATTCCGATAGTGAAAATCAGCCTTGTTCCTGTTATCGTGCACACTTCATAAAGAATGAAACAGAATGAAATACTACACCAAACATTTTTCCACAGATGATTGTGAAATAAGAATGTAAACACAAACAAGTACTGCAGTTATTAGAGGGAAGAACTGAAAAAGGCCTCAAAAAGAAGATATCTATTTGGTCAACTTAATGTGAAATCAAATGGCTGCAGAAAGAAATATTCTTAGTTTACAATTTAATCAGGATCAAGGTGACTATTAGTTACAGTTTTAATTACTACGAGTTAACTATTACGACGTATATACTTTTACTATTTTGGAATGCAATACTTTTTTCATATTATTTTGTCTCTGTAATAAGATCAAACTTGATGAAAAAAATATTTCATGATGAATAATTTTGTTTTATATATTTGAAAAGAAACTATAACAAAATTATGAAGCATGGAGTACTAATGCATTATAAAGAGCAATATTCTTTGTTCATTCTGTTCTAGCTGTCATATTGATAATTATTAGACAGCGGATTTTATGCATTTATGACAAAACTAAGTAGATATAATTTAAAATGGTTAAAACATTACAAGAATTTAAAAATATTGCTATATTGTTTTCGACCTACTAAACATATTAAGAAAGAAAATAAATTTGTATTTTACTTCAGTTTGTTATAACTCGGGAAGAAAATTTTTATTTTGCATCAAGATCTGCTGTCTAATTATTATAGATCTCTTATATCTTTTTCAACTACAGAGACTATGTTTTGAAACAATTATATTATTACAAATGTTGACTTGAATACTTTAATTATAATTTTTAATATGTGATCTTTTCATTTAACATATAATAAATTTTAAATTCATTCTCCTTTTTTTCATTTTTGAGAATGTCTACGTTTTAAAGGAATACTTTCATTTTGTTAGGATGTTTTACGTGTTGTATGGAATCTGGTCTCAGAGTGTACAATGTAGAACCATTAGTTGAAAAAGCACATTTAGAGAACGATGTTATGGGGAGTATAGCGATCGCAGAGATGTTATGGAGAACAAACATCATTGCTATAGTAGGAGGTGGTACAAGACCAAAGTTCGCGGAGAATACAGTACTTATTTACGATGATTTGTCTAAAAAATTTGTAATGGAAGTTACATTCACCAGCCCTATTAAAGCTGTTAGATTACGCAGAGACAAGTAAGTTTGTTAATAAAATAAAATCTTCAATTGTAGTCTATAAAAACGATGCGTTTACTCACTTAGGAATAATTTTACAAAACAGAATGGTGGTGGCACTTCAACGTGAGATACATGTTTTTTCATTTCCTACACCAACAAGAAGATTATTAACATTGGAGACAAGAGACAATCCAAAGGGATTGATCGAAGTTGCTACATTGGCTACTGCACAGAAGCAGCTTCTTGCTTTTCCTGGTCATAAGCAAGGTAGTGTACAAATGGTTGATCTTGGTGCTACAGAAGCTGGTAGTTCCAGTGCTCCTGCGACTCTTGCAGCACATCAGGTATGTATATCTCACATAAATACAGTTGAATAAAATTGGTATTATTACTGTCTTCTTTTAGTATCTTATATTTACAAATAATACTGTTAGGGTGCATTGGCTTGTCTCGCAGTTAATAGCAGTGGAACTATGATTGCAACTGCTTCTACACAGGGTACATTAGTTAGAGTGTGGGATAGTATACGTAGACATTTATTAGTAGAATTGAGGAGAGGTGCTGATTCTGCTACACTTTACTGGTGAGTATTACAATCATTTCCTAAATAATAGAGATATATTTTACATGAACATTATGTTTAATTTCTCAAACACAAATGTGCAATATATGTTACAGTATCACATTTAGTAGGGACTCAGAGTTCCTATGCGCTTCCAGTGACAAAGGAACAGTGCATATATTTGCATTAAAAGACACTCAATTAAATCGCAGATCCACGTATGTATTAGAATTTAGATTCCATGTAATTATAAGGATTAAGCTAATAAAATTAACATATAATTTTGTTATAGTTTCTCAAAAATGGGATTTTTAGGAAATTATATTGAAAGTCAATGGGCACTGGCTACTTTCACAATACCACCAGAATGCGCTTGTGTATGTGCATTTGGTACAAAAAATTCTGTCATAGGTATAGAAAACCAGCAAATCTATTATTAAATTAACATAAAATGGTTAAATAATGTTTATTATACATTTCTATTTTACATTAAATTACAGCTGTTTGTGTGGATGGAACATTTCATAAATACGTTTTCAATGCTGATGGAAACTGCAATCGTGAGGCATTCGATGTCTTTCTAGATGTTTGTGATCATGACGAATTTTAACGTGAACTGTATATTATGTTCATAAAATTTTATGCTTGTAGGAAAGTTTCTAGTCATAAATAAGAAACTTCTTGCAGCGAATATCTGTACAGTAATGTAATTACATTAATTATTGTAAAAAGTGTGTGAGTCATTATCTATTGATTTTTTTACCATAATATTCTAAGTATTCATTAGTCTGTTTTATATGCACAAATTTTTATTGATATACATACTTTTTGAAAATAGTGGTCCAATTGTAGCATACTGTAATAAAAACTAGTTTTATACAATGGATGCTTTTCTTCATCTATATTCCTCCAACAGTACTGTTAACAGCATTATTTATATTCATAAGTGTTTGTTTTATCACATTTAATTCTTCCTATTTTGATACTTTTCTTCTATTTGTTCCCGTATTTGTTCTAATTAATAACACTTATTTTAATCTATACATCCATTAAAATAACTAACTTATTTAAATAGTAGCTGAGAACATTGTGGTAATAAACACAAAATTATACATACTATACGGCTCTGGATTCACCATAGGGCTTATCATATTAACATAAACGTGTATTCCAATAAGTCCCACAAACGTTCCAATAAGTATAGCATATCGTCGATTTGTCAATCGCATAACTACGAAGACAAGAATTTAAGATTTCTCTTTTATTAACATACAATAGAAATTAAAAATTTTTATATTACGAAAAAAGTAACTAATTTGAAATATATTCTTAGGTTATGTAGAATTACGTTACATACGATCACGAACTGCTTTTTTATTTTTCAAGGAAATCAATAATATTGTACATATATATATATATTGTACTGCTACACATAAAATACGTACAATTTAAAATTTGTATAGAAAATCAATTTAGAATTAACAGTATTTTCGGTTTTAAACAAAACTTACTTAAATAGTTTGTAAATCTTTTAGATTATATTTCCTAGATATACCGCTAGATGGCCCACAGCAAATTGATTTTCTCGCAAGTTCTCACTTCACGAATTGTAAGTATATATATGACCCACAAAAAATACCAGACGTACTTGCTTCGGCAGTACATATACTAAAATTGGAACGATACAGAGAAGATTAGCATGGCCCCTGCGCAAGGATGACACGCAAAATCGTGAAGCGTTCCACATTTTTTGTCACTTTTATAGATTATTAAAACATTTTATTTTATTCTTTACAAATCTAAATAACTTATTGCTTTATAACACCATATGACTCAAAATATGATGCAAAATTATAAACAATCGTTATTTCTTGCGATTATCATCGCTTCTTTTATTTTCAACTCCAGTATACATATGAAGGATGGGGAGAGAAGAGACTCTTTCTTATCTTTTCTAATATAATACCAAAGAATCTAATCAGTGCAAATCATCTTCCCGAGTCCCGATTCATGAGTTATATTTTGTGTGCTGTGATCCAGCCAGCTCTAGAGTCCCGCGGATGTAAGACAAAAAAATACATTGGGTGATTGGTCTGCTCCTATTTCTTGTCTATGATGAAAGTATCAATGATGATTCGATTAAATTTCTCCACTATACCGCTAGGTGGCTCACAGCAAATAGATTTTCTCGTTAGTAGTCACTTTTCGATTTGTAATTATATATACGGCCTGCGACGATATTCACACGTACTTGCTTCGGCAGTACATATACTAAAATTGGAACGATACAGAGAAGATTAGCATGGCCCCTGCGCAAGGATGACACGCAAAATCGTGAAGCGTTCCACATTTTTTGTCACTTTTATAGATTATTAAAACATTTTATTTTGCATTTTGGTAACAACCACTGATAAGTTTAGTATGTAAACTTATTTGTAAGTACATTTAAGGAAAGATCGTTTTGATCAATTTTTTGCAGACATATTAAAGATACCAATGAAATAATTAGATGAAAATGTAATAAAACCTGAAATATTTTAATAATACGAATTAAAATATTTATGTACATTCATATTTATTTTATAATACCAGATAATATTATATTATACAATTTAGTTTTATTGAAAACAACGTTGGTTCTCTTTGCTATTGTATGCAATAATGATATATTTACATGAGTATTCTACTGATCTGTCAGTGATCTTACATGTATATGTAGATCAGTGTGATCTATAGATATATAGAGATCAGTGTTGTATTCAAATTGGATTGCTTAGAAACCAAACATGAATTAGTGGAAAGAAAATTGCATTAGCAACGTGTTTTTTTATTGGAAGTAAAAAGAGTGAAAAATAAAATGAATGCTATGTAGGCGAACATTTAATAGTAGGTTATAGTAGTAAGCTTAACAATAGATAACAAATTGTACTCGTGTACATAGCACGAAATAGCTGGACTGCGTTTCCGGTCGCATATTATGGTGTACACTGTCAATAATGAAGCGTGTGATTAATTTAACTTTTACTCTGAAAAATTGTACAGAAGAGAATTACTAAATAAATGAAGCACTCATACGACATGTTCCTTTGGTTACTGGCTACACATATCCCGTGTAACAAATACATGAATGATTTGTAATTTATTAGAAAAATGTCGAAACAATGGCTATCAAATTTTGTATTAGCTGGTACTATCAGATATTTATTAATGAACTCTGGATATCAAAAAGTGATTAGTGATCGTGTGGAAGTATCAACAGCGTTAAATTCTTGGAAAAGAGGTTAGGATACTTGACATCTTCATATTTAAAATTTTTGTACCGGTAACAAAAATACATTCTACACAAATAATCCTGCACAATCACGGCATAAATAGTACAAAAATATTTATGTAGTACACAGTATTCGATTATTATTGCATTATTATTAATAATAATTATTATTAAATTAGATATGCAAGCAATTGAACCATTATGTATATGTTTATTTTTGTTTTCAGTGACAGAAGGTGTCCACCTTTATAACTTTGGTGTAGATCCATACGTGGGAGATTTATTTCATGAAACACCTATAGGTTTATACGTTTTTGATCTTATCCAGAAATATCTACCTCGATGGACTTTATTCGTCTTGTTCATCTTTACTGATTTATTGACTGCTTTACTACTTGCTCTTACAGCCAAACAATATGCAATTGAATTGGTAAGTTTTATTTCTTAATATTTGATATTATAATTTTATAATGTTAAAAAATAAGTATAACATTCGAACAATATTGTTTACAGGCCTCCAGAAATGAGAAAGAAAAGCTATCAGATGAAAATATAGAAGATCAACATGATACGTCTGTAGTTTCTACTTCCACAATGTATGTCTCAGCAGCATACTTATTTAACCCATATATAATACTGAACTGTGTTGGACATACAACAACAGTATTCACAAATTTGTTGTATTCCATAGCACTGATTTCAATGACAAAATGTTCTATATTTTGGAGCTGTTTGTCAATTTCTTTGCTTACTTTACAAGGATTATATCCTATTTCGCTTATGGTACCAGCAACTATTTATATAGCCCGTTCTAAGAATGCAATACAGAAAAAGAGTACTATAATTTCTATGATTATGGTATTTTTCAGTATATTAACAACCTTATTTTGCATTTCCTATTATATTATGGGAAGTTGGTCATTTATTTGGAGCACAACAGGCTTCATTTTAACAGTTCCCGATTTACGTCCTAACATAGGACTGTACTGGTATTTCTTTACAGAAATGTTTGAGCATTTTAGATGGCTCTTCATTGCTTCATTTCAAATAAATGTCAGTTTACTGTATATAGTACCATTAGCATTGAGATTACGACATGATCCAATGTTATTAGCATTTTCTTACTTAGCAATTGCTGCCATATTTAAATCCTACCCTTGCATTGGAGATGTTGGATTTTATATATCTTTGTTGCCACTTTGGAAGCATTTATTTCAATGTAAGCCTTAACTGTAAACTACATTTGTTACAGACCATTTGTTACAGACAGAACATAATATTTTTATTTTATTTTCAGATACCCAACAAGGATTCATAGTTGGTTGTTTTATGTTATTTTGCACAGTATTCGCTCCCACTGTGTGGTACCAGTGGATTTATTCCAGATCCGCGAACGCAAACTTCTACTTTGGAGTAACACTGGCATTTGCCATAGCACAAATCTTTTTATTAACAGATATTTTATTTGCAAGTGTAAAGCATGAATTTGCAATACGTCATGGTATTAATAAGGATGTCAGCGGAAGTAAAACAAAACTACTCCTAGAATAAAGTTGTATTGTACAAGGTTTAATACTAAGACTGTTTCATTAATACTACCCCACTATACTCTATGTCTCACATAGAAATACCCTTTGTACTGATTTTAAAAGTAAGTTGCCATTAAATGAAGTAACATTCAATTTTAATATTGCTCACTTTATTCCTCATTTTTTCGTTTTTTAAACAACAAACACAACATTTTAAGAAAATGGTATTTTATTTACATAATATATAATTTATTTGCAATCATAACTTTATATATAAACTTTTTAATAATGTATAAACGTTTTTATAAAACAATCTGTTTCTTATAACAAACTGTTATCAATAGACAGTTAAAAATTGATTGCCATCAGATTTTCTTAATACTTGTTACTATCCTGTGATAGAAGGATAGTATAGTTCATAATATAAAAATAAATTTAACAAAGTAGTTTTAGATAAGATTAACGCTAAATACATTGTACATGTGCATTGTGCTTGTTACAGTAATTCCAAAGTTCTTTCCAACATGAATCTTCACAGAGAATCCTGGGATTCCCTATTACTACTAAATAATTTTTAGCTCTAGTCACAGCCACATTGAACCTCTGGAAAAACGTTCAGTTTTCTAAGTTTCGTTTAAGTAAAATATTCATATTACCTTTTCATAATCATTATACAATTTATACCTTTGGATTAGATAAGAAGCCGATATGCGTTTTACCATCATGTTTAAACACTTTCGATCTTACGGTGCTTATAATTATAATTTCTTTCTCTTGTCCTTGAAAAATTTCAACCGTTCCAACAGTTATATTCCTTATGTTTCTCTTATGTAACTCCTTTTGAATCATAATTTTTTGTTGTTTAAAGGGTGTTATAATTCCAATATCGTTCTCTTGTACTTTACGTGTACCGAGAGTTGCAGACATAATTTTCGATACAAAATAACATACTGTTTTAATTTCTTGTTCATTGTAAACACTAAAAACATACATGTTAAAAATGATTATGTTAAATGAAAAAAACCTTAATGCATTACAATTACCTTTGAAGTTCAGAGTACATCTCTTTACCATTACATTGAATAAATGAAATGGGGAAAGCCGTGTTGAGCCTTGTTAAATTCGGAATTACCAATTTTATATTTGATTTTTGAGTGCATATCATTTCCTTATTGTAAAACAAATTATTAGATACGTGTAAAATCGGTTGTTGACTACGGAAATTGAGAACCAATTTTGTAATATAATGTGGATTGTATTGATTTTTGTCATCCTTTTGGTAGAGTTTACTTTTCATTAGTCTTTCTAACAGTGACTGTCCTGATATGTAATCAATTAACGTGTTAATAATTGTAAGCGTATAAATATTACCATAAATTTGTAGACTATTAACGTGTTAAAAATTGTAAGCGTATAAATATTTCTATTAATTTGTAATTTGTCTCGGCACAACTAAATAAAGCACTTTATATATATGTACATCTATTTCATTTTATATAATATATTTATTTAAATAGAACTTCTGTTTACACACGCCTTTATATTTTAATATATTTGTCTATAATAGCCATAGATCATAAATAACATCCATTTTACTATTCCAAAAATACTTTATATATGTAATTTTGACTTTATATGTAAAATTGTTGTCTTCAAATGGACTCATAATTGGTGTGAATGGCTAAATTGCCTATTACAAGATAATTCGAATTATGCAGTCAACGTGCTAATAATAAAAATCATATTCACCTAGTAAGTGTTCAATTTCTTTGCACCAAATTGTAGGTCCTAACTGATAAGGATCACCAGCAAGAATAACTTGAGCATGTAATGAACCTTGACCATTTTTATTTCGTGAACTTATCAAAGTAATAGGAATCAAAGATTCTGCTTCTATGTTTTGACCTGCTTCATCAATGAATAAATATGAAAAGTGATCACTTTTTAAATTAAGCCTTGCAAGTCTGTGAATAAATTGTAGGTACCATTAAATTATTTGTATATATGAAAAATAATAGTACTAAAAATAAACTTTCAATATACCTTGTGCATGTTATCAGTGTTGTAATAACTATCTTTTTCAATATAAAAATGTCTTTTGGCAAGAAAATGCATGTATTATCAACAAAATTTGTGCAAGGACTAAATTTTTCGTCTATATCCTCCCTATATATAAAGGAAAGAAAGGTACTAAGGAAATAATTGTTTATAGCAACAAATGTCTTACCCATTTTTGCTTGGTGAATATACCCGAAAGATGTCTTTAGATGGAATGATTTTTAACAATCGTTTCATAATTTCATCCGCTGCTGCGTTAGAAGATGTACAAACCAAAATATTTTTGGAAATGTGTCTTTTCCTTATCTACAATAAAAACATTTTTAATATCAGTAACTATATTATACCAGTGTCTTAGATTGTACCTGACAAATGGCTTCAATTAATGTCATTGTTTTTCCAGTACCAGGTGGACCAAATAATATGTATGGTGCAGGAAATGCTGTATTATTTACTATATTAATAACTGCCTGTTTTTGTTCTGGATTGTCTTTTATATTCTTATTTATCCAGTCAAATTCACTGCATTATAATTGAAATGCATAAAATTAAAGTGTAATTACAAACACGTAAGTAAATATATAAATATAAAGAAAAATTCACATTATATAAAACTTACACTTTTGATGAAGCACTATAACTTGTGTTTGTTTTAGGATACAGTGCACAAATTAAGTTATTTTCATGTATAAAGTTCAAAGCATAATGGCAACACTTTATTGGCCAGTTAGACGGACAAAACGTGATGTCACATAAATTAGCTTTAACTATGCCTAACATCTTCCTAGACAATTTATAAAATTAATTATTATATATATATTGTTGCGCAATCGACAGCATCCATCGTAACAATATAATCTGTAATGTACATTAAAATAATACGTATACTCACTGATTTTTTATGTGTACATATATGTCCTTTTCTTTTATGTCTACAATTTTTGCATAACCTTTATATTTTGTGGATGACATTTCAGTCTCAATTTTTATAAAATCACCAATTGCAATAAATGGGTCATCTTCTTCTAGTGTAGGTACAGTAACGACAAAATTATCAAGGACTAGTCTGAGTGTTTGTTTCTTTAAGTTATGTTTTGCTGCTCTGAATTGGTATTCAAATGTTTCCAAATATAAAAAAATTTTAAATAATACCAAGTAATTTTCAGGTTCTATTTTCTTCACATGTGGAAAACTATTAATAAGTTTTCTATAATCTCCAAACAATGACATTTGTTTGGAGTCTTCTGATTTATAATTTTGATAAGCTGCTTTTAATTCAAGAGGTGGTTTAAAATGTTGTAAAGGTAATAATTGTAATACACCATAGCTAGTGCAGTGCCTAAAATTAAATGAAACGTTAATATGAATTAAAATAAGTGCCATGATTGCTGTTTACTCAAAATTACTTTTGTAATTATATATGAACACTAATGTATAATGTTTCCGATGCTTCATGATACCTACGTGCTTACTCCAACAATTCTTTGATTATTCTTCTTTTTGATATTGTTTGCCATTCTTGAAATCTTAGTCTATCTATCTTTATATATATAAGAATTACGTGTCACGATGTATGTCCGCGTTTAACTCCTAAACTACTGAACCGATTTCAATGAAATTTGGCACAATGTGTTCAGTTTGATCAAACTGGAGATATAGGATAGTTTTTATCTCAATTTATAATCGCAATATTTTTTTTTTTTCTGGGGAGAACGCCGAGAGTGTCTCGCGGGAAATCCCCTAGAATAACACGCGCCCCAATATTGTGCGTTGACACCTCTGATGCCAACTATGTCGCCTAGCGGATGTGCTAAGGAATTATACATACTCCTTACATACCTCTACAGAAGGATGATTAAAAAAAAAAGAAGAGTACAAATATTAAATCTTAGTTAAATATGTAGATTAATAATAGTACATAAGGACCGTTTTGTATTGGGCAAATAGAGCTCAGGCTCTTTAACGCCATCTTTTAAAGAAAAGAATAAACCATACCTAATATTTTTTCTGTAAGTTCCATAAGTTTATAACAGATGGCGGTGTATCCGGGTTGAGTAAGGATCCAATGGATGGCACTGTGTTAATAGTTCTGTGGGGACGAGCCTTATTGGCGCGTGTCTGTGCGCGAATGCGCATGCGCCAGCGAGCGATCCCGGCAAGACGCCGGTCGAACTTTTCCGATCGCTCTCTCGTCCGCCTGCTGCTCTAGCGTTAACACGTATTACGTTGTTCGGTTGTCAAGCGCATATGCGCACCATTATATTCGCGAGAGTTTTGTGCCTCGAGATCGAGCACCCGCGAGCTTTGTTCTCATAACGATTGTTCACGTTAGTTGAATTATATATTTCTGTTAATACAATATACGAAGTTATAGTTAACCGGCTTTCGTTATTTACCTCGCGCGTGCAGTGGGACGCGCGTTCGAGGTAACGATTTCCCTCGTTCTTGCACGTGGTTCGGCCATTGAGCACCGACCACGAGGAGACGATTATCCTCGGCTCCTCTCTACATCCTCTTGGTTCGAGGGAGAACTCGTGTGGCCATCGGCCACCGACCATACCGTGGTCCCCACTTTAGTGGAGGATCACCCATCAACATTCAAATCCCCACATTGGTGACCCCGACTTCGTTAATGAGAACGGTGAGCAGATGGACGATGCCCGGAGAGACGTCCATTGATATGGCGTAATACGTCGTGTTCCGGATTGCGGCGGTGTGGAGCAGTTCATCGCCAACGGTGCTTTTCTTTCCTGGCATGGCTGGACAACGGCGGACTACGCTACAAGTCATCGTCATCGGCGCCTGACCTCGTCGACGGTGTTCGAGAGCGGCCACGTTGAAGTTGCTGTGAGGCGGTTCGCCTTCATGTTCCTGTGGCCAGCGAAACCAGTGCTGTGTGTGGAAAGTGCGGCTGCGTTTGGCCGACAAGTGCGCGTGTCTACGTCGTATTTAAAAGACTCTAAGACGTGCGTCTCCACGCGCCGAAAACTTTGCAAAGCGTCCGTGCGTCGCGGAAATTCCGCGTATGATTTCCTTGCTTGTCCGTGCGTTCTTCGTTTATTGCGCGTATTATTACGTAGTTTACCATGCGGATCGTGTAGGTCGTTCTAACCTTCACATAGTTTTTTTTTTCTTCTTTCTCGCCTGTGTTCGCGGTGTTATGAACCGTAGGTCAATGCGTCCTTGTGCGTGTTTTTCGCCTTGTTTTGAACGGTAATTTCAAGCTTCCTCGCGTGTTTCGATTGCGCGTGCGCGTTTCGCGCGGTTCGGCCGGAGACCATACCGGGTGGTCATTTATTTGAGTTCGTGATATTTGACGCGATCCTTGTCTTTCTCTGGTTAGGATGAGCCGTAGTAACGACGTGTTGCTTCCCGGTGGGTCGCAAGACCTGCTCGGGGAAGTTGAAAGCTATCGCGTCCCTAAATTACCCCCTTTTTACAAAGCCGATCCGAACTTATGGTTCGGTCAGGTGGAAGGGTCATTGCGGGCGGCGCGAATCACCTCGGAGGCCACGATGGCCGATACAATCTTGTCAATGGTTGATTTCGAGGTAGCTTCTTGCGTTAGAGACCTTATTCTTATGGATCCGCGTCCACCGGACATTTACGAACGTATCAAGACGCGTATTATTTCGACATACGGGCCCTCTCCGGAGGCCAACCTGCGAAAGTTGTTGCGGGGGGAAGTATTATCTGACGGTAAACCTTCCCTAATTTTAAATAGATTGCGTAGTTTGAACGACGGTTCTTGCGATGAGGCCGTTATGCGAACACTCTTTTACGAGTTGATTCCACAGAGCCAAAGGCCCATTCTTGCGGCGACGGGTCATACTGACCTCGATAAACTTGTCAGCATTGCGGACAAGATTTATGATGCAACGGGTCAGTCGGATCGTTGTGTGGCGGCAGCTACTGTTCAAGCTCCTTCGCATGTGATATGTAATCCACAATAGACTGTGGTAACACTTGGTAATCTGGGAGTATCTCCCTAGCGTCGGTCCTTAAATTTAGAACATTCTGGCCGGACTTCCTTGCCACTTCGAGGACTTCTAAATTAATATGTGTCGCCATTGCATGCGTAAACATGGATAACGGTAGGCGATCATGAAGTCTCGGGTCAACTGCTCTCATCTTTTCATAGGTCTCGTTGATGAGTGGGATAGCTCCTGAAAATTCAAAATTCTGACTGAACAAATCCCTAGTAGGTACCAATGATGAATGTGGTCCTATATCGTATAACGGTTCATCTAGCAGTTTATCTTCTGTATCATCAGGTGTTACGGTTTGGGGCGGCTTATCCGTTTTCTTCGGCACTCTCCTCTCCTTAAATCCCTGTGATCTAGCGTTGGGTCGGCGGTTTACCTCCCGACCAGCGTCGTAGGGTTGGGGTTCAAAATTCCAACGAGGGAAATCGTTACCTCGAACGCGCGTCCCACTGCACGCGCGAGGTAAATAACGAAAGCCGGTTAACTATAACTTCGTATATTGTATTAATAGAAATATATGATTCAGCTAGCGTGAACAATCGTTATGAGAACAAAGCTCGCGGGTGCTCGATCTCGAGGCACCAAAACTCTCGCGAATATAATGGTGCGCATATGCGCTTGACAACCGAACAACGTAATACGTCTTAACGCTAGAGCAGCAGGCGGACGAGAGAGACTCGCAACGCGAAACACGTTTCTACGATTTGGCAGCTGGAGGACGAGAGAGCGATCGGAAATGTTCGACCGGCGTCTTGCCGGGATCGCTCGCTGGCGCATGCGCATTCGCGCACAGACACGCGCCAATAAGGCTCGTCCCCACAGTTCAAACGTCAGTGTATAATTTAAATTTAGGTTTATACATTTTTTAAATTCAATTTATTTTTTAAATATTTACGATTTTCATAACAATTTGATTATAAGAGGTTATAAGAGGTTAGACTCTACAATAAAATTAAATACGTGTAAGTCTTACCAGAGATGAGGTATAGGAGTAGACCAATCACCCAATGTATTTTTCTGTCTCACGCTCGGGGGGCTCTAGCTATACCTATGTAAATACATGTATATACATCTACGTTAAGAGTGCGATATTATAGTACTTATAGGAACAAGGTTTTTAATAAAACGATGGAAACATTCCAGAAACAAGTCTACCAATAATTCCTCCAAAAAAACATCCCTTGATAAACAAATATCTTACTTTATTAAATGCTTTCTGTATAAAGAAAATCCTGTCATGATCCTGTTTCAATCTTGTCCTTTCTTCCTGTCAAGAAAATTCTCAATATGTGTCTATCAGTGTCTGTTGTATTATCAAGCAGGTGCACTGCGTTTCTTTGAGGTATTCAGCAGATAATTTTTGCCGGAAGTTACATTGTCTGGTATGGAGAAACCGGTAAGAATCATCTGCGTTCTGCCCCGGCGATTGCAGCGCGACGGTGGCGCCATCTATGGTGGCGGATTTTGGAACTAATTTCCCTATCCCTGTAATGAGTAAGACAAGGACAGAAATAGTGTGTGACAAGGACAGCAGATGTCTCGCTCACCTCCTACCTTACTGCTACCCTGGCAAATACCAGGAGAAGTATTAGGAGCACATGATGAGCAAGGAGGTATCCGACAGGAGCTGTGCGACAAGGACAGACATAGGAGGTTTACCAAGAGAGCGAGAAGGACAGACATAGAGCTTCGGCATAACCTGCCAAGTTGAGGGAAAATGAACTAATGTCTTCTTTATTATTGAAAATGTATAAATATTTACAAATGGAAAATATAGAATACACCTTCCGTTACTTTCACATACAATTTTTCATAAGATTTTGTCCCGAATTGAATAGTTATTAACAATTCTTCAAACACTTGTTCGAAAATAAATTCGGTTGATTTGACAGGTCCACCGTAAATAATTAATTATATAACTTTCCAGACATATTTTGTACACTTTAGTGATTAAAGAATCTAGACTCAAGTCTTGGCTACATTCCTCTTGAGGTTTTGTGTCGCTGTAATGCTTCATTAATAAGTTATTAACAATTTCTGGAGAGGAGGTATCTCGTCTGTCTCTGTCCTTGTCGCACACTCTGTTTCTCCTTGTCTTACTCATTACGGGTATACAGGAAGGACGTAACGACAACAAAAATCGTTAATAACTAATTAATCAGGAATAATTCGTCAATATTTACATTCGATGGACATAGAATAGACCTTTAACAACTTTCACGTATAGTTTTTTAACAGAATTTGTTTCAGAATAAATAGTTATTAACGATTATTCAAAACTTTGTTCTATTATAACCTCAAATATTTTGACAGGTCTACCGTAAATACTTAATTTTCATACTTTAGAGGCACAATTAGTGCTCTTTTATGATTAAAGAAACCAGAGTAGCCCCCTAGCAACATTCCTATAACAATTGTTGACCGGTTGGAATTGTCGTGAACAAGTTATTAACAATTTTTCGGTGGCTTGTTTCTTCACCCAATGCCTGCTATGTGTAAGACAAGGAGAGACAGAGTGTGCGACTAGGACAGAGACACACGAGATACCTCCTCTCCAGAAATTGTTAATAACTTATTAATTAAGCATCACAGCGACACAAAACCTCAAGATGAATGTAGCCAAGACTTGAGTCTAGATTCTTTAATCACTAAAGTGTACAAAATATCCCTGGAAAGTTATATAATTAATTATTTACGGGGGACCTGTCAAATCAACCGAATTTATTTTCGAACAAGTGTTTGAAGAATTGTTAATAACTATTCAATTCGGGACAATATCCTATGAAAAATTGTATGTGAAAGTAGCGGAAGGTGTATTCTATATTTTCCAATTGTAAATAATTATAAATCTTCAATATTAAAGAAGATATTAGTTAATTTGCCCTCAACTTGGCAGGTTATGCCGAAGCTCATATGTCTGTCCATCTCTCTCTCTTGGTAAACCTCCTATGTCTGTCCTTGTCGCACAGCTCCTGTCGGATACCTCCTTGCTCATCATGTGCTCCTAATACTTCTTCTGGTATTTGCCAGGGTAGCAGAAAGGTAGGAGGTGAGCGAGACATCTGCTGTCCTTGTCGCACACTACCTCTGTCCTTGTCTTACTCATTACAGGGATAGAGAAATTAGTTCCAAAATCCGCCACCATAGATGGCGCCACCGGCGCGCTGCAATCGCCAGGCCGGCCTTCTAATAAATAATTTTTTAAAAATATTCTGCATTTGATAGGCGCGCTTATATAATTTAGAATGACACTCTGAACCTTTACACACACCCACATAATTTTTTCGAACGGAATTCGTGGGAAATTAATTAATTATTAATTATTTTCCGAAGACTAGTCCAGTCACAGACGAGGTATCCCTCGCAACGAGTGTGCGAACCTAGATTCGCGTTGCATAATGGGTTAGTAGCGCCATCGAGCAGTAAATTCCCTAAATTACGTGACCAACGATATATCGAATGATCAAGGCTCGGACGAGTCGGACGATATTGAAATAACCGGTAGTGCTGTCTTTAACACTGCCGTGGATCGTTCCTTTTTCTGACCCCCTCTATATCGAAAAGTAAAGTTCTCTGCAACAGATATGATGCAAGCAAATTTTTGGAACTTGGTGACCACTACTGTCAGGGTAAGTTTTAAAGAACAATGCGTACTGATAAGGGTTCTCACCCATTTATCATTATCCCGTACTCTGCTATACATTTTGAAGTCTATTTCGTAACATTTTGAAGGACAAACGATTTTCCGCCGTATTTTCTCGAAACAGCTGTCAAATCTCCTTTCTTGTCATCTTTTCGTCTTATCGTTATTCTTGTCGAACGTTCGAGCAGCTCAAAGTTTCTCCTTAAATTCATAGTTACGCATAAAAGCTCGATTTCGCTGATACGTTGGTTATGTCACCTTCACTTTTATCCTTCACTGCATATATCACAGAAACCACAGAAAGTATAAGTATGTAGTGTTTGTAAAATTAACAGGGTCTTTCTCTTTATATTTCTGTTTTCCAGCCAGTATGTGTCAAGCGAGTTATCCCTAGCTTGACAGCTGCACAGCAACGTAGGTATGCCAGCACCTTAGACGCAGACCTCGTAGTAATAGGCGCTGGGCCTGGCGGATATGTGGCATCGATCAAAGCTGCCCAATTAGGAATGAAGACTGTCTGCATAGAGAAGGGTGACACTCTTGGAGGAACATGTCTGAACGTTGGATGCATTCCATCGAAATCTCTATTAAATAATTCACATTACTATCATATGGCACATAGCGGAGACTTAAACAATCGTGGTATCGTTGGTAGGTTTCCCATTTCCACTACAATATTTAATTATTACTATCCATAATAATTACTATTCTGGTTTCAGTGGAAAACGTGAAGCTCAATCTTGAGAAGTTGATGGAACAGAAGCGCAACGTAGTCAAAGCTTTAACGGGGGGAATCGCTGGTCTGTATAAAAAAAACAAAGTCGAATGGGTAAAGGGACATGGAAAGATCACTGGTCAGAATCAGGTGACTGCCTTAAATCCTGATGGCTCTGTTGCGAGCACCATCAACACCAAGAACATTATCATTGCAACTGGCAGTGAGGTCACTCCATTCCCTGGTATAGAGATCGATGAGAAACAAGTTGTCTCTTCTACTGGAGCTTTATCGCTGACCCAGGTTCCCAAAAGGCTTATTGTAATTGGTGCTGGTGTCATTGGTCTGGAACTGGGTTCTGTATGGCAGAGGTACATACTTTTTTGCTATTTAATCGCTTAGCAAGTTACAATGTCTTTAATATTTGTAATTATTGTTTAGGTTGGGCTCAGAAGTGACTGCAGTGGAATTCATGCCAACAATCGGCGGAGTAGGTATCGACGGTGAAGTCAGCCAGACGTTGCAGAAGATTCTAGCGAAGCAGGGCTTGATGTTCAAGTTGAATACCAAGGTGACCGCTGCAAAACGCAACGGCAGCGAAATCGTGGTTTCGGTTGAAAATGCGAAGGACCCCAGCAAGAAAGAGGATGTCCCCTGCGATGTACTTTTAGTTTGCGTTGGTAGGAGGCCGTATACCAATAATTTAGGGCTCGAAGATCTGGGAATCGAGAGGGACGAGAAGGGCAGGATCCCTGTAAATAGCAGATTCCAAACGGTTGTTCCTTCGTGAGTCAAACTTCCTTAAAATCAATTCAATCCCTGTACTGTAGATAATTGAAAATTGTGTAATTTTAGAATATTCGCCATCGGAGACTGCATTCATGGACCGATGTTGGCGCATAAGGCCGAGGACGAAGGAGTCATCACGGTTGAGGGCATTGCCGGAGGTGATTATTATGAAATTGAGGATTTGGAAAGTGGTACTAATTGTAATTGTTCACAGGTGCCGTCCATATCGATTACAATTGCGTACCCAGTGTGATATACACGCATCCCGAGGTCGGTTGGGTAGGCAAATCGGAGGAGGACTTGAAGAAGGAGGGCATCGCGTACAAAATCGGCAAATTCCCACACATAGCGAACTCCAGGGCAAAGACGAACCTGGACACGGACGGATTCGTGAAAGTATTAGCTGATAGCACTACGGATAAGATATTAGGCGTTCACATGATCGGCTCGGTAGCCGGCGAACTTATCAATGAAGCAGTGCTCGCCATGGAATACGGAGCCAGTGCGGAAGATGTTGCGAGGACGTGTCACGCACATCCGGTAAGCAAAACAACAATTTTCAAAAGAGCATATTGTTTCAGTATTTTTCATGCTATAATACTCGTTGTTTTTTCTAGACATGCGCCGAAGCTCTGAAGGAAGCGCATCTGGCTGCGTATTTCGGCAAGCCCATCAACTTCTAAGCTCTCACGTGAGAAAAATGGAACTATCTCGAGAACTATTGCCGCATACTTCGTCTCGTCGTAGCCTTTTATCTAGTCTACGCTCTCCAACGTCACGACCGCGCTACCACAAGTCTAGCGCGTAGGTTTCACTATCGTTTATCCACATAAGGACGAAAAAAGTTGTAAATAAAACTGTAAAAGAATTTATGAAAAATACCGCTCCTTTTATATTAGCTTTACCTACGTTTCTGGAATTATTGTATTTATTACGGTATTATGAATAAATTCATCTCTCGTTACGTAAGCGGTTCGAGAACCGTGACTCGTGTTTGACACGTGGCCCATCGTGTTACCGAAATAATTCCTGATAATTTTTTCCTATTATTACGTCATTCATATACCCTCGGTATATAGACCGACATTATTAGACACGTTGCTTCGATCAAACCGGTGACCTTCGAAAGCTATCCCTTGATGATAATTCGTGTTTAAAAGTGGGGACGTGTAGGGTAACTTAGGATCCAGTAAGTGAAGTAGGACGTATACACAAGCTTATATATTTCAATAACAACCCTGTATATTTAATATTATATATACCATTATTGTTTATAGCGGGAAATATTGTAAATGTTGAGTATGAAATACCAGGTGAAATATAATATATTCCGAAAAAAAGTATTAGAATTTAAAAACAATTTTTGTATGAATAATTAAGTTATTGATTATTTTGCTCAAATCTCTTTTATAATCCTCCGTCTGCAACCTTAATTTGAATCTAATAAAAAAAATCTAAACAAATCCTTGAACACGTACCGAAGTCCCTATTTTAATATTATAATCGTTGGAACGTCAAATATTTGAAGCATTTTACATACACGGACACGAACGACCCTGGTTGGCCACGGAAGGTTAAATACAAATTCATGTGAAAACTGAATACATTTAGAGAATGTAAACTAGACCGAACGAAAATCCAATTTTACCTGAATAATTTATAGAAATCGATTATTTTGTTCAAGTGAATACATGCGTGTACAAAAGAGGGAAAATAATACGTCGACCTTCACAGTTCCTTCACCTACAAATAAAAGAAAAAACTACCATCAGAATATCATTCCAAAATGCCATTAAATTTCGTCCGCAGCCTTTGTCATCGGAGGCAAAAACGGCACCATACATAAATCGAATTGATAATGTCAGCTAGAAAGAGATGGGGCCGCGCGAAGTAATTTAAATTTCGGTTCGGCGCATAGCGGGCCTGCCCCACCATGGTGCACGGTCCTGCAAGGCACGTGACCGGCGCAGTAGCGGCGGCGTTGCCGGCAGTCGTCCGCGGCTCGTCGTGGCCATCGGCAACGTTGCCCGCCGCGCAGCAAAGACAGAGAGAAAGAGAGCGAGCCGCAAGGGTGGCACTTGTGCGGCAAGGCAACACACACCCAATGTTTGTGTTTTCGAATTTTTCGTGATACCGCGGGAGAGAGAGTGGTTCGTGGCCGTTTGGCAAGGCATGTAGCGCCGTCGTCGGGCCGCCTCGAGATGTGGACGACCACGAAAACAACGAAATACGGCGTCGGTGAGTCCTCGTAGGCGTTCGTCACGTTTTCACTTGTACCCTGAGTCCGCGGATTAACGCGCGCGCGGGGCACACACGGCAATCTGTCAAACCTACGGTGTCTCGGGCCGCTGATCCTCCGTGTGGACTATCATCGACGGTACGATGATCGTAACCCTCGTTGACAGACGGCGCTAGACACGGTGCTAGTAAGTACCGGCGCGAACGCCGGTGGCCCGCAGTGCACCGGAAGCCCTTGTGTCAATGATTTTAACGAGCGTCTTGAGATGGCTCGCCGCCTGATACGCGCCGCGCGCGATCATGCTGCACACACCAGCTCTCTCGCGTCGTCTCTCGCCCAGGACCAATGTGCGTGTGCGTGTACGTGCGCGTCAGGCTTCTGCATATGTGTCCTACGCGCACGCACACTCGCATCAGCGCGTGTTTCGCGTGCATGCCCGCGCCCGTCTCCGTCTCCATCTCCGGCTGCGTGTGTCCCGCGACCGCGACTCTCCCATTCATGCATTGATCGTGCACGAGCACAGCCACCAGAAAACACCACTGTGTCATTTAGTAGCCAATTTGGAGCAAATGTCCCGCAGTCTCTCGTAAAGTAGACGCGTTCCATCCTTGACTTTTATTCGTACGCAAACATCTTCAAACTTTGCCCCCCCCTCCCTCCCGCGTACCAACCCTTGCGAACACTATTTCCAATCTAGGTAGTCAATCTATAAGTTTCGGGTACCAATCTATTCCATACAGTGTCCTCTCTTGATTGCTAGATACTTTTCGGTTACTGTAACGGGTTTGACTGGCAAGGTGTTTTCATTCGAAGTTGTTGTTCTTTTATATTTAACATTCATGTCAATTGTACCCGGGATCAGAGATCGATGCTCTACCTATGCATTGTATTATTGTATTATTGTAAACAATCTAATCGATGGTGAGATAAAGTTGAAGTGTTTAAATAGTTTAATAGATACAGGTGCCTAGGGGAGATTAGTCAGCGCTCTAATTCCCGCCTCATTGTTTAGCTGGTAGATGCTCGGCTATGTACTTACGATCTCTGTACAATACTCAGGTACCCACTTTCAATGTCTTAATATTTTTATCGACAAATAGCAAAATTATTGTAGACTTTTATGACCATAGGCTAATTTACATTCGAGGCATACAAATTTCAAATAAAGTGTGAACGCAGAAATCCGTTTTCCACCGATACCGGCCGCGTTCAGATTAATTTCGCACATTATTATTCGAGCCCGTCGTCGACGCACTGTCAGCTGATCATTCGCTGAAGCCGTTTGCTTCTCTTTCTACGTTTCGGGTGTGCAAAGCCATTCTTGTCTGTATCGCTGGTACGTATGGCCGGTACACACACGCGTGATATATAATGTTTCCCACATCAATTTCCCTCTGTGTCACGTTGATAGGACGGTCTTTAACGGAAACGGCTGACAGCCACCGCCGCCGTGTTTGTCCGTCGCCGTTGACTTTTCACTACTTAATCCATTTCCAATTTTTCTGCATAAATCGCACCAGCAGAATTTTATGAAAATTATCCGCGATATTTAAATGGCACAGATGCCTTCCCCGTCAAAGCTAAATTGAGTTCGAAAATCCCGTCAACGCGAAATCCCGAAGGGAGGGTAGCAGACGATAACGGAAATGAAATTATTGATCGTATTTCGTCTCTCTATATTGTTGATTCTTATAATTGGCGTTCGCTCTTAAAAAATCGATTGCCACTCCGAACACGAGAATACCAATTAAAAATCGTATTTGCCAAAGTTCGGGAATGATACCGATTGCACAATTTTTCTTTCGAGGAGCAGAACAGTCCGGAAATATCGGCAATGTTTACCGATGATTAAACATGGACGATAGCCAATCAAATCGAGAGTCTACAAATGAGAAAAAGTGTGCATCACGTGCACGATCGACCTTCGCTTCTGTCTTTAATTCGCTTCCTCGTTCGAATCTCGATTGATTGCGTCGATGCGTTCCGATTTAGCGTTGCATTTTTGCGTGCCGCGCACATTCTACCGAATTTTTGCCGATACTCGCTTAATTTAATGAAATGTAATGCTTGAATTTTCGTTTCGGTTTGAAACCGCAATATTGGAATTTTTAATATTCCGGAAATTCATCCGTCAATATTTCACCCTTTTAAGTTCATATACACCGCAATTTACCTTTCAAATTGCGTATACAATTTTTGCTTTCCTATACCGGCTTCAATAATATACACAATAATTATATCCGAATCCTATTTGTAGTTGTAGATTCGTTATTATTTGCAATGACTTGCCAGCTTAAAAAATGTATCATTATAAATTACGTATTAGTGACCGAATATTTATAATTGACTTGATTATTCAGGCTTCTGTAGCGTTAACAAATTCGGTCGCGCGTTACTTGTTGAGTAGATTCGCGGACAATCGGAGAACACAGAACTGATCGCAAGCCAGTGCTATAGTTGACAGTCACGGGACAAAGATAGTCTTGGTTTCTTAGTGGCAAGTACGTCAGCTCCCGAGACACCTAACAAAACAGTTTGCGTAAAGTGCCCGAGGCGAACACGGGAGACTTCAACGCGAGAAATGCGGTCGTCGAAGTGTCAACGTCGAATGTCGACCGCAACCTTGTGTTCGATTAAACGCAATGTCCCCTGGGAATCGAAGAAAAATTCATGAACAATAATTATTTACCGTTTCCATTCCGTTGCGAGTCGGTGATTTCTGTCTTGAAAAATACATACTCGTCGACTCGAGTACTCTAAAATATGCAAAAATCTTTTGCGTTCAGAGGTAAAGAATGATTTTTACGGAAGAGAATTTTCTCTCGAGTATGGAAGGGAAAATGGTCGCTCGGTTTTTCCTAGGACCGGGGCGCATTGATCAAATCGTTCCCGACTGCTACGAATGCTTAAAGTTCCCCGTTTGTTTTTTTTTTTTTTTTGTTCACGGTGCAGTAATTCTTCCGTGATGTCACGGAATAGTCAATGAATCCGCCGGTAGACGAGACGCCGAGATCCGCAATCTACCGAGACAAATTTTGCCTTGCAAATCGCCTTCGGTGCTATTACCTCCGATCGTTAATCACTCCGGAAAACGTCTCGTCTGCGCGGCTGCAGAGAGCTGCTACATTTACCGATCTCGAATTCCCTGCAATAGCAACTCTTTTCAATTTCGCACGTTTTTCACCTACCGCGATCATCGGTCTTCTCGTATCATATTTTTCTCGCCGATGCATCGAATCGTTTCTGCACGAACAAAGGCACCGAGGTATCATAATCGTCCAACCTGTTCCTCCAAGAAACAATAAATGATTTCCGCGCAATTTTATGGATTATGCTAGTCTACCGTTCGCAATGACTTCGTTGCGCCATTTGGGGGCCCATTATATTCGTCTGCTCGTTAGACAGATTTCCATGACAAAGGCTTCGTTATGAAATAGGAAAGTTGCCGCGCGACAAGAAAGAGAGACAGAAGTTTGGTCCATAATAATAAATGAAAGTAACTAATTTAACATTGTAATTGTCCTCGCAACTTCCTCTATTAGCACAAAGCGTACTCGCGAAAGTTTAACCGTTAAACTCGTAAACATTTCCCACGAAAAATGTCGAGTTCTCAATCGAGCCATAAACGACCCTAACTTCCCGAGAGCTACGCGGATTAATGTGGGTCATTAAAAATGGAGAAGAGGTCTTCATCCAGGGAGTGCAGACGGGAGTAGCTCGCGGTTTCGCTAATTGCAAAACTCGTGGACCGTTTAGAGTTCGAGCAAACTTAAATGCCTACACATTTCATAAATTGATATTTAGTGCCTTTAATTTTAGTCCGCATAAATGACAAGAAACAGTTACATAGAAATTGATTCCGTCTCTTGATAATTGCAACAGGTACCGGTAATATTTGAAATTCATGTGACGAATCCGTTCTGTGTTTTGTCTACCAATGAATGCGTAACATCCGCAGATTAGTGCGAGATTCGGTGTGAACATAGCTTTATAATCGGAGAGCAGCTGCATCCTACTGTTTTCTATTTCACCCACACGCTTCTGTCGCGAACGCGCAAGCACCGCGGGCTAATAATAATCGTGTTAATAATCGCGCGTAAAAACACGAATTGCGGTAGTAGCGCGACTCTCTCGAATGATTCGTGGCAATAGCGTTTCGCGAGGGACGGGAATCATTGCGACAGCATCGTCATTCGGTGCTCCGTTTCGAGGTGTTACCGGAAAAGAAGCATAATCGCCGACGCGTCTTTTTTTCGCGGCACGCTTTCAACCTGGTTTCATGGGACTTGCGCAATTTTTCCGACGCGAGACAACACAACGCGTTGAGAAATCGTCACCGGAAACAGGTCCCATTATCAACGAGCGCCGTTTACGGAGCCCTAACGTTCACGAACGAACGCTATTGCGGTCTACTATAGTCCCAAAACACTTCCACTCCCCGCAACAGTTTTATGAATGAAATTTGTTAGGCTGATACAGATCGACTTCAAAGGTGGAAAAGTCAAACATCATCGTTGCGATTATGGCTATAGGCAAACGGTGTCCCTAGGAAACCGGATTCATTGGTAACTACTGGCTCGAGACGGTCTATGCTAATCCCACGTTATCGTTCATGTCACCAATTCGGAGCTGCAGGAACGTAGCAACGATCCCACTTATTCTTTCGTTCCTCCTGTTTCCATTTTCGCGACGGGTTTAAACGAAGTCGAGAAATTCCATCGAATTCGATATGAGACTGATGAAATGATCTCTGCTTCTTGAATTAAATTCGGGAAATATTCATGCGCTACAAATTGAATTATCCGTGGGAAGAATTAGAACAGGTTTCTCCTCGTGGCAATATCGAATAAATTTGAGTAAAATTAAACGAGATTGGGGACAAGTTCGTGTACTAAAAATTGAAATTGAATTTCTTCTCGCGACGGTATTTTCCAGAAAGCACCGAATTCGAATTGAATCGAGGAAAAATTCGTGTACCAAAAATCGAAATGAATCGACAGCAACAGAAATTAAGGGAGCTGTTTCTTGCACAACAACTTGCCAAAAATAGCGTGTCCAGGTCCCAATACCTGTGACTTCCGGTCCCAACCAGAGCGTGTCCTCGCGCATTCCTCGTCGTCGGCCCGGCAGGTTTCTCATGACCAGAATCGTGCTGTCAGCGCGAGCATAATCAGTGATAGCGCGTCAATCGGCCCATTTCGGTGCACGGGTTCGCGTTGCTGTTAATCATAATCTTCCAATCTCGCTGTCCACGACGTTATCTACGCGACCTTGTTCCCTCGATGTTCCTCCGATCGTCTTCCGATTGGAGAATCGCTCGATCAACCACTCGACCGATCGATCGCTTTATCTCCGTTGATTCAGCCACTCTCCGCAATCGCGGAAACGAGGATCAAATTGCCGACAGAGTGGTTTCGTCACGGCGCCCACGCCACGTGTGTTTTCTCTGGTGCAATTGCCGTGGAACCGTCGTGGGCAGATTATGGTTGTCTCTGCGCGGACAATTCCGTCAGGTTCGGATCTCCTCCGACGAGGTCGTGACATTTGTTAAACGGGTCGGGGATTAAATCGTGGAAATCAATCGACGACGAAACCGCGAAATTAACCATGTCTTCGTATGAAACGAATCAGGCTATTTTCACCCGTCGAACAGTCCCCTGCAAGATTGATCAATGTCCTCGTCTCGGTAACCTGGAATCCTCAAATGGAATCCGTTATGGTATCAGCTGGTAATTCAGTATCAGATTTCGCAGTTTAAGAGCGACGTCGTTTATGTATATTTTTACAGTAGCGGTGTTCAGGTATAAGTATCGTTCATGAATTTTTTCAGATTTTTTAGTGAGCTGCGCTGTGGTGGAAAAAATAAAAACCGCTTTTTCCCCACTAACGAAAAGCGTAAAGTTAGTGAATATCAATTAACCCATTGACTGCCACGCAAATTTAGCGCGTCTTGCCCTGGGTGCCACGGTTTTATTTTAAAGAAAACTTACTGATATAATATTGCAATGGCATCTACAGTATTTTTATTGAAAAAAAAACAACAGTTCATCCTTTCTAATAGTTCCTAACTCAAATAGCCATTTGTAGCCAATCTAAACTTGCAGCACCCACTATGAGTATCTCGTAGTTGGCAGTCAATGGGTTAAACAAAAATTCGTATTAATTGCAATTTGTGTGTTGGGTGTTCGACGTCTGTTCGAGTTTTTTCAGAATTTTTCCATCTGAGTGAACCAAAAACTGATTTTTTCCATTTTACCTCGTGACTGCTCTTCGAGGTCAAGGTACGGGGTCAAAATATTATTTTTTCTCGGTGACTCGTCGAACGGTCTAAGGGCGTTTGTGTAGAAAAGGCTGTGTGTACTCTCTTTCAGATTTTCTTGTAAACGTTCTTCGGCAGTTCGCTGCCTGAAGAAATTGTCTGGTGACGCAAGTGTATGTCGATGATGCTCTCCCTCCCCCCGTTTCTCCCGGATCGCGCAGCCAGAAACAATTTCAAGGATTCGCGAGAAGAAGAAAGAGCGCGATGGCCGAAGCTAAACTGGGTCGTCAAACTTTTGGCAGCGGGCTTCTCTGCTCTCGTGTCGGGATTCGATAAGGGGTTCACGAAATTGCCCTCTTCCCCGAATCGCAAACTTGTTCCTTGCTGGTGCATATCTCTATCTCTCTCTATCTCACTTCTTCGGAACGGTGTCTGACGACGAGCGTTCGCGAATGCTCGCGAGACACTGTTACAGTTTCCCGGCGAGAGAATCGCTTGCCGATTTTACGTAACGATTATTAGCGGACACTGTTCGCGACGTGTTCCGTCCGGACGAGACGGGAATTCGCAATTGGGCATCGACAGGCTCGAGCTGGTTCCAAACAAGTCTGCTCCAGTCGTTCGAACTTTCCGACGTCTTATTGTCATTATCAATTCTTTCTTAGAGTATGAGAGAATACGATAAAATTCCTAGAATATGATGAAATTCGCCAAATTGAAATTGAGTAATAAATCTAGTAAGGGAATTAAAGGAAAATAAATTATTATTGACCAAGAAAAAGAATTGAAAGAAGAAGAATTTGTATGGACAAAGAAAATCCTCCAAAAAATAAAAATTGAATGCTGGACCGAATAAATAAGATTTAAAATAAAAATCGAAGGGAGGTCAGCACCGCGAAGAATCCTCGCAAATCCGGTCACCTGGAAACACGCGAATGGTCGCATAAAGTCGCGCATATTCAATTTTCCTCGCTCGGATATCGATGCTTCGGAGGATATTAGAGATATTCTGGAGTCGGTATATTACGGGGAGCCCCGGACCCTTTAATATCGTCGGAGAATTCCGGGGTTCTCGCAGGACACGGGGTTGCAACTTCGAACGCTTCGTTTCCGATTTAAATCCCGCGGACTGTACATACATATATTTCCGGTGGGCACGGTAGACATCTCTTTATGCCGAAATTCACGGGGGCGGAATCCGAAATATACTCGATGAATATTTTAACAGAGAGCGACGAGACGTCGAGGCCCGGGGTGCGTTTTCCGGCGGTTCCTTTGAACGGGGAACGTCCGCGCCCCGGATATATCCAGCCCCGATCTCCTTTGCGAAATTCCATCGCAAATAAGGAGATGAATGAAGAGGAGATAACCGAGTTTAATCAAATATGGCTTTGTTCTTCGGGGGAACTTGCTCTCGTGTTCGTGCGCCGGTTCATGAAAGTGTAACTACTTAATATCCGAAAAATTGAGAAATCTTTTTACGAATTCTTTGTCTTCTCAAGTGTTTCGTAAGTGTAAGTTTCTTTTTTCGAAAAATCTACTTCGGCAAAATGTAACGCGTCCTTCCCGAATACTATACTATACCCGACGACTGTAGCAGGATTAAAATTGATCTAATAGATCCTTACTGGCAACTGCAGACATAGGAAGCGTACTAATTGACTTCCGGCTAAGCGCACAATGTTATATCTGACGCAAGTGTCGGCCATCGCTCGCAATCGGAATAACAATTACGTTTCTATTTCATACTTCTACAATAAATCTTTTAAAAAATGTATGTCAAGCTCGACGCTCGATTTCTGTTACTTTCATACTACACTGACACTCGATAGGAATTATGACACAAGATGAGAAACGTGCGTCGTTAATACGAACCTATCACCGAAGCTGATAAGTCCCGTTCCCCGGGATTCTATTGTAGAATTATCGCCAAGGACGCTTCAAATGACTTGTTATCTAGTTCTCGTTGAATCATGACGCAGTTTCTCTTTCATCATATTTCACTGATCATTTAACTCATTAATTATAACTTTCATCGTTCCCTCAAACACTTGCTGTTTTTTTTTGCGCACTTCCGAATCTTCACGTGTGCTTAGGAGTAGGTGTGTGTAGGACTGTGTAAAATAGTATTTCAAATAGTTGACAGTAACTTATATTTTTATAATATTTTGTTGCCTGTAATGTCATTACGATATTGTAGTCTGTTTATCAACTGTTACATATTGGTAATTAAACTACAAATAATACTTTGCTAACTATTATAGCTTCTCATGTTAAAAATTATAATTTATAATATTAACTACTTGCTCAACTTATTTTCATTGTAAGGAAATATATGAAATACAAAATAAAAATATTTCATTTTATCTATCTGGTTATCAAAATAGAAATATTTGATTTAAAGTAGTATCTTATTTGAACCACATTAAATTATACTATATACCAAATCATTAATGATCGTTAATATACGTTGCAAAATATGATAGAAAACCTTGTGTCCAATGTTCCACATACGAATACTAATTCTACATTATAAAATACTAATGTAAAGTGTACTTACTTCTGAATCTTCTGTACCTCCGTCGGATCCACAGCACACAATTGTTGACTCACGAGAATAGGTCCGAATAATTGAACAACAATCACTAAACAACACACACAACACACACGCACACACAACACATTTTATAAAATCGTGATAACGAACGAGAAGATGTCAAAATAATACTGCGATTTTAACAATGATCCCTTCCATGGAGGGGGTACGGTCAGGTTATCCTAGGAAGGTTAGACGCTGAGGGTCTATAAACACTAGATACAAAACCAACAAAAAAAAATTATGGCGCGGCGCCGACCCAATTTCCCGGAATTCCCTGTTTTCGTATCACTCGTCCGTGGGAGGGGAGGGTTAAAATCGCAGTATTATTTTATTCGTGGTCGGAGTAACATCTTCTTGTTTGCTGTCACGATTTCGTTAAGTGTGTTGTGCGTGTGTGTGTGTGTGTGTGGTGTTTAGTGATTGTTGTTCAATTATTTGGATCTACTCTCGTGAATCAATAATTGTGTGCTGTGGATCCGACGGAGGTACAGAAGATTCAGAAGTAAGTACACTTTACATTAGTATTTTATAATGTAGTTTGTAGTACATTAGTATTATATCTTATTATTCGTATGTAGAATATTGAATGCAAGGTTTTCTTTCATATTTTGCAACTTCAATGTCCCTTTAACACTAGATTTACAAAGCACTAAAACAAGTAGTCAGTTTTACATTATTTTACAAAAATAACAGGAACGCGTCTATCCACATTTGTATAAATTTTTTATATAATATATACTCAAAAAAAAAAAAATTTTGTTGACTAATTCCCCGTGGATACGGCTTCACAATGTCAATAATTGTAAATTATTGTCCCGTGCAACATCTAACTTATTACTAAATTGTTACATCTAACCCACACCTACTCCGATCACTTTTTGAGATGTTAAAACTTTTTTGCGAATATCTCGGAAATTAAAGTTGAGCGGCGGTAACATGTATAGGAAAAAGTTGTTCAGAATGATGAGCTTGACAACATATTTAGAATTGTTAATTCTCTACTGCCTAGAGAAGATAAAGAGATTCTCAAAAATTCGTCGGAGGGAATAATCAAGAATTTTTCCTTTGTATTGTTTAAAAATTCAGAGGAACCAGAAAAGATTTTTCAGAGAGGATAAACAGTTTCTTAGAAGTTCTGTAGAATTGTTAATTCTCTACTGTCCAGGGGAGAAAAAGAGATTCTCAAAAATTCTTCAGAGAAAATTGAAAAATATTCTTCGTAGAAAATGAAATGTCGGACAACTCTCAAAAACATTAAGAAAATTCCCAGACAGACTAAACAGTTTATCAGAGCCTCCTAGTCGCGAATAAAGAATCGAAGAATACATAAAATTTGATGTGCGAGTAAGGATAGGTAAGAGAAAATTCGATCGTGCGAGCCACCCTCCGATCAGCAACCCCCGGACGTTCGCAGCGATTCGTTGGCCCGTGGAAATCGTATACCTGGCTGGAAAGTTATCGTCGTGGAAAATCTCGAAGGATAGAAGATAGACCGTACATCCTCGAGTCTCCTCCGGCGGCGTGATCATGATCGCGATCCCACTCGAATCGGAATAACGCGGCTCTATCTACTGCGAACCTCTGTGTGTTGCGAGCTTGCAAGCTTCTGGCGAGGAGGAGCCTCTCGTGTATCGATTCCTTTCGACTTTCGCGCGGCTCGTTTTATCTAGCCTCCTTTGAGCTGTGCAAACAGGCTCTCGCGAGTCGACTTAACTCGCCCTGCCTCGTCTTCGTGCAAAGTTCGGGGTCCCGGGTTCGTTCAAACGCGATCGAAAAGCTCAACGAGCATTTCATTAGGCAGATTTCGCTGTTGTTTCTTCGGGAAGCTCTTTCAAAGAGTCCGAGATTGTTCAAGAAACTCCATTCTCCTTGATTTCCTTGGGAAAGGAGCATAATATTGTTCCTGTGGGAAGTTTGGACGTTATTCTTGCTAATACGCTCTTGGAAGTTTCTATTTTGAAACTTTGAACGAAACTGCAACGAATAGAAAGTCTCGTAAATAAACCGCGGATTTTTCTGCAAAATTGTCTGACACAGGAACCATATAAAAATTGATTTCCTTCTCCAAAATGAGCAAAATCCTCAATTTGTACGTAAAACAAAAATTTCATTTAACCGCCAGTGGAAAATCGAGCGTAATAAAATACAGCGGAAATTCCATTCGAACGTATAGTCGAGGGTGAGGCGCGTAACGTCTTTCGGGAAAGGGGATGCAGATTTCATTAGGAGACCAGCAACCCCGTTTAATCTCGCCGAAGAATCCGGGCGTCGTGAGGAAGAAACTAGAGCGATGTTGAGGTAGTAATATTGTCGCGGAGGCTCTCGATTATTTTTCTTTTCACGACTAAATAAAATCGTGCGACTGTGTGTTCCACGGGAAGATCCTTCGTCGACGTTACGGGGTGGAAGTAGCTGCAAGAAGGGTGGCCCCGGTGCCGGTAATGCGTTTCGACGGAAACACGAGGGGCGAGGGTGACGTTCGATCCGCAGCAGGCGGCGGGATGATTTCAGATGTCATTGTTTACGGTTTCTTCGGGGCCCTTCCCCGCTTTTGTGACCGCCACCCTAACCGGGCCGCTGCAACCCTCCTGTCGTTAAAGCCGTCCACGCTCGCGGAACATTTTCACGCCGTTCACTATACGGTCTGTGCATCGTGCGCACGTTTCTGTACTGCTACGAAAACAATTTTCCTTCGGAATTTATTTATCCAAACGTCCCAGTGATCGCCTTCTTGGAATTTATTTATTTTACCCCCTGCAACAGTAGTTTATTTCCTTGACCCTTTGGAGTCTATTCTGTTATCCGAGCTACCAGTGTATATATATTTTTCATTTATATTGCATACTACTAGGAAAATAATCGACCACCCCTCCACCAACAATTTGTCTTTGGAGTTTATTTATGCACCCCTCGTAGGTTCAGGAAATTTATTTACTGGACCGTTTGAAGTCTATTCTATTTGAGCTACCATATTTTTTTATTTATATTATATATCGCTATGAAGACTATCTTCAGTCGACAGTTCCGGGGCCCGTCGGAATTCGCATAGTCGCGTGACGGCCGCTTGTTCGGCTAACTCGGATCGATCTCGGGGGCTGTAATTCGAGTTGAGAGGGTGGCCCAGGGCCGTTAACGCGATCATGCAACATTGTAGAGCAGCGGCAGTCCGATAAGCTAGGCTCATTTTCCTCGTATCCACGTCTGATCTCGTTTACGTATTCATTTATGCGCGCGCGGACGCACGCACGCACGCGGGTTCTTCGTGTCGCAAACCTTTTGTGTGTCATTCTCGTACACGCGCAAAATCGCTTCTACAAAATACCTGTGGATGTCTCAACGTTCGCAATCATACTCTCGCGTCCTACAGAAACAATTATCCCTCGTACACCGCATAAGAAACAAAATCATTTTCAATACATCGTGCAAGAAGTATTAGAGCTAGAGCAATTCGTTACAGGCCTCTTAACACCTTGACTGCCAAACTAGAAACCTCAAAAATTCCGTAAAATCAAAGTACGTTATTCAACGAAATAAAAATTGAAAAAATTAAATGTACGATGTTGAGTAGTCCTTTAACTTTCTTACAGATCCCAATATTTTTATTTCGCATTGAAAATCTCCAGTTTTTACTGAATCGTGAATAGTGAGTTCTGACACAGTTTCTCGTCCAACAAGACGAGACACAAAGAAGGCAAAAAGAAGAAAATGAACGACCGGGGGTGAGTGGCGGATCGAAGCGTGGGTGGAACGGAAAGGGCGAAATGGGAAGAGCACAACGTCTGCGGTTCGGCCCTCCCTAAGCGGCAAGTCCCTGGCCGGTGATCAATATTGGTTGACGCCGGTTAACACCAAGAACAACAAGAGAACAGCGAGGTTGTAGTAAATAGGGGATAATAGAAACAAGAGACGCCAAGACCGGGTTTCCTGGAACGGGTTCGTTGCGAACGGTGGCCCACAATGTCGTTTTATCCGTTCCACTGTCTAATTTGTACACAGACTTCGGGACATCCTCCAATCGAGCGCGTTAACATGATAATTGGGATACAAGGAACATTTTTTCAAGCTAACAGAGTAACCATCTAATTTTCTGTTTAATCGAAATAGTCCTATCGATGCTTTCGTACTACATAGATATTTTTGTATTTAATATTAACACGTTGACTGCCATGTCACACATATGTGGCTGACGGAATTATTTGTCCAGATTTAAAATGAATTTTATTTACTGTATCAAATTTGATTAGGATCTGTAAAATGAAAGAAAGTTGGAGGACTATTCAATGTCATACATATAATATTTTTCAATTTTTATTTCATTATAAAACTTACTTTGATTGTGTGGAATTTTTGAGGTGTCTAGTTTGGCGATCAAAGTGTTAAATACGCGAAAGAAAATGAACGCCTGAATGGAAAAAATTCTATCGTACCACAGAGAGCGCGCGAAACACAAGACTTTTTCTAAACGGTGTTAGTCGATCTCCCATAAAACCGTGCGGCACTCTCGCTTTCCGGAGTTAAAATGAATTTTTACGTTAATATATTTACTGTATCAAATTTGATTAGGATCTGTAAAATGAAAGAAAGTTGGAGGACTATTCAATGGCATACATATAATATTTTTCAATTTTTATTTCATTATAAAACACTTTGATTGTGTGGAATTTTTGAGGTGTCTAGTTTGGCGATCAAAGTATTAAATACGAAAGAAAATGAACGCCTGAATGGAAAAAATTCTATCGTACCACAGAGAGCGCGTGAAACACAAGACTTTTTCTAAACGGTGTTAGTCGATCTCCCATAAAACCGTGCGGCACTCTCGCTTTCCGGAGTTAAAATGAATTTTTACGTTAATATATTTACTGTATCAAATTTGATTAGGATCTGTAAAATGAAAGAAAGTTGGAGGACTATTCAATGTCATACATATAATATTTTTCAATTTTTATTTCATTATAAAACTTACTTTGATTCTGTGGAATTTTTGAGGTGTCTAGTTTGGCGATCAAAGTATTAAATACGCGAAAGAAAATGAACGCCTGAATGGAAAAAATTCTATCGTCCCACAGAGAGCGCGCGAAACACAAGACTTTTTCTAAACGGTGTTAGTCGATCTCCCATAAAACCGTGCGGCACTCTCGCTTTCCGGAGTTAAAATGAATTTTTACGTTAATATATTTACTGTATCAAATTTGATTAGGATCTGTAAAATGAAAGAAAGTTGGAGGACTATTCAATGTCATACATATAATATTTTTCAATTTTTATTTCATTATAAAACTTACTTTGATTCTGTGGAATTTTTGAGGTGTCTAGTTTGGCGATCAAAGTATTAAATACGCGAAAGAAAATGAACGCCTGAATGGAAAAAATTCTATCGTCCCACAGAGAGCGCGCGAAACACAAGACTTTTTCTAAACGGTGTTAGTCGATCTCCCATAAAACCGTGCGGCACTCTCGCTTTCCGGAGTTAAAATGAATTTTTACGTTAATATATTTACTGTATCAAATTTGATTAGGATCTGTAAAATGAAAGAAAGTTGGAGGACTATTCAATGTCATACATATAATATTTTTCAATTTTTATTTCATTATAAAACTTACTTTGATTCTGTGGAATTTTTGAGGTGTCTAGTTTGGCGATCAAAGTATTAAATACGCGAAAGAAAATGAACGCCTGAATGGAAAAAATTCTATCGTCCCACAGAGAGCGCGCGAAACACAAGACTTTTTCTAAACGGTGTTAGTCGATCTCCCATAAAACCGTGCGGCACTCTCGCTTTCCGGAGCGAGCGGCGGCAACAGGCAAATTTTTCGTATCGATTGCGAAAGTGTAGGCGAAAGCGCGAATCCGTGCTCGAGTTTCCGAGGGGGTGTCCCCGAATAATCGAGCACCCCGTAGATGGGACATACGAGGGCACGTCGAGGGTGGATATATTCTCTCTGTGTGTCTGGCACACAGGGATGAATACCCTGAGAGCAGTCCCCCATCGCGAATGTTTTACACAGCCAGAAAGGGAGTTATCGATTTAATTCCCGGGGAAAACTCGCGGGGGAAAACTCGTGGGGGAAAACTCGTGGGGAGGCTTTCTGCCTTTGTTCGCCGTCCTCTCTCTCTCTCTCTCTCTCTCTCTCTCGCTCTCTTGGTCGGTGCTCGAAAAATCCTGGCAGAGACTCGGCGTGGATTGCCAATCGGGAAAAACTGAGAGCTTGTCCCGGCGTTTCTTCGATGTTTTCCTCGTGGGAAATACGGGCAGCGGTAAAACGTCTCCGGTTTTCCACCCCTAGTCTACCAACCCCGTAATCCATCAGTAGTTAGCGGCGGCAACCCTCCGCGGGACCGAATAAGAAAGAGGATAACCGACCGGAGAAGATCATAGTCGCGATGGAACGTCGGGAATTGAATTTTTCAGGCTCCTCGGCTTTCCTTGGTTTTCCCTTATTTTACCCGGCCTTTGTTCGCTCACTCCTCGGCGCGTTCGTCCGGTCAGAATTAATTTATCCGATCAACGTGAATCAACGCCAAACCTACTAACCACGAAACACATCAAAGTGAAACGTCTTACGAAAGGCAGAATATTTTGTACGATTTTCATTATAATATGTGCTTAATTCAGTAATTTCCTATGAAAACATTTTTCTAATTTCCTACGTATTTCCAAATATTCTTACACCGATTCCCAGCGGATCGAACGCGTTTCTCGCGACATTATCGGCCAAGGGGCGCACTTTGATTAGTTTGGAGGGTTGAAGAAAGGGGATGATAATCGGCGAACTCGGTGCCCAGGTCGGAATTCTCGACAGGACGCGATTCTAATCGCGTCGACCGCAGTATGAGAGGGTAATGCACGTCTAAATACGGCGCGCGTATTCACCGCGTTGAAAATAGCTGGCCGTGGCTCTTTTTATCGATACGATAAAAGACACACGCCGCGGTCTCGGCTCTCCATTTTTACGTTTTTCTCGCAACCTCTCGGACAAAGACGCCTGGAAGTCTCAAAGTCTCTACTACCTTAACACTTTGACTGCCAAACCAGAACCCTAAAAAATTCCATAAAACCAAAGTAAGCTATTTAATGAAATAAAAATTGAAAATAATTGTATGTGTGATATCGAGTAGTCTTCCAACTTTCTTGCATTTTACAGATCCCAATAAAATTTGGTACAATGAATACATTCACCCTTTGCACTCGAAGCTATTTAAACTCCAAAACGAAACATTTCTTTCGACGTAGAATATTTTCATTGCAATTTACTCGTACAATACTAAGGTGTTTAGTAATTCATTACATGCAAACGAATTTAATAATGTAAAAAATATTTTGAATAATTATACAGCAATTTTTAGTGGTGCCTTACAGTCACCATTCGAGTGCTAAGGGTTAACGTAAAAATTCATTTTAAAACCTGGACAAATAATTCCGTAATTCCGTAAAGGGTGACGTGGCAATGAACGTGTTAAAAATTCTTTTACATACCAGCTATATCCATTGTCCGCGAGATTTATTTCTCGATGACGCATAGCCCGGATCCAGATCCAACCGTGGAAAAAACGCCACGGCCGTATTTTGTTGCACCGCGGAATTTTATTATAGCTCGTTAGCCTACGGAAACACGATCTCACACTTCTCGTGTTCGACACGAGACTTCTATATTAAATCTAAATACAGCGGGGCCGGCGTTTAATGGCAGCGTTGCTCTACCGCCTCGCCCTTTATGCGCGTTTTGTAATTATAGACTGCGGATGTTTGCGCATTTTTACCGTACGCCAACCTGCGAAACCCGCCAGCCAAAGGTTATCGTCGTTACACGCGTCCAAAGTGAAGCAAAGTTGATATTGAACGTGGAATTAAATTGCAAATCAATCGGGAAGTCGATTGGCATTTATATTCCGGTTCGACGGTCCTGTTCTTACTCCTATTTAATTTTCCCTTGCACATAGAGCCGCAGGTGGAATTAAAATTGGAAATAATTTGTAAGTCGACCAGAAATCCTCATTTTTTTATTTTTTAATTCGTTCGGACGTACCTCTCCCTTTTTCACTTTTATTCGCAGACAATGTTGAATATTCGCAGACAGTTTAGAGTCGGACAAAGTTGAAATTAAAATCGGAAATAATTTGTAAGTCAATCGGCGACTATTTTCGAACTTTTATTTCCTTCGGAACGGAACGAAATAAAATTGAATCGAAAATAAATTGCAAATCGATCGGAATTTCTTGAATCAATTGTTTTATTCCGTCGTTTTTTTTTTCCTTACCTTTTTCGCTTTAGTCTCATGCACATTCGTGTACGTTAATTCGTTCGTTTGCAAACAGTTTCTAAAATTGCATACACTGTTCGGTGCAATGTGTCTACTACTTTGCTTACCATTAGTCGCCGTCATCGCTCCGATATGTACACCGTCGCCCGGGAATTGTTTGATCGCTTGTTTGACGAACAATGAACTTGACTTTCCGGATGAATAAAACACGAGTGGATGTTTGAACAGCAACATGCTCGATGCGTATCCATTTAACCGTGCAGAACGAGAGACTATAAAACCGTAGCTCTCAAAACAGCGAACCACGATTATTTTTCAATAGAAGATTGAAGAAAATTGTATGCAATCATGCTGAGAAGGAAATTCAAAAAAGTTAAATGAAATACGACAAAATACAGTAAAGGCACTGTAGAAACTATTAGGTACGTAAAAAGAGTAATTTTGTCAGGAAATAAACAGCAAAGAAGAATCGTACAGCACAAACAATTCCAGAAACCAGAGGGACCTGGTGAAAATTGCATTTGGATGCGTCTCACGCGGTTCTATATTCCCGCGGGCGTGCATTAGCGTGCAACAAACAAAAGACGTGACGATAATAAATAGCAGAATGATTCGATAGGTCGTTGGAACGAGGCATAGCGAACAGGAGCGAAGAGGAATGAAGCGGAGCAAAGCGGAACTCGTATCTCGGTCCGGAGGCGGCTCGAAATTGACGAATACTCGAGTCGCCGGTATCTCTACGAGCATTGTTCTCCGTTGAAACGATGGTGGGCGAATAAACGCACATAACACATAACGCGTAACACACATTCCACGGGGCCAGAGTCGGTGGAACGCGTTTCCACGAGGAGGAGGAGGAGAGGAGAGAAGAGGAGAGAAGAGGAGAGGGCTCATTCGGATGCGTCTCGCGTGCGTTTCGACGCCGCAGAGTCGAGGACCGGAAGCTGGCTCGTCGTGCGTGCATCGTCACGCGTATCCGGTGCCCCGGAGTTCGTTTATCGAGACCTGACACTTCCACGAAAGGACACTACTTTGATCCTCTTTTCCCCTCCCCTACCAATTTACCTCATCCTCCTCTTTTTCTTCTTCTTCGTCTTCGAGAACCATCCCTTCGTCGAATTTCCAAAGACACAGAGGACTATGGTAGAAATTGGAATATCGTGCAACTTGTTCGGCAAAGCAGATTATTTGCAGGGCATAATTTTGCAGATTTTAACACTTGCGTTCCCCCTAATTGCCGTTATCTCCCTCTTCTTCTAATTATTCGGGAGCCACCCCTTCTTCGACAGTCGAATTTCCAATGACACAGCGGACTATGGTTAGGGATATTCTGGGACCCAACCAGCAACGAATCGTTTCACCAATATTTCTTACAAAGGTAGTTGGTTTGTTACCAATGTTTGCTCCGCATCTTTCGCAGCTTCGCTGTAAACACATCGTGTTCCCAAGCTGCGCGCTCTACCGAAAATATACAAGAGTCTCCGGCTGAACGTCAAACAATAAACTTTCTACCTACGGTCTATAAAAATCTAATTTCTACGCTTCTTTTGTGCAGCCGTTTACAATTGGCGGGGAGACACACGCTATGGCCTTCCATTGGAGATCGGCGAGACGGTGCAGATCCTGGAGGAGTGCGCAGGTGAGAGAGCTTAATCTACCAATACACTACTTTGAAGAACCGAAAAGATTCTTAACACTAGATTTACCGGCTATTTAAATATACACTACCGGCCATAAGTGTTTACCCACCCACATATTTTTTAACATTGTAGTCCACGGTTCTAGGGTTCAGCTTCAATAACTTTGCTATTTCTCTGTTACTTTTTCCGATGCTATGATGGGACACTATTAGAGCGCGCGTTTCAATCGATAATTCTTTTCTCCCTGACATTATTTGAAATTTTCGCAAAATTCTTTAGGCACGTGAAAATCAACTATTTACTGTATTGAAGCTTAATGCAGTATGAAATTTGAGAAGACTAAGATACCTGTATTACCTGCGTTCATATTCCCTACTGGACGTTATAAAAATTTCAGAAAAATGGGTTTCTTTACCTGAACTCCAAAATTGTCGTTTTTCATAAAAAGCTGTAAACTCATTTACAGTACCTGATTGTGTATGTACAGAATATTTTGGATGTTTTTTATTAGCCTTATAATTAGGATTTAATGCTACGGACATTTTCATAACAATAAAATACCTATTATTTGAATAGTAACGAAATTTGAAGGTGGGCAAACACTTATGGCCGGTAGTGTATCTATTTCTACCAAGACCAGTCAGAATGACAAATGATAAAAAAAAGTTGAATAATATTAATTGTAATACAAAAATAGATTTATAGACATTTATAGACATTTGTAGACATTAGCAGTCATTTTGACTGGTCTGGTAAATCTAGTGTTAAGCTGTACAAGATTGCTAATGGAGTCGAATTAAGTTGGAAAAACGTCGATTTCCTTGGTCTCAGGATGGTACAGGGGCTTCTCGACGAAGAACCGAGCGGTGAAGGGCATCTTCCCAAGTTCGTACGTGCACCTGAAGCCCTGCAAGATCGAGAACGAGGGTCTGTTCGAGTCGGTGATCCCGTTGGAGGATCCTGTGGTCCGGGAAGTCACCCTGGTGCTGCGGGAATGGGATGGCATTTGGAAAAGGCTCTATGTGGTGAGCTACCATCTTCTCTTCTTGCCAGCCACAGTAACTCCCATCTTCTGGTAGCACTTGTCGGATCGATGCAGCGAATACAGGGTGTTTGGTAACTGGGGGTACAAGAGAAAAGGGGGTGGATTCTACATGAAAGAATAAGTCGAAAATATAGAATAAATATTTTTCATTTGAGGCTTTGTTGTCGAGAAAATCGACTTTGAAGATCTGTCAGGTTTGTGTGGTTTAGTATATGCAGGAAGTAGATTTGGTTGGTCATGATCAGACAGTTGCGTCAGACAATTCCTATCGAACAGCATGCTGCATTTCAAACTCGATTTTCTCGATAACGAAACTTCGAAGGATGTGGCCTTTAATTTGGTTATTAGTAGACAGCGGATCTTTATGCAAAATAAAAGTTTTCTACCAAAATTGCAACAAACTGGAACGAAATAGAAATTAATTTTCTTTCCTAACTGTTTCCTTTTCTTACTGTTTTAAATTACACTTACTTATTTTTGTAATAAATGCATAAAATCCGCTGTCTAGCTATTAGTTGTATCTGGGTTATTCGTTTATGGGACAGTAGTAATGACAATTTACGTGGCAGCAGATAATTCAATTGTCTTCCCTAAAATTTTCTCTCGATTGCTGTCAAACATCCTGTATATGTGTAACGAGCAGAAGATTTATTTAAATTAATCGCTCGACTGCACAGAAACTATAAATAAAGGAAAATTGATTTCGCTGGAACTGGAATTGCGATGATCGATCCAGATTGAATTTTAAGGGGGTGAGTTAGGGGTTCGAAAAGTCTCTGGGTTCTTGCTTTATCCAAGATGGCCGCGCTCTATCGCCCCTAGCCATAATACGATTTTCACCGTATCCTGCGTACCTCGGAACTAATTTGACCGTTTTCCGATTACTTGGCTGTGTCCAGGAGAGGGAGAACTACAAATTCACCGCGCTGAGGAAGGTGATGCGAGAACTCCTGGAATGGCGGCGACAACTACTTGCTGGCACCTTGACGACCGATCAGACCAGGGAGCTGAAGCTGAGGATTATCAACAAGGTGGACTGGGGGAACCGGTAAGTTCGCACCAACATTTGCTGTTGAAATGTTGTCCTCGGTGATGGAACAGCTAATATTCTCGTCGAGGTGTTCGAAACTTTCAAAATCCATTATCTGGTCTTCAAGATGTCAGGACGTGTACCCTGTACTAAATTATGTAACACTGCAGGACCCCATAGTGAGATTATCACAATCCGTACAATTCTTATCCGTAGGAATTTGACTGAAAACAACAATCAATTTTTAAACTCTCTTCCCGAATGAAATTGTAGAATTTATACGTCTTTAGGTTACTCCGAGTTAGTCTCGCAGAGATGAATTCTTTTGACCTCTCGAATCGAATAAAAATGGCGTGTACTGTTAAAAATTAAAGGGCACGTCAACATAGAACATAGATCCCTGATTTCGCCTAATTCGGTACACGAAAATACTTAGGGCAGACGACTGAATGGAACAATGCCGCGCCAAGTCGATCTCGCCGGTTTGATTCGATGAGATTTATTGAACGATTACGAACTTCCTCCTATAATCGGTCGCTTGTGGTTCGGACTCGCTGAGAAACAGCGCGAACGGATTATCGCTCGATGCGGTCGCGCATAGATACAGAGAACGAGGGATGCAGCTGGTCTCATAGAAAGAGTATACTTTATTTTATAAATTGAACCGTTCTGGCTTTCTCTTGCTCCCGCTTACAGTCTAACGTTGCACTTGTTGGCAGTCTTCGCGTTGACTACGGCGCAATCTTTACAAGTGAGCATTCGTTTCTTTGAACGTGTCGATGGGGCTGGGTGTTTCGTAGTCTAAGCTCTAAAGTAATCTCTGTAATCCTACAGAAAAGGCACATTGCGAACAATCCTTACATCTATTACATCTAGCTCTCTCTCTTTCTCTCGCTCTCTCTGTCTCTCTCGTTCGCCTTAATCTAATAATCTAACTTAATATATCACTTGAAACGCGACTAATAGTAGTAGTAGTGTATATCTAGGAGAAAAAGAGCTACCAAGTACTGTGCGGGGCTGTTGAGTTGCCTGGTGGGCGGTACGGGGCCAAGTTAAGCTCCTCCCCTTCTGTTCGTAGCCCCTCCCTCATTCGATAATACTCTTAACGAAACTGCCCTTGGTCGTAAAAGAGAGGTGACGAGGAGGTTGCAATTAGGTCTAGATCAAGATCAGAAATTCTGTTAGCTCCTCCCAAACTCACTACTGACATTTTGATACTCGTAGGCCCGGTTAATTTCGATAGTACGCTTGACAGGAGCAAGTAAATTGAATAGAGAGCGGTGTAGTGGCAAGATAGGCTCCGCCTTCGCAATCATAGGCCCCTCCCACGTGGGTCTAAGGCCTCTCATTCCAATCATTAACATTTCCACACTCGCAATCACTGTAAAACTTGACAATTTCGACAAATAGAGACAATTTAAACGGTAGCGACGGTCTCTAACCACCAATTAGACACAAGTACCACCTCCTAGGCAACTTGTCACCCACGCACAGTAGCTACAGAATTATTATTGTCGTAGTATTGTCATTGTATACTTAGCGGCAGCATTGTGTATCATTCTCGCGAGCAATTCGGGAGACGTGAGCAAACCACGCGCCACTAGCAATTATTATGCTTCGGTTCGAGCGCATTCCATCCATCGCGCGACGCTACGGAGGGAACACTACGTTTCCAAGGGAAACACGGTCGTGGCGAATAAAATCGAAAGAAAAATATAATGTCGAGTCTAAGGCTACCCATTAACGCACAGTCCCGAATCTTTCAATTAAAGGAGCATCGAGCATAATCGAAAAAATTAGGATAATACAAACTTTTTATACAATTCCGCGGGTAAGTAGAAATTCCTCGCCATTTCGTATTCACAGATTTCTGCGCCGATACTTGTCTCGTATGTCTAATGGAAAATCGGTGAAGCGTCTCTATATATAAATCTCTCTCTCTATAATATAATTCTAGCCTGTCTTCGTTCTAAGGATAATTGCACCAATTACGCGCAGACGCCGATCGCTATAGTAGATCCACTTCGAACAAAAAAACTGCGTGCCGATCTCGCACGAATTACGCATCCGAACAATAAAGTAAATCCATACCGAGAGATACAGGATCAAGAGACAATTCATTCATCCCTTGACAATTACAATTCTGCGACAACTTTTGCGTATCACTGTCGCGACGCCTAACAACATTTACTGTTGCAACTGCTAGCTGCATTATTTATCTCGAGGAAGCACTGATGAAACAGGTGATCATGCTCGCCTATTTCTCCGATCATCTGCACATTCGTTCCCTTACCCCTTTTAAATTTAGTGAATTGTGTTTTGAAAAATTTATGAAAGGTTTTCGGAAAAATTATTCTTCGGAAACGAAATATTACATTTTTTCCTCTCCCTCTTTCGATAGGAGATTACGAAACTTTAAAAGCTTATCAAATCATTCTCTTTAATAAAAAAACTAGACGGTTTCTTTCTACGTACGAAAATGAATTTCCTCTTTTCTCTAATTTGCTCTTTCACAAGCTTTCTGTTCGCAACTAAACTAAACCTTCAGAAGCAAAGTAAAATTCACGGTAAACAATTTTCTCTCGTTTCTTACGATTTAAAAGTTTGCGTAAACGAAAAGAGGTGGCTGGATTTTGAGGAGAATTGTGCAAATTCGGAGAAAAATCGGCTCACCTCGCCAACAATCAACACCCACATTCGTACAATTTTTGGTCCGCGAACCAAATCGCCGAATAATGTCTGAATGATCGATGCGCCACGAAAATGGCGTTCTGACTCCCCCGGGGGTAGTGGAAAGTAATGCGAAAGGAATGTGAACGTAATAAGTAGAAGAGACCGGGAGACGCTATTCAACGCGGACTTATGGTCACCATAAGCTATGCCATAGAATCGCCTTGGAAGTCGGAGGACGCGATTTACAGCCGCGGGGGATGAAGGCAATGGCGTCGCCTGAGAAGGGACCATAGAATTTCGGCTCGACGCGGTCCCATGGGCGGCGAAACGCAAGAAATTCAATCTTGAGCCGAAAATATGGCGGTCGGCAGATTAGGTTATGCAATTGTTCGATTATCTATCTCTTAGGCTTGCGCAGGGAACACTAATTTTTTAGAATCAAGTTGTCGAAAGATTTTTCCAGGGCTTGGAAACTGATCTCTTAAAATAGACTGCGGATCTTTATGCAAAACTTTCTTACGAGGCACAGAGGCAAAAATGTTCAATAATTTTAATAAATCGAGAAAGCGACGTTTATAAATTGTCTTGATGTTCTTAGATATAGTGCCTGTGCCTTGGATTTAATTCGGACTATTTTTATCTTAAAAATTCGCAGTATATTAGTCATAAAAACTGTTGATTCTCAAAGGGTCGAGCGAAACAGTTCCGGACCGGTTCCGAGCCCCGTGTTTCGTCTGTTCAGATTGATTTTTCAGTGGCAAGGGTTGCAGACGCGAGTTATTGTTTTCGGGGGTTGACGAATGAAAATCGTCCGGTCCCCGGCGCAAACCTGTCTCGAACTGTCTCGGCCTGTCTCGCGGGGTGAGGGGGAAATGGGGGTGGCCGTGGGGGTTGTGGCTTCTGACAAACCCCCGTCGGCGTTTATCACAATAGAGAAGAGAAGGGAGGGCGAAAGATACGTCGCGGGATTAGATCTCGGTGTCCTTCGCGTATTTCTCGATCTCCGGGTAGATCGGCGACATCTCGAGGGTGCTGGGCGCCGATGGGACCGACGTCGGCGACGCCTCGCTCGTCGAGCCCAGGTTACAGCAACGGTATAGCTCGTCCAACACCTCCTTGAACAGCATCATGTTCAGGTTCTGGCCCAGCAGGTGCAGCAGCAAGAAGTCGCCCACCTGCAATTTTCGTACGCTTTTAGCATCGTTTCTCTCGGTGAAAGTTCGCGAATTTTATTCTGTCAAGGACAAGGACAAGAAGCATGACTTCTTCCTAAAAATTGCCAGCCTTGTCCTTGCGATCGCTGAATAATAAATCTGGAATGCCATCGTACACGAACGTTGCATTCTCTAAACGCATTTTGCGTGATCACTAATTTTGACTAGTTTTGTCGTAAATAATGCGAACACAACATTGAAATTTCTTTGGAAGACTCCACAAGATGATTAAATGCGAAAAATCTTGAAAATTAAATTCCAAAGCAAGAAACGAAACGCTGTGATTTTTGATCTCCTGGTTTAAGAGACATTATGAAATACTCGAGGGTTGGTCACTAATTTTGACTAGTTTTATCGTAAATAATGCGATCAATGTGTTCGTTAGAAAAACGAACAGGTCGAACGCAACATTGAAATTTCTTTACAAGACTCCCCAAAAATGATTAAATGCGAAAAATCTTGAAAATTAAATTCCAAAGCAAGAAACGAAACGCTGTGATTTTTGGTCACCTGGTTTAAGAATCATTATGAAATACTCGAGGGTTGTTCACTAATTTTGACTAGTTTTATCGTAAATAATGCGATCAATGTGTTCGTTAGAAAAACGAACAGGTCGAACGCAACATTGAAATTTCTTTGGAAGACTCCACAAGATGATTAAATGCGAAAAATCTTAAAAATTAAATTCCAAAGCAAGAAACGAAACGCTGTGATTTTTGATCTCCTGATTTAAGAGACATTATGAAATACTCGAGGGTTGTTCACTAATTTTGACTAGTTTTATCGTAAATAATGCGATTAACGTGTTCGTTAGAAAAACGAACAGGTCGAACGCAACATTGAAATTTCTTTGGAAGACTCCACAAGATGATAAAATGCGAAAAATGTTGAAAATTAAATTCCAAAGCAAGAAACGAAACGCTGTGATTTTTGGTCACCTGGTTTAAGAGACATTATGAAATACTCGAGGGTTGTTCACTAATTTTGACTAGTTTTGTCGTAAATAATGCGATTAACGTGTTCGTTAGAAAAACGAACAGGTCGAACACAACATTGAAATTTCTTTAGAAGACGCCCCAAAAATGATTAAATGCGAAAAATCTTGAAAATTAAATTCCAAAGCAAGAAACGAAACGCTGTGATTTTTGGTCACCTGGTTTAAGAGACATTATGAAATACTCGAGGGTTGTTCACTAATTTTGACTAGTTTTATCGTAAATAATGCGATTAACGTGTTCGTTAGAAAAACGAACAGGTCGAACGCAACATTGAAATTTCTTTAGAAGACTCCCGAAGATGATTAAATGCGAAAAATCTTGAAAATTAAATTCCAAAGCAAGAAACGAAACGCTGTGATTTTTGGTCACCTGGTTTAAGAAACATTATGAGATAATTGAGGGTTGTTCCGCTGCACCGCTCACCTGTGTTTTCCTAATGAGCGCGCTGACAGCGGTCGGTGTGACGAACTTGAAGCGTCTCTTCAGGATGGTTTCCCGAGTGCTGGGCAACAGCACCACAGCCATGCTGTACAGCAACGCGATCCCAGAGAGCACTGCCAGAATAATGAACCAGAACCACAGGAAAATGTAGATCTTCTCGTTGAGGATGTTCAGCGCGAGGACACAGAGGGCGTCCAGTTTCTGGATGGTTCCAGAGGCACCGAATTTCCGGAAGGTGCATTTTGTCACACGGGGGAACACCTCTACCATGGGGTCATTGCGTTGCTCTTGATTCATGTTGCTGAATTTCAACACGTCAGTGCCGTAGGAGAGGAAGGCGCCACCGAGGAACATGTCCACGAAGAATATGTTGCCAACCTGAAACAGATCCGTGATCAATACCCGGTAACGTTAAATAAACGTACCTGAATGTTAATTAACCCCTTTGCCTACAACATCGAGTCAGACTCGTCATGAAGATGTGTCATTAATTTCCTTTTAACCGAAATAAAATTCTATTTTGCTGTAATTGATATATATCCTTTGGAGAATATCTTTTTCTTCTATGAAATTCTGAACGATCAAGAATTCCTAATCATTATAATCACAAAATAAATTGTAGTGCAAGGGGTTAATAAGCTCCGGTGCGATTTTAACGGTCACTGGATTGTATCGAGCAAGCATAACTTTGCTGAAATTTCGGATGGATTTTGGGCATTTATAATAAAAATAAGTGGGCGCGATTGAAAATTAAACGAGGCTGAAATGAAGTTTAAATTTCATTTCTTTTTCTCTGGTTTTCAAAAATAGAGATTAACGCTCACGCTAAAGAGACAATGAGGACGCGGCCGGAGAGGAGGCTGCTGAACCTATCATTTTCTTAGAGATCAAGGGGACGAGATAAAGAGTGTAGTGGATTGAGAACGGCTTATCAGCGACGATGGTAATTGAATTTTCCTGAGATCACGGTTCAAGCAGTTCGTTTAACCCCTTGCAATCTATGCTGGGAGAGAGAGCGTGCTTTTTTCAAAGAACTATGTATGTAGTTGCTCCGAGTAGGAGTGGAAAGGAAGGTTAAGATCGGTGATCTTTAACATGAAAAATTTCAAGTTTAATTAAAGCGAATCTTGAGATCAAAATTTCCAGAAATTAGAATTAAATAAAACGCTTAGTCCCTGTACTTGTAATAGTCATAAATACCCTTAAACGAGTACTACCCTTAACATCCAAAATTTCAAGTTTAATTAAAGCGAATCTTGAGATCAAAATTTCCAGAAATTAGAATTAAATAAAACGCTTAGTCCCTGTACTTGTAATAGTCATAAATACCCTTAAACGAGTACTACCCTTAACATCCAAAATTTCAAGTTTAATTAAAGCGAATCTTGAGATCAAAATTTCCAGAAATTAGAATTAAATAAAACGCTTAGTCCCTGTACTTGTAATAGTCATAAATATCCTTAAACGAGTACTACCTTTAACATCCAAAATTTCAAGTAAAAAATGTCGAACGTACCACGTTAACGAAGTTGAGCGCCTCGCAGAAGAAGTATCCGGCAGCGTAGATATTGTGATGGTGCATCGTGTCGGAGATGTACTTGACCAGTCGTTGCGACTTCGCCTTCCGCTCTTCCTTGTTATCGATCATGGCTCCCCTCATGCCCTCGGAGATCATGCGGACCTTGCCCTCTTCCCATTGCTTCCATATCCAGTGCGGAATGTAGAACATAATCCCCTGGAACCACAGATCATGCTATCAAACCGTACTCGAACTGTTCGTGTCCCGAATATCTGTGCGCGTTCGACTTATTAAAATTCCAGATTTTCAATTTATCTAGATTCACGAATTAAATATTTTTATAATTTAACACGTCGAGTGCCATGTCATCCATATGTGGGTGACGGAAACATTTGTCCACATATGGGTGACATGGCAGTCAACGTGTTAAACCGATGCTTGAAAATGATGATGTTCGTGCTTGAAAATCGAAATAGAACGGACGGTGAAACAAAATGGAGAACGGGGGGTAGATACGTACCTGGAAGAACAGTAAGAAGGGCACCCACTGATAATACGAGTGGTACCTCTTCTCTCCGACGTCGGGTCCCAGCCCGGGATGGGCCACATGGGTACCGACGGGTTTCCCCTGGTTCTGGGGCAGCGAAAACGTGTACGTGATCCAGCAGTACGTGTTTATCACGTTCTCCGGCACCCCTGCGTCGCTCAGACAGTTTATCGGATCGCCTGTAACCAACGAGAACAGAGTCAGAGAGCTCGGAGATTACTTTCCGTGAACTGAATAAAAACCTTATTTTTTATGTTTTTCTATAAAATGGTCAACTACTGGTACATGGTCAACTGGTGCCTTTACCTTAGACCTACCACCGCCTGTCAAAATGACCGGTTCCAGATTTTTTATTTGACAATTACTGAAATTATAAGATGCTTTAAATAATTTAATACCGTATAGAACCGTTTAGAACCGCATACAGTCGAGTCGGAAAGTAAGTTAACATTTGGTGATATGTAGGCAATGAATATGATGAATAAAATCAAGTTATTGTATTGTTTTTATTTAGGAGGTGTAAGGAAATAAACAAATATGTTAGTAAAACATATATTATCATTATTAAAGATTAAAGACATGTCATATTCATTTGCCTGCATATACCAGTCGTTAACTTACTTTCCGACTCGACTGTATACACTTTGACTGCCAAAATATAGAATCCTCAAAACTTTCATAAAATCAAAGTAAGTTATTCAATGAAATAAAAATTGAAAAGAATGTTGAATAGTCCTCCAACTATCTTGCGTTTTGCAGATCCTAATAAAATTTGGTACGACGAATATATTAACGTGAAAAATTCATTTTAAAACCTGGACAAATAATTCCGTCACCTATATATGGGTGACACGGCAGTGAACGTGTTAAATATTCGCCAGTAACGATGTCGTCCCCGAAGGGTTACCGTGTGTCGGTTATCTCGAAGCTTTTCTGGTCGGGTCCCCTTGTCGGATCATCGAGAGTAAGTCATCGACTCGCTACACAAATTGACCTGGATAGTCGGATGAGACAACGGCGGCGCATTATCGGCTCGATTGCCGGAGTAATTACGCGGCAAATTATGCAACCGGTCGAGAGTGAAGCTCGAGGATGTCTGCGAGACACGTGTCTCTATGGTCGTTGAACGCTTTCGACGATCGTTGTTCCGGATTCTATCGGATATTCCGATAGAAAGATTATGCTACACGGTGTACGGAGCACGCACGTGTTCGCAGCACGTTTAAACAATCTCATCGTAGCAAACAACATCGACCTCTTTTGTAACAGCTGATGCGGCATCTGAGAGATAAATGCAGCACGGGTCTCCGAAACCGTGCACCGGTGTTGCTTTAATAGCGACCGTTTGCGCCTTGCGTTGCATTTTATGTAATCGTTGATGATCTTCGACCCAGATGACGGCTGCCTAAGAGGATCGTCTTTCCAGAGTTAATTCGTACCACCGTAGGGTAATTGCAGTAGACAAGAATAAACAATTATCATCCGTGCGGAGCTGATTCGCTCGAGGACGAGCCGGAACGACCGGTATGCTGACTGTGCCGAAGAAGCTGATCTTGCGTAACGCGTGGATAAAAATAATTGCGCGCCCTATGCGTGGGCCGCATCACGGATAATGAAGCCTTTATGGTCGTGGGCAGGGTGCAACGAACTTTAACAGAGACGAACGGTTTTTTCGAAATTTTGAACAATTTTCTTGCTTCTCAAGATCGATCAAGGTCACAGCCGTGGAAAAATTATGTAAAATAATAGCCGAAATTGGAATTGTAATTAGTACAGTTTGTTTTGACGAATACAGGATTTTTAGGGCAAAATAAACTGCAGATCTTTCGGCGAAATAAAAATTGACCGAGTCGATTGTCAGAAACAAGTAGAAATATCATTGTTTGTTTAACAAGTTGACTGCCATGTCACCTATATGTAGATGACGGAATTATTTGTCTAGTTTTTAAAATAAATTTGATAACGATCTGTAAAATACAAGAAAGTTGGAGGATTACTCAATATCGTACATTTAATTTTTTCAATTACTATTTCATTAAATAACTTACTTTAATTTTATGGAATTTTTGAGGATTCTAGTTTGGCAATCAAAGTGTTAATAATTTCAGCTGCTAGACCATCTGAAATTGTTCTGATCTCTTTGCTTCTCGAAATTGTACACATTTTTGTCATAAACGCATAAGACCCGCAGTCTAGTGGTCAGCCATTTTCGGTTGTACCAGGAACCACGGGACACTGTAAGCTGTAATATATGCTATAGCGTGTCCCATTGTCTTCGAGCCTGTCTACGCGACAACACCTAAAACATGATCTCGAAATCGGATACGTAACGGATTAATGTTCCATTCCCGTGCAGAGGTGTTGTTAGAATGTAATCGGTACACGTGCTCGAGGCGCGGTAGATTGCTCGTGGCGAACACGATTTTGATCTGAGCATGATTAAAAAATTCATGAGCATCGCTACAGGATCAACGAAAGTGTACACGAAAGCCCCGTAACAAAAGGCATCCTAATTTCCTCGAAAAAGAATCCCAAAGTCGAAAATATGAATCGCTCGCAGCGATCACAATTTCGATCTCTCTCGGACAAAAAAATTCATGAACATAGTCGAAAGATGCATAAACCGGTCCCCAAAATCCCCCGACCGAAACGCCGCCCAGTTTCCCAGGAAAAAAAATCTGAAAGTCAAAAAAGCGTATGGGACATATTCCAGTCTAGAATATTTCCCGGCTCGACCTCAATTTTCATATTTCCTCTTGATCTAAAAATTCATGAAGCTAACGGACGAACAACAAAACCAAAGAGAGCTGCTATAACGAAGACCCAACTCTATAAGCGGTAAATATTAGGTTGCTATCCTGAGCTATACAACGCTATCCTGAGGCTATCCCGAGTAGAACAACCCTAACTGATTGACTCTCTTTCGAAACACCGCGGGCCGAATAAAAGCGGCTTTATCGATGGCATTTGGCGCAAATCCGTGCCAATAGCTCCGCGGTTCCTTCCGGGGGGTTAGTCTGAGAGACGGAGTATAGTATAGTTAGGGTAGCCGGAGTGCCCTAACCGCCGGAAAGTTCGTCGAAGTTGTTCCCGCAGGGCGTTCGAGGAGGATCGGCAAAGTTCGCGGATACCGTCTTAGGCTGCTTACCTATCAGGTTATTGGCGGACACGATGATGCAACAGGCGAACAGAATCGCGGACGTGATTCTGTAATGGGCCCTGAACACCATGTTATCGATTATCGCCTTGTCCACGAGGTACCGTACCTTGACGAACCCGGCCACGGCCGAGACCAAGCCAAACACCGCCATCGTGCTCCTTGGTTACGCCGCCTCTGCAAACAAACCAAAAACGATCATTAACATCGGCGCAAAACGTCAGCGTGTACACTCTCGAACAAGATAGGACGCGATTACGGTAATTAGCTCGACGAACCAGAGCTTCCCTTCAATGGGAACACGCTCGGCAAAACAAAACCCTCTCCTCGAGCATGCCACAGGTTTTGCATTCTCAAAGTTCGCCCTTTTGCAAAGCGAGTCTCCCTACAAATTTATTTCCCTGAATTATTGCGATGAAATAAGAATCTCCTAAATTAAAAATTTCATTGCTTGTATGGAAATTTAAAGCTAGCTCCCCCCTCTATTTCCATTTGATATTATCGATAAAATTTAATATAAATAGTAAAAAGATACAAAAATCTTTGTACGGTTAAGGTAAAGGCACCAGTAGTTGACTAGCTCCCCCCTATTTCCATTTGATATTATCGATAAAATTTAATATAAATAGTAAAATTTTGCATTCTTATGCACCGACCAGCGCAACGAGTCAATGTACTCGGGGTCTGTATGGATGTATAGTATAGATAACGATTGTCCACGGTGGATCGCGTGACTCCCAACGACTGCTCGGCGATTCTTCTATCTTGACTTTTTCATCGCATCGGTACGATTCGCGATACCGCGGTTGTAATTACCGGTAATGACGCGTTTGACAAATTTTCATCGAGATTCGCTGCGGCGCGGTGGTAACTCGTTGCGCCGGGTTTATGGTCGTTGGTATAATGGATGAACTGTGTTCGTCGGATAAGATCGGGCCTTGGGATTCCGATAAGGCGTTTATGGTGATGGGAAAACTGTTTTAGATTTGCTTCTGTGATTCGGATTTGGTGAGACTCGCTGCGAGAGTGTTCGTTTTTGGGGAGGGGCGTGCGGAGAAACAATTGCGAGTCTTCGTGTAAGGTAGAGGGATTTCGCAGGCTAACTGTCTATGGAGAATAGGGCTTTTGCAGGGTAACTGTTCTCTCAGTTATTGCCAAATAAGTAACGGCTCTCAGTTATTGCCAAATAAGTAACGGCTCTCAGTTATTGCCAAATTACAGAAAATAGGGCTCTCAATTATTATCAGATCACAGAAGATAGGGCTCTCAATTATTACCAGATCACAGGAGATAGGGCTCTCAACTCAACTATTGCCAGATCACAGGAGATAGGGCCTCAACTGTTACCAAATCACAGGGGATAGGGCTCTCAGTTATTGCCAAATTACAGAAAATAGGGTTCTCAATTATTATCAGGTCACAGAAGATAGGGCTCTCAATTATTACCAGATCACAGGAGATAGGGCTCTCAACTATTGCCAGATCACAAAAGATAAGGCTCTCAACTGTTACCAAATCACAGGAGATAGGGCTCTCAGTTATTGCCAAATTACAGAAAATAGGGCTCTCAATTATTATCAGATCACAGAAAATAGGGCTCTCAATTATTATCAGATCACAGAAGGTAGGGCTCTCAACTGTTACCAAATTACAGAAAATAGGGCTCTCAATTATTAAGAAATTGAAGAAATTAAATGTATGATATTGTGTGGTTCTCCAACTTTCTTGCATTTTACAGATCCTTATCAAATTTGGTACAATGAATATATTAACGTAAAAATTCATTTAAATATATTAAGGAAATGTGAAATAGTGGCCCCTATAAAATTGGCTTTCGGTGAATGTTCGTCGAGAAAAATATAATTTTCTATTATAAAGCTGAACGCACACTTGATATTTTGAGGAAATGTGAAATAGTGGCCCCTGGTTTCACGGTTATGAAAGTTCCCCGGAGCGAATTCAGCTTTTAATCAAGCGTCTTCCCAAGGTTCAATTAAACCGAGCAGGACTTTGAGAACTGGAAAGAACCGGAAACGAGGCTAGCAGCGCAGCGCCTGCCAACGTTCTCGTAGCCATTTTTAAAACATGGTTCCTCCAATTTTTCCTCGAAAAAAGTTCTCTCAACCGACACGGTGAAAAAAACGGGAAAATTGACGGGAGTGTGAAATGAACGGGTGTTCCTCGGGTTTAATGAATCCTCCCAATAACCGTCCGAGCAATCGTCCGGGTTAGGCGAGTTTCATGGTAGAAAGCGTGGTCTTCCCTCGTGTCTCTGTCGTGTCTCTAGTCTCTCTTTCTCTCTTCTCTCCTTTCTTCTCGTTTCGCGCGAAACGGCCTGGCAACTGGTTTGGCTTGTGTGCGCTCCTCGTTTCGGAGAAGCGCGAGCCGAGTCTCGTGGAACCGTTGTCACGGAAAATCAGAAACTGCCGAGGTGAACGCTATGGCGTCCCCTAAGTAATTGTGTTCCCGGATTCCCTCCGTCACGAACAATGACAGAAAAATCCTGGCCTTTACTACTAGCAAAATAAAATAAAATACAAAAATTGCCTGCATCAATACTCGGAAATATAACTTTTCAACAACTATGCCGCATTCTAAACAAGTTTCACAATTTCTGTTTGAAGAAGAAGAAAGAGAAGTTATTAGAGAAATTATTAGATTACTTGTCCTTGAAATATTCATTACGAAATCCTTCTGCATGGTAGATTTTTAAACATCATGAAATAATTAGTACACGAAAAATAATATATTGACGTTGACTGTAATTTCATTTCCTTCTTAAATAATTTTATCCAGTTGAAAACTATAGTATATCGAAATTCTCTAAATGTGCTTACTGTTTTATTTTCGTTGTACCGATTGTCGTCATCAAATTCGCAGTCTAGCGACGAGCTGTAATTCCGTAGTTTTTATTCGAGCGGTGCAATTGCCTCCGTTCTGTATAGAATTGTTTCGAGAGGGATTGTTCGGTGAACAAGGTATTAATAAAAATCGATAAGCGGAGTCTCGATATCGGTAAACCTGGAAACACGCCGTATTAAATAATAACCGGTACGGGGAGGACAATGGGATCCCGTAATGCGATCTGGAAACGATAGAGTAAATGAAGAACGAGATTGCAGTACAATGGGAAGACGAAATAATTCGCGAATAGAACGAGAGGGAAAGAGGATTGCGAAACAGGCGGGGACGCGGTTTCAGCAGAAATTATAGATCGTTTTAAATCATCCGTCGCGTTGACGCGACCGCATCGCAGACACGAGGGTCTGAAATTACACACCGTGTCCCGTGGATCCGGCAAGAAAAAATCTTGCGAAATCTAACTGTAGTCAGCCCCGGTAACGCTATAGCCGAGTCTAGCGAGCTATAGTAACTAGCCTCTTGTCACGTGCCAACGGAAAAAATCACAGGAAATTATTTATCGTAGATTTTTACGGGTCTTGGGTGGTCACAGATTAATTTGCATTCGAGAGGCATTAATTTGTCTTCGAATATCGTAGATAATTTTAGTTACTAATATAAAAAACATTTTCCCACGCGAATTCACAGAGCGGATGTTTATGCAATTTCCAATTTTTATAGAAAAATTTTTAAGAAAGTCGAATGAAATAAAATCCTATTTTTAATGGGAACAGCTTTTCCAGATCCAAAGCAAATAAAAATCGTGTTAAATTCTTTCGAATTGTATATTGTAGCATTTTTTGAACATTTCCATAAGCTATAAATGCATAAAGATCCGCGGTCTAGTTATAAGCGAATAAAACTCGCAGTCTAGACACGTTTACTCGAGGAAAGGAACGTTTCCAGCGTCGTTCAACGGTAGGACGGACTTGGTTTCACGTTGGCAAGCCTGCGCGCCTCGAAATTGACCCACCGCATCGGCACGCGCCTCCGCTGCTCTCAATTAATTAGCTAATAAACTTCTAACGATCCGAAGCTTGACCAGTTTGGCTCTCGAGCTCTTGTTCGATGTTCCTCGAACTACTCGTCGGGGAATTTCAAACTTGGACATCGCGTCGATATTGTTTAACGCATGATGTATGATGTTGAATAGTCCTACAACTATCTTGCGTTTTGCAGATCCTAATAAGATTGAGACATAATTGGAAACGTGTGATGAAAGAGTGGATTTTTGTTTCGAATCTGACAGAAATGGGAGTAGCCTTCAATTTCAATTTTTGGAGATTAATTTCAATTAATACTTTGAGTGCCAAACCAGAACCCTAAAAAATTCCATGGAATCAAAGCAAGTTATTTAATGAAACAAAAATTTAAAATAATTATATGTGTGATATTGAGTAGTCCTCCAACGTTCTTGCCTTTTCCTAATCAAATTTGGTATAATGAATATATTAACGTAAAAATTCATTTTCAAACCTGGACAAATAATTCCGTCACCCACATATGGGTGACATGCCAGTCAACGTGTTAAATACAATATATCAGTAAATTGTTAGACACGAAATGCGAACATAGTTGCCCTACGAGGTAGGGGAGAGTTGCCGAATGCGTACCACTTAATTTCGAAGGCAGTTTATATATTCTTTAGTAGGAATTTGAGCAAAAATTATGTTTTGCATCCATGTATTAACTATCGAAGTTGCAATTTAATATGATTTTTTAAATATCTATTGATAGATCATTGTGATATGAACACTTTTATAAGATCATGCAAACAGTACGATTTAGGAAAAAGACGTCCCGCTAAATAATTGAAGCTAACCTTTAAAACATTATCAGCATGTTTTATAAACTAAATAGAAATAAATAATATAACATAGCCAGTTTTCAAAAATATATAAGACTACCTCAGAAACTATAGATTTATATTTAATTCAGCCGATTAAAATCATTTAAAATTGACATCAGACTTGCCTGATTTCTTTGTGCTTCTGTCATTCACAAAACAACACTTCATGCGAATGACTTCTTGGTCCTACTTTATCGACATAAATAAAAGTTCATATCTTTATCACCAAGAGGCATCAAAATGCATTAATTTTTAAATAAAAGAGGTGGTACGATTTAGGAAACCAGTACGCATTTGGCAACTCTCCCCTACATATGTAAAAGGCGAGTATATTCAAGAAGAGGCCGTTTGATTATCGTCGTCGGACGGCATAGTCGTCCGCGTAGTGGCATAAACGACTCGACAGGCGTCTCTGCGCCAGTGAATGGAATTTCTGTCGTGCGTTTCAACGGTCCGACAAAAAAGCGGCGCGAGCGTTTTCGGGGCCCCGTGCACTCTCGCAGAGCAGCCGTTCTTCGCTTTTGTTTCGCCGCGAGAACAATCGACGGTCTCCGAAAGACCGTGTCGACGGCCGGGAGAGAGACCCGCGCCATATCGATCCTCTTTCTCCGTTGCATCTGCCGTTTCCGGCCGTGTGCAAGGTTGCGCTCGGTTGTCGTTTCGCTACCGGTGTTCCGCGGAAACGCGAAACGATCTACCCGCGATCGAATCTCCGCGTTTTATCGAGCTCTCGGCATCTCTCGATCCGCGGGGCCCTCGATCCGCCGCGCCCGGTTCTCGAGAGCATCCTCTTTTGTTTCTTGCCTCTCCGGATGATTCGCGACTCGAGTGTCTTTGAACTCGATCGCCCGGAGAGCTACTCGATCCCAAACACGCGAGTTATCCGATCGCGGGACCCACTCGGCTAACGATTTTCCATGATATCCACCAGAGTCGAACGATTCTTGTTTCTGGGATTCTGTTCAGTTTTTTTTATTAAACTTTATTTGAACAGGGCCTTTCGAGGGACAATTTTAGAATCTTTTGGAATTGCGAGGGAATTTTTATTTTGTTTGTTTAACACGTTGACTGTCATATGTCACCCATGTATGGATGACGAAATCATTTGTTCAGTCTTTAAGTGCGCGTTCAGCTTTGTAATTATTCGATTATGTGCAGTTCCAATTAAAGAATTTTTCTCTGGATCATCGAGATTCGAGCAATTCGAAACTGATTTCAACTTACTAACGGAAGAAATGCACAAACATTTTGTACAATGGTCCGGAGTCTAGTTATAATTACAGTTTCGGGCACAATTAAATTCCTGCTTCTCCAGGAATTTTTTGGGCGGGGTGTCCGGCACTTGAAGCGTCGAGGGTTGATTCCACCCTTGAAAATCGACAGGGATGACAAAGTAGTAGTGCTCTTTGGGGGAGGAGGTTTTCCGGAGTCGTTGTTTAGCCAAGAAACGCGAGAGAGAAACATTTTTCATCGCGAGGGACTTCTCCGGTTGGAACCACCGCGGTTTTACCGGAGATGTGTGTACTTCGAGCACCACTTCCGGTGGCGTAATGAATTGCGCGTAGCATCTCTAGAGCCATAAGCGAAAGCCTCTACTCCAGTTAGCAGCTGTGGGGGGAGTTGTGTTCGAGTGCGACAGCCTTATTTGTTCATCCGACGAGAGACACTGACTGGCTAAGCATTATAATTGGCTCCTTAATCGTTTCTAGCAAATTTTACCCGAACGAAACACAAATTTTTCAACGATCTCCTACCGCCAACAAAAGCTTCGAGGTACTGTCTCCGTCTTGGTCGCAATTATTAATTTTTCATGCCAATAATCGTCAGAAAATCAACTTCAAATCAACGGATTCGAGAAGAAATAAATAAGCCTATGTTGTTGGATTCCGGGTTTGGAAATCGAGTACAACAGTTTATAATAAAATCGAGAAGAGTTTTATTTAAGTGTATACACGGTGGCGAGTTTAAGGTACAGCGATGTAACGAATATATACAGTGAGTAACGAAAGTATTCGAACGCCCTTTAAATCAGTATAACTTTTTTTTTTAAGTGAATCAAACGACCTGACTTTTTTGAGGAGTTAGAAGAATTGGTTTTCCAAATGACGTGTAAAAAAGATTTTGAAAAAATTGCAATTGGTAAGAATTACATGAGAAAATAAATATGGCACTTTTTACAACTTTTTTATTTGAACCTGTAGTGAAAATTTAAAATATGCGTTTTGTAGATATATGTTAGTTATATACATGCTGCAAATTTCATTGAAATCGATTAATATACACACGAGCTACAACTAGTTAAAAGTGGTGAAAAGCGTAGATTTTCGCTACTTTTGGCCAGTTTCTGCTTAAAATCCTCAGATTTTCTAACATATTTTGATACGTGCCATTTTTATCTGCGTCAGCCGTCGATGAAATGTTCAGTACGTGTATAACTAACAGAGATCTACAAAAAACGCATATTTTAAATTTTCATTACAGGCTCAAATAAAAAAGTTGTGAAAAGTGCCATTTTTATTTTCTCATGTAATTCTTACCAATTGCAATTTTTTCAAAATCTTTTTTACACATCATTTGGAAAACCAATTCTTCTAACTCCTCAAAAAAGTCAGGTCGTTTGATTCACTTAAAAAAAAAAGTTATACTGATTTAAAGGGCGTTCGAATACTTTCGTTACTCACTGTATGTCGTTTTTGAGAGGAAAATGTGGAAGGGAGTAGAAAGGGCTTGTTGTGGAAAGGATGACGTGGAAGAGACAAAGTCTAAGGGTCTGTTTTTGGTCCTGATGATTCAAGGATTTTGGCTGACGTGTCTATGGCATGGTTATCATGATGCGTTGGTGTTTAACTAGAGCCTAGGGTTATCGGGTATACAACAATGTCACGCAGTTGATCGATTCGGGGACTGACCGATTTCTCGATCACCGACGATGATCACGGCCGGCTCCCGTCCGCGCCGGTAATCGTCGGGTATTGGGTTGCGAATTTAAGTTGCAGACCGAGGGACCGGAATCCGGCCCGTAACCGCGAGACGGCGGTTTTTGAGCGGAGCGACCGCAAACCCGCGCCGATCTTCTCCGCGGGAATTACTCGCGTCGAGTTACGGATCTACCGAACAGGTTTTCGATCGCGTGAGACGCGACTACTCCGCTTGGTTCCCATATTCGGTGCACCCCTCCGATACCTGTCCAGCCGAAATTTAAATCGAGCCATTCTTTCGTCATCTCTCCGAGGACCTCCAACCGGCGAACGAGGGAGGAATAAACCAATAAAAATAACCAATAAAAACTGCCCAATTGCAATCCAACCGATTAACACTAGAACTACCGGATGGGTCAAAATGACTTCCTCCTAATTTTTTCTTTTAGAGATATTGAAATTATAAATATGTTTCCATGAGAAAATTTTTTAATAAACTTCTCTGTCGAAGTAGATATTTAAAGAAAACTAATACGAAATCTAAACAAATCTTATTTTGTTATTATTATAAGGTAATGTATATGCCAGTTGCATTTAGTGCTTGGTCGTTCTAGTGTTAAAGACACCGCAATGCTAACAACGTCTCAGTTTGAAGGACTCTATCGTTTGCCAAAAATGCTGAAAATCGCATAACTTTTGAACCGGTGATCCCCTAGGATCGTAACTTGGATTTTCGGAATTGTCTTGCCAAAATCTGCAGGATTGTATAAAGAAAAAGTGAAGAATTTCTGGTTTCCTGAGGTGACGTTCAACCAAGATTTTAGTCGATCAACATTTCGAAGATGCTGGATCAGTTTAATTATAAATCGATAGAGTAAAAACGGTTGTGTCGAAGGCTCCAAGATATTTGAACGTGTTTTATCGACACGAGGCAACCGGCACAGAAAATGCGCTTCATTGTGCAGTCTCGTCGTTTCGAGAATTGCATTAACTGTCCAAGCGCTCGGTAACCGTTCCGAATAGGCGTGACTCTCTCCGTTTCCCCGGGAACTTCTCTGAAACGAAACTTTGCACGGCCTCGCCGTGGCACGTTGTCCGTCATAAAGAGAGAGAGAGAGAGAGACGCGTCTCCGTGATTTCCACGGAATTTATGCACCGCAGACTGCAACGACCGTGCAAGAGAATCGATAATTACCGGCCGGCCGGTGATTTACGTGTAGCCCGTATGGCCGAGCTAATGAAGGATAATGTCGACGGCAAACTAAAGCGCTAAGTACCCGCGAGATTTACGCCCCCTCCGCACCTGTTCGCGGACACTCCATTTTCAATTTTCAATCGAGCGGAATTCGCGAATATTCCGTTCGAAAATTCGTCCCGGTCATTCGGAAGTTTCGACGATGGGAAATTAAATAGCTCGAGGTGGAAATTTTAATCGTGGTTCGCTCGGAAATATTTCTGTGAAAAGCCTTCGCGCGATATTTCACTCACTTATATCCTTTATGTTTCATTCATAGCGTCACACTTCCAAAGCAATTCGTTTTGTGTCATAAGCAGAATGAAATTAAATTGTTTTACCGAGAAAAAGAGAATGGACGTGTATGTATTCGTTCCGAGGAAACGTGTTATAAAAATAATAAAAGTTTTCATATTAAAAAATTGCGTCACCAGACTTAACTTACGCGTTACTAAAGAATTTTAAAGTTTTTTAGCTTGTCTTAACTTAACTCTTCAAGATCCTCGAGTCTCCACATTAAAAAGTTACATTGAGAATGAAATAGCTGGAAACTGAGATTATAAAGTCCCCTCGGGCCACCAAGATTCTCGAGTTCGACTCTCAAGAAAGTTTCCATTACGAATGAAAAAGCTGGGAGGACTCGTCTCAGCGTTCATCGATGACTGATGGGAAATCGATAGAAAGAAAGCTGTCCTATAAATATTGGCCCCGGTTAACGCAGAAAATATAGTCTACAGTTTTAGCACGAATATACTCTTCGGATCAAGATTAATGGAGTCCCGAGTATTCTCGTCGAATGACGTGCGCACGCAGGATGATGCAAAAATCGTTTCGCAGAACCGAGCGGATCTTAGATCGGTCCGCCATCTTTTATTCCTTCACAATCGCAGGAACGTGGATCGTGTTTAAGTAGTCGCGGGTTAAAGGCGGCAAGCGTGGGCGTAATTTATGCACGTTCGAGCCACGAATCGATTCCGACGGCGTTCGGCCACGGTTTCGAGGGAATACTTCGCCGAGCTATGGAATCGGTCAACAGGCCAACGAAGAATTATGAAATAGGCTCCCGAAATGCCAGTCGGTCGATGTACGAACGCATAGAAACCCACCAACGCGTTTCCATTCGCGCACCTATTCGCTTTCATTCGATATAAGAGGTCGTTATCCCAACGAGAAAATCTCTACCTCCTCGCTTAGTGCCAGAACGAAAGCGAAAAGGATTCAAAACGATTCTACATGAAATAATAAGTCGAAAATATAGAATAAACATTTTTCGTTTGAGGCTTTGTTTTCGAGAAAATCGACTTTGAAGATCTGTCAGGTTTGTGTGCTTCAGTATATGCAGCAAGTAGATTTGGCTGGTCATGATCAGACAGTTGTGTCAGACAATTCCTATCGAATAGCATGCGTATTCGCAGCATTTCAAACTCGATTTTCTCTTTTCTTCCTCATTTGGAGATTTTTCCTTCCTCATTTGGAAATTGCAACAATTAATATACAATATACAATTTTAATATTAAAACAGGCACTTCAGTTCCTGAATTCTTCCTTTCTCATTGAAGCAGCCAATTTCCAAATGAAAATCTAGCTACTCTTACTAGCTTGTATATCATTATATATCAGCTACTAAGAGTAGCTAGATTTTGATTTGGAAATTCCAACAATTAATGTACAATATACAATTTTTATATTAACACTAGATTGCCTAAGCAAGTCATTTTGACTGCTTTTGAATTTCATTTTTTTATTGCTAATACTTATTAATAACTTGTTATATGACTGTAAGTGATATAAAATATATTAAAAATTACTGTTAAACAAATTTCTTTGCGCATTAGTTATTTTTTCACAATGCAGTCATTTTGACTGCTTCCAGGCAATATAGGTACATACTAAGCTCCCGTCTTTCTAGTGTTAAAGCAGGGACGATATTATCGACTTATTCTTTCATGTAGAATCACCCCCTTTTCGCTTGTACCACCAGTTACCAAACACGCTGTATATATTTTTCGTGTTATACTGAAATTTCTGGTAATTGATTAAATACAAAGAAAATTGAATACTGTAAAAAGTATTTTGAATAATGACACAGCAATTTTCAGTGTCGCCTTGCAGTCGCCATTCGAGTGCTAAGGGTTAATAACATGCCTGTATATTTACAGTGGATTTTGTTTGACGTGAATAACAGGGTTAACAAAGGTGTAACGATCAGGATGCAAGCGGTTAAAAATGATTAATAACGGTAAAGAGGTGCGGTAAATCTTGGAGGGAGTTTTACTTCTGCGGTGGCCGGAGCCGTGTTAGATCTTCTCGGAAGATCTACAAGCTGTAGCGTAAGAAGACAGAGCGTGGATCGATCGCGTTTCATCGCCGCCACATCGGATCAACCGATCCCTCGGGACTCGAGTTGCTTTCCTGCACCGGTGGTTCTCATCGGAATTCCCTCGGTTTCATCGAACTATCAGCTCCTCCCAGAGGCGACAGATGCTGGCTCTCTCGGTGTCGGGACAAAACGGTCCTCTAGTTCGCTACCCTTCGGCCCCGCGCGAACGGGAACACGGGAAAACTCTTTCAGCCGTGAAATTATTCGGTAAACACACCGTGCGACGTCTCCTCGAGGACAAACTTCTTCCCTCCTATACGTTACACCGGTGCAGGTGTATTGCTTTCGATCGCGTACTTTCCCGAGGCTCCCTGTTTTCCCAACGATACTTCCGTGTGCCCGTCTCTCTTCTCGCTGGCTTCTTAAATTTCCTGGGTCGAATGGGACGAGGGAATTGGAGGACGCGGCAAAATTCCCTCGGGAGACGACCACGGAAACTCCCGGAACCCGAAGAAGCTGAGAAGTCACCGCGGTAGTATCATCATCCGGACAGCTCCATTTCAATGTTTTAATTGCTAGACGCCGCACAGTGGGGTATTTGGCCAGTTTAGCGCGCCAAAAGTCAAAATTTTTAGTTTGTTCAAAATGACTGAAACTTTTTTCTCGTGTACCTGAATATATATGCGAGTAATATACAATAATATTTTTCTATAAATAGTACTATTTAGTAACATATAGACACTTGAAAGTGACATATTCTCGTGACCAAGAGAAGGGTCGAAAAACATGTGTTAAAGAAATGATTCTTTTCACAAGTTTGGTGTATGGAATCGGGATAAAAACATTTCTAGGATGTAAAGGAAGGTATATAAAGTAATTTTATAGCTTTTTGTTCTAAACGCTTCGGTGGTTTTGACAGAATAAACAATCGAAAATGGTACAATTTTTTTTCAGAAAGTTAAAATGTATTATGTAATAACTTTTTTTCTCAGCAAAACACCTCTCTAATTTTTTTTTTGAGGTTATTCAGTAGACATTGCTTTACAGAATCCTGAAGATTTTAGGTGCAACAGAGTGCCACACATGGAAAAATTTAACTTTTTGTTAAATGGGGTTTTTCGCCAAATGGAGTTTTGTAATAGCAATTTCTCTAAATCTGTCAAAAAAATGTTTCAAATAAAAGTTGAACAGTATTAATAAACGTATAAATTGCAATACAAAAAACATTTAAAAAAATTTGTTTAAAAGAAAAAAACAAGATCGCTTCGATTTTTTAAACATTAAACTGTATTTTTGATTTGATAATGTTGTAGCTGGCATTAAGACGAATTCAACGATATATAATATTATGACCTTCACATTACTAATAACGTCGTAATAGTTTTGGCGCGCTAAACTGGTAAAATACCCCACTGTGCGCCGGGATCTTGCACGGTTCACATTGTACCGGTGGTTTCCGCTGGAACTGGAGGATTGTTTTCGAATGGACGGGAATTTTTGATTTTCTCCGCGAGAGAGCTAGCAGTACCTTCGCAAGAAAATCACAATTTTTCTGAAAACTATTTTCCTCCACGAATCGGCTCTCCAAGAGCCATTCTATGCACAAGCGAGCAATAATTTTTCTCCAAGAGCTGCTGTTTTCTCCACGAAAGAGCCACTGCTTCTCTTCTCGGAAGAATTGTTTATATACACTTATTTTTCTCGACCAATCAGAGGCCGATTCTCCCCTCCCATAATTCATTCGACCGTCCATCTTCCCGAAGCAAAAAGCGTTTTCCTCGCGGAGTGTTCGTACGCCACAGGAAAGCGAAAGGCAGGATATGCCAGGAAGCAGGCGAGAATATCCATTATCATCGCGTGTTGGGTATCATGGCAGGCATAAGGTCAGCTAATTTCGCTGCGGAGATAGCCGGGGCCCGTGGAATCTAATTAATCAAGGTCAACGGTCGTGCAGCCTGTTCGAGTCTCATGAAAATGCATGAGTGCTGCCGCTCGTCGGTTTCTAGCCTGTTCTCCCTTCGGTCTAGGTGTGTCTGTGTGTGTGTGTCTGTGTGTGCATGCCTCGATCAACGTTTAATCAAGTTTCCTTGCGTTTCATCAAGATTTTGCAGAATCAATTAAACTTTCTAGAGGCAAGTTTCTTTCGAAAGGAAATATCATTAAGAATATTTAAAACTGTATATATAATATATGAATGGGAAATATTCTAGGTAGGAAGAAATGTTTCGTTTTGGAGTTAAAATAGCTTCGAGTGCAAAGGGTTAATTTTGAAATCAAAGTGATCAATTACAAGATATAGGAGCTGAATAGAAATTTGTTGCTGTCGCTGATAATTTTAATAACAATACGTCGATGTCCGTTGAATACTCATTTTCGTCATGGACGCATAAAACCTGCAGTCTTTCTGTTTGAAGTCTTTATTAAAAATATTAAGACGAGCAAAATTATACGTAAAGAAAAACGATGGCGGTTCTACTGGAGAGATTCATTTTTTTTTCCCAGCATCGGGAGATAAAGTTCGTTAGGTAACGCGTTACGGTGGCAGGAGGTTCGCTAACAAATGTGTTAGCCTAACACACGGCGACACGGGCTAACTGTAAATCCCCATTCCACCAGCTTCCCGACTGATTTCGAAGTAACGTTCCCGCATTGCCTACGCGTGTATGACCACCTCCCATGGAACACCGTTAACTCGTTCGATTATCCCTATATACCGGTGATAACGATTCATTTCGCCGCTGGTGACCACGGGGTCAACGCACCATGATCATGTGCATCGTGCACACGTGTATAGTGGGCAGAGATGGCAAGCAAAGTTCACGGTACAGCGAGGACGAAAACGTGAAAATTTTCTTGAACGCGGCTGCGTGTCTCGATCGGAACCGGTTTCGAAAATACGTGGGCCGAGGCCGGGCTTGCTTGCAACGAGATTCTATGGCGAGGATTGTCTTCGAGCCACGATTTCGCGCCGCGATCGTTCAGAGAACTATAAAAATCACTGATTGAAATTAAAAACAGTCCCAAAGAAATTTCCAGGATCGAGCCAATTAATTTTCTAAGATTTAGAGACTCGTTCCAGAATTGTTCTTTCATCTTTATTGAAACGTCTTCTTGCTGAATGCTTCTTTCAGTATTATAGAAATTACCAGAATTTTTCCTCTACTTTTACTGTCGCTAAATTCCTTTAAAAAAGTAATAAAAATTCGATACAACTAGGCTTCCATTGAAAATGGAAAATCGTCGGTTCATACAACTGGCCCTAATACGATTATTAAAATTTTAATAAACATCCGTTGACTGTGGAATGAGCACAATCGTAGACTGCCGTATACAGTCAACGATTTCGAGCATGATGGCGGCCGATCGGCGGCCTCGGTTCCATGAATCGATGAATCGATCTCGCATAACGCGGAGGAACGATATCGTCGAGTGAAGGGCACTCGCCTCTCGTCGTCGAGTGAAAGGTGAATGCCGACGTGATTTCATAGCGGAAAAAAATCCCGTCGCGCCGGGATTTCATCGCGGAATCACAAAGACGTTTATGCGATCCACGGAATAATGCTCGTCGGCTTCCGCGAATGTTCCAACGCCGTTCTAGTATCGTTCCACTGTCTTCGAACTCGACCGAACGCCTTTTTAGCAAGCCACACGTGTCTCTGTTAACGATACCGCACGTTTATTGCTTGAACACGTTCATTCTTACTCGGAACGATCGAAAGTTCAACGCGTCTCGACGAACAGGTTACACAGAATTTTCGCAAATTTATTTTTGAAACGAAACTGGCACTGAATTTTAGTAAATCTTACAGCTTGTATATTTCTCTCCGGTAGAAAATATTCAAATCATGTAAAATATGGATTTTAATAGATTTCAGATGTAGATTTATGTGAAATATACAATTCTCTTGATTGTAGTATTTCTAAAATATAGATTTACGTAAAAAATCTATTCGAATCTACATTAAATTCAAACATTTTCTATTCGACCCCCGTTTCTTGCGACAATTGCAATTTTTATTTTAAATAAATGTCTGCCATCTACTCGTTAAATCTTAGCAAGAATAAATCCTGTAACTCAAGCTTGAAAATTTAAAGAACATTGTATCCTGCACGTCGTAGACTACACCAATAATACCACCCTGGCAATTAATAATAGATAAATCAAATGCCTCCCGCCTGAACCGTGATTAAACCTCCTCGATAGATCCTCGATTAGCATAATCATCAGCCTCTGTCTATTCGCAGCGGCTTCGTCACCGTAACGAACATCAATGAAAAAGAGTTCCGACGCAATGCCACTCGAGATACGAATATCCGTTTTAGCCACCGAAACGACAGCAAACGAAGGCTTTCTAGTGGGAGACACGAGGGGTCTCCGGAAGTATGTGTACTCGTTTTCTGAATCATAGTAAACGCCGGAGAGACAGCGCGTGAAGCTGCACGCGCATGCACCGCGAGAGATACTGCAGAAGTAAAAAGGGACGCGTGTTGCATTTCATTCGGGACGCGTTGCATCGTTGCACAGACGCATCGCGCCATAAAACACTCTTTTCGCGACAAGCGCGCGTACGCGTGAGCTGCGTTTCGCATAGGCTCGGGCACGATGGACGATTCTAAATTTAGAAAGAAGCCTCGATTCAAATTCCCCGCCTTGCGCACCGCTGTCAATATTTACCGACAATATTTACTCTTTGCTATCTACAATTGCTCGGTCAATATTTCCCGAGCGTGTTTTCGGAATCTCGAGAGGAGTCTATCAACGCTTTACGGGCCACAAAAAATGACTATTCTACGCCACTTTGTAAAAATGACGAAAATGTACATCGAAAGAAAGAAATTTTAATTGTTAACGGTGAATTAACCCTTAGCACCCTTAGCACTTTGCTGTGTCGTTATTCAAAATAATTTTTACGCTATTAAATTTGTTTGTATTTAGTAACGGGTCCCGTAAACCTAATGTTAATACGATCCACTCGTGCTTTTATTTTTATAGTACAGTTGCAGACTGTGTCCTGAAGATTATGCTAGACAGACTACGTAGTGTTCGTACGATTAACGAACGCTTTAGACTCGTCTAAGAAAGCGCAGATAATTTTCTAAGGACCCATTTCATAAGGAAACATTTCTAAGGACTTCCGTTCCTTGAAAAGCAAACGTCGGTAGAGAGATAGAAATTTTTACAATGCGATATATCGTTTACCACGAACTATTACGAAACCATCGAAGAATTGATCGATCAGATTCGTTCCCAAGCAACTCTTCGGAGAAACTAATTGATCGATTCGTTCGTCGAGGAATGTTTTTAAAGAATGGAACGGCTAGTTGGCGGAGGAAGTTTTCTGGGGGATCGATTAAAACGAAAAATCCGTGGTTAAATAACGCGTGGGCTGCAGGCATCTCTTCGGAGCTCTTCGCAGCAGCTCGCAGAGAAGCTGTTAACCCCGTTCGAAACGCGTCACGCTTAGAGAGCGTTAAAGGCACGGCAGTACACGTTTTACGCGGCTGTCCCGTCCTGAAACTGGTTTGTCCGGAATGGAAATCTCTCTGTTCGTGGACCGTGGCCGAACCTTCGATCCACCGTGGCCGGCCGGTTGTACTCTCGTGGTTTCGACCGCCCCGAAATCTCTCCAGCCCCTCTTCCTTCGCGATACTAATTAAATGGAAGCTCGGCTTAACCCGTTAACCGGCCAACACCGCTTAAACCCCTCGCTCGAACCGCTTCCATCGATTCTTACTTCTCCCTCGATACTGATCTGTACTGGCTACAATCACTGATCATTTCTACATGCTCTGAATGTCAAAATTCAATTATTTCGTTCATCGTTTGTCTTAAGAATGGGAGAGGCTTCGTTACCCTGGCAACGTAACAAAAATATTTACCGCTGGTTGCTTAAGCTGCCGATTGAATCGAAAAAAAAATGTTGTATTCCGGGTGAAGGGAACTGAGACCAACACTTTTATTTCGGATCTTGGAGTTTATTGCAAGTCTGACTCGACAGTAAGTACTTAGAGAAATCTGGACAGTATCGGACTTGAAGATGAACTGAGCTGATTCGCATGGAGGTAGGAGGTTTTTATATGTGTAAAGGAACTTGGGGGCGAGGTGACTAAGGGTGATTCATGGAGCAAAGGACAAGATGCATCAGTACCTATGACTATGAGATGATTCAGTTGTTTTGGTTTCTTATGTGAGTCAGTTGGGCATACAACAAAAAACATGAAAACGAAATATCTCGTGACCCGCACGCAATGTGTTATGAATAGACATCGGATCTTTATGCATTTATGGCTTATGGAAATGTTAAAAAAATGCTATAATATAAAATTCGAGAGAATTTAACACGATTTTTATTTGCTTTGGATCTACAAAGGCTGTCCCCATTAAAAATAAAATTTTATTTCATTCCACTTTCTTAAAATGTTTCTATAAAAATTGGAAATTGCATAAACATCCGATGTCTAGTTATGAAACTACCTGTAGCAGTTCGTTTACGAAGAAATCGATGAGTAACGACAAAGCCGAATTCAGACGAGTGATTCAGGCAACTGTTCTTTAGTGGCCATTGGATGGACCCCGAGATCGAGGAACTTGCTCGCAACATCTTGTGGGCTTCTCTCTCTCACACACACACACACACACACACACACTCTCTCTCTCTCTCTCTCTCTGTCTCTGTTTCTCTCTCGTGGCTCGTCTGCGAGAAGAAGGGATCCGGGACCTCTCCCCGCGGGTCAATTTCATCTTAAACGCACTTAAGGACGTCGCTCGTCGACTGACGGAGTTTCAGAGGCCGCGTGCTGCTTCGTGAATTGTACGCGTGCATTGTATACGCGCAGCAAGGAACACGCGATAGAAGACCACGGTGTACAGCCGCCCACGAGACGATTTTATGGAAACAGTATTATCTTTGACAAACTCGGATCTCCTAGGCACGCAGTGGCACGATGTCGGTTCCTCGAACCTTCCAGATAACACCCCCCGCGGTCTGTGTGCACAGGGTGTCCGGAAATACCGAAACCATCCCCAGAAAATTTGGAATATTTTGTCCGACAGCAGGGCTGGAGAAAATTTCACCCGAAACATCGATACGTTTACTTCTTTGGTGAAACTCTGAATTTTTTTATTAATTTTATCGCACTCATATTATCTACTAATAATGTGTACTGTACATTAATTTCACATTCACTGAACAATTTCTTTAGCCAGACAATCTCTTTAACGACTGATGCTGCGCTAACATACTCAGCCTCTGTCGTAGACAATGATACACAAACCTTAAATCGTAGTTTTTCCGAATCGAGCATAGAGAAATTAACTGAACTTTACACACATTTAATCTAAATAGCAATTTAATTCCTTGCACTGTAACATCAACTCGTGGCGAAGACTTCGAACGAAATCTGGTAAATACGTATATCAACGAAGAAAGAAAATAATAAATATCAACGAAGAAAGAAAATAATAAATATTAAAGTGGTCCGGGACAAATCGACGAAACAGAATTTTCGCAATTGTCCGTTGTCAGGGCCAACGATTGGGACCTACAGGCCTAGCAGAAACTTTCTTGGGCCCCCGAACGCAATTTTCCTGTGATATATTGCTTCTTTTCATTTGTACGAGTTCGAAGGGAAAATGCTGAGGGCCTTGAGGCCCTTCGGAGGTCCCCGACCGTTACTTCGGTCGCTTTATGACCGCCTCGTTGCTATACCTAAGGACGACGACTGAATGTTTTCGACAGCCGTTGTTCCGAAATGCAGAAGCTTCTCGAAAATCCGGTGACATAAGTCGTTCGACGCGACTGCACCGGAAGAGCACAGAAACGGAAGGCCTCACGCAGGTCAAACTAATCGAGCGATGAAACAATTCTGCCTAATCTCCGGTAAGCCTTCACTTTTCCTAGCAAGTCACCGGCAAACCCGGACGAGCAACTTCGACTATAAAATCAAGAGAATACTATATTTCATATAAATCTATATTTTAGAAATACTAAAATCAAGAGAATTCTACATTTCACACGAATCTATACTTTATAAATACTAAAATCAAGAGAATTCTATATTTTACATAAATCTCCATCTGAAATCTATTAACCCCTTGCCCTGCAATATCGAGTCAGACTCGTGATGAAGATTCTGAACAGGGTCTAATGAATATATTTCTTATTAAATTTCCTTAAACCGAAATAAAATTCCATTTTGGCGTTGTTAATATACAGCTATCGGAGAACATATAGGCATACAATATAAACATCAATTTTGTTTCTCCCCTAGTAAATTACGAACCACAAAGAAGCAATGGTCAAATAAATATATAGTTAATCATCGCAATGGTGAAATAAATCGTAGTGCAAGAGGTTAACGTAAATCTTAATTCAGGGAGTTAAACGAACAGTTGTTTTTCTAGGAAATTATTAATTACAAAAAAGTTCTAATCACTGAAACCGTGAAATAAATCGTAGTAGAAGGGGTTAAACCTGAGCGATAAAATTAGAAAAGAATTCGATGCTGCGAAATATGGAAAACGACACCGTGGCCGACGAATGCGTTTTTAGAAAAATAATTGTTTCCGGACACCCGGTAAATATGGAGCTGCGCACAAGGGAAGCGACGCGTTCGTTCTTATCAGAGCGTTATCTCGCAACGAAACCTGGCAGCGCGAAGGATCGTTGCTCGTCGATCCTGCGGGCCGAGCAGCTTTCCGGGGCCATCGATAACATTCATCGTCGTTCGAACGAGGCCCGATTTTATTTTCGAGATTATCCCGCGGGCCGAGCGGGCCTCGAAACAATCGCCGGCTTTCGCGAACAATGGAAACTTTCGGCACGGCTTAAGGCCAACTCCGAGTCACCCGGTGTTTATGCGTTTCATTCGCCGCAGATTTTGCTAAGCCCTGCGACCCGACGATTTACAAACGCCGGGGAATCCCTCGATCACGATCCCAACAGCCTCTCTCTCGCCGCTTCTCGCTAATCCGGGGAACCGACGCTTCGCAAAACTTTCGTGTTTGTGGTCGGATTTCGGCCGTGTTTTGACTCGTTTTGGTTGCGGTATCGTTTCCGCTTGAACCGACAGAGTCTTTTCAATCGCGTACCGAGAGGTTTGTAACTCGAGTTTTGGGAAGTTGACGCAACGGTAGTATAGAGAAATATTTTTTTCAGCTTAGAAATTGGAAGAGATCAAAGTATTCAAATGAGACTTCTTTTTTTTCACTTTAATCGTTTTAGAAGTAAGGTAAAGGCACCAGTAGTTGACTAATAATAATAATAATAAGTGCACTTTTGATGAAAGTGAACCTCGGAGGCCATGCCGTCTGTCGTTTAAATTTCAAAACAATAAGAACATTTCAAACCTTATTTTTTATGTTTTTCTATAAAATGGTCAACTACTGGTGCCTTTACCTTATGTAGGAACGTGTTAAACTCGAAATCCGTGGAAATCGTGTCTGGCAGTAGCCTAAATACCCAGTTTCGTTCCACGATAGTTTCACTTTTATCTTTCTCGCTGTATTTAACTATCGTTGCATGGTCACGCTCTTTGCCTCGGTGTTCTTGCCGTACAGTTTCTATCTTATTTACGATCCTGACTCATTATTTCCTCTTGTTTCGTGCCTATCTTGCACAGAAATATTTAATAACGTTTATTTGAAAGTTTCCATTCGGATGAAGAATTTTTCATAGGCGAACGGAGATGATTTTGCGTGTTTGGGTTCGTCGAGCTTTCACGATAAAACTCCAGAAAATAAAGAGTATAAAATTCCATGAAACTCTGTACACTAAGCTTTAGAATTTTCTTCGATTTTTTCTCAAAAGCTTTTGCAAAACAACTCCGGATAGTAGAGAGTAAAAAATTGAATAAAACTGTACTAGTAGCTCAATATGATTTCTCGGTGGAGTGTAACAAAAAGATTAATCGTCTAGGGGTAATAAAACGGAGCCAATAATAATGTAAAAATCAATAAACAATGTCGGCGCTATCATTACCGACGCTAAACTGGCCAGAGTAACAACTGCTAATTAAACGAGACATATAAATAATTGGTCACGCCAAAGGCTAGCATGAACGCCCCTTTCAGGATTAGCATTTTAGTCCGCGGATCGACCACGTCTTGAGAACACGATCTCGACGAATATGCAATTAATCGAACCGAACGGGCAGTCGAGCAATTGAGGTCGATTGAACACGGCCTTAATAAGACGCGCACACTCGTGGACCGTGACGGTTAATGATTCGTTAACGCGGCACGTGTTTCGCACGGAATCATCAAAATCACTGTTACCCCCACTCTCTATTTATTTTGCAACATCGGTCAACGTGTCATTTTTCGCATACGAGCCTCTCATGCGTTCAGCAAATATTGTCCTAAAAGTTAGCGCAATTCTTAACTACCGGAAAATCCCCAATGTACGAAGAAGTTAAAAAAAAATTTCACGTTTGCAGTGAAGAATCGGTGTACAGGAATTTTGTTGGGGTCACGAGAGACCCCAGGATACTATTACATACAGGATTGACTCGAGTGGAGACCCTGAGAGAGTTGTTATAAATCACGTAATTGCAAGTAAAAATTCATCGAAGAAATTCAAGACAATTGAATCGGTGTAAATTGAATTCTGTTCGATCGAATTAAAATTAATAAGGATTTTAGTAAATCGTAAGTGTCGAGCATCAATGTTTTCGCTGTGGAACGTAAGAAAACTCGAGTTAATGGATTCCAGCCGAGAACAGCTCGCATTCAGGTCAAATTGTAGTGTGCAGCACACTGTAACACACGTATGTGCCATACGCAGGTATAAACGTAAACACAATTTTCGACATAAACACGGGACAGCACCGCAGGATATCGCATGTCAGACAGTTTCGCGGGTCGTTGTTGCGATTACATTGTAAACGATCGACTGCGAGCTGTGTTACGACTCTGCCTAGAGATAAATCTATCATAGAGACGGTCGTTCGCGATACGAACCGCGGAGGAAATCGTTCAGCAATGTTGCTTTTTATCTCGACAATGTTTCTTCGAAAATGTACCGGAATAATAAATTTAATAATTCTTTGATATCGATTGACTCAGAGATTTTTGGAAATCGTGTTACTGTCTACGCGAAAGGGACAAAAGATCCGCAGTCGACGTGAAACGACTCGGCTCGAAAAAGGCGTCCAAATGTTTCTCACCAGGCGTGCTCAAAGTTTCGGATAATCGAGGACCGTTTGCACAGAGGAACCGTAGAGATCGTTTGCACCGTAGATCCATCACCGATCGCGTCCACTATTTCTACAGAAGAGTAAGGAAAAACCGGCACCGCGACGAGTCGATCGAAGAAGAAACCGATACGTCGAGAAATCGCGACAGAACAATACCTTTCTCGAGAGATCAGCGGTGGCCGGCTAAAACCCGGAAATCCACGGACGATCCGACGATGATCCGACGATCTAGGCTAGGATCGTTGCCGATCGGTTTTTCCCAGCGGCGAAACGCGCGGGAACCACGCGCCTATCGATCCGGATCAGCTTTCTTCTCCAACTTTTGCGTCCTTTTCGGAAAAATCTCTTCTTCGTGTCCTCTCGTGGCTTCGAAATTTCCAAAGAAATTTTTCTGGATTTGTCCAACTCTTTCACACGGCTCACCTTTCTTCTCTGTTCCCGCGACTATCGACCTCGCGATCCCGGAATCGATACGGGTCCTAGTTCAACGCGAACCGACAGAAAACTCGACAACGATCGACGCGACTCTTCTTTTGTTTCGGTTAGGTTGCTCTCTCTCTCTCTCTCGAGGAGCGAGAGCGTACGCGGAAACCGACGGTTTCTTTTTTTTTTGTTGCGGCTTCGAGGGGATGTCCGGGGGGAGGGGATGTACGTGTACAGGGGTTTCGGAGGCCGAGCAACGTCGGGGCCCGGCGTTCGAACAGCGACTGAACCGAGAGAGTCGGGGGACTCGTTCTGGGGCCCCACCACTCTCTGCCATCTTGTGTTCCTCGGTTACACGCTGCGGAACCAGCGTGGGGGCGACTCTATCAGGTGCGTACGTCGCGCGTCCTAGGAAATCTCTGGACGCACGATTCTCTATGCACCGGTGCGTGCACCCTCGTATGCATTCTGCGTGCGGGAGTCTGATGCACGATTCCAACGAGTTTTTCGAGGGCGACGATTTTTCTCCGAGCTTCTGGAAGCGGTAATAGCTGCTGCATTATTTTCCGAATTCTTACGTGGCGACAGGTCCTCTCCTATGTTAACACTTTGAGTACCAAACGAGAACCCTAAAAAATTCCATGAATACAAAGTAAGTTATTCAATGAAATAAAAATTGAAAATAATTATACAGGGTGGGGCACCACATTTTGCCAGCTAGATTTACGTCATTATTATTACGCATAGCAAACAATTTTTTAGGTGAAGTTGAATGGTTTTGAGAGGGGCACATTCTGATGGTACATTTTTTTTTTTGTAGGTGGACGTGTAAAGGACATATGAAGGTCATTCATGTTTTTTTTAATGGAATCATATATTTTTTATTGCATCAGCTGATGCTCCTTCATATTCTTTACAAAAAAGTATTAATCTATTTGTGTAAAAAAATCATTAGTTTAGGAGATATTTTAATTCTAACACTAGAAAGACGGGAGCTTAGTATATACCTATACATATTGCCTGGAAGCAGTCAAAATGACTGCATTGTGAAAAAATAACTAATGCGCAAAGAAATTTGTTTAACAGTAATTTTTAATATATTTTATATCACTTACAGTCATATAACAAGTTATTAATAAGTATTAGCAATAAAAAAAATGAAATTCAAAAGCAGTCAAAATGACTTGCTTAGGCAATCTAGTGCTAATTTGTTAGGAAATCTCGACTTTCTGGTCAATATTATGAATTCAATGTGGTAATGTAGCAGGAGAGCAAGAATTATGAATGTAAATATTTACATTTTCTGTGTTGATAATTCTTGCTCTCCTACTTATTGTGAAATTTAATCTCTTTTACGTCTCTGATCGCTTCATAATGAAGTATTCTAAAGAAGAAAAGATAGACATGTTATCAATTTATTTTGAAGCTGGGAAAAGTGCTACACATGCAGAATGATTATACGCCAATAGATTTCCTCAACGAAATCATCCATCACGCCGTACCTTTGATTATGTTTTTAAAAAATGTCACCAGACGGGGCAATTATTACGCAAAAAGGCAATTCGTAATAAAACAATAACAAATGAAGCAAAAGAAATTGTAGTGTTAGCCGCAATTACGTTAAATCCATCCGTTAGCTCTCGCGAAATCGAAAAACAAGCTGGAATTAGCCGCAAAAGCATTTTACGCATACTCAAAAGGCATAAATATCTCCTATTTTTTAGCTAAATATCTCCTAAACTAATGATTTTTTTACACAAATAGATTAATACTTTTTTGTAAAGAATATGAAGGAGCATCAGCTGATGCAATAAAAAATATATGATTCCATTTAAAAAAACATGAATGACCTTCGTATGTCCTTTACACGTCCACCTACAAAAAAAAAATGTACCATCAGAATGTGCCCCTCTCAAAACCATTCAACTTCACCTAAAAAATTGTTTGCTATGTGTAATAATAATGACGTAAATCTAGATGGCAAAATGTGGTGCTTCCAACTTTCCTCTTAGCCCTCCGATTTTCTTTATATCCAAATAAACCGATCTTCAAAATTCAAAAGGGTTGAAACAACATTCCCATCTAAAATTTATAGTTTCACTCTCATTAATTAAATTACTCTGATTTTGTAAGAATCTCTGGCAATGATATGCAGCAGTTAAAATGATGAATTTGATGGGTCGAATCGTCCAAAATGGTTCATCGAGTGTAATAGGGTTGAGAAGTAGGTTTCAGATGCGACATTAGGTAATTTCGAAGAGCACGTATGAATCGTTTTGTCCGCAAACGTGCAGATAATGCGGGAATTTAGTGGAATACAATGGGGACTAGGTCAATAAACGCAATAATTCACCGAGTTCAATAGATCATTCAATTCAATGGTTCACTAGATGCGATACGCTCGAGAACTATTTTTAGATGCAAAACTGGGCAATTTTCTGTACGAGTTCGTTCCGTTTGTACAAAGGTGGATATATTACGAGAATTCAGTAAAAAATTCAGAAGATGGTGGAAGCTGTGAAACCTACCAACAATTTGTTACAATGTTACCGTTTTGTGAATACTCTTTCATTTTTTACTGTCGCAGCTATTCGTTTCGATATCGGAATTTTTGTACATTTTTTGACAGTATAGTTTTTCGAGTTATTTATGGCTCAACATTGTTAGCCATTCATTTCAAACCTCGTGAGCTGATTCTAACAATTTGGATGTTTATTTGTGGAACAGCGAGTATGCTTTTCCCCGCGTTATACAAAGGAATGTAAGCTATGCAATGACACTAGGTTGAGACAATGAGGTTAATCACGACTACTCGCATCCAGAACCGTTTCATAGCAAAAAACCGAATGAATTTTCTCGACTCAACGTAGTCGCTGTCGTTGCATAATGTGCAATCGTTATTGCAAACTGATCGTAAGAAACTGTGACAAATTTCACCAAAAATAAGATCTACCCCTAACAAATTGTAACAAACAGGAAACAAATTGAACAACCTTGTGCCAGTTAAATCAGCATAGCAATTAACATGCAGTTAGGTCAACTGCATTTAACGATTCAATTGCCATCTGCTGCAAAAATAGCCCTCCGTTGCAATGGTGAAAATCGAAAACAATGAATTTCCGTAAATATCCGATTTAAATTCAATTTTGACCAGTTAGCCTGAATAAGGAAAAGAATAACGACTCCGTAATTAAGCCGGTTAATGGAGGAATTAGTATAGCGATTAAAACGCAGTTAGGTAAGCTGCATTTAACGATTGCGTTTCCACTGTGCTCCAAAAATGGCCCCGCACCACCACGGGATACGAATGAGAATGTATTAAAAAGTAATAAATTTTCCTTAAACGTTCAGCCCTGAGAAACTACCCTGAACAAAACCACCCTGTATAGCAAGCAAAGCATGGCAAGGCAGCAGGACCGGCAGCATCATGGAACAGAGAGGATCGGATTCTTTCTCTTCGTTCGTATAGCTCAAGGTTTTCAGCTCGGTGAATACATACGCGGTAACCATGCCGGGAACCTGTTCCCCCTGCAAGAGAGGAAGGCTCGCTTCGGCTCTTTAAAGCCTCTCTTCGTCTCCTTTCCCCTCTACGGTCGTCCACGTCCCAACCCCTCTCTTTCACCTTCCCTCCGTATCGTCTTCGATTTTTGACTCCCTTACGGCCGAGAGGCAACTCGACCCAGGAAATTCGAACGTTTCCCGAATCTTGGCTAATGGCCTCTCCGACGCAGCAGCTTCCCGTCTTTTCACAGAAAAATCACGTTCGTGTTACCGCACCTCGTTGCCATAACACGCCGCTGCCTAGACAATAACCAGTCCAGACAGTGACACGTTACCGCATACACCGTTACCGCGTTTTCATATTGTCCCTTTTTCGCTGCCATAACAAACGCGGCTTGGCATTGCTGGCCGATTGCTGTCCGATACAATGCTACTTTGCTACTCATAGCGATTCACAGCGAACAGCCTGTAATTTACCAGCGTTAAATTAAAAATTGTTGGACTGCGGATTTTATACACTCACCACGAAAATGAGTTGCAATTTAGAACGGTAAAAGGATTGAAAGAATTCGGAAACTATTAATTAGAAAAATATAAAACTAATAAAATTTTTATTCAGCAGAATGATCCGCAGTCTAGTGACAGGAATTTACCAGCGTTAAATTAAAAATTGTTGGACTGCGGATTTTATACACTCACCACGAAAATGAGTTGCAATTTAGAACGGTAAGAGGATTGAAAGAATTCGGAAACTATTAATTAGAAAAATATAAAACTAATAAAATTTTTATTCAGCAGAATGATCCGCAGTCTAGTGACAGGAATTTACTAGCGTTAAATTAAAAATTGTTGGACTGCGGATTTTATACGCTCACCACGAAAATGAGTTGCAATTTAGAACGGTAAGAGGATTGAAAGAATTCGGAAACTATTAATTAGAAAAATATAAAACTAATAAAATTTTTATTCAGCAGAATGATCCGCAGTCTAGTGACAGGAATTTACTAGCGTTAAATTAAAAATTGTTGGACTGCGGATTTTATACGCTCACCACGAAAATGAATTGCAATTTAGAACAGTAAAAGGATTGAAAGAATTCGGAAACTATTAAGTAGAAAAATATAAAACTAATAAAATTTTTATTTTGCAGAATGATCCGCAGTCTAGTGACAGGAATCGATCTGGTATCCTTATTCGTTCCGATAGTTATTGAATTACAATGCTGAAATACTTCCTCGTTATCTTGTAGAACGAATCGTGTAATTTATACGTCATTTTAGGGTAACCTTCTCGTATATTTATTTAACAGAGAATTCAGATAATCGAGATTCTACCGTAACGTGAAAACTTTTGCAAATATTCGCTCAAATAATTTTCTTTTTCGATCCTGAAGAAAATGCTACAGTTATTGATGCCAGTGAATAGTTGAAGGTTCGGGCAGGCCATTAAAAATAACGCAATTTTCAGGGCGCTGCGCTTCCCGGAACTTTTACCGTGTTTTTATTAACAGTTCAGCACACATAAATTTTATAAGCTTGCTGTTATTACGCACGGTGTGCAGGTTAACGGCCGAACCCGGTCTCAGTTGAATTCCTGAAATAACATTGACGATGCATCGGCTGTACCGGGCCCGGGTGCATCGTGCTCTCTCTCTCTCTCTCTCTCTCTCTCTCTCTCTCTTTCTCTTTCTTTCTCTCCCGCTAACGGTTCCACGATAATGACCCTGCCGCATTTGTTTCTTTATTTCACCCGAAAAGTTTTCTGTGCTCTTTGGTAGTCCAGGCTCTCTCTCTCTCTCTCTCCCGGAGACTTTGTTGTTGTGCAGCATCGCGAGAAGTCTCCGAAAGTACCCGGCCAACTTTCGAGGAGGAAAGTTCTAATGCACGGGACACCAGCAGTTCCGCTAAACTTTTTCATCTCGAGGAACGCGAGACCTTTTTGTCAATACTTTGTCGCGGAGATGCATTTCCATGTTTGCCGTATACGTTGCATCGTTTCGAAATCTATCAAAAGGTACAAGTCAGTCGATCAAACTCGTTCACTAACGTGCACGGTGCTCGAACTCACAGTGTATTTATAGTAGTATTTATTATTTTCAATTACGAGCTCACAGGGTACGTGGTGTTTCTTATTTTTGTTGACGAAAGTCCACCAGTTGCAAACAATAAAAAATGCTTCATCTTGGCCGCCATAGGCGTATTCTACATCTTCGGACCGATGAAGATATAGAATCATATTATTCATAGTACAGGTGGGTCATTGTCAAGAACGTTAGGGGATGAACCAAAGGATGGTCTCTCTTGAAATTGAGGCAAGCGTTGTCGACGATAACAACTCGCTACCAGGTGTACGCTGATTAAGTTCGACGATCGCCGCCATTCATTAAATTTCTTTGAGCGTACCGGTAGCCGCGAACACTATGAAACGCTCCCCTCTCTGCTACCTTCAGCTAGGCTCGCTTTCTCCCCTCGGAAACCCGGCTGCCTCGAGAGATCGTACAGCCCTGGCTTCGAGTAGAACAACGCCAGCACCGTGCTACGCCAAGGCGAATGCAAAAAGAAAGGGACTACCTCACTGGAGGACAGCGTTTCCCAACCTTCGGGGACCTTTACCTTGTCCCTTCCTGCAGGGCCCTCCAAAACCTCGATCCTTCGACCCTTTTCTAAATCAAGTGTAACTCTGACAAACCAACTCTAAGGATTTTATCTTTACGTACAGTCAAAAAGAGTTGTGCCAATTCGGTTACGTTGTAATTCAATTGCACAATTGAATTACGTTGTGTTTCAATTATATACTAATTCAACTACGTCATAACTGAATTGCATAATTCCAACCTTTCTATTAATTCGATTAGTCATTATTTTAACCAGCCGTGTAACTGAAATACAATATAATTGAAGTTCAGTCAGACTTGTACTAATTCAATTGCACAATTGAATTACATTGTATTTCAATTATATAATGTATATTTATGCGGTCCCTATCTACCGCACAAAATCAGGTTTGACTGTAATTTCAATTTTTAAAGGAGTGACTAAGAACTTTGGAATTATTTGCATTGATTTTTAGAAAATCTGCTTTATACAGAATTTTTATTGTTGTACCGAACTGCAACCAACGAGCAATCCATAAATGTGTTAGCATTTTTGGAGAGAGTTGTTATATTAAATAAATGTTCCTGTGTTAGGCGAAAATTGTTTTTGCAAGCAATCTCTATTGTTGCACTGATTTATAGCAGTATTGTGCACCGTTGCGAAAAATCGTGTACAATATAAAGACGGTTAGCGCAGCGCAAGTATGTATTACTGTTTATACAAACGAGTTTTTAAGTTCAAGAGCGGAAAGCTGGCGCGACGAGATTAAATGCTAAAAGTTGAGCATCCCCTTTGAGTCGGATTTCGTCTAACAAGATACAAGGATTACTTTTACTTTTTCCCTCTTATGAAGTAGATTGCCCTTTATACTATTCCTCCGGGAGTAATTTCTCCCTCTTAATTCGTTTCTTTTTCTGGTATTATTCCGAGGGGTGGTTCACCCCTTTTACGCGGAGTTTAGCGACACCGACTAATTTCATCCTGAGAGACTATTTTACATTTTCACGAAAACGCTGTCAGCCAAACGTTTGAAATCATTCAGCAGTTTTCATTAAAAACGATATAAAAAGATATCAAAATTAATACTTTAAGCGTGCAATATCGTACAACTACTCGTAGAGTTTGAATCGCATGAAAGAGTGATCGCGTCTAGTAAGAAGAAATTGTTCTAAAAATCATCGTACACGATAAAAATTGTTTTAATCAATTAAGAAACTTCTGACCGTGGTAGGAGAGACTCGTATCCTTTCGAGAATGATTAAACGGTAAACGGTTCGAATTCCTGGCCGCTGCGAATTTCCCCAACTAATTAACAGACCGTAAAAGCCGCCACGGGGAAGACTGTTTTACCGAATCAAACGATGGTAGTAGCGAGCTGGTTAATTGTTGACCGGTGTATTTATAGTAACGCGTGTTTCGCGGGTAGGGCAACTTGCGGAACGTCACGCAACCGTGCAAAAGTCGGAGGGGTTCTCTCGCGTGGATCGAGGAAGGATTGGGAAACCCTGAAGAGAAAAAAAAGGAGGCCGTGTGGTTGGTTATGCAGCCCGGCAGTTTCATCTACCATCGGCGCGTTACCCCGACAAGGAAGCGAAACCCCGAAGAGAAAGGAGAAATGAAGAGGGTAGAGAAAGGACGACGAGCGCGGTGGTGCACGCGAGGTGGAGCCGCGAGGCACGCTCATTAGAAATAATAATAATTACGGCCACGCGGATAATAAATGTTTGCCCGTTTGCTCGATACGCGGCTAACAGTGGAACTAACTCGACCATCCCCTGCCACCTGCTAATTAAATCAATCGACCGCGATTTAGTCGGTGATCGAGCACCCTGTCGCCATCACGCTTTTCCAATTACTCCTTCCCACCTCTGCTCAAACAATTTTCTATTTTTACAGATTTTTATCCGTTTCAGAAAGCTCCGTCTCAATTTTCTTAGACCCACAAATTGCAAAGGAATCGACCATTGTGTTGTTCTAGTGTTTTATAATTGATCTCGTCGCCATTACAGATTTGTAAAGATCTTTTTTTCTTCACGACACGGTAGAAGTGACATAAAAATAGTCAAATGCATTTATCTCGAATTATTACTTCTAAAATATACTTATTAATGTTACTTTTACGATTCGGGCCTTATAAATATTGTCAGAAAGCGGGTAAGCAAATTAACGAAGAATGCAACCGGTTGAAAAGACGCTGGGAAACTCTACAGAGTTTCACGAAAAATGGAGGATTCAAGCGAAGAATCCACAGGGCCCATAAACGCGCAACAATAGCTGGTGGCCCCGCACAGCCTTGTTCCACGCCGGTGAATCCGACTCCGTGCGATGACTATAGTACGACTATAGTACGTCGGTGGCGGCGCATTTATCCGCAGCCGACGAAACACCAGCGTCACAGTCCGTCAACGGGGGAAAACTGAAAGGTTCGCGGCTAATCGCGCTTAATCGCTCGTCATTTGATCTAATTGAGATCGTGGGGGCTCGGCGATTTGGCCCTGACATCTATTACCAGCATTGGCGACGGTGTGCGTCCTTTGGACTGATCGCCGATGGCTTTGAAATCTGCTGTTACATCGATTTCTACTCTGGGGAACACTAACAATCGAAATTTCCAACGATTGTCTGCTCCGTCTTCCACCAAAATCAATTCTCATCTTCCATTCGTTTCTCGTCTTGCGTCCACTCTTTATGGAACTGATTATCGCAGCCGCAGATTACCGTACCTGTGAATATATTTTTATAAAGTCATCGTGCAAGAAGAGACGTAAACATATTATTCAGAATTGGAAATTAACACTTTGGCTGCCAAACTAGAAGCTTCAAAAATTCCACACGATCAAAGTATTATTTAATGAAATAGAAATTGAAAAAAATTAAATGTATGACATTGAGTGGCCCTCCAACTTTCTTACATTTTACTGATCCTAATTAAATTTGCTACAACGAATATATTAACATAAAGATTCATTTTAAAACCTGGACAAATAATTCCGTCACCCACATATGGGTGAACGTGTTAACAAATGAAAGATTCAGCAGTTACTATAAAATGAAACCGAACATATTATTCAGAATTGGAAATTAACAGTTTGGCTGCCAAACTAGAAGCTTCAAAAATTCCACACGATCAAAGTATTATTTAATGAAATAGAAATTGAAAAAAATTAAATGTATGACATTGAGTGGCCCTCCAACTTTCTTACATTTTACTGATCCTAATTAAATTTGCTACAACGAATATATTAACATAAAGATTCATTTTAAACCCTGGACAAATAATTCCGTCACTCACATATGGGTCAACGTGTTAACAAATGAAAGATTCAGCAGTTACTGTAAAATGAAACCGAACATATTATTCAGAATTGGAAATTAACACTTTGACTGTCAAACTAGAAGCTTCAAAAATTCTACAAAGTCAAAGTAGGTTATTTAATGAAATAAAAATTGAAAAAAATTAAATGTATGACATTGAGTGGCCCTCCAACTTTCTTACATTTTACTGATCCTAATTAAATTTGCTACAACGAATATATTAACATAAAGATTCATTTTAAAACCTGGACAAATAATTCCGTCATCCACATATGGGTGAACGTGTTAACAAATGAAAGATTCAGCAGTTACTATAAAATGAAACCGAACATGTTATTCAGAATTGGAAATTAACAAATGAAAGATGTAGCAGTTACTATAAAATGAAACAATCGTGTAAAAGGAAATGAAAATATTGTACGATATAATAAAATTGATCGAAGCAGAAGGAACATCGAAATTGTTGTAAATTTCGACTGTTCGTGACAAACGTCAAGATCTTAATAAATCGTCTGGATCATGGTGCTTCTGTAATAGTTTCGACCAGCTATTTTCGGAACGGTTTGAAGCCCGGTTGATGGCTGATGTCTGATGGCAAAGCCGAGTCGAGCGCAGTGGCTCGACTGCAACTGCATTCGGCCGGAGAGTGCAGCGACGGGTCGAGACACGAGGTCTCTCTCTCGGTCGGTGTCGGTGCATATACATGCACGATGCAGTTGCACGTGCCGGTGCATACCCTCCGGCGAACCAGACTCGACGTTCGTCTTCCCACGAACCCTTCGCCGTACGTACGAGTCTCGTTACTCGTTCCGGGATCAGGAAACACTCCTATTAAGGCCGTTTTACACGATCCCGCGAATCCACGATGCACTTCTCCGTGAACCTTTCTACACTGTCACGGGACGATGCACCGACGAATTTTCCACCGGGCTTTCTTATTTTTCTTTTTTTCCTTTCTTAAGAGAAGACAGAGACAGACTTTTCCGTCGAGCACTTTCGTTTCAGTGGTGTGCCATTTTGACCGCAACGTTCAACTGCAGACTTTGCATAAACCTGATTCATCGTGTTTAACCCTTATGTGGGCAACCGGGTAACCGGGTACCCCTTTCTATGTTTGCTCTAATAATTTGTTATGTTTTTATGAAGATATCGCAAAACCGCCCTGGATCCCCGTTATTTAGAAGGTTCTCTGTCGATTTATGGTTACAGAATTAAAATTGATGCAAAACATATTAAATAATAAGGCTTCAATCTTATTTATATGGTTGTTGGGTAACCGGGTACCCGGGTACCCATACATAGGAAGTTGTAGTTGGATGCTTATGAAGGGAAGTTTTACAACACAATCATACAACATACAAATTTTTTCAATTGGTATTATTTTATTATTAGTATAGTTACTATTATTAACCAATAATAGGACAATTTTTACAAACTGTTAGAGTATTTGCGTGTTCGTCGGAAAACTGGTTTTATACAGTTTTGACAATATTTTCGTGTCTTTCTACGTTTTCTATCAGGGTCAGCTTGGTATATATAACATGAGCCTACAACTCTTTTTCGTCCAGTTTTATCTCGTTGTTGTACAGTGCCTGAAGTTGAAGGAACGTCGGTCATTGTTGGTGACTTATGCAGCATGCTTTCTATTGCTAATTTACAAGAGAAATGTCTCATCACTTGAACATTGGTTGATCGACTTCTAATTATTGGAAGACAAAGTTCCTCTCTCACTTGGCGTAAAAATATTCGGCGATTATTGGATTTGTTAGGCAACATATCGTTATTAGAAATATATATGATGTATGAGGCAAGAGCAGCAATGTCAATTATGTAAAAAAAAAATGCTAATGGCCATCTGTTAGTACGTCTTTGTATACTGTATCGTCTCAAAATTTGATCCTTCATGTCGACACCAGATTTTGTTTTCTTATAGAAGTGGACTATTTCTGGTTTCCTCTTGGGCCCAGAAACAACATTATCATTGTGCATTGTGGATAGTAATACAACAAACTTTTCTTTTTTTTTTTGGCACATACGAATATATTGTAACATTTTGGTTGTGACCAAATAAAGTTGAATACTGTTGTACTCTTGTATAAGTCGAAGAGTCAAATACCGTACGTCCACATACGAATAGCATAAAAGTTTGATCTTAGCTTTGAGTTATACTATTTTTTGAAGCAGTTGCTTCACTTAAACTGTTTAAAACAATACTTAGTATACCATAGACAAAAAAACTAAAAGTTATGGGAAAGCATGAAAGTAAAATTGTCACTTTATTTTTTATATATCGGCACCGAACGCTCGGGGTACCCGGGTACCCCGGTTGCCCAACAACCGTGAAAAGTTTGGTTGCCCACATAAGGGTTAAAATAATATCGATTTTCGAATACTGTATCCTGTGCTACGGTTCTGAACAAACGTCCGCAACACGTTTTATTTTTCTAATTAACTTTTTACGTCGCGCAAGTGGAGAGCCAGACAGACAGCGATAAAACACGAGAATGTTATAGTTTTTTTTTCGGTCTCCAGGCAACAATCATTTATGGTTTTTGCGCAACGTAATTGTCTACGTATTCTAATCACACGTTTCACCAGGACAGCAGAGTAAACTGGATACATGAATGGCACACAGCGGCCGCTGCGTTAATATTCAGTGCATCTTTTGTTGCTCCGAGCTTGCTTCATTGACTGTCATGTACTGATTGCAACGAAGGCTGAACTCTAATGTGCACTTGCCGGCACGGCAGGTCCAGACCCTATGAATTCTAATTCGAGTGATCGGCGATACTCCTGCCGACCTTTGCTCGCTTATGCCAATCTACTATGCTCCGATGCTGTCCCTCGAGCCTCACAATTTTCATCGAAAGATACATATTAATCGACAAGACGGCAACTCTTACGATCAACGCAAACACACTGATATGGAAATGACAGAGAAAAGCAGAATATGTTGCGGAGGTATGATAATTGGAGAGTGAGGGATCTAATGGCACCCTCTTTTTCTACTCATGCCAAGTATCGCGCAAGCAATTATTAATTCCAGAATGGAGCACGAGTCACAGAAGATCCAGCGATTTCGGATAATCAAAGAAGAAAGATGAAGGAGGAGAAAATGAAGAAACGAAGAAAGTTGCCGGGAGGGAAGCCAATCAGAGGGGTCGCGAACTTTCCCGATGAATTCAAAGAGGCGAACTTTCAACTGCTTTCGAACGTACCCGGAAACCGTCGAAGACAACGTCGGAACAAAGTGCGGAACGGGGTCTGATATAATCGATAGCGGGGTTCGAGAGCAGAAACAGGAGTCCAGAACTCGCAGACAGCCAGCGCTGCCGAGACGTAATTACACAGCGTTCAAAGCTACCGAATGGTTAGGCGAAGAGAACTCTCAGAGCGTCGTTCGCTCGCTCGCTCGCTCGCGCGGAGCTGAAAACCCGCTGGCCACAAAAACCATGAGATCCCACCACTGTGTTACCGTTCAGCCCCGGGGATGATTTTTCTTTCTACGCTCGTAAATTTCCCGAATTGCTCGAGGGGGTCGCTACGGGGAGAGATTAGCTCGGCCCCGAGGGGGCGGGGCCCTGAACCGCGTTTAATCATTTCACGCGTCTCATTAGGACTCTGATTCCGATCTGAATGATTCACGCTCTCGGAAGTTCGCGTCGCGGAAACTTTTGCTTCCGCTCGTCTGCTCGAGCGAACCCGCCTTGGCGAGACCCTTCCCAATTTTATGCGTTCACGACAAAAATCTGTGGTTGCAATTCGAAACAGTATTAACCCCTTGCACTACTATTTATTTTGCGATTATACCGATTATTTAATTAGCTTGCATTAGGCTGTGTTCTGATATGAGACTATTTTCAACTCTGCTCCGAGACCATTAAATCTCCCTCTGTGCACTATTCTTTCGGATAACTCCACAATTTCTGGTTTCATTCGAAAATAATTATCCACCTGAATTGAGCAGGAGTTAGGCAAATTGGTTCTCCTTCAATTAGCTTGCATTAAGCTGTGTTCTGATGTGAGACTATTTTCAACTCTGTTCCGAGACCATTAAATCTCCCTCCGTGCACTATTCTTTCGGATAACTCCACAATTTCTGGTTTCATTCGAAAATAATTGTCCTCCTGAATTAAGCAGGAATGGGACAAATTGGTTCCCCTTTAATTAGCTTGCATTAAGCTGTGTTCTGATGTGAGACTATTTTCAACTCTGTTCCGAGACCATTAAATCTCCCTCTGTGCACTATTCTTTCGGATAACTCCACAATTTCTGGTTTCATTTTAAAATAATTAGACAATTTGGTTCTCCTTCAATTAGCTTGCATTAAGCTGTGTTCTGATTTTCAACTCTGTTCTGAGACTGGTAAGGGGTTAAATTGTAGTTTCTCCTTTAGGAATTTTTTTTTTTCGGAAGTACTGTTAAACCTTTTGTTTCGGGATTTTGCACAAATATTTGTCGGTATGCGAAGCATACGTGTGATTTTTCCCAAGTAAAAATAATCGAAACTGCACGAGTTGTATGATATTCGATTATTTCCGATCGCTGCAGGTTTCAACGAGATCGCAAGGGGGTGAAAGTACGGAGAGGCACCCGGGGCGACAGGGTACGGTCCTGGGAGGCCCGAGAAGGTCCCCCCTCGGGCCCCGGTTGATGGAATGCAGGTGAGCAGGCAGAGTTCGATGCGTGGAGACAGGTACAGGCAATGTCCGCGCGCGTGCGCCCTCGCTCTCGGTCTCTCGGTTGGGACCTATGTCCCATTCCAAAGATATCGGATGAATTCCTTATGGCCTGGGACCGGGTCCGGGCCCGTTTCACAGCGGCCCCCCGGTTAAAACGGGCTGCTACCACGGAGTGGGGAGGAAAGAAGTGTAGAGTGGATGGGTCTTCTCAGGAGATTGACTCGTGTATTCTATAAAATGCTTTATTAACTGCTCTCTGCAAAGTCTGAACGTTAACTGTTCCTTGCCGAACGGATTATTCAAAACGAAGACTAGTGTCTGCGGTTTTTATACAGTGACTCCAAATAATATTGGCATACTCTTAAAAATCGCATAACTTTTTCAATGTTGGACTATACTACTTGAATTGTTTTTTGAGAAGTTAGAACAATTGGATCGTTACATGACGTGAAAAACGACTACCCTCGATGACGAATTCGCCGCCATTTACCGAGCGTTCACGAGAGAGTTCGAACACTTTCGAGCACCGAGACCGACGCCAGACGGAACTTTCAATTTGCTCGGAATTACCCGACAAGCCCCGTTTCCCCATTCAAAACCCCTTACCGTCCCGCGAGAGACGTTTTTCTTCGCGACTGTTGCGCAGAGTTGGCTGGATGCTCAATGGGGAGGATATCGGCGAGCAATTTAGCCGATCCGAAAGTTCCTCGACTAACAATGAGACCCTGTTAGGCCCGGGATTTCTTTATTAAGCCGATTACTCCGTCTATCGAACCTGACGCTGCCTTCCAAGTCGACAAAACTTTCCCGGAGCTTGAGACTCGATGGGAATAACGTGGTCGCATTTGCGAATAATCTGGAGAGGATCGAACTTTGCTGCAGAATATTGGAGAATGAGGAAAACAAACGTATTAAACGCTACATCGTTGCGAGAGCTCGTCTCATGAGAACCCACGTGCAGCGTTTGCGATAAAAAAAATCGATAGCCTCGTAAAACCTTTATTTCTAAAACAATTATAGAACATGATACATAACTAAATAATTAACACTTTGACTGCCAACCTAGAAACCTGAAAAATTCCATAGAATCAGTGTTATTTAATGAAATAAAAATTGAACAAAATTAAATGTATGATATTGAGTAAGGTAAAGACACCAGTAGTTGACCATTTTATAGAAAAACAAAAAATAAGGTTTTTATGTTTTTCTATAAAATGGTCAACTACTGGTACATGGTGGTCAACGGTGCCTTTACCTTAGTCCTTAAACTTCCTTGCATTTTACAGATCCTAATTAAAGGTACAATGAATATATTAACGTAAAAATTAATTTTTAAATCTGGACAAATAATTCCGTCACACGCAGGCAAAACGCAAGGAACCGTGGTTGCATTCCTGCCAGGTGAAAGGGCCACAAGGGGACCCGGGTGAGCACACGGCCCTGTAGGGCCCCAATGCGTTCGAGAACACGTCGGCCCTATGGCATGCGGTCGACCGGGGTCATGGGAAGTTAACTTCACTCTTAAGTATACAGAGGTCCGGCCACTTCGGAAGCGAATTTCGAAAATTGACGTGGCATGCCTCCTCGATTACGTTTCAGCACGGTTCTTTTCGCAGAAGAACCGATGATCCCGAATCGATCCTAGGTTCTGTGAATTATTTATTGTCTCCTAGCGACACCATCGTTCGCGGAAAACATTTAATTCGCAGATCCTCCGAGTTCGGATTAGGCGTGAATTTTTTAATTCACGGAACGGAAATTTTCTGCTTTTTCTAGGAAATTGTAAATTACAGAAAAGTTCCAATCACTGGAACCGTAAAATAAATCGTAGTGGAAGGGATTAATGCCGTTTTCCAAAATACGCAGCAATTTTTACGAAGCTCATTTGTCGACCGTTGTTTGACTTTCGTCGGCTAACAAATATCTGCGAGTTTCGACCGCGGACGGTGTGCTCCAACGTTTGAGAACGTCGGCGAAATTAAGCGTTCTGTTTGCGGCACGGCGACGTTGCACAATGTCGCAGCACCTCGTCCCGAATGCAGCCGTGTTCTTTCCGCGAAAGGAGAAACACGTTCCGCGATGATTCAATACAAGCATAACCGTGTTTGCACGGTTCAGTTCTGTTATACAATCGTTGTGACCGAAGTCCTACTTCTATTCGACAAACCGGGACGATTGTTGCAACGCGAGAGAGACTGCAAATAATTCCGCCGTTTGCTCGGTTTGCTGCTTCCTCTTATACGGGACGGAATTGATTCGAAGTTGCTATCTTCGTCGTCTTTAACTATTCTTTCTTATATCAAAGACCGTAGCAGATTTGCATATCAACGAAAATTATTTTTAGGGGTTGAAAACTATTGCAAATGGTCTAGAAACCTGCTTAGTATTTCCCCTTTGCAATTCTCCCAATAAATCATGCCCTCAGCATTCTCCATTTTGCTCAGACGCGCCCTCAGTATAGTATAGAAACGGAGTAAAATTAACACTAGATTGCCCAAGGAAGTCGTTTTGACTGCTTTTTAATTTCAATTAGAAAAACAATTATGTATATAATGACACAATTTCTTAGAATTTTGTAACTTTTTGTACAACATATAAACGCGTTTTTTAGTAATTGTAGTTACCTCCCCCTCCTTCATTTCCGATATATATATATATATATATATATATATATATATATATATATATATATATATATATATATATATATATATATATATGTTATACCTATATTGTCCAAAAGCAGTTATTTTGACTGCTTGGGAAATTTTAAATAATCAAATGACTCTTAGTATTGAATCGAGTAAATTTCTTATATGACCAGTTCGGCTCTGTATTGAAATAACATTTTTCATTTTTTTTTTTTCGATTATTGTCACATGATGACGTACAAGTACACGATAATTTGTCGATTTGTTATTCGATTTGTTTAGTCATTTGTTATTCTAAAGTAGTATTTGTTATTCGAATCTTTATGCGGTGATCCTTGTTCTAACAAGTTGTTTATTTTATTTCTTTTGCTTGTTATATATAACTGTAAATAATATAAAAGATATAAAAAATTAATTTTAAACAAATTTCTTTGCACATTAGTTATTCTTTCGCAATGCAGTCATTTTGACTGCTTTTGGGCAATACGGGTATATACTAAGTTTCAGTCTTTCTAGTGTTAAGTACCTGCTTTTGCATATCGACGAAAATTATTTTTAGGAATTGAAAACTATTGCAAATGGTCTAGAAACCTGCTTAGTATTTCCCCTTTTCAATTCTCCCAATAAATCATGCCCTCAGCGTTCTCCATTTTGCTCAGACGCGCCCTCACAGTATAGAAACGGAGTAAAATTGAGTACCTGCATTTGCATATCGACGAAAATTATTTTTAGGAATTGAAAACTATTGCAAATGGTCTAGAAACCTGCTTAGTATTTCCTCTTTGCAATTCTCCCAATAAATCATGCCCTCAGCGCTCTCCATTTTGCTAGGACGCGACCTCAGTATAGTATAGAAACGGAGTAAAATTAAGTACCTGCTTTTACATATCAACGAAAATTATTTTTGGGAGTTGAAAACTATTGCAAATGGTCTAGAAACCTGCTTAGTATTTCCCCTTTGCAATTCCCCAATAAATCATGCCCTCAGCGTTCTCCATTTTGCTCGGACGCGCCCTCACAGTATAGAACCGAAGCAAACTTAAGTACCTGCTTTTGCATATCGACGAAAATTATTTTTAGGAATTGAAAACTATTGCAAATGGTCTAGAAAAGTCGGGAAATTCGAAATTCCGTGATCTAACCGAGTCGTTGATTTTCCTCTGTTCCAGGAAACTGGGTCTGGACCTGGTGCCTCGTCAGGGCGCCCATATGGTGGACCCGGATACCATGTCCGTGGTGGAGCTCTATCACGTGGTAATTACAAAGTCCAGTCGCATCGCATAAGCTCGTGGAAAATATGCTCGGGCAACGTAACTCGATGGCACTTTAGCTCGGAGGCCGACATTGCCGCTGACTCCGCAATCGACGTGGGGGAAAGAAAAAAGAAAGAAAAAAAAATAAAACCGGGGGACAGGAGAGGCTCCAATATGCCGTATGAAAGAGAGTCGATGACGGTGGAAAGAGAACGCTATAACAGCGTCGGTATAGTTCGCTGGACGAGCATCGGCCCCAGCGTGGCTCATTGAAATTCTAGCCGGAGTGCTGACCATTTCGAGTGGCCCGCGAGAATCGAAATGAAGCCGGTCTCTTCGGTTTCGGATTCGATGCACGTGCAACGGTCGACATGAAATTTTTAACGTCTCGTTGTGCATTCGGCCGCCCCGTTATTTGCCACACGATTTTTCAGGATTTTCGACCGGAGAACGATCGAACGATCTTGCACTCTAATTCGCGAACTACCGAAATCTCCGATCCGAGATACAGAGAGTGTACACATACGTTGCGCTTAGGATGCTTCGGAGAGCCAACAGGCGGTTCTGTGTTACGGTTGCATCGGGAGCATGCGAATCTGTGTCACTGGGTTTAGGGTAGCATCGCGGGTCGGCTCAAATTTCCATCTTGGCTTTGCCAATGCGGTTTTCGTTTGGAATTATGTTCAATTCTTTATTATTGTTCCCCTCAGGGTTACACAATCCTCTACAGGTTCACTCCTATGCGGTCACCTATGTGGAATTATGTGATACAACATTTTCGAGCTTCCTTTTAGGACAGCACAACGATTGAAAATCCTATCGATACGTTTCCGGTGCATAAAGTGAATGATAACAATGGAAAAAGTGGCAAAAATTGAAATAATTTTTACAGACCGACGAAATAGTAAAATTCGTTTACATTTTTATTTTCTGGAGCTAACCGAGTTGGCGAACTAGCTATAGGATCGTGTACAGAGAAATACAGTCTCTCAAACTATAGAATACAGTAAGGAGCAAAACCGAACCAATAACCAATAGTCTATTTTTGTTGCCATTGCTAAACGAGGATACATTAATTATTGGAAAAAAAATTCTCAAGTTACTTCTAACTATGATAAAAATAATTATAACGTTGATTTTTTGTTATTCTTCTATATTCCTAGTAACAAATAATGATTTATACAAAACTTGTGGTTATTGGTTCAGTTTTGCTCCTTACTGTATATCGTGTTCCTCCGACACCATTTGCCCTAAATTGAAGGCGTTGCCCTTGGGAGCAGTTCAAAGCGCTCCCAGAGCATAAATTACTATCCCCAGGTCTGTCCCAGCTTCTACCCGACCCGAGAAGACGGTATCAGTTCAATATCTTCCCCATTGCCCCCACCCCCAAAGAACCAACGATTAACCCTAGATAATTAATGAAGCCTGTCAATGTTCTAGCACGTGCAGAGCGCGGAGAATTCGCAAGGCGCATCGGCCAAGGGTACACTGCGAAGAAAGGAGCACAAAAAGGTTCTAACTCATCATCTCTACTTCTGCATGAGGGATTTCGGGCACACCGTCGGCGAAGACACAGAGATCTACTTCTCTCTGTACGACGCGAAGAGGAATCAATACTTGAGCGAACGGTTCCTCGTCAGGATCTCCAAGGAGGGTTTCTCCAGCTTCGTCGAGAAGCTCCACAGCAACTGCACGATATTCACTGACCTGGGGAACGCGGATCTGGGCAGAGATTTGTACATGGTCGCGCACGTGATGCGCTGCGGAAGAATGCTCTACTCGGACTCGGGGAAGAACAAAGCAGGAACCGCGATCTACAGGAGGCCGCACGGGGTTGCAGTCCTGTCCCTGGCCGAAGCCACGCAGGATCATACCGAGGAACTCGAGATGACGTTCAAGGTAACGTTCACGAGGTCCTGAACGCGTTTCGTGCCACCTGCAGACACCCTGAAAATGATTTTTCATTTATCCTTGTCTGGAAGAAAATTGTGGAAAACTTGCCAGTTTCTTCCCATTTCTGCGAAGACTTGGAAACATTTTTTTTTTTTTTTTTTTTTATTTAAGCTCTTTAGGCCCTTAAAGGGCCCATTTCGCTTTTCAATTTATTTTGCAGTTTGGTATTACAATGATACATAATAATTAAATAAATAGTTTACAATCTGTGAAGTATTGATGAATACAAATACACGCCTTAATATTAGGTTCAACTATAAACATTTCAATACTTAAGGGTAATTGATAATCCATTTTATGCAGAGAATCTAAAAGTTTGTGCCTTTGAATGTCATACTTTTCACACTGCCAGATCACATGGAAACAACATTTTCAAAGAGAAAGAAATTATTTTGGATTATCCGTCGATTTTTATACGACAGCATTTTTCAGACGTTAACACGTTCACTGCCAACTACGAGATAACTCGTAGTTTGTTAACTTACCCTAATATGATTAATAACATTTTTGCACCAAGAAATTACGTTCGCGTACAAAATGACAAATTATTTAAGAAGAACAGTCTTTTCTGTCGCGTAGACAGGGGTAGTGAGCGTGTTAATCTGTATTGCGTTAAGACTGGTACCTTCATTTTTATTATTCTTCCTATTAGAACAAATTGTCTTCTTAGAAAAAGATTTGATCAAGTTCGCAGATGTTTGTATGTAGGATAAATTGCGAGACTGTGAACGTCGCGTAGACAGTGGTAGTGAGCGTGTTAATCTGTATTGCGTTAAGACTGGTACCTTCATTTTTATTATTCTTCCTATTAGAACAAATTGTCTTCTTAGAAAAAGATTTGATCAAGTTCACAGATGTTTGTATGTAGGATAAATTGCGAGACTGTGAACGTCGCGTAGACAGTGGTAGTGAGCGTGTTAATCTGTAATGCGTTAAAACTGGTACTTTCATTTTTATTATTCTTCCTATTAGAACAAATTTTCATCTCAGAAAAATGTTTGATCAAGTTCGCAGACGTTTGTAGGATATTTTATAGACTTTGCTTGAATGTGAAAGCGTTTCTATGCGGGTGCTTGGCAAATTGTTCCCCAGTGTGCTTTTCAAGAAGAAGGTTTACGACACCTTTGCTAGGAAATTTGCCGAGTCTACGCAAATCGTATTCCATTTGTCGTGTCCGAGCTTCGCGATGCCTTATGCTTTATGGTCGTTTCGTTCCCCGAGGGCCAGGTATCGCGTTCCTGGTTTCGGAATCTGATGATGCATCGATTGCGAGCCAGGAGTTGCAACCCGGTGCAACTTTGTGTTCCGGGACCTTCTTATCTTGTAGCGAAGTTATTAATGTCCCGAGTCTTCAGTGAAACTTCGAGGATTAACCTAAATATCGTAGGTCGACTTTATTAGACTTTGCGACAGAGTTTCACCATAGGTCGAACCCGTTGAGAGCAAGAGAGTTACGCTGACGTGAATGGTGCAACTTTGATGAGGGATCGAAATCGCCCTAACAGAAAATACCCTTATTGAATCACGTAGAAAGTCGGTTTTATATATTTATAAAAATATTAAGCCTTTGCACTCGAAGCTATTTTAACTCCAGAACGAAACATTTCTTCTAACCTAGAATATTTCCCTTTTACATATTTTCTTTTCGTGTTATACAGATGAAAATGGTGCAATTGACTCGTACAATATTGAAGTGTTTAGTAATTTATTAAATACAAACAAAATTAATAATGTAAAAAATATTTTGAATAATGGTACAACAATTTTTAGTGGCGCCTTACAGTCGCCATTCGAGTGCTAAGGGTTAAAACCCAGCCCCAGACCCTAAAAAACGAAAAACTAAAAAATTCACGATACCCCGGTCGAGCAAACGAAACTAAAATCCGCGAGCATTGTCTCGACTGCAAAGTTCCCTCGCAGGTGAAAACCAATTAAAGGAGATGAGGATCTCTGTAATCCGACAATTTTTCACACGATTACCGTCAAAGGCGGTCGAATTAAAACGAGCATCCCGCGTCTCGAGAAACTAATTGCTCCATGCAATTAACACTCGGTCGGATAAGATCTGCCGAGTAGGATCCAGTGAACAGCATTGTTCGTGTTTCAGGTGTGCCAGGGCGAGGAGAAGGATTTCCACCAGCTGCACGAGCAAATTATCCGCAACAACAAGTGTTCGCCGCTTCCGGGCCAGCCGAATTACGGCATCGTCGTCTCGTTGCGGATTTTGCACGGCGAACTGTCCCAGGTGAAGCTGGAGCATCCCTTGCTCTTCAAGAATATCTGCTTGACGAAGAAACTCGGATTTTCCGACGTGATCATGCCAGGGGATGTAAGGAACGATTTGTACCTGAAACTGGAGCGCGGAGAATTCGAGAGGGGTGGAAAATCCACGGGGAAGAACATCGAGGTAACGTGACACGATTATATAATAATCTATTAATGATTATATAATATTTTATTGATTTCTTCATGGACGGTTTAGGTGACCATATTGGTGCTGGACTCGGACGGCCAACCCTTGGAGGACTGTTTGTTTGGGGCGGCTGGAATGGAGGGTAGTTCCGAATACCAAAGCTTAGTCATATACCATCACAATAGTCCAGCGTGGGCGGAGACCGTTCGACTGGCCATACCTATCGACAAATTTTACGGGAGCCACGTTCGCTTTGAATTCCGCCATTGTTCGAGTAAGTCCTGGAGACCCCGAGGAACCACTCGTTCGCAAGAAACTGCAGTCGTCTGACCAGTAAACTTACCCCTATTACTCCACACTGAAAATCTCTTCTAAACCTGTCTTTGTTAAGCGTCACTTGTAGTTTATCATATCTTTCCTCGTAACACGAAAGGTAATTTCTTCAGAAAAATCTACTGAAACGTGATTGCATCGAAATGTCTGCCCTCTAAGTTTCAATGAAAAGTGACCATACCACGAACGAAGGACCTGACAGCAATTTTCAGTGCAATAGAACGCAACGCTTAACACGAAGAAATTAGATTAATACGAAGTTTCAAACCTAGTATACTGTGGATAACAATAAATAAATTCCCTGTCCGTTGGACATCCTTATAATTATCTCTATATTCGTCTTACTAATTGATACGTTTTCCAGCTCGCGAGAAGACGGATAAGAAGCTCTTCTCCTTCGCCTTCGTCCGGCTGATGGAGCCCGGGGGCGCCACTCTTCAGGACGGTCCTCACGAGCTGTACATCTACAAGTGCGAGGACCGGACCAAATTGGACTCGTTGAGCTACCTTACGCTGCCGACCTGCGCCCGCGAGCCGAACGCAACAGGTGAGCCATCAACGCCTTTGCATACCCAATCGGTAGCCACAAAAAATTCCACGAGACCAAACTGAATTATTTAACGAAATAAAAATAGAAAAGCTTACAATAACAGAGAGCACTCTTTGCACGTTTGCTAATCGAGTTAGACTCGTGATGGAAATTTCTAACATAATCTATTAAATGCTTACATTATTCATTCCCATTAAAGAGAAATAAAATTTTATTGTAGTGAATATTTAGACATCGGAGAACACCTAGTCATACAATATAAACATCAATTTTCTATCTCCCCTAGTAAATTACGAACCACAAAGAAGTCTTAATCATTGCAATGGTAAAATAACAACGTTTTCAACATCCTCTGTCATGTCCGCAGGTTTCACAGCGTTCTCGAGGTCGCCTAAAGAAGCAGTCCTGGTGCACACGTTGTTGTGCAGCACAAAGCTGACCCAGAACGTCGATCTTCTGAGTCTGTTGCAATGGAAGGCTCATCCAGAGAGGATCTCGGACGCGTTGGGTCGAGTCCTGCGGCTAGACGGCGAGGAACTGGTCAAGTTCCTGCAGGACATCTTAGATGCACTTTTCTCCATGTTCCATACAGAAGACGGGAACTCGACGGCGCATTCTGGGCTGGTGTTCCAGGTCCTGGTGTCTATCTTCAGCCTGCTAGAGGACTCGAAGTTCGAGCACTTCAAGCCGGTGATGGACGCGTACATTTCCGGTCACTTCGCCGCTGCGTTGGTGTACCAGGGTCTTTTGAGCAGCGTGCAACATTGCGCGGACTGGGCCAGCGCCGCGGACAAGCAGGAACCGATTATCAAGTGTTTCCGTTCCCTGGAGTACATCTTCAAGTTCATCATTCAGAGCCGGCTGCTGTTCGCCAGGGCCACGGCTGGCCAGTACGAGGATAGCTTCCGGAGGGACATCTACCGGGTGTTCGCTTCGTTCAATAAAATGCTGGGCGTACCCTACGAGCTGGTGCTGAGCTCGCAGATCGCGCTGCATTATTCGATCTCGGCGGTGTTCGAGCAGCTGGTAGCGGTGCTTCCGGTGCTGGAAGTGGCCAAGCTGACTTGCACGATGCTGGACTCGGTGCCCAGAGAACCTCCGCTACAGCTGATCCAGGCGAAGCTGATGGCGATCAAGAATCTGACAACGTCGTCCCTGTTTCGCGAGGACGACGAGAGCAGGAACCTCCTGCTGGCTACCATGTGCAGGCACCTGAGGATCCACCTGATGCGGCGGGAAGAGCTGCGAGCTTGCACCGACATCCTGGGAGAGATACTCAGCTTCCTGCATAAGAGAGGCAGCGACACGAACAAGGTCAACAATTGCATTCATCACGACGTGGAAACATTGTGTCTCTCTATTCTGGACGTGCTCATTCAGACCATCCTCATCGTGATCAACACCAGCGGCACCGTGTTAGGGTGTCTCGTGGCTTGTCTGATCGGCCTCCTGCAATTGCTGGACGAGTATCATTACGCCAGGCTCTGGGAAGAGCTGACGCACACCGGGGAGAGGAAACCGTTGAAGGACTTTCTGTTGAGGGTTTTCCTGGTTCTTCGGGATCTGGTCCGGCAAGAGGTTTTCCCGCCGGACTGGCTGGTTATCAGGATGCAGGCGAACAACGTGATCCTCAAATCGCTGCAGGAGCTGGCCCAGCCACTCGCTTTCCGGTTTCTTCACGGTAGCTTCGACTCGCAGCTCTGGTCCACCTACTTCAACCTTGCTGTCGCCTACCTGACTCAACCGTCGCTGCAGCTCGAACAGTTCTCCGAGGTGAAGAGGGAGAAGATCGTTGAGAAATATGGGGACATGAGGGTGTTGATGGGCTTCCAAATTCTGTCGATGTGGTCGCATCTCGGTGACAGGAAGCTGGAGTTCATACCGGGAATGGTGGGCCCGTTTCTGGAGGTCACACTGGTGCCCGAGAGCGAGCTCAGGAAGGCTACGTTGCACATATTCTTTGACATGATGGAGTGCGAGCAGAGAGCACGCGGCAGCTTCAGGTCTGTCGAGTCGGAACTGATCGACAAGCTGGATATCTTGATCAGCGAGAATAAGGGCGATGACGAGTACAGGCAGCTGTTCAACACTATGTGAGTCTTGATTAGGGGGGTGAAGCTTGGTGTTGGGCTCGAACAGGCATGGGGAACGATAGCGTCTTGGGGGCTAATTATGGCGAAGATAAGATATCTTCCAGCTTGTAAGTTCAGTATAAAAATGGGCTTAGAACTTGTATCTTAGATGGGCTTGGATCCCGATGAAGCCAGTCTAGTGACCCACAGAGCAATCTCTGCTCATGCCTGGTCTAGTGGATCATTGTACAATGAATTGTGAATGAATTATTAATGCCAAGGCCGTGTTTAAACTGCTTTTCAATTTCACGCTGCTTTAGGGAACATCTTAGCGCTGTGTAAGTTCACTACACAAGACTTTTGCTTGGTATCATACTTTCGATTCTTCTCGTAACAGAGTGTAAAAGATACTCCTGTGTGCAGATTATTGGACAGAGTACAATCCGAGGACCCAACTTGGAAGGAGAGCGGGACAGCCTTCATCACATCGATCACGAGACTGCTAGAGAGACTTCTGGATTACAGGAGCGTGATCCAGGGCGACGAGAACCGGGACAAACGGATGTCGTGCACTGTTAATTTATTGGTGAGCGTGTTCATATTAATCTAAATGTTGCACAACATCGTTAATTTCGTTGGACAACGAAGGGTTCAAAGAGAAAAAGCAATCCCAATATACGGTTAATATAAAGCCCACTTAAATATTAATTTTAATTTCCATAGTATTCTTAAATTCTTCTAATACTTTCACCGTTTGAAATTAGTTCTCAATTTATACAAATCAGTCCACATTCGCATAAATATTCTGAAATCGCTTCTGAACCAAAGTGTGCCTGGTGTGGCACGCAGTGCTCGATCGCGATAATTGCGTTAGATGAATCATTAAACGTGTAAACAAGAATGTATATACAAACCCGGACACGAGGCAAAGCGTATATTAGCAGCGTTATCTTCAGTTCCGATCGAACACTTGCGATATCCCATCCACTAATGGGACTCTCGTTGTTTCTGCTGCAGAATTTCTACAAGAATGAGTTCAACCGAAAGGAGATGTACCTGCGATACATTTACAAGCTCCACGACCTTCACCTGGCAGCTGAGAATTACACAGAGGCAGGATTTACAATGAAACTGTACGCCGATCAACTTGGTTGGAGCTCGACGATCCTACCTCCTGATCACACGCATCCTCAGCAACCGGAGTGGCAGAGAAAAGAGCTGCTGTACCACAAGATCATACACTATTTGGACAGGGGAAAGTGCTGGGAGAAGGGCATACCCTTGTGCAAGGAGCTTGCGGTGCTTTATGAGACCAGGCTGTACGATTATGCGAAACTCAGCCACGTGCTGAAGCTCCAAGCCAAGTTCCTGGATAATATACTGACTCAGCTGAGACCGGAACCGGAGTACTTCCGCGTTGGGTTCTATGGTCTCAGCTTTCCACTGTTCGTTAGGGTAAGGAAATACACACAGGGTGTCAAATAGCTCTGTTACTAAGCGATATCTTCGCGAAATGTCAAAAGGACAGATTATTCGGTTCGAGGGGAATAATTTTTTAGTTGGAATAGTTTTCTAAATAATTTTTCTGGATTGATTACAGGGCTTTTCATACAATTTTTGATCCTGTTGCTTCCCCGGTTCTTCACAGATTGAGCGTGATTGTCATTGTGCTTGCTACCACTTCTTTGTAGCTTATAAACTTATTGTATTATCAGGTTCAAAGTTTTCAAAAGAATTGGAAGAAATTGGCAAGTAAAAGGGGTTCTAGCTAGCAATTTATACGGGCACCTCAATGTTCATGAATGTAAGATCGCGAAGAGTGCCGGTCGCATTGCCGAAAAAGCTCGGAACACGTGCTCGTCTCGTCGCGCGAAAGGCTCATTGAAAAGTCAGCGCGACACTCGTGCGTCCTCGTTAGGGCAACCCTCGCCGGGTGATTAACGCGTCGAGGAGAGGTTGCTCGGGCGTGGGTGTAATTGCCTTTGCCTGGCGTGTTGCAGAATAAGCTTTTCATCTACCGCGGTCTGGAGTACGAGCGAATAGGTGCATTCACGCAACGGCTGCAGACGGAGTTCCCGAGCGCGCAGATTTTAATGAAGAACTCTCCGCCGGACGAGAGCATCTTAACGTCTGAGGGACAATGTAAGCTCACGGATTTCTTCGAATCTTAACGACCTCAGCATCCCTCACAAGAGAAGAGAGAGAGAACCCGAGTTGTCCGACTTCTATTTTAATGAGTTTTAATATGATGGTAGTTTACGAGTCTCTAAAACTGTATATAAAGTATTAGCCATATTCACTTGGTACTTTTGAAAATATAATTAATTAATGTTACGTCCTAATATATTTTGAATCTCTTTCAATTGAATCACTTCATCTCTGGTTACAGTCATACAAATCTGCAACGTGAAGCCGATACCGGAAGAGAGCAGCCTGGCTTGTCGCGGGGCGGAAGTTCCGGAGCGAATCGTCGCTTTTTACCTCGTCAACGACGTCCGGAAGTTCCTGTTTGATCGGCCGTTGCACAGAGGTCCAGTCGATCGCGAGAACGAGTTCAAATCGCTCTGGATCGAGAGGACCACGTTGACCACCGAGGCGAAGCTGCCAGGCATCCTCAGGTGGTTCGAGGTGATAGAGAAGAGATCCGAGCTCCTAGCACCGGTGCAATACGCCTGCGAGACAATGCAGAGCGTGGAGAGAGAACTCAGGAGACTGGTCGCACAATATACTGCCGAACCCCATCGAAACATCAACCCCTTCAGCATGAGGCTGCAGGGAATCATCGACGCCAATGTTATGGGCGGTATTACCAAGTACGAAGAAGCCTTCCTCACACCGGAGTTTGCTAGACAGAACCCGGACATGGTGCCACACGTGAACCGGCTGAAATCTTTGATCCTCGATCAAATGAGCGTGCTCGAAGCTGGGCTGAATCTACATGGACAGATCGCCCCTGCTGGAGTGCAACCGCTGCACAAGAGGCTCAACGAGAGGTTCACACACCTGAAGCAGTGCCTCGGTCCACTGGCTAGGCAGAGGACTATCCATCAGGACAGCATCGTCAAGTAATGCCTTGTTGTACAGTCCCTGACCAGGAAATTAGGCCCACTCACAAATTTTCAACGTTCTTCGTGTTTTATAGTATGATCCTTAACCCCTCGTGCTATAGCATAGAGTCAGAATCTGCTAAGTATGTATTAACATAACTGTTAATTCCTCTTGAATTTAAATGAAATTCTGTTTTATTCTAGTCAACATTTTTAGCCTGCAGAATACGCCTTTTTTCCTAGTGAATTATATAATAAATGCCAAAGAAGTTCTCATATATCTTTCTACTCGTTCTTTTTCAGTTCCCCATTGCCTCCGCTGCCCGTGAGCGAAAAGCAAAGGCCAGCCACGTTGGAGACCGCCGGGTCTCGATCCTCCCACGCAGACAGCGACGGTCTGCCAGAAGACGAAGGTTTCTACACAAAAGTAGACGGTGGACCGCCTCCTATACCTCAACGCGAGGTGCGACCTCGTTCCGTGGGCTATGGCACGACTCCACCCAGGCCCACGCATCAAAGAACCCTCAGCAAACCTTTGAGCCCTAAATTGCCGTTGAGGCATTCGTTGCCGACGCCGACGGACGGCGTCGATCAGACTGGTTTGAGGACTTCTTGGAGCGAGCCTGGACCGGAACCTGCGCCGCCTTTGCCGCCAAGAGGTTGCAGTAAGTTTCGCGTTTGCGCGAAATCATTCTTAATCTCTTCATAAACCCTTTACATTACTACAAAAATGGTTCAGCACAATGTAAAACAATGAAACAGAAACAGAATACAATTTTTCATTCATAAAATATATGTCAAATTCTGGAAGTCTCTCATACATTTAATTCTTCATCATTCTTTCACAATATGCTGTGCCATTACCTGTAGCATTTTTGTAAATGTTACTTCTCAAATATGTAACAAGGACACTCTCTAACGCCTGTCTTCGTTTCAGCTCCAGACAAACGGGACTCGAACACGAACGCCGTCGTACCCCCTGCTCCCCCTAAACGTTTAGCGTACAAACGTAACACCGAATGGAGCACAGACGACGATTCAGAAACTAAGTCGAACGATCTCCGCGACAGCGGTATCTCCACGGCCAGTCTGTTGGACTTCCAGTCACACTTGCCCAACTTGAACAACCTCGGCTACGAGGACTTCGAACCTCGAACAAGATGCAATGATATCATGAACATATCGCCGCCGTCGGTCATTAACGCTCTGAACGTTTCCACGGGCAATTTCTCAAGCGGCACGTTTCAGGGGTCGCAATCCCTGCCTGGTCAAGAGGTAATAAAGTGAAGCCTAACTTTCATTGCATTACCCAACAAATGTTCAAGCGAGATTGGTGTTGGATTAACGATTTTTCACTCTGCTGCATTCCTTGGGACTTTGTTGACACACTATGCTTTTGTATAGCTCGACCAGAGCCTGTAGCCATGTTAGTCCCGAAAGTATGAAAGAATGATTGTAATTTATGTTGAATTAATTTTTAGGTGAGTCCACCCCCGATCCCACCCAAGGCCCATCAAGACACTCCATCGGCTCCGTCCACCTTGGAGCGAGTGTCGAGCCGCTCACAATCGCACGGCCATTCCGAGAACTACTCGGTGCCAAAGTTGCAAACCTTATCTGTGGCGTCCGACACGGAGAGCACAGTGTAGCAACGACGAATCTCCTAGTCCTTTAGCGCGGTTAAATTCGTGATGTGCGCGTGCCACAGTTGAGCAGATCCGATCGTAGAATCGTAGATAGTGTTCACCGTCAGATCAGGAACAGCTTACGGAGGGTTCTCCACCGCGACTGCTGCCTCATTCTATTGGATTTGCAGAGCCAGGTATCTGACATTTGCACATCGTTTCATATACGTTTATCCTACACGTAAGAGAATCCTGTAATAATCGAAATGAAGATAAAAGAAGAAAAAAAAAAAGAAACATTGAAAACGTCTTTTGGAAAATATGTAACTCGACGTGGATCACACTCATCTGTGTATAACGTACCTTGTGGTAGAAAATCGATATTGAGTATATTGAGACGCTGACGACGACTCTGAGGCCACGTTTCCTCGGGATAAACAATTTTTTAAATAAACAGAGACAACGAGGAATGGAAGTCTTAAGATTTGCCGTTCCCGCAGAGATGTTTTACCAAACTACTTCGACGTCATAAATTGGAATACATTTATGGGCGCACTGTACTCGGTACATAGCTTTTTTTACGGAAAAGTTAGGGTCTTTGGGCACAGAGTCATTTGTAGCGTTTAAAAGAGAACTTCGAGGTTCTCGATTACTTCATTGTACATTACTCATAGTTCACAGTCTTTCGGTGGTCTTGAATACTCTGCAGACTTGCCATCGGCTTCAAAGCAAGTTCATTTCGACTTCGTTAGGCCAGCGACACACGTTGGAACGGAAACGTGGCTCGAAAATTCCCGGGTACTTCCGGCGCCGACGGAACCGGAAGCACCCGACCAAGTAGTGTCGGCGTTCCACGCGAATAGTACACTGACTTTACGTTAAAGACGACGATCTTCCGAACCCTTAACCTAACTATATATATTTTGTAATTTATTTATATTTTCGACGAGAATAAAGGTAATTTTTATCAACGAGACTTTCGTCGAACTTTCACTCTCGTCGAACCGGCCCGGCAGGAAATATGAACACGTAAATTCGAGACCGAATGGAAGGATATATATAAATTATGTATTTTGTCACATTCTTTTCGTATAAATATATACAAAACTATGAAAATTGCGCCGCACGATTGTACGCTTGTTCCATGGCATGTATAAAAAACATTGTAAAAAATCTTTTTCTTCGTACAAAAAAAAAGTAAAGAAAAGAGATAAAAGAATCTAAAACGTAAAATGGAAGTGGAATGTATACATTGCACAATACTGAGTCTTGAGAGATTAAGGTACTAAAGAAAGAGAGCGAGAGAGAGAGAGAGAAAGAGAGAAAGGAAGAGTGTGAAATTAATTACAACGAGTAATGAAAAATGAACTAGAGATCATCAGTGGTCTTCCGAACGATCGCGGAAGAGTCGCCCCTCCGAAATTCGGAGCTTAAAATTACACGAAACAAAATATCGACAAGCGTATGCATATAGATACGAACAGGCACTCACACATACATCCTAATCGATATGGCTAATTTCGTAAGTACAGTCATGGCCGCTCTTAAAATATACCTTGGAGTATTAACGGCTCCAAGAATCATATACATATATATATATGTATATATATACATATATATATACTCATTTGAATTTTATGCTAATAGTACGTTATATTACTTTGTACGGTGTTTGTAGCACGGAGCCCCGTCACACTGACGTTTCCGCATTAATATCCTTCCTGAAACACAACGGAGCTCGTGAGATAGCGTATCAACGTCGGATAGAACTGTTCGAAAATATTTTAATAATGAAAACACGATATATAATAGCGATGCTCTAAACGCTTACCTCTTCACTAATCGTTTTCATTTTCCAGAGCAAGCGTAAGTTACAGAAAAGGCAATGTTAGCGATGTATTGTATTAATACTTTTAGTTAACGAAATTTCGAGTAACTGAAACTTGGTTGTCTAAAGTTTAAGACACTGATGTCAGCATACTTACTCGGTCTCAGTGATTGTTTGCTCGTATTGTTGCTGTTGCTGCTGCTGCTGTCTGAGTGCAGCCAGTTCGTTGCTGTGCTGTAGATCATGAGTCAGCGAGCTGGACAATATCCTACCGCTCATGGGTAGAATATATTCCGGCGCATCCTCCAGCACTGAAGGGGTGATCTTCCCTCGTTTCAAGCTGCCGTACCTCTCCGAGCCGCTTAGGTTGTCGTGCTGAGACCCGTGCAAGCTTTGCCCCCGTTTCAAGCTGCCGTACCTCTCGGATCCGCTCAAGTTCTCGTGATTCGAGTTCTGCGAGTGATGGCTCATGCTGGACGCCAGGATCCGGGACGCTATAGGCAGCATGTACGGCGTCGGTGAGACCGTATGGTCCTCCTCAGCCGTGTACGGGAACAAGTACTTCTCGCCAAGGTGGTGGAGCTTCTCCTCGCCTTCGGAATAGTTCTCATCGGGTTGGCTTTTCTGCGGCGAGTTTATTTCAGGGTAAGGCAACGGGTTCGGACTAGACGTCTTATTCGACGCCATTTCGTTGTCGGAGATCGTGCCTCCAGACCACTGACTTCCGCGCACGTCGATCACTATAATTTGATTTTCAATCACATTAGTTATAAGATCCGTCTACAGTAGCTAAGTACCTAGAGACACTAACCGTTTGACGACAGGTACGCTTCAGGTAACTGGGAACTCCACCTAGGCGCGTAAATGGGTTTGATGTTCGGGAAGAGCTCCGTGTTTGAGCAAAGTATGTTCAAGTGTTCCGCGGGATTGGTGTGGATGTTGGGCAGGTAACTGTGCGCAACTGGCTGCTGCGTCGAGACCCCCATTGTCCTATGGGACCTCGAGGTCACGTCCTCTTCGTCCGAGCTGTGGGAACTCGCGAGGTCCAAGCTCCTTCCTCCACCACCCTCCGCTTGGGACCCATCTGAGTCTGACTCGGAATCTCTCCGCTGATTTCGTGTTTCAGGCGGTTCTAAAATTCAGTCTGGTTAATACACTTTATACAGCCATCGATTATCTTTTTAGGGGATGTACCTTGTCTGGAGTGCAGTGCCGATCGGTGACTTCTCGACGACATGTACGGGTCCCTATCGCTATTATAATTACTTGTGGACGTGGACGTGTGTCTTAAATGAGTGTCGCTACGGTATGGGCTGGACCCAGTCTTATTTGTACTTCGTGAAGTTGTACTACTCGTTGAAACTCCCACGTGAACCCTCCTGCAGACTGACTCGGCTCCGCTGTACGTTGACGAATACGCCATTGCAGATCTCTGAAAGATTATTAGACGTTGTACAATTTTCTTTGAATTAATTAACTACTGATAATTTAATTGTTATATACCCACCGAGTGACCGTTCACATTTTGACTGCTACTTCCATTCCCCATGCTTCCCTCCAGCAATGGTGTCTTCTTCCCGATACACCTCAGAAGACTCAGGTATAAGTTCCTTCGCACTCTGCCATTGATGAAGCAGTAGCCGATCAAACTGAACGCCGCGTGAACCACAACCGCTATACTAAGCAGGTAAGACAGAGTTGGAGAATTCTCGGACGCGTTCAGCACTGTCAGAGTCCAAGTGGAGCCGAGCAAAGGCAGCGAGGCCACTGACAACCATAACAACGTCCTCAAGTTCCCGAAGCCCATAATGTGCTCCTTCAGGGTAAACGCCGCTCTTATGGACATGATCAGGATGCAGAAGTTGACGAACACTGCCAGGCAGACTGGACCAATTAGGGACCAGATTACGGTCTCGTAAATTGACAACCAGCAGCTAGGAAAAAAAAGATAGTTAAAAATTAAAGCTCTGTGAATGTACTTCTTAATACATGTTAAAATAATGCTTGAAACGATTAGCTTACAAGTAGAAGTTTCCATACTGATCAGCCCTAACGCCGATTGTCAGTCCCACGATGATGGCAGGTGCGCCATAGCCCATGGTGTAATAGAACCTCATTTGGCCATGATTCACGTCCCTCATCTCAGTGAGCATTCGATACAAATGAATAGAGTCTACCAGGGTCCAGGCGAACGTGCTCAGCCAGGCATAGTGTAGACAAATTGCAGTCAGTTTGCATGGGAACTCGTTAGAGACTAGAGGACTCCTGGCTTTAAGTGCTATCAGGTATAGCACCTCGGCGAAGAACACGCACATCACTAAATTCTTATGGATGCTGTTCGAGTTGGTGCCGCCACCTCTTATCAGAGATAGAATGAGCAAGGCAGACAGTAGTAAAGGCAACGCGAGCATGAATGCGCTGTAACTGGTTACGTCCTCTAACAGAGACGGCTCAGGGACGTACTCCAAGTCGAGGACATCAGTTAATATTGCAAAAGTGGACAGCTGCAAACAGGAGCAGTTCACGATCGTGCCGAAGAACAGAGGATCGTCCTCCACTTCTGTTGTGCAGCCCATTCGGCTCCATTCGCCGGTCCTGAAATGTCCAAACCAATCGAAATTAATAAGTAGACTGCGGATTTTAAATTTTTAAGACTACATTGTGAATTGTTTACATTTATGATAAAACTGGGTAGATCTATAAAAAAAACTTACCCTCTCGCTGTGCTCCAATGCACACACTGAGGATTCGTTCTAGTCTTGAGGTCGTCCTTCTCGCTGAGCCACAGACTGATTTGCACCGGAGTCTGTAGAGGTATGCCAGTCAAGGATTCGTAGCCGCCATCATCAGTGGGGACTAATACGGATACTGTAATAACCGGCGAACCAACAGCTACTTCGACGCCCCACCTCACAGCCACTGAATCGTCAAATCTGTAACAAAATTTATACAAATGTAGGACGTAGTCTTTTCTGTTCATTGACATTGTTGCGTCAAGATTATTCAGTGCAAAAGTTTTTGTAATCTTTCTATTGTTTTAAATTTTGTCAAAGCATTTTTTCCGCAGTCTAGCACTGCCTTAATACATATCTAAAAGATTTACCTTTGAGGCAGAAGAGCCCCTAATTGTTTATATTGCACATAGCTGAGCACAGCCTTCCGATTAACTAAACTGTTCTTAACATTCAATTCTCCCTGTGCCAAAGGCTTGATTCCTAATATGCTGAGTGGTACTCGTATCTTCGAGTGCGGGTCAAATCTGTTCGGGTCCGCCATGTAGTTATTATATTTTGGGAATGATATCGAAGGTCCAAAATGTGCGGGCGATGACAAGAACGCGGACGTGTCTGGTAAGATGACTTTCTGATCAGCTTCCGTTGGCCTGGCTGTGGATGCTGATGGATCCTCTTTGTACTCTGCTGTCTCGTATCCGTACAGGCTCTCGGAAGTCACCACGTCCAGACCCATCACTGAAATACACGAGAATCAAATTAGAAAAATATAATTAATCAGTAGACTGCGAACTTTTCTCAATTTCTTAGATACAAACATAGCGACGTGAAAATTGTTTGGTTAATGAATAGTCTGTGGAACTACGGAACTCAACTCACCGACATTAGAGTCAACAACCTCAAACGGATTAGTAAAAGTATCATGTTGCGAAGCAGTCAGGGTCTTCAGGTACTTCGCCATGGCCTCTAAAACCTTGTCAGGTGTATCTCCATTAAGAGTCTCGATCCTGTCCCACTTGTCCAGATACTTGGCCATCAAGACACCGCTGGTGATGCCCACCAAGTGGGAAACATAATCTTTATCCTGGCTGTGAGTCAAATTCAGACCCACCAGGCTCTCCTCATACTTTAGCAACATGACGAACAAAGACTCAGCGATCAGCAGATCAGCTCCATACATATGTGTAGTCACATTGACCGCACGGTGAACATCCTTGGCTACCTTGACAGCCACATAGGTGTTCAACGTGAGATCCTTGGTCTCTAAAGCAGCCAGTTGATGTCTCTGCTCGATGAAGGCCTCGGAGGTGCAGTTAAAAAGATCAGGCTCCTGCCAGCCTCCCAACGCATCGTCACAAGACCTAGAGGTCTTTCCCTCGGCACTCCCAGGGCAATCCTCGATTGCTGTAACGCCAAACTTTGTTCTGGGCCACCAGAGACCCTCAGCGTAGGACCTAGGACATCCGTCGTACACCACCTCGCAGCCTCTTAGGGTGACTTCAGCGTAAGGATTAGGACAAGCAGTGCAGGATCTTCCTATGACTCCAATTCGACATCTGCATTGGCCATTCTCGATGTCGCAGCGTGGACCAAAGCTGCCTGTGGCGTAGCACTCGCAGGGGATGCACTCTTTCTTCCCAGAGGGTTGATAGTGATTTTCTTTGCAGTAACATTCGCCGGTTGTCTTGTTGCAGGCTGGGTCGTAGCCTTTGGACTCGTCGCAGCGACAGGGGCCGCAGACTGGTGAACCCCACCAGGTCGCAGGACAAGGTTGGTCGGCCCTGATCTCGCAGTACTCTCCGGAATACTCTGGGGAACTGCATTCGCATCTGTAGCCTCTGCAAGTAGATGTAGGATGGAGTGTGTTACAGGTAGGTTTAAATCTGATTAAATAGTTGCAAATGCTTTAACAGTTCTTCAAAAAGTATGTTTTCCAGCCCCTAATTTCATGGCTGTTTTCACCCCCTAGATATGGAAGTAATGGAAATAATGCAATTATACTATATTTCTTCTGTTTTACATAACGAAAAATTACATCCGGCTATACCGTTCGATCAACACGAACCTGCGAGCATGACGGTCCTCAACGCAGGTCCCAGTGTTGTTGCAGGGATTCAAGTCGCAGACTCGTTCACAGTCTCGGCCCACTCTCCCAGCAGCGCAGACGCATTCGCTAGCCTGCCACTTCGCCTCGCAAATAGAAGCCTCAGGGCAATCGACATTGCACTCCTCCTCAGAACTGCAGCCAGTAGCAACGTTCTCCTGCACGGTGGGTCTCAGCAAGACACTCTGATTGCTACCAATGCGAATATCCTGAAGGCAACCATCGAAGAATGGTAGCTCGGTGTTCATGGACTGTTCTGGTCCTCCAACTAGAATCCTGCCGACGTAGAGTCCCTGCAATTTAGCAGGCAACGGCGAGGACATGGGCCTGTTGCGGTAGTCGATGTCCAAGGACACTTGACCACTTTGCCAGACGATCTCTATCCTGTGCCACTCTCCATCCGCAACGTTGTTCCAGGTTTGAATGATATCCGCACCATCCAACAGAGCTACCAATTTCTCATCCCGGATCTCGAATAAAGCTGAACTGTTCTGACCAATCTGTACGTTCATCACGAAAGCCTGCTTGGCCCTGGTTCTCAAGCTAAGAGCCGTCAACCAGGGGAGCTGTATGGGTCTTAGCAAAGGATTGAAGCTCAGCATCCCGTCTCCATGGAAGCTCCAAGGTTTGCCCACTTCATCTACACAGTTAGGTCCCGCGAAGTTCTCCTCACAGTCGCAAACAAACCCGGACCAGATCTCCCTGCACTTGCCGTTGTTCTTGCAAGGCGAAGAAGAGCAGAATGAAACTTTCTCAGGACAGCCCGGATTGGTGCCATTGTCTGCCACGAACGAGTTCAGATCAATAAACGTGTGGTCGATATACAGTTCACTGATGCAGCCCACGAAGTCCTTGTTTCTGACTTGGAAGCTGGATGGTATAGCCGGTAGACCACCGAGTTGCAGAGGTCCTGTGAGGTCGAGGAACCTGTGACAGGTTTCCGTGACGATGTTGCAACGATCCTCGAGCACCTGCTCGCTTCTACCAGCGCACGACCACTTGGATCCGAGACGATCGCCGTGTTCTAGAGCTAAAGCAACGTCGCAGTTGTCTAAAGACACTGTTACGGTTTTGTTGATGTAGGAGACTTCTACTTCGTGCCAATCGCCATCAGAGATACCGCCAGGTATACTGGCTCCTGCTCTAGTGATCTCGTCTCCTAGGGAGAAGCTGAATTGGATTTGGGAGTCTACAATTTCCAGCGCTATGAAGTCGTGTCTCTCGTTGTAACGACCGTTGTAGAGGAGCAAGCCGTTTGAAGCCTCGGTGGCGAACCTGTTAAAGATTATAGGGTTAATACAAAGCGAAGTCTGGAAAGACGATAGATCCGCAGTCTAACGATAACAAACCTGAGTCTGATGTGCAGCCTATGTCTCTGCCTCAGAGAAGCGAAAGTGAGGAACGTGGCAGGTCCAAAGCTGCGAGCTTTGAGCTCACAGAGGGGTGTCACGCTCTCCAACGTTGTAACCGGACAGCCTTCGCAAGTGAAGCCTCCCGTGGTCTTGATGATGCACTGGGAGCCACCTTTACACACCCCCGGTGAGCAAGAGTCCTTATCCAGCGAGATCTCGCAATTATCACCCGCATACTCGTGTGTACAGGAACAAGCGTACCCACCCTCCTTCCGGTAGCATGTTCCGCCATGCATGCAGGGGTTGGAGTAGCAGAGATTGACTTCAGTGTCGCATAGATAGGACTCTTTGCTTCCGGTGAAGCCCGTGGCGCATCGGCACGCGAACGTGGTCACCGGATAAATCGGCCTGAAGAGCACAGTATTACTACTAGCAAAACCTGAAGCGTTGCCAAACTTCAGAACAGTTAGACACTCTTCAAAGTTCAAACAGGGCTCCCTGACGCAGAGATTGTCGTCAAAAGGCAGCACGGTGACGGTAGCTAATCTTGCCAGGATGCCTCTGTTCAGGTACACGCGTTCTTGAAGAAACTGAGGACTGTAGAACTCGTCCGTGACACCTGGCTCCACTCTGCGAGCAGAGAAGCTCACGTTCAGGATCTTTCCGTGAACGTTCGCGTCCTCCTGGATGCTGAACAGGAATATATTCTCTCTCGGACAGGGTATGATCGCTGCCAGACCATCCAGAAAGTAGCCTAACAGTGGACTAAGGAAAGCTTCCGCTGTCATGTCGTCCAGTCTCACTGTGATCGAGTTCAGAAGCATTTTATCGGTGATCAGCCTCACGGAGAGCGTCATGGTGGCCTTCACCTCGTTGATGCTGTCCGTGACGGACACCTCCATGGTCGCCACTCGAGGAACATTGGTGTTTAGCTGAGGAGACAGTCTGATTTCGCCTGTGGTGCGATTCAAGTCGATCAGGTTCGCGTTGTTGCCCGCTAAGATGGTGTAGGTCAGTTTATCCGCGACGTCCGCGTCCACTGCTGGAATCTTCCCGATGGGAGTGGTGGGGAAGAAGTCCTTGAAGTTGTTGAAGATGATCTGGAAGTCCTTCAGCACCGGGGCGTTGTCGTTTACATCGGTTACCAGTATTTGGACGAGAGCGTCCGATCGCAATGGCGGCGAGGCTGCACGCACTACTAATTCGAACTTCTTCTTAGGGGATTCGTAGTCTAGTTCTTCCAGGGTAATCAGTTCTGCCCGGTCAGCGCCGGGTCTGACGTTCAGTGCAAAGCTGTTCGAGTCTTCTCCGCCGATTACGGAATATTGGACAACGGCGTTGGGACCCTCGTCAGGGTCGTGGGCATAGATCTCACCGACTGTTGAACCTATCGGGGAATTCTCAGCTATGTACAAGACTATTTTGTCGTTTTCGAAGGCAGGTGGCGAGTCGTTCACGTCCTCGATTTTTATGATCACTGGCACCACTGAAGAGAGAGACGGAGAACCTCTGTCCATGGCCACCGCCTTCAAGGCGTACCTGGGGACGGATTCTCTGTCCAATGGTTTTGCTGTGCGAACTATGCCCGTGGTCGAGTCCACTGCGAAGGCTCCGTCACCGTCGTCTTCCAAAGCGAATCGAACCTGAACAAAGAGTAACATTAATATTAACCAGTCGGAAAACGGATTGTTTTAAAACAAAAGAAGGAATAAAAAATTGTTGATGATCATTCTCTTTAGGGTGAATCACCCTGGACACTGGAGTCATGAATCTTAAAAAGACCAAGTCCCGAAAACCAAACAATCAACAACACCAGCGTGAGCCAGCATCAATTTGAACCAGCAGCTGCTTCAGAAAAAGGCACAAAGCAACAAAACATTCTTCATGAATGATAAGGCAGCGACGTGATCTCGCCCCCTGCACTTCAGAGCCACTCGAGACGCAGCATATTACAGAGGTCACTCGAGAACAATGAAGCCAAGCGGGACAAAGCCCTTCAAAGACACACTCACCCTCCCATTGAGATCCGTATCCGCATCGGTGGCGGATACCCTGAGGACACTGGTGCCCACGAGAACGTCTTCCGGAATGGAGCCTTGATACTGAGGGGCTTCAAAGGTGGGGGCGTTGTCATTCACATCCGTCACCGATATCTCAACGTCGGTGGTGTCTGAGAGGGGTGGCACACCCCCGTCTCTAGCAGTAACCGTCAGCAAATAAGCTGGGACTAACTCGCGATCGAGCGGCTTGGTGGTGGTAATGGCTCCCGTTTGGGGGTTGATAGTGAACTCCGAGGCACCCTGGTCTCCGCTATCAGTGTCCAAACTATAAGTAACCTGGGCATTCTTCCCCACATCCGAATCAGTTGCGCTGACCACCAAAACGGTAGTGCCGATAGGGGCGTCTTCAAAAACGGAGACAGAATAGGGTGCGTTCTCGAAAACAGGTGAGAAATTATTGGCGTCCGAGATGTTGACGTAAACCAGAGCTGTGTCGGTTCTTCCTCCGCTGTCAGAGGCTGTGACCGTCAGCACGAATCTCTTTTCTTGTTTGTAGTCCAATGGCTGGGCCACCGTGATCAACCCTCGACCGTTCTGCGACGCTATCGAGAAACGACCTCTCGTGTTGCCTGCTGTGATCTCATAATGGATCCTCGCATCTTCGTCAGGGTCTGTCGCTGTGACGGATGTTACCGGAGTCCCCGGTGGGTCGTCCTCCGAGACGACAGCTTCGTAGTTCTTCGGGTCGAAGTAGGGGTCGTTGTCGTTGACGTCGGTCACTGTGATTATCACGCTGGTCGTTGCAGTTTTCGGGACTTCGCCCGAGTCTGCTGCTATCACGGTGAACTCGTACCTGCAATGATGATGAATTGGGGTTATCTGTCCGGTGAGTATAGGTCGTATTAACCCCTTGCACTACTATTTAATTTGTCATTATAATGATTAGAAATGCTTTATCGTTCAGAATTTCATAGAAAAAGAAGATGGTTTATATTTGTTGTATGCCTATGTTTTCTCCAAATGATATATAATCAACTACAATAAAATAGAATTTTATTTCGGTTTAAAGGAAATTAATAACGTTCACATTTATGAGACTCTATTCAGAATCTTCATCACGAGTCCGGCTCGTTATTGTAGGGCAAGGGGTTAATCGAGAACAATAACATATACGATACCCTCCTCATGTTGAAATTTATACAGTAATTCTATTATATTCGTTCATTCGAAACAAATACCTTGAACAATGTTCCCGGTCCAGCTGCTTGGTCGTATAAATCCACCCGCTCTCGCTGTTCACAGTGATGGGGTAATTCTCGGTGGAGGCGCCAGAAAAGTCCCTAGCCCCAATAGTGTACTTGATCTGAGCGTTAGGACCCTCGTCAGCATCGTACGCTTGTATCCTCAGCATCGAGTATCCAACAGGTACATTCTCAGATACCGATTCTTGAAAGTGACTGGTATAAAACCTAGGCGCATTATCGTTAACATCCTTCACATGGACGAGCAACTGTGTAGTATTGGACCTGGCAGGTGACCCTCCATCTTGCGCTCTGATTACTATCTTATAGCTCCTGGTCGACTCGTAATCCAGAGGCTTAACGAGAGCTACATCGCCGCTCATGGAGTCAATAGAAAAAGTGTTTTGCGTGTTCCCTCCGATAATCGCATACCTAACAGCAGCGTTGCTGCCTGCGTCAGCGTCGGTAGCTCTTATGCGAGCTATCACTGGGTTGGCGGTGTAGTCTAGATCCTCTGGTATCCACACGGAGTAAGTTCTCTCGGTAAATTGGGGGTAATTATCGTTATCGTCTAAAACACGGACTACCAACGTCGCGTTTGCTGTTTTCCTAGCAGAAGGAGGCGTAGCCTGATCGGAGACGCTGAGGATCACCGTGTAGATCTCGGTCTTCTCTCTGTCTAGGGGTGTGCGAGTGGTTACCACTCCTGATCTAGAGTCTATTCGAAACGTCAGAGCCTCGTCTCCGCTCGAGACACCGTTCCCGCTGCTGATCGACAAGATCGAGTACTCCACCTCCGCGTTTCTCCCGGTATCTTGATCCGTTGCTTTCACCGTGACTACTGTGGATCCTACGGGCACACCCTCTCGAACCGAGGCGTCGTACTCTCGCCATTCGAAGCTGGGAGCGTGATCGTTGGCGTCCAACACGTTCACTTGAAGAGTCGTCGTTCCTGTTCTCGGAGGAAACGAGTCGTCCACGGCTAGCACCCTGAAGTAGTGGACATCTATGCCCTCTCGGTCCAGTCTGGCCCTCGTTGTCACCCTGCGAGCAGAACACGTTAACGAAATATTCTAATGTAAACATTTTTTACGTGTGCGTTTCTAAATTACTCACCTTCCAGTGACAGGGTCAAGGAACAACAAAGACTGGGACCTAGCGTCCAACAGTGAGCTCATGGAGTATCTAACGGTGCCTCCTTCAGGGTCCCTGGCTCTCACAGAGGTGACATAAACGCCAGGTTCCTTCTCCTCCTCCACAGCCCCGGTGTACAAGGGTTGCTCGAAATAAGGCGACTGGTTCTTCAGCTCTCTTCTGACTCGTCGACCCAGATCAGTGTCGTCCAGCTGTCTATGGTGGAACACGATCTTCAAACGGTGCTCGGCATCCGTCAACCTTGACTCCATGCCGCATCGGAGGTTCATCGACACAGAGATCTTCCACAAAGGATCCACCAAGCATTGCTCCGAGGCGGATACAAGGTCACCAGCTGCGCCCTCGATGAGAAACCTTGGATCCGCCACGCCACCCCATCGGGTCTCGCACTCCTTCAAGGCCGTCTGAGGGAGGAAGTCGCGTAAGGCTGCCACCAGCTGCGATGTCCGCAGGCAGACCTCGGTGAACCTGTTGCCAGAGGAACGAGAATCTTATCAGCTGTTGTCTGGATCGTCTCCGTGCACGGTGACTGGTCGCTGTCGCGCACCGTTCATGAATCATGAATCTCGATCGCCGTTTCATGCTAATTACACCGCGATAACGGACTCGGGAGAGCAGTTATCAACCTCCACCCGTAACCCCAGATTTTTATTTTACACAACTCAAACGATGCATTTACAGATCGGCGCGTTAACACGTTGACCGCCATGTGTCACTCAGATGTGGGTAATTATTTGTCCTCCAGGTTTTAAAATGAATTTGGAGAGCTACTCAATGTCATACATTTAATTCTTTTCAATTTCTATTTCATTAAATAATACTTTGATTGTGTGGAATTTTTTAATCTTGGCAGTCAAAGTGTTAATTTCCAATTCTGAATAATATGTTTATGTCTCTTCTTGCACGATGATTTTATAAAAATATATTCCCAGGTACAGTAATCTGCGGCTGCAATAATCAGTTCCATAAAGAGTGACCAACTTTGTACCTGAACATCGTACCAACTTTGATTAGGATCTGTAAAATGCAAGACAGTTGGAGGACTGCTGAACATCGTGCATTGAATTTTGTTCAATTTCTATTTCATTAACTAGTACTTTGATTGTGTGGAATTTTTTATTCTTGGCAGTCAAAGTGTTAATTTCCAATTCTGAATAATATGTTTATGTCTCTTCTTGCACGATGATTTTATAAAAATATATTCCCAGGTACAGTAATCTGCGGCTCCATAAAGAGTGACCAACTTAGAAATTGAACAAAATTCAATGCACGATGTTCAGTAGTCCTCCAACTGTCTTGCATTTTACAGATCCTAATCAAAGTTGGGACGATGTTCAGGTACAATTTCATTAAATAACTTACTTTGATTTTATGGACTTTTTGAGGATTCTAGTTTGGCGTTCAGAGTGTTAAATACTCACCTCTCAGCACTGGGCATAGCATAAGAAGCCAGTGTCTCGGCCATCCATCCCCTGGTGGCAGCCAAATCCCGGTTCTCACCGCCGCAGCCGGTGATCAGGATCCTCAAAGGCAAGCTATAATAATCGATCGTCGGCCTGCCCAGTCTAGAGCTAGTCGAGTCCACGTAGAAGGTGAATATCCTCGGGTATTGAAGCCCATCGCAACTCAAAGGCCTCGCCAAGGTGACGCGACCCGTATGAGGATGGACCTTGAGGAGTTTCCTGGCGAACCAGGCTGTTCTTTCGTTGGAGACCTCGTATTTCCGGCGACCGCCCAACTGTGGCACGCCGGCCTCGAAGACGACGGTGCCGCTCGGCGTGCTGGACGACAGCACTGCCAAATAGGCGTCGCTCAGGGCCCAGAAGGACGCGAGGATCGGCAGGACCCATTTCCACCTAGCCATTGCAGCCGACCTCTTACTGCGCCTTCTCGTGTCCTTCCCTCGAAAACCGCCGTCCCATCCTCAAGCTGTTCCTAGCTGGTGCCTAGGGGCCTCAACTCGACGCCATCTTGCGTTACACCTGCAACAGGTGCGATACTATTAGCCTTTCTTGTTCCTGGAGCCCAGAAATAGCTGGGCTAAGGATTCCTGCAAAGAATTTTTACTGGTGAGACTTTTGAGCTGCAAGATGCATATACAGGGTGTCCCACATAAATGATAACACCTAAATATCTTTCGTATTTACAGTCGTATCAGAAAACTTCAGAGGACAAAGTGACGCTATTGCTGGGGGGCAATATAATGATGAAGAAAAAAATTTTTTATGTCGTGTTTTTTAATGAAATTTCAAGGTCACCGATGTTTTGAACATTTGATTTAAAACTGAATTTAGTGGATACCAACTTTTTGACCTTGAAATGACCTTGAGCAAGAATAATCATGTTGAAGCGGTTGAAATGTGGAAGTTTAAAACTTACGTGTTTCAGCAAAGATTGCGCGTTGTTTACGTCGGGTTGACCTTTACATATCCTCATAAACTTAAAAATTCAATTTACTATAAAAATTCTATTTAAACTCATTTTAATAAATTTTAAAATTAAATTTATTATAAAAATTTCTATTTAAATTCATTTCAATAAATTTAAAAATTCAATTTACTATAAAAATTCTATTTCAACTCATTTTAATAAATTTTAAAATTCAATTTACTATAAAGATTCTATTTAAATCCATCCTCATGAACATAAAAATTAAATTTACTATAAAAACAACTTCCACATTTCATCCGCTTCAACATGATTAGTCTTGCTCAAGGTCATTTCAAGGTCAAAAAGGTGGTATCCACTAAATTCAGTTTTTTATTGTCTATCATGCTATCGTAAAAAAATATACTATTCCATTTAAAAAAACATCGATGACCTTGAAATTTCATTAAAAAACACGACATAAAAAATTTTTTTCTTCACCACTAAAATGGCCTCCTGCAATAGTGTCACTTTGTCCTCTGAAGTTTTCTGATACGACTGTAAATACGAAAGATATTTAGGTGTTATCATTTATGTGGGACACCCTGTATATCTGCATTTTGTGTTGAAAGGACAAGCTGCATTACGCACAATGCACAAGGGACACAGTCCCTTACATGCATACAAGGGACAAGGGTTAAAGGCACAAGCTGCATAGTATGGTAAGTACACATAAGGGACAGTCTAGTCTGTCATCTTAGTTATCTAGATTTGATATGGGGTCTCAAATCTCTGAAATATGCAGAGGTCTATATTAACACTAGAAAGACTGAAACTTAGTATATACCTATATTGGCCAAAAGCAGTCAAAATGACTGCATTGTGAAAGAATAACAAATGTGTAAAGAAATTCGTTTAAAATTAATTTTTAGTAGTGCGAAAGCATGATTTTTTCGGGCGAGATAGATTCAGCGTAGGTAGGCCCAATTAAATGCATAACTCGTTAAATAAGTTATGTGACCTCGCGCCGTCCTCGAAGAAAGTATGCAGGTTTCCTGTTGGTCCCTTACAGGCATACAAGGGACAAGGGTTAAAGGCACAAGCTGCATAGTATGGTAAGTACACATAAGGGACAGTCTAGTCTGTCATCTTAGTTATCTAGATTTGATATGGGGTCTCAAATCTCTGAAATATGCAGAGGTCTATATTAACACTAGAAAGATTGAAACTTAGTATATACCTATATTGCCCAAAAGCAGTCAAAATGACTGCATTGTGAAAGAATAACAAATGTGTAAAGAAATTCGTTTAAAATTAATTTTTAGTAGTGCGAAAGCATGATTTTTTCAGGCGAGATAGATCCAGCGTAGGTAGGGACAATTAAATGCATAACTCGTTAAATAAGTTATGTGACCTCGCGCCGTCCACGAAGAAAGTATGCAGGTTTCCTGTTCGTCTCGTACAGAGCGTACCGGAGTATAATGCGAGCGTTCGTTAGCGTCGCCGAGTAAATCGCTCAGAAATGGCGCTCGGACGGTTTTCTTGCGCAGAAAATCTTTCGCGCGAGTGTGAGAATGCGATACCCGGCGTGAAACGTGGGAACAAAACGATTTCCGTTCGTTCCACCCTCTTTGTTCGTTCATTCGTTCCATCCTAGCGCGGTGAATTCGTTGACCCTGTCTTCTCGAGTTCGTCGCCATATTCTGCCCCATCAAAGTCCGATTCTCGTTATCATAATAATCCACCGACTCAGTCTATCTCACCGATCGATCAACTCTTTCGACCTGAGACGTTGTTCGTCTCGAACAAACTGGAAATGGTTGTTGGGTATAAATCCTGAAGACTGCGACAGATCAATTTCTCGGAACGATAACCGAGCAGGATGTATTACATATTCCCGATAATTTCAGAAATCGGTAGACTGGAAAATCGTTTACCATTTTTTTCGAACTAGGTGAGAGATGAATAATGTGTTCCTCTTGGCATGCGCTCCACATTCAATCTCGAATGATCCAAGACTGCATACCATCGGGAAAAGCGTGTCGGTCATGGTAGCGACAGAAAAAAAAACCGCAAGAATGCACTGTGTTCCAGACAATAAGAGATGCCAAAAAGGAAGCGTGTAACAGTTACGCTAAATTACGTTCGTTTCCGTGTACAGTTAATTCTGCTGCCTTTCTATGTACAGTTAATCCTCCAGTTTTTATCTCGCCTTTCCTCATTCAATTTTCACCACTTGTCCCGTGTCTCGTTTCTATTCCCGACGGTTCTCTCGATTTGTTCTTTGCAGGAACAGCGAACCGTAAACGCGTCTCTCTTTCCTCTGTTTCGAATCTTCCTCAGACGTTGTGCAACCATCGAGGCACTACCGGAGTCCTGAAAAACTCGCAGGTCGTCGAGAAGAAATTGAATCGTTCGCAGCCCCAATAGCCACGTATAATTTTCCCTCTCGAATTTCTTGCAATTATCGAGGCTCTCCACCGCGGATCCTCTTCCCGAATCGTTCTCCAAACATCCTCGCGCGGTCTCCCCAGGGATTATACACACGGGTATCTCCGGGAGGGGGGTTAGGCGAGATCGGGGTCCTTGCGTGGCTTTAAACGCCGTCGTCCCTGGCCATCACCTCGCTCGCTCCTTTTTCCATTCTTTTTCCTTAGCGTCGTGTGTTATTTTGCTCGCGGGGAGGCAAATGGAGAAGAGGAGAGGGGGCTGCCAGGATTCTCCGTTGTCTACCTCGGCCGGTTCGATTGGTTCGTGCCGATGCACCATTCGTTTGGATTGGTCAAACCGGATCGGCTAGCCTCCGGGCCGAGGACGAGGAGAGTCGAAGAGGAATCAGGGGGACGAAACGGGGGGAGCAGAGAGAGGAACACGCCGACACGAGAGGCAAGAGAGGCCTATCCCGTGCTCCGGCTACGGTCAACTAGCCGATCTTCTTGGGGACCGAGAGCCCGAGAGAGCCCGAGCAGCGATTCCTTCGCGCAATAAAACAAACGGGAAGATGCTCATTGCGTTCGCGAGCGAGCAAAAGAGACGGAATCGGCGAGCGAGCGAGTGACAGAGAGAGAATGAGCGTTTGCGAGCCTACTCTCGTCCTCCCCGTATTCTTAAACGCGTTTCCACTCGTCGCCGTTAAGGACCTGCTCCTACAGCCAGAGTACGAGTCGACTCTGCCTTCTCCAGCAGCAGCGTTCCTTTCAAAGCCACGCCGTTACGGCTCCAGTAGATGGCTCGCGAGAGACGATCAAGTTCGATGGGGAACTTGGTAGCACACCGCGGGGTCCTCTTCTCTTCGAGATCGGCTTTATTCAAGGCGAATTCCTTTATGCGGGAGCTGCAGTCGAGAGGGATCGGTTCCGCCGGTCTACCGTCTCGAGTGACTGTAAATAATTGCATCGCAGCCAACTGCAGTTTGATGACGATCGAAGGATCCAGCCTCGTAGGAACTTGGTAGCATACCCAGATAGCACTCGACGTCTTAAAGACGTCTGTTTTACGTCCATTTTTGGTCTGAACGTCTTACGTCCTGAAAAGACGTCTTTAAGACGTCTTAAAGACGTCTCGTAAAAGACGTCGTTTTTACGTCTCATTTCAGACGTCTTTAAGACGTCTTTTACGAGTCGTCTTTAAGACGTTTCATTTCTTGACGTTTCAGTCATTCTAAACTGCTAGAGAAAAGCTTTACAAACTGTACACGCGCAACACAATATAACGCAGTTTTCCATCCTTCGAATAGACGTTTATTTATTTAGGAAAGTTAAATAACTAAATTGTTAATTTAGTACTATTATAATTAGACATCGGATGTTTATGCAATTTCCAATTTTTATAGAAACATTTTAAGAAAGTGGAATGAAATAAAATTTTATTTTTAATGGGGACAGCCTTTGTAGATCCAAAGCAAATAAAAATCGTGTTAAATTCTCACGAATTTTATATTATAGCATTTTTTTAACATTTCCATAAGCCATAAATGCATAAAGATCCGATGTCTAATTATAATATATTACATATATATTCGCAATAGAATTTAGCAATAAATATTGTTTAATAATTAAACTATACATTATATATCACAAATCCAAAATCCAAAATAATATATCAAAATAAATAGATAAATAAATAAATAAGTTAAATAAATAAATAAAGCATAAAATGTTAATGTTCGCGGATATGCTGAAAAACAATCTTTTAATTTATTTTAATTTATAAATAATTAAATAAATAAAGCATAAAATGTTAATGTTCGCGGATATGCTGAAAAACAATCTTTTACTTTATTTTTATTTATTTATTTATTTTTTTTGTTATAACAAACATTCAATTTATATTTCTTGTACATGTATACAATATTCAAATTCAATATTTTTCTCATAAGAAAAAATGTGGCTTAAAAAATATTTTTCCAATATTTGACAAACATATCTATCTAATATTTTTGTGCTACTAGGGGTCTGTGTCGGGACGTCTTGAATACGTCTGTTTCGTGACGTCTTAAAGACGTCTTTAAGACGTACAGTTTTTTCACAAAGACGTTCCAGAGACGTTCAGAAGCCGTTCGGAAGACGTTCGTAGGACATTCAGACGTCTTAAAGACGTCTTTAAGACGTCTCTGTGCTATCTGAGTAGATACCCTCGGTGAAGATTTGCGCTGCTTCGTTGATGATTCAAAGCTTCGAATCGACTTGCTGACGCATATTCGAGCCACGTTCATAAATTTTGACAAACAGCTGTCTCCGAGGCATCGGTAATTATTCACCGGTGGACCGAGCCATAATTACGTCCGTAAACAGATGGGCACCAAGTGGTCCCAAAAAGTTAATAAGCGACACTTTGGCCAAGTTAGCATTTACAGAAGAATTTCGCTGGATCGAGTTTCGCGCTACCAGTATCCATATCCCTGACCGCAGTAGCGGGGACCAGGGGGAGAAAAAAAGGTGGGTCGGGCCTCCAGCAGGGATTCCATGGCTTTCAACGAAAGACCTATTAATTACGCGAAAGGGATGCTGGCTGTTCTTCTCCCTGAAAAAACTCTCCAGAATTCGAACCTACCAATTACCAAGAAGGGGGCCCTGGTCTCATCCCAGCAACGTCTCACACGCGTTTCATAGTCGGTCAAAAGCATTCTCTCTCTCTCTTTCTTTGAAGAGACGTCCCAGAGATAACCGGTCGAAAAGTCTGCCGATCTAGCGATCAGTCGATCAATCGAGAGCTACCTGTTATCTCGGAACCAGTCGACCTCGAGAGCCAGCAGACAACCCGTGGACCGGTGGAACACTCGGTTCCTTTTAATAAAGACATAAAAGCGTATTCGCGAGCGCCGTTTCCAGAGATCGTCTCGATCCAATTCACTGTTTTCTGACAGCTCTTCGCTCGTCTCTTTACACGGATTACACGGCTGCCGCGTTTTTACGAACGAACGGGGCCACCTGTTCCGCTTCGGGTCACTCAGAATTCACTGCACCTCCGACGCACCGGGTTCTTGAATTTTTCGGAGGTAGATGCATCGGAAAAGCCGGGCTTGTCAACCCTTCGGTTTCACTTTCCGTCTACACGCGAGATGCTATCTTATCTTCGTCTGCCTTGTTGATTTTGACTCGGTGCATGTGAAACCTGTCTTGTTTGTTCGCGCCGAGTTCCGTAGAAGCTTTACATTATTTATTACCAGATTGTATGCTGCTTCGATACCCACAAGCGCGTCGTATAAAAAGTGGGGTGTCGATCAAAATTATTGCAACATATGGACCGTTTATTTTGAAAGTGGTGCAAGTCGATTTTGCTTTTGTTTCGAGAAGATTGAATGTTAGCAGATCTGACAGTTAAAAAAAAGCAAAAAAATTGAACAAAGCATTGGCATTTTTTAAGATATTAAATACTAACTAGTTATAATCTCATTTTTTTTTTTTAAATGGACTTGCACCACTTTCAAAATAAACGGTCCATATTTGTTGCATCGTTTGTAAATCATAGATTATTCATCGAATAGCGAAACAGTAACGTTATTTATCGATAGATTGGTCCGAAAAATTATACATCGATTTAATTGCACGTTTCATTCGTGACCAGAAGCTGTTTATCGAACAGCACAAACCTAATCGACAGTATTACGTCTTCCTCGCGGAAGCCTGCACAGGCACATTTGCTTTCGTGATTGAACCATGCTCGTCCCTGAAATCCTCCATAACAGTTCTCGAACGAAAGGATAATCCTCGAAGGCTCTAAGCAAATACTGACGCAGCGAAATCCTTTGAGTGCCTATCTTTAATCCGACGCTCCGCGAAGAAGTTAACATTCGTAAATCTGTACGATTGGTCTTTCCTCATTCCTCATTCTGGACTGGTCCGAAACTACCCCTATGCATGATGAGAGCTTTACAACCTGCCGCGAGGGTATTCATTGGCAATTCTTTTTTTCTAACAAACAACGCGATATATTTTTATGAAACTTTACGGGCTCCTTCAGATATATCTGAATTGCATTCATGATTTTTTATGGACCACTATTGTTGCAACTTTAGGAATTATTCGTCTAGCAAACCACTCCTCTGTACGAGCCCAAGCAATTTCGTAAGGGTGTGCTTTAGAAATTCTTTTCCAACGAACGGCGCACAGTGGTGTATTTGGCCAGTTTAGCGAGCCAAAGGTCAAAATTTTTAGTTTGTTCAAAATGACTGAAACTTTTTTCTCGTGTACCTGAATATATATGCGAGTAATATACAATAATATTTTTCTATAAATAGTACTATTTAGTAACATATAGACACTTGAAAGTGACATATTCTCGTGACCAAGAGAAGGGTCGAAAAACATGTGTTAAAGAAATGATTCTTTTCACAAGTTTGGTGTATGGAATCGGGATAAAAACATTTCTAGGATGTAAAGGAAGGTATATAAAGTAATTTTATAGCTTTTTGTTCTAAACGCTTCGGTGGTTTTAATAGAATAAACAATCGAAAATGGTACAATTTTTTTCAGAAAGTTAAAATGTATTATGTAATAACTTTTTTTCTCCGCAAAACGCCTCTCTAATTTTTTTTTCGAGGTTATTCAGTAGACATTGCTTTACAGAATCCTGAAGAGTTTAGGTGCAACAGAGTGCCACACATGGAGAAATTTAACTTTTTGTTAAATGGGGTTTTGGCCAAATGCGGTTTTGTAATAGCAATTTCTCTAAATCTGACAAAAAAATGTTTCAAATAAAAGTTTAACAGTATTAATAAACGTATAAATTACAATACAAAAAACATTTAAAAAAATTTGTTTAAAAGAAAAAAACAAGATCGTTTCGATTTTTTAAATATTAAACTGTATTTTTGATTTGATAATGTTGTAGCTGGTATTAAGACGAATTCAACGATATATAATATTATGACCTTCACATTATTAATAACGTCGTAATAGTTTTGGCGCGCTAAACTGGCCAAATGGGGTTTTGTAATAGCAATTTCTCTAAATCTGACAAAAAAATGTTTCAAATAAAAGTTTAACAGTATTAATGAACGTATAAATTACAATACAAAAAACATTTAAAAAAATTTGTTTAAAAGAAAAAAACAAGATCGCTTCGATTTTTTAAACATTAAACTGTATTTTTGATTTGATAATGTTATAGCTGGTATTAAGACGAATTCAACGATATATAATATTATGACCTTCACATTACTAATAACGTCGTAATAGTTTTGGCGCGCTAAACTGGCAAAATACCCCACTGTGCGGCGCCGTAAATTTTCACAAAACTTTCACACAGACTTATTTACACATATCTAAGGTACATTTATGAATTTTTACGAACAGTTCTCTCCGAAGCATCGGTAATTATTCCCGATCGTCACTAATCAGTCCCACGGGTTAATTTTTCTCTGCAACGGAAAGACGCATCGATTGTACCGTAAAATTGATGTTTAATTTCTTTATTCCGACGATCTAAAAAAAAGTCGTTTCGTGTTGAACCTGACCTAAACGGACGCGTATCCCCGTGGCACGTAACACGGCCAATTAATTTCGCGTAATCACGGTACACGCGTTCACGTGGTAAAGGATCTACGAGGAGAGATGCTTATCGATAGATCGCGCATTTTCCAGTGGACGGTTCACGAGAATCTGAGCGTCGGCGACGTGTGAGCGGGAAACGAGCATGGAATACAAAGCCGCGTGTGCAACGTGTGCATCGGCCACGGAATACCGAAGGAAGAATGTGCGAGACCGTTCGAGGACGAGTTTCGTGCTCCTCGCATCGAACAAAATCACCTAAGCGAGGCTCGAGCCCATGATCGGAGATTAGAGAACGATTTTCGCCTCGTCTTGCTGCTATCGTTTGCGTTTCAAATCCACGAGAGAATGCGGTATCGGTGTACGGGCTGCGGATCTTGTGCATTCGAGAGAAAAATGAGTGGGAAACATACCGTTCGAGACATTCGAGTTACAGTCTTGTCGGAAAGTAAGTTAACGACTGGTGTATGCAGGCAAATGAATATGACATGTCTTTAATCTTTAATAATGATAATATATGTTTTACTAACATATTTGTTTATTTCCTTACACCTCCTAAATAAAAACAATACAATAACTTGATTTTATTCATCATATTCATTGCCTACATATCACCAAATGTTAACTTACTTTCCGACTCGATTGTATATTATTTTGAACTTACAATTGTCGAGACACGAAGCTCACTTTTATTCGACTATAATTCCCTCCTAAACATCTTCTGCGAAGGATATACAGGGTGTCCTTGATTCTACATTAAAAAAAAAAAACAAATGGAAAATAAAGAATAAAATTTTTTCATTTTAGGTTTCGTTCTCGAAAAAATTTTATTCCTTATTTTCGATTTGTTTTTTCATGTAGAATCACCTGCTTCTCGGTTGTACCATCGATGCTGGGACACCCTGTATAGTTTTTTGCTTCGAGCTAGAAAGGTAATGAATGGCCAGAGCTTCCCAAGGAGTCGAACATCCGCGAAATCGATCTGGATCATGCCACTGCGTTGCGGAATAGATTGCATAACGAATAAAGTTACACGGCTCAGAGCGATACAAGCTTCTCGAGCATACAACATGAAAGCACATTCAATTAGCCTTCGACCGATTAAAATCGGCAGGTAGGTTATATACCGTATAAAATGAGAAAAAAGATGGTGGTTCATCCGAGTCGTATCTGTCCTGACTCATCCCTCGAGCTAGATTGTTTGGATGATTCGCACGTTTTTCTCTGCACGCCGGTCTGCAATTTCGTTTTTCACGGATCACGCTCGCGGATCCTTCTTTTCAGAGGAGACGAAGAAAGCGTTCCAGGACGGCCAGCGAGCAACGCGGGCTCCGCTCACTTAACTTTTTACTCGATCACTGCACCTCTCCGAAACCATTGTTCATTAACGCGCGCGCGCGCACACTTTCTGTTTCAGAGTCCGGCCTCGCGCACCGTTCAATTACATTATCGAATCACGCGTTTCTTTTCTACCGTGCCCGCGGACAATGTAGACGTAGACAATGCAAGGATCCCGAGTGGTTTTCTACTCGATTTCTCGCGAATGACAACCCAATGAGTCTCTCTGCTAATTAACGGGTCAGTGATTTTTTTTTTAGGAGAAACGAACGGGCAGAATGCGCGAGACTTTCGCGAAACGAGTTTGCACGTATTGTTCTCTCGAATGTAAATCGCGGCTTTTAACACTCGCATTACCGAGCAGCAAACGAACAAATTAGAAACCAGTCTTCTCGACTCGTTCGACGGTTCTCCTTTTCGAAGCCCTTTTTACAGGAATTTTTACGAATTTTTTTCTGAAAAACTACCAAACCTTTTGCATTAGGATTTTAAAGTTATATTTATTGGTATTTGTAGTACACGTGCGATTTTTTCAAAGGAGACATAGTCAAAATTGAGGTAAAGGCACCAGTAGTTGACCAACATGTACCAGTAGTAGTTGTACCCAGATAGCACAGAGACGTCTTAAAGACGTCTTTAAGACGTCTGTCGAAGACGTTCAGACGTCTATTAAACGGCTTCTGAACGTCTCTGGAACGTCTTTGTGAAAAAACTGTACGTCTTAAAGACGTCTCGAAACAGACGTATTCAAGACGTTCCGAAACAGACCCCTAGTACCAAAAAAATATTAGATAGATATGTTTGTCAAATATTGGAAAAATATTTTTTAAGCCACATTTTTTCTTGTGAGAAAAATATTGAATTTGAATATTGTATACATGTACAAGAAATATAAATTGAATGTTTGATATAACAAAAAAATTAAATAAATAAAAAAAAATAAATTAAAAGAATGTTTTTCAGCATACCCGCGCACATTAACATTTTATGCTTTATTTATTTATTTAATTAATTAATTTATTTATCTATTTATTTTGATATATTATTTTGGATTTTGGATTTGTGATATATAATGTATAGTTTTATTATTAAACAATATTTATTGCTAAATTCGATTGCGAATATATATGTAATATATTATAATAGTAATAAATTAACAATTTAGTTATTTAACTTTCCTAAATCAATAAACGTCTATTCGAAGGATGGAAAACTGCGTTATATTGTGTTGCGTGTGTACAGTTTGTAAAGCTTTTCTCTAGCAGTTTAGAATGACTGAAACGTCAAGAAATGAAACGTCTTAAAGACGTCTTTTCAGGACGTAAGACGTTCAGACCAAAAATGGACGTAAAACAGACGTCTTTGAGACGTCGAGTGCTATCTGGGTATAAGGAAAAAAATTGTCTATCTTTGAGATTCGCGGAGTTCAAAAACGCAATACTCCTGGCGCTCGGAAAACAATCAAAACTTAATTCCGTGTCTCCAGTGTCGAGCCTATCAGCGAACATTGCTATTCCCGCAACATCAAAAACACTATTACCGTCAGGACTGAAACGATTACGCAAGCAAATGAGTTTCTCAATCTCGAGACTCGCCTTTCCGCGATTAATCGTCGCCGGAACGGCCAGGAGCGTGTGTAATAATTACAGGACGGGGAATACTTTCGGCGACCGATACGTTGCCATTACCATAATCGCGTTTCGGATCGGTCGGCCACGGTTTTCGAGGAATCCGTGTTTCGTCGAACAACCAGCCTGGGTCTCGTTCGAGCGAGTTTTATTGCGATTACGCACGGTTTCTCGTCCCTGGTCATGAAGGTCGGCCCCGAAATTAGGGTGGAATTATATTCTCGGAAGAAGGCGGAGAAGAAGAGTCCAGACAATGATTGCTTCGAGGTGTTTCGTGGCGAATACCGCACAATAGAACACGTTCTGTTGTACACCGTCATTTCGTATCCAAAATGAGTCTCGCAATGGTGTTTCAAAAAATTGAACATAGAGCTTTTTTCCTAATGTTTAACACGTTGATCGCCATGTCACCCGTTTTACGTTAATATATTCATTCTACCAAATTTGATTGGGATCTGTAAAATGCAAGAAAGTTGGAAGACCACTCAATATCACACATATAATTATTTTCAATTTTTATTTCATTAAATAACTTACTTTGTATTCATGGAATTTTTTAGGGTTCTGGTTTGGCACTCTCAAAGTGTTAATCGTGGTTCGGTTCGCTTTAATTCAATTTAATTTTCCCAAGCTTATCATTATTCGTAAGTAGATTGATGCAGTTCCGACAAAAATGAGTATACGAAACGCAAAATAAACTAGTATCGCAATTGTCCATGCAGCTTCTGTTTCTTGCAATAAATAATAAAATGTTCATTGTACCGCAAGCTTGGTATCAACTGGTTTTTCCATCGAAAAGCTCCGTTCGTTTCTGCGTTGAACACGCGAGAGACGCCGCGAAGACTATCACCGACACTGTGTACACGGTCTGTGCCTGTACACAGGTGTGGGGTACATGTTTGTACTCGTGCTCAGGTGTGTACACGGTTCCCCAGTCTTTGTTCAAGGCTGCGAGACTCAGCCAGGTACAAGATCACGGCTGCGAGAGATCTTCTTGCGACTTTTTTAATTGAGACAGCGATCCCGGTCGGACGTTAACAACGCCGGCTGATGAGCCGCTTCGTGTAATTGTGATCGCGTCGATATTTTCCGTCGGGATTATTGCGTTCGCGACGTGTCATCACGGTGTAATACGGCCGTAATTGAGAGCCCCGTAATTAACCGCGTCGTGTAATTTCTGGACGATCGAATAGATTTTCACCGGTGCGAAAAAAGGAAATTTCACCAAACACCAATTTCTTCATCCGTTTCACCTGGTCCCCGATATTCGTTAAAATACATTTTAATCGACCTGAACCCCTTGCCCTACAATATCCAGTCAGACTCGTGATGAAGATTCTGAACAGAGACTAATAAATATGTTCTAGATGGTATATGTCCTTTGGAGAAAACATAGGCATACAATAAATGAGCCGTTTATTTTGAAAGTGGCCTAACTCCGTTTTTCAGTTTTTTCCGGTTATCATGGTTACGTGTACAACTTCATGTTATTTATCAGTAAAGCATTTCAGGTTGCTTATAATCCGAGCAAATACGATAATTCTTGACACATAAGTTTTCAGAGTTAGTTTAATAATCGAACCGTGTAGTTTGAAAGTGGCCTAACTCCATTTATACTTAAATAATCAAGATAATATATTTACTATTGATAATGTCGGAAAGTAGTGATGAAGGTAATTTTAATTAATTAGTATTTACAATTTAACCTCAGTTTTTGGACAATTGCGTTAGTTGAATAACCAGTACGTTTAATTAATATAAAACTTAAAATTTAATATTAAATTTTAGAAATTATTTCACCCATGGGGAAGAACAGAACAAGACTATTATTTAGTTCAGGTAGTGAAGAAGAAATAGTAAGTAATGATTTAAAAAAAAAATCGAAAAAGAAACCGAATTATAGAACAATATTCATCTTCAGAGGATGAAGATATGAATGACAATAGAGAAAAAATTGATGAATCACACATCCAAAAAGTGCGAAAGATTAAATGGAATTCAGGAAAGTTCGAAAATATTGTATTGACACCACTGTATAAAAATATCAGACAAATTACAACAACAAAATTCAAGGACATGATGGACCTATTACGATATATACCACCGGAACATCATGATTACTTCAAATCCCTTTTACACGCACAAAATGTAGATGAGTAGTAAATTGTTTTGTAATAAATTTATGTTTGTAATTTTGCACGTTATGTAGTTAATTGAATCGCATAAATTATGTTCCTGAAGTGTTTCAAGGATATGTAAAATAAATTCAGTATTGTTTTTTTTTCAATTTGAAGCATCTTAAATTATGTTGAATGGACTTGGGCACCTTCAAATTTTATAATGAATCTGGTTGTTAATTTTGAAAGTGGCCTAACTCCATTCTTGATAAGAAAACGCATATTATTCACTTAATAATATATATTGCCACTATTTTAATAGGAACTATAAATTTAACACCCTTAGATACACTTAAGCAGTGCAACTCATTAATGTCCTATACGTATATTTTTAAATTCATTGAAACGCAAACCCTTAAATATCTCGATTTTAAGATAAATGGACTTAGGCCACTTTCAAAATAAACGGCTCAAATATAAACTCTTCTTTTCTATGAAATTCTGGACGATGAAGAATTTCTAATCATTATAATCACAAAATAAATAGTAGTGCAAGGGGTTAAATCGTTGTCATCTTGATCGAAATTTGTTTGTCAGTGTTTGTCCCCTCACCGACACCGATAAAAATAGTCATTTTCCAGCCCATTCGCCATCACGACATCGATCAGGACGCTTCTCCTAGATCGTCCCGTGTCATCGCTCTCTTAGGCAGCGATGACCGACAGTCGAGCTGAGAAATCAATGACGCACACCGATGCGCTATACCGTATTGTATAATACTGTATATTCCCGGATAGACAGCGCCTCTCCTCTCCTTTTTCCGTTACGCGAATATAGTTCCTCCCGGCAGCGTAACGGTGGTTATTGTAAAACCGCCACGGAATAAACTGCTCGTCCGTGGCGAACGTTCCAGGTGAATTCATCATCGACGCTGTTCGATGATCCCTAGAAAAACCGTGTCGCCGCCGCGAATTCAGGCGGCCTCGATGACGCCGAGTCATCCGATGGAAAGTGTCGTTTCCTCGCGGCACAGCGAAAGGAAACCGAAAGCGTGCAAATGCGTGAATGGAGAAGACGTTGCCGTTCGCGAAAACGTATGAATATCTTCGACGAGTATCTTCGCCACCTTACGAGACTCGCCTACCACGTTTATGGCAAAAGCAAAACGGAGTCGTTCGGAGCCGCTTTCCGATTTGGACGACACGGTTTTGCGTTGATTACTGTAATGGTTCTCGCCTGAGTAGATATCCGTGCTGTATAACAGATGTCTCAACAACGGTTCTTGATTACTATTACACTGCCTGTACGCGGTTACAACGCAAACTAGTACCTCGAATGCAAGAAAACAGAATTTATATGCACCGTCGAATTATTTTCAGCTTATCACAATTACTCGGAAAAGAAAGAAAATGTTTATACCAGTTCCTATAGCTTGAAATTACTGCAGACAATTTTTCTTTTGGATGGTAATCGATCTAAGTGGGTAGGTGCAATTTAAAACAGTGAACAGACGTATTGTTTTCAACATACTAAAATGTTTAGTTAGCTCGTGTGTTTGGTAATTGAAATCCACGTAAATTCTATCACGGACAATCAAGATACAACATTGAAATAAGTTAATTTTCGCAACGCGGTCGAACGAGCTAATCGGGGACCAGGGGGCATCGAAATAAGCACTCGAGGGCCCCCGGAAATCGGGGCCCATCGACGGAATTAAGCGGTGATCGCGTTATCGCGGGGCCCGAGGATTTCTCGGGTGGTTTTTAATTAAGATACCCACGAATTTTCGGATTCCGCGGGCGCAGTCGCAAGAACGGGAACGTTAATTTACAGGCCTTAAAGACGGCCGCGTGCGCGCGTACGAGCGTGAAATGTATTCGCCTAAGTAAACCCGTTCGAAGGGGGGCCCAGGGAAGAGGGCCCAGCTCTCATGCTGTGGGAACAGGTTTCAGAAAATTGACCGTTCCACCGTAGGACCTTTATCTGCGGTTAGCATCTACCTTCGAGTTCTCGAAGAGACCTACGAAGGGAACTGATCGGGGGGAGGGGCCCTTTTCCGATTTTTTCGGTGAAAGGGCCCCCCTCCCCCTCGGATTAACGGAAACCGAACTCATCTCGCTACCGTTCCACAGATTTTTCTGAAGTTTCGAGGATCCCGGGTATATTGAAAAATTCATCGTCGATTTATCTTTATGGGGCACCGTAAAGTCTCTTTATCGCCGAGGCTCTCTTTCGCTCGGATAGTGGAATTTATGGTCGATGATTTCCACCTTCGTGTCTGCCTGGATTATGCATGGGGCTATCGGCAAGTAGACGAAAAAAAGTTGTAATTAAATGCATGATGAATACAGGGTGTTTCGTCTAAAACAGGACACCTAAATATCTCCTCCACCTCTGAAAATACAAAAAATGTTTCTAACGTAATCTAAATGGTTTCAAAAGACAAATCACATGGAGGAATCGTTTTTTATAAATTTTGCATTCATCCATGTTCTCTCTATGTACACAGAGGAATGTTACAATGTGTCTATTCACAAGTTCCAGTTCATGGTCGAATTTCTGTTACTAATTATTATAATTTCTGTTAGAAACATTTTTTGTATTTTCAGAGGTAGATATTTAGGTGTCCTGTTTTAGACGAAACACCCTGTATAATCGTCCCTCTTCTAGGAAATTATGAATAATGAATATGTTGTTCCGATCATTGCGATCGGTGGCGAGGGGTTGAAGACATTTTTGTTCAGACTGGACGAAGAGCGACGAAGAGATCGGAGATTTACCGCAGACAATCGGTAGGCGGCCGAAGCGGCGATAATCGCGTGTACTATATGGAACGTGAAATCGGCGGAGAGCGATCGCGTGCAGAATTTCCGCGTCGTCTCCGCGAACCCGGGCACTCGTGCCGCATTATATCGAGTCGAGTAGACCGAGGGGGCCGCACGATAACGCTCTGTAGAGAGAAGAGAGGGTGCGCACTGCGTTGCTCGAGAGAAAAGTCATCCTTCTCTAACCCCCGTTCGCCCTCGCAATCAGGGGTGAGTGACTCACGTTCCGCAGCTTCGACGCCGACAGTCGTCGGGCTTACCCTCCAAATATTGATTCGCCGGGGCCGAGGGAAACTACCCGGTGTACAGTACACCCCTCTGCAACCCTCCAAGTCTCGCCCTGGTATCTAAATTTTTCTAGAGCGCGCACACGCCACTCTTCGGGCTTCTTATTCGAATCGGACGGGTCTTCCGCCTCGTGTTACACCCCTTTCTGATCCGTAAACGATCTTCGATGTATCGAGCGACCTCCCGAAGACGGCACGAGTATAATAATGGTAGCCCGACGTCTTTATTGCGTATTCGACCGGTGATCGGAGGCCTGATGGCTTTGGGGTCGCCAGGAATTTTCGTACTCGTCTTGTATCTTGTTGTATTTGTTGGGCAATTTATCTGAAAGTTGTACGGAATCTTAAAATCTCGAACAGAATATTTTTTTTTTTTGTTTTTCTTCAAATAAATGAGAGAGAACTCTGTTGTATCGCTTGGTAAATTAATCGGAGAATAGTTTTCAGAATGAGATTGAGTCTGCTCCCAACGCGCGTACAACCATAACTGAATGGGTTACGCGAAAATGGCGTGAATGGACGAGGATTTAATCAGCGGAGTCAAGAGATTAGATATCTAGAATTTTTTTAATGAAGTGACGCGTAATGTATTCTTATAATCGGTCGACGACTGATCAAACACGTTCATAAATTATCCCGTGCGGAAATACGAGAGGGGCTCTACACGTGATGAAAACACCAAAAAATATTGTCCGAGGAATGAAATATTACCAAGTCACGCAAAATGTCAGGAATGTCCTTCTGGCAGATAAACGTTCGGAGGAAATACATATACACGCACGCAGCTTCTATGGGTTGCTCTCTTCCGGCGAGAGGCTAGCCTACGAAATAACTGAGATTACCATCGCCGGTGAGATTACTATAATGAACTTTCTTCGAACCCGCCGGTTGCCTATAGAAATCCTCCATATCGTTTTTCAGTAAACGAATTAGCAATTCCACTTGCCCTCTAATAAAAATTGTTTATTTTACTGGCTCCACAGTACAAATTACACGCAGCAGTTTCCTGGCAATAATTATTGTTTATTCTACTGGCCTTACAGTGCACAAAACTGTTCATACTAGTTGCCCTGCAATAATAATTGCCATTCTACTGGCCCTGAAATAAAAATTATTTATCAGGGGATTAAAGTGTTCAAATTCTGGCGGCATGACCAAACATGTCCACGTCGAAAAGGTTAGAATATATTAACCGGTACGTTCGCAGATCTTACTGCACTGAACAGTGCGTGTTCAGAGTTCTCACAAGCCGGGGTAGCTGCTACAAGGTAGTCAGACTTACAGCGACAGATAAAAAGAGGGAAGAAAAAGCAGTGGATTCCCGGTCGGAAGCGACGGGGGTTACAGGCAAAAGCCCACCAGAAGATAATTGTGGCAGGGACTCGTTACACGGGTGCATAGTCTTGCTAATTAAGCAACGCTGGTTGTTCCCATCGTGAGAAAACGCCGGTTACCGCCGCCGGCAGAAAAATCGAGAGACGACGAGAATGTGCCATTCGAAAGGGTCACTCACCGTCCCGCCAAGGTCGCCTCTCTTCTCGGATTTGTCACATCTCGAGTCACGCCCAGCCTCTTTCCCGTAATCCTTGGATCCCTTTACGTGAAAAACTGTCACTGTTCCACAGGAGCACCGGAGAGAATATGTTTTGTTGGGTGTTTTTAAAGGACGCACAACGGACGCACAGAACACACCGCACAAACCGTAGACGACGTGCACGCTGTTCAGCTGCTCTCTCGGCAGCGTCCCGACTACTACGAACCAGTCCACGCACGCACGAACCAGTCTTACGTGCGAGCGTAGTAGAAGTAGAGGGCGACTACCTGCGACCGTGTGTCTCGACATTGACTTCGGGCCACGATCGAACACGACCACGATCCACGCCGAGGAAAACGATCCACGGATCACGCATCTCTCGATCCACACTTTCCTTCAACCAACAACGCTCCAGAGTGATTTTCCCTTTTAGATACCTGAAGCATTATTATTGGTACAGTGAGAAATGTGTAAGAGCTGTGTAAGAACGGGTAATTGTTTATTTTTGAGCAGTTTGGTTTCGAAAAGGATGACTATTGGGCGGGGGATGAAACAAAGCACACTTACCCTAATTATTAAAATTTCGTTATTTTGAATAATCTATTTTTAAGAGATTTTCCGTAAAATTTTTGTTTCTGGGCGATGCCAGAGCATCCTAAGACATCAACTTACAGTCCATGTTTGTAGTTCATAATATATTCAAATTATTCTTGTCTCGTTAAATAAATCAGTGGGGAATTATTTCGAAAGTGCTTTAATCGAGCACGACTAATGAACTGCTTTCTATCCACTGGACGCAAAAACGTTCCACAATAATTACCGTTAAACACGCTATCCTGTCGTAAGATAATTCGAGTATTGATTACGAGATACAGTTGTCACATCTGATTCCTTTTTCTGCAACACCGATAAAAGATCGAAAACTTAAAAGCACATTCGGTTGCTTACAAAAATCGAACGTTTTGTGGAACTGTTAATATGATCAATAATCGCTACTCACTGAGAAGTCTATGATTAATAATAATCTTCAGTGATAAAAATGAAAGTCGAACACATACGGTTAAAAATCGCAGAAAATCGAGGAACACAGGCATGCAGCTTGCTGCTATCGGTAGCGTCGGCGACTGTTGCAAACTCTCTCCTGCACGTGCAAGAACTACAAACACGTTTAAACAGTCGTGTGTATGTAAGAATCCATAGTAGTCGACCTTTTATAGACGATAATTTCCGTCACGTATGCGTACAAACGACACAATATCTCTTACAATTTATTCCCGTTTGATTCTACCAAATTTTTGAAAAATATTCGCACTGTAAAATAGAATATAAAATGAGTTTTCGACAGAAAAATTTTGAATTAAATGATGGCAACACCGACTCGGCGCTACTTTCAGTTTCAGCGCCACCTGCGATTAAATTTGCAATATTCTACCACAGGTGGCACCACCAGGTTGGCGAATGATTTCCTCCGCAATTTGTCCGCCACATTTTAATATGATTTTAGAGAGGTTGAATTATCGCAGTGATTGTAATCAAGTTTTTGTGCTGAATTATGTATGACACGTCCAGCGAAACGAAGGTAAGAATTTTATTTATTATTCGATCGGTATTTGCGAACGATCGCTGTTGTTTGATTGTCTTGGCGATGACTATTGTTTTGTTCGCCAAATGTGACATTAGATGACACAGTGCACGATGATACACATTCTCCGAGCATTTCTGAATATTGTTTAAAAAAATCTGACATGGATATTGAGGAGAAAGAATCCGAGAGCGGAGTTCATGATAAATTCGACGTCAGAGATGTTTGGAAGGAATTTAACTGTCCAAAATATGTTATTCTCGAGTGTCCTGAGACCGATAAAATACCGGCGAATCTATTCGATTTTATGAAACAATCGGAGGTCGATCCGAATTATACTTTGACGAAATTAGACGAGCTTGTATCTGATCCTGTGACGAAGGACAGTGCGCCGCGAATTTCCAGGCTCTTGCATAAATATTTGCATCGAATAAAAAATCATGGTTATGTATCCTTTGAAGCATTATGTATTTATATCAAGTTGTTTAATTTGATCATTGCTCGCTAATCATAAAAAATCGCGGTTGATTTAATCCAATTTTTTAATCATTTATTTATTTAAGAACTTCCTTAAAATTGTAATTAGAAGGTTAAAGATTTGCCTAAAATAATGAGGATATTAGAATTTTTGATTCAAAATGTTGACTCTGTGGAACAATACAAGCAACTCCTCGATGAAATGTTGAAGCTTTGCAGTCTACCTCCTTTGTTAGAAAAGTCTTCTGAAATTCTAACGAATAACGATAGAATAGAACAGTACTTCACATTGTTAGGGAAGCTTCTTGTTGTTTTATCAACCAAAGAACAAGTATTGAAGATTCACAAAGCCATCCATTCTTTATTATTGAAGAGAGACAGCTCGAACGTTGCAGCAATTAAGATTAAAGATTGCCTTGCACTTATAGAAAAGTCACAGCTGCCAAATATGGTAGTGAAGTCATTGGAAGGCTCTCTTCCAGAGATGTATCAAAAGATCTTGGAATTGGTCTTTTTGCTTTCTTCTATTTCATACACGTGCTGTAAGTAATGCAATATACAGAGGGAAGCATTTAAAACAGGGTTGACCTCAAGATATCGAGGTGACCTGCTCTAAATGTTCCATCCTTTATATTTGGAACAGAAGTAGGGATTCTCTAAAATATTTAACACAGCTCACAGGATGTTAGAAGTTGGAGTGCTTAATATAATATTGGTCAGAATGGATCTTCCTTATGCTACTCAATTACGCTGCACACGGCCACCAGATTCATTACTAATAGGTAGCGAATACCCTGAGGACACAACAATTTTAATAATGAACACGCTATGGTGTCTGATGAAATCCATTCTTCCCCCTATCAATTTGCCCAACTTGAAGACAACTATGTGTGCACGCTGTGCACTATGGTAAACGACAAACACCTAAAAAATGAATCAATAATGTATGACTAATCGAAATCACACAGGGGCTTGTCCTACACATTTGAGAGACAAGTATTCTACAGCCAATTCAAGAGTATCAGTATAAAAATCAGAAACGAAATTGCAGCTATTATTCTTTCAATTTTAATCACCTTTCCCACTTGGAACTTTGTTAGCAGCGGTATAGCAGACAAAGTGATTAAGTTCTTGATAGCAGTTGAGACTGGCTCTGTGAGAGTATTTTCAGAAACAATAACATTCGGCAGAACCAATGAAGACTTGTTCTTTCAAAAAGTCTTGTTGTTGATTGTTATTCACCTATCTCAAATTGATGCTTGCATTTCTGTAATTATTTTGTTGATTTCTGTTTTTATTGGATTATAGACAATATTGTTATTCTTTGGTATTCTTTTTGAATAGATAATGGTACACAGAAAATTGATGCAGACGATACTTCAACTTGTTAATCCAGACATTGAACTATCACAAATTACTTGGACTACATCTCAATATTGGAACCTGTGGACGTATGCTATTAAAACCTTGTCTGTGCTGGCACCAAAAATGCCAAAAGATTTTGTAGCATATAACGGTACCATTAGGTACTTAGAATTTACTTAACAACAGATAAAAATTTTAAATGTTCGTATAAAGTAATTACACTCTTGTAGATTGTTATTGCTATTAGACTGGAGTTTGTCTACGAAGTTCGATGCGGACATTGTAATACATTGCATAAAAGCAATCTGTTCAATTACCTTAAGCGACAGTACTTTGTTACTCGAGAACTTCAGAGAGCATGGGATTACAATATCATTGATCAGTTAGCTTCCAATTTATAAATTACTATTTTCATTCATTATTGCTAACATATAATAATTTTATTTTACAGAATTGATTAACTATATTTTAACTTTTTGCAAACTTATAATGAAAGAACAAAGAATTCTTACACTGACGTTAATCTCAATTGAAAGGCTTTTAAAAAAGCATATCTTTTACCAGGAAATGTTTGGAGATCAAAGTATAGCATTTGTTATGGAACTGCTTTTCCAGTGTTTGTACCAGAAAGATAAAGAAATTCAAATAGATCAACGGTGAGTTTATTTTAATTCAACCAGCACATCTGTGCCAGTTGCAGCGTTCTTGTGAGTTATGGTGCTTTACACCATGAATTTTGGTAGCCTTTTATTAGCATTAGGTTCATACATTTGGGAGTGTATAGTATGGTGTCCCCCGAATTTGAAGAAGTTTGTTGAAACTGGAGCAGTCTATGTTATTCTGGACATTATTGAGGTAGTCCCATACACATCTCAACGTCTGTTTCTCGCGGTATTAACAGACATGTGCGACAATTATTTTTGCGGGTCTTATTTATGCACTTGGAGAGGCATTAACAAAAAGACAACATTAATGTCTCTGTTAGCAAAGATCTGGAGGAGCGAAGAAATTAGGCTTGAATTTACAAGATGTCCCAATGGAGCAGTGAGAGGCAAATTGCGAAAATAAGATTTTCTTAAGAAAACTAGGTCTGTCTAATAATTAGAAAATAATTTGCTGCACATCAGATGAAGAGTTCCCTGCAATGAGCAAGAAACAGTGGTTGGAGACTTTCGAAACAAAACTTTGTGGACACATTAGTCCAGCAATGATCGACATGATTGGTTCAGTCAGGGCAAAGATATACAGTATTAGAAAGATCATTGAGAGAGACAATGAGAAATACAACATGGCAAAACAGCATTATAAAATATTATACTACGACCTTCCAGTGGAAGATAGAGTGAGCATATTGGTTGACTGCTATGATTTTATTGTAGTATAATTGAGATCACTTTTCAGATCACAGTGTCTGGCATGGATCTGTATTTTAATCTGAAGTTAGGTCAAGTTTGGACAGAGCTAGAAAGGTATTTCGAGCAGATTGGCATTACCCCACTCGGTATGGATGGCCAGGCAATATTTTTAATGACACAAAGATATTATTTGTGGGGAATATTATTGAAAAAAAGACAGAAGAATATATTACATTCTGTGAAAAGAGAGGAGGACGTAGAAGAGAAAGATGAATATGCTAGGATTCGGGATTCCAAGCTTATTTTATCACTGAATGCGCTCGATGAATTAGATTATATATACAGGACAACGAATCGAGAATATATGATAAAGAAAAAGACTGAGCAAATGCAACAAGTCTACACGGCCCTGAATTTTCCACGCAAGACGAGTGAAAATAATCACAGAACGTTCATGGATGCAGTCAACTTTACAGTAATTATATTTAAAAAAATTATTTATATAGTAAAGATCTTTATATTAAAGATCGTTTTTTACAGACAATATTCGATCAACACGTAGTGTTCAGCAACCTAACAACCCATTCAGAATTTGGTCAAATGAAAGTTCTTCCTGTTTCGCCAAACGAGTCGTATATTCTGGACGAATCAATTTTTTCTGGAACGTCTTGTTCATCTTTGATGAATTACGATTTCTCGAAATTAGAACAATTCGACGAAGAAGTGTAGCTATAAAACGTTGCATATTCGTCTCTTATCGTCATTGGTAAATATAGGGGTCTTTTTTATCGGCGATAAATAAAAATCTCAATTATTTATGAATCTTGCAATAACAGTTCAAATATTAATTAGGTCCAAATATATTTTATTCATTTTTCATGTGTGTGCCAGACATTGGCGTACCGTTTCGCAAAGGATTAATTGCACGCCCCTGAAGCAGGTCACGCCTCAAAGTATGCAACCTGTTGTACAGAGATGTAAAATCGGTTGCTGTCGATCGCGGGTACCCGAGCGTATCCGATCGCGTCCGAAGATATCCGATCGGCCTCGAAGGACCTGCTCCTGCGTCTTTATTTCTTTCTCGCGAACGCGATAAAGGGAAACGTGTTCTATGAATCGTGGAATAATCATTTTCGTATCCCGGAGTACGGCCATACGAGTCGACGAGCAGCGCCGAGCGTTTTGTTTCAGCAACGATCCGATTGGCTCGGCCGGTATCTCGTGCCTCTAGATTCCCCCGTCGATTATCTAGATAACGTAACGGAAACTCCCCCAAGAGAGCGGCCGAGGAACAACACGACGGGGGCGATGAGCCAGTGAGAGCCAACATGCCGTTCCCGCCGCAAGCGATCGTTGTCGTCGTTCTCGTCCGTCCGGTACCGGTTTAAAACGCGTTTCGGAGTGCAAACCGAACAAAGTCCTCCGCCTTCTCGCGGTGCAGTTCGTGGCTTGTGTCGCCCGGAATCGAACTGGAAAATCGGTCGCGTGTATCGCGAATACCATACTCGCTCTCTCTCTCGCTCTCTCGACATATCCACGGTGACGTTTCTTTTTTCTATTTTCTTTTTTGTGAGGAACCGTCGGTGAAAGAGACTACTCGTTTTTTGACGACGATCCCGTCGTAGCATCGTTCTCTCTTTTGACAATCTGTGTGCAGCCGCCGCCGTCTGTCTCTGCGTCGTTGATCTGCGTTTCTCTACCGAGAGGGAACCCTCCCCTCCTCTTATTTCCGTTCATCATCCTTTCCGTCATCGCTAGTCGTGCGCGAGACAGGCACACCGACACCAACGGATTCCTGTATCCCGTGGCCACGAGAGTTGTTCAACAGCTATACGTAAATATGGCGTGTGAACGGTGGTGCTTTAACCGTGGCTGTGACGGAGCTGTTCGAGGATGGCCTTGCGTCCTGTTGCTGATCGCGTTATACGTGCTCGAGCCCGGCGTCGCCGACAACGAGTTCAGTGAGTCTTTTCTCGATTCTACTTGTTGCACCCTGGAACGCGTTCTCTTACGAGATGCTTCTCTCTCTCTCTCTCTCTCTCTTTTTTCTCTTTCTCCATCTCTCTTCTATCTCGAGGCCTCTCGCCAGCGAAACGTGACGGACCACTGTGAGTGCGCGTTTATGGCTGTTCGGGACGAAAATCAAACCCTGCGTTCACACAATATTCTCCCTTTATTTCCCTTTACAATTGTACATTAGAGAGATCCCGATTTACTTATTATTATTCGAGAGAACAAAATGGACGAATTGATCGGAGTGGGGGTGGACATGTTTATTATAAATATGAGCGTGTTTAAAATATTCTCCTTCGAAAAAGAAACCGCTTCTTTGTCGTTCATGATTCCCCTGAAGGAAAAGATATATTACATATTACATAACAAACGATTTATGTTAAAAAATTTGTTTTCGTACGTAACGAGAATAATCTTGAAGTCGAGGAACCGATTTTATGAATAAATGTTAACACTGTTTCTTCAATATTTTTTTTGTTTTTTTGTTTTGTGAGAATTCGTCGTGGACTAGTTGTTTGTAAATTCACGAGAGCTTAAATAAAGGACCTCGGGACGTCCAATGCGGTCTCGATAATTCTGCGTGGCGTATCTTTCTGACGATATCAGAATGGTTGATCTCTCGAACCAGTTATCGTTCCTTGCGCGATGTCCATCGTAATATGTCGGTCTCTCTGCTCTTTATTGGGCTCCTCGCGGTGACTAGTATTCCGCTCTCTACCTCTTCTTTGTCTGGAACCTTCCTGTTTTACGTCGCAGCTGTGAATCTCGCACCATGGACGTTATCATTTATTAGCGGTGTTCGGCGACTTCAATGCCTCTTGCGCGGGCTGTTGTATCGTCATCAAATTGCGTGGTTGCGTTATACACGAGCCCCTAAGACTAGATACACACACGAACTACAAATTAAATTAACCTTTAGCACTCGAGTGGCGACTCTGAGATGTCACTAAAAATTTCTATATCAATATTCAAAATATTGTTTACATTATTACATTTATCTGTATTTAATAAGTTACTCAACGGTCAAGTATTGTATTACATCATTTACATGTCCATAGGGGAAGGGACCCAATTACAGTGGGGGTGAGCAAGAATAGTGAATATTAAAAAAGAGATATTAAATTTTTTGATTTTATGCTTTATAAAGGAAAGTATAATGAATATAGGCAATTGGTAGCCGCACATTTTGGCGTACGCTGAAATCATAGAAATGTTAATCAATGCAGATACGTAGATGGGTCATGTTGGGTCAGTTTATCTGTAGAGACACATTTTTATCAAATTCGCATGGGCGGGTTCGCGGCGCAAAATCGTCGACTTTGCCACGCTTGTGTTCCTGTGGCTGTTCGTCATTGGACCGCCGAGAGCATGATCGCTTAGCTTCACCAATTTTTCGAAGTCGTTAACCTTTCTCGGCGCGCGTTCGCGTTCGCCCCTCCCCTCTTCCGGCTATAGAGGTAAAATGCAACCGTCCGATTCCTTTTCGCGGAATACGTTTGCGATACTTTCTATTTCAGCAGGAACGCGCACTTTTACGAGAACTGTACCCGCCATAAGCACCGGCTCCGGCGGAGAAGGGGCATTTCGGTTTAGCGACAGTAACAATAATAACAACCGTGGCAAGTGCAACCGTTCACTTGACCGCGTTGACGTGGCCGAATCATCGCGGCGAAGGGATATACACCGGGTCGAGAAAGTATTTGCACGCCTCTTTCACGAAAACGTGTTACGCATTAATGTATATTCTTTCTAACGTTTCATCGTGCGTAGGATTCTTCGTAGAATGTAGAAGCTGTACATAGATTGTACTTGTTTCTATGTACACTATTTTAATTCTACCGGTTGCACGATTTCTGGATCACCCTGTATAAGGATGAACAACGTAACTCGATCACCTTGAGTATCGCCCCTATTTTTAACGATAGGAAAATATGTTCGAGGAAAAGATTATTTGGTTCAGAGTGCTAAATATCACGGCGAAGAGCAAATTGTTTTCAAGGTCACACTTTTTGGAGATTTCAAGGTCATCTGAGATTATCTAGGTAGGAGTCTATTTTTTTGTTATCACGATCTAATAGCTGTGGTCAAGAGCAATCCAATGAGATATGATATCATGACCTTGGGTACGATTATCGTTGAAAATCGTTTACCGAATATTTATTCCATGACAGTTTTATTTCTCCTTTCGAGCACCGCATTATTTATTATCGAGTGATTTTTACGATTCTGTAACAGCACTTAAAGCGTACGATACATTAATGTGCGCGTTTTTAAGCTCAGGATATTGCAGTATGTTAGTTCTTACAATAAATTATTGCGAGGTTTATTGTCCGGAGCCGCTCATTAGAAACCCTAATGCTTCTATTCGCAACAGAAGCGTCCCGATTGACACTGACCGAGTTGAAGCCGATTGTAACCGACCGAACGGGTTCCAGCCGACTCTATACTCGCGCAGGCGTCGCTCGAACTACCAATTAAATTATTGTTTTTGTAACAACCGCGACACTAATCCGATTCTTTACGTTCGCGTGGTAATTTTCCGACATTAGCTCCTTTATTTTTTCTGTTACCTTAAAGGAGGTGCGAATCGAATGACGCATAACAGAATAATGTTCAAGGTCGCTCGTTCTCGGACCACGAAGGACGATGAAGGGGTCCCTCCTACGTGTTCGAAGAGACGACCTTGAACACTATTCGGTCGAAAGTCGACGAATCCGGTCGGCTAAATCATACGCCCCCTCAATTTTTTAATTACTCTATTCTTTCGAAAATACAGTAATTCTTTTGCGAATGTTTCAAACGTGTTCGATAATCGCTCTGTTTGTTTGTTTTTTTTTTTGCCGTGTGATACACGTCTAATTAACAAGGTCCTTACCGAGTAATTGCAGTCGCATGAAGAAAATAAATATATTGTTCGTGCCGCGACGTTACGCGGGACAATGAAACGGCAATTAACGAATTACACAACCGATCCCGATCGAACCGCTCTATCGTAAAACGCAGAAACCTTACGGCGACTGTCAGGAGTGGATTCACACGTGTTGCGCGCCATTAAACCTTGCTGGACACGTTCAAATCCCACGCATCGAATTTGTTTCATATATTTTTGGAACCTACAAAACCTTCGTTCGAAACCGTGCTCGATTTACTCATTAAAAAGGAGTAAAGAGAAATACGGGTGGAGGTTCGGATTTACCGTAAACGATGAACGAGGGCGTTCTCCAGGGAAACGTGGTGGCAATCTTGAAGTTCCACAGATGTTGAACACGTCTGGGAGCCTCGTAACGAGGCGCCGGCTGCATCTTCCTCATTTTTATTCCTCTTTTATCGGCCGTCCCACCGAGCCAGCCGTAAACATTTTCTCCGAGACGGCGACGACTGCTTGCATTACGAACCGTGCACGGGATCATTGCGAGCATGGAATTCTCCGGGAAATTCTCTGCGGAGATTGCATTAAAATGCCATTAGTCGGTTGACCTCGCGCTCCCGGCGTCGAACCTTGTATTTTTTCACGCCCGGCGGATGTGTCGACCGTGCCATTACGTCTAAATACTCGTCATTACGCTGGACAAATTTTCCACGCACCATATTCGACGTTATTCTCAACTTTTCACGTCTTCGGTCAATTTTCCGTGCATTTTCCGCGTTACATTCTCATAGAGATTTACCGCTTTTGAAGAGGGAGAATAAAATTAGAAATGATACATTTAGTATTCGCTTGGGAATCGTAATCTTCGGAGGAATAACGTAAGCATTCTCCTCCGTGAACGTGTGCGAGATCTCCGAGGAAGATGAAAGAGTAAACGCAGTAAATAAGTCTCGTTGGAAAAAAGCAGATGAATCATCAGAATGTTCTTCTATCGATAGCGCGACCAACGTAAATAATCGTCGAAAATAACGATGACGGTATTTCGTAATTGAGGTGCTAGTCGATCGGAGTTGCGGAGGATGGTTCTTATTTGTTGTTCGAGGGGACGGTTCGGTTCGGACTGTTTGGAACAGCCTGTACCAGAAGGCGCGGTTTACGAAACCGTGAATCAACCTCATAGTCGGCGACGAGGATGTCGAAACGATTTTCGTATTTTCTCGCACACACGATCGAACAAGGAACACGATACGCGTCTGCTGGCTCAGACGGAAAAGAATCGATAGGTCGTTCTATAGACAGCCGTGCGAGCGACTACTGTTGCGTACATACAGGCTTTTTTTTCAGTAATAACATGTCCCCGTTCAAGCGTTGCGACGATTGTACCGGTTGCGCCGGAAAGGTCAATGAATGTCCTAAGCCTCGCGACCCATGGTTCCTGTTCTTTGGAAACCGAACAGAAACCCTTGCCAGACCATAGAAAAAATAATTAACTAAGATATTCCGTTGGAAACCGAGCGCTAAGGTTGACAGAGTAACCTAAAGCATTCAACTCTTGTGCATTGTTCGGATAATTTGGATATTTATACTCTGAAAATTCTATATTTATATTCTATATTTATCTAAATTTATTATTCTATTAACGTTGAATTTTTATATTTTTCTACAAGACGAATTACAGTCCCGTTCAGTCCATTGTTCGGATAATTTGGATATTTATACTCTGGAAATTCTATATTTATCTAAATTTATTATTCTATATTTATATTCTGAATAGACCTTAGAAACTATAAACGTTGAATTTTTATATTTTTCTACAAGACGAATTACAGTTCCGAGGTGATCAGCGCCATCCAATTACTTAAACACTTTATTTTCATAATGTTAACGAGCGTCTGAGTATGGCTGTCCGTTTCTACTGAATCTTCGAACGCGATTCGAAGACGGAGCCAAAAACGTTGTTTTTCCATTTCGATTCAGTTTTTCACGTAGAATCGCCCCATACAAATTTTGTTACGAAAATTGAACAGCGAAATTAATAAAATAAACAACCGAAACGTACTCGATTCACGGGGTAGTGTCTCAAAGGATGTATCAATGGATCCAGAACAAAAATGAGCAATACAGTTTTCAAGGCGTTATGTGCTTTCTGTATGTACAAGTATATGTTGACTATACATTGACCGACCGTTCATTGAGTTTCACTAGCTTGTTAACCGTTTGTGTCGAGTATACTAATTACGAGGAGATGTTATCGTCTAATGACGAGTTTGCTCGTGATGCAGGAAAAAAGTTTGCTGTTAATTGCAATCGAAGAGAGTGCCGAAGGTTACAACGGAGCAAAACAGTTTTTTTTTTTTGTTTTTATTGAAGCTCTTCAGACCCTTAAATGGATCAATTTCGAGCAAAACAGTTGACTGGTGAATTAGATCAGTCGAGTTCTCCGGGATCGTTCGAAGTAACGTTTCTAAAATCGTTTCAGAAGCCAAGAATCTCGAATCGTGACGAGCCCGGACCGATGTGGCAACCGGTTGCATCGGTTCACACGTTCCTGAAACGATGCACGATCATTCGGTTGCCCCATCGTCTCGTTATTTGTTCTTTTTATCGCGTGCACTCGAAAGCCTCTGTCACGGCGTTTCGAGAGCGTTTCGAAGGAGTGTGCTCTAGAAAAGAGGGACGCTTCGAGGTTGTATGTGTGTGTGTGTGTGTGTGCGAGCGCGCGAGAGCGGCACGATTTAAACCTCGAGTGGTCCTCTCTCGACGAGCGAAACAATGACAAGCGTGCGTACACGTTCCCGGCAGTTATTATTGTCCGCCGAACGAGTCGAAACTGTAACGACAAAAGGAAAACGGGATTGCGCTTTCCAAGCGTGTCCCTCTTGCTGGCCGACCGCGACACGATCGTTCGATTCAAGGCTAAGCGGGGCCAATTAAGCGACAATCGAGGGGCACCGCGTTACCATTTATCGCGCGACGGGTTTCAGTTTGTTACCACCATTCGCTGTCGCTCGCTTTGAACCACTCTGCTCGCTGAGGGACAGGCAAACCTTTGCGTAACTCTGCTGGGAAACATTTTAAATATTTGTCACATTTCTTTTTTTATCGAGCTCCGTTTGCATCCGAGGGCCGGAAACAGCCCTTACCCTTGAAGCTAAGTTCTGTATTTCACTACGTGTTTTTAATCCTCAATTTTTACTTTTTTATTACGCCCCTTATCAGCATTCACGGTTACAATATCTCTTCCTGTGAAATCTTAAAAAATACCATCGCAGAAGAACGAAATTCTCCAAATATCGTGCTACGAGTATAAAATGAATTTCCATTGTCTTTACGTAAACATGCGAGAAATACACAATCTTTGCCGTTTGTCGAGATATAAATAACCATAGTCTCAAGGTAAACGTTTCTAGGGGGGAATGTTGAACAGCCAACACGAAGGCACCATTTTATTGCTGTCTGTTTTCGAGTTAATGTCCCGAGTGGCTTGAATACAAAGTCTGATGGCGCCGTGGCACTTTCGGTGCTGCAATGCTCGTTCGTCGCTTCAGTTATACATTTAACGTAACACCGAAAAACAACTCAACTTGGACCAGATTATAGCCTACTTTCCGTTATTTTCTATTATAGCCTATTTTCTATTATTAAAATATTTCTGTCGCCAATCTTCGAGATCTAGCCTCGATCGTGGATTCTTTCGCTCCGATCGATCGGTTATCGGTTGCCGAACAGCTTCAGGGGTGTAGCAGCTTGATAAGCGTGCAATGAATCATCGAGGATAACGGCTCGATGACGATCGGCAGTTGGTCACGGAGGCTTCTAGCAGCTAGGAAAGTTCAACGTTCTCCTCGAATTAGTTCTTCGGATCGACGTTTGCGCTATTTACGTCGGGCCCGGGCCAGAAATAGGGAACATCTGGACTGGTTGGCACTAGGCGTGTGGTGTGCTTGTATTCGTGCATCCCACTGCGAATGGAGCCAACTTCTTAGCCCAGATCCCGTTGCTCTAGCCTCTTGCCCGGCGTCGTCGAACAAATGACCCCATTCAGATCGCTATCGTCCCGGGTTTAATCGCCGGAGGAATTTCAACGAGCTCTCAAAATCCGAACTGCTCTCCGCGCGGAAAAAGTCGAGCACATGTGGAAGGTCGGAGTCGTTAACCACAATTTTAATGGCTATTAAAGAGGACGGTTAGTTTTTTACGTGAATAACGTATGAAGCCTCTCGATAAGTTCTTCGATAGAATAAAAATGGTACCGGTTGTTCGGCCATTGTGAAACTTTTCACACTTAACGCTCTCTCTACAGCCCCTCTTGTGTATCGATGATACGGTATCAAGACTGCGGATTTATGCGTTTATAATAAAAACGAATTTAAAATGGGTTCACTAATTTATACTAAAAATTCTTTCTTAAATCTAATCTCTCTCTCTCTCTCTTCCTTAATTTTTTCTGAAATGGTTTAAATACACTGTTTTGTGTATTTGAATGTATCAAGTCGATCGTGAACGCAGTGTTTTACAGGTGGGAAAAATTTTTGAAAGTCCACCGCTCACCTTTTGCTCTCGCATGATCAAAGTACACCGAAAATACACCACTGCTCCAGTTTCGCAAAACCCTGCCATATCAAATTGACCAGCGAATCGCTTCCGCGTGCGTCTGCTCGCTGTCTTGAGCGAAACTTCCGCGGAAACTGTTTATGCTAGCGCGAACACGTGCCGAGGCCCGTGGATTTATGTTTTCACACGACCCAAGTGTATTTCTCCTATGAATAATACACACCGACCGCCGGCAAGAAACCTGTTGATCGAAACGGAGAGTCAATAAATCATCTGTTCGAACGTAAAATCTTTTTTTTAGAACTGTATGTAACGGAGGCTCGATAATTTTCTTTTAAAAAATAATCTCGAACGAAGTTAGTCACATTATAGTAATTTCAATAATTTATCGGAGATAAAGAATGGAGTTTTCGTCGCTTTTGAACACTGTATTGAGAAATCGTCGACCATTGATCGTAGAAGACCTATTAAAAAATTCCCGGTAAATAAAATTTAGTCATTAGTCCTTAATCGTTTCTGAAAATACTAAAATTGCCGAGAATGTTCGTACTAATGCACAAGATCAATTTTGATCGGATAACGAGATAGCGCTTATCGATAGTAAAGAGCATGTCGACGCAGAAAATCCTTGACCTTGACCGTCGTTGATATGCCTAATCAGTCTCGTGGGTCGTTGTAGACTCGGAGATAGCCGAATTTAGTGCGGCGCCATTTTTATCGCGAATATTTATATGCACAAACATTTTGTAGATCGCCTAATCTGTCTTCTAACAGAATCGAAGAAAAACAATTCTATTCTTCTCTGACCAAAAATCAGATTGTACGTGTACGATCACTTGACCAGAGCTTTTAGAATTGTAATCTCAAAATTCGATGCACAAGCTATGATCGTACGAGGATCTAAATTCCGAATAGAATGAAAATTCAAGGGGTTCGAGTAATAATAACATTCGCTGGAAGCTAATCTTATCTTGTTACCTGCATGCAGTGCAGGTCGTTTCGATAAACAAACAACTCGCACCGCGCCATGTTTACAGTGTTTCTTTGATAGCGCGGATCTCCGTTATGCTAAATAAACATCAAGCCCCAAGTTTGATTTGCTGCGTCTCGAATATCAAATCTTGCCGAAATAATTCGCTTCAGAAGCAGTATTCCCTTCTCTTCAACCCTCTACGGTCAGTACTAACCCTTATGCGAATAATCCCCCACGATCTTCAGTATAAAAAAAACGTTTTTTAACCGTGGAAAAATCCATACTTATTTGTATGCCGAAATAATTCAATAATCTGCGGTTCTTACGGATTTATAACAAGACTGTGTTACAGAATCTAAATATACCGTTGCATTATTAAAATGAATGTCTATGCAGCTACTGTGTCTTGCAATTAATGTAGACAATTTTTATTTGTTGCATCATATTTTTAAGTTTCAAGCTTATCAGACCTCCGATCGTGGAACGAGCGAAAACTAGCATAACATTAATTTCATTCGCGTTTCCAGTGCGAATAGGCGAGAGCAAATACATGCAGTGGCTCGCTCTCGGTGAACAAGAAGATGCGTACCACGCGCCCGCACGCGTATCCGGTTTCTGCGACGTATATCGCGACGAATATGCTTGTAACACACGACATAATCCTATATATCGTGTTCCTCTCGGGGCTATCGGTGCAACGCACGTTACGAATACCCGCAACAGACGGACGCCTGGCCTCTTAAGCCGCTTCCTCAGGTAAATCTACACCTTCGCCGCATGCCGTTGCCGTAGAACCCGAAGAGTCTCCACGGAAACACGAACTTTACGACATCGCGGTTGGAGAACTTCTTCGTCGTAATAACAAAAAAAAAAAAGAAACGCGATTTTTCAGGTTACTTTTACCGATGAGAAATATTTTCATATTCCACCTGTTGATATATGCGGAGTATATTCGCTATTTGCAAAATTTCGTTGGCAAAAAAACATGGCTCGGGCCGAGGCAAAGATCATACAGGCGCCGCCCACGCGCGGCTCGTTTCATCCGCCGATTAAAGTCTTCCTTTCGTGGATGGCCCTCCTGATTGCACATGATTGGACCGTGTCTTGCGCACCGGTCTCTCTTTCCTTGCTGCTCGACGCATGCGAATTATAGGTCAACCACATTGTGGATAAGTGTCTCGCATTAAGTATCCGGCTTACTTAATAGTCTCTCGTCGCGCGAAAAGAGAGAGAGAGAGAGAGAGAGAGAAGTTTCCCGCGAGATTTGTTATGATCAAGCGGTTTGACGTTAGCCCCGTTTCATGCGCAATTAAGCGCCAGCCAAATTGATCAATCACCCGGCGATAACTCGCAGCGCGTTCCCAGGAAAACAATGGCTTATCGCTCTGGCGCTCTTATTAGTCCGCGGCTGATATCCTCAGAATTAATTGGAAATTGTGGGGGTGGATCTCTCGAGCTCGTTAAGAGTTCCCTGGGAGCTTAATTATTGAGCACGTTTCGAGAGAATCGGTGGAGGTAGAAAATCGTACGAATATTTTATCAGATTATTTTCATTGGGACCGAGAATGAATTTTTAGATAACGATGTCAATCACGGGGAAGCGATGAGAACACTTCTTAACACATTATCTATCAGCGATTATAGATCAACACGTTTGCTACCACTGTCACGGATACGTGTCCGTCCATGATCCCGCAGTTTAAGTAATCTTTCAGAGAATATCAATTCCGTTTGTGAGGTCTATAAATTGAATTTGTATCGTTTAAATTTTCTTCAAATTATTTTGGAATTACTCGGTGAACTCTTTATTTATTTGGAGCAAAATCTTAATAGAAAAATTTCAGTGCGTACAAAAGTCCCAATAGAAAAATGTCAATAGATATAGAAATCCCAATAGAAAAATTTCAGAGCGTAAAAAAATTCCAATATAAAAACTTAAATAGATATAGAAATCCGAATATAGAAATTTCAATACATATAAAAATGTCAATAGATAAAAAAATTCCAATAAATGAGCAAATTTCTGTCGAGTATCAAGTTCTTCCAAGAACTTTCTTTTCAAGAAACCTCTCCGAGAAATATCAAAGATCGCACACCTACCTCGAAGCAAACAAGTTGGAACACAGATAGCGAGGAGAAAACAGGTAACCAAGGACCAAGGAACTAAGAACCAGGGAAGATAGCAGGTAGACAGGAAGTCAGGTAAAAGTGCTCGTTGATAAACGATCTAGCGAGGAGTTCGAAGGAGGACTAGCTTCTAGTGAAGAGAACTCCACGAACGTTCACTGACTTGGTACAACCTACGTATTCCCGAGTATACACAACGGGCATTAACCGATAAGCTTGCTAAGAGGGTAACTGGAATCAGCACCGCATCATGGTCGTCCTGCACCCTGAGCATTTTGCCCTGTCCACCTTTTTCGGGGAACTTAATCCTCTTTCCTCAAGCCCCACAAGGTTCCTACCATCTTCGAACTTAGGTAATCCTCAGAAGCTTCTTATGAATTCCAGGGTATCGTTGCGAACAATTGGTTCCCAGAATTTTTCTATATACCCAGAAGTTTTCTTTCTCTTACTTTTTAAAGAATCGTGGATCTATATTCTATATTTCTCCGTATCGACTATACTTAAATGCATGTGTTCCCACTTTCAAAATTTTAACACGTTAAGTGCCAAATATCAACCTTAGAAATTCTTACAAAATCAGAGTAATTTAATTAATGAAACCACAACTGGAAATTTAAATTGTATCGTAGGGGGTGCTGTCTTAACCCTTCTGAAAAACTCCAATAAAATTCGGTTTATCTGGAAATCTCGTAATAAAAAAGAATTTCTAAACCCAGTCAAAAATCACTGTCAGTCAACGTGTTAAAATTGTAAATAAAAATTTATTGAGACTGCATAAATGCATTAAAGGGAAATTATTCGATAAGGAAAAGGGCGCATAAAAAAAGTAAATCGAAATAGGTATATACATAAAACCACCGTGGACTAATGTAAACTAATGCTAGACAATTATGAGTAATAGCAACAACAGACAGGTTAAGTGAAATCAAGAACGAGTCCCAGTATGAGTCCGATTACGAGCGACAGTAACGAGTTGCTACTTTGTTGGAAGCAGCTTTGGGAGGTATTATTTTTGAGGGATCGATAGCGAAACCGCGTCAGAAAAACGTCGAGTTCGTTGCACCCAGTCGATTGGCAAGAGAAAGAGCTAGAAGATGGTCGACTTAGGCGGGATTGGTTGGTTGACGCATGTCGTAGGTGGACGAGGCGCAGGGACTGGAGAAATGCTTGACTTGCTTGACTTGCTTGACTTGCTGTTGAACGTGCCGGGGCTTCTCTCGCACCGGAAGCTCGCCGCCCTTCCGCTTTTACGCGGAGATATTCTAATGAAGCGGATCGTTCGATCGGTCACGCTTCCTTTGTCTTCGACGTATCTTTTACCTCTGTCTTCCAACAAAAATGCCTTGGCCTTTGCGAGCACTATATCGCCGTTCCTCCAGTTCTATTTTCTTAAGGTCATTGTGGGCGCGGATCATCTTCTTATTATTTATTCACGCGTGCAGCGGTTCCAGAACGTCTTTGGAAAATGTCTCGCGCCTGTTAGGATTATGGATCAGCGTGTTTTATTTTTCATAAGGTCATCGGGCTTTGACCATCCTACATTTATTATTTGCTACAACGATTTCTCGATACATGTCAACGACACGGGTCCTGTAAGCGTTGTGTATCGTCCAGATCTTGGTGACATATATGCCCATAATTATGAAAGTGGTCTGTCATAAAAAAAAAATTACATTGAATAAATTTAGTTTAAAATCATGTCGTGTGAAATAAGTGATAAATTCATTTTTTTTTTTTAATTTTGACTTAGACCACTTTTATAATTATGGGCACATATATAAAGAAATCATTGTATACAGAAACATTTTCATTTTCAAAAAGCATTGTCATTTTTTAAGATATTAAATACTAACTGGTTTTAAACAAAAAGTTTACGTCATATCTCTCTTTTTTTTTAAGGACTTACACCACTTTCAAAATAAACGGTCCATTTGTTTGTGCAACGCATAATTCAGAAGTTATTCGAGGCGATCGAGCGAAGTGCCTCGGCCTGTAGACAGAGGCGGTAAAATTTTGTTCTAAACCGGCCCAATAAATAACGTGCGTCGTTGTTCGGGTGGCAAGCTTGTTATTTGGTCGCGAGCAGAGCCGCGCCGGCTTTAATAGGATCCAGCCGAGGCAGTTCGTTAAACGCAATTCGCTCACGTCCCCGGAGAATTAAGTCAATAATCCGTATCGGGGTTAGCAGTAAGAAACGCGGCGCGCGTATATCGCTCGATAGAAATTATCTCCTGAATTATTTGGCGCCAGCCAGCTTGCTATACCGCCGATCCAAGCCGAGCCTAGATCCTTTCGATCTTTTCTCTCGTGGTTCCGGCCAGCGGAGCGACTAAATCATTTTTCAAATCGACAAGTGTGTTCGACGGATTGCTCGTTTCGAACAGTGGAACGAGTAAATCATTTTTTGAATCAACAAGTGTTGGATCGCGCGTTTCAACGGGAACTTATTGCGAAGATAATTCCACTATTTTTAATTACGAGATTGCTATCGGAACGGTTTATAACAGCTACGTGCATCACAGTTACACGGGAAAATGACGCATTTAGAGGCGAATAGATTCGAGATAGATTACTGTACTGCCGAGTCGAGCATCGATAAGGTATCGCGTTAAAAATAGTAGAATGACCGGACGATAAACGGAACAATGACCGTATTGTGTATAATTAGAGTTGGAGATATTTCTGTTGTAAATTGTACTGGAATTAATCGACGAATCTGTCAGAAACATCCTCTCGTTTCGATGAGACATTATCCGAACAATTTCTTTCTCCAGGGAGGCAATTTTTATTTTAGAAATACAAAATCTGAAGTCTAATCCAAGAAGAATAATGAGTAGACATCGGATGTTTATGCAATTTCCAATTTTTATAGAAACATTTTAAGAAAGTGGAATGAAATAAAATTTTATTTTTAATGGGGACAGCCTTTGTAGATCCAAAGCAAATAAAAATCGTGTTAAATTCTCTCGAATTTTATATTATAGCATTTTTTTAACATTTCCATAAGCCATAAATGCATAAAGATCCGATGTCTAATAATGAGAATCGTGTCGTTTATCGGATGTAAGTGCTTTGTAACAAAGACCGTAACAGTCGTGAACAATAATAAGAATCATAGTCTGCACTTTTTAGTAAATTAGAGTTATTACGCAAGCTCGAATTTCTTGCATCGATGCTGGAGATTTCCGTACAATTTCTCTACGGTGATCCGTAGTTCGTGCATTATCGGATCCACATGACTGCACACGTTGCACCGATGCACCGATGCACGGTGGAACGTCGCCGAGCATGGGAGCCCACGACGAACGTATCGGAATGTGTGTCACGCATATAGAACGCGTAATCTTTATCGAGAGCACGGACGTATGCGTTCTCGCAGCCTTGGGTGTAACCTTCCATTTACGAGCTCGCATTTTTATCACCTGTTTTCTCGCAAAGATCTCTCGTTTGCATGCCTAACGACGTACCGTTGCTTCTCTTCCCCTGTGAACCGTCGAAAAATCACAATGTCTTTTTCTAGAATTTTCTTGTGGGTTCTATCTCCATCAGAGATTCTACAATTTTGGTTCTTTTTCTAATTCCTGCAATTTTCCTAGATTGTATAATATTCCCAAGGTGCGGGCAAAACCCATTCGCCTCGGGTATAGCCGTTTCCCCGCATATCAAAAATTCTTCGCACGACCCGAGATCCGCAGTCCGCAGATTCCGGTCACCTGGCTATTTGGCACCCGAAGAATTTCAGCATTGCGAATCTCAAGCATGATAACGCTGCACCCGAGAGAGGATTCCTATGGTGAATAGGTTAGCGCCGGGTCGTGTCAGCGTCGAAACGATTTCACCGTGGGTCACGGCACGGGATAGGCGGTGTTTACTTTCTTGAGGGAAAGCGTTTCTGTTGGTCGCAGCTGGAACGAGAACTCCTCGATTCTAGGTCCGACGTCACGGTGGCCGATACTCACCTAAAAAGTGAACACTCTGCTCGGTTTCACGGTTTCCGAGCTGAAATAACTTACTTTGATTTTATGGAATTTTTTAGGTTTCTAGTTTGGCAGTCGGAGCGTCAAACCAAAAACACATTTTCCAGCGCAAAATTGTCGCGGAACGTTCGAATTTGCAATTTTCGGAGCCCGTATCGAACTGCAAAAATTTGTCAACGCGAAACACTCCCGAAGCCTTCAAGTTTGTAATTTTCAGAGCCGGCATCGAATCGCTGCGAAAGCAAAAACATTTCTCAGTTGCAAAATAACCGCGGAACGTTCGAGTTTGCAATTTCTAGAGACTGCACGGCCGATTTTGCAACAATGGGAGGACACGTGGTATGACGAAACGCGACCAGAAAAGAAGCTCGCTGAATCGCAAGACAATCGGTTCGTTTCCTGACGGAATCGATTAGTCGATCGCACGAGCCTGTTATTAGTATTGCCATGCATGACGTGCGCGAAATGTTCGTCGCAATCCTTCGAGGCATACGAACAACGAATACGCAGTGCGTATCGAGTTTCTGGCTGGTCACGCTTTTCCGCTGATAACCGTCCATTCACAAACCTGTGCAGCAACGCGATACACATCGAGATAAGCGAACGAACGGTTGATCGATTTATTTGCCCGCAAATAGTTAGTTGAAAAAACTCTGGTTATCGAAATCGAAAGTCCACAGGTGTCGGAAGAAGACTGTGCGAATCATTGAATAACTGAATTGCCTGGAACGGAAAGAAAAGTTTTAGCAGAATCGCGACGAAAACGAAACACGTAACACCGGTTAGGCGAGCGATCTAGGTGAAACCGTCGCGTTTCTGCGCAGAATTACCACGTTTTCCCAGCAGAATCGGCGCCGATTATTTCTCCATGATTCACCAGCTCGGAATAATGGGATTTCCTCTCTAATAAGCGGATTAAGTATCCGCCGGGGAAAATTAAACAAACTTTACGGTTCGATGCCGGCTAATTCACCTGTTGACGCAACTAGGCGAAAGCGGTCGCGGTATAGCTGTTCCCTGCTTCTAAATCCGCGAAACTCAAGACTCCTACACTGCAACATAAACTGTACACACCTGCAGGAAAAACGCTATACGTTCGCTTCGGTATCGCGTTTATATTAATTTACGCGACCGGTCTCGTAGATCAACAAATTTTTTCTAACACCAAATCAAATAATTCAATCAATTTCTTTATCGTTCCCCTCAGGGTTAGAAATGATTAGAAATTCTTCATCGTTCAGAATTTCATAGAAAAAAAAGATAGTTTATATTTGTTGTATGCCTACGTTTTCCTCAAAGGATATATATCAACTACAAAAAAAAAAAATAGATTTTTATTTCGATTTTAAAGGAAATTAATAACGTTCACATTTATTAGACTCTATTCAGAATCTTCATCACGAGTCTGGCTCGTTATTGTAGGGCAAGGGGTTAAGAAATCCAGAAATGGTTTTTCAACGAGTTCTAGGCAGAGTTTGGACGGTAATATCTTTCCCTTGTAGTAGTACTACTCTATTGTTTCCATACTTTTGCGACCCCCCATTGCGCGTGCGCGACTGTAACAGATTTCCGCGAGATCGTGGGACAGGTTATATTCGCGAAAGAAACCGTGTGTATACGATAAATCGCGAGCCGTATGAGGCCCCCTTTAAGGACTACCGCTTTCTAGCATTTCGCTCTTATTGAAATGTTACACTCGCTCTGCCGGGCTGCTGCCGTCCTCGATATCCGTTTCTCGTCTGGTATCGATTCTTTCGAGTCGATAGTAGGCCGAGAGAAAGAGTTGCAAATCTCTGTCGATAGAAGAAGGGAATGCGATCCCGGGATCGACGATTTTCCGGTAAACGGGAGCAATTGGTCACGGTGGCGCGGCCGTGAAAGCAGTGTTGTCGATAAATATTGGGTTGGCAACTAAGTAATCGCCGATTTGTTCAATGAAATAAAAGAGTTTTTTTTTTTACTTGGAATGAACTTTAATCTACGATGTATTTTCCATTTTGTTCGATGAACTTTTGCCATCTTTCTGACAACTTGAAAATTCCACGCTCGTGGAAAGTCTGATCCTTTTCGGCCAAAAACTGAGTCAAGTGAGATTTTACAGCGTCATCATCATTGAACGGAATTTTTCAAACCAACTTCGGCATTGCCTTTCTTTAAGGGCTTCATCACCATACACATCACGTAACTTTTTGGCAGCTTGCACTGCGTTCTTTCCTTTACGGAAATAATAAAGCAAAATATGGCGAAAATGTTCGTTTTTGCACTCCATATTAATATTGAGGTAAAAAAAAAAAACTTTAAGAAAATATCTACGCAATGAACTTGTAAAGCTAGGTTAGGATGCCAGCTAACATACAGTGAATAACGAAAGTATTCGAACGCCCTTTAAATCAGTATAACTTTTTTTTTTAAGTGAATCAAACGACCTGACTTTTTTGAGGAGTTAGAAGAATTGGTTTTCCAAATGATGTGTAAAAAAGATTTTGAAAAAATTGCAATTGGTAAGAATTACATGAGAAAATAAAAATGGCACGTTTCACAACTTTTTTATTTGAACCTGTAGTGAAAATTTAAAATATGCGTTTTGTAGATATATGTTAGTTATATACATGCTGCAAATTTCATTGAAATCGATTAATATACACACGAGCTACAACTAGTTAAAAGTGGTGAGAAGCGTAGATTTTCACGACTTTTGGACAGTTTCTGCTTAAAATCCTCAGATTCTAACATATTTTGATACGTGCCATTTTTATCTGCGTCAGCCGATTTCGATGAAATTTTCAGTACGTGTATAACTAACAGAGATCTACAAAACGCACATTTTAAATTTTCATTACAGGCTCAAATAAAAAAGTTGTGAAAAGTGCCATTTTTATTTTGTCATGTAATTCTTACGAATTGCAATTTTTTCAAAATCTTTTTTACACATCATTTGGAAAACCAATTCTTCTAACTCCTCAAAAAAGTCAGGTCGTTTGATTCACTTAAAAAAAAAGTTATACTGATTTAAAGGGCGTTCGAATACTTTCGTTACTCACTGTATATAAGAAAAAGAAGATGATAACGTTTACGGATATCATAAAAATGAGAGTTAGAGACATCTATAACTGAAATCGGCAATTACTTTGTTGCCAACCCAATAGATCGAAACGACTCGCTCGTTCGAGTTCCTCGATTCGACTATTGCAGTAGCCCCCTGCAGAGTACCCCTTGGGGGGGACTCGTTCACCGTGCAAATGATAAAGCAAGGTTAAAAGGTGAGAGAGTCGCAAACCGTGGACCGCGTCGTTGGTCTACTAATTCGAACTTCCTTCTCTCGAACGAGATGCGCTATATAGCGTCGCGCGCTTATGGTTCCACCGCTCAATGGAGGCTACCCGTTCTATTGAAGTAGCCGTATTGCAAGGTACGCAATCGAAAGGCCTTTTTCTACTAACGAGGTCGATGGGGAAGCACTGTGACGCGTTCGACGCGAGCCACGCTAATGTCTCCTCGACGAGATAGAATGATAAATTGAGACGCGAGACAGTCGAAAACAGATTACGTACACTCGACGGTGGTCTTCGATGATCCGGGGTCTGTTCAACACGTGCCGCGAGTTAATTATACCGTTACTTGCGACGCCGAACTAAAAAAAAATTCTAGGAGCTAATTACAGGACCCGGCCCTCAGCAGAGCAATTCAAAATCTAATATCAAGACTTGCAATTGTATTCTATTATACTACAAGGATCGTAAATTATCTGTTTGAAAACATTTTTTTTTTTTATAGTCATAACTACACACTGTAACATCGAAACATCGACTTTAATCATTGTATTACCATACCGTACAGCGAAATGGACCCATTTAAGGGTCTGAAGAGCTTCAATAAAAAAAAAATCTCGTATGAGATTTCGTCAATAAAAGAAAAGTAATTTAGCAGAACAATTCAAAGCCTAATATCAAGGCTTGCAATTGTATTCTGTTATACTACAAGGATCGTAAATTATCTGTTTGAAAACATTTTTTTTTTATAGTGATAACTACACACTGTAACATCGAAACACCGTACCGTACACAGCGAAATGGACCCATTTAAGGGTCTGAAGAGCTTCAATAAAAAAAAAATCTCGTATGAGATTTCGTCAATAAAAGAAAAGTAATTTAGCAGAACAATTCAAAGCCTAGTATCAAGGCTTGCGATTGTATTCTATTATACTACAAGGATTGTAAATTATCCATTTGAAAACATTTTTTTTGTATAGTTATAACTACACACTGTAACATCGAAACATCGACTTTGATCATTGTATTACCATACCGTACAACCGAAATGGACCCATTTAAGGGTCTGAAGAGCTTCAATAAAAAAAAAAAAATCTCGTATGAGATTTCGTCAATAAAAGAAAAGTAATTCAACAGAGCAATTCAAAGCCTAATATCAAGGCTTGCGATTGTATTCTGTTATACTACAAGGATCGTAAATTATCCATTTGAAAACATTTTTTTTTTATAGTGATAACTACACAAGGGTCAGGCTCGTCTCATTTAAGGGTGTGAATAGCTTCAATAAAAGAAAAAAAAATTCAGCGATTGTTCGTAGCAAGAACTCTGTTATGAAATGGTTCTCGGTATTCTCCCATCTCTAGAAACAAAAGAAAGGATCTAGAGAGGTTGTTCCGTCGTTTGATCTCGGAGCGTACAACAGCCCCGGCGCACAGAACCCTGGTAGCTATTTCTGTGATCATAAATCGTTTCCTGACACCACCATCTCGGCGACGGGCGTCCGTCACGCGTCGCGAACGGCTGCGATTCGGTAGGAGCGCCGACAATTATGTTCGACAACGTGAACGAAACGAGTCGCGAGTGTCCCGGATGCCTGTTGTGCGTCGATCGAGCACGCACGTCGAACAATGTTGCGTCTCTTCGGCTTCTGTGCGTCTGCATGCTGTTGCGAACCTCCTCGGAGAATTTCAAGCTTCAGACCGTTGCCAGACGATTCTCGTGCGGGGGAGGTCGACGGTCTACCGGAAGAAAAATCCGATAAAGAGGCCTCCAGTGTATGTGCGCGTGCGCGCGCGTGTGTGTGTGTGTGTGTGTTCGCGACAGTTTCCCACGTGTCATTGAACCGTTACGTTCGCACACGAGAACCACACAACGAGCCACGACCTTTTACGTCGTGACTCATGACACGTGGAAAGTGTCACGAAGCGCGGCTGCTGGGCCAATCTGCTCGGGTCAGCTGTTCTTTACCTGCCATACTAGAACCTCAAAAATTCCACAAAATCAAAGTAAGTTATATAACGAAATAGAAATTGAAAAATATTATATGTATTTAATCTAATTTAATTCGGTACAATGAATATATTAACGTAAAAATTCATTTTAAAACCTGAGCAAATATTTCCGTCACCCACATATGGGTGACATGGCATTCAACGTGTTAATTTGGACGGCGGATTTTTCAAAGCGTTTATAAGAAAAATGAGCGGATCCAAAATGGTACGGAACAGAGAGAAATGACTGTCCTATTATTTTTCATTGATTAACACGCGTTGACTCCCATGTCACCCATACGTGGGTAACGGATTTATTTGTCCAGATTTTGCAATAAATTTTTACGTTAATACATTCATTGTACCAAGTTTGATTAGGATCTGCAAAATTTAAGAAAGTCGGAGGACCACTCGATATCATACATTTAATTTTTTACAATTTTTTTTTCGTTAAATACTTTGATTTTATGGAATTTTTGTGGTTTCTAGTTTAGCACAGTCAAAGTGTTAAATCTTCTTACTGTGTCAACTGCTTTAAATTGTGCTTACTCATTTTTGACATAAATGTACAAAATTCACAGTTTACTTATTAACATTGACATCATTAAATCCTAATATTTAATGGTGAAAATATTGAAAATACTCTGTCGAATGGCCTCGTGGTGTGGTAGGTTTCAGGTTTTCAGTTTGGCAGTCAAAGTGTTAATTTCGATTCGAAATCGAAGTAGAAAATTTTTATCTCGCATAGGGTGGAGCAAAAAGTTTGTCGGCTAAACTGCTTCGACTTCGCGCGTTATTTTCGATTTGTAATTCGATAGTAGACGAAGACTGATTATAAATAGTACGCTATAAGAAGGAACATATCCTCCGAGATGCTGATGCAACAACTCGGTTCGCGTATAAGGATCGAGAGAAGAAGCAATTTCGTTGAAACAGAGGACTCGCGGTTGCAAACGTATTTCCTTTCGAATTAGGAGACACGTTTTCCAGCGAGACAAAGGAAACTCGGACTTTTCCAGAGCGTGTGGAAAGACCGAGAAAAAGGCGCTGCCCGCAAGAAACGAGGATAACACGTGGAAACGTTCGTTGGGACTAATAGCGAGGCCTGTCCGGGAAGCTCGTGCGTTTCCCTCGGCGAGAACAATGGTTGCCTTGTGCGCGCTGAATTTGCCCGCGAGAAAACGTCCGATCCACGGGACACGGAAAAACGTGAAGCGGGGGAAAGAGGATAGAAGGGAACACCGAGCAAAACCAGCCGAGAGTGCCTTCTCTTACCTGGCCGCGAGACCAGCAGGCATAGCTAATACAATGCCAGCCACTGTGTGTATAACCTGTTCCAGAAGAGAGAACGCTCGCCGAGTTTTACCTGGCCCGTTTTACCTGGCAGTCATCGGATGATCTCTCGAATCGAACCGTGGAATTCCGCGAGAAAAAAAAAATCGAATTCTCGGTTGCATTCTTCCTGGCTAATTGTGCTCCTTTGGAGAATTTGTTCCGCTTCGAATTAATCCACTTCTTCTAGACAATTCCTTCAAGTGACTTGGATCAAATTAATCTCTTACGCCACTATAGTGGCTTTCCGTGGAAAGCATCAGTTCGAACAGCACGAACCACTATAGTGGCTTTTTTGCCTTCCGCGGCTAGGCGCGCCGTCCCTGGGAGCCAGAGTTGCGGACAAACGCGCCGTGCTTAAGAGGTTAAGAGTAATTAATTGTCTAGCTCCCGGATTCTGCAATCGATACAATTTCGAGGCAAGAAAAATGAACTCTTATGGCGATATGTGAAACGAATCCAATTTTGTTTCAATGAAAATGGACAGAAATAATTTAATAGTCTTTTTTAAGAAGAAGATAATTTCTGGAATGTTTATGCGATAGCTGTTGAGCATTTCACAGTATTCACGGGGCTTATTTCTGTCACGCGAAGATCCATAATTTACAAATGATAGGCGCGCGTGATACATGAACGTGAAATTATTGCCCTGAGCATTCGGGTCTGTACAGTGATTTACGTGGACATAAATCGAGTTCGTTTTAACCATTTTAGATTCTGTACGCGAATCGATTCGGAAAAATCTGTCCAACCGGTAGTACTGGGTTACTGAGAAAAGTTATGGTCGTCGATGCAACCGTGCTACCTTCTGCCGATCGACCGAATAATTGCCCCCCACCCCACCTACCCCCGAGACCAACAGTTGGTTGGTTTTCTGTGGGACACGGCTCGGAGACAGGAAGCGAATCGTTACGGGGCGCATTTATCGACCGTGTATGCATGATTAATGTCGAAAACCGTGTAAAAGGAAGCTGTAAAAGTGAAAGAAACTTGGAAGGTGTAGAGACAGACGCGAGGAAGGGAAAAATAACGCAGTTCCTGTTACGTGTGGGCCGATGTGCATCGCGCCACTTCCGGATGCTAGGTCTTTACATAACGCCGAATCGTTCTTATCTCTATTGACAACATAATTGCACTACAGCTGTTACCGACGCGACGGCTTGTGTGCGATACGATGGTTTTCCACATGCGTGATAGCTCCTTCCGTGTGAACGGTCCCTCGGAAGCCTGACACCTCATTCGTGGCCGTAAAATGCTTCTCCTTTGGGAACAAGTGGAAAACGATTTCTCTATCAACACTTTGACTGCCAAACTAGAAGCCTCGAAAATTCCATAAAATCAAAGTAAGTTATTTAACCCTCTATGGGCCCGTGTAACTTTCAGGTCACATGCCAATATACGAGGGTCATTCGATAAGTAAAGAGACAAATTCCATAATTTTAAAACTATTCAATGAATGTGTACAATCTTTTCAGGGGTGTTAGTTGGCAACCTTGGGATATGCTCTGATCAGCTGTTTCATCATTTTATGTCAACATAACCTCAAAATTTTCAATTCACCGTGGCAAGTCCACTAGAAGATTGCACCTTAGAAGAGCAGCGCTCAGTCATTAGTAGACATCGGATGTTTATGCAATTTCCAATTTTTATAGAAACATTTTAAGAAAGTGGAATGAAGTAAAATTTTATTTTTAATGGGGACAGCCTTTGTAGATCCAAAGCATATAAAAATCGTGTTAAATTCTCTCGAATTTTATATTATAGCATTTTTTTAACATTTCCATATGCCATAAATGCATAAAGATCCGATGTCTAGTCATTAGATTTTTAGTCGCAGAAGGTGTAAAACCAAGTGAAATTTTTTCTAGAATGTCAATACAGTACGGTAAAAGTTGTATGAACCGTGCGACTGTATTAACATTCTAGAAAAAATTTCACTTGGTTTTACACCTTCTGCGACTAAAAATCTAATGACTGAGCGCTGCTCTTCTAAGGTGCAACCTTCTAGTGGACTTGCCATGGTGAATTGAAAATTTTGAGGTTATGTTGACATAGAATGATGAAACAGCTGATCAGAGCATATCCCAAGGTTGCCAACTAACACCCCTGAAAAGATTGTACACATTCATCGAATAGTTTTAAAATTATAGAATTTGTCTCTTTACTTATTGAATGACCCTCGTATGTATCGACATTTTGCCAAATAATTTCAGTTTTTTCACAAGATGACTTATACGTCATAATTATATAATGTCTCTGAGATAACCAATAACAAAATCGAAAGAGTGACCCACATTTCGAGACAAGAATCAGAAGAAACGTCGAATTGGGAAAAATCGGAAAGGTGTTTCGTAACAGCGTCAAGGTTCCACGGCAAATGGGATCGCAGGATCGTCAGTCGATTTCGCGCGGACCGATTTCAATTCCGAAACCGCATTCCTCGATACTGTTGCTCGTCCAAGGACGCGGCTCGCGCAGCATCGCAAAAGCGCATTCTCGTTGCATTCTCGTTGCGACTCGCGTGTCTGGCGGGTATAGACCGCCGGGTACAGGTACACCTGGGTGGGAGAGGAGAGACACCCATGGCAGAACCGCCTCAACGATGGGCTCGGTGAAACCAGTTTTTAAAACGTGACTCATGATTGTCCCGTATCATACGCGACACCCCGTAAAAATAGCCGGCGAACTCGTTCCTGGACGCGCCTCTCTGGCGAGCACCGTTCGGTGGAAAAAACGAGCGCGATTTGCATGCTGGGAAACTAACCACCTCCTTCGGAGTTTTTCCTGAATGAGATCGAACGTGGCGTTCCCATTTTTAGATTGACCTCAGAGGATGTCCTTGATCCGTGTGGCATCACCTTGGCGAACGTTTAAAGTCTATCAGAAGACTGGTTTCGCAGCGATGAAACACGACGATAAGTTGGGCGGACGAAGGGGGTGGCCGCTCGTTTCTTTAGTCCCGCCTTGACAGTGGGCGGGGCTTGAGGAAGCGAATCAGGCCCTTATTCGCATGTCCAGTCGATTTGTGTTGTGACTGTGACGTGGGGACGAAGAGTTAGACGAGGAAAGAATCAGGTTCGTTAGAGGAGGCTGTGCGTTTGACAGTGGGCGGGGTCAGTGGAGTCTCGTGGGCGGGGCTCGTCGTATCTGCAAAGTAAGGGTTCTCTTAAAAGAGGTTTTGCGTTTGACGGTTGGCCAGGGTTTATTACCTGGAGGAAACCAATTAGACCCTTATTCGTTTGCTCAGCCGATTAGCTACAAGTTCGTCGTGTTTGCAAAGTAGGGAATCGAGAATTAGGTAAGAACAGACTCGGTTTTTTCCCATCGGAACGAGACTTCTTTTTTTCTTTGCTGTTATGGCTGATCTGCCGTTACAACACGCTATGGGGCGATGGTTATCACAGGAGCCAGTACAAGCAAACAAAACGACAGTTTTGTTGTTTGTTCCAGTGGGCGTGGCTTCGAAACTGTGATGGGTGGAGCTTGTAGATGCCAATCACACATCTGTTTCTTTGCTGGGAAACTTGTCGTTCCTGCACGATAGATGAGAACCAGTGCATGTGAACAAAGTCTCGGTTTTGTTAGAGGAAACGAGTTCAGGGGGCGTGGCTTTTCGACCCTGAGAGGTGGGGCTAATCTTCGCTCCCTTATTCGATCAACTTGTACTTTCCACAGTGGTAGGAAATAAGTATAAAAACTCAATTCTTTTAGACAAAGCTTTTAACGAAAATGTGTGAACCAGTGGGCGTGGCTATCTTGCTTTAATGGGCGGGATTTTCAAAAAATGTTTTATAACATTCAGGTGTATTTTAGTATATTACTAATTTAATTTTAATAATTGAAATACGTATCTTTGGCGATTTGCCATCGATTGGCTTCAACAACCGCAGCCTCAGTCTCTCTGTCCCGTTAACGACCGATGACTCACTGTGGCGTCAAGTCGAATCGTTGTTTTACATCGATGCTCGACGCTGCGAGGCTCGAGAAATTACAAATCGCGATTCGAGAACGTGTCGAGAATCAACCGAACAGGTCCTTGAGATCCAAAGTGCTTCGAGCAACGTTTGAACAATGGCGTTTTGAGCCTATCGCTGCTCGAGGAGACACGTGATCGTCGTCTATCCACTGCCAAGGACTTTTCAACGTGGATCGTTCGTTGCGTGGAATGCGTTATCTGCATACAATAAAAAGCACGCCTTCTGTTTGCGATCCCAGGTCTCGGAACAATCACTCGCGAGTATTCTTAAACGGAGATAATGCTAGCGTCTACGTTCCAGGAACCTTTCGACGTTCTGCTCGCGGTTCTCTACTGTGCAGTGCCTTTTCGAAACTCTTCTCACGCGTTATTGTTTCGATCAATTGTCCTGAATCATCGTGAGAGCACGAGTACAATTATAAATAATTACGGTATCGAGCACGTCGAGAACATCTTTATTTTCGGAAGCTGTTTAAATAATTCAGGCGCAGCCATAGTAGGCATGGTAGGTAGATAGACGAAAATGAGTAGATCACATATCGAAATAAAAAGGCAGAAGAATCTTAAGATCTTGTTACATATATTATTTTCGACTTTCTAAGATTATTGAAAGAGAACTGCAGAAGGAATGTGTACTGTTGAAATATTTTTTCATTTTCAGGAAAATCCATATTTTCATTTTTCTATCATCTACGAATGGAGGAAAAGGCAAAAAGAGAAGACCTTATCAGTCCCTACCAGACCTTATCATCTCGAACAAATTTCATTGTTAGGATTAAATAGAAGTTTCGAAAAAAGTGGGAGATGAATCATAGAACAGGAGCAGCACAATTTTTGCTGCAACGCTTGTAGAAAATAACCACGAATGGTAGGAGTAAAAATAATTTAGTCGAGCCAGAGACGCATGCTAAACCGGCGTGCAGCGACCTCGTATTTAATTACCCGAATAGCATAATGAGTTGTAATTGCGGGTCGGCGCAGCCACGCTCGTGTTCCATGTGACCATCTACCAACGACAGTGTAGCATGAGCCGGCAGTCACAATCGATTAAACTTGATCTTACAGAAAACATTATCGCTCTAACCACGGAGAGAATTTTTCTTTTGAGACTCTTGAGTTATCACTAGACATCGGATGTTTATGCAATTTCCAATTTTTATAGAAACATTTTAAGAAAGTGGAATGAAATAAAATTTTATTTTTAATGGGGACAGCCTTTGTAGATCCAAAGCAAATAAAAATCGTGTTAAATTCTCTCGAATTTTATATTATAGCATTTTTTTAACATTTCCATAAGCCATAAATGCATAAAGATCCGATGTCTAGTTATCGCAAATCTCTTCAAAGGCTCAGACAAGCGGCAAATACAGAAAGAAAGAAACAACTTTTTTAGACAATCGACTTCGAAAGCTTTCGTCGTGTTTGCGAGTGAAAACGATAAAACACTAACAGTAAAAAGTTATTTGCTCCTCGGAGACGATTAATCTCGAAGCGTGAATCCCGCCGATAAGTTTTACGTCATTGATTAGTTTAGTTTTCCTTGCAGTATCGCTCCTCGTGATTAAATTTTTCTCGCGAGAATACCCGGTAGAATATTTTGCTGACGATCCGTCGATAACCGGGCGACAGAATGCAGCGGATGTGAAAAAAACAACCATGATTGCGACACCGTGATTCGTTATCGCGTCTCGACAAATTCGACCGTTAATCGTAGCAAAACGATTGCTAAACTTCCTCCCGGTGCCATGGCAAATTTCACGCCGGTTTGCGACACACCGGAATCCTACATCCCTACGATCGTGAAGTCCAGTTTTTCGAAATTCGCCAAATTTCAAACTGACAAAGATTAATATATATATATGTTTTATTCGGAACTTGGAAGAACCGTGGATCTTTACGTAAAATAAAAATGGTCGTCGGGCACAGCGGTCGCTTAGAATTTATTTTGGTCAACAATTTCAAAAGATTGAACATTTTATAGATCTTTCTACTGTTTGAAATTTCGTCGCGAATTGATCAAATCCGCAGACAAGCTGTAAATAAAGCCGTGAAAATTAATAGTTGCATAACCACCGGCGCTCCGGCGGCGATAAACAATATTCGCTACATATTGCACGTTAATCTCTTAAGTACGGCGCACAGTGGGCAAAAACGGCCTTTTTCGATTCAAAATCAAAGAACTTTCGATAGGAATGAGGTAAAGCGATGAAATTTTTTTTAAATGAAAGCTGAAACTTTGTAGAATATGGGAAAAATAGGGAGATTACGGTACGAACGTTTTTTAACCTTGAGAAAATTCGTTAAAGTTGCACAATTTCAAGAAAGTGCCAGTAGTAATGACAGCGATACGTCAAGTGATGACGAGATGCGAAGTGCTTCATGTTTCGTAAGTAACTCAAAACGTTAAAATACTTCATTATTATTATTTTTATTGTGTTTTATATATGAGAATACGATATACTTTCAAACTAGTGTGTTATCAAGTCATTTTAACGAAAAAATTTCATTAATTTGTGTCACAAAAATCTATTTTTCTCAAAAACCAGAGGTCGTAGACAAATTTTGAAAACAGATTTGAAATCAGCGTGAAAAAATCTATGGGAAACGATATATAGCATGTTAAAAAGAAAATTTCCGCGCGTATTAGCGGCAAAAACAAAATTTTCTTGAAATTGTGCAACTTTAACGAATTTTCTCAAGGTTAAAAAACGTTCGTACCGTAATCTCCCTATTTTTCCCATATTCTACAAAGTTTCAGCTTTCATTTAAAAAAAATTTCATCGCTCTACCTCATTCCTATCGAAAGTTCTTTGATTTTGAATCGAAAAAGGCCGTTTTCGCCCACTGTGCGGCGCGTTTGTCCGCAACTCTGGCTCCCAGGGACGGCGCGGCTAGCCGCGGAAGGTAAAAAGGCCACTATAGTGGTTCGTGTTGTTCGAACTGATGCTATCCACGGAAAGCCACTATAGTGGCGTACAGGGCTAAATAGGTTAATTCTTTCGGCGTGTTTGTTGCATGTTTCGCCTCGATTTTCTCGAGCACGAGACCTCGAACGAGAAAACTTTATTGCGCACTTTCTGCTCAGTTTTCCACGTAGAATAATATCTTCTAGGAAGATCGAAGCGGTCGCTCGTACTTTCCCAACAATTCGATTTCGATTCTGATCAATTTCAGTCTAGAATTTTCTGCCGAATCGCGCAGAGGTATTCGCGTGTCGTTCGATTCTTTCGTCCGAGAAACGGGAACAGTCCCACGGGGGCTCAGGTAGATCGCAAACTAGTTCTCCGATCCGGGATCGAGCGGAGGATCGTCCACGTGCGAGAGGAGGACCCGAAGCGATGATCCTCTACGCTCGTGGCGGGCCGCGTCGCTCTGCGACCGGATAAAGCAATAATTGGCGATCCGACAGATACTCGAGAATGCACGAAGCTTGACGTCACTGCAAATTTTCATACACCGAAAGCCGGCTCGATGAAACGCGCTCCAGAGCTCTCCGGATCGTTGCCCGGCCCCGAACAATTTATTCGAGCCCCGTTCAACTTTATCTCGCCATTCAACAACCGCCGTTTGTTTCCAAACGAAACGATATTTTTCCTCCGCGCTCGTATACGATTCGCGAAACGGACACGCTCCAGACGGATCCAACGTCGAGACGTCGAGACTATGATAATTGCACCGCGCACTTTTCATCCGTTTCGAGGAACGTAGATCGTTCCGAAAGTACCGCCGAGAAATCTCGGGAAAGTCGAGACTTTCGAGCATTTGTTCGCGAAACTCCGGTCATCAAACCCACCGAGCACCGATATTGTTCAAAACCTTGTACAGGGTGTAACAAAATTTAGTGTCATGGTTTTGACAGATGGTTGTACACCTTCGGATCGGTGGAGATTTGTTAAAAGAAATTGCCGCAAAATTGATTTTGACCTTGAAATTCAAGGTCAAATTTTTTATGCTTGTATCGCATTCTACTCACCATGGGGACTAAACTCGTCAAAGGAACCGTAGGTCGCAACTCAACCGTTCTCTTATAAAACAATGTTAAATATTTTAACGTCGTCTTCCGTTATCTGAAATGTTTGGAAGTCGATGGATAGGACGAAGACCTGCACCTCATTTGTGGCCGCCACGTTCCCCAGACCTTACACCTCTTGACTTCTTTTTTGGGGAGCAGTGAAGCATATTGTTAACCGGACAGGACCGCCAATAAGAACTATGCAGCAATTAAAATCACGAATTGAAGACGCTTTTCACCGTGTGCAGTCTATACCGAACATTTACGAAAGAGTTCGCAAAAATTTGGAAGAAAGACTAAGGATCTGTTTGCGTAATAATGGTGGCCATATCGAAGCCGGTGATCAAGCACGACTATTAAGAGCGATAAACCTTGATGGTTCTATTCTATGGCAAAGAACGAGAAACCCGAGGAACGGAAGACGACGTTAAAATATTTAACATTGTTTTATAAGAGAACGGTTGAGTTGCGACCTACGGTTCCTTTGACAAGTTTAGTCCCCATGGTGAGTAGAATGCGATACAAGCATAAAAAATTTTACCTTGAATTTCAAGGTCAAAATCAATTTTGCGGCAATTTCTTTTAACAAATCTCCACCGATCCGAAGGTGTACAACCATCTGTCAAAACCATGACACTAAATTTTGTTACACCCTGTACAAACGACGAGCCTCTATTTATTTAGATTTTCTGCAATTTTTAGTACAATTTTCTAGAAGTTTTTAGTATCCCAGTATGCTTCAAATGCGAATAACTCGATCCATATGCAACACTGTTTTTATTGCACTAATTAACACGTTGACTTATTCGTTCAGGCTTTAAAATGAAACATTGGCATCGACGATCTCGAATTTATACTAATCTGGGCCACTGACTGCCCGGTTGGCAAAGGCACAACACGACCAGCCGACCCTCCCCGTGAACAACGAGTATGCGATCCATAAATTGATTCGGATCGTCGCTCGGCCGCCGTAGAATAATCATCATCGGCGATGGAAACTCGCGGCGCTCTCCGGCCACTTGCCGTCTAGCGTCTGGCAATCGAAATAGGCCCGTCGACACGTCCAAACAAATAAATTATCGCGGTCGGTTCTAACGCGAGCCGCGAGATTCGATCGTTGTTTTCATACCCGTCGAGATTCGATCGTTGTTTTCATACCCGTCGAGATCGATCGCCCAGTATCATCTCGGCTATCGAACCTAAAATTACTCTGTTGATCCGCGATGCCGATGCAACTTCGGGCGCTCGGGGAATTTTTGTTTAACCCTTATGTGCATAACCGGGTACCCATTTCTATGTTTTCTCTAATAATTTATTATGTTTTTATGATGATATCGCAAAACCGCCCTGGATCCCCATTATTTAGAAGGTTCTCTGTCGATTTATGCTTACGGAATTAAAATTGATGCAAAACATATTAATTGTTTATTTGCTCGGCGGCGAGTAGAGGCGACCGGGGTTGCCATAAGTTTGCGGAAAAACGCTAGAGAGAAAATAAGAGGCGAAACGATGCGCGGTTTTTAGCAGTTCCCTGTTTGATTCGAATTTTTGGAGAACACCCCGATAATGATCTAGCATCGACAACGATGTTTTATAGCAATGTTTATCCCAACACCGAATCTACAATCTAGAGGTGAATGATCTTCGTTCGATTGTTTGCAGACCTCTACTATCAGTATGACGTGGGCAACTCGAGAGGACACTCGTTGGCCGAGGATCGATCGATCGAGCTATCCTTCGTGTCCGATAACGAGGAGCAAGAGCTTGAAAGGGAGCGTCGCGCTGCAGAAGATAGACCGCTCGACACGCCTACAACGGCCGCCTCCTCGTTCCAGCAGTCGACGTCCGAACAGCCGAAACCGCAGCCTCAACCTCAGCAACAATCGGACCAGCAACAGTCGCAGCAACAACCGCCGCAGCAGCAACAACAACAACAACAACAACAGCAACCGGAAGTTGCTATAGATACTCGAAACACGCCGGCGAACGTGTCGTATTCGACGGACACCGGTGAATCGTCGACCGTTGCATCCGCTTCGACGACATCCAAGAGCAAACAGGATAATACGAACGTCATCACCCTCCGGCAGTCCACTGCTAATGCTACTAAAGCCAGAGTGATACCGGTTAGTATGATGGGAGAAGCTGGCAAAGTTTCCGGGGAGGGACTAAGAAACGTTTGTGGGAGGAGTCTGTGAGAATGGGCGGGAAGAACCAAGTAGGTAGGTGGAGTCAATAAGGAAATTGTTGGGGACAGTCAATGAGAACTGTGATGGGCGGAGCTAACAAAGTTACTATATAGTATCAGTGATACCTAGTGGGAGGAGTGATACCGGTTAGTATGGTGGGAGGAGCTGGCAAAGTTTTCGGGGAGGGACTAAGAAACGTTTGTGGGAGGAGTCTGTGAGAATGGGCGGGAAGAACCAAGTAGGTAGGTGGAGTCAATAAGGAAATTGTTGGGGACAGTCAATGAGAACTGTGATGGGCGGAGCTAACAAAGTTACTATATAGTATCAGTGATACCTAGTGGGAGGAGTGATACCGGTTAGTATGGTGGGAGGAGCTGGCAAAGTTTTCGGGGAGGGACTAAGAAACGTTTGTGGGAGGAGTCTGTGAGAATGGGCGGGAAGAACCAATTAGGTAGGTGGAGTCAATAAGGAAATTGTTGGGGACAGCCAATGAGAACTGTGGTGGGCGGAGTTAACAAAGTTATTATATAGTATCAGTGATACCTAGTGGGAGGAGTTAGCAAAGTTTCTGGGCGTGGTCTACAAGAATATGTAGGAGTGGTTAGAAAAGAAATTGTTGGGAGTGGCCGAGCAGAACTGGTGGTGGGAGGAGCCTGTAAGAATGCATAGGAGGGGTTAGAGGGGAAGTTATTAGACAGGCCGAATAAAAACTAACGCGAGAGCTTTTTTTATATACTAATTCGAATTTTCCGGCGCAGGTCGTGCCAATCGGCAGGGTGCAGATGTCGAAGGTTTGGACCAACGCGACGGAGAGAACACCGGAGGCAGCCAAAACCTCGGCGAAGGTTTCGCCAGAGACAACGAGCGAGGCCACGGACGACGATGACGAGGCCGAAACCAATATCGGGGACATATCGATTGAGAAATTCTCCGACCTGACGAACAAGACCCTGTTGCAGCACAACATTACAAAAATGGAGAACGACACGCACCAATATTATAATAGCACGTTCATCATCAACGAGGCCACGGGCAAGAGGTACTGGGTGGACATAGACAATCATCCAGATCTGAAGGTCAATCATCTGCTCAGCCAGAGTCATCGCCGGGCCACAGTAAGTTCTACTTACCAAGGAGATCTCTGTCGCTTGCAAGGTTTGCCTTACAAAGGTTATCACTCGTGACTTTGAAGTGTCCTTGAATCTTAACCCTTACACCGTACAATTAACGCCAAATGTGAGCGTGTATTGGAGTAGTATTTCTATGGTGAACATTGCCTCTTAGTCCACCTGTTCTTTTTACGTGCAGACGGTCAAGCTGAAGTTCGATTTCCCGTTCTACGGGCACAAAGTGCGCAACATCACCATCGCCACCGGCGGTTTCCTGTACACCGGCGAGTACGTTCACAGCTGGCTGGCCGCCACACAGTACATCGCCCCTTTGATGGCGAATTTCGACACACGGCTGTCGAACGACAGTTTCGTCAAGTACGCTGACAACGGTGAGTCTTCGACGACGACGACAATAGTGATCACTGAACTGCGGATCTTTCATAAATAGATAAAAATTTATTTCTTCCTCCCACAATTTTAATAAGTCGATGATAATGTACCGACACTTTCAAATTCCTTTCATCTACCTCATGTTTTATGCTCCACCTACTCATTTTTGTTATAAAGGCAGAAAATCCGCAGCCTAGTAATCACCGTCGCGTTCAACGCAGGAAACCTCCGTGCTCGAGACGATAAGTATAATCGACGACGACGTTCAATTGCAGGAACGGCGTTCACGGTTGAATGGGAAAAGGTGATACTGCACGACAAACCGGATGCCGGCCCGTTCACCTTCCAGGTGACTCTGCACCAGAACGGCAACATCGTTTTCGTCTACTCGGTGATCCCCCTGATGGTGAAGATGATCGAGGACACGGCGCACCCCGTTAAAGTTGGCCTCAGCGACGCCTACATCATGGACAGAATAGTGTTCTGTAAGCATAACCGCACCCAGGACCAAAACCATTGCCCAGAGTCTCTTGCTTTCCTTCATCTCGGTACCATGAAGAATGGAAACAGAGAGATTAAAAATAATCTTAAGGGGAAACTAGAAAAAGGCATTTTAAAAGCCGATAGGAACAAGTCACGTTTAGTGCTCGGTAGTTCTGATGTTAAACTAAAAACATTGCATGCGTTAGATCGTTCTACAAGCAATGCAAATTTCCTCGAAGCGTTGAAACTCGAGTAATTTCCATATCTGGGAATATAAGTTGCAACGGTGGAAAGACATGAAAGAATTGTTTGTTTGCAGTTGTTCGCAGAAAGACAATCTACGAATACCATCGCGTGAACTTCAATCGTCAGGACATCCGAAACTGGACGGTGATCTACCTGAGCGCGTTACCCACTTGTCTGGAGATAGACAACTGCAAGGATTGCTTGACGAAGCTAAACGACTTCGACTGCAAATGGTGTTCCTTGCTGAACCAGTGCAGCACGGGGACGTTCAGGTCGCGGCAGGATTGGCTCTCGAAGGGCTGCGAGGTCAAGAAGATCAAGGATGTCGACTTTTGTCCGCTACGGACCACCGCGTATAAAGAACACGAGGAAGAATTCAACCACGTTGTGCACATGCAATCCGAGGAGACCGTCACTGTCCGAGAGATGTCCTTGGAAAGCATCCTAAAACACTGTAAGTCGCTCGTAAATTCCTGTTCCGTCGAACAGACATTCGAACAGTTGTCTTGCAGAAATGTAAACGGGAAAAATTGATTTTACGCGACGCTTTTGTTTTTAGCTCGACCCAGCAACATGAACATGGGTGTCTCTGGAATCATTGGAATCCTGATGGTAGTTGGTTTAGTCGTAGGTTTAGTCGGCTGGGGTGCATACGCTTATCGCAATCCTCACAGTGCGTCCGGGCAGATGTTAATCAGGGTAACGATCCATCCCGATGATCACCGTATTGCGGATTTGATTAAAGACTCGATTAACCCGTTGTGTTTGTTTGTTATACAGTACCGACCAAGCCAGTGGAGTTGGCGAAGAGGCGAGGCACGTTACACGGCGGCAACGATTCACATGTGATCGGATGTTGCACTTGAAACGCAGTCAACAGTTAGTACAGAACTGTCGGACCAAATATCCTACTAAATGTAAAACTGTACCAGGTTTTTACGCACGAGACCATTTGTCCGCAATGACGCGACCGTCGCGTCCGTTAATTGCCATAACAGAACGCCTAAGATCCGTTTCCACCGACGTTAACAGAACAAGTATACTCAGCTTGTCGCATTGTTCCGCGAATCGATGGCAATTGAACCGTTAGCGGCGAAGTTCTAGAAGAGAATAACTAAAAACAAAAAGCTTTCTCGAAACGGCAAGCATCGTCGTTCGAACGGACTCGGATCGCGAAAACGTTCGTCCGAAAAAAAGAAAAAAAAAAACTAAAGTCATTCGGTGTTTCATTGTTCTTAACGTTGCGCTAAACTCGTCCATCCTGATTACTTTTGATGACGGTGAGATATGTACACCCGAACTCTTTTCAATTTTAGAGAATTCGCAAGGCGATCGTGTCTATATTTATCCTGAATTCGATTACTCTTTTATTTTCGAACCTCGCAGGGACCAGTAGTTCTGTGTATGCAAGAACCTTATTCGCTCGAATCGAATTACCTCTTGATTTTGTCCGGTTGATCGTAATAAAGGAAGCATTTCACACAAATTTACCTTGCACGATGTGTTCAAAATACCGTCCTCGAATTAGTGATAATATGAGCGAACCCTGTCAACGAATCCGGTGTCTAAAACCATTGCACAGAAACGTGCGTTTACAAGAGTCGCGCGAGCCAAGCAAGAAGTCATGGTACGTTTACCATCGGTGATATACTAGCAAAGAAAAGATACTATAACACATGATACGTATAAAATAAGGGAACTCGCGTCGCTCGGAAAGTAGGATACAAACTATCCAGGAATGGCAAACGTGACTTTAACATGTATTAAGTAGGGACACGATTACAAATAAGTACCGATTAAGAAGACGAATCCGAAGTGATTCACTCTCCGGAAAAAATTTCGAAATGCATCATGAGAAGAAAGCGAAAAACCATCGAGAATGACGCGGGGTTGGAACAACAAAAGAGAACGGGGAGAATATTGAATTGCTGTGGATACTTGCGCGTAATGGGAAGTGTATAAGATCGTTTTGTTTCGAGAACAAAATTAATCAGGTTGCACGGTTTATCGTAGAGCGATCCATACTGTGTAAAGAAGCGTGAAAGCGAACTCAGAACATTCTCTGTCGTATAGAGGTTGGCCCGTGAAAATACCAAACTGATCTCCGCAACACATACTTTCTCGTAAGATTTTTTCCCTGAGGTGTTTCAATGAGTGAACGATAAAACGAGAAAAAAAAAGATTGAGAGAGAGAAAGAACGACGAAAGGAGACCGGTATTATTTTTGTTGACTTCACGGAAACGTTCAGTGACGTTTTTCCGTGTTGTAGTGAACCGTTTGCGTCGTCGAGAGACGGGCGAGAGGGTGTTACTCCTTCGGCCCGGGTATCGAGAGCGTTTATGTGATTTTAGTATCATGTGGTATATCTTGTTATTGTTTAAGAATTCTTTTTTATCGTTACATGAATCGCAGTAATTGTTTATACATATATGAGGTATAAATAAATATACATATATACAAACACCGCGACATGAGAGAGCAATGTGTTAAAGAAATCAACAAATCGAGTTGATGAGAAATCATCGAACAACCAAGTTCCGATCTAGCCTGTCGAAGCTACAGTTCATACGATACACGCGAGAACAAAATTCTGGACAACTAGTGATTTTTGGAAAAAACGAACCTGTTCGATTCTCATCGTTCGCAGCACATTCCAAAATATGCGATTCCATCTAATATTATATATGGAGTATCTATTGTGACCCGTGTTTCTGAACTGTAGCTTCAATTTATATAAACTTTAAGCAAATTTATAAATAAATATATATATATAAATAATTAGATACAGATATATTTTACGAAAAATTTTTCGAAATACGAGCACCTTAAATCGTAATATGCATGAGGAAAGGCAACAATGGAAAACTCATATGTATCGATAACATTAGATCACCAGTGTATATAGTAGTGCATTAAAGCAATATAATTTTTATGTAATTGTAAGTATAATTAATGTCTTGAAAAAAGGTGCCTTCGATCGACTTTTTGATCCGTTTATCGGCGATAGACTATATTGGGTAAATATTTTCTACTGGTTATCCGAGGGAAACTTTGAAATGTATAAAACCACGAAATTGTAAGGGATAGTTGAGATCCTCTGTTTACTGTAAACAGCGACGATTACAGATATTAGACGATCCTTAGAGTAATGTGTATTTGTGTGGCAGCGAATTTTTGTATTTGTAACGATGTAGAATCGAATGATTTTTTCTAACCATATTGAACAACATCGTCTCCGTACCATGAAATTATTTAGGGACAAGGAAACAAGTATAAACGTCATGGTTAATTTTTCTTACATAATTGTGTACGATTTAACTCATAGTTTGTGATAATAAATATTACAATTATTACAATACAAATTGATTTTATTTCAATCAGAGCTGAACCACAGTGTCATTTTTGTATTATATAAATTCAAACGTTCAACTCTTAAAAACGTTAATTACTTTATAAATAACACGCGTGACTCTCTCGACACACCACGTGCATAACCTGACGTAAACATTCACCATAAACATCAATGATAATAGTTAATATGTAACAAAACAATATTTTAAATTATCCACTAGTTTCTAGGGTAAGTATAGCATACAAAACAATCCGATCAGCATTGCACAATAAATATTTATTACAATAACAGTCCAGGTGCTGTAAAGTAAAAGGTGGCGCATCAATCGGTGAAATTAAGAATTTTTAAAACAGAAAAAAATAAATATATCTCGGACAGTAGTGACCCAAAATTTATGTATTTGGTCTCAAAACATTCCTAATAATTCTGCATACCGAATCTATATCTCGGAATTCCATAAATTTGGAAAATTATTGTTTTATGAAAAATAGCCCGTTTACGGGCACTGAAACGCTATAGACATCTAGCGGTGAACGCACGAACTAAAAACGCATTACAGCCACGCATTAACTGGACTAGCCTTCAGAAAATAATTAATAATTAATTAATTTGACACGAATTCCGTTCGAAAAAATTATGTGGGTGTGTGCAAAGGTTCAGAGTGTCATTCTAAATTATAAAAGCGCGCCTAACACATGCAGAATATTTTTAAAAAATTATTTATTAGAAGACCGGCCTGGCGATTGCAGCGCGACGGTGGCGCCATCTATGGTGGCGGATTTTGGAACTAATTTCCCTATCCCTGTAATGAGTAAGACAAGGACAGAAATAGTGTGCGACAAGGACAGCAGATGTCTCGCTCACCTCCTACCTTCCTGCTACCCTGGCAAATACCAGGAGAGGTATCAGGAGCACATGATGTGCAAGGAGGTATCCGATAGGAGGTGTGCGACAAGGACAGACATATGAGGTTTACCATGAGAGAGAGAAGGACAGACATATAGCTTCGGCATAACCTGCCAAGTGGAGGGAATATTAACTAATATCTTATTTATTATTGAAGAATCATAAACATTTACAATTGGAAAATATAGAATACACCTTCCGCTACTTTCACATACAATTTTTCATAGGATTTTGTCCCGTATTGAATAGTTATTAATAATTCTTCGAACACATGTCCGAAAATAAATTCAGCTAATTTGACAGGTCCTCCGTAAATAATTAATTATATAACTTTCCAGGCATATTTTGTGCACTTTAGCGATTAAAGAATCTAAAATGAAGTCTTGGCTATATTCCTCTTGAGGTTTTGTGTCGCTCTAATGCTTAATTAATAAGTTATTAACAATTTCTGGAGAGGAGGTATCTCGTCTGTCTCTGTCCTTGTCGCACGCTCTGTCTCTCCTTGTCTTACACATTGCAGGCATTGAATAAAGACACAAGCCACCGAAAAATTGTTAATTACTTGTTAACGACAATTCCAACCGGTCAACAATTGTCATAGGAATGTTGCTAGGGGTCCACTCTGGTTTCTTTAATCATAAAAGAGTACTAATTGTGCCTCTAAAGTATGAAAATTAATTATTTACGGGAGACCTGTCAAACTATTTGAGGTTATAATAGAACAAGGTTTTGAATCATCGTTAATAACTATTTATTCCGAAACAAATTCTGTTAAAAAACTATACGTGAAAGTTGTCAAGGGTCTATTCTATGTTCTTCGAATGTAAATATTGACGAATTATTCCTGATTGACTAGTTATTAACGATTTTTGTTGTCGTTACGTCCTTCATGTATACCCGTAATGAGTAAGACAAGGAGAGAGAGTGTGTGCGACAAGGACAGAGACAGACGAGATACCTCCTCTCCAGAAATTGTTAATAACTTATTAATTAAGCATTACAGCGATACAAAACCTCAAGAGGAATGTAGTCAAGACTTCATTCTAGATTCTTTAATCGCTAAAGTGCACAAAATATGTCTGGAAAGTTATATAATAAATTATTTACGGGGGACCTGTCAAATTAGCTGAATTTATTTTCGGACATGTGTTCGAAGAATTATTAATAACTATTCAATTCGGGTCAAAATCCTATGAAAAATTGTATGTAAAAGTAGCGAAAGGTGTATTCTATATTTTCCAATTGTAAATATTTATGATTCTTCAATAATAAAAAAGATATTAGTTAATTTTCCCTCAACTTGGCAGGTTATGCCGAAGCTATATGTCTGTCCTTCTCTCTCTCATGGTAAACCTCCTATGTCTGTCCTTGTCGCACACCTCCTATCAGATACCTCCTTGCACATCATGTGCTCCTAATACCTCTCCTGGTATTTGCCAGGGTAGCAGGAAGGTAGGAGGTGAGCGAGACATCTGCTGTCCTTGTCGCACACTATTTCTGTCCTTGTCTTACTCATTGCAGGGATAGGGAAATTAGTTCCAAAATCCGCCACCATAGATGGCGCCACCGTCGCGCTGCAATCGCCGGGGCAGAAAGCAGATGATTCTTGCCGGTTTCTCCATACCAGACAATGTAACTTTCGGCAAAGATCATCTGCTGAATACCTCGGGTGAAAATACATTGGGTGATTGGTCTACTCCTATACCAGAAAATGGCAGCCCTCACGAGAGTCATACAAATCTCGAATAGTGTAAATAATGTAACAAAGTTATTAGCAAATTTATCTTGCAATTTAGCCAGCAAACCAATTGCTCCTGCGATACACATTCGAAGGTCCGTTGCATACTTTTATGTTACTATTTTGATTACCAAATGGAGTGCTTAGAGACGACAACTTTTACTTGTATATTTGTTTATTTATCAATTGTCATACACGCCAAATTGGTCTCGCGAGATCTATTAACATTCTCCTAAAAGTAGTTACCCTTCCTAAGGGTGATTTATACTTTTTTGATGTCATATTCGCGAGAAAAGTTTAACTTTGTAACCTAACCTTGTATGTAGTGCTAACCTCATACACACTCTTTAAGACTCGATGTTTATATCGCACAGACTAAAATGATTTCAAACATTTTAGGGTACCTACCTTCCAATATGCATTTATTCATACTACGTCCAAGCAAAATGATTTGATGGAATTTTTCGATGACGAGAAAAATTGGGGAAAGCCTCAGGTACAAGTGGGACGTTCGTGGAGGAAAGACGAATTAAGATTGAAGGGCAGCGAGGATTTACATAAATTATGGCGAGTAATTTGAAAATACAATAAGAAATATGATATAATTACACGTACACTTAAATTATTTAGGTTCGTGTTATTGAAAGAACGAAATATGCTATTAACAATGGAAGAAGCATATAAGCAACAGCATGAGTACTTCCCTAATCCCGAAAGGATTGACAAGGTCGAAGAAAGTATGTCTAATTTAGAGTCGGTGGTCCGCGAGAGGAATAGGGCATACCATATGCTTGAAACTGGAAAAAGTGGAGAACGACCTGGAAAAGTAGTCTACAGTCCCATAGGTATATGTTGTTCGTATTTATTTTTGAAGCATACGGAACTTTCGTTTCACAATGGATTCCACTTTACAGGTCTTCGATACTATTACCGTTTGAGACAGTATCCTATACCGAAGTATGTCAATAAAAAATGGAATGAAACACACAAATTTGGTTTCCAAGGGTTTGCTGTGCGAAAATTCTTGCGACTTTACAGGGAGAAACTTTGGAATCAGAAACGTAGATTGCGCAAGTTCGTATCCCACAGTATTTCGACGTTTAAATTGAGTATTCTAGTTTATGAAAAAATAATATTAAAAATTGTTTAAATTACAGTCGTCAAACAAAACAAGTGGCAACTCTAATTCGGATGTTCCCCAACATGGATATGGAGGCCGCGAAAGAAGAATATCCATTAGCAAATATAGAGAAAGCGAAAAGTCATTCGCGCTCGTTCGGTCATTACGCGGCCAAGTAAAATGCACTTCTCTTTTAGCAGTGTAATTACATGCAACTTTAAAATATGCATTTAGATCCTAACCTAAGCGAAATATTTCTTCTACTGTATAAAATTTCCTGTACAAATCATAGCATATTATACTCTTTGGATGATACAAGCTTCAGAAAAAATATTTGATTCTATATTTCGTTTATGTCTCCGTGAGCTGCGACTGTTGTTTGGTGTTGTTTCGATATATTTTTTAATTAAAAGAAAAATAGGAATTACAGATGTCATTGTTCTTTTTTTTTTTATTTAAAATGTAACGAGCGATCAAATTCACTGACATTGTTTTAGCAGAATAGGAGAGAAAAAGACGATCTCTTCAATTTTTATTCTGTCGACTAGTTATAATTTTATTTTTATTCGTTTTGTTGCAACTTTGAAGGTCGAGTACGGCGGTGTTCAACGTTGTGCAAAAATTCCTTGACCACAATATTTAAGAAATATGCTTACGCGCAGCATGTAAAAAGTATAACGTTTGAATTTCATTTTTGAACGCGCTAATAACTAATACAGGAAACTGATTATGTTTCTCGCGAGTCTTCCTTTCCTCGTCGTGTAATAAGCTACACGAATTCCGTGTTAGGATTACATAAATTAGAGAGTCTTTAGGTAATTCAACGTTTCATCATTTAAATGCTTTATCACAATCATTTACGACTAAACGAAACGATGCGTAGTGTTACAGTTTTATTCACAGTGATTTACAAACTGCATCGAATCGTGTAGTTCTGGTAACGTAAAAAGTACGACCTTACAAAAAGAAAGCATACGAATCCATTTGAATGATGAAAATTAGTTCAATCTATCAACGAAATCTCTTTGGTGCATGAAATCGCGATGTTTCTTTTTCGTTTAGAAAACGTTGAAATTTATATCCAAGGAGAATGATGAATTTAATTTACCAAAATGAAACTAGACCGTGCTAACAATCCTCGATATACTTACATACTTCGACAATATTTTCGATTTCAACGGTATACAAAGAAATAAAGTATAATCGATATTCAATATACCAAGTTATTAAATAAAAGCACCTTAAGGTCGATATGATATAATTATATCTCGCGATTAAATGGTTTCGTATCTGTACAATTGAAAACGAACTAATATACGTATACCTATATATTATTATGCTAACTAAGGCTTAGAACGTTAAAGCGACAGAGCACGCGCACATAGAAAGAGAAATAGATTAAAAATAAAGTTGGAAAGCTGCATTGTAATAATTACTATCCTCATCGTTATCGATATTACTATAAGGAATGTTAACTATACGTCATACAATTACTTCGAAAGCAATTTTATAGAATATCCTTTTCTTGCCAAAGCTGCTCTACACCTTACCGCCATTTTGTTAATATTTATTTCATCAGAATAAATCACTCAATATCAATAGTGCATCCTTGGACGCGGATTAGTTCATACAGTAAACGTGAATATTATAGACATTCATATAACTGGTACAATGGATCTTACACTTGCTCACCGTTATATTACAATCCTGCATCAGAGATAGATCATCAAGGTGACTTACGTTATTAAAAAGATATTGCACCCTTTTATTGAATTAGCACATCGATATTATGTACCGATAAATATCCTATAGTCGTACAATGTCGAGCGTCCATTACTCCTTAGAGGAACATGATCGTCGATCTCGAGAGCAATTACATATTTTATACGTCGACGCTTTAGTTCATTTCAGCCGTTGTCATCTGTTTGATCGTATCTCTATGTATACCGGTGGTATTCACGTAACTGGAGCGCCAACATATATGTTTCATCTGTTTCTATTACTGAATACGACGATGCCATTAACTATTGTCTATTAATACTCCTTAACAGTATTTAATCGATCTCCGAAGGTAGCAAATGTCGCCATGCAAGCTCTAGTTCTTTACCAGCGTCCGAGCAACGTCGGTGAAGCTTGTCTTCCGGTGGAAGTGTCGCCATAGGAAATTCCCCCTGAAAGATAGAGATCACGGTGAAACATTTCCTACATTACAAGACAGACATTGTAACTGCCATTTACACGCTGTTATCCGGGAAATTACAACGTACCTGACGCGCTTTGGCCCATAGTGTCTCCAATATTTCTCTGAAGGTGCATAATTCCGTGTAGTTCGTGAAGTATATCACCCAGTCGCCGCTGTTCTCGTGAACTTCTCGACACGAGAATTCCTTTACAAATGAAATTTACGTCAGAACTCAAATCGATGCTCGACGAGTCTATCAAGATAAGAAAGCATGAGCAAACGGCCTCCGGAAATAATTGCTACAGAGACAGCTTGCTCATTAGAGTAGTCCCTATTTTTCGACTTTCGATTTTCTCAGATCTCACCTCCTAATCGAGCCACGGGCATCCGTGCCGAATTTTCATTGAGGTTGGAACATTTCAAGAGCCACTCTATTGCTCATGCTTACTTTCGTAAACTCTTTGTCCGGCTACTTACCAGTATGCACCAAGATTGTTGCGTCACAGGTACCCTAAAGGCCGTCAGGTCTTTGACAGAGGCGCAGGAAAGCGTTTGTCCGTGCTGCTTGCCGGGAAAGTCTTCTTTCATGGCGACCAGGTGCTTGGTGGTAGTGATAAGGCTACACGGCAGCGGTTCCCGTTTCTCAGACGCGTCGAACAGCCCCGACGCGCTTTGAACGAAACTCTGCAGCCATTCGGAAGCGACGTACTCGTCTGGAGCGGCGAATTGGAAGGCTTTGTTCGGTTTCAAAAGGATTTCGAAGGTGTGCGGTCGATGGGAGTTCGGGATCCTTCTGCACCCTTGACAAAGACCGCCCTTCAATGGAATCGCTCGTTTCGGAAGCCGTTGATTCGCGTCCATGAACATGTAAACGACGCCGCCCTTCAAGACGAAGTAGCCAGCTTCCCAGGGATTTGTCGGAGCGTTGGGATGTAGCTGTTGATAAGTGTGCGGTCTGTACATGAGGTCGCCCTCTTTCGTCGGTCCACAGGGTGTACTGGGAGGCGACATGTACTCGTCCTCCATGTAAATGAGATTATAATGCTCGATCTTCTCGTCCTGAAATGTTCAGTGGCCGCGTGATAATCTCAGAAAAATAATATTAATACACTACTGTATAGTATCCTCTCCGTAACTGTTAAAATTGTATCCCTACCACTAGAGGGATCCTCCTTGGAATAAGTGACTCAGCCAGCAAAGTGTTCAGTATCGGTGAGACTCACACTATTGCAAGCAAAGCAAAAGATTGCAACTTTTCTAATTTTTAATTTTTTTGTATGAAGTTTTTACCATCGTATTCGTCTCTTTTCCTCAATTAAAATTATATCCAACACGATATAATTACTCACGCAATAAGCAAGTTTCGGTCTTCACAGAATTCGTGCGTCTCTACTATAAATCTGAAGTCCGAAACTTCAATCGCTTGTTACACAAGTAATTATGATCGTCATTTAAGGAATTTTGATTTTTGTATTTAGAAGTTCTTCAGCCCCTCTCTCTTTTTCAATCGCTATCCTTCGGAACACTATAAAGAATGCAGTACCTCTTCTAGAACTGTGACTCTGCAAACCCGAAGTTTTCAAGGTTACGGAGAAAATACTGTACGTCTATTTTGTTTCACGCACTGAATGCACAGCAGTGTCGCTGAGTATCGACTGTCTCAAAATATGCATATCCTCGTAGCTCAATTCCTTCACCGCCGGAAGTCGTGGCTTCGTCGGAGACCTCCTCATCGCCATTTCCAGGTATGCGATCAGTTCCGTCGTGGTTTCAGAACTTCCGGTGGAGAAGAGATACTGCATCTCGTAATCCGCGTTCGATAACAATATCGTTTGTGCATTTGGTCCAATCTGAAAATTCATTTACTTATCAAAAATGTAAAACACCTAACACACGACACAATACGCGCGGAGACCTACCATGATCACGTCTAACTCGTTATATGGGATAACGAATTGATTGCTGTAAGTGTGGTCCGGCTTCGTGCCAGTCAAATATAAAGTTTTGTCAGTGAGCAAAGCGATCATCGGTTTACTGTCACCGTTCGTCATATAGGAGCTGCGGACTTTGTATACTTTGTACAACTCTTCCGTTTTGTCCCTGTAAATGTGTTTCTTGAAGAGCTCTCGCATCTTCAGACTAACTTTCTCCCCGCTGAACTGTTGCTTGCCCGCAGCCACGTTCTCCTGTATCTCTCGATCAAGATTATCATTGAAATCTTTAAAGGAATCGTTGCTGGTTTTCACGCCTTTGACGTAGAGCGGGTTCGACTTCGAGGACTTCTTGTTCCTCTTGATCTCGAACTTCCTCTCCGTGATGGACTTGAGGAATCTGTTCAGCAACGAGGTTTTCGAGGGCGCCTGTCTCAGAGGCGGCGGCGCCAATTTGTTACTACTCTCTCCTGTCAATATCGAGGTCATGTTACGCTTTTTCGACGGCGAGGCCAAGTGCCTGCTATTCCTACGCTCGTCCAGATCGGACATAGCGATACTATCTACATTGGACCAGTCGCTGGAACCGGACTGCTTCTTCGAGCTCGAAGAGTAAGGCATCTGAACCTTCGTCGGAGGGTCCTCGACTATGTTCCCGTACGCTTTCTCCACTATGTATGCCTCCTGCGCCTCGTTATCCTCCAACTCGATCTCCATTTTCGGCAGCAACGACTTTCCCGGGTCCTCTTGACCTTCCGGCACGCCGCGCTCCGAAATTGATAAACCGCAAGCGCATTTGCATTGGCTCTGGCACGACGATTCCGCGCACGTCTGCGGTAATGCTTTCTTCTCGCTGTCGCTGTCGAAAACACTCGACGACGAGGAGTAAGAATAATAATCAGAATGGGCGTTCCTGGTACTAGCGGGTTTCTGAACGTAAGGCGAGTCGCCGTGGCCGCACCAGCTGTACCTTCCCTTCTGGGCGGTCTTCTTCTGGACCGAGTTAGGCGTCAAGAAACTCATGGAGAAGTCTGCATAGCTCTCGTCATCGTCCAGTTTCATCGTCTTCAAGATATCCTCATGGAAGCTGACGCGCTTTTTACTCTCGCCGCGTTTCTTCTTGCGTTGTCTGCGCTGCACCAAAGCCTCTGAGCTGGAAGATGATAGGATGCTGGTGTCCGTCATGTTGATCGTATTTAGAATGCCGTACGGCGCTTCCATGTTCTCGCAATCGGAGATGGTCATGCTAAGCTCCAACAGGTTCGTGTCGTTGTTGATCACGTACGAGTTTCGCGGATCCACGCTTCGTTTGAAGCTGTAACTACCATCGCTGTAGTATGTGCTTCTCTTGTTTAACTCCTTCACACCATTGTCGAGTTTGTTACTCGGTTTGTCTAACTTGGACTCGTCTAGGCTCTTGCTATAAAAATCATAATCTTTCAATGTTTCCAAGCTTGAACAATTAAGCTCATTGTCATCCAGTTTCCTAGTTAAGTTCTGGTTCGCTATGTCGCTTTTCGTCACCGTCGCTGGTTGAAACTTAGAGACCATCCCAGGCGATTGCGTAGGCGTTTTCCCGTCTTCGCTGGAGTCGCTCGGACTGAAGTTCTTGTTGTCTTCTAGGCAACCGTTCATCATTGCCTTGTACCTGTTGTTCCTGTACTTCGGAATTTCTTCCAAATTAAAGTCTTCCTGAAAACGTGAAGAAACATGGTTACCTCAAACAAATGTACCCGAACATTTTAACTCTTTGCACTCTTAGACTTGTCTTAAGTCGCCTATCAGCAACTCGAACGCATTTATTTATTATTTGTAGAAATAATTGTCAGTTGACTACAAGGTACATTTTCTAAATATCAGTGATCTTTTTATAGCCTTTTAAAAGGGACACCGGAGTTAGCTTTTACAGTACCCCTTTAGAGAAGACAGTCGAGAGCAAAGAGTTCAAGATGAATTTGAAAAATTACTTCTTTGTAGCTGCTAGCATCGGTCTCGTTAGCGAGATCCATGTCGCTGTCAAAAGCAACTCCACTGTCGCCAGGAGAAGCTAAGCTCGAAGATACACTGGACGATCTAAGATGTAACGATAAAATCGTTCCAGAAGGTATTACACTCATAGGCCTCTGGGGCATGTAATTGCAAGTGTCCAGGAAAGTTACATCCTAAGTAGAAAATAATTATTAATCTTAATGAGAAGTATGAAACACAAACGCCTTGGACTCCCCAGAGCAAAGATACAGGGACCAAGAATTTTCCATGAACAAATAAAGAAGGTGATATAAGAGGACTGAATGAAAAATAGGTGTACTCGAGTGATAACTTATTGCCCCTTAAATTCATATAAACAGATTGAACTGAACATGCAACGTTTGCTAAGTGACAGATGTTATTTATTATTGCGATAATTGTAACCAGGGGGTGATATCGATATCAGAGCCAGAGAAATCGAGAAAGAACTACGAAAAAAACGGACAGAATGTGTCGACGACCACACGTCGATATCGTCTTCTGGCTTTTATCGTGACATGAAAAATAAATTAATGCAATGCTCTAAAGCATAGAAATTTGATAAAATTGATTCATTAATTAGTAAGGTTTAAATCGTGAAATTTTCGTAAAATAGGATTATGCTACATACCAGTTGCAATGTGAAGGATACATTCTCTAGACCTGCAAGAAGATTAACTAGCTGGTTGGTCTTATCAGCATCCCGAACAAGTGCATGTGGGAAGTACTGCTTTTTCAATGTTTTTGTATCTCGTAATAAACAGGCTAAGTAACTTTCAAAGCTGCCTTCGCTAAGTGTGTGGTAAAGCCATGCTCGACCTATAAGACACAAAACCTTTAGCAATCGATTCGGAAGTATATCGAAACGATATGCTACAACGTGCTTCGAGAAATTTGCTACTTCTCCCGTTGACTGTACAAACCTTTGCCAATGGAAGTTAATACACCTTGGAGGGCATGTATTACGACGACAGTGTCCTGATGGCTAAGTTCACGAGCAGTCCCCCAATATCCATGACGTTCTATACGTAGTCCATGGCGCAGAGCTCGGTCTAGCCAATAAACCAACCAGGAATCTCCATCCAAGACTACTGTTCTATATATACTCTGAGCATATACCTGTTTGGGACAAAACAAAATTACTTTTAATAATAAATAAAACAAAAATGAATGGTACAAGAATAATACAAAAAAAAAGGGAAAAACGAATAACAAACCAGACGTCAAGATTGAAGTACCGGACTTCCCGCTGTCATCGTAAATAGCGCAGAAAATGCATCGTAAACAAAGACTAACGCGAAGGGAGGATCGCGCACTTCGATGAGATTGCGAAAATACCGTTCAACGGGTGATCTCGATAGCGAGAAAAAGCGCAGTGGTGGCGAAATGTCATAAAACGGATTCATCGATCCGCATGGATCCCGAACAGTGGAACACGAGACGTGTTACGGCTGTGTGACAGGTGCAGACACAGACGGGTATAGTGGCACTGCTGCATCGCAGCGGAAAACCGCGACGCAAGTCGAACCAGGGAGAACCAGAGATCGCGATGACGTTCGGCGCACATGTACAACCCGCTTTCAAAAACATAAGAGAGACAATAAAACGCGTTGGGTCGTGTTGCACCAGCACACCGATGCGACCGTGTGCTGCTTCGATTTCAGCTGTTTCGTCATGATTAAGTGTCTCGCGAAACTCGTTCCATTCTTTTATTTTGCATCCTGGGGGATCTATATAACGAGGAGAAAGGGGGGGAAAGAGAGAGAGAGAGAGAGAGAGAGAGAGAGAGAGAGAGAGATAGCGAGAGAGAGAGGGAGAGAGAATCTCAAAGTGAGTCAGAAAAAGTCCCGAACAAGATTTTCGGCTAGAGGGAGTTGGATCGTTCGATCGGTGGTTGCAGCTTTAAATCCGGAGATGCATATAGTCGCGTGTGAATGTACGTGGTAGATGTATATAGATGACGTATGGCCTTGATACGTCGTCCCCGAGCCTGACCAGTCACTTACCAATTTGACAGCTTTCGTTAGTTCCTGCAATATTCTTCCCTTGGACAGTACCTTGTCGGTACAAAGGTCCATGTCTTCCGGACTCGGCATCGCAGTCTCTCTAATCTTACATGATTCTTATCGCACGATAACACCAATTTCCAGAGAAATCTCAGGCAAGAAACGTTCGAAGACAAGGGAAAAGACCGAACGCGGCTCCGTCGCGACGTCGGTGGAGTCGCACTGGCACATTCGCCGATTCGCCGGGTGTGCTCATTGATTTTAGTTGCGCGCAGGCGGCGCGCCAATATCAAACTCCCCTTCTTAATCGGTCTCCCCTTTTTGCACCGCTATTATTCCCTTGTTACCCTCTCGTTAAGTAGACACTGCTTTCTCCTCCCGATAAGCAAACCGCTAAACAAACAACCTCCCGAATAATTCCGCTCGCAACGCTTTATATCTCGCACGCGAAACGCAGTTAACTTCAATTTCTGAAAAGCTTTGAAAAGCGCCAGAAACTTAGAAAGACTGAAAGTAGGCTGGTTTTCCGGACAAACATCATCATTTTTATTCCTAAGAGTCGAAACTAGTGTTCGAGCCGAAAACATTATTATTTTGTAACCTCTAAGCGATTCATAACTATCAAGAACTCGAACAAGAGCACTAATTTTAACCCCTCGGTGTGCAATATATCGGGTATCGGTTAGTTGATCGAATAGATCGCAAGGAAGTTGTAGAAGTCCGGCTTCGTTATTGCGCAAAGATTCACATCCATTCAGTTATGGAACCCAAGTTGAAAAGCGCGAGCGCAATCGATCCTTTTAAGTAAATAGATCATACGACGTGACACTGCTCAATTTGTAAGCCTAACACATGGTCATGGTACCATGGAGAATAAAGCGTTGAATCTTCGACGATCATATTTTTATCGAGAGGTTATGTATACGATTTTGTTGTCCCTTTTATCATTATCAACGATGCAGCACCGCGGCGCTATATTTCCGGTTCGATATATGCAGCTATTATGTGATACAGCTATTTACGCAACGTGAAGAAAGTTTTACGAAACGGATGTCTGATTGAATAATAGGATATTAATTTTAGGAAATTGATGTCTTAGATACTACGGAATTTGATTTTTATAGGTGAATCGAACGCGATCGTTTTTCATTGTAGCATGAGTCACTGCGTTACCAACCGGACAAATTATAAATCCTGTGCAGTCGCGGAACATTTAATTATATTTCTATTTAACGATCAACCAAAAATGCTAAGTGGTTTATAGAAATTGACAGCCAGTCGGTATTGCTTTCATATCACGATCGCTAATATTACTAGTATTAATGATTACATTAACAAAAAGCAAAGTAATTTTGTCACTGTTACTTACCTAACATACTCGACGACATTGCTCAGCGAATTGGCAGATAACTGTAATGATTTATCGGTGAAAATAGTATAAAACAATTCTTCTGCAACGTGATAAATACAGTGCAATTGTAACGGATCAACACAATCTGTCGCGGAGGGTCAGGAGTGCGTAGATATATCATTTGCTTATCGTAGTGTAAAATAAGACGAGCAGTTTTTAATGTGTTATACGTATCAGAAAAGACATCCTCTCTGCACCTATGCATATGTAATCTTCTGCTTACTCTTCTGGTGCCAGTTTATGTTATTTTTATATTTGACTCACACATTTACGAATTGCCAGAAAGACCAAGATAATGATATTATAGTAAGCGTCTGCTGAAAGTACTATTTCGTTTATTGAAAAAATATGAACACTCCGAGGAGTGTACTATTTAATTTTCTAGTACTTAATATTTCATTGATTTTTATTTAAAGGAAAACGATTCGAATATATATACCATATGGTATACGCATTTCCTTATCTCAGATCCGCCTGTTACTCCCATCGCAGAAACTTAAACAGGAGATATATGCTTGTAAGATTGCGGCAAATAACTTGCGAGAAATAATAGCATAGTCAAATTGTTACTAATCCCATCTGAGGAGTTTGAACATTGTAAGTTATATCTATAGGGGATGTGCGTAGGGCACCATAATGGCTCCCAAAGGATTGAGACACCGTCGGTAAATATAGTATACAATATTATCGACGGTGGTTAATACTGGATTTCTAGGATACTGATTATCCTAGTTCTAAAGGAAAACATCATAATTATTTATTAATAATATACATGAATACCACTGTATTCATTGATTCTTTTAATCATTTAGGACAAATATTAAATACATTTGATATCGTTATGATTCAACTTTGAAAGATACCCTTTCCCTAATGATTATTTCTCTTGAACAGACCTGTTCTAGCAAACTATATATGCTTCATGCAATTGTAATTCTTGCGACGCGTCATGCTTGGTTCTGCAAACGTGAATAATATCAAAATATGAAGTGTAAATACTCCTTTCGTTACGTTTTTAAATATTATTTTCTCTTACCACAATCTCATGACTCATCTCGTGTGTGATAATCTTACATTTTCCTTTTAAAATTTTGATGTCATTGGCAGTTGTGGCGGCAAACGATTTGTTGCTCAATTTGTGATCATCTTAAAGGATAACATTATTTTCAGGACACTTTACACATTTCGGTTATACAAATTTATTTTAGTACGTAGAAATGTTATATTTTTTCATTTTATTGCTTTATCATTTATAACTTTATTACTGACATTTGTAAACATGGTTATTATACGTTATTTGGAACACTTGTAGTTAAACCATTACAATGTCAGAATCTGGAGCACTCGAGGAAGAATTATATTTATCAGAAATTTTTGATGAAGTAAAGAATGATACATTTAACTATGAACATCATGATCATTGTAAGAGATTCACACATATGACAATCATATATGTATGCTTTTTTTCAATGTATTATTTAATTATATTTTATTTCTTAAAGCAAGCCATATGTCTATTGATGAGGATGAATCAGAACCTTCAGAGGATACGCCAAACTGGAAAGGTGTCAGCATGGATCAGATTCGTAGAGGTTTAGGAGTATATGGTTGTCAGGAGCTCCCCTATATTTGCCCTTCTTCATCTCATGTAGTGTTAGTAATGGTGAGACTTAAATAAGGGTACGAGTACATTGGAGCTATGATAACAACAAAGAGAGCATCGTCAGAGCAGCACTTTCGCTATAGAAGTATACATTCTATTTCAGCAGTTTGCTCTTTTCTCTAGTATCACAGCTCCCATGTAATCATACCTGAAGCAGATTTGGGAGAAAAGCTTTATCATACTTAAATTCTAATCAGAGAATTTTACAAAACAGTTACCATTGCCTGAAAATGGAATACCAAAGCCTTATCCTTCTCACAAAGCAGATGCTTGGTGTCAGAATTATGTGAGAATGCCACATTCGGATTTCAATATATATCCAGTAGATGAGGTATACACCCATAGCAATATGATTTAATATTATTTGCAATAATTATGAGTAATATAATTTTTCTTCTGATATTTTACTATAGGATGGACCTCGACGTTACCGCAAGAGATGGAAAATGATCCAAGAATCTCTGCTTCAAAGTATTATGTCATCGCAACAACTGGAGGCAGCAATACTTTCTTATAATCATATATATGCACAACGTTGGAGTTTCGCAGCACTGCATCATTTTTTTTCAGAGGTGACAATTAAGTCTTTTTTGTTCCAATTTTATTGTATCGACTGTATATTCATTTTCTAATTACAGACAATCGACGAGGAAGAAACGAATATTTTTTTCCAGAATTTATTGCCAAAGATGATTCAATTAGCTCTGCAGCTTCCTGTTTTGCTACCAGGAGCTGTACCTCTCTTGAAACGCCATAACAACAAAACAATCAGTCTTAGCCAATTACAAATAGCCTCTTTACTAGCCAATGCATTTTTCTGTACATTTCCGAAACGAAATTCAACGAGTCCACAATCTGAATACGGAACATATCCATATATTAATTTCAATAGGTAAAGATTAATAAATTATCATATACATATAGATGCATAGATTCTTCTTTAATGTATAAACTTATTCAGGTTGTTCTCAGCGTATAGAAAAGACAAACTGATCAGATGTCCGTCGGTGATGGAAAAAATTAAATGCATATTTCATTACTTTAGGAGAGTAACGACAAAAGGTGGGCGCATTTTGTATTTGTTCTCGAGCAAACGTTTTATAAGTAACAAAAGAGTATATCAGCATAATTTTATTCAAATGACAAATAGAATTTGAACTTTACTATAATATCGTCATAGAGCAGCCCCGGAAGGTGTGGTAACGATACAAAGACGGTATATTCCGAAACCAGATTGTCCGAAATGGAACGAACGAGTAGAAAAATTTCCGCTACTCCATATTACGAGCAAAGGAACGATAGAATCAGAGGGAGCTGGACTCTTGCAAGTGGACTTTGCCAACAAGTACTTTTCGTTTCCATGGATAGTGATATATCGTATGAATTAATTGAAAAACATATTTAAAAACTGATATCTTCAGGTACGTAGGTGGCGGTGTACTTGGCTTCGGATGCGTGCAGGAGGAAATAAGATTTGTAATCTGCCCTGAATTGTTAGTAACCATGCTAGTTACGGAAGAATTAGACGAGACCGAGGCCCTAATTGTTTCTGGTGTCGAGAGATACAGTCGCTGCAAGGGCTACAGTAACACCTTTAAATGGACGGGAGATTACATTGATGAAACACCAAGGGATAGCAGCGGAAGGCGAATGACAACTGTCCTTGCAATCGACGCTCTTTCTTTCAGGCAACCTCAGTTACAATTTAATATCAGTAATATAAGGAGAGAGCTTAACAAGGTTTACAAATTAAATGTTTAATATAATTACAATGGTAGCTATACAGTTTCTAATACTATTATTCTGTGCAGGCGTACGCGGGATTTGCTGGATGCGAAAGTATGAGACACAATTTGCCCGCGGTGGCAACCGGAAATTGGGGATGCGGTGCTTTTCGAGGAAATCCAAAATTGAAAGTCCTGTTGCAGCTGATGGCCGCAGCAGTGGCAGGACGATCTGTCGTTTATTTCACTTTCGGTGACACAAATTTACGAGACGACGTAGCCGAGATGTATTCGAATCTTGTAAAGCTTGAGATGAGCATAGGTATCTTGACTCGAATCCCCTTTAAAATATTTTGCTTTTACAGGCGATATCATATGTACTATTTTCTTTCAGCCCAGATATTTTCTTTGCTGTTAGAATACCAAGAGTTTGCGGTATCTCGCAAAATGGATTTCTACAGATTTTTGTATAGCAGAATTAAGAACGAATCCCTGACGCAATGCCCAAACAATTATTTTCAAGCGAATAGAAATCCTACGGGGAAGGAGCACGGTTTCAAGAGAAGCAAAAGCGTTAGCATAGACGACAGGAAGTGTACGTATACGGACTTTAAGGGTCCAGAAACGGAGGAGGAGAAAATACAGAAATGGTTAGTCAGTTGCGAAGAAGGTACGAGTAAGAGAAAAACGGAAACCCTAATCAAGGAGCACGCGCAAGGTGGGGAGGAAGAAGAGCAAAATCAGGGAAGAGCTAGTACAGAGAGGAAGGAAGAACATCCTCAAGATAAGAGCTGTACCGAGAAGAAGAGGAAACCGTCTTTATGGAAAATTTTAGAAGACACTGTGCAAACTAGAACGACTCAAGAGAATCGACTGTCCGGTTTGGAACTGTTGGATACGACACCGGATTTGATTCCTCATCAGACGAACGACTATTGCGGTGCGTTAACGAAAGTCGAGAGCGAACCTGTTCAAATCTTGAGCGAAACCTCTACAGCAACACCACCTAGACGAGATTTTCTGTGCAAAAAGCCGGGACAACGAAAAATCTCCGACTTCTTCCAACGAACGTCTTGAACATTATGGAACAGTACAAACGGAGTAAATATTAATTGAAAATTTTGTTTATAAAACATACTTTGTACAGGGTGCAGTATTGAAGAACAATTAAACAACTGTAAATAACTGTTTCATTTCGAGAAATAAGAATTGTACAAGTGTTTAATTAAATTCCAAATGCGGATATATGAAATAATAAACTATACCACTCTGATTTACAGAATTTTCAGAATGTTTTATTCATGCAGATTTACGGATAATTATAATTGCTCTGCTGTGAGTCAAGCGAGACAACCTTTCGAGCAACCGACAATAAATTTTTACTAATTATAACAAATGTTATATGCATAGAACTTTTTATCGACGTTCGTGTAAGAATGATCGTAAAGGAACAAATTAACCAGATAAACGACTTATATGGCCTAATTACCATTTTGAAGTAATGATTAAAAAACAGCAGAGTTTTATATAAAATATAAATTTGTTTGCATTTTGATTACGACAAATAAAAGCCATACAGAAATTTTTTTCTTCAATAAGCTCAATAAGCTAAATCTTTTTAATCCATCTACTGCTTTAAATCGCATCTACTTATTTATAGCAAAAATGAAGACGTCAGAAGTTGCTCTGTTTATTTCGCATAAAGATCCGCAGTCTAATATAAATTACGATTGACCATTTAACTTTCAATAAAACCGCAATTGCAGATCAGTTGAATTAAAAGCTTGACCGTCGATTGCATTCGAGAATGAAACGTTTCAATCGCTAATTATCAGTCGCATTAACTATTGCTCGGCTCTGTTGAGCTTGATTGAAAGTTCAATTTAAAAGCCGAATAGATCCGCGATTATTGGCGGTCACGTGACGGTTATCGACGTATCGTGTCAGCCGTGGACCGAAGAAATCGGTCGAACACACGAAGATGGCTGCTGCCACTGAATTATTAAATACTCTCGCCAAAACAGCGATTTTCCGAAAGAAAATGTAGAATTGTCCGGGTTGCGACGCGTTTCAGGTAATAATCAATTTGTTCTCAGTGAGTCTAGTTAATGTCCGCAAGCCGTTCGGGCCCGGTGTTGCTCGCGCGGATCCGTGGGCGGTCACGGAAAGAGTCGTTCCCAACGTCAGCTCGCTCCAGCTTTGACATTTTGACAGCCGACGGACGTAAATATTGAGCCGAGCCGTCGTCGAACGAGAGTGTCACCGACAGTGACAGACGCGAGATTTCTCGTGTGACACGAACACGAACCGATTGATCCGGTCTGTGTCCGATCAACCAAAAGAACCTGGCATTCTCGATTCGTTTCTATCTCGCAGCACGACGTGCCATTTTCACATGTTATACGTTCTCGCTCGATGCGTTAACGTTTCGAGTCTCGAGTGACAGCACAGGGTCGCTCGTTAACATTTACCGCCTCTCGCAGCATTCTCCTATCTTGACAAAGTCCGCGACTCGTTCTCTGAAACAGATCTGCTACAAAGCGGTGTACTACGATCGTTTCTCGCTGTACACCTGTGGCAACATACATTTCCGTTTTTCTCCACCTGTACACCGCTCCGATGCGTTTACCCGCGAATTATCTGCTCCTCTCGTTGTTTACAACTCGCTCTCCCCGTACGGGCTTTGTGCGATATTATTGAACAATCAATTCGTCGTGTTATGGATTCTCGTTCTGTGGCACCTTGCACGCGTATGTTTATGTAATTTGTTATGTCGGGAACGATTCCGAATCGCTGTAATTTCGCGTATTCTGTCATGAGTTACGCGGTCGGAAAACATTTCTTGAATACCACCTAAAAGGTATCTCGAGTCGTCGAATTTTAACGAACTTCGTAAATCTCGCCAGTGCATCGAAAATGTAGATTCACTTTGTGAAAAAGAGTAAAATGTAACCGTTGTAATCTATGCAATATCCATCGTAAAATGGATAATGTAAGTTCCGAACGTATCAACACCATATGTTTCGCTTAACCAAGTTCGAGGACTGGTTTGTGGGTGTTGCAAGGTAATCTGTATCGTTCGTTCTTTTTTTAGCAAATTCTAAGTATGAACATAATGCGTAAATTACGGGGGGGTCCAAGTGTCGGAGGCATGAGTTCCAGCAGCACGGGCGGTTTGGACGATTGCGTGGGGACCACCAATCCCCAGCACACTGCTCTCGGTCTCATGCATCTCAAAAAACTCTTCTCCGAGTACACACACCCAGCGCATCCCCTCTCAGATGTTGAACGGGATGACAAGCTGTACAATATGTTGCCATTGTTTTGCAAAGTAAGCTTATACAATAGAATTGTATTTTATCACAAGCATGCAACAATTCTCTGCCCGAGAAGTTAGTTGCAATGGATTAAATAAACTTGATCAACTTTCAGGTATTTGGATCTAGTCCTGCGGGAGATATGAGCGAAAAGTTCTGGGACATCTTGGCATTCACGCAGCAAGTGTCTAGATTAATGGTGTCTGAGATCAGGAGGCGGGCAAGCAATCAGAGTACAGAGACAGCGAGTTGTGCCATTGTAAAATTTTTAGAAATCGAAAATAGTGAAGAATCGAGTAATGGTTGGATGTTGTTGTCCGCGTTGAATCTGCTTGCAGCTGGTGATACTTCTCTGATACAGGTACTGGCAACACCTGTTTGTATATTTTGTTTTATCATTCCATTAATACATATTTACCTATGTAATTTATCTTATCAGGCAATGACTACTGCTTCTGTTCCCTCAACACTGGTGAAATGCCTATATTTATTTTTTGATTTACCGGAAATGATAGAAGATGAAGCCGATCTTACAGATGCAAATAGCGACTTCACTCCAAAGCACCGTAGGATACTATTACAAAAAATATTTGTGCAAGTAAGTTCTGCACCAACCTCGTGCGAATGATTTAATACTTCTGTAAAATTTTTATTGGAAATATAAACTCGTTCTAACTTATAGTTATTGGTGAGATTATGCAGTCATCCTTACCCAGCAGAAGAACTAGCTCGCAAAGACGATCTGACCTTATTATTCTCAGCAATAACTAGTTGGTGTCCTCACTATAACGTGATGTGGCGCAAAAGCGCGGCGGAGGTATTGATGACTTTATCTCGACATGGACTCACTCAGAATGTAGTGAGTTACATCCACAGTAAGTACTATAATTAGTATCATTTATTGAAGCAATTCGCTCGACATTTTGCTTACTAATATCTTCTTTTCTTTTTTTTTTACAGAAAAAGGATGTATAGCACTTTGTGTTGATAATATGCAACGTGTACCTGAGCTGGCACCATTGGAAGTAGTAGAAATGTTTGTCACAGTATTTTGTTTTTTAAAAGACTCCAGTGAAGTCTCACAAACTCTTCTCGATGATTTCCGCGCGTGTCAAGGATATATCTTTCTATCAGAATTTCTATTGAAGTGAGAAGTTGCACAAGGATATCTAGTTTGTTAATTTAAAATATCGTTGGGTATACATTTTACGAGCGTGTATTTTTTACAGACACGCTCCATCGAGATTAGAGCAAGATAGCAGAGCAGAAGCACAAGATGCCATTCGAAATTTGGTCCTCATGTTGGCATCTTTAACCATGTGCGGACATACTGAATTGAAGCCTAGTCAAGCCAGTATGGGATCTTTGTTTCAAATGCTTGGTTTCACCTTACCCCAACCTAGTAATCGAGGTATCACCTTTGCACTGTAAAATCGCTATATCCTTGATTATTTTTCACTAAATCAATTTCATTTTAATCATAGGCGGAAGCGTTCGAAATATTCAGGCATTCCAAGTATTACAATCAGTCTTCGTGAAATCGAACTCATCCTTATTATGTTGTACAATTCTCGACGCAATATCTAGCGTGTATCACAGTGACAATGCCAATTATTTTATACTCGAGGGTCAGAACACGCTGTCCCAATTCGCGGAAAAGATTCACTTGAAAAACCGGGAAATACAGGAAAAGTTCTTTCAGCTGCTGGAATTTATAGTATTTCAACTTAATTTCGTGCCTTGTAAGGAACTTATATCTTTATCTTTATTACTCAAAACAAATAACTCGACTAGCTGCAGTATCTTGTGCATGGAAACACTTCTTAATATACTCAGGTAATGTGCACAGTACCTTTCAAATGAGATACGTGAATTAACGTACCGAATTCTCGCCGATTGAACTTCGTTTGTTCTTTTAGACACAATAATATATTTAAGGACGTGTACCGAGAAGTAGGTATGTTAGAAGTGTTTGTTACGTGTCTTCATCGTTATGCAACTTTGCTTAAGGACAAACAAGCTGCATACGATCAAGGGTTAGGTACGGTCAACATTCTCTTTTTTTTGTATCGGGTAAGATTCATGTCGTGATTCGAATTGAATAATATTTCTCTCATAGAATACAAAATATGCCCAGAGGATGAACGATTGGGTGCCTTAGTAATGGAAGCCTTGACGACCTTATTAGCAGGCAATGTTCAGAATGCTACTGTCTTCAGGGAATGCAGTGGTGCACGCTGTGCTCACAATCTTGTACCCTACATGGACTGTCGGTACCAAGCACTCGGCATTGTTAGGGAATTGATACTTAGCGCAGGGGGGGACGATGACATGGCCACGTTGTTGGGTGTCATGCATTCGGCACCTTCTAACGCCTTGATTCTCAAGACACATATACTGAAAGTTCGTATCTCGATCTTAATATTAACATATTGAGTACGGCGCTCTGCCCGTCCAACATGGACCATTGCTAAAAGCATCTCGCAGAATTGTTCTACATAAGAATCATGCTGTACTGTTGCAGTCCCTGTTGGCGTGCTTACGGGAATCTCACCGAACCAGGACCGTTTTCCGCAAAGTGGGAGGTTTCGTCTATGTGATGTCCGTCTTAGTGTCCCTGGAGGGTCAATTAGGCATGCAAAGAGTCGAGGGCACCGAGCCCTGTAACGACACAGTAAAAAGGACACCGCAGGAAGAGGCGCAACTGTTGACGCTATTGCACGTTGTGTTTCACACGATAAGCACAGCCATGAGGTTCGAGCCAGCGAACGCGAAGTTTTTTCATCACGAGGCAACTATCTCTTAATTTTTTAATAACGAAAGCGTCAATTAGCGGTATCGCTGACAAACTGACCGACTCGATCATTGTTCGACAGATATGCCAGTCGAGTTTGTGCGACACTTTGCGGCTCCTCGGATGCTTCTCCACGCAAACAAAGCTTATGGAAATCGACCTGATACAGACTACAAATTATCATAATATGTTGTTAACGCTGTTCACTGGCAGCGTGTTAGAACCCGTGTTCCCGGATGCTATGCCGAAGACATTAGCATACGCGTGTTTATTGTTACGGCTTCTATACGACGTAGCGCTGGACTCGTTCGACAAGCCGAATTTGGCAGGCTTGGGCATGAGGTCGCCGAGTCACAAGCAAAACAGTGTCGAGGTAATTAATCAATTAGAAATGTGACACAGTTACATTGTACGAATTGAAAATACTACATTTTTCCAGCAACAAAAATCGTTCGATTCCCCCGGGAGCGGAAAGAGGAGTATCATAAACTCGTTAAACCTAAGTCCCCCTACTCCAGAGCCAATAGTAGTTCATCCCGGTATAGTTGTTGGGATGTTGCACTTGCTTCCATCGATCTCGGATCTGTCCAATTCTCAGATGGCTTTAGCTTTGCAATTATACGTGGCCGAGATCATTAAAAGTCTGGTACGCTCGGAGAGGAATCAACAGATTATGTGCGACGCCGGAATGGCCGGTGAATTGCTATCCGTGGGCAGAATTGCTTTGCAGGATGAGACGCATCCTTTGCATCAACCGCTACAATATATCATAGAGAGATTAGCAGCACAGTCTTTAGAGCCACGTGATTTGAGGTAGGTTTATCGATTCAACACTAGGTTTAAGGAGCACCAAAATGACGAGAGTGTGTTTGTCCAAATTTTTAGCCATTTTTTAAATAATATATTCAAAGAAATAAATTTGTTGAATAATTCCTCAGGGAAATTCAAAATCTTAACACATCCCGTAAACCTAGCGTTAATCAATAATTTGCAACTGTGCTCAACACGTTCGCAGTTTGTTGTACATAGTATTCTTACTTTCAGAGAGTTCCTGCGATTAGGTGATCCACTGTGTTGTATTTCGCTCGATGATATTGAACCGAATAAACCTAGAGGTGGTCCTGTACCGTTGACGCGTATCAAGACTCTGGTCTCTATGACAACGCCAAAGGATTTTCGAGCACATGGTTCATGCACTCTGCCACCTTTCGTAGAGCTCGACATGAGCGCAGAAGGATTTGCATGTTTGTATTTGCCCAGCGTTGCACCTCAGAGTACAACCCCACCTACGGTGGTGGCCGCTGATAGCAGCGTTCTCGGTGGAATTGGTTCAGGTAAATACCTATAATCTGTCCAACAATACGAAGAGGGAAGGGGTGGGGAAGCAGCGGTGGGGAAGACGTTCGACAATCCTGCCCTACGGTACAGTCATGTACCATAATTCTTTATTGAGAATGTAATTGGGCTAAATTACTTAAACGTTTTCAGGCGACAGACTATTTCCCCCGCAAACTGGGCTCACGTACAGTACTTGGATATGTGTTGATAAATTCAGCGATCCCAGGACCGATCCTCATTGCGTGCGATTATTGACATTGGTGCGCACTCCGCAATCAGCGAGAGATTTGATCTGTCTGACTGCAGTCCTCAGCGCCAGAGATAAAGCTATTATCGTATCGACACAAGAGACACCGATGACGCAAAGTAAGTTGCACCGATAACAATTGAATAGGTAAAATATAAAACGATGGTAGAACTAAAACAGTTCTCAGAAAGATAGATTACGTAAGAAACGTAGATAATTAAAATTGTATTGCTGTTCGCTCAGATGTAGGCGAATGGGAACCAGAAGGCACTGGTGAGTGTGGAGCAAGGGTTTGGTGTCCTGATTTGCTTCACGAGGGACAATGGCATCACATAGCTATAGTGTTGAATCGTGCTGTATTAAAAAACTCCAGTTTCTCGTTGTACCTGGACGGCCAACATATTCATAGTCAAAAGCTACATTATATAACGCAAGTTCCTGGAGGGGGTGTAGCCAATTTGACTGTAGCCTCGCCGGTTTACGGATACATAGGTACACCGCCTTGCTGGCGACGATACTCCAGACTAGCCTGGAAACAAGGTCCGTGTCACCTGGTCGAAGAGGTGTTCAACTCGCAAAGCATAGCGACATTGTTTAAATTAGGACCGCATTATATGGGTAGCTTACAAGCTCCGCAATTATCAGGTAATCAATCAATTTATCGAGCGCAGAGAATTAAGATGAGACGTGCACGAAGATAACCGCAGTAAGACACACGACTTTTCCATTACAGTGCAAGAACCGTTGATGTCTCTTGTCGCGGAAGAAAAAGTTGTGTTTGGGTTGAACGCCAAAGCGATGTCTCAGTTAACGTTGGCTAAAATTAGGAAAGTCTACAGCCGGGCTGATAATAAATCGATCGCTAAACAGGTATGTTATCTATCGATAATGTGCGCGTGTTCGCTTTTAGGAAATTTTTGTCTACTGATTGAACTGTTTTCTGATAGCTTGGGATGTCTTCGCACGAAAATGCTACACCTATTAGGGTCCTCCATAATTCTGCGGGGCATCTCAGCGGTCCAGCAAGAGCACTGGGAGGTGTAGTCGTCGGCTACCTTGGCGTTCGAGTTTTCAGCCCTCGACCAGTGGCCACGATGATTGACAATGTGGGCGGCTGTTCAGTACTGTTAGGTAATTAAAGATTCTACGTTTCAATCCTTTCAAGTATTTATTTAAGGGACTGCATACACCTTAAATTGTTTAATTGTTTGACCCAGCAAGGTGTATACAGTCCCTTAGGAATAATACTAATTAATCATTCGCGCCGACAGGTTTAATAGCCATGGCTCAAGACGTAGAGTCCCTGTACGCTGCTGTTAAAGCGCTGGTATGCGTTGTAAGATCGAATCAAGCAGCCCAGCAGGAAATGGATCGTCGGAGAGGGTACCAAACATTGGCGATGCTGCTACGGAGAAAATGTCCTCTGCTGAACAGTCATATTTTACACTTAACGTTCAGTCTTGTCGGCACGGTTGACAGTGGCAGGGAGACCAGCGCGATTCCGAATGTTACAGCATTTCAAGATCTTCTTTGCGATTTACAAGTGTGGCACGAAGCACCGGGAGAACTGTTAAGATCGCTCCTGGAACATCTGTACGAATTAATAGCAGAGTCGAGCGAGAAGAGGACAAATTTGCGATTGATGAGAGACCTGCAGTTGGTGCATAAATTGTTGCATATCCTGAGCGACGTGAAACAAAGCAGCACGCGACAGATTCTGCTCGCATTGCTCAGTATTCTGTTGAGTCAGCCTAGACAAGCTGATTTACTCTGGTTCGGTCAATTTATAGTAGCTACGTTGCCCCAGAGTTCGGAGAAGCATTTAATTCTTCGAGAGAGCGAAGGTAATAAGGAAGGGGAGGGAGAGCACATACTCTTGCGGAATCGTTGTTTGCAGCTTTTACACTCTTTGTTGTTTAATGGACCCAAAGTGAATGTAAATATGTGTGAAGAATTGTCTAAAGTGTTGGGCCTTGATTGGATATTACTGTTCCTTCAATCGGGACTCCATAGTACAACGGTGATATGGGGGTTGCGAATATTGGTAGCAGTCTGTTCAGTGCTACCGATATTGCAGAAATTCAAAGAAGGAACCAGCAATGGTGGCTGGCTGCGTCACACGGACCATAATAAAATGGCACTTGCACTTGGTTGTCATCAACAAATGTCGGGCGGCGAGACCAAGCCATCCACCCTTCACGTACCAGGATTTCAGCATTTAGGATGGCTACTGCCACAGCACGTGGATCTCGTTCCAGAATTGTATTTCCTCTTTATCGCCCTCATGATGGGTCAGCCTGTGAAATTATTGCCCACCGATTCAAAAGTCATTTTGAAGCTCGATCTGGATAACGTGTGGAATTTCTTGTTCGGTGTGCCAGCGAACCACACGCTATCTTCCTTCGCGAGTAGAATTAATCTCTGCCCTGAAGCCGTGGTCACTCTGCTGGCCATGGTGCGAACAATGCTTAACAACTACTCGATGAACCCCGAATCTCTGCCTGACTGGTTAAGCGACTATCCAGTGACAATAATACAGTTCCTGTTCTTCCTGTATCACAACTTCACAGACTTCATGCAAGTGTTCATGTCTGCGGAAGTGTTGGGCGCGTTGGCTGGCACTCTGTTTCCGAAACCTGCGAGTTCCAGCCAAGATAGCAGTGGGGCTAGCACTCCAGCAGACGAGCAAGAACCGGTGCTGGTGAGATCTCCGTCGAAGGACGTTGGTCTGACCAATCACCCGGCGAAGAAATTCGTTATGGACTTTCTCCGAGTCATCGTGGTGGACTCTCTTTCTCTGCCAGTCACTGCAAAGTCTCCACCAGCCATCGACTTAGTGTTGGAAGCGTGGCCAGAGCATGCGTCCACTGGCCAACAGACGCGTTACCAAACGGAAGTCTTGTCTATTCTGATGGAACATCTGTTGGCCGCGGACGTACTAATTGGAGAGCAAGCTGCATTGCCTGTAGTTCCTGGAGGTTCAGTCAACAACATTACGAACAACGTGTGCTACGTCGCCGCCAGAATAGTCGACAAACTATGGCAAGGTGCTCTAACGAAAGATCCCCACGAGGTGTTTGACTTCATCGTGAAATTGATCGGACAAGCCAAGAGGCGTCCCGGTGTCGTCAGCATGGAAGGTTTGCATCATTGTCTGAACAGGACTATTCTATTCTTGTTGTCCCGATCGACAGACTCGATCGCTGATCAAATGGCTGTGTTGGAGGCGTTGCACAAACTCACAACTCATAGATTGTTAGTTTTCGGGGCTGGTAATCACGAGTTAGAGTTCATCGGTTGCTTGACCTACTGCCTCTTGCAACTGACGGCCGACGTAAAGATCATGTTAGACACGAACTTGAAGACCACGTGGCACCTGAATCCGCAAGTGGAAGCCAGCGACGATAGACTAACGTCGCATCAGGGGCATAACTTGATGTTCGTCGCTGCGATGAGAGTCTGGGAAGAGTTATACGTATGTAAGAAACCCGCCATAGAAGAAGTTTTTAAAATAACACTTCCAGCGCCTGTAGGACACGAGCGTGTGCCGGAACTGGCCCTGATAAGGGACCAGTTGAACGAATCTGCGACCAGGCTTTGGATGAATTACGTTGTTATGGAGAGGAAAGCTTCGTACAGGGTTCCTTGGGAACTTCACAACCAGATACAGTCGAAAATTCAAAAAGTTACTGGAGGCTTAACCAGACTGGCAAGCAGAACGAAAGTGAGGAAAGAGGAGTCCGTGCGCGTCAGATTGCGTTTGCACCAGAATACCGTGGCACAGTGGACGGAGCAACACGTTGCACTGGTGCGCGAATTGGCTGCAGCGAAGAGACTGCAGTATATACAAACCAATCAGCATACTCAGAGATACGTATACCAAGAATGGTTGCAAACGGAGACCGAATTAACGAGGGAACGCGGTTTATGGGGTCCACCCACAGCCACCAGGCTGGACAAATGGATGCTAGATATGACCGAGGGCCCATGCAGGATGCGGAAAAAGATGATGAAGAACGAGCTCTTTTACATACACTATCCCTACCGACCTGAACTAGAACATCCCGATAACAAACAATTGAAGTACAAAGTCGCGACCAGCACCGACAGCAAAGAGTATTACTTGAAGCAACTCGGCAATTCTTCGGGTATGTTCGAACGGGAACGGGATCCGGTTATCGACGACACTCCATTGAATGTGAACGAGGCCTCCACGGAAAGCGAACCTCCCATGGTGCCCTGTACATTGGAGCGTCATGCCAGCGAACCCGACGAAGTTACAGAGGATAACGAACAGGAGGAGGAAAATAATCAGACTGTTCCAGACAATCAAACTTTGATACGATTACTAGAGGAGCACGAGAAGGTATGAACCCTTCGACGTCATTAACGCCACTCAACGTAGCAAGAATTAATTGCCTTGCGTTTTCAGATAAGCCACATGTTCAGGTGTGCTAGGATTCAAGGCTTGGACACAACGGAAGGTCTATTGTTGTTCGGAAAGGAACACTTCTACGTGATCGACGGGTTCACACTGCTGAAGTCCAGGGAGATTAGAGACATCGAGAGCTTGCCAGAGGCTTATGAACCCATCTTGCCCTCGCCCGGATCTCCTAGAAGGTCCAGAGCGATGAGACAGTGTTCGAAGTTCAATTACGAGGACATTAGGTAGAAAATTCTGGTTTTTAGATATTGTTACTTATATTGGATCAGTGCAAAAGTTCGTGCTCGATTTCGTATTAAAATACAACAAGGCGTCGAGCACGAATTTTTTAACTGAGCTAATACATAGTTTTAATAGAACGAGGACAGCAAGTTTATATTTTATATTGCCACAGGGAGGTGCATAAAAGAAGGTACTTGCTGCAACCGATGGCCCTGGAGGTGTTCAGCGGAGACGGCAGGAACTATCTATTAGCATTTCCACTGAAAGTGAGGAACAAGGTCTATCAAAGATTCATGACATTCGCAACGGCGATAGCCGACAGTGCGCAACAGTCGGTGGCTGGTCAGAGGAGAACGGCGAACGTGGAACAGGCTACAGGCCTACTTTCGAATCTAATCGGTGAAACCTCGGTTACCCAACGATGGGTGGTCAGTATTGCAACTTTACTACACTGTACATCGTCGAGAAAGTATTGTAAATATGTTGAAATAGTATTCATGGAAAATACTGATACTTTCAGAGAGGTGAAATATCGAACTTCCAATACTTGATGCATTTGAACACCTTAGCCGGTCGCAGTTATAACGATTTGATGCAGTATCCAATATTCCCGTGGATATTAGCAGACTATGATAGCGAAGAACTGGATCTGACTGATCCAGCGACGTTTAGGGACTTCGGTAAACCTATGGGCGCCCAGAGTCCGGAACGATTGTTGCAATTCAAGAAAAGGTACATTAAGTTTATGCACTACGGACACACAGATTTATTAAATATGAATTTACGTTTAATCAGATATAAAGAGTGGGATGATCCGCATGGGGAAACGCCTCCTTATCATTATGGAACACATTATTCTTCCGCCATGATAGTATGTTCCTATTTGGTGAGGATGGAACCGTTCACGCAACATTTTCTCAGGCTACAGGTTCGTAAAAATAGTCACTTCATAATACTATCCAACACATGTCTACACGACATATAACGTTGTAAATATTTAAAATTATTATTTTTGTAGGGTGGACATTTCGATTTAGCGGACAGAATGTTCAATAGTATAAAGGAGGCTTGGCTGTCCGCGTCTAAACACAACATGGCGGACGTAAAAGAGCTTATACCAGAATTCTTCTATCTCCCAGAGTTTCTTGTTAATTCGAATCACTTCGACTTAGGTGGGTATCGTGCTTTCTCACTAGACCGTGAGTTTGTATGCGAAATCAAAATTTTTTAAGTAAATTGTAAACAACAATAGCGCAATAGTGCTTCTAAATTTTTCTAATGTTTTCACAGTGTTATATTTGATCGATTCAGTTTCGTGCATAAAATCCGCAGTTTATTTATCACGCTCCCGATGGAATCAACGAAGCTAACGCTTCAAATGATTTCCTCAGGTTCTAAACAAAGCGGTGTACAATTGGGAGACATCGTACTTCCGCCATGGGCTAAGCAGGATCCCCGGGAGTTCATACGTGTGCATCGGCTTGCACTCGAATGCGATTACGTGTCGCAGCACCTGCACCAATGGATCGATTTAATATTCGGTTGCAAACAGAACGGTCCTGCCGCGGTTGAAGCAGTGAACGTGTTCCATCACCTATTCTACGAAGGCAACGTCGATATTTACAAGTAAAAATCGTGTTATTGGTATGAACAATATCTCCACTTCACTAAACCTAATTTGAACGTACGCATTTTAGTATCGACGATCCCTTGAAAAAGAACGCAACCATTGGATTCATCAACAATTTTGGTCAGATACCGAAACAGTTGTTCAAGAAACCGCATCCGGCTAAGAAGATGACTCAAAGAACGAGTGTCATCGATCCTGGACCAATCACTCCGGGCTTAAGCATCACTACATCCGATAAATTGTTCTTCCACAACCTAGACAATTTGAAACCGTCGTTGCAGCCTATCAAAGGTTCGCACCGTTATCCTTGTACGATATCATGTTGATTTTTAATTGAATCGCATATTTACACTTGGTCATTCGTTAGAATTGAAAGGTCCCGTCGGCCAAATACTCCACGTGGACAAAGCAGTGTTGGCTGTCGAACAGAACAAGACGCTGATCCCGCCATCGTACAACAAGTATGTTGCGTGGGGCTTCGCGGATCACTCGCTCAGAATAGGGAACTATGACAGCGACAAAGCGATGTTTGTCTGCGAGGCCATGATGCAGAGCAGCGGGGAGATAGTTGCTTGCGTTTGTCCGTCTTCCAAACTGATAGTAACCGCTGGCACAAGCTCCGTAAGGATATTACGATTAATTTGTATTCGATCTTTATCGATCGGACTCTCACTGTTCCTTGGTTTAATAGGTTGTAACCGTGTGGGAGTATACCAAGAGGCAATTGTCTATCAAACAGTGTCTTTACGGTCACACCGACGCTGTCACGTGTCTGTCATCGAGCCCGGCTTATAACGTGATAGTATCAGGATCTCGAGACGGCACCGCAATCATATGGGACTTGTCTAGATGCTTGTTCGTCCGCCAATTGAGAGGACACGCGGGTCCCGTGGCTGCGGTAGCCATAAATGAATTAACAGTAAGTTAGGTCGCGTCCTGTAAACCTAGTGTTGATGACATAAGGAGGTTGCGAGTCTTTGTGCGTTTATAGCATGTACAAGTTTGTAAACTGCAAACAAGAGCCATAGTTTTACGATGTCTTTCGTATTTATGGTTTTTAATTTAATATTTCGTTTACAGGGAGACATAGCAACCTGTGCAGCTACGTGGCTACACGTGTGGAGCATAAACGGCGAGGAATTAGCGAGTGTGAACACATGCGTGGGTCGGGCCGATAGAATGCAGCAAATATTGTGCGTGGCTTTCAGCCAGACCCACGAGTGGGACTCGCAAAATGTTATCATGACAGGCTCGACAGACGGTGTAGCTCGGGTAAGAATTTTATTTGTCTCCGTCCAATAACTCAGAATCAGTGCTTGGAAACTCAAAAGAATTAATTGTGGTTCAGAAGAAGGGTTGTGCTAAGTGGTTCAGAAGAAGATAATGGCAAACGAATGACTGAGGCAAATAATTTTCAGATGTGGTCGATGGATTACGTGCAAGTGCCTGCAGAGGAGGATAAGCCCGAGGAAGTCGCTGCTACCAAAGAGAAGCATACGAAGACGAGCAAATCCGAGAATCAAAGTGAAAGCACCAAGAAACGAGTACACGAGCTAGTGAAGCAAATGAGTATATCTGCAGAAGGTTCAAGTAAGTCACCGTGGGGATAATGTCGGTGTTGTCCTGTACGTTATGCTTCTTTATTTGCTTTTGTAGGTATGCTCGCGAAAAGCGGGTCGGAGAGCAGTCTTTCTGAAGCGGAAACTTCTAAAGAGGCTTCGAGGTTGCACGAGGAGAAGGAAGAATGCTCGGACAACGAGTCGAGCAATGGTTCTAGCAGCAAACCATCACCGCAGAATAGTAATACACCCACCGTTGTACTCCGAAGGAAAAGTCGGGGAAATCCAATGTTCAGAAAGAGCGAGGGTGGCGGACGTGCGGATAGCGAGGGTACACAAACCAGGTAATACAATTGATGCAATTTACGCATACGATACTCAAATGTTTAGTAACTTGTTAAATCACCACTCAAGTGTTAAGGGTTACAGTCAGTAATCACAATTCTCACACTCCATCGCCAACTTAAGGTAGTATATTTTCTTATAAGTGAATTGTTAATTTTGCAGCGAGTTATCCAACAACGCTGGGGACTCCGAGGGAGCCTTGCGTGCTAGTAAAAGTGATACAAGTTTGACAGACAGCTTCGTGATGGTCTCAGAAGCTGACACGAAGCCTAAGAGGATCAATCCACAGAACGTCTTAAGAGATGGTTTTAAGTGGCAACGGCAATTAGTGTTTAGGAGTAAATTAACGATGCACACTGCATACGATCGCAAGGACAATGCTGAACCGGCATCTATAACGGCTCTCGCAGTTTCTAGGTAAATTATTACTCTAGAAGATGTTCTTAACACTTTACTTACCGGAAAGCTATTAACAGGCTTTTCAATCATTGCGCCGTACCAAAAGGAAGCTTAAAAATCTCCTTTTACATAATTAGCGATGTTAATTATCAGCGTAAGGATTGAATAACATTATAAATGAAATTTCAGGGATCACAGAACAGTATACGTAGGAGACACACGAGGTAGAGTGTTTTCGTGGAGTGTGTGCGAGCAACCGGGTCGCACCGTCGCCGATCACTGGTTAAAGGATGAAGGTGCTGACTCTTGCGCTGGCTGCGGAGTTAGGTTTAATCTTTACGAGAGGAGACACCATTGTCGCAACTGCGGACAAGTGTTCTGTTCAAAGTAAGTCTTTTCAACAAGAAATCATTTTTACAAACCACGAGACCACGGATCTGTTTTTCGTTGACCATGTTGAATGCCTGTTTCACCAAGTCTTGCCACTTTTCCAGATGCAGCCGGTTCGAGTCGAAAATCTCGAGGCTAGGGATTCTGAAGCCTGTTAGAGTATGTCAGGGTTGTTATTCATCGTTGCGCTCTCAGCTCTCCGCCGAGAGCAGCACATAAATTTAGCGGTATATAGTATACGGTTTCGCGACCGGATCGATGGTGGGTACAACACGAATTGTACATAATCACGGGTATACTCTTCATGTCTTTACCCGAATCTCCCCCACCTGGTAAGGTAACCTGAACATGCATTTCATTTCGTTGAACGCGCGATATATATCGGGCTCTCTTGCATTTCGAACGGCACAAAAGCTGATCGCTGCATTTCCTGTTTTCCGACCCCTTAGTTTTTCTTCTACAGTGATTTTTCTCCTCGATGTCGAAAACGTCATGGTGCATCCTATATGAAATCGCATCCGGGCATGCTTCTAACTCACGATGCAAACCGTCGCAATAATCTAGGATCATTCCTAGGAAAGATCGGCCTGCTTTGCTTCGTCGACAGGTTTGTAGTCGTGTGGAAGTTAGAACAGCGCGAACATGTTCTCCGTGTCTCTGACATTCTGATTTTTCACATATACTCGATGCACTTTATCATTGATTCATTTCAACGAAAATTGATTAGCTTTTCCGTGTACACGTGAACACGTGTGCAACGGAATTTCTTTGACATGCAATCTGTGATTACTTTCTTTCCTATTTTTAGTAAATTTACGATCGATCAATTTCGAGGTGGTCATTGACAATTATATATACATATATATATATATACACATAGAGAATCTTAATAGTATTAGACCGATTGATTTCACTATCGGAACGATTACGGCGGTTCTCGTATCTGACTGTATTAGACGATTAATTGTTAATATTTATTTTAAATTATAGTAGAATAGTATACAAGATGTCAATATTGTTAATGGAAAAATATAAGATTGAATATTTATCAGATTTACCAGAAAAAAAGAAAAAAAAATTATACATACATATATATATATATATATACATATAAAAAATATACCGTGTATTATTTGTACTGCTGTTTTTATATTACGTTTTACTTATAATTGCTGTTTGATAAAAAAAAAAGAAAAAAGTTTGTTTTGTCCGTTTTTAACGATAACGTATGTCGTGTACATAATGCAATAATAATACGCGGTGTAATTGATTCTAAGGATTGTCGAGGGTGTGTAATTTATTATTGCATCGTGAAATGGACAGTCTTTTATTTTTCCATTTTGTAGAATCGGCGGAACTTCAACGGTTTAGAAATGAAAAACAAAAAAGAACAAACAACGTCAACAATATACGTGTATTATGATTCCTGGACGGGAGAGACATGCAATTGCAGTGCACCACGTTGTGATCCGCTGCCTACATAGGCGTAAAACTCGTAACTTTGTAATAGACAATACCTTTAATTACGTAAAAGTGTTATGACGTAACTGTAAGTTGGTTAAAATGAAACCATAGACTCTAATGAAACCAGCAGTAACATACTGTGTAAGCAATGTCGTAAATGTGGAATACACTCATTTGTTCACAGAGTTGATATATGCGTATACAGGATGTTCAACAACAAACGGTGCAAATTTTACAGGGTGGTTCTACAAACCGAAATAAAAGTCTCGTTTTCATCGTCGGATGAATTAATAAGATGCACACGAGGACTCTTTTATTATTTTTGCATGTGGAATCACCGTTTAAGATTTTTATCCTCAGCAGAACACCTTGTATATTGATATATACGTATATATATATTATCGTGACCGTGTCTGTAAAATTAATCGTGAAGGCAAAAATGAAATTGAAACTAAAATATGCGTGTTCTCGGAACAAGTATTTTATAACATTTTGAAACGGCAGAGAACGCGATGCATTTCCTTATGAGAAAATTGATTTAAAACGGTAAGAATCAATCCACGAAATCCACTGAGCTCATCGTGCAAGGGAATTTGTATAAATACGAAGATTGCGGTATTGAAAGATTAAAAAAGGAGAAGAAGAAAAGAGAGAGATAGAGAAAGAAAGCAGGAAGAAGCATTGTCTCCCTATACGAATAACAAATTCTACCGTTTGTATTCTATCGATACACTTCCATTTTTCTAAAGGCACAAATTTTATAAAGATCAAGGAATAGCGCTGACAAAAAAGAAATCGAGCACGAGATGAACGCAGTTCAGACACGCTGCGGGAGTGTTGTTTCAACGTGGTACTTTAATGTTAACTAGTATCGTCGTTGCTAGTCAAATAAAGCGAGGGGGAAAGATTGTTCGTTCATGCACCCCTCTCTGTTGTTCTCGATTGTTGGTGTTTCGGCTGAATTAAATAAAAAAATTGCGAATTTAGACCGCTAAATTCCTGCGAGATGGACTGATATTTTCAACTGCGTGGGAAACGAATCTGCACAATTGAAAATAAAAGCGAGAGGTGTACGAATCCTTGTCTCTCTCGCTGTGTATAATCAGCACAATGTATGCATTCTTTCTGTGAGAATGCGTTTGATACGAAGGTCAAGAAAAAAGTCACAAAACTGCTGGAAACGTTGCCGAGCGAGGTTCACGAAAATACTGAGGAAAATCTCTAAATTATGCGGACGCATAAAAGCTAAAAAAAGAGTTACCACGTATCTTATGCAAATAATATCTGTGTGTCATTATTACATGCCAGTTCTAATAAAACATTGCCAATTATCTTTACTTTTGTACTTCTACTTATACACAAAACGAAACGAAGCTTATAATTATACGATGGAATTGGAGAGCTTGCGCTTTGATTCTGAACAAGGAAAAAAAATGTAGATATCTTGATTTCTCATGACGATTTCTGGGAAAAGAATCGTCGTTCTCTCCAAGAACGAGCCAGGACAATGTAAAATCGTCTGAGGGGCAGGGCGAACCTAATCGAAAAGAGAACGCGTTAATTTATTAAGTGGATCACAGTTGCAGATGATTACACACGTGAATTCGGAATCAAATGATCGTTTCACCGTGTATAGAGAACTAAGTATAATTTCTAGTCACGTGAACATCCGGGTACCTTTTAATCGTTTTACTTCGATGCATTGAGAGGGAAAAGAAAAAATTTCATTTTATAGTTTCCAACAGTATTATTTGTAATCGTAATTGAAATGCGCTGGTGTCTGTGTACCACATGTATTATAAAATAGAACTTTACATACATTTTATTGTGTATTTTATTACAATGCATTTTTTTACAAACTACGGAAGTGATATATTCTACTTAACGAGAAACGCCTATTAAATTACGTCGACGCGGTTAATAAATAATTTCAATACGTTCCTAATAATATCATTTGCTTCTGATAATATTTAGAATTTTAATTGTTAGAACATCATTAGATTCGAGGAGGCAAATAATATGGCAAAGAAAAATATTCTGGCTTTTACCATAATATTTGCCTGTTAAACGCAAATAATGTATTGTTTTTAACAGTTTTTCCTTATTATGGAGATAATTATTTAAGGTGATCGAGTCACGTTGTTCACCCTGAATATATAATAGTTTCACATAATTTCGAGGAGCAGAGATCAGGTGACAAACGCCTTTCTAAAGAATTAGTATAAGATCAACTCAACAACCATTGCTCAGTGGCCAGCAGGATACCCTTTCTCGCCTCTTTGCGACCAACGTTTCAAGACTCGCGAACACAGAGCCTGAAGAAAAGGACAGAAGTGGTCCCTAACGAGTTTGCTGGACTTTGACTCAGTTTCCAGGTTCTAACGTGCCACGGTTCTGATTTACAATGCCAAGAACGGCTTAGGAATGATAGAACTTGTGGAAATGAAATTTTGGATAATACAAATCGGAATTGAAAAATCCGTTCCTAGCCACAGTTCTTACGGTTGTACTCGAAAACCCTCGAGGACCTGGAGTTTTCAGTGCTGAAGGAGCCAGGACGTATCTAACTTTTGACAAACTGATTAACAGCGTCGCTAAAAATAGACTGCTGGATACTTTGGAAGGCGAGAAACGGGAAAATTACTTCGATTGCTTACAGGGGAATACGTTCAAGTTACACAAGCAGATTTTTCAGGACAGCTTCAACCCTATGAAACCTAAATACGAGCTACCAAGGACAGCCACCAATGGCAAAAAACTAATGTCTCATCGTCGATTCTGACTCCCGATGTCATGCAGAAAGAAGAACTACAAGTCTAAAAAATTTTATTTTGCATAAAGATCCGCAGTCTACTTATGCTAGAAATTTGATAAGCATCCCTCATGTAATTTTTGTAAAAATCAGCTTGGGTGGCTCGAGGTATATTCCCTTGTTAGTTGCACGATCACACAACTTCCCAAGAGACTGTCAGAAAATATCGTTGCGTTAAGGGTACATCAAATTGTATTTTCTTAATGTCCTCTTAAGTGCTAGGAACAAGAAGGCCACTGTTAATTCTATAACGTCGTGTATTAGTATCCGTGTATTAGTGTTCGATCCAGGATTGTACATACATAGGAGTGTACAAAAAGAGAATAGAACACATTGAAGAGTATTAATTGCCCGTAGAGATGTATAATAGAAACGATCTGGGGTAATTATTCGTTAACCAATATTGAATACGGGTATGTATGAGTTCGCACGCGTATCGTTCCGTGCATATGCGATGTATACGTATACCACCCGCACATAGGAATTACGTACATATATACATACTAATCTAGGGGGTTCCCATTTGTCCCGTTTTTTGATGAAATGTCCCAGTGTCCCTAAAACTTTGAAAAGTCACGTTTTTTTAAAAAATCATTATGGGAACCCTATACTAATCAGCATCATATATGTACACTGTATGTAAGTAGCTTTATTGTATTGTTAGATGCTATCCGAAGAACATTGTATAGTAGATTATGATCGGTATAATTATATTGAATGGGTCAAAGTTGTAAAAAACTTGTGTTTATAATTGAACCTGTCCGATTTATGTTACCCTCGAAAAATTTATCACTCGTTTATCACTCGTTATACGCGGATACGAAAAAGAATGCCACGAAAATTCGAAGCGCATGAATCAATGGTCGTAACTCATACTTTCTTGCAGCAGGCTTGGTGCCTTTGTAGTCGACTCGGATGGAACTTCCTGTTGCATTTATTGCACGCGACAAGTTGAGCCTGATACTCTTCCCAATCGACTTCGGCTTGATAGGACTCTGTGGAAAAATTGTAATTCTTATTTAACGCATTCGATGCCGCGCTGGTCATCGATGACCGGCGTTATGGAATTAAAAATGATTATCATAAAATTAATGCCAATGACTATACGAATTTATTAATGCTGAAATTAACTGGATTATAGTCTAAGGCAGTGTTTAGCAAAGTTTATGTCCTTTTGAAAATTCGCCTCCCTTTAAAATTTTACATTATGTTATGAAAGTTTATTCAGAATAGGCTAAATGAAAATTGAAGGTAGCTCACCTGCAGGGACTTGCAGTTCTTCTTTCTGCATGATTTTGGGAGAAGGAATCGATGATGAAATATTAGTTTCAGACACGACCAAGCTTTTGCCACTTGGCGGTGTCCTTGGTAGCTGGTATTTAGGCTTCATAGGGTCGAATCTGTGCTGAAATAGTAAGTACACATCAGTATGTTTTTATACAGGATAGAACATTTACATTATTCTAATAACTTGATCACGGACTTTTATGCAAAATAAAAATTGACCGTATTAACTACAAGACCCAAAAGCTGCATACACATTTATATCTTCTCTTAATAATTATAATCAAACGAAAATAATAGAACAGCATTTGTAAATTCTTTAAATGTTTCTTATACTTAGCAATTTATCTACTGGTTTATATTATAAATGCATAAAATCCGCAGTCTACTAATAACACTGTCTAGTATTGCACTTATTATACATCAAGTGTTTGATTATGCTTCTCTTCTTCTTGATAACCAGCTGGCATAGGCGTTGAGGAAACTAATGTAGTATCTGGGTCGAAGATACTTTTGTGAGGTGCAACATTGATCAAATTTTCCAAATTTTCTTTATTCTGTTCCTCCCTGTTTTTTTCCTGGAAAATACGGACGAAACAATAATAACAATACATAATAATAAAACTAGCAACAATAAGATCTTTCCTACCTGATTCTGACAAGCGGAACTGCGACACTTGCACAGCTCCCCACATGAAGCATTCTTTTTTACACAACCACACCTTTTCGTGGTGCATTGCCCTTTACAGGCACACCCATGCATTATTACGTAACTATTTCCATTTGGTGTGAGTTGTGGACTGTTACTCATTAGCCTAGCCCTAGCCCTAAGAGATCTGGGAGTACTTTCTGTGGCCACTGATGGTTCTTTGGGGCTATGTTTCCTCAAACGATCAATTTCAAGATTGAGAAGGTTCACTTGTTCCTGCAAGTGTTCTATATCTAACATTGTATTTGTCGTCTGTGTCCCTACATCTATCATGATACCAGGAGTCCTGAGAAAGAAAAATAATATCGTGTTAAATACATACATTGACTAGGGACAAATTTTTAGTTTAAAATTCCTAATTTAGAACAGATTCCTAGATTTATGAAAATCATTAAAAGAAGAAATACATTTTCATCAATCTATTTCTTGCAATCAACTTCGAAAATTTTTATTTTCTATAAAAATTCGCAGTCTACTAATTACTAAAATTATCTGTTACTAAGATTATTAAGATTTCTCTTTAACTTAATCTAGAATTAATTTTATATCCGCGAAAGCCCGCACGAATAGCGGCCCTATTTAAATATATATATAGCTGAAAACCGGATTTGCAAGCATCGTAACCGTTTTTCGAAATTTCGATGGTTTATCAAAGGATTATGAAATTGAAAAACTACATACCGGTTGGTCTTCTTTGACTTCGACATTTTTTCGAGTTTGAGGGTATAATGAAACGTCGAAATTCACTGTAAAATTCAAGGAACTTTCAATCCACACAAGCCGCAATCTGACGCACAGATATTGGCAGTTGACAGTTCACGTTTAAATTCAGATTCATCAAAGCTGGAGAGGGGGAGTGCTTTTGTTACTATGACCTTGTTTAGCTGCTTATTTTCTCTGAAATGGAGAATAAAACGTTGCATTCTGATCTGGAACATTCGGCAATTCATTTATAATAGGATGACACTGTTCAAAATGGTATTGGAGTGTAATTGTGGTGGAATTTTTCGGCATAATTTGTCGCCAAACAGAGCGATCGTGGCGCCCTCAATGAAAACAATGACGATTAGTGAAGAATGACGTTTATTGAAATTACGGATGCTAAAAAATTAATTAACGACGCACTATGCTATACTTTAAAGAATATAATGAACGAAAAAAATACTAGATTTTGAGGAATTATTTAAAATCGATTTTAGAATGCTATTAATTAAAATTAATATATTGGACTGATAAGTGTTATTAATGAGACATTAATAGCATAAATTATAACAGATATTTGTCTGTGATAAACGTGCAATATATTCAATATCTTACTAACTTTTCCATCTCAAACATTGATTTCCATTTTATTACATTTAAAATTTCCCGCGCTTCGTTCGGACCTCCGTACAGCGCCAACTGACGTAGCGGCAAAACGCTCAAACTGGTAGCCAAATGTTATCGACTGAGTATTTTTCAACATGTTGCCATGTCTGGTGCCACAGATGGCGCCACCAATTTCAGGGAAACTGCCTCTGTCGGTAACTTTTAGCTAGCAGTTTGAGCATTTTGCCACTACGTCTATTGGCGCTGTACGGAGGTCCGAACGAAGCGCGGGAAATTTGAAATCACATATTGGATTTCAGATTGAAAGCAAATTTGAAATAAACATTAACTTCAATTAACGAAGTACTGAAAATGAAAATAGCTGAAAAACTTGAACGCAACTTGTGCTGATTATGCGGAACGACAATGTCAGCTTCTACGATTTATAGCAATCTGCTTGAAGAGAGAAATTTGTTAGTGAGATATTCAAGAAATAAACTAGGTACACTAAACGAATTGACGTAATATATTACTAAATTAATATTTACACGATAAAGAAGATTATGAGAAAGGTGACTATCTAATGTTATCGACAATCATTTAGCACAACGAATTGATCGTCGAACATGACGTGTCAAAGTTCACGGGAACCTTCCAAGGATATCTAAGGAACGTGACAAATTAGAGAAGGTGATAATCAAAGTATGGGAATAACTAATCACCAAAGTCTACACGGCAGTGTTACACAGTCAGCAGGTAAGCTAGCCCAAAGCGGTATCCACCTCGAATGATTCCATCAGGGTATCACAGCATCACAGTGCTCTAGTAACTTTCGTCTGACAATTCCACCTAGACCGAGACCATTTCGACTTTGTTTCTTTCAGCGACGGCGTGTCTGAAGCGACACGATTAGATAAGGGGTCGGTTCATAGTGCGGCCGGGATGCAGAGAGCATAAGAGACCAGGAGGCTCGAAGATCGGCCTCAGTTAATGCTGCGTGTGCAAACCGGCGAATTCGTTTGGCGAATCGTGGCCAACACAATTCGACTTTCGGCGAACATTCTCCTCGCGAGTGCACGTGTCCCCGAAGACAGACTCGTTCGCGCAACCACTGGTACAACTACCATCCCCAAAAACTTCAGTCTAGGACCTAGGATCGAGCTATGAATCTGCCTTCAAGAAAACGATCGTCTAGCAAGACGGGCTCCAGCCGATTATAATCATCGAAGACAAAGGTTCTAAATCATCCGCAAAACCAGAACGATGCCAGCCTGCACGAGCGAGAACATCTCGAGGGTCTGGTCCTCGAGTCCATCGATCTCGAGAAGCAACAGCGTGTCACCGCCCATACCGAGTTCCCCGTTATCAACATCACCGCCGTCGGTGTCTCCGTTGTCCACGTTGAAGAGGTTGCCATCCAGTTTATCGAGCTCGAACGTCTTCAACGGCCTGACGCAAGCTTCGGGGTCATCCTTCGGGAGCTTGGTGTCCAAGCGCCATCAGCAACAGCAGCATCATCAACCGGCTGGTTCGTCTCAGACCCCGGAGGGTCAGAACCACAACCGGCACGAGTCTTTGCTCTTCAGGCTGCTGGAAGCTTACTTCGGCGCTTTGCTGGGGATCGTCCGAGGGTTGATCAGCGTGGTCAGCTGCGCGATTTGGGCGCCGGCGCTCTGGGTGTCGGTCTGGGTGCACATAATATGGGCGATCTTCCAGCTACCGTTGGCCGCGCTGAAGTGGTTCATCACGGTGCTGCACACCCCGGCGTCGGAGAGGGTGCGCAGCAAACGTTGCGTTCTGATCAGCGGCGGTAGCACCGTGCAGACGGTCCATCTGGCCAGGAACTTCTACAAAGCCGGGGCTCGCGTGGTGGTATGCGAGGTGGACGGGCTGTTCGGGCTGGCCAAGTACTCGACCGCGTGCTCCAAGTTCTACGCGATCCCGAAACCGGGCCCGGGGAACGCGGTCGAGTATATCAAGGCGTTGAAGGACATCGTGCAGAGGGAGAAGGCGGTCTACTACATCCCGGTCAGCGCCAGCAACACGGCTTACTACGACGCCTTGGCGAAACCGCATCTGGAACATATGGGCTGCGAGTGTTTCGTCCCCGGGGCCAGCGAGGTCGCTTCCTTGGACGATCCTCTGGAGCTGCTGAGAAGGTGTCGGGCTCTCACCCTGGCCACGCCTCAGCATTTCGTGTTGCGTTCCCTGGACGACGTGTCGAGGCTCTACGAGCAGAACGCGTTCGCCACCGGGAGGTACCTGATGCTGGCCGCGGGCCCGGCCGGCATGAGAGACAGAGTCAAGGCAGTGATCCCGCCAACGGTTCGCGAGTTTCGTAATCAGCAGCACGAGATCAGCGAGAGCAAACCCTGGGTGGTGGTACGGGACCCGAGCGGGAAGCATTACATCACCTGTACCACGGTCAAGGAGTCCAGGATCGTGACGAACGTGACCTGTTCGATCGACGAGGAACGAGGCTTGATTCCGGAAGAGCGGCATGATGTGACGCAATGGCTGGAAAGGTTCTTCGGGGCATCGTTCAACGGACGCATCAACGGACACTTGAGCTTCAGATTGGCTGTCACCGAGGAGGGAGACCTGGTGCCCATTGGGTGCCGAGTGGGCGTCAGTCTACCCTACGTCTGTCACACGGGCGTGCATCCTCGATTGGTCTGGAAACCTTGCAGACACTTTTCCAGACAGAATTCCGGGGCTCTGGCTACGGTGGACAGATATCTGTTGCCCGATGCTGTGACCACCGCTCTGAACCTGCCCACAGGAGAGATCGCTCCTCATCTGTTGGGCACCGTGCTGGATAAACGGGAGGCTCTCTTCGCTTACTGGGACCCGCTACCTTATTGCGCTTACTATCATCTTCAGCTGCCGTTCAGACGGCTAGCTGGCATGATCAGGGCCCAGCCGCTGCAACATAACCCGCCGCCCGGAGTGGTGCAGTAAATCTCCCGGCAAGACGCTGACCACATTCGAGAACCCCCTGGCGGGATCTGTTTCGAACGGAGACGAAGAAGAGCGCAAGAAAGATCACAGCAGTGAGTCTGAAAAGGTCCCTCGCGGACAACTGCCTTTGAGAAGCCTTGGACGTGGTCTATTTTGGATGAAGATGCGAGAGGAGTATCAACCCCGATTTATTTTAACAGTGATTCGAACTTCTTTGTTAATATCCTAGAAGAAGAAGAAGAAGACAATTTATATCCATTTGTCCTCTAATGACTATATATTGACAATAAAGTAAATAGAATTTGATTTCCGTTCGAAGGAAATGAATAACATAAACATTTAGTGAACTCTGTTCGAAATCACACGTTATGGTGCCAAGGACGTCTGGGATAAGTGTCTCCTAGTTCCACGAGAATAGAAGATGCAAGTTATCATCGAGGAGCTCCGAAGGGATCCTGAAGGGAACAGCTCACGAAGATGACGATTATTATGAACAGAGAAGACGAAGGGTTGTAGGTCAGAGAAGTTTCCGGAAGGAGTGGACCAGCTTACGAAGGATTCAAGTTATACTTGAAAACCCCCTAACGTTATCCATTTCGAACGAAACTGTGAAAAAAGAGGATCAGGAGACGAAGTCTCTCGCAGAAGAGGTCGAAAGAGGTCGAGAAGCTTCCCGAAGGAGTGGGGTAGCATCCAGAGGTCAAGTTCGTTCACGCCGATGAGACATAACGTTGACCATGAGGTCATCACGTGCTGGGTCGGCCATGTTGGTTTCGGCGCGGAGATTACGCTCGTCCCTTATCTTCGCGAACCGATTTCGAAAGGGCCAGAGACTCGTGGAAGCGATGCAACGCGCTTTGGGGACTGTAATTGCATCGAGTGTAAATAGTGGGGCGGAAAACGATTCGCGCGAGCCGAAATATAAAACGCTTCGAGATCTCTTCCCGAATTTCCCTCTCCCGCCGCTTATTCGCATCGACTTTGAACCCGCTAGATAAACCGGTACCAGATCACAAACACTCGCGAGGCGATTTAATCGCATAATTTAAGCAATCATCGTATAAATGTTCGCGTCGCGACGCGCCGGACGCGGCAAGCTGTAAATATAACGTAAACCGGGCCTGTATCGCTGTAGCAATTCGATCCTCGCGACCTTGCGGGACACTTGTATTCATAGTATTTTGTATTTTGTAAGACGACAGACAACGCGCGGTCCCGTGTAAACACGCTCGGCAGATGTCATCGTGTTGCCGAGTCAATAAAGTGTTCGCTTCTTTTCTAAACCGCCTCGCATTCTTTCCAGCTCCCTCGAGAAGCTTTATTTCAACAAGTTCATCTTACGTTCAATTTTTGAACACGTAATCTAAACACTGGACTGCGGATTTTGAATTGAATATAATTTAACCCTTTACACTCCATTCCGTAATTCCTTTGAAATAATGCCACAACAATTTTTTTAGTGGCGCTTAAGAGTCACCGCTCGAGTGTAAATTGTTAAAAATACTGCGATTCGAAGCAATAGAGAAATTAAAAGAATTTAATTTTTTCGATTTATTGAGAATATTGAAATTTTGAAAACTTCCTTTCGGTATAGAACAATGATCGAGAATCTTGTTAATGTGGTTCCGGTGGATAAAGTGTTGAGACCCTCTTGCGGATATGACAACCTTTCAGAATCCCTTGAAATCCTTAAGGATCTTGAGAATCCTAACAACGATCGCTTTGAGAACTTTGGGAACGTGAGTAATTTTGAAATTATCTCGGAAGCCTTAATTCTAAGAGCCCTGAGAATTTTCTAGGTGCCCAGTTACCTCGAGAGATCCAGTACAGAAAGGAGCCTAATCTGCGCGATTGTGCAGAGACCGTATAAATAATATATTGGCTGACCCGTGGGGCATAAGAGCTTTGACGGACTTTGAGAGGCCGGGGTCGCCGGTTCGAAGACGGTGTCTTTCGTTATCTGGTCTGCTTTCCTTCTTCCCTAACCGAGCCGCATGATCGCCTCTTCGTTCTTGCACGAACGTTACACGTTATCGTCCCCGTCCGTTGTCAGTTGGATGGACCGACGCGTCCGCTTTCGCTAATCGCAGCTCGTCTCGCGCTTCCTTATCTTTGCCAACGACAAACGTCACTGAAACCGGAGAAACAAATGGCGGGTTCAGGTATTATTCAACTTTCACGCCCCTGGTGATCGCACAGAGGCTGGGCGGAGGACCACATTGTTTTCTTCATGGTCGCTAGACATGTGAATTTTGTGCATAACGCTGGAAACGCGTGGGCGAGACGCGGAACAGTAGAAGCATCGAGAAGGTGTTCGGTTTATAAATAATTTTCTACTCTTAATACATTATATTCTACGTAAATTTTTACTCTCTTCCAGGTTGCGATCTGAATGCTCGTGTTTCACGAATTATGTCATGACGAGTGCAGTTTAATAACAACAGCGATTGTTGGATACGCGGAGAAATTATTCCAGCACTTTTTATACATGTAAAGGAAATACGATAGAACGTATGTGGATCTATCGTATTCCTTTTAAAGCTAGGTTTGAATGGGATACATATTGCGCATGCCTGTAGAACAAGACGGCGGACTGACACAGCTGATAACAGTACAGGAAAGAGAGAAAAGCCACGTGTAATACGGATTATCACTCGGTTCATTCTGTGTCATTCTTTTATAGAAATCAGTGGGAGATAATAGCTTTAATGTCGTTTCATGTGTTTACAGGTAGGGGTGTAAATAATGTACATTATGTAAATAACTGTTGTAAATAACGAATAAAATTTTAAACATGTGTTTACAGTGAAACTCAGTCTGGCTATTATTTCGTAAGATAAACCGAAAAACACGAGGGATAAACTTATTTTATACACTCTGTTCTACACTGATTGTTGTAGCAAAGGGGGAAAGGCTCGGGTTTCTTCGTGATCGAATAGAATCGTTTCGGAACAGCGAAGACGATGATCGACTAGCTCGTAAGTATCGGTGATAGGACGAACGATAGATGAAATACGAGTCACTTTAGCCACTAGGAGGCACACAGCAGCACGCAGAGATTCGGAGACGAAGTGTGTAACGCAATCTTAGCATGCGATAATATTGAAATGCAGTTCCTTGGCGACCGCTCGCGAAATAAATCGATACGCAAACCGCCCTGTGTTCCTTCTTCTCTCTCTTCTTTTTTTTCTGTTTTTTCTTTTTTTTTAATTCCGATTCATTTGGAAAGCACGCGAGAGAAATATTGTTCCCTCTCTCGCCAAAGAATCGTATAGACGAACCGGCTGACATTCGGCGAGTTAGACGAAGGCAGCGACCGAAGGAACGAATTAATAATAACGAGCGCACGAATGTCATTTTAATCAGATGTGTAATTGAAATACAATAGAATTGAAATGCAGCCAGAGTTGTATTAATTCAATTTTACAATTGAATTACATTGTATTTGAATTATATAGTAATTCAACTACGTCGTAACTGAATTACATAATTCAAATCTTCTGGACAACTCTGACTGTGGATCCCTATGAGAAATGAAAAGTGTCGAGAAATAGTTAATCATTTTGAATTTGTTCCAGATTCCATTCACTCAATTTAGTCATAAATGGACGAAACCTTCTAGCATTACCCAGATAGCACTCGACGTCTTAAAAACGTCTGTTTTACGTCCATTTTTGGTCTGAACGTCTTACGTCCTGAAAAGACGTCCTTAAGACGTCTTGAAGACGTCTCGTAAAAGACGTCTTGAAGACGTCTCGTAAAAGACGTCGTTTTTACGTCTCATTTCAGACGTCTTTAAGACGTCTTTTACGAGTCGTCTTTAAGACGTTTCATTTCTTGACGTTTCAGTCATTCTAAACTGCTAGAGAAAAGCTTTACAAACTGTACACACGCAACACAATATAACGCAGTTTTCCATCCTTCGAATAGACGTTTATTTACTTAGGAAAGTTAAATAACTAAATTGTTAATTTAGTACTATTATAATATATTACATATATATTCGCAATAGAATTTAGCAATAAATACTGTTTAATAATAAAAATATACATTATATATCACAAATCCAAAATCCAAAATAATATATCAAAATAAATAGATAAATAAATAAATAAAGCATAAAATGTCAATGTTCGCGGATATGCTGAAAAACATTCTTTTAATTTATTTTTTTATTTATAAATAAATTAATTAATTAATTAATTAAATAAATAAATAAAGCATAAAATGTTAATGTGCGCGGATATGCTGAAAAACATTCTTTTAATTTATTTTTTTTATTTATTTAATTTTTTTGTTATATCAAACATTCAATTTATATTTCTTGTACATGTATACAATATTCAAATTCAATATTTTTCTCACAAGAAAAAATGTGGCTTAAAAAATATTTTTCCAATATTTGACAAATATATCTATCTAATATTTTTGTGGTACTAGGGGTCTGTTTCGGGACGTCTTGAATACGTCTGTTTCGAGACGTCTTAAAGACGTCTTTAAGACGTCTCTGTGCTATCTGGGTAGGTTCGCAGTACACTGAAAGAGAGAAAGTTGATAATTACACTGCGGATTTAAAACAGTTTTAAGAGTTTCAGCTTAATAAGATAATTTAGTTATTTCATTTAGTTTCTATATTTCTCAGTGCAGATAGATAGAATAAGCGATAGAAACGGGAGAAATGAAGGAGACGAAGACAGATGTTTTGCGGAAGGGAAGAAGCGTCAACGTCCCGAGCCGTGCAACACCTGGTTCGTGAATTTATGGTTGTTGTTGGGCGTAGTTCGCGCAGAAAAAGCTGTCGAGAGAAGCCGTTCCGGTTTGCGGTTAGGCTCGAGCGCAGTCAAGGGAGCCGTAAAGGCCCTTAACTGGATCCGCCTAGGAGTAACAAGAAGGAAAGTCATTTTCTTGGACGGCCTGTGCCACGTGGTTCCAGGCACGGGTGCACTGTGAGAACAGATTCACCTGACTGGCATACCAATGGTCGGCCGCGCACACAAACGCTCGCAACACCTTCGCAATTTCGCCGGCGCAAAATGATGTTGAACGCATCGCGCCGATGCATCGGTGCACGATCCTTAGGCGGTAACTGCGCCGCGATTAACCGCAGTGCAATCCGTTATCGTTGTGTTCTTCTTTCATTTTTCTTTTTTGTCCACGGCCGATAACGGAACGCGCCGCGTCGCGACGCTACCAAAACAGAGTTACATCATGTTCTGATGTAAGAGAACGATGTAATCCGCCGGCGGATAGTCTGCCAGGCAAAATTATGGTCGTCCCTAGACAAGGTTTGCTTTTCTTCGTTTGCTTTTCTCGCGTCTGCTGGCTTTCGAACGTCGATTGCGCGTGAGGTGACACGATTGTCTATTTTTTAACACGTTAAGTGCCAAAAATCAATCTCAAAGATTTTCACAACATCGGTGTGATTTAATTAATCAAACCGAAACTAGAAATTTCAAATGTATCATAGGAGACGCTGTATCAACCCTTCTGAATTCTAGAGATCCTAATAAAATTCGGTTTATCTGGATATGTCACGATAAAAATGAACTTCTAAACCTAGTCAAAAATCAGTGTCAGTCATATGTGACTGACGTGGCAGTTAACGTGTTAAAATTAATTTCTTCATCGCGTTCGCACTATTTTCGACTTGTTGAAATTGTTGAAAGGGAAGACACATTTTTATTTAATTCCTGCTTCTCACGTAATTCACTCGGAAAGTTTCTATTTTGCATAAATATCTGTTCTTGAAGCTTCGCGATAAGCGAACCACGGCTGCATCCCACAGTGGGACGGATGGCCATTCTCGGTGGAAAAAAATCCTACACATTAGATGCGGCTAGTGATGTCAACGTATGTGGTGTCGTTGTAAAGAGGAGATCTCAATCTTTAAGTTTATGGTAATTTTAATCGCAAAAAAAAAATTTTCGAAAAAATTTTTGAAAAAATTTATGAATTATATGTAATTTTTTATAGATAAAGTATCATCAGTTTAGCACTCGATTTTTAATATAAAGGAAATTTTAAGAAAATTGAACTTGGTGGAAAAAAAATCATAGATCACGCTTCTTGAAACAGATTCAAATTTTGTGTTAGGCTAAGAAATTAGATTTAACATATATATAGCCTTTAAAAATAGTATTTATGTAAAAAATATGATATAAATTACATAAAAAAATATAACAATAAAATCTAAATATAACAATATAACTACATAAAAAATATAACTATAGTATATAACTTTGGTAATATCACTGTCGCTGTAAACTAAGAATACTATTACTATTACTACTATTATAATACTTCGGTATTAGACGGAAGTTCCGGTCATAGCAGATCTAGTACACCTTTTGGTAATAAATTTCTGTCTTTGTGTGGTGTCACTCTGTGTTCATTTATGAGTGGATCAGAAGTAATTAATAGCATTGCCATTAAATCGTAATTTGTATTTATACGGGAATTCTTCCTTGTGTAGCCAATCCTAAACCTTCTTATATCTTTGTTGCGAGCTTCTTGAGCCTCTTCAGACATCATACCAATGGGCAATAGGCATGACTTATATATTTCTAAACTATGAAATAATAATTTATGGACTGTGACGGGCATATAATACCAAGGATATAATCTTAAATATAAATCTTTTGTGTCACGAACAAATTTCTCGAAATTTACTAAATTAATATTGTAACCTGAAGAAAGAGCAGATAATATGTAAAAGAATCGTTCAAGGAGTTCCACATTAATGCCAGTTATTTCCGAAGTTTTTTTATAATTTTTGAAAAAACGTCTAGCGCTGTTACCATCATTTGTTGAGCCACTTCCTCCTGCTTTCGGCCTATCAACCAGCAATCCCATTTCCTCTTTAAATTTCTGTTGTATTTCTGTTTTTCTTTTTAACATGTCTTCTTTTTCGACCTTCGTTCGTACCGACCATTTTTCAATATTTAGTCTGTAACTAATACGGAGAAAGCATTCAAATGTCCGTATCCATGCATGCAAGGTTGATAGACCGAACTTATAATTATCTAAAATAATAGTATTTAAGTCTGGTTCTATGTTCATAGTTTTGGGAGTGGCTCCACAAATGTAGCATTTTTGGCTACAACTTGTTTCAGTCAATGCATTGCATACTTTCCCATCTATCATCGTCATAATCATTTTGTGGTTTACAAAGATTCTTCTTCCGTGTATTTCCGTCACAGTTTGCTGCAATGTATTTATTTCAGTTTGAATTTTACTTGTTTCATGGACTATCAGGTCTACGCTTTCTTTGGCAAACATAAATTTAATTGGTCTACATAAACGTGTAGAAGATGGTCTCGGATTCGACCATAAAATTTTATTTTCATCGTCGACTAAATGTATTTTTAAAGGCACGAAAAAAAAGGCGAATAAATATTCGTCATCGTCATTTGAATTTAGAAATTTTTGCTTATATCTACTATGACCAGAACTTCCGTCACAACCCCACTTACTAATTAGCGTAAATTGTTCTCCTACTAAACTATCTAAACTATTTTGTTGTAAATTAACAAGACGGCGACATGTAATATCCATCAGGCTTTGTAAATTTACAGAAGCACTAGTTTCAGTAATTATTATATTTTCTAAAGATGGAAAACAATTTAATTTTGATCTGCGTACGCTTAAGTATGACGGATAAATATTATGGCCTAAATCTAACGCTTTCTTTCGAGATAATTGATATGTATATTTCGTCAATCTACAATCTATAAAATAAGCTAGGGCTTCATCGCTAGTAAAAGGTCGCGGTCGTTTTTCAGAAACATTTAGCCTATGTTTCTTAATTTGCTTTGCCACTTGAGGAGGTTCCAAAGAGACATACTTAATTACATCAGCTGCATCATGTTTCCCAGTTTTCCTCAATCCTACCTCTGCTGCAAGTGTAAGTTCGGCACAACTTCTCTCGTTTATTAAGTTACTTATTTTATACTTTTTGGCTTTCATGCTACAGTCTTCAAATTTTTTTGTTGGTCTGCCTCTTGTGCCAGACGTGCTTGGTTCATTTTTATAACAATTAAATTCTAATTTCAAGTCAGTTTGTAACCAGCTGACATATTTATTCACAAAGATATTCTTCTTTCTGTAGCAAGTTTCCCATTTGTCCTTAAACTCACGCAATAATCTTTTCAATTTAAATTTCATTGAGCTTTCAGAACTTTGTGTGACATCTTTGATATCAAATTTATTTATAATATAATTGTATATTGAATTTATATTTTTGAAATGTCTATCCGATATCCATAATTCAAAAATTTCTAGTTTCGATACTGAAACAGTTGAATCTAAAAAATAAAATACAAACAGTGTGTAGAAGATGTCAGCAGCTAATTTCTGTGGGAATTTGTTTTAAACAGTCTAAAGTAACTTCTATGCAAATTTTATGGCAAGATCTTTTAGCATTTTTCAGTTATTCAATTTTCAAGTGGGTTACATGGCATACAAAAATGGTACTTGTAAAACCAACAAAATCTTTACGAAAAACATTATATAAATAACTTATATATGATCAAATAGGTACTTACGGGTAGTAACATTCTCCATGGCACTTAGAAAAAATTTATAATGGAAAATTACTGCTTAAAGGTAAGTTTTCAAACCAAGGTGAAGAAAACAATTTCGATCGCTGCAGTCTAACAAAGTGATACTTTCAGTTTCACGTCTCTGAAGGCACTAAATGAATTTCTTCTGTGGCTCTTAGAAGAAATAAACATTTCTGAGTTATCTCTGCGTGTGTTTATATGACGTTTTCCCGGCCAGCATGCCCATTCAGTCAACTACTGCAGCGCACCGTATGCACCGTACGCACGCGGCGCGCACGGTGATACAGAAATTTAAAAAATTGTAGCAGGCGGATCCGCAACATTCCGCAAGGTTTTTTTGTCAGAATCTCTTTAGTATAGTTTGAACTTCAAAACAAAAAAAGTTTCAACCCCGCTCTCCCCCGCTCATACTAGTTCTGCTCTGTTAAAGTCAACTAAATTACGTAGAAAACTGGTACTTAAACAATGTCTAAAAATTATTGTAAAGGACTTTACTAACAAACTTTGTGAACATTAATGTAAACATTTATTTATATTAATATAGAAAATCGTGTATAGAAGCTTAAAGAATCTTATTTATTGCTTTGATACAAGTTTCTTTGTAACGCATATAAACGTACGATTTCGCCGTATTACGGTTCGGAGTTTTCACGTATTGATTTCTATGCTTATATCACTGTTAAATCAATTATTATGTGTATAATTAGGGTCAGTGAACATTCCCAAAGAAGTATATATGAATGTTATATCTATTTTCTGACATGATTTTTTTCCACCTAAAACGACCATTCGTCCCACTGTGCATCCTTCCGATGCGTCTGCCTATTGCGGGACTGTTCTACTTGAAACGCGATTCATGCTCATAACCGGCCTGTGCGAATGCTTATTGTTTCGCGAAGGACCAGCCGTGTTACCTATGGACAGTAACGTATTTTATCTGCAGTCTGCAGTCTGTTCAGTGGTCTAAACACGTGAAATCTGTGGAAACTACGAGAAAACGTAGTTACACGCGTAACTGGAGCAGAGTTTCGAAGCATCTGCCCGACGAGATAAGGCAACTTGGAGAATCCGAGAGAGAGAAAGAGAGAGAAAAAAATATGTGTGTAAGGTTCTTAGGGTTCAGTGTTTCGCTGTCGGCAGAAGAAATATAACAGAGCTGGCGCGAGTTGCACGATACCACGCAGTTGTATCTAATCTCCTCGACGCTGAAGAAGAAGAAGAAGAAGAAGGCGCAACGAGAGTAAATATTGTACCAGAAGGGGGAACTTTCGGTGTATCGATGGTCTTGGCTATTAATACTGTCCGGTTGTCGGTGGCACACGCAGCATCGGCCTCCTTCGATAACAATTAAAACCGGTAGTGTGTGTTTTCGACGAGTGAAAACTTTCGACGACCAGTGAACGCGTTTTTCGACGACCCGGAGACTGTGATCCATCGTTTTCTGTGGCACCCCGTTCGTCCTCGCGGATGACTCGAGTGGGAACTTGCGAGAAGTTGCCCGGTGGAAGGAGGATGATCCTAATCGCAGTGTTCCTCGCGTTCAACGCACTCGTCGCGACCGAAAGAACGGACCAGTGCCGTTCAAGGACGGACGAGCAGCTTATCTGGCAGTACGACGTCAGACGATCGTACAGGATCGGCGGGTATCAAGTGCGTGCGATTTTTAGGGGCCTCGATCGCGTTGGTCCATCGTCGAAAGATTGTTGTTGGTCGTTATCGTTATTAGCCGTCACGAGACCGCGAAGCGTTTCTGGCAAGCTGTTATGCAAAATCAAAATTTACTCCGTCAATTTCAACGGGCAGGAGAAAGCTAAATGGAAATTTCTTCCCGTCCTGAAGGGCCCCGGACAGTCACGTGACTTTTTAATTAACCCTTAGCACTCGAATAGCGACTGTAAGGCGCCACTAAAAATTGCTGTATCGTTATTCAAAATATTCTTTACGTTATTAAATTTGTTTGTATGTAGTAAATTACTGAACACACAGTTTTGATCTAGCTTCGCAGGATTCGAGAATTGCTGCGAATAACATAGGAAAATTTTGATAACGGAGATATTATTTGTTGTTAGACCAGCCAGACCAGTTTTATCGGATTAGAGAACCACTACAAGGTCGTGCCACAATTTCCATTGCCACGTTGGTTCAATCGTCGAGATTGTTGATGTTATTGCTATTAATCGGCCAGTCATTTTCCACGTCTGGAAAACTTTTAAACTTCGGCTTCTAGTCACTCCACTTTGCTCTAGTTCTTCGTTTTTTTTTTTATTCGACTTCGTAAGATTGTAAAGTGACTGGAAATTATAATGGAAAATTCTGATGACGCGGACATTTATTTTTAGTCCAGCTCCGCGAGATTAGCGAACTGCAGGGAACTATTACCGTTAGGTTGAGTCATAATTTTCATTTTTAACGTATCCAACGGTTAGGTGGCTCGATCACGTTGGTCCATCGTGAAGATTGTCCTTGTTATTGTTATTAATCATCGCTGTCAGTCGTTTTCTTTTGAACTTTTAAACTTTTGCTTCTAGTCACTGCACTTTACTCTAGCTCTTCGTTTTATTTTTTTTTTTTTTTTTTTTTTGGTGTATAAGATTACAAAGTTACTGGGAATTCTAATGGAAAATTCTGCCGACGCGGATATTATTTGTTTATAGTCGAGCCTCGTAAGATCAAACAGAATCTCCGTTTTGAACATTATCCAACGTTGATTGCAGGAAGTAGTGGCGGATTACGGACCTACCAGTGCAACCATAACTTGCATAGAAGTCGATTCCCTGTCGGAGGAGGACAACGACGCCATGTGGGTGACTTCCGGCGGGATTGGCCACAATTTCATCCGCATTAAATTCAGATCGAAGTACTCGAGAGGACTTCACTATAAAGTCTACGTCTACGGAATGCCTCATTGAAGAAGAAAACGAGACTATTCCTAATAAATAATAAATCTTTGCTGCGATTCTGCACCATTCTTTTCCTAACACTTTGATCCGAACTAACACACCGAATCGCGGCATAGTAATGTCGTGACCAGACCGATTCTACTGAAAAGAAAGTTCCGGAAGATCGGGAAACCATTAGCAAAGGGAGGTACCAGCCTCAGATACCCTCCGGCGACAAGTTCGACGAATAACTAATCGGAGGACATATTTTTTCGATGCGTGCACGAAACAATCATCGTCAGACCGAGCGAAATCATGCGACCAACTACTTCCCGGTTCACTCGAACAATCGCGTGGAAGAGAGCCTAAGAAAATTTGTCAACCGATACTGAGTCGTCGTTCTCGTTTGGACAGCCTTTCAACTTCCTTATTGCGACGGTTCCTCCGTTCTGTGCAAGCTTCCAAGTGTCACGGGACACTTAAATTGCTCGAATAGCTCGAATTAAGACCTCGGGAACGCGTTCTTTAACCAACAGGGGTGTGCGGGATTCCGGTCGGGACGGGAATTTTTCTCGGGATCGGGATGCAATCCCGAAAATTTCGGAATCCCGAAAACATCCGGGATTCCCGCGCATTTTCGGGATCCCGAAACCATTCGGGATTCCCAGGAACGAACATGAACATTCCCGATTAATAAGATATGTAATCTTCGAGAACACAATTGCTTTCGGACTTTCGGATGCTGCTAATTGTTGGAAGTAGGGAGAAACTTAAAATGTCGGGAATCACAGATGTTTTTGGGAATCCCGAATGGTTTCGGGATCCCGAAAATTCGTGGGAATCCCGGATATTTTCGGGAATCCCGGATATATTACGGGAATCCCGAATATTTTCGGGAATTCCGCACACCCCTATTAACTAGGGGTGTGCGGGATCCCGGTCGGGACGGGAATTATTCTCGGGATCGGGATGCAATCCCGAGAATTTTGGAATCCCGAAAACATCTGTGATTTCCGACATTTTAAGTTTCTCCCTACTTCCAACAATTACCAGCATCCGAAAGCAATTGTATTCTCGAAGATTACATATCTTATTAATCGGGAATGTTCATGTTAGTAATATTGTAGAAAGTAATCGCAAATTTGGATAATTCTGGCAATGCAGAATTTATTTATTTAAAAAAAAATAAATGAATTAATAAATTAATAAATAAATAAATTATTATTATTTCCCTTATTTTTTTTTGTTTTTTGTTTATTTAATTATTATTTATTTATAATAATTTATTTATTTATTAATTTATTAATTCATTTATTTTTTTTTAAATAAATAAATTCTGCATTGCCAGAATTATCCAAATTTGCGATTACTTTCTACAATATTACTAACATGAACATTCCCGATTAATAAGATATGTAATCTTCGAGAACACAATTGCTTTCGGATGCTGGTAATTGTTGGAAGTAGGGAGAAACTTAAAATGTCGGGAATCACAGATATTTTCGGGAATCCCGCACACCCCTATTAACCAATGATGCTCGACGAGGCAAGCGTTAATTGGTCGAAGGCTTCAGGATCGTGAATCAGGGTGCGTTCCGTGGTGCGAGTACGTTATGGCTCGCAGGCATCGTTAACTGACAAAACTAAGTTTACCGGGCGATACCGAAATAGTCGCCCCCGTGTATCCTGAGCTCGCAACCCTCCGCAGATCCCGCGGATCATAGGGAGGCTCGAAGCACGCGATCGCACGCGAGCCAGGATCACGGTAGCAGGAGCATCGCGACGCCGACGCCGACGCCAACGACGAGCCTCGACGCCGACGCCGACGCTTCAGTGAAGGCCAGCCGTCCGTCCGCGTCGAACGCAACCGAACCTCGTTGTCCGTCGACAGGCCCCGAGGAAACTGTATCGCCGCCGACCATCCTCTTCGACATCCCTCGGGACATCTTCAACAACTGTCAACGTCCTCTCGCTGCGAACACATCCCGCAAAAAATGTCCCGGGTGAGCCGCAATATTCGTTGTTTCGATATTAAAATTTAAAAGTTTTTGGCACTCACAGTTTGAACCATTCGAATCTTGGGGCACTCTGAGCTTTAGTATTTAAGAGGGTATTTCAGAGTTTGAGAGTTTCAGGGTCTGAGAATTGCAGAATTTGAGAATTTGAAAGCCTTCGTCAAACTCGTTTCTTCGTCAAAATCCATTATTTTGTTAAACTCGCTTTTTTTGTAAATTCGTATTTCTTACCCGGGAAAATTTGCTTCAGTAATTTCCTTGGTATCTTCTTTGATTCTTCGTGTTTTTATTCATTAGCTTGTTCTTTTGGTCGTTTTTTATTGTTGCATCGAGTGGGGTTATCCGTTCTTCATGCTTGTGTATTTTATTCAGTTGTGTTTTCTGTTCCCCTTTTGTTCTTCGTATTTGTTTCCTTTTAAATTTGTATAGTTGTGGTTTTATAATCTCTTCGGAGAAGTATCAAATCGTACAATGGATCACCGATCTCGAAGATCATTGCGCGCAAATTAAAATGATTCCGGGATCACTCGGCTATGTAGAGAAGGGCGCCGAGTTTCGAAGTTTGGAATTGCTTCTAGTTGCGCGATCAGGATCGCGAGATGATTTAGCGTAGATCGAGGATCGTTATCGGTAGATTAGCGGGTAACCCGAGTGTGCCGGTGTCGGGTATCGTTTGCTCGATTCCGCGTGGGCGTCGCGACGCCTCGCTTCGGTACGCGTACACCGGGTCCGAGTTAATGGAAGGAGTCAATCAATCCACACCGGTGCGAAACTAGTTAACTGCCCGCCGCTAATTATCTCGTTTCTCCCGGGGTTTATTGTTCGGCCCGTGTTCCGGAGATCTCGCCCCCGGTACGATCGAAGATACTATACTCCGATGATTGATTGCGTGGCCGACGCTATCGAGCCGCCACTTCAGAATTAATTTCGCTGGGAAACGCGCTTTCCTTGCTGAATCGTGTGATCCGAAGATCTTTTATTCGCTGCGTCTAAAAAACTAGGTGTGGCATGACTGTTCATAAAATGAATTCTAAGTCAAATGTCTTTGGAAAAGAATAGGAGGTACATAAACTATAGGCTTCTCTGGTGCAAACGTTTGATGACGTCGTAAATGAGAACGAAGGTTTATTAAAAAATTAAAAGATAAAATTGAGCAAGAAAAAGAGCAGAAATTTAAAGGCATAATGAAGCGTAAACCAAAGATAATAGAGAAAAGGTGCAATAATCAGGAGGAGAATAGGAAAAGGCTGAATATAAATAGTGTAGTCAGAGTAGGGAGGGGGAGTCAGAGAGGGAGGGGGAGCGGGAGAGAGAGAGAGAGAGAGAGTGAGTGGTTAAGATAGTTATTTGTAAGTATAGGTTATTGTAAACCGAGTTCAATTCTTAGCCGTAAGGCTGAATAAAGCAATATATTATTATTATTATTATTAAATTGAGCAAGAATGAGATTTTTTTTCGACTAATTAGATTTTTTTTTCGACTTTCCAAGCCGATTTTCAGAACAACAGTAGATTTCCCCCCACCCCCAGATTTTCAGTAGAGCCCCATCGATTTCCACGTAGGTGAAACAGCCTCAGGGGTTGAAAATTGTGTTTCCGGTGCGTGTATGAATAAATGATGGCCGGCTTCGATAATGCGTTGACCACTGTCCGGTTTCGCAGAGGCATGACGCACACTTCAGGGGCTTGTGTACAATGGAGTACAGTAATTGGGCCGGGTTTCGAAGTCGGGGTTGCTTCTGTCACGTGTCGCGGACTCCCAACCATAACCACCACGTGCTGACTGGCTTGTCGAGGAGTGTCGCACGCGTTTCTTAAAGCTGCACACCTGCTCACCTGCCGAGGTTGTGCTCCCGTTAGGTGCTCGGTACTGTATTGTCCGTCAATCAACATTGCAAATCCATTTAAATTAATTTTTACATTCAGCTTCCTCTGAAAAGTACAGATTCGTGTGCACGTTTTGTAATTTCGAGTACAGGCGAACCACTTCAAGTATCTCGTTCACTCTGCGAAGACGCTGCCATTTTCCTCGGGGACGCCCCACGGCAGCCCGCAGACTTACAACTTGCTCGGCTCGAGTTAAAAGGTTTAGCGCACGTAACGACCCTTGCTTCCTCGCTAATTAACCAAAGAGTCGAAACATGCTCTTCTCCCCTCTGTTTTCGCGATTCTTAACTAACCCCGCGCGAGTAAAGAGTGCAAAGAGACTTCTCCCCGAGTGACCAAACAAAGTTTCCTGCGTTTTCGTACACGCAATCAGCCCGACATATGTCGCCTTCGCGTGTTCGGTCGATAATGCTTAGCACCGTCATGCTGTTGCACCGCAAAAACTGCTCGATTTTTCGCGAGAACCTACAATTAAACCGAACACTTCACTTTTCCCATCATAATTCAGCCGTTCTTCCCCTGTAAAAACACACCAAGGCATTTCCCCTTCGATTCAAATCGATATGAAAAAATAAATAGACGCCGCACGAGATTTGTAAAATATTATTCTAAAATAAGAAAATATTCTGTAAAATATTCCTCTTCGATTCAAATCGATACGAAAAATGAAATAGACGCCGCGCGAAATTTTGCCCCGCAAGATTTGTAAACTAGCATAAGCTCGACAAAGAAATAAAAATGAATTTGCAATTGACGAGCTTCGTGAAAATAGTTTCGCGCGAACGGTCGAATGAAAAAGATTGCGATGCGTGAAAATGGCTGAAAACCTTGGTCGCCTAACCCTCGGCGTCTCCGCCGACACCATTTTGTTGTGAAAAAGGAAAAAAGGTGCGTTAATCGGTCCGCAGACGGGGAATCACGTGTAAGCGATCGAGGCTCTCCTTCGACCCTCGCAATCATTTGTTCGCGATGATGTGAAACGTATCGCGTGGCACGTGAACCGGATGAACGATGAACATTGACCGTGGTAATTTCCCCGGCTTCGTAAGACGTTCGCTTCGTCGCGTCGAGCAATCCTTATTAATAAATGAGCCGCCGATAACGGTGCATTAATTTCCCGTCGAAACGGGGTATTAATACGACTCGCCTACTTCCTCGAACGGACGGCAAAAATCGCATGACCGCGTGAATTATTGCCGTGAAGTGCCGAGCATCGAGCAACGCTAATCAATAACTTGACCAATTAACACGGATCTTTTGTAAACAACATTTCGCCGAATTTATCCAGCTCTTTTAGATACTATTTAGAAATGCTTCGCCTACAGTCGAGTCGGAAAGTAAGTTAACGACTGGTGTATGCAGGCAAATGAATATGACAATGTCTTTAATCTTTAATAATGATAATACATGTTTTACTAACATATTTGTTTATTTCCTTACACCTCCTAAATAAAAACAATACAATAACTTGATTTTATTCATCATATTCATTGCCTACATATCACCAAATGTTAACGACTCGACTGTAGATCTGTTAATCGTAATTTAACCTATTCGCTTGCACTTTGTAAATTCTAGGATCAACAAGCAATCATTTGCCTGATTTACCTAGATTTTTTGAAACAACAAATTGAATATGGTTTGCCTGAGCTTTGACCCTGAGCGCAAACGCGAGCCACTAAAAATGATATGAACGATAAGAAGGAGGCAGTCTTCGTATGGGAAAAGTTTTAAACAATTGGATTTGCCCCTTACTTTTACGGGTCGGGGCCCCATTAATTAACAATTTGCACTCCGCTGATAGACTCGAGAGCTCCGTCAGTGAAATCGCGCGCAACCGGCAGAGCAAAAATGATAGCGGCTGATAATCAGGCGCCGCTGATAAACGTCTCAAAGACCAATTCGCCCACAGACTCGTCTATCCAGAATAGAAACTGAACATTGACCGTCATTAATTTCTTCGGCGGTATTGTTTGTTTGTTTTTTTTTCTCGATTCGCCTTCTTATCTCGCGTCTACGCGACGTAACGGCGGCGCGGCGTTTAGGAACTTTTTAGTAGAATTTTCCTGGTCTACAGTCTGCCTCGAGCGAGATAACATCCATTTACAATTGTTCGACAAGTGATTCGGAACAAGTCCGATTAATTATCACAGCGAGAAATTACGCCAAAACGGCGGCCGCATTCGATAGCAAACTTTTCTCGACGCGTATCAACGATCTTCGTTTTCCCATCAAAGGAAGCGTTTAATTAAAAAGAAAATACAACATTCGTTTTGAGATCTAAGACGAAAGAATCTAAGAAGAAGATCTACGATGATAAAGAATGAAAATTGATTTCGAATCGCGGAAGTTCAACGACTACGAGGTACGAGGGACCATAAATCAATTCGGTATTCGAAGCGTTTAATCGGAGCTCGTTCCGGCATGGTCAAGGACGAGCGGAGGCGTCCCTTTACAGAACTATGTGACCGTGAATTCCGTGTAGCCCGAATTCCCTCACGCTACACCCTTTCGTTGCACTTATCGGCGGTGAGTGCGATCGATATCGCAACACCAGCGAAATTCTTCGAGATCCCGCTCGCATTCGGAAACTCGTAAACCTCCAATGAGCCTCTTATCGAAAACACAACCCCTTACGATTCATTACAACACTCTTCGTGTTGTAAAACATTAGTGGACTGCGGGTTTTACGAGTTTATGACAAGAATGAGTAGCTGCCATTTACACAGTGTACAGATTGAAAGAAAGGGAGACGTTCTTCAGCGACTTCTATGTCACTGGTATGTAACTGGTGGTACAAGCGAAAAGGGGGTGATTCTACACGAAAGAATAAGTCGAAAATATAGAATAAACATTTTTCGTTTGAGGCTTTGTTTTCGAGAAAATCGACTTTGAAGATCTGTCAGGTTTGTATGCTTTAGTATATGCAGGAAGTAGATTCGGTTGGTCATGATCAGACGCGCGTCAGACAATTCCTATCGAATAGCATGCTGCATTTCAAACTCGATTTTCTCGATAACGAAACTTCGGATGAACAAATTTTAGTCTGTATTTTCGACTTATTCTTTCATGTAGAATCACCCCCCTTTTCGCTTGTACCACCAGTTACCAAACACTCTGTATATTACATAGTCAAAAGGCCTGAAACCAGGGCGACACATTCGATTTTTTTTTAAACAAACTGGCGAGCCGATATTGTTGGAACTTCTGGGACCCTTGAAAACACATTTAAGGCATGTCTACAAATTTTTTTACCAAAAAATATCCAGCAGAAATGATGATGCATGAATATTTGTGTCTTTTGGGAAGTACTGTCTCAAAAGGCCTGAAATCAGGGCGACACATTCGATATTTTTTTTAACTAACTGGCGAGCCGATATTGTTGGAACTTCTGGGACCCTTGAAAACACATTTAAGGCATGTCTACAAATTTTTTTACCAAAAAATATCCAGCAGAAATGATGATGAATGAATATTTGTGTCTTTTGGGAAGTACTGTCTCAAAAGGCCTGAAATCAGGGCGACACATTCGATTTTATTTTAAACAAACTGGCGAGCCGATATTGTTCGAACTAATGGGACACTTGAACACATATTTACGGCGTCCTGTGATCGTAGAATGTAGAGGCTCAGGGCATCCTATGTTCTGCTTCCAATTTTTAGTTTCTGCAAATCCTGGAAAACCTGGTAAACCGAGAAAACGTCTTCACAGTCCCAATAAACAATAATAAACAACGAAAGCGAACCGGAGACGTTCCAGAATCGCTCGTAGCTCGACGCGATCTCGACTTTGTCCGGAGTGTCTGGAAAAAAGTGAAAAAAAAATGGAGGATGGGTCAAGAGGCTGTCTCTCCTCTCTTGTGTTAAAACCGAGCATAGTTACACGGCTGCAGCGATGTATCGCACCGTTGTCTCGTTATCACCGGTCCGGGATAACGTGCGAAAAGTGGGAGGAAGCACGAGGGTGGAGGTGAAGACTCAATGACCCGATTGTCTGCAAAAACTCGTGCAGATAGCGGGGGCGGGCAGCTCAATCCGGTTCGCGCGTTTCCTTTGCCCCGCTTTGACACGCGGGAGCCTATCTTGTTCATTAGCCACAGAAAATTTCGTACCCAAATTAATTTTCCGATGCGCAAGAGTTTTCATACGGGAGGTCAAACGCGAAAATGATTTAACACTCGGAAGGCGGACGATTTTGACGATTGTGCAGATGGCAATCTCAGATTCCAATTTATACGGTTGTGCATACAATTTTTGCGCGATAGATTCGTAACCAGCACTCGCTGGAGCGATCCACGGTCTAACTAGATCCCATAAATTTTGTCTCGACCGCGATACGGCACCGAGAGGGGTGGGGGGAAGTTCACCGCGGCCTAACGAGGCTCATTAGACGCGGCCGTTCGAATCGTAATTGGAAAGATTGATTTACGGAAAGAAAGTTCGCCGATGGGTTCGACGAATTCCGTCGCACGGGGCTTCCCTGATGCCGGGCAATTACGTGAGTTTCAGAACTCGATATCGCGGGACACGTGATCGAAACCCGGCGGCGTGAATTTACGAACGAGAAAAGTTTCCGGGCGTCGTGTTCCCGACCCCCCCCCCCTCCCCCTCCAGCTAATTGTTATTACTATCGACGTGGAGGATCGACTGTGGTCGAGAAAGAGAGAGAGAGAGAGAGAGAGAGAGAGAGAGAGAGAGAGCACGACGGTTTTATCTCGTCGCGATTGTTAGTCCAGCTGCGGGATTCTCAGGGGGTTGCTTGAAACGCTTCCTCGTTCGTTGAACTCGCCCAGTGCCATTTTCCGTGGCTCCTGCTGCGAGCTTCGAACAATTAAAAATCACCTAATTGCAGATAGATACGTCGAACCGCAGCGGGATGTAGAATCTTCATTTTTGTTACATTTTATTCGCCTATGCTCGCCAATGAACCGCAAATCTTTCTGCAAAATGAAAAATGTTCTTATCGATTGCAAGACACAGGAGCCAAATAAATATGTCTTTCTCCTTTCAATCATCTCATTAGCTTTTCAACTTGTTCACTGCTTCGAATCGCACGTGCCCATTTTTGACACACAATTGTACGAACCCGCGGTTAATTATTCTAAATAGGTTCTTCAGTGATCAATAGGCATCGGATCTTTATGCATTTATGGCTTATGGAAATGTTAAAAAAATGCTATAATATAAAATTCGAGAGAATTTAACACGATTTTTATTTGCTTTGGATCTACAAAGGCTGTCCCCATTAAAAATAAAATTTTATTTCATTCCACTTTCTTAAAATGTTTCTATAAAAATTGGAAATTGCATAAACATCCGATGTCTAGTGATCAATAATGCCAGAATTACATACCTAAGAACAATTCTTAATTTTTCTCAGCTAGTTGGTAAAATTCCGATATGGGATTACGGATCGAGTAATTTGATGTGGGAAGACGAGCTGAAATAAAAGTGTGGGAACACTTTGGACCGCAAAGAGTTAACGATTTTGCGGCTCGCCAGACTTTAGCGGCTCGGCTCGCCGCCGCGCCGCGTTTAAACTTGTGCACACGAAGTCGTAGAAAAGTTAGGACAGTGTATTCGAAGGGTGATATCCTCGCGAGAACCCGGGTTCGCCATATACATATCGATTGGTGCCATTCGGTGCCTGGCAGTGGGTCGTGCTTCTTCTACTTCCATTCGCCCAGACACCGGATACGACAAACCTCTGCCAGCCGAAAGAGGAACAATCGAGGGAGGAACGCCTCGCCGAATCGTTTCCAAAGACAATTAGGATACCCTCGTACCCTAACCCGGGACGATCGCCACCTAGACGCAGTGTCTGGGACCTGCGAAACATTTTAGAGTAAAGTTAAACCCCCAGAAAGCTAGCTAGCTAGCTCTGTTTTCGAAAGAAGTCCCCTAATTTACACTTACCTCGAGTTCAAGGCAATTTTATCCACTAAATTTGATCCAGGTACAGTACCCAGGACCTGTGATCAACTTTAGGACCTGAGAAAACAGGATTGAACCCGTTCGGAGAAGTAACTAACTTCTGCTTTTCTGAAGAGATCCTCTATCTCAAACCTAGGACAACTTTTCGACAGAGATCCTTTACCCGAAGTCCATCTTAATTAGAAACTCCTAGGACACAGTGTCTAGGGCCCGCGAAACACATTTAGAACCTATGGGTACAGAATTGAGTTCTCTAAAAAAACTTTAAGGGGTGGTTTCAGATTGGGTTTTTACGTCGTAAAGAAAGTTTGAAATTGATTACAACGACTCGGTAACGTTGCGGTCCCGATAACGATACTTTTCCAACTGTTTGTTGCTTTCGCCAGCACAGATTATGCTGACCTAGCGGAACAGTGTTTGGTTTGAAACATGTATGTACGTGGCGCAGAACACGAGTCGTGTCAGCTTGATGTTGGTTTATTCATTATCATCCGGTTCTTTTCTTTTTCCTGTTTATCAATTCGAATGATAATTCATCGGCAGAAGAAGATTCCGTTGGCAATGAGAGCCAGCGAACACGATCTTTCCCCTTGCGCTAATAAGTTTGCGTCCCTCGAAGAACCTCACGGAACACGATGACTTTTTCTGTTTAATTAATTCATTGAATAAAATTATGTGTTGCAGTCATTGTCCAAAGGTATTCCACAGCTCTCGACGAGAGGACAGATGGAAAGGCGGCGGCCACCGTTTCTTAGAGGGCCTAGCAAGACGAGAGAGGTATTTTTCAGGCTCTGAAACATTTTTTCATGTTTAAACATATATTACAAATTGTGCCTACATTTAATCTTGTATGTATCATAAATTATAATTAGTCTACGAATACTGAAAGAAGTCTGAAAATAGTATTCTTCTAATTTTCCAAATTTGGGACTACCAAATTGTTCGTGAAATGTTTTTCATTCTAAAAGTACATCTGGCCTAATTGGGATTAACCGACGTTCTAATAAAATTCCGAAACTTCGTTATATTTTTAATCAAAGTTCGGTTAAACTACTTTCCAAGCGCTAATTGCATGGGCGTTTGAAATTCGTGCAGCGTGGCCGCACTACGGCCACGCATATATCTATATGCAGACGCATGCTATCGCGAAACCGCATGTTGCATGTGTGTGCACTCGTGTGTGAGCGATTTCCATGCACCCTGCCAACCGGCGGTAAACAATAAACAGAAACATAACCTCAATGATAAACACGAAACTTCGTAACTGTTCTAAGAAATGCGTTGCTCCATTATAATGCATTTACCATTAAAAAATAAACAGAAATGCACCATAGATATCAATAATGAAACACTACTTACATCGAGGGACTCATATTCCCTTTAATTATAATAGTAATGTCAAATATTTTTTAACCTCGCAACGATGCACTTATGCGTTCTTAATCTGCGAGTTCAATGTAATATAGAAACGTTATTAAAAGGTATACATCACTAAATATCTCTAAAATTCGGAGCGGAATTTTACAAATAACGTCAATTTTGATTTTATGTCTTACCCTGAATATTACTTTTAGCAGTTTTAATTACTTAAATACCTGTCCATTTAAGACGGACAAGAACACAAACAGTAAAATGGATTCGTCGCGGAGCACTGCCAGTGGTATGGGGGAACACAAGGACGAAGACGACCTATCGCCAGATGCACTGGTCAGACAAAATTTTGAACTGCGTCATCGTCTTGAGGAAGAGGCTGCCAATTACAAGAGACGGCTGGACACATATAGACAAGCACAACAGCATCAGGCGGCCCTCGTTTCCCGTTTACAAGCCAAAGTAATGCACAAGTTCTTCTGTACTCTGTTCAATGAGACAAGGCAGTAAACAAGGATTGAAGTTATCCTTCTTAGATATTTAGTAAAGGACACATACTGGTACTTTGCTGTCTTGTCCCATTGGACAGACCATAGTAATTGATGAATGTATTGCTTTCAATGTACAGAGAGCTAACAACTATACTTGCAGGTTTTACAATACAAACAAAGATGTTCAGAACTGGAGAACCAGGTGGCAGAGACCAGTGCATACGATTCTAATAAACTGTCCACCTCTATACCAGTGGTGCCCACTCCACTAGACGCAGCACATCAAACGTTAAGGGACATGCGCGAAGAACAGATTCACGATTTAGACACTGCATTAAAAAAGCTTGCAGATGAACGCAAAAGGTAGAATTTAATTACTGTGGGCATAGAAAAAGAAGCAGAATATATTCAAAATATCCATTTCTTTCATGTCAATGAAATAACTTTCCTTATTTCATGTCAAAATCTTCCATTTCTGACTGTATTACTTTTTTCTCTTCCATTTTTTTCTAATATTTATTATTTGCGAGAAAAACACTGGCCAGTTATTGCGTGAACACACTGTATATACTTAGAAGTACCATTTTGTCTTAGGTGTGAAAAATTGTTGCAACTCAACACAACACTCAAGGACCAATTAGAAGAATCACATCAGACAAACGAGGCACTAACCAATGATCTACAAAAATTGAGCAACGATTGGGACATACTAAGAGAAGAATTAGCCATCAAAGAAGACGAATGGAGAGAAGAGGAGCAAGCATTTAATGATTATTATACTTCAGAGCACAATAGATTGTTAAACCTCTGGCGCGATGTTGTCTCCGTAAAACGATTATTCGCGGAGATAAAATCCAGCACAGAAAGAGACCTGTCGAAAATGAAGAATAGCATTAATTCTACCTTTAACGACGTTTCATCGGCTTGCAGTAACATAGGCTTTGCCATGAAGATGCAAGCAGCTGTGCAACCAATGGTAAACTGACAAAGAAACGTAATCTTAATACAATTTATTGGACAGTGTAATTGTTGAAGACGATTTTTAGATATCACAGCAAGTTCACCAAGCACAGGAACAGGTAGCGACAGACTTAAAGATCGAGTTGCAATCGCTGAAGCAACAGTATGACGTTGTTCAACATGAGAACCGCCTGAAGGAAGAGAAAATCAACCAGCTTATTCGTGATGTTCACACTTTGGTAAATCATTGGAATAAAACATAGTTTATACAAGTCGTACATAGTGTAATGGTGCTAAACTGCGAATTTTATGCATTTGCAAAAAAGAACGAGTGGCTTGAATGCAAAACAGGAAACTCACTTAAAGAATTTAAAAATACTGTTGTGTTATTTTTAAATCAATCAAATTATCGAAGAAAGAGAGAAATGTCTACGTAGCTCTCGTATCTCGTAATTAATACAAACAACTTCTATGTTGCATAAGAATTCGTAGCCTAGCGATAAGTTTGCTCTGTTATTCAGGAAGAGAGATGCGTGGAGGCAGAAACAGAAGTGCAACGCAACGTGCGTGCCCAGGACGATGTTGAGATCCTGCAATCCGCGTTGAGAGACATAGCACACGCGGTGATCCAGGATGCAGAAGCTCGCGAGATCGAGAGTACCCAAGGACCCCCTCACCTGCATTTAACGCCCAGCGCCCCGATTCCCCAGAAATCACCGAAAAGAGGTACAAGAAGCAACACCATCCCAGCCTTTGCTGAAAGTACGATCAGTGCTGTGCAAGCAGCGCTGCATAAATATCAGTTGACTATACACGAGCTTCAGGTGTGAAGATTTTATATTCTATACTTTGGTAAATCGAAGCAGCGTAAAGCTATGTCCACACTGAGCAACATCCAGCAACTCCTTCGTCTCTTGTTGCGTTCTTCTTTTCTTCGATAAAAAAAGGCGACGAGAAGGTTGCTCGATGTCACTTCAATTTGGAAATAGCTTAACATTCGTCCTCCGAGGAGCTCACGGTGTTCTGTAATAATCTGTTCCGCTGCCTGGGATAGGTGAAACTGCAAAGCAATAAAGAACAGTTGATGGCGACCCGGAAGCAATGTGAGAACGCTGAAGGAAGCATCAAAACCTTGGAGAAACGCGTGCAGGAATTGATCTCTGAGCTGGACGCGGCACGATCGCAGTGTTCGCAACTTAATCAAGAGAAAGACATGTTGCAAAAAGGTCTAGACACTGTAAGAATGGAAAAGAATGCACTAGACAAGAGCAGAGTCGAGATTAACAGCATGGTACGATTTTTTACTATCATACGAAGCATGTACGCAATTTGTTGATAGTGTACCGAGACACGGAATGCTCTTTTCAGATGGAGAATTTGAACAACGATTACGAAAAGATGCAAAAAGCCAACAATAAATTACAAAAGCTCTGCGATAGTCTTGAGGATGAGAAACTGTATCTGCAGAGCGAATTGAACAGAGTTTCCAAAGAAGCGGAGTTAAGGTGAATATTGACTGTATTTTGTAGTCTTGCCGGTTAACACTAATTTTATGTTAATTTATCAGGGAGATTAATCTTCGTTCAGAAGAAGATAGATGCAGTAAGATGAGGGAGGAGTTGTTGACCCTGCGGGAGGAGTTAAACAAAGCCTATTTAAACAAAGACATGTTGGAACAGCAAAAATTGGAGACTGATGGTTTGATTTCGCACATTGAAAAGAACAAAGGTAATTTTGTCTCAATAATTACAACTGCTTGTAATTCTGTATTTTTTAAACTGAATTATTATGCAGGCGACTTGGAGCTGGAGTTAGAACGCGTGATATTGGAAAAGTCGGACGTCCAGGAGGTTCTGATGAAGTTGGAAACGGTTTGCGGCAATCACGAGCAAGAGAAACATCGACTGCAGGAGGAGTTGAAGAAGGTATTAAAGATTATTTAACCCTGTATCCTAATTTTTAACCCTGACGGATTTCCAAACGTCAGGTGACGGACGAGAAAGCAAAATTGGCGAATCAGTGTACGGATCAGCAAGGTGATTTGGGCTCCCTGAGGAAGGAGCTGCTGCAGGCAGAGCAAATTAGACTGGATTTAGAATCGGAGAAAGCTACATTGAACGAGAAAGTGAAATTTTTGGAGATTGAAAAGGAGAAGACGGAAATAGAATTGGCACAGGTCACGCGAGAACGTGGAGACTTGAGCAATCAATTATCGGTTCTAGCGAGAAAGAAAGAGACCTTGAACGAGGAGCTGATGAGACTCAGACAGAGATTGGAGCAAGCAAACGAGATGAATGGGAGGATCAACCGGAACTTAGAGGATCTGATAAAGGACAACGAGGAGAAACAGGTTTGTCATTGTACTTCCACCAATTATTTTTTGACACCGGTAGTCTTAGTGTTAAATATTTTACTTACACTGAGGCAGGTGCTTCTGGAGACCAACGAAAAAGAAGTGCAGCGGTTGCAAGAGCAGCTTGCATCAATGCGCAGCGAGAAAGAAACCTTGGAAGGTGTCCTGTTCGACACGCAAACTAACCTGGAGAACATGCACGTGAAGAAGACGCAACTGGAGAAGGAGCAAAAAGAACTGTTAGTTAACAAAGAGAGTCTGAAGGGACAAGTAGAAAGACTGATGAAGGATTTGGAAAACAGTGAGAAACGGGCCAAGGAAATGAAGCAGAGTTTGATGCAGCAAAGTGGCGACCAAGAGGCTGAATTCCATCATATCATCTCAAACTTGAAGAAACACAGCGAGGATAATATTAAGAAGCTGAACGAGGAGAAAGTAAGAGGTTCGCGTGTGAACGATTGGCAGAAAGCAAAATTGACTGAATTTATTTCCAGGAACAGATCAAGATAAACCTGGAGAAACGACTTCAGCAGTCTATGTTGCAACTAAGCGGCGAGAAGAACAACGAGATCAACCAGTTGCAGCAGAGGATAGACGAGATGCAGCAACAGATGGAGAATTTGTGTCAACAACACGAGGAGGTTCTTCTTAGAGCAGAGAATGACAAACAGCAGGCTCTTTTAATGGGTAAAAATATACTAAACTGTATTAAATCGAATAAAAAGTTTGTAGAGATTTATTTTGGTTTATTGATTTTGTTCAATGATTTTTCTTAGCTCATCACGATCAACAAGCGCTGATGGAGAAGCTCGAGGGTGTTCTGCGAGAAATGGAAGAAGAGAAGACCAATGTGGAGAGGATAAAGAGGGAGGCCGCGGCGCGTGCTGAACAGGAGCGCAACAATACCAAACAATTGCGCGACGAGTTGAGTCGTCTGAAGACGAAGTTGGACGAGGCTAAGTTGAAGTCTGACGAAGAGAGGATAAAACTTGATCTGAAGATTGAAGAGTTGTGGAAGGAACGGGAATCGGCGCAGAGAGAGTCTGAAGAGCTGCAAGTTCAATTGCACCTGACGGAGGATAGGGTGGACAGTTTGCAAAATCAGTTGCACGAGACCGTTCGAAAACTCAAAGATGGTAATTTATATTAATATCCTCTATGATCGCTTGGTTGTTGATTGTACAACAATAATTACGTACTTACAGCTGAGACTCTTAACGAGAGCCTGCGTAAAGAGTTGGTGGATGTCAGAAGGCAATTAGCCGACTCCACGTACGAGAAGGAGAAATACCATAACAGCAATAAAGAATTGCGGGAGCACGTAAAACGCATTGAAAGTGAAAAGAGAGAACAGAGTAGGACGTTGGAAGAGTCGTACCAGAAGATTGCAGGTACATTATAGCGACTATATATTGTAGATGGCTGCTGCTGTGGCGTTTTATTAATTCATATTTTGTATGTAACGATTGTAAAGCTCTGGAAGACATGAAAGTAACCATAGACGCAGAGAGATCGCGTCTTCAGGCGCAGCTTCGGGACATGGAACGAGAGACTTCGCAGCTGCAAAAACAATTACGGTTTACACAAGACGAGTTGCAAAAGTCTCACGATAGCAACGCGCAAGCACAGAGCGACGAGAAAGAGCTGCAAGCTCGGCTGGCGAATGAGACAGAGGAGAGGGAACGGCTGCAGTTGCAACTGCATCAAGTGAAAAAACAGGTACCTATTGCGTTAAGCTGTTTTACATATTGCATTCTATACTTGTTCATCTGCTGATTGCTTTTGGTCAGTTGATAGATGTGGATAACAGTTTAGAAGCTACCAGACAAGAGCTTGGAAGACTGCGTTCGCGTGCTGACGAGGAAGATGAAAGATGGCGGACGAGGGAGCAGGAGTTGCTGGTTAGACTAGAGGACTGTCGATGTAGGGAGAGGAAGCTCGAAGATCAGAAACATAATTTGGAAGTTTGCTTGGCTGATGCTTCCCAACAAATTCAGGAACTGAAAGTAATATAAAAATTAATAGTTGAATTTTTGGAGAGTTAAATATGAATCTAGAAAATTGATTGAGTACTGTTTTTGTTGCATGTGCTGCTTAGGCGCGTCTTGGAGGATCCGAAGGACGAGTCAGAGCATTGGATGCTCAGTTATCTCAACTGGAAATCGCGAAGAAGGAAGCAGATCAGAAATTAAGTAGCGTTGGTTCTACCTTGCGACGTATCATTGGTATTCAGATGGACGGAAGCGTGAATATGCCGTTCAAATTGATGAGTCCTTCGAGAAGATGGAGTCCTGCAAGAGGTGAGTAATTGATAAATTAACATAGAAGATTAATTAATAAGTTAGCTTATGTTTCAGCTCAAGAGCACACTGACTCCGGCAGAGACGCGATATTCGACGTCGATCCCGAAGCAGTTAGGAAGGGCGTGCGGTCCTTTATGCAACAAGTGGCACAAATTGAACGCGAAAGGGTAACTGCTGTTTCCTTCGATGGACTACTTTTAATTGAACACAGTTTTTAGCGATTAAAAAAAAATTGATAAACAATGCAGATGTCCTAAACATCGTCGATTAAAAAAATTGTAAAGATAGTCCGCCGTCCGAGTGTTAGTTAATTTAAATTTTGTTCGATCTCTAGGACGATTACAAAACGGAGCTGAGCAACTTAAAGAAACAGCTGACAGAAACTCAAGAAATTCAGAACAAGTCGGACTCTCAAATAAACACGCTACTGGCTAACATTAGAATGCTGCAAGACGAGAAGAACTCGTTGGAAGTGAAACTGTCTCAGAGGCAGGGCAGTTACGACATACAGGTATATTTTGTTTATAGAGCTTTGATTGTAATTTTTAAGTCGTTACTGATGGGTATCTTTTAAGTTGAACGCTTTGCAACAAAAGACAGAGGAATGCGAGCAGCTGCGCGAGAAGCTGGCGAACCTCGAGCTAATAATCAGCAGTGGCACCGAAGAAAAGATACAGTGCGAGGTAAAGCCGAAATTTTTCTTTAGAGAAAATGCTTTCATTTTTTAATTGTTTTATAATTTACAGGACAAGCTGGAGAAAATGAAACAAGCTCTCAGTCGAGTGGAAAGCGAGAAGCGCAATTTGCAAGAGGAGCTTAACAGGAGCGAGTCCCGAGCTACCAAATTGGAATTGCAGAGGATGTCGTTGGATGGTGATCTCCAGAGACTGCAGATGATGTTCCAGGAGAAAGAAGCAAATATTCATGTACGTAGATTGAGCCTGCAATCTTTAAGCTCATTCCGTAATCTTGAATTATTATTTTTTTTTTTTTTTTTTAATAATTGTGCAGAAGCTGCAAGAAAGAAGCGAGACTCAGAACAGAGCCATGGCGAGCTTAGAGGAACGTTGTGCTTCGTTGAAATCAACCATAGAACAGTTAAACATAACTTTGGAGAAGGCGTCCAACACGGAGAGCGAGCTGAAGAGTGAAATTAATTCTCTGCAGCGCAACGTCCTGGAATTGACGACGACTTTGCAGACGTCCAACGAAAAGACCAAACAGGTACTTCCTTGTATTTAATAAATTGCAAGGAATTATTACTTTACCAATGTATCATTGTTCCAGTTGCAAAAACAACTGACCAACACTGAAAACGAGCGAAGAATTCTGACGGAGCGCGTGGAGTCCTTGCAGCAGACACTGAGCGAACTGAAACGAACGAACCAGTCGCTAACAGATCAAATAAATCGAATGCAGAACGAACTGGCGAACAATGAGGTGCAACGTTGCACTTTGGAGTCGCAGTTGAGGATAGCCAGTTTTCCGCAGGAGGAAACTACGAACAAAGATGAGGAGCTGATGCGTCAGCTGCAGGCTGCGCAGAGAGAAAGAAGCGAGATGAGAGGAAAACTGGATGCACTTAGTGACAAGGTAGATATTTTACGATCAATCAACAACTTCAGATGCATCCGTTAATAATAATGTTTCAGGTGAAGATGTTGGAAGCCGATAAGCGTAATTTAGAACGCCAAGTGTCATTTGCTAAGTCGACCAGCGTCCGTAGCAAGAGCTATGAGAGACCAGAGAAAGCGCATAGTGAACTGCTGGGAACCAGTTTCGACGTGGACCATTACGAACAAGACAACAGGGAATTGAGATTGAAAGTCCGCAGATTAGAGACTCAGCTGGCGGAGAAGGAAGCAGAGCTCATAAGAGTCAAATCAAGCTACGTTCATAGTCATTCAATGTACGATTATAGTCGGGATAGATCAGGGGAAATCGAGAGACTCAGGGCTGCACAACTGCAGGCGGAGAAGTTGTTGGAAGCAAGGGAACAGAGTCACCGTCAGCAAGTGTTGCGTCTTGAGAATCAGGTAATGATTATCTGCATTCGTGTCTAAGATTGAGAATATCACTGTAATCTTGATTTTTGCGTATAGATTCAATTACTGCGGGAACAACTGAATCAAGAGATAAAACGCAGACAATTGTATGTGCTGAGAAGTTCAAGGGCCGGCAGAGAGATGCAACAACTGAGACAAGCTTTGGGCGACTCGTTGAGAACGGTGGCCCAAGACCCGTCGCTGGACGCAGTATTATTGGAACACGAAGCCCGCAAACTTGACTCGACGTTGACGAGTACCACGAGTTTACCGCCCTCGTTGGCTTTACCGCCGCCATCATCGTACGACAGATCTTCCACGCCGGCACAGCTTAAATAAATCGTCGCTCCGTTTCAAACTGAATCAGACTCGAAAACTGCCAATGTTCAATCGTTACTCGCCAGAAGAATAGTGTACACACTATTCTTCCATTCGCGGGAGCATTCATTCTAGTCCCAAGTGTACTTAATCGATTCATCCGAAGGTCAGTGACCTTTCGCCTAAACTCCACTTTCATTCGAGCCCACTGAGTGCCTTATTTTGGTCACACTTTCATTCGAATCTTTTACTAACATTATTGATAAATTATAGCGGAGAATTTCTATGAAAGTGTCGTTAAGATGGGACTTTAATGGGTTGACAAGGTAGCTAACGGTAACAATGACTGGCCATTCAAACGTTTTGTTCACAACGAGAGAAGGAAATAGTGGTATACTAAATAGTATCTCGTGTCGACAATAGTATTCTTAACGTAACAACTAGGTTTTAAATAATACCCATTAATCCATACTTCACTAAACAGTCAAATTCTCGCAGAAGAATGGATTCGCTCGTAATCTCTGGTTCCGGAACTGGAACGCATCTTTTCGAGATCTTTGTGTACCCTTTTTTATACGAATTCGGAAGCAAAGATCAAGGTTATACCGATAGTACAGTAATTTTGTAACTGAGACAGTTCTTCCTTTTTTTTTTTGAGAAACAATTTCTATACCATTCGAAAAATTGTCTAAGATGTTAAGGCTCTCACGGAATCGTATTTAATCTCAGTCCGTCCATGCGTTTCGCTGATGTTCATCGTATTTCCGTGTATAAGTTAATATTTTATTGATTTTAACGTCAACGGCTGTTGATTTCAGAATATATATCCGGATTGCCAAGCGTGCGCTTATGATCCGTATAATGGAAAGCACTTTCAGAGTAAGTTGTACTGGCAAGAGTAATGCTATCTTCGGTCTCGTTCACGAGACCGAAGAGAATCACAAAACAAAAGCATTGTAGAGATATGCTTCTGATAGATGAGTAAACTGGAGTCTACCGTAGACATAGGAAGTAGAACTTGGTATTGTAGAAGGAACTATCAAAGGGACAACGTGCACGCGCGGGTTGCATCGACGAATTGGATTGTGTCTATTCTTTATAGTTAAGAATATAGACATCTAATCCAGCCGAAAAATATTTAGCTGGCTTAACCGAGCTGTACTGTTTGCGGATCATGGAAAAGTTTCATGTGTTCGAAGACCATTATTTCCTTTCCCAGTGCAAACGTTGCACAAATAACATTCTATTAAGTTAGTATTCTCGCGCACCGTACAAACTTGATTGTTGTGGTATTTTTTCAATAACGAAATCAAGATAATCGTAGATTATTTATGTATCCTATTTTCATGTACAACATCCATTTTTATAATTGTATTTACGAAACAGAAATTCAACTTGAATCGACTATACTTTTGATGAATTTTAATGCTAGTCACAGAAAACCAACGTTATCGCGTTTCCTATTATATGATTATATTATATGTTAATTAATGTTCACTTTTGTAGAACTACTATACATACAGATAATAAATAAACTATTGCAAATTTCGTGTTCGTCTAGTTACCGTTCTATCATATTGTTGCGGAGGCTTCGGCTCCGCCTCGCCGGCGAGATCATTTTTTACTACTGTCTCACCAAACCACAAATTAAATTGGGTGAAGCACGAATGAGATCAACTCGCACTTTTGAAATTCTTTATTTCGATGCTAGTCAAATTGGCATATACAATATACAGATGATAATTCTAGGAAAGGAAGTGCGTCGTTTAACCGTACGGAAGCTGGTAGACTCATGTACACGAACAAAACTTGATATGTGCAGTTCGAATCTACAATATTACGCGTTAGCCACCGTGTAGACTCAATTCAAACAATAATCGGCAACATCGTATGCAAAACGTTTTATTCATCGGATCGTCTAATATTAGCCGTCCGATCTATATTATCCGCTTGCAACATTGTAATTTATAAATAACAATACGGACAGATGACAATGCAGAAAATCTCCATTCTTCCGTGTTTTACTCGGACGACTGGAACAAGGTCACTTATTACAATTTTGGCGTAATTAAACGTCCTTGCATGTACTTCGTCACTTCGATGGCACATTGGTTTCAAATGCAAATCTAGCTGAGCAAAAATAAAATCTAGCCTGCCATCGATAAAATTATTGCAAATTTTAGAATAAATAAATCAATAGCGAAAACGTATAAGTGCATGCAAAATAAAAATAATGCGAAGGACTATGCAAGTGCTGTAATCACTTGTATGGTACTTTGAAAAATTATAAAAAAAGATGTTCAGAAAGAAATGTCTTTATTAGTATATGAAAAAATATTATCAGGATTGTTCCGTAGGTGGAATAAAACAATTAAAAAATATTGTGAAAATAGTCCGAGGTACAGTATTTGAAAAACAACCATAAATACGTCGGAAACCAAATAATTTTGCTCAGCTAGAAGCCCGTATACTGTGCTCTGTAATCATATTACGGTAATCATGCTACGCTATGCGACACATACTGCCGGACTATTTTAATATTTTTCTTTCATCGTATATTTGCGATCATGGAAGGAATGTGATGGTGTTTTATACGTTTTGCTCGATAAAAGTGTCTCAGAATCAAAACTAGTATAGGTGATAAGAGAATTTATATATGATAATAATCTTGAACATTAATACTGTGCACTGTACGCATTCCTACACGACAAACGAATCTAATTTAAATCCAAGCATATCCCTCTAATCAACTGAATCGTCGGAAAGTGCATTTGTTTCGTTCAACATCGTAATTACGCGTGAGAGAAACTGTCCATGCAATCAATTCATTCTTTTCAGCCTAAGGTTATTAATCTTAGCATTACGTTTCTCTCGTGTAACTCATATACTTTCTTCTTGCGGGAACTGAAACGAACGCGTTGAGCGCCGCGTGTACCATTTTGAATGGGATGACTATTCAAATCATCAAGAATCTGTATAACGCATGTACATATTTCATTTGAAAAAAGTAAAAAGATTGTACTATGCGCAAGTGATATATTATATGTGCATTAAGCCGCGACGATCAACGCTTTAAAGCTCAACGATTCATAAACTTTTTTTGATCACCTACGTTCTATATTCAAAAGGTTTCAATGTCACAACTGATCCTGGCAAAATCATCGCGTCAGAATGAATATTTTTCAATTTGCAGCCATATCATTCTGATGGCATAAATATCACGGCAAGATTTGAATCGTCGTTCAAATTCTACCAGCATTTACAAAATCATAGAGAATACTTTAAAACCATGTTTGCCCATTCGATTATCGGCAACTCGGCTTTTTCCTTCTTTGCACAACAATAACGAGATATGAACGCTGACAGTATTATGAGTAAATGAATTTTTGTTCGTTTCCGTATTATAAATATTATTCTGTCTGATCTAATCGTGGTCTGAAGTCACGCCTAGATTAGGTAAAATCAAATTGTTAATAATTCGTACTTTTTTGCTCCGATTCGCCGTACACATTCTACTGCGATCGATACAGTATCAAATAATTTACAATTTTTGAGTACAGGTCAAACATTTGAAGTGGTCCGTATAAAAATTTGATGGAGGACCAAGACGGTTATCGTTCACAAATTTGGATGCGAAGAAACGTAATGTATCGTCTCGTGTAATATGCACGATGCTCTTCGATTCATCCAATAATAACTACACACGTGTAAATATAATATACACCTATCTACAACGAAGTTCTATTCAATTGTGTGGTGCTGCTATGCTCTTTGCATTTCTTGTATTTTCTTACAGGAGGGTGTTTCGATATTTTTAGCTTTGATAAATAATTCCTCGTCTTCAAAGTTCCTTGCCTTCCATAATAGCGTTTCCCCTAAACATTAAAAGCTATTTTCCAGGAACTGTGTAGATATTATTATTTTCATCTTATATGTATACAGGTTGAAACGTTCTGTACTTACTGTAACTTCTTTCCCTATAACAGGCATGTCTCAAATTATTCAGGTACTCTTCCTCAACAGAAATTTCTAGCCTACGTAAGCTGCCTTGATATTCAGTGTGAAAGTTTTCTTTGACATAGTATGGCACCTTTAATCCTTGAGTTGTTCTCGATACAGAATATTTTCTGCGCACAAATCAAAATGTGCATATAATCACTCTCACACAAGTCATTCGCCTAGCTTTTACTGTTTAGTTATATACCCGGAGGTTACAGCCAAGAAAGTAAAGCACAAAGCAGTAAAATTGAAACATTCCATGAAAGTATTAATTAAAACTAATTTATTTGCCATTATTCGTCATAAATATTCTGGCATGTGGAGACACTTACGCGTTCGAATGCAAGCTATATACAGGATCTGATATAAAGAAACTGCTCATCATAGTTAACAATATTAATAACAGTACAGGAAACATCTGAAGGAATGTGGTATATCCATTTGCTTGCTAGAAATACAAGATTTCGTTTTAAACATTACAATTGAGGTAAATGGTATTCAATGAATTTTTATCTATGTATATACAAAGTATATATATATATCTTTGTGTTTATACCTGAGAATGTGTGTGCTGAGCTTGCACATCTTGTTGTCTCATCCATCTTCCGGCTGAACGTCTCATATAAAACTCTTGTTGTTGGAACCCTCCGCCAAAGAACATATTGAATAATTCCTCCGCAGTGATATCGGCTACCAAAAATTTATTACATCAAAAAGTTTATCAACAATAACATTAATTAAAAAATTGAACATAATTTCGACTAAATTTAATGTAACAGTACATTCAAATCCTCTTGTATAGTTGTAATGTGCATGATTCTGACGACTTGGAACATTTTGGTTTCTTTCCTCTTCGGGCCCGTACATGTCATACTGTTTCCTCTTTTCCACATCAGTGAGAATGGCAACAGCATTTCCAATAGCTGCACAACACATGTAATATATGTAAAACTTGTCGAGAATCCGAATGAGCTCAAGAATCACAATATATTCGATATATTGAAATTGTATGCCTCATATATCAAGGAATAATGTAACGAATAATATTTACCTTTAAAGGCTTCTGCAGCACCTGGAGCTTTATTTTTATCTGGGTGTAACTGAAGTGCTAACTTTTTATATGATTTCTTTATATCGCTATCAGTAGCATCTTTGCTTACACCCAAAATTTCATAATAATCCTTGCATTTCTTAATCCTGCAATAAAAAATATTAAACTCATTGTAACAATTTATTTTTCAAAAACAATATACCTGTTACCTAAAACTTTTTACACAGACTACACGAAAATATGAAACCTTGTTTACAGTCTGTTGTGATAATCTACTACAATACATACATTCAAATGTCATACATACTTTTATTTACATGATCAATTACTTAAAATCATACACATAATTAGTCTGTTGTCTTTCGTGTAAACAGCTCTAGTACTTTGCGGTGCTTAGTCGTGTCTTGTACCTTTTAACATATTCGAGTTGTTCCTTTGTATACTCAGTAGCAGTTTGAGTGTACGTAGCTTCCTTAGGTGCTGTTTGACGTTTTCTAATAGTAGGTTCGGACTCAGACTTTTGATTTTGTTTTGTAAGCATAGTCACTTTCGCTAATACATCTGCGAATACAAGTTAGTTACACATCAAGGTGTTTCGAAATTTCGCATGACACCGTGCAATTTTGTATTTTCTCGATTTTCGTGTTTTTTATTTTTTCTTCTTATTATTCCGAAGGAAGCTCAGCGACGCTTTTTCGTAAGAAAATTTCAAGTCTATAGTGTACGTTGTTACAAGAGAAGGTATTAATGAATATCAGAATGATTTCATCGAGAATGAACGACACACCTGATTAGCTTGAAGTTCTACCAATCGTATGCGAAACGACAGGACATATTTTACAGTGATGACCGGTTGGAAGATCGATGATCGCGCGTGCATGGAACGAGGAACAGACGAAAATCGACCAACGAATCACACACGAGACACTGACGTGGACTTTCAGTTCGCTTACCTTCTGTCTTCTTCGTCGGATAAAGTTTTTGTGCTTTGCGCACAAACTTTTCGGCCTCTTCGTATTTCTTTTCGCGGAGGTACCGCTCCACGAGTTCCATACATCGTTCTGCTTCATCTTTATTGCTGTCCATGATTCGTTACCGGAGGCCGAACGAAACTTTATCCCAACAGAATGACTGGGCAGAATAGTAAATAAATTCAATCACTCGTCTCTTAATTCTCCGCCATAGCAATTTAATAAGTTACGTCATGAACGTGATACAGTATAGAGTACGCTTCCACATATGTGCACCAGTTTAAACACCGTGAACATAGTTGCGGAACTGCACATTCTCTGATTTGCACCTAACAATAAGTGCGTCCGTTTTAAATTGTGTAGATTAATCAATTGTTAATTATATTTATGCTTATTTATCAGTTACTAGAAGATTTTATAATATTCATTAATTCTAGTAGTTCATCAAATTTTGTATATTGAACAAAATATGCTTTAAGCTCTTTTCACACCCTCAAGCATTTCAAAATGGGCGAGGCTTTAATTACATATAGTTACCATAGTTACAAACCTGAAATGGATTGTATAGTTACATACAGAGAGAATATCTGATTATAGGTCGACAATATATAATTGTTTTTATGATCAACAATTATTCAACTTATCATTATTGAAGATTTATGAATAATTTGACAGAATGTAAGTATGCATGTCCAATATTCGTGTGATAAATATCACGGAGAACTATTTATTAGTAGTATCAAGGTTATATTATTTCCTTGTATTAAAATATGAATAACTTTATTTCACATTTCGAGTAATATAGGTAATTAATAGATTAAATTAAATAAAAAATTATCCAATATCTTAGGTATCAACTTAATATATATTTTTCACAGAAGATGCAGTGTATAAGACAAAATATAAGATTGGTATCAAATAAGTTGTCTAGTGTAAACGTTTCAAATTGTTTATTTGATGCATGGAAACCTGTAAGCGTAATTTCATCTCGTAATATACATGGATCCTCTCCCACGTTACGCAAAGTTGAAGGACCAGTAAAGTTTCTTGAGCATAATAAAACCATTTTTCCTCCACAAAAACCAGGTGAAGAAAGAAGGCCTGGTGTAAGTTTATTTTAAATAATATTATACTTTATGTATGCAGTAAAGCCTCATGCATGATGCATGAAATACATCTATACATATTTTACAGTATGTATGCCACGTGAGAGCAAATATAAAATATAGTCCACTGAAAATGTGGTATGTGGCTTGCCTCATAAGAGGAATGACTATAGACGAAGCTGTAAAACAATTGAGCTTTCTGCAGAAAAAGGGTGGACACATTGTAAAAGAAATTATATTGGAGGCACAGCGTATGGCTGTAGAAGAACATAACATAGAATTTAAGTCTAATCTATGGGTTGGTGAGTATACAAATTATTATTGAAGTTTCAACTATTGTGTCAAGAAGTTATAAAATATTTTTCACTTATAGCCGAGTCTTTTGCAACAAAAGGTGTAGTGATCAAAGGGGTGCGCCGACATGCTAAAGGACGTGTAGGAGAAGTACGTTATAAACATTGTCATTACTTTGTAAGATTAGAAGAAGGAAAACCACCAAAGGATTATTATTTGAAGAATCCTCCAACTGGTGAAGAAATGTTGGAAAAATATATGATAAGTTTGAAGCAACGCAAAGTACATAATTCTCTGTAGTGTGACAGTTTTATGATAATAAAATATTGAATTTGGGATTTGTTCGAATTAAAACCTCCTTTACACGTGTAATCCGAATTTATTTAAGAACGTATGATTAAAACATAGTAAGAAAATCGAAGCAAACATAAATTAGAATTAATTTACAGCTTCAGCTTAGTCCTTCTCCAGTGACGCCTCTTAGCGTTGTATCTGTAATGGAGAAATTAGGTAACTAAGTAATTAACTATTTTCCAAACGATTATCATGCAATTAGAAAATATCGACTATTTGAAACGAAACAGTGCGAACTTGATATGCAATAAAATTGATGTAACTGAAATATAAAAACGATTAAATGTTTTGATTCTTACCGAATTGTGTTGCCAGTACGCATTCTAACCCATTGAGGAATTGGCCTGTTCTGCTTCAGCTTTTTGGCAAGCTTACGCTTAATAATAAATGTTTTGTGAGCCGACTGAAACGAATAATAAGATTTGTTAATACCTTAGGACTAATCTCCTGGAAATTGTTTTATTGTAACAATTAGGATGTCAAAGGATTCCTCGGATTTAATATCATAACCTTAACATTACCATTTTGCTTCAGCTGCAACTCACGAAGTGAACGACTAACTCACTAGGAGCTGTTTTCTGCATGAAAATGTCACTAGGCATGTGCTGCCAAAAATAAAAAAATAATTACTAAATCTTCAAAATTTTTACTTGTACTAGAAAATTTGTATTAAAAATTACCTCATGTTAATATTAAAATAATTGTCATATCGTTATTTTCCTTGTTTAGTTTTGACATTCATATCATTTAGAAGCTGCAAAAATATTTACGATTATGTTTACTTACTATTATCAGAGAGGAAATGAGAGTGCTCACGCCCGGGGTTTTAGTGTCCCCACTTTTTCTGCATCATCTTTAGCCTGGAACAGAACCTGCATCATCTTTAGCATGAAACAGAACCTGCATCATCTTTAGCACCGATCAGAATCCGTTTAATTTTTGTTTAGCCTGTGGCGTGAATCAGAACTATATTGCAACCAAACCTTTATGCGACATTACCATGCATTAGAAACTGCTTCGTGCGACATTTCCATAAACAAAAATCCGTTGAATTCTATGAAAAATGTGAAACAAGTAGTTTTTATTTTTTGATCTTGCCAAAGTAGTATGCATAAAAGAATTATACAAATGATTATGATTACAATGACTTGAAATCCAATATACAGGGTGTTTCATTTATCTAAAAGAATTGAAATATCTCGTGAAAGACTACACCTGTCAAAAAAAGTTTAGAAATAACTTGTTTGATACGAAGGGGGACATAATACGATGTACATTATTTTTTTGCAGGGTAGGTTGTGCGGAAAAGTTTTAAGTCGATTTTAGTTTTTCAAATGCTACCCTATGTTTTCCTGCATTATGTCGTCAGTTATCAAGACAAATCCAATGACCTACACCTACACTTCCTACGACCTGCACGTCCTGACTTTTTCTATTCTTCTCATGCTACTCAATTTAACGTTCGTAATGTTCAGAAACCTTGAAAACAAAAGCAGTTTATTCGGCAGATATTTTGACACCGAAAATGCATTGCACTCAGTGTAGTCAGGTCTAGTCTACGGGCGAGTAAACAACATTGTCACGCATCGGACGCGTCGTCTAGTGGCGCGACGCGACGGCACGATAGCTGTTCACGAACGATAAGGCTAAAACAGACTAGTATATGAGAAAATAATTTTTTTATAGAAACAAATTTTTATACATTATAAAAATTTATTTGTTTAAACAATTATTTTAACAATAAATTATTATTGAAATAATAATTCAAATAATGAATACAGAAACATTATAAAAATTTATTTATATAAAAATTGTTTAAATAATAAATAACAATAACTAACTACTTATAAATAATAAATATATAAGGCTGAACACAATCGCGGTTCTTTTTACTGCCTTCCATAGTTCCATACGAGATCGGAGGTTCTCGCCGAGCGTCCCATTTGAAATACAATGTTGTACGGAGGTGCTGACAGCGAATCTCGAGAGCCGTCGCAGCCGAAGAGTGTAACATGACACTAAGTATCGGGTATATCGGTGTGAGACCAGAAGACCACTACCAATCCAATTACAAAACTTTTTTATTTTTCGTTATATTTTTATGAAACTTTTACCAACATATTCGTGGCATTATTCTGATTAAAATGATACCAAATATGATATAATTCCGATGATATTTACTTGTGTAACAAGCGATAAAAGTTTCGAACACAGAGAAGGACAGCGTATGGGAAAGAAAGAGACGCGGCGAGTCGAAGCGTTCGGAAAAGATCAAAGACTGGCGTTAGCGCAGGCCTTTAAATGAAAAATGTAACTTCTTTATTATTAATTATTTTTTTATGAGACTTTGACCAATGTATTTGTGGCATTATTCTGATTAAAATGATACCAAACGCGATATAATTCGGATCACATTTACACTAATTTTCCGTTAATGTAATTGTTATGGGAAGCAACTTTCATCGTTTATTACACAGGTAAATATCATCGGAATTATATCGTATTTGGTCTCATTTTAATGAGAAAAATGCCACAAATATGTTGGTAAAAGTTTCATAAGAATATAACGAAAAATAAAAAAGTTTTGTAATTGGATTAGTAGTGGTCTTCTAGTCTCACACCGATATAGCCGACAATGTTGTGGCCGCGACTGATATTCGGGTTCGGGTCGGGTCGCAGAAAGTCGGCCGAGCTCGATTTGGATGCGCGATACTTTATGACACATCGGGCGGCCCGAACGTTTTGGGCTACCCAAGAGTTTCGGGCTACCTGCTCGACTTCGTCGGGCAGGTTCGGAAAGAATCTCGGACAAGTCCGAGCGAGCAAGTTATCGCGATACCTGAGATTCAACTCTGCGTTGTTATGAAATACATAATGGTAATAATGATACTTCTTTCATAACTTAATTAACGTAATTTTTAATATACTTGGATTTTTATAATTACCGTCGGTATATTTGGCAAACATACGCATAATCTTTATTTGTATTAAATTTTGAAATAATGCACGTTACATGTGAGAAAGTTAAGAGACAATATTTCTAGCATTCTGACGAATTTGTTGCTCCGAATGAACTTGCATATGTATCGATAATATTATTAAAATATCCTTACAAAGTTACATACACTTAGAAGGTATAAAAATAAGGTAAATTATGAAATTTTTTTACATTTTTTGCTGTTTTTATTAACTGTGATATAACTTAGTTAATATCTTATTATTATATATAAACTTATTAATAATATAACTTATTAATTAACTATCATTAACCTAACAGAAATTCTTAAAAAATAATACATAATAAAATAACAAAATAGAAATTATTGTACCCCGACTAAATATGGTAAAAAAATAGCAGTTTTAAATATAATATATAATTTTTCACGTGTAACGTGCATTATTTCAAAATTTAATGCAAATAAAGATTATGCGTATGTTTGCCAAATGTACCGACAGTAATTATAAAAAACCAAGTATATTTCTTAGTATCATTATTACCATTACGTATTTCATAAGAACGCAGAGTTTTGAATCTCAGGTATCGCGATAACTTGCTCGCTCGAACTTGTCCGAGATTCTTTCCGAACCTGCCCGACGAAGTTGAGCAGGTAGCCCGAAACGCTCAGGCCGCCCGATGTGTCATGACTCATGAAGTATCGCGCACCCAAATCGAGCCCGCCCGACTTTCTGCGACCCGACTTGAACCCGAATATCGTGCGGCCCGCACATGCCTAATCGTTTCTTAATTTATTCCGATCGCAAGTTCAAATTTCCACGTAGCAGAAACCAACGAAGATCAAAAACAATAAATAAGAGAAACTAAACAGAAAACCAAATTTTTAATATATTGTTTAAACAAACAACTTTTGTTTAGAAATTTTTTGGACGACTACATTTCACATTAGAAACACAATTTTAAAAGAATTTAATTTTTTCGACCGCTGGTTTTCAAGATATCTCAAAGAGAAGCGGACAGCGAATCTCGAGAGCCGTCGCAGCCGAAGAGTGTAACATGAGACTCCCGACGTTCCCTGCTTATGACACTGGGACACCTCACACCACTCGAGAACCGTCGCGTCGCGGCCACAACATTGTCGGCTATATCGGTGTGAGACTAGAAGACCACTACTAATCCAATTACAAAACTTCTTTATTTTTCATTATTTTTTTATGAAACTTTTACCATCATATTCGTGGCATTTTTCGGATCAAAATGATACCAAATACGATATAATTCCGATGATATTTACCTGTATACGGAACGATGAAAGTTCCTTCCCATAACAATTACATTAACGGAAAATTAGTGTAAATGCGATCCGAATTATATCGCGTTTGGTATCATTTTAATCAGAATAATGCCACAAATACATTGGTGAAAGTCTCATAAAAAAATAATTAATAATAAAGAAGTTACATTTTTCATTTAAAGGCCTGCGCTCATGCCAGTCTTTGATCTTTTCCGAACGCTTCGACTCGCCGCGTCTCTTTCTTTCCCATACGCTGTCCTTCTCTGTGTTCGAAACTTTTATCGCTTGTTACACAAGTAAATATCATCGGAATTATATCATATTTGGTGTCATTTTAATCAGAAAAATGCCACGAATATGTTGGTAAAAGTTTCATAAAAAAATAATGAAAAATAAAGAAGTTTTGTAATTGGATTAGTAGTGGTCTTCTGGTCTCACACCGATATAGCCGACAATGTTGTGGCCGCGACACTCTCGAGTCCCATCGTCGACCGATTTTGTAACGGCGATGGCAGTTTTCTAAACGCAGGGTTTCTTGCGCTCGTAAAACCTAACCGTCCTCTTCACTCTCTTTTCTCTTTTCCTTTTTGCCTGTTCTCTCATATAACCGTCTTCCTACAAGACTTTAGCCCATCCTTGACATAGACGAAAATCAGACATCCTCGCCAGCGATCATCCCTTGTTTCATTGCCAACTTTCACTTTTCCTCCCGTACAATTGTCCTACCCTAAAGTGAGTCCGCTAGTTAAAAAAAAAAATAAAAATAAAGACTTTTTATCAAACCACTAAAGTTGTTCTCCTTCCGGGATGACGACAATACGATTGAAACTCTATCGAGTTTGGCTTGATTTTAACCAGAAAAATCTGACAAATCTGTTGATGGAAATTACATACAAATAGAACTAAAAATTTAGAAATCATATTGTCTTGTTCATTAATCACTCTTAGAAAAGTTCCTGCCACTCTCTGCCTCTCTTGCTTTTGCATTTGCCGTCCCCTTTTATGCCCGAAAATTGAATCGCTTATTACACGAGAAATTATAATCGCAATTATATCGTGGTAGATGTTGTTTTAATCAGAAAAAAGAAACAAATGCGATCGAAAAAGATTCATGAAAGAAATAAAAAATCATTAATTCGATCCACCGTGATCGTATCAGAGTGGAACAATATTTTTCAAGACAGCGCGACGTCGGATTTCTTACTATTTCCCACTTTTATTCTCTCATAAATATTCGTGTGTCGTTCATTTGCTTCTACCCGACGTAAGTTCTAATTAATCTCAAGCTGCATCTCAAGCTGCAGTCCATAGACTGCACACAGTCTAAAAATATTTTCATAAATCCTTTTGCAGGCTTTGACATCATTAAAGATATTGTAGGAAAATGTATATGATCGAAATTGTTGGTTAGCGAAGAGTTTTATTTAATGCTATTTAACATAATCTACTATTACAAAGATCGGTTCTTCTTCTCTTACAAACTAACATGATCTCAAGGTCTGCCTCACATTGAATATTAAATTATTATAATCTATATTATTACCGCAATTGTTGCAAAAGTTACATTAATTTGAGAGCAAAACGTGCTTTATAATCTTCGGAATTTTTTCTCTATTACATATTGGCAGCGGATGCCAAATAATGCCAGCGTGGATGCTATTTCTATGTTAAAAAATGATGTAGGCTCTGATCCAACCTAAGATGATGCAAGTTATGGTGCAGGCTAAAAAGATGATGCAGGTTCTGTTTCAGGCTAAAGATGATGCAGGTTCTGTTTCAGGCTAAAGATGATGCAGGTTCTGTTTCAGGCTAAAGATGATGCAGGTTCTGTTTCAGGCTAAAGATGATGCAGGTTCTGGTCGAGACTAAAAATTAGACTAGAGGGCAGTACTATACCGGGGACACTAAAACCCCGGGCGTGAGCACTCTCATTTCCTCTCTGCTATTATGTACTTGTTACATATTAATATTATGCTTAGTTTTGAATAAAGTTAAATTAGAACAATTAATTCAAACTTTGCTATTTCTATGTATCTTTTATAAAATATGCTTGGTTCAAAAAAAAAATTAATGCATCACCTTTGATAACATATTTCGTCATATCCCGCATAAAATATTATACCTCTGTAAAGCAACAAATGTAGTCGTATCCCTTTATTAAAGGACTTTGGACCAATAGATACGGATACATTTTCTTCAGTTAGTTGGAACCGACTAAGAAGTAGCCTTTTTGAATTATAATTTAACAAAATGTTCGCTACGTGTTTGAAAACGTTGCGGTTTAGTAACAAAGTGAGTAATGAACGTTTCGATTTCTCGTAGTCTTCATTTGTTTTATGTACTAACCATATTTATTTGACGTTAACTCTAATCGAAATAGTTCGACATATTACATTGTTAAACCTTCCGTTCCATTGATCGTACTAGTTTTTCTAAACATTTTCTACCAAATATTAACATTACCAAAAAAATATTTTTTATGATTTTTCCGAAAAATATAGTTGAAAATAATGTTTAACAAAATCATTTGCCATTTATAGTTTGGTACGCTGACACGTTATGAATCGACGTTGGTCATTGCAGAGCATAACAATGAATCATTGTCACCTGTTACCTGCAATGCACTCAGTGCTGCAAAAAAAATAGGCGGTGACATAACTGTATTGGTTGCTGGTACAAAATGTGATGCAGTTGCGCAAGCAGTTAGCAAGGCCAGCGGTGTTTCCAGGGTTCTCGTTGCAGAAAATGAGGCATTCAAAGGGTTACTTCCCGAGTCATTAACCCCTCTTGTGATTGCCACTCAAAATGAGCATAAATTTACTCATATTATGGCTGGAGCCACTGCTTTTGGAAAAGCACTACTGCCAAGAGTAAATATCTTTACTTGAAAATTTTATGCAAATGTATTCGTTCTATGTAATAATAACATTGTTGTTCAAAGATTGCAGCTAAGCTAGAGGTATCTCCAATAAGTGATATTATTGATATTAAAACCCCAGACACATTTGTGCGTACTATCTATGCTGGAAATGCAATTCAAACATTAAGGAGCAAGGACAATGTAAAGATAGTCTCAGTAAGAGGAACATCATTTGAACCATCACCTTTGGAGGGAGGCAGTGCTAAATGTGACCCTGCACCAGCTGGTGACTATAAAACAAGCCTAACAGAGTTCATCAAACAAGAATTAATCAAATCTGATAGACCAGAGTTAACATCCGCAAAGGTTGTTATTTCTGGAGGAAGAGGAATGAAGTCTGGAGATAATTTCAAATTATTATATGCGCTGGCCGATAAGTTTAATGCAGCTGTTGGTGCATCTCGAGCTGCAGTTGATGCTGGCTTCGTGCCCAATGATTTACAAGTTGGGCAAACTGGAAAGATTGTGGCTCCTGTAAATAAATTTTGCATCTTCATTATTTATGCCTTTTTCAAATACTTTGAACTGTAATTTAAACTTTTTTAGGACCTGTACATTGCTGTGGGGATATCCGGAGCAATCCAACATCTCGCTGGCATGAAAGATTCGAAAACGATTGTCGCAATTAACAAAGATCCGGAGGCGCCGATTTTCCAAGTAACCGATTATGGTCTTGTTGCTGATCTGTTTAAGGCTGTGCCTGAACTTACAGAAAAATTGTAAATCTGGAAAATATTTTTATAATATTTTTATACATCTTATATACATATACACAGAGTTTATTGAAATCATAAAGAGTTTACATGTTCGAACACTTGTATTTTATTTATAATTGTCATTTACCGATCGAGTGTTTATCGCACTCGGGAATAGTTCGAGAGATAGATAAGTATAAATCTGCGAATGCGATAGCCTGTGTAAACTATGATGTAATAATTTAATTTTTTTTCACTCTATTTAATTTTTTAATGTTTGTTTAACGATACGCAGTACATGCAACGTTCGAAATTCGTTCGCTACATTTGAAAAAGTGAAACCGATAACATTTCCCGTTCCGACGTGAGCGCCGCGGGACGAAACGGTTTATTCAATTGTACTTTAGGCGTATATGTATACACATGGAATCGCCGCCATCTTTGTTGTTTCTTGGCGTGGTGCATAGCCGGCTAGATTTCTGATTTTTAAGTACATGATCGTATTTATGTGTCTTGTGATTACGAGTGTAGAGATTACATAAAAAGTTGAACATGAGCACGGACAGTATCGAGAAGCTGTATAAAAATTTTGGTATTCTCGCCGACGCCAAAGACAAATTGGCCGAGGTAATGTACAAACATGGTTATACTGAATAACCACGTTTAGCTCACTAGAGGCACGATATATGCTTGCGGGGATAAATGAAGCGGTTTATTTATCGAATTTTTGAAATTTCAAATGCCCACGCGTATATCGATACAAAACACTATACTCGTATCGTACGCGTAATTTAATTTCTTATGCGTATTAGGTCATCCCGCAAGACGTGTCGTTTTTTGACGCTTCAAATGAAAAATTTGTGTACTTACATTTGCTTTGAATCATTACTGTATTAATCATCATTTTCAATTTGACTTTCTAATGAAAAAGCTTCTGCCTTTAGTTCGCTAATATTAAATTTCAAGACCCAACCTTAATGTGTCGGAAACTTCGTTTAAAAATTCAGAGTACGGCGTTTGTCACTTCCTTGTGCTCAAAACATGTTTTCCACACACGTTACAAATATCTTAAACATATTTTTTATAAATACTTTTTTAAATTCATATGAAACATTGACATTCGTATATGTGTAGTGCAATAAGAAACACAACTTATGGGATCATCTAATATAATTACATATAGAGAATATGATAAATTGTGTAAACATGTATTTGTTTACTAACCAAAATTTTTGTTTTTGCTACAGCATGAAAAGGAATACCTAGAAATTCTCACCGCAGTGAAAGGTTCACCAAAGGAGAAACGATTAGCATCGCAATTCATAGCAAGGTTTTTTAAGTATTTTCCAAAATTGGCTGATCAGGCTATCGACGCTCATTTAGATCTCTGCGAGGATGAAGACATGGCTGTAAGTTTTGTTGATTTGTCTTTATGTAATCAGATCGTCATAGTTATTTGTGGAATAGTGTATGATATATATATGCAAAATAAGGCATCATACGCAATATGTACATATAATGTAAATATATGCAATTCGCTTACAGATTAGAAAACAAGCTATTAAAGATCTACCTGCATTATGCAAGGATAACAAAGAGCATACACCGAGAATTGCGGACATTTTAGCTCAATTGCTCCAAGCTCAGGACCCGTCTGAATTGGCTGTAGTTCATAATAGTGTTATGTCTCTAATGAAGTCAGATCCAAAAGGTATACCAAAATATTGTCTATATGTACAATTCATAATACATAAACACAGACATTCATGTATACTATATCTAGTATACTTATAGAGTGTCTCAGTTAAAACGCCCTTCTTATTATTGTACGAAAAATTAGTTTCTTTCGAGATTATTTTTTTAACGAGACCTCGACGGGAAATATAAAAAAGTACGTTTTAAAAAATAAAATTTTTTTTAGGTACGATAAGTGGATTTTTCAGTCAAATTATTAACGGCGATGATGGGACACGCGAGCGTTGCATTAAATTTTTAGCAACAAAACTGAAAGCAATAGGTCATGACGTAATTACTAAGGAACCTGAAGACTTATTGATTTCAGAATGCAAGAAAGTATTACAAGTAGGATTGACAAGATTATATTCAGTCAGAATAAGCGCCCTTTGTTATGTCCTCTATCAATGAATTCTCGTTAACTATTTTTCTTTGTAGGATGTAACTGCTGATGAGTTCCATAGTATTATGGAAATCCTTGCTTGGACCAGATTAGGTTCGACGGTGAACGGGCAACAAGAATTAGTAGATATTACGGTTGAACAAGCTGAATTATCTGAGCCGTTTAAACATACCAATGTTGAACAATGGAATAGGCTTGTACAATGTATTAAACACGCACTTCCATTTTTTAGCGTGAGTATCGCTGACGTAGATCTTCCAACGGACAATTCTTTTTAGATGTATAATCCCCACGTTCCTTCTTGTTACAGTCTCAAATAGATTCATCGCGTTTCGTCTCTTACATTTGTGTACAAGTTTTGCCGCATCTCTCTCTGATCACTGCGCCGGATGGTAGAGATGTTCAATTGGAATTATTAAAGTTGCTCGCCGAACTAGCTGTATTTTGTGGTACAGTCGACAAACCGGAAGAGAAAGTACAACAACTTTATAATACTCTCATAGTGAGTACCGACTATCCACAGAAATACTGTACACGTTCGAATTTCTTTCACGGTAGATAATAACTTGTTATATATTACTTTTTAGACGTACATGCCGCTGCCACCGGCCGCTGAAATAACAGATGTACCAAAGCTGCAGTTCAGCCATGTCGAGTGTCTTATGTATGCCTTCCACAAATTATGCAAACAAACGCCAGAGTTTCTAATGAAAGATCCGGAACAGCTCAAAGAATTCAGACTAAGGTTACAATACTTCGCGCGCGGTATTCAAGGCTACATCAAAAAGTTAAGGGAAGCGATCAGCGGGAAGTCTGAGGAGGAACTGAAATCGGAGGAGAATCAATTGAAAGTTGTTGCGTTGAAAACAACCAATAACATTAACACTTTAATCAAAGATCTATTTCATTCGCCACCTAGCTTTAAGAGCGTCATTCATCTCTCGTGGAAAACGTCGGTCGCCGACAAGAAGGTATCTACAAATTTCAATTTGTTCAATCTCTTAACTACTATCATTACACACGAGTCTATTAAATTTATGGTACTCTTGTATTAGAACGAGAAGAATTCGTCTGCCCAGAAGAGACACACTCCGATCACGTTCGGCAACGACAGTAACTCGAATAAGCGTAGTAAAGAGGACAAAAGTAAGAGAGAAATCTATACTCCACCTAGTGGCAAATACAGTTCAAACATATCATCAAATTACGGTATTTAAAGAGTTCGACCAACACGATTCGAAACGGTGCCTGGTGTGCTATTAACGTAATCCGCTTTTCTGTTGCAGGTCGAGGTAGATTTCGAGGAAACAGGTCAGGGGGCCGTGGTGGTTACAGGCCGAGAGGTCGCGGTACATGGAGAAAGAACTTTTATTAACCGCCTGACCGGTTACGTTGTAAGCACAAAACGGCAAGAGCTGCAATAACAAGAAAGACTGTACCAGGTAAAACCACTGTAAAATGTACATACATACAAATGATGATTGTAAAAGTGACGATTTACAAAGAGTGCTTTCAAGGGAAGTGACGAAGAAAATATACAGTTTTTTTTCGTTCTGTAACCGTAGCGCAAAGGAAGCGTTCGTCCGTGCTGGTTGACCGTTGTGCAAGTTTACTATGGTGTCGCAGGTTCGTTGATGCGGACCAGAGGTCCTAAGGATCCGTGTTTCGTCTTTATAGGTGGGCGAAAAATGATCGAATAATTCTACCGAATTATGAAGTAATCTAGTAGCTACTACACAGTTTTACATGCCTTTAGGTTCACAGAATATAGAGCATCGCAACAGCAAAAATATGGTTTCTTAGATAGCCGAGGAGGGGGTTCAAAATATTGTTAGTAAGAGTGATACGGTTTCTCTGTAGATTTGATAGTATCGATTAGATTACCTTAATAACGGAGATAGGATTTTTCTAGATAGGAAATTGTGACTCAAAGTTCAAGTTTGATTACTGCTTTTCATTGCCAGCATACTATTTACATCATATGTTTACATAGGCGTATAATCGTTTCTTTGTATGATGGTTATAAGGTCCACCAGTTCTTGGTTCGATTTGTTTCCTTATTAGATTGTTCTTCTCGTGTATTGTCTTTAGCATTTTGTTTCAGCATTTTTTATGAACAGTCTTGTTCCTCTTTGTTGATAGGGAAGGACTTCCAACTGTCCGATTTCTGTATATTTCTTCAAGATGAAAGCTCTTCTAGCAGACAGGTTCTTCGAGTTGGTGAAAATTCTTGTCGAGTCAGAGTCATTTTCTTAAGAAATATATGATTTCGCTTCTTCGAATTTTCATGTTCTTCGTGGAATATTAACTGTTAGGTCAGTGCAAAAATTGGTGCCTGATTCCTTGTATTTAAAATACGAAATCCGGCATGAAAATTTTACACTGACCTAATATAATTCCAAGCAATCTTTTTCGGATAGAATTTCTAATGTGAATCGAACTCTAATCACGAATTATAATAATTAATTTTTTTAATTATAATCAATTGTGTATTTCAATTTCCTTGATTTAAATATTCAAGTGTATCATTTTCAATTTCTCAGGTCAATGTGCTCTTCGTACTTATTTCTCTCTGTCGCTAATTAAAATATCAACTTCTGCACAGTTTCTCGAAGTCCACTCTACTGCTTTCGTAATTTCTCTCGTCTTCATTCACTTCCAATAAGTCTTGATACTGTTCCAATGATGTACCACTTTTCTTGCATCATCATGAATATACATAATATTATGTCGCATGAACGCTTTCTTCTTCAACTATGCGAGACAGCAATTTTCACTGTTTTAACTATACAACTGTTCTTTTGTGTATTTTAAACTTATGCATGTACTCGAAGCTATTATCGAAACACTGTAATGTAAACTCAGTGCTGGATAAAGATGTTTAGAGGTCCTAATTACTTGAGAGATTTTAAGGCTCTCTTATACAGGATCAGCTCAACGCAACGTAGGGTGGCCCAGTACGATTTCATAGGAATTTTCGATGATTTGACTAAAAAGTGTTGTTGCCAAAAGTCAGAGTTTTGCTTTGCCTCTCCTCATTTTCGTCCTTCTACTATTCTTTCGTTCTTTCCACTCACACATGCATGCACATAAACAGTTAGAAATATTATTACTGTGTAAAACATGTAAAACTCTCTGAACTTTCTGACAAGAAAAACGATCTTTACTGTTAAGTTAGGCTAGGCTACCAAATCTGCAGAGAGATCGTATCGTTGCTATAATGTTTTGGACCCGTTATCTCGATTGCAAAGGAACCGTGTAATTTCTGTTACGGTGCTCTGTATGCTGTTTAACTCGAGGCGTGGAGAAAACGTGGGGTAGCCAATAGGCTACTTTGTATTTGGTACAATCATTTAATTGTTCACCTCTTAAGGTGAAACGTGGGACGTTTAGGATCCTTTGATCAATATCAACAAACCCGCGACACCATAGGGAAACGTACGCGACGGTCGATTGGCACGGGCAAACGCTACAGTGTCCTTTTCCTATTCACCATCAAACAAAAATTTTGTAACAATAATACTTCATGAATATATTATCATTTAACTTAATAAATATCACTATTGCATAAGACACGTTGTATTTTTTGTGCCCGATAAACGTGAGATTATTTCTACACGCACGTAATCTTTCTATTTGTGAGAACAATCTTTTGCAGTTACTACTATAGTTCATATGTGTTGCAAGTGAATACGTTTAAATGGAGATTTTTGTAACGTTTACTTGTCGATTATAGAGCAATGCGAGAGCATTCTTTCTTTCTCGTGTGTGTTAATATGTATTGTAAAATTCGGAAAATAATGTTGAGAATTGCTACATTGTTTCAAACATGTAAACATTACTTTATTAAATTTATTACAATATCGCTAATTGAATAAAGAATATTTATCAGAAATATATTGTGTGTTCCTCTGTACGTGTAATATTAAAATATCTCGAGAATCACGAAAAATGATCTTGCTTTATATTGTTTAATAAATAAAACTAGCAGTATTTGTAAAATTATTATCGTTACAGTGTATCTTACATTTTTAATATACAACGTCTTTTTTTTTACAAGATAACTTTCAAAACGGATCTTTATCGGTACTTTATCGTTTAAAATAGTCCATTCGACGAAATCATATCGTCGATTACTTTGCACATAATACGATCACTCGGACTGCATGGATCTGATGTTTGCTGTTCAGATCCTAAGCTATCAATGGATTCCATAGCATCCGTGTTTATTGCTAGCTTGGAATCCAGTTCCGATGTGTCTGGTAACATTTGTAACGCGTGCTGTAAAATTTCTTGAACCTGAAATGGAATTCAATGTTCATTATTAGTCAATGTTCATCAGTTACTACATAATTGCTATTGAAAGCAGCTTACTTTCTAGACTCAATACAGTCAATAAATCCTTTTGCTCCAAACATTTTCAATCAATTTCTACATCCGAATCAAAGTAAAATAGTACAAATGTCTGCCAAACTTATCGAACATATCTTGTAGACTATTACAAGCACCATACCTTTTCTAAATGTTTCTGAAACCTGAGCGCAGTTTCTATTCGTTGTCTACGCTGCAGCTCCATCATGACTCGCAGTGTTTCTCTAGCTTGGTGAGGCCTGAATTCGTTTAGCAAGTGGTGGATGTGAATGAAGAGAAGGCTGAGATCTTCTACCTGCAAACAATGAAAAGAGATGATTAGAATCCGGAGCTCAGAAGTTGCCACAAACCCGTGATTATAGTTCCAAATATTAATACTTTAACAACAGGCGACCGAGTGTCACACTATCGCTTTGATTATGGAACCATATTGCTAATTACTTTCACCTATTACCAATTTGACGCGGTAGTATCATCTGTAATGAAAAGTTGTATGCATAGACCGAGCTTTTAGGGACAGACAATTTGAGACACAGATCCCAATGTAAATCAACGATACAGATTAGTGACTACTCACTTTCTCAGCACGCCTTGGACTCTCAGGGCACTGTACAAGCAAGTCTATAAGATCTAGAAAATTGACAAGCAGAGAGTGGTTCAGTTTCTTCAGTTCCCGTCGTCGATCGAAGTGTTGGGGGTACAATCTTTTGATGCCCTGAGCCTCGAGGGGTCGAATGATCGTGTCGTCCGCGTTAAATACGTTCCCGAACATCGAGTAAGAGTCGTGTATCGGCGGCGGTGGCCGCGGTGCTCTCCCTCGACGGACATTTTCATCGGTGTATAGATTAATATACTGCACCGGTGGCAACGGCAACGAGCTGACTTGTATCGCCTCGGGAGCAGCCATGTCTGATGTTCAGGAACGCAGAGCACAATGCCGCTCAATGTCACTCGAGACACGATACACTACTGCCCGAAGCACGCAGCAGGTTATGTTCGTCAACGCTGGCGATGCTGTTGTCAAACTGATCGGAGCGCTGAAGTGGAACTGCGCATGCGTTTACTTTCGCGCTCAGCCGCCATCACTTTTTCCTTTTGTCCACTCGTTCGACGAATACTCGGATACTGAATCATATTTGAGTACTCAGATATTTGACGATGACTGAAACCAGCTGAAGCTACGTTTCCTGCTTGTTATCTTCAGTTTACATTGCTATCTCTTGTACTTATTGTAATCTATACGCTCATCTATATTAAAGTTTCGAAATTGATTAAAAATAGATCGGAAAAGGTATTAGCTGTCTAAAGTGTGTTTTCATGTACCGAGTATAATAAGGATTTCGTTACCGGCCCGTTACTATTTTGGTATGCCCAATCTAACCTAACTCGACCCAACCTCTTCTGTTATCTGCATGCCCCTGTTTCAGGGTTAGGTCTAAACACAATATTTTTGAGTAATAACAAAGTGGTGGGCAGACAGCAGGGAAGGTCCCGCAACAAAACTGGCGGACAGCTAATAAGGTTAGGTTAGGTTCGAACTACCAAAATAGCCCCGTTCAGAAAAGAATAAAAACAGTAATGAAAAATCAAATAGACATTAGAAAAGGTCCCATAAACGCATTATACCAGTCAAAGGCTCATGTCCGTGGGTTACAAGGTCGTGTAGTTCGAACTATGTTCGAGCGTCTAGGTTATATCGATTCTCGTGACTTTCGCGACACGTGTTTGTTTACACGAAAAATCTCCATCGACCGGCGACGTTCTGCCCCGGTATCGTGTAACACTTATCACCCGTGTGTTTAAAGAGGAGCGAACGTCGTGTCCGTGCAAAAGCAAAACAACATGCGAGACTCAGCCTTCGAGACCGCCATCTTGTTTTTTTTAAAATGAGTCAACAGGTATTCTCTGTCGGGCAAGTTAACGCGTTAACGCTGCCAGGACGTCGAACCCTGGCCGGGAATTTTCGTTGTACGCCGAATAAATCGGGGCGGTCGAGGCGTCGGGTGTGTCGCTCGATTTTCGTGGAAAACCGACACCACGGTCCGGGATAAATGCTCTACTAACGTAGTGAGGTATTTCCTGCCGTATCTCGTGAGTTTCCAACGTCTTCGTTTGACAGATTGTCGGTGTGTGTATGCGTTCCGTTCCACGTGAATTCTTTGTTTGGGCACCGGTCATGTTTCTGACAAGCGTTAAAACCGCGGCGTGGTAGCGGCCGACCTGGTTACATGGTGAGTCTTGTTCTCCTTTTCCATTTAACACGGTGATCCCGTTGTTCCCGTGGGAAACGTCCTTGCACGGGCAGAATCGCGCCGACACGAGTGTCAGGATAACCACAAACTAGCCTCCGTTTGACTGGCTATTGTTTTTCGCCGATCGCGAATTAACACGTTCGTTGCACCCGTGACGTGTTCCCGAGTCGTACAAATTGTTTCTCTCGACTTTAAATATCAATTTTGTTGATAGATCGAGCGTGCCGAATTTGGTTAGGGTCTACGAGGCGCAGGAAAATATTAATTTTGAATTCTTGCCTCTCGTTTCGGAAAATAATTTTCTTTAATTTCGTGGTATTTTTATTTCAACGTGTTCTACGGTCCTCGACGCTTCCTTTCGGTTTTCCCTAATTGCGATCATGTGGAAATTCTCGTAATGTGATGAACTGTGGGAAAAATTGACGGACAAAGAATTAAATAATAGGACTCGATTGTTAAGCGAATGTCGGCTTGTTGTTTATTGTTAGGAGGTAACGACAGTGTTGTTGAAAATTGTTATATGAGTCACGTGTTTCTTCTTGTCATTTTTATAAAATGATAATTTAGAATTTTGTTCTTCTTTTTTTAATTTATTGTGGATTAAAAAGTGTGTGTATGAAATCGATTTATGGAAGGGAAATTAATGGGATTTTTATTATTATTTTTCCATTAGTTTTACAATGACTAGCATGTTGATTTGTTTTGTGCATGAATATTAATATAGTCAATATTTTGTTATAATTTTATAAGATTTTCATGGGTGAACTTTGCGCGGAACTCAGTTGCTTGTGTATAGTCTGGTGTGTTACGTCTTATGGGTTTTATTTCACTGGTATGTTTTTAGTATAGTTATGGAAAACTATGTCGAATATATTTATAACTATTAAAGACAGTTTGCAATAACCTTGGGCATTTTATTATTTTGATGTATAGCTATTAATGGAAATGGGAAGAGATGAAAGCGCTCTCTCTATGGTTTCACGTAGCTTCTGAATGTATTTTTATCAGACCATCATAATTTATTGCAACATGGGTATACAAACCTGTAGTTTACTGTGTAATATCATAAGCCTTTCAATTGGCATTCTCCTTTGTTATACATTGTTAAGTAGTTACAAATATCTGTGTTTAAAAGTTCAAGTTCAAGTTTCGAAAGAGGTTGCACGCTGTTAGTTACAGATACATTGAGTTACAATCTTATGAATAATAAAAACAATTTATCAAAACATTTGACAAGTACTTAGAAACATTTATAATTTGTTAATATCAATATAATTTTTCAGTGGTATATGGATATCATTACCTTTGCACCCATATGTGATCATTCTCCATAGATTGTACATGAATCATGTTAACAAGCTTATCTAAAAATATGATTTACTTTAAACCTCTACAAAATTATTAAATATATTTTATTGCAAAATTCGGGTACAGTAATTATTCCAAATTTGTGGTATTTGTCTATAAATAAATTGCTGGAACATTGTTTAATACAAAAATTGCAAAGAACATAGCATAATAAATTTTTCCTGCTTCGTGAAATTTTTATTCCACTTGGATAGTTTATCAATCGATTCTCTGAGCCTAAAGTTTAAGTTATGATGCATTTAAAAAAACATTGATCCGATAAAATATTACAAAAACGACTAAAGAAAAGTCCGAGCTCAGTGTCAAAAAATATTTCCTCTGATAATGATAAATGACTCACCGATTAGCCGATATAAAATTTACAAGTAACGAAAAACTTGAAATTTTTAAATTGCACATTTCGAAAGATTTAGGCTTTCACATTCAGTGATTATAAAACAAAATTCATTCTTACAACTCCTCAAATTGTCGGAATAAGAATGATTAGTACAGCTCGATCAATTAGAAGAGGTCCTCAGGGCGTGGCCTAGGCGAGTTAGGTTAAATAGTGTGGGCAATTTCGAGGAGGGTATTTTCCTTTTCAATATTATTTTATCGCACACGCGACGATTACAATAACAAAAGAGAGAAAGGATACTGTTTATTAAAGAAAATTAGGCTAGTTATACGATACATAGTGATAAATATAAATTTCCTTGATATTCTACAAAATTATTATCGATACTTTGAGTTCGGTTCTGGCGGTGTTAATTAGCTGTGATTTGTAAAGTAGATCGGTCCCAAGTTTTCATTTGATTAGGTTACTCCTACACATTTTGTGTAGGCTTGAAGAAGATTGGATCATAGAGAGTCTATAGTGAAAACGAATTCTTGATTATTCCGATAGGCGTGTTCGCTAATGGAGAAGTTGCGAATAGTTTTGCGATTTGCTGTATACGTCGACGAGGATTCCCGATCCTTCCGGAAGCTGAACCGGAAGGAACTTGGCGCGGGCACGTGACCGTACACGCAGCTAACGCAATTTTCTCTGTGGTCGCGTATGCGTATGAGCGGCGCGACCGCATCTGCGTTACATCCGTTCTAGCTTCGAAACCATGATAGAGAGTTAGCTCCGCTGTATTAAACGGTCACCGCTATTTACTCGATTTATTTACAGCCACAATTTTATGCCAGAAGTTAAACATCCAACCACGCGTCCTCTCTTCCACGCTGGACTCGTCGAAATTAAGGGACCAGGCTCACGCTACCAAGAACGGCGATCTTTGCGAATTTTTTACAAAGAAACTAGTAAACCTATCGTAACAAAACTTTTTGCATTCGGAAGATCATATCTTCGAGCAGTTCTGAGAATTTTTTTTCGTTAAAAAATATTAACAATTGTAGATGATACAGCCTTTTTACCGAGGTCCTTCTTTTCCATCATCTGGGCCTAAAAAACGAAACGATTTAATTTCTTGCATAATGTTGTTTATGAATAGAATCAGGTGGGTCATTGAAATAGTTGCTTGGTTCATAGTTGTCTGTCTCTACAAAAGTCCGTCGAGTTTGAAAATGATTCGTGCAGTGCTCTTTTGCATTTCACACTTTTCGTTTCAGGGGAATTGTTAAATAAATCTATTCACTCGCGAGCACAATAGAATCGAGTTCAGCAGAGTCTTGAAAATACAATCCCGTGAAAAAGCTTTTGAAACAAAACACAGCGGCGAACAGAAGTTAAATCGAGTTGAACTTTCGATTACGTTTAATGTCTTCGAACAAATCCCGTTTAAACTGTTCCATTTAACGCTTAACTAGTGCGATGGGTTCTGGTGTATTTTTCTCTTCGAAGCAACGTGCCCAGAATTTGATTTGCAGCGAGTTCCGTTCGGATTGTTGTTCGGTCGATTAGTTATAAGAGTGTCTAAACGCTTGATCTTCGAACGAAGAGCAAGGTTTCGTGCACACCGCTGTAATTTTCTGTTTCACGGAGAATTTCAAAATCACACAGGGTTCGAACCGATATTCACCGGGAGGTTCCGATCCGACGAGATAATTGAAAGTTCATCGAGGAAGTTGCGTTAATTGGCCTTTAATAAAGTTTCAGTTCTCCAAGAAAACCTCGGGCTTGTTTGAAAGAATCCGGAAAGCAAACGCTGTCGATCGGCCGGAAACGGTTAATGGAACTCGCCACTTTGGAAATTAGTCCGGGAAAGATACGACTTCAGGAATTTTTCGAAGGGAAACCAATCAACATATCAATTTGAAACTTTCTGGGTATATTCGACGATCGTTGGGGAATATAAAAAAATTTATCCTAAGTTAATCACCTCCCTAGCATCGTTCATCTAACTGTTATCAGTAGGCAAGAATAAACGTGTGAAAATACAAAGCGTCGAAGACACTCCATACATTTGGGAATATTATTATTAGACTGCAGATTTATTAGCAAAAATGACTAGTCACAATTTGAAACAGTAGAAAGCTGAAAATGATTTATTGTTCGTCACAGGGGAAATATAAAACTGTGAAGACAACAGTGAAATTAAAGAACACTTATATTATATCATTTCTGTTCGAAAAGTGTTCGAACAGATATTATATATATCTGGTATATTACCATGGTAGATTACCATACATCTGGTATATTTTTATTTAACCCTTTGCACTCCGCTGTCCTCTCTCAGGGGACATTAAAGTTTATTAGCGATTACGGGGAATTAATTTATTCCAGCGCAACTTTAAATAAAATATTGATTTTTTTGCAAATATATATTCCTCGATGTCAACCAATTCATATAACGTAATACGTTACTTGGTTCCAAAATTATACTAAATAATACGAGGATTTGTAAATTTCTGCCAGAATGGTTCGGAGTGCAAAGGGTTAATTTGTGCTTCTTACAATCGGAAAGCTTTTATTTTGTTTAGCTTAGCTGGCAATCTAGCTAACTGGGATTAATGTGAATTATTAAATAATGTTTGCAGGGTGGCCCACCGTCGGTGATGGCGGGAAAAGATGGCAAGTTGGAGCCGAAAAGCGGGGACGTGGTGAGACAGGGGTTCATGGTGAAACGTTCCCAGAACAAGAAACGTTTCACCCCCGTCAACTACAAGCAACGCTGGTTCATTCTGACCAGGCGCTACCTCGTTTATTACGACAGCGATGGAGAGGTATGTGGTCCTCATTGTGTCATTAACACTTCCATCGTGAATCGACCGCAGCATCTGCTATTTCTCTCTGTTACACGAATCCGTAGATTTTTTATCTACCATCCCCCTCTCTCTCTCTCGATTCAACGCTATTCGCGTTGCACATTCGAAGCGTGATAAAAACGCAGTAAAAAAAAAACAAGAATCGTACGTCGAAAATTATAGTGTCGTTATATAGAACATGCACTACGAGCACCATGGCGATTTGACTCCCGAACAACATTTTTCTCACTCTGCAGAGATGCAGAATTTCTCTAAACTTTATTGCACAGATACATCTTTCGTTCAAGGTGCAATGAAACGGTAGTAAAAAAATCGTATACCGAATTTTATGGTGTCGTTGTATAGGTGAAACTTCGATGTTCGAATCCGTGGTGATTCGAGTCCCGGGAAAAAATTTTTCAACTCTCCAGAGATGTTGAGACCCTGACTTGAACCAGATAAAAATATGTTTCTTTCACTAATAATGTAAATACAAAATTTTTCTCACTCTGCAGAGATGCAGAATTTTTCTAAACTTTATTGCACAGATACATCTTTCGTTCAAGGTGCAATGAAACGGTAGTAAAAAAATCGTATACCGAATTTTATGGGGTCGTTGTATAGGTGAAACTTCGATGTTCGAATCCGTGGTGATTCGAGTCCCGGGAAAACATTTGTCAACTCTCCAGAGATGTTGGGACCCTGACTTGAACCAGATAAAAATATGTTTCTTCCACTAATAATGTAAATATCTCTTAAACGCGATAACCAGCATCTATAAAAAAAAAACCGTCAAATCTCGCCTATCAATTCCTCCGCAATTTCCACGAAAATCAAACACAGCGCGACAAATCCCCCACCCTGAAACGTTCCTCAAACATGCCCAGCAGGAGCAGCAGCAGCAACAGCAGCGTCCAGCAGCGATTCCCGTAAATTAGAAGCCCGAACGTTGGTTGCGATCCACGCCGATCGAGCCAATGGTCGCTAAACGTGCTCAATTGCCGTTCCGGAGCGTTTTCCCAAGATATAACTAGCCGGCGACACATCGACGCATCGAAACGGGTTATACGAGTATTCCAACCCCCCCGGTGATCCCCTGGCCGTCGTCTTTCTCTCTTGATCTGTAGTTACACTCGGTCACGGTTACCGGTGGTAGTTGGGGCTGCGTAGGTACGCAAGGCTCGTTGTGCCCTGGACAGGCCAGTTTAGGGGGCGGGTAGGGGTGGACGGGTTCTCTCCCTCTCTCCACCGAGTTATCGTGGAGAGAGAGAGAGAGGGTACATGTGCGGGGGTGGTTGGGTATAACGTGCTCGTAGACCATGTGTAAAATTGGCGGCGCAGGCGCCCCGGGACCACCACCTTCTCTTCGTCCTTTCTTCCGCTCTCTGGCTCCGTCGCGAGTTCCTGACGCTACGGTGGCTCAGTCGGTGATCGTCGTCGGGCTCGCTCTACCAGCGAATCGCGTGCACTCTCACAACCAACCCCCAATCCCGCGTACAACCATCGAACCTCGTCAAACTTCTCCGCGAGTGACACTTCTCCGCGCGCCGTCCACGAAAACGACAAAACTCGTGAGCACATCTTCGATCTACACCTCCTGGATCGGTCCTTGCATCGATCCCGAGGGACCCCCGATCAATCGATCCCTCGGCTGGTTGATGTCCAACATCTTCGCCGGATAGAATTAGAGACTTCAAGGACACTCGATCTTTCGGATACCGGCCTGATACACCGTCCGAGCAATCGTCTCTCTTGGACCTCGTGATCATCCTTAATCTTCATCGGCGAGCTCCGGTTCCAGCGTTGATCCTGAGGGCCCTGTGATCGATCGATCCTGATCCTTGGATACATCGTTGTCTCTCTTGGACAGACCCTAGAAGACGAAGAGACTCCCTAGAGACTCGTTCTCAGGAGGATCCTTGATATGTGATCTTCTGGATCGGTTAGAGGACAGAAGACTCTCGGACCAGCCACGAAGCAACGAGTCCTAATTAATACTTCTGTTCGGTTCTGGCTATTCTGGCTACTTGTTGGAACTCTGGAGACTCGGGCACGCTGTTAGCTCTTTGGAGAGCTGTTTGGAAGTTCGTGACCGTCGAGTCTTTCCGGTCAGTTCCGTTGGAGGATCGCTGGGAGAAGGTCTATAGGAGATAGATAGACCAGGAAGATCGTGGGAGTTGGGGTTTCGGTGGTATTGCTTCGTTTCCTGGTCGAGGAAGTATCCTTGCGTTCTCCGGAGCGTTCCTCCACGTGGGGAGGAACCAGGACCGTCTCGGCCCGTCGCAGCCGCGAAACTTTTCCTGCTTCCGACCCCCGTCGCGCAACGTGGAGGTAAGACCGATAGCTTCCTCTCTGGACACTCGAGAAGTCGTTTCTCGCCTGGCGACAGGGGCTCGGCTCATTTTCGGCTCTTTAACTCTTTGCACTGCTATTTATTTTGTGATTATACTGACTAGAAATTCTTCATCGTTCAGAATTTTATAGAAAAAGAAAGACAGTTTATATTTATCGTATGCCTATGTGCTCTCCAATGGATATATATCAAGTACAACAAAATAGAATTATAATTCGGGTTAAAGAAAATTAATGACATACGTATTCATTAGACTCTGTTCAAAATCTTCATCACTAGTCTGACTCGATATTGTAGGGGAAGGGGTTAACACTTAATTTTTCTATTCTTCTTTGCGCAACGAGCCGGCAGCAATCTTGAAGGCCTAAGGAACAGTAAATAATTTTATGAAATTTTTTGGAGCGATAGAAATCAATTTTTAAACACTTTTCCATCCAGTGGGGTGTCTGCTCCAATTGTTTCACAATTATTCAACACTGTGACTGCCAAACTAGAAACCTCAAAAATTCCATCGAATCAAAGTGAGTTATTTAATGAAATAAAAATTGAAAAAAATTATATGTATGATATGACGACCAATTTTCAACCGTTGGAAAAATCGCAGATCGAATTTTACGGGTTCGTTGGATAGGGGAGACTTCAGTCTTTGTTTATGAACAAATATTAATGGGCTTAAAGATTAAAGATTTTTCAAAGTCTGTAGACACGTTACGATCCCACTGTTTTGTCTGGATGCAGCGTTCGTTTAACCTTGCGCGTTAGTATGCTCTTTAAATAAATGGGGGTTTCGAAAATTTGTTTATGTAACAATACGCTGACGGTGTACTCATTTTTTAGCCCGATTGACCCATCCGCTTTCCGTACACCATTTGTCGATACGTGCGTTGCGTTGAAATAACGTTGAGGATGTTGTATCATACTGTTTATTTGCACAGTTATTGCATGTTTTCGACGAGAGAGTCTGTATCCAGAACTTGGATCCACTGTTATTTTATGAAAGAGTTTGATCATTTATTTCTTTGGAATTCAACTTTCTAGAAGCAAGAACCAAGTTAGTCGAAAAAATGAATTTAGACGTGCACGTTGACGACAGAGTAATTTTTATTGTTAGTCGTTCTAAGTTTTCTCATGGTTGATCACCGCTATGCCGGTGCCATTGTCACTTCTCAAAGACCCCTAATGCTTCTTAACACTATTGACCGGAAGCCCATTAACCGGCTTTTTGTTACCAACGTTTATCGACCGGTAGAACCTAAAGCTGCGTCCTCATTGACATTCGCCGTATGTGTCGGCGTTAGAATTTTCGTATTTTTTGTCTTGTACAGATAAAAATCTGTAAACGTATCTCTGCTCGGATTACGACAATGGTTTGGTATCGTAAATACCCTTACCACGTGTTTCTAAATGGGGAAAAAATGACCTTATGGGGCATTGATAGCTCCATGAATGGAAAAGGTCTCGAGCAAAAAATGTTCTCATTGTCCATTAGGAGCATTGTATTGGAGCAAATGTTGTGTCAGAGATCGACAAGGTGTCCAATATTGTTAGGCTGGAATGCTGCAGAGTGCTTAGGGTAGGCGTGGTTTTTTTTGCTCTCGAGGTCACATCCAAAACTATTAAACGTGGATTCATCCGAGAAATAAATTTTTTGTCAAAAGGCATTACTCTTATTTACGTATTCTTTTGCAAATGCTAATCTCTTTGCTCTGTTGATCTTATTAATGAAGGGCTTTTTCCTAGCTGCTCGACCATGAAAATTTTCAGATCTTAACCCCTTCCCGTGCCATTTAGCTCGACGAAACTTGGGCCCAAGCGGTAGGCATCGACGCGTGCTAAACAGACCAGACTGATGCTTGTAAACAGTCGCAATACGAACCGAAATGTAGAAGCCCGCGATACCTGTGTTATAGAAAAAAAAAAAATCAGCGATACCTGTGGTATAGAAAAAAAAATCGGCGATACCTGTGGCATAGAAAAAAAAAAATCAGTCCGCGAGCTCGGCTTGTTATGTTTACGTTTGGCCCAAGTATCTGGTCGCGAGTCAGACTCGCGATATTCATGTTTGGTCTCGCTAAAGTACGGGAAGGGGTTAATATTCTCAGACAATTTCAGCAAAAACTGTTTTATTAAACATGTTGTTGCACATTGTGACTAACTAATATTATAGATTTAATAATGTAGGAATATTTTAAGAAACTCCTACGTGTTCAGGTGTGGCGTATCGGGTGGAATAATTCAATAACGATTTCGCATTAAATAATATATTTCGCTAACGATTCGCTCAGATCTCTCGCTCCGACTCGCTCGACCGATCACACTCGCGCGACTGCCAAAACGCACGCGACGAAAAAACATATGCTGGCACACACAGACACACACACACAACATATATACTGTATATACATACATATACACTCGCATCCCTACAATAATATTATAACCACTATTATAGATTTCCCCAAGAGCTATGTTTCAGGGCAAACGGCATTAGACAAACTAGAGAACTATCTGTTTTGTCCTTTCTCCATGCAGATTGCACTAAGTAGGCGTGGTTTTCTCGCTCCGGGGCCAGTCTCCGAGGATCTCGAACTCGGGAATGAGCAATCCCCGGCGGTTTCAATTCCACTTTCATAAAGAACAGACAGCCTCGGGCGTTCCCGTTCAAAGCGTCCACCCCGTACATCCCCGGCTACAATCAATTTCACGCGTACAACGGTCTCAAAGAGTCGGACTACGAGCTTTCTAGGGGTATAACGGAACACGCTCGAGCGGGATCGAAGCATTCTGTTTCTCGCGAATATCCGAGTGGCCTCTCTTCGGGCGCAGTGGCCGTTATCGTATCCCTCCGATCGGAAGAGGAACAACGAACCGGGTCGATCCCCATCCTCTCGATCATATTTCCGCTCCGAAAATCACTGTCCGATTGGTTCATCCGACGGTGGACGTCGACGTCGACGTCAACCCTGAAAAAGAGCGTTTCGAACAGTCGCAACAGTTAATTATGAAATGCTTGCACACTTTCGAACGGTCGAGAGCTAAGAAAATTCAAAAAATTTTTTTAAAATAATGTTTTTTGGAAAATCAATATATACATCTTGTTGTACGATATTTAAGTGGCATGCCCTAAAAATTTGAGCTCGATAACCTAAACTGGAAGACCGTGGCAGCCATTTTCCCAATACCATCCCCCCAAAGTCATTCCTGCACAACAACGTCTGTGTGGTACTAGGTGAGGCGTTGTCTAAGACAAATTTTTCTAATTTTACATTAAGCTGGACGAAAAGAGCTAGCCATGGTCGAAGTCGAATTTGAAAAACACAATTCTTTAAAAACGTCACGGTTATTTAATGCGTTCAATGTTGTGGGAATCGCGTCAGAGTAACCGACGCTATCGAACGACTGTCACAAAATGAATGCTACCGAATCGGGGATCAATTTGCCAATACCGGAATTAACTAGATTACAGCGTAATGTGTAAACTTTACTATCGCGTCACAAACGATTGTTATTAACAACGCTGATCGCCTCTGTAAATGAAACATGCGAGACTTGTCCGTGTTAAATAAATTACTTTAATTTAACGGCATGTTCGAGGTTATTGCGTTGCAATATATTTAAATACATGTTCAACAAAGTCTCGAATTTTATATTAAATAGTAGTGCAGGTAGCTAGATGTCCCGACAAATTTTCAAAAGGTTTGGTTGAACGGGTTGTCTGAAACAAATGCAGGAAAATTCGTTAATTTTCAGCAGTTTGCGTCAGGGCTCCCCCCGTTAATTAAAGCCAGCCTCATTATTCGTTGTTACCACCCCCTTAGACGGTGAAAGGAGCCGAGTCGAGCCGACCAGCCGCGAACGGACCGGCCGATTCAACGCGAATTTCTGCTCGAAAGCGAATTCAAGTGGCATCCCGAGGAGAAACCGAGGCAAAAGAACAGTTTTTCCTTTTCTGGATTTTTTCCGGCGCTCTCGGGGTCGTTAAGTCGCTCCGACGGATATTTCTCCTCGTTTCTGTTTGCCCCACCCCGAACTCTTTCTTTCATGCTTCCCCCTCGCTGATTATTATTTGCATCCTTCGGCGATGTTCGCGAAAAGTGCGTTCACGGCGTTTCCAAACATTGTTTAAACACGTTCAAGTATTCGCAAAGCTATAAAAAAGAATACATACATCGCGCTAGACTCGGGAGACTGTATAGAATCGTTTTATCGAAGAATCATGCGTCTACCTTGTACGGTTGGAGCAGGATAATTTGTTAACGATGGTTGACAAACCCATTGAATTAAATTAGATTGCGTGCGATTTTGAATTTCTATAGGAAATACGATTTTGAACTTTCACTTCCTATAAGATTTACTCCATTACTTATTAAAATAACTGATAATACAATTTTATTTAGTTCCAGTACCTTGTCATCGATGTAGACAATTTTTATTTTCAATGAAGATCCTTCGAGTCTACTAATGAGTCTTCTAATACGATAATCGAACGGTTTGAAGTTACAACGGATTAACTATGGGAGCCAGGAATGAATTTGTAGACCTAACACAAGACGCGTCTGTGGAATTCGTGAAAAACTGTTGAAATTGGTGGGACAGCGTTATTTATCGAGCTCGTGGCTCGAATAGAAAGGGTCACGGAGGTCTTTCAGACTACTGTCTGAAAACGGGACAGCCATGCGGAGTGCCTGGAAGAATGACGACTGTAATGAAGGGCGCCGGTAGTCGGCGAATCTAATAAAGACGTCGTCGCACAGGACCGTTCGCAAAAGCCTAAATGAAATTTTCTCCGGCGGCGTTCTTTCCGCAACGGCCGCTGTTCCGGCTCCGGTTCCGGGCAAATAACGAATGCCACCGGCTTTTTTCCTCGAGCTTATTCCGCGCTGGAAAGAATCGGGGGCCCGGGCTACTGCTGTCCTCCGATATCGATCGATATTCGAGACGTCCCGATATCATTTTCTTCAAACCCTCTTCCTCGAACCACTGAAAATTCGACGATACAAGACGCCGATAGCCGGAGAACTATTTCCAGATATACCGTTGACGATTCCTCGGGATATTCACGATGAAAGTATAAAATATTTACTCTTGCCCAGGCGACGCACAGTGGGCAAAAACGGCCTTTTTCGATTCAAAATCAAAGAACTTTCGATAGGAATGAGGTAGAGTGATGAAATTTTTTTTTAAATGAAAGCTGAAACTTTGTAGAATATGGGAAAAATAGGGAGATTACGGTACGAACGTTTTTTAACCTTGAGAAAATTATTATTTTTATTGTGTTTTATATATGAGAATACGATATACTTTCAAACTAGTGTGTTATCAAGTCATTTTAACGAAAAAATTTCATTAATTTGTGTCACAAAAATCTATTGTTTTTTCAAAAACCAGAGGTCGTAGACAAATTTTGAAAACAGATTTGAAATCAGCGTGAAAAAATCTATGGGAAACGATATATAGCATGTTACAAAAAAACTTTTCCGCGCGTATTAGCGGCAAAAACAAAATTTTCTTGAAATTGTGCAACTTTAACGAATTTTCTCAAGGTTAAAAAACGTTGGTACCGTAATCTCCCCATTTTTCCCATATTGTACAAAGTTTCAGCTTTCATTTAAAAAAAATTTCATCGCTCTACCTCATTCCTATCGAAAGTTCTTTGATTTTGAATCGAAAAAGGCCGGGTTTGCCCACTGTGCGACGCCTGGGTCTGTTCCGACACAGCCCAGAGGCTGGATTTTATGCGTTTATGAGAAACGTTGTTTCAAAGCTTCGATTGAATCCTAAATGAAAGAACATGGGCATAGCTTGTCGAAACAAATAGATCTTTTTGAACGAAAAAAAAAAATACAAAATAGCAACAAGATAGCGATCACGCGCTCTGTCCCCGAGCTGTCCAGAAAACGAACGGGAAAAAATTGGCGCGCTGTAAATCCGGAGCGTTCTCTCGCGACCCTCTATTTATCGACGCATCACGGAAACGTCTGTACACAAAAGGAAAAACTATTTCCGAAACGCGAGGAACGTCGATGCCGAAACAAACTGGACAGAGGGAACGGTAAATCGTTCGCTCGAGTTCGAAACATAAAATAGCGAAAACAATGCAGCCCCGGCTGAAGGAGTGGGTGAAAATTTTGCTTGCGTAAAAATTCCGCCTCTCGCCGAATTTATTATTCAATGAAAATATCCGCTTTACACCACGTAGCCACGGTTCTTTTTCGTTTCCGGATAATTTCCATCACCTGTTTCACACCGTGGCACCCACGGCCGCAGCCTAGGTGCTTTTCCATCAAGAGTTCACCTTGCCCGAGAACCTGTTGAGACGGACAAGCATATTTTCGACTTATTCTTTCATGTAGAATCACCAGTTACCAAACACCCTGTCTTAACACTAGAACTACCTGCTAGGTACGTAACTACCCACTAGGTGCAACTGGCATACATTGCCTTTTATTAACAACAAAATGACATATTAAATATTTATTTCGATAGAGAAGTTTATTAAAAAGTTATCTCATGCAAACATATTTATCATTTCAATACTTCTAAAAGAAAAAACTAGGAGCAAGTCAGTTCATCTGGTAGTTTTAGTGTTAATAGACTAGTGTTGATTGTAGGAATTGTCTGACGCGTCTGACCATGACCAACCAAATCTACTTCCTGCATATACTAAACCTGACAAGATCTTCAAAGTCGATTTTCTCGAAAACAAAGCCTCAAAAGAAAAATGTTTATTCTATATTTTCGACTCATTTTTTCACGTAGAATCTCACCCCCTTTTCGCTTGTACCACCAGTTACCAAACACCCTGTATTTCTCTCTCTCTCTCTCTCTCTCTCTCCTTTCTGTTCCCCTACCCACTTCGGTCTCCCAATAACAGGGGCTAAAAATTGTTCAATTTGTCGCGCGTATGCGGGAAGAGGCGAGAGAGGCTTCCCGTGTCGACGCGCAGTAATTTGTCTCGGGTATGTTAGCGAGGTGCTCGAGACAGACACGCTCTTCTGGCGAGATACACTCGCCGTTCAGTCGATGAAAGAATTGGCTCGCAGAACGGAGTCCTCGATTCCAGACACCCCTTCATTTTTCACGGACCCCCCATTGTCACGAACGCTACTGCACTTTCCGCGAAGCCGTTCCAAGATGCTCCAAAATGAAGAGTCCGCAGCAGGAAGAAGCAGTATCAATCTTGAGAAATTTTTGGACCAACAGAAACACGTTTGCGTCTTCCGACGAATGCAGCATTTTTACGCACCGCTCTTCTTCCACGTAGACTCTTTAAGAGCCAAGAGTGGTCACGTGACTTTTGCAGAGCCAGCGGGTCGGTAACTGCGGTATAATTTCCATTCACAGTTTTGGTCTTAAGTCTGTGACTAAACCTGTCACATTTTTTGCTATGTATTAGGGGGGCCCATATGCAATCAATTATTCGGAAATCTAAAACGAACTTTGTAGAAAATTAACGCTGAGCCATTTTTCCTAAATATAGTCTTTCATTTGATTTGCAGGAGGACCTTTGGAAAAATACACAAATTCTTCCGATTCCGTTTCCTCGGAAGCCATCTTCAGAGAACAATCTCTATTCCCGTAGCCTGTCTCTCGATCAGTTTCGTCCCGAATTTCTTCGGCTTCTTCGATTATCGATCCGAGTTTAATCTTTGGTTACGATCCAGTAGCTGTTTCGCAGCCGTGTTTCATTCTTCGTTAATTTCGGGATTCCATCCTGCATTCGAGTTTTCTTCATCTTCAGCGAGTTTCACCGTGTTTCATTCTTCGTTAATTTGGGGATTCCATCCTGCATTCGAGTTTTCTTCATCTTCAGCGATAAAATCGTGTTCGGTCTTTCGTTTCACGCTCTTTCTCTCTCTCTCTCTCTATTAATTCCCCTCGTCTCGCCTAAGTGCTTTTCTTGGTTCGCTGTCTCTCATTCTCCCGGCTCTGCTTCCCGCTTCCGTTTCCATCGATGACAAGAGCCGGAGAAAGGGGATTTGAATCCTTTGACCTCGTTACGTCTTCGGGGGTCTGAGCACACAGTACACACATATCCCGGTCCCGGGATTTTCCAATTTCATCCCCGACTGATGGCTTGAAATAAGGCGAAATTAACTTCGCCGTGTAATTCGCGCCCTGAACGGACGGACCGTGAAAACGGTGAAAAATGTTGACGAAGAAACAAACGGACGTCGGCGCTGTTTGTACGGATCTACGTCTTCAGCAGTTAATTAGCAGTCTCTCCGAACCGTTCTTGTTCCCGTTTCTCTTCGATACATGCATCTCTGCACAAAGTTTGTTCGATGGTAGAAGTAGACATGCAATTACACAGCGGATCTTTGTGCAAAACTAAACTTATCTATCTGGGGCGAAGTAGCAATTTATTCTCTTTCCTAATACGTTCAATCGGGTCTTCTAATGTTTTATTCTTTTAATCCATTCGCATCATTAGCGTATAAGGTAAAGGCACCAGTAGTTGACCATTTTATAGAAAAACATAAAATATAAGGTTTGAAGTGTTCTGATTGTTTTGAAATTTAAACAACAGACTGCATGGCATTCGAGGTTTACTTTCATCAAAAATGCACTTGCAAGTGCGCTTATAAAAACCTTATTTTTTATGTTTTTCTATAAAATGGTCAACTACTGGTACATGGTCAACTACTGGTGCCTTTACCTTATATGCGCTCGATTTTCCTGGTCACTGTCATTATTCGTTAGCTAAAAAATAAAAATGGACGGTGCTATTGGAGATGAAAGTATTATAGTAATTCTGATTTCTTCTTATAATGCTGAGATATGAAGTTCTTCTACTTGTAGTCGTTTTTGTACTTAAATATAATTAACACTAGATTGCCTAAGCAAGTCATTTTGACTGCTTTTGAATTTCAATTAAAAAAATAATTATTTAAATAATGACACAGCTTCTTATAATTTTGTGACTTTTTCTACAACATATAAATGGGTTAAATAATCATTGTTGTTGCCCCCCCCCCCCTCCTTCACTTCCGGTATATAGGTAACGGCTTCCGGCTTTCAGGCAATATAGGTATATACTAAGCTCCCGTCTTTCTAGTGTTAAAAAAAAAAAAGAAGTTTGGCGATAAAGGCTTCCTTTCATATTTCCTTACGATGCAAATGGGTTAATCTACTCGTTTTTAAATTCGCAATGTAAGTTTATGTTACCGAGGGTGAGTTGTCGGTTCAAGATTGAAACTCGCCGTTGAAGAGTCCATTGGAACAGTTATTTCGAGAACTCTGAATTGGTCGGTAATCTGCCGAGAAAAAATCATTTCCAACTACAATAATCGGGCGATTCGTTCCCGAAGAGGTCCTCCAGAGTGGCTCCGAAAATCGTTGGAGCGTTCGCGTCCGCGTAAAAAGCGCAAAAAAATTACAAATTGCAGCGATATTATATCACTTTAACTGCGACCCGTCACTGTCCCGTGCCGGGTCGGCGAGTCCTCGAGGCCCGGGTCGTAAATCAACGGCGGCCGGGTTCGGAAAAAGCGTCGGGTCGTCCCTTCCGCGAGGCGATAACGCGTTTTTCTCGGAACGAGCGAAACCACCCCTCGACGAAATAATGAAGAACAACCCCGTGGAATCGATGCGGATGTTTTATCGCGGTCCGTGTGCCCCCCCCCCTCCGTTTCACGTTCGTTTCAGGGACGCTAAATCGCGGCTAAGAGGACACACACCGGTGTCTCGGTTTCCCGCCGAGGGAAACTCCAACCCCTTCGGCCGCCATTACTCTTGCCCTCGGTGTTGTTTTTCTCCTTTAATTCTGCCGGAGAGCCCGTCCCACGTTTCTTCGGAAGACATCTGGTCAAACAGACTGGTTCCAGTTCGCCTCGTACACGCTGAACCTCTTGTCCGTTGTTGGACGACTCGGACCCTGAAGAGCTTCTTCTGTTTGGCGATTGGAACTGAGCTTCCCCTGTCGGAATCACTATTTTTATAGAATCGTTATTAAACCTATTATTGAAAATAACGCGTCTATATTTTAATAATATAGTTTATTTTCCGCTTTACAAAAAAGGTGTTAAATATATTAGCAAAACGAACACGTCGTGTCGGTTGCCTGGTCAGAGTTTAAACTAAACATCGGTGGCACCGCAAACTGAACATCGGTGGCATCGCAAAAACAAAACTGTAACGAAGAGAGCCGAACACAGCCGATTAATCAAATCGGTGGGCGCCTTCTCATTGGCTATTGTCATGGCATAGAGTATGAAAAGCTCATATTCCAACACCTATGATTTTTTTTTTATTGCCGTCACCACTTTGCGATTCAAGTTTCACCATTTGCTGTCGGGTTCAAAGTACTGTGGAGAAGCTAAAAAATTTTTCTCGCGACTGAAACCACCACGGAATTGAAGATCGAACTCTCCTCTTTGCAACGACGTATCGAACCTTGATGTACGATTTTTTTTTGCCGAGCTATTGCACTTTGAATGGGAAGCGTGTTCTTCGTCGTTTGAAAATTAGTGGAAGAGGACCGTGTTCGCCTTCCTCGCTTCACTATCGAATGCAAAATCATTCTAAAACAAAAAAGAAGTTGGAGAATCGAAAATGGAGAATTTACAACGTACGAAATCAGCCGAGCGATTACGAGTCCCAGAAATGAACCACCGAGACCGTCGCCAATCAACGTCAACAACGAGCCTAACGCAATTATCACGGCGGGAATAAAAGAGCGTTGCGTATCGTTGCGAAAAACAGAGAGAGAGAGAAAAAAAACACAGGGTGTAAAAGGTGTATCGATGCTCGATGACGAAAATCTCGCGAGCACCGACGAGCCAACAATCCCGCGGGATATTTACACTTTTGTACAAGCTTGTCAGTCGGCCGCGTTACGTCGTCGTTGGCGCCACTGATTGACAGTGCCATTCGATTTCTTCTCTCTGTCACTATTTTTGTTTTTTGTTTTTTTTTTATTTTTTCCCTGCGCATCCGATATACGTCGGAGGGAAACAGGATTCCCGGGGTGTTGCGTTATCGAAACTGCGGATCAAGATTACACGGGGCCGGGGGGAGGGGGGATCCAATTCCGAGAGGCAAGATCGAGCCACGGAACCATTGTTTGGCTAAACGGAATGCAGCCGCTGCTTAGGTCCCTTTCGGTCCCGTCTCCTCGACTAATATTTGCCGGGATCCCCGAGATACATCCAGCTCGAACGCGTGGGCGGATCACGCCCACCGAAACGGATCCCATCGCTCGAAGCAACATCGTAATAGAGTGTGTACTTCGCGGAAATTTGAAATAGAAAGGGCCGCGTGCCTTGGGACATCCGCGACCGAATCGAAATTCGCGTGCGAAATGTTTGCGTTCGAGGACGCGAAGAATTACGCTTCTAGGCATAAACAGTTTTCAGTTAATAACACCGTGACTGCATTGTTGCCGTGACGCTAGCTGTGAGCCAATTTTCCAATCCTTATTGCATCAAATTCATTTTCTATGACGAGTTTAACACTTTGATTGGCCAACTAGAAACCTCAAAAATTCTATAAAATCAAAGAAGTTTTCACTGTACACTATCGTTTAAACCAAATGTACTTGCATGTCTGACCAATGGCCGACCTCTTCTACTTGAACAGCACGCGTTCCGTTGCCTTTTAATATCTCGTTTGCTTATCAATTTATATGGAATTGTGGAAAATCACTGACGTATTGGTGCGACGTTAACACTTTGATTGGCCAACTAGAAACCTCAAAAATTCTATAAAATCAAAGTAAGTTTAATAATGAAAAGTTTTTCAGTTTACACTATCGTTTAAACCAAATGTACTTGCATGTCTGACCAATGGCCGACCTCTTCTACTTGAACAGCACGCGCTACGTTGCCTTTTAATATCTCGTTTGCTTATCAATTTATATGGAATTGTGGAAAATCACTGCAATATTAGTGATTTTCCGAACTAGAAACCTCCAAAATTCTCCAAAATCAAAGTAAATTTTATAATGAAATAAGAATTGAAAAATATTATATGTATGCTACTGAATAGTCCTCCAACTTTCTTTCATTTTACGGATCCGTAAATACAGTAACTTTCCCTCCTTTTTGAGAATGAGATTTCACTCTAGAGAAAGGTGAATATTCTAATTTTTACATCAATTCATACGTACAACAAATTTTAATACGTCGTTGCAAAGAGTTTAATCTTCGACTGGAAGATGGTTTCAGTCGTGGACAAAAATTCACTCGGATATCGCTGTCTAGATTATTGCACGTACCTCTGGATCTTCCTCTCCGGGGCGCCATCTTGAACACAGTAAACGCGGCAGAAACCATTTGAAAAGGCATCGCGGCGACTAAAATCGAGTGATAACGCAAAGAGCAAAGTCTTCCCTTTCAACTTCGACGAAAAAAAAAAAGAAGAGTAGAGACGGGGAAAAAATTGAGAGGAAAGCATGAAAAAAAAAAAGGAAAGAAAGCGCGGGTATAAAATGTATAAACGTCTTCCGGTGAAAACGGAAGCGAAGGAGAGTGGCGGTCGCGTGTATATCCGGCCCGCCTTCCGGCCACGTCTCGGCTTCTGGTCTCGTTTCATTTCTTTTGACTCTTTTCCTCCACTCGGTGCCCCTACACGATAACGAGGAGCCGGCACGCTGGTTGTTCCATGTCTTAACGCCACCGAGGAACAAGGTAGAATCGCGGTCGATTTCAAACCACTGTGAACTCAAAGACTGAACACTTCCTTTTGTAACCACCCCTTAAAATCTAGTGTAAAAAGACGGCTAAAAAAGAGAAAAATCCGTCTTCTTAAAATTGCAATGCCTGTACGAGGTTCAAGAAATTATTTCCATTTATTTACTAGCTTAACAGAGCATTTAAGATAAAAAACAGGTTACAGAGACGAAAGCAAAGGTCTCACCCTTTAGAATCAGCCCTCGCGGATAGTCGGCCGATCTTTTTCATAAAATTATCACGCGAGAAACGTAGCAAGACGTTCGAGAATAGAAGAATTCTGTTGCCTCGCGATTGGGAACGCCTCGAGGGCGTGGCCAAGCCGCGACGCAACGGAGAAAAGTGTGATTCCTTCTTTTATTTGCAAAGAAACATAAAAAATAAATCTTACTAAACTCGTCAAAAGTAATGAACCGAACCTAACGGTAATGGTAACGCCCCGGGGGCGCACAGTGGGCAAAAACGGCCTTTTTCGATTCAAAATCAAAGAACTTTCGATAGCAATGAGGTAGAGCGATGAAATTTTTTTTTAAATGAAAGCTGAAACTTTGTAGAATACGGGAAAAATAGAGAGATTACGGTACGAACGTTTTTTAACCTTGAGAAAATTCGTTAAAGTTGCACAATTTCAAGAAAATTTTGTTTTTGCCGCTAATACGCGCGGAAAAGTTTTTTTGTAACATGCTATATATCGTTTCCCATAGATTTTTTCACGCTGATTTCAAATCTGTTTTCAAAATTTGTCTACGACCTCTGGTTTTTGAAAAAAAAAATAGATTTTTGTGACACAAATTAATGAAATTTTTCCATTAAAATGACTTGATAACACACTAGTTTGAGAGTATATCGTATTCTCATATATAAAACACAATAAAAATAATAATAATGAAGTATGTTAACGTTTTGAGTTACTTACGAAACATGAAGCACTTCACATCTCGTCATCACGTGACGACGTATCGCTGTCATTACTACTGGCACTTTCTTGAAATTGTGCAACTTTAACGAATTTTCTCAAGGTTAAAAAACGTTCGTACCGTAATCTCCTTATTTTTCCCACATTCTACAAAGTTTCAGCTTTCATTTAAAAAAAATTTCATCGTTCTACCTCATTCCTATCGAAAGTTCTTTGATTTTGAATCGAAAAAGGCCCGTTTTGCCCACTGTGGGGCGTGACGAAGGCGCGACGCAACGGAGGAAACACGGTTCGAAAGTGAAATAGCTCGATTCAATGGCAGTACGCTGCCAATAAAAGATGGATAGAGTTCAAGAAGGCGACGACGTCCTCGTTCGAGGTCTCGTTTCATTAGTTCTTGTACTGTTCCGTCGACTCCCGGTGCTGGACAAGATAACGAGCCTGTTCTTCTCTGTCTGTGTGCGTGTATAGCGGCGCAAGGAACGAGGTAGAATCGCGGTCGAGAGCGTCCACGTGGTTGAAACGGCGAGCCTCGGGAGCAACGCCGGCGGCGTCGGCGGCGGCGTCGGCAGCGAGGTGGCAGGCAGCGAGGCAGGCACCGGCGGCGTCGGAGGAGGAGGCGGAATAGGCGGCGGAGGCGGAAGACCACCTGGACTACCTTTCCAGGTGGGCTATCGAGAAGCCGGCCAAGAGTACACGCTCTACCTTCTAGCCGCCCGCGAGCAGGATCGCGCCGAGTGGATCCGCGCCATCCGTGCCGGTGAGTTACTATTCTTTTTATTCAATTCTCAATTATCTCGTCCCCCCTCTCTGCTCTTCCTTCCAACTCCTCTTACCAGTTTAACCCCTTGCGCTACTATTCATTTTGTGAGTACAACGATTAGAAATTCTTCATCGTTCAGAATTTCAGGGAAAAAAAGATAGTTTATATCTATTGTATGCCAATGTTTTTCTCCAAAGGATATATACAGGGTGTCTCAGTTTTTTCCGGCCAAACTTTGCCAGTGTGTTCTACACGCAAAAGTAAGAAAAAATTGTTATGTGAACATATGCTCTTAAATGTTTTATTAAGGAGTTATAACTAGTAATACAAAATGATAATGAACTGGCATTTCGTCGACACAGCGTACGAACGTATTATGAATATCTCTGTTTGTGTTTACATAAAGTCTTATGTTTACTTGCTGAAGTAGTTGATATCGACGGATAGATCGAGGAGGACCAGTCTCATGGCCTCCAAGATCACCAGATCTCACGCAAATGGATTTTTACGTGTGGGGAGTTGTGAAAGCAAAAGTTTATGAAGCACGAATTAACACTCGTGAGCAGTTAGTACAGAGGATTACAGATGCATTTGCCGCGATTAGAGAAAATGAAGAAGAAATTAGTAATACGATACGGTCAATTTTTGTCAGATGCCAATCCTGTATTCGTAATAACGGACGTTATTTTGAAATTTTAACTCGTTAATAAAACGTTAATAAAAAATGTCGATATCAACTACTTCAGCAAGTAAACACAAAGGTAATTATCATTTTGTATTATTAGTTATAACTCCTTAATAAAAAATTTAAGAGCATATGTTCATCTAACAATTTTTTCTTACTTTTGCGTGTAGAACACACTGGCAAAGTTTGGCCGGAAAAAACTGAGACACCCTGTATATCAACTATAACGAAATAGAATTTTTCTTCGGTTTAAAGGAAATTAATAGCATACATATTTATTAGTAGACAGCGGATCTTTATGCGTTTATGGCTTATGGAAATGTTAAAAAAATGCTATAATATAAAATTCGAGAGAATTTAACACGATTTTTATTTGCTTTGGATCTACAAAGGCTGTCCCCATTAAAAATAGGATTTTATTTCATTCCACTTTCTTAAAATGTTTCTATAAAAATTGGAAATTGCATAAACATCCGATGTCTATTTATTAGACTCTGTTCAAAATCTTCGTCACGAGTCTGAATCGATATTGTAGGGCAAGGGGTTAACGAATTATTACATTGAAGTTGTAATTATTGCTGAACATATGAGGATATTTATATTAATGTAGTTAATACAGTTAAAGGTTCATAGTCTATACGAAATATCAGAGTTTTACTAAAAACTGGAGGTGTCCTAGTGGAAGTGTATATTGTTGGACATGTGTTAGTTTAGTTAATTCACAAAAATATATTCGGAGCAGCGAGAGGCTGCGAGATCAAAACTGAGGATGCTCCCTTTGTTACGTAAGGTGAAATCGTTGAACCTTTATATTTGTTGTATGCCTATGTTTTCTACAAAGGATATATATGAGCTACAACAAAATGTTGTACGGTTTCAGAAACTACATAATATGGTATAAATGATATTCTTGCGAGTGAAGAGAAGATATAGAGGTCACTTTTGTTTTTTGTAAATGGAATTGACGTACTCCGAGTATAAAAGTACTAAATGTATTTGTCCTAAAATTTACCGTTGCTTACCTACCCATATTTAGTATCGAAAAAGCACAGTTTCCACCGAGAAACTTGTAAGTCATTGACAGAATATGTTGATCGGAATGATGCTTACCTTCCTCCGTAAATTTATTTAGGAAAAGGTTATGTTTGTTTCCAACATTTCGTATCGGACCTAATAGAATTTTTGTAGCGTTAGAATTAGTTGGAAATCGAGGTTATCCTACCAATATTTAGTATCGAAAAAGCACAGTTTCCACCGAGAAACTTGTAAGTCATTGACAGAATATGTTGATCGGAATGATGCTTACCTTCCTCCGTAAATTTATTTGTTTATGTTTCTTTCCGACATTTCGTGTCGGACCTAATAGAATTTTTGTAGCGTTAGAATTAGTTGGAAATCGAGGTTATCCTACCAATATTTAGTATTGAAAAAGCACAGTTTCCACCGAGAAACTTGTAAGTCATTGACAGAATATGTTGATCGGAATGATGCTTACCTTCCTCCGTAAATTTATTTGTTTATGTTTGTTTCCGACATTTCGTGTCAGACTTAATAGAATTTTTGTAGCGTTAGAATTAGTTGGAAATCGAGGTTATCCGTTTCGATGTAGCTACGTATTAGTCGCATACGTCAGCACTCGGCTATTTATCCGATCTGTCCCGTAGTATTTGCATAGAGTTGTACGGGCAAATCCAGTCTGCATACAGATCGTCCCCGGGGCCCGTGAAACGTTAATAAAGATATTTTCTTTCTTTTTCCGTCGCGCCGGTGCCATCACGGACGCGAGCATTACTTTTATCCTTCGCGTCCACTATTTTCCGCGTGGCCGATCGTCGGACAAAGATGTCACGGTGAATTTTCGCGCGCGCGTCCAGTTTTTCCGCGTTCGCTATTCATAACTCTTTCGAGCGTTTTTTTTTCTTTTTTTTTTTTCGTTACAACGAAGCCGACGAGAGCCGGCCGTTCCGAGTCTCGCTCGAAAATTTATTTTAACGGAGGGACAAGGCCGAGTTTCGAGTACCGGATAATATTAAATCTCTCTGGTGGCCGGACACAGGAGTACAAGCCGGAATTAGTTGCGCGGAAAAGCGCATTCAAATTGCGACTTGCGATCAAGCGCAAGATTTTTAATATTCAACTGTGTGTTGCGAAGAATCTTGTTTCTTTTGAAAAATTCCGTTTACCACTCTGCGGATTTCGCGCGTTTGCAAGTAAAGTTATTCGGTGAAATATTAAGCAATAGAACATAGTATCGCGCATTATTTTCTGTCTCCAGTTTCTTGCGATTGACAACGAGAATTTTTATTCTCCATACTGATCCGCAGTTTAGTCATTAGATGCAACACAGTTATGCAGAATACAAATTGCCTACAGTAATTGCAAGTTTTTAAGTAATTTTAATGGATCGATAGAGTGATATAATGGTAGCTTTAAATTGTGTATATGGTTTTTTTTTATGAATGCATGATTTTTAATATTTGATTGAAGCTTTCTTCTTTTCTTTTCCTTTCTTTCCGAACTCTCGCCGAGTTCCAGGGTAAGCAAATCGCGTTTCAGGAAAATTCGAAAGACGAGCGGCGGGCGGGCGCGCGCGTATCCTGTAATCGGCGGATGAGGCGTTAACTTTGTTTCTTAAGTAGTTCGTGAAATTGAGGAGGGTTAGGCGTGTCTTTCCATAGTCGATTGTTTCGTTGGACACAAGTTTCCCGAGCCGTGAAGCAACGTCGTCCGCGACGCGACGCAGGAAATTGCGTCGAACGAGAAGACGCGTCGAAAGTTCTGTCGCGCGTCGCGTCACGTCGCTGAAATTACACTGACAGAGTTCCCGGCGCTTTTCATGGCTTTTGTCCATGATACGTCGACGCTTGATACCCTATTCATCAACTTCGAAGAAGCGTATAACTCGCGTCCAACTATTCTTGTTCCCCGCTCATAGTTTGATAAGAAGGTAGCAAAAGAATCGTGCACAGATAATGGTAAAGGGCAGAGTTTACATCGTAAGTTTACAGTGGGTGTAGAACGTATTCGTACACCGATAAAGGGTCTAAGAGAATAAGAATGGTTAATTTTTATTGGTATTGTGTGGAAAACCATCGTTTTAGATTGAAAGACAATCCCCTAAAATTTTAAGTCGCCAAGCCTTCGTTTAACCCTCTATGGGCCCGTGTAACTTTACTCGTATAACTTACAAGATTAACAAGAAAAAACAGAAATACAGAAAATTGTTAAACTCCACGCAATCGTTTCAATTTGCACGGAGCAGATTTGATTCCTTATCGGTAGTTGACGTCGGTTCGCACGAACTAATTTCCACAGGTAATAAATAATATTTCAATAATATTGTGGGTGGATGAGAACGGAAGAATAATGGCCGGTCGGAAAAAAACAAAAACCAAAAAAATGGCACGTTGCATAGGGAAAAATGGAACCCGACAAGTTTCGCGGATGCATATAAAAGCGGGGGATGAAAGTGGCACGCGGCGGGGGCGTGAGAGAGAAGTCGAGGATTCCATTTCCGGTGGTGCCGCGGCCACGAATAATAACCGATCACCTCGGACGAGATTCTTTGGAAACTCGTTAAAAGTTCGAGCGTCCCTCCGCAGCGACAAATCCATCACCGAGCGCGGGGGATCGCGATACGTCAGCGATATCGGCGATCGATTCGCGTGATTTCTGACGCGAGTTCTGCGCGTGAATCAACCGGGAGGGAAGGAATCCAAGGAACCGGCACGCTGATAAGTCTCGCGTCGAATCCCGCGATCACGGCCATATTTCTCGCGGAAAAATTGCCCGCAGCTTGGCTCTCTCGATCCTCGGCTCCCGTGAATCTCTGCGGCTTCGTGCGCGAAAATCATTTCGCGACTTAAATTGAATCACTGTTGACGTCGATCGGAGGTTAAAGATAACCGGCGACGTGCAGGGCGTGTCGAAAGTGCCGTACCATTGTTTCTTTTTTCACTGTACGATTTTTCGTTGCTGTGTTGTACTTTAACACGTTGACTCCCATGTCAACCATATGTGAATGACGGAATTATTTGTCCAGGTTTTAAAACGAATTTTTACGTTAATATATTCATTGCACCAAATCCGATTAGGATCCGTAAAATTCAAGAAAGTTGCAGGACTACTCGGTATCATACATTTAATTTTTTCCAATTTTTATTTCATTAAGTAACTTACTTTTATTGTATGGAATTTTTTAGGTTTCTAGTTTGGCAGTCAAAGTGTTCACGTCGCACTAATACTTCAGTGATTTTCCACAATTCCATATAAATTGATAAGCAAACGAGATATTAAAAGGCAACGGAGCGCGTGCTGTTCAAGTAGAAGAGGTCGGCCATTGGTCAGACATGCAAGTACATTCGGTTTAAACGATAGTGTACAGTGAAAACTTCATTGGCCAGTGATTCTTAAATTGTCCTTACTTAATAAAAGCGCAATTCGCAACGGAGCACGTGCTCTTCAAGTAGTAGAGATCGGCCATTGGTCAGACATGCAAGTACATTTGGTTTAAACGATAGTGTACAGTGAAAACTTTATTGGCGAGTGATTCTTAAATTGTCCTTACTTAATACTCGTAAAAGCGCAATTCGCAAGGGAGCGCGTGCTCTTCAAGTAGAAGAGGTCGGCCATTGGTCAGACATGCAAGTACATTTGGTTTAAGCGATAGTGTACAGTGAAAACTTCTTTTATTTTATGGATTTTTTTGAGGTTTCTGAGGTTTTGAGCGCCGTTCTCATTGGCTCGCCAGTCGAGGGCGTGGCTAAGCCGTGACGCTACGGAGAAAATCACTGATAATTCGTATCGCAACCGAATGAATTGATTTCGTCGCGAAATGGAGAAAGAATCTCGAGAACTATTGTTCGTTTTTCACGGCCGAATTCGATTTCGCAGTTTTCCGGAGGCCAGGACCGATCCCGAAAAATTCTCGGAGCCCGTGCTCCCCCGGCCTGTCGGGGACAACGCACGGGAACAACGGGAACAGTTGGCCGAAGTATGAAACTCGTTTTGCATAGGGAAACTTTGGAAAAAATCGCGCGAACCGTGTCCTCTTCGGCTGCGGGAACGGCGATAAGAATTTCCTCCGGAATAATATCATTGGACAGGGAGGAATTCCGCGGGGAATCCGTTTCAAAGGGAACAACGAAGGAGCAACGGAGGGAAATGAGAATTTATTTCTTTGAAAGAATGCCGACGGCACGCGCGACGGGAAATTAGAGAACAGATCAAGGACCGGGAAAATGAAACACGGCGTGTTTAAAGCGGCGGGACACGCCCGTTCCAATAAGACGGTCCTCGAATAATGAATTGCACGGTTTTCGAAAACATTACCGAGATGTCGAGAGAGGATTACATCTCGGACCTCCTGTCCTTAATTGTTTGGAAGGATGTTTGAACTACTTTGACGTCCCGGATCCTGTCAGACGATTCTCCAATCCTTATCCCATCAAATTAAATTTCTATGACGAATTTAATACCATTGTTTCGAGCTTTTCTACTTGCGAGAATCGTTGGTGTATCGTCGGAGCACGCTTTTCTGTAAATAATAGAAGACAAGTGATTTTCTCCGTTGCGTCGCGCGTTGGCCACGCCCTCGGGGCGTTCCTATCCCCACTACTTCGCGCAGCGACTCGCCAGCCAATGAGAACGACGGAGCTGCTCCCGCTCCGGAACGTCTCTTTGTAGGTTTCTCTTCTCGATAACTTCGTGGAAAAAAATCGGACATTGATATTTAAGGGATGATCGAAAAGGGGAGAGTTAAATCTTCGAATCCGCGTTGGTTTTGTTCGCGGGAAAAATTATTTGGGCACGGTACAGTCGCGCGTAAAGCCCTCCAGAGGATTGCCACGACAAACATCGGTGACAATAGCAACAACATTCGGTATTTTCCGTGGAACATCGTGCGTGGGCGGTGCTGTAAAGCCGGTGGCATCAGCTGGAGCCTCTGACCCATAGACGTCTTCGGGGTTGGAGGGGCGTTTTACATTCGAGCTCGAGAGAACGAGAAGTGGTTGCTCCTCGGAACACGTGAAAGGCTATTCAAGCTTCTTGCGCGCGGCAATGATCATCTTCACGAGAACACTGCGGCAACATTTGAAATGTATGCGAGCTCCGGCTTGGTTCCCCGCATGAATCGTCGACTCCTCTCTTTCTCTCTCTCTCTCTTACTTTTTATCCGTCTTGCTACTCTGTTTCTTTTTTTTTTTTGCTGCCGCTTCCTCGCGGAATTGACGTGGTTCGTTCTCAAAGAGACGGAATAACCTGCCCGCGGAAACAACTCGGCTCGTTTCGATAATTGGATCTTCCGGTGACAAACGCACCGTGGAACTTTTCAGAGCCGGTCTACCTAAAGACACGGAACGAAAAACGCGCGTTGAACAGTCTGTTCTCCTCGTTTTTCCCTCTGCAACCGTGGATTGGGCTCATTGCGAACTACTGGACCGTTCCGTCTCCTCCGCAACAGAGATTCTGCCAGGTTTTTTTTTCGAAATCGTAATTCTGGGTCGCGTTTTGTCGAGAATCCGTCGTCTTCGTCCCTCCTCCCCTTTGGATTGGAAAAATCTTGCAGTGTTTTGTATGTTGTTAAATGTAATTTCACCAGAATATTATCAGGTTTCGCATTGTGTTTGCTTTGTTCTTCCGCGGTGGTAGCCACCTCGAAATCCAACTCCTGCGCGTTATGAATTTTGCAATCGCCTCCGTAATGAGGTATGCTAATGAACGCAGGACGATTTATTTGACGGTCCATGCTCGTTAATACGCTATCCGTCCATGCGTTCCCTTGGACTGCGATTATCTTTAATTATTTCGGCCCATTATCGATGTAGTGGATTTAAAAGCATATTATTGGCACGCGCGGTGTTAATTAATTTAGAGCCGCGTTCCGCAAACGTGAGAGGACCTTGGGCGATTGATTGCTGGGGGATTCTGGGAGGGTGTGACCGGTACACCGTGGTCTCCAGGATGTTTCGAAACTGTTTGGGAGTTCGTATTTCTGGAGGAAACATCTAAGACTCTTTAAACGACTCTGGAAGATTTTCAAAAAATATAGGACCCCAACCTTGAACTCTAGGAGCTTCCAGAAAATTCTGGGTAGTCCATGATGGATTCTAGAAACTGTCAAAAAATTCTGTGTTTGCTTTGTTCTTCCGCGGTGGTAGCCACCTCGAAATCCAACTCCTGCGCATTATGAATTTTGCAATCGGCTCCGTAATGAGGTATGCTAATGAACGCAGGACGATTTATTTGACGGTTCATGCTCGTTAAGACTCTTTAAACGACTCTGGAAGATTTTCAAAAAATATAGGACCCCAACCTTGAACTCTAGGAGCTTCCAGAAAATTCTGGGTAGTCCATGATGGATTCTAGAAACTGTCAAAAAATTCTGAAAATTCATGATTAACTCTAGGAGCTTTCAGAAAATTCTGGGTAGTCCATGATGGATTCTAGAAACTGTCGAAAACTTCTGAAAGTTCATATTTAACTCTAGGAGCTTTCAGAAAATTCTGGAAGTCCACGATGGGCTCCCAGTACTTTCAGAATTCTCCGCGAGAACTCGATCTAGTCAAAAGGTGATCGAGTGCTTCCAAAGGATTTCGAAAGGTCCTCGGGTGTTTCTACACGAACCCATGGGTTCTCAACGATCGCCACAGTCTTCCAGGAGGATTTAGTGGCACTCTGGTGCTTTCAAAGAAAATCCAAGGGTCCTCGAGATCTCTCAGCAGTTTGCTTAGAAGTCCTGTCTAAATCAAAGATCCTCGAATGCTTGCAAAGGGATCTTAGGTTGCCCGTAAAGATCCCGGAGGAAATTCTTTGGCTCCCAAGTCATTTCAAGGAGTCCTCAAGGTGTCGTTAGGAGCCATCAAGAGCCATCAAGAGTTATCAAGAACCTGCTATGTTATTCGGAAGAGTACAATGACGTTTAGATCGGTTCAAAAGAGTTTAGCGGATCTTTAGAGACTTCTGAAGGAGTCAAGAAGTCATCAAGAGTCTTTTAAAGGATCTAGAGAGCTCCTCAAGAAATTGACGAGTCATCAAGAGTCTCCAGGAGCCATCGAGAGCTTGTTATGTGCCTTGAAAGAACATAATGACTCTTAATAATTTTCAAAGGATCTTTAGAGGCTTTAGAAGAAATCAAGGAGACGTCAAGGCACACGAAGAGTCATCAAGAGCTACCAGGAGTCATTAGGAGCTCGTTATATCTTTCGGAGGAACACAATAACCTTTACAAAAGTTTAAAGGCACCCACTAGGTCTCTGGAGGCTTTTGAAGGAACCAACAAGCTACTAGGGGACATCAAGACTCATCAGGACCCATCAGTAGCCACTGCTATATTCTTCAGAGAAACATAATGGCTTCTAGATAACTTTAAACAAACCTAGTGAGCCGTTAAAGGCTTCTAAAGGAGTTATGGATCTATCAGCTACTTCAAGAGCCTTTTAGAGAACTTGAAGGGATTCTCGTAAACTGGAGGAGTCATCAGGACTCTCCAAGACTCGTCAAGCCTATGTTCCTCACAGAAACACTATGGTGTTCACAGTTTCTCAGAAGAATCGAGCAGTCTTTCACAGACTTCTAAAGTAAATTCTCCAGTGTTAGATTCTCGGGAGATTCCAGTGATCTGCAAAGTCCCTGAAATATTTTATTTTGTAAAAAGCAGCGGGAAATAAGCTATCCGTCGGCTCGCATAATCTTTATTGTCCGCGACATCCGAGGGAGAAGTCACGGAGCCACACACCTGCATATGCAGCGCCCGGTAAAAAGTTCCAGGCAGCGCTTTTAAAAGGTTTCGCGATCGATACCGGCCCTCGAGCAATTTGTCGGCGAGAGACAATATCGATGAGACCTATTGTGCATGACGGCTCGCTCCCAAACGAAAGTGCAAAGTAGTCTGGTTTCAGCTTATTCCTCTTTATCACGCCGGTTCTTTAATTATCCGCGTTCTCCCCTGGGGCTACTACTATCTCTCTCTCTCTCTCTTCCTTTCTCTCTTCCTTTCTCTCTCTCGGGTCTGTCTCGTCGGGCTCCAACGAGAACAACGTGGTTAATCGCCTCATTATCATCCGGGGGTCAGTGAATTCCCGTGTTACGACCACCGCAGCCCTTGTTCCACCATTGTCGAGAACCTCCCCAGGCTTTTCTTGCACCCGAACACGGAAAATTCGACGAACCTCCACGTCTACACGGTTTTCGAGCGGAACAGATAGATTGCCAGGATGTACCACCAATTTTTTTTACCTTAGGGTGACAGAGACAGCTCCGTTTTGTACCCAGAGTGTCAACATTGTTCCCCAATTACTCAATTTTCAGCGATTAACCCCTTAAGGACAAGGATTTCTGAAACCGTTACAAATTCTTACTGTTCTCGACCGATTAAAATCGTTAAGGAAACACACAGGATTACACAGCTGTTGAAATTAATAGCGACAATTTTTATTTTGCACGAGGATCTACAATCTGAAAATAAAGATTCTAATTTTTTATTTAATGCAATTAGAATCTCAAAGTAGAGATTATTTTGCCATACATTATTTTCCTATACATTATACATTATTATAAACTGTACAATTTTCTCATACATTATACATTATTATAAACTGTACAATTTTCTCATACATTATACATTATTATAAACTGTACAATTTTCTAATTATTTGGAATAAAATGAATTTCTTGTTCGAGCGGAATCGCCAGGAATAATTTCCCAGAAAGCTCTTAATAAAATGCCCGAAAGACGGAATTCTTTTGAAATCCTAGAATCCGCTGTAGTCGCAATATTCCAAGATCGTGTGCGAACTATTCCTCGGTTTCGCGGAGAGGGCCAGCCCAATTTCGTCGAAGAAATAGCGGGTCAAGAGGGACGATAGCCCCTTGGCGGAGGGCTAAAAATTAATTAATCCGAGTGGCTCGTTAAAATGCAATCCGAGGGAAGGTAATAATTGTGCAGCTTGCAGAATCGCTATTTATTTTCGTCTTCTTTTCGGGAACAGATCGAACGGTCGAGCGACGAACAGAGACGACCACCGTGTAAGTAGTTCGACCAGGTGTTAAGTCGGACGGGACAAGTAGAGTGCAAGTAACATTGGTCGGACAATGCGTCTTGAGTTGAATGAATTTTTGCTGTTCGTAAATCAGCCTGGACTCACCGTTTCTACGATGGTTAAAATCTTAAATATACACTAGATATTAGTAATTATTACAGTTATTAGAATTTAGAAATCATTTGCCGTCGATTTTTGCCTACTCGCTCCAAATTCTCTTTGTGCGAGCTGAAATATTAACACTTTGACTGCCAAACTAGAAACCTAAAAAATTCCATCAAATCAATGTGTTATTTAATGAAATAAAAATTGAAAAAAATGATATGTATGATATTGAGTAGTCCTTCGACTTTCTAAAAATTCATTTTAAAATTTAAACAAATAATTCTAAATATCTAAGTTAAATATTGCGAGCTACTTGAAATTAAATAAATGATTTTTGCTATACATTGCAGTGTAGAAAGTTAAAATTCATTTAACGCAAGACGCATTGTCCGACCAATGTTACTTGCACTCTACTTGTCCCGTCCGACTTAACACGCGGTTGAACTACTTAATAACTTAAGGTAAAGTCACCAGTAGTTGACCATTTTATAGAAAAACATAAGAAATAAGGTTTTTATAAGCTGTGAACTTTTGATGAAAGTGATGAAATTAAATTTCAAAACAATAAGAACATTTCAAACCTTATTTTTTGTTTTTCTGTAAAATGGTCAACTACTGGTACATGGTCAACTACTGATACCTTTACCTTACTTTGATTTTATGGAATTCAATGTGTTATTTAATGAAATAAAAATTGAAAAAAATGATATGTACGATATTGAGTAGTCCTTCGACTTTCTAAAAATTCATTTTAAAATTTAAACAAATAATTCCGTCACCCACATATGGGTGACATGGCAGTGAACGTGTTAAATATTGCGAGCTGCTTGAAATTAAATAAATGATTTTTGCTACACATTGCAGAATTTTGTTTTAGGAAAGAAAATGGTGAACCCGCGTTTCCTGTCTATCTGCTCGAAATGATTTTTGCGCGAAACATTAATTCCGAACAACTATACTAATAATTCATTCCGACGAGCTGACAGTTTTAATCGCAGGTTCGAACAAATTTTGCTTCGGTCCGCTCTCTACGAATTACTCGTTGATTGGCGCAGCATTAAATCAGCCGTGATTTAGACGGTTAAAACGATATCTGAATTACGTTCGCCGAGTTAGAACCGGATTCTAATTAAATCTGCCGGCGGTTCATACGTCCGGAGTCAAGTTCGAGTTATAATCTAACCGGATCTACTTGTAGTTCGCGAATTCCGAATTAGATCGCAGTCGGGGGTCTAATTAAATCCATTAATATCGAATCGGCCCGGCCAATTAGACTTTCCCGATCGACAAGCGTTAATCGCGGCCGTTTCTGCTCGTTATTCGATAATTAAACGCAGAAGTCGCGCGTTACGAACGATACAAGTCCCGTTTCGATTTTGAAACTCGAGAGCCGCGCGATATCCAATATTTCCAGGGTCTCCGAGAATTATTCGATTTCGAATTTCGAACCTTTTTCGATCCCGCGAACGCACAGTTACAACCGATCAATTACTAACGGCGAACATGCTCTCTCGTATTTTCCCCCGAGTTATTTACGCGTTTGTAAAGAAAACATGTTCTTCCTGTTGCGCATTGATTTCACGCGAATATAATGGATCCCGTGTAACTGCACGGATGCTCCTGTTGCAGACAGCTGCACGCGAAATTGATATACAGTCGCTGGTATTAATAATTCGAACACTCTTCAAGAGACGAGAACCTTTTTAATTTTGCATCACATACGACTTGCATTTTTCTTGACAAGTTTTCGAACAATTAGTTTACCACGTGAAAATTTTTTCGGTAATTGTTTACTGATCGTTAATATCCGTTGCAAAATATGGTAGAAAACCTTGTATCCAATGTTCCACATACGAATACTAATCCTACATTATAAAATACTAATGTAAAGTGTACTTACTTCTGAATTTTCTGTACCTCCGTCGGATCCACAGCACACAATTATTGACTCGCGAGAATAGGTCCGAATAATTGAACAACAATCACTAAACAACACACACAACACATTTTATAAAATCGTGACAACGAACGAGAAGATATCACTCCGACCACGAACAAAATACCGTACCGTTATTCAAAATATTTTTTACATTATTAAATTTGTCTGTATTCAAATTGCGCCATATTTGTATTCATAACATGAAAAAGAATATATTGAAGGGAAATATTGTAGGTCGGAAGAAATGTTTCGTTTTCGAGTTAAATAATCTTCGAGTGCAAAGGGTTAACAATGATCCCTTCCACGGAGGTGGTACGGTCAGATTATCCTAGGCAGGTAGACGCTGAGGGTCTGTAAACACCAGATACAAAACCAAGGTAAAAAAATTATGGCGGAGCGCCGACCCTATTTCCCGGAATTCCCTGTTTTCGATCACACGCCCGTGGGAGGGGGAACGGTTAAAATCGCAGTATCATTTTATTCGTGGTCGGAGTAACATCTTCTCGTCTGCTGTCACGATTTCGTTGTGTGTGTGTTGTTTAGTGATTGTTTAGTGATTGTTGTTAAATTATTCGGACCTACTTTCGTGAGCAATAATTGTGTGCTGTGGATCCGACGGAGATACAGAAGATTCAGAAGTAAGTACACTTTACATTAGTATTTTATAATGTAGTTTGTAGTACGTTGGTATTATATCTTATTATTAGAATATTGGATGCAAGGTTTTCTTTCATATTTTGCAACTTCAATGTCCCTTTAACACTAGATTTACAAAGCACTAAAACTGACTACTTAACATTATTTTACAAAAATAACAAGAACGTGTCTAATGTGCCCCTAATGTAAATAATTACAATTTTTTCTTTTAATTGCAATTGTTCCGAGGTGAAAATACTGAAAGTTGTGAAAAGCAAGTTTTAGTATTTTTCTCCACGTCGCGTGGTAAACTAATTGTTCCAACTTCTCACAAAAATCCAAGCTCGGGCCAATATTAAAAAAGTTATCGTCTTCTTAAGAGTGTCCGAATATTAATGCCGGTGGACGGTGTCGGGGAGATTTCTTATTTTTCAATTAAGGGGAAGGGGTCGAGTTGTTCGAATTCCGTAAAAATTTCTTTTTTGCGAGCAACTTCGCGAGGACAAAAGGACCACTTTCGCAATTGTTTTAAAATCAGGCTGACATAATCCCCGAGTTTAAGCGCCCGGAGGAATCTCGCATATTTATCCAAGCTGTATCCAGTTTCACGGTTTCCGAGTGGATTCCCAAAGAAATCCGGGGTTACGTCCGGCCCGCGTTTTCCAGGAAAATTCCGTGGGAACCTGGAGAAAGAGCGAGAAAGCGTCGGGGAAAGTAGCCGTTGCAGGAACGTTGTTTTCCGTCACCTGGACCCGGAAAAAAAATTTTCTGGAGCAGAAATTTTCGAAATCAAATTTTTCTGATTCGCTGTCTTAAAGGATAGACTTCCACAAATATGTGTGTAAATTTTCATCCCAAAATTCTCAAAACTGACAAACTTACAGCAAGTTGAAGTTCGATTACCACGTCTTTCGCACTTTTGTCGACACTATGTCAAATTGGCTGCCATAACTCCGAATCCACTTGATCGATCGACTTGGAATTTTCTTGGCACTTTCGATACACCTGTCACTATAGTTGATAGTATGACTAAGTTACAGGAATTTGTTGTTTCCTTTTTGCCACTCGCGAAAGGTTAAAAAAGGATGGAGGATATTGAATTTTTTAAATAACGACAGTCTTGAAATTCATCATATATTTTTTTGTGCTGGATATAATTGAGCGTATAGTGAATTCAGTATTAGATTCAGTTTTTGTATCAGATGAGAGTCACAACCGTTGGAATCATGCCAGCCGCCCGTGTGAATGCCTCTTTTTTTATCAGGAGTGCGCTTGATCGCTCCCAGTAAATTCAATTTTGATTTTTTCTTTGTCGGAAAATTTGTGAACGTCGCTGAAAAATCCGCGAAAGTCTACTAATAAAAAGTTTCATAGTTTCGCGGCGAAAAAATCTGAAAGCCAACGTGTAACGTCGCTGTAGGATAAAATGTCACTTTAAACATCGCGCATTCTTTCAATGTTACTGCAAACTGAACGTGAAAAACGATAAAAAATAAAAGTTAACGGTAAAACGTGTACTTCGTAACAGACAACGACAATAAATTGCAAACCTATCCCGTGAATTTCGGTTTTTATAGAAAATTCTACCAACGCTGAGATAAAGGGAAAAATTTATTTCGTCAAGCAAGATATCGCTCGTAAAAGAAGAATAATTGAAAACGCCCTTAATCTCTGTTAACGTAAACATTTTTCCCATTTTGTAATATCCGTTGCTCCATAAATCCGAAGATAACGCAAAATACGACAAAGAATACAAAATCTACAAATTTTGCCTCATTTTCTGCAAACAGCCCTTCGCGATTAAAATTACTTGAATTAATATTCCTACCACATTACTCCTGGTCTTTATTAACATAAATATTTTCTCGTATTTTACCAAGCAAACGTAACGTGTCACGAGTTCGGCGATAACGCAAGTGGAACCTTAAATAATACAAAACAAAAAGCAACATACATCGAATCGAGTAACCTCCTTTTTGAAAATTTCCTCTGGTTTGTTGCAAGGGTCCCGCGCACAAAATCGTTTCGATTCAAATCGGCACCGCGTTGCGAATATTGTGTTCGCGAAAAACGATTTATTTGCGAGAAAAAAAAAAGAAATCGGAACCCCTCACAGTGTCCGGGCTGGCGAAAAACAATTGGACAGGCATTAACGCAATTTTTCGCAAATTTCTGCCCTCGCCCTCGTGTCGACAAAGGGGTATGGTAGGGTGGTAAAAATCGCACGATAGATAATTTGTCAAATAAATACGGCGGCGTCGTGTTGGATAAATCGGGGCTTCGTCGCTGAAACAAATGGCGTTTCAATATTTTTTTGTTTTCTCCCACCCCTCTTCTCGAGCACTTGCGAAAACGACCGATCGGTCCATTTTGATGGAACGTGCGGTTCGCAGAGAAAAACCTACTTGTCCCCTGGCCAGTGTATTTTTTTTCACATTGTTTCACCTCTGGGACTCGAAGTACATTTCGGCACACTTTTATTTGTGATCGAATCTATTTCCCCCCTTCTCATCCCTTCCCCCGGTTATTAATTAAATGGGAAACGCTTTGACCGTTATAAAGGTCGTTCTCATCGGAGGTTTTTTCGTTTCCGAGTTGTTTGCCCGGCCCCCATCGCTCCCGATTGATAGATCGCGACGACCTTCGATCCTCGAGGGCTCGATGCGACACTGCAAACGTGATCTCCATCTTTTTTTTTTACCCCCGCGATCCAATTGTTTCGAGTCTGCAATGAAAGGGTGGGGCGGGGAACCAGGTAGAAACGTCTGGCGAGTTGTTTCACCTTATGTTATAAATAGACTGTGGATTTTATAAAAATTCATTTCATGAAATTATATTTAAATATATATCAAGAATTTAAAAAGACGAATGAACGTGTATCGAAACGAATAAATGTAGCTCCAGTGTTGTAGAATGAGTGCAGAAAATTTTTATTTCGCATAAAAATTCGCAGTTTAAATAGTCACAAAGCTGCAGTTGGTTGCAACAAACTCTCGCAGGAATAATTGAATGTTTTGCAAATTTGATGAATAAAAATTCAGGGAGGTGTTATCACCTGCCTAGTATCTTTTCGAGCATTATGTCATATCGAAAATGCATCAGGATCAGAGATTTCGGTCAGCCGACGTCCTTGGTAAATTGCTAAGCTGTCCATTAACTTTCGTCGCTAAAGAAATATTTACGTTTACACGAATAATTTATTGCCGTTCTTCTGTAGTTAGTTTGAACTCGTTCGCGTCAACCGTTCGTACATTACGGTGTAAAATGCGCAGAATGTTACGCGGAAAGTGCATTTCCCATTTTCGTGGGCTAGAATTTACAACCCGGAATGCAAATCATGGTGAATTTGCGTGCTTTAGTTGTTCGTTGCTTTGCTTGTCGACCAGATAAATTCTGATCGCAACGATTCGAAACAAATGTCTGCGCTTGTCCTGCACAAATACTTAACGAAATATTTTATTTTCACACGAGTCTGTATATTCCACGTAGGTGAATGCGAATGAAGAATAATTGCGGTTGATTGCCGCAGAATCAATGAATTTGCATTTCATCGCAAAGGACAAGTGTCTAAGACGATTCACAATAAAAATGAAAAAAATAAATATTATAAAATCTACTAAAAAATTGTAGATATAAATTTGCACCTCGTCGTGCAACAGACGATTATCCTTCGTAATTAGCCTGCGGATTTTATGCGTTTATGGCAAAAACGAGAGTGGGTGCAATTTAAAAGTATAGAGCAATTGAAATAATTTAAGAACGTCGATGCGATATCATTAACTTGCTCAAATTATTACAGGAAGAATGAAATGAAAATTTTTATTTTGCCCACAAAGTCTTCGATACCACGTACCTAGTGAACATAATATAAGACCTTTCCCAGAATTGATCAATAGACTGCGGAGTTTATGAATTTATGATAAAAAATGGGTACGCACAATTTAAAGCAGCGGCCATATTGAAATATATAGAACGAAAATATTCTATGTCGGAAGAAATGTTTCGTTTTGGAGTTTAAATAGCTTCGAGTGCAAAGGGTTAAGAACACCACCGTATTAGTTTCAGTTTAATAAGATGATTAAAGGAAGAACAAATTTTTTATTTGCCCCCTGAGTACTACAATGAATTGAAACATTTTTTATCTTGCGTAAAGATCCGCAGTCTGTTGATCAGCAAACGCTGTTCGGTTTGGAGGAGAAAAAAAATTGTAGAGAGAATGTTAGAGCATGATGAGGGGAGCGGATAATCCTGGGTGATGGCGATGGAATGACTTGTCGCGTTATCAGCGATTTATGGGGTTAATTTTGGATGGTGTTTGTCCACAGTGTGCAGCGAGAATCCGGGGCTGAGCGGTCGTTATCACGCCGGTCTCTGGACTGGCAAACGGTGGTCCTGCTGCCGGCTGTCGACACGGTCCGCCGAGGGCTGCGATACTTGCAGCTCCTGGTCCTCGAAGCCGTTGAACCCGACGAACCCGTCCTCCACGTCCACTTCGAGTTTGAACCCCGCTGCTGGGACCACCTCGACAACCACCGCCGCCATTACCGATCGACCACAGACGACCAACTCCGAGGCCAATAACAACCCCATCGTTCACTCCCAGGCGCGCTCGACAATCGGTTAGTACACACACCTATATTCCACTTCTCGCCTCGCGAACCTGTTCACTCGCTTATCTATAATATTCTACTGCTGCGACAATCGGAACTTCTTTTCGCATTTCGCAATTCCCTGCATGAAGAAGAAGAGAAATTTTATTTACAGCATTCTAGAAGTTTCTCGCTATTTTCTATTTTATTATTTAACACGTTGAGTGCCATGTCACCCATATGTGGGTGACGGAAATATTTGTCCAGGTTTTAAAATTAATTTTTACGTTCATATATTCGTTGTACCAAGTTTAATTAGGATCTGTACAATGCAAGAAAGTTGGAGGACTACTCAATATCATACATTTAATTTTTTTCAATTTTTATTTCGTTAAATAACTTACTTTGATTTTATGGAATTTTTGAGGTTTCAAGCTCGGTTACAAACAGCAAAAATTCATTTAACGCAAGACGCATTGTCCGACCAATGTTACTTGCACTCTACTTGTCCCGTCCGACTTAACACGCGGTTGAACTACTTAATAACTTAAGGTAAAGGCACCAGTAGTTTTTATAAGCTGTGCACTTTTGATGAAAGTGATGAAATTAAATTTCAAAACAATAAGAACATTTCAAACCTTATTTTTTGTTTTTCTATAAAATGGTCAACTACTGATGCCTTTACCTTACTTTGATTTTATGGAATTTTTGAGGTTTCCAGTTTGCCAGTCAAAGTGTTAAAGAAGGGAGGCTTTCGGTAGATTTTCTCCTCGCTACTCGTTTTCGCGTTAAGAACGGCCGCCAACAATCTTGCAGCCCTCGACGCGTTAAAATATCGCGAGAACGCTATTACTTGTCGCTTTACCGTTATTTTTTAAGACTTTACACGCGGCGTGGGTTGAAAACGACTCGTTGCTCGTCGCGCGAGGGTTAATTAATCCCCGAGCGTGCCAGTTTGCCGCGAGTTTTACGCCCAATCCGCGTAGTTTCTTACTTTCTTGGTTGCGACCGGACTTTGCGCCGTATTTCCCGCTTACTGGCTAAATGTCGGGCCACCGTAATTCCAAGATAAACCCCTACCCCTCTCTTTCTCTATCCATATAGATGTGTGTGTGTCTGTATATACAGGGTCATCCGTTTTTAAACGGCCAAACGTCAACCAGCTATAGAGGGCCCCAAATGGAACAACTTTCACCCCTAACACTTTTTTTGATTCGGTCTTGATTTTTAGATAATTACAGAAACCCGTCATTTTTTGCGTTCACTTAAGATTAAATATATTAGAACTGCAATTATGTATCTTGATGTTTTTCCTTTGTTTGGTTTAAAATAAATAGGGGCATCTTTTCTATTAAGTCAACTTTTTTGTATGACCTTCGGATCTTGGTTTTAAATACATCTTTTGGGTACGTATTGTTTAAAATATTTTCAAGAAATCAAGGCCGAATCAAAAATAGTGTTAGTGGTGAAAGTTGTTCCATTTGGGGCCCTCTATAGCTGGTTGACGTTTGGCCGTTTAAAAACGGATGACCCTGTATATATAAAAACGAAAAAAAATGTCCTGTCCTGTCTTTTAAAAATTGCAAGTCTACACAGAGGCGAACGATTCTTGGGAGCATTAGAATCGAATCTGTTCGATACGAGCAAAATTGTGGAGAGTAAAACGATGGACATTTCTGCAAGAAACCGGAGGGACATTAAGAGTGGGGGGGGGGGGGGTCAAGAACGTGCCAATTCGATAAGGGAAAAACAGCGCGTTCACCAGAGAGCAAACAGAAGATCATAGGTTACACGAACGCTGGTGCCGGCGGGTAATTAACCGACTGTCGTTTTACCTCGTTAAACATATAGTGGACTGTGATAATGAACCCATCCTCTTCAGGATCGATCGATATCCTGTTTGCCGTCGCATTTGTCTTTCGCATCGACCGCGACCATGTCCCGCTCTTTGCTGGAATCTGATAAACGATTGTTGCGCGGGGGAACGGAAAATATCGAACATGCTCCATTCGATGTTCCTACACTGGGATAACCTTTTAATACCCTTCTGTAGCAAATAATTTAGCTATATTCGTTGAAAACGCTTTGAATTTGCTGCTGGTGCTGCGATTAGGTTAGTGGGAGGGGAAAGTGGGCGTTGCTGACTCCGCCCACAGCGTCAGGAAAGGTCTACGCTGCTCTAGAATCAAGATCTTTACTTCCTCCATTCGGTAACTCGGTTGTTTTGCAGTTCGTTCGTGATCTTCCTTATAAAATAATTGATTTATCTCCTTGTGAACGTCTTTAGCTCCTCCCACCTTCGGTAGCTCCTCCCACAAACGTGAAATTTATTTGCTTTACAACTGTTTGCTTCAATAAATAATTCTTAACGCTTCTACGAAAAAGTATTTGACTGTCTAAAAAGGAAGATCCTTATAAAATAATTGATTTATCTCCTTGTGAACGTCTTTAGCTCCTCCCACCTTCGGTAGCTCCTCCCACAAACGTGAAATTTATTTGCTTTACAACTGTGTTTGCTTCAATAAATAATTCCTAACGATTGTACGAAAAAGTATAAAAGACTGTCTAAAAAAAAAAAAAGAAATTAGCAACAATAATAGTTAATTTCAGGGATTCTGGGACGCAACCGCATCCAGCCGCGATCGACGCGTTACATTGACGTCTCCTTAGAACGCATTCGTCGACTATCGATCGTCGGACGGTCTCTCACGCTTCGCCGGGCGATTCGCTGTCTGTCATTCAGCGAAAAGCGTTTTTCCGCGGCGTTGTCGTTCCCGAATACACACAGAGTCTCGACGGAAAATATCAGAGAGCAACGCGTCGTCGCTCCTCGGTCGTTCCCATCGATTTACGAACGAGGATTCGAGAACGAAAACGGTACCTAGCGAGCGCCGGATTCCTCAGCTTCGTTCCCCGCGGATGTTAATTATTAAACGGGCGAAGGAGAAATTCCAGTCGAAAATAAACGAAACAAAACAAACAAACAAAAAAAAAACAAAAATCGAGAGAGAGGCGCGCGCGCGCTCGCGTGCTACGTCGGCAATTCGGTTCCCGGTTTCGAGCATTGTTCCTGCCATTTTGCTCTGATGAGCAACCGTAATCAGTGTTCCGAATCGGGCTAATCGAATTTTCCCTCGCGAATGTTAACAATCTCGCGGCTTTAATTCTCCGGTACACGTCTATGTTTGCCGACGACATAATATTTTATTATAGCGCGTTAATGCCCCGCGGTGCTGCGCATTGTAATCCTTTCGCAAGATTTCGAAACGCGTGGACTTATGAATATTACTAGATTCAATTCACAGCTAAATGTTTCGCAATTTCTGTACTAACAATTTAAAGCACAATTTCCAAACGGGGACGCATCGCTGCAATTCCGTTAACGGCAAAATAAGAAATTTCGGTGATTTGGCTCGCAACGGTGGCACTAAACATTTCCAGGACAGAAATATTGATGAAGAGTGTGTTCCATCGGGTGTCTCCACTGTTGGCTCGCGAGCATCGTCGTGACTCTGTCTCCGAGCTAACCCGGCTAGTATTTATTTGCTTAAGCAAGGAGCTCGTGCAGCTTCGGTTCAATGACGGTGGAGGGGAGAGGGAGGGGTGAGGGAGGAGGAGGAGGAGAGTAATTCATTCGATTACTTTCCACAGTTGCCTCCTCAAATAGGCGGTCTATTTGCCTGTACCGGTAGTTCTCTGCCTCGGAAGTTGGCTAGCTCTCTTTCTCTCTCTCTCTCTCTCTCTCTCTCTCTCTCTCTCTCTCTCCCTACCAGACGACGATGCCTCACGGTTCTGGTCTAACCGAATTATCACGGGGTTTAGCGTATTTCAAAACTTTGGCTGGCGCGTCGACGTGCACCAAAGTATTCGTTTCTATAACTGAATCAACCCGCTATTCAATTCCTGTATAGTTTCCCGGTACTGCATAGTTCGCGTTTAAACGCGCGTCGAAATGCTTCGGCCATTGGAGGCACATGCATGTTCGAAAAACATGTGAAAGAATTCGATGCGTCGACTGCAAGGAACAGGAGCTGGACACTCGCTTCTCCTAATAATACCGATGGGTTGCAAATAATAAATTAGAATTCTTACAGTCGCTCGATAGTCTCCTATTCATTTTTGTGATAAAGTAATTGTACTAGATTGTACTAGGCTCTCCGAATCTCCAAGACGTCTCAAATGTCCTTTTAGTTGTCCGTTTTGGACAACTCTAAGGCATCCGATTTGGATCTGGTGGACCTTCCAATTGTCCGATCAGGATCTCGAACGTTGACCAACTTATTTCTGTCGATTCTTCAGCCGCTATACCCTCTCCCGAACTTCAATTTATCAACCCCGCAAACACCTAATTTCCGTTTCTTTCTCCCGAAACCGTACACACGTAGCAGCTTCATCTATGTCACGAGCGTGTGCGTCGCCGAGACGCTTCGAACTCGAGCCAAGCCAGAGATGGTAGAAACCGGAAGCGGTACCACCGATCGGTAACAAAACTAAATGAAACATTTCGGCCTACTTCTTCGGCCTCGAGATTCTCCGAAAGTCGCCGGTTGCCACGCGAAAACGATCGACAAGCGGTGTTTAAACGAAGGAAGAAGTTCCCAACGGGTTCGAGAGGGGAAGTTGATGGGCCGCGCGATGGAAAAAGTTGAAAACGGACGTGCGCCGCGCGCACGCCTCTATTGCCAGAGCTCCAGTTCTCGAGTATTTGATACACGGTCTCTCGTTTCTGGTATTTCTTTCTCGGCCCAGCATCCGCACACGCTCCACCCCTCCTGGAACTTCCATATTTGCGGATAGAAGCCGGTAAAACCCCGGTAGATTTGCCTTCCGAGCGTGTATATATTCGCCGGGGCAAATATGGCGGCCCCAGAAAGCGCCGCGAAAGTTGTTCAATTTTGTTGGATCCCGGGGAAAAGGGGTAACCGTGACCTAGCCGCGCTCGAACCCCCTCGCGAGATCTCGACGAGATCTACGCCAATTGGACGGCCGGGCCTGCTTTGATCCTCGTAACCGTGATCGCTGGATCGTCCTGCACCGATTCCCAGATTTATTCGACCGGCAAACCAGTTTTATTGCGGTTCCGGAGAGTCCTCCAAGAGCAGCACCGCTTTTTCAAAGCAACAATTTCGTTGGGCCGCTTTTAATACTTTCTCTTGTGCCCTCGACACATTTTTCCACATTGTTTTACGAGTACCAACACCTCTCAGCTAGTTCTACGATTTTTCAGCCCTTCGCCACTTTTTCGAAGCTTCAGGAATTTTCTGTTGAAATTTTTATAGGGGTAGGAGCAAGCTATAGACTCTCCTTTCGAATGTCCTACCAGTTTGTTCGTTATACAATGTTTTCCACGAATCCCGCAACTTTTCTGTGGGTTCTACATTGTTTTTCGAAGCTCTGGAATTTTTTTATCAGCTCCACAAGCTCGTTTGCAGTCTTCGAAAAATACATTGTTGGCTCTAACACTTTTTTAGAGGCTCCGCAATTGTTCTTCAGGCTGTAGAACTTTAGGTCCAGATTATGTAATTTTGTTTATGGCCTCCAGAATTTTTCTACGGGCTCTGCAATTTTTGTTTACTCTCTGGAACTTGCCTATTGGCCCCCTTAGTATTTTGGTGGATTTTGGAATTTTTCTACGGATCCTACAATTTGTTGTCGGTATCTACAATTTTTCTACAGGATCTACAATGTGTTTTCCGAATCTCTAGTCGTTCTATAGGCTCTACAATTTTTTAAACCGGTTCGAGAATTTTTCTACAACTTCTACAATGTTTTCCGAATCTCTAGAGTCGTTCTATAGGCTCTACAATTTTTTAAACCGGTTAGAGAATTTTTCTACAACTTCTACAATGTTTTCCGAATCTTTAGAGTCGTTCTATAGGCTTTAGAATTTTTTTAACCGGTTCTAGAATTTTTCCACAGGCTCTACAATGTTTTCCGAATCTCTAGAGTCGTTCTATAGGCTCTACAATTTTTTAAACCGGTTCTATAATTTTTCAACAGCCACTACAATGTTTTCCGAATCTCTAGAGTCGTTCTATAGGCTTTAGAATTTTTTTAACCGGTTCTAGAATTTTTCTACAGCCTGTACAATGTATACCTAGCTTCTAGAACTTGTCTATAAATACTACATTATTTTTTTTTTTTTTGGATTGTATAATTTGTCTACAAGTTCTACTTCAATTTTGATTAGGGGTCCTCCATTGTTCAGCACGTTCTGTAATTTTTCCGTGTGTCCACCAATTTGTCCCGTACTCTTTGATGTCTTTGCTCGACGAGAGCCCAGCAATTTTTCTACGGTGGCTAAATTTGATTTCTCCATGCTCCAAGCACCGTGCTCGAGACGGGTGATGAATAGGGAGGCTCTAGATTCCCGGCTCGCTCGAACTTTAAGGGATTTAGGGTTCGGAACGGGGTGACGGGGTAGTTAAGGCTGGCTCTCTCGCCGCGTTTAAATGGTAATCGATTCCCTCGGAACGGGCCGAAGGTTGATTTACAGCGGCGATCCTGCTTCCGTCGGCGTCGGGACGCCGCGCGCCGCGTGTCCCCGCGAGCGTTCGCTCCAGTCTTATTCAATTCTCTTGGAAACGCCCGTTCCCTCCTCTCCCGGTAGCTTATTCCACGATGTGTATTCACGGTACAGTTACGATTCAATAAACCATTCGGCTTTCCCTGAACGGGACAAAAGCCCTCCTTACCTTGGGAGTTATCACGTCGTTGAGACAGAAGGACCGTATTCAGATTTCTGTTGACCCTCTGTCCTTCACCGTGGATCCTGGTTGCAGGACAAAATCATCCCTTGGCGATCCTTGAATTTTTATATGAATTTTTGTTCGTTTCCATATCGTCTTCCACGCGAGAACGCTCAGTTCAAACTCGTGCCACGGGAATATGCAAAGTAAAACGAACAACCGAATCATACCGACGTAAATTAGGAATTCCCGTGTAAAAAAACCGAGTGGAAGCAGCTACCTACTTTATTTTTTAAACGGAACCACAAGATTTACCTTCCCTCGACGGAAACGAGAAAGCGTTTGCCTTTTATTTCAAATTAGTATCCGGGGGGATACAAATAAACGAGAAGAACGGAGAGATAAAACAAATGGAGATAAAAGTAAGGTTGGAGTTTCCTGCTCGGAGAATAAAGAAATAGAATTTTACAAGATTTTCGTAATAACACGGGAGATGACCGCGGGGCAGGAAGCTCCGGCACACAAGGAACCGTTTATCTTCTGATTGGAGAGTTTCGATGGCATTGCCGATGAAAATTGTAGCTAAATTGCCGTCGTAACGTCCACGTAAATTCCCGATAATTGCCCGCGCGGCCGGGGTATCGCTCGTAATGACGAGCAATCGAGGCGAGTAAATGACTCAAGTGTTACTCACTCGGCGCCGACATTGAAATTCCTCGGGACGACGCGATTCAGTTTTTCTGTCCGACGAAAACGAGTGGCCATTTTGCCGATCCCCTCCTACCCCTCTGCGGGTAGTAGCATATTTTATCCGAAGGCAGATAACGGCTAATCGATATTCGGGTCCGGGCAGTAACTCTTTAACCGGCGGCATAAAACGCCGATAAGACTTTATGCAATCTAATAAACCTTGAAAGGGCCGCGATAGATTTTCTAAAAGGCAAGGGGGAACGTAATGGCGTAGCGAAACCCTTATTGTACCACGTTGTATTTAATTATGGCCACGCCATTGCCTTTTATCATTTTCGATACGATTATACGGCCAGCACCGTAACTCTTTAATCAGAGCTTCCTTTGCAAATTATTTTCCATGCTGTCACACACACACATTTCCTTTCATTTCGTTTCGTATGGTCTGTGTGGATTATCAAAGCCGGGTTTACATAATGTTTTTTTGTGTTCGCACACGGTAATTTATTTGTTAGAACAAATAAAAACAATTTTTCTCCAAATAGGTTTCAATCTGTGGTAGCCTCAACCCCAAATGGGTCTTCGGTTTTTCATTCGATGTATCGTGAAAAAAATTTTTTAGAGGAAAACGAATAACAGGTTATGGAAGTAGAGGCTTCAGGCTTTAAAACGAGTCCAAATTTTTGATTCTACGATTTTTTTTTCCTTCGCGAAGTTACAGCAGTTTGAGTGTACACAATTTTTCGAAAATTCAGCGATCAGACCATTTTCAGAACCGTTATAGAATTTTTCCACGAAATTTACAATTTTATATGTAGTAGGATCTACATAATTGTTTTGCTGTAAAATAGTTCCGTGAGTCTTGCAATTTAATTTGCATTCTTTGGACGTTCTCCATACTGTTTAAAATTTTTGTTATAGCTCCGAAAACATATCTGTGGATCGTAACAATGATTTTACAAGCTCCTGAATATTTCTGCAGCCCTTGCAATTTTATTTATATTCGAACGCAACACAGGCTATACATTCTCGAGGAAAAATGGCCGACGAGCACGGCGACGCCATATTAAAATCGAGAGATTTACGACGTCGTAGCTCGGTCCAGAGGCATCTTGCCATCAGCCTATCCGAAAAGATTACATTCCCGGGGCGGATTAACGATCGCAAACAAGATTACACCCTTAAATATCGATGCATCGGCTGCTAGGCTGCTGGAAGAGCGTTCGGTAATTTTTAATCCCCTATAACCACGCTATCTGGAATAAAGTTACCCGCATAGAGAAAATAATTGAACATCTTACTATCAAAAATTAAGTGACAAAACCATCCGATCACCATTTCTCAAATTCTATTTAATTGCCACGATCCTCAAGTAAGATCCGAGGACGTTACACTATCGTTTAAACCGAATGTACTTGCATGTTTGACCAATGGCCGACCTCTTCTACTTGAAGAGCACGCGCTCCGTCGCGAATCGCGCTTTTATTAAGTAAGAACAATTTAAGAATCACTGGCCAATGAAGTTTTCACTGTACACTATCGTTTAAACCGAATATACTTGCATGTCTGACCAATGGCCGATCTCTTCTACTTGAAGAGCACGCGCTCCGTCGCGAATTGCGCTTTTATTAAGTAAGAACAATTTAAGAATCACTGGCCAATGAAGTTTTCACTGTACACTATCGTTTAAACCGAATGTACTTGCATGTCTGACCAATGGCCGACCTCTTCTACTTGAAGAGCACGCGCTCCGTCGCGAATTGCGCTTTTATTAAGTAAGAACAATTTAAGAATCACTGGCCAATGAAGTTTTTACTGTACACTATCGTTTAAACCGAATATACTTGCATGTCTGACCAATGGCCGACCTCTTCTACTTGAACAGCACGCGCTCCATTGCCTTTTAATATCTCGTTTGCTTATCAATTTATATGGAACTGTGGAAAATCACTGAAGTATTATTAGTTAACACTTTGACTGCCAAATTAGAAACCTAAAGAGTTCCATAAAATCAAAAGTAAGTTATTTAATGAAATAGAAATAGAAATTATTAAATGTATGATATTGAGTAGTCCTCCAACTTTCTTGCCTTTTACAGATCCTAATCAAATTTGGTACAATGAATATATTAACGTAAGAATTCATTCTAAAACCTGAACAAAAATAATTCCGTCACCCACATAAGGGTGACATGGCAGTCAACGTGTTAAAAAATTGCAACACATTTATATGTGCCATCTCGCAAATTTATGGAGCCAATAACATTGCTACGTAACCATACAAGATGATACAAATTCCTTTACCGTTCCGCGAACTCCGTGCTGTGGCATTAACAATGAACTAGATTACCAAGAATTTGAAATGATCGATCAGAGCGGATGCATCCGTTCACCCCGCGTTAAGGGGTAAACTGCTCGCTAATCCGAGGACATGGGCGTCCGGTCCGGAGAATGATTCTGCATTTTCGAAGCTCAGGGTAGGATGCGGTTGCGTTTATAATCCCCATCCGGTCGATCCGTTGGTCTAAGCGTGATTCTCGCGGCGCATCAAATGCACCGTGATGCAACGCGCGCCCTGGCCCCGGGTACGCCGGGGCAAAGATTCTCCTCCATAGAGGGCCGCCGGAAATGCGAAGAGCAGGAAGTGTTTCCGTGGCCGGAACCAAAGCGCCTGATCTAGGCCATCCGCGCCGACCCCGCTAATGGATTACGGAGGCAGCCGCTCGATAGCAATTAGGATGATACCGACCGACCGAATCCGTTCGGAAAACGCCGGCTTTGATGCCTACGCCCCGTAATTGCTCGGCCCTCGCCTTTCAACCTGTCGGGGGCGCCGATTCTTTCGCGAATTATTTACCGAAATTCGTTCCGGTGCCTCCCAAAGATTCTACCGCTGCGCTAACGACCATACCTCGGCGGCTGCCTCGAGCGATTCGTTCACGAGGGCAGAAGGCTACTATGTCACGTTTGGGAACGGTGTTCGCGAATTTCTCTGTAGAGCCTAGCATGTTTTGGGCCGCTTCGAAATTTGTCTGCGACCTCTATAATTATTTTGAGGGCCCGAAAAATTTGTTTACAAGCTCTACAGTGGGTGCAGAATGTATTCGTACACCGATAAATTTGACACAAAAGTTCGTAAAACTGTTGTTTACTAATTATTTTTTTATAAACAGTGAGTATCAACCCTTAGCGCCGGCGAGTGGTGGCTCGTCCGGTGGTGTTGTGGGATGGTGATCGTGGAGGTTAAGCGACGTTGGTTTGGGGCCCGTCGAAAGATGGGTGAACGCATAGGTTAGGTGTGAACCTATAGCGAGGATTGTAAACCTGAGGGGAACAATAATAAAAGAATAGAGTATCAACCCTTAGCACTCGAATGGCGACTGTAAGGCGCCACTAAAAATTGCTATATCACTATTCAAAATACTTCTTATATTATTAACCCCTTGTCCTACAATATCGAGTCAGACTCGTGATGAAGATTCTAAACAGGGTCTAATAAATATATTTCTTATTAATGTTCCTTAAAACGAAATAAAATTCTATTTTGGCGTCGTTAATATACAGCTATCGGAGAACATATAGGCATACAATAGATACAAATTTTGTCCTTTATTTAGGAAATTATAAATTACAAAAAAGTTCTAATCACTGAAACCGTGAAATAAATCGTAGTACAAGGGGTTAAGTTTGTTTGTTTATAATAAATTAGTAGAAACTTCAGTATTGTATGAGTAAATTGCATCATTTTCTCGTATGTACAACACGAAAAAATATCTGTAGAAGGGAAATATTCTAGGTCGAAAGAAATGTTTCGTTTTGGAGTAAAGCAAATACATAATATAAATAAATGAATACACAGGGATTAGTGAAATAAGATCAATATAAAAAGAATAAGAGTCCGTATAAGAGTCTCACTTATATTAATAAGAGTCCGTTTATGCACTTACCCCACTCCACTTTAGAGTATAGTAAGTCTGTACGGTTTAGCAAGAGAGTCCTGTATTGCATGAGTAAATTGCACCATTTTCGTATGTACAACACGAAAAAATATCTATAGAAGGGAAATATTCTAGGTCGAAAGAAATGTTTCGTTTTGGAGTAAAGCAAATACATAATATAAATAAATGAATACACAGGGATTAGTGAAATAAGATCAATATAAAAAGAATAGGAGTCCGTATAAGAGTCTCACTGATATTAATAAGAGTCCGTTTATGCACTTACCCCACTCCACCTTAGAGTATAGTAAGTCTGTACGGTTTAGCAAGAGAGTCCGGCGTTCAAAGGTAAGGAGAGCCTCGCGTGGATAGGTTAATCTTGGTCCCCGGGGGACACACCACACAGGTGTCCTGTCTCATCGTTTGCTTTCCCCCCCTGGCCGCAATTAGGAGCCGAGGTGAGCCGAAAGACTGCGGATAGTTCGTGATTACAGAGCCGGTGGCTCGCTCCACAAAAGAGAGAAAGAAAGAGTTTCGGTGTCACCTGTAACCGAGCCCCTGTGTCTTATTCAACTTTCCCCAATTCGCCGCGGTCAAATATTTGCGGAATGTGATTTCCCCCCACCCCCCCGCCGTTAATTACGGCCATCGTCTTCGCCGCGATTAAAAGCGCCGGGAGCTTCACGCTTTCCGATACAACCCTTTTGTTCGAGCTGTTTCTCGCACCAGGCCATTACCGCACGCGTGTCGATATATGGGAACCGCGTACATCGGGTCTCCCATAATTCAACGCGAACCCCGCGGGTGCGTGGGAACTCGCTGCCAAATAGAATTTCCTGGTCAACTCGATTGCCAGCTGACGCGTTTATCATCCAAGCCTTGGCGACATACAGTGACTCCAACTAATATTCGCACATTTTAAAAAATCGCATAACTTTGTCAATGTTGGACTATACTACTTGAATTTTTTTTTTTTGAGAAATTAGAACAATTGGAGCGTTACATAACGTGAGATGAAACGCTTGATTAAAATTGCAATTGACCCCCCCCCCCCAACCCCTTGCCCTACAATATCGAGTTATACTCGTGATGAAGATTCTGAACAGAGTTTCTAATAAATCTATTTTAGCGTTGTTAATGTACAGCTATTGAAGAACATATAGGCATACAATGGATACAAATTTTCTCCTTTGTTTGGGAAATTACGAATTACAAAAAAGTTCTAGTCACTGAAATGGTAAAATAAATTGTAGTGCAAGGGGTTAACGATGAAAACTTAAGGGCGAAAGTCGCGCAATTTTGGCCTTGACAGGGAATTTCGACCTTATGTAATCATTTTCTAACATCTGCAGCTCATTGCAACGTTGACCGATTTTCATGAAATTCTCAGAATATGTATAATTGATACAGATCTACAAACCGTTCTTCCTAAATTTTCAATGTAAGCCCGCATTAAAAAGTTGTAAAATACAACTTTTAGTTTTTTCTCTGCAATTTCGTCCAATTGCAATTTTTGTAAAAAAATTTTCTCACGTTACGTAACGATCCAATTGTTCTAACTTCTCAAAAAAAAAAAATTCAAGTAGTATAGACCAACATTAACAAAGTTATGCAATTTTTAAGAGTGTACTAATATTAGTTGGAGTCACTGTATATAGAGAAATTTCTGTATCGGAGACAGAAATTCAGGGGAGAAGACCCGGGTTTTCCAGCGAGGGTAAAAACAATTTTTTCCTCGACAACAATTGACAACAATGTCAGCGTGTAAGTAAACGAACAACGGGAATATTCTAGGTCAGAATACGTTGGCGTTGAAACAGCTTCGAGTGGAAAGGGTTAGAGACACGTGGAAAAAATCGATTTTTGGGAAGTAAGAAACCAGAATACTCTCTTAATCCGCGATATCATGCAGTGACACAGTTCCGCGGTATTAACGGGGGCGGGATGCAATTAACGAGTTCGTTTGAGTCGTGCCGACGAGACGAGACGAGACGAGACGAGAGGAGACGAGAGGAGACGAGAGGAGACGAGACCAAACGAGAGGAGACGAGAGGAGGCGCGACACACACACACACACATACATACACAGACGGGGCGAAATTCTAATGACTCTCGACGCGGCGAGCAACATCCTCCGGGGCCCGCCCTTTTCGCGAGCTTCGTCCTTGACGGATGAATCGCAGTCGGTGTTTGTCGAGCTCCGTCGTTAACCCTTTCGGCAGGGGAAGGGGTTAAACGCTTCCAACCACCCCTTCGCCCCTCTGCCACCCCCAGTCGGTGGAATTCAAAGCAATTTCTGGCTGTCCCGGCGTCGATTGTTGCCTCGTTCCGCGTGTCCGAGTGTGCTCGGCCCTCGGCCGAGCTCTTTTGCGGCCTCGATTCCGCTGACACGCGGATTGCCAGGCGTGTTTGCACACCGATTTTTATTTAGCTTCGCGCGCCAACACCGTCGACCCGGTTGATTGTAAATCGCGACTCCCGACGGAAGAGCGTTCGAGCGAGTCGCCGATATTTCGCGCGGTAAACCGACTTTCCAACTTGCCGAACCTGTCTCGAAGATAAGAATAATTTTTCAGTCCTCGACAGTTGGCTGGAAATGTGCGAGCTCGTGATATATGAGCTCTTGAAATTGCTAAATGAAAATTCTTCCGCGTTTGACAACCCATTGTCGTTTATTTGACTAGAACTAGTTTGCTGTTGATAACGCTCTGTTTGGAACAGAAAATTTATATTCACTATGTGTACTGTTATCTTTTTTTTTTGTATTTTTTAGACATTGTTTGAAGTGTAATTGTCACGTCTTAAGAGTTGTCCTGACCTACCACAATCGGTCTGTCGATCAGTTTCAGATCTCACTATTTCATTTATTTGACTAGAACTAGTTTGGAGTTGATAACGCTCTGTTTGCAACAGAAAATTTATATTCACTGTGTGTACTGTTATCTTTTTTTTTTGTATTTTTTTAGACATTGTTTGAAGTGTAATTGTCACGTCTTAAGACTTGTCCTGACCTACCACAATCGGTCTGACGATCAGTTTCAGATCTCACTATTTCATTTATTTGACTAGAACTAGTTTGCTGTTGATAACGCTCTGTTTGGAACAGAAAATTTATATTCACTGTGTGTACTGTTATCTTTTTTTTTGTATTTTTTAGAGATTGTTTGAAGTGTAATTGTCCTGACCTACCACAATCAGTCAGACGATCAGTTTCGGATTTCTTATTTTACACACAGATGGTTTTATGGGAGAAATTTAATCTTGTTGTTTTTAGAAGAGGATACATTTCTGTCAATTTTAACACATTCACTACCAAACTAGAATCCTCAAAAATTCCATAAAATCAAAAGAAGTTTTCGCTGTACACTATCGTTTAAATCAAATGTACTTGCATGTCTGACCAATGGCCGACCTCTTCTACTTGAAGAGCACGCGCCCCGTTGCCTTTTAATATCTCGTTTGCTTATCAATTTATATGGAATTGTGGAAAATTAACACTTTGACTGCCAAACTAGAAACCGAAAAAATAAAATCAAAAGTAAGTTATTTAATGAAATAGAAATAGAAATTATTAAATGTATGATATCGAGTAGTCCTCCAACTTTCTTGCCTTTTACAGATCCTAATCAAATTTGGTACAGTGAATATATTAACGGGAAAATTCATTTTAAAACCTGGACAAATAATTCCGTCAGCCACATATGGGTGACATGGCAGTCAACGTGTTAATGCTAGATAGGTTTAAGAGATTTCTGGTAAGTAAATTGTGAAGAATCGGAGAGGTTGTTAAGAATCGACCGGTAAGTGGAATGCTAAACCTGACACAAAATTGTGTCAAATTGCACGGAACATTGTATTTCTCCCGTTTCCCGGAGACTCGAAACGAGCAAAGATCCCGTAATCGGAATTGAGAATCAACGCTCGGAAGAGATTGGTTCTATCGAGTGTATAAACTGTTCTAAAGAAAGAAGATTCATCGGAACGGCGCCGGGGATTTCGAACTCTCGTTACGATCGTTTCAGAAAGATTTTCTTTCGAAAGTCGCCTCGGCCGTTAACTCGTTAAACGAATCGATGGGGGTTGTAAACAGAGAATCTCTCTTTCCTCGCGTTTCACTTAATCGTAAGTCTATTCTTCGATACGGGAACGCATCGATCATCCGCTGGGGAGATTTTTTTATTCCCTCGGATTCGAGAGAATAGCCGAGATTCGATATCGAGGTGTTTAGGAACTAAGTTCGTTTTAAGACCGTCGTAAAATTGAGGTAAAAAGAGCCAGATTAATTGTAAGTCTATTCTTCGATACGGGAACGCATCGATCATCCGCTGGGGAGATTTTTTTATTCCCTCGGATTCGAGAGAATAGCCGAGATTCGATATCGAGGTGTTTAGGAACTAAGTTCGTTTTAACCCTTAGCACTCGAATGGCGACTGTAAGGCGCCACTAAAAATTTCTGTATCGTTATTCAAAATATTGTTTACATTATTAAATTTGTTTGTACGTAATAAATTACTAAACACTTCAGTATTGTACGAGTAAATTGCACCATTTTCATATGTATAACATAAAAAAATATATATATACAAGGGAAATATTCTAGGTCATAAGAAATGTTTCGTTTTGGAGTTAAAATAGCTTCGAGTGCAAAGGGTTAAGACCGTCGTAAAATTGAGGTAAAAAGGGCCAGATTAATTGTAAGTCTATTCTTCGATACGGGAACGCATCGATCATCCGCTGGGAAGATTTTTTATTCCCTCGAATTCGAGAGAATAGCCGAGATTCGATATCGAGGTGTTTAGGAACTAAGTTCGTTTTAAGACCGTCGTAAAATTGAGGTAAAAAGGGCCAGATGGAACTTTGATTCTATCGATGGAACTCTCTCCTGCGTCCTCTCTCTTTCTCCCTTTCCGGATCACTCCCTTTTCCTCGTCTATTTCCCTCGGGGCTCTCCTCGAAGAAGCTACCTGGCCGTGATGACACCTTGGCAAACGGTGTTATCCTCGGCGAAGCTGCTCGAGCCGAGAATACCAAGATAATGGCTGCGAAATTCGAATTTCAGAGAGACAATACTGTGCCGCGGGAAATCTCTCAAATTCGATACTCGACGTTTCCCATAAAACAAATCTCATATATTTTATTCCGTTTTAACCCTTCCGGTGCGTCGGAGCCCGTAAATCCGCTTTCCGGATATATACCTTGAGCCGATACATTAATGCTGTTTAAACAAATGCACGCCTCGATCCTCTGTGGAAAATTATTCTTTCATTCAAAAATGCTGATATTGAAAAAGATATTGAAAGATATTGAAAAAGAAAATAACTTTCCATTGCAGGTAGACAATTTTTATTCTACATAAAGACACGGAGTCCACTTATTACTCGACATTGAAATGATCGTTGTTACAAGAATATGTAGATAGGATTAGTAATTTAATTTAAGAGTTGATTCATTTCGTTGTCGAAACAGCATTTTTGTCGTTGTTACGCTTGCAAAATGGAGACGCGTCGTCCTGAAAATTTTCTATATTAAAATGCATATGCATGAGAGGCTAAACTATGGTGAACTCGATTTCGAAGGGAAGCTATTGTGTTACGGTTTAGCAATAACAAGAGGGGGGCCGGGCAACAATTTTTCTGATGCGAGCGTGTAGGATAATGAAGCCGGTCTATCGATCCTCGGCGGCATTCATTTTCAGCGTGATCGATATCGCCACGGGCCAGGGCTGATGATGTATCTAAAACCGTAGGGGAGGCCGCATTGCGCTATAAATTATGACGGTGTATTAGGGCGTCGCGACGCTGCGGCCGCGTCTGCGGCCTCAGAAGCACCGAGATCCGACCAGAGTATTGCATACATAAATGCATGTCTGGTTTGTTGGAAGACAATACGAGCCGCGGCTTCCTATTACAGCTGATTGTACGCCGCTCGGCCATGTAGAATCATTTCGGGCGAACCGTAATTAAATAACTGGACCGATTAACATTACGACCGCGAACAAACCCCCGTCGATAAATAAAACAAAACTCTGAATTCATTCCAATTATCGCAATCGTTCAAGAAAAAGAAAATTTCCCTCTGCTATTCCGTGCTCGATTATTCGTATTCCGCGACGTTTATTATCCACGACATATGTACAGGGTGTTTGGTAACTGGTGGTACAAGGGGGTGATTCTACATGAAAGAATAAGTCGAAAATATAGAATAGAATTTTTTCATCCGAAGTTTCGTTATCGAGAAAATCGAGTTTGAAATGCAACGAATACTCTTGGTCTGATCATGACCAACCAAATCTACTTCCTGCATATACTAAAGTACACAAACCAGACAGATCTTGAAAGTCGATTTTCTCGAAAACAAAGCCTCAAACGAAAAATGTTTATTCTATATTTTGGACTTATTCTTTCATGTTGAATCATCCCCTTGTACCACCAGTTACCAAACACCCTGTAGAATAAATTAAGAAATAAAAACTTGAATTTACTAGAAAATTCGTTTGATTTCAAAACAATTTATTACTTGTGGGTCCACCTGATATATGTTGTTTCGTCACATTATTACAAGTAACGGAAATATTCAAGGTGTGCTAGTTGCGTGGGTCACACTGTACAAGAAAGACAGTGTGGTCTTTCAGGTCTTTCACAGGGGGAGGGTTAGAGGGGGCAGGATTCTGAAAGTTTCATCGACGTAGCCCGTTTTGCTCGGCAGACAAGAGAAGGTGAAAATCGCCGGCGCCGTGTTTGCTCGTATCATTTCCAGAGGACCGTCTCATTTCAGACGGTCTTTGAGTAGTTTTCCTTCTAGTCTGAAAACGAGTCTTGAAGAGGTCCTACCGGCACAGCGGCACAGCGGCCCGTTACCCCGCTGAGAGAGGAAGCAGGTCAGCTTAATAGGCTGCCAGCCGCACGACGGAACCGTTTCCCCCCGTTTTTCCCGTTTTCCGCTTCCTGTGTCGCTTATTTGCTTGCGAGAACGCCCGCCGTGTCCCCGATTTACCCCGAAAAATCGGCCGGCGCTTCGACGATTCGACTATTTAACCAGCCCGCGACAGAGTGGCCATTAAACGTCACACTTCCGCCGGTTCGTCCCGATAAATTACCTCGAAAATCCTACCACGCCTATCTGTGCCGAAAATCCAAATAAAATCGGTGTATTTTGCTTCTAAAAAAACTCTGTTCAAATTCCATGCGTTGCTCGATCGTGTAATTCTCTGTGACTAAACCTCAATACTTCCCGATGCCAGTTTCCAAAGATTAGTACTTAATTTGGAACACCGTTTATGAGTGGGTTTAAAAAAAAAAAGAGGTCTCCAACTTTTTCAGCAATTTTCGAAAAATCACAAGTTGCGCGTTATTCGGAAACACGGTGTGTACGATTGTTAATTGAATGTAAAGTATTTTGTTAAATGGTTCCTCCGGGCGTTGAAGATCCCCGAGGATTTCGCTCATCGTTGAACGCGGCAGAGAAAAGTGGGGTGGTTTCGTTAAATAGTGGAGCCGGATAAAACGTTCCAGAAAAGAGTTGTTCAGAAAGATGTCAAGGTACTTCTGGAACGCGGGAAACGCTGGCGAAATGTCACGCGTCGAACTGGGTCACGGTGCACGCACCAATGTCATAAATAACTCCTAATAACCTGCCCCGCTGAAACTCTGGGGCGGAAGTATAAAAGAAGGCCACCGTTCCCTGGAAAACATATTTCGTCTCGTTAAAAAATATTCGAGGCAGGCCCGTTGTCTCGCGGATTCTGAGCTGATCTCGAACACGCTTTTCTAATAAGCCTACTCGACGACCGACTGTTTTAATTGCCCATTCGAGAACTTTATTGCGTAAAACTGCTTTTCTGTACACTGTCTACCAGATGATAATACGAACGGCAATACAGCTGCATATCATTTGCTTTTGTTTCTGTGTTCAATCTTTTTCTGTTAAGGTCAACTCCGCCCACTTTGAGCTTCACTGTCCTGCCCACTAAATCTCATTGGTTCTTATGTAAAAATTATTCCTGTTAGTTTCATTCATAAGTTTCTCTATCATTCTTCCAGCAGGTTTCATGGGCTTTTTGAACAGTTACCTTAGCTCCGCCCACAGGTTTCTTTTAAACCCTCCCTCTCATCGGTTTGCTTGCACTATGAAGTCTTTTAGCTCCTTCCACAAATTTTTTTTAGCCCCTTCTGTCAAGTTTCATTGATTTCTCCAAACAAATAGTTGCTCTAGCATCACTAAAAAATTGCATTAGCCCCTCCCATAAAATTTTATAGGCTCTCCTGTACAAAAATATTCCCGTTACTTTTATTCATAAATTTTTCTTTCATTCGTCCACCAGGTTTTATTGGCTTTTTGAACAGTTAGCTAAGCTCCGGCCACAGGTTTCCTTTAAACCCTCCTCCTCATCGGTTTGCTTGCACTACGAAATCTTTTAGCTCTTCCCACAAATTTTTTTTAGTCACTCCTTTCGAGTTTCATTGATTTCTCCAAACAAATAGTTGCTCTAACATCACTCAAAAATTGCATTAGTCCCACCCATAAAATTCGATACGCTCTTCGAAGTAAGTTCTCTCCGTAACTCCTCCCCCAAGTTTCCCCCACGCCTCTCAGCGAATTTCACTGAATCCTCGCAACTATGTCGGTCCAACTCCACCCACAAACTTCAATTTCCTCCGTGAACCCATAAATTGATACACTCCGACACGGTCTAAGCCGTGCAGTCTGATCACTGGGGATTACAAGGGTCGCAACACAGCCCATTGTCAGCAACACCGCAGGCAGGCATTCGTCGCGCAAAACTTGCGGCGGGTATCTCGCGGAATTTTAATATCGCGCCGTGGCCACCGATCAGAATTCACGGGGGCGGTTACGTGTGCAGTCTCAGCCGGATATTAATCAGAAATTTCTCAGGCGCTCGAGTCCAGCAATTTGCCGCGGCATTCAGCTTCGCCGGTGCAAATTGCTATTGTCTATGGCAGCGCGACCGCCGGTGAATTCAGCGCACAGCCTCGCTGATTCTGGAATAATAAAGAGGCTGGGTAAGCTCTCTCTCTCTCTCTCTCTCTCTCTCTCTCTCTCTCTCTCTTTCTCTCTCTCTCTCCCTCTCTCTTTCTCTCTCTCTACCTCGGCGAGGTATTTGGGGCCTTGAGAATTTGGAGCTTTCAAAATTTGGGGCCTTGAGAATTCGGAGCTTTGGGAATTCGGGGCTTCTAGAATTTGGGGTCTTGAGAATTCGGAGCTTTGAAAATTAAGGAGCCTAAGAATTCGGAGTTTTAGGAATTTGTGGCTATGAGAATTTGGAGCTTTGAGAATTTGGAGCCTTGAGAATTTGGGGCCTTGAGAATTCGGAGCTTTGAGAATTAAGGAGCCTAAGAATTCGGAGCTTTAGGAATTCGGAGCTTTAGGAATTTGGAGCCTTGAGAATTTGGGGCTTTGAGAATTTGGAGCCTTGAGAATTTGGGGCCGTGAGAATTCGGAGCTTTGAAAATTAGGAAGCCTGAGAGTTTGGAACTTTAGGAATTTGGAGCTTTGAGAATTTGGAACTTTATTAATTTGGAGCTTTGAGAATTTGGAACTTTAGGAATTTGGAGCTTTGAAAATTTGGAACTTTAGGAATTTGGAGCTTTGAGAATTTGGAACTTTAGGAATTTGGAACTTTAGGAATTTGGAACTTTAGGAATTTGGAACTTTAGGAATTTGGAGCTTTGAGAATATGAGGCTTTGAAAATTTGGAGATTTTATCGTCATCATCTGTCCAGATGACACAGCTCTCTCTCTCTCTCTCTCTCTCTCTCTCTCTCTCTCTCTCCTGGCATCCTACCCTGTTCTTTCTCGCATCGCCGACATAATTCTTCGGATTTGCCTGACGCCGGTCGTGTCGGAAAAGCGGCCGGCGAGATCCACGAGAGCATATTCCTCCTGGATCTTTCTCGGCCGCCTCGGCAAATCCTTTAAACTGTCGCGATTCACCGGCGACTTTTTATTATTCATGTCGGGGCTATCTTAATCGCGACTGGTCCGGCTTGGGCTCGGGTTCTCCCGGGCTCGTCCGGGCCAAGTGTAAGCGGCTTCAACTTATCCGTCGAGGTCCCGAGGAATGAGACGCATCTTAATGGCCGAGCCACCCGGAAAATAAATACGAAACGGCTGGGGACCAAGCTGGCCGGACGATAAAGAACTCCGCCTCCTCTGCTCTCGCTCAACGCCGCTCGGAATTACTCGTCGCAATCGCGATTTCGCGGATTAAACCTCTGGTCACGAGGCAGCGCTTGTCTAGTTTATGGACTTTGTTCACGCCTCGTCTACCGGTTATCATTCTGTTTTAGATTTGTCTGCCTCGGGGGAGATTCGTTTAATCCTATCGTTCCTGTAGAATCGGGTAAACGAGCGAAATAACTTCAGCTGTGATTGTTTATTATTTAGTATGCTTCCTTTGACGAGCTTCATTTGTTCATGTAAAAGCAGACAGTTTTCGTGACAGCTGATTGTTTCAGCTCCTCCCTCTAAGCTTTCCTAGCCACGCCTATCGAATTTCATTGGCTGTTTCGGCTATAGTTGTTCACCGTAGACTCTCCTGCAATCTTTGGTTCTCATAAACATTTGATCACTATAGTGCCCCCCACAATTTTTCTTCGCTCCTCCCATCAAATCTAATTAGTTCTCCAGAGTAGCATATCACTGTAGCTCGAGCCACAAAAATATTCTATAATCCTCCACATTAAATCTCATCGGTACTTCAGAGTCATTGTTTACGGTTAGCTCCACCTCCAAGTATTTATAAGTCCCACCCATAAAATTTTATTGGCCCCCTGAAGACTGACTTCACCCACAAAATGTTTCTGAACCTTTCCCATAAAATTTCATCGACTCTCCCGAACCTAAGCCGTACCTACAAGTTCTCCCTCGGCTCTCATAAATAATCAACTATATTTTACAATGAAAGCAGAGCAGAGTCATCCTCGATATTCCCCAACGTGAACGTTTTCCCGCGTTTTACGATTGCACGACCGCCATAAATCCACAAAGATCGACGGTGTATAATGGTGCATATCTACACTCGAAAGCTCTATCTCAGCAACGATGACACGGGAAGTTTCGTGAATGATCACTCGGCTCCGCTCGCGTACCAGGGCAGAAACAATAACTAAACCACACGTAGCAGGTTCCTCATAAATTGCTATCGTAACCATAACACGCGTACAATTAATCCAAGGTTCGGCGTTTATCGTGTTCCCTCGTTCTCTCTCTCTGTGTGTGTGCCCCCGAAGTTCATCTGCATGCACGCGCGCGCGCGCGCGACGCCACCACTAATATTAAATTACGAGAGAAATTATGCACGGTCCACCGGCTTACATCGTGTTCCTAGATTCAACGACGAGAGAGCGAGCATCATGCCGGCCTCCGAGTGTTCCCCCTCGTGGAAACTCTAGTATCAATCTTGCGTTATTGCATCCACCGGCCCGAGACCAAATGATTTTTCCGCCGACCGAGCAACAACATCCGACAGAGAGCAGGCTCTAAAGCGGCTCTCTAGCAAACAAGCCGGCTCTCGCAAAGCCGCCCACGCCACACAGTGGGCAAAAACGGCCTTTTTCGATTCAAAATCAAAGAACTTTCGATAGGAATCAGGTAGAGCGATGAAATTTTTTTAAAATGAAAGCTGAAACTTTGTAGAATATGGGAAAAATAGGGAGATTACGGTACGAACGTTTTTTAACCTTGAGAAAATTCGTTAAAGTTGCACAATTTCAAGAAAATTTTGTTTTTGTGGCTAATACGCGCGGAAAATTTTTTTTTAACATGCTATATATCGTTTCCCATAGATTTTTTCACGCTAATTTCAAATCTGTTTTCAAAATTTGTCGACGACCTCTGGTTTTGGAAAAAAATAGATTTTTGTGACACAAATTAATGAAATTTTTTCGTTAAAATGACTTGATAACACACTAGTTTGAAAGTATATCGTATTCTCATATATAAAACACAATAAAAATAATAATAATGAAGTATTTTAACGTTTTGAGTTACTTACGAAACATGAAGCACTTCACATCTCGTCATCGTTTGACGTATCACTGTCATTACTACTGGCACTTTCTTGAAATTGTGCAACTTTAACGAATTTTCTCAATGTTAAAAAACGTTCGTACCGTAATCTCCCTATTTTTCCCATATTCTAAAAAGTTTCAGATTTCATTTAAAAAAAAATTCATCGCTCTACCTCATTCCTATCGAAAGTTCTTTGATTTTGAATCGAAAAAGGCCGTTTTTGCCCACTGTGCGCCATCCTCCGCGAGAGGGATTTCGGATCGGCTACGAAAAACCGCAGGCTCTCGCGAACATTTTTTCGAAAATTATAGAAACACAATCTTACCTGTTATTCCTGGCAGAAAATGCACGACTGTTGCACAGTCCGAAAAAAATAGAGGATTTCAACGAGGTTTTCCAAGCAACTGTGCAACCTCCTTTCTGTTTTAGTCGAAAGAGGAATACTTGCCGAGCTATTGACGCTGTTCAGTAAATACTACCTACGCCCGGGATTTCTTTTTACACGCTCCCTTTTGTGATAGTGTATAAAACGACTCAAATGGAAATTGTGTGAGTGTATGCATCGCGTTAAAGAACCGTGCAAAAATTGGTCGTGTCAAAAGAGACACCCTTTGATCCGGTTTGACTATGTACCTCAGAAAAGAAATATTTTTACTGGTATCGCTGGTCGGAACGCGTTACCTACCGAACATTATTTAACGCTTTCAAAAACGCTGTGAGACCCGTACCTGCATATTTGTCGAACAAGTCAGCATGGTAACATGATGTAGTCATTTTTTTTTTATTATTACGTGTTATCTTTAGGCTTTTCATTGGTTTCTTTGAACAGCTTACTACTTTGGATCCTCCCACAAGCTTTTTATAGCTCATTCCAACTTTCTTGAAACGTTGTCATAGATCGGTACACTAAGTTTCTTCGATCTGCATAGTATAGTATATCTCCTATAAAATCTCATTAACAAATACTTGTCGACTCTAGACCCTCTTACAAGCTTAGACGGATCCCTTCCATCAGTTCTCATTGGCTCTCACGAACAGGTGATCAGTCTAGCTGCTCCCATTAACTATCATTGGTTTTTCTCAGCAGTCGTTTACGCTAACTCCTTCCACAAGTGTTTCTCGGCTCCACCTACTAAATTGAATCGATTTTTTCCGGTTAGTCCTTAAACTCTTTTCTATCCCGTTTCGTTAAATTTATTAACCAGATGATATGTACACTTGATTGTACTGTGTGTACAGATACAATAGATTTCCTGTAGCCGAACCGTTGCCCTAACAGCCAAACCAAGTGCAACAAAACTCCTTGTTGCGATCACACGAAAAAAAAAAAAAAAAAAGAAAAACATCCCGTTGAGCCGTTCAAGTCCGGTGTAGGTGTCGTCTTGGCGAAAAAAACCAGCGGAAACAGGGCCGTAGCGAAATCAGCGTGTCGCCCGGGGCGATTCCGTGCGGAAACTAAGAACGGAAGAGCGAAAGGCTCGCCTCGGCACCGGATCGAACAAAAGGGAAACGGGGCTCGGCCCGTGACGAGTCCAATAGTCGTTTTCGGCGCCCGTTTCATATTGGATGGCTTTCAATTGGCCGGCTTATTGTTGCCGATTTTCATTCCGCCTCTTCGTCCCTCCTCCTCCTCCTCTCTTTCACTATACTTTTTCACCGTGTCCCGAAGTCACCGGGATAATAAAACCCCCCCCAAAAAAAAAGAAAGAAAGGAGTAAAAAGGAAAAAAAAAGAGAAACGAGAATAAAACCTGGAAAACGTAACTTTTCGCGATACCTCGCCCATATTTCCACCCCTCCCCCATTTTTCTTTCATTCGAAAGTTTTTTCTGTCCCTCTTTCCCAGTCGCCCGGAGAAACTCGCGAACGCGCAGACGCGACCGGAAGTACCGGGATTCTTAATGGAAACAAGAAATACTCGTCGGCCGGTCTCATTCCCGATTACGGGCTCGTTAGCGCGACCAAGGGAGAGTGAGAGAGAGAGAGGGAGAGAGAGAGAGAGAGAGAGAGAGAGAGAGAGAGAGAAAGAGACCTCTCGAAAGTTACGTAACATTTCGGGGTCTCGACTTTGTGCAACATCAATTACGGAAATGAACCGCTCCAGTCCGCCCGTACCCGCCTCGGTGCTCGAGCGCGAAATTGTCGACGAGAGCCGCGATTCCGCGCGCAATCGAGACACGCTCTTTCGATAAATAAAGTCGTGAATTATTCGGGAAAAGGCTCTACAACGATCTGTCTTTTCCACCGGCGAATCGTGAATTTTACGCTTCGAAGATTGACGTTTTAAGTAGAAGAGGTCGGCCATTGGTCAGACATGCAAGTACATTGGTTTAAACGATGGTGTACAGTGAAAACTTCACTGGCGAGTGATTCTTAAATTGTCCTTACTTAATAAAACCGCAATTCGCAAGGGAGAGCGTGCTCTTCAAGTAGTAGAGGTCGGCCATTGGTCAGACATGCAAGTACATTCGGTTTAAACGGTAGTGTACAGTGAAAACTTCATTGGCGAGTGATTCTTAAATTGTCCTTTATTAGTAAAAGCGCAATTCGCAACGGAGCGCGTTCTCTTCAAGTAGTAGAGGTCAGCCATTGGTCAGACATGTAAGTACATTTGGTTTAAACGATGGTGTACAGTGAAAACTTCACTGGCGAGTGATTCTTAAATTGTCCTTACTTAATAAAAGCGCAATTCACAAGGAAGAGCGTGCTCTTCAAGTAGTAGAGGTCAGCCATTGGTCAGACATGTAAGTACATTTGGTTTAAACGATAGTGTACAGTGAAAATGATAAAAATAATCGTTATAAAACTGTTTTTAATTGCAGTCGGCGCAGTGCAAGCTGCCCGACCATGCGTTAGTCGAATGTAATTTAAACAGAGGGGAATAACAAAGTTATACGAAGAGGAATGGTGGCCACCTGTTCGAGGACAATCGAAACGTTAAGAGGACGCGTCCGTCGCGGATCGTTTTGGCGGTCCGCTGTTTTGAAAGTGGGGAAATTGCCGGAAAATGAGTTGAGAAGATCGGGGCAGAGTTAATTTAGTTTGTAACGGGATTCCGAAACGAAACATCGAAGTAAACGACGAGCAGAGCCAGTTAACGGCGTCGGGCTTAGCCGACGGGGATAATTATTCGCGCTCGGTCGTGATGAATCTAATCAAACTCCAGCGTCGACTATCTATCTCTCTCCTTCTCCCGCTCTATCCCCCCGGTTCTCATTAAAATTCTTCCCGAACAATGCCCGGGATATCGAACAATTCGACTTGATCAATTATGCGATATCGGAATCGTCCATGCTCGAACAGTGAAACGTCGAGGATGATACAATCCAGTGCAAGTTTTGCTCGGATACTCCTCGGAATATTGGTCCTCCGGTAAGTTAATTTTAAGGAAATTAGGTTGAGAAGTGATTCCGTACTGTTTCGATGATCTGCTTTGCGAGAGCTTTCAATGCGGGGTAATTAGCTGTGTTTAATGCAGAAATTATCAGTTGGAGCCAGGCTTTTAGGCTTAAGCTAGAGTAGACCCACATATTAGTATTTAATTGGTTATAATTTAAATTTGGGTCTAACTCGAATTAAGTCCAATCTAGGATCAGGCCAGACTTAATTTTAGCTCACGTTCTAGGCTCAATTTAAGCTTAATCTAGGCTCAATTTTAGGTCACATTCCAGGCTCAATGTAAGCCCGATCTAGAGGCTGAATTTCAGCTCACAATCTAGGCTCAACCTAGGCTCAATTTAAACTTATGTCAGGCTCAATTTAAATTCATAATCTGTGCTCAATTTAAGCTGAATCTAGGCTGATTTTAGAACCCTAAATCCAGAGTTTAATTAATATGGCTCAGCGAGAATTTGGCTGGCAGTCACAGCGCTAAATCAGCCCTCATTAATATATTACTTGGGATTAAGCTAGACTTATTTTCGAGTGAATCTAGATCCCACCAGACTCAACAAATTCCACTTAAACGAGGCTAGACCCTTGTCAAGATCTAACACAGATCTTCCTCAGCGGTAATCCCAGCCGCGTCTATACCTTATCTGGAATTCTACTTAATCGAAACCTAGTCAAACCCAGGCTGGGCCAACTGCTACCTCGCAGAAATACACCACCGCAAAATTGCACAAAGTTCCTCCCCTACGTCTCGGAAATAGGGTCAAGTAGACGGTACGTTTACACAAACTTGATCATTGTTACCAACTACCGATTCTACCATCGAAGCTATTCCCAAGTACCATAGGCTATCCTACCCATAAAAACCTAATAAATCTGGCCGAACCAATTCCGTTACGTTACATTGCACCCCATTGAATGCATTCAAGCATCATTAAACATGCGCCGAAAACACCTGTTATTAATGCACTCCAAACAATTTATACAATCTTGAGTTTGCAGTTCGTGAAAATCTGCAGACCATCGACGAAAGAATAAATGCTACGGTGCATTTGTGCATTCGTGTCGCGTACAGTTTGTTGTTTAGTCGGGAATAGTTGGAAAGTAATGGGACAGCTGAAATCACGTTTCTCTGCACTGGATGTTCTCTGGCGGATATCGAACCCGGGAACGTGATCCAGTAACCCCGAGATTAAGGACACTCGTCGTGGCTTGAGGTAATGAGACCGGGATCGCGAGGACCCTTGTGCTTTTAGTAGCCTCGGACCGTAAGTAGATCGCGAGTGGATCGTTCGTCATTATTAGACTGAGGGTTTAGTCGATGATTTCTTGGCGTGGGTTGCGCCCGGGATACACTTTCGTTAGAGCTATATCGAGCGCATATTCAGGTTGCAGTGGGTCCACGTTTTGTTAACATTGAGTCTTTTAGTGATCCAGATCAGATCTCTGAAGTGAAGGGGTCCTAGATTGAGCCTACGTTCAGACAACTTTGGGTCTAAATTGAGCCGTAACGAGGTCGTTGATTACACTACCGGCCATAAGTGTTTACCCACCCACATATTTTTTAACATTGTAGTTCACGGTTCTACGGTTCAGCTTCAATAACTTTGCTATTTCTCTGTTACCTTTTCCGATGCTATGATGGGACACTATTAGAGCGCGCGTTTCAATCGATAATTCTTTTCTCCCCGACATTATTTGAAATTTTCGCAAAATTCTTTAGGCACGTGAAAATCAACTGTTTACTGTATGAAAGCTTAATGCAGTATGAAATTTGAGAAGACTAAGATACCTGTATTACCTGCGTTCATATTCCCTACTGACCGTTATAAAAATTTCAGAAAAATGGGTTTCTTTACCTGAACTCCAAAATTGTCGTTTTTCATAAAAAGCTGTAAACTCATTTACAGTACCTGATTGTGTATGTACAGAATATTTTGGATGTTTTTTATTAGCCTTATAATTAGGATTTAATGCTACGGACATTTTCATAACAATAAAATACCTATTATTTGAATAGTCACGAAATTTGAAGGTGGGTAAACACTTATGGCCGGTAGTGTATGTCTAGGAACCTCTGTTGAGTCCAGATTAATGTTAAGGTTGCAATAAGACTAGGTTATGTTAATATTGGGGCACAACTTGGTCTAGCTCGAGTATAGATTGCACAAACTGCAAACTCAAGATTGTATAAATTGTATATAAAAATTAATACTTATTTATTACAGGGTTGTAAAAAAAATTATATTTTTTATAATATTTTGAACACAGGCTGCTTTACCGAAAACTGTAAAAGAATACGTGTTTCAACGATCGGTGCAGAAGTAAAGGCGAAGCAAATTCTTTGCAAATTACTTGACCGTAATACAATCTCTTAAATCGTTCTAATGTGTTCGCGAGTCTGACTCGGCGTTTCGCGCGAAGCATCAAGGGAAAGTTTCGCCCCGGAAGCGCGGTGGGCGGCTCGTAATCCACGAATCACAGTTGTAGTCGACGGTTGTAGCGCTCGACTAGCTCGGAGATAATCATTCGGGACTCGTCTCTTCCCATTTTATGGCCCCGTTAGCCCCGAAATCGGTCGGAACGGCGAAATCGCGCGGCAATTCGGCCGACGATGGCTCCTTCGGTCGCCGTTTATTCCCAAAATCCTCCGACGCTGGAATTGATCTATGCCTCTCGTCTTTACGGTCAACCGAAACTTCTGCAGGCAATGGCACTTTTTATTTCGTCTCTCGTGCGATCGCTTGTTACCGTTCCCCCGAGTTTGAAAAATATGCTGCTCGCGGCATCGAGCTTTATCGGGAAGCTTCGCGAATTTTTCTTTAATAGATACACATCTTGCGGGACTTCGAGCTTTTTATGGGACTTTCGGCAACTCCCCGACTCCCAGTCTGCGAAATTTCGGAACGGGACAGTCGCTACTTTTCGAGATATCGCGGTTCGATCCGAGTCCCGTCCAATTAGATCGCGGCGCGCTTCGAGATGTATCAAATTTCGCGAAAGTTTTTTTTTTATTGACCATGGAAGGGGAAGACGATCTTTTTTTATGGCCTTTCTGTTGACCTTTGGGTGTAATGTCCGCGGAATTTTTATACAAAAGAAAAATCTCAATTCTTTATTTGAAAGCTTTATTAGAAGCTTTTTTATTAAATGCTTTATTAGAAAGCATTTTATTATGAAATTAGGTTAGTCGCAAGTCAGCTAGTTGAAATGTCGATTCTTCTTCTAACCTCGTCAGATTAAATTCCGTTCAAGCCACCGTCGACAGAAGTTTCGAAAAAATGTCAAAGTCGTTTCGCAACTCCGCGGACAAACTTGAAAAACAATGTTCGCGAAAAAGTAGCGTGCAAGTCCGTTCCGCCGGGCACTCGATCTTCGATATTAGCCGCGATCGAGATGGAAAGCTCGCCTCGGAGTTGGAAATAAATAGCTAATTCCAGCGGGAAAGTTTCGGAACTTTCCGTCACCGGGTTTTCCGGTCCGGCGCGCGGCTCGGGAAACTTGTTCTCGGCGTATCGCGTGTTCCGCGTCGATTTTTCGGCAACATTCTAAGTAGAAAGCAGCGAATGTATATTTCAGAATATCCGGAGCATCGCAGCTGCATGCAGTGGCCGCGAAACTTTCGAACTTGCGAGCTTTCGAATCCTCGCATAAGTGCCTCGGGATGTGCCGCCGGGATCGATATCAACGGATCCTTCTCTCGCGTCGCTGACCAATCGGGAAATATATTGTTTTAAACTTTGAATCGATATGGAAACGCCAAATTATTCTTGCACCGAATTTTCTTTGCAAAAGCTCTGAGCTTTTGAACACTGAAACTGCCAGACTGTCGGAGCAACTGGATTTGTTGTATACTTTTGTAAAATTGCATTTACTAACGTCGCACAATTCCATATAAATCGATAAACAAACGAGACATTAAAAGGCAACGGTACGCGTGCTCTTCAAGTAGAACAGGTCGGCCATTGGTCAGACATGCAAGTACATTCAGTTTAAACGATAGTGTACAGTGAAAACTTCATTGGCCAGTGATTCTTAAATTGTTCTTACTTAATAAAAGCGTAATTCGCAAGGGAACGCGTGCTCTTCAAGTAGTAGAGGTCCGCCATTGGTCAGACATGCAAGTACATTCGGTTTAAACGATAGTGTACAGTGAAAACTTCATTGGCCAGTGATTCTTAAATTGTTTTGACTTAATAAAAGCGCAATTCGCAAGGGAGCGCGTGCTCTTCAAGTAGTAGAGGTCCGCCATTGGTCAGACATGCAAGTACATTCGGTTTAAACGATAGTGTACAGTGAAAACTTCATTGGCCAGTGATTCTTAAATTGTTTTAACTTAACACGTTGGGCCCGACGCCGGTCCCTGGGGACCGGCAGTGAACTTTCCGTGTGGCCGGCGCAGGTCCCTGAGGACCGGCACTGGAATTTTCGTTTGGCCGGCGCCGGTCCCTGAGGACCGGCACTATAATTTTCGTTTGGCTGGCGTCGGTCCATGGGACCGACAGTATTAAAGTTAAAAAATAAATATAGTCTCAATGAAATGTGATCAAATGTAGTTTTAATGAAATTTATTGAAACATTCTAAACAAAAATGCGGCTTATCTTTACACATATTACAATACGTAACAACTTTTTTGGTAATATTTGTAGCTGTCTTTCGTCCAAATAGTTTTGAATTGTTATCATAACACTTCGAACAATACCTTCGGACTTTATGTACGTCTCCTTCCTTTTTATATAATTTATGAATAATTTTTTCACGTTGGGTTGGAGTTTCCTCATCTAGCCGCCGTGTGAGTTCATCCGTCAATTGTCTGCGAAATGCCGTGACTGATATTTTTTTTCCTGTCACTTCTTGATACATAAATTCCTTATTTCTTGGCGGTACCCTACAACATTGTATCGCTCGCCGGCTGCCGGCTGAACGGAAAGGACAGCAAATTCGGCGCCGGGCTCAACGTGTTAATAAAAGCGCAATTCGCAAGGGAGCGCGTGCTCTTCAAGTAGTAGAGGTCCGCCATTGGTCAGACATGCAAGTACATTCGGTTTAAACGATAGTGTACAGTGAAAACTTCTTGATTCAGTGATTCTTAAATTGTTTTAACTTAATAAAAGCGTAATTCGCAATGTCTTCGAGAGCTCGCAGTTCCGAAATGATCCACTTAGGTGCCCAATTAGCAGAACATTAAAGATTTCATTGTTCCGTAAACACCGGCCGGAAATTCCTTACGTAATTAAGCAGACCGGCATTAAATCACGGCGTAACAGTCAGATTTTGCGAAATTTCATTTTGAATGCAGATCTCGCCCGGGGAAAGTTAATAACGTCTCCGCCGGTTAGAAAACAAAAAGATCTGTTCGAAAAAAAAGAAAAAATAACGAGAAACAGAGAGAAAGAAGGGGACAGAGGGAGTAACGGAAAAGAAGTAAATTGAAACCGCGCAGCGCGCGAACTTTAATTCAATACCGGCCGTGCACATTGTCGTCGCCGCAATCTCCGCCGACGGAGGAACGTTCTGCTTGGAATTCCGCAGAATTCCATGGGGCTAGCCCATGAAATCCCTCGGAAGATGAAACGCGTACGAGAGAGAGAGACACGCCGCTCTTTGACGCCGGCATTGTTATAAGCAGCCAATTTTTCGTCGGGTATAAAACACTCAGAACATTTAAGCCATTTGAAAATATTGTCGTACCGTTTCCGGCCCGTTGAAATCATTCGGAAAAAAATACGGTTCCTGTAGTTGAAACAATTTTTATATTCCGTATAAAAATCCTCGGTCTACTTTTAAGAACTCTGCTTCCAGAGCTTTCTAACATTTCCCGAAAAAAACCAACTCCCCCAACTCTAACAGCTTCTATCATCTCCACCGAAAAGCAAAACGAATTCTACGGGACCCTTCGGAAAATTCAAAAATACGGAAATTTCTCGCACACGCGATATTCCGAGGCGTCCAGCGGTAAAATATTTGTGTACAAAGGGGGAGGATAGCGAAAAATATTATTCGGTGGATAATTCGGTGGAAAATACACCGTAAGGTAAAGGCACCAGTAGTTGACCACCATGTACCAGTGGTTGACCATTTTATAGAAAAAACATAAAAATAAGCTTAGAAACGTTCTTATTGTTTTGAAATTTAAACAACAGACGGCATGGCATCCGAGGTTCACTTTCATCAAAAGTGCACTTATAAAAGCCTTATTTTTTTTATGTTTTTCTACAAAATGAGCAACTACTGGTACATGGTCAACTACTGGTGCCTTTACCTTAGTGGTTTGAACACGATCATGGAGAAGAACACACACAGACTCGGCGAAAAGATCTCGCTGGCGGCACGCGCGCGCGATTATACGGTAACTCGCGCGTCGCTCGTCCCGTGCAGGCTGTTTTACATTTAAATCAAACCGGCTGTCTCGAAATCAATTCGCCGAGATACCAGATTGGACTGTTTTACAATTTAAATGGCCGCCCCGGGGAAATAAAAAGAAACACGTTCGTAAAGCGGCCATTAAGTCGACCGCCCGTACCCCGCGCTCATAAACTTCCCTTGTCCCGATTATTCCGTTCCATTGGCTCCGCGGATACGTATGTCGACTGTGGTTGGCTAACTGGTTTACACGCGTTTGTCCGTCCGTTTATTCCATCGAATAACTTACTTTGATTTTATGGAATTTTTGAGGTTTCTAGTTTGGCAGTCAAAGTGTTAACGTCGCACTAATACTTCAGTGATGTTCCACGATTCCATATAAATTGATGAGCAAACGAGATATTAAAAAGCAACGGAGCGCGTGCTCTTCAAGTAGAAGAGGTCGGCCATTGGTCTGACATGCAACTACATTCGGTTTAAACGATAGTGTAATGTGAAAACTTCATTGGCCAGTGATTCTTAAATTGTTTTTACTTAATAAAAGCGCAATTCCACAACGAGCGCGTGCAGTTCAAGTAGTAGAGGTCGACCATTAGTCAGACATGCAAGTACATTCGGTTTAAACGATAGTGTACAGCGAAAACTTCATTGGCCAGTGATTCTTAAATTGTTTTTACTTAATAAAAGCGCAATTCCACAACGAGCGCGTGCAGTTCAAGTAGTAGAGGTCGACCATTAGTCAGACATGCAACTACATTCGGTTTAAACGATAGTGTAATGTGAAAACTTCATTGGCCAGTGATTCTTAAATTGTTTTTACTTAATAAAAGCGCAATTCCACAACGAGCGCGTGCAGTTCAAGTAGTAGAGGTCGACCATTAGTCAGACATGCAAGTACATTCGGTTTAAACGATAGTGTACAGCGAAAACTTCATTGGCCAGTGATTCTTAAATTGTTCTTGCTTAATAAAAGCGCAATTCGCAAGGGAGCGCGTGCTCTTCAAGTAGTAGAGGTCGGCCATTAGTCAGACATGCAAGTACATTTGGTTTAAACGATAGTGTACAGTGAAAACTTCTTTTCATTTTGTGGAATTTTTGAGGTTTCTGGTTTGGCAGTCAAGGCGTTAAAGCTGGAGGAATGTGCTTTGTAACAGGATCATTTCGGTTTATCGGGGAAATTCAAGATTCTTTGGAAAAATCGAGAGCTCGGAGCAATATGATCAAATTTTCTAGAGGCTACTTTCGAACGAATTTTAGAATATATTCCCGTGGGAATTTTCAAACGTTTGACGGCTTAAATTCGAGCTGTAAGACCGTGTTTTATGATAAATTTGTTTCGGTCGGAGGAAACATACGGGGTCGCGTTAAAAATTTGATATATTCACATCGGTAGCTCGGAGCAGTACCGTAAATCGAGTTTACAATGCATTCCCCGAATGTATACTTAACGATAAATCCGTTTAGCTCTGCAGGAAAATTCGTAATCGATTAGTTGGGACGCGATGCAGGTTGCAGAGGCAGCAGCAGCGTTCTGTTTATTAGCGCACAGCTCGACGGTATCTTCGAGTGGTCATAAATCTGAAGTAGTTGCCCGTTAGCGACATAATGAAGGGAACGAGGGGAAGAAGCCGGGGAAACGATGTGTACACGAGCAGCAGCAGCAGCAGATTGCCCGCAATTTTTTTTCTTCTTTCTTTTTTTTTTTTTTAAATCGTGCACCGTACAATTTGCGCTGTTATTATCCGCGTGCGTTCGATACTGGGCTTCAATTGTGTGCAAATAGCCTTTAAACGAGAGCCTGAATTATCGAAATGCAATGCCACAGAGCCATACGATCCCGTAGCCCCACTCACACGACAATTGCTTCGATGCTCTTACGCGAGTCAGCGATTTCAAATGCTAATTCCCGAAGACAATCGAAATTTCTCTGGACAATTCTTTGGAAAATCTTATATCAACACGTTCACTGCCAGATTAATATTCATAAAATTCACACACAGAGATGGAGCAACTAGACTTGAGGTTTTATTGCTTCATCGTGAAAATGCAAAAGCGTGAGAATATTCAAGGAATTTAAAAATATTGATGCATCGTTTCCAGTCTATTAGAATTATTATTTTTAAAATGTTCTCCAAGACTTCCGGCCGCCGTATAACACAAGAAGTAAAGACAATCGAGGCCTCGTCGTCTTCTGCGACTGGTTGGAACCGTGTAGCAGTATCCGGCAGGCCATAACCATCGGGTAAAATTGTCGACCGAGGCAGAAGGACCGGTGGCCTCGGTAAGAGACGTCTGAAATTCCGTTTTCGGCGTCTTTGTGTCTGCGAAGTGCCCATCCGGCCGCGTGTCCGAACAGTGGGGACCTCGTTAAAACTTGATACCCCATGCCCCAGGTACATTGTTGTACTACTTTCTGAAAAGAAATTATCGCAGTTCAAATATCGAAAATTAAAGTAATAGCAATTTTTCTGCTGAGACGACGAGCAGCCGACGATACCGCCGCGGGACTATAGACTGCGAGTTTCATTGTCGTGTATGGATTACGGAACAGTTATGAGCGCGTTATAATCTGGCCGCGGGAGTGTTCGCGGAACGAACACCGTTCCCACGTCTGTTCGTCATTAGCGGGACAGATAAGGGCCGCACATGGAACTGGAAAATATTATAACACCGTTCGAGACAATCGATCTTTCGCAACCGCTCTTTTACAACCACCTTTTACAACTATCTTTTACAACTACCAACTGCGACTCGTGTTCCGATCTGCGCGATCCTGTTCCCCTCGGATTTTCAACGTTCTCGACTGTGCACACTGTTCTCGACAAGTAGCAAAACGTTTTGCGTATTCTGTCGTCCAGAATTTTATGTTTTGTTTTCTTAGAAGAAACATAACAACATAGATGTTGTATGTACACGATAAAATTGTAATTTATTTGGTGAAAAATAAAGAATATTTGTTGAAACAGTCAATGTGTTCTTCTTTCTCCACCCTGGCACGAATATTAGATATAAGAATAAAAATTTTTGAAATTCGAGCAAAAATTTCGACCGTCTGACTTGACGTTGACTTGTACTACTGAAAATCGGATACCTCCTTCGACATCATGTTCTCCTAATAGAAAAGTCCAATTTTTCGAAAATTTTCGGAAATTGTTCGACCGTCTGACTTGACGTTGACTCGTACTACTGCCATTTTCGAAAATTCCGAGAATCGATTCAGTAGTACAAGTCAACGACAGGCCAGACGGTCGAAGAATTTCCGAAAAATTTCGAAAATTCAACTTTTGTATTAGGAGAACATGATATCGAAGGAGGTATCCGATTTTCAGTAGTACAAGTCAACGTCAAGTCAGACGCTCGAAAATTCTCGGAATTAAGTAGTACAACTCAACGACAAGTCAGACGGTCGAAGAATTTCCGAAAAATTTCGAAAATTTGGACTTTTGTATTAGGAGAACATGATGTCGAAGGAGGTATCCGATTTTCAGTAGTACAAGTCAACGTCAAGTCAGACGCTCGAAAATTCTCGGAATTAAGTAGTACAAGTCAACGACAGGCCAGACGGTCGAAAAATTTCCGAAAATTTTCGAAAATTTGGACTTTTGTATTAGGAGAACATGATATCGAAGGAGGTATCCGAATTTCAGTAGTACAAGTCAACGTCAAGTCAGACGCTCGAAAATTCTCGGAAATGACAGTAGTACGAGTCAACGTCAAATCAGACGGTCGAAAAATTTCCAAAAATTTTCGAAAAATCGCATTTTCAGTTAGGAGACTATGATAGTGAATATAAGTAGGAAATTCGGGAAAATTGAGGGGTCTAAAATTAAATACGCAGATACATCTTTTCATTACATAGTCTTTATTCATTTCTGGCGAGTTGTTACATAAAATTATTGCGGTAAAATACGATACAAGTATTTATATGGAATTCGGATTGCGCATCGGTGGCCGTGTTATCGCACAGACGAGGTTATTAGTGGACCAGGCTACGTAACGGAAGTCATTAGAGAATACGGTGCTTCCTTCAAATATAGCCGACGGATGAAGGAACAGAGCGAACGCCACAGCGAGTCCACGGGTAATGGAAATTTTTCACGATTGAAGGGCACTCGAGACGAAAGGAAAAGAGGCAGCAGGCAGCCTCTGCCGAGGGTAGCGACGGGCAGACCGGCCCGGAGGTAAACATCAATTAAGATGATCGATCTACTCCGTCGGCTGTGACTAGAAACTTGGACCGTGTCGTCGGTGAAAAATGCGACGTCGCGCCCCCGCCGATGTTGAGAACCCGGGGACAAGCCGATCGGGCGGTTTTCGACTCGGCTTTTTGACCGACAACGCCCGGTAACAATACGCTGATGCGATTTATTACTTCCACGTTATAACGCCCGCTAACGAGCACATTCGAGTTTAATGAGCGTCGCTGACGCCGCCGAACCATCATTAATCTGCGGGCGAAGACTCCGGCCAAGATGATTCTTGATACTACCGTGTATCTGGAAAATCGATTTACGAACACGAAACACACTGTATCGTAATAACACGTTTTGGACGTTATCGATCAGCTGACTGTGTTTTTGATTGAGTTAGAAGTAGAGGAATTACAGTCAGTCTCATAAGTATTCATACAGATACATGTAAGATTCTGCAGTAAGTTTTTTGTTACGAATAAACAGATGCATAAACTATATGTGTACTAGGTAGATTAAAATTAATATATCTTTGTTATCAATAACCCAATTTTGTTAAAAGTTTGTACAAATAAAGTTTATATATGTGTTCATTCGTAACAAAAGAGTTATTGAAAAATCCTACCTGCATCATTTGATTTCAACAAATTTTTTTTCAAGCAATAAGGGTACGAATACTTATGGGACTGACTGTATTTATTCTGTTTTATTGGCCGAGGTCCCATTTTCGATAGTTTGGTGCAGGGAATTTTCAACCCCACGAGGTTTCGAAAAACGTTTGATGCAACGTGGTATTTCGCTGGGATGAGACCGCTGATTATATTTTATGCTATATCTTACCGGCATCCTAGGCGCTTGGAAAATGTCTGCCAATGACGATTATGGGATGAATTTTCGCAAAGGTGTTAAGCGCTTGCAAATTCATCGCTCAAAATGGTTCTCTTTTTGTTTCAAGTTTCGAGCACGAAGTTCCTTGAAAAACTGGATAGGCGAAAGCGGAGGTGCGAGAAGTATTGCAGCTTGTATCAAACCTGAAACAAAATATGCTTGCCCTAAATACTGGTCTACCCTTGCTCCTCCCTTTTCTTAAACTTAACTTATATGCACAACTTTTCTAAATATTCTGCATAAAAGACTGCTGTTTTAAAATGTCATAGTTACATTGAAAATAGTAACACATTAACACGTTGACCGCCATATCCAGATTTTAAAGAATTATTTGTCCAGGTTTTAAAATGAATTTTTACGTTAATATACTCATTGTACCAAATTTGATTGGGATCTGTAAAATGCAAGAAAGTTGGAGGACTACTCAATATCACACATATAATTATTTTCAATTTTTGTTTCATTAAATAACTTGCCTTGGTTTCATGGAATTTTTTAGGATTCTGGTTTGGCACTCGACGTGTTAAAAATAAAATGAAATTAATATGCAAGGACTTTTCCACTGTCGTCCCTGGCCTCTTCTCGCCCTCTACCCTCTCACCCCTTAGGCATTATGCCTTTTTGCTTCCGTTGATGTCACGACTGTCGGTCGCGCGCCTACTGATAAAAGGAAATCCTCTGTCCTCCCCCATTCTCTCTCACTCTCTTCCCCTCTATAGCTGTTTCCTCACTCTCTCTTACTAGAATATCCTACGATAATGTACTCGAAAATTCTAGAACATTTTATCGCCTGCTTCGAGGAAGCACAATACTTTTGGGACACCCTGTGTACCAGAGAGTATGCTAGAATATATCAGAGTATATACAAGAATAGACTGGAATACGCTGTGACATAGTAGAATATGCTAACTCCGTGCCTTTCTCTTCTTCTCTATCTAGCTGCTCTCGTCTTTCTCTCGCACAGTGACCGTCGACGAGAGGATAGATAAACGCGCGTTTTCAACCCCTGTCTTCCCCTACTCCTCCTTTCCCCCTCCCTTCGCTCTCGTCAGTTAAGTACCCGGCCTATTTTGTAACTTTCTTCCCGGTTCTGCTCGTCACTCCCACCGTCAGAGAGTCCTTTTCACGCGGATTTCGTTCTCGAGGCGCGAGCTTCTCCGAGAGGTTCCTTCCTGCGAGGGATCGACGCTTCTTTTTCGGCGACTCTTTTCTCCACTTTTCTACCCTTTGCTCCCCTTTGCCCCTCTCTCCCTCTCCCGTCTTCCTCTTCTTCTGCTTTTTTTTCTCTCTTTCTTCTTCGCTCCTCTCTCGGTGCCCCTTTCGGGGAAAGTTTGATTGGTTGGTTAATAGTCGGATGGATTCTGTGGAGCGAGTTTGGACGGCGTTTTTTTCTTTTTTTTTTTTTTTTTATTTGGCAGCCGGAGTCGAAAGAGGGCGGCGAGATGTTAATGGCAGAGAGTATATTTACTCGGTCGAAAAGAGGTGGATTTCTTTTTTTAGTTTTTTACCAACCAGAAGCGATTCGTTCGAGTGTCTTTGGCGGAGTTTTCGGAGATGAACTCTCGGGAGTCGGCGTGTGCAGAGACTGCATTTTCTTTGTGCATTTTGTTCTACGCAATTGTGTTTGTTATACACGCTTGCAACTTTTCTATGCGACAGTTCCAATACTTTATTGTACTCGCAAAAATTGTCAGTTACGTAGATTCGTCGATAGAATTGTACAAAATTGTCGACACGGTCTTTTTGAGAGTTCGAAAAACGCAAGGAAATTGAAAAATTGGACCAGTTCGTAGCTGAACTTAACAGTTCGGCAGATCTTTGTGCAAAATAAAAATTGTTCGGGCCAACAGCAAGATGCAGAAGACGTAGAAGACGTAGAAGATGTAGAAGAAAAATTGAAAATAATGTATGGACGTCCTTACCTTACAACTAACAACGCATAAAACTATAACTAAAACGGCCGCATAAAACAAACAATATATATATATATATATATATATATATATAAAAAGATATAAACCGATGTACAATTTATATAAAATAACAAATAAAATAAACTTTAGTATAAACATAAAAGAAAAAAAAAACAAAACAAGGTTGACCACGTTGGTTACTCTCTCTCTCTCTCTCTCTCTCTCTCTCTCTATTGTTGCGTAGGGGCGGTAGTGTAAGTTTAGATGTAAGACAGGGTATGAATTGTGTTTGGGATTTGTAACCCCTAAGGGGAACAAATAAAGATATTATATATATGGACGTCCTTAGACTGTTTGAAATTGTCCTAACCCGCAGAAAATCCGTAGTAATAATATACTTGCACGCATAAACCTTGTTGGAAGGTGCCTACGAAAATTCGTCGGTGCTCCTTCGCCTCAGTTTCCATTTTGAATGGAGTTCGAAAAAATTCGGCTCAGCCAATCCTGTAACCCGTGCACTCGAGGTCCGCGAACTATAAGAACACGCTTGTGATTCATTTGACGAAAGCGGTCGGCTAACGAGCGACGGGAAAAGCATTAACGACATTCATTTCGGAACGGAAGATCCTCGTAAAATCCATTACAGTCTTTCATCCGGGAGATAGAGGAGAAAAATGTGGAGGGGGATGAAAAGAGAGAAAAAAAATATTTGAAAACCGAAGAAAAAATGGAAGAAACACAGAAGGGCGAGCGGACAGGCCGCCCCGGCACAGGTGGAGAGGCGAAATATACGAAATGAAAAGCGCGCATTACACGAAATACCGCTCTCTATTTTAACGAACGGCAGACGGAACTTTTTTAAATGCGTGCTCGCGGTGCTCGTCGACAAAATCGTTGCGTTGTTAACCTGTCAAACTGTATCCGTTCCCCCGTTCGCGACATTTATTCAAAACGAAAATCCCATCGGCAAACATTCGTCTACCGTCGACTTGCTCTTTCTCTTTTTTTTGTTTTTTTGTTTTCACTCTTTCTCTTTTCGTCCTTGCCTGTTTCTGTTTGTTTCGTGCCACAGCAACGATTACGAATCGATGTGTCCCGTGGGACGCGTCGGGAGTCGCGTTTAGGTGTGCAATTGTTGACCAGGATTTTTTTTAAACGCTGTCGAAACGGCACTCTGGACAATGCGTTTTTTTGAGAGAGGAGATTTTTCGGTTATGATTTTTTAGCAGTGGGAACTTCATCCAAATTAATTGTGCACGAAACTGAATTTAATCGTCTTGAAAAGTGGAAAACAATAATGCCACAACATCCTTTAATTTTTCTAATGTCTCTTCGGATTTTTATTTCACCTATTTGTCACGATTTTTTGGAGTGTTGAACAGTGTTTTATGAAGTATGACGAGTCAGTACTCTGTTACACGAATTCCCTTGTTCTTTCTACGTAAATGGTATTTTATAAAATCACAATGAAACAGTGTCTTACCATTTTCGCCTATTGTTAATATTGAATCAGCCCGTGGAACTGGAAACCTGTGTAAATATCTTCAGGCTAGCTTGTACAACCTGGACGAACGTATAATAGACTGTTAAATAACAATGGAAATTCCATATTGTATGGACAAGTATTTTGAAAAAATTGTTAACGCGTCGGTAGTGTAATTTAAGCTGTATTTTATGTAAATATCTAAATGTTTACCATTTTGACATTTTAATGGAAATAAGCTGCTCGGAACTGTCTCGACGACATTAAGATGCGAATAGTAATGGACAATTATTTTTTTAAAATACACACAGCAGCCCGAACGAAACTCCGCGCGGAGTAATCCATTTATCTGATTGCTTCGCAACTTTCTTTAATTTTATTCGTACTCTGCTGTCGCTCCGAAAGCATCAATTTTAATACATTTACATTTGTTGTCTGTTGCAGGTGAGTACTGCCCGGGGCAAATTGAGTTACACAGCTTCGGGTGAGTGGTTTCGCGAGCTTGTTCCTCCTCTTCTAACGAAACGGACGCGTCGATTGTTTCGTAGAACCATAGATAACGGGGGCTCCGAAGGTGTCAACAGTGACGTCAGCTTAGAAATTCCCGCTCGACTCGTTGGAAAGTACGAGGAAAAGATGATTGTTGGAAGAACGGTGTCGTCATAGCCTTTCTACGAATCTGCTTGTTAAATCGAATGCCTCTAAAAATATCTCTACGCAATACTGATCAAATATCCTACCGCGATTTAGAGAACCGAAGCCTAATTATCGATGGTCCTACGCGAAAAGATATCGAATTGCTGCATGGAAAATTTTACTATTAACAATCGCGTCTCCGATGCAAGTTTTTTTCTTTACTAAAAATGTACAAATCTGAAATTTTGACAAAATCAAGGAGACCGGATATTTCTAAGATTATTTATGATATATTTAAGAAAAAAAATCAGGATGTGCAACACATGAAAACGATACATCGTTCGCATTTGTCGTTGCCAAACAGAGAGTTAATCGAGCTCCGACGCGTTAATGTTCATGCAATGGCAAATATTTGGCCGAGCCAATGGCCGGACCCTCTAATTCGAGAAGTGTCCTCAAATATTATCCGAACTGCGCATAGTGATTTTAATGGATTTACGAGACGCTCGAAGCGCTCGCCATCTTCACGCTCTGCCGCCTCCGAGTTTCTTCGCTCTCACAGACCGAGAGAGAACTCTCAGGGCAAAAACTTTGGCCTCTCCGCACTCGGCAAACTAATTATTATTATTATTATTGCATTACCAAGTTCTTTATCATTCTAAATTCATCTTCATTAAACGCGAACTTCGATACTCCATCGACAGAAGCATCGAACCTCGAAGAACATTCTATTCGTTTCTACTGTTATTAAAATGGTTGTTGTAACGTTCTGTAGAAAATCATGTAGCGAATGATCAATTTATTTTACCATTGTTTCTTGACACACAAAAAGGACGTTCTCAATCGCTTCATTTTCTAAAAACTTGCACCGTGCACAGTTAATGGTCAAATTATTTTGCCAGTATTTTTCTTGACGCACAAATTGGACATTTTTAAGTACTGTATCATTCTGTGTAAAAAATCATATAGTGAATGGTGAATGGCCAATTTATTTTACCAGTATTAATACCAGAATTAATACCAGTATTTCTTGACGCACAAATTGGACATTTTTAAGTACTGTATAATTCTGTGTAAAAAATCATATAGTGAATGGTGAATGGCCAATTTATTTTACTAGTATTAATACCAGAATTAATACCAGTATTTCTTGACGCACAAATTGGACATTTTTAAGTACTGTATAATTCTGTGTAAAAAATCATATAGTGAATGGTGAATGGCCAATTTATTTTACCAGTATTAATTCCAGTATTTCTTGACGCACAAATTGTACATTTTTAGGTACTGTATCAATCTGTAAAAAATCATATAGTGAATGGTGAATGGCCAATTTATTTTACCAGTATTAATACCAGAATTAATACCAGTATTTCTTGACGCATAAATTGGACATTTTTGAGTACTGTATCATTCTGTAAAAAATCATATAGTGAATGGTGAATGGCCAATTTATTTTACCAGTATTAATACCAGTATTTCTTGACGCACAAATTGGACATTTTTGAGTACTGTATCATTCTGTAAAAAATCATATAGTGAATGGTGAATGGCCAATTTATTTTACCAGTATTAATTCCAGTATTTCTTGACGCACAAATTGTACATTTTTAGGTACTGTATCAATCTGTAAAAAATCATATAGTGAATGGTGAATGGCCAATTTATTTTACCAGTATTAATACCAGAATTAATACCAGTATTTCTTGACGCACAAATTGGACATTTTTGAGTACTGTATCATTCTGTAAAAAATCATATAGTGAACGGTGAATGGCCAATTTATTTTACCATTGTTTCTTGACACACAAATTGGACATTCTTAAGTACGTCACGATCATTAAGAAACATACAAAAAACGTTCAAGGGTAAAATGATTCTCTCGTTGTCGTTTCGACAGTGAAACATTTTTGTTCCCTCGCTCCTGACCGAACGATTTAAAGAAAATTAATAACGATCGTCGGATCGCGATGGGACGTTTATCACTTGGCTAGGAAACCGGCGAGGAATGACGGGGAGCGAAGGGACTCGGAATGACCCGTAGTTCGTTAGGGTAATTAATCGGCGGTGTGGCGGCGTTGGCGAGGCGCCGCGAAATTCTTAATCGCTAATTAAGCGAGCAGGAACGCGAACGGTCTCACGGTCTGGCACTCTCGGATCGATCAAACGCGGAACATTAAACGTGAACGCTGAGACCCGTGACACGCTCTCTCTCCCGAGAGAGGGAAGAACGGAATGGTCTCTCCTGCGAGTTCGCGTAAATTCCCAGTGAATTCGCACGAGCCGAGTTATTCGGCGCGTGTTCCAAGTGTAATTGGACGCGTGTTGCCGCTGAAGCGGCACTGCAAAGCGGGCACAGCCCCCGCAAACGGTAAGTGTGTTTAGTAATTTTTTAATGGAGTGGACAATGTGTGTTGGGAACTCTAATTGTAGAGAGAGAGAGACGGAGAGTGGGGGGTGTGTACAGCGGAACCGGGTCGAGAGGAGCTTTTTCATTTATTCAACTTTTGTGCCACTATGCAGTGTTTGTTGGATCTTTTGCCCGGTGAATTTTTCGTTTATTTTCGGACGCTGCTAGGCGAGACCAGAGGCCTGTTCTCTCGAACAGATTCTGCGAGCTTTTTCACGTCTCGAGTCTTTCGTTTGCAAATTAAAAATTTCGACCACCAGGTTTCGAGTTTAAACTTGAATTTGTAATAAAATTGATTCGAAGTTTAAGATTATAGTTGGAAGACTCGGGGTTGAAAGTTCAATGTTTGAAAGCAAAAAATGAAGGTAGAAAACTGTGAACAGTGAACTGGTACCATGAACCTCTAAATACGGTGATTTCCCTATACAGGGTCATCCGTTTTTAAACGGCCAAACGTCAACCAGCTATAGAGGGCCCCAAATGGAACAACTTTCACCCCTAGCACTTTTCTTGATTTCTTGAAAATATTTTAAACAATACGTACCCAAAAGATGTATTTAAAACCAAGATCCGAAGGTCATACAAAAAAGTTGACTTAATAAAAAAGATGCCCCTATTTATTTTAAACCAAACAAAGGAAAAATCATCAAGATACATAATTGCAGTCCTAATATATTTAATCTTAAGTGAACGCAAAAAATGACGGGTTTCTGCAATTATCTAAAAATCAAGACCGAATCAAAAAAAGTGTTAGGGGTGAAAGTTGTTCCATTTGGGGCCCTCTATAGCTGGTTGACGTTTGGCCGTTTAAAAACGGACGACCCTGTATATGTCGCCAAGGCCTGGATGATAAACGTCGCGGAAGTTGACATATATCGAGAATTCACTGCGATCGTTAATTATCCCGACTCTAAGAGATTATCAACCAATGCAACGGCACAATCGCTGTACTCGGAAGAATCTCTGCTGGGACGTTCTAGTTCCATGGTGATTGTATTTTTCTTTTTTTCATTGGCAGCAGGTTGCACTCGTTGCACTCGACGCTTGCTCGGTGCAGTTCGGTGCAGTTCGGTGCAGTCGGCGTGCACGGGTGTTTAATATCGGGTCGCGAGGGAGTTTCACGAGCAGGGACCGTGGTGTCTGTAATTCGCTTTCAAATCGGATCGTTAAGCCCGCCAGTATCGAAAAACTGTGCGGAACAAATAATTTTCCCGGTGACGTAAATCCCGCGGATTGTAAATCCGCAGGCGTGATCGATTCCCGAATAATAGGTCGTCGAGAATTGCTCCGGACGCTTTATAACAGGATTTTTCGCAAATCATTGCTGCCTCAAGAACCTGATAATAATGGACGGTGCTCATCCCCTCGATTCTCTCGTCGATCATTTATCTTTCGCCCTTGTCCCGCGACTCGAAAACAGCAATAATCATACCTGTGATAAACAGACGAGTTTCAATCAATCGCGAGAGCAGCGATCGAAGACTATGCTGCAAGAAATGTTTATCTTCCAGTGAAATTTTATTTACTGAAATTCTACAGATCTTCATATACCGATCGAAGATTGCATTTTATTTGGTTTATGCCCAGTGTTCTCGATACGTATGGCATGTTTGAAGAAAACTCGATGAGATCCTACTTGAAAAAACGAATCGATTGTGCGGAACAGAGCTTGTTCATTCGTGACCACGTTATCGAGATAATCGATCTCGAAAGCAAGAAGTAGAACGATGTGTCATGATTAGACATCGGATGTTTATGCAATTTCCAATTTTTATAGAAACATTTTAAGAAAGTGGAATGAAATAAAATTTTATTTTTAATGGGGACAGCCTTTGTAGATCCAAAGCAAATAAAAATCGTGTTAAATTCTCTCGAATTTTATATTATAGCATTTTTTTAACATTTTCATAAGCCATAAATGCATAAAGATCTAAATAAATAGATAATATATAAATAGATAAAGAGTTTTAAAACTTGATTTTCTGTTTTAATGGCATTATTTTTGCACCAGATATAAATTTTTCACTGGCTACAACGATCTTATTCGTAAACATTTCCAATTGTTATTTAAAAAAAAAATTGTAATTCGTTCAAACGTTGAACTTATATAAAGCATTGAATTTCGCGAACAAATTTATGTTTATCGAACATCGTTAATGGTTGATTACACTCGGATTATGCGCAGAGAGATCATTGGTTGCGACGTTCGCAAGGATCATACGTCCCGAGTCCGTTCGTTGTGATCTATGAACGGGTCCAGAGGTCTTTGGACGATTAATCCTCGAGTACACATGGATTATGGATCCGTGGACTATTTATCGTCGCCTACACTCGAGTTACAGAGCCAGGAGCTGTTTATCATGTAGATGGATCACACATCTCGGGACCGTTTATCGTGACCCGCAGATGGATCGCGTATCTCGAGGCTGTTTCTCTCGGAACGGTAGATCGGAAGCACGATCGATAATCGTCCGTTGTGACCCATTGATTTTGGGTCCGTTCGATGGGATCCGTGTGCGATTTCCGGGTCCTCGATGCGGTTTGCAGGCCCTGGGATCGTTTGTCTCAATTTGTACGTAGATCGTGGATTCAGGGGACGCGTAATTGCAATCTACGCGTACTGCTCGATAACGATCTTGCGACTGTTACTTGGATCTAGCGCGAACCGCAGCCGGAGTTGCATAATTGGATTATTATGCGGTTTGGGCGTTGGCAAATGTTCTGCAGGGTTTGAGGAATTTTGTGTTTTGCAACGAATCGTGGACGCATATGAAATTAACAGTGTTATACAGTCTCGAACTTTTCACAATAATTTTTGACAAAAACAAACGCCACGGAAAAATCTCCTTCGAGCGAACGGTCGGCAGAACAATTATTTTGTGATTACAATGATGAAGAAATCTTCATCGTTCAGAATTTCATAGGAAAAAAAAGATTAACTTAAAAATCGTGTGACACTTCTACTTTTTTCTTCGCAATTACGACCGATAGCAATTTAAAGAAAGAAATTATTTATACATTATTTAGTAAATTAATCGTTTTAACATCACCAAAAAATTCAAGCCGTTTCTTGCAATTTTTAAAAAGTTATTTCCTTCGACCGAGACCAGAGAGAAGTGTCGTTCTCGAGCGAAAATTATCGATCAGAATCGATCGAAATCGATCAAAAAGGATCACTGGGTTGACTTACCGTTTCCGGTTGCACTCAGGACTCTCTTAGGGTGGTTCGCAAGCACCATGGTGTCTCGGTGTAGTCACTTTAATCCGACATTGACACAATTTATCACTACACTACTAATTGATCCTTCCGGGACGGGAGTCGACGCGACACTGACGATGATTTTTGTTTCCCCCACCCTACGCCTTATTGCGATATTTTCTTAATGACCCTCGGGTCCCGAACCGTATGCGAAGAACCATAAACGTCGTGCCTCGCGGCCGGGGGAAGGTCGAAACCCCCCCAGTTTTTGTCTCCCTTTTGTTTATGGTGGTGCCTTTTGTAATTTACCCGTGCCAGGAATTTTTCCACGAAATTGCCGTGTGTTCGTTCGTAAGATAGTTGCACGAAGGAGGCGCCCTCTTGCGTCGTCACGAAGGTCAGTGATTCGCTAAGGGAGTGCTAAGGGTTAATAAATTTATCGTTGCCATTTTTCTAAGGCGATATTTACCAGACACTGTTAACCCCTTGCACTACTATTTACTTTGTGATTGTAATGATTAGAACGTCTCTATCGTTCAGAATTTCGCAGTAAGAAAAAAAGATAGTTTATATTTATTGTATGTCTACTTTTTCCTCAAAGGACATACAGTCGGGGACAATATTAAGTGGACACTTTTAAAAATTGCATAACTTTTTTAAAATTGATCCAAATGACTTGATTTTTTTTAAGATGTTACACTGATTAGTTTGCTAGACAATGAGTAAACAAAAATTTCTTTAGATTGCAATTGGTTCGAATGATAAAAAAATGAAAAAATGATGATTTTTTAACTTTTTTATGTATACCTATAATGATAATTTAAGAAATGCGTTTTGTAGATTCCGGTAACGTATATGCATACTGAAAATTTCATTGAAATCGGTGAACGTTGTAATGAGGTACAAACGTTTAAAGATGATCACATGAGGGCGAAATTCCCTGGCAAGGTCGAAAGTCTGCGACTTTCACCCTTAAACTCTAATATTAAAAAGTTTGTAGCTCATTGCAACGTTGACCGATTTCGATGAAATTTTCAGTATGCATATACGTTACCGGAATCTACAAAACGCATTTCTTAAATTATCATTATAGGTTTACATAAAAAAGTTAAAAAATCATCATTCGAACCAATTGCAATCTAAAGAAATTTTTGTTTACTCATTGTCTAGCAAACTAATCAGTGTAACATCTTAAAAAAAAAAATCAAGTCATTTGGATCAATTTTAAAAAAGTTATGCAATTTTTAATAGTGTCCACTTAATATTGTCCCCGACTGTATATCAACTACAAAAAAAAAATAGATTTTTATTTCGATTTAAAGGAAATCAATAACGTTCACGTTTATTAGACTCTATTCAGAATCTACATCACGAGTCTGGCTCGTTATTGTAGGGCAAGGGGTTAACAGTTCGGTAACCGTAACATTTTCTTCTTCGTCGAACGATAATTCTGTACAGAGGAACTCGCTAAACGAAATCGTGGTGAGCAACGAAGAAGCGAGTAATGCGTTAAATCCGACGGTTCTACGCCGTTGCGCGAGCCAGTGGAAAGGGGCGTGGCCTCGGTGCTCCGTCAGGAGCCAAGAACCGGCTCCGCGAGGCGAAATAAATCGCGGCCCGAACGAATTATACGGCCGGGTTTCGCCGCGATACCTTTTCCGCGTCAAATTGCCGCGATTATTTCGGCTTACAGCAATTAATCGAGACCGTAAACGGGTCGTAGTGGGTCGGCACGGGGTGTAGAATGGGCGGGGCGACAGCGGGGGAGGAGGAGGAGGAGCAACGGGGTTTGATGCACGAGTCGCAGCCGATCGTCGCTTCTCTGAAAACGGGCCCGCCTAATGCCGCCGATTAATCACTGCTATCCGGTTGAACCAACTAATTGCTCGGTACGCTCGGCGCGTTTCCCTCGATTGTTAGGTACACGAAGCGAGAAAGAGAGAGATAGATTGAGAGAGAGACCAGTTAACCATGAGCCTGGTACGATAAAAAAAAAAGAGGGTCGAAAAAACGAGTAAGTCAGTCGAATTCTGCTTCGCCTGCGCCGCGTCGATAAGTCCGATATCAAAGCCGCGTTCATTTACTTCTCCTGATAACTCGATCGGTTACGTTCGCCTGATCCGGACCGTCGCGTTAATCCGAGCCTGCTGATGTATCGATAGCGTTTACACCTACGGGTTTACACGGTTTTTCCCTCGAGCCCGCGTGGGCGGAGCCTTTTTGCTCGAACACCGATTCACTTCTGCTCTTTACGCTTCGTTCGTGCTTTCTTCCCGTTATTAATTTTGGCTTTTCGTGGGCGCGCTCGTGGTCGGTTTCAACCTCTTATGAAATTGATATTATCCTTGGAATTTATAGTCTGGTTCATCGTGTGAGATTTTTTAGCTTCCTAGAGGAACCACGATTTTTTTTTAAGGTCCTGATGGCGATTGAAAATCTCCTCCTTTGAAAATCAGTTAAAGCTACGAGCTTTGACTTTACATGCGTCATTGAGAAACTAACACGTTGACTGCCATGTCACCCATATGCGGGTCACGGAATTATTCGTCCATTATTTTAAAATCAATTTTCATGTTAATATATTCATTGTACCAAATCTGGTTAGGATCAGTAAAACGTAAGAAAGTTGGAGGACTCCTCAATATCATACATTTGATTTTTCCAATTTTTATTTCATTAAATAACTTGCTTTTATTTCATGGAATTTTTTAGCTTTCTAGTTTCGGCAGTCAAAGTGTCAACGTCGCACTACTAATACTTCAGTGATTTTCCACAATTCCATATAAATCGATAAGCAAACGAGATTTTAAAAGCCAACGGAGCGCGTGAAGTTCAAGTAGCATAGGTCGGCCATTGGTCAGACATGCAAGTAAATTTGATTTAAACGATACTGTACAGTGAAAACTTCATTGGCGAGTGATTCTTAAATTGTCCTTAATAAAAGTGCAATTCGCAACGGAGCGCGTGTTGTTCAAGTAGAAGAGGTCGGCCATTGGTCAGACATGCAAGTAAATTTGGTTTAAACGATACTGTACAGTGAAAACTTCATTGGCCAGTGATTCTTAAATTGTTCTTACTTGATAAAAGCGCAATTCGCATGGGAGAGCGTGCTCTTCAAGTAGAAGAGGTCGGCTATTGGTCAGACATGCAAGTAAATTTGGTTTAAACGATACTGTACAGTGAAAACTTGATTGGCGAGTGATTCTTAAATTGTTTTTACTTGATAAAAGCGCAATTCGCGACGGAGCGCGTGCTCTTCAAGTAGAAGAGGTCGGCCATTGGTCAGACGTGCAAGTAAATTTGGTTTAAACGATAGTGTAGAGTGAAAACTTCATTCGGCAGTTGAATAATAGCTGCGTACATTCTTTCGGTACAAAGCGGTGAATAATTTCTGAGAACCCATAAGTCGAAGACTGGCATAGGGAAGGACGTCTATGGAAAATCGTCTGATCGATTCACGTGGCAAGTCGTTCAGGAGGAAATCGGCGCAGCACAGGAGCGATTCGCAACGATTCGCGATTCTGCTTTGCATTTCGCGACTCCACGGGATCCGTAGATCCTCGCGGGTTCCTCGGTAATGCACCGGCGACAGACGAGATCGATATCGTCCGCTCGGTTTGCTCGAGGATTTCGACACAGTCGGTCCCGTATTTGTACGAAATCGTCGCGTCGCGCGACGCAGCTCGCCGATTGATTTTATTCATGACCTTCGTCGCGGAAGTACTTTGGATGCGGCGAACGGGCCCCGAGGGGTGGAAAAATACTGGAATGTGTTTTCCATTTCAGATGCCGCGTCGACAAAAACCGGCACGTAAATGCGGAACGTGTCCGATCCATCCTGCCTTCCCTCCGGATACCTCTGGCAAACCATTAATTTCTTCCTCACGCACTCTCCTCTTTTCTGCAAAATTATTTATCGCTTCTCCGTTGGATCGTTATGAATTCCCTAAAGAGGCAAAACACATCCCTTCGTTTACCGATTTTCCCCTTAGTCGCGCGTTTCTCTTGTATTCAACATTTTTCACAATTTTTCTGTCGTATTTGTTAAAAATTCTCGAGAGGGATACAGTCACGAGGAATCGACACCTTCCCTGCGTTAGTAAACATTATTTAACCGCTCAATAATGATGGAATTGTCCAGAAGAAATCTCTTCGATAGTTTCCTATAAAGGAGTCATTATAATTTCAGTAATCGATTAGGTGTAGCGTTAACACGTTGACCGCCATGTCACTGAATTTTTACGTTAATATATTCATTGTACCAAATTTGATTGGGATCTGTAAAATGCAAGAAAGTTGGAAGACTACTCCATATCATACATATAATTATTTTCAATTTTTATTTCATTAAATAACTTACTTTTGATTTTATGGAATTTTTTAGGTTTCTAGTTTGGCAGTCAAAGTGTTAACGTCGCACTAATACTTATAAATTGATAAGCAAACGAGATATTAAAAGGCAACGGAGCGCGTGCTGTTCAAGTAGAAGAGGTCGGCCATTGGTCAGGCATGCAAGTACATTTGGTTTAAACGAATAGTGTACAGTGAAAACTTCTTTTGATTTCATGGAATTTTTTGGGGTTCTGGTTTGGCACTCAAAGTGTTAAGGAAATGAGACAGTTTAGTGAAAATTTCTTGACAGACATATTGATTAACGTGCAGGTTTTCTTGCGCTATAAATTTTCGAAAATTCGCGCTCCAGTGACTCGCGCGTCGGATAGAAGTTTACAGAGGGATTAATTCGGGAAGAATTACTTCCGCGGAGATGTGTTCGACGAAAATTCGTCAGCAGAACGTGAAACGAAGCACTCGTACATCGAGGAGAGAAATTTCTATGGGCCGTGCATTTCACCGGTGAATCGTGGCACATCTGTGTCCGGGGGATGGAATATTTCAGACGTGACGTATCGCCCGCGTACTAAAAATAAAAGGGGGAACCTCCGGGGCTCTAGTATCGCGGATGCATCGTCGACAAGTACGTCTGGCGAATGCACTTTCGCTGCTTCCATTTTTAAGGAAAATTCGCTCGGCTCCGTGAAAGGGCTTCGCCTAGGCGGGCCACGTTGTCCGCGAACGCGAATCGTTCACCTGAATATGAAACACGCCGCTCTATACATATATGTATGTATGTATATATCATTTTCGTCCTTCGCGTCCTCTCTGTATTTTCACTAGTTTACAATTTTCAATGGAGAAGCGTTTTATTGTTTAGCATTTTTTTACTTTTTCCCTCCTCTATTTTTAACATTCGCGCGCCGAGTGCTCTTCGCCGTGAAAAAACTTCCAAGATGAAATGCGTTCGAAAGTGACGTGAATTCTATTTGGATTTGTGCTCCGAATTTTATTGCGGAGGATAGTTTACTCTTGTTTTAGATCGTGCCTGATTTGCGTCAACGTATTTTTCATAATTTCAAAGGGTTCGAAGGGTTCTGGAATTCAAGGGAATGTTCTCCCAGTGTTTGAGCAATTTTCAAAAAAATATTCCGAGGCACTTCGGGGTACAAAAACGCCGTATTCCTAACGTATCGGAGAATACAAAAATTATTACTATATTACCTATTATTACCAAAGAAATTCACAGTGGCAACAGCCATTAAACAAACTTACACTGGTCTCCGAGCGACATCTGCTAGTATTGAAAATGTAAGGGCACACGAGGGAGTGGAAGATAACATATTCTACGGTCCCGAGATTGCAAAGGGCTACAGTACCGGAAGGTCTTCCGAGGCCAAAGGGCCAGACTGCCAAGAGTACTTACGTATGCACGCCTTCGGCTCTGTCTGGATTCGTTCGGAGCACGACTAGCGGAAATTGATAGCCGGCCGGTTCCACGTGTTCGATCCGTCGCATTTCGAATTCCGGGTCGGATCCAGGGTCAGCGTGTTGGGGATTGGCTCGAAAAAAACTCTTGCGGAGGATCTTCGGTATCTCTGACGCGCGGTGATCTCGGGATCGATGACGGCTCTCCCGAAACTCTCTCGCGTGTCGAGTGCAACTTATTGAAAACGGTCGGATGCACCTGACGCCGCTCGGGCGTTCTACCCCCGGCTTCACGGCGTGCCCCGAAGAGGAACCGTTTACCATCCTCGCGCCGCTGATCGCTCCTCTGTGTTTCATCCGGCTCGGTCACGTAGCTCCGGCACGGGTTTGCTTCCACACAGTCGCCGGAAATATCGCCGGGCCATCGATCTGCCACGGTATTTTATGTCCCCGCCGGTGTTTTACGGGCACCGGGATCGTTTCTTGCGTGCCTCCCTCCTCGAGGCTCGTTTCTACCACCTGCTTCTTATGTACCTGCATCCGAGCACACTTTCGACCTCAGAGGAAATTCGCCTGTTCCGTGGCGTTCTCAGAGATTTTGTTTCAGGAACCGGCGAAATTCATGAGTTCCCGAAGAAGCCGAAATGATCGCAACACAATTTGGAACAATAGGGGCATTCGATGAATAGCTAAAATTCTCCATCTGACATTTTCTCGGTTACAAGTTGTTTGTAAAACAATTTTTAACCGGATCGCGTGCTCTTCAAGTAGAAGAGCTCGGCCATTGGTCAGACATGCAAGTAAATTTGGTTTAAACGATAGTGTACAGTGAAAACTTCATTGGCGGGTGATTCTTAAATTGTTCTTATTTCATAAAAGCACAATTCGCAAGGGAGAGAATACTCTTCAAGTAGAAGAGGTCGGCCATTGGTCAGACATGCAAGTAAATTTGGTTTAAACGATAGTGTAGAGTTAAAACTTCATCGGCGAGTGATTCTTAAATTGTTCTTACTTGATAAAAGCGCAATTCGCAAGGGAGAGCGTGCTCTTCAAGTAGACGAGGTCGGCCATTGGTCAGACATGCAAGTAAATTTGGTTTAAAAGATAGTGTAGAGTGAAAACTTTATCGGTGAGTGATTCTTAAATTGTTCTTACTTGATAAAAGCGCAATTCGCAACGGAGCGCGTGTTGTTCAAGTAGACGAGGTCGGCCATTGGTCAGACATGCAAGTAAATTTGGTTTAAACGATAGTGTACAGTGAAAACTTCATTGGCGAGTGATTCTTAAATTGTTCTTACTTGATAAAAGCGCAATTCGCAAGGGAGAGCGTGCTCTTCAAGTAGAGGAGGTCGGCCATTGGTCAGACATGCAAGTACATTCGGTTTAAACGATAGTGTAGAGTGAAAACTTCATTGGCGAGTGATTCTTAAATTGTTCTTACTTGATAAAAGCGCAATTCGCAAGGGAGAGCGTGCTCTTCAAGTAGTAGAGGTCGGCCATTGGTCAGACATGCAAGTACATTCGGTTTAAACGATAGTGTACAGTGAAAACTTCATTGGCGAGTGATTCTTAAATTGTTCTTACTTGATAAAAGCGCAATTCGAAAGGGAGAGCGTGCTCTTCAAGTAGTAGAGGTCGGCCATTGGTCAGAGATGCAAGTACATTCGGTTTAAACGATAGTGTACAGTGAAAACTTCATTGGCGAGTGATTCTTAAATTGTTCTTACTGGATAAAAGTGCAATTCGCGAGGGAGAGAGTGCTCTTCAAGTAGTAGAGGTCGGCCATTGGTCAGACATATAAGTACATTCGGTTAAAACGATAGTGTAAAGTGAAAACTTCATTGGCGAGTGATTCTTAAATTGTTCTTACTTGATAAAAGCGCAATTCGCAAGGGAGAGCGTGCTCTTCAAGTAGTAGAGGTCGGCCATTGGTCAGACATGCAAGTAAATTTGGTTTAAACGATTATGTACAGTGAAAACTTCATTCGGCAGTTGAATAATAGCTGCGTACATTCTTTTGGCACAATAGGGGCATTCGATGAATTGCTAAAATTCTCCATCTGACATTTTCTCGGTTACAAGTTGTTTGTAAAACAATTTTAACCGGACCAGGGGGGGAGGTATCACGGTAACGGCGCACGTGTCCGCCTGTCCTCCGTATTATGCAAATGCTCGGTTAGATTCGCGGCCGGTTACGTTCTAGCTCGGCAAGTGGTTAATAATACGTCTGCCGGTAATGGGCTGCGCCAGTTCCCGTTGACTTAGCCCCGCGCTCGGTGTCACGGCAGATTAAGACCCCGAGAGCAGTCGGGGACACGGCTGATAGCTTCGGTTTTCTTCCCCCCGGAAACCTCCCCGACGCTCGCATAGTCTGTTTGACTATGCATCGGGTCTGATTGCGCTCGTGCACCAACACTCTCCAGACCGACCGGCAATCCGACGACAGTCGCCAGGCTTTCGGCAGAATAATTTTCTGCCGGCCCCGACCCTCCACTTTCCATTGACTATCTAATTTCTTGACGGTCGTCGGGCCTTCTATATTCGCCACGTAATTCTCGGCGCACCGTTTCGAGAACTCCGGTTTTTATTATTTTCTTCAGATCCCTGGTGTTTCGAAGAGCAATCACCGGACTAGCCGTTAACGCGCACTAGCAATTCCGAAGTTACTTTCTTAACACGTTAAGTGCCAAATATCAAGCCCAGAAATTCTTACAAAATCAGCGTAACTTAATTAATGAAATCACAACTAAAAATTTCAAATGGATTATAAGGGATGCGGTTTTAACCCTTCTGAATTCGAAAATGAATTTCTAAACCCAGTCAGAAATCACTGTCAGTCATACGTGTCTGACGTGGCAGTTAACGTGTTAATTAACCCCTGTGACTAGGACTTCGTAATTTCCTACAAAAAAAAAGAGAAAATATCTATTGTATGCCTATATGTTCTTCGATAGTTGTACATTAACAACGCCAAAATAGAATTTTATTTCGATTTAAAGGAAATGAATAGCATACATATTAATTAGACTCTGTTCAGAATTTTCGTCACAAGTATGACTCGATATTGTAGGGCAAAACTAGAGTAAAACTCAGAATTCTTAAATTCATCGAATCTTTCTGTCGTTTTAAATCGTTCTCACAAATGTCTAAAATCCGCAGTTTAATAATTACATTCACGAACAAAGTCCTATTTAAAACGGTGCACGCGCAATTTCACAAGAAGAAATTTTGAAGATTTTCGCGAAATTTTGTTTCGTGGAATGTACAACGTGAATTTACACGTCGGGCGAAAGCACGTGGCCAGCGAAACCAATCGGAAACATCGTCGCCGTTGTTGCAGAAATTCGATAGGAACGATCCCGCTTGTCCCGCTGCCAATAAACCATATTGCAGTCAGTATCCAGCGAGCCCGAGCCATTAGCCTGTCGAATGGTAATGCCGAGCGGGATTATTAAGATAGCCAGACTGCGGATTTCGAACGTAATGGATCCTCCGCGATGCAGTCATTCAACTGCCCCGTCGGATTTCTGAATATTGCATTTGTCTTCCGCCTTAGGGATATGCACGGTTTCCTTTTGTTTGCGATCGTGGGATAATCCATTTCATTGTATTATACATACAAATGTATATAGGGCAACGATAACGAGCAACAAGAAAACCGAAATGGCGATCGATCCCGCAATTTCAGTGAAATAAGCTTGATATTCTGCCAGTGGATTTGGTCGGCGATGGTCAGACTAGAATATTCGGCTCTGCATTTCACCGGGAGAATGACTTCGCGACCGCATTAGTTAAAAACGCGGAGATCCGAGCGTTACGAGTTTCCAATCTGAAAATCTGAGCTTCCCAAATCAACCACGTAAAGCTCTGAGCCTCTGTACACCCAAAGCTCAAATTTTCGAAGCTTTGAAAATCTGAGCTTCCCAAATGAACAGCGTAAAGCTCTGAGCCTCTGTAAACTCGACACTCAAATTTTCGAAGCTTTGAAAATCTGAGCTTCCCAAATGAACAGCGTAAAGCTCTGAGCCTTCGTAAACCCAAAGCTCAAATTTTCGAAGCTTTGAAAATCTGAGCTTCCCAAATGAACAGCGTAAAGCTCTGAGCCTCTGTAAACTCGAAACTCAAATTTTCGAAGCTTTGAAAATCTGAGCTTCCCAAATGAACAGCGTAAAGCTCTGAGCCTTTGTGAACCGAAAGCACAAAGCCCGAAGCTTTGAAAATCTGAGCTTCCAAAACGAACAGCGTAAAGTTCTGAGCCTCTGTAAACCCAAAGCTCAAATTTTCGAAGCTTTGAAAATCTGAGTTTCCCAAATGAACAGCGTAAAGCTCTGTGCCCCTGTAAACCCAAAGCTCAAATTTTCGAAGCTTTGAAAATCTGAGCTTCCCAAATGAACAGCGTAAAGCTCTGAGCCTCTGTAAACCCAAAGCTCAAATTTTCGAAGCTTTGAAAATCTGAGCTTCCCAAATGAACACCGTAAAGCTCTGAGCCTTTGCAAACCCAAAGCACAAAGTCCGAAGCTTTGAAAATCAGAGCTTCCCAAACGAACAGCGTAAAGCTCTGAGCTTTTGTAAACCCAAAGCACAAAGTTTGAATCTTTGAAAATCTGAGCTCCGCAGATTTAACACATTCGCGGCGGATGACGTACATATGCGTTTTGAGATTCTGCAAAGTTCTGGCTTAAAATTAATGGACGAGGGGTTGTAAATGTTTGATTAAAAGTCTACAGTTTTTTCCTCAGTTTCTCGCGTAGAAATTGAATCGACGAATGATCGAAGCGACTTTGCAGGCGATAATGCGTCGTTCACAGTGTGTCGCGAGACCGTAGAGAAGCATCTCCGTATTATCATATAATTTATGCGAGAAACGACGCGATGACATCTCGAGAGGGTGCACCGAGGGCTTAATTGGGAGACAGGAAGTCAGAGCCGATTAGTCGCCCGGAATATGGATGAATGAAGGCGCATTAAGCGGATCGGGTATATCTCCGTGATCAGACAAGAAACTAGCGTCGGACTCTTACGGTGATTAGAGAAGTAGATCGAGCGTGGTCCTTTTAGCAGGATCGCTGGGCATGGTGGTTCGTTTGTCGAAAGGGGAATGATTGATAACGGTAGTCGATAGAAGAGGCTTGATTGATTGCCGGCGGAGTAACAAGTAGATCATGAGCCTGTTTCGTCGGACGAGCCCCGGAATTGATGTACGACTTCGACGAAATGTTGCCGGAACTGTCTTGACCAACGCCCCGGAATATGAGGTAGTTGCTTGGTGGTAACAGGACTGCGGATATTTAATGCAAAATCAACCCCGACAAAAGGGAGTTACATACAATTCCATTTCTTCTATGAATAACTATATCTGTAAATAATGTGTCGATAATTCATTTGATATCTCTCCAATTTTGTGTTTGACTTGTGTTTATGCAATTTCCAATTTTTATAGAAAAATTTTAAGAAAGTGTAACGAAATAAAATCCTATTTTTAATGGTAACAGCCTTTGCAGATCCAAAGCGAATAAAAATCGTGTTAAATTCTCCCGAATATTATATTAAGCCATAAATGCATAAAGATCCGCTGTCTACTTATTAGGCTCCCCTTAACATTATACAGAAATGTAATTTTGGTGGGAATATCACGGACACGGTTACCAAGATCGTGGAATTGTTGTCAGAGAGATTCGTAGGGATTAGCGACATTTTGGAACGATGACCGCGAATTTTGCGAATTAATGGTGAAAGTGAAAATCCGACTAAATGGGTTTTTGATACTGTCACAAATCGATGGGAAACAGTCAGTTTCGATAGGAAAGCGATAGGAAGAGAAACGAGCAGCACGGGAATGCCGGGCAGAAATTTCTGATGCGTCGAGCGGAATCCCCATCGGATTACCCGTCCTGGTTACGACTACGGGGGTGGTTGAAGGGTAGCAGAGGGTGTTGGGGCTGGGTTGATGCAGGGGAGGAAAGCGTTGCGCGCTTTCCAGAGGAAATTGTGGTTCCGTGAATGCCGTTTGGATTACGGAAGAGCGTCCAACCGATGGCTGATTTCGGGGGACGGAGAGTTTTGTGTTCGAACCAGCACGAACCTGTACGGAGCAGCACGAAGCGTTACGAAGTTGTTCGAAGCCGGTTCTCTTTGGCATTCCGTCTCGTTTGAACGGCCCTGGCCGTTCAGAATGAAGGAGCCCTCGATCTTCGGGGATGGAACTCTTTAGCGACTAGATGGTCCTTTTCGAATTCCGGCAATTAATCTCTGCTAGCTGTGCTGCCCGTTAGTTGAATATCGTCGAATTAAACAACGAGGATCTAGTTCGCGGTCCAACCGCCTCGCGAATACCTCGCGGATTTCGCGGGGGTGGATTCTTGTCGAGCGATTTTCTCGGTGGATTTGCGAGTTCGAGTGGTTCGATATTGCGCGCCGAGCGGATTCACGGCGAACCGTTTCGGTGATTCGTTGATCGGACCGTGAACGGGAGAGACCACCTTGTCTGGAAATAGCACGCGCAACGTCGCAATTATACGCGTAATTGTTAGATCCAATAGCGAGATAACACAGATAATGATCAAATTTTGTTCGACTTTCGCAATATCAAACATTTTTTGTTATTCAGACCATTTAGCGTACTAACCCCTTGCCCTACTATTATATCGAGTCAGACTCGTGATGAAGATTTTGAACAGTGTCTAATCAATACGTATGTTATTAATTTCCTTTAAAGCGAAATAAAATTCTATTTCGTTGTAGTTGATATATATCCAAACATAGACATAAAATAAATATAAAGTATCTTTTGAAATCTTGAACGATTAAGAATTTATAATCATTACAATCACAAAGTAAATAGTAGTGCAAGGGGTTAATCGGAAAGTCGAGATTCCATTAAGTTTAGGCTGCATTTGTTCAAGACACAGATGACTATCGAGAAGGCAACGTAGTTTCTAAGACTGAATGCGGTGGAAGAGAAATGAAAAATTAATTTTAATTCTCCATAATCGCACGTGGGATTTTTCTGATATGTTAATTTTCACATAATTTGTGAACAATCAAACGGACCGTGTGCAAGGAACGTTTTATTTGTAATTGTGGTAATTTCGGGTACTTCCGGGATGGTTAACAGTCGAACCAGGAACCCGAAAATTGTAATGCGAGTTTCAATGAAATTTTACCGTGCCTTCAGGTATCAATCCCAAGGTAATTTCGCTAGCACAGTGCTTGGCAGTTCGCAGGAGATAATTGTCCACTCATTACCGGCTAAGTGAATTCATCGATCTACTGACGTTACCATTGTGCCGCACGTTCGTCCCGACGGCTATATTGTATCCCAGGCGGCGACAATGGCACCGCGAACTGTCTCAATCGTATCATTATTCAGGATGATGGGGGAAATGGCTAATTTCGGTGCTGTAGAGACCGTTAATTAATTGCTTCCCGCTGTTATAGTCTCGACGTCTTTTAAACTAAATTTCGAAACCGTTTAAACAATACCAAAGTTGAGAACACTTTGTTGCATTGTACTTTGATGAATTTATAAATCCAGTAGTACGGCTCTGCGATTTGTCAGACGAATAGAGAAACGTTCTCCTGCATCGAGTAGAGTAAACCTACCATTGGTCGGACAGACACATTATGTTCTTCTTCGAGAGGTATTTCTCATAACAATTGAACGCGGCCACGATTAGATTGAATAACAGATTAAACGCATACAATCTGTAGAGTACGATAAATAAATAATTTGATACCAGAGGTAACAATAAAATGTTGATAAGGGTGGTGCAATTTCCCGATCAAGTTTTTATCAATTTTTACTGTAACATGCAGTATGTACATTTGACTACGTATACGGGTAAATTCAATTTAATTTAATGTTCTCATTGATCAAGTAGAGTGAACCTACCATTGGTCGGACAGACACGATGGGTTCTCCTTTGCGAGACATTCTTCATAAAAATTCAACACAGGATTTCGTTGAACACGTGTCTCTAGAGTAGAACGAGCATATAATTTACTAACAGAAGTAACAATAAAAAATTGTTCGAACCCCGAAACTTATTCGTCGATTCGGGAAAATTGTAAGAAACCGGGAAAAGATTGTTCGAGTCGCTATGAAAGTTTGCTGAGCGAAGCTTTCGGATGTAGAAGCAGTACCAAAGAGCAGAAGGCGTCTTCTGATGTCTTGTCCGAAGTAACCGGACGGTAGCCGGCGTGGAATCGTTATGAAATCTCTGAAGTTCGACGGGGAGTGTTTGGCTGATCACAAGAAACGAGAAACGATCAAAGAGCGGGGTCCTCGGGAGAAGCTCGTTTGCCGGGAGTTCAGCTCGGCCGTTGCGACACCGTCGGCATTAATTTACCGAAATCATTGACCCGAGACCCGTCGGTGCTTTCTCCGAGCTCTCACCGTCGATTCGCTCGCGTCGCGTCGCGAGAACACGGCAAACGAGCTGAAAACGATCGAGTCCCTGCGGGTCCCGCATCCGTTCCAAGTGCGAATCGTATCTTTACACCGCCAGACGTTTCGCCAATCATTTTCTGCGAACTTCCTGTCACCGGACAAATCGGTTTCGACGCCATTTACCCACTTTGCAATTTTTCTCACCCCTGTTAATTACACTCACAAATTTCGATGCTCTACACGGAAATCTGGACATCATTTCTGTACATACGTACAAGAAATTCTCTTGGAAAAACAGAGGACCTACAGTGGCGTGCAAAAGTTCCCGACCAGATCTACGTCCATGCCTCGTCGCTGTGCTGCTGTTATTGCTGCAAAAGGCGTGGCTACGAAATACTAATTATAACATGTTAAATAATGTACTGCAAAATTGTTAAACAATGAAAAACAAGCATAATTTGTTCGTTAAACACACTGGCCGGAAATTTTTTAACGTGTTAATTTACTTATTCTGCAAATAAACAAGTAAGAAAAATAATTAGCGTTGATTTTTTTTGTAATATCCTTTCATGTAATACGCTCTTATATATCCCTAGTAGCACAAAAATATTAGATAGATATTTTTTTCAAATATTGGAAAAATATTTCTTAAGCCACATTTTTTCATATGAGAAAAATATTGGATCTGAATATTGTATACATGTACAAGAAATATAAATTGAATTTTTAAAAAATATAAGCTAAATATTCAGAGGATATAAACTAGATATTTAAAAAATATAAAGTAAATATTAAAAAAATGTGAATTCAATATTTGAAAAATATAAATTCAATATTTAAAAAACATTCAATAAAATTTTCAAATTTAAGAAAATATAACAAAAATTAGAAACTATGAATATGTATTACTTTCTGCGCATTTCTTGTACATGTATACAATATTCAGATCCAATATTTTTCTCATATGAAAAAATGTGGCTTAAAAAATATTTTTCCAATATTTGAGAAAAATATCTATCTAATATTTTTGTGCTACTAGGATATAATATTAACTACTTGCTCAACTTATTTTCATTGTAAGGAAATATTTGAAATACAAAATAAAAATATTTCATTTTATCTATCTGGTTATCAAAATAAAAATATTCGATTTAAAGTAGTATCTTATTTGAACCGCATTAAATTATACTATATACCAAATCATTAATGATCGTTAATATACGTTGCAAAATATGATAGAAAACCTTGTATCCAATGTTCCAGATACGAATACTAATCCTACATTATAAAATACTAACGTAAAGTGTACTTACTTCTGAATCTTCTTCCTCCGTCGGATCCACAGCACACAATTATTGACTCAGGGGAATAGACACACACGACACACACGCACAACACAGTTTATAAAATCGTGACAACGAACGAGAAGATGTCACTCCGACCACGAACAAAATGATACTGCGATTTTAACAATGATCCCTTCCATGGAGGGGGTACGGTCAGGTTATCCTAGGCAGGTTAGACGCTGAGGGTCTATAATCACTAGATACAAAACCAAGGTAAACAAATTATGGCGGGGCGCCGACCCTATTTCCCGGAATTCCTTGTTTTCGTTTCAAACGTCCTTGGGTCCGAAGCGGTTAAAATCGCAGTATTATTTTTTTGTTCGTGGTTTTATTCGTGATCTTCTCGTCTGCTATCACGATTTCGTTAAGTGTGTTGTGTGTGTTGTTTAGTGATTGTTGTTCAATATTATTCGGACCTATTGTCGTGAGTGAATAATTGTGTGCTGTGGATCCGACGAGAAAAAATATTTTTCTCGTAACATGACATAGATATTTCCTGAATATTTAAAAAGAAATATTTGTTACGTAATATAAAATAAATATTGTATGTATACTTGAATATTAAAAAAGATTGAATCTCTTTTTAATATTATATGAATGTGTATACAATATTTTGTGCTACTAGGGTATGATTCTAATAAAAATTTCTTAACGCTGTTTTTTGGAAGAGAAATAGCAAAAACCATCTGGCCGGGAACTTTTGCACGCCACTGTATAACAGCATTTCCTAAAATGCCTGCCCAAACATTTGTTTTTTCCGGCCATTGAGTATCACTTCACTCGTGCGTCGATTCCCAAAATGTTTTGAAATATTCCATACTTTACAGAACTATTAACACTAGAACTACCGATCCAGTCAAAATGACTGGTCCCTAATTTTTTCTGTCACAATTACCGAAATTACAAAAATGTTTTTATCAGTATTTTTCGAATGAACTTTTTCACTGAAGCACATGTTAGAATACAAATGGTATTAGATTTAAATACATGTAGTCTTGTCATCAGTACAAAGCAATATTCATCAGTTGTATTTATCACTCGGTAGATCTAGTGTTAAATTATTATTTTTTAATGTTATTTAGATGTTCTTTATTGACACCAATCTGATTAATAAAAATCCAAAAATAAAATGTACTCTTTCTCAGCTTTCCCGTAACTGTTCAGTTGAGCGAAATTAAATGGTATTCTTCGGTCGCATCAAGTTCCATTTAACCCCTTGCACTACAATATCGAGTCACACTCGTGATGAAGATTCTGAACAGAGTCTAACAAATATGTATGTTATTAATTTCCTTTGAACCGAAATAAAATTATATTTTGGTGTTGTTAATGTACAGCTATTGAAGAACATATAGGCATACAATAAATATAAATTTTCTCCTTTTTTAAGGAAATTACGAATTACAAAAAGGTCTTAATCATTGAAACCGTAAAATAAATCGTAGTGCAAGGGGTTAATTTGTATGTCAAGGGGTTAATTGCCTTCATACTTTCCGAGATATTCGGCTGCAAAGTTTCCAAATGAACTGTGTAGAGAAATCACACGGTATTTCTTCGTAATTAACGTGTTATATTCGTCCGGAAGTTCGCGGGCTATTTCCGCAGCGTAGAAACGCATTTGCGAGAATGCAGACGCGAGGGGGACGGTCGTCGAACATTTTCCTCTTGCTGTGGATCGAGATCGAAGCGTGTCGTGTCGTCTCGGTTCCCGTACCAACAACCGAGACATTCATCTCGCAACACTTATTTGTCCATCGCGTTTCCGCCGGCTCGTCCAACGGAGCAGTGTGCAGCCGAAATCAAGGCTGCGGTGCATAGCAAGCTTTCATCCGTGAACCCAACCCCCTCGCTCACGGCTAAGACGTTCATCTCGCTTTGTGCTCGACGAAACCCGACACGTTCCCTCTCTTGGCTTTCACTGCCTTGGCTAAGACGTTGATATCTCTCTCTCTCTCTCTCTCTCTCTCTCTCTATTTATCTCTCTCTCTCTCTCTCTATGTCTCTCTCTCTCTCTTTATCTCTCTCTCTCTCTCTCTGTCTCTTTCTGTCTCTCTCTATCTCTACCTCTATCTCTCTCTCTATCTCTCTCTCTCTCTCTCCCTCTATCTCTCTCTCCCTCTCTCTCTTTTTGCCTTTCTCTATCCCTCTATCTCTCTCTCTCTCTTTCTCTCTCTCTCTCTCTCTTTCTCTCTCTCTCTTTCTCTCTTTCTCTCTCTCTCTCTCTATCTATCTATCTCGTGCCGCTCAGACATTCATCGCAGCTCTCACGGCTGCGAGACGTTCATCGCACTTTCCGCTCGCTTAAGGATGAAATCGCGGGCCCGAAAGCGCCCTCGACGATCCCCCAGTCGAATGCCAGTGTTATCGCGCGCCAAGCGAAATTTCTGACGCACACCCTGAAATCCCCTTCGGATTAGGCTAGCATGCTTATGGCTGCCGTTCGCGAGAGACGATGCAGGACTGCCCGAGAAGATCGAAACGAGCGACATCGCAGAAACGAACGTGTATGTACAGGCACTATCGCGTCCCGCGAAATCAGCTGCTATCACGTTACATACAGAGGAAACGATAATGCATACGATGATACGTATCTCATTTACATTTTTTATACAGAAAAATGATTGGGCAGAAAGTTGTCGCATTGGTAGGTGGTAGTCTGCGTGGATGTGAAGGTCATCCGATTATGAAGGCCGTTCAAGGTCACCCAAGATGATTTTATGCGTTTTCGAGAATAACGACTTGGTGCTGTTTAGACAAGAGAACTAACAGACACTACTACTGCTACTACTACTGTTACTACTACTTTTATTAGTGCTATTGCTCGGTTGTTGTTTGTAAATATATCGAATATAACGGCTATTTTGAACATACTTAAAGTATTAAATTGACTGTTATATCATCGTAATAAAATTGAATTGATTATTAACGAAACGAAGACATCGACGAATTTTTATTTTGCACTAAGATCCGCCTGATTAGGTTATCTCGTAAAAATGACAGGATTTATGTAGATTTTGCGCAATTTTTCTCACACTGTGTGCTCGAATTGATCGCGAATCGGCTCCGACGGGAGCAACTTTGTAATTTCAATAATCGTGAAATAAAAAATATGGTATCGGTCGTTTGACCGGCAGCGATGGGTGAAGCGTCGAAGAAGAGTTGGCGTAAACTTTGATTCTATTCGTCACGGACCTTGAAGTACAGTGAAAATGGAAACGAGCATAGAGGATTACAATAGTCGAGCACCATTAGAAGCTACTATCAGATTGCAGTGCAAACGATACGTACATCGATCTCGGAGGATTATTCTCGATAGATTCGATGAACCAATGAGTACAACGACGAGCGGTATAGGGAGCACGGGTATAGCAGACTCGTCTCCTCGCCTAATTCTCTGCGGATCCCTCGCATCGCTTTTGTGCCGTTGCGCTTCGACGATTCCGTTTCATCTCGGAAGCATCTCGGATCGTCTGTCAGCCGAATCCGTTTGCAGGATTTTATCTGGTTCCCGTTCAATTTCTTCGGTCGCGTCCCGGGCCACTTTTATCCCGAACGTAACCAACTTTATATTCTCTTTGTCTGTCCCTCCCCTGCCCCCGGATGTGATTCCGTAGCCGGGGCTCCGCCATATTCCGGGCGTACACCTTTCTCTCTTTTTCTCTCTCTCTCCCGTCTTTCTTCCACCTTATTCCGATCGCACTGTGCTCCTGATCGAGAACGGTAATATCCGCCTGAAGGATCACGAAGGAAATACGGGCTCCTCCTTGTTTCTTGTTCGCTGTGTGGTCCGCCAGGACGTATCCGATTCTACTTTCGATCAAATATTCCTTCTACCACCGGTCGTCCATCTCGTTTATTCGTTTCAACGTCGCGTCGTGCGCGTACACGCACTGACCCACAGTGGGCCCAAACGCCAATCTAGCTGATAAAAAGTCGTATTTAAAATCACATACTATTACTTACTTTTTTTATTTTTTTCCATTCTTAAATCCCTGTAGATCTTTAAATTATATTCTGTTTTGCTCTGAAGATTTTTTATATAGGGTAATATTTACGCAAAAGTCTATAGTCGCTGCGGCCTTTAAGAGTCCCCCAGAACGGTCAGTGCTTTTGCTACTGGTAAACGTTAATATTAAATGCGAATATTTTGCCTTTCATGGGTTTTGTAGAAGAAAGTACGTACTTTCATTCTGTAATTACAGAATTTGCAAAAGTTAATGAATTTTCCAAATATCCATGTTCAAAGGTAGACAATTTTTTACTTCATGCATTTCAGTTTTTCGAATGTAAGTAACCAAATTTGCGCGTATATGTCAAATTTCCTATTTGATTTCGTAATGTAGACGCTGTTCTTTAATTCTTGTAAAAATCAGCTGCCGAGATTTGCCTGGGATTATTTAATGTAACTTTAAAGTTTGTGAATAGTTTGCGATCACTCATAAAGAGGGTTTAAGATTTTTGTGGTTCATAGTAATGACTGAGAGGAGTAAAAAATGTTTAATCAATGTAGGTCATAAAATTAATACTTCTAGTGTAAAACGGAATTTTATGTTTTCTTGTGACAGCACATAAACGAATAGGATAGCTGTATGAGATTTAAAAGACTGATACCTATTATATTACTTACTTAATTGTATCTGATATGAAGAATGTTTTGTGAAAGATTTTTTTTAATATTCTGAAAATTGACAGGATTAGAGTAAAAATTGCACGAGTAAATATGACAAGCATTGACAACTGTGTGCCCACACGGCGATAGACGAACACTCAGTAATCGATGAAAAGTCTGAACAGGAGAGAGAGAGAGCAAACAATGGAAGATTTGTTCCACATAATATTATTTTCATCGGATCCAATAATATCTACGATTTCAAGAAAAACGTCGACTATTTGGAAGAAAGAAACGACGCTAGATCAAGAGGTTATAAAATTATTAGCAGATCCGAAACTTCCACCTACACATGTCCCGTCAACAAGTGATGACGATTCTGACCACAACAATAGTGATGATTCTGACGTGGAAGCAGAAAATATGTAGAAAATAAAACTTTCAAAACTGAAACGATGTATAGAAGTGTAAATAAGTTGTAAATATACGAGGTTTTTATTTTAGTGTCGGTTTCAGTTCATTTTATGACTAAAAACGCTAGTAACTTTAATTTCCGCGGAAATACTCCTCTCTAAAATTACATTAATGACCATAAAAAGTTTAAAAAAATTTTTTTGCGGTCCAAATTACCATAAATTTAAAGATTGAAGTCTCCCGGTTACAACGACTCCATACAAGTTGCAATAGGAAGCTGCGTTTGATCACTATGATTTTTTATCAGCTAGATTGGCGTTTGGGCCCACTGTGTGACCCAGAAAAACATCGCATAAAAAGCGCGAACCAAGTACTAAACGATAAGAACGTGCCGGCTCGCCGTGTGAAAGGTCAACGATAAACTTGTACAGCAATGACCGATTGCTGGACAACTGTAGAAGGGTTTCAGTGGAATAATGCGAGATCTGCGGCAACGAGTATCGAGAGTTCAGTTGAGCGTCTACTGTCGTGGCTGTTGCACGTTCGACGAATTTAATTAGTAACCAGTGATAATCAATTGTCCAGGTATTGAGCTCATGGGATATTGCAAACTGAGCCTATTGCGAAATAATAGAAGTTGTTTTCCTGGAATTTCGGAGAGATTCGAATAATCGCAAAATGCGTAAATTGTCGACTTATCTCGCTAGCGTCGTGTTCGTCGTTTTGTTCTTCGAAGGCGGCCAGACTACCGACGTGCCTCGCGAGGATTTGGAGATCCGCAACCCAACAGTGGGCTATTGCGTGAACGAGTACAACAAGCAGGATTATATTATCAGACCGGGCATGGGAGCCCACAAGCTTTTCAAGCACGAGGTCACGTGGAGTACAGCTCGAGACATCTGCAAGCGAGAAGGAGGTAATTTTCTTCCGGCGACAACCATTACGGTATCTCATTCATGCCTCTCACATTGAAGCACGTTAGAATCTCAGTATAGTCGTTTCTCGATATATGTCGCAAATGCTTGGCTGATAAAAGTCGCAGTACTATCCTCTGTCCATCCTGTACGACGCACAGTGGGCAAAAACGGCCTTTTTCGATTCAAAATCAAAGAACTTTCGATAGGAATGAGGTATAGCGATGAAATTTTTTTTAAATGAAAGCTGAAACTTTGTAGAATATGGGAAAAATTGGGAGATTACGGTACGAAAGTTTTTTAACCTTGAGAAAATTCGTTAAAGTTGCACAATTTCAAGAAAGTGCCAGTAGTAATGACAGCGATACGTCAAGTGATGATGAGATGTGAAGTGCTTCATGTTTCGTAAGTAACTCAAAACGTTAAAATACTTCATTATTATTATTTTTATTGTGTTTTATATATGAGAATACGATATACTTTCAAACTAGTGTGTTATCAAGTCATTTTAACGAAAAAATTTCATTAATTTGTGTCACAAAAATCTATTTTTTTCAAAAACCAGAGGTCGTAGACAAATTTTGAAAACAGATTTGAAATCAGCGTGAAAAAATCTATGGGAAACGATATAAAGCATGTTAAAAAAAAATTTTCCGCGCGTATTAGCGGCAAAAACAAAATTTTCTTGAAATTGTGCAACTTTAACGAATTTTCTCAAGGTTAAAAAACGTTCGTACCGTAATCTCCCTATTTTTCCCATATTCTACAAAGTTTCAGCTTTCATTTAAAAAAAATTTCATCGGTCTACCTCATTCCTATCGAAAGTTCTTTCATTTTGAATCGAAAAAGGCCGTTTTTGCCCACTGTGCGACGTTCACGTAGATGGAATAATAATAGTATCTCCTGGACGATATATGTCGCTGGCAAGACCCGTTTTCTTGACATATATCGAGAAAGCACTGTACATACTTCGAGATCGTCGACTATGATTGACTCGATCTACGAGGTCAGTGGATCCAGAAAGTATTCGAACACTGAAAATCTCAGTTCCGAAATTTTCAGTACAGATCTGCAAAATGTATTTTTTAAATTTTCAATATAAGCCCGCGCAAAGAAAGTAGTGAACAATAACTTTTAGTACGATCTCTGTTACTTCGAACAATCGTAAATTTTTCAAAATATTTTTCACGTCATGCAGTAAACTAATTGCTTCAACTTGTCGAAAAAATCCCAGTCGTATGATTCGAAATTTAAAACGTGATCGTTCTCTTAAAAGTGGACTGTGAGAGTCTGTAAAATCTAGTCTAAATAAATAAATGTATCCAGTAATTTGACAACGTTTCACGAGCCACGAGAGAAAGTTCCAAAGATAGAGAATGCGATTAAACGACAATTATCTCGCAGGTCATTTGCCCATGATCGATTCGGCGGAGAAGGAAGCGGTCTTCCGAAGATGGATGACCAATGAGATGGTGCATGATGTTTGGTTAGGCATTCACGATAACTATGTGGAAGGCAGATGGGAGACTTTAGATGGCGAGTCACTCGCTGGAAAGAGTTATTATCCATGGGCTGACGGCGAGCCTAACGACACGAACGGTGGAGAAGACTGCGGGGTGCTTTCGGAAATCCCGCGTAGAGGGATAAACGACTTCTCGTGTTGGGGGAGATTTCCGTACGTCTGCGAAATCAATCTATGCGACGATCTATAGACGATCTATAGTCGATCTAAAGACGGCCCGAAGAGGGGCTGAAACCTCGGTGGGGATGTAGGGATGAACGAGTTAGTTGTTGTTTATCCGACGAAGGGCACAGAAGTAACAGAATCTAAATAAACTGCACAAAGCGAAACAGTGTTGTTAATTACCCATTATTAACACGTTGACTGCCATGTCACCCATATGTGGGTGATGGTATTATTTGTCCAAGTTTTAAAATGAATTTTTACGCGAATATATTAATCGTACCAAATTTTATTAGGATCTGCAAAATGCCAAAAAGTTGGAGGACTACTCAATATCATATAATAATTTTATTCAATATAATTATAATTATGTATAGGATGGATTCAATATAGGTAATAGTGCGTACCCGCGGCAACCAGCACCGAGAATTCAGTTGGGCGGCTCCTATCGTGGCCTTGACATGTTCAGCGAACATAATTAGTGACCAGAGATAATTAATCTTACTAGTGTTAAACTTGTAGCGATCGATTGATCGACACATGTCAACAAACATTCTCGCGGTTATCAATCGACGAGTTCCGAACGTTCGAAAACACCGAGTGGGTATATATTGCCACGATTAGACGAATGGTCCTATCTTTTTCCGCGACCTCGGACAATAAGCACGCACGCACGGAAACGCATACGAAATTTACCAAACCTAACTTTATAGTCTAGCCGTAGTTAGCCGAAGTTAGCCCTCGTTGTGAAATAAATAGTTTTCCGAGAAAGAGATTCGAATAATCGAAAAATGCGTCAATTGTTGCTGACATCTAGCGTCGTGCTCGTCGTTTTGTTCTTCCAAGGTGGCCAGGCTGCCATCGTGGCTGTTGACAATTTCAACCAAACGGCTAATGCAACTGGAGGTGAATATTGTTATTTTTTCAACTCTTTCGAAACAATGAACGCATATGTCTGTTGTTCGGTGACATTTACGTAATGCTTGCTTCTCATATAAAGTAGGGCTGTTACTTTGCTTCGAAGGTCGAAGATTTCGAAGCTTCGATTGCAGAAAATTCGAAAGTGATGAAAATCGAAGGATCGAACCTTCGATTCGTTTCCAGTTAACGGATAAAAGGAATAAATTTTCATAATATGTTTCTATATTCACCATCTGAATTATTTCAATAATTTATTGTTAAGATAATATATTCATAATTTTAATTATCCTTTCGATAGCACATTGTTAAAATAACTGTTTAAATAAATAAAGTTTATAATTTGTTTCTATATTCATTATTTGAATTGTTATTTCAATTATTTATTGTTAAAATAATGTATTAAATAAATAAATTTTCACAATATGTTTCTATATTCATTATTTGAATTATTTCAATAATTTATTGTTCAAATAAATGTTTAGACAATGTACACGTATTTACATAATTAATATAGGAACACATTTCTATAGAGTATAAACATTTATAATCTACGGAAATTTTTATAATCTATAGAAATGTGTTTCTATATTCATTATGTAAATACTTGTACATTCTTTAAATAATTATTTTAACAATGAAATATTGAAATAATTCACATAATGTATGTAGAAACAAAATTTGAAAATTGAAATAACAATTCAAATAATGAATATAGAAACAAATTGTAAAAATTTATTTATTTAAACAATTACATTATCAGTGAACTATCGAAATGATAATTCAAATAATAAATATATTATTTTAACAATAAATTATTGAAATAATTCAAATAATAAATATAGGAACAAATTATGAAAATTTATTTATTTAAACAATTATTTTCACGATGTGCTATCGAAAGGATAATTCAAGTTATAAATATATTACGTTAACAATAAATTATTGAAATAGTTTAGGTGGTGAATATAGAAACAAATTATGAAAATTTATTCCTTTTATCCCTTATCTGGAAACGAATTGAAGGTTCGAAGTTTCGAAGTGTCGAAGGAGCGAAGGTAAAGGATCGAAGCTTCGATCTTTCGGACCTTCGAACCTTCGATTTTCATCACCTTCGAAGGTCCCTTCGTTCCTTCGAATCCTTCGAAGCTTCGAAGTGTCGAAGCTTCGGAAAAGTAACAGCCCTAATATAAAGTACGAACGCAATCGCGAGTTCGATATTTGGAGATAGCTTCGGATTTCTTACACGGAAGCTATTGGTTGCAGGATTTTATGATGTCCTGCCCGTCAACGCGGTCCCAAGCACGGTGTCCGTAGCGCCACAGAAGATGTGCTGCGTGACTATTCTCGACAGAACAGATTACATTGTCACACCTGGCGTAGGGGCCCACAAATATTTTAAACAAGCGATGACGTGGAACGTAGCCCGAGATATCTGCGTGCGAGACGGAGGTAACTTTCTCCCTGCGACAGCCATTACGTTATCTCATTCACGCCTCTCACATTCAAACACGTTAGAATCTCGGTACAGTCGTTTCTCGATATATGTCGCAAACACTTGGCTGATAACAGACGCAGTACTATCCCCACTGCCGCGGGGTATAACCCGTGAGGGGCCATGAAGTTTTGTTGACATAAATCGAGAAAGCACTGTACATACTTGGAGATCGTCGACTATGATTGACTCAATCTACTGGGTCAGTGGATCTAGAAATCCCAGTCCCGAAATTTTCAGTACAGATCTAAAAAAAAGCATTTTTGAAAGTTTTCGTATAGCCACGCACATAGAAAGTAGTGAACAGTAACTTTTAGTACGTTCTCTGCAATTTCGAACGATTGAAATTTTTCAAAAATATTTCTCACATCATGTAGTACACTAGTTTTTACAACTTTTAAAAAAAATCCCAATCGTATGATTCAAAATTAACAAAGTGATCGTCCTTTGAAAAGTGGACTGTGAGAGTCTGTAAAATCTAGTCTAAATAAATAAATGTATCTAATAAATTGTCGGTGAAAGGAATGTGTTAGCCATGCCAAAAAGTGTGCACATAGTCGGCTCTCGTAACGAAAGGGTTAATCAGCATCGTCATATTCGCATACGATAAATTGTGGGGGTTGAAACGTCGGATAAAAACAGCTGATCACTGTTTAATTTGATATTGTTTCACGAGTCACGAGACAAAGTTGCGAAGACGAATGACGGGAATAAATGACAATTATCTCGCAGCTCAATTGGCCGTGATTAATTCGGATGCGGAGGAACAACTATTCCGAACCTGGAAGGCCGCGAATTCGGTGTATGGTATTTGGATAGGCATCCACGATCTGTTCCAGCAAGACTGGTGGACGACTTTAGTGGGCGAGCCGGTCGCTTCGATGAGTTATGATATATGGGCTGATAACCGGCCTGACGACGCTGGTGGTATAGAACACTGCGGGGTACTTTGGGACGACCCACCAAAAGGCATAGACGACTGCCCGTGCGATCGCAAATATGGGTTCATCTGCGAAATCGAACTCTGCTAAGATGCAGAATTTGTTGTTCGCAAGTTAACCGGGGAAACTAGCAAACTAGTGAACCGTCCCACCCTATGGGTGGGGATGTAATGATAAACGTGTTCAGCTGGTGAAGGGTACATATGTAGCAGAACCTAAATAAAGTGCATGAACTGAAACATTGTTATTCATTACTACCAGTCATCACAATAAGTTAATCCTTGTTAGAAAGTCAACGCTAGAATCGTCATTCTAGAATTCACTAGAATTGTTATTCATTACCACCAGTCAACACAATAAGTTAATCTAATTCAGTCTCGTCATTTTTATAAAACAACATGCATCAGTCACTTTCAAGACTCAGTAGGGCTAGGACCCAGATGTGGGGCTGAAACCTGGGTGTGGGGATGTAGGGATGAACCAGTTAGTTGTTGTTTATCCGAAGAAGGACACAGAAGTAACAGAATCTAAATAAAGTGCACAAACCGAAACAGTGTTATTCATTACCCATTATTAACACGTTGACTGCCATGTCACCCATATGTGGGTGATGGTATTATTTGTCCAAGTTTTAAAATGAATTTTTACGCGAATATATTAATCGTACCAAATTTTATTAGGATCTGTAAAATACCAAAAAGTTGGAGGAGTACTCAATATCATATAATAATTTTATTATAATATAATTATAATTATAGGATGGATTCAATATAGGTAATAGTGCGTACCCGCGGCAACTAGCATCGAGAATTCAGTTGAGCGGCTCCTATCGTGGCCTTGGCATGTTCGGCGAACATAATTAGTGACCAGAGATAATTAATCTTACTAGTGTTAAACTTGTAGCGACCGATTGATCGACACATGTCGTTAGCCGCAAGACAAACGTTCTCGCTGTTATCACTCGACGAGTTCCGAACGTTCGAAGATACCGAGTGGGTATATATTGCCACGATTAGGCGAATAGTCCTATGTTTTTCCGCGACTTCGGACATAAACACGCACGCACGCATGCACGGAAACGCATACGAAATTTACCAAACCTAACTTTATAGTCGAAGTTAGCCCTTGTTGTGAAATAAATAGTTTTCCGAGAAAGAGATTCGAATAATCGAAAAAAAATGCATCAATTGTTGCTGACATCTAGCGTCGTGCTCGTCGTTTTGTTCTTCCAAGGTGGCCAGGCTGCCATCGTGGCTGTTGAACATCTCAACCAAACGGCTAATGCAACTGGAGGTGAATATTATTCTTCTTTCAACTCTTTCGAAACAATGAACGCATATGTCTGTTGTTCGGTGACATTTGCTTCTCATATAAAGTAGGAACGCAATCGCGAGTTCGATATTTGGAGACAGATCCGGATTTCTTACACGGAAGCTATTGGTTGCAGGATTTTATGATGTCCTGCCCGTCAACGCGGTCCCAAGCACGGTGTCCGTAGCGCCACAGAAGATGTGCTGCGTGACGATTCTCGACAGAACAGATTACATTGTCACACCGGGCGTAGGAGCCCACAAATATTTCAAACAAGCAATGACGTGGAACGTAGCCCGAGATATCTGCGTGCGAGACGGAGGTAACTTTCTCCCTGCGAAAGCCATTACGTTATCTCATTCACGCCTCTCACATTCAAGCACGTTAGAATCTCGGTACAATCGTTTCTCGATATATGTCGCAAACACTTGGCTGATAACAGTCGCAGTACTATCCCTACTGCTGCGGGGTATAACCCGTGAGGGGCCATGAAGTTTTGTTGACATAAATCGAGAAAGCACTATACATACTTCGAGATCGTCGACTATGATTGACTGAATCTACTGGGTCAGTGGATCCAGAAATGCCAGTCCCGAAATTTTCAGTACAGATCGTATGATTCAAAATTAAAAAAGTGATCGTCCTTTGAAAAGTGGTCTGTGAGAGTCTGTAAAATCTAGTCTAAATAAATAAATGTATCTAGTAAATTGTCGGCGAAAGGAATGTGTTAGCCATGCCAAAAAGTGTGCACATAGTCGGCTTTCGTAACGAAAGGGTTAATTAGCATCGTCATATTCGCATACCGTAAATTGTGAGGGTTGGAACGCCCGCTAAAAGCAGCTGATCACTGTTTAATTTGACATTGTTTCACCAGTCGAATGACGGGAATAAATGACAATTATCTCGCAGCTCAATTGGCCGTGATTAATTCGGATGCGGAGGAAAAACTATTCCGAACCTGGAAGGCCGCGAATTCGGTGGGTGGTATTTGGATAGGCGTCCACGATCTGTTCCAGCAAGACTGGTGGACGACTTTAGTGGGCGAGCCGGTCGCTACGATGAGTTATGATATATGGGCTGATAACCGGCCTGACAACGCTGGTGGTATAGAACACTGCGGGGTAGTCTGGGACGAACCAGCAAAAGGCATAGACGACTGCCCGTGCGATCGCAAATATGGGTTCATCTGCGAAATCGAACTCTGCTAAGATGCAGAATTTGTTGTTCGCAAGTTAACCGGAGAAACTAGCAAACTAGTCAACCGTTCCACCCTATGGGTGGAGATGTAATGATAAATGGGTGAAGGGTACATATGTAGCAGAACCTAAATAAAGTGCACAAACTGAAACATTGTTATTCATTACCACCCAGTCATCACAATAAGTTAATCCTTGTTAGAAAGTCAACGCTAGAATCGTTATTCTAGAATTCGCTAGAATTGTTATTCAGTAGAGTCTGTGAAATCATTGAAAATACTACAAAAAAATTGTAGAGCTCTCTAACAGAAGAATTGTTGAGCCACTAAATTAAATGTACATCGTGTGTAAACATCTCATGGACAAAATGATTGATTACATATTGGTCCCCTTAATATAGTATATCATAATATATATTTAGGTGAGGACGTAATATAACACGAACCGCAGAAAATCTAAATAAATTCAGTCTCGTCATTTTTATAAAACAACATGCATTAGTCACTTTCAAGACTCAGTAGGTTGTGTATTAACAAAAAAAAAAAAAAACGTGTAAATACATACTAAACTATAAGGACCAATAATAATTCTGATTTATAATTCTTTTCCTCGGAATGAAACTCGCCGGATCTCCAATCTTATGATCTTTCATAGGAACTCGATTGCACGATGCAATAGTCATCAGCGATAATTCCCTTCTAAGATAAGGAATTCGATCGTGTCAATAAACACATCAGGCATCACAGCTGACGTAAGAAATAATGACTATTCATGAAGTTGATATCTTTTTGTAGGAAATATTCCTATGTTATTAAAACGCTCTGACCCAGGAAAACATCGTGAAAAAAATATTAAAATACAAAACGATATGGTTGTTCCGGCTCGATTTGCAGTAATCCTCGTGTGAAAGGTTAACGATAAACTTGTACAGTATCACTCATAATTGCAATATTCGATTGCTGGAGAATTGTAGGAGGGGTCCAGTATAATAGAGCTTACCCGCGGCAACTAACGTCGAGAGTTCAGTTGAGCGTCTCCTATCGCGGCCGTTGCACGTTCGGCGAACTTAATTAATAAGCAGTGATAATTAATTGTCCGGGCGTTGAACCGGTAGGATATTGCAAACCAAGCTCATTTCGAAGTAAATAGTTTTCCTGGAACTTGGAAGAGGTTCGAATAATCGCAAAATGCGTAAATTGTTGCTGACATCTTTCGCTAGCGTCGCGCTCGTCGTTTTGTTCTTCGTAGGTGGCCAGGCTACCGACGTGCGTCCCGAATTTTTGGAGATCCGCGATTCCAACGATCAGGATAACAAAACTGCAGGTGAATATTGTTTCAGTTGCAACTCTCTCGGTGTCGGAACAATGAACACACGTCTGTTCTTCGGTGAAATTTTTTAATCTTCGGTAATTTTTTTTCCCTCGGCGTTCCGATTTCTCACGAGAAAGCTCTTGGTTTCAGAATGTGCAGACACGCTCACGATAACCGGTAACATTTATCACGCTCAACAGCAGGCATTTTATATTAACGCGGTCCCGAACACGGTGTTCAGAGGATCAAATATAACACGCTGTTGCGTGGCCACTTTGGAGAGGAACGATTATGTTGTCACACCGGGCATAGGAGCCCACAAGATTTTCAAGCAGAATGTCACGTGGAACACAGCCCGAGATATCTGCGTGCGAGACGGTGGTAACTTTCTCCCTGCGACAGCCATTACGTTATCTCATTCACGCCTCTCACATTCAAGCACGGTAGAATCTCGGTACAGTCGTTTCTCGATATATGTCGCAAACACTTGGCTGATAACAGTCGCAGTACTATCCCCACTGCTGCGGGGTATAACCCGTGAGGGGCCGCGAAGAGGGTGCCATGAAGTTTTGTTGACATAAATCGAGAAAGCACTGTACATACTTCGAGATCGTCGACTATGATTGACTCAATCTACTGGGTCAGTGGATCCAGAAATGCCAGTCCCGAAATTTGCAGTACAGATCGTATGATTCAAAATTAAAAAAGTGATCGTCCTTTGAAAAGTGGACTGTGAGAGTCTGTAAAATCTAGTCTAAATAAATAAATGTATCTAGTAAATTGTCGGCGAAAGGAATGTGTTAGCCATGCCAAAAAGTGTGCACATAGTCGGCTTTCGTAACGAAAGGGTCAATTAGCATCGTCATATTCGCATACCGTAAATTGTGAGGTTTGGAACGCCCGCTAAAAGCAGCTGATCACTGTTTAATTTGACATTGTTTCACCAGTCGAATGACGGGAATAAATGACAATTATCTCGCAGCTCAATTGGCCGTGATTAATTCGGATGAGGAGGAACAACTATTCCGAACCTGGAAGGCCGCGAATTCGGCGTATGGTATTTGGATAGGCGTCCACGATCTGTTCCAACAAGGCTGGTGGACGACTTTAGTGGGCGAGCCGGTCGCTTCGATGAGTTATGATATATGGGCTGATAACCGGCCTGACAACGCTGGTGGTATAGAACACTGCGGGGTAGTCTGGGACTTACCAGCAAAAGGCATAGACGACTGCCCGTGCGATCGCAAATATGGGTTCATCTGCGAAATCGAACTCTGCTAAGATGCAGAATTTGTTGTTCGTAAGTTAACCGTGAAAACTAGCAAACTAGTCAACCGTCCCACCCTATGGGTGGGGATGTAATGATAAATGGTTGAAGGGTACATATGTAGCAGAACCTAAATAAAGTGCATGAACCGAAACATTGTTATTCATTACCACCAGTCATCACAATAAGTTAATCCTTGTTAGAAAGTCAACGCTAGAATCGTTATTCTAGAATTCGCTAGAATTGTTATTCAGTAGAGTCTGTGGAATCATTGAAAAAACTACAAAAAAATTGTAGAGCTAACAGAAGAATTGTTGAGCTACTAAATTAAATGTACATCGCGTGGAAACATCTCATGGGCAAAATAATTGATTACTAGACAGCGGATGTTTATGCAATTTCCAATTTTTATAGAAAAATTTTAGGAAAGTGGAATGAAATAAAATCCTATTTTTAATGGGAACAGCCTTTCTACATCCAAAGCAAATAAAAATCGTGTTAAATTCCTTCGAATTTTATATTGTAGCATTTTTTGAACATTTCCATAAGCCATAAATGCATTAAGATCCGTTGTCTATTGATTACTTATTGGTCCCCGTAATATAGTATATCATAATATATATTTAGGTGGGGACGTAATATAACACGAACCGCAGAAAATCTAAATAAATTCAGTCTCGTCACTTTTATAAAACAACATGCACGAGTCACTTTCAAGACTCAGTAGGTTGTGTATTAACACCACAAAAACGTGTAAATACATACTAAACTATAAGGACCAATAATAATTCTGATTTATAATTCTTTTCCTCGGAATGAAACTCGATTGCACGATGCAATAGTCATCAGCGATAACTGCCTTCTAAGATAAGGAATTCCATCGTGTCAATAAACACATGAGGCATCACAGCTGACGTAAGAAATAATGACCATTCATGAAGTTGATATCTTTTTATAGGAAATATTTCTATGTTATTAAAACGCTCTGACCCAGGAAAACATCGTAAAAAAAATATCAAAATACAAAACGATATGGTTATTCCGGCTCGATTGGCAGTAATCCCCGTGTGAAAGGTTAACGATAAACGTGTACAGTATCACTCATAATTGCAATATTCGATTGCTGGAGAATCGTAGGAGGGGTCCAGTATAATAGAGCTTACCCGCGGCAACCAACGTCGAGAATTCAGTTGAGCGTCTCCTATCGCGGCCGTTGCACGTTCGGCGAACTTAATTAATAAGCAGTGATAATTAATTGTCCGGGCGTTGAACCGGTAGGATATTGCAAACCAAGCTCATTTCGAAGTAAATAGTTTTCCTGGAACTTGTAAGAGGTTCGAATAATCGCAAAATGCGTAAATTGTTGCTGACATCTCTCTTTAGCGTCGCGCTCGTCGTTTTGTTCTTCGAAGGTGGCCAGGCTACCGACGCGCGTCCCGAATTTTTGGAGATCCGCGATTCCAACGATCAGGCTAACAAAACTGCAGGTGAATATTGTTTCAGTTGCAACTCTCTCGGTGTCGGAACAATGAACACGCGTCTGTTCTTCGGTGAAATTGTTTAATCTTCGGTATTTTTTTTCCTCGGCGTTCCGATTGCTCACGAGAAAGCTCTTGGTTTCAGAATGTCCAGACACGCTCACGATAACCGGTAGAAACATTTATCACGCTCAACGGCAGGCATTTTATATTAACGCGGTCCCGAACGCGGTGTTCAGAGGATCAAAGGGCTATTGCGTGGCCACTTTGGAGAGGAACGATTATGTTGTCACACCGGGCATAGGAGCCCATAAGATTTTCAAGCACAAGGTCACGTGGAACACAGCCCGAGAAATCTGCATGCGAGAAGGAGGTAATTTTCTTCCTGCGACGCTCATTGTACAGTATTTTGTCCACGCCTCTTAAATCGAAACACGTTAGAATCTCGGTACAGTCGTTTCTCGATATATGTCGCGAATACTTGACCGATAAAAGTCGCAGTACTATGTTTCACGGGCCACGTGACAGAGCAGCGCGGATGGAGAACTCAGGATTAAACGATAATTATCTCGCAGGTGAATTGCCCATGATCGATTCGGCGGAGAAGGAAGCAGTTTTTCGAAAATGGATGACCAACGAGACGTTGACAGGTGTTTGGTTAGGCCTCCACGATCTGTTCGAGCAAGGCACGTGGGTGACTTTAGCGGGCGAGCGGGTCGCTACGATGAGTTATTATCCATGGGCCGAGGGCGAGCCTAACAATTGGCACGATGAACAACACTGCGGGATCCTCTGGCTAAAAGAAAAGGCTGCAGGCATATCCAATACCAAGTGCACCATGAAGCAGCCGTTTATCTGTGAAATCAACCTGTGCGAAGCTCCGGGTTCCATTTTTCCCGGCACAAGTCTAGGCTCGCTGTAATCCAACGCGAGAATCGCGATGAGAAACACTGATCGATATGCCACCGCGACCTGTGCGAGTGATCGTACCAACGATCGCGCTTAGAACGAACTTTGAACTGTTTGACACATGATTTTCTTCGATGATCAGTAGACAGCTGATTTTGTGCATTTAGGGTAAAAATAACGGATGAGCGAAAAATAAAACTGTAAATACAGCACAGAAATAAAGTACACAAAAATATGACAAAATAATCTACGTTATTTCCCAACAGCGATAAACCGCGAGTGAAAGGTTAACGATAGTACGACTTTAAACGCAAAACTTATGTCACGCGAACTAGTAATATAGCTGGTGCGTAAAATCTCGGCTCAGTTGTGCATATCTCTCACCCGAGTTAATTAGTGATCATTGAGAACGCTATTCGAGGAAAGAAGTTGTCACAGTAGTTCGAAGGGATTAGAATAATCGAGCGATTTAGGTCGCCAAAATGAGTTCATTGGCGTTCCTCGCTGTCGCGAGTGCTGCGCTTTTCGTTATGGTGTTCCAAGGTGGCGAGGCTGCTAATGTAACCCTCCATGATATTTTACGTCCCAAGAGACACGTGGAAATTAGAGGTAAATATTTTGCTGGTTTCAAGAGTCGGGTCTTGTAGCGTAGGGGAACTCGGGAGACCGTGAACACGCAACAATTTGCTTCGTGAAAATTAATATAATCTTCGATGGTACGGTTAGAAGTTGAAACAGTTTTCAGAAATGAATGCACACTTTCGTGCGAATGTTCTGGGAGTTGATTAATTTGGCCTACGAATATGAAGGAGCTAAGGAAATTCCTGGTCCCTGCAGAGAGTGGTCGTACCGATCCGAAGTGATTTAGACTTAATTCGGCCCGACTTATTGCAGGCCAACGCGCTTGCGTGTCGACCTTGATGGGGAACAGGTATATCAATGCACCCGGCGTAGGAACCTACGTGATCCATCGTAATGGAAAGACGTGGAACGATGCTCGAAAGGCTTGTTTGGCCGACGGAGGTAATTACAATCGGATTGTTCTCTAAGATACAGGGTTAATACAGTGAATTCTCGATATATGTCAACAACAAGGGTCTTACTGTTGCCAAATTAACACGTTGACTGCCATGTCACCCATATATGGGTGACGGAATTATTTGTTCAGGCTTTAAAATGAATTTTTACGTTAACCCTTTGCACTCGAAGCTATTTAAACTCCAAAACGAAAGATTTCTTTCAACCTAGAATATTTTCCTTTTATATATTTCTTTCTTATGTTATACATACGAAAATGGTGCAATTTACTCGTACAATACTGAAATGTTTAGTAATTTATTACGTGCAAATCAATTTAATAATGTAAAAAATATTTTGAATAATTGTACAGCAATTTTTAGTGGTGCCTTACAGTCACCATTCGAGTGCTAAGGGTTAATATATTCATTGTACCAAATTTGATTAGGACCTGTAAAATGCCAAAAAGTTGAAGAACCACACAATATCATACATTTAATTTTTTCAATTTCTATGTTATTAAATAACACATTGATTTGATGGCATTTTCGAGGCTTCTAGTTTGACAGTCAAAGTGCTAAAGGAAGACGATAAAGCAGGTATGTCTTGTAGGTCAGTTGGCTGTGATAGACTCTTCGCTAAAACTCCAGCTCTTTAAAAGGTGGAAACGAGAAAGGGGTTTGTCGGCTCTCTGGTTAGGCTTCAACGATCTGGTCGAGGAAGGCGAATGGGTCACCGTGACCGGCCAGTCGATGGATTTATTGGGCTATGATCCATGGGCTTCCGGTGAGCCCAACGATGGTTGGACTGGTCAAGACTGCGGAATTCTTTGGGAATTCGGGGTGGACGATTATGATTGCGATAGCGTGCGGCCCTTCATCTGTGAAATCAATTTATGCGAATCGACAGGGTAATTCTTGACGCGATAATTCTTTTTAATTTTTGTTTCTGTAGACACGGTTAGTTTGAATCTTGGTCGCTTTCGCTGTATCATTCTACTGGGAATATTGCTTGAATAAAGTGATTTCGTTCTTGTGCATATTTTGTAGTTTATAACATCGGACAGAGAATGCTTTAATTCTATCGTAGACATTCCCACGATGAGAACGAGTACCCACACGACCATGTTCGGATCACTTTAAATCGTTGGTGCATCGACCGAAGCGCTCCTGCACTCGGTACTAACGCATGACGAAGAGATCCTAGTCGGGTCGTGTCGGTACTCATTTTTCTCGTGGGAATCTTGCCATTTCAATGGTGATACTCTCCCGTCGTCGTTGCATGCTCGTTCTCCGTGCATTTGCGAGAGACAGTGCAACCGCAGCGGCGCGCGTGAGTCATTAAAATTTCCCCACGCTATCGATGACGCCGTGCTCCGACGACCTCCGATTGGCCTGCGCGCGCGCGAGCCTGTTGTTCGTCAGGCTTATGTAATCTCCGGCAAACATTGGTCGAAGATTCGTTGACTGCGAGACGAAGCGCCGGGAATTCCAGTTTGGCCGGAGTCTGCCGGTCGGTAACAACAAGAGGACAAAGCGTCGCGATCGAAGGTGGAGGAAGAAGAGGCTACGAAAGAGATTAGCATAAGCGGGGATACGGAGAGGAAGGACGCCGATAGAACGAGAGGAGAGTCGCGGCGTTCGCAGCGCGGTTCAGCTCAGTCGTGCCTCGCGTATCAAGGCCGTTGCGTTGCGTCCGTCGAGCGGAATTCACAGGCTTGATCCGATGCTCACTGTCGAGGACACAGTCGAACGGAGAGGTTAGAGTGCGTCGTAACCCGTCGACCAGAACACGCTCCTCGAACGAAGCTGACGAAGACTTTCAGGATCGAGATCGAATTGCTCGACGTACAACCGACGCGGAAATGTGCAACCACCTGTCAGCGTTGCTCGCTTTCGGGGCGTTTTGCGTTTTAGGCGTGCCGGCTCGCGCGGACACCGCCATCAGCGACGACATGCTCAAATCGGTGTTCAGGAATCCTAAAGCCTTCAACCTGACCAACCGCAATCAAGGTGATTATCATTTTCGCTCTCGAGCACGCTGGCTCGTCCTTCGCACTGATAATCTTCGTTGTTGTTGGGACTCGTGGAAGCTCTTTTTTTTGGTGGACAAAAAAAGTTTTTGGTTTGTCTCTTTTGCTTGTCGCGTTTAACCCCTTGCACTACTATTTATTTTGTCATTATACTGATTAGTAGACAGCGGATCTTTATGCATTTACGGCTTATGGAAATGTTCAAAAAATGCTACAATATAAAATTCGAAAGAATTTAACACGATTTTTATTTGCTTTGGATCTAGAAAGGCTGTTCCCATTAAAAATAGGATTTTATTTAATTCCACTTTCTTAAAATTCTTCTATAAAAATTGGAAATTGTATAAACATCCGCTGTCTATCAATGACATATACACTGGCTCGCGAAAGTGTTCGAACGCCCTTTAAAACAAATTTAAAAAAAAGTTATACCGATTTAAAGGGCATTCGAATACTTTCGCGAGCCTGTGTATGTTTATTGGACTCTGTTCAGAATCTTCATCACGAGTCTGACTCGATATTGTAGGGCAAAGGGTTAAATGTTTAAAGTGAACACGATCGTTGCTCGAAATGTTTCCCAAAGAACGACTCGCTCGGTTTCTCACTAGGATGCGTTTGTCTCCAGGTTCGACGCCGATAGTCAATATGAACGGCAATTACAATTATCAAGCGACGCAACAGGTGTTTTTTATTAGCGGCGCGCCGCAGTCAGTTAGCAAAGGGATGAGGAACTGCGTGACCTATTTGGAAAGGGACGATTACACTATTCTACCGGGCATGGGTGTGTACAAGATCCATAAGCGCAAGGTCAATTGGAACAAGGCTCGGAAATCTTGCATGGACGAAGGAGGTAACTTTCTCCTTGCGACAGCCATTACGTTATCTCATTCACGCCTCTCACATTCAAGCACGTTAGAATCTCGGTACAGTCGTTTCTCGATATATGTCGCAAACACTTGGCTGATAACAGTCGCAGTACTATCCCCACTGCTGCGGGGTATAACCCGTGAGGGGCCGCGAAGAGGGTGCCATGACGTTTTGTTGACATAAATCGAGAAAGCACTGTACATCGAGATCGTCGACTATGATTGACTGAATCTACTGGATCAGTGGATCCAGAAATGCCAGTCCCGAAATTTGCAGTACAGATCGTATGATTCAAAATTAAAAAAGTGATCGTCCTTTGAAAAGTGGACTGTGAGAGTCTGTAAAATCTAGTCTAAATAAATAAATGTATCTAGTATATTGTCGGCGAATGGAATGTGTTAGCCATGCCAAAAAGTGTGCACATAGTCGGCTTTCGTAACGAAAGGGTTAATTAGCATCGTCATATTCGCATACCGTAAATTGTGAGGGTTGGAACGCCCGCTAAAAGCAGCTGATCACTGTTTAATTTGACATTGTTTCACGAGTCGAATGACGGGAATAAATGACAATTATCTCGTAGCTCAATTGGCCGTGATTAATTCGGATGAGGAGGAACAACTATTCCGAACCTGGAAGGCCGCGAATTCGGTGAGTGCTATTTGGATAGGCGTCCACGATCTGTTCCAGCAAGACTCGTGGACGACTTTACTGGGCGAGCCGCTCGCTGCGAAGAGTTATGATATATGGGCTCCTAACCGGCCTGACAACGCTGGTGGTATAGAACACTGCGGGGTAGTCTGGGACAACCCACCAAAAGGCATAGACGACTGCCCGTGCGATCGCAAATATGAGTACATCTGCGAAATGGAACTCTGCTAAGATGCAGAATTTGTTGTTCGCAAGTTAACCGTGAAAACTAGCAAACTAGTCAACCGTCCCACCCTATGGGTGGGGATGTAATGATAAATGGTTGAAGGGTACATATGTAGCAGAACCTAAATAAAGTGCATGAACCGAAACATTGTTATTCATTACCACCAGTCATCACAATAAGTTAATCCTTGTTAGAAAGTCAACGCTAGAATCGTTATTCTAGAATTCGCTAGAATTGTTATTCAGTAGAGTCTGTGGAATCATTGAAAATACTACAAAAAAATTGTAGAGCTCTCTCTCTCTCTAACAGAAGAATTGTTGAGCTACTAAATTAAATGTACATCGCGTGGAAACATCTCATGGACAAAATAATTGATTACTAGACAGCGGATGTTTATGCAATTTCCAATTTTTATAGAAAAATTTTAGGAAAGTGGAATGAAATAAAATCCTATTTTTAATGGGAACAGCCTTTCTACATCCAAAGCAAATAAAAATCGTGTTAAATTCCTTCGAATTTTATATTGTAGCATTTTTTGAACATTTCCATAAGCCATAAATGCATTAAGATCCGCTGTCTATTGATTACTTATTGGTCCCCGTAATATAGTATATCATAATATATATTTACGTGGGGACCTAATATAACACGAACCGCAGAAAATCTAAATAAATTCAGTCTCGTCACTTTTATAAAACAACATGCACGAGTCACTTTCAAGACTCGGTAGGTTGTGTATTAACACCACAAAAACGTGTAAATACATACTAAACTATAAGGACCAATAATAATTCTGATTTATAATTCTTTTCCTCGGAATGAAACTCGCCGGATCTCCAATCTTATGATCTTTCATAGGAACTCGATTGCACGATGCAATAGTCATCAGCGATAATTCCCTTCTAAGATAAGGAATTCGATCGTGTCAATAAACACATCAGGCATCACAGCTGACGTAAGAAATAATGACCATTCATGAAGTTGATATCTTTTTATAGGAAATATTTCTATGTTATTAAAACGCTCTGACCCAGGAAAACATCGTGAAAAAAATATCAAGATACAAAACGATATGGTTGTTCCGGCTCGATTGGCAGTAATCCCCGTGTGAAAGGTTAACGATAAACTTGTACAGTATCACTCATAATTGCAATATTCGATTGCTGGAGAATCGTAGGAGGGGTCCAGTATAATAGAGCTTACCCGCGGCAACCAACGTCGAGAATTCAGTTGAGCGTCTCCTATCGCGGCCGTTGCACGTTCGGCGAACTTAATTAATAAGCAGTGATAATTAATTGTCCGGGCGTTGAACCGGTAGGATATTGCAAACCAAGCTCATTTCGAAGTAAATAGTTTTCCTGGAACTTGTAAAAGGTTCGAATAATCGCAAAATGCGTCAATTGTTGCTGACATCTCTCTTTAGCGTCGCGCTCGTCGTTTTGTTCTTCGAAGGTGGCCAGGCTACCGACGCGCGTCCCGAATTTTTGGAGATCCGCGATTCCAACGATCAGGCTAACAAAACTGCAGGTGAATATTGTTTCAGTTGCAATTCTCTCGGTGTCGGAACAATGAACACGCGTCTGTTCTTCGGTAATTTTTTTTCCCTCGGCGTTCCGATTTCTCACGAGAAAGCTCTTGGTTTCAGAATGTCCAGACACGCTCACGATAACCGGTAGAAACATTTATCACGCTCAACGGCAGGCATTTTATATTAACGCGGTCCCGAACGCGGTGTTCAGAGGATCAAAGGGCTATTGCGTGGCCACTTTGGAGAGGAACGATTATGTTGTCACACCGGGCATAGGAGCCCATAAGATTTTCAAGCACAAGGTCACGTGGAACACAGCCCGAGAAATCTGCATGCGAGAAGGAGGTAATTTTCTTCCTGCGACGCCCATTGTACAGTATTTCGTCCACGCCTCTTAAATCGAAACACGTTTGAATCTCGGTACAGTCGTTTCTCGATATATGTCGCGAATACTTGGCTGATAAAAGTCGCAGTACTATGTTTCACGGGCCACGTGACAGAGCAGCGCGGATGGAGAACGGGAGTAAACGATAATTATCTCGCAGGTGAATTGCCCATGATCGATTCGGCGGACAAGGAAGCAGTTTTTCGAAAATGGATGACCAACGAGACGTTGACAGGTGTTTGGTTAGGCCTCCACGATCTGTTCGAGCAAGGCACGTGGGTGACTTTAGCGGGCGAGCGGGTCGCTACGATGAGTTATTATCCATGGGCCGAGGGCGAGCCTAACAATTGGCACGATGAACAACACTGCGGGATCCTCTGGCTAAAAGAAAAGGCTGCAGGCATATCCGATACCAAGTGCATCATGAAGCAGCCGTTTATCTGTGAAATCAACCTGTGCGAAGCTCCGGGTTCCATTTTTCCCGGCACAAGTCTAGGCTCGCTGTAATCCAACGCGAGAATCGCGATGAGAAACACTGATCGATACGCCAACGCGACCTGTGCGAGTGATCGTACCAACGATCGCGCTTAGAACGAACTTTGAACTGTTTGACACATGATTTTCTTCGATGATCAGTAGACAGCTGATTTTGTGCATTTAGGGTAAAAATAACGGATGAGCGAAAAACAAAACTGTAAATACAGCACAGAAATAAAGTACACAAAAATATGACAAAATAATCTACGTTATTTCCCAACAGCGATAAACCGCGAGTGAAAGGTTAACGATAGTACGACTTTAAACGCAAAACTTATGTCACGCGAACTAGTAATATAGCTGGTGCGTAAAATCTCGGCTCAGTTGTGCATATCTCTCACCCGAGTTAATTAGTGATCATTGAGAACGCTATTCGAGGAAAGAAGTTGTCACAGTAGTTCGAAGGGATTAGAATAATCGAGCGATTTAGGTCGCCAAAATGAGTTCATTGGCGTTCCTCGCTGTCGCGAGTGCTGCGCTTTTCGTTATGGTGTTCCAAGGTGGCGAGGCTGCTAATGTAACCCTCCATGATATTTTACGTCCCAAGAGACACGTGGAAATTAGAGGTAAATATTTTGCTGGTTTCAAGAGTCGGGTCTTGTAGCGTAGGGGAACTCGGGAGACCGTGAACATGCAACAATTTGCTTCGTGAAAATTAATATAATCTTCGATGGTACGGTTAGAAGTTGAAACAGTTTTCAGAAATGAATGCACACTTTCGTGCGAATGTTCTGGGAGTTGATTAATTTGGCCTACGAATATGAAGGAGCTAAGGAAATTCCTGGTCCCCCTGCAGAGAGTGGTCATACCGATCCGAAGTGATTTTGACTTAATTCGGCCCGACTTATTGCAGGCCAACGCGCTTGCGTGTCGACCTTGATGGGGAACAGGTATATCAATGCACCCGGCGTAGGAACCTACGTGATCCATCGTAATGGAAAGACGTGGAACGATGCTCGAAAGGCTTGTTTGGCCGACGGAGGTAATTACAATCGGATTGTTCTCTAAGATACAGGGTTAATACAGTGAATTCTCGATATATGTCAACAACAAGGGTCTTACTGTTGCCAAATTAACACGTTGACTGCCATGTCACCCATATATGGGTGACGGAATTATTTGTTCAGGCTTTAAAATGAATTTTTACGTTAACCCTTTGCACTCGAAGCTATTTAAACTCCAAAACGAAAGATTTCTTTCAACCTAGAATATTTTCCTTTTATATATTTCTTTCTTATGTTATACATACGAAAATGGTGCAATTTACTCGTACAATACTGAAATGTTTAGTAATTTATTACGTGCAAATCAATTTAATAATGTAAAAAATATTTTGAATAATTGTACAGCAATTTTTAGTGGTGCCTTACAGTCACCATTCGAGTGCTAAGGGTTAATATATTCATTGTACCAAATTTGATTAGGACCTGTAAAATGCCAAAAAGTTGAAGAACCACACAATATCATACATTTAATTTTTTCAATTTCTATGTTATTAAATAACACATTGATTTGATGGCATTTTCGAGGCTTCTAGTTTGACAGTCAAAGTGCTAAAGGAAGACGATAAAGCAGGTATGTCTTGTAGGTCAGTTGGCTGTGATAGACTCTTCGCTAAAACTCCAGCTCTTTAAAAGGTGGAAACGAGAAAGGGGTTTGTCGGCTCTCTGGTTAGGCTTCAACGATCTGGTCGAGGAAGGCGAATGGGTCACGGTGACCGGCCAGTCGATGGATTTATTGGGCTATGATCCATGGGCTTCCGGTGAGCCCAACGATGGTTGGACTGGTCAAGACTGCGGAATTCTTTGGGAATTCGGGGTGGACGATTATGATTGCGATAGCGTGCGGCCCTTCATCTGTGAAATCAATTTATGCTAATCGACAGGGTAATTCTTGACGCGATAATTCTTTTTAATTTTTGTTTCTGTAGACACGGTTAGTTTGAATCTTGGTCGCTTTCGCTGTATCATTCTACTGGGAATATTGTTTGAATAAAGTGATTTCGTTCTTGTGCATATTTTGTAGTTTATCACATCGGACAGAGAATGCTTTAATTCTATCGTAGACATTCCCACGATGAGAACGAGTACCCACACGACCATGTTCGGATCACTTTAAATCGTTGGTGCATCGACCGAAGCGCTCCTGCACTCGGTACTAACGCATGACGAAGAGATCCTAGTCGGGTCGTGTCGGTACTCATTTTTCTCGTGGGAATCTTGCCGTTTCAATGGTGATACTCTCCCGTCGTCGTTGCACGCTCGTCCTCCGTGCATTTGCGAGAGACAGTGCAACCGCAGCGGCGCGCGTGAGTCATTAAAATTTCCCCACGCTATCGATGACGCCGTGCTCCGACGACCTCCGATTGGCCTGCGCGCGCGCGAGCCTGTTGTTCGTCAGGCGAATGTAATCTCCGGCAAACATTGGTCGAAGATTCGTTGACTGCGAGACAAAGCGCCGGGAATTCCAGTTTGGCCGGAGTCTGCCGGTCGGTAACAACAAGAGGAAAAAGTGGCGATCGAAGGTGGAGGAAGAAGAGGCTACGAAGGAGATTGGCATAAGCGGGGATACGGAGAGGAAGGACGCCGATAGAACGAGAGGAGAGTCGCGGCGTTCGCAGCTCGGTTCAGCTCAGTCGTGCCTCGCGTATCGCGGCCGTTGCGTTGCGTCCGTTGAGCGGAATTCACCTGCTTGATCCGATGCTCACTGTCGAGGACACAGTCGAACGGAGAGGCTAGAGTGCGTTCACCCGTCGACCAGAACACGCTCCTCGAACGAAGCTGACGAAGACTTTCAGGATCGAGATCGAATTGCTCGACGTACAACCGACGCGGAAATGTGCAACCACCTGTCAGCGTTGCTCGCTTTCGGGGCGTTTTGCGTTTTAGGCGTGCCGGCTCGCGCGGACACCGCCATCAGCGACGACACGCTCGAATCGGTGTTCAGGAATCCTAAAGCCTTCAACCTGACCAACCGCAATCAAGGTGATTATCATTTTCGCTCTCGAGCACGCTGGCTCGTCGTTCGCACTGATAATCTTCGTTGTTGTTGGGACTCGAGGAAGTTCTTTTTTTTTTTTTTGGTGAACCAAGCTCTTTTGCTTGTCGCGTTTAACCCCTTGCACTACTATTTATTTTGTCATTATACTGATTAGTAGACATCGGATCTTTATGCATTTATGGCTTATGGAAATGTTAAAAAAATGCTATAATATAAAATTCGAGAGAATTTAACACGATTTTTATTTGCTTTGGATCTACAAAGGCTGTCCCCATTAACACTAGAACGACCAAGCACTAAATGCAACTGGCATACATTGCCTTATAATAATAACAAAATAAGATTTTTTTAGATTTCGTTTTAGTTTTGTTTAAATATCTACTTCGATAGAGAAGTTTATTAAAAAATATTCTCATGGAAACATATTTATAATTTCAATATTTCTGAAACAAAAAATTAGGAGGAAGTCATTTTGACCCATTCGGTAGTTCTAGTGTTAAAAATAAAATTTTATTTCATTCCACTTTCTTAAAATGTTTCTATAAAAATTGGAAATTGCATAAACATCCGCTGCCATCAATGACATGTACACTGGCTCACGAAAGTGTTCGAACGCCCTTTAAAACAAATTTAAAAAAAGTTGTACCGATTTAAAGGGCGTTCGAATACTTTCGCGAGCCTGTGTATATTTATTGGACTCTGTTCAGAATTTTCATCACGAGTCTGACTCGATATTGTAGGGCAAAGGGTTAAAGGTTTAAAGTGAACACGATCGTTGCTCGAAATGTTTCCCAAAGAACGACTCGCTCGGTTTCTCACTAGGATGCGTTTGTCTCCAGGTTCGACGCCGATAGTCAATATGAACGGCAATTACAATTATCAAGCGGCGCAACAGGTGTTTTTTATTAGCGGCGCGCCGCAGTCAGTTAGCAAAGGAATGAAGAACTGCGTGACCTATTTGGAAAGGGACGATTACACTGTTCGACCGGGCATCGGTGTTCACAAGATGCATAAGCGCAAGATCAATTGGAACAAGGCTCGGAAATCTTGCATGGACGAAGGAGGTAATTGTTGGAACGAGGCGTTCAAAGTGTTTTAAAAATTGTTGCTTCGTTGGGTAATTCGATTGTACGGCAACGCGTAGCTTCAGCTACCTATTTAGAATCATTCGTGCGCAAATGAACGAAGGGCAACTGTTCCGCAGCTAGTTTAGCCATACTGAACTCGGCGACCGAGGAGACCACCCTTCTGAATTGGATGAGGGAGGAGGGCGTGGAGCGTGTCTGGGTAGGTGTCCACGATCAGTTCGAAGAGGGGGATTGGGTCACTTTAAGCGGGGAGTCGCTCGATACCGTCGGCTATGAGAAATGGTCGAAGAGCCCGTGGCCGAACCAACCGGACAATTACGGCGGTCGACAGAACTGCGCGCTCCTCATCAAAGAGGAAGGAATGGACGACGTCGAATGCGACCACCTACACGCCTACATGTGCGAAATCAACCTCTGTTAACACATTGGTCTGCCATGTCACCCATATGTGGGTGACGGAATTATTTGTCCAGTTTTTAAAATAAATTTTTACGTTAATATATTCGTTGTACCAAATTTGATTACGATCTGTAAAATGCAAGAAAGTCGAAGAACTACTTGACATCATGCATTCAATTTTTTTCAATTTTTATTTCATTAGATAACTTACTACTTTGATTTTATGGTATTTTGAGGTTTCAAGTTTGGCAGTGAAAGCGTTAAACTGACCCGTGTGCTATTGTAAAATTTCGATCCTCCCGTCCGACCGTACGGGCCGTGTTGTTTGTCAATAAAGATCACGATACACTTGCTATCCCCGTCTTGCGTTAATCAACTCCTTCGTCAGCTCCTCCGTACGATTATTTATTTCCCAGCCAGGCTGATTATACAATCTTCTCGTCGTTATCCATTTCTTACGAGAAGAGTCAATTTATGTCTAGAATCTTTGAACAATTTTTGTGGAGAGAACAAATGTTCTTCGAACATTTTTATTTGTTTTGGATCTACGAAAACCATTCCCATTAAAAGTAGGATTTTATTTCGTTCCGTTTTCTTCAAATCTATCTGTACAAATTGGAAATTGCATAAACATCCGCGTTGTACTAATTATACTCCCACGAAGAGATAGCAAGGTGAATATTTTTCTCGGTGATAGTGGCAGGATGTTTATGTGTGCATTTTCTAAGCCGCCGAATGGAATTATATATGACTGTACTATGCGACATGTGACATTGTGTGACATATGTCGCTCAAACATTTCATTTCTGTTTCTGTAATGACCGTATCGATGATAGTAATTAAAGAACACTGTTATATTAATTACATTGATGTCTACAATACAAAAATGCGTGTCTTCGATACAGCGTCTTCTTCGACGCGTGTCTAACCTCTGTTCTTTTGATAACTGACGCAAATAAGTATTTTGCATAAGAATCTACAGCCTGGTTGTGTTTTATTGTTATGTTTAACGGCGTAAAAACCATGATAGCGTTCCGGTGTCGCGATACCGCCAAATGCGTTTACTGCGACGAGGAAAGTGTCATCTTTTCCTGTTATGACTATGAATTACGATTCGCTATCGCGCGATTCTTTCTGCTGTGCAACAAGTTCACGATAAGTCATTGATAAGAAAACGGAGCAAACACTATGGTCGGAGAACTATCGCTTAAACTTGACAGTGAAACCGCAAGCTTCTAATCTAAGCCGACTAATGCAAATGGAATTTTTAGTGGTTTTAATCGCTGGGGAAAGCCTAAGTGGCAGTAATCCGGGGAAGGATGACTTCGGGAATCCGGGGAATGGAAAATTTATGAAACTTTCAGAGTTTACGGAGAAAAGCAGAATCGAGTGGACTCGAATAAGGGCTGCAGTAATGCGGGGTGCAACACGTTTGCTAATCCGGGGAACATAAAATTTATAAAACGGTAAATTAAACTTTATAGAGAATAGGAGAGCCTTCGATTGAAATAGCAATAGATCTGAAGACTCGGAATAAGGGCTGCAGTAATGCGGGGTGCACCACTTTCGCTAATCCGGAGAATCCAAAATTGATAAAACTGTCAACTAGACTTTATAGAGAATAGGAGAGTCTTCGATCGAAATAGCAATAGATCTAAAGACTCGAAATAAGGGCTGCAGTAATGCGGGGTGCACCACTTTCGCTAATCCGGGGAGCATAAGCTCGATAAAATTGTCTCTTCTGGAAACTCGTAGAAAAAGCAGAAATTTGAAGCGAAACAGGATTAATAACGCAAAACCTGTAATTCGGGGAAGACCGCCGATCGATGGATCTGGTCGATCACGGAGTCGGTGCAACCTAGAAGCGTCGATCGTCGAGCCGGGCTCGCTTCGCGCAAAAAAAAAAAAAAACAGTGGTTCCCACCTGGTCGAGAAGTAAAGGCGATTCTAATTACCTCTGGGTAGCACACGTGATCCGATGATCGTCTGTGTACCGATCGCCGCACGAATCATCGGCTCCAAGGTCGCCGGTCGTCGGCGAACGAGCTATGCCGTCGTTGTGGAATGCTGGATTTCCAGTTTGGCCGGGTCGTCCCGCAGATTCAGCGATCATGCTTCTCTGGAAGAAGCGATAAACCGGGAACGTTGGAAAAGGGGGCGTTGCAGACGCTACGCGAGATGCGATCCGCGATCGAGACGTTCGAGTCAGTCGATCGTCACGGATCACGGTGCTAACAGCGAACCGCGCCAGTGCCACTCCGTCAATACATTCGCATAATCGTTCGGCAACAGTCATACTCGCGGCGGTTTCTAGAATTATGCACGGTGAGTCGACGCGCACGGTGGCCTTTGCTTTTTCTCTTCCGACAGCGATCCAGGTTCGATCTATCCGTTCGCGGACACCGCGTTCAACAGTGATCCATAGAGCAGACGTTGCATTGCCGGAAATGCGTTTTCGAGGATAGAGAGTGCATCGTAGGACACGGTTCTGTGGATAGTGTGCGACGGCTAGACGGCGGATCTTTGTACAAAATTGAAATTTTGAATCGCAACAACCTGCTGTGTAATTGACATTTTTTTTTTCGTGGTGAAATTTTAATCCTGAATTTCTTTCTTTCCAGTTTTTATTTTCTCCTATTAATAATGCAGAATGCAGTGTCGAGTGTCGATTTTCTTGGATTGATCTTTCAATTGTCATTGTTTTCGTAAAGTCGTGAATATTGCATCGAGCGGATAAACAGTCTTGAGTTTAAATAAGTAATGAGTAATCTCTGTGATTTCCTCGTTTAATCAGTGACGGGTCAGTGCAGGAAAGATTCGAGTCGTTTATGTTGGCCTCTTAAAAATTGAATTTCATTCTTTCCAATTTTTATTTTCTCTCATTAATAATGCAGAATGCAGTGTCGAGTGTCGATTTTCTTGGATTGATCTTTCAATTTTCATTGTTTTCGTAAAGTCGTGAATATTGCATCGAGCGGATAACAGTCTTGAGTTTAATTAGGAATGAGTAATCTCTGTGATTTCCTCTTTTAATCAGTGACGGGTCAGCACAGGAAAGATTCGAGTCGTTTATGTTGGCCTCTGGCTTCTGTAGAACCGTGTACGCGGTATGAATAGCAATGTACTCTCGAGACTACGGATTTCATGAATTTATTTTTTAAAAAATGAGTAGACGAAACACAAAATAATGAAAATATTTTTAGAAAATTTTAGAATTCTGCTGTAATACTTTCACAACATGTTAAAATGATTTCAAAAAGAAATAAATGGCTTCTATGCGTCGCAATTAGTGCAGACAATTTTCGTTTTACATAAAAATCTAGTTAACGTTAATGATCGAAGACGTATTTTCAGATTTTTTGCAAAATCGCGCGTACAAGGTGAAACGAGAAGGAAAGATCGAAGACCTTAGTCTTCAGGGTTTCCGTGGAATCGTGTATACTATATACCTGAGCATAGTGCAGTCGCGTCGCGAATGTTCAGCAGATTCAAGGCTGACCGAGCGTAACTTTGTGTGACGATTAATTTACGTTTGATCTCGAAGGCTGCGCAATTCGTTTATTTGTTCGCACGCGCGTCGAATAAACCTTTTCAGGAGGATTTGAAACGTGGTTCGAACGCGTTACCGGCCGGTCTATCTAATTACGAGCACCCGAAGGTCTTCGGGTTCTTCTTTCCCGTGTGGTTGAACCTCGAACGCGATCCAAGCGAACGAACTCGATCCTCGAGGACGCCGATAAGCCGATAAGCACGTTCGCTGCCCCCGAACCGATCGCGTAATTTTGTTTTATTTTTTTTTTTCTTCTTCTCGGTAGGTTGCTCGTAAATGTTGCGGCTGAGATGTACAAGAGCTTGCTAATTATCCTCGCTGTCGCCGGCGAACTGTTTCAGGTGTCAAGTGAGTAACACTAATCGCCGAACGGTCCGTCACACGATCATCCACCTGCGCAAATTGCAACGCGAAATTTCAGGACCCTCGACCTTCGCGAGCCATCGCGTTCAAGCATGCGTCAGGAATTGTTTATTGTAAATTCGGATCTACCGTCTGCATTCTTTCGGAGACACGAATGTCGATGTGCTTTTTTAAAAAATAAGACTGAATTAACTAGATCTTCAAGACAATTGTTTGAAAAGTACTATAATCTTTTATCGTGTAAAGGAATCCTATCAAATGTTGGATTAATCTTCTCTCTCTGTTCGATTTCTTTTTCTTGAAATCTAGCATAAACGAATCCTACAACCATACAAATGGAATGATTGTTAAATTACGGATGTTTATGCAGGAGCCAAATAGAAGCAGGTCTATACTGCTCTTTTAAATTATCATAGAGAATTGGGGATCGCGTATTGTTGAATTTTCCTGTGGTTTTGATTTCCATAGAGTTTTATCGCAACCACAGGCATAAAGTCCGCAGAATAATGACAGCAATAGCTGGAATAATCTTTGCAATCCGAGCCTGTGAAACCAATCGAGAAATAATTTACTAAAATGATTACTTTTCCGAGAAACTTTTCGCAGATACGAATCCACTCTTCCAAGAACTCCGCGCAATCGAGCCGTGCTCATGCGCAGAAATCAAAACGAAGAGCCGAGAAGCTGAGAATCCTCAGTCTCCGTCGAGTCGCTAGGCTCAGACAAGGTCTCCAAGGACTCGTTAAAATTCTGGAGCCTCTAAAGACGGCTAAAGCCTCTACAGGCCCTACGGGTCGTACCTAGGGTCTCTTCAGGGTCGTTAAAAGGCCTTTGAAGGTCTCTCGGAATTTCTAAAAGGTAACCGAAGATTCTTTGACTCTCTAGAAAATTCTGGAGCCTCTACAGGTCCTTCCAGGATCCGTGGATTGGTCTCTAGTGAACTCCAGAAGTCACTAGATCGTCTGCAAGGATTTTCATTGACTTTTAGGAATTTTTACGGTTGGCAGAGGGGCTCGAGATCTTTGACACAACCTTGAAGACCTTCTTCGCATCGTAAAGTCCCTAGACGAACTTCTTGATCAACTTTGATGGGTTTCTGGAGACTCTAAAAGTCCCTAGACTTTTCTAGTTCCTCTATTTAAATTAGAAAATCAATGTTTGGTCTTTGATGTTAATATTAGAATGTTAATGCGAGGATCAATACTGTTGAATTCATACATCTCTATTAATGTTCTAATTCATAGACCCATATTAATCTTTCCATTTTAATAGTCGAATCCATAGATTCGCATTAATGTTAATATATCGATGCTCCATGGATTTGCATTAACGTTCCAGTATATTAATACCCCAGACTCGTATTAATAGACTACGGATTTTATGCATTTACGACAAAAACAAGCTGGTGCATTTTCGAACAGCGGAAACACTAAAGGAATTTAGGAACGTATTGTTCTCAACCTAATTAGATTATTAAAGATGGAAAGAAAGAAAATTCCACCAATTTCGATTTTCCATAAATATCCACGGGGTCCACATATTCCAATTTCCAGTTGAAAGATCGCAATGGCGACTCGAAATTTATTTAACCAGTTGACTGCGTTCGATTGTGTATACACGTCAATCCAAAGCTCTATCGAGGTGCGGTTAACGTTAATGAATTGTTACTACTTTATCGAATAAAAATGTAGTTTTTTCTCATTTTACTGTACTTTTTTTCGTAAAATCCGCGCCCCGTGAGGGATTTTTAAGATTAAACTCCGCAGTTAACTGGTTAAAAATATTTAAAAGTAAAGTTGAAAGTTGAAAGTAAAGGCGTAAAGTGAAAGAAATCATATGGAACGAAAATATTCGAAGTCGAGGGAATCTTTCGTTTTGTAATTAAAGCAGCCTCGAGTGCCAGGGGTTTAAACGTTGCAGCGTTCGTGTCTTCAATCTCCGGAACAATGCAGACTTTTTCAAAGCGCAGTGCTGTTTGCCCGAACGTTTTTCACGGAGCACGGAATCCTGAAATTTCGAGAGGCGCTCGCGTTCGCGTTTAGGATCGATCGTGGAGCAAACGATTTAACGGACTCCTGTTTCCAGGCGAACAGACCTACGACCCGGCGAGATGTCACAATACTTACGACGCTGAAACGCAGATGTTTTACGTGAACGGCCGACAGAACGACAACTACGTCGCGAAGCTGAAAGAGGGTTATGTAGTCACTCGCGGTATAGGCGCGCATAAGTTGTACCCGAGGAAGATCGTATGGAACACGGCTCGCGAGGCTTGTATCAGGGATGGAGGTGATTCTGCACTCTAAATGACAGCTCGTACACTTCGGGACAAAATGATAGCACGTCACATGCTTTCTCTCGCTTGAATACCAGAAAGAAAATGAACATTTGAACACTAGAACTACCGGATGGGTCAAAATGACTTTCTCCTAATTTTTTCTTTTAGAGATATTGAAATTATAAATATGTTTCCATGAGAAAATTTTTTAGTAAACTTCTCTATCGAAGTAGATATTTAAACAAAACTAATACGACATCTAAACAAATCTTATTTTGTTGTTATTATAAGGCAATGTATGCCAGTTGCATTTAGTGCTTGGTCGTTCTAGTGTTAATGTGTCAACATTTTTAGGTTTCGGTAGAAAATTTGATATTTTTCCGAAATTTTCACACGCTCGTTGAGAACGCACAATCGACCCGAATTGCTACCCGAGGAATAATCTAAAATTCTGGAAAGCATTTGTGTATATTTTTAAAACGTAATCTAGCTGAATTTACCTCTTGCTGTGCCTCGAAACGAAGCTCGAGTTTCACCAGGAAACTTGGATTATTCCCGTTTTACGTTTTCGTCCCTACAATTCTGTTGACGCAAATGTTGTGCATAATACTCGGTATATTATACGTACTGACATGTCCAAAAATGTTGACATATTAACCCTTAGCACTCGAATGGTGACTGTAAGGCACCACTAAATATTGCTGTATCATTATTTAAAATATTTTTGACGAGTAAATTTCACCATTTTCGTACGTATAACATGAAAAGAAAATATATGGAAGGGAAATATTCTAGGTCGGAAGAAATGTTTTGTTTTGGGGTTAAAATAGCTTCGAGTGCAAAGGGTTAAAATATTAATTTTCTTCAGTTTATGCTATCAAACGAGAAAAAATCTGCGACCTGCTATCTTTTTGTCGCTGAGTGTATCTCCTCAAAAACCGTCCGCAAGAATTCCAAAAGAAAGAGCAATCTAGTCGTCAAAACCAAACACGACCCCGGAATGATTCCTTATCTCAACGTAGAGACGTGTACAGTGTTTCATTTAAATACCTTCATTTGAATATTTGTATTAATTGTGTTTAGAAAGGTTGGGCTGTCTGAGGTGTTTAACCGTTGACTTTTAAATGTGATTCTGACGGGCGCATGTTCATTAGGTCACTTGGCGATCATAAACTCCGTGGCCGAGGAGAAGGTCCTGGTAAATCTTCTTCTGCAAGCGAACATGGTCGAGGCGTGGATAGGCATTCACGATCTATTCGAGGAGGGCGATTGGATCACCCTAACCGGCGAGTCGCTCGAGAAAGCCGGCTTCGACACGTGGTCGACGTTATGGCCGAACGAACCGGACAATTTAGGCGGAAACCAGAACTGTGGCGTAATAAGGAAGGAAGGTGGGTTGGACGACGTGGTCTGTGGTCTACATCATCCCTACATCTGCGAGATCGACATCTTCTGAATCGTTGTCCACCGTTGCTAAAATCGATCGACTCGACTCGGTTCGCTCGCGGATCACACGGAAATCCGATGTTGTACCGCGAATATGTATCCTGGTTCGTTAATTAACACTTTGACTGCCAAGCTAGAAACCTCAAAAATTCCATCAAATTAATGTAAGTTATTTAATGAAATAAAGTAGTCCTCCAACTTTCTGGCATTTTACAGATCCTTCAAAAATTTGATACAATTAATACGTTAACGTAAAAATTCATTTTTTTAAATTTGGACAAATAATTCCGTCACCCACACATGGGTGACGTGGCAATCAACGTGTTAAAGCATCCATCGCGACACCTCGGCGTTTTTTATACCGATAGATAGATAGAGATTAAGCGAGAACAAAATATAAATACGAAGGACGAATAGATGAGATATACAAGCGTGAATGACTTAAATTTAATTTTTCTCCTGAAAAATTCTGTGCGTGTGCAAGAAGGTAAGGGCAATTGTGAGTCCACGTCTGAATAAATTAATGTTTCGATTTCCAAAAAAGAATTAGGAATAGGGTCAAGAAGAAACGCTCTGTTAAAATTGTTCCTCGTAGATCCGAATAAAAAATGCACCAAAATAGGTCAAAATATGTAGCCTCGTAATAAAAAGAATCATAAGCTCAATGTTGTCAGAATTTCAATTTTTCTCTGAAGCTCCACAAAAAAATATATCTTATTGCAAGGGAAATAAATAAATTCAGAGTGAAATAACACTCTGGGTCAATGGACGGTGGGGATCGTTGTGCAAAATAAAAATTGTCCATTGCAACAAACTGAAGCGAAATAGAAATTGATTTCTGTTTTCGAGCGATTTCCACAGTGTCCTATATTTTTCCGATTAATTTGTTTAAATCCGCACGAATCAAAACGGATTCGCAGTTATTTTCTACAGAGAGGCGCCGCAATCTTATCTGATCGGGGAAAAAGGGGGCAGAAAATCGAGCGGAAAAAAAGGCGTGGAAAAATTAGGTGCGGTCAGAGGGAAATTCGGTATTTTCATTGGAGGTCGTTCGGCGTCCCGGATTCGAGGTTTTCGCCGGCGGACACGGTCCAAAGTCAATAGGGCCGCTCGATTTTTGAACGGTGCACATAATGTATGTAGATACGTAGGTGGTTGCCAATTTGCCGAGGGTTTTGCGTCCGGCGTCGCTGTTATCCCGCCGGGAGCTGACATCGTCCTGTAAAAATTGTCCTACAGGATCCGCGGGGAAGCCGCAAAACCGACCGGCCGAATTTCACCGAGTTCAGCAGTTCCGGGCCGGGGGACCTGAGAACCCTGAAACGCTCGTGGGTTCTGGGTCGATTCCTTTTTAAGAGCAAAGCTTTTTCGTACCTATTGGCTCCGCTATGCGTTTTTACACCCCCGATCTCACCCCCGTGCGCACCCCTTTCCGCTCCGTCGCGTCGTGTCGCTTTTTCATCCAGACCAATCGAATGTCTACGTTTTCGAACTGCTCGTTCTATTTTTATGGGCACCGTCAAAACGACGTGTCCGAATTCATTTTAATTTACGATTATCGAGACTTTAGTTCTTTCGGTACAAAAAAGAATACGTAAAAATGTTGATAGACACATCCTAGTTATTTTTATCAAGTATTAGAGGGACCCATAAGTAATCAATTATTTTGAAATCTGAAACAAACTTTCTAGTAAACTCAAGTTTTTATTTCTTAACTTATTATTAGACATCGGATCTTTATGCATTTATGGCTTATGGAAATGTTAAAAAAATGCTATAATATAAAATTCGAGAGAATTTAACACGATTTTTATTTGCTTTGGATCTACAAAGGCTGTCCCCATTAAAAATAAAATTTTATTTCATTCCACTTTCTTAAAATGTTTCTATAAAAATTGGAAATTGCATAAACATCCGATGTCTACTTATTATATAATCTCCGGTTTAAACAGACTACGCCGTTTTATTCTACTTGCTTTCAGCTAGCTTTCCAGCTAATTCTATTTACAGTTGCACTGCACTGTATGGTGAATTTTTAATTTGTAATTTGACATTTTGATGCGCAGCCTGAAGCTCGCAGAATTTCGGACGGTATTTTACTAACTCCATTATCATTGCTTCTGTATTTATCAAATTATTTTCATACACAATAGGGCTGCTATTTTAAGAGCAGTCTTCTTCCCAGCATGCCACGCTGTCGTTCGACCAGTTTCTAACTAGCTTACAGGCTAATTGAATTTGTACCAGGTCACTCGTAAGTAACGCGAACTTCCTGCCATACTTTTGGAAGGTGAACCAGGCGATATTCTCTGTTATTTTTCAAGTTTTGTTGCCCATGGTGCGGCTCGCATATTTATAGCGTTCTCTATTTAGTGGACGACCGTGGGCCGATGATCAATATTCTCGATTTTTTTTTCTTTTTTTTGCCACCTAACACACAACCTACAGCAGAGTACTCGATCTATCCTTTTTTTTCGGTGGAATAGAATGTGGGTCAATGATCGATACTCTCCTTTTTTTTTTTACACTCTATTTACAGTCCCACGCGTTGGTTCGATGTGTTCATCGTATCCTCTTTTTGACGAAGCGGAATATGGGACAGTGATCGATACTTTCCATGATTTTTTCATATGTACGATTCTTTCCTGCGACGACCAATCAGGAAATCGAGTTCACAGGACGATATTCGAAGAAATTATTTCCAACTGAACGGTTAAATACCTGTAAAATTCGTAACGCGATTAACCCCTTAACGTACTGTGTTTTTTTTAAACCGGTAAAAAAAAATCAATGGAAATGAAATCCAGACAAAGTGCTTGAAGGTACAAGAAGAGTGTCGCGAAAATGTTGGAGCTACGCTCGACTCGGCAGCGTGCACCCGCCCCCGCGGGTAATTGTTTAACTATGGCTTAACTTATCGACTCGTTTGTCAACGCGACGCTTAATTGTGTCAACGAGCGGGTCTCTCGCGTCGTCGAAACAATAAATTTTTCCATCGGGTCCGACGAAGTTCCACGGCAAGTTTCATATGAAACCGACGACGGCTGCCGTGTTCCATTTACTTTCATCTCGAACTGCTTCTTCGTCTGACGTCCCGGCAAAAAGTTATTTGCGCGAAAGTTGCTGGTTTTTCCTCCCCTATTGTCGACAATTCGCTTCGACGGCCCAACCGTGTTTCGCCGGGGAAACACTCGTCCTGCTATGCCGGCTACAAGTGTTAGTGTTTAACCGTTGTTTGCCCAGTCACTGGATATTGCGCAATTCGCGTCCTATACGGCTTCAAAGCAACGCCCAGGTGCCCTCGAACACGATATTCGCGAGCAAATGCTTGTCTACGCCTGGATTAATTAACTCATTATTCAAGCCGAATTATTATACGACGGTGAATCGTTATCGGAGCGTCGTAAATCGATCGGCGACGTTCTGCCGAGTAGAACGAGTACCAACACGACTAGCTTCCTAAATTTTTAACATAATTTTTCTGATTGTTGTTAGTTACATTGAGTACTAAAATTCGTCGAAAAGATGCCGTGTTTGTACTCATTTTCCTCGCAGCGATGCCAGCAATCCGTTCCTAGCAATCTTATGCTAAAATTATGATTAGTATAGAGCAGAAAATCTAGTCCAATACAAGTGTTATGTATTATATATTAATAACAAGTGTTATTAATAGGTTAGCTACGTTCTCCCGAGAAGAATGAGTCCAAACACGATCTACTTCCGACACTCGTGATCCACGTTACCGCGTCGTTTGTTTAATTGCAAAAGTGCTTTATAAAATGTCCACGTGATTAAAGCTCGTCGGAACGGGGTCGTGTGGGTACTCATTTTTCTCGGCAGAGACTCGACAATCCATTTCCAACGTTTTCGAGGACGTACAGCAAGAAATGGAAGAAGTGAAACGATCTAGAACGAGTGTTTTCGTAGTGAAAGTAGAATTGAACGAAATTCTTGAATCGTGTTGGTTCTGTTCTTTCGGGGATCTTGAAAATTGACCAAAGGGCTCTTTCGCCTGCTCGATATTTCGATTTTACAGTCATGCTGGTAAGTTTATCGACTTCCTTTTGCTCGGTCCAGCGGAAGCGTGGACCAGGGGGCTCGCGACAAATGGAAAAGCCCCGTAAAAAGTACTCTAACCCGGTTTCCGGTGTCGCGAGCGCGACAATTCGCGGCTGTGAATCCATTTTTCTTCGCTTCCGCGCGGTTAACCCTTCTGGCTGGCCGTTGTCTTTGCGCGGGGAACAGCTTTTTTCCCGCGGAAGTGATTAAAACGCGACGAAATACGCAGAAACACGCTGTCTCCGTCGGAGTTGACGGTGAAATTTACTTCGCCTGCTAAAAACTTTCCGGAACGGCATTTCCCCCCTTTTTCCCCCCTCTCTGGTCTCGCGACGACGGATCCCGAAAAGCAAAGACACTATTTCTCGCGATCGCTTTTTACCTCGGCAAGAAACTTTTTCCCCGTTTTAATAGGATCTCGCGGACTCGCTTTCGTCGCGGATCCGCTCTCGGATTCCGTTCCCCGACCAGGCCTTTTTACGCGGACGCGATGATGAATTACGACGGGCGCGGGAAGAAAAAAAAAACCAGGAGCGGACCATTAACGACTCGGCCGGAAATTTTGCATAAAAAAGCAAGTGCTCTGCATTCGACGGGACAGAGCACCGGCCATCCATCACGAGAGCACCACCATCGCCCGGGAAAAGGTGCGGTTTCCTCAGAGTATCGGGAACGTTTGCCCAGTGGCGGACCTGTTCCACTGATACAAACTTGGGCGGACTCTTTGCGGTGATTTTCCTTCTCGCCTCGTTCGCGGTGACGTCGACGTGGCATCAGGTGACTGACACCACACTATACACAGTAAATTTGGTCAATCGGTTTACGTTCTACGGGGTGTTCCATTGAGAACTTTCCAGCCGAATATTCGTACTCGTTCCGAACTTGGTAATTGCAAAAGATAACGGTTAGTAATTGTTCTTGAATTTTCGGGGCTGTTGGAATTTTATTTCGGTCATCCTCGAAATTCCTTTGATATCGAGTGTGCAAACAATTTTTAATAAAATAATGTCCTAAATAATTGCGTTAAATTTAAATAGCTGAAATTTTCTGGGAGGGGTAGCTTTCGAGGAACTTTCGTATCTGTGGAATATCGAAGGCGTTAACAGCCCTTGGCACAGAATTAGTGGACCAGGGGTTAGAAACTTGGTAATTCTAAAAACCAATAGTAGTTGTTGAATTTTGGGGGTTTGTAACACGTACAAAGACAGAATAAATACAGAACTGAACTCCGAAAGTAGTGCGCGAATAAAAAGAAAGTATCCTACGAAAGTTGCTGGTCTTTTTACGTACAATAAGATCCCATAATAAAAAAATATAGGTTTCCGTTTGAAAAAGCAAAGTTGACTTGAAAACGCTGCTCAAATAAAAAACTGATACTACCCCCCCATCTTTCCTCCTCGAAATCCTTGAACACGTGTTTTATCAATATCTTTCATACTTTTCGAGATGTTCGACTAGAAGGTTTCCAAGCGAACACCCTGTATATTTTACGCGGGAAAACTACCCTTTGGTTTGTGCACTCGAGGCTCGTAAATTACAAGAGTTATCGGCACAGGTTCAATCGGAAATTTTAAACTGTCTTTTCAGCGGTGTGAAACTTGCTTGATCCAAAAAGGTTCAATCTTTTCAAAAATCCAACGTTCTCCGGTTTCTTTTGGAAACATGGATTTCTCTCGGAGTGGTCAGTAGCAGGATGGATTTCGCTTCGATCGGCATTCAAACGAGCACGGTTCCGAGCGCGGCATCTCCGCATTAATTAAAATTGATTAATGCCGCGGCGTGTAACATTAATACGCGTCTTTGCCGCAGGCGTTACCGCCGGTTCTCCGATACCGCTTCGCGTTCAAAATTCGGTCCGGCTGGCTCGGCACAAAGCGTCGATCCCTCGGCCAAATAATTACACCCGGATTAATCGCTAATCAATCGAAAGCTGTACTCCGCCGACGGGGTGGCATGTTCGCGGAGCAGAGCGGACGCGCGAATAAATTTGCCCCGGTGATTAAACCGATTGTTTGAGTCACCTTAGCTCGGTGAAACGATTCGTGGATCTCTCTCTGTGTCCGCCGGTTGATCCGGGGACCCGACGGATCCACAGCGTCGGTGTGCTCCGTGGAACACCGGAGTTAAATGAAGCGGCAGCGTTTAACGCGGCGTCGTTGCATCGCGTCGGAACAATTCCCGGCTAAACGACGGACCGATGCGTCCGTTTCGACTTGCTCGCTACAATTCGCTCTAATATCGTTCCGCTTGTCGCCACGCTCGTCGACCGTTCGACTCCGTGTTGCTTCGTTACACCGAATCGACGATGCACAGTGGGCAAAAACGGCCTTTTTCGATTCAAAATCAAAGAACTTTCGATAGGAATGAGGTAGAGCGATGAAATTTTTTTTAAATGAAAGCTGAAACTTTGTAGAATATGGGAAAAATAGGGAGATTACGGTACGAACGTTTTTTAACCTTGAGAAAATTCGTTAAAGTTGCACAATTTCAAGAAAGTTCCAGTAGTAATGACAGCGATACGTCAAGTGATGACGAGATGTGAAGTGTTTCATGTTTCGTAAGTAACTCAAAACGTTAAAATACTTCATTATTATTATTTTTATTGTGTTTTATATATGAGAATACGATATACTTTCAAACTAGTGTGTTATCAAGTCATTTTAACGAAAAAATTTCATTAATTTGTGTCACAAAAATCTATTTTTTTCAAAAACCAGAGGTCGCAGACAAATTTTGAAAACAGATTTGAAATCAGCGTGAAAAAATCTATGGGGTACTATATATAGCATGTTAAAAAAAAATTTCCGCGCGTATTAGCCACAAAAACAAAATTTTCTTGAAATTGTGCAACTTTAACGAATTTTCTCAAGGTTAAAAAACGTTCGTACCGTAATCTCCCTATTTTTCCCATATTCTACAAAGTTTCAGCTTTCATTTAAAAAAAATTTCATCGTTCTACCTCATTCCTATCGAAAGTTCTTTGATTTCGAATCGAAAAAGGCCGTTTTTGCCCACTGTGCGACGCTCGAACGCTGCCACCTTTTAACTGCCACGATCGGATCGATTCCGATCGAGCGTTTCGACCCTCGTCAAAATCCAACGCGCTACTAGCTCCGTTCGACCGTTTCAATTAACAATTTGACTGCCAATCTAGGAACCTCAAAAATTCCATCAAATCAATGTACGTTATTTAATGAAATAAAAATTGAAATTATGCTCCAGGAACGTCCTTGCCCCGTTTCGACGTCGAATTACTGCGGCAAGTAGAATACAATTGTATTCAATTTTTATTATCGATCTTGTTCGTCCCAATTTTCATGTTCAATCAGGAGCTATATCTCTCAAACTTTGTAAAAACGTTTGCTTATAAATTATATGTAGTCCAAATGTTTTGCGCGCCAGTATATTTGTAAACCTCGAAAATTCCATGAAATCAAAGTAAGTTATTTAATGAAACGGAGTGTAGGAGTGTAGTTCTCCAACTTTCTTGCATTTTACAGATCCTAATCAAATTTGGTGCAACGAATATATTAACGTAAAAATTCGTTTTAAAACCTGAACAAATAATTCCGTCACCCATATATGGGTGACGTGGCAGTGAACGTGTTAAAGGGGAAATCTTAAAGAAAAGACATAGCATGCACGTGGCAAGGCTGCCTGGCAAAAGTTTAAACAATTCGAAGAAAACGCGTGACCCTAATCAACCGAGTGCCGAGCGGGTCCAATTTAAATTTTTAATATCTCCGAGACAAGTTCAACGTTGTTCCAACGAGCTTGCGCAAGCGGAAACGAGCCATTTGTTGCTCGATCGAGAGCATCGCGCAACACGAATCGCAATAATCTCGGCAAAAGGAGGAGCCTGAATCACGAGCAGCGGATCATAAAGCCGAGAGAGGAAAGCACGGGGCCACGGTAATTCCGCGGGGCGTTTTAATTAGCGCACCGGCCGAAAGAACTTTCGCTAAAACAAGTTTTCCCTGAGCCGAAAAAGAAAATCGCGATGGAAAGTTCGGAGCGAGAGGTTTTAACGAACGCGATTTTATTTGTTATTCCATTGAACCTGCTGACACAAAAGCGGCCGAGATTTTCGACGATCCGATCGAACCTTTGCTCCGGGGATCGAATCCGACGAGATTATTATCGGTTTTCGGGGTTAATTAAAAAACAGGACCTAGCTGAAAGTTCGAGTGTTCACCGGAGTGGATAAGGAGGAGGGGGAGGGGATGAGGCGTCTGAAAGTTTTATATTCCGAGGCGTTCTACGCAAAGTTGTCTCTAACCCGCGCGACAAACGGCTCGGAAGAGCGTCCGCTTGTGAAAGGAATTTAAAGCGCGCTCTCTGCTTTTGTCGATCTTACTTTTTTTTCTCTATCTTTCTCTCACTCTCTTCTTTCGTCCTCTATCTCATCCACCCGCGCGCTCTCCAGCGAGATCTCGTTCACGGAGAGCACACCGCTGAGATCTCGCTCCACGATGATCCTAACTTCCTTTGTGTCCTTCGAAATATATATATTCTCCTCTTTCCGCGTTTGTTAATGCGGCACCGACTCTCTCATTGATTTTCAGCTGCCTCTAGCTCTCTCTCTCTCACTGTTGATCCAACGCTTCTCGACCGTGTCTAGCAATCCTCCCGGAGCTCTCACCGTCTCAGATCTTTTTGTCGCATCGTGTGCAGGCTCTACGAGATCCTGGCAGCAATTATATTTAACACGAACGCGCCGGAGCAGGTGCAATTACACGCGTTCGATGCTGCCTACGGTTTTCGAAGGTGACGTTCCAAATGTGGGCTCTCTTGTCGTTCGGTTTTCTATCGGTTCTTGTCGGGTAGAATGTTTTTTAGATTCCTCTGTGACGTCGACGAACGATCGTCGTGTCCGAGACCGTTTCGTTTTTCAAGGAAATGCAAGCATTCCGTCGTGAAAACGACGCTCGCATCGAGGCATTCTATTTTTTGTAACTACGACGGAGGTCGTGACAAATTTTGACAAAATTCCAACACTTTAACTAAGGTTTAAGTATACCACTGTAAAAATTTGAACATTTTGTCGCACTTCTCTGCTCCAAGCTTATCATCGATAAATTTCATTTACGCAGACGCGAAATATATATGTTCGTTTCAACTCGTGGGTTTCAATTTTGTACAGTGAGATTGTTCGAGTTAACACTAGATTAAGCAAGTCATTTTGACTGCTTTTGAATTTCATTTTTTTTTTATTGCTAATACTTATTAATAACTTGTTATATGACTGTAAGTGATATAAAATATATTAAAAATTACTGTCAAACAAATTTCTTTGCGCATTAGTTATTTTTTCACAATGCAGTCATTTTGACTGCTTTCAGGCAATATAGGTATATACTAAGCTCCCGTCTTTTTAGTGTTCAAAATCTGAAAAGATTCTCCGGTTGTCAACCCGACTGTCCGCAAAGGGGTCACAATTTTTCCAAAAATTGTCCAACACGATGAAAAAGAAAAAAAGAGGAAGTGGTAGAGAATACTCGCGTTCCATTTTTTCCTGCAAGTGTTCGCTCGATCGCGACGAGGGGTTAAAAACTTGGCTGTTAATTAATTCCCGGGATATTTTCCAAGGATACTTCCTAGGATATTATGCATCAGCATCCGTTCCAGCCGGAAGTGTACCGTACATAGCGGAACACCGTGGAATCCGCTGTAACATCGCCGCGTCTGGTTGTAACGCGGCTAACCGTCCGGTATCGCGTTAGATTAATCCTGTAACTGAAGCGCAATCCCTTGTATCGCGTTAACGGGCCGCGATAAGGAAAGACTCGTCGATCGATCGATCGCATCGTCGTGTCGTCATCGTCATCGTCATCGTCATCGTCGTCGTCGTCGTCGTCGCCGTTGATACGTGATAAACCGACGGTGAATTTAGGGGTTGGATTACCCTTAACGCCGACGGAAGCGAGACTTATGCGGCCCAACTTCCGAGAGCTAGCCGCTAGATTACCTAACGAAGCACCCCTCCCCCCCACCCTCTCGCTGTCGAACCACTGTTTGCCGACACCAGCTGACCGCAGACGTTATAACGATCGATTTGGTAATATGTGAACGAGCTCCGAATTAATGGGTCCATTGGCGGAAGATTTAGCGGCTTGCCTGCGATCAGATTTCTGGCCGGGACACCTGCGCAAAGAGGATCCCTGTGCTTGCGGCTTGGCGAGGCCAATGTTGCACCTTGTGCCAGAGCGCGAATGAATCTTCGTCGTGAATGTTTATTGAACTAACACACTAACCACCGGCGATCGACAATGTTTTATAATAACTAGACATCGGATGTTTATGCAATTTCCAATTTTTATAGAAACATTTTAAGAAGGTGGAATGAAATAAAATTTTATTTTTAATGGGGACAGCCTTTGTAGATCCAAAGCAAATAAAAATCGTGTTAAATTCTCTCGAATTTTATATTATAGCATTTTTTTAACATTTCCATAAGCCATAAATGCATAAAGATCCGATGTCTAATAATAACGTTTTATTTTTTATAATATACGGCATCAAGAAATTTATCCGATCATTGCCCACGAGACGAGTCTTTACAATTTCAACGATTCTTGATCGGTAGCTTTAGCGTTGCTAGATCTTAGCAACGGCAATTTTAATCGTGTTCAAAAGTGCCATGTTTTTAGGGACCAAAAAGCGATCGGCGAGGGATCGATCGCGCTAATACAAAAGTTACCAAACGAAACGAAATCAGTCCGGAGCAATTTTCTATCGCGTCCCGTTCACGGTCCTCCGTTTTGGCGCCAAGAGGGTGCCATTTTTCAGCGAGCAGAGCCATCGCCGGAGGATCGATTACGCTCGAAGAATTACCAAATGAACTGAATCAGCCCGGAGCAATTTTCTATCGTGCTCCGGTTTTGGCGAAGAAGGTGCCATTTTTCAGTGAACAAAGCCGTCGGCCAGGGGGGTCAAGTAACGCCAAAAGGATAATCAAATGAAATAAAACCAGTCCCCGAGCAACGTTCTATCGCGCTCCGACGAACGTGTTCTCGGTTTTGGCGAGGAAGGTGCCATTTTCTAATGAACAAAACGTTCGCCAGAGGGGTCAAGGAACGGCCGGGCGACACAAAAAGATGTTATCGACGCCGGTGGCGCGTTTCCAATGTGAAAAGTGGAAGGGTTCGTGGCCGTGTGCGCGCATATAAGCCCTTGGCAGGTACGTGTCGTCACAATACACGCGATCCGTCGACGTCGTCCACGTAACCAACCGGGGGTAGTCAAGAGAAGAGCGAAGAGAGAGAGAGAGAGAGAGAAAGGCAACCCTTAACCTACTTATCTCGAGAGCAGCCGACTCCGCGGATCTTAGCTAAACATCCGTTGTTCCGCGCAATCGAAATTGGATTAAAGCCATTCCGCGCTTCGCTCTGCTCCGCTCCGCTCCGCTCCGCTCTGCTCGGTTCCTCTCCGCTTCGTCCGGCTTCCAGAGAAGGCTCGGACTATCGCCGATCGGCTCGAGGTTCCCCTTATCCGGTAGAATTTTAATGGACGCCAACAGAGACCCACCCCGAGGTCTCCAAGCAAAATCGACGAGTGGCTGGCTCTCGCTCCTGGCAGAGTGGAAAGGTAGCTTATCCTTTGAAATTACGGTCATCCTCATTATACTGGACCTCTGCCCTGGTGACCCAGTTAACCCACTCTGCGTCGCTCTCCCACGGCGCTGATAACGCTGACGGGAATCGGCGTTCGCACGTGACCGTTTGATAACGTTCCTATCGATCCCCTAATTCGATCGATTTTCTAATTTATCGAGCATTCTCTCTCTGTACGAAGTACAGCACACGTTTCGGAAACAAGTAATTCGATATCGAGCACTTTGGTATCAAGAATAATTCCAGTTTAACCCATTCGAGACGACGATTTTTTTCGAACACGGTCCCCAGGAGCGAAATTTTTCAGCCCCAGACAATTCAGATAATCGCTTCGGGATTCGCTTCGGATAATTTTTAGATTTTTTCGTACACAGTATAACCAATGCCAAATTTTGTTTTCCTGTACTTTACAGATTTCATTAACCCCTTGCACTACGCCGAAACTCTGAAAAAGCCGTGCCAAACATGTCCGCCGGAATGGGGAGACAATTAATATGTCACGAGTCTGACTCGTGATATTCAATTTTGGCACAAAATTTTCATCACGAGTCAGACTCGTCAAAGTAGTGCAAGGGGTTAATTTCAAAAAAATCTTATTTCGACGACTAGTTTACTCAGAATAACTGATAATCGCACATTACTGTTATTGCACACACGGTGTGCGATCGGTCTCGAATGGGTAACGTCTGCAACAATAGACAACTTTCGTTTCGCTCTGGTTGGGGTTTCAGCAACTGTCTCGAGGGTTCTAAACCGCGCGACCTTGGGACAGCAAGAGCCGGCTAGAAAAAAAAAAGTTATCCATCGACCGAACAATGTTCCACACGATGCCCAGTTTTCGACAATCTTCGCCGTCCCATTTCTGCGTTTCAGCTTTGGTTTCTGTGCTCCGGTAACAGACGGTAATTGAAAAATGCCCGTAGCGCTTTGACGCGGTCCTCGGTCCTTTCATTCGCTAGGAAAATGTCGTTCCCTCCCCCCTCCCCCCTCCTCGCCGTTCCGGAAACCGAGGCTCGAAGAAGATACACGCGTAATACGCGAGCTAAGGCTGTGGAAACGCGGCCGGTGCTCTCTGAAGCCTTCTAACCGTGTCGTCGAAGAAAGCGGCATGTAAACCTGGTCGCAACCAGGCGAGGCGAGGCGAGGCGAGGCGAGGCGAGACGCGAGCTGCCTGGCCTAATTAGGAGCCTATGCGCGCCTCTGTTGCCTGCGAGCCCGTGAATCTCTGCAACCTCGTGCAAGCTCAAAGCCGCGACACGCGACGATAGTGCCTCGACGCGAGGCACAAAGCCGCGGAGGATGCGCGCCCGACCAAATGTCCCTAGGAGGAATTCCTCATTACGAGGATGCCCGAGCTGATCTCCCGGCAACCACTCGTTACCGAACACGCCTCTATCTAGATATCCGACAGCAGCCCTATCACACCCAGTTGCCTCGACCCTGCGATCCCAGAGAGTTCATTAAACGAGCGAGCCCAACCCTTTCTTTTCTGCCCGCTGTTTCCTCTAATTACGGCCGTGAAACGTCAATTTTGCGTTCCGATAACTGGATACATTTCTAAAACATTATCTATCGTCTTTTCTTGCAACCTCCAAAAACTTCCTCCTTCTTGTTTCAAGAAATCAAAGTGTTAAATCTATATTAAAATGTACAAATATACTTGCGCGAAAAACATTTCGACTACATATAATTTATAAGCAAACGTTTTTACAAAGTTTCAGAGATAGCTCGTAATTGAACATGAAAATCGGCACGAACAAGATCGATAATAAAAATTGAAGACAATTGCATTGTACCCCTTTTTGCACTCGAAGCTATTTTAACTCAAAAACGAAACATTTCTTCTAACCTAGAGTATTTCCCTTCTATATATTTTCTTTTCATGTTATACATACGAAAATGGTGCAATTGACTCGTACAATACTGAAGTGTTTAGTACTTTAATAAATACAAACAAATTTAATAATGTAAAAAATATTTTGAATAATGCGATAGCAATGTATAGCAATTTTTAGTGGCGCCTCACAGTCGCCATTCGAGTGTTAAGGGGTACTTGCATTTGACTCCAATCAAGGCATGACCCGAAGTAATTCGACGTCGAAACGGGGCAAGGACGTTCCCGAAGCATAATTTCTCTCGATACGATAACAGATCCGCTTTGAACAAGTTCCTCCGATTGATTAAAAGCGTCTTTGTCCTTTAAATTATATTTTTTCATCCACTTCGGACCTGCTTAAAAGACTGCGCAGCCTTTGTATCGCTTCAGAGAGAAAGAGAAGGGCGGGGAGGGTGGAAAACTCGTAGAATTTTTCCGGTCGAGCAGAGGACGCTTCCGGCGTCGTCCATTAACGCTCGATTAGAAACGTATCTTTCGTAAAATTACGCTGTCCGCGCCGGAAACTTCCGCCTCGGCAAACACCAGGGCCGTCGACCGGACATTCTTCTCTCACTTCCGGTTCCCGTCAATCTGTTCCGGGAATCACCGGAACAGAACATCCTGCGAAACTTCTTATTCGAACCGGGAGCAGTTCCACGCAATCGAATATTGTTGGGAGAAAACTGAATTAAATCGAAGGAGAATTAATTTTTAGAAAATGCTGTGGAACTTCTCTCACTCGGTAATACAATTTTATTATTTTTATTAGCTTCTTTTCGGAAATTGCGGAAGAAACAAAAATCTTTCAAATTTCTGAAAGCACCAAAAATGACTCGACGAACATTTTATATATCAGGGGGACCCGGTTTTGATTTCTTAATTTATTATATTGGGTTGGCAACTAAGTAATTGCCGATTTTAGTTGTAGATGAAACTATAACTTGACTCAGTTTTTGGCCGAAAAGGATCAGACTTTCTACGAGCGTGGAATTTTCAAGTTGTCATAAAGATGGCAAAAGGTCATCGAACAAAATCGAAAATACATCATAGATTAAAGTTCATTCCAAGTAAAACAAAAAACTCTTTTATTTCATTGAACAAATCGGCAATTACTTAGTTGCCAACCCAATATAATCTCCATCATTATCAAGGACAGTTTGCCATCTTTCCTGCAAATTTTTCATCCCCCTGTTATAGAAATGCAGGGTTCGTGAAACACAAAATGCATGTTCATTTTCACGCATAGCTACGGATACGGTACCCTCATTTTCTTACAGGGTTGTGAAGAAAAATTATACTTTTTAGAATATTTTGAACAGCTTCATCGAAAATTGTAAAAAATGATAAGTGTTTCCTCTACAGAACTAAAGGCAGAACAAAAATTCTTCGCGTATAAATGATTGCTATTTACCCCTAATGTCTTGGCGAATTGCGGAGGCATTTTAAAGGCGGATTTTCAACAGCAGAACCGCACCGATCGTTTTCCAGGAACAAATCTCTCCCGCATATCGAGCAAGAGCCGCGCGAACCTCCGTGGTAAGGAGAGCCGTCTAATAAACCTAACGCTTAATGCACTCGCAGAAATTGGAACGTTCCACTAATTTGGTTCGGGCGTCTCTGCGAGCGCGTTCCCGGTGAAACGACGCGTTCCGCGAGCGGTTTGCATAACTGCATAAGGAAGCTGGGTGCCGAGTCTGGTCCGAGAATAGTTTCGGGACGTGTTCGGGCCACGTTCTCGCCCTCGTACCGAGTAAACACCTCGTTTGCCCGGACTTTTCACATCGCGCCCCGAACGCGTTAATAATGAATCGTCGCTGGCGGTCCAACACCGAGTTACCGAACCCTGTTTTTTCCCCTAACCCTTTCATCATCTCCACTCTTTGCCCTTTCGCATTCCAGTCGAGGAATCATCATGGGAATTTTCAACGTGACCGGGTCATTTGTTTGATGAATTTCTTTGCACCTCCGATGTTCTACTTTATCTCCGGTCGATGACAATTTCAACCCATAGCGGAAGCAATTTTTCATAAAACTCTTTGTTGGGACGCAACGCAATGTGAGATCCACGAAAGTGTCTCTCAAATTACACAGATTTCTAAAAACCCTTCGACCCCCATCGAGAGGCAATAAATAGGTCCAAGGGTCGAAGACTCTCGAGTCCCAAGCGACGGGACTGATCCTATTCGTTCCACATTTCCGGCGCCATAAATATTGTAAGACAGCGTCTGGATAATTTCTTAGCTCTCACCCGCAATTCTCTCTACGAATGTTTACCACTTTCACCAGAGATTTACAGCCCTTAAATTACGAGAGGCTAATTACGAGAGGAGAAATTGGGGGGAAAATCTCGTGAAGAAAAGATATAGCGTGGTCGCTAAATAAAACATTGGGAACGCGATACGTGTGTGGTCCCAGCAGGTCGGTATTTTATTCTCAGTGGCTGACAGTGTCGCTGTCAACCGCGAATGCGTCCCGGATAAAGTCTCGCTGCATATCCCGTCGGATACGTTGCCCCTGGGGCCACGGGAGAGGGAGAGCTCTCTGTCTATCTCTCTTCAGCGAATATATACACTGTACACTGTCGACCATGGTTCGCTCAAAGTCCCGTCGACATTGGGATCAGGACCGCAAAGGTGTGCGTCTCCCGGCTCAAGTTAAATTACGCGTGAAATGCATCTGCATCAGCGTTGCTTTCAGACGCGTTGCTCGCATTAAGCGAGAGGGCGAAAAAACTGAGGCGCAACAAGAAAAAGAGAGGCAGAGAGAGAGAAAGAGAGAGGGGTGGAGATAAAGAGGATACGAGCGTACAAAAGTTGGCAGGCTGAAGCAAAAGTCTTTGTCGGATCTTGGGCATTGTCGCGGGCGCAACTGACGTCGAGAGGCCAGATAACGAACAGATGCTCCTGGCTTCCCCGAACCATTGTCACCGGCGAGCTTATATCGCGTAAATACAACGCCACGGGAGACGGAGAAACACCGAACACGGAATAAGAGATGTGTGTAGCACGCCCTCCGGAAGATAGCCTGTTAAATAATGAAGAGCCGGCTGCATCTTGCAAGAGTCTGTAGCCGACCGTGTTTGGCCCGGGAATTTCTCCTGTTTGATCACCCCGTGGACAGCCGACCGCTTTTCACAGCGAGAGAACCAGCTCGTTTTTTCAAAAGTATTGCAATCTTCAATATTTTTACGTAATTTAATGTTTAAAGACACATTTTCCTTGACCCCTTGTTGCACAATTTCCTTCGCCACGATTAACGCGTTCACTTTTCTATGTACGCGAGTCACAGTTCCAGTCGGTGTTGAGTATTATTTACAAATATTGCAAATATATTAGCCCATGAAAAGAGGTATGGAAAAATGGCGATAAATTAACCCTTTGCACTGACCTAATATTTTAACAAACTATATTTTCATGATACAGTCTTTTTCTTTAATAATTGCTCAACAGTCACGAGTATGGTCGTTGCAAATATATTAGCCCATGAAGAGAAGTATGGAAAAATGGCGATAAATTAACCCCTTGCATTGATCTAATATTTTAACAAACTATATTTTCATGATATAGTCTTTTTCTTTAATAATTCCTCAACAGTCACGAGTATGGTCATTGCAAATATATTAGCCCATGAAGAGAAGTATGGAAAAATGGCGATAAATTAACCCTTTGCACTGACCTAATATTTTAACAAACTATATTTTCATGATATAGTCTTTTTCTTTAATAATTGCTCAACAGTCACGAGTATGGTCATTGCAAATATATTAGCCCATGAAGAGAAGTATGGAAAAATGGCGATAAATTAACCCCTTGCACTGATCTAATATTTTAACAAACTATATTTTCATGATACAGTCTTTTTCTTTAATAATTGCTCAACAGTCACGAGTATGGTCATTGCAAATATATTAGCCCATGAAGAGAAGTATGGAAAAATGGCGATAAATTAACCCCTTGCACTGATATAATATTTTAACAAACTATATTTTCATGATACAGTCTTTTTCTTTAATAATCGCTCTACAGTCTCAAGTATGATCATTTTTCGAAGTGTTTAGAACAATTTTTACGTTTGTCTGGTTCGATCGATGCCTGTTTAAACACGCCGCAAGGTATACCGGATCGTAAGGTGATAAAAACGGTCTAATTCGTTTTGTGAAAGTTGAGGAGTGTGCTCCGGTAGATCGTCGGCGTAATTTACCGCGTCCCGTGGACGTCATTATGATAATCGGACACGGGGGAACACGTCCCACTAATTAAATCGGCGACATGCGTAAGACGCACTCCGGACATCGGCCATCGATTATTCGCGTAACCTGCAATTAATCTTGTCCCGTTATTAATTCCTTCGCTGCCGATGATCACGTTAACTCCCCCGCGACATGCGCACGGTGTGCCTAATTTAATCTCTCCACCTTGATACATGGTAGCTCGCCTTTAACCTTAACGCTTGATGCTCTCTCTCTCTCTCTCTCTCTCTCTCTCTCTCTCTCTCTCTTCGTAGTGGAGACCACGCAAAACTAACGTAATCTTCGCGAACGAACTTATCTACTCGTTTCTATTTGCATCTCTGTCTCTGGTAATTTTGGAATAATCTTAAACGAGAAATTACTTTGCGTTCGCGGCGCTTTTATAACATTTTCTTTTATGTTCTTTGGCTTTTTCGTTTAATTCCAACGAAGCTTCTCCGTTTATTTCAATGATGGAAATAACGTCGTTACGTTTCCGGTGTAACTCGCAATAAGCAGCGCAACGAAATTGATAATGAAATTGCCCGGGTGTGCGCGAGATAGGCTGTTTTTAATACCACCGGTTAGAGGATGAAATTAGAAAATAATCGCGCCGTGGATAAGTAGAAATTATGGCTGCGCCGGGGCAAGGAGAACATGAATATTCCCGGAATAATGTACACGCAAACTGAGAGTTATGAATACAAAATTCTGATGCTCCAATTAACCCTTTAAATGCAAGGAACACACAGCCGCCAGCGAATGAATCGTACACTGAGCTCCGCCTTTATAAGATGAACTACATAACCCTGGATCTCATGCATAAATCGTGCATCTCATAATCCTTACACGAGGCTTCCTGTAATCCCGCGATTTCATTCGAGCAGTGGACTAGAAGCGCAGTTTTACGTCGGATGGATCCACAGATGCAAACTCTGGACGTATGGACGTTTACATCGATAAACTTTCTGAGAATCTTTTCATACCTTTCCTGAATAGTTCAGATTGTTCTGGAAATTCGTAAGGAAGTCTAAATGTACCAAGCAATATTTTCTGATAACCCCCCAGTGGCTAAAATTTTTTTTTGATTTTAAAACGAGCCTCAATGTGACAATAAATATTTTTTGGTCCTCTCCGAATGATTGAGAATGCTATTAAAATTGTTAAGGAAGTCTGAACGTATCAAGTAATATTTTCTGATAACCCCCCAGTGGCTAAAATTTTTTTTTTAATTTTAAAACGAGCCTCAATGTGACAATAAATATTTTTTGGTCCTTTCCGAATGGTCGGGAATGCTATTAAAATTGTTAAGGAAGTCTGAATGTATCAAGTAATATTTTCTGATAACCCCCCAGTGGCTAAAATTTTTTTTTTAATTTTAAAACGAGCCTCAATGTGACAAATATTTTTTGATCCTTTCTGAATGGTCGAGAATGCAATTAAAATCGATAAGGAAATCCGAATGTGTCAATATTTTCTAATCAGCGGTTCAAGGTGTTTCTGAAATTTGCAAGGAGGTTAGGACGCGTGAAAAATTATGGTTTTCTAATGATTGGCAGAGGGTCCGGGAAGATTGATAGCCGGCTCGTTGCGACGATTAGGTTTTCCGACGACCTGGACGGTCGACCGAGGATCAATCGTCATTGAATTATAGACGAGAGCCCGGCGGCCAGGGAATCTATGTTCTCCTGGCAGGCTATTTTGCGAAATTCGAATTTCCCCGCCAGGTATCGCCATTACAACGTACTTAACATCGCATCGAATCGATTAATTGCGGCACCGTGCTCATCTATCGTGTAGACATTTGTCGGGAACTATCGAGCGCCTCGTGTCTGATATATGTCGGACCTAATCCCCTGCGCCCGGGATATTCTATGACGTACCACTTGCCGGAACGACAGATGGGATTTATTTCTAATGGATTCTCCTTCGGGAAAGTGTCGCGGCGATGAAGAACCCCGCGTAACGTCTCCCGATAATGTAGCAGATCCACCTTATCGCGATGATTACGATATCAACCCTTAGCACTCGTTATTAAAAAAAAAATCATCATTATTCAAAATATTTTTTTAATTATCAAGTTCGTTTGTATTTGATAAATTACTAAACATTTCAGTATTGTAAATTGCATCATTTTCGTATATTCTAGGTCGAAGGAAATATTTTGGGGTTAACACTAGAAAGGCGGGAGCTTAGTATATACCTATATTGCCTGAAAGCAGTCAAAATGACTGCATTGTGAAAAAATAACTAATGCGCAAAGAAATTTGTTTAACAGTAATTTTTAATATATTTTATATCACTTATAGTCATATAACAAGTTATTAATCAGTATTAGCAATAAAAAAAATGAAATTCAAAAGCAGTCAAAATGACTTGCTTAGGCAATCTAGTGTTAAAGTAGCTTCGAGTGCAAAGGGTTGACACAGAAATATTTAAAAGTGCCGACCGAAATACGAGAAAGTTTGCCAATTCTCATTGAAAACGGAAAAAATTGTTTCAAGGGGCATATCGCTTATTAACAAAAAAAGAGAAAATAACGTTCAAACTTCTTTATCCCAGGAACGAAGAAGTCTCGGAAAGAAAATTCAATTCTACGATATTTTCACAACATGAATGCATATTTTCCGGACGAACCACAGCTTTTCCGCGTCCCCGACCGATCTCGAGACCGTTTCCTTACTCCGGTATGGAAAAGTCTCGAGCAGATAGACCCGATAAAAAATCAGGATAGCACCATCGTGCCAATATTCCTCGTTCGCGAAAAACAGAGAGCAGAAATCGGTGCAGCTTTCCGGACTTACTTTCGCCCGAGGAATCACAGCTTGCCTGGGTCCTCGGTGTTCCGATCGTATCGGGAAGACGGAGGAACATTCAATTTCCTTAAAACCATCGAGAAAATTGCGAGTCGGATCGCGAACAACCCGCGGGGAAAAAGAGAGAAGGGGGGAAGGAAGGGAAGAGGGGGGCCGAAATAATAAATGAAGCGATTCATTTCGATTCACGGGAGCCGGTACAGCGATACACTCTCGATCCAATCATGCTAACGCTGCGATCTTTCGCGCGCTAAGGATCGCATCGGCGTGCATATCGTCGATCGTCTCTTTTAATTCGCAAATGAAACTGCAGGAACTGGGTCAGAGACGATTCTGTGTCTCCTCTTGCACGATCGCCGGAAAGATCTTCGACGGAGGTAATTTTAATATCATCCTGATCGAGCGGGCGCGCGTCTTCCCGATCCTTCTATCGATTCTCTCCCCTCTCCGAGCTATCGAGACGGATCGGCCCACCCTGTTCCGACCGGTAATCGATGTCTAGCCGATTTAATCTAACTGCGGATTGATCGGTAATGTCTCCCGATACCGCGCGAGATCGCCCCTCACGTTAATCTGATTTAATTCGCGATCCCAGATAAGCCTTTTATCGCGCGTCCGATTCCCGGTTAATTCGATGACGCGGCTCTGTCCGAGCCGAACAAATAGCCGAGCGTGTCCGCCGGCTCGTTTCATAGCCCGCCGATTTCGCGATACAACCGAAAGAATCGAGGAATTTCGCTGGAAATAGCGGGCCGGGCTCGGGACGGAAAAACGCGTTTCCAGCTTTGTGCGCGGCTTTGTTCCGCGCGGAATTCACAGTATTGTAGTCTCGCGACTTTTGTCCTCTACGCTGCCGAAAATTGTTTGACGCCGAACTTGCAAACTGTTTTAGCCACGCTACGAGAATTAACCCTTAGCACTCGAACGACGACTGTAAGGCGCCACTAAAAATTGCTGTATCTTTATTCAAAATATTTTACCATTGTTAAATTTGTCTGTATTTAATGAATTACTAAACACTTCAATACGTTATGAGTAAGCTGCACCATTTTCATGTGTGCCCATAATTATGAAAGTGGTCTAAGTCAAAATTAAAAAAAAAAATGAATTTATCACTTATTTCACACATGATTTTAAACTAAATTTATTGTGTGTAAAAAAAATTAAAGAAATATATGACAGACCACTTTCATAATTATGGGCACATATGTACACCATGAAAAAAAATTTTAGGGTGGACATATTCTGGATCGGAAGAAATGTTTCGTTTTGGAGTTAAAATAGCTTCGAGTGCAAAGGGTTAAGTCGCTTCTTGTGACGTTTTCGAGGCTCAAGCGATCCTTGGGCATTTTTTAACACGTTCACTGCCATGTCACCCATATATATATGGGTGACGGAATTATTTGTTCAGTCTTTGAAATGAATTTTTACGTTAATATATTCATTGTACCGAATTTGATTAGGATCTGTAAAATCTGCAAGAAAGTTGAAGAACTACAGAATATCATACATTTCATTTTTTTTCAATTTTTATTTCATTAAATAACTTACTTTAATTTCATGGAATTTTTTAGCTTTCTTGTTTGGCGATCAAAGTGTTAAATGTGCACGATTATCGAGCAGCGTTCCGGAGAATTTGTTCAACTTTTTTTAAGCAATAAACTGAATTTGCTGACAGTTTTGCCCGTGGAAGCTCGAGTAACCCCTTACGATGGTAATTTTTGGAAATTTCTTAAGAGAAAGATGTTAGGCATTTTAATTCGAAATTTTGTACGGTTGTTAAGAAATACGAGGAGAATATACTCGAATTTGTTCGAGCAATGATAATCATTTTCTGCAGAGATACAGCGTTAATGGTGGGAGCGTTCGTAGAAAAACGTTTATTACTCTCGAACACGATTCCGCCCGTTATTTAATTATCACCACGAGCACGGTGCACTATATTATTGCAATCAACCTTTCGATCGCGCTCCCCGTGTTTTAATATATGTATATCTACAATTTCACCTCTATAACTCAATTATGTATTGATTTATAGCATATCGAACAACCGGTGCGCAATTTTATATTTGTACAAAGCTGGGAAACGTTCGATCGAGATCGTGCTTTGATTGACAATTAAATTATTTTAGTACAATGAACTTGGGCCATACGTAATTAAACATCATCGAATTCTGAAAATCGATGAATAACTACCGTGTTAGAGATCAACGACCGTTTCGAAAATTGCTGAATATTTTATCTCTATTATTTTAGGTTATGTATCTGTTGTTACTCGGCGAAAAAAGAGAAAAGAAAGAAACACTCGACTCCATTATTCCAGCCTGGGTATTCTCGAGGAATAATTCTTGCCGCAGGAGGTTCGCTGTCTTACGCCTCCGCCGGCAAGAATTTAATTACCGGAGAGTGAATGGTTGAATAAATTTCGCGTAAGGCTCGTAAGAGACTTCATTTGAATTCTCCGGGCTTTAATAGTATGTCGGGGCACCGGCGAATTTTTGCCCTAATTTCCTGCAACGTCTATAGTAGATTTCGGTTTTGACTGCAACGAGGATGCTTATGTTAATCCAACATTTTGGCGGCCCGCGGAGAAAGGAATTTTTTTTAACCCCCGGAAACCCTGAGTTTTTTTTTAGCTCTTCACGGGGGACCTCAAAGGAGGCATCAAGATATGTGCTTTTTGTGATAATACATTTTCGGTTCCTCAGGGTGAAAGCAACCCTTAAATATTAACATGCGCTTCTCTGTGCGCTGCATATTTCACGAACTGCACGAGATGCGAAACAAAATTGTTCGAATATAGAATAGTTTAAAGGCTTTTAGTATTCCACGGATCCGTGCAATTTAATATTTAGTAGGTTGTTATTTGGAGAAAAAAAAAGACTCTGGACCATGAAAATCCGCTGAAGTTTTCATTTATACTCTATCACAATTTAACACTAGAACGACCAAGCACTAAATGCAACTGGCATACATTGCCTGATAATAACAACAAAATAAGATTTGTTTAGATTTCGTATTAGTTTTGTTTAAATATCTACTTCGATAGAGAAATTTATTAAAAAATTTTCTCATGGAAACATATTTATAATTTCAATATCTCTAAAAGAAAAAATTAGGAGAAAGTCATTTTGACCCATCCGGTAGTTCTAGTGTTAAAATAAAAATTAATCCACACACTAAAATACTCTGAAAATATTCTTCAGCTGGAATAATCAAAACTTTCCGAAATTTCAAGCCTCAAAAATCCAAGTCGGACAAAGTTGACGAATTTGCCATTTCGAGCAGTGAATTCGCAAAACGACCGTATGATTCTTGCGATTTTCCGGCCAGCGGCTTATGGCTGGTCCAGCATCGATAATTCAGTACGAGTCCTTTTCGGTTTACATTTCGATTATCGGTCGGAAAGAAATCAGTGTATCGGATTGGCCCCCAGGCAACCAGGCCTGGTATCCTCGTGGTACATTGATGAGCACCAGGAATACGTGATCCCGACCGCAGCATCACGATCAGGGACGGTCCCGATTGCACGCGGCCGGGTATCATCTCATTGATGAGCATCGGAAAACACGGTTAATATTTAACGCTCGGGGACGCATTAGTCTGATCCCGTTAATGACGTAGTAATACGTTCCCGGGATGGTTGTACGCGATTGTTTCGACGAGAGAGCCTGTAATTCCGATACGGGCTGCTGCTTCCGATCGCTCGCCCCGCCTTTGTTGCACGGAATTCTGATGAAATCCTTCATTCGCTTATGCTACCCTCGGTCCATACTCCTATTACGTGTCTCAGCAAAAGTGTGAACACACTTCGAATATCCGAGGGATTATTTAATAAAACACTCTTCCATGCGAACGGGGACGCATCTGCATTTAATCCGGCATTACACGACAAACGCAAAAGTACGTGAACAGCGTAGAATGTGTTAATTTACGTTGGCCCGCGGAATTGGCCAATTAAATTTTATTAGTCTTGTAACGGCGTTCTTGTGTAAAACAATTACGTGTAATTGAGGCGGAGCACTTCGTCTTTGAATTCCGTTGACTAAGAACCCCGCCTTAATTAAACGAGATCGTTGGAAAATTCGATGAAAGATAAAATGGAACGAATTTGGAAAATCATTATTAGGAAACAGTGTTTTTAAATAAAATTACAGAAAGCTCCCGAACCTTCTTCTCTGTATAAATTGTTCAAGTAACAAACAAGCAAGTAAGAAGCTAACCGATGAAGACTTCACTTTAGTTATTCTTGTTTAATTGATATTTAATGAACAAGAGACACCGTCTCTGCGATGCTTAGTACAGCAAATTGATCTTTGAACGATCCAGCGCAACTTCTTACCGTCACCCCATGCTTGTGATTAATGTTTCTGCTTAAAATGCTTGGACAGAGTCTTCGAAGTGTAATAAATCGATCTACGAGCAACTCGACGCGTCTTATTACCATCATTCTACTCTTACAATTAGTCTTTGAGCTTGCGAGGAGTCTTCCAAGTATAATCGATCGATCCACGAGCAACTCGACGCGTCTTGTTATCATCATTCTACGCTTACAGTAAATCTTGCTTAAAATACTTGTACACACTTCGAAGTATAATAAAACGATCTATACGAACAATCGAACGTGTTTCATTATCCTTATTCTACCCGTATAATAAATCTTGGCGCTTTGAACGTTTGTACCGAGTCTTCGAAGTATAATAAAACGATCTGCGAGCTATTTAACGTGTCTTACTATCGTTATTCTACCCTCACAATGGATTTTCGTACTCGAAACGCTAGGGAGTGTAACACAAATCGATCTTCGAGAAGTTCAACGTGTCTAATTACCATAATTCTACAGTTACAATTAATCTTTGTGCTTAAAATGCTTGCACAGCATCTCGGAAGTACAACAAACCAGCCGACGATCAATTCAACCGTGTCTTCTCATCGTATCGTACACGTACAATTAATCTTTCCGCTCGAAATGCTTGGCCAGCGTCTTCCGAGTACAATAAATTGATCTAACCGCGCGACTTACTATCAACACGCTGTATTAACAATTAATATCAGCGTTCGAAACGTTGGCGCAAAGTTTCGGAAACAGGATAAGTCGATGTCCGGGCACGCTGGAAGTTTCAGCGATCGATCGATCGATCGGACGCCGGCGCTGTTAATTTTCGAGTTCGAAAATGTTTTCTGAGCGGCGTCGAAGCGGCCGGCGATATAAAAGCAGCCAATTAACCGTCTCAAAGCAGATTCCGACGAACGTAGCCAATTTCCGGCGACGTGCACGCGAAAATTACAGATTTTCCACGGACGCGAGCTGCGCCCGGTGTGCACGGTTTTATATAAACCCGCGCACACGGTGCAGAAAACGCGTGGCAGCGTAATTCCGCGAGGCGCACGTTCGTTTATAACTCGCGCTTCTATCGGAAGTTGGCATTAAATTGAAATTGTAAAACGGTCCGCGGCAATAAGACTCCGTTCCACAGCCACAGTTCCGCAGTTACCAGTTTCCGGTTTATGGTCGCGAGCGGAACCGTTCCAATTTGGATACAGGTACAACTGCCATAATTTATATTTCTTTCTGCGACGCTTCTCGCAACGCACACGCGCGTCCTCAACGCCTTCGAATTTCTACGACTTTTTCCGACAACGAACATCCCGGGCGAAAGTTAGCAAAATTGAATGCGACGCACAGTGGGCAAAAACGGCCTTTTTCGATTCAAAATCAAAGAACTTTCGATAGGAATGAGGTAGAGCGATGAAATTTTTTTTAAATGAAAGCTGAAACTTTGTAGAATATGGGAAAAATAGGGAGATTACGGTACGAACGTTTTTTAACCTTGAGAAAATTCGTTAAAGTTGCACAATTTCAAGAAAATTTTGTTTTTGTGGCTAATACGCGCGGAAAATTTTTTTTAACATGCTATATATCGTTTCCCATAGATTTTTTCACGCTGATTTCAAATCTGTTTTCAAAATTTGTCTACGACCTCTGGTTTTTGAAAAAAATAGATTTTTGTGACACAAATTAATGAAATTTTTTCGTTAAAATGACTTGATAACACACTAGTTTGAAAGTATATCGTATTCTCATATATAAAACACAATAAAAATAATAATAATGAAGTATTTTAACGTTTCGAGTTACTTACGAAACATGAAGCACTTCACATCTCGTCATCACTTGACGTATAGCTGTCATTACTACTGGCACTTTCTTGAAATTGTGCAACTTTAACGAATTTTCTCAAGGTTAAAAAACGTTCTTACCGTAATCTCCCTATTTTTCCCATATTCTACAAAGTTTCAGCTTTCATTTAAAAAAAATTTCATCGCTCTACCACATTCCTATCGAAAGTTCTTTGATTTTGAATCGAAAAAGGCCGTTTTTGCCCACTGTGCGACGTTCTGCACGGCAGCGAGACAATTTTTGTCACGAGATTGCGTTTTTAATGGGAAAACACGCGGCAATTGGAAACGCATAATTTTAACACGGTGGGAGATGAACTGAATTGCTGTTTCAGTTATTTGTAGATATTCGTTTGTGGATTTTTCAATATTTGAAAATACCTTTGTTCGCTTTTACGGGTGATTGTTACGATCGATTCTCTATACAAAAACATTAATGAAATCATTTTTCTGTTACAGGTGAGTAGACTGGCACAATGGGCGTTCGTTATATCGAGAACAAGTAAGTCCGGTCGCTCGGAAATCATTTCAGTTAACTTTCATAAACTTCATCGCACGGTCAGATTGGCGTTGAAATGTACAGAGTGTTTGGTAACTGGTGGTACAAGCGAAAAGGGGGTGATTCTACGTGAAAGAATAAGTCGAAAATATTTATATTGTTGTCGGGAAAATCGAGTTTGAAATGCAGCGAATACGCATTAGGAATTGTCTGACGCGTCTGATCGTGACCAGCCAAATCTACTTCCTGCATATACCAAAGCACACAAACCTGACAGATCTTCAAAGTCGATTTTCTCGAAAACAAAGCCTCAAACGAAAAATGTTTATTCTATATTTTCGATTTATTCTTTCATGTAGAATCACCCCCTTTTCGTTTGTACCACCAGTTACCAAACACCCTGTATAATTCACAATACAAAATTTAACAGATTACTAAACATTTAGATACTGTATGTGGAAATCGGATCAGTTTCGTAGGAACAAAAATATTCCAAGACGAAAGAAAAATTTAGTTCTAAGTTAATAATTTGTCCGATTTTAGAGTGCTGACAGTTTATAGATAATAATGATATAAAGCGTTTTGATCGACGAATACGTGCTATTACATTTTGCAAGTTGAATATCTATCATTTTCAGGTACAGAGCAAAATATGAAATAAAATCTTCTATCCAATGTTATACGTACAAATAGCAATTCTACATTATAAAATACTAATGTAAAGTGTACTCACAATTTTTTCAAAATCATCTGCTCCTCCGTCGGATCCATAGCACACTGTTATTAGCTCAAACGAATACGTCAGAATAATCCTTCCTGTGTTTTGGAGCACACACTACGCACAACACACTTCGCGAAATTTTGACAGCAAACGATACGAAGTTAATCGGACCGCGATCAAAATAATACTGCGATTTTAATCGTCTCGCTCCCACGGGCGTGGTGGGGGTAGGTTACACTAGGAAAGTCAGACGCTGAGGGACTGTAACCGCTAGACACAAAAAAAAAAGGGAAACAAATTCAACTCTCGGTACCCAATTCCAATTCTGTCCCGCGGAATTTAATTACCCTGTTTTTGTGTCTATACACCCTTGGCGGCTGACCTCGATAGTATGACCTGCCCCTAACACGTTTGTGGCAGCGACGCGGTTAAAGTTGCAGTATTATTTGGTTCATAATTTGGTAATTATTTGGTTTTTAATTTAAAAAATTTTATTCTATATTTTCGACGTATTCTTTCATGTAGAATCACCCCCTTTTCGCTTGTACCACCAGTTACCAAACACCCTGTATATCACGCCTGTCGAAACTAAAAGCGTCTTGAAAAACCAATGGACATTGTTCGACAATATTTTAGGAACATATACAAATTTACTTTAGTACTTCATCCCATATTTCGACCCTTTATCGACCATACAGGATACTAAAATAATATTACAAATTATTAACTAAAAAAAAAATACGCACATTACTGTAAAAATCGTGTTGAATCAACGGGACCAATCGTGTGGAGGCGTTTCCTGCGATTTTTACAATAAAGGAAAATGAGGTTGACTTTAAAAAACGAGTTCGACCGCAGATTATCCGGATGATCGATAAAGTTCACAACCGTCTCGGCGAGGAATCGATTAAAATCCGATAGATCGCGATCGTTAGCGACAGTCGGGATTATAACGGTGCAATCACAGCCTCCGAATGATTTCGAGCTCGATGGCTCAAACGTTGCCAGCAGAACCAGTCTCTCGCATGGTCGTCTCTCTTGTCCTCCCGAGCCTGATAAAGACATTATCGATTTCGCACTCTGTTCACTCTTTCCCTCTCTCTCTCTCTCTCCCTCTCTCGTCCTCTCTCGTTGTTAAGAAGCCCGTGCGCACATTCTTGATCGGCCTCTTTCTCTCTCTCTCTTTCTCTCTCTCGTACTCGAGACACACCGGATTATCGATCGAGAGTCTCGTTTTTCACGCGGCGAACGTCGGAATCGCTCTGTTCCTTTCTTTATCCTGTCGCGTCCGGCGGAATGGAAAGCCTTCAACCTGACCCTGGGCCGCTTATCGTTATTTATTCATTGTTTATTGCGACGGATAAAGGAATAAGCCAACTCGCCTCCGCCCCGAGGATTCCTCGAGGACTCGATTGTAATTGAAGGAGAAACATGGCTCTTGGCGAAAGCTTGCTTACAGAACGATTCAAAAAGAGAGACGCGACGTGATTCTATGAGTGAATCCGTTGAATTCTTCGCGACGAGCAACGGCGTAGTCGGTTGAAAAGTCGAAGTTGAAGAAAGAAGGATACTTTGGTAATGTATATTGACGATATACTTCAGTAATGTACAATAGCGATATGCTTTGAAAATGGACATTGACGATATACGTACATCCGTAATGTACATTAACAATATGATTCGGTAATGTACCTTCGTGTACTTCACTAATGTACATTGACGGTGTGCGGCAGTAATGTACATTGATAATATGCTTTAAAGATTTACTGCAGTAATGTACCTTCGTATACTTCACTAATGTACCTCGACGATATACTTCAGTAATGTACCTTGACGTCATATATTGGTAATGTACCTTGATATACTTCAGTAATGTACCTTGATATACTTCAGTAATGTACCTTGACGTCATATATTGGTAATGTACATTGATATACTTCAGTAATGTACATTGGCGATATACTTCAGTAATGTACATTGGCGATATACTTTAGTAATGTACATTGGCGATATACTTTAGTAATGTACGTTGACGGAATACTTTAGTAATGTACATTGGTGATATATTTTACTAATGTACATTGACGGAATACTTTAGTAATGTACATTGGCGATATACTGAATGAATATACACGGTTAAGAAACATGCGGCGGGGACATACACACGACTTGAAATTTTCTCTGGAACGCTGAGCCACTCGGTGCACCAGCCCCGAAGCGTGAGGGTGGCCATCAGTCCCAAAGGATTAAGCGAGCAAAGACTCGACAGAGCGACAAGTAGCAAAGAAGTTGCGGAAAGTAGGACCGGAAGAAAAAACGTGTAGGCGAAGGACGGTAGGGGGGAGGGGATGGGTTGGCCGTAGAAAAAGCAAGGTGTTGCCATGACTGGCATTACATTCGCTAATGGGCGGAGAGTGGAATGCCTGGTGCGGGCCAAGTTGTCGAGTGCTGCTTCGCGTACGGGCAAGAGCAAGAGCACGAGCAAGAGCGTACACACGATCATTAACCCCAATTACGTAGTGCGCACGACGGGTCCGAGTACCACGCTTCGGTCATAATGAGCTATTTGTGTGCCTCGTACAAGGAGAGAGACAGACAGAGAGATCCAGAGAAAGAGGGCAGAGAGAGAGAGAGAGAGACTCGATGATGGCCGCGTGCATGCGTGCGCGACTCGCGCGTACTGTACCGAGCGTGATAATGATGCGCACCTCTCTTCTAGCCTACTCTCTCCTCTCTCGCTCGGTGCACAGCTTCTTTCGAGTCTCGGCCGGAGCTACAAGCTTTTCAAATTTTGGAATAACGATGCGGCATTTTCGTTTTGCCTCGCGAAACGCCGAGCTTTACTCGCTACAGGCGCTTTCAGAAAAGATGGTCGGGGGCCGTTCCTTGTTCGCAATATAGAAAATTGTGTCCCCTTTCTTGAAAGCTTTTGAAATCCTTCGGGAAGTCTATGTCTATATTAGAACACGTTGCTACAGACTCGTTCAAAAATTGTGGTCCGAAAGATTTTTTAATCGGGACTCTGCGGTCGACGGTTCTTTGGTGAAATTATTATCCGTGCCTTTACAATTTGATTTTATTACCGGTGAAATGCAGCACTGAAGTATACCATTAGAGGATGACGGTGAAGTATGGTCGGGTGTTTTTCGAAGTACAAATGAAGTATACCGTTTTATGAAATCGAGTAACTTGAGTAACTACTGCTGATGAACTTATTAACCGAATATGCTAGAAAAATGACTCCTTGAGACCCCCTGATCCTGACGGCGAAAATGCCAGAGGGTTTATAAAAGTTAGCTATGAGATAGAAGCAGCTATAGTTAATCCTAACCCTCGTTACAGAAATGTCCTTAGCTCTAACGAACTTGAAGAAAATCTTCGCTATCAAATTAGTTCCCGGGATACTCGGTTGCGCGTAATTGTTCTTCTTCGTGATTCAGCCACTATTTAATAAAAAGTTCGATAAAGAGTTTCGATAAAACCAATGAGTATCAGTATCCTGTTCGCAGTTTTAGCCTAACGATTTCCCTGGATCGTGTTCATTAACCTTCTGCAGATTTGGCGCACTGATATATTTGTCGTTTTTTTTTTTCATTCTTTTTGTTCACCTGTCTGCGTGCATCAGGATTCCTTTGAAAGAGACATCGAAAAAAGCGTTCGACGCTAACGAGGTGAATTCGAGATTAGATTACCGAAGTTTGATAGTCATCGAATAGCGGGATTCCCGGCATAAAGCTGGCGAGATTCGATATATGGCCGACGCCGTTCGAATAATAAATAGGATTCGATTTATTGATAATGTGGCCGATATGCTCTGCTGTTCGAACTCATTGACTGACGTTTTCATTACAGGATTTTAAGCGGAACACTTTCCACTTCAATTTCCTTTGTGACTGCCGTTCTGGCTCTGGCTCGCATTTCATTTTTTCCCGTCGATTTACCGGATCGGCCAAAAAGTTCCATCAATGTTTAATAAGGAATTGTATAACATATATATATATATTGCTCATTTTGTTCGTTTACGTTACGCCTATATCAATAAATTCTGTTCGTGTATAATATTTCCTTTTTTTTACATCGTCACTGTACTGAAAACAATTACATGTAGCCAATCCAATGTTTTATCAGACTTCAAAGCTCAAGGTTGAATCGACAATTAATTCAAGCAAAAATTTGTCTGGTTAACCGTACAATTAATTGCAAATACCAGATTTTATACCACTTCGTTTTTCGATGTATCTTCTTTATTTCAATTATTTTTTGCTCATCCCACTGTAGTACGTTGTATTATTAATTTCGCTCGGTTCATTAGTCGCGCTTGTTATTTTCCTCTCCTTTTGTCTCTGGCTTCAAATAATTAATTTTTCCGCATGTATTATTTAACGAGTGCCTCAATAGATTTATTACATATTTCGCGTCGGCAGCGTGTTTTCGAAAATTCTAGAACTGATTATTGCTTTTTCAACGAACATTTCCAAAGCAATTTTTCTGGCTGGAATATTCGCAGTTCAAAGAAACGGAAAATAAATAAAATATTAATAATAAAATGTATAAAACGCGCCTCCTCCATCACGGAACTGTGCATTGCCGAATTCGGGAAATTAACGAATCTCGTTAACGTCGGTCATCGAGCAATCATCAACCGAAACGTCGATCCTCGGCGGAACCGTCATCGATCACCGAGCATAATTAGACAATACTTCACAACCGGTTGCAAATTGACACTTCCACGTAAATGTTTCCCCGTTTTTTCTTCTCTCCTTCTTCTTTTGATAACGCAACAATGTTAACGAGTGCGCGGCTATAATTAATGACGTCGCGATAATTAACGAGTGCGTTCGCGCTCGTTAGCCTCAAGTAATTAGTTCCTGATCACAGCGTCGCGTCACGTCGTCGCGAGAACACCAGCGATAATAACCATCGAAAAATTTCTTTGTAATTGGGGACTTTGACGCGACAACCGAATCGATAAAAATTTACGAAACTTTGATAAGCGTAATTTTAATAAAGAGCGTGCTAAAAAATATGGCTCTCGTTCGTTCTTTGGGAATTTTCAATTCCCCGCCAGATGCGCGCGCACGCGAGACGCCGGCAATTAGCGCGACGTTAATTAGCGGGTGATTAATGACAATATAAACCGGCGACCGGGACCATTATTGCCGCAGCTATCGATTATCGATCGCGGTTCTTTCAGAAGGATTATCCGTCGGAAACCGGATTCTTCGATGTGCATTTTTGTCCCTTTTGTTTGCTGTTTCGGCGTTATCTGGCAAAAAGAACCGGGAGTCCGCCATTGACGCGCGGTAATTAATAATAATAGGCCACATCGGTTCCCCGGTTACCGTGTTTTGTTAACGAGCAGCCGTTAATTAGCGACGGATCGACACATCGAGCCCGTTTCTCTGACTGTATGCACTCTGATCCGGGCACAGCGAAAGAGAATTTTCTAATTACAAAAACGTGAAATCATCGATTAATTAGCGATCGCGATTTTACGCGTCTCTGGATACTCGTTGTCGCACGAGACGTATAAACGCCGGTTCGTTTGACGATTAGTAATTAAATTCGAAAAGGTTCTTTGTGTTCCTCGTTTAATCGTTGCCATCATGGTTAAATTGTCCTGACAGGTAACAAAACCATTTGAGCGTATTTTACGATTGCTCGTTGGTTGCAATGTTTTTCATTCGTAGAATTTCGAAAAAAGCTTTATATTCAAACATATAGAAAGTACACATGAAATTGTTAATTCAGAGAAGAATACTTTTTGACGATCAAATCTGACCAAAATTCTGGGAAATCGAATCGATTTATGCGGTAAACAGACCGAGGTAAACAATCGAAATTTAATAACATAGCAATTGTTACAGTTAACCGAATTTCATCGTGTGGGCTTCGATTAAAATAACATTCTATGAAATAAAAATGAGCTTCCAATCACAAGCTTAGTCTCTGTTTCTAGGGATACTGTATTTTGGTAACCAACTCCGCTTTCATGTGTTTTCAAATCTTTTTTATTTACGATAGATTTTTTACGAATCGCGAATTAGCCGGAAACGAGAAAGTGGTTCGTGGACGGATAAATAAACTAACGGGCAAACACACGAAGGGGTTACGTTGGCGTGGGCTTGCAGAAAGGGATGAGGAGTGGGGGGGGGGAGAGAAAGGGGTAGGGTTAGGGTGCCAGGTTAAATCCAAACAAGAACTATCGATTAGAACCGAGGCACGCAGTTATAGCGTTTTCGACGGGACACGATTCGATTCGACAACGGGCTTAATCGTAAATTCCTAAACCCGGTGGCTCTGCGATACACACGGCACATGGCACGGGGATGGAACAAACCTCGGTTTACCTGGACCCCACGCTCGCCAAGTGCAATCTAATGTTAATCAAACAACGTCTCTGCGAGGCAACCGCGCGCGCAGTCTAGAAGGGATGTCCGTTTTACGGGGAATTACGAGTTTTCGGTGTTCGATACGCTCGGTGGCCGCTTTGACGATGCTATTAGGGGATGGGGATGGGCTCTTGGGTCTGGGGACACTTGAGAGTACAGTTCTGAGAGCGTTGCTCGTCCAACGAGAAGGACAAGGTTTGTTGTCGGTGTTCTTGTTATATTAGTGGCCTCGCGATAATCACGTCTATCGAGGATGCGAGGAAAATTTTTTGAAGGTGGCTAATAAAATTTTTGTACATCAATTGCAATCTATAGGAGCTAACAAATTTAATAAACGCGGCTTCGACATTTGGTAGACACCAATTATTCCATTTATTCTAAGGAATAAGGAACGATAAAGAAATTCGGATCAATGCAACTGTAGCACTCAGAGCTTGGGGCATTCGAAGCTTGAGGCACTCAGAGCTTGGAGCACTCAGAGCTTGGAGAATTCGAAGCTTAGAGAATTCGAAGCTTGGAGAACTCGGAGCTTAGGGAACTTGGAGCTTAGGAAATTGAGGGCTTGGGGAATTCGAAGCTTGGAGAATCCAGAACTTGGGGAACTCGGAGCTTAGGGAATTCAAAGCTTGAAGAATCCAGAGGTTGGAGAACTCGGAGCTTGGAGCACTCAGAGCTTGGAGCACTCAGAGCGCGGAGCACTCAGAGCTTAGAGCACTCAGAGCTTGGAGAACTCAGAGCTTGGAGAACTCGGAGCTTAGGGAACTTGGAGCTTAGGAAATTGAGGGCTTGGGGAACTCGGAGCTTAGGGAATTCGAAGCTTGGAGAATTCAGAGCTTGGGGAACTCGGAGCTTGAGGAACTCGGAGCTTGGGGAATTCGAAGCTTGGAGAATCCAGAGCTTGGGGAACTCACAGCTTGGAACACTCAGAGCTTGAGGCATTCGAAGCTTGAGGCACTCGGATCTTTAGAATTTAATGCGAATAGAAAGCTAATAAAATTGAGAGCGGATTCTTCTAAAGCATTAGTCCTCCATCGCTGGAGGTAAAGACACATCCGTTTTATAGCAACGAAACGTACAAAGCAACAAAAGTGAATTGAACGTGTGGCATTCGTTTCTTGTCCATCTAAATGCTGCGGAGCAAAAAGAAACAGAAACGAAGAATTTCGCTTCCACTCCAATCAAGCGTCAAAAAAAGCCCGCGAAACGTCACAAACGAACAGTGACAAAAGGAAAATTTCCGAGATTTTCGGCAAGATTGGTCGGTCATAAAAACAGAAGAACCAATAGTTTTTTTATTCTTGCCGACAATTTCTCCAGGACCCGACAATTCCCGAGGCAACATGCATCGGAGACTTTAGTGCGGCGAAGGGAAGTTTCTCCTCAAATTTACTTCTCTCGTTCGATAAGTGTCCCGATATACCATCGGGGCTGGCACATGTGTAGGCGTTGTTCCTTGACCCGTGAGCGAGAAGAAAAGAAAATCGTCGGCTTTGTTTCTCGCGCGGAAGAGGTGGCTGCCAGGCGAAAGCTTGGCAACAGAGAAATAAGGCAATCGGCTGCGAAACAGGAACCCCGTGGCACCGTCGAAATCGCGAAAATATTTTCGTAGCAGGAACGAGAGAGAAGGGACGGCGAGAGAACGAGATTTTCCACAGTTTCGCGAGCGAAACTCGAGCGTTAAAGAGGCTCGATAAATTATCGCAGCAGGTGTTCCGGGCGTTCCGAGACGAATTTCCAGGTGGCCTGAAACAACGCTCGCGAAACGGCCAAATAGAAATCGGTTGCTTTATTGGAAATCGCACCGGACGCGAAATATTCTGCGATGGTTTATTGGTGCTGAGTTTCGATATTTCTGGCACTTCCATTTTTAAGCTATGCATTTTCCAAGCTCTGGGTCCTTCAGCCGTGACTTTCTCAAGGTTCGAATTCCACTAGCTCTTCAATCCTCAAGATTCGAGTTCCCCGAAGTCTGCAATTTTCAAGCTCCGAGTTCTCCAAGCTCTGGATCCTTCAAGCTTCGAATTCCCTAAGCTCCGAGTTCCTTAAGCTCCGAATTCTCGAAGCTTCGAATTCCCCAAGCTTCGAATTCCCCAAGCTCCGAGTTCCGTAAACTTCGAATTCCCTAAGCTCCGAGTTCCCCAAGCTCCGAGTTCCGTAAACTTCGAATTCCCTAAGCTCCGAGTTCCCCAAGCTCTAGATTTTTCAAGCTTCGAATTCCCAAAGCTCCGAGTTTCCCAAGTTCTGGATTCTCCAAGCTTCGAATTCTCTAAGCTCCTAGTTCCCCAAGTTCTGGATTCTCCAAGCTTTGAATTCTCTAAGCTCCTAGTTCCCCAAGCCCTCAATTTCCTAAGCTCAAAGGTCCCTAAACTCCGAGTTCCCCAAGCCCTCAATTCCCTAAGCTCCGAGTTCTCCAAGCTCCGAGTGCCCCAAGCTCATAAATTCTCAAGCTCAGAGTGTCCAAGCATCGTGTGCCCTAAGCTCATAAATTCTCAAACTCCGAGTGCCCGAAACTCTAAAATTCTCCAGCAGCGAGTGCCCTAAGCTCAAAAATTCTCTGAATTTCCCAAGCTCTCGAAATTCCGGGAGGATTTGCTTGCACAAACGTACACAGTTCCCGAAGCATTCCAATTCTCCATGGAACACCATAGTATACCGCAGCCAATTAATTCGAAAATTCGGCTTGCCGAAAACTGGCCGAGAATTTCCTGCTAAACAGCCGCGACGCATTTACTCCTCGTGAAGAGTAAACACCGGAGGAGAATCCGGCGTTGAATGAACGTCGTCGTGACACGTACTCACGGTTAAAGTAACTTCTCTGCTGCGAGTACGCAACGCGGCACGAAAGACTAACGAAGCCCTTAAGCATATCGAAACGCAACACAACGGTAACAACAGCAGAAGTTACAGTAGCGACGGCAGTAGCTATAGTAGCGTTGTAGGCAGGCACAAACCAGGCACAGAGAGGGTAGACGTTGTTCCTCGAGTTCCCCGGTGATCATTAGCAAACAATTTATCGTATCGCACGGCGGAGATCGGTGGAAAGCCCCGGCGAGAATCGATATTCAATTACGGAGCATCGCGGCGCGTTCGTCGCGGCGGCAGCGCACGATAAGAGAGACGACGCGGCGCAGCGCACGGACGAGAATCCGCTTTTCAAGATAGAAATATCGACACACGGCTGGAAAATGAGCTGCCGACCGCGGAATGCCAGGGAACATTCTGTCGTCCCTGATATTTCAGCGTGAGAGAGAAAGAGAGGACAGGTGCGGGTCGGGCGTAACGGGCCACAGAAGCCCGGCCTCATTGTTTATACTTCCGAAAACCCCGGGACTGCCGCGATTGTTCCGCGAAAATCGAGTGCAGTCGAACGGCATTTTAATCACCGGCACAACGGGCCTGCTCTAACGCGATAAACTTACCGAATGAAAGCCCCCTCGGTCTATTAGAAACTTCCCAAATAGAAATTGTTACACGCCGGCGCACAGTGGGCAAAAACGGCCTTTTTCGATTCAAAATCAAAGATCTTTCGATAGGAATGAGGTAGAGCGATGAAATTTTTTTTAAATGAAAGCTGAAACTTTGTAGAATATGGGAAAAATAGGGAGATTACGGTACGAACGTTTTTTAACCTTGAGAAAATTCGTTAAAGTTGCACAATTTCAATAAAGTGCCAGTAGTAATGACAGCGATACGTCAAGTGATGACGAGATGCGAAGTGCTTCATGTTTCGTAAGTAACTCAAAACGTTAAAATACTTCATTATTATTATTTTTATTGTGTTTTATATATGAAAATACGATATACTTTCAAACTAGTGTGTTATCAAGTCATTTTAACGAAAAAATTTCATTAATTTGTGTCACAAAAATCTATTTTTTTCAAAAACCAGAGGTCGTAGACAAATTTTGAAAACAGATTTGAAATCGGCGTGAAAAAATCTATGGGGAACGATATATAGCATGTTAAAAAAAAATTTTCCGCGAGTATTAGCCACAAAAACAAAATTTTCTTGAAATTGTGCAACTTTAACGAATTTTCTCAAGGTTAAAAAACGTTCGTACCGTAATCTCCCTATTTTTCCCATATTCTACAAAGTTTCAGCTTTCATTTAAAAAAAATTTCATCGCTCTACCTCATTCCTATCGAAAGTTCTTTGATTTTGAATCGAAAAAGGCCGTTTTTGCCCATTGTGCGGCGGTCGTTTATGCGCGTCAACTTCTTTCTTCTCCACGACATTAAATAGAAATTCTTTCTTTTATACGTATACGTACATCTACTGCATGTAGAACCGAGCTTTTGCTTTTGCTTTCGTGAGTTTATCAAGGCTTATTGGGCATTTTTAGCGTAAACAGTTACACGGGCTTCAAAGCTGAGAAAATCCAAAATTAAGCGTGGAAAGCTTTTAAGCTTTTAAATTCTCAAGATCCGAGTATCCCAAGCTTTTAATACAACGAGGAAGTAAAACTAGTCTACAATTAAAATTGGCGTACTAATATTTTTGAACGTCTAGTGGCGAGGATAAGATGCCTCATACGTTTGAATCGACACGATAAAAAATATTGCTGGGAATGTATAAGTAATTCGACGCGGAGCGATCCATAAAACGAAAATATACGACGGGTCGGAGTTTATTAGGGAAGAAACGCGCTGATTCGTTTGTTTTTAATAACCCTTCGACCGCGCCTGCTCGTACAACGTCCCGAAAGACTACTAGGCTAAGGTTTCCGCTGTCCAAGCGATTTTTATTAAACGAGCGAGCCGGCGTGCGAGCAAGAGAGCACATTGTTTGTCGCGAGGACTGCCACTTCGAGCCCCTATCGAGGTAAAGTAGTTCTAACCCTAGCTATGAAACCGTTCCCCGAACCGTAACTGCTGACGAACACCGTGCTGAAGGAACTGCATGTTTTATTGCAAACTTTGATCGCTTATTTTTGTAAAATAATGTTAAACAGTCTCTTTTAGTGCTCTGTAAATCTAGTGTAAAAGGAACATTCGTTGCTGAGCCCAAATCATTCTCCACACCCATTCGGATCATAAATTTGAAGTTGCAAAATATAGAAAACACATACGAATTTTCTAACTTACTTCTAACTTCTAAAATTCTACATACACATACTACTACATTATAAAATACGAATGTAAAGTACTTACAAATTTTTCTGACTCATGTGTTCCTCCGTTGCGTCCACAGCACACAATTATTGACTCCCACGACTGCGTCCGAATAGCTGAACAACACAACACAACACTACACAACACACTTTATAAAATGGTGACAGCGAACGAGAAGATGTTACTCCGACCACGAAGAAAATAATACTGCGATTTTAATCGCACCCCACCCTTGCACGTGTTACGGCAGGTTATAGTAGGGGCAGGTCAGACGCCATGGATCTATAAACAATAGATACGATAACGAGGAATTCCGGGAAATACGGTCGGCCACTTTGCCGCCAGAATTTGTTTACCTCGCTTTTGTATCTATGATTATGGATTCCCGGAATTCCCTGCTTTCGTATCTAGTGTTTACAGACCCACGGCGTCTGACCTACGTAGTATAACGTGACCGTAACACGTTCGAGGGTGCAATGCGATTAACCCCTTCCACTACTATTTATTTTGCGATTATAATGATTAGTAGACATCGGATCTTTATGCATTTATGGCTTATGGAAATGTTAAAAAAATGCTATAATATAAAATTCGAGAGAATTTAACACGATTTTTATTTGCTTTGGATCTACAAAGGCTGTCCCCATTAAAAATAAAATTTTATTTTATTCCACTTTCTTGAAATGTTTCTATAAAAATTGGAAATTGCATAAACATCCGATGTCTAATGATTAGAAATTTTTCATCGTTCAGAATTTCATAGAAAAAAAAAAAAAAAATAGAATAGAATAGAGAGACTCTCGATATTTCGATGTTGAGGCGAGCATTAGGGTAAATTAGATGATTCCGTAATTCGGAAGATATACTTAAGAAGGAACGATCGGACGAATATTTCACTCGGTTTAATTGAAATTCAAAGTTACCAGTTGTAGAGAGAGCGAGAGAGAGAGAGAATGAGAGGGAAACGAGGGAGTGGGGGTAAAATCAAGTAAAATTTCTGCGAACGGTGGCCGATGGGGCGGCCGCCGGAAGTGGAATAATGCATCGTCAACGTCCAATTAAATTTGCTGACTGTTTCTTCCTCCGGCACGGTGAATCGGAGGATTCGAAGCGCCGCAGGAAATAGTCCGCGGAGTTTTCGGCAGCAGTTCTCCGGGACGAGTTTCGTATTCGTGTTCGTGTTACACCGTTCGTCGTGTTCGTGCTCGACGAACGCACAGAGCCCTGTTTCCACGAATCCATTCCGGAAACCGGGCGGCGCTCCCACCATCCAGTCCTCGGATATGTATTTAAACGTTTCGAGACCAGACGGGAATTAATTACTTCGACAATGAAGGAAATAAGGGGATGGAAAATTAATGCTTTCAACCGGCAAGCTGGCAAATACGGTTTAACGGCGTTACGATGTTTCGAAGACACGGTTTTCGGAAATCTGCACCTGCGGGACTCGCTGCGAGCACAACACCTAGTACAAATCGGGGGCCCAGTGTGAATGTAGGTTCGGGCGTACTTTGATTTTGATCTCGAGAAGGCTCGAAGATCGTAAGAGATCGAGAGAGGTTCAAATTCATCCCTCTTACTCATTCGAAATCGTAAATGTCCAAATATTCCGATTTTTGTGCATCCAAAATTTCAAATCTTCCCATTTTCAATTGTTCAAATTCTCCAATATTTATTCAAATTCTCAAATACTCAAATTCTCAAGTATTCAAGAATTAGAATTTTCAAATACTCAAATTCACAGATATTAAAATTTTTAAGTATTCAACTTCACAAATATTTATATTTTCAAATACTCGCATTCTCGAATATTTAAATTGTTAAGTACTAAACTTCTCAAACATTCGAATCCCCAAATATAGAAGTTTGGAGTAATCTTTTCAAACTTTCAAACACTGAAATTCTCGAACACCTGAATTTTCAACTAGTCGAATTATAAAAATTGTAATGGCGGTTTTATAATTTCGGTAATTGTGAGATTGCAAATCTAGGAGACAAAACGTGAAGGAACGCTATCGACAACAACTGCAAGGAAATGGTATTGATCAGTGAACTGGATTCAATTCGACACGGTGCACGCACATGGTAGGAAGGTGTAGCGATTCCTCAAAGATAAATAGACACAGTGGAGGTTTCAGACAGGTCTTTCATTGGTCACGAATCGTTTTGGACGTCTCGTAACGGTCGAACAATGTCGGCGTCGGCGTCGGCGTCGGATTGGCTCTGGATTCGGCGTCGCAGGATTTTTGGAACCGGTCCAAACTTCCGGCCGCCTCTGTAGAATTTTAATTACGCCGCGAAACGACAACAAAAGCGGCCGGCGTGCCCGGTACACACGGTTTGCCCTTTTTCTCGCTCGCTCGCTCATTCGCTCGCAGCTCGCAGCAACCCCCTTCGGCTGGGAACTGGGAACACCGCTATTCTATTCTACCGCCAAATAGGACATCCGCGACGAGTCTGCTCCGCTGGTTTTTCCTTTTTTTCTCCTCTTTCCCCTCTTCTCCTTCCTCCTTTTTCCACGGCGTTTGCTCTAGGTGGCCACTATCGCGGCGCCTGGAATTACCGCGATTTATTCGGATCGGGACGCCTTGAGTTGGCCCGATCCTTCAAGCGGAGTCCACACGTTTCGAAAAGAGAGTACAACGACTAGGAAATTTTTCCGATTTTTTTACTTCACTTCGGTGAGAAATAATTCGTAGGGGAGGATGATGATGGAATGCCATGTCTCCCAGATACAACATGTGTGCCCATAATTATGAAAGTGGTCTGTCATAAAAAAAAAATTACATTGAATAAATTTAGTTTAAAATCATATCGTGTGAAATAAGTGATAAATTCATTTTTTTTTTTAATTTAGACAGCCACTTTCATAATTATGGGCACATATATCGTGTTCGTCCAAAAGTTCAGAGTTTATAGGTCCTCTGTTTTTCAAGGATCTTTCCGGAAATTCTCCTAGACCAGCCATCAACTTGGAAAATGAAGCCCGACTTAATTCACGAAATATCCGTAGAACAATTTCCTGAACAGAGACTTTTCCCGAAGCAGGGCAAAAGTTTGAAACCGAGAAGACAGTCGACCGAACAGTCCACTTCCCAAAGTTGCCGGTCACCGTACGATCCCGGTACGGTTAATTGGACGTTGATGAGAGTGGAGAAGATAGGTGGTCCTCTCAAAGTGCTGAGTTCACGAGGCCGTCCTCGATGGACGTCGCCGACCATTTTCCCCGGGAGTCTTGGAACTTCCGTTCGACGTGATCGTCGGGTTTCGTCCACTGGGTCCAATCAAATTTCGTCGACATTTTAACCACCAAAAATATCTTCTTTCCAAAAATGTCTCCTTTCTTCCGAATGTAATCTCTTTAAGACAAACTTCAAAAGTCTCCAGAAATTTTCAATAACCGCGCAACAGATTATTATGGATTTATTATGGTTTTATTTCACGTAAATTTTGACTTGGTAACCCGAGGATGCGAGACAAGCCTAAGCGCCAGGTAACAGCCTTTCAAGAAAGCCTACGCTTTCAATTTCTGGGTTTCTTGAATTAAAAGCTTGGGGAATTCAGAGAGCTTGGGATACTTAGAGCTTTAGAATTTAAAAGCTTGGGCCACTCAGAGCTTGGGACACTCAGAGCTTGAGAAGTTAATAGCTTGGGGTACTTGGAGCTTTAGAATTTAAAAGCTTGGGGCACTCAGAGCTTGGAGCGCTCATAGCTTTAAGATTTAAAAGTTTTTGGCATTCAGAGCTTAGGACATTCGAAGCTTGCGGCACTTGGAGCTTTAGAATTTAAAAGCTTGGGACACTCCGAGCTTGGAGCGCTCATAGCTTTAAAATTTAAAAGTTTTTGGCATTCAGAGCTTGGGGCACTCGGAGTTTGAGGATTTGGAAGCTTGGGGTATTCGAAGCTTGGAGCACTCGGAGCTTGAGAATTTAAGAGCTTGGGAATTTCAGAGTTTGAGAGTTTCAGGGTCTGAGAATTGCAGAACTTGAGAATTTGGAAGCTTGGAGCACTCGGAGCTTTAGAATTGAATAGCTTGGAGCACTTAGAGCTTGAGAATTGGAGAGCAAAAATATTCCCTTCAATCATAGTCCCCTTTCTTCCATATTTTCTATCCCTAAAACAAAAGTGAAAAGTCTCCATAAATCTTCAATGTGCAAAGCAGAGGCTACGGGTACAGTTCGCGTAAATTTTGACGGGGTAACTGGAGGCTGTGAGACGAGCCTAAACGCGAGGTAACAGCCTTTCAAGGAAGATTGGCTACGCCTTCGAATCTTTTCCCTTTGTAGAGTAGAAACTCCGCGGCGGAAACCCTCTTTGTTTTCTCTTGGGCGGGAAGCTTTTATCCTGGTCGGTGCTTATCGATACGATTCTTGAATATTTCCTTTGAAAACGGACGCGGGCCGCTCTCGCTCGAGCACGGCGAATACTCGTACACTGGCTCCGGATCCGCCATGAATTTCATGAGCTTTCGGCCGGGGATTATGATCTCCGAGCGAATGGTCTGTCTCGTGTTCCCTCGCTTTCCGATTTGCTACGGTGGAAGAGACACCGGGTCTCGCGAATTTTCGCTTGTAAATGCGACACTTCGTTTAAGATACGCGCGTTACCGTCGACCCGCGACGGTGTACGCGAATAACACTGCCAGAGATTTCCCTTTTGCATCCTGGACCGCTGCAAACTGAATTCCAAATGTTTCTCGCGTTTGCGATCGTTCGTTCGAACCTTGGCACTTGGAGCTTTAGAATTTAAAATCTTGGGGCACTCAGAGCTTGGGACACTCAGAGCTTTAGAAGTTAATAGCTTGGGGTACCTAGAGCTTTAGAATTTAAAAGCTTGGGGCACACAGAGCTTGGAGCACTCAGAGCTTGGGGTATTCAAAGCTTGAGGTACTTGGAGCTTCAGAATTTGGAAGCTTGGGGCACATAGAGCTTTAGAATTTAAAAGCTTGGGGCACACAGAGCTTAGAGCACACAGAGCTTAGAGCACTCAGAGCTTGGGGTATTCAAAGCTTGAGGCACTTGGAGCTTGAGAATTTGGAAGCTTGGGGTACTCAGAGCTTGAGAATTTAATAGCTTGAAGCACTTAGAGCATTAGAATTTAAAAGCTTGGGGCACACAGAGCTTAGAGCACTCAGAGCTTGGGGTATTCAAAGCTTGAGGCATTTGGAGCTTGACAAATTGGAAGCTAGGGGCACATAGAGCTTTAGTATTTAAAAGCTTGGGGCACACAGAGCTTAGAGCAAGCAGAGCTTGGGGTATTCAAAGCTTGAGGCATTTGGAGCTTGAGAATTTGGAAGCTTGGGGCACATAGAGCTTTAGAATTTAAAAGCTTGGGGCACACAGAGCTTGGAGTACTCAAAGCTTGGGGTATTCACAGCTTGAGGCATTTAGAGCTTGAGAATTTGGAAGCTTCGGACACTCAGAGCTTGAGAAGTTAATAGTTTGGGGTACTTGGAGCTTTAGAATTTAAAAGCTTTGGGCACACAGAGCTTAGAGCACTCAGAGCTTGAGAATTTAACAGGTTGGGGCACTTAGAGCTTTAGAATTTAAAAGCTTGGGGCACTCAGAGCTTGGGGCTTCGACTCAATTCCAAGGTAAATTGCGTTACATTGTTTTAGAATTGTTGAAGTTACGAAGATACTTCCGGTCTTCTTAAAAAGATTGGCAAGTTAAATTCTCGCAGACCTAAAGCTGAAATAGCACCGAACAACTGAGAAAACATTGAAGACGTATGTTAATGGAAGTTAGTGGACTCGGAGATTAATTAAGAAAGTTGAAAAGGAAATAATAGTAAAAACGTGCGAAGCCGATGATCGTTGAGTTTTTATCGTGAGTTGTATACACGGAGGAACAATTCTTGGGCCTAATGGTTTTCTAAAAGTTTTCTAGCCGCTTTTACGAACCAAAGTTCAACGCCTTCGGGCACTATGGCTTATAATTCTATTTGCGCCGCATGCCTGGCTGCCGTATCGCATTATTTCCCTGCCACGCCGTTGCTCGAACTTTCCCGACGTCCACTATGGCCCCGGAAAATCGGAAAATTGGACCATCGACTTTCCACTAATATTTCTTGACCGGTCATCGACGAAAATAAAGGAGAAAATGAACCATACGTTCCGCAAACTAACCGAAAATTATGAGAAACTGTAAGAACGAAATCGTGTCGACAATAGTCGTGTGAATGAAATTGTGTTCTGAAAAATTGAAAGAAAACAGCGACCGAGGAGCGTCTTTAGAAACGCACACCGAATTTCAATTTGTGAACGGTTTTTATGCGAAAGATATTTTTAATTGGATCTGCGCGGTCCCGTCGCTTTGTTCGAATATCGTTCTGTTCATTAGGATTCCATTTAATTGAAACTGCCCGCCCTACGCGTCGGGATGGCAGCAGAAATAATGTTGTCTTTGTCGTGGACCACATAACGGAAACGATAACATAACAGAGCAAGAATGAAGTGTACGCTCCGACGGCCAAGTTTCAGTGTACACGAGAGACAGTTCTCGTTGCCATTTAAATTAGTTAAACTATCGCGGAACAATACACGACGCACGAAGAAAACACTAAATTGTAAATGATAATCTTAAATAGAATCTGCACCCTCGAAACCAAAAGTTTAAAAAATATGCTATGCGTATAGTAAAACGATTGCACGAAGATGTAAACGATTCGTTCAAGCGTTCGCTAAAATTTTAAAATTAAATTTGTGTCCCTGAAAGAAAAGATTGAAGGTCACTTTACAATTAAAGAATTCGCAATAGAGGCGTGAACAATCTTGTCCTCGTCGCCAATGCAGAAATATAAATTCCGTGTCGAACGAAGATTTAATAAGCGCGTTTGCGATTTTTAATCTGCCAAGTACGTGACGAGAACGCGTTTCCATTCAGATCGATTCCTCTCACAATTTTTACTCGCGGTATACACGATTGTTCACGCCATCCTCGAGCACTATACACGCTACGTTCTCGAAACTGTGCGCATGGTATCGCGGATTACCGAGCAATAAGAGAAATCGAACGTCAATTCATACCGGCGAAGCAATTCGCCGTGGTTCGTGCTCGGAAAACTCGAGAAGTTAAATTTCGAAGAGGGGACCACTCTGACACCGCCGCCAATGGGATTCGTGGATGGTAGTGGGGGCACTGGGCCAGCCAATCGGGAATGTCCTCGCGGAACCTGCTGACTTGTCCGGGTATAGCTCTGCATGACGCTCTCAGTTTGATTAAACATCGAGTAGCTTTTACTTTCTGCGTGGCTTATTCCTTTCTTATAACAATATCGAATTTACGATCGGCCGGGTAATCAAAAAATGGGAACGATTTCCTGCTGATGCAAAGTGCGTTCCATATACGTCATAGTAAAACTTTATACGACACGCTCGGGAAGATGAGTTCCAGCGGCTGTCAACCCATTTTCACGTGCGAATCATATTCGATCGAACTTTACGGCACGGTAGAAATGTTCTAGCTTGGCTGCAGTGAACAGGAAATAATTAGATGTTCGTTTAATTTCTTTACTTCTTGTTGCACAATATCATGCACCTTGTATCTTTGTTAGAGTGTCAACAATCGAATGGCGAGATCACGCCGAGAAGAATGAGTATACACACGACGTCATTCGGACAATTTTAGCCCTAGTGCAGAAGTGCTTCGATCGATGCACCTGCGACTAAAAGTGGTTCGAATGCGGCCTTGTGGGTACTCATTCTCTTCGTGAGAACCTCCGCAATTCAACCACAACATTCTCGCACCGCTACAACAAATCCTGTAGAAGCTGCAATATTTAAAAAACAAAACGTCTCGGTTTTAAACCACTTAAAACACAAAAATAGAAACAATAATCAAATTACCTTGAATCGAACTCTAGCACTCGATTGTTATTTGTCCATCGTCTAGTGGAATCGCCCGGATTGGTCATTACAGGAAGCCTTGATTGTCGGGAGAAGTTCCTGTGGCGTTCACAGTTGGAAATTTCAGATCCGGCCGGCTTACATAATTCGTTTTGGCCTGTGTCAAAGCGGTCCGGGGCCGAGCGAACAATGTTCCCGGTGTACATCAAAGTTATTGTTACACCGAGTTGGTAGCAGAAAGTGGGAGAGAGAGAGAGAGAGAAGCCAGTGCCCCGGGCGACGTTACAAATCCTTGATGAGCCTGATTGGCCCCGGCCAGCAAAGTGTTTGCACCGGCCTTTACGGCAGCGTGTGCGTGAAACTTGATTCGCAGCACCGTTTGACCGGCGCGGAGCGCAACGGAACAGGTATCTTATTAGATCGACGACAGGTACTCCACCTCTCCGCAGCCACCGGCGATCGACGGCTCGCAATTTACCTGGAAAGGCAAACCGCGAGTCGGTAAACGGACTCCTTTGCCTCCATCATTTTTCCGCCATTTATTTTTCCCACAAATAAAGCAATGGAAAATCGTTCGGTCGCAAAATATTAGGGGGGCCCATAGGTAATCAATCATTTTGAAAATTCAGGTTTTTATTTCTCGATTCATTATTCAGGGTGTTTAATAACTGGTGGTACAAGCGAAAAGGGGGTGAAAGAATAAGTCGAAAATATAGAATAAACATTTTTTCATCCGAAGTTTCGTTATCGAGAAAATCGAGTTTGAAATGCAGCAGGCTATTCGATAGGAATTGTCTGACGCAACTGTCTGATCATGACCAACCAAATCTACTTCCTGCATATACCTGACAGATCTTTAAAGACGATTTTCTCGAAAACAAAGCCTCAGACGAAAAATGTTTATTCTATATTTTCGACTTATTCTTTCATGTAGAATCACCCCCTTTTCGCTTGTACCACCAGTTATCAAACACCCTGTATAATCTCCATCATTATCAAGGACAGTTTGCCATCTCTTCTGCAAATTTTCAATCCCTCTCTTATAACATACACACGTATGCATCGATGCGTGAAATTGTTAATGAAAAAAAAAGAATAAGAAAAATACCAGTCGAGTACAAACAAAATGCCAACAAACTTAGCATCAACTTTTAATTCACTAGGCGTCAAATCCTTTCGCCAACCAAATGTTAGTTGAATGAAGCAAACAAATGGAAATGATCGAAAATCGCCTCGATCGAAACACCTCGATCCGAGGTGTATAAATCGTCGAGAAAGAAGCGTAGCCTCGGATCAAAGGCAATGGCCCATACCGATTTCGAAATTCGAACGGATCCCGGCAGCTGAGCCATATAAGCGCCGCGACGCCTAATTAACGGGGAATTCCAGCTCTCGTCACGATTTTCGCCGAGTTCCTTCTCTCTTCTTCTCTCTCTCTCTCTTTCTCCTTCACACTCGAAAAGGAAATATCGTTTTCGTAAGTATCTGTCCGGGACTCTTCATTCGTCTAATTGCGTGGCAACCAATTAACCCTGTTAGAGTGGTTCGTCTGGCGTCCTGCGCCTCGCAATTTCGCAAAATGTCGCGATATGTCTACGCGCAAGTTTCAGAGCACCCGCGACTTTCGATAAAAATTGCATTCCCGGTACGAAATCATGGGACGATGGGGCCAGAATTAATTCTGGAATGTCTGTTCATTGGACAGATTAATTAATAGATTACTGGGATTAACCACTCGACCTAACACGGACCTTCGAGCTTTCTCACAAAAATATTAAACAATCAAGCCCAATCGTTGGGCTGGCTGATAACCCTTTGATGAGTTTTAACGACAAGTAAAATAAAAATTTATTTCTTCCTGTAATAATTGAAATGAGTCTACCTATTTTGTTAAATCCTTCTGGTCGTTTCAATGTACTATATTCGATCTACTCATTTTGCTCATAAAATCCGCAATTCAATGATAACACATCTAGCAAACCGATATCTGTTTCGAATAAAAAATAAAAGAATTTTAATCGACCTTGTAAAGCGAGTACATCGACTCCATTCGACACTCCAGATGAAAGTATATACCGAGCAATCCTAATCGACTGGGCTAAATTAGCCAAGAATCTTCGTGTTTCGAAGATCAAATTCTCAAAATCGCAACGAGGAATATAATTTTTTAAATCAGAGAATCGCCCATTGTCGAAGAAGTTCTCGGGAGAAAAAAAGAAGAACGACGATCGTTCGAAAGCCAGCACAGTCGGCGTTGATCTGGGTCGCTACGGTTAGGCCAACTCGCCTAACAGTCCGATGATCGCGAAGCCATAGGCGTAACGCCCCAGGTCATCCCCCTCTAGCGAAGAAATAGAGTGGATCCGCCGGTGTCGGACACCTACACGGCACACGATCTCAGCTCGGCTCGGCTCGGCTCCGCTCAGCTCCGTTCGGTTTGCTCGCGAGAGAGCCAACACTTCCGTGAAGGTGAAACTCCGAAGAAGGCCGAGGAAGAAGCAGAAGAGGGGCACAAACCTGGCCAACTGACTGGCTGACTGGCTGACTGGTTGTGTCGACTGCCTTTCGCGATTCTACGTGCGGCAACCACTTAGTCGCGCCTAGACGACAGTCACGAGCGCTACGTTCCTTTACCGCCACGCTTTTCGCGCGCGATCCACCATCCGGAGGCCCGTAGATCCTGGGATCATAGATCTAGAAGGTCCTCCGTGTAGAATCTTTTCTATTCAGCTAAATTTTCGCGTGTGGTTTCAAGAAGTGGATCGGCTGGATACCTGTCTTTCTCGAACACCTCGATCTACAGGATCGATGAGACCAGAAAATTCTAGATCGTAAATCTATATAGGCCCGAATTTTCTTCCGAGGAATAATTCTGTGCGTGAATCGAAGGTGTTAACAATTTTTGCTGGATAACCATTGTCTTTTGTGTAGACACCTCGATCCGAGGGATCGACGATCCAGAGATACAGAAATTCGAAATTGGTTCCGTGTTTACAATCAGTTCTAATATTCTTTCGAGGAAAGTTTCTTCGAGCGGTCGGAAGTCCGAAGACGTCAATCACCTGTGCTGGATAACGATCGCCTTTCATGGGCAGCTCGATCCACGGGCGTTCCTCGATCTTCAGGATCGATGACCGAGCAACAGTAAAATGACTGTCCGATTTCGAAAGGATTTGTGAAAGGAAGAAGCTCGGAGATATTGTTGGTTTTATTGAAAGAACCAGTTTCGGGGATTGAGTCGTCTTAAATCGATGATCGAGGGATCGTGAAGTTTGTGAAGTTGTACCTGTCCGACGTGCATTTTCGAGAAGAAGATTGTGGATACAGTGATCGTGAGGAAACTTGTTCCTGGAAATGAAGATCAAGCAACCATAAAGTCCCAGAAGATGTAGATCTGTTCTCATTGGAAAAGAAAATCGAGTGCACAGTGATTCTCCGAATAAGCCACACCTCTTTCAAGAATTTGAAAAGAGTACATTGATTTGAACACCCAAAAAAAAATTTGTTGATAAATCTTTTGATACGGCAATTGGGTAACAAAAAATGTAGATCCATTTCCATCGGAACAGAAGATCCAGTGCAATCCTAGGATAAAGTAGACGTGCTCCTCTGAATCGGAAAGAGTTCCGCGACAATTGTTATCAATGTGATGCATTAAATATCGATCAGGATCATCGGTCTTCGCTTCCAAGTGAATGTCAAAATGTAAACTGTCCTTTCGGTTCGAGAGTAGATTACGCTACGCGTCCGTGATGACAACGTTAGGATAGTTTGTAGGCCGCGATCGATGCACTGAATGATCTATCTTCGTCCTGTGATAACGGTGATTCAATTGTGATAGAAGACATGATGGTGATAAGCGCGCTGAAGCACGTCGCGAACGCTGCGACGAACGCTGTTCATTCGGCGACGAACAGCACCGCTGGACATGGACATGCGAATTCCGGTAGGTTCCTGCCTTATTATGGTTGTTCTGGGATTCACCTTGCGAATATTCTTCCGTGTGCAAGCTTCTAGAAATTTATTTAAGCACGAACGACAAGAGACAAGTCAAGTTTAAACTTGTATAAAGTGTGAGAGAATTTAGAAACATTGTTTTGCATTAAATTAGAAGTTAATAGCTTGGGGTACTTGGAGCTTTAGAATTTAAAAGCTTGGGGTACTCAGTGCTTGGGGTATTTGAAGCTTGGGATACTCAGAGCTTGAGAATTCAAGAGCTTGGGGTACTCAGAGCTTTAAAATTTAATACCTTGGGGCACTTAGAGCTTTAGAATTTAAAAGCTTGGAGCACTCAGTGCTTGGGGTATTCGAAGCTTGAGCTACTCGGAGCTTCAGAATTTAAAAGCTTGGGATACTCGGAGCTTGAGAATTTAAGAGCTTGGGGTACTCAGAGCTTTAAAATTTAATACCTTGGGGCACTTAGAGCTTTAAAATTTAAAAGCTTGGAGCACTCAGTGCTCGGGGCATTCGAAACTTGAGGCACTCGGAGCTTTAGAATTTAAAAGCTTGGGATACTCAGAGCTTGAGAATTCAAGAAACTTTTAGGACAACCTACCCACTGCTATAGAAAGCACACCGCCTTTCCAAACAATAGTTTATGCGCTCGGACGATGTGCTCCAATGATTCGTGCCGCGCCGAGCACGTATCATTTAGCTGAGCCGCGGCACGAATCACGGCCGATCCATTTTGGTGTGATTACGAGTACCCCCCGACGAGTTGCAATTATGAAACCATCGCGCTAACGAGTGCTAGAATACGAGTAATCATTCTTGAAAATTGTTCGATACCGTGCGCGCGCCATTACCGGCAGAAAACATGGAGAAACATTTCCATTTCCGCGAATTATCGAAATAATTCCGAAGTGGAAAACTTTCCTGCACTGTTCCGAAAATTGGGACATTTGTATCTGAAAAAGTAAACTGGGCCACAATTAACCTACAATTCTAGAATAATCCAGCTTATAACGTCAGCGGAGAAGTCGCGATATATAAATTGTCAATGTTAATATATTTTGGCCGTAAAAGTTGAAAATGAGATTTCCGACAATTTTCTTTCGATATTAGACGATAGCTCGGGACCGGCTTTCGTTGTATTTAGGATGAAGAAGAAGGAGAGGGGATGGTTTGAGCTTATCCCCACCACTACGGGTCACGAATGACCCCGGCCTAGCATACGGAGGGGTCAGGGGTTAAAAGGATTTATCATTTTGTGGGAGTAGATTCGCCAGTCGCTCGTTGAATTCTACACGAGATATTATACTCGAATTCCTCTGTCAAGGAAATCTGCACGAGCCAGTCCCGGTGTAAAAAAAAGGTATTTAAATGGGTCGTGGAACTGGAATCGCGTAATTAAACGATTAAAATGCACCAGATTCTGCCGTATTGATTGGACACTGTGTGATAGTGAGCGGTGATAAAACTGTCCGAGGCAGTCGTGAAAGGTCAGCTCTCTCTGTCGCTACTAACAGGAAACGTTACCGCCTGAAATCGAATTTCTTTCATCGCGGTAATTGATCCATAATATCGTTTCATTAAGCCCGGCGATACACTCCGGTAGAAGGTTCCAACGTTTTTTACACGACGCCACACGCACGCTCGTTCGTAATTCTCTCTTATTCGACGATCGATCGCGTGCCTGAACATTCGAAAATTTTCATTTATTTCGAAATCTGATCCCTGGAGCATCCAAAATTCATGAAATGATCCGACGAAGGGAGAGGCGAATTTATTTCCCCCGAAACAGAGCATTTTGCACGCTCGAACGTTCGAAATTTTTAATAAGTTCGAAGTCAAAGAGATACAAAATTCATGGAATGATCCGGTAGAGGTGGAATTCGTTTTCACCGTGCAGAACGCGTTCAAACGTTCGAAATTTGTCATTCATTTGCAGACTTCAAAGTTATAAAATCGTCTAAAATCGACTGCACTAATTCGTTTCTGTTACGGATACGTGACAATTTGTTTGTTAAGTGAGGCGCGTTTGGAAACATGGGGAAATTAGCGGAAAACAATTTACAAAAATCGGGAGAAGATCGGAAAATTTTCAAATCGTAATATCAGTGTGTTCCCGATAGAATTTTTGATCATTTGAAGTCCTAAATGATGGGGCAAAGATTCCAGATTATGATAGGCAGACTTAGAAACGCGGGGGCCGTGAAGACAAAGAAGAATTTGCAAAGCAATATTTATAAAAATCGGAAAATTTTCAAATCGTAATATCAGTGTGTTCCCGATAGAATTTTTGATCATTTAAGGTCCTAAATGATGGGGCAAAGATTCCAGATTATGATAGGCAGACAGAAACGCGGGGGCCGTGAAGACAAAGAAAAATTTCCAAAGCAATATTTATAAAAATCGGGAGAAAATCGGAAAATTTTCAAATCGAGATTTCAGTGTGTTCCCGATGGAATTTTCGGACGTTTCAGGTCTGAAATTGTAGTGCAAAGATTGCCGTCGAAGTATCAGCGCAATAGAAAATAAACGAAATTTTCTTTCCCGAGAATTGACGCTGTCAATAGACCGTAAATGAAATGTCAGCGACTTGGATGAAAGATCGAGACTTAAAAATTGGTAATGGAGGAAAGACGAAGAATCGGGGAAGAAAGAGTAAGAAGCGGGAAGAAAGATCGGCCGGTTCGAGCGAAGAAAAACGATCGTCGGTCCCGTGTTTCGCCTTTTTCGGTTCGCAGGCGTGGGGAAAGCATCCACGGGACGGCGATTGTATTCATATTGAAATATCGGGTTGCGCAAAATGGAAAAGGTTACCGCGGACCGGCCGGAGCACGATCGAGAGCCGCCTGGCTATCCGTTTCATAAGAAGACGTTGTTCTCCTCCACCGCTATAGTGTTTGCTTCTCGAGCTATAGTTCGCGTACTCGCTCGTGCACGTTCGTACCCGTAACGCTCGTAATGTCAGACCGTGGTAATTGGCATCGATCGACGGGACACGTACTCGATGATAAACACCGAGGGACCGCGACAGGGATCTACGGGTCGCAACTTCCACCGAGCAATTATCGAAATCGTTTCGATATATTACGGCACGAAGAAAATTTAACGCGAACGGAAGACATTTTCCATCGACCGGTGATCGTGATCCTCTCGATCGGGGAACGAACGCTGTGGCAACTGCGCCGCCACGCCTAATGTCAAGATCGCAATTCCATTGTCTGCACTGACTTTTCATGCGCCGGCCACTTCTTTGGGAAATTCTGCTCGCGATCTGGATGAACTCGCGAATTTTCTCGATCGATGCTGCGTCACTTGTGTGTGTATGATCCTAGTATTAATTTGATGCATTTTTGTATTTAAAATTGTGAACGATAGGAATGATTTTAGCATTTTCCTTGTCCATACATTTTTTAAAAAGAAATTCATTTATCTTTCAATTTATTCGTTCGAACCGTTTCTTTAATCTATTTGAAAACAAAATAAAATAGCTAGACAAGAATGTACTACAGGTATAATTTATTTTGTCTATAAACACAAAATTTACCTTGTCAATTCATATCATTTCTATAACGTCTTGCAAAACAGGACAATAATGTGCTTTGTCAATTAAATTAAACGGCTCTGAAATCAAGTAAAAGGAGAACGAAACGATAAAATCCCTATGCAATTTACTCGAAGGAAATTCACTGCGGATTTTCATAGAAGAATTTCGTTGGACAAAAGGCAAGATAAAAATTGTTCGAGGAGTAATTGCAGAGGAAAATGCTTAAAATTTGCACGAACCTCTCTTCCCAGATAATTTCGCAAAGCCACGGACACATAACATCCGCAATCTACCGATAATCATTACGCAATCGATGAACTTGCCAGCTTGGTACGAGTCTGTCCACAGGATAGAGCCGTAGATTGCGAGCAGGTTGCGCGAAAACGTTGGAGAATATATTTTTGCTAGCGCATCGATAAACCGGGGATAAAGTTTGATGGAGATTAATCGATGCCAGCCGAGGAATAAAATGGAAGTAGTGCACATAGAACGATACGGTCTCCGTTTGTTTGCGATCGTTCTATTGTACCGTGTCGAGGGGACGGTGATTTTTTTTTTGTTCCGTCGCAAAACGCGTTATTATACAATACATGGAAAATCGAGAAATGTAATTGAAGTGTGCGTTACAGGCAGTCGGCTAGAAGAATTGTTCGCGGGTATTGATTCGTTGAATATATAATTGCGTTTCTGACCGTCGCGACTTTTAACGATGCATTTTATTGGCCTGTTGCGATTAGAGTGCGGACTTTTATGCAAAATTGTTCGCATGGGTTACGAGAAAATGGAGTTACGTAAAAATTGATTTCTCCTCTTGGTAATTTCAGCAGGTTGTAAATAATACGCCAGTAATTTAAAAATCGTCTGATGTTTCCTCTCCTAAGCGTTGCAATCCATCAGACAGGTGTGTTCGTAGTATTTATTTTTCTATGAACTCTCCAATGCTGATTTACAAATTGAAAATACACGCAAACTCTGTGAACGACACTGTCTGTCGCGTTGAAAGTGAATGGATTTTTCGCGGTTAAATTATTTTCGACCGAGGAAAATCATCGTCAGCGGCCAATCGGAAGAAAACGTTCGCCTCTCGCATAAGCACGCAGCCCGCGGTTATTATACTCGCGACGCACGATAACAAATCGTACGTGTGTCGCTGCAACTTTTCTCATTTCTCGACGGGCCGGCCTCGATTCCGCTCGGTAAAACTGCTCTCGGGGCGGAATCGTTGCCGCGAAACCGGACCGCCGCGGAAATGTTTTCCTATGAAAATGATTTTCGAGAAAGTTCCGGGGATGTGTGGGGAGGGGGGAGCGTCCGCTTCCGGCCGGAATTGAACGCAGACCGAGGCTGGCTGGATTTCGCGGAAGGTCGGCGAACTTGATGCAATTTCGTTTCTCTAGATCGAGTTAGACATTCCTGACTCGGTCAACCGACCACGGCGAACGTAACAAGCCTCTAAAGTATCCTCGAACTACTTCCGCGAGCAGAGACCTTTAAAAAAGGCTTGAAGACTGCCGAGTGTCCTTCGAGAATCTCCGAGGTGGCTTAAAAATGCCGAGTTATGTTTGTGAATTTCTTTGAAGGCACTCAGGGCTGCTGAAATATTGTGGGAGGGCCTGAGGGTCCTTTAGGGATCCCCGAGGATCGAGCATGATTCCCCAAGTAGCTCGTAGAACCGGTGAATATTTGTAATTTATTATACTCGTTCTAGAATGATGCTAGGGAAACTTTAAGGCGAATTAAGAATGTCGAAAGATGTTTACACATTTTTCTGACGACTGAAGATTTTCTAAAAAATTCCCAGGAGATTGGGGGACACTTTAGAGATCCCTAAGAACCTGGTACAAATCCTAAAGGATCTCGTGGTGTCGTAGAATATTTGTAATTTATCATAATTGCCGTTGAATGGCACCAAGGGATCTTTGAGGCAATTTGGGAATGTCAAAGAATGTTTTAGGCATTTTTCTGACGACTCAAAATCTTCGAAAAAAATTCCCAGGAAATTGGGGGACACTTTAGGGATCCCTAAGAACCTGATACAAATCCTAAAAGATCTCGTGGTGTTGTAGAATATTTGTAATTTATCGTAATTGCCGTTGAATGGCACCAAGGGATCTTTGAGGCTATTTGGGGATGTCAAAGAATGTCTTAGGAATTTTTCTGACGACTCAAAATCTTCTAAAAAATTCCCAGGAAATTGTGGGACCCTTCAGGGATCCCTAAGAACCTGGTACAAATCCTAAAGGACTTTATGGAGTCGTAGCATATTCACAAAGTGTCGCAACTGCTTGAAATGTCTATAATGGATATTTAACACCATTTTAAGATTGCCAAGAGATTTGCAGAAATTTTTTGAAGATCACGCGGTGTACCAAAAAATTCCAATAGGGTCCAAAAACCTAGCAGGACTCCCGAAGAATCTTCTATTCTTGGGATCGTTGCACGATTTTGGTTCGTACGTGTTCAAAAGCAATTAACGTGGATCAATGTTTTCGAGGCTGTTGATTGACGCGATGGAAAGGAGTCGGTGATTTTCAGGGCAGTTTTTCGGAGCTGATTTTTTAAGCCTCGCTTTTTAAGGCGGGTTTTTCATTGCGGCGAAAGCGTTTAAGGGATTTTCCTGGCCACAAAGATCGCGTCGATCGTTCCGTACGAACCTAAAGAAAAAAGGACCGGTCGTTGGATCGCCGTTATAGGATCGTCTCTGCGCAAAGCGGATGGATGGAACCGCAAGGAATCATTTCTACGAGGGAGAGACGACGTCCCTCTATGAAAGAAGCCGCGCGCCGCATCCATCCTGCGGATCGATATCCTATGGGAGAGAGTTTCTTTTCTAAAAAGAAGTGGTTGATCCGCGGAAGATTACTCTCCTAACTGTGTTTCCAGCGGCAAAGGGACGGATACCGCGGTAGAAAATTTCCCGGTAAAAAATTAAATGAGCCACGATAATGCCGTTGTGAACGGGGATTTTGAATATCGAACGACCCGGGTGCGAGAGACTGATAAAAAGATTCCGATAACGCCAAGAAATATCCAATGAAATTACTTGTTACCTCCTGGCGTACTCGCGCTAAACATTTCATAAGTGTTGTGTACGTGGTCGGATCGGTTTCCAATTTTACAGACACGATCCGGAGGCATTGTTCTTGCCGTACAGTCCGCGACAATACTATAAGACCTCACTTACAACGAAATAATTATCTGTCATATGAAAGAACTTCATCGTCTTTCGTACAGAGTGTTAAAAAGATAGCACATTATCTAATTTTGTTAATTCTCGCAACTATAATCGATCAACAACAGTTCCCGTATTATATATCACTGTTCAGTTAGCAATAGGTTGTATCTGTTCAGGTTAAACAATCGTGTTCTGTTTATAGGTCGAACGTTAAGCCGAAAAAAAACGTAAACAGTAATGCTGACTGCTGCGTCAAAATGATAGCACAAAGTCAAAATTGTGTACTTTCAGTCAGCGTCAAGGCGCCAATTTGTTCAAATCGGCAAGTAGTTAAGATTGTTGTAATATTTTACGAAATTTGTGCTATCATTTTGACGCACTGATTTTTCACGTTTAATGTTACACATTCTCCAATAAAATTGTTTCTTCACGCAATAAATGCGTTAAAACATATTAAAGTAATTGGTTATTCTCATTATGCAGTATACAGGTCACGCACAATGTAATGTACTACTTGAAAAGCTAAATACCATTTATTTCTATAATGTGCTATCTTTTCGTCGCGGAGTGTACGAAAGAACTTCATCGTCTTTCGTACAGAGAGAGTGTTACTAGTTACTTCAGGTTACATTTTGACTGCTTTTGCATTTCATTTCATTTGCTTAAAATGTCCAGATAATGTATAAATTATTTTTTTTCGAACTGAAATACATTTTTTTTATTGCTAATACTTATTAATAACTTGTTATATGACTGTAAGTGATATAAAATATATTAAAAATTACTGTTAAACAAATTTCTTTGCGCATTAGTTATTTTTTCACAATGCAGTCATTTTGACTGCTTTCAGGCAATATAGGTATATACTAAGCTCCCGTCTTTCTAGTGTTAACGCAGTGTACACCACGTTATTTCCGTGACTTCGTTCTAGCCCAGATCTCTCGCGCGTCAAAATTTGCAAACTTAGAAGCTCGACTAGAGAAAGTTTCCAATCGCGTTCCCAAACAAAACTCGCCGAAAAATGTCATAAAACGTTCTCTCGGAGCCGCGACAGAGAGCCCGTAAATTTTCAGCAGCTCGGCTCCACCGTTCCGCGAATATTCGTCGGTATTTCGTCTCCATTGTGGAGTCGTTCAATTTCTGAGCGTGTCGGCGATTTCTTCGCGGCGTTCTTGCATCGAAGTCACACTCGAGTGAATAGTTTCGGCAGCACGGTTTCCCGCGAGAGTCACACCAGCACCGCGATGCATACGCGTCTTCGTCCTGTTTACTCTGGCCGATTTTTTCGGATTCGTTTCTCGTCGAGGAGCCGTTCGAGCGGAATTTACGCGCACCGACGGAAAAAAAAAATAAATAAATAAAATCGCGCGCACCGACGGGAGCTTCTCGGACGTGATCGCGTTCCCTCGACGGAAGACAAAAAAAAAGTGAAAGTCCATCGCACGCCGCGAGGAGGAGAGGCATTCCGCTCGAGGAGAACGCTAGGCGACGTGTTACGAGCCGATCGCGCGGAATCGCTTCCGCGTGCTCGCTTGCGAAACACGCTCTCGGCTTCGACCTACGACGCTGCCACGCCGAGAGCCGTAAAAAAAAAGAACCAACTGCCTCGTGAATGTCAGAGCCAACGATCGCCGTATATTTGCCTACAACAACGATTCTTACGCGCGACCTTTTTCGACGATGCCCTTCGAATTGCTCTTGCAAAATGTTGGTCTTCGCAATCGCGATTCTTTTCATTCCTTTTTATCGCTTGGGGACTTCCTGCTTGTGCTTGGCGATCACAGGATTACGCGACGAACCTAAAAAGACTGGCAAAAAAAATTTTCTACACCTCCAAGATCCCTCGAAGATCGACAAGGATTTTTCCACGGAGGACCTTCGTCTAATTGGATTCGCAAGAGTAGCCTGGTATCTCTGTGAGTCTAAAAGGATTTTTTAATAAATCTGTGGACTCTCAGAAAGACTTTATGGATCCCAGCAAGTCCAAAAGAATTTTCTAGACAATTTATAAACTCTCTCAGCATCGCGTAATAAAGTCGCCAAGAGTGTTCCAAAATGCCTGGGACTGCAATGGAATTTTTAAAAAATTCTCAGGACTCGCAGAACCGTCTAGTTGGATTCCCAACAGAGTTTATGGATTCCTGGGAGTCCAACGGGTTTTTTTCTAGAGAATCTATGGACCCTCAGCATCGACTAATTGGATCCTGAAGAGAATTTATACATTCCTGATACCTAAAAATTTTTTAACGAAACCACGAAGTTTGGGGATAGTGTAACTGGAGTCTTAAGAGTATTTAAAGATCCTGAGAGTCGAAAAGAATTTTCTAGTACCTACGAACCCTCTCCTATTCTTGCACTAAAAATTCCGCAAAAGTTTGCAAGTCGTCGTACGATTTTGCAACTTTGCTGGCATAATGTGGTCTCTCTGTTTTAGACATTGCAATTCCGACGTCAGAGAGTGGCAATTGTAAGCGATACGTACGCGGAGCCCAAGCGTGTTTCGCGATAGACTATAATACCGAAAAGGTATCGAATGGTTAATTACAGGCGGCGCCCGCCACGGAGAAACAATAAACTGTTTGCCACGCGGCGAACATCTGTCGCTTTTGCAGCTAGATAACAAGCACCGGCGCGCGTCCTCGCATTACAAACGATACTGGCAAGGCCGGCCACGGGCTTATTACGTGCCCTTCCAGCACGAAAATGCGCGAATCGAACACAGCCGAGGTCGCCCGTCGCGAATTACCGAATGAATTTTAATCGAGACGCACGTGCGCGCGAACAAAATAAAAACGTGTCCACCATATCAACCGTGACAAAGGCGCCTTTTCATCTTTCGAATGGCGTTACTGTCTTTTGTACGCTTCGGCGACACTTTCGCGTTGCTTACACCGCGTCCAGGCAATTATTTCAACGTACAATATTTCCCACAACGGACACTCGCACACCTATAATTATTTGTCACGGGAGAGAAAATTGATACAAAATTATTGTCCCTAGCGTCAAGGAAGCGTAAAGTAAAATATTCCAAGGAATTAAGTGCACCGTGCGTTTATTTTAACCAGTTAAGCGTGTTTCCAAAACTCTATTGCGGTGCCGTTAACGTTAATGAACTGTTAATTTCTTATCGAATAAAAATGTGATTTTTGAACCCTTGCCCTGCGCCCCCTTATTTTTTTTTTCGTGTATATTACGTATTGCATGATTTTAATTCCTCAATTTGAAATTGAGCTCCACAGTTAACTGGTTAATTAACTAATTCGCCGAACGTATTCACCTTCAAAGAATTTTTAGAGGAGAGAATGCTCATTTTTTGAAATGTCAAAAACGTGCTGTTTGCTTGGGATAAAAAAAATTATTTCGTCCAGTTCGAGCGAAGATTGCAGTTGATTTTTTGCTTCGTCAGGGTTAGTGCGTTTCGGGAAAGGATAATTGGAAGAGTTTTGAGAGAATGGGTTATTAAACGATTGTTTTATACCTGCACCGGCTAGAGACAGGGAACGGGAGGCTCGGAGTCGTTCGATGACCTCGCAGGCGAGAGGAGAATCGCTCTTCTCGGGTTTTCACCGATACCTTAGAAAGTTGCTCGGGTGGGAGTGAACCAGGCAGCCTTGAAAATCGTTCGCGCCGCGCTCGAAAAGATGTCACGGACGATATGCCTCGAATTTGGAATGTAAATCCAAAAATGACACCGGTCGACGAATATCAATCGCGCCGCCGCGCCAGCCTTATGGAAATTCCTCCGCGAAATTCTCCGCCGCATCTCCGAGCAAATTCGTAAAACTTCCGAGTCCTTGCCGCTCCGAAAAAGCAATTAGAAACGATCAATTCGAAAAATTAAAATTTTTTTATCGAAAATTTAAATCGTACAAACGTCCAAGTCCTCGCAATTCTACAAAGCAATCAGCAACGTTTCAACAATCCGCCGTTCGACTATAACGTTTGGAGCTCGTCTGTCTTATTAACAGCTCCATCAGCGTCAAAAAGTGATCGATAGACGGCGCATTTTTATGCAAAATGAAAAACCGTTGCGTCAATCGCGAGAAGCAAGAACTAGAGAAAAGATTAATTTTCTTCTCCCAACAATTTGTAATAAATTGCTGGTCGTGTAAGAACGTTCATTAATTTTTTCTGAAATTCCTCAGCTGTTTTCATATTTTCCGGTGATCGAAACAGTAGTTGAAATCTTCGTGCACACTTTATTTAACATTTTATTTCTGTCGTTTCCATTGTCACGGATTTGTGGAGTTTTTATGGTAAATAAAGTTGAGGGAAAATTGTACGCGAATTAAATTCAAGAGCACAAACGTCTCCGTTGGCCGTTTCTAACAAATGATCCCAGCCAATCGGCGTCCGCGCAAACGAATTCCTCCTCGTGGCGGCCACACGACAACCGAAAAATGCAACGAAGAAATAACATTCGAAAGCTTTCGAGTCGCTGGAGCCTAACGCTCTGTTCGACAGCAGTCAAAGAGCGTTCGTTCCCTTTTTTTTTTTACAGAACGGAAATGGGTTAAACGTTCGAGCACAAAGACGAGAGAGAGAGAGAGAGAGAGAGAGGGAGAGGAGTCCCTGTCTTGATGTCTTCGACGCGTGAAAGGCATCGAAGAGCCCTGTTGTGTTGTTTCCTCGCAACTGGCGACATTTTCGCCGTTTTTATTTCCCGAATATTCGCCCGGAGAGACAGTTTCCCCAGCTTTATTTCCGAACGCTCGCCGAGCACTTTCTTGCCACTGTTTGCCACTCCCACAATTTATTGTGCGAACACAGATAGCACATACTCCCCCAACACATCTCGACTTTTGGAAAATTGCTGGAAAACAAAGCGGGCACAGTTCCATACATCGCCGGCATCAACGTTCTACTAAACGTCTGTGCGAGGATTTTTAAAAATATTCTAAATATTTTCTTCGAAACTATCGATCAATATAATTATCCGTGACGATCCTGAACGCACGCGGAAGTAACATATATTTTCAAAAACCATACAGTGCAAACATTGAAGAGTATATTTTACCAAATAATTTTAGTTTCTTCACGAGATGACGGACACGTCTTAATTATATAATATCTCTGAGATCATCGATAACAATATTGACGACGGTTCGCAGCGCCATCAACTTGAAATATCAAAATGTATGCAAAGTGTCCATAGAGGGTTAAGCAACAATTTAGCGAATTTGAGAAAATCAGCTGTAACTGTGTATCAGGATGCTCTTAACCCTCTATGGGCTGAATTTTCTTCCGTTGATTTCTATTTGCAGGCAACTTGCAAGGCATTTACTTTTATATTCAAAATTGTTGGTGCAGCTAACCGTCATCAATATTGTTATTGGCTATCTCAGAGACATTATATCATCTTCTGAAAAAACTAAAATTATTTTGTAAAATGTCGATATATTAGCACGTGACCTGAAAGTTACACGGGTCCATAGAGGATTAACACGTTCTTCCACCGGAAAATCTCCATTTGTTTGCATGCTTGATGCATTCATACATACACTACCGGCCATAAGTGTTTACCCACCTTCAAATTTCGTTACTATTCAAATAATAGGTATTTTATTGTTATGAAAATAAAAAACATCCAAAATATTCTGTACATACACCAATCAGGTACTGTAAATGAGTTTACTGCTTTTTATGAAAATGACAATTTTGGAGTTCAGGTAAAGAAACCCATTTTTCTGACATTTTTATAACGGTCAGTAGGGAATATGAACGCAGGTAATACAGGTATCTTAGTTTTCTCAAATTTCATACTGCATTAAGCTTTCATACAGTAAACAGTTGATTTTCACGTGCCTAAAGAATTTTGCGAAAATTTCAAATAATGTCAGGGAGAAAAGAATTATCGATTGAAACGCGCGCTCTAATAGTGTCCCATCATAGCATCGGAAAAAGTAACAGAGAAATAGCAAAGTTATTGAAGCTGAACCGTAGAACCGTGGACTACAATGTTAAAAATTATGTGGGTGGGTAAACACTTATGGCCGGTAGTGTACAAGTACAAGAACGAAAAGATGTCGGAAAGCTTTAAACATATTTTCCTATTATTTTCGAGTGTTACTAAGAGAGAAAATATAATTTCATTTTCAGTCCCACGCGATAGACAAGTTTTATTTTCCGTGAGAATTGTCAGTGTAAGCACGATATTCAGCCAGCTGTAAAACCAGTGCAAGAGCCGGGCCCAAGTCACTGTCTGCGAAAGATAAGGCTGGTTTAGGTCAGACAGCATGATCCCCGCCATAGCGACGACCCGCAAACATCCTCGGGGACCGGAAGCACCTGGTCTCGGAGGTAGTATGGCCGACGAAACGCGTTGCTCGTAAACCGGAGCCCGTCTTTCGCAGCTTATCGAGGGGATCTGGCGTCTTAATATCACCGGTGGCCGACTCGAAATCGATCGGCCACCTAAACGAGACCCAGAAGGGTGGCCCCGGTAATATTAGCTACCGTCAGGCTAAGAAAACACCTCGGCTATCTACGTATCTCGGCGACAACCGGAAATTTATCGGCGATATTTCCTCGATCGCGGAGTATCGAGGTTCGTTCCCCGTCGGGAAACGTGCTTTCCTCCTTCCCGACAGCCTCTGCGACCATTCTTTTTAATTTCTTTGCCACTCTCCCGCCCGAGTCTCTCGCTCTCTTTCCCTCCATTGTTCCACTTTCCTCTCTCTCTCTCTCTCTCTTGAGTTTCTCTAACTCGGCGGCCGAACGCGAAAGCGATTTATTCCAGTCGCCTTTCTTCCCAATTCGAGGCAGCTCGAAAGGAGCTGGGGATGTTGGCGAACAGTCGCTCGAATAATTAGCCTTGTTTCGGGTCACTTAATTAACCGGGAACCGAGCGGGCCCGAGCTCTCCGCAAGAACCCGCCGCGCCGGGAAAATGGGTCGTTCTCGGGAAACGCGCGCCCCGAGAGAGAGAGAGAGAGAGAGAGAGAGAGAGAGAGAGAGAGGGATCAAGTCGACGAGCAAGTTCACGGTCGTTGCTTGGTTTCCCGGCACGACCGGGTTAGCTTGTCGAGTTTTCTTTGCAGTTCGCTCGCCGAAGTCGATCGAGCTTGCTGCGGAGCTGAGAAAATTACGATTTCCACGACTGAAATGTTGCTATTCGATCGAGAGTGGATTCTAACTGTTTGCGGTCCCGCATCTTCCCCCTGTTCAGAACTTGCTACGATATAGTTGAATTATGAACAAATGTCGTGCGCAGCTGTCTTGCGATTAATGTAGACGATTCATAGTTTTCATAAAAATCCGCAGAGTCCAGTGAGCTAATACCTTTCACCGAGCAAACGAATTGCAAAAATTCTTCCTCCACTTAGGGGGGTGAGAATCGCTTCTACACTGCACGAAATTTCTATAAAGCCACCTACATTTTGGTGTATTTTTAAAAAATATAGAGAAATTTGTAACTTTCCAAATATCTATAACATTGTATACTGACTACTGAGTAGAGATATATACGCCACTTTCTCACAAATGTTTACGTCTTGAATCTGTTTACATTTTCGTCGAAGGCCACGGAACGGGAGTGCGAAATTTCTATAAAGCCACTTAGTTTGTGTTTAAATTTTGTGTGGATAACACGTGAGGCTCAACTAAGTAACTTTAATTGTAATTTAGATGTGCGTATTTATACCAAAATTGATGTTTAAATTCATAAAAATTGTATATATATTATATTTGTATTTATTTTTATTAGAATGCCACGAGGCAAGTTGTTGACCATTGAAGAGAAGGCATCCACTGATGCTTATAAAGATATGGGGTGTTCTAATCGATCAATTGCGAAAAAAATTATTAGATAGCGTACTTTAATAGATAATTATATAGATTTGTGCGAAGAACATGGTAAGAAACAGGTGGAAATAAAAAGTTGACAAGAAGACAATATTCATTATTGATGAGGCTGGCAGCAAGGGAAACAGAAGTGCAGCACTACTTTGAACTGAACTACAAGTACCAATAACAACGAGCCGTGTGCAGCAAATTTGAAAAAGTTCTGGGCGATTTAAATGGAAATAAATGCTCGAGAAACCAGCACTCAAAGAACGACACAAACAAGCTTGTCTCGAATTTGCACAAAGACATATGTCCTGGACAGAAGAATGGAACAATATAATTTTCTCCGATGAGAAAAAATTTAACATAGATGAGCCAGATGGTCACAAGTGCTACTGGCACGATTTAAGAAAAGAACCTAACGTAGCAATGAGTCGTAACTTCGGTGGAGGGATCATTAATGATTTGGGCTGCATTCAGAGCAAATAAAAAAACCCCAATCCGTCGAATTAACCACAAAATGAATTCGTCCCAATACACGGAGCTGTTGGAGATAGTCTTAATACCATTCACTGAAGCAATTGAGACTGACAATTTCATTTTTCGACAGGATAACGCCTCAGTTCATGTATCAAGAGAAACAAAGGAGTAGTTAGACAACAGAAATATCAGGGTTTTGACATGGCCAGCTTGTTCACCAGATTTAAACCCAATTGAGAACCTTTGGGGAATACTGGCAAGAAAAGTATATGTTAATTGTAAACAGTACAATTCTGTTTCTGAGTTATGGACTGCAATGAACGAAGCGTGGACGTCGATCGAAGCAGAAATTCTTCGTGCTTTGATTGCATCAATGTCTAATCGACTTTTCGACGTTATTCGAAAAAATGGCAATTATACTAAGTATTAATTTAGAAATTTAGAAGAAATTTTTGTTAATATTGATGTTATCTACTTAAAAAAAGGTTGGCTTTATGGATATTTCGTAGTTCGATTTTTGTTAAACTATATAATTTTACGTTTTCTTATAAATAAAGAATATATCTATGACTGCAAACATGTATATGGTTTCGTTTGTTAATCCAAAAATGCTATGATGCATCAGCTTCTCATTACTATGACATAATTATAAGATTTCACCAAAAAATCAGGCGGATTTATGGAAATTTCGGGCAGTGTATGCATTCGCCTAAAGTGCACGAACCGCGTTGCACAATTTTTCTCGATTAGGGACTACGGTGATTTCTTTGTATATGTCGCCAAGGTCTTGACGATAAACGTCGCGGAATTATCCCCACTACCCAATACCACGGGGTCACGGCTCTTCTCCTGGACGATACTTGACCCGTATCGTTGACAAGTATCGAGAATTCACTGTACAGAGACTAGAACTATGGCTCGAGGTCGTCCGAAAGATTGTAGCAGACAAACAGCGTTGTCTGCAAAACTGATCCAGGGTTGCGAGTAAAGTGCGTCCTCTATCGCGATCCTCTGGTGGGAGGGGGGAGGGGCTATCCAGAGGCCGTTCATACGCTTGTAATTTACAAAGTTCCGAGCCGTAATTTCACGCTTTTCAAATTCGCGTTAGCGAACGTGAATGCGAACGCGCTCGGCGTGCGGGTCACGTGCGGGTTACATTCGAATGCAACGAATGCGACGAGAGGAGGATGGCGGCGGGCGTGTACGTATCTCGGGGCACACAGAAACACAGGATCATTGCCGTCATTGAGCCCGACGGCTGTAAATCAAGCTCCAAGTGTCCCCGGCCCTCCGCTCCTGGATAGGCTCGCACAGGTATCTGCTTTCTGAAACGATATACGCTTAAAAGCCGCCACTTTCACCAACGGTGCACCGCTGCACCGTTGTTCCACCGTTGCACCGTTGCACTGTTGCACCGAGCCGATCCGATACAACCGAGTCCTTGCAACAAATATCGGGTGTCCTGCCAAAAGATGACACGACCAGCCGCAACAATCAGCTCTTGCTACTTCGAACTTTCCTCGACGATTCCTGAACACGTTACTAACCCAACTTGCATCGTAAGTAGACTGTGGATTTTATGCGTTTATGACAAAAATGGGCAGGCACAATCTAAAACAGTGGACATATTAATTAACCCTTTGCACTAGAAGCTATTTTCACTTCAAAACGAATCATTTCTTTCGACCTAGAACAGTTCCCTTCTATACAGGGTGTTCAAAAAAAGCCATTCAATATTTATATGGTATATAGATATAGACTCCAACTAATATTCGCGCGCTCTTAAAAATCGCAGAACTTTGTCAATATTGGACTATACTACTTGAATTTTTTTGAAGAATTTTTTTGACAAGGAGACGAAAGAGATGTCCGCTGCTCGCGAGAATTTCACTGATGGCTCCCGCATGCCGTCAACAACGTCGGGCTCCCGCATTCGTTTCGACATCAATCCTCGAAGGCCAGTGTCGACGCAAAGTTGAGAACCACAGCATCGCATGAACGGCGTACTTCAGTGACTGATAACCGTGTCAAAGGTCGCAACCCCATTCCAATCTGTCATCAAGAATCTGCGAGAATCAGCATATGCAAGATCGCATATAACACTGCGCTCTATCCCGGAATCGGTCAGTTTTTGCAAGTCGCCGGAGCCTAGCAGTCAGAAGAAAATAGGCAATCTTCAGGATGTCCGGGACCACTCTAGGACTTCTAACCACGATACTTGCATGGTACATAGATTCGAAAACTACTTGCGATGTCGTCAGCGGCTGTAGAGTTTGCTACCGGGATGGAGTGTTGTTGGAGGTGACTCAGCAGCAAGAGTCAAAAGGCAGACTAGATATCGACAATTTGGATCTTTCGACAATCAGGCAAGGTGCTTTTAAGAACCTGACCATCTCGTACCTCAGCTTGTCCCCGGGGAACAAGATCTCCGTGTTGACAAGTGGCTCCTTCAAAGGATTGCCGAAGCTGGAAACATTGGTACTGGGCGACAACGAGGTTCCCCTGTCGCCTAATTTATTCGCTGAATTGAAGCAGCTGAAAACCTTGCGGATTTACAACAACAGTATCAAGTCGGTGCCGAAGGACTCGTTCGCTGGTCTGACGAACCTGGCGTGGTTTCATATGGGCCGTAACGATCTAGAAGCCATAAATAAGGACATGTTCGCTGGCCTGACGAACCTGAAGTACTTGGACCTGTTCCACAACAAAATACGCGCCATAGACAAGGACTCGTTCGCTGGCTTGACGAACCTGAGGTGGTTGTTCCTGAACGAAAACAATATAGAGGCCATAAACAAGGACACTCTGTCGGGATTGTCTTCTTCGTTTCAATACCTCTATTTAAATGATAACAAAATCGCTAGCGTCGAGCCGGGAAGCTTCGATCACACTCCAAACCTCTATGATATTGATCTGAACAACAATCAGCTGACCTCCATCCAGCCTAGGACCTTCAAAGGCCTTCGCAAGCTCACTAGAATTGTTCTAGGTTGGAACAAGTTGGCCAGCATCTCTGCGATGGATTTCAAGGGCCTGATCGCTCTCAGGATTCTCAGGATAAACGACAATCAGATTTCCAGCATCGAGGTTGGCGCTTTCAGCGATCTGGGTCAGCTGGAGGTACTGGATCTCAGTAATAATCAGTTGACTCACATCGAGAACGGCTTGCTTAGCGGACTGAATCACGTGGTTGAGATCGATTTGTCGAATAACAGGATCAGTCGGGTGGACCCGAACGCGTTCGCGGGACTCCCTGCGCTCAAGACTGTCTATCTTGGCAATAATAATATGTCCAGTGCTGATATGGAGAGATTAGAAAATAGCGAGGTGTGAGACAGAAAGAGTAGATTTTCAAGTAGAGACAAAGTTTGAGCGAATCGCGTGTTCCTCGAGAAGATTTCCGACGACCCGAAAATCGATTCTAGGAAGCACATAACAGCTCGAACGAGCGTAACAATTAATTTCAATTAAATTCGGAGAGAAAGATTAAAAGACTTTTTCTTTTTCTTTGGACTTGATAGGGCCCACAGAATATTTGTATTGTTACTTTTAAGACTCAAACGAAAAGATTAAGAAATGCACTGTACTCGCATGTTTTTGTGAATTGAAAATTATTTCTCAACAAATTTCACGTATTTTTCAGTAGCGGTATCTACTAGGCTCTGTAAAAATATGTAACCTAACGAATGAAATAAAAATTTCAACAACCAACCCCTATAGTGAATGTCATTAAAATTGTAATAAGAGGTTGATTATTATTGAAACAACTAGTAAGATTTATATACAAAAACGTTCTTGAAACCTCCGAAATTTTTTATATATCAGACCGTCATAATACCCTTAAAGTAGTCAACAACCATAAAATCGATTTAAGACGAGACCGTTTATGATTATGACACTCCAAGAGTTAACTGAATCCATTAAATGTTCAACTTAACTATTTAACTTGTTGCAACCTTAGCAGCGGCATTCCTCTACGAAGAGATAAATAAAAGTCCAATAAAACTTATGAACGAATCTCATAAAGTTGAGAACCACAGCATCGCAAGAACCGCGAATTCCCGGAACTGATAACCGTGTCAAAGGTCGCAGCCCCACTCTAATATGTCACAAAAAAAGTAGAGAAAGAGCAGATAAAACTAAGCTGAGTCAAAATCCGCTGCAATATTGCATATAAGACTGTGATCTATCCCAGAACCGCTCAGTTTTTGCCTAGTCGCCGAATCCTAATAGTCAGAACAAAGTAGAGGATCTTCAGGATGTCTGGTACCATTCGATCGTCTCTTATAATACTTTTAATCGCGAGCGTTTCGTGGTCCAAAGATGAAAATGACATTTGTGTTAGCTCCAGCGGGTTTACAGTTTGCCATCGAGGATTTGTTTTGATGGAGGTGACTCAGCAGCAGTCAGTATACGCACTGCAGATAAACCATTTGGACCTTTTGGCAATCAAGGGAGATGCTTTTAAAAACTTGACCATCACGCACCTCGACATCGAGGGCAACAACATCTGCGTGATAACAAGAGGCTCCTTCACAGGATTGGAGCACCTGACGCGTCTGAAGATGGATAACAACACGATTCCCCTGTCGCCTAATTTATTCTCTGAAATGAAGCAGCTGGAAGTCTTGAGTTTGGGCTACAACACGATCACCATGGTGCCGAAGGACACGTTCGGTGGCCTAACGAATCTTACGCAGCTGTACCTGGACCACAACGATATAGACGCCCTCAATAAGGACTCGTTCGCTGGCCTGACGAACCTGTCTGATTTGAACCTGGACCACAACAAAATACACACCATAGATAAGGACTCGTTCGCTGGCTTGACGAACCTGGAGTCGTTGTTCCTGAACGAAAACAATATAGACGCCATAAACAATGACACTCTATCGGGATTGTCTTCTTCGTTTCAATACCTCGATTTAAATGATAACAAAATCGCTAGCGTCGAGCCGGGAAGCTTCGAACACACTCCAGACTTGAACGAGCTTCATCTGGAGAACAATCAGCTGACCACCATCCAGCCTGGGACCTTCACAGGTCTCCTAAATCTCGTAATACTAAACCTAAACAAAAACAAATTGTCCAGCATCTCTGCGATGGATTTCAAGGGCCTGAGCTCTCTCTGCATTCTCAGTATAAACCACAATCAGATTTCCAGCATCGAGGTTGGCGCTTTCAGCGATCTGATAGAGCTCAGGGGTCTGGATCTCAGTAATAATCTGTTGACTCACGTCGAGGTTGGCATGCTGAGCGGACTGAATCAGCTGCAGAAGATTAATTTGTCGAATAATAGGATCAGTCAGGTGAACCCGAACGTGTTCGCGGGACTCCCTGCGCTCATAACTGTCTATATTGGCAATAATAATATGTCCAGTGCTGATATGGAGAAATTACATTATTTCTAGTTTTTAGTCTGAAAGAGTGGATTTTCTAATGTCGACAAAGTTTGATTGAATCGCATGTTCCTCGAGAACATTTCTGACGACCCGAAAAGCAATTCTAGGAAGCACGTAACAGCTCGAACAAGTGTAACAATTACTTTCAATTAAATTCGAAGAGAAAGATTAAAAGACTATGTAAATTTTTTAATTTCTTTGGACTTATTAGGGCCCACAGAATATTTGTATTGTTACTTTTAAGACTCGAACGAAAAGATTAAGAAATACACTGTACATGTTTCTGTGAATGAAAAATTATTTCTCAATTATTTCTCAACAAATTTCGCGTATTTTTCAGCAGCGGTATCTACTAGGCTCTGTAAAAATATGTAACCTAACGAATGAAATAAAAATTTCAACAACCAACCCCTATGGTGAATGTCATTAAAATTGAAATAAGAGATTGAATATTACTGAAACAACTAGTAAGATTTATATACAAAAAAGTTCTTTAAGCCTTCTAAATTTTTTATATATATCAGACATAAAACGCTTAAAATAGTCAACAAACATAGAATCGATTTAACCCTTTGTAGACGAAACTGTATATGATTATGGCTACAAGAGTTAAATGAATCAAACAAATATTCGATTTGTTGCAACTGCAGCAGCGGCATTCGTCTACGAAGTGATAAATAAAATTCCAATAAGACGTATGAACGAATCTCATAATATTGAGAACCACAGCATCCCAAATACCGAGCATTCGCGTGACTGATAACCGTGTGTCAAAGGTCGCAACCTCACTCTAATCTGTCATAAAAAAGCTTAAAAATTGCAAATACAACTTATCTGAGACAAAATCAGCTGCAATAGTGCATATAAGGCCGCGCTCTATCCCAGAACCGATCAGTTTTTACCGGTCGCCGGTCGCGCTCAATACTGTCTATATTGGTAATAATAATGTGTCCAGTGCTGATATTGTGAGTTCACGTTATATCAACTTGTTATTCTGAACTTGTTATTCAAATACCGAGCATTCGCGTGACTGATAACGTGTCTAAGGTCGCAACAACACCCTAATCTGTCCCGAGGAATCAGCAGCAATAGTGCATATAAGACTGCGCTCTGTCCCAGAACCGCTCAGTTTTTGCCTAGTCGCTGGAGCGTAATAGTCAGTGGTCACAAAGTAGAGAATCTTCAGGATGTCCGGTACCATTCGTTCGTCTCTTATAATCCTTCTAATCGCGAGCGTTTCGTGGTCCGAAGAAGAGGATGCCACTTACCTTTGGTCGAACGGCTATAGAGTTTGCCATCGCAAAGGTGTTTTGGTGGAGGTGACTCAGCACAAGTCCGAGGACAGACTGGAAATCCACGATTTGGATCTTTTGGCAGTCAAGGAGGGTGCTTTCAAGAACCTGAGCACCGTGCGCCTCAGTTTCGGCCTGGGGAACAAGATCTCCGTGCTGAGAAGAGACTCCCTCAAAGGATTGCAGAAGCTGAAACGATTGGACCTGGACAGCAACGTGGTTCCCCTGTCGCCTAATTTATTCTCCGAACTGGAGCAGCTGAAATCCTTGTCGCTGAACTTCAACAAGATCAACTCGGTGCCGAAGGACTCGTTCGCTGGCCTGACGAAACTGATGTGGCTGTACCTGGGCCACAACGATATAGACGCCATAAATGAGGACTCCTTGTCGGGATTGTCATCTTCGTTGTTGTTCCTCGATTTATATGATAACAAGATCGCTAGCATCGAGCCGTTTAGCTTCGTACACACTCGACACTTGTACGAGCTTATTCTGGAGAACAATCAGCTGACCTCCATTCAGCCTGGGACCTTCAGACGCCTCCACGAGCTCAGACAACTATACCTAAACAAAAACAAGTTGTCCAGCATCTCAGCGATGGATTTCATGGACCTGAGCTCTCTCAGGATTCTCAACATAAACGACAATCATATTTCCAGCATCGAGGTTGGCGCTTTCAAATATCTGGAACAGCTGGAGAAGCTGGATCTCGGTAATAATCTGTTGACTCACTGCGGGATTGACTTGCTGAGAGGACTGAATAAGCTGCAGGAGATTGATTTGTCGAATAATAGGATCAGTCGGGTGAATCCGAACTTGTTCGTGGGACTCCGTGCGCTCAGTAGTATCTATATTGGCAATAATTCTGTGTCCCGTCGTGGTACGGTGAGAGCATCTTATTACGACTATTTCAACCGAAGCAGGGAATTTTTTTGATGTCGTCAAAGTTTGCTGAATCGCGTGTTCCTCGAGAACATTTCTGACGACCCGAAAATCAATTCTAGGAAGCACGTAACAGCTCAAACGACTGTAACAATTAATTTCAATTAAATTCGAAGAGAAAGGTTAAAAGACTTTTTCTTGTTCTTTGGACTTGATAGGGCCCACAGAATATTTGTATTGTTACTTTTAAGACTCAAACGAAAAGATTAAGAAATACACTGTACATGTTTCTGTGAATGAAAAATTATTTCTCAATTATTTCTCAACAAATTTCACGTATTTTTCAGCAGCGGTATCTACTAGGCTCTGTAAAAATATGTAACCTAACGAATGAAATAAAAATTTCAACAACCAACCCCTATGGTGAATGTCATTAAAATTGAAATAAGAGATTGAATATTACTGAAACAACTAGTAAGATTTATATGCAAAAACGTTCTTTAAGCGTTCTAAATTTTTTATATATATCAGACATAAAACCCTTAAAATAGTCAACAAACATAGAATCGATTTGACCCTTTGTAGACGAAACCGTATATGATTATGGCTACAAGAGTTAAATGAATCAATTGAATATTCAATTTATTGCAACTGCAGCAGCGGCATTCGTCTACGAAGTGATAAATAAAAGTCCAATAAGACGTATGAACGAATCTCATAATCTTGAGAACCACAGCATCGCAAATACCGGACATTCACGTGACTGATAACCTTGTCAAAGGTCGCAACCCCACTCTAATCTGTCCCGAGGAATCAGCAGCAATAGTGCATATAAGACTGCGCTCTGTCCCAGAACCGCTCAGTTTTTTCCTAGTCGCTGGAGCGTAATAGTCAGTGGTCACAAAGTAGAGAATCTTCAGGATGTCCGGTACCATTCGATCGTCCCTTATAATCCTTCTAATCGCGAGCGTTTCGTGGTCCAAAGAAGAGGATGCCACTTGCCTTCCCTCGAACGGCTATACAGTTTGCCATCGCAAAGGTGTTTTGGTGGAGGTGACTCAGCAGGAGTCCGAGGACAGACTGAAAATCCACGATTTGGATCTTTTGGCAGTCAAGGAGGGTGCTTTCAAGAACCTGAATACCGTGCGCCTCAGTTTCGGCCTGGGGAACAAGATCTCCGTGCTGAGAAGAGACTCCCTCAAAGGATTGCAGAAGCTGGAACGATTGGACCTGGACAGCAACGTGGTTCCCCTGTCGCCTAATTTATTCTCCGAACTGAAGCAGCTGAAATACTTGTCGCTGGTCTCCAACAAGATCAACTCGGTGCCGAAGGACTCGTTCGCTGGCTTAACGAACCTGATGTGGCTGTACCTGTCCGACAACGATATAGACGCCCTCAATAAGGACTCGTTCGCTGGCCTGACGTACCTTAAGTATCTGTACATGCACTACAACGATATAGACGCCCTCAATAAGGACTCGTTCACTGGCCTGACGTACCTGTTGGATTTGAACCTGTCCCACAACAAAATACACACCATAGATAAGGACTCGTTCGCTGGCCTGACGAACCTGTTTGATTTGGACCTGTCCCACAACAAAATACACACCATAGATAAGGACTCGTTCGCTGGCCTGACGTACCTGATGTGGCTGTACCTGCCCGACAACGATATAGACGCCATAAACAAGGACACTCTGTCGGGATTGTCTTCTTCGTTTCGATACCTCTTTTTAAATGATAACAAAATCGCTAGCGTCGAGCCGGGAAGCTTCGAACACACTCCACTCTTGTACGAGCTTATTCTGGAGAACAATCAGCTGACCTCCATTCAGCCTGGGACCTTCACAGGTCTCCTAAATCTCGGAATACTATACCTAAACGAAAACAAGTTGTCCAGCATCTCTGCGATGGATTTCAAGGGCCAGATCGCTCTCAGGATTCTTAGGATAAACGACAATCAGATTTCCAGCATCGAGGTTGGCGCTTTCAGCGATCTGGGACAGCTGGAGGTACTGGATCTCAGTAATAATCAGTTGACTCACATCGAGGTTGGCATGCTGAGCGGACTGAATCAGCTGAAGAAGATTGATTTGTCGTATAATAGGATCAGTCAGATGGATCCGAACGTGTTCGCGGGACTCCCTGCGCTCAATACTGTCTATGTTGGCAATAATAATGTGTCCAGTGCTGATATGGCGAGATTAAGTTTTTTCGACTTTTTAGGCTGAAAGAGTGGATTTTCTAATGTCGACAAAGTTTGATTGAATCGCGTGTTCCTCGATTTAATTGGCTCTCGGATCCGACGACCCGAAAATCGATTCTAGAAAGCACGTAACAGCTCGAACGAGCGTAACAATCGCGACACAAACCCTCGATCTATTAATCTCGTGGCTCTTGTTCGAATCGGCAGCGCGGAGTGTCTTGTTGCTTGGTAGCCAGCGAGCGTTAACCAGCCTATGCAGATTTGCTTCGTCGAGCACCGTTTCGTGCGATTAAATCCACCGCGTCGCTCTCTTGTATCTTTCTTGCACTGGTTCACTGTCCTCTGTGTTGTAATTCCTTACTTAACCCGTTTGCTCGACGCCGTTCCCGCTTTTTATCTCTGCCCCGTCGTTACGAAACAACTGCCGGACTGTGACAAGACCGGAGATGGTTCTCACCTCCTCAATTCTCGATTTTGCACGCGAAATTTCGGTGGAATCAATGTCCAAAAATCTAAGTGGATTTTCCTGCGGTTTTCAACAATTTAATACAAAAAAACATCTAATATAAAATCCAATTCGCAATAGTTTCAAGCTAACTCGCCAACACTTTACCCACTAAACGTCTGATTAATAAGCTTTTAATGACCGAGCTGTGTACAGAGCGTAAATAAACGATTTTCCTTTAAATAATAATGTCAGAAAAAGTTTGTTGCGTTAACCTAAAAATTTGTTGAATTGCTGTCGCTTTTGAACAATCTACTGAGAAATTCTGAAGTATTGATCTTTGATTCTCAAAAGGCGTGAACAACGAGATGTTTGAAACATCCATATAGAAAACATTTAGAAAGAGAGAGAAACTTGTATCTGCTCCAAAATAAAATTGATATGAATAGTAAAGGAATAAGGTGAACCAAGAACAATTATTTTCAGATTAATAAGAACAGTGCAGTTCGATTATTATTCACGGGCTAGTGGTCAGATCGTGGCAGTTCCAGCGAGTCGACATTCGACAGTGACTCATTGGCAGTGGTTTTTAATAAGAACAACCGTCGAGCAGGCTCCGATTTTTCGCTAATCGTCGACAGAGGTGGAATCGAAGTCGGGCAACGGGTATTCGAAACGAGTTTTCCACGTGGAAACCGTGCGGGAGGGGGGGGGGGAGGGGGGCTGCAACGTCCATTGTCCGAAGTGGAAAGCAATATTTCCAGTAATGAATCATTTTCGAGCACACGTGGCACTCGTCTTTTTTAATGAATTTAAACGGAAAGTGGTATATCGGCAGAGCAGCCCCTCGAAATCGCTCGCTCTCGAAAGCTTATTAAAGTTTTAACCCCGCGAGTCGAGCTTGCACGCGCGCGCGCGCACTCCCTGCTTTATCCAATTTCATCGAATCGAAATTAAACAAACACCCAGCACTTTGTTGCGGGCTCGACTTGAATACGGTGTAATTCACGGTGGAATGCACCGACGATCGAAACTTTCAATCGCCGATTCGGTTTCATACAAGTTTCGCGGCGTTCTGGCTCTCCTCGTGATTTTATCGATGGTCGCTAAATTTCCTTATTTTTTTTTTTTTTTTTTTATTATTTATCGTCCGAATCGCGCCTGAATCGCTTCGCATTTATCGTGTCTCTCGTCTCGTTGCGGACCGGGATACATTAAAACATACCCGATTTTTAAATTGAAAGTTTATATTGTGGATAAACATTTTCACGTCGAACTGCCGTATTAAAATCGTATAGACAATTTCCCTGTGTTATTTTACATTGTCGTCCGAAGTATTTATTTGAATATCTCTATCTAGCGATTTAATGCACGATATAGAGGGCCGAGTCCTCGATAGGTACGGATTAAACAAACATAAATTTCAGCCTTTGAGAAATTATTTGTGAATCTACTTGAACGCACTCTGAGCAGTACAATAAAATTTCCTCGAGCTTCCTTCTAATAGTTACGTATGTTTTACATTTAATTTGAAACGTTTAATGGATTTTTGATTTTATCTGCGCCCTTGTGAGACCTTCGATAACGGTAGACAAATTCCTGATTCATTTTTATGGGAAAGGAGCGTGTGCTGTTTCTGAACAGAGTATGTTCCGAGCACGTTCAGCATGTTCCCGGCGATCTAAGAACGATTCTAAATTCTCTCGAGACGTTTAGTTTTTTTCCTTCGTAGGAAGTTAGGGCTATTATGAGTATATCAAGATCCACCAGCGGCCGTTTTACGAGTACGAACACGCATCGCGTGCCGCCCACAATTTTCCCGCGTAATAAACGAAGGAGGAACCGTGGACGATAGAGAAGTGTCGTAAATCCTCCTCAAAGGTGGCTTCAACGTGCCTGCCAGGTAGTTTAACACCGTTCTAGACAATTACACGCGTCTCGTAAAACTCGGCGATACTAATTCCGAGCTGCCACGTCCCGCCCTTGGCTATTCTAGCTCCCCATTCCAAACACGATCTCCCTCGACACGATGCGTGCTATTACACTTTCCAGAACGAATCCTGTACTCCAAATTAGGACCAACGATCCGTTGCAATCGTTGTCCTCCAGAGAAGAGTGCTGAAAAATCAATTTCTATACAGGGTGTTTGGCAACTGGTGGTACAAGCGAAAAGGGGGTGGATTCTACATGAAAGAGTAAGTCGAAAATATAGAATAAACATTTTTCGTTTGAGGCTTTGTTTTCGAGAAAATCGACTTTGAAGATCTGTTAGGTTAAGTATATGCAGGAAGTAGATTTGGTTGGTCATGATCAGACGCGTCAGACAATTCCTACAATCAACCTAGATCAACCTACAATCAACACTGGTCTATTAACACTAAAACTACCGGATGACTCAAACTGACTTGCTCCTAATTTTTTCTTTTAGAAGTATTGTAATGATAAATGAGCCGTTTATTTTGAAAGTGGCCTAACTCCGTTCTTCAGTTTTTTCCGGTTATCATGGTTACGTGTACAACTTTATGTTATTTAACAGTAAAGCATTTCAGGTTGCTTATAATCCGAGCAAATACGATAATTCTTGACACATAAGTTTTCAGAGTTAGTTTAATAATCGAACCGTGTAGTTTGAAAGTGGCCTAACTCCATTTATACTTAAATAATCAAGATAATATATTTACTATTTACTAATTTTAAAGTCCTGAATTTATTACCACGTCGGGGTAGACCAAAAAAGTTCGAAAATATTGTATTGACACCACTGTATAAAAATATCAGACAAATTACAACAACAAAATTCAAGGACATGATGGACCTATTACGATATATACCACCGGAACATCATGATTACTTCAAATCCCTTTTACACGCACAAAATGTAGATGAGTAGTAAATTGTTTTGTAATAAATTTATGTTTGTAATTTTGCACGTTATGTAGTTAATTGAATCGCATAAATTATGTTCCTGAAGTGTTTTAAGGATATGTAAAATAAATTCAGTATTGTTTTTTTTTTCAATTTGAAGCATCTTAAATTATGTTGAATGGACTTGGGCACCTTCAAATTTTATAATGAATCTGGTTGTTAATTTTGAAAGTGGCCTAACTCCATTCTTGATAAAAAAAAACGCATATTATTCACTTAATAATTGCCACTATTTTAATAGGAACTACAAATTTAACACCCTTAGATACACTTAAGCAGTGCGACTCATTAATGTCCTATACGTATATTTTTAAATTCATTGAAACGCAAACCCTTAAATATCTCGATTTTAAGATAAATGGACTTAGGCCACTTTCAAAATAAACGGCTCAAATATGTTTTCATGAGAAAACTGTTTAATAAACTTGTCTATCGAAGTTATACCGTTTTAAAGGGCGTTCGAACGCTTTCGCGAGCCAAGGTAATTATTTCGTTTTAAGCGATGTCTTATGGTATTGTCGCGGACTGTATGCATTGCCGCGAGCACACTCCGAAGACCGGAGAAGAGCAAAGCTGCCGAGCAAAAGATAGACAAAGAGACCGAACAGCAGCAGCAAGTTCTGCGGCTGTCGACGCCGGCAGCCGATAAAAGCAGCGAACGTAAATGGTAATAAAGGTGAGCCGAGCAAGAAGCCGCGATTATTCGAGCAGACGGGGTCTGTTTGTCGCGTGTTTAGCCAGCGGTTGCTAACCCTCCCTCCCTCCCTTCATCCCCCCGTGGCTCGAGATGAACGCTCGTTCGCGGGACAAAGGGATCCGAGGACGGAATAAAAGAAGGATCGGCGAAATAAAGGCCGCCCTTTTTCCTCCCCACCTCTTTTCCTCCCAGGGCCCTGTGGGCTCCTTTATTTTCTAATTTGTGGCACACCCCTCCTCCCTCTCTCCGCCCCTCTCTTCTTCGCTTTCCCTTCGTTCGTCCAGCAGTCGACTTTCCCGGGAAACTCTTGGCGGTGCATCCATCATATCGTGCACCGTGGTACCTGGACGTATCCGTGGCCGAGATTGCACGGTAATTTTTCACATTTTATTGGCCCGTCATGTCGCCCCGGCTAGCCAAGAAACATTACATCCCTGGACGGACCTCGGAAAACCGCTGTACAGGGTGGTTTAACCGGAAATGAGCGGATAATGAGCGCCGCTAGGCGATTCCGTCCTGTTTTTCTATTGTACAAGGTGGCCCGACGAAAATTGCTTCTTCAATCGCGACGGTTAGACTGCAGATTTCATCCGTTCGCGAGGAGCATGCGCAAGCGCAAATTACAACGGCAGACGGATTACAATATATTCTCAAGAATATTAACCCTTTGCACACGGAAATATTTTAACCCGAAAGCCAGACTCTCTTCCGACCTAGAATATTTCTTTTTCTCCGTTTTCTCATTATACGATAATTAAATTTTTAGTGCCCTCCGTGGGCACATTGGTTGTCGTTTATTTTGTATCTTTTTTGTAATTTCTATTTGAATTTGTATCTTTCACCGATAACAGTCTTAAAGTAGACACTTCCATAAGTGTCCTAAAATTTTTTCAATTTGTTCTAAAGCCGAAAACAATACAAAAAAATAGCCCTGAACATCCACGACCCAATGTTGCTATGGAAGGTACGAGAAATAAATGCGCCCATGGATGGCGAGTAATATGAAAAATATTTTGAATAATAAAACAACAATTAAGTGCTGAAGGTTAATTTCTGCTAGTTTTGTTGGTTAGCAGTTTTCTCATTATATACGATAATAAAATTTTTAGTGCCCTCCGTGGGCACACTGGGTGTCGTTTATTTTGTATCTTTTTTGTAATTTCTATTTGAATTTGTATCTTTCACCGATAACAGTGTTAAAGTAGACACTTCCATAAGTGTCCTAAAATTTTTTCAATTTGTTCTAAAGCCGAAAACAATAAAAAAAAATAGCCCTGAACATCCACGACCCAATGTTGCTATGGAAGGTACGAGAAATAAATGCGCCCATGGATGGCGAGTAATATGAAAAATATTTTGAATAATAAAACAACAATTAAGTGCTGAAGGTTAATTTCTGCTAGTTTTGTTGGTTAGCAGTGTTTTGGATAATTTTTTAAACATGTCGAGAGATACTCCCATTTATGTCCCACCGTGTACGTGACCACCTTTTTCCAAGATGGCGCCGAGGAACGCTGCTCGGAATGCTTCTTTTTCGCAGATCTGATAGTTCGGACACTAAATAATAATAATGGTGTATTTATTGCGCTACGGGACGGTAATAACGGCCGCGCGAAAAAAGTAGGATGAAGGATAACGCGAAGAAACGTAAAACACGGTGACAGTAACAATATTTCACGAACGGAACGACCGAGCGATTAAAGTAATCTAAAAAGAGTGAAATAAATGAAAGTATAATAAGAAACACGGTTCTCGACTTTCTAATCAACCCTTGGACTCCACCGACGTACACCATTTCCAAAATTTCCTCGAACAAAACGTTCACACGCTCTATAAGCCGAGCTCGCCTCGTTCACAGAAGATTAAATTTAAATGTATTCAAATTCGAATTAAATTAATTCAATTCGTTTAATTCATTTCAATAAATTTGAATTCACGTGCATACGTCGAGTTGATGTCATTCGATTTTAATAAATTTAAATTCGAACAATTAAAATGCAAGTTGCTGGTGAAACTTACCCAAATGGTGCACGGTTGACGAAGTTCTACCCTGCTTTTTCCACTTGGCAATGTCTACAACCTGCGGCAAGAGAATACAACATTTATATTCGCATACGTTAAAGTGATTCCAACTAGTTTAATTAAAATACAGTTTGGATCGAGTCTTGCTTAAATTCAAATTGATTTTAGCTTGTGCTTCTGTACAAATAATTCAACCCTTAATGTTAATGGAACGCTTTCGAACCCTTTTCACGTGAAAACATTTTAGAACCTAGACATAGCATCGAGAAGAAAAATTGACATTAAAAAGAAGACGTGCCACAGCTCTCCAAAAATAAATAATAGATAACCATAATGAAACGAGGTTGAATAACAACCGCCTGCAGAAGCCGCAGGAAACGTCGTCGGTTCTCCGAAGATAATTCCCGTGAAAACGGTCGAGCATTTTCAATAATAAAATGGAGTTCGTCCAGCTCGGGAGCACGAGAAAGATTGCAAGGGAGTATCCAGGACCTTTGTCGTGAGATTCACCGGCAGAAAAAGAACGGAGTATTCATTTTCCATGAGACCTTAAGCACCGACGACGTCCGATCGAATTCGGAGCCCTTCGCGATTTTCCTTCCACCTCCTATTCCCCTTCTCTTCCTTTTCCTTCTTCTTCTTCTTCTTCTTCTTCTTCTTCTTCTCCTCCTCCTTCGCTATCTGTCCGTGTCTCAGACATTAAAGTGCCCGAGCAAGCGGAAAATTGTTCGCGATTTCTCGCTCGCATTGAATTCATCGACGCTCTAATGGAATCGAATATTACCTCGATCGAAGAATCAGCTACTGTCTGAAGCCTTCTCGAGGAAAAAAGAAACACCGGAAATTGTGTAAATAGAGTCGGCCGGCTGATTAGCGGAAGTAATTGATTCGCACCTCGCTCGGAAGCGACGGCAATTTCGTGAAACAGTGAAACGGAAATGTTGCAACGTTCCAGCTGAATATCCAACGATTTAAACCTTTGAATATGAACATTAATGTCACAGATGGAAATACTGAGATTTTGTCAAAGTTATGTCCGCGATCGTGCCGTGAAACGTGCAAGAATTGCTCCGAGTTACACTACGAGTGCAGCTAATTTGTTGTTCAAGTTGAATTCTGATTTTAATTAAACTCTACTTTCAACTAAACTGTCGCGTTTTAATTAAACTGTAGTGTTAAAGTTCAAGATACGGCAGCGATACAGCATCGTAAAAACGTAGAAATCGCGAGAGTAGCGTTTAGATATTTTTCAAGCTGCATTGCAAAATGGTTCAAAACATTCGTATGCACGCTCAGCTTTCCTGGTAATTATAGCGGAGATCTGATAAAAATTAAAAACGTAAAGCGCGAGCTCGCTTCATGGCACCGAAGACGTAAACAGAGAGAAATACTGACGATCGCGACGTTCGACTGTTGACACGTGACTATCAAAGTTGCGGACGCATCTACTTAGTTGTTAGACATGGCTCGGTTCTTGGAAAATAACCGACCCACATAAAATTGCAATGCATCCCGGTTGTAAACAGTTTGTTATCAGCGGTTCTCGGAAAATTTTTTGTTCGCGGTATCAATTCTGGAAAATAGCGACTCTCAAATGAACGTACAACGTTAAATCTGCAAATTAACACGTTGATCGCCATGTCACCCAGATGTGGATGACGGAGTTATTTGTTCAGGTTTTAAAATGAATTTTTACGTTAATATATTCATTGTACCAAATTTGATTGAGATCTGTAAAATGCAAGAAAGTTGGAAGACTACTCAATATCACACATATAATTATTTTCAATTTTTATTTCATTAAATAACTTACTTTGTATTCATGGAATTTTTTAGGGTTCTGGTTTGGCACTCAAAGTGTTAAATCGTACCGTTCGCAATCGATCGTTCCATGTTTAAAGAGTAAGTCTATTTGCGACAGTCGAATATATTATCGAACAAATTCGAAGATGAAGTCATCCATTTGAAAATGTTGCTCCCCAAAACGTTGTAAATAAAACAAGATGAACTTCGATAGACTGGTCTGCAGTTTAAAAATGATTTCTCTCGATACTTGCTTTCGAACGGATACACAGCCTAGCACGAAAGAGTTCTAGAAACGCTTCGATACTTTTTTCCTCTCCACCTCGATCCCCAGCGATCATATACATATTCAAAATACGATACTCGAGAAGTGGATCAGGGGAGCAGAGAGAGGCATAAGCTGATACATTTTGTAAACGAGAACAGACTATCGTGTGATGTAGATCGGCTACGATATCAGTTTCAGTCGTCTATTTATTGCCACGCAGATGAAGTAATTGTCGTAGGAGAGCGATCTGAAAGGTGCCTGTATATCGTTGCTCTCGATCCAATCTGCTTAGCGATACAGCTGCAGCTTAGATCGGAGAGATGATTTAATCCTGAGGCAATGCTCGATCCTTCGATCGTTTTCCGACTTCTTGTTCACAGCAGAAAGTATCTTACATAATTCCCCCATAACCGTAAATCGATCAAAAATCCTGAAGATCAACTGTTTACGCAAAAATTATATTTCTTCAATTTATTAGTACAGTATTTTATTATTCGCTATTAGTATTTCGCTGTTATAGTTATATAGGGAAGTCAATCGCGAAGGAAATCGAGTTTGATTTAATTTCACTGCTCGCAAAAATGTGAATTTGCATTTAATTTCGCTGTGATAATTTAATCTCACTGTACGCGCCGATTAACACGTACAGTTCCGTTAATTTGTATCAATTGATTTATGTGTACGTAGTACGGAATTATTATTATTTTCTAGAGAAATGAAGGGATACGCGTTTTCAACAGAATGTTTCAGATAAAAATAATATGAAAGAGGTGCCACGCGGGTTTGGAGTATTTTTCATTAAGAAAATTTATCGAACGCGTTGATGACGATTTGACAAATTTCAGAGGGTCCGTAATAAAGATGATTAATTTTGTCAACGGGTAGGAGATTGCCGGCTCGAATAGGCGAAAATGATTTGGTGTACGCGCGCCGAATATTACCGCCTCGCATATTTTCCGGACATGGCTGGAAAATTCATAGAGGCACTAACGAGCCGCTGGAGTGGGAACGGGGGCGTGATTACTTTAATCACTTCGGCAAACAGCGATTAATGCGTCCACGTGAAATCAGCTCATTTATGGCGGCCTTTATGCGCGCCTAATTTTAACGGGACGTGTCAAAGCGATGAATGCAGCCCCCGGACCCATCGTATTAGGTTGTCAAATGGTTCATGATTGTTTAGGGGCTGTCCAGATTAATGTTGCCGAGACTCGTTCGAGTTTATCGAGCTTCAGATATAAACGGCTCTTCGAAAAGAAATTAATCAGCATCTATTCACCTTCTCCTGACAAATGCAGTTTATGTGACTTAATAACTGCATCAACATTTGCTGCAGGTAAAACGTGCTTAGTTGACTCCAGCATTGATTTGGAATTAATTCCAATTAAATTCGAAGAGACAGATTAATCAACTTTGTAAACTTTTTAATTTTTTGGGCTCGATAGGGTCTGCAGAATATTTTTATTCTTACTTTTAAGACTCAAACGAAATACACTGTAGATGTTTACGTGGATTGTAACCTAACGATTGAAATAAAAATTTCAGCAACCAACCCCTATGATGAATGTCATTAAAACTGAAATAAGAGATTGAATATTATTGAAACAACTAGTAAGATTTATACACAAAAACGTTCTTGAAACCTCCGAAATTTTTTATATATCAGACCGTCATAATACCCTTAAAGTAGTCAACAACCATAAAATCGATTTAAAACGAGACCGTTTATGATTATGATACTACAAGAGTTAACTGAGTCGATTAAATGTTCAACTTAACTATTTAACTTGTTGCAACTTTAGCAGCGGCATTCCTCTACGAAGAGATAAATAAAAGTCCAATAAAACATATGAACGAATCTCATAAAGTTGAAAACCACAGCATCGCAAGAACCGCAATTTCCCTTGACTGATAACCGTGTCAAAGGTCGCAGCCCCACTCTAATCTGTCACAAAAAAGTAGACAAAGAGCAAATAAAACTAAGCTGAGTCAAAATCAGCTGCAATATTGCATATATGACTGCGATCTATCCCAGAACCGCTCAGTTTTTGCCTAGTCGCCGGAGCCTAATAGTCAGAGGCCACAAAGTAGAGAATCTTCAGGATGTCCGGTACCATTCGATCGTCTCTTATAATCCTTCTAATCGCGAGCGTTTCGTGGTCCAAAGAAGAGGATGCCACTTGCGTTAGCTCCAGCGGGTTTACAGTTTGCCATCGAGGATTTGTTTTGATGAAGGTGAGTCAGCAGCAGTCAAAATACGCACTGGAGATAAAGGCTTTGGACCTTTTGGCAATCAAGGAAGGTGCTTTTAAAAACTTGACCATTGAGTCCCTCGACATCGAGGGCAACAACATCTGCGTGATAACAAGAGGCTCCTTCAAAGGATTGGAGCACCTGAAGCATCTGAACATGAATAACAACACGGTTCCCCTGTCGCCTAATTTATTCTCCGAAATGAAGCAGCTGAAACTCTTGAGGTTGGCCTACAACAAGATCACCTCGGTGCCGAAGGACTCGTTCGCTGGCCTGACGAACCTGAGGGAATTGTACCTGTCCTACAACAAAATACACACCATAGATAAGGACTCGCTCGCTGGCCTGATGTACCTCGAGGGGTTGGACCTGTCCCACAACGATATAGACGCCATAAATAAGGACTCGTTCACTGGCCTGACGAACCTTAAGTGGCTGTACCTGTCCGACAACGATATAGACGGCCTCAATAAGGACTCGTTCGCTGGCCTGACGAACCTTATGTGGCTGTACCTGGACGACAACAAAATACACACCATAGATAAGGACTCGCTCGCTGGCCTGATATACCTCGACGGGTTGGACCTGTCCAGCAACGATATAGACGCCATAAATAAGGACTCGTTCACTGGCCTGACGAACCTGTCTGATTTGAAACTGTCCCACAACAAAATACACACCATAGATAAGGACTCGTTCACTGGCCTGACGAACCTTATGTGGCTGTACCTGTCCGACAACGATATAGACGCCCTCAATAAGGACTCGTTCGCTGGCCTGACGAACCTTATGTGGCTGAACCTGGACCACAACAAAATACACACCATAGATAAGGACTTGCTCGCTGGCCTGATGTACCTCGAGGGGTTGGACCTGTCCCACAACGATATAGACGCCATAAATAAGGACTCGTTCCCTGGCCTGACGATCCTGACAGATTTGAACCTGTCCCACAACAAAATACACACCATAGATAAGGACTCGTTCACTGGCCTGACGAACCTTAGGTGGCTGTATCTGCCATACAACAAAATACACACCATAGATAAGGACTTGCTCGCTGGCCTGACGAACCTCGAGGGGTTTTACCTGTCCCACAACGATATAGACGCCATAGATAAGGACTTGCTCGCTGGCCTGACGTACCTCGACGAGTTGGACCTGTCCCACAACGATATAGACGCCATAGATAAGGACTCGTTCGCTGGCTTGACGAACCTGAGGTTGTTGTTCCTGGACCACAACGATATAGACGCCATAAACAAGGACACTCTGTCGGGATTGTCTTCTTGGTATCATTCCCTCTATTTAAATGATAACAAAATCGCTAGCGTCGAGCCGGGAAGCTTCGAACACACTCCATACTTGTTCCGCCTTCATCTGGGGAACAATCAGCTGACCTCTATCCAGCCTGGGACCTTCACAGGCCTCCTAAATTTCAGAGAACTATTCCTAAACAAAAACAAGTTTGCCAGCATCTCTGCGATGGATTTCAAGGGCCTGAGATCTCTCTGGACTCTCGACCTGCAGCACAATCAGATCGCGAGCATCGAGGTTGGCGCTTTCAGCGATCTGGGAGAGCTCGTGCGTCTGGATCTCAGTAATAATCTGTTGACTCACATCGAGAACAGCGTGCTGAGCGGACTGAATAAGCTGCAGAAGATTAATTTGTGGAATAATAGGATCAGTCAGGTGGATCCGAACGTGTTCGCGGGACTCCCTGCACTCAATACTGTCTATATTGGCAATAATAATGTGTCCAGTGCTGATATTATGAGATCCCTTTAAATCAACTTGTTATTCTGAAAGAGTGGATTTTCTAATGACAACAAAGTTTGATTGAATCGCATGTTCCTCGAGAACATTTCTGACGACCCGAAAATCAATTCTAGGAAGCACGTAACAGCTCGAACGAGTGTAACAATTAATTTCAATTAAATTCGAAGAGAAAGATTAAAAGACTTTGTAAATTTTTTAATTTCTTTGCGCTTGATAGGGCCCTCAGAATATTTGTGTTGTTAGTTTTAAGACCCAAACAAAAAGATTAGGAATTACACTGTACATATTTGTGTGAATGGAAAATTATTTCTGAATTATTTCTCAACCAACTTCGCGCATTTTTCTGCTTGCGGAATCTAGTAGGCTCTATGAAAATTCGTAACCTGACAATTGAAATAAAAATTTTAGCAACCAACCCCTAACGTGAATCTCGTTAAAATTGAAATAAGAAGTTAAATATTAATGAAACAGCTAGTAAGATTTATGTACAAAAACGTTCGTGAAGCCTTTAAAATAGTTGGCAACCATAAAATCGATTTAGCCCTTTGCAGACGAGACCGTTTATGATTACGGTTACAAGGGTTAACTGAATCAATTTGTTGCAATCTCAGCACCGGCATTCGTCCACGGAGGAATAAGTAAAAATCCAATAAAAAGAAAAAAAAACTAACGGACCTCATGCATGCTAAACATTTCATCAACAAAACAGGACGTCGGAAACATTGATCGACATAATGAAAAAATTCGCTTTCGGAAGCGTGTGCTCTTTGGAAAGCAATTAGCCGCGACCATAATTCAGAGTGTACGGTGTCCGACGTGTCCGGCAGCGTTTTCGAATTCCATTTACATCGAGCCGGGCGACCGCCGCGCCGCGTTCCGTTTAATTGAGCAACAAAACGCGAAATTACTCGTCACCGAATAGACCAATTAACGTGTCCAATTAATCGGACAACGAAAGTTACACGGGACGCTCGCGCGGGCGCGTGTTCGCGTTCGCGGGCCAACAACGCAGGGCCGTATCGTCGCTAAATCGTTTCGGTAAACCGATACCGGGATCAATTACAAGGCGACTAAACGGGGGATGCGACCGGATGCAACTGGATGCAACTGGATGCAACCTACTGCAACGTTGGCGCAGGAGGAGCCCGTGGAAACCGGAAACTGTTCCCCGAAGGGTGGGATCGCCCTCTCTTCCGATCCGGGAAAGACAAATGACCGGAGTCGAACCTCTGCTACGGGATAAACTAGAGAAAATCGCGCTTCCATGCTGTTTTTCTTTTTTTGTCCCGTTGATCGATCATCTTGATCGACGCGCCAAATACTTTGCTCGAACGGCCCAGTGAAAGTTTTCTTTCGCGTCCATTTTTGCTGCATTCTTTCGGCGCTCGGACTATTGAATTAACACATTACCCATTATTTATTAATAGAAGGTTTACATCTTACACTGCTCAGCGACCGAGGCAGTACACCCTCCAGTGGAGGGGATAAGCGAACTGACTAAGATCGTGTAGCTCCGTTCGGCTCAGATCAACACTTCAGTGTAGTTGAATAAAGAAATCTGTTGAATTTCCACGAATCTTAATACAGATAATATTATTACCGTTCTATTATTAGCATCGCATAAACTACATTCGTGCAAAGTGTCAAATTTTTTGGAATTTTTGTGTTGCTGAATTTCTTTTCTTAGTTTGTGCACTCGAGATGACTTTTTATTTCAAAACAATGTTTACCTTGCCAAATATGCTTGCGTTCACCACACTGTGAAAATATATATATATTGTATAGTTTGTATTGTATATGCTACAGTCGAGTCGGAAAGTAAGTTAACGACTGGTGTATGCAGGCAAATGAATATGACATGTCTTTAATCTTTAATAATGATAATATATGTTTTACTAACATATTTGTTTATTTCCTTACACCTCCTAAATAAAAACAATACAATAACTTGATTTTATTCATCATATTCATTGCCTACATATCACCAAATGTTAACTTACTTTCCGACTCGACTGTATATAAGCCTTGTATGGTATAAATATAAATGAATATAATTTCAATAGTCTTATGAAACTGGTTGTTTGGCCAGTGGCGGTGGGTTCACCGTTAAAGAATGTACAATTTCATTTAAAAGACGAGCGACACGCGATCCGTTCGTTCTAATAATTCTTTTTCTTCTCTGCCTCGAATTTTGCACATTCGAATTTGACACGCAACCAAGCCCAGGCACAAATACATCTGAATCTTCTCTTTTCGGAGTCCGCTGCCTCCGGCGCCATTGTGGCCGGTGAAAAGCTGCGCTCCCATTGGCACATTTCGGCCGTTCCGAACGTCTCCGAGTAATCTGCATCCCCGGTGCAATGATAATGCACCTGAGACACGGACCTCGTTCCCTCGCGAGACTTCTCGACACTGTGTCTCTTGCAGAGCTGTTGTCTTACCCTGCTCCAGAATCTCGGATATCCTCGTCACTTTTACCGTAGGTAATAACAACGTCGAAAAATTTACGGAAACCACATTTTCTGCTAAATATTAACTGAATCATTTCCACTTTAATATCCAACCATTAGTTCTTGCCATGAATGCGTAAAATGCGCAGTCCAACGATTAACAGTGACTGGAAGCATTTTTCTTTTCATAGATATCTGTGAAAATTCCAAACAAATTGATCTTTTTGCTAATTACGTCGATTGACTTGCTACACACAGGCTCACGAAAGTGTTCGAGCGCCCTTTGAATCGGTATAATTTTTTTTTTAATTGGATCGAACGACCTGACTTTTTCGAGGAGTTAGAAGAATTGGTTTTCCAAATGATGTGCATGTGATGATGACATAATTGTCATCATGGTATAATTTTTTTTTCACCCGATATAGTATTTTTTTCCTCGATCTTCACGGGTTAACAGGTGTGCAGAGGGGGGTGTCCGGTGATTGCGGCGCGGAGGTAGCCTCAATTTAGCGTCAATTAGCTCCCTTTATTCGAGCCCGGGGGTCACGTGGCGTTGGTGGAAGACAAACGGCGCGGGTGGCCGGCGAAAAGATTTAATTGCGGGGAAAGAGAGTAACTGGAGTGCGCTAAAAGGCTTCCGAAGTGCAGGTAACCGCGGCAAACAACCGTGGAATATACGCTCGAGCCGAGCGGAGCCGAGCGGAGCCGATCCGAGCGGAGCGGACTGGAGCAGAAGCGAAGTCGTTCGTTTTATTCCGTTCGTAAACCGGCCGCGGCCGGCAAAAAGCTTCGGCAACTGTACATTTCGGCCCCGGAACAATGGCCGACCGGAAATGAATGGCTCGCATAACTGACCCGGTCTCTTTGCCCAGGGCTTGTTTTTGTTTGCCAGGCTGCTTTGCCTTCGCGACAGCTAACCGAATCCTTTCGATTCTTACTCCGGCTTCTTCTGGAAACTGCTTTTCCACCTACATTTTATTATTTTTCCTCGGCCTCTTTCTTTTGATTGATTCTGGACCTCGGTTCTGTGAACATTTGCCTTCTCTTTGAATCGAACCTTCATTGTTTGTTCGTCGGTTCTCAAGACGGTAGGTCTTGCCAGCTCGATTTACTTGGGTATCGTTATGGGAAATTTTTGAAAATAATCTGGAACGTAGCAGATTCTGAGGCACGTATTTAGGAATTTTTTTCAATTTTTTACTGCTGCAATTACTCTTCAGTTTCTCGTTAGCCAAGAAAGAAAATTTCACAGTGAACGTCAACCTCCGTCCTGGTTTCCAAGGTTGAATTTCTCAGTTTCGTCGATTGCAAAAATTTTGGAAAAAATCCGGCAACCTGTAGCCATTTTGTCATTGTACGCGTTCAAGAATTTTTTCCAATTTTTTAATCACTGCAATTTTTTTAATGAAACTGTATGTTTTCTCTATTTTCTATGAATCGATTCTTTCGATTGTCCAGCGCGAAAAAAGTGTCGAAACGCAGTAGTAGAAAATCCTAGCCCGATCGCTATGATTCGTATGGTAATTCTGCCGAATGCAACGGTAAAGATCCGAGCCCGATCGCTATGATTTATGTCTCTTTCCGCGAACATTCCGAAAGAGCAACGAGTCAAGGCGGGGTTAACTTTGATTTATACAGGCAGCCTGTCTTTAATTACGCTACATTAAAGGGCCGAGTATCGGAAACAAATCAATTACCTAAATGGCAATACTTGACGCTACATTCTCCTGTTCTCATTAATTGCGGTAATTAATTAGTCACGTATAATTACTGGCGGTGGCGACGGTGTCGGCATTGATGTTACGCGACCGTGTTTCTGGCCTCTTTTAGGCAATTTGATCAATCGATCGTTGAATGACGATAAGATTGCCCTAACGGCTGACGTCACTGTACATAATGGGATTTGCATGGCAATTAAGCATGCCGATCGAAGTCTTAGCTTGATGGCCGAATTATGGCCACGAGAAGCCTCCCGTTACTTTTACCGCCATACTTAGAAATTTCAATTAATCGCTTCTGAAACGTTCCTGTGCCTCTTCTGAACCAATTTTTCAATCGCTGGCGTTGCCAATTTGCAAGCAATTATTTGGCTCCTTCACGACTCAAAAATAAAGTAGAATAACATAAATATAATAGCAGAGAATATCATTGCATTATTTAAAAATAAAATATTCATGACCTCACAAAATAATTCAAATTGCTTCGAAAAAAAAAAAAAAATGATAAATGCTCGAAAAAATAATTTCAATCGCAAAGATGCTGCACGATAGGAGGTATCTTTCGCAAGTAATTGCATTCCTCCTCGGTGATCGAAAAATGAAACAGAAAATTAACGATAGCCGGTTCTGCAGGATAGAATAATTAAACGAATCATGTTTGAAAAAGATCCACTGGAAATTTTCATCGGCTTCAAAGCAGCGGAGCAACGTTCCTCCGTCTCGAGGACGCCATGACTTCCGGTTTCGCGATTCCTCGGGCATCGAATACGCAACAGGAGAGAGAGAGTGAGAGAGAGAAACAGGTTCCTCGAGACCTAATTAACGATCGGTGATCCTGCGATGCAAGTTCAATGCTCGCTAATAAACTTTCCGTAGAAAAAGCGCCGCTAGCTGGCCAGGGATGCTAATTACTGTTCGTCCGTATTTAAAATCATCAAAATAAACTTCCTTACTCTGGTTCATATTATCGTAAACATTGTGCAAAGTTAGAACAAGTAGAATCGAGATACCACCCAATTTAACACACTCGGTAGATTTAGTGTTAAAGACAGGAAGAAATTCCTAAGTGATGTCTGTGTCTTTGCAGTCGGCGCAGTCAATGTTTATTCTCTGCATAAAAATTGACAATCCGACTAAGTTTACTTTACAAGCTCAGGTTTAAATGTTGTTGATAATCGCTGGGGGCGAGTTTCTTCGAGTTTGACCGATCACGGGTGAAAATCGTGCGCGCACGAGCGCGTGCCGACGCAAACACACTGTAACCAATCGCAAACACAAACACAGAGGCGGTTGTATACATTAATCAGCCAATAACACAAGGACATCGATGTAAAGGACAAACACACAACTCGTATAACCGGCAAACAGAGGACACGCGCGACCAAGCAGTATAGAACCGAGCAATTCGTGCGTCGCGTCCCGTAAACACGGAAACAACCCCTGTCGAACTATGTGCAACAGTTTCGCCCGTTCTCTTTGATCCTCGTGCTCGTCCGATATTAGTTTATTATCGCGCGAGATCCAATTTCATACGATTTATCCAATATGGAACCGCGTTCCTAACCATCGGAGTTGCAAATTTTCCGACTCGATTGCAACAGGGTACACTTGTCTACAGATATATTAGGGGGACCCATAAGTAATCAATTGTTTTGAAATCTAAAACAAACTCTGTAGTAAATTCAAGTTTTTATCTCTTAATTTATTAAATCTCCATCATTATCACGAACAGTTTGCCCCCTTTTCCTGCAAATTTTCAATCCCCTCCCTTATAGAAATCCAGGGTTCTACTATTTATATTTTATAAAATCGAAAACGGGCGGAGTTGAAGTGTCACTATAGTATCAAAATGCAAAGATGCATCCAAGTGGAATTATTCAATAAATTTATTTCTTTGGGTACATGTTGAAAAGTCTAAAAATTTTGATAGACGCATTCTCGTTATTTTCATAAAGTAATATACTGTAGTCAGTTTTAGTGATCCGCGAATCTAGTGTTAACACTGCTTCGGATTTAAATGAAATTACATGGACATTTGTTAGAGCAATGATTTTAAATATTTGCTGCACCAGTCGTACATACTACAGTAATTTATAATTAAATAATTAAGAAAAGCAAAATGATGATCAGTATTTACGTGTATAAATTAATACGCAGAAAGAATTATAATGAACAATCGCGGCTCCGTTCCCATTAAAAACACGGAACAATCAGAGAGCTACATACATTTGAATCGTAAAACTCGGCGAAAACAATCCCGTTGAAAGCGATATTTACGTTCACAGAATGATGAATAAAATAATGAAAATAACGATGCACACAATGGGGGCTGTTGTTCAATCAAACCTTAACACAAAAACGCTGACCATAACAAGAAGAACGTATGTACACCAACCAACGAATAAAATAACGATCGTGAGAATGAACATCGAGGACAACTTTTGGATCGATTCTCGCCATAAAATAACCCAATAAAATCACCAAGAAAAAAAAAGAGTCCTACAATTCTCCGAGGGGAACGCGAGACGTACGTTCGAAAGGAAACTAAAAGAAAACCGTGGAAAATCGGTGAAAAATCAGCGAGAAAGGGACGCCGGGATCGGGAATAGGTCTCTCTGGCTACGAGTTCGAGAAACGATCGAGAGGGTTAAGCTCTCGTGGCGGTGCTTAACAGCGTCGCATCTCGAACAGTGGATCAAGAGGGTCGAACGACGACGGGCGTCGGTGCATCGTTGTTATGCACCGAGGGCAGATATTACGGCACGCGGATCGATCTTACCACTCCCAATTGCATCCGCGGACAATGCATCCGGACTGGCTGCATTTTATTTTGCACCTTTTTCCCGTTTTACCCCCCATCGGCGCGCATCGGTGCTGCATCGGTGTGTCTGTGGGGGCAGAGGGACGTTGCAATTTATCCCGAGGGGTACGTTCGACGAAACCGCTCCTCGAAAAGCGTCCTCGAACAGGATTTTAAATCGTTCCGAGTGAAATCCTCGGGAACGCGACTTCTGTTCCGTAGACAACTTAATCGGGGGAAATCGGTTTACTCCATTTTCTTTCGGCTCCCTCACTTTTCTTTTCCCCGGTCGTTGGCCTAATCGTTCACGTTCGAACGCATCCCTTGTGGCTCGTTAACTCATCGTTTCTCTCACAACTACATGCACACAGTCGACGATTGTGCACTTCTAGGATTTTTATGCGAAATTAAAATTGCCACACAGCAGTTACGTAAACATTCGTGTCTCTTTTCTTAGTAATCTTAGCGAGCTAGAAATAATGATCATGATTTTTGCCGCAAAATCCGCACATGGTACTATAGAAACGTGACAAGAATGTATTTATTCAGGTTTTCAGCGACCTTTACCGTGCGTCCAAAAAAATATATTTATACTCTACAATGATCTATGAAAATGTAGAATCCCGTCATTTGGACAGGGAACCTTTTCGTGATATTGCATTGTAGGGACGAACGTTTCAAACAACTGTTTCCTGTCAAAAGAATTACTCGCTACGTACGGTATAATTCTTGTGACAACTAAAACAATCCGCGATGGATAAAATATTTAAGAATTGATAACAATTCCGCATAATGTACGCGTCTGACATCGATCGACCTCGTGACCCGAGACACCTCACGAGATCGTTTGAGAAATTCGAGGAGAGGCGGGAAGAATTGGTCGGGGGAGAGAATTGGGGTAAGACGATCTCTCTCTCTCCCTCTCTTTCCTCCCTCTCTCTGTTGCTCTCTCTCTCTCTCCGGCCGCTCTTTCGCTCGGGCATCGTGCCCGCCGAGGAAATTGCAGTGTCACGTTCTGCAAAAATGCCACGGGAGTCCTCTGGATTAGTTCCAGATTCGTTGAATATTAAATTGCGCGGGCGAGCGCCGTTTCTCCGACGCGATCCTCCCACGAATTTCGTTACCAGAAGAAATCCGAGAAACCGTGGCCGCGAAACCCGCCATTTTCGAGTTTCCCGCCCGCGAAATTCGAACGCGCTCGAATCGACAAGCGACATGTTCCCAAACAAACGCACGTGGTTGGCTAGCTTTCGAAGTTATTGAAACTCGGTAGAAAGAGTTTATCAATATATTACTTTCTTGCTACTGAAATTATTGGTAAGAGAAAGACACCCTGAGCGGCCCCTATTCGTTACAGTCAATACAGGCAAATTTTATTTTGCACGGAGATCCGCCGTCCAACTTCCTTTTTCCTTTCTACAGTTTGAAATTATAAATATTACAAAGAAATATTAGAATTTTCAGTAAGGTAAAGGCAGTTAAGAGAAGTTTTCCACGCGAACAATAGTAACCACTTGACAGACTCTCGTTGTCACGCAATCTAAAACGTTCTTAATTAATAACAGGCGCAATGTATCGCAAGAAATCGTTTATATATTTGGATTGTGACGTTGACAATAGTAACCACTTGCTCTGTCATCAAATAGCGAGATTCGATGTCTGAAGACACTCTTCAAGTCTTCTAGATTATGTGACAAGGCCACATTTAAAAAAAAGAAAAAAGAAACATGGCGTGTTTGTGACGGCATGGCATCCGAGGTTCACTTTCATCAAAAGTGCACAGCTTATAAAAACCTAATTTTTTATGTTTTTCTATAAAATGGTCAACTACTGGTGCCTTTACCTTAATTGTGCTGTACGAAAAAGGAACTTGATCAGAAGTAAATCTATCAGATCACGTTACAGGGGGTGAGTTGTAGGTTCACGATTGTAATTGCTATTGTCGTGGAGGTGATTGAAAAATCCTTGGCCGAAAACTAAAAAATCGCTGGTAGATAATGTACCGGAAACATGATCGGTGAGCGGCGTACGCGATCGAAGATTGTGTTCGGCATAACCGCACCCTAAATGCCGCGAACTTCGAGGTGAGAAACATCGGTGGAACGGAGGGGTGAAAAGTGGGAAAAGTGTGCGGGGGCGTTTCTCGCGAAAAATCAGTCCGGGTCCCATTCGCGCGGCTTAATACCCGAAGAAGTTGGAACCGATCCAGATGAAGGGGTTTCCCCGGATTATTATTAAACGTCCGCGGCGCAATTTCCTCGACTGTGCTTGGGCATCGATTGTTTCCCCGCGCGAGACGGCAAACTTCTCCGGCGCCATTCTTCCCGGCTCCTCGAACAATTCCTGCGACTCCGTCAAGTTCAGGCTGACGGGCTGCCTGCGAGATCGGTCTCGTGGCTGTTGAATTAATCCCAGACCCTCCCCTGCGCCCCTCCTACTTCTTCCCCGAAACTTTCGGATTACCCGAATCACCGGTCCTCTCCCTCTCCCCCGTTCCCCGCGTTTATTCGAATGGCAAATGAACAGACGTCCCCGTGGAAAAAGACAAACTGCGAACCGGGATGCAACACGGCTGCGTGTGATAGTCGTTAGCGTAGCTTCGCGACGATTTACTGTCGCCGCGGCTAATTTGCCAGAACGGCGAAGCGTTTCGTAATTTGTTGAACAGACGAAATGCCCGGAGAGCTTTCCCAAGATGAGTTCTAACACTTTGAGTGCCAAACCAGAACTCTAAAAAAATTCCATGAATACAAAGCAAGTTATTTAATGAAATAAAAATTGAAAATAATTATATGTGCGATATTGAGTAGTCTTCCAACTTTCTTGCATTTTACAGATACCAATCAAATTTGGCTCGAGCTTTAAAATCAGACCAGAATATTCTGCGACGTTTTTTCATGAGGTTACGACATTTTGGAGATGCGGCATTTTTTAAGAAAAATCTAGTAGTCCTTTAATTTTGTACATCAGAGTATGGTAATGGAAAAACGGTTGTATTTAGCTACTCGAAGGGCTACTAATCGCGAAGCAGGATGTTCGGCACGATTCGACACGCGCGTCTGTCCTCGAATTTGAATCGGAGACCTCGGTAACATTGAAAAGCGTAGTCGGCTCGTGTGCAGGCTGAAAAATAAATGGCTCCTCGTAATTTTCGTGCGCTCGAGCTTAACGAACACGGCCCGGGATCCCGTCCGTATAAAAAGAATCCCTCGGCCCGGGTTTTACCTTGGCTTCTGCCGTGCGCACCCTTGAAAACACTGTCCTCCTCTCTATCTCTCTCTCTTTCTCTCTGAGAATTAAATATCACCGGCTCCCTCGGCGTTTTTTTTTCTTTTTATTTTTTTTCATCTCTGCTGCGCGAAGGATGCGCCGGAAACGCGGAATGCAGTCTCGTGAAAGAGTAATCGCGTCTCGGATCGACCTGCACGCGGAAAACGCGTTGACGCGACGTTTTGCGAAAAATACGCCAACATCGCGACACTCCTCTTCACTGTTTATAGACATTTCTGATTAACAAACAACTTCACGTTTCGTTTCCGGTCTGTAGAAAAACCGGAACGGTCGATACATATTTATCAAAGCATGCTCCATTGAAAAATAAACAGAAAAATCACGCGTCGATCAAATACCACATACATGTGCCAAATGCCAACGTAAGAGGTTCAACAGTTTTTTTCGAAAAAAAATTCGCGCAAACCGGCCAGGATACCTTGAAGCCATTCTAATTAAATTATTGCCGTAGCGAAAGTAACAATTGTACGTTAGAGAACAGGAGTTCAATTCGGTATTAGTTTTTGAAATATTCTTTGCGATATTCGGCTGGTCGATGAACGGTGGAAGAAATGGTATTTTTGCGGGTGGCGGAATAATTGGTTAAAAAATTGCTCGGCTCTCGAATAAATCGAAAACGCGGGCGCCGATTGCAGTTTCGAGTGCATCGCGCTTCGGCTGCTATCTGTCCAACCAGCCGAGAGTATCCACCCCCGCTCCACTGTGGACCCGCGGAACCAGAAATACCTCAATCTCCCCTAAACTTCGAGGGATCAAACAGGAGAGGGAAGTTCTCGATCGAAACCCGAAATCCAGAGACGGAGTTCTCTCCTCGAGATCGTAACCGGTAACCACCAACGTGGCGAGACGCAAACTCGGTTTCTACCATAATCGATAGTCTCGACACTCGAAAGATATACGCGGCCGACCGAGTGCCATTCTGTCACTTTTAGACTATCGATTTTTATGCGATACAGACGCTACATAGACGTTAATTTTCTTTTTTTTTGTAAATCACTTTAATGACTCAAAAATAATAGAATAATAGCATGCGAAATAAAAATGGTCTGTCCGAACTGCGAGGGGAAAAAGAAAAATGTTTTTCTTGCAATAATTTTAATAGGCTCGACGTTCTAACACGCTTCCTATCTTCTTACTATAATATAATTGCATCTACCCAATTTTGTCATAGATGCATAAAATCCGCTGTATGGTTTTTCTTACTACTATCGTTTATCATTCGATCGAATAAAAATCGATTGAAATCCGAGCCGTCGAGATGAATTGCGACAGTCTGATGGAAATTCTTGGGGAATTTTAATCGGCGCGATGGAAATGGCCGACGACGTAAGAAAGCATGACGGTAAATTAATAAACCGTGGCCCAGTTTCTCGGGGGCGGCGTCTGCATTCGATATTTCCGAAACGAGAATTTTCGCAGCGATTCTCTCTCCCTCGCACGAGGACGGAAATTTCGAGGATCAATTAATCGATCGATAATAAATGCGATGGGTCACGAACGAGCGGGGAACGCGCGCACGCTCATCATCGTCGGCTAATTAAAAGCGATCAGCCGAGTGCGGTTCATCCTTGAGCCAATTTTTGGGAGAGAGAGAGAACCGCGTTTGCGGGCGATGTTGGTTTTTTCGTATTAATTTTAGGTGTTCGAGTGTGCTTCTCCTACCGTTTGGGCCTAGATCACTGTGCCACCGAAACGACGGGCGCTAATTAAAAACGCGAATATGATTGAACTCTTTTTCTCTCATGGTAGAAATATTTGGCAAAAATGACTATTACCCTCAACACTCGTGACTCTCCCTCTACATTGCTTTACAAAAAATAACAAAAACGAATCTACTCAAGTTTTTAGCCGTTTCTTTTTACAATACACGTGTACAACCAATGAATTGAATTTGTCGAATTTCTCTTGGATACATCTTTACAATATCAACGATCGTAAAATAAAAAAAATAAAAAATTGCAACCCGTCATTTTGACGAATCCCGTGAACCAGTGTTAGAGGAACATGTTCTTGTTCATCATCTGTTGTACGAACTCGTAATTGAGTCTCCGTCATGCGAACCGCGTTCCATCATAGTTATATCCCTTCAGTTATAAGAATTAATGGATAATGGATTGTCCATGACGCCCCGAGAAAATGAATTAATGGAATATCACGTCAAAAGAACATATTTCACGGAATGGATCGAAACTCGCAGCTGAATTTCGCGCAAACATCACGGTAGTTTAATATTTGCAGTGAAAAATCTGCTACAAGGAAAATCAGTTTTAAAGAAGAGAATATTTCACAGCATAAATCAAACCAATTTTCACAATCATTGAACATATTCCTGGAGATAAATCAAACATCCCTAAGGAGATTCAGACAGTCTGTGATCAGACACAACGTTACCGGAACACTGACATACACATCATTAATTACAAAATTGGAAAGACATTAGACGAATTGTCTAATCGTTTCTAGAGTATTAGCTGTTTCAATTGAACAATTCCATTGTTCGCTGTTTCTACCCAAAAGGGTCTATTAGAGTAGGCTGATCGAAAGAGAGTGACTAAATATTTTCGGTGTGTTTGTTGGGAGGAATGGGTCAAGATAGACCCGTGGTTGGTGGAGGGAGGGTTGATTGGTGCGTGGGTGAGTTTCCGGAGGTTGGTAACCGTCGCAATTTCTCCCCGGGGAATATTTGAGCCTTGGGGCTCAAGTAGAATTCGGCGGGATGCTCGAAATTGTCGGCATTACCGTGAGATCAGAGTATAATCGGCCGGGATCTCGGATGTAGTTTGAATCCCCGATGAACCCGTTATTACGCCGACTACGGCTTTAATTTCTCGACAGAGAGACTCTGCCCTGCCGCGCCATTGCTTTTTCCCTTCGTCCCGAATTTTCCGCGATTTACCTGTATAATCGTTGCTCCGCCTAAATGCCCGACGCTTTTCTTCTTGATCCTTCGGATATCCACGCCGGGGTTTCTCTTCGCAAATTGCTCGGAATTCTGATGGACGTTTCGTGAAAATGTACCGGACGTCTCTCGCTATTTTATCCTTTCATTACCACCGAACACCTGCCGAGCCTGAAAAATCACCGTTGCCTTATGAAAACGCCAAGATTATATTTATTTCGATTTTATTCGATTTCTATGTGTGCTTGGAAACATACAATTGCAATAATTGTAAATGTAACCAGGAGCAGGAAACGCTTAATCATGTTCTATGGCAGTGCAACTTATATAATGTTCAGAGGATCAAACTTAATTAATATTATTGCTTGCGTATATATGATAGCTTCTTTAAATACATGTGACCTACGTGCCTAAGGATTTTCAATTTTTATATTGTAACTAATATTTTTTTATACCATACAATATACCTTGTAATACTCTGTACTAAGCATTATGTTGTAATAAATCTCATATGAGATTTCCTAATTTAAAAAAAAAAAAATTGCACAATAAAAGGTGGTAGGTTTTGATATTAAACAGTGGAGTTAATATAGACTGTGGAAAGGTATCGATCATTTTTTCGCCGAGAGAACGGCAAGGAGCTTTTCCCATTGATCCCTCGCCTCCTAGGTCCATTATAGTTTCCGGCGGCATGTGTATCGCTCGATAAAGCTCGCTTTCGGGTATCTAGGGCGCACAAATCAAAGCATAATGATCTGTCGAGTCGGACTTTCGCGCGAAAGGCGCAAGTTTTCCTCAAGGGAGTCGTTATTCGGCTAAAATGACTGCCGAGCCTCTAACCCACCCCTTTCCCTGAACATCTTCCTCCATCTTGGAAGATATATCGGTGCACTCTTCGTCGCGAGCATTGAATATGCATCGACTGCGAACGATCCCGAAAATTTACAAAGCAAAACGCCTCTCGGCTGACCTAATATTCCTCTTGGAAGATTGTAAATGGTTTTATGAAGACGTCGTTCTGGCACTCCCGGACGATTTACGCGATATTGCACAGCGGTGGACGAAAGTATTCGCGCGTCATTTAAAGCGAAATCGATTCTTTAGAATTGGACCAAACGATCCGAACTCTATTATATTTTCAGGTGTCAGAAGAATTAGTGTACTGGAATAGTTTTATAAAAATTGATGTCGATAACAATTTTTTATCCGAGCCTGTGATAAAACATCGAGTCTCGGTAAATCGTTTCGTATAAATATCCTGGTAAAGATCGAACGTACCCGGGGAAAAATTTACGGTAATAGAATTCTATGCTATGTGAGAAAATAGTTTGGAAAACAGATTGCAGGTGATTTGCACGGCTTCGCATAAATACAGCGGCCACGGAGCCTGAACACGCTCCGAGCTCGGGCTCTGGATATCGCGGTAGAATTCCATTTCCCATGAAAAGAAATTTTTCGAAAACAAATTGCGCGGAATTCGCGAGCTTCATATGAAAATCGTGGTCGGCGAGATTGATCGCCTGTGCCCCGATAAAAATCGCGTGGAAGCTTCAAGTCTAATATTTTTGCTCCCTGAACGATGATGCTTCTACCGAAAGAACCCGTTCATAAATCTATTATTAAGGACATTAAATTTACCAGTTCATTATCCGATATTCTGTACCGTTAAAAATATGCTTAACCCGTTCTGTGAATCCCGACACCAAGAATCTGGAACGTTCAACGTCAGAATTTCTGTCCACGACGATCTAAAAATTATTTATGGCCCGAAGGGAGTACCGTATTATTAATTGTTCTGATAGGTGTTTCCACTCGGCAAGATACGTTACGGACAGGAATAATACAGGTAGAAAGGTGTTCTACCTTTCGTCCAAGTCGATCAATTTTATAACGGGCAAAGTCTAATAATTTATTTATATTTAATTACTTTCTGACCACCGTCCGACAAAAACACTAAGGGAAACACACGGTCAACGCGTGCTGGCAGGGACTTGCTCATACTAAATCATAATATCGCAACTTCTGCTCGGAAAACATAACAATAGATACTATTTTTACCAAGACATTCCCGTGTGACATACGTGTGAAATTCTGCCGGCAGAATTTCTTTGTTTTCTAGCTCTTGTATCTCTTGTATCTTGTATCTTTTGTCTTTTATCTTGTATCTTTTATCTTTTATCTTAGTCTTGAAACATGCGCAAAATATGTGATCGACCCTTAAGCGATCCGCTTGAAATTAAAGCGGCTAATAATCGTTGATTCGAATCGTGTCGGCAACCGTGGAAAATCGGTACCGGAAAGAAATCGACGATCGTTTCGATCAAGCGACGGCGAAATGTCCGTTGATCGAGGCCACCGGGGAACGTTGAAAATATTAGAATTAATCGAGAGTAAAATGTCCCCGATGTTCCGAGTCGCGTATCCGGGCAAATCGGGCATGGAAATGACGTATTAAACAATTCGGATTGAGGGTAAACGAGAGGGTAATAACTGGTTTACCTGTGTTCGGTGGCAATCGCGAAAGGGAGAGATGGAGTGAGACAACACACGGGGGGGAGGGGGAGCTTGTGTTTTGTCGGCGTTTGGACACACTGGGCTATCGAAACAGGTCAGCCGTTTTCCGGTGCCGATAGAGGATGAACTTTGCGTTTCTAGCGAATATTTTGCCAGCCGGCCGAGCAATTATCTCGACGACTCTATCGGCCGTGTTTAATTCTTTTGTTTGGTTCACAGCCGAGCTACCGCCGAGGAGAAAACCCGCCGGGGGCTTGAATCGCGGTTCATCAATTTATCAGACCGGTGCACCCGGGCTTTCAGACTTTTTAGCGACATTTGTTTCGCGGACGCGAGGGCGGGGACCTTACAGAAACGGGGAACAAGAAGAAAAGAGATATATATAGGGGCTAGCAAGATTTTTCAGCCATTAGCTCTCTCTTGCTCGAACCACGTTTTTCTTTCGTTCTATCTTCTGGAAGCTGTAATATATTCCTCTTGTTCTAACTCGCTTTTCGGAGTTCTATTTCTCTCGGCCTAACTTGAAATACTTTTCCGAAACGATTTTTCTCTGTCCTGACCTACGGTTCCCCTCGCAGTAACTCTGTTCTCCGAGCTGCAATGTATTTCTGTTGCTCGTAGCTCTATTTTAGAAGCAATATTTCTCTTGTTTTAAGTATAATTGCTTTAGGGGCGGATTAACGGGAGGATTCTCTTGCCTCGCTGGCTAAAGCCCAGTCCGAATCAAAGAACAAGTTAGGTGCAGAAACTATCTCTAACAGACTCGGGCAACATAGCCGTCCGTTTATGCCCAGTGGAGCAACGGTACGTGTCAACATAAGAGTTTCGCTCCGGAGAGTTGCTTTAGGGGATGAAAGTCATTAACGGATAGAGACCGGAGAGAAAATCTTTGAGAGATTACTTTCAGACTGGTGTAGTTTATAGCGTTTTCCCCCGCCCCGTAACGGCGCGTTTCCACTCGACGGTTTAATTCTCGAAAATTGCTTTGTCAAGAGATTCAGGATTTGCTCGGAGCACAACGAGCCGGCGGTCGTTAGAGGCTCGAGATGGAAATTTCTGCGGACTGAATTGGTAATTTTGCGAAGGATGCGTCCACGGTGATTATGCCGGGCAGATTTTCGCGTGGCCTGTAACTGCGAATTTCGAATTGCGCGAAGAAGACGGTTCCCGTTCCCGGCGCGAGCCGTTGAATTAAACCGTCGGACAATTTTTTCGTTTTGCCGCGGGACCGCCCCCGTGTTTATTAGCGCAATATGCCGGGACGTATTTACGCATTCAATTTAGAGCAGAAACGCGGCCGAGCCAGGAAAATATGAAAGTTCTCGGTGGATCGTGCTAACGAGGATCTCGGGTCAGGTGGTAACGTACTGCCGCGCCACTGTGCTATGCTTTCCAGTCAGCTTTTTTAATTAGAGCTATGCCATTATTCTCGGTAAATGTTACCGTTCCAATAGAAAACACCAGCTCTCAATGCAGAGACACATTTTAAACAATCTGTACTGAAAAATATTATAATCTCAAGCTTTATCTTAATGTCGCAACAATTTTTCTGTAATCAGTGCTGTGAGGCGGTGTAAGTTTTACTCTACCACCGTTTCTACTACCATATAATGACCTCCACTTTTGCGACATCCTGTAGAAAAGGTAGGGATCTATAAAACACAATTCACTTACTCGATAGAGCCTCCTACCTACATTCTACCTCATAAATCGCGAAGTTCCACCCATAATCCTTCATCGATTATTCCGGACAAGACTCATACCATCGTTTTTGCAAGATCCCGTAGAAAAAAATGCCTACATAGTAAAATTATTTTATCTATGACTTAATAGAGTCGCTTACCCAAAGCGTCTGGTCCCGAAAAGTTTTAGAATTCCACGCTTAAATGCACCCTTTCTCAATTCTTCTAGACGAGGTCCATCTTGACCACTATTTTTGCAAAATCCTGTAGAGGAGACAGCCCTGAAAAATAAATTTACTTTACCATCGACTCAACATCGTCAGCTAGCCACTTGTTATCCTACAAATCACAAAATTCCGTTTTCACCCTTCCTGAATCACTCTAAAAAATATCTCGACCATCACTTTTGCATCCTCCTCAACAAACCCCAGGACTCCAAAAACCACAATCAAAAGTCTACCAATTCTTTGCACACCCTCCTTGCTGCCTACCCCAAACTCCATTCTCAAACTCTACACCCTCCCTCCAAACAATACCTGGACCACCAGTTTTGCATCATCCTGTACAAAATCTTCAACCGATACAGACATACAATTAATTTTCCACCAACGTACCCTAGAGGCGTGTTATCCCAAGGTCCACAGAAACCTACCCTTAAACTCATCTCCGAAAATTATAGAATGGCACACTATTCCTGAATCGTCCGGTAGAGTCAGCTCGGCACTAGAGCAGAAAAAGAGGAAGAAAAAGAAGAAAGCGACGGGGTTTCGGGCAAGAAGACGCGTGTATCCATCCTCGGTGAACTTAGCATGCACTCGAGCATCGGGTGCTTGTGTGTTGGTGTGTGCAGTTCTGTGCGCTGGTGTTTGCGGGTGTGTGCGGGGGTGGAAGCGAAGAGGAGAGAGAGAGAGAGAGAGAGAGACTGGTTCCGGTAATGAAACTCGACGCCGCGCGCCGCGTCGCGCCGGTAGGAGAACCGGCTCGATAAAGAGGGACAGCGCTCGCTTTCGGAGGGAGGGGCACGGCGTTGCGGGGAGACGAAAGAGAGGAAAAGATAGAGGGACGCGCGGCCAGGCACGCACGTGGGGACGTTGAACGGTCTAAGGGATGCTGGAGGGGATGCAGGAGGTTGAGGTCGCATTGATTTTGTCTAGACAGGGTGGAGACTAGCTCTGTGGTATCGTCCTTCGCTCACCGTTGATATTCCGGCAGCCAGTGCGCTCTCGGTGCACGCGCCCGGCTGCAACTGCACTCTGCACTCGGCCCGGTGCAACTGTCCCCGAGAAATATCCGTTTTGCCCCACGAATTTTCGCCTTCGTATCTATTCTTTCTTCTTTTTTTTTCCTCTTCTTTCTGCCTGTCGCTTTTTTCCGTTTTTCTTTTTGTTTCTTTCGCATTTTTACCCTCTTCTTTCTCTGCTCTTTCTGTCTTCTGGTTTTTTATTTTATTTCCATGCACGAGTTTCGTTCGCTCTCTCGTTCCTTCGGTTCTGCGTTCTTTCGTCGGACCAGGAAATTCGATCGACCATAATCGCGAGTGAAAGTCGTGCGCGTGCGAAACGATACACCCGTGCGTGCCCGCGAGCACTTTCACTTGCAACGCGATAACATCTTCGGAAAAGTGCCGCGGAAACTGCGAGGCCTACGTCTAGATGTATGTGTGTCCGTCTGTCCGGTGGTTCTTTGGGTTTCTCGTTTTTCGTTTCTCGCTGGGATCTCGTTGAGGATCTTGGTGCTCCGAAGTGGTCTCGGATGTTCAGCGTGGGGTGATTGTGGGCGTTCACGGAAAAGTTGAGGTCTATGGTAGGTTTTGGGAATTTCGTTTCACCGCGACTCAATTTCGACCGAAAAATTGCAATTATTAGACTGTGGCTCTTAAAAAAAGCGAAGAGATCGAAACACTTTGAAAACGTTGACGAATTGTTTCTAGTTTACTTTAGTTATTAAACGAAGAAGGAAATTTCTACGTGGTCCCTGGATTTCACAATTGACTTGGACAATTTTTTCGGTAGGAACATTTCGCCTGGAAGTTTCATTCTAACGCATTGTTTCCTGGATATTTGAATCCCGTTCCAGAGCCAAAATACGCGAGCCAGAGAACTGCCTACCGAGGAAGTAAAAATCGAAGAAAAATCGCGTCGACTTTTTTTTAGTATAAATAACAAACGGTCGTCGTTACTCGTAACATCATTGCAACTGCAATTACAAGCCTCGCTTAACGTTGAAAGCGTTAAACAGTCGTCGCGACTCGTAAAAATTGCAAGAGCGCCATTACTCAGACTTAACGTGACATTTATCGTAACAAAGTAAGAGAAAGCAAGAGAAGCAAAGAGAAAGTACAGTAAAGAGAGAAAAAAGAGAGAACGACAAAAAAAGGGGTAGGAGAAAGAGAGCTGGAACGAGTGGAAGAGAGAAACACGGTGATGGAAAGCTGAATAAATAGCGACATTTATTGTGATAGAGAGAGAGAGAGAGAGAGAGAGAGAGAGAGAGAGAGAGAGAAGTTAAGAAAGAGCGACGCTTATTGCGACAGGGAAAGAGAAAGCGATAAGAAGAAAAAAGGGAGCAACGAAGCAGGCAAGAGAAAGGAAGAGAAATAGATTAAAGTAAAATAAAAATTAAAATAAAATTAGAGCAACATTTATTCCGATAGGAATACCAAGAGAAAGAAAATGGGCGCCGTAGAGGTCGTAAGAAAAATACAGCTAAAGCGAGTTGTAAAAAATGGGGTAATAGAAAGCGACATTTATTGTAGTCCGCATAATCGAAGTTATTGATTCCGCGATTTGAATAATGCGCTGAAAAATGGAACGGGAACGCATCCATCGTTCTCGATGCGATAATTTCAAGATTAACAACAGGAAAAACGTAGCGTTTCATTGAACAATCATTGCATTGTGTGCAACGAGTTGAATGGAGATCCGCGGAATAAAATAGCCTTTATATTATTTGAAGTCCAATAAAGTAGTACGCGGTAAAGAAACGCGCGTTTGATTGCATCCTCGGTCAATTAATTCGCGGATATTTGTAATTACGTGAACATTCTATTGACGAGTGGAAAGAGAAAAAGATAGAGAGAGAAAGGAGAATATTTCACGAGCTACAGGGTATAAAGGTAATCGGTGTCTGAAGGGTCGCGTGTAGTTCCGTACGGGATCGCAGCTTGGGCCACAATGGAGGCCTTAAACGGGGCGCAGACGCGACGGAAAGGGCGCAGAGACAATTAAAACGGGAAATCGGGCTTTCCTCGTGGCTCGAGATCTCGAAATGAAACGTACTTTATCAACGAATCGGCTGGCTAACGAGCTTCGGCGTTGTTCGTTCGTTCGTTACACCGTCGCGTTAATTGAGAGCACAAAGAATCGGATGCTGCTCCGGCTAAATGAAAAATACAGCGACCAGAGAAAGCGAGAGAGAGAGAGAGAGAGAAGGAGAAAGAGGAACCGAGAGTATAATATTTCTAGCTGTGCATTAATGCAAATTGGAATTATGAGCACGCCGGGAAACAAAATGCAACCGGTAATGGTATCAAGGAGAGAATAGAGGTTCAATGTAAGCTGAACCAGTCGGTTCACTGTAGTCACAGTCCGTCGCATAATTATTACTCCACTCGCAAGCTTCGTGATTTTGCAATTTCTATGTGCTGCGTTCGTCGTGCGTTGAAATGTTCAAATAGAGATTAGATTGAAAGATCGTTGTTACTAATTCTTTTTGAAATATAAAATATATCAAATGTTAAGAAGAGGGCTCTCTATATTGCTATGAAAAATGAAAACGTTTCAGTGGACATTAAGAGATCCTTAACCTGGAAAATTGTGGCCTTATTTTGTCGGACGTATTTCAAAATTGCGACAGTATTCTATAATTTTTTATGGTAATAGATTGCAGCGCGAAAATTAAAGGATCTACGAATTTATTGCCGAGAAATTGCGCAAGTATTTTACGGGACACGGGATCTTTTTGTCGCAGAGTGTAGATGAGATCGAGAAGCGAGAGACTCTCGGATTCGATCAGTCTCGCGGGGGACTCATTCGCCCCGTGAATTTCAGACGAGAGACAGAAGAATTACTAGCAGACTGGGAATCGTAATATCTGCAGCGACACTTTAATTCAACCTTTTTACTCTCTTTCTCTCTCTCTCTCCCTCTCCCTCTTTCCTCCAACTTGACAGTATATGTTCAACAGGGGATCCTCCTCCCGCATTCATTTCGCTTCTATTTTTCTGGGAAAACATCTCGAGAATATTCAAACGCGCATAAAGATCCGCAGTTTAATTATCGTGTGCGTCATTTCAATTTCTCTCTCGCGCGAATTAATGAGAATTTTTGCTGAAACCATCGATCTAGAATATTTTCTCTCGAAACGCTTCGCGTACACCAAAAATTGAAATTGTTAGTCTGCTGTTTGACAATTAAATTATATTCGTAATTAATCGCGAACGATTTTGAGGAGAACAAGCAGTGCGCGCAGATGGATTCATAATTAATGATATCGTCGAGGGAGAGACGACGTGAAAAGTTTGTCTGATCGCAGACTTTCTCATTCTACTATTTTCACTGAATTTAGGGTATTTTTTAATTACTCTGCGCAACACTAATTTTGCATTTCGATATTGCGAAAATTGTCTCTTCCAATATCTTTTAAAGTAAAAAGAAAATTTATTTCTTTAAAAAATTCGTTATTTCGTGCTACCGTAGCCGATCAGAAAAAATTAAAGAATCATTTCTTTTGAACGTCTGCGCCGTCCAAGTAAAAGCAAGGAAAGCGAGTGTTTCGAGCGCATAATCCCCGATAAAGCTCGATCCCTGTGCAGCAGGCAGTCTCGCTTTAAAATCTCCATTGTCACGGCGTACTTGACGAGAAATGAAAACGATACGCGAAGTGCGGCGTGTCTGAGGAATATTCGCGACGCATAAGCGTCGCGATGCCGCTGACATCAAGGTAAATTGTCCCCCCTCCCTCTCCCTATCGCGAACGCGAAAATATTCGGTTGACAAATAGCCTCGCTTCGGTTCCGCGATTTTTCCGTACACTGGTTCGCGAACCGTGAATATGAGAAAGTATGCTTGGATGAGAAATCTGTCGGCTCCATTAATAAATCGTCCTGCGTGTCCTCTAACTCAACAAAAAGCTCATTTGAAAGAAGCTTAATGTTCCTTAACGATTAAAATTAAAAGTAAATCTCCGTTGAAGCATTGCTGATCTGGTAGGATTACCATAATCCGTTGTAACTTCGGAAAAAATGAGCATGTTCTACCTTGGCTCATTTTAAAGTGTAAAATCTCTACTTTCGTCGCCCCCCCCCCTGAATTGTTTTTTCTCGTAAAATTTGTTTGCATTAAAAAAACGAGGCGAGAAAGCGGAGAGTACAGGACACGGTATCTTTTCGAAAAATTGCGCGAGTTCAAATGTCTTTGCAGAGTCGGAGAAATTTTGTTTGAAGACTACCGCGGATTTGAATACCCGAAGGTCTCTTTCGACAGAGTTGTTAAAAAATTGACGTACGATTTTTCGCGCCTCGTTCGACGCAGGCTGGGTAAGGTCGGAAAATCGTAAAAATTTGAGCAAATCAAATATTGTATTACCTTTTCGCCATTCCTGCAGCTCTTAGGAAGACAGCTTTCGTCGGTCCACAAATTAATTCGTTGTCCCTTTTCTTTATTTCTCCCCCGAAGACTGCCGTCTGAGCTCTCGCTGGGAAAAAGAAACGATTACTTTTAATCCTTGTTTAATTACCAGCCGGTGAAACGCGGAGACGGTTAATTGGTAGCGCTCGCTAACAAAGTCCACTTTAATTCCCCGGCCCGGCCACTGTTTGTAACTTGATCGGCACGATGCCGATAACTCCGTTAATTAAAACCCCGAAATCTCGAACCGCGCGTGCCGTGTACCATTTACCGTGAATATCGATCGATCTTCCTTCACTTTTCTTTCTTTCTTCTCACTTCCCGATTATTCCTCACGAAAATATTATTATAGTGTAGAGGTATCGATCGGAAATTACCTTTGACAAGGATGTTCCTCGACACAACTTTTATTTAAAAATTTCGGCGCACGACCGGAGACTCGAAGTTCTCACTACCACAGTTTTCGACAGACTGGCCTAGCCACGTTTTTGAAAATCCTCTGGAGGGGGTGAGAAATGGAGGTGAGAAATGTAAGGAGTAGGAAGTAAGGGAAAGGTGGTACGGCCAAATGCGGGAACAAAAAAGGGTCAGGTAAGGACCCGCGGAAAGGGACAATCGCAGAAGGATGCTATAAAACGGAAAAAAGGAAAAAGGCAATCAGGAGAGGTATTCAATAATTATTCAATAATTACAGAGAGTTCCGCCCCTACTCTTCAGCAGACATTCTGATAACACTTTGTTTTTTTCGCGGACACGGGGGAAACACGGGCCAGCCCGTTTAATTGTACAGAAAAATCCACGCGTGTCCGGGTTTTCTCTCGTTTTTTTTTTCTCTCTGTTTCCCTTGTACCTCCTTTTTCCCGTTTATTTTTTTCTCGCGGACGTGTTTGTCAGAGCGCGCCGCTCAAAAGCACGCCGACTTACGAATTTATTCACGGAACGCGCTGTCGAATTTATTTCGCTAAACCGCGTACGGAATCGCGGATTTCAGATTAAAAGCGAGCAAAAAACAATTCACCGCGGTTGAAAATATGTCGTGTATGGCCCCAAAAAAAAAAAAAAAAAATCTTCTCCTTTTCCTGTTTTCATCACCGTTCCGTTCGCGTATCATCGTGCGAAAGTTAATGGAACGCACACAAACAAACGCAGCGAAATGTAAAGGGAAACAGTTGGCACGAAACTGGAGAATAAATAGTTATTATAAAACTGGACCGAACGAAGCAGGCTCCGAATGATTTTTTCATTGACGCTATCAGCGAGAAATTGAAAGAAACGGTTTTACCCGTTTCCATATTTTATGAAGCGAATTTTTGCCTACGCCGGATGAATGCATAAATTGTCAATGAAAGCCATCGCGTGTATAACAAATAAATATTGGAGCAGCTGGATAATGGTAGAAACGAAGCAATTATGGCGTGCGAATTATTCATGACCAGCTTTGCTGTATTTCAAGCAGCTCGAGTAAAACGTTCGATTAAAATTAATAAGACTTTAAGCGTGGCTTAACGAAGATTTTAGCTAATGAATGTTCGTTTTCTGTGTTACAGGGACCCCCTCGACTCCCATAATGCCAGGGGGAACGCCAGGGACTCCGTCTTCTAAAACAAAGGTGAAACAACAATCTCGGTCTTTTCGAGAACATTTTCCTCTAATTTCATCTAGAAAAGGAATAACTCTCCGAAGGAGCTGATCGACTAACAATTTCTCTCTGCCAATTTTTCTCACGATAAATAAATAACAACTAGATTTAGGAACGTCCCTGCACTCTGTAAAAAAGAAAGCACAAACGTAACGCTCGGATCGTCCAAAAATGTTTAAATCGTGCGCGAAGCGTAAAGCAGCAAAAAAAAAATGCTATCTCGTTAAAGTTTTGCACACAGCTTTTCGGCATCGTTTTGTCGGGACTCGGACGGACGAGAGGGATTCGTTTAACCCGTTTAAAATATTATGGAGTTCTCTGCATAAAATAATGTTCTCGCATGCAAAAAAAAATTTACTCTAAACTTTTTCACGGTACGCGTAAATGTAAACTCGCAGTGGAATGTTAACGATGGTAATTGTTGAACACGGTGTTTCAGGACAAAATAATGATGAGAACGAAGGTGGTGGTGGCTCTGTACCCTTTTCGAGCGATCGAGGGAGGCGATCTTTCTCTCGAAAAGGTAAGTACACATCGAATTCGAAAAAAAAACTCACAAAATTGTCGGCCTCTTTGCTTCAACCCTCATTTCGCCTATCGTATTACTATCGTTTAATTACTCAATTTCTGGCATCGAAATAAACGAGCGACCGTTGTCCTGAGGACAAGAGAAATATGAATTCATCCCTATTTTGATCTAGAGGATTAAAATCGCCATTGTGTGCATTTGTGGCAAAGACGAATAGGTAAAATATGAAACGATAGAAGAATTTAGAAATGGAGATTCTTCAGACTCGGAAGAGAAAAAAGAACGTCGTTGTGCTATTTTCATCAAAATTGTACAGTCGTCGGATTACTTGCTAGACGAAAAAAATTGTAATCGCATCGATGATCAACGACTCGCACGGATGATTCATGCGGACGGATAACGGACCCGATAATGTCCCGCGTTGATCCCATTATCGACGAATATCGCAGCGAGCATCCACGGAATTCCGTAGATCCGGTTATCCTCTAATACGCGGAGGAACCACTTCCGGATCCCATTAACACTTGAACATTGCTATTTGCGCCGCGCACGCCGCTTTATCAACCGTTAAATCAACCGTGCGGCGTTTTAAAGCTTTTACTGCTCGACCATACACACGTACACGTGCATCGATCTCTGGTGGATCGAGCCAAATCTGCAGTCGGCATTACCGCCGCGGTTCCAACAAATTTCTATTCCCGAAGATTTATTCATGAACCACCGCCGGTGTAGCAATTTCATTCCCCGTCCCCGAAACCGATCCGTTTTGTCCGCGAATAAACTGTTAATCCGTTTTTATCCCGGCGAATATTCTTCGACTCTGCATAATCCCTTTGTTGGGCCCGAAAACGTGTTTTTCGAGAACGCTGTTATTCGAAAATACACATCCGCGGAAAGGGAGGTTTCGGTAGAAAATTTGATATTTTTCCGGAATTTTCACACACTCGTCGAGTAAAAAAATTCTGGGTAACAGTTCCGTATATTTTTAATACGTAATCTCGCTGCATTTACCTCTTGCTGTACCTCGAAACGAGAGGCTCGAGTTTCACCAGAAAACTTACCACAATATTTACGTTTCTGTTCCTACGATTCTATTGTCCTCTGTACGTTATACATATTGTCCAATAATGTTGGCATATTAAAATATTAATTTTCTTCAGTTCATGGTATCAAACGAGAAAAAATATGTGATGTACTTAATCTTTTTGTCCCGGAGTGTAAATATTTGGGTTAGTGAGTAGGACGCTCGACTGCCACCCGGAAGAATTAGGGTTCGAATCTCGAGGACGCGTGCTTGTTGTTACAACATAATTAATAGTTAGTACTTTTTCTAAACCTAATAAAGTAATAAACCCTCTTATAACACGGAGCAAAAAAATTGCAATTTGTGTATCAAATTTAATTTGGCCTGTGCCAATTCTGAGATTCTTATACGCGACCTTCATTTAATCAGCTACGAATTATCTAAACATGTTATAAGAGGGGGTGACCGTTATCCACAACACAATAGGAAATTTAGTGTACAAATAAAATGCCCGACATTTCCCCGAACAAATCCGCGAGAGTATCGATCGGTCCGAGAATTTTGCTGGTCGGGGACCGAGCAATAATCGAGATACACTTTTCCCGTGGCTCGAAGAAATCCCGGTGCAGAACCAAAGAGAGGAGAGAGGGAGAGAGAGAGGGGAGAATCTTCAGCCGGAAAACGTTTCTCTGGTTTTCGCTCAATTTCATCTGTGCTCGATGATACACCGATGCATCGTCGTTCTCCCGATAGAGACGAAACGGTGAAGAGAGAGTGAGAGAGAAAGAAAAAAAGAACCCAGAGAGAAAAAAAGACGACAAAGAGAGAATAAAAAGAAAGAATGGAAAACTGGGTCGGCCGGGGATACACGGGAAATATAAAAATCTCCGGGAACAAACACGAGCGACGTGGAATACCGGTCCGGGGGATACGGTTTAGCGAGGGACGACGAAAATCGCGGTTTTCCCGGCAGTTTTCCACCCGCGCCACCGCGTCAGGTTCATGTAACGTTATTCGATTTCTCCGGCCGGCCGTAAAAAGCGTTTCGAAAGCTCGTCGAGGATCGCTGAAAGCTTCCGAACCCCCCGCTCTGTCTCGTCGCTCCGTGAAACGATCGACTATCTGATATCTTCACCAAGAAACCCTCTATATCTCACCGGAAGACTATACCTTACCGCTCTGGCATCAGGATCACGTGATTTAGAGTCTGCCGGCTGTCCCAGCTGGGAAAATTAGGAATGCACGGATCTTCTAACGAAATATTTGCAATTCTGCTACATTTCTTCTTGTTGCACGCAAATTATTATTTTTACGAGCTCCGCTTAAACGCAAAGAACGGCTCCAGTTTCGATGGAACTTGTAAACTGTAAAGATAAAGAAAAAAGGGTTGTGTGTGTTATTGTATAATATTTGAAATATCTCCTGCAATATTAACTTTTTATAACGCTGTGTGCTAATGGCGAAACTTCAATTCAAAATGGCACGACGAATCAAATAATACGAAAGAGATTGCAAGAATGATGTAATTACACTTGACAACTGCAATGGTGCAGTGAAGAATAGAGCTGTTGTCTCTTCTATCGATTTGCATAACTTCGAACGAACGTTGATAAATCATGGCGAGAACACGACAGTGCTCTGTACATATAGCGTTTCATATTTCACCGACTCGTTTGAATCATAAATGCATAAAATTTGCAGTCCGGTAATATTTAACTGTTCCGGACACAACATTTCGAGGACAGTGACGATTAAACGGCGAGCAAATCATACAGTTAATCACGAAAATTGATTTAGCATGAAGCAGCAGTATCTACAAGCTTTTCGGTATTATTAACTCTGCCACGTGAATTAGTGGTCGGAAACAAGATAAACGCGCCGGGCACGTCGACGTAATTAAATTAGATAGTTTAATTAATTATTTGGACGTTGTGACGGCACGTGTAACGAATTTGTAATTTAACAGGATATTGTTGCGGGTAATTTTTTGGGGTATCAAGCTTGTAACGTCGCGTTGCGCTTTGAACTTGAACGAAAACAACTTAAAAATTGTGGTTAACCGCCGAGGGTTGAAAAAATAGCTGGAGCCCGAAGACCAAAGTAGACTCAAGTCCGCAAGTTAATATTATCCTAAACGAAACTAAAACTCGACTCGCCGGCGTTGTTCTTTCCGTTGTAAAAATTCGTCCGTGAAAACAAGGGGTGGAAAATCAACGGGTTTCGAAGTCGACGATGCTAATCCATAAACTGGGGAGAGAGCTTTTACGGGGTTCGCGGAGCTTATGCTGACACATGTGTATAGCGCACTGTAGAACCTCCGGCGGGAAACAGACGGTTCGTCAGAGGTAAATTAACTTGTGTTATTTCAGGGCGCCGAGTACGAGGTGCTGGACGATTCTCAGGAGCACTGGTGGAAAGTCAAAGACGAACACGGGTGCGTAAAACGTAAAACACGAACGGAACCGCGCCGGTGCATTCTGCACGGTTGCACGGTGCATAACGCGGTTCTGCATAAAAATCCCAACGAACCGGGAGAAATGATGCGGAGTAATCAAGTTGAAGCAATTACTCGTGCTCTTCGAGAGCACGCTCTCGCCTTTTAATCTCTGCTGAAGCATTCGGCGAGCTCTCGTTGCTTTCGTTATTCTTTCGCCTCTCTGTTACGCGAGTAATTAAACAAATTATGCGAACAAGACAAAACGAGAAAAAACATAGATGCCGAAGGCAACGTACAAATAAGAAAAGATAAGCGAGGAGAATAGAGACGAAACAATTCTTCAAACAAAGTATAAATAAGATGAACAAGAAGCAATGCTGAAAGTGTTCGTGGTTTTATTATTATTTGTAATATTGGAGTTCTACGTACAACACGTAAAATTGTTTGGTTTCAACAAGAATCGTCAGAAAAATTCCTGCTTCTTGAGCTCTTCAACAACAATTATTTATCATACGTTCACTTTTGCCATTATTACCGAGAGACACACTTCCAGAGTCCACCAGTTTCCCCATAAAAAAATTCCCAAAGCCTATGATCCAACAACCTGGCCAAACAAACATAGCGAAAACCTATCCAGCACAAAGTCAGCCAACATCGATGGTCACGTTCCCGTGAAAATCCGAATTAATGCAACCCCATCAGTTGTGCAAGCACCGTCGCAGGCAACCAGCGAGAGCTGGATATTGTTTCCGTTTTAATTTCAAGGTATCGGGTCGTCGAGTGCTTTTAAAGGCTTAGTTCGGCGTCGCTTCATATTCCAATAATAACTGCTTAGTATTCCCAAAAGCGGATTATAAGCGGTACGAAGGGGGAACGGGGGGAATCGTGTGTTGGCAGCGAGGAGAAATGGTCGGCGGGAGAACACCGGCCTTGGCAACCATAAGGAAACCGCGGCTCGTGTCAAGGAAACGCTCGAGAGAGCCAAGGAGAACCGAGACGGGGGACCCGATATTGCTATGCGCGCCTAATCGATGCGCGGACGTGCGTGAAATATCCGAACCGATCATTTTCGCGTGTCGAAACTTCGAGGAAGAATCGTGCGCCGAACAACACACTGTGGGCCATTTTCATAAAATGTCAAGGCTGGAATTGATCTGGAAATTCTCGAGCCATAAATCACGTTTCAATTACGTCTGTTTGCTTATGCTCGACCGAGTTACATTAGACATGACACGGACCTTAAAACTCTTTTTTCACCATAATTCCTTTAACAATTTTCTATGTTCTTCTAAGAATATCATAGAGCCTATTAATAGGCTTTTTAATGACTACAAATAAAGCTCAATAGTTTTCTTTTAAATAGTAATTTCAGAAGAACTTGTTACATCATATTAATTTTCAAAATTTGTGGAACTGTGACAATTGAAAGCTTCTTAACTGTTCAACTTTGGTCGTGAAAAGACTATTAGAAAATTGGCGGTACGTAAAGTATTAATTGTTTGGACGTCTGACCCGGCACTGTTCCGTTCGTAATTGATAATGTGTTATGAACAGAGACACGCGAATTTTGTCCAGAGTTTTTGCGATTCTGGCCCATTGTGCGCCGACTGGCTAGCTCGTTATTGGCGACGCATCCCTCTAACAATGCCGAGTACGACGATCACTAATTGGCACTCATTAAAACTTAAGCAACTTGATCTGGAACGGGGATGAGCCCCGGGAACTATACCAGTGGCTTCTACGGCGTCTAATTAATAACTAGAAGTTAAAGGCTCCATCGTCTTTTCATCGAGACAACTTCAATTTTGTGCGACTTCGCGAGATCCATTTTACGTACAAGTTTTGGGCCGTTGCTACGGTTTCGCGACAACGACGATTGTACGAATGTGTACAATGTAAGACGCAGGCGGTCGCAGTTAGTTGGAAATGATCGCTAGATTGCCGGCGAGGATGGAATTCTCCCCGGGGTTCCAGTGTTAAACTTTCTTCCGAAATTTCCGACAGTCTTATGCATATCACTTACACGTTGTTTGTGGTAATATCCGCTGGAGGATCGCTAACTGGGTCTCATTAAAACTTAAGTAACTGGATCTCCCAATGAGATGGGCTTCTACGAACACTGTGACTGATTAATAACGTAGGCGTAGGCATTGCAAGTCGTTCCTTTGACAACTGTGCGAGTGCTAAAGCCTTTATTCCGCGTCCCGATCAAAAGCAATCTAATTCGATTACTTGATAGAGTCCCAAAGGTATCTAGTCTGGCCGAGAATTGCCTCTACTCCTCTGAATCGCCTGATTATTGTACTCGTTCGACCGAGTTCAGCGAGGATCGTTCAATTTTCGGCAGTAGGGTCCTGTTCGATCATTCTGATCCGATTCTACTGATCCAATCGTCGTCTCCTCGCCTTATTCTACTTGTCTGATCTCGGGAGACCATATTCCACTTACTCGACCTTCCCTTCTCGTCTTCCTAAACAAGACTTGAATCAACTCCATTTAATTAGATCAAACTTGAATCAAAGCCCTACAATAAATTTCACCCTGTTTGGTCAGAGTGTGCTCCTAGAACTCCAAAGTATCCAATACTAGTCAAAGAAACACGAAACACATTCCTTAACCATTTGCACTCGGAACTATATATTATTCTCATTTACACACGTTCGCTATTATCTTTCAGATCCATCGGCTACATCCCCAGCAACTATGTCAAAGAGAAAGAGCTGCTGGGCCTCCAGAAATACGAGTGAGTATTTCACGAGGTAATTTGTAGTAATTGTTGAGCGCTCACCTGATTCCTCTTTTTTGAATTGCAGATGGTACGTGGGCGACATGTCCAGACAACGCGCGGAATCATTGCTCAAACAGGAAGACAAAGAAGGCTGCTTCGTTGTCCGCAACTCTTCTACCAAAGGGCTCTACACGCTTTCCCTCTACACTAAAGTGTAAGTACTCCTACCCCCTCCAAACTGTTCCATACTTCCAGTTCGCAGTTCCACAATTAAGGGAAAGATTCCGTTGCAGCCCGCATCCTCACGTGAAGCACTATCACATCAAGCAGAATACCAGAGGAGAATTTTATTTGTCGGAGAAGCACTGCTGCGGTTCCATACCGGATTTAGTGAACTACCACAAGCACAATAGCGGAGGCTTGGCTAGCAGATTGAAGACCAGCCCTTGCGATCGCCCTGTACCACCGACTGCTGGCCTTAGTCATGGTTTGTAGCCCTCTGCGACAGTTTTCGCAGAAACGCCTTCCCTTGAAACAAAAAAACATATTCGTTAACATATTGAGAAAGTATGTCCCGAGGCCGGTAAAGAAATAAATACCCTAATTCGATGCACAGATAAGTGGGAGATTGATCCGGCAGAGCTGCATTTGTTGGAGGAACTTGGATCCGGACAGTTTGGAGTGGTTCGTAGAGGCAAATGGCGTGGCTCCATAGACGTTGCTGTCAAGATGATGAAAGAGGGCACTATGTCCGAAGACGATTTCATTGAGGAAGCTAAAGTGATGACGTGAGTAGCTCCTGCTGCATGATTAAACACCTGGAAAACTTATGTGTTATGTCAGAATGATCGATAAGTATCCGATGGTTCTTTCCAGGAAACTTCAGCATCAGAACTTGGTCCAGCTGTACGGCGTTTGCAGTAAAGACAGGCCAATATACATTGTTACCGAGTACATGCGACACGGATCTCTCCTCAACTACCTCCGTCGCCATGAAGCAACATTAGGAGCCAATGTTGGTCTTCTCTTGGACATGTGCATACAGGTGAAGTTGTATTCAAGCTTCAGCAATTAGTATCGTTTATAGTTTGTGTGAAGCCTTGATTCTGCTCGCAGGTTTGCAAAGGAATGGCTTACTTGGAGAGGCATAACTACATTCACAGAGATCTTGCTGCACGCAACTGTCTGGTTGGCTCCGAAAACGTGGTGAAAGTCGCAGATTTTGGATTGGCAAGGTAAACACTCGCGGCTATTAACATTAACCATGGATAACGTTGATAATGGGTTCTAAACGTGCGCTAAACTCGGTTCTAGGTATGTGCTGGACGATCAGTATACCAGTAGCGGCGGTGCTAAGTTCCCAATCAAGTGGGCGCCACCAGAAGTCTTGAACTACACTCGCTTCAGCTCAAAATCCGATGTATGGGCATACGGAGTGCTCATGTGGGAGGTCTTCACATGTGGAAAGATGCCTTATGGACGCCTAAAGAACACTGAAGTCGTCGAGCGAGTTCAACGGGGTGTGATCCTCGAGAGACCCAAGGCTTGCTTCAAGGAAGTTTATGAGGTTCGTCCTTGATCAGCCTGAATTGCTCTTTTCACCTCAAACAAGATTTGAGAAGATTGTAGAGAAGATCTTACCATACCGAGGTGTATTCTTTTGTCATAAGATGAAGCTGATTGGATGATTGCAGGTGATGCGAAAATGCTGGGCCCACTGCCCCGAGGTGCGACCGTCGTTCCGCGTGTTGAAGGAGCAGCTGATCAGCGTGTCTCAGGGTCTGCTCAATGATTGACTCAACCTTCTACGGTGTATGCGGCTGTCGTCGCCATCGAACCGGTCAATACAAACGGCGAAGTCTCCCTCGTTGGAGCGCTCGCCCTCGATACTACCATCCTCGAACTCCTCGTCGTCGTACAACTCGTCGACGTTGCCGTCGTCGCGCAAGAGCCGCGCGCCAGCCTCCCTGCCGCCGTCGGTCGATTTTCTACATCTCTCCTCGTCCACGTGTAAATTGAAGAAAGAGGGCTCGTCCTCACCGAGTACACCCGGCCACCAACCTAGTCAACCATCCTCAAGCTCGTCGAACGTCTGTGACATTTGCAGTTCCTACGGACACCCGTGGATCGAGATTTGCAAGGCGATACGAGCCACGAAAGGCAAATAAGATTTCTTTTTTTTTTCATTTTTTTCTCAAAGCGTGCGTGCGTGTGTATGTGTGTATGCATGTCCCGAAACATACCCGTGTGTCGCAACCCGAGCTGTTTTTAATTTACGAGACACCCGAACATGTGAAATTACAGAAATCTAACAAATTGTAACAGAAATGTAACACATTGTATAGTACTCGACTATCTCATGCGTTCGGATGTCCCATACGAAAGACCCCAACCTCGATTTTATCCAGTTTTTGTACACTGCTGGCATACAAGCCCCTAACGGTGAATAGAAAAATTAGCTACAGTTGCTCGATAGTCACTGTAATTGGGATTACAATGGCGAAGAAAGATTTTTTGCATATCTTTGAAACCACCAAGTAACTATGTATGCTATCATTGTATAAAAGCTAGCTCTGATTGCAACCTCACACACCGGAAGGATCTTGATGGAACAATTGTTCAGGCTGCAGCGCCACGCATCCTCCTCCTCTTCGTCCTTCCTCATCCTTGCTTGTCCCTGCTTGACCTCGTCAAACGTACCGGGTGGCGTGCCTAAAACCGAACAAATCCAATTTTATCGAACAATAACGTGCCGTGCATTTAAACCGCATTTTACATGCTAAACAGTATTTTACGGAAGTTACTTTAATTTTACACAACTTACGTGTTCAACGACATTGTTATCTTGTCCGCCACCGCGCACCCTTGAAACGGTGTTTTATAGGTAGGATTGAGATTATGCGCGCCACCTAGAATTTTTTTATTCGAACAATGAGAAGTTTTATTGAGATTTTCTCGCTCTACCCCCTTTTTCCCTCGACCCGTATGATTTTCAGTCTCTCAAATTCCATACAACGATATGGATGCATTTACGAATAGAACAGTAGTATTTATTGAGTGTCCTCGAACGGATATAACTAGTAAGTCGTGACTCTTCCGTAGGAGCATATACTGGTCCCTTTTGTTATTGACTTTTTAACGGAACACAATAAACGTAAAACTCCACGAACGGAGAGAGAGAACAAAAACAATTATTTCTGCTTAACGAATGGATTTCATAAATGAATGTCTCACTTCTGTATTATATACTATGACAATTTAATAAAAATAGTAATAAAGAAAAGAAGAACAAAAACACACACACACGAGGAACCAGCGGAATTATTTATAGGTTTAGGAAACCCAGATAGCGACGCGTACGTCGAACAATTAACGGAATGCTCAAACTGTGACGTCACTAGTCTCGCTCGATATTTGCTACTTCTCAATAATCATTTTCTTCGACATTTCGCACAGGAAAATGCCAAGCATTCGTTTAGGTCTCTCGGTTATCGAAAGGTACAGGCTGTCCCATTTTAATCTGATAAACAATACTTTAATACGCTAACTGTCACGCGTTAATACAGGGTGTCCCGACTAACTCGAACACCCCAAGAATCTCGTTTATTATCGATAATAATTTTTTACTCTTTTATCATATAAAATTTTATTATGTGAGTTTATCGAAAAAGTTCGAGGTATCAAAATGCAATATGGTGGAATAGATCTGTTAGAAGTTCGTAGGTATTAAATTCTATTAAGAGTGGGAAATAATTCGCCCCCATATCTCGTTTGAACGTTATTTTCAATTAATAGATTAGAATGCGACAATCTGTATCGAGATATAAATATAATGGACTTATACGAAAAGAAATGGAAACCTCTTCCTCGCAAACGCGTCAGTATTCTTGTTACCACTTGTTCGCTCGCAGACTTCCGAGATATCGTTAATTATTGCGTTAATTAACGTGACCACTGATGCAACATTGCTCGAACGTCATTCTCGACAACTTAGACATAAACTTTGATTATTCGAATCATAAAATGCGAACTTTTCACCGCAAAAAGCTACGTCTGAACGTGAGAGGAATTGGACCGTCTTTGAACGAGCGCGAATTTTGAAATGCGCATATGAAGTTTCAACGGTAACATGGATGCGCGCGCATCGAGAGGTCACGTGAGTATGCGTGCGCATCAGGAGGTCGCTGTTCGACTATAGATTGCTCCTAACCTAGTGAACTTCGACACTCCTTTCGAATTAACAAATTTCAAAGCAATTGCAATGTGTAATTCGACTATAAGTGTAATTAATAATTTCTATTAATCGTTGTTTTCTCCCATCGAAGGAAACGTCATGATAAAATTGATGCGCGGAATTAGTATACGTGTACCATTTTACACTGTTTGATATTTACGAGAGTACTAGGATCGGAAATGTTCATAACTGTAAAGTAAATAAATGATAAGCATGCGATTTGTTATCGGTTTTACTAGTGTCAAACATTGCAGGTAATAATTGTAAAAAAATTACGGTGTATCAAATAAACCATTCAAAGTAATGTCGATTTGATTTGTATCTGTAGTAGAGTTTTCTTCGTCACTGTGTTTTTTTCTTCGCCGGTTTGTTTATTTTTTGGCGAACATATTTTTCAGAACACTCTTTGCAAGACATTACAGCATCATGGCGAATCCATTGATCGCTGTATGTCAAATGACATCGACAAATGACAAAGAAAAAAACTTGCAAACTGTATGCGAACTTGCTGAGAAAGCTAAATCCAGATCGGCTTGTGTAAGTAGGAAAAAATTTACTTAACGTTGGTCAGTTAATAATTAATCCTATTCTATAGATTGCATTTTTTCCCGAAGCATGTGATTATTTAGCAGACAATAAAAAAGATACAGTGGCTATGGCACAGCCATTAGATGGCTCAACAGTAGCATCTTATAAAGAAATTGCAAGGAACAATAAAATTTGGCTCTCATTAGGTGGACTACATGAAGCAGTGAGATATTTCAAACTATCTTTAAGTATATTTATTTTTGGATTAATACTATATGATAATTATCTTTGTAGTTACTTAACAATGAACGAATAAGTAACACACACATTGTCATAAACAGTGACGGTGAAATTGCTGGTACTTATAGGAAAGCTCATTTATTTGATATGGATAACAAAAGTACTGGTGTTAGACTAATGGAGTCAGATTATGTTCAACCAGGAGACAAAATTGCACCACCTGTGTCCACACCGATTGGTAAATTAGGACTCGGTATTGTATCCTTTGCATAGACAAACAATATTCTTGTTTGGATATAAAAAAAAAGAATTGTAAGTACTTAACAAGAGAATCAGTGCTATGATATGCGTTTTCCCGAGTTATCCCTTGCACTGAGAAACATGGGAGCACAAATTTTGACTTATCCATCAGCATTCACATACCAAACAGGTGCTGCACATTGGGAAGTAATATTACGAGCTCGGGCAATAGAGACACAATGTTATGTTGTGGCTGCAGCTCAAACTGGTGCACATAACAAGAAGAGGGTGAGCTGGGGTCATGCAATGGTAAATAACACTGTTCAAGAAATTTGTAGTTTTTTTACTCCCTGCAAAGTATTAATCAAATACTTTTCACTAGATTGTAGATCCCTGGGGAACAGTAGTTGCTCAATGCAGCGATAAAACTGATCTAGTAACCGCAGAAATAGATTTGGGACTTGTTCAACGAATTCGCGAAAATATGCCGTGCGAGAGCCATCGCAGAACAGACCTATACCCAAAAATGGAATACCTAAAATGTTAATAGGTCGTAAAACCTTTAAAATTTTTATTTCAAGCGCTTTAATATGAATTAAACGAATTTATTAATTTTATACGAGCAAATGCCCGTGCCCAATTGTCGATGTAAAAAGTAGCTAAGTATTAAAGGGTTTAAAATACGATCATGCTACATTTTTGTAACATACATGTATAAAACAAACATTTATTATAATACATCTTATTGTACATACTGTATAATGATCCATGAATATTAAATATGAATACCTTTGTACCTTAAAAGTGAAGAATAAAGTGTAAGTAAGGTGCTATCTATACGAATAGATAACTTTTGTACATAGTCCATAAAGAATGCACGAGATTGCCGAAATGTAATCAAGACTTTCTAGGATTAAATGTGAAACAGTATCTCAAGAGGAAATTATAATATATTATTTGCTGTGCTATTTAAAATAAGTAATATTTAATAATTATTTATAACTTCAAATATCTTTTTTTTTAAATGGCACATGAAATGCATTCATTTTATTTGCTACCTGTAAAAGGTGAATCGTGAACGTTAAAAAGATCGTTGTAAAATAAAACAACGATATCACAATTAAAATCTACATACTTTCGCTAACATCTGCTCTTTGAAATCCTAAAAGATCTGCTTCAACGCCTTGCAATGCCCAATTATGCTCGTATATCTCTAATGCTTCCCATTCAGACTTAAAAGCAGCTTTAGGATCTGGTGGCATGGACATTGCTGCACCACAAACCGCATCCTGTTGAATTCTAAAAGCATCTGCAGCATTGTTCTCCCCAAGAACAAGCGTGTAAATGGACCTTAACCCAAACACATTCAGGAAGTACCAAGATGCGGATGAAACCCATGCAGCATCAAGGGTAATTAATTCTATTCCGCGTTGTAACATTGGTTTGAAACGCAATGTCAATGGAAATGGCACTTTGGCTGAAATGAAATTATGGTTTTACTCAAATAGGAAATTCAGTTGTAACAAGTACTAGAATACCCAAATAACAAGCCTCGATATTTACTAGTAACAAAACCAGATAGCATCCAATTGATCCATCCTCCTATGAGCACAGTAGGCAGAACATTAGTAACATTTCCCTTTAACATGTCTATCATCACGTTTGGATCAGTGATAGGATTCTGCGACACAGGAGCACGCTTTTGTGTCTTGAAATATCCTGTCTCTTCGTTATTAAAGAAATGCCTTCTGCTGATAAATGCCATCTTTGGAATATATTGACCATTTTCCCTAAGCAATCTAGACCGTATCATCACTTGACTAGAAGAAACATAATGAAAACGTCAACAACGAATAAAATAATTTAGTCGCTCCAAAATATAAGGTTTCAACTAATCACCTGTCTTGTACTTGATGAAGCTCAACCTTCTTCTGCGAGGCGAGTAATATCGAAACATAATGACGGATGATACCTACGAGGAAGGTGATTACTACGATCGGCAAGAACACCCAGCCTCGAATATTTGGATCTAAAAGCAACTCGGCCATACCACTTTTCGCTGCACCGAAATTTACACGGATGAAAGAAGAAAGTTAAGAAAACCAAACAGACTGAAACACATTTTACGAAGGCGAGAGTACACGCATGCCGATCATGGATTTTGGAGACCGAGAGCCCTCTGGAGGAGACGATCCAGCATCGACTTCGTCGATAGCGAAGTTTCGTCATCGACGAGATATCGTCGGTGGTTTCGTTTAATTTCACTGGAAAATATGCAGACGCTTTTTCTTCGCTTCGTGAAGTACATTAAATGACATCAAAGACAAAGTGTATGGTGGAAACGAATGCAAATCTATACGAGGTATACGAGGTATACCTCGTCTGTGATAATTATTTGAAGAATTTAATGCAGAGCGGGTGCCGGTAGACCCCACGCGGTTTGCCAGTCTATATAGTGGCACGGGCAGGCACGGGTTCGTCGTGGTGGGGCAGCGGTCCGACGGAGGGCGGTGCGAATCGTTCGCATTTGGCGGCGTACCGTTCGCCGAGACGCCTACGTACGCGGTCGCATAATGCGATTCAGTTTCGCTGGCGCAATTACGGGGTGAGATTCTCGGTTCGCGTAGTGTGGACCCGCGAGAGAGCATCTCTTTCGAGTCGAGGTAAAGTGCGTCGCACGTTGGGTGCCGAGGCGTGATATGAAACAGTGAGTCTCCCCGGGGCGGTGATTCGACTGTACAGGCGAGGCTGGCCGCGCGTCATGGGCTTGTGAAAGGAATCGGGAGCGTGCACGACGGCGGCAGGAAGTGGGAAAAAGGGCCAGGGATACAACGCCTCACGCCCGGTTGTCACGACGCCATGTTTCCCCGAGGTGGTCGACCGATGTCGAGTGTTCCTCTGACGGTGCTCTGTTTCTTCGTGCTCGTCGTCGCCGGCCATGACGAGCCCGGTAAGTCCCGCGAGCCTTCTCTCTCTTGTTCCGTCGTTCTCTATAGTACGGCGACAGGTTCTTCCGCTGTCTATCGTCGAACGCCGCACTTCTCGCGACACCGACCGAGGACACGAACGTTGTGCACAAGCAAGGTAGTTGCTCGTACACCACCTACCGTGTCTGTCATCGTCTCCCCTTTCCTCGTTTCTTCCCCGTTTCGGCCCGGACAAATATCGAGAGGCAGCAGACGAAAATCGAACCGGACCTCCGACCAACAGGCGTGCGTAAAATCCCGTGCCCGCGCCGTGCACCATTGATTATGCTCTCTCTGTTTTTTCGACAGAAACTCTGGATACACCGACCGGTCATAATAGATGTCCACCGAACTCGCGTAACCCCTCTGAAACCGTGGACAGCTATTATGATCGTCGACGAACCTCTCGGATCTCTCTTCTTTCGATAGCCTGATCGGGATAGAGAAAACGATAATGTCATCGGCGTGTCTCGCGATCGGCTCGATCGTTTATCGTTCGATGCACCCGGTTCGTCGCTTCTATACCGTTTCGACGATCTTTGTTTATGTTGGCTGATATATTATGGCTCGCAGGAAAATATACAGGATCAATTGAGCTCGCATATGCGTGCACGCAGTGTATACACACCGTCTCCGTTGTGTTGGCTTTTTTGCACGGTGCACGCGAATAGATATGGCGTAACTTGTTGACAACTTTTCCGTTGCCGATCGACGAGATTTTCATTGAGCGAGGAGCCGCGTCCGCTACGAGTTTGCCGGTCAATCGATTTCCGTTTCGTTTGACCGCCTCGCAACGCGTTTACAAACGTTAGAAAGCAAAATGTTGCATTAACCGGCGAAAAATCGACTGCGAGACGTCGAGCTTGAATTATGTTTTATTCGGAGTACAATAGAATCGGTTTCACTGTTCATTCTCTTTTGCCAGGAACATGGAAGAAATGATATTCTTCAAAATTTTTCGAATGTTTGAAGTCTCGGGTCGAAAGCGACCCAACCTTCGCGAGGATCGATATACCGATGAAATATTTAATAAATTTTTTATATAATACAGATCGTTTCGAATGATTAGTAAACGTCAAATTGTTCTCTGTGTTTACATGAAATATTTTGTTTTCGTCTTGTCTATTTGCATCGTCGGCTATATACGATATCGAGTTACATACCTCGTTGGCGGAAAATGAAGTTTGTTTGACTCGGCGTTGTAGAGTGCAACGATCGAATCTACAACGTGTAATTGAAATGAAAAGAAAATGATGATCAATCGGGAGAGCGTGTAGAATGTTGATACTATCGGGGGCTCACGGGAAGTTGTAACAATTGTTATTTCAATGGAGATTACGCGATATTTCGTTTCCGTGTAAATATAATCAGATCACATAACACCAGACGTAATTTAGAGACACTTAATACGAGAAAGTGTCACTGCCCATTGAGTCACCGATGCTATCGCTATAATAAGCGTTATGCTCATTAAATAAAGAATTTATGGAACGTTCGTGCCCCGTATTAAAAAGACAAAACGCCAGTTACGATGTTGAATTTTCCGATGCTCGACAATTATCGCAAACATATTTTTTCGAAATTATCTTTCCTTTTATAATTTATTTATCAGTATTAATCTAATATTATCTCTTCGAATCGATTAAGTTTTTATAAAATAAAGTGATAGTTCGATATATAAGAAAATTTTTAGGCAAGGATTTATTAACAATTGTAGAATTTTGTTGGATAACAACCTAAAATCTACGCAAGAATTTTTTTCCTCTGCGAAATGAATTGAATAAAATACACAGAACTTCCCTACTTGTTGGAACTGCAAAGACAAAACTTGACCAATTTATGTAGCTTCACCGCCACCACCATAATGAATTAACGAGCCAACTACTTGGTTCATTTACACAATGCTCGACAAAAAGTTCTGCTCGTATTTGACATCTCTGAAGGAAACTTTTGTCATCTTTCTTCTAAAAACTTCTACTATATCAACAGTATAACAGCAATACACCAGTAGTAATAGTACAGTTATCAATAAAAACATGTAAAACGCATTGACACTGTTCTATGTATTTTGATACAGGTATAGAGAAAATAGAAGCCACCGAACATACAAATGAAAATCCCTCAACCCTAGAAATCACAGCATCGCAAGATTTGGAAGGAATAGAGGCTGGCAGCACACCTTCCTTAATATGCAAACTCAGTGTACCGGGTCAAATATGGTGGACCAGCAATGGAAAGAACCTTACAACCATCAAGGATTACGATGCTGGAGGACGTTTGGATATTAAGCAAGCCAGTAGAAACGACACTGGAGACTACAAATGCATGGCACAGACTGTGGATGGAGAATTACTGGAGAAGGACGTTCACATCAGGATCATTGGTAAATAAATACAGTCACCATGGGACTGTGACTTTAATCGTTAAACACGTTTATGCAAAATAAAAATTGCCAATCATTTTGTGCAACAAACAACTATTTCTATTTTAGAGCCAGGTAGAATAACACCAGAAGACGACATCAGGGCAAAAGTATCAGAGTCTGCCAACCTGACCTGCCACATGCACGGTTTCCCATTATCCCAGTTCTCTTGGACCAAGAAAAATGATTCGGAAAGCACAGAATACTTAAAAGAACTCACCAGCTTCAATCAGATAAACGAAACCTACACTATACTGACTTTAGAGTTCCCAAATCTGGATCACAAAGATAATGGAACATACATTTGCAAAGCGAGTGATTACAATAGCGAGATCAGCGCGCAAAGACAGCTTTTCGTGATCGACGTGCCGCAAGTCAGCATCGATTTCATGAAAGCTGTAGGTGCTGGAAGTATATTTCTGAATTGGACGGTGAACGACGGGAACGAACCGATTAAAAAGTATTTTATCAGGCACATGAAAAATGGGACCGATCAGTATCTATATTATATCGAGCAAATTGGGGGTGGGAATTCGAGTTACGTTTTGAAAGGATTCGAAAGCGGTACGGCCTATCAATTTGGAATTGCAGCGAAAAATGCAGTGGGTGAGTCGCGGGTCACGTTTGACCAACGTTGGATCACCACTCTCGAGAAAGGTACGGCTCGGCAACGGAAAATGTGTGCACAAATTTTCATTATACAAGGGTGTCTCTCTTAAATGTGACCCCTAAAATAACTTCTTTAACTGTGACAAAGCATAAACTATTTTTTGCTTTGTCACGATTAAAGAAGGTATTTTGGGGATCACATTTAAGAGATACACTCTAGATTTACGAGGGACATAACGCTGACGATGTCTCTGCTAGATAATTAATCGCCAAAATCCGTTTCAGATCCCATATTCGTGCCAAAGGTCTCCGTGAACGGTGTCACAGAGAATTCGATTACGTTAGGTTGGACAGTGCCGCCGCCGGATTTGAAAGAACACGTGCATTATTACAATCTAATGGCTACGCACGGAGAACAAAAGCGAGAAGCAGTGTATCCTGCGCAGCCGTTCACCGTGTACGCGTTCGTTGATCTTGACCCCGCAACCACGTACAAATTCAAAATCGCCGCGTGCAGTGAGTACACGAAAGAATGCGGGAATTGGAGTATCGAGGTGAACGGCACTACTCTGGACGGAGGTAAATTAGCAACAGGTTTAGCCGGCAGCGCCATTGCCGCGACCGAGAAACAATTTGAAAACGATTAATCTGAATTTCAGTGGCTAGTCCGCCTCAGAATCTGTCTGTCGACTGCAAGTTCAATAACATAAGTAGCTCTAGCTTCATCTCCATCACGTGGCTCCATCCGGAGAAACCGAACGGCATGATCACACGTTATAACATCAAATTGGAGGGCAACGCCAGTTTTAAAAACGAAATGGGTCGGTCAGATGTACATAATTGGGGCCCGCAAATCTGGAGCGTTTACATGCGGAACAGTACACACTACAATCAGATCCCAGCCAACACGAATTACACGGTACGATTCTTCGGAGCTTCTCAAACGGTTTGAAACGTTTCAAATAGGGCGACTTTGGCAAGACTTTAAAAGACATGTAAATGCATAAAATCCGCGACAATATACTTATAAAACTGTCTAACAAATTTTACTTTCTGGACAGTGTAGTTAGAGCGTGAAACCGAAGGGACCTCTTAACGTAAATAAAAGTTTTGTACTATGAATGATAATATATTTCCAGGTTTACGTGCACGGTGTGACGAGGTCTCGCACACCTGGGAAGGACGCTGTGGGCAATTGCACGACACCGGTCACCATTCCGGACAAAGATAGCCTGAACATGCGATCCTGGCGGAAAATCGAGAACCAGGGTAAGCAGCTGTTCAAGCTGTACCTTCCACGGATTAGCGAGAGAAACGGTCCAATATGTTGCTACCGAGTCTATCTAGTTAAATTGGCACCGCAGAAAAGCGTGACCGATTTGCCACCGCCCGAGGAAATCGGCGTGTATTCCTACCAGTATGCCCACAGCTCGCCTTCCGGTGGCGCCTATATTGCCGAGACGTTCGACAGCGACCGACTGATATCCGAGATCTTCCTTGGCGACGGCGAGTCATACAATCGCAGCTCCATGTGCGACAAGTGCATTGGACTGCGGCCAAAAGCCGCTCCGCCGGTATTGCATCTAGTCCCCGAAGTTCAAACGTCCGCGGCATCGGTCAACGTAACCCCTGCGGCAATCACCACACCAATCACAACAACTACAACAACGCCGACAACTACCACCACAACCTCTACCACCACTGCTGCTCCTACCACTACCACTACCACAACGACTACCACTACTACCACCACAACCGCTGCTCCGACCACGACTGTTATCATCACGGAAAAAATAGAGACGACCATGCCGACTGTAGAGAACAATAATCAAACGGAAAATGTAGCAAGAAGAAAGAGGGACAACGTGATCGCTCAGAAAACGAAAACCAACGATGCAGCAATCGAAATACAGCTTCTTACTCCGCAGGATGGCTTCTTGGATGAGAAGTCGAATTACACCGGATTCATCGAAGTCATCGGTATGGTTACTATTTTCTATTTGAGAGAAAAATTACATTTGTTCTGTGCTTCAACCGTGGTAGATATACAAATGTTTCAATCTATCACAAATGGGAGATGGAATTATTTGTCCAGATTTGAAAATGACTGAGGATTAGCCTAGGACTTTGGACCTTAAAACGTCCTTCAAACGTAATTTTATGTCCTCATAAATTTTCTATTTTGATTCTATTTAATAAGTTATTCTGATTTTATGAAATTTTTGAGGTTGAAACAGTGCGCCCAATGTTCTCGGATATTTTTCAGTTTCCCAAGAAAAATATTTAGAATTTGTTGGGCATTTATAATTCTCGGTATACAGCTTGGTTTTATAATTTTGTCATAGTGTTCGGGGACCAAGAGGATCAATTTCTGCCAGCCTACAGTAACTACTTCACTCCCCTTTACGGAGGGTTGGATCCCAGAGCCGCGGTGTCAACGGAAGTGACCACTCTCAGCGTGATTCTACAAATCTCCCTTGCGCTTATACTAATCATCATCATCCTTCTCATCGCGCTTTGTATATTACATAGGTATACGAAGCGAGCGCAGCAGAGAGGCGAGGAGACAATCACGCTGAGAAACAGTTTCAGGTAAACAAGCGTTAAACCCCGGAAAATGGACGTTGAGTCTTAATATGTTGAAATAGAAAATTTTTAAACATACGTTAGGTGTAATACAACCATTAAAAAGTCAAATTAACACTCGCGCGGCCATTGGTTTATGTCAAAATTCTTATTTAATTAATTCATTTTGAAACGTAGACTGGAGTACACTTTTAAAAAATTTACACCAAAAAGATTTATAAAATAACTAGTTTTTTACATTTTATATTACAATTTATACATTCTATATTTCTTGTTTTTCTATTTGAATGCTATTTGCATATAAACTATTTACAGTTGTCACATTTTTAAAAATATTTAGTGTTTCGTGGCACTCAGAAAAATTTCAGACACAGCAAGATCTCAAATGAGTTCCAAGAGAGGATGAAATGTATATGTTACCGGATACGTTGTATACATGACGCGGAAATAGTTTAATATTATCAGTGAACCCCCGACCGGAAAATCTTCATGGTACATGATACATCATAGTCACTTAAGAAATACTAGTAATTACGTTATTGTTCAAAATAATTTTTTATTACCTACCAACGGCCGTGCAAATGTTAACAAGCTTTCGGTAATTAACCCTCCATGGGCGATCAGGGTCGTTTATGTTTGGACCGAAATTTCATTCTTTTTGATATTCATTTTTTTCCATGAATGTTTTAAACATTTGACATTTCAACACGCATTCCAGAATTGTTTTTACATTTTGCTGAAAGTTTAGAACAGTCGAAAAAATTAGTCGTCAACATAAACGATCCAGTATGCAGACGGCGTTGATAAAAATAAGGTTGCAGGCGGAGGGTTAAAGTGTTAATCACCGGGAGATGGATTAAAACAGATTTGGACACTGACATCATAGCTTGAAATGTAGTCTCTTACCTTGAATTGCTGTGTGTAAGATTATGTATGTAATAAATGCCATTTTTGGCAGGCATCTGTGCAGGAGTCTTAGGGGAAGGCATCAACTCGTCGCAGCGAGTCCACCAGACATGCCCCCGATCCCGAAGAGCGAGCTCCTTCAGGCGTATCTTGAGCGTCACCGTGACTCCGACTACGACTTCCTCGAGGAGTTCCAACTGCTACCGGACGAGTTCACCGACCGTACCACCAGGGCTTCTGAGGCTCGCGAGAACCTGTACAAGAATCGTTATCCGGACATCAAATGCTACGACCAGACCAGGGTGCGTCTTGCGCAAGTGGACGGCATCGCCGGGTCCGACTACATCAACGCGAACTTCGTCCTCGGTTACAAAGAGCGCAAGAAGTTCATCTGCGCTCAAGGTCCCATGGAGAACACAGTCTGCGACTACTGGAGGATGATCTGGGAACAACATCTCGAGCTGATACTCATGTTGACGAACCTTGAGGAATACTCGAAAACGAAATGTGCCAAGTACTGGCCGGACAAAGGCGAGACCAAGAATTTCGGCGACATCACGGTCGAGCATATCCGAGAAAGAGCTTATTCCGATTATGTTGTCAGGGAGTTGAAGATGACTCGGCTGGGCGAACGAGACGCTCGCACCATTGTCCAGTATCATTTCTTGGTGTGGAAGGATTTCACGGCGCCGGAACACCCTCACGCGGTTCTGAGGTTCATCAAGAGAGTGAACGAGGCTTATTCGCTGGAGAAGGGACCGATTTTGGTGCACTGCAGCGCCGGTGTAGGACGAACTGGAACACTGGTCGCGTTGGATTCTTTGTTGCAACAGTTGGCCGAGGAGGGCCAGGTGTCGATATTCAACACGGTCTGCGACCTGAGACACCAGAGGAATTTCTTAGTGCAATCGCTGAAACAGTATATTTTCATTTACCGGGCATTGATGGAGATGGCTCAATACGGGGACACCGAGATCCCCGCTTCGCAGTTGAAAGCAACCATCGCGAAATTACGGCAGAGGGACAATGGCAAGGAGAAGTGTAGAATGGAGGAAGAGTACGATGTAAGTAAAACTGTTTGCGTTCTCGTTTCCTTTCCGTAGGTCGTTGTCAATGGTTTTTATATTATCTGATCGTTCGCAGAAAATCAATTCCATGCTGGAAGACAGGAAGTCCTACTCCGTGGGCGGTGGAGATGAGAACAAGAGCAAGAACAGGAGCGAGTTGATAATACCGTACGACAGAAACCGAGTGATCCTCACGCCTGTTCCTGGCAGAGAACACTCGACGTACATAAACGCTTCGTTCATCGAAGGCTACGATAATTCCGAGTCGTTTGTCATCACTCAAGACCCACTGGAGACCACCATAGCAGACTTCTGGCGTATGATTTCCGAACAGTGCATTATCACGATAGTTATGCTGTCCGATGTGAGTGGAATGCTTCTTCTTCTTAATCAAAAGTTGTTTCGAAACGCAGTCGTTTCTTTCGGGTTTCGGTTCCGATGTTGCGTAGGTGGGCACATGGCACGCAACTCTTTAATATTGTTATAACTGATTTAATATCTTTAGTAGACAGCGAAATTTAAAACAGGGAGGACATTGGAAGAACTTATAAATACTGTTATATTATTTTGAACTTATTAAACATACTATGAAAAAAAAATCTATTTCACTCCAGTTTGTTGCGATTTAAGTAGAAATATTTTTATTTTGCATAAAAATCCGCTGTCCAATCATTAGAGTTTAACAGATAAACTGTAACAAGTATGGTCGGGTGATAAATGTCTTCGTGCCTCCGACTTTAGGCAACATTAAGTAAATTCGTGGAAAAAGTAATTGTCGTTTGTCACATACCGAGGTATGTTTACTTGTAATATTTCTTGGAGCTATTTCGGCCTCTGATTCTGACGAATTGAATGTGTTTTGCAGTTGAACGAGGGTCCCCGAAAGTGTCCGCGGTACTGGCCGGACGACGAGGCTGTGTACGACCACATAAGAGTCAGGTACATCCAGAGCGAGAGCTGTCCGTATTACACTCGCCGCGAGTTCTCCGTTTCCAACACGAAAACCGACGAGAACGTGGTCGTGACACAGTACCAGTATCACGGATGGCCGACAGTCGAGGGAGAAGTACCTGAAGTCACCCGGGGTCTCATAGAACTGGTGAACCAGACCCTGAGCGACTCAGAGCTTAGCGGGTCGCTGGTTGTTCACTGCAGCTTCGGTTCCGACAGGAGTTCGATGTTCGTCGCTCTTAGCATATTGGTGCAACAGCTGCGGACCGAGAAACGCGTCGACATCTTCACGACGACGAAGAAGCTGCGCTCTCAGAGACACGGCATGATCAGCACTTTTGTAAGTGGGCGAGTCCTTGCTCTGGTCCAACGAGCAGAGTCGGTGAAGGTAAACGAACACGCGTGTCAACCACTCGAGCGTGACAGAGTTGTATAGTAAGAAGCACGTTAGTGTTTTGTTTGTACGCACTGACTCGTCTCCTTGGACGGACTACGGTTTATTGAGGCTTTTCCCCCTAATTCTAATCCTTGTTCGGTTAAAACTGTATTTTAAGGAACTGTGGTGCACGTGGTCGTTCTCTCACAAACGAATTTATGGTTTCAGGCGCAATACGAGTTTCTCCATCGTGCTATAGTGAACTACTCGGATCTGCACAATCTGGCCGACGACGAGCCGGCGTCTTAATACCGCAAATCAACGTAAGAGATCTATACCGGAAGACCTGAATCATGTTCGGTGAACGTGTGCGCAGAAAAACATATTTCGCGTACAATAAGTGTTTCGGGAACGTATGAATGCTCAAGGAAACGTATATTGGGCCAACCAAAGAAATCGCTAATGTATTGGTGACTATAATTAGAACACATCCATCGAGCTAGACTGACCTCGTACACATTCGCACAAGAGACTGGTAAACCATTGAGACTCGAACTTTTGCACGGAAGACACTTATTCGTACGACACACGGAACGAGCCGTAAAGAACCGCACATCTCTGAAACTCAGGATTAAACAGAACTGGGGCCGCGCCCCTGACATGGGTCGACGACGATGGTTCATCGGTTAACCAAGCTTTCGATTGGTTGCTCCACAGTGCGGCGCAGTGTGATGACTCTCGTGATACAACCACAGTCAGGACAGCTGTTGTAAAGCTGTTCGAATGACATGTTTTTATTATACCGTTGGAGAGGAGAAAACACAGAACTGTGTTAGGATTTTCGTGACCGACATGGAACGTTTGAGAACGCAACGGCGCAGTAGGGGGAGGCGCTTCTCCGTTTTAAATTAACGAGTATGCCTATTCGGTGGATTAGTGAAACGAATCGAACATTATTTGTACGACGTACGAATAATCCGACGAGTGGACCATACAGCTTCGCCGGTCCTTAATTCGGTCGTGTCCTCATATTGTGTGCACAATGCCGAGACCTATAAAAAGATACAATCGAGGGCAAAAATTAAGTGAGCACCCTTTAGAAACTAATAATTTTTTAAAAATTCCACCAAACGACTCGAGTCCATTTTTAAAACAGTTTTGAAAGGATGTTCGTTTAACTTTTCCCCGACTGTAAATGCAAATTGCCGCCGAGACTGTAGTCCATACAAGCCAAGAAAGTTTTATGAATTGTAAGATTGAAATTATTCTCGCGGACCTGATCGAATGTGGAACGGTGAACCTCGATATGGGTTTAAGGCTGAACTCTAGAGCTCCCCTTGTATTCTTCCAAGCTCGACGACAAGGAGAGATCAGACGCTACTATGATCTATCTTATATTACGATATTACACTAACAATATCACGCACCCAATGTGTGTTAGTTTGTCTGTAAGATACAGTGTCATATACATAGAAAGCGTGTTGTGCACACGCTTAGCGGCGGCGCTAACTTTTCGTCGGAAAGAGAAGACTGATGTAATCGTATTCAGTTTCGACGCGCACGACTAACTGGGAGCATTACTCGAGCGCGACGCGCAGGTTTCAATGAAATTTACGCGGGATAAAAAAAGATATTCTATATAAATTTTATAAAAATTGGCGGGTTACGCTTGAGTGATGATACTTGTAAGTGTAACGAAGGCCTGGAAAACGGCGTCCGGACTGCTGTGAATCGTAACGCACGGGAGAATCATTTTTTTACTTTTACAGAACGCAAGGGAATAATCGATGATGTCTGTGCTCTATGTGTGTTGTGTGGATGTACAGCACGCTCGCGGAACCGTGCTCTGTAAGTCGCTGACGAAACGTTACGCATAATTTGAGGGCTTACGCAGCACGATTAGGAAATAGGTTCTCGATTAAGTGCTGGTGGATACGGGCAGTTCTCGTTTATCGTTGATTCAACCACAAACTTCTGTACAGTCTCATTTTTAAGTTGGATTTCACGTTAGAGCAAATTTGAGGATTTCCTGCGTAGCGCCGCGCTTCTGGCCACGCCCCTTCATAATAGTTTGAATAAGTTCGGAACAACGTGATTTGCCATAAATGCATTAAATCCATAGCTTATCTAACACTAGATTTACGGGATGCGTTCTAATATCTTTAAGTTACGATTATTGATATTGTAAAGATGCATCTGTGGAGAGTTGAACGAATTTATTTCTTTGGATATATATATATTATAATAAAAACGACTAAAAATTTGGATAGTTACATTCTCGTTGTTTTTACAAAGTAATGTAAAACAATCAGTTCTAGTGCCCCGTAAACCTAGTGTTAACAAACTGAGGAAAATTAAAAATGTAGCTATTGTCTTATGAATTTTTATGATTTTAGACCGGAACTGCCCGTGGCTGTCGGTGCTCCGTTTGACAGTCGACGACGTTGAAACGGAAAAAGAAACGAAACTATGAGATTACTGTGAATAAGGAAAGACAAAAATGGTAAATTCTGTAAACCAGCACATTGCATTCGTTCGCACGCTCGTTCATTTCTAGTCAAGCGATTTTATCACTCCGGCACGCGCGCTGCTGAGCTATTCACTTATGGCAGGGGACAATCACGTTCGAAGTTCTTTTTTTGTTTTGTGAACCGCGTCGGTCGTCAAACGTGTTACCTTTATATCTTTTTATCTGTTTCTGTTTCTTTCCTTTCATCGTTCTTCTGATAAATCAATCTCCATTCCATTCCGTACACGTATAATAACGCACGCGTTCCCCCATGCTCGATGTACATGTGTGTATAACCGGCTCCATTACACGAGAATTAATTAAGTTTTGCCAGTTCGCGCCTCGATTATGTTGTAATTGATATAGAATGTCTAAGAAGACCGCGTTACTGTTCGCCTGTAATTATACCGTTACTACTCGCCTGTCGCTGTTGCTTACGTATTAACGACATGATCACGACAATATTTTCGTTTTCATACTCGCAACACGCTTGTCGAAAGCACAAGCGCCAAGCTGTTAGGACATTCCAGAAATAATTCAAGAATTTCCTTTTACATTTTTGGGAAGAGTTCGATTAAATAATAATTTGTTAACCAACAGAAGATCAGCGATTGGATATGAAAGGAAGTTTGCTTTATTTATGGGACATCCTAACGCAAGCCTGTTTCTGTTAATTTCGCTGTGAGCATTGTCGCAGATAAGAGTTCTGAAATGATTTGAATCGGTTACGATTACGCGAGACGGTCAGGGAGTCAGTGCAGAAATTTTCATACTCAAATCGATTCCATGCTACATACTTGTGTTTAGATTTTTATATTTGTACATAGGTATTTATATGTGTATATTTCACTAGAATTTTGTGATAATTACAATGCTTTCTAATATCACGTCATTATTTTTATTACGGTACATTTTTAACGTCGGACACAGGCGATCCCCGCACAACGTGTTAATCGCCTTCTACAAAATTGCTGTTTACTAATTACTAAATTAGTAGAAAAAGCTGCTTTACTTTTCATTCGCGACGCAACAGATGTGTCTATGACATTGTTAGCGGATATTCATGCGAACTTTTAGAATTGTTTTACGATTTTTAATACTTTGGTGATCCTTGTAATACGAACAAAGATGAATTTCCACCGGGATATGCGGAGGTTGCCTGTTCCAATTACGGTAGAAATTTTGGAAGATTTTGTACGATGACTCGACAGAGGTTTTTTTAAAACAATGCGCACAACAAGCGGATACAAAGGTCTAGCGAATAATTCGATATTGCTAAGGACGTAGACGTATTATCGAACGCAGAGGAGCCAAGATGTTTTTTAATTGTATTAATTGAATCGCGATTCCCTAGATTTGATTTTTCACAGGCGCAGAACCGATAGCCGACTACCGATTTTTAATTTCTAATAATATTGTTACGTTACTACCTGTGAGAAAACAAGTGATGTTTAAGTACAGAACAATAACTGTTATTTATGGAGTCTGCGATTTTATTATTTAATAAGGGACTATACACTCGAAGGTGGAACGTACTTTTACGTGCATACACGGCCGAGAGAAAGAAAAGAAAAAATGCATAACACAGAACGATAATTGTGACCGAAACAGTTCGTTAGGTACAATTAAGGGATCGTAGCCTCGTAAATTAGTTACACGTATTGTTCTTGTTATGCATGCTGATTTTATAATGGTATGTGTATAAAGAAAAAGCATCGACATTTTTACCGCCAGTGTACGAATTAAAAGGATTAAAAAGCATTGTTGTAAATTTATGCATACGATCTTCATTTTTTCATCTTTTTTTTTTTTATGTCGACCGAGGATTCTATCAACGAGACTCGATTAGGATCGGAACGTTTTCTCTAGGATTTTTCAGCTGTGTCGATGATTAGGGTAGCGACTTGTTACTTTCTAAGGTGCACATTGACAAATGTAAGCATGCTATCGCGAATATACCTCTCGTGGAAGAGTTAAAGTTAATGACAGCTAATTATGGAATTCGGTCAGTGTACAACAACTTTGGTTTAAGTAGCGTTTAAATATTTTCCATTTAAGTGGTATGTGTTCATTTGACTAGCGTTTAAATTTTATTGCGCAAGAATTGTTTATTTAAATCACGTACGAGCTCAATTAATCGAATGTTTGAGATTAACTTTAACTAATTCTGAGGTAAAATGGCACTATGTAACTGGCCAGAATATATAGTGCGAGATTATAATGAAATTGTGGCTGTTTATGCAGGCTATTAGTTTTGCCAGTTAATTTGTAAAAATAAGCGAGCGTTGGAAAGGAGTGTCTTTTAATTAGCGCGAAGGTAGGATTCTTTTAAGACGTTCATTCTATATTCTGTGCACTCAGCCATGCCATAAGCGCATAAACACTCGCAGTTTGATTATAATGAAGCGTGTCCTGTAAGAACGTGTGTATGATGTTTGTTGTATGGCTAGAAGGTTTGTGAAAACGAAGAGGAGACGGCGGTTTTCCGAGGGACATGATCCAAAATAGGATGTAACGATTACTCTTGCGGCCGAACAGAGGTGATCAACAATTTCTGTGACATGCTCGATGACACAGGTGGCCAAAATTCTCAAAATGTACCTATTATCACGTTAAGTGAAATTTTAATTTTTAAGCAGCTTCCGAGATTCATTTGTATTGTGATCGAATAAACCAAATTTGATGTGAATTTTTAGGATGCAGAACGGCTAAAATCGCGTCTACTATGATACATTTGAATTTTATAGAATTTTTAGAGTTGGTAATCGCCACTGAACGTGCTAAGTGATTAAGAATCTAATACCTATATTTTCAATGTTGCAAGTCAAAAGTTCATTGGCCAAAAATTAAGCAAGCTGACGCATTTTTAAAGCTCGCTTCGAAAGTCTATTCGGCGATTAACAAATTACAATTTCACGATTCAATTGCAAGAACTACTCGCGACTTGTTTATTTTTTTGAACGATTTGGTCCACCTCTGGGGGTCAAAGATGCAGTTCGTGCATCTCTTCACCGATAGTACTCGAATGATCTAGCGTAGAACTTTGTAAATTGTGCTATTGCCATAGTGATGAATAATGATGTGAATACGATTGTGCTGCGTCCGACGAATGGTTCTAAGGAAATAAATTTGTTTACAGAAGGGAATCGCCTATTTTCAAGGAAAACACCTATCGATTGTAATTCGACCAAGCGACCAGGTTTGATTAACACGGCGGAACGCGTCGGTGAAAGCAGCACAAGCATATTGCACTCGGAAAAGTGTTTCGCCAAGCACAATAGAAAGCTGACAAAAGCTGATAACCGACCGGTCAAATGTCAACGGATCGCGCGGTTCACTGTTTCTATTCTGCTTGGATGTCAAAATGATTGCGACGGAGACGTTTTTACGATTTTTGATACACGAAACGAATTTTGAAACGGCGTCGAATAAGATATTATCGTCAAGGGCATTTGATATGCTTATATATCAGTTTTCATAGTTCTTTATGCGCTGTTTGTATTTTTCCATCCGTAGGCACTTGTTCAGAAAACTAGAAATGTAAAACGTCGCGTTGAAGAGACAATGCGACACGAATTTCAGCGAAAATGCAATATCTTTTGTCATTTTGTAAAATCTTTCGGAACTTTTGATAAACGAATTCTTTATCACGTTGGGAACACTGTACACGCTAGGTACAATTTAGCAAATTTTTACTTTGATTAGCAATTTTTTACTGCAAAGGTATTGCACTTTTACTGGTCTGCAATGCATTGTCTTTTCACAATGACCTTCGATCCTACTGTTACTTGCAGTTGCAGTAAAAATGAACGAATTAAACCATTTCTTTTACAATTATTCTGTGTTTGCTTGCAAAGTGTCGTGTCGGGTCCGACAATTCAATCGAAACGTTCAAAAATCTACTTTCACGTGTCACAAAATAATTATCCAAAGTATCACAACTTAATTTTGCATCTCTTAAAAATACTGTTTCAGCTCAAAAGACCTGTAGACCACAAAGAATTTCAATTTCTGTAAAGTGTTTGCTAATTACCGTCTAGCAATGAACAAATTGATTTCTCTGACCTGGCACACGAGCAGATATATTCTCTTTCTAATATACAGGGTGTCCCACATCCTGTTACCACCGGAAATACTTTCTTTGCCTTTAATACCTCACTGGAACATAACAAATCAAAGTAATCTTTATTTTCTATCGACCATTGGTGAGTATTCTGCACGATGCATCAGAGAAAATTAACAAATTAACGTAGAACGTGTTCGATGACGATATTAAAAGCGAGGAAGTGATTCGAAGTGACGAACTAATCGGGACACCTTGTCTATGGAGAAAACCAGTGGCACCTACTAACGTTCCTGTGATATTCTATGCGACTGATGCGTTCAAGGTGTGATGGATCACATTAATTTTGTACAACCGGCGATCAATGGCCGGTTTTTATACGATCGATCTTGTACTTTTATAACTTGTAACTTTTTCGTTCGAGCTCTCGGGAACCGTTTACCATTTGATACGGATATACTTCGATTTTTAAGAACCTTTTATCAGGATACTATTGCTGTGTGAACGTTAGGTGATAATAGCTGAGCGTTTTATAAACAATTCTTGCTGGATACGTTGCCGTGGTAACGATTAATCGTGTTCTTTAACGATACGATCAAAAGGAAGAGGCAACTGACGTTTCTTTCGAGACACCCTGTACACAGAGTGTTCCATTACGACTTGTATAAATCTTTTTTGACCTGTAAATAATTTCTGTTCTAGCCCATCAAATTTCATTGTCGGTAAAACAATAATTATATCGGTAGACTATATAGCTTAGCACGATGAATCATTCATATCTACGCATCGTTGGTATTTGTTCCCGGAAACGGAAACCATTTCGGATATATTTAATTGTTTCCTTTTATTATTCATCGCGAAGAAGGTAGAATGAAAATCATGAAACGGAACACTCTCTATACACTCTGTTCGTTTTTGTTGACACAATTAGTTTCTGCCAGTGAAAACATGGCGGCTGATAGAATTCACCCGTGATCCTTCACGGGCAAAGAAAGTCTTTTCGCGTTGATCAGTTTTCACGAAACGAGACTGCTTATCCCGTAGACGTAGCAATAAACTATTTTACATAGCTTACGATTATAAATATCTCTGTATAGGCGTTATTAAACCGTCATATAGATCGCGGCGTGTTTGATCTTTGTTTGAAGATAGCCGAACGTTTATTGCACGGGGTGAATCACAAATGACGTCAGAGGAAAACATTGTTTCATTCGGAACGCCAAATATTATGACAGGCAAGAAATATTTCTCGAACTGACATTTCTGGTGGTTTCAAGGACTTTTTACATGGTACTCAATGTCACGGAAGGTCATTGCTAAACCGTGGATTTTATACATTTATGAGAACGAGCCGATGCAATTACAAACACACGTTAAAAGAATCTGAGAACGCTAATACATTATTATCAGCTCGTGAACATTATTAAAGAAAGAAAAAATCTTCTATATGACTATTATTTTTTCTTGTATTGGTCCTGATCTCAGCTGTTACAGCAGAATCATTAAAATTCCATTAAATGCTTGCCTATGTAATATTTGGTGTTTCGAATAAAAAACAATGTTTCCAGAACAAGCGAAGTATCGAATGTGATGGATTCACATTGTTCACCCTGTACAATTTGTTGACGCGAAAAAGCGTGCCAGGCGAATGTTACGTTTTCTCTGAGCCATCAAGCTGCGTTGATGCTTTGTTGTTTAGTTGTAGCCCTCCGCGACGACTAAATTCTCTTTCATCGAAGGTGGTTATCGATTAATTCACGGTTCCCTAGGGAATCATCGATTGTAGTATTCTTCGGGTGCAAAGGCACAGTCCTCCACTTCCGGTTGCGTTTCGAAACCCCCGTGCCAATGCTCCTCGGATGGAACGGCTGGTAAAGAAAACGCATCTTGGCCTATTTTCCTCTACGAACCTCCAGGCTATGATACTCTATTCACCGATTAGGGGTTAACTCGCGTGTCTCTGTGTCCGGAAGTAGAAATCGCCATTTTGAACCGTGCCCTCTGGACAATGAACATTCACTAAAACGTTCCTCTCGAAGCTACTTAATCACCATCTGGTAACCATCGGAATTAAGCTTCGGTGAAAGGCTTATTAACAGCGAATACGTTCTAACAAATCAGAGAATTATTCTTTTACGAGCCACGGCAATAGTTTCAGCGTTAAAATATGAAATGATTAGGATGCCAAGTGTTTGTAACGGTGGCAAAAATTGTCGGTAATTTTCCTCGTGAGTTCGAAGTCCCAGAGGGCATGCGCCGCGTTCATACGGTACAACCGCGATTAGGTGAACCGTGGATCCAATGGTTTAGCCTCGAGGTCGAACGGTGCCGAGCGACCGGAAGCGGAAGAAGCAGCGACACGCGACCAAGTTCAAATCGATTTGGCGGCGATCCTCGTTCCGTCTCTCGAACGATTTCCACGTTTTTTGTACCTTTCGAGAAAAACGGCAAGAAAACTAAGAAGAAAAAAATATGCGAGGGGGGAGGTGGAGTGGACGATGACACAAAGAGACATAAGAGAACACTATGAAACCTAGGGCCTACCACCGCCGTCTCCGAGAAACGACTCGTCGTCTCGCGAGTTCTTGTAAATTATAAATTAGTCTGCTAAGAATCGGCGTGAATTTGCAAAATGTCGCCTGACTGCGGAATCTATGCGTTTGAATCGCCATAGCAAAATCTCGTTGAATCCCATCTGCAAATCGATTCAAATTTTACTAAAATAAAAAAAAACGATCGATTTCTCTTCGACGCGCGTCGCTCTGTCCTCGCTGTACATTGCGTAAAAAAGGCTAAATAAAATCGACGTGTATTGTTATTTATCGTTGGAAGAAAGTGTGAGACTTGATTTTTGTTTAAACGTATTTGAACCATACGCGCCGCGTCCAAGAGAAATTTCAATGCAACCGCGATCTGCGGACGAAAGTATTACAAAGAGGCTATGTAAATTTGCATCTTCAAAGCATGAACAGATACCGCGAAGAATCTCGTTCTTCTTAATGGAGGATAATTGGCTAACGAATCAGAGAGCCGTGGCACATAATCGGACCATTTTTCTTTTTTTTTCTTTCTTTTCTTTTACCGTTCCGACGATTAACACACTTCAGGAATGCATAAAGATCCGCAGTCTATTTCCGTGAGTTTTCGTTGAGTTTCGTTCGAATATGTAAAACGGAGGAATTAAGGTTAATTACGTGTAGCCTTAGATTTTGTATGATACTCACTTCGTGGAGAAGGATTGAGACGCTAAAGATAAAGAAATATATTATATATATATATATTATATATATATATTGTATCTATGAAAATGTACGTGTAACGGAAGAAACGACGCTGTCGTTCGTCGATCACGAAACACGGAAACGCGATTGACGAACGTCACGGAATGATGTAGCGGCGCTGATCATCGAATCATCCTTTTTGTATGAAATTCGAAAACAGGGAAAAAAAAGAGCGAAACGAAATGAGTCAAGAGAGAGAGAGAGAGAGGGGGGAAGGGGAGAGGAAGATGAAGAATTGTAAAGCGATATCGGTAACGGTGCACTCGATGTGAAAGGAAATACACGACACAATAATGAGCCATACACGCGATTTCAGTTTTCCACTTCCTCCTTACGGTACGCCGATCTAATGCCAGTCCCGTCGCTATTTTTTAATGTTTTAATCAATTTTACGCCCCTGTGATTCCATCGATCCGCCTTTCTTCTTATCTCCACCGTTATTTCATTTCCAATCGATCCACAGATCGATAAATCCAACAATCCCGACATAGTTTCACGTTTGCAGAAGGTGCGATAGGTCCGTGGAATTCGAAGATGGCGGCGTGGATACTCATTTTCACTGTGAAAAAGTCGAAATTACGCTGGCTATTTGATTACGGGTCATTATATCATAGTCTCGAGCGATAATTTACAAAATTGATCAAACATTCACGTCCTCGAGTTTGGAGAGATAAAACAGAAAATTTCACTTGCAATTCACATTGAATTTTTGATAAATTGAAAGCTTGACAAAGCATTGATTTTCTAGATGAAATGATTAGGCACTTAAGTGTGGGACTCCTGAAATTTTAATTTAAACCTATTTTGAAACCACACTCGTGATTCAACTACGAGTTGATTATATCAACGTTTTGAGTAACAGTTGGGAAGATTGGAGAAGTATTAACATTTCAGAGTAAATAATTGGAACATTTACAACCCATCGCACATCACACCCCATCAATTAGTCTACTCTCTTTTAACATTGGCTTTAAAACGAAATCACCCACAATTTGTTGGTTGCCAGCGCGTAATGACACAGTTTTCGAGAAGTACCGTCCGATTGAGTGTCGGTTAGCTAATAACATTATTTTCAGTTCGACGATGGAACTATTAATTTTCGAGTGCACGGGTCTCGCTGTACCGTTAACGGCGTACCATCGGCGATTTCAACATTGTTTAACGTTATCGTTTCCCGGGCAAGAAGGATAATAAAATCGGTGGCCCCGTTCAAAAAGAGCAAACGTTCGTTCGGGAACATCGACGACAGTTTGTTTCGACGAGAGTCCCAGAAAAAACATCAACGAAAGTAGTTTTGCCGTTCGACTGGATGATAATGGCGGGACAATAACAGACGGACGGGTATAATTAAAGAAAATCGTGGGTTGTCGTCTAACGGCTCTCCGCAGGGACCACTGAGCGAGTCCGTAGAACCGTGCCTTCATCTTGAACGTTTTTTGACGACTTTATTACAGAAAATTACCGTGTCCCGCCGCGCATAAAAAAATCGAGAAGAATTTTCAATAATTACGCAAGACGAAAGACACATGCTGACTCGCACCAAATGACTACCGTGCATTTCAGTATAATTCGATATCAATGACGGCTTGCCATCGAACGATTTATCATACCAGGCCCCCTAAGAAATGTTTGTTCGAACAATTACCGCTCGAACGATATTTAACAATAATTTTTCTGGTTGCAGCCAGAGAGAAAGAATACAATGTGTTTCTCGTTGATTTCGTAGCTCGTTACGCAGCTTCTAAAAATTATCCTCCGCGTTCCACGAGATAATTAAGAGAAGCACGCGGAATGAATTAGACGATCAAGAACGAAAGGAATACCGTACATTTAATATCCCCAAGGATCCCGAGGCTGGCGAGCATGTAATTTCTATTCCCCGATTATCCCGGTTGGAACGTATTTTTAGTACAGTTAGAGGCTACGCCAAAGTCTGGCGGGAATGTAACGCACCGGGCCTCGTTCGTCGCGCAAGTTTCCTTTTAACGACGGGCAACCGGAACGAAAGAAACCGAGGCGTCTGTCGGAACAAAGGAGATCCAGGTTTCTGGCGCAGACTTCGATTTAATCAAATCAACGGCCGGCTTGATCCTACGGGAACAGCTTCCGCAACTGCTTCCTCTTTCCTCGGCTCAGAGACTTATGAGTAGACTGCGAATGTTTGTGCAATTTTCCACTGAAATAAATAAAATCGAATTTTCAGTGGTAGCGACCTTTGTAGATCTGAAATCGATAAATGAGCCGTTTATTTTGAAAGTGGCCTAACTCCGTTTTTCAGTTTTTTCCGGTTATCATGGTTACGTGTACAACTTTATGTTATTTATCAGTAAAGCATTTCAGGTTGCTTATAATCCGAGCAAATACGATAATTCTTGACACATAAGTTTTCAGAGTTAGTTTAATAATCGAACCGTGTAGTTTGAAAGTGGCCTAACTCCATTTATACTTAAATAATCAAGAATAAGAATGAAAATTTTAAAGTCCTGAATTTATTACCACGTCGGGGTAGACCAAAAAAGTTCGAAAATATTGTATTGACACCACTGTATAAAAATATCAGACAAATTACAACAACAAAATTCAAGGACATGATGGACCTATTACGATATATACCATCGGAACATCATGATTACTTCAAATCCCTTTTACACGCACAAAATGTAGATGAGTAGTAAATTGTTTTGTAATAAATTTATGTTTGTAATTTTGCACGTTATGTAGTTAATTGAATCGCATAAATTATGTTCCTGAAGTGTTTCAAGGATATGTAAAATAAATTCAGTATTGTTTTTTTTTCAATTTGAAGCATCTTAAATTATGTTGAATGGACTTGGGCACCTTCAAATTTTATAATGAATCTGGTTGTTAATTTTGAAAGTGGCCTAACTCCATTCTTGATAAGAAAACGCATATTATTCACTTAATAATATATTTCCACTATTTTAATAGGAACTATAAATTTAACACCCTTAGATACACTTAAGCAGTGCGACTCATTAATGTCCCATACGTATATTTTTAAATTCATTGAAACGCAAACCCTTAAATATCTCGATTTTAAGATAAATGGACTTAGGCCACTTTCAAAATAAACGGCTCAAATATCGTATTAAATTCGGTGGAATTTTATATTATAGTGGTTCTCGAAAATTTTCAGAAGCCATCTGTAGATCGACCTTTGCAGATCTGAAATCGATAAAAATCGTACTAAATTCGGTGGAGTTTTATATTATAGTGGTTCTCGAAACTTTTCAGAAGCCATCTGTAGATCGACCTTTGCAGATCTGAAATCGATAAAAATTGGTCCAAAATCGGTGGAGTTTTATATTATAGTGGTTCTCGAAACTTTTCAGAAGCCATCTGTAGATGGACCTTTGCAGATCTGAAATCGATAAAAATCGTACTAAATTCGGTGGAATTTTATATTATAGTGGTTCTTGAAACTTTTCAGAAGCCATAAATCTATAAAGATCCGTAATTTGTTTATGAGTGAATCAGAGATTTATGGTAGCTTTTGCGTTATCGAACAACTAACTGGACACTAATGTTTTTCTCAATTTTGTTCCCTTTTTCAGAACACGAGGAAGCATCACGACTTTACTACGATAGAACATTTTTCAGCATTTTGTTCTCCTTTCTACTGAAAAACGACTAAAAGGCAGAAGTCTTTGACTAATTGCCTTAGACGCGTTCCGACGTGATTTATTGCGGCTCGGAAGAGATCGCAAAAAGGTGCTCCGCAAGAAGCGACAAAATGCGCAACGGGACCAGCGCGCTTCATTGTTCTTCGCTGACATTTATCGGGAACCCGTTGCGCCGGGAGGACGCGGTTAGGTGATTTCGATGACTGAGGGACACCGTCAACTCGTGCTCGTTTAATCTCTCATTCGTTGCATCTAGAGCGCGAATTTCTGAGAGCTAGCGAGACTTGTCTCAACTCTGCGCGTCCCTCTTGTCACGGAATATGATGAGTCAAGCTGCAGAAAATTAGAAGATTGATCCGGCCGAAACCACCCACAACATGTTCGGCGACACGACGGGTACAAACGTATCGCGCGAAGAAAGAACTTCGTTCTCTGACGTACACAGAAAAACCCGTTCGTCTGCCAGAAGCCGGTTCATCGAGATCCGGCGAATCTTATCGCGATTTTTACTCTGTCGAGTTTGGCAACAACTCCGAAGCGACGAAGAAGATGAAGACTGGATAATGTAAGACGCGATCGATGGATAATTAAATTTTTCGCGGCGAAACGAAGGGAATTAGACGGAAGCATCCTTCGTTGCTGCAGAGTGGAAGCTAGAGAAAGCTTCTAATAATTTAAAAAAAAAAACTGTGCAATAGTCACAGAATTGCGACCGTAAGAAAATTCGTTTCAAGAAGAAATTGCTTAAACTATTTTATCAGAATTTTAAACGTTTCGCCGCCGACCAAAAAATATTCTACGCCAAAAAAATGAAGCATACATTAATATACAACCCAGATAGCACAGAGACGTCTTAAAGACGTCTTGAATGTCCTACGAACGTCTTCCGAACGGCTCCTGAACGTCTCTGGAACGTCTTTGTCTTTTAAGACGTCTTTTAAACGTCTGAAATGTAACGTCTTAAAGATGTCTCGTAAAAGACGTCTTATTTCGGACGTAAAAACGACGTCTCAAGAAAGACGTCTGTAAGACGTCTTTTTAGGACGTAAGACGTTCAGATCAAAAATGGACGTAAAACAGACGTCTTTAAGACGTCGCGTGCTATCTGGGAAGATGACAACACGGTACGAAATTTATCTTGGAACTGTTTTGGCGAATTTACCAAACACCACTTGATAAATTTATAAAATTACCAACTCCTTTCGAAATGTCCAGAGGTGGGCGGGTTAGGGTTAACGGCGAATTCGAGGTCTGTTTGATTCCGTTACGGATCAGCATGTTCTTCTGCCAGGGTTGGATGATGTCGAGACGCTTGATTCGTGATTGAATCGCGTAACGGATGTGCCCGAAACCGCGTCTATTTTCGCCGGGCACCGGACAATCAGGTTTTCGTGTACGTAATACTTTGGGGACATCGATGCCGGGCTAAGAAGGCGGTTTGGTCCTTATTCCGTATTCTCCGTCCGTTCTCGTTCTTTCCATGGAAAACTTTAGCCGGACTTTGCGTGACGAAATATGCTTCGCCATTGTCCTTAATCTGTTAACGGACCGGTCGTCTCGTCGATCGTTCGTCTTTCACTAAAATCGCTCCTCGGCTTCTCTTTCTTCTTCGCGTAATTTTCTCTGCGTTTAAATTTAACCTTTTCACTCAGAATCCGACGAGTTAACTCGTCGTTCGTGTTTGCCCTAACCCGTTGCAACCTTCTTATTCTCTTGTGAATTTTTCCTTCAATCTTTTTGTCCTTTGTAACGTCAATTTTCCATAGCTGGAACCCTTTGCACTAGAAGCTATTTTAACTCCAAAACGAAACATCTCTTCCGACCTAGAATAGTTCGAAAATGGTGCAATTTACTCGTACAATACTCAAATGTTTAATAATGTATTAAATACAGATTTAATGATGTAAAAATATTTTTAATAATGATACAGAAATTTTTAGTGGCGCATTACTTGGACGACCGCTCAAGGCAAGAACGAATTCGAACGTCTCGCGGAACATACGGCGAGGTTCTTAGTGGATGATGTTCCTCCACATAAGAGCTGGAGAATTCCTCGATGACTTGGTGGGGAACCAACTGACCGAGGATCTTCTTGCAGTTCATCCCCGTTAGTATAAACGCGAATATGCTCGCCGCGAGTGCTCCGTACACGTGACTCGCAATTTTTTCTTTTGTTAAAAGACAACACTTTCTTAACGCGATTAGAAAGCATCGAGAAAAATCTGACTTGTAAAACACGGGCGGTAAATCTAATTTTCGACGAAAAATTCAATCGACTCGAAGACATCTTCCGTCGCGAAGACACAGAAGCAGACTGCCCCGAGGATAAAAACAGTTTTCGTAAAAAAGAATGAGCAATTAATGGTTCATTTTCCGGTACGTAGTTTGAAAAGATCTGTTGTTGCGGCGTTGTTGGCCGTCGAGAATTAGAATTAGAAATTCCTGGAACAAAAAGCAAATGCGTGGGCTATATTAATGGATCCAAGATGGATATCGCGAGGAGAATGAATCTGATTTGTCTCGCTTTGGTGATGCTGAAACTTGTTCGCGCGAGAATGCAAGGAACCGCCGAGACCAGCGGCGAGTATCTTCAGAAGGCGATGATACAGCTGCAAGAGTTCAATGTTCCGCCCCCCGTGAACGTTTACGATCGCCTGTCCTGGGCCAACAACTACAACAACGTGGCCGACGATGAAAAACAGGCTGTCCAGGTGCAGAGGATCAACATGCATCCACGACAGAAGTATAAAAACCAGAGCTACCATGTTCTGCTCGCCGAGAGGGCAGATACGCTTCGCTACGATGCGGAGAATCTTCCCAGTCATTATCAGGTCAGCGAAAATTTCTAATTACTCATTGTCCTCGTTTAAAAAACGCTCCGATTCTCAAGCGAAAACAATTACAATATTCAATATACAAACGGAAGCTAGTGTTCCGATCGTTAAGTAATTATATTTTTTGTTAATGTTAGCTTAACTTCGTGTCCGATTACTGTACTTCATAGAATCCGTCGAGAAATATGCTGTTGCGAATTATAATCATTACGTGCATGCAACAGGATGTTTTCTCATAGTAATAGTAGCGATGCATGCGTGACGATTTATTTTACAAGAGTTATAACAGAAAAGTCGACCTTCTGTAAAGATAAGCACTATGAAATTACATTTACAGTTTAATAAATGGAATTCTGTGCTCCACTTCCGATAGACCTTGAAACGATAATTAGAAATTCTGTTAACGACCATGAGAAAATTATTACCTGAAGATTGTACTAGCTAACATTAGGTAGAGGATTTCCTGGACAGAAATATATTTTTCTGTATTTTTTCAGCCCTATAGTTCCGCCATTACTAAAGTACAAGAACCGGACACGCTCGGGTTCTCGCGGGCCGAGCTGGCTGCCATGTACCAAAAAGCACTGGAAAGAGGAACGACAGTCAATTTGCAAACTTTGACGAATGCACTTTCCACTGGAGATCTGTCTCAAGTACCGCAAACTCACGTGGAGTTTCCGGTAAAATCGCCTAATTATCAATATTACTTTTTCCCATTGAAGAGCTTCATGTCGGAGTACAAGAAAGATCACGGCTACAAAACAATAGTAAGTACATAGCACCAGATAACAAATAAAAAAAAATATATCAGTAAAAATTGGTCTCAAATATTCTTTAGAATTTTAATGTGTTGGCAACCGTGGGGGTTATCAGTGGCCATCCACTTCCAGCTTTGATGATAATTCGATAAGTTATCGTAGCCAAGAAAACAGCTATTATGCAGCTAATGAAATGACGTGCTATAGAAGCGTGACGTGAAAAATAAACTGTAGTGATAGTGTAACAGTGAATTCTGTGAAAAACTATTGTAATCTTTTTTGCAGCCCCCAGCCGTGTTCAACAGTCCTCCGGCTCCGTTGTCTACTCAATCTATGTTATCAGCGAGCCCTCTCTTCGTCGCCATAAGCACCTTCGTCACCATGGCGGTGCTGTTCATGATGAGCGTTTTATTTTTACCAAGGCTTCCCGCGATCGAAGCTCTGCTGCAATCCCGGGAGATCCAAGACGACTTTCTTCATTTGTCGAGTGCTATTGTGAACGCTATTGATCGGTACAATCTCCTGGAAAGTCTCAAAGGACAGCGCGTCGAGTATATGAGGTAGCTCGTTATTATTATTTCCTCCGTAGTGTCTCTCGACCCCTTACTTTAGTGTCTCGTTTTTATCTCCGACGTGTTGGCCAATGAGAGCGAAGATGAAATAGCTTACACTACACGAGAACGTCTCATTTTATTTGCTAAAGTGCTGTTCGTAATTAATTTGTGGATTCAATCATTTAACTCTTAATTGGACTGCAGATCTGTGGGAATGAAATGAAAATATTATTTGATCGCTGTAAGATTTTTACTTCATCGTATTTTGCACAATTCCAAATGCCATAAATGCATCAAATCTGCAGTCTATTCCCGGTACATGTAATTAGAATAATTTATTGCTACTATTTACAATTACGATACTTAGATTAATACTGTAAGGTATAAAGATAAAGTCGTAGTAAGATATATATGTATTTATAAAATGTATTTAATTGTAACATTAATTAGTTTCTAGTAAAATCTTCACGAAAAACAACGATCAGCTAAACAAAACAAGGTTTATTCGATAACATCGTTATACACTACACTGTACTCTTTAAAAAAACGTGTAATGTTTTACAAAGTTTTCTTTCTGTTTGTACATAAATATTAATAAAGTCGTATGAAAGTTAATAACTAGAGATATGCTCGAAATAATACAACACTAAACGGTACTATAAACACCTACAAATATTGTGCATCTTTGTAACTATATTATATATATATATATATATATATTATTATAATATATTACGATAGAGAAAAATAGGGACGAATTATATATTTGATCTGTCTCGGGAATGTATATCCGATAATAATCATTTAAATTTGTAATAAAGAAGTTAGGTACTCTTCAACCTTTGCTGTACGCAGATTTATGCTTTGTAAAATTCTAACTACGTAATGTATGTGTGGTGTCTGTACAAATACGAAGAATATAAAGGAAGGCACACTTTGGAGTAATACCTGTAAGCTCATTACACATTACTCGGTTTTACAAGCTATTTCTTTTTCTTCTAATCAGTCTGTCCGATTAGCAGGAGGAGAAGCCGCTTGTTCCGCTTTCCGTTTCAACGCTTGACGTTGATGCTCGTACTCGAAGTCTTCTTCTGTTAGATTCAACTTTCTGATCTGAAACATTATAATTACATATTGATACACGCGTTTAATTTTTATGCAATCCATTATCGCTAATTGGTTCTACCTGGTACACCAAAGCCTCTTCTTCCATAATGTGCTGAGGTGGATTTCGTAATACTTCCAGCGTTTCGTAAACTGCCGGACAACGCTTAACTAATGATGCACGACCCAAGCTGCCTTTTAACAATACTAATCCTACTTTAAATATTACTTTAACACCCTCGCAGAGAAACATATCCCACACTCGGAGGATACTCTCCCATGGCAGTGTTCGCGTATAAACACACAAGAACCATTCAGTCATGTACATTATTGGCTCCATCTTCTGCTTCTTCTGTAAGAGCAAATCGAAACAAAAATTTAGATTTATCTATAATGTTAATTAGAGACGTGCGAAAACCCAAACATGTCGGGTCGGGACAAACTCCTAAAAATATTTGAGATTCTCGTGTGCCTCTATTGTTAATAAAGACATTACGTAAATACAGTGTGGGGAATTTAAAAGTAGGTCATTTGAATCTTCCTCTTGTTACAATGCATTTTCTCCTACCATTAACAGCAAGTGAATAACTCCTTTTAAATGCTCCACCCTATAGAAAACAAACTCATACTAACCAAGTGTTTATAAGCGATAGGAGACACTCTCTTCAAAAGAGCAAACAGGATATCTCCATCCCGGAGCAACGTCTCCATCCCTTGGCTATAATACCCCTTGAGATACTTGTCGCATATCGCAACCAGGCACCAGAATGCTTGTACTGCTGGCATGTGCATCAGCAAAAATGCTGCGATGGGTGCTTGAGCTTGGCAATAGCCGACATCACTATTTAAAATGGAATACGCCTTCAGTACTTTGAACAATTCCTCCTGGCCATGAGACTCGCCGATGAACATCACGTGATGTGGAAATTGCCTATGAAGGTCCTTCTTAATGTCGTCTATGTATTTAGGGTCACCGGATCGTTCTACCAGTTCCTCGAATACATTCGGATACTTGTCCATCAACAATTGACCACCGCACAGGTTCAACCATGCTCTCAGTCTCACAGACGGTGGGATACCTTTCCTGCATCTTTCTCTGACTTTGCGGTAGTTTGTGTTCATAAAATAGCTCCAATTGTTAAGCATCTGTATCCATTTCCTTTCTCTCCTCAGCATTACCTCCGCTGGTATTCCCTGCTTTGCAAGGCTGGTTTTTCGTGCGAACACAAGTTTCACAAAGTCAGTTTCGATAAGTAAAATATAACTTAGAAAGAAGTTAATTTCAAGTATGATGGTTTTGCGACAAGTAGCATTGTGCAGAGCTACGATAAGTGACAAATTATGTGAACACAAGTTCGCAGTAAAAACTTATGATTCCTTGTACGTTAGAATATTATGACAGAATATTATAGAAAGTACAGATACCTCCTTATCACTACATGTAGAAAATTAATAGAGTTCACCTGTCTGTGCTATAGTTGGATGAATCCCTTCGCAGGAATCCATGTCGGTCAACCTTTGAGCCCTCAAACTTATTGCTCTCGGTGTCAGCATCCCCATTATGCGAACCTGAGGACGCCATAGCATTTTTTCAATCGTCTGGAACAGATAACGAAAATGAACATCGACGAGAATAAAACAGAAAACATCCTCGTAAGATAATAGCGAGTGGTGCTCGACCAGTACATGGAAATGAGACAGCGCGAATTAAGAAACGAACGATTCAATTAACACAATGTTATATACCGACGATACCATCGCATCACACACGAAGAGAAACGCCCCGCGCAAAAGCCAGCGAGCCAACTATTTCGAAACTATAGTAGATGTAGGGGGTACGTGTCACAGAGCCTCTAGTACTGTCATTCGATGATAAACACCGTAGAGCAAACATTTAATGTCCTGTAGCCGTGATGGCAACGTTTCCGTATATGAAAACAAACGATGACGAAGCGTGCGCGGTCTAATGGTACATAGGTGTCTTCGCTCACTTACAACATTAAAAGTCGTCAAATAAAACGGCCAAGTGTCTGCGTTAGATCTCCATGTGACAGTTGACAGTTGACCGCCAACGTGGTCCGGAACATAACACGCTCATTATTGCAAGATATCGACGGCTCACAGAATCGTGCGATAAGGCGCCGTCCCGCAACGCCCGAAAAGATTTGTGCGATGAAACACGATTATTTGTGCTCTCTCGCGCTCTCTCTCTCTCTCTCGCTCCCTCTGTTTCCCTCTCTCCCTCTTTCCCTCCCGTCGCCACGAAGATAACTAACATTCGCGCAACGCCCGTGCACGTACTCGGGCAATTATTTACTTTCACATTGTTACGTTAACTACGAGTGGGCGTACCATGAGAAACAACCGTTCCACCTACCATCGATGACACGCAGAACCCCTGTTCAGAAAACCGAAACGTCCAGCAGCCTCGTTGCGCATCTCCTGCGCCGATAATGTTCGCTCCGCTGTCATACGAGGCGACTTCGTACAGTCAGGAAGTTAAAATTTATCAGCCTGCTGCGGCGCATAACGGAGGTTTTCTTTTTATTTCCGAATATAGTCCGCCGAGACTATCACGTCAATTGGACAGTTCCGTTCGACCGTCGACGTTCGTCCAATGGCGACGCGGAGTTAAAAGTAGAATCGAGTATTCCTTAAATGGCTCTAATGAACGCGTTGTTTGTTGGCTTGTAAAAAGACCTCTGAAACCTAAATCTCGCAGCGTGTGCCCAGTACAAAAAAACCTTTACGGCCTTTTGCCTGTTGACAGAAGCATTACAAGAACTTGTGGTATCTGATAAGACCTTTGTCTACGTATACTCTACGGCACTGTAGGTTCAGAGTTCAAATCTATTCCTGCTATTTTATTTGACAAATGTACATTTTTATTTGATTACCAAAATAATACTCACGTTAATATAAACGTGTTTTCCTGAACGATATACACAATAAAAGAGAAAGATATTCATGCGTTACTGGCATTTTTTAACCAACTGTTAATAGTTATTTATAACGGATCATTCAACAGGAATTTATCTGCCGGACGCTGACTGATAAGGATAGCCCTCGTTGATTAACTAAAAACACTATCGCTAGTCAGTTTGCAGGAAAATTAGTAAATGAATATTTCCCTCTCCCACTATAAATATTTCTTGTAATGTATTCTGTAGTTTTTCAATACGAATTCCATATAGATTTTCCTCTTAGCATAAATTGGTTAATAATTATAAACGTAATCTGTCAGAACAATTAGAAACTCGTTCGCAAACGATTCTTGTCAAATCTGCTTAAATTTAGCAGGATTTCTCAGTGACATTTACAGTGATTTTTACCATATTATATTCCAAATTTTCCGCGCTTTGTTAAGGTGACCGTACAGCGCTATTTCACGTAGCAGCGGAACGTTGAAACCCCTAGCCAAATTTACCGACAGAGAAGTTTTATCGTAAATTAGTAGCGCTATCTGTAGCAGATCATCAAAACTAGTATTACCACAGACGAGGAATAGGAGTATACCAATCACCATATGGGATTTTCTGTCTCACACAAAAACAACTCGTTTACTTGCGATTAAAAAACTTGTCAGTTGATATTTTACTTAAATGTTTCTTTTTCTTTGTAGCAGGCTTCTGTGACTTCTTCATGACGCTTTTTATACTTTTCATTTTCATTTTAATTAGTTAACAATTACCCAATAAATATTACAAGTAACCTACAAGAATTCAAGTTATTATTTCCTTCCATTATCGTCAACTTGTTGACAAATATAATACGCACGATTATTAAACAAACGGGATAGAGTATATCAGTTATGTTTTTGTATTATGCAAATTCGAACGTTCAACTCTTACAAACTTTAATTACTTTACTTTTTATTACTTTTTTATGCACCACGTGCATAACCTGACGTAAACATTCAACATAAAAATTACTGATAGTAGTTAATATGTAACAAAACAATATTTTCAATATTTTAAATTATCCACTAGTTTCTAGGGTAAGTATATCATACAAAACAATCCCATCAGCATTGCACAATAAATATTTATTAAAATAACAGTCCAGGTGCTGTGAAGTAAAACGTGGCGCATCAATCGGTGAAATTAAGAATTTTTAAAACAGAAAAAATTAAATATATCTCGGAAAGTAGTGACCCAAAATTTATGTATTTGGTCTCAAAACATTCCCAATAATTCTGCATATCGAATCTATATCTCAGAATTCTATAAATTTGGAAAATTATTGTTTTATGAAAAATAGCCCGTTCACGGGCACTGAAACGCTAGAGACATCTAGCGGTGAACGCCCGAACTAAAATTGCATTGCAGGCACCCGTTAACTGGACTGCCCTTCAGAAAATAATTAATAATTAATTACTTTGCCACGAATTCCGTTCGAAAATATTATGTGGGTGTGTGTAAGGGTTCAGAGTGTCCTTCTAAATTATATAAGCGCGTTTATCAAATGCAGAATATTTTTAAAAAATTATTTATTAGAAGGCCGGCCTGGCGATTGCAGCGCGATGGTGGCGCCATCTATGGTGGCGGATTTTGGAACTAATTTCCCTATCCCTGTAATGAGTAAGACAAGGACAGAGATAGTGTGCGACAAGGACAGCAGATGTCTCGCTCGTGCCACCTCCTTTTTTGCCCCGCTGCTAATCCCCTGATATGTAGCAGGAGTACACACGAGCAAGGAGGTATCCGACAAGGACAGACTTATGCAGTTTACGGAGAGAGAGAAGGACAGACATATGAGCTTCGGCATAAACAACCAAATTGAGGGAAAATTAACTAATATCTTCTTTATTATTGATGATTTATACATATTTACAAATGGAAAATATAGAATACACCTTCCGCTACTTTCACATACAATTTTTCATAGGATTTTCTCCCGTATTGAATAGTTATTAACAATTCTCCAAACACTTGTCCGAAAATAAAGTCAGTTAATTTGACAGGTCCCCCGTAAATAATTAATTATGCAACTTTCCAGACATATTTTGTACACTTTTGCGATTAAAGAATCTAGAATGAAGTCTTGGCTACATTCCTCTTGAGGTTTTGTGTCGCTCTAATGCTTAATTAATAAGTTATTAACAATTTCTGGAGAGGAGGTATCTCGTCTGTCTCTGTCCTTGTCGCACACACTCTCTCTCCTTGTCTTACTCATTACGGGTATACAGGAAGGAAGTAACGATAACAAAAATCGTTAATAACTAGTTAATCAGGAATAATTCGTCAATATGTACATTCGAAGAACATAGAATAGACCTTTGACAACTTTCACGTATAGTTTTTTAACAGAATTTGTGTCGGAATAAATAGTTATTAACGATTATTCAAAAACTTGTTCTATTATAACCTCAAATAGTTTTGACAGGTCACCCGTAAATAATTAATTGTCATACTTTAGAGGCACAATAAGTACTCTTTTATGATTAAAGAAACCAGAGTGGACCCCTAGCAACATTCCTATAACAATTGTTGACCGGTTGGAATTGTCGTGAACAAGTTATTAACAATTTTTCGGTGGCTTGTGTCTTTACTCAATGCCTGCAATGTGTAAGACAAGGAGAGACAGAGTGTGCGACAAGGACAGAGACAGACGAGATACCTCCTCTCCAGAAATTGTTAATAACTTATTAATTAAGCATTAGAGCGACACAAAACCTAAAGAGGAATGTAGCCAAGACTTCATTCTAGATTCTTTAATCGCAAAAGTGTACAAAATGTGTCTGGAAAGTTATATAATTAATTATTTACGGGGGACCTGTCAAATTAACTGAATTTATTTTCGGACAAGTGTTTGAAGAATTGTTAATAACTATTCAATACGGGACAAAATCCTATGAAAAATTGTATGTGAAAGTAGCGGAAGGTGTATTCTATATTTTCCATTTGCAAATATTTATGATTCTTCAATAATAAAGAAGATATTAGTTAATTTTCCCTCAACTTGGCCGGTTATGACGTAGTTCTATGTCTGTCCTTCTCTCTCTCTTGGTAAACCTCCTATGTCTGTCCTTGTCGCACAGCTCCAATCGGATACCTCCTTACTCATCATGTGCTCCTAATACTTCTCCTGGTATTTGCCAGGGTAGCAGGAAGGTAGGGGGTGAGCGAGACATCTGCTATCCTTGTCGCACACTATTTCTGTCCTTGTCTTACTCATTACAGGGATAGGGAAATTAGTTCCAAAATCCGCCACCATAGATGGCGCCACCGTCGCGCTGCAATCGCCAGGCCGGCCTTGTAATAAATAATTTTTTTAAAATATTCTGCATGTGATAGGCGCGCTTTTATAATTTAGAATGACACTCTGAACCTTTATACACCTCCACATAATTTTTTCGAACGAAATTCGTGTTAAATTAATTTATTATTAATTATTTTCTGAAGGCTAGTCCAGTTAATGCGTGCCTGTAATGCGTTTTTAGTTCGGGCGTTCACCGCTAGATGTCTCTAGCGTTTCAGTGCCCGTGGACGGGCTATTTTCAAGAAAACCATAATCAACCAATTTCAAGGAAAATTAACTAATATCTTCTTTATTCTTCAAGATTTATAAATATTTACAATTGGAAAATAAAGAATACACCTTCCGCTACTTTCACATACAATTTTTCATAAGATTTTGTCCCGAATTGAATAGTTCTTAACAATTGTTCAAAGACTTGTCCGAAAATAAATTCACTTAATTTGACAGGTCTCCCGTAAATAATTAATTGTCATACTTTAGAGGCACAATAAGTACTCTTTTATGATTAAAGAAACCAGAGTGCACGTCTAGCAACATTCCTGTAACACTTGTTGACCGGTTGGAATTGTCGTGAACAAGTTATTAACAATTTTTCGGTGGCTTTGTCTTTACTCAATACCTGCAATGTGTAAGACAAGGAGAGACACAGTGTGCGACAAGGACAGAGACAGACGAGATACCTCCTCTCCAGACATTGTTAATAACTTATTAATTAAGCATTAGAGCGACACAAAACCTCAAGAGGAATGAAGCCAAGACTTTATTCTAGATTCTTTAATCACTAAAGTGTACAAAATGTGTCTGGAAAGTTATATAATTAATTATTTACGGGGGACCTGTCAAATTAATTGACTTTATTTTCGGACAAGTGTTTGAAGATTTGTTAATAACTATTCAATACGGGACAAAATCTTATGAAAAATTGTATGTGAAAGTAGGGGAAGGTGTATTCTATATTTTCCATTTGCAAATATTTATGATTCTTCAATAATAAAGAAGATATTAGTTAATTTTCCCTCAACTTGGCCGGTTATGACGTAGTTCTATGTCTGTCCTTCTCTCTCTCTTGGTAAACCTCCTATGTCTGTCCTTGTCGCACAGCTCCTGTCGGATACCTCCTTGCTCATCATGTGCTCCTAATACTTCTCCTGGTATTTGGCAGGGTAGCAGGAAGGTAGGAGGTGAGCGAGACATCTGCTGTCCTTGTCGCACACTATTTCTGTCCTTGTCTTACTCATTACAGGGATAGGGAAATTAGTTCCGAAATCCGCCACCATAGATGGCGCCACCGTCGCGCTGCAATCGCCGGGGAAGAAAGCAGATGATTCTTGCCGGTTTCTTCATAGCAGACAATGTAACTTCCGGCAAAAATCATCTGCTGAATACCTCGCATCACGAGTCGTTATTACGGTGTAAACATAACCTTTGAAATACTTTTTACACGAAGAAAGTGAAGAAGGGACTGAAGAAACGCAGTGCACCTGCTTGATAATACAACCGACACTGACAGACACATATCGAGAATTTTCTTGACAGGAAGAAAAGACAGGATTGAAAACAGGATCATGACAGGATTTTTTTGTACAGGAAGCGTTTAATAAAGTAATATATTTGTTGATCAAGGGATGTGTTTTTTTGGAGGAATTATTTGTAGATTTGTTTGTGGAATGATCCCATCGTTTTATTAAGAAACCTTGTTCCTATAAGTACTATAACGTAGGAAGTAGGATGTAGGAAAAAAAATACATTGGGTGATTGGTCTACTCCTATACCTCGTCTGTGGTATCACGTATCACAGGCGAAAACTTTTCCGTTGGTAACATTTCGCGAACAGTTTGAGCGTTTTGCCGCTACGTGAAATGGCGCTGTACGGAGGCTCAAAATAAGCGCGGTAAATTTGAAATGTAAGATGGTACTACAATGTACATTACGACAAACGAAGCAAGAATAATTTGTTAATACATTGTTAAACTTAAGTAAATTATAGGGTACATTATATGCTCATTTTATGCGTGGAGGGAAGGAGTCTAGACAAGGGATTAAATAAGGGAAGAAAGAGTGGAAAGAAGGGAAGGAGGTTCCTTGGTTGCAACTACCGAGTGGATCTACATTTATATGTACACCCGTAGTCACCTATATTAATTGCATATCCCATTAAAAAGTCGTGCACTCGAGATAACGATCGACGCAAAGGAAACCCTTAGGAACGTTTCGTTTCAGTCGATTCAAACATTTTGATTTCCCATACTTACCAACTCCGTAATGCGATTCTCGTGTTCGATCAGATATTATACATGCACACGTACACATGGTAGTTTCCCAAGCTGGTTCTTCGCGAAGAGGCGGAGTACGCAGAGGCTTTCGATCACGTTCGACCAACGCGAAATCTTTCGCGCATAATATATATTTGATATTCTTCGATGCGTTTTGTAACGGAGGATAAAGAGATTGCTCCTCTACCAGGACACAGCTTGTTCGACGATCAATCGAGCAAAAGAGCGACAACTTAATTGGCCTCGTAATTAAAGCATTCCGGGGGAAGTCAATGTCTCGGTTAATTCCATCCATCTTCGCCGTGATCTCCGCCGAACTGGAACGGTGCTAATGAAAATTTCCTTTCCACAGTATTGTCCTATAGAAGGGAACCGAGAACAATAGAACGCAAGCGGCGTTGAATTCATGTCTCGTTGGCGTCGCGACGTCGCGAGGCGACAGGTTCGAGTACCGGCAGTTCAGTTTCACGGGAACCCCGGAACAAACGACTTAATGCTCCGTGCAGCGAATCCCGCGAGTAGATAGCCGCAGAGACGTCCCTCCGGTGTACTCTCGCTCTCTCTCCATTCATCCTTTGTGCGACGGAACGATAACAGCCGACAACAAGAATCGAACGTTCCTTCTCTCGAACCACTTTGCTGTCACCGCCGAGACGTCGAACAAACCTCCGAGTACTCGCCTTTCTCTACCGGAGACCGATACCACCCTGCCAACTGCGAAAAAGCGCACCGCGAAATCGAAAGACCGCCCCTTCTATTTAGCTGCTGAATATTAGGGGGTCCCATAAGTAATCAATTATTTTTAAATCTAAAACAAACTTTATACTCTTTACACTCTTATAGAAATCCAGGCTTCGTGAAGCAAAATATGACTCGAGGTGCTTCCTTACATCTTCTACAGAAACGAATGTTTTATTCCCGTTAACTATAGGTTCCTGAATATTGCGTAATCCGAGCAGACATAATTACCGTCCTCGAGGACGCGGCTGTCTCCTCGCGAGCGTAAACGGGTCGATGGCAAGGGGCTCCAGACGCCCGGGCTCCAAAGGGATTTTTTCCCCCCGTTTTCAACAGGTCAGTTTTACAGTGTGTAAACTACAGTCTTCGAAAACATGTTTGCTTCTCGAAGTTCGCCGGAACGGACGCTCCATTTGTTATCGATGTTCATTTCGTTATGCCTCGATTTTGAATGCGGGGTAACGAGCGTTAAGCGGAAACTTTTCCGCGATAACGTGCCCAGGAAGAGAGACAGTTCCCCGGGAATTTCGTTCCGGGAACGACGTTAACGGCTCGCGAACAAGTTCCGGAGGGGATCTCGCACCCATGCAGACGCGTCGTGAACTTTTCGGTGTCGGAATTCATTTCCCGAGCGGAAAATAAATGTCTTTTATTATTACCTTTAAGATCCATTTATTAAACCAGTCGCGTCCGTAACACAGCTACTTGCCGCAACGCTGAAACGCTATTTATCTGGTGCGGGTATTACTTCGTACGCGTTGCAAGCGCCTGTAATAATAATTATACGCATAAAGGGAACTAACAATAAGGTAAAGGCACCAGTAGTGTTTTGAAATTTAAACAAGAGGCGGCATGGCATCCGAGGTTTACTTTCATCAAAACCTTATTTTTTATGTTTTTCTATAAAATGGTCAACTACTGGTGCGTTTACCTTAACCCTTATGTGGGCAACCAAACTTTTCACGGTTGTTGGGTAACCGGGGTACCCGGGTACCCCCGAGCGTTTGGTGCCGATATATAAAAAATAAAGTGACAATTTTACTTTCATGCTTTCCCATAACTTTTAGTTTTTTTGTCTATGGTATACTAAGTATTGTTTTAAACAGTTTAAGTGAAGCAACTGCTTCAAAAAATAGTATAACTCAATGCTAAGATCAAACTTTTAGCTATTCGTATGTGGACGTACGGTATTTGACTCTTCAACTTCAACAACAGTACAACAGTATTCAACTTTATTTGGTCACAACCAAAATGTTACAATATATTCGTATGTGCCAAAAAAGAAAAGTTTATTGTATTACTATCCACAATGCACAATGATAATGTTGTTTCTGGGCCAAAGAGGAAACCAGAAATAGTCCACTTCTATAATAAAACAAAATCTGGTGTCGACATGATGGATCAAATTTTGAGACGATACAGTACACAAAGACGTACTAACAGATGGCCATTAGCATTTTTTTTTTCACATAATTGACATTGCTGCTCTTGCCTCATACATCATATATATTTCTAATAACGATATGTTGCCTAACAAATCCAATAATCGCCGAATATTTTTACGCCAAGTGGGAGAGGAACTTTGTCTTCCAATAATTAGAAGTCGATCAACCAATGTGTTCAAGTGATGAGACATTTCTCTTGTAAATTAGCAATAGAAAGCATGCTGCATAAGTCAGCAACAATGACCGACGTTCCTTCAACTTCAGGCACTGTACAACAACGAGATAAAACTGGACGAAAAAGAGTTGTAGGATCATGTTATATATACCAAGCTGACCCTGATAGAAAACGTAGAAAGACACGAAAATATTGTCAAAACTGTATAAAACCAGTTTTCCGACGAACACGCAAATACTCTGACAGTTTGTAAAAATTGTCCTATTATTGGTTAATAATAGTAACTATACTAATAAATAAATAATACCAATTGAAAAAATTTGTGTGTTGTATGATTGTGTTGTAAAACTTCCCTTCATAAGTATCCAACTACACTTTCTATGTATGGGTACCCGGGTACCCCGGTTACCCAACAACCGTATAAATAAGATTGAAGCCTTATTATTTAATATGTTTTGCATCAATTTTAATTCCGTAACCATAAATCGACAGAGAACCTTCTAAATAATGGGGATCCAGGGCGGTTTTACGATATCTTCATAAAAACATAACAAATTATTAGAGAAAACATAGAAATGGGTACCCGGTTGCCCACATAAGGGTTAAATCGTGTAGTTTAGAAATATTTTTGTTCGGGAAAAATCTCTCGGTTTTGAAGGTGAAACAGCTTCGAGTGCAAAGGGTTAAACGATTCTTTGAATCGTACTCAGGAGATCCATACGATCAGCTCGCTAGATCAACGTGTCTAGTCTTTCGATGAGATCGAACTGGCGGACGATTGCACGAGAACAATTGCAGTTCGAAGCGTTCGATCGTACTGGGCTCTCTCGGCTAATCTTGGTGTCAGGTTTGTTCGACGAGGGAGGCCGTCTGCTCGCAAAGAGAATAAACGGGTGCGGCTAGTTGGCCGGTTCCACCCGTGTCCCGGTGCTTCTCGATAATTAAATGTCAGGATCCGCGTAGGACAGCACGAGATGACACGGAACGTCCCCACTGGCCGGTCGAAGCACGTTTACATCGGGTCCGAAGAGTCGCGCGCGCGCGATTCTCCTCTCCTACGTCTATTTTCTTGGATAGCGTCGCGGCGAACGATCGAGCACCGGCTTTAGCGATAAAAGCGCTTGTTAAGCGACTCAAAGTCGACCGGATAACGAACCGATTCCGAGGGAACGTCCTCGGAAGTCTTCGCAACTGCTTTCGCCCCGTTGTTCGCTGTTGAGGGACGTTTATCTTCGAGCTTGCGATAGAAGCCGTAAAATAAACGCGCTCTAAACCACGGTGCAGCACCCGCTATACGTATTAACCCATTTGCATCGTTAGCGTATATACGCGCGTTATTTTCCGCGTATAAACAAATTAGTCTGCCATTATTATCAGCAGCACGTAATCATCCGAATACATACAGATTACTGAAACGTCCTTAAATTTTTCTATTTAAATACGTGTAATAAATGCTGGGCGTACTATTTGTCGTTCTTCCTTTTGATGCAAATAAGAGAATATTTTAATCTGCCATTATCATCCGAGTACATACAAATTACTGAAACATCCTTAAATTTTTCTATTTAAATACGTGTAATAAATGCTGGGCGTACTATTTTTCGTTCTTCCTTTCGATGCAAATGAGAGAATATTCATTTTCTTGAACGAAGTTCACACGATCTGTTTGAATATTTCAGATTGACGGGCAAACCTTCAAGGATTTAGGACGAAGTACTTGGAAATATTTCTGCAGGGAATAACTTTTAAGAAGCAAGGCGATGCTCGAAACGCGTCGAAAGTATTCGTCGGTTTCGGAAGTCGAGAATTCTGTGCTATAGGAGCGACCGAACTCGCGGCTCGATGTCAAAAATTTACCGGTTTCCAACGACCTCTCATCAATAAAGCGGAACATGGACCATGTTACACGCGTTTCAAGTCAAAAGCCGGCATTAACGAGCACCACTCGTTGCTTTACCGTAAACACTTTCATTATAAAACAGTAAAACGTGCTTAACTCCGTCAACACTTTGATCGTTTGCCGTGCAAACGAGCGCTTGCGAGGCGTTTGTAAGTTAACAAGCCGTTCGAGGAGCTCGTAACGCGAAATATTCGAAAATTGCTGTCGGTCTAAAAAGTTGCGAGCACGCTTGGCAGTAAGTTTCTGGCGGATCCTTCGCGAGCTCGAGACAGGGAGCAGAGCCACTGAATCTTACGTATTGCCTCGGTACGAAATCGGATTGGCTTTTCCGATAATTACGCGTCCAGTTGAAAATTTTCTCGGTCGACGGGGCGACGCCTATCCGTTAATCGTTTTTACGATTGCTGATGCTCGTTCCATTTTAGCCTCTCTCTCTCTCTCTCTCTCTCTCTTCCAATAATTTTCCACCGATGGCTCGAAACTGTTTGTTCGTTACCTGTGGGAATACCCCGGTTATATCGGCGTAACGCCGCGCCGCGCCTGTCGACCTCGTGTAAATGAATTGTTCTCGCAATTAGAGTGGCAACGCCCACTGATTTCGAGATCCAGCTCCGGGAAACTCGATTACGTGGCTCGGCAAAAGCCGCGGCCTCGGAATATCGGCGATGGAAACAGGAAATCCTAGAGGACGAACTAGGGTTGCCAAAGGATTACGTTCGGGGCGGGCGTCGAGATCCTGGCCAAAAGTGAACAAAATTTGTTCTTCCTTCTAGCGATTTATTGGGTTGGCAACTAAGTAATTGCCGATTTGTTCAATGAAATAAAAGAGTTTTTTTTTTACTTGGAATGAACTTTAATCTATGATGTATTTTCCATTTTGTTCGATGACCTTTCGCCATCTTTCTGCCAACTTGAAAATGCCACGCTCGTAGAAAGTCTGATGCTTTTCGGCCAAAAACTGAGTTAAGTGAGATTTTACATCGTCATCATTATTGAAAGTTTTACCACGAAGGGAGTTGTCCAGGGATCGAAATAAGTGGTAATACTTTTTGGCAGCTTGCACTGCGTTCTTTCCTTTACGGAAATAATAAAGCAATATATGGCGAAAATGTTCGTTTTTGCACTCCATATTAATATTGAGGTAAAAAAAAAAACTTTAAGAAAATATCTACGCAATGAACTTGTAAAGCTAGGTTAGGATGCCAGTTAACCCTTAGCACTCGAATGGTGACTGTGAGGCACCACTAAAAATTACTGTATCATTATTCAAAATATTTTTCACATTATTAAATTTGTTTGTATTTAATAAATTACTAAACATTTCGGTATTGCACTAGTAAATTGCACAATTTTCGTATGTATAACATGACAAAAAATATATAGAAGGAAAATATTCTGGGTCGGAAGAAATGTTTCGTTTTGGAGTTAAAATAGCTTCGAGTGCAAAGGGTTAACATATATAAGGAGAAGAAGATCATAACGTTCACGGATATTATAAAAATGGGAGTGAGAAACATATATAACTGAAATCGGCAATTACTTAGTTGCCAACCCAATATATAAAAGTTGTTGTCATTTCAGAGTATTATACAAAAGATCAGAAAGAACAAGTCAAAAATATAGAATAAACATTTGTTCATCCGAAGTTTCGTTATCGAGAAAATCGAGTTTGAAATGCAGCATTGATAGGAATTGTCTGACACGTCTGATCATGACCAACCAAATCTACTTCCTGCATATACTAAATCTCTTCGATTTTCTCGGAAACAAAGCCTCAAACGAAAAATGTTTATTCTATATTTTCGACTTATTCTTTCATGTAGAATCACTCCCTTTTCGTTTGCACCACCAGTTACCAAACACCCTGTATAAAAATATAATTTTTTGGCTGGGACTTCGGCGGAACTCACCACCGCGGAGAGAGAGAGCGGGGGAATGTACAGGACTTCAAAATATTTATTATTTCGTCGTAATTACATGCGCTTACATTTACGGAGTGCCGGTGGTTACGCGTGCTGATGCGATCGCATAGGTCATTACCGAGTGTTAATTGCATCGCGGGGGAATGTCGGCCGCATAAACCGCGGGGAACGCGCTCAAATACAAAGCGGCTAGATTCCTTTCGCGCTAGATCGATACGAGCCGTGCCATTCCCGTTTCTCGATTCCGGTCCCACGTTTACACGGCAACTCCTGGAAAATCCTAATCGCCGTTTCTTCGCATTATCGTCGGGATTTAAAGGCGTTTCCGTCTGCCCTTGCGTGGGCCGAATCTTTCGAATTCGATCCAGAGAGCCCTTTCACCACGAATTTCTTGTTTGTTCGCGAGCTAAGCACTTTGTAGTCTTCAACGTGAAATCGCTTTCTGTACACTCGTTTTGATTTTACAGGGATTCTATAAATTCTCTGGCGAAAGGAAGATGGAGGATTTAACTTTGATCTACCGTCCGGTCGGCTAACTCGATCCTTCGTTTGGTCGTTGTCGCAGTGGTAACGAGTCAACAGGCTTAAGCTTGCCTTTAAAATCATTTCTTCGATAATGATTAGTACTAAACCTGCCGAGCCTTGAAAGCAACCGATACGTATGCCTTATAAAAATTGGCGATATTGAATTCGCTTAATACAATAAGAAATTTAATCATTTCCAGTGAAAGCATCTTTATAATTTCAATAACTCGGCGCTGGTAGGTTTAGTGTTAACCGAGATCGGATGAAATATTTGCGTCGTTATTATCTAAAATAAATGGCACTTTTCTTCTATTTTTGCTAGAATCAACTTCCCAGTCGACAGAAGATCTCACCGAGTTCTGAAATGGCCGAAATAGCTGAACGAATAAGTAACAGCGGAATAGTACATAATAAATAAATAACGAATAGTGCAATCCGAGTATAAAGAGAACCTAGGAAATAAATATTCGGTAACTGACTAGAGTTAAATTAACGATACTGATTCATCGATTGCAACGACCACGAATTAATTTCAGAAACGAAGACTTTCAAAATCAAAGATTAGATCGCGTAACGAGACGACGCGGAGGATACGTCGACGCTTCCGGTTCGACGCGAATAGAAAAATATACCATGAGTCCGTGTAGATACGAAAATTGCCGAAGAACGAAGCGGATATGTAAGTCCCACTGCGCGATCGATTTTTATTCGCGCGGTTAGGCTCGCGATATTTCCGACGATATGTTGCTGCGCGACGATCTCGAGCCTCGTGGTCTCGTTACGCTCGTTCTACAGTTGGTTGGCTACTGGTAGTTGGTCGGTAGGCTTTCTCAAACGATCCCCTGTCGTTCATTTCTCACACGTAACCGTACAAATCACGCGGAGCAAACACATCCGACCTATGGATCGTACCGTTTGGTCAAGCAGAATAGATGGTTTCGGGGAGGAGACCTTCACTTTCCCCGTCTCCTTTTCTTCCCTTTCTTTTTCGTCTACGCGCCTCGCAGTGGGTCCAAAGCAGCCTAAACTCGACAAAAAGATTGCGTTCCCAAAACAGTTCTGGTGAAAAAGAATTTTATGCAGACAGTCGACTTAACGTTTAAAAATAAGAATAATTAATATACAGTCGAGTCGGAAAGTAAGTTAACATTTAGTGATATGTAGGCAATGAATATGATGAATAAAATCAAGTTATTGTATTGTTTTTATTTAGGAGGTGTAAGGAAATAAACAAATATGTTAGTAAAACATATATTATCATTATTAAAGATTAAAGACATGACATATTCATTTGCCTGCATACACCAGTCGTTAACTTACTTTCCGACTCGACTGTAGGCACAGTACAATTGTATACAATATAGCGTAGGCTATACTGTACCGTTTGAACTGCTCAAAATGATTTTGGACCACAATGTGTAATTCTCATGCAAAATTAAAAAGTCCCCTCCTTTAGACTGCACCAACTAATTTTTCCCATAAATGCACAAAATATCTATCAACATTTGTTAAGGATGCCTGTCTCTTGGAATATGTTCCATCAATTTTCATCGTGAATATATAAATTAATAAATGCAACTGTGTCAGAACGATGCAGCATTTTATATTGCTCGGCTTCGATAGAATGAATAAAGATGTATGCTCATCGATTTACGAGTGGTGCCAGTGCTTCGAGTTTCTGATCGTTGAAAATATAAAACTGTATCGAAACGGCGCTACACTCGATGCTGCTCGACTCTAAAAGAATTGATAAAGATATTTAACCCCTTGCACTACCATTTATTTTGTGATCATAATGATTAGTAATTCTTCATCGTTCAGGATTTCATAGAAAAAGAAAGATAGTTTATATTTATTGTATGCCTATGTTTTCTCCAAAGGATATATATGTCAACTACAACGAAATAGAATTTTATTTCGCTTTAAAGGAAATTAATAACATACATATCTGTTAGAATCTGTTCAAAATCATCATCACGAGTCTGACTCGATATTGTAGGGCAAGGGGTTAACGAAGAAGCAGGTAAGCGGAGCTTTCTAAAATAATTATTCAATCGGAACCTTGTCTAACACATTTTTCACCTTGTTTCGGCAACGATAGACCCACTTTTTGAATTTACATCATCCTCGCCGTCCCCTCTCCAAAACCAACCGGGCCAGTTCGCAACGTCATTGTTCGCGGGTACATTTTCGAAGCGGGTGGCTTTGGTTCGGGCCGGGTCGGGTCGGGTATCAAGTATCGCTGGAACGCGGGAAACGTCGGAAATCGAAGCTCTCCGGTATTCCTCCGATCGTTGTACCGCGACGGTGTTCGAATCGATCGAACCCTCGCTCTGCGTCCCTTGTCGGCAAATTTTCGAGAACCCGATATATCACGGTAGTGTCACGCTATCATGAGAAAGTCCCCAGGTTTCATGAAAAAATAGTCGAAATCCTTGGATATGCTGGTTCTCTGCGACGGTGGACGTCGGTGCACGATCTAGACCGGGTCCGGGGCTGGTGCCAGCAACTGCAAACTGCTACTCGATCGCGCGATCTGGAACAATGGTTCACAGTTCGTTATTTCTCTGCGCGTATCTTCGAATCAGCGAGTCAAATGCTCGAACGAGCTGCATGGAGGAGGCTCGAGCATTTGCTTCAAGCTCGATCCTGATCGAGACGAAATGTTCGAAATAAATTGATTCCTCGAATCAATCGACCTGAACGAATAGACTGCGGATCTTATGACAAAAATATACACTGATTTCTCTATACGGGGTGTTCGTTTGAAAACTGTCCAGCCAACTTTTTAAGTAGAAAAGTATGAGTCCTCTTTCGAAGGGGAAAGAGGGATGCAGTATCAGTATTTTATTTCAAGGTCAACTTTGTTTTTTCAAATGGATCTTACTCTACGTAAAAAGACCAGCAGTTTTCGTAGGATACTTTTCTTTGTTGCTCACTAGTTTATCATTGAGAGAACTTGAGAAGCTATTGTTATATTAGTTTCATTCTGTCAAGCCTGTCAAGAGAAAAGATTTTGCATAAAAATCCGCAGTCTAAAGCGAACAATAGTCTGTTGGAGTAATCGAGTGGCCGATTTTCCTTTGTAAAAAGAAGGATGCTCGATTTGAGTAGAATTGGGCTTATCGACCAGACCGAGTCGAAGACGCTCGAAGCCCCATTGCCAGTCATGAGATTCACACAATCCCCATAACCCATCGCTCGAATAAGAACTAACGGCTTCCAGCGTATAAACTTCCAGGTACTACTTCCAGGCAAATAAAAATAACAATAATAAGATTGAATTTATTTGATATGGTCGAAGGCGTTCCTCGCTTTCGATAATTGAAAGACAGAAAACACCCGGCAGCTAATCGCTATCATGATTTTCCTTCGCTTACGCCGTTCAAATTTGTTTAGCTCTACAGCTGCACGAGCGAGCAAACGCGAGCAAAGCGAACTCCCTCGCCGACTATCGATCTTTTTAGGCGAGATCCGGCTCGCGGCGATAAAGTCGAACCGCGTTGCTCGTTGTCGAAGCGGAGGAACAATATTGTCGGAGCGGAGAAATTAAACTAAGCTGCAACTCATCCGGCTTCGAGACCGGAAGTTCTCCGTCTTTTCTGTCGGCGCGAAAACGAGTTTAATCGCTCGCCCTCGAGCGGCAATTTTTCAATTAAAAATTACCAACCACGTCAGGAATCGACACCGTCAATCTTAACACCGTTCGCTTCCGGCATTTGCTTCTTTGCTGATATTATGTTACATTTTTCTGTGCAATTCAAACGTTTTACTTCTAGTTGCGACAAACTGGAGTGGAATAGAAAATTATTTTCTTTTTCAACGCTAAACCTACCACGGTCAAAATGACTGATTTTACAATTATGGAAGCTATAAAAATTCATTTATGGAACATAGTAGAATAAATCTCCTTAACAATCTCTGCCCATAATTATGAAAGTGGTCTAAGTCAAAATTAAAAAAAAAATGAATTTATCACTTATTTCTCACGACATGATTTTAAACTAAATTTATTCAATGTAAAAAAAATGAAAGAAATATATGACCTAGACCACTTTCATAATTATGGGCACAATATGACCGACTGTGATTTCTGACTAGGTTTAGAAATTCATTTTTATTGTGACATATAAACCGAATTTGATTAGGATCTTTAGAATTCAGAAGGGTCACGACAGCATGCCTTATAATAAATTTTAAATTTCTAGTTTCGATTTCATTAATTAAATTACACTGATTTCGTGAGAATCTCTGGGATTGGTTTTTGAAAACAATACAGTAGCATATGTAATCCTCTTGTAAAATATGAAAAAAGACATTGTCATTGGAAAAGTAATTATGAATTTTGAATGCACTTTGATTTTCTTCCTGTGATATACAGAATCGGTCGGTCGCGAACGCGTTAAACCCCTTGCTCTACTATTTATTTTGTGATTATAATGATTAGAAATTCTTCATCGTTCAGAATTTCATAGAAATAAAAGATGGTTTATATTTATCGTATGCCTATGTTTTCTCCAAAGGGTATAGATCAACCACAACAAAATAGAATTTTATTTCGATTTGAAGGAAATTAATAACGTTCACATTTATTAGACTCTGTTCATAATCTTCATCACGAGTCTGGCTCGTTATTGTAGGGCAAGGGGTTAAGGGTAGTCCAAGAATTTTATGAGCCACGTGTGTGATCAACGTGTCGGCGATATTTAGGCGATCGATAGATCGGCATCGGGCACAATGGCGTGCATCGACATATTCCGCGCTCCGTTCGCGGAGAAAGGATTCGTCGGGATAATAAATTTGTCCGGTGAAACTGGAGCAGCTCGGACCAGAGATTACAGAGGTAAATTACAGACGTTAGTTCGCGCAGGCCACGGGATTCCTTGGTCCAATAGAGGCAGATAAAGGAGGATTCCCGGAGAGAATTCGAGGCGGTTCGATCGTCTACGCGACCCGCTCCGGGAGATTTACCTGCTGCTTCGGCTGTCTGTAAGACTTCCTGGCGTAGACCTTCAGGACCCTGCAGTTGCACGCGACGGACAATGCTACGGCCAGACCCTGCTCCCCCGATCGATCGTGCAACAAATGGAACAAATAAGCAAACTTATCATCAAACAATCCCACCGGGCCGACCCCGTAATTTCGCTAACACCGTTATTGACGGCGCCGCTATCTATTGTTCCTTCGTTTGATCGCGCAAACCCGAGCTTCCCTCGGTTTCAATTCCTCTCTATTTGCCGTTTAGCTCTTCCTCTTATTCCTCTACGGTACAAACACGCGGCGACCGCGTGAAACGAATTCTTTAACTATTCTAATCGATCGGAATCATCGAGAAATTACTAAACATTGCGGACTGCAATTTTATTTATCCGCATCTACGCTGCAAAAAATTTAAACTTACTATCATTTCGGATCGTGTGTAACTCGTAGCAGCATCAAACGATCTGGACAAAATTTTCAGGCTACAAGGGAAATAATTAACCCTTTGCACTCCGAACCATTCTGGCAGAAATTTACAAATCCTCGTATTATTTAGTATAATTTTGGAACCAAGTAACGTATTATAATGATATTGGACTTATATGAATTGGTTGACATCGAGGAATATATATTTGCAAAAAAATCAATATTTTATTTAAAGTTGCGCTGGAATAAATTAATTCCCCGTAATCGCTAATAAACTTTAATGACCCCTGAGAGGGGACAGCGGAGTGCAAAGGGTTAAATCAGGCTACATAATTTACAGACACGGATCTACGAAACGTATATTCTAAATTTTCAAGACGAGTTTAGATAAAAAATTTGGGGACCATTTTACGAGCCCCAACAAACGCACGTTTTAGCGATTCGGGACCACTGTGAACAGGGACGAAATAGTATTGTACTTTTTCTTTTGATAATTCTAACAGTCGTGAAAAGTATACCAAAAAAGATTCCCCTATGATACCAACGCGCTTCATAAAATCCTCATAAGAGCTACTATTCTCTACTACACAAGCAAATGGCTTTGTATATCGATCTCACCTTGTTTTCTTAAATACCAAAAAGCAGTCGTGAAAAGTATTACAGTGGTATTAGATTTGTTTCGTATTTTCAGAATTTTGTATTTTGCCAGCCCAGTTTAAATCAGCAGTCTAATGTTACATCGTCTATCCCGGGGCCGGGAATCGTTACATAAAGTATTTTCATATGAACAATTCGCTTTGGTTATTGCGCGGATGTTTCGGCGTTTGCCTCGAGGCGAGCGTCTCCGAAATTCCGGGGCGCTTTCTTGCCCCGACGTTTAGAAAGAATATCGTTTCTGTCCGCTCGCGTTCAGCTTTGCTTTTGGCAAGGCGGTTTCTCAGCTCGCGCTCGCCTCGGGCGTAGCCAACTCTTGGTAAGCCGACAAACGCGGCTGCAATTACCGCACGAGGATTAGTAGGTGTTCTCGGGCGGACGTCGCGTCGTGTCGCGTCGCGTCGTCGCCGGAAGTATCTTCCCTGTTGATTTAACCGCACGGCGGAGCCGAGTACCGTTTCCCATTCCGAGAGACGATACCATCGACTGTGTCTCGGGACCTGCATCCCATTACACGGGGCGAGTTGGCGCGGATAAACAGAACAGCAAAGTGCCAAGACATTTGTTAATCGCATGAAAAATCACGCACTCCGATTCTAGATTGCTCGGGCGGTTAATTAGTTGCATGCTGCGGTTGACTCGATTCGGTAAGGTTTCGCTCTCCTTGATATTGACATATTATGCACCAACTTTTTGTTTTTAAATTTTTGATCTGAATGGTTAGTTGACGCCAAACATAATTATTGGAATTATAAAAACATTTTCATAAGAATTTACTGAATTGACTTTTCTATTTTAAGCACGTATTATAAAATCGTGCAAAGTTTAGGTAAATTCAATCTTCTCCCTTCTTCGAGACGGTTTATTTTTATATGTGTTTTGCGCTTGCTAAGTTTAGTGTTAATTCAGGTATTAATTTATAGATTCGCAGGAAATTACAACTGTACACACTGTACAGTTACAAATGTACTTGCATGCTGCGGTTGACTCGATTCGGTAAGGTTTAGCTTCTCTATATCGACATATTGGGTTGGCAATTAAGTAATTGCCGATTTCAGTTATAGATAGTTATACTTAACTCAGTTTTTGGCCGAAAGGATCAGACTTTCTACGAGCGTGGAATTTTCAAGTTGACAGAAAGATGGCAAAAGGTCATCGAACAAAATGGAAAATACATCATAGATTAAAGTTCATTCCAAGAAAAAAAAACTCTTTTATTTCATTGAACAAATCGGCAATTACTTAGTTGCCAACCCAATATTATGCACCAACTTTTTGTTTTTAAATTTTTGATCTGAATGGTTAGTTGACGCCAAACATAATTATTGGAATTTTAAAAACATTTTCATAAGAATTTACTAAATTGACTTTCCTATTTTAAGCACGTATTATAAAATCGTGCAAAGTTTAGGTAAATTCAATCTTCTCCCTTCTTCGAGACGTTCTATTTTTATGTGTTTTGTGCTTGGTAAGTTTAGTGTTAATTCAGGTATTAATTTATAGATTCGCAGGAAATTACAACTGTACACACTGTACAGTTACAACTGTACTTGCATGCTGCGATTGACTCGATTCGGTAAGGTTTCGCTCTCCTTGATATTGACATATTATGCACCAACTTTTTGTTTTTTAATTTTTTATCTTAATGGTTAGTTGACGCTAAACATAATTATTGGAATTATAGAAACATTTTCATAAGAATTTACTGAATTGACTTTCCTATTTTAAGCACATATTATAAAGTCGTGCAAAGTTTAGGTAAATTCAATCTTCTCCCTTCTTCGAGACGTTTTATTTTTATATGTGTTTTGCGCTTGGTAAGTGTAGTGTTAATTCAGGTATTAATTTATAGATTCGCAGGAAATTACAATTGTACACACTGTACAACTGTACTTGCATGCTGCGGTTGACTCGATTCGGTAAGGTTTCGCTCTCCTTGATATCGACATATTATGCACCAACTTTTTGTTTTTAAATTTTTGATCTGAATGGTTAGTTGACGCCAAACATAATTATTGGAATTATAAAAACATTTTCATAAGAATTTACTAAATTGACTTTCCTATTTTAAGCACATATTATAAAATCGTGCAAAGTTTAGGTAAATTCAATCTTCTCCCTTCTTCGAGACGTTTTATTTTTATATGTGTTTTGCGCTTGGTAAGTTTAGTGTTAATTCAGGTAGTAATTTTTAGATTCGCAGGAAATTACAACTGTACACACACTTTTCAGAGACAGCATATATACATTCGATCTACCATATTCGCGAGCGTGTTCCTCCTCTGAGGTACGTCTCCACACATCGATTTCCCATACACGAGCCGTATTCAATTCGCAGAACATAGAAGAGCTACGCGTCTAAATACAGCGTTAGTGAAACATAACTACGCGCGGTGCTCGACTTGTTAATACTATTATCGCGTAACGATTGTTATTACGAGATTAATGGAGGAGGAGTAGGTTGTGAGTCTCACCTGTAGGGAGTGTCCCGTGCAAAAGATGGCCCAAAGGAACGGGACTTTCCACACTCTGGATGCTACTCCGCAGCCAGCTACCAGGCCCACGATCATACTAACCTTCAGGAAGAGGATCAACTGTAGTGCTCGTCTTCTCTTCATCTTCTCGCGCTGCTTGATCTCCAACTGCATGCTGCATGTGTACCTGCGAAATCGAAATCCCAGGAAGAAACTTCCGTTAGCCAGGAACGAGGACATTGTACATCTAGCTAGCAATTAAATGTTCCGAAGGGGATACGAAGAGGTTGTCGGTAGTGGAATAGAAAATTATGCAAACGCACAGTTTATTCAAACGAGTGTTTCCTCGATACGTTCCGCTTTTAATGCGAGCAAGAACAAGGGAAGAAATGAAACAAAGAAATATGCCTGGGTGCATGAAAAAGAACTGATGGTGATCAATAGCCGCAGATTGTACGCATTTATGGTAAATATGGGTGGATAAAATGCAATACATTACTTGAAGAATTTAAAAACACCTCTGCATATACCTTGAAATTAATTCAAATAATTTTTATTTCGTATAAGCTTCAAATTTATTTCATAATTTGAAACGGTAGAGCAATCAAAAGAATTTAAGAATGCCAATACATTATCTTCAGTTTGTTAAGATTGTTAAAGAAAAAACGGTCTATACGGTTATTGTTTAATTGTTCAATTGAGACAATTTTTATTCTAATGCTTTGTCTACCGGGAATTAATAGGCTTAAAAATCTTCTTTTACACAATAATCCCGAACGAAGTTATTAGATCACGTCACCAAGGTCGTTGTTGGTTTATGTTTCTGTTTCTGTTGAAGGATCAATTAACAAGGAAAGCAGGAAATTAGTCCAGTGGCGGGTTCAACGGTAAGCGGACCAAGCGGCCGCGTGGGGTCCCCTTTCTATTTTGTTAATAACTTTACGACAATTTTCTTGCAACTTCAATTTCCAAGTTGAGTTTGAGGGGCCCCAAAATTTTTACCGCTTGGAGCCTCCAGCTGATTCGAGCCGCCGCTGAACGCGTCGAAAGGCGGTCGTGCGGGTAAAGTCGGGTCCCTTTGACCCGTTTCACGTCCGATACCTGGACACTATGGCAGCCTTGATCAGATAGTATCCCGCGGACAGCAAGAGCAGCACGACCGGCAGCCCGTAAGCGTAAATCGTCGCCTTCGTTCCGAGGAACCTGGAACCGCAGAGAATTTCCGCGTCACGAACCGAGCGAGCAGACTGTGGCATCCGACAAAATTTTTCCCGCCCGTAACAAGCGAATTCCGCACAGGATTTTCTACACGTATTCTCCGCTGTCGCGTCGGAACGAGAAGTTAAGGGGGGAAGGTTCAGGCCAAGAGAAACCGAAAACGGAAATACAATTCCGTATCGGGGACGAGCTGCGCGAAATTTGCCAAGACGGAAGATAAAAGGACCGAAGCCCCGAAATACATACACATGCATGGGCTCTCGTCGGCTACGTTGACAATACAGTGGCGTGCAAAAGTTCCCGGCCAGATGGTTTTTGCTATTTTTCTTCCAAAAAAAAGGCGTTAAGAAAGTTTGATTAGAATCATATATAAGGGCATGTTACGTGAAAAAATACTGTAGAAAAAATCAATGCTGCTGATTCTTCATACATGTTTATTTAAAGAATAAGTAAACTTGCGTGTTCAAAAGTTCCCGGCCAGTTTAAGCTGGGATTGTATTTAAGTCTGTAAAAGGTCAGTAAGTGTTTACATTCAAATAATATTACGTAGTTGGTAGTCTTCAGTTGGTAGTCAGTCGCTGAAATGTAAACATGGTTCGAAAGATATCTGTCGAAGTACGCAAAATTGTGATGGAATTGTCGTTAAAGGGAAAGTCATCTCGCGAAATTGCTTCAGTACTGTCTATCGGGAAAAGTACAGTGAAAGACACAATTAACAGATATCGTGCAGGACATGGCGTGAAAGATCGACCGCGGAGTGGAAGACCCCGAAAGACCACTAAAAGAATTGATAGAATTATAAAACGTAAATCAATTGCGGACCCAAAGAAGACAGCTAGCAATATTGCAACAGAACTACAACAGGAAAACGTTGCTAATATTAGTCGATGCACGGTAACAAGAAGATTACATGATGTAGGACTGTTTGGCAGAGTTAGTGTTAAAAAACCACTAATCAGTAAGAAAAATAAAGTAGCCCGATTAAAGTTTGCCCAAAAATATTGTGACTGGACTGTGGAAAATTGGAAAAATGTTCTTTTTTCGGATGAATCTAAATTTAATCTATTCGGCAGCGATGGAAGACAGTATGTACGACGTTCAGTTGGCACAAGAAATGATCCCAGATATCAAACACCAACTGTTAAACATGGTGGAGGGAGCATTACGGTATGGGGAGCTTTCTCCGCTCAAGGAATTGGTCCTCTTATAAAAATTGAGGGTATCATGACTGGTGTCACGTATAAAAATATTTTAGAAACTCGTATGCTACCATATGGTGAAAAAGAAATGCCAGAAAATTGGTTTTTCCAACATGACAACGACCCCAAACATGCATCGAAAATCGTGAAAGGGTGGTTGTCAACAAATAAAGTACAAGTTTTAGACTGGCCTTCTCAATCTGCGGACTTAAATCCAATAGAGCATCTTTGGGGAGAGATGAAACGTCGAATAAAAAATCATAGAAGTTCCAATAAAACACAATTTTTTCAAAATTTAATAGAAGAGTGGAACAAAATACCACACGACTACGTTACTCGGTTAATTGAGTGCATGCCTCGTCGCTGTGCTGCTGTTATTGCTGCAAAAGGCATGGCTACGAAATATTAATTATAACATATTAAATAATGTACTGCAAAATTGTTACACAATGAAAAAAAAAAGCATAATGTTTCGTTAAACATACTGGCCGGGAACTTTTCAACACGCACGTTTACTTATTCTTTAAATAAACAAGTAAGAAAAATAATTAGCGTTGATATTTTTTGTAATATTCTTTCATGTAATACGACCTTATTTATGATTCTAATAAAAATTTCTTAACGCTCTTTTTTTGGAAAAAAAAATAGCAAAAACTATCTGGCCGGGAACTTTTGCACGCCACTGTATATTGGCCAGGAACGCGACACGTAGATAAGACTTTCCCTGCCCGGAGGATAATCTCATCCATATTCCCCCGTAATATCCTATTCCAGCATGCTCGCTCTTGTGTTCGGCTCGGATGTATATACTTTTATTTTATGTATGATCCAGTCGCGCAACGCGTTCCACGGCTTTTATCGTAAACTGGAGCGGACGTCCGCGTCCTGTACAGGAAACGACGCTAACGAAAGACGTCCCGTCGCCAATATTGCCCGCGATTTTTCAACGGATTTTCGGATGTTCGTCCTGCGTCGCGAAACATCATGCGACGTAAAAAAGAAATCGGATGATAGCGAGTCGAATACTGTATGCTGTTACACATCTATCTGCCAAATTCAGCCGTGAACATCCTAACGTGTGTTACGAGCAATTTAGCACGGGCGTGGAACTCTGCGATAATGGAGTTGATGTTCGAACAACGGGTGAAGTCTTGTGTCAAATTTCTAAAATTTATTACACGGGCGATCGTAGGTGGATGCAATTTGACAAACCGACGTGTACGAGCGGTGACCTGCAAAACTATTAACGCTTCCAAACGTTTTATCGAACCTACAGTATTTCGTTTTATTGCAATATGTGGTTGTCACGTACAGTGTGTCCCACGAACTCTGTCACATCTTGGTTATTTCAAACGATACGAGAAAATGTTAGTTACAGAAGTTGCGGGGTTTACGAAACTATATAACATAGTATAAATACTATTCTTGCAAATAAAGGCGTAGAGAAGATATAGAGGCCACCTACCTTTGTTTTGTTAAATGGAATGTTCAATTTTTAGATTGGCGTATTCCGAGTATAAAAGTACTAGAGTGTATTTGTCCTAAAACCTACCGTTGTATTTGACTGTTTTCATGAAAAACCAAGATACTCGAGTGGACAGAGTTCGCGAATTCAGAATACACACTGTATTTGTGACCTGCTAAGCGTTATAATACGAATAATACTTTAAAATTACGAAAAATTTAAAATAATACGAAAAATTCAGAATTTTGCGAAAAAGTAAGTTTCTTTTTGTGGCAGTGCGTTGCTAGTGGAAATGAAAGGTGTGTTACCAGCAGTTGAAGGGAATTAGGTCCACGACGTTCCAGATGTCGGACGCCTCTCGTATCTGGAGGAAAATGGCGACCCCCAGGTTGAGGAATGGCGCACCCCAGGCGAACAAACTGTACTTGAGGTAGGTCGGCGGGTCGTCGCGACGCGGGATCGACGCTACCGTCGCGTACAGGTGATGACACATTGCTGCCAACCAGCAGACCACCGTCATCCGAAGGTACTGCAGGCTCAGCCCCAGGGAAATGCACAGCTCCGAGTCCTGAGTGCAATGCAAATATTTCTTCCTTCGTACGTGGGACAGGTTCTTACCCCTGGCGCATTCTTCGAGAACCAACGAATGAAAACTACCAGAATAAATGTCCCCGAACTAGACCAGACACGATCCACGATCATGAACAAACGCAACTAACGTATTCCAATCGTTTTCATAATATTCGTTTTCGAATAATGGAACTTTACCGATCGTTTCGTTCATTCGCTTTTACTGGAAAGAAATTTTCCAGGCCAATTATAACTCAATTGTAACGTGCACTAGGATATTCTGTACGTTACTCTACAGGTTCTAGAGGACCAGGAAAAATGTCTAAACACGTCTTATTTCCTCTTCTGAAAATAAGAAAGGAAATTCGCGTTGCTCGCACAACGCTGTGATCCATAAACTAGTGTTATGAAATTAATTGAAAAAGGCTTGTCTTAGATTGAGGGTTGTATCGAAGGAGGTTCGAATATTTTTGACAAAAACTGTTTTCCTGAAAACCTAGTGTCAGGATCGCGCCATTTCGAAGGATCCTGCTCAAAGGACGAAAAAAGCTAGCTATTTCGAATAAAACCGCAAAGATAAATCTTGCTTTTCGGAGCGAGTTCTTTGAGCCAGACGCAAGCGAACATCTCGAGAGCATGATACTCACGTACACGCTCGTGGTTCGAGCTTGTCGGGTAAATCTGGCGAAAAGAACGATACTTTGTCCCTTCTCGCGGTAACGATCGAGCTCGCAACAAAGACTCGCTATTATGTCTGCAGCCGTTGCCAGCTCGACGACGGAAGCGCATTCTCTCGCAGTTAGGTTACCTTTCCCCTCGAAAAGGAACGAGCCAACCAGGTTGAAGGCTCGGAAATTCTTCGTACGTGTCCCTCTATTCCTCCGAGGACCCGCTCCATTCGATTTGCATTTCTCGTCTCGCGCACAGCGTGTATCATAGTCCATCAGTTTTTCAGGGACTTTGCGGTCTACAAGCTTTTCTCGGCTGACTTTCCGTTGAGAGCTGGCTCGTCAACGCAAGCGAGCCTAACTGCAAAGTCGAGGAGACACCCGGAGCGTTCGGGATTTTCCGGACTTAGCCGGCTACGGCGTTCAACGTTGAAACGCGATATCCCGTTCTCTTCTCCTGTCGCCGTTATCGCCTCCGACTTGGCCAGGCTCTGTGTTACAGGACACTGTCGTGGAAACGATTATTCCCAGGATCGACGACCAGCACCGGCTGGCTGTTTCTTTCCGGCTGATAGCGGATAGTGGAACGGATAAGCACAAGTGCCGACGGCAAACCGAATTTACGCCCCTTTACCTCCGGCGATATTCGACGAAGCCTTTTCTACCTCGAGTGTGTCACGAAGAAATTTCTTTCTTTCTTTCTTTAATAATTCTCAATCGCTACCAGCGACGTGTCACGTCCTACATCCAAGATAGTCAAACTAATTTTATTCCCTCGGGTATTGAAAGATATAGCATAACATTCTTATCTTCTGCTAGAGTGTTTCAATATTTCATGAGGGAGGGACACGTTGCATTTAGTAACATATTTTAAAACATTAAACCTACCAAGAACATATAAAAGTCTTATAGAAGACTGAATTTATTTAAATTTTGTACGATTTTCATCACAACGTATGCTCGAATAAAGAAGTCGATTCAGTAATTTCCGATAAATACGTTTTTATAATTCCAATAATTGTGAAATGGAAAAGCGGTCATTTGACCGTGGTAGGGTTAGTGTTAACGATTGAATTGTCGCGTTAAAAATGTCAAATTGAATTTACAGTAGACGTACGATTTTGATTGTGACACGTGCTCCGCCAATGAAATTCATTCGTTCGTTTCCCACGTCTTCCAAGAACATCTATAAGCTGAATTCAATTTACTCAAATTGTTAAGGAAAGGAAGAAACTTTTTATACGGTTCACGAGTCCTAAAAGTGACAAATAAAATTTGTCTTTTGCATGGAGATCCGTGCTTAACAGTCTCTTAAAATCGACTTTTCAGTTCCTCAACCCTCGCGTCACTATTCAAGAATTTTCCCCGACGTTCGATAAATTCATACTCTATGATTCGAATGTATACATATTTCCATCTCAAATGAATATATAATTATCCAACTAAGTCGGACTCCGTGGGAATTTCGTTGCGTGTCAACGAGAACAGTTTCAAACAGTTTTGAAAGCAAATTGAAATTAAATTTAAGCCCCGGGTAGCCGGATGTTGACGCAAGAGTAAATCAACCCTTCAATGGTAATTCGAATCGTTGATCAAGGGTTAGTCTCGAGCCGAACGATTTAATTTTCTTTTTCGGCATAGCAGTTTCACAAGGGGAAATCATTAAGAAATTTTTCGACGTAGCAGAGGTCTATTAATCAACGAGACATTTTGTCGGAGCTTTGAAGATTCTACACCAATTAAAGCAATTAAAGCAAATGGTTTACAGTTTCAATCTCGTTTCTATTTTGCAATCGCCGATCCAAGGTTTCCAATCGCGCTCGTGATTAAGCAATTACAAGTCAAACGGGGAGCAGAGCTTAGAACTGTGCAGGGACCGAATTTCATGGAGTCGTCTCTATTTCCCTCTCTCTCTCTATATATATATATACATCTCTCGATTTTGACTACCATAAGCGATTGCTGGCAGCTCATCGATTATTTCTCGCGAATCGTGCGCGGCTAATTCCATTTAATTACAGCGTACTCCGGGATTCGCGCGGGTGGCACGGGCACGTAATTCGCGTCGCCAGGAATAATTAGCGTTTTTTTGTTTCGCGTGTACTCTCTCGTCCCTTCCCCGTGTACGTGTCCGCTCGCTGATTATTTTATTTACGACCGATGCCGAGCGACAAATTGTACGGTGAGACGGCCGCGCGCGGTGCACTAATTAAATCTTTGTTATCGATTTCCATCGCTTCCTTTCCTCCCGGAAAAAAGCGATTCCCGTCGAGACAATTAGCTCGACTGTCCGCTGGTCTGTGGAACACCTTGCAGTCGATGATTTACCGTAATAAAACAATTGCCTCTCGAGAATCGTCGACAGTGTTTTTACTCTAAAACACAGATTCACACCGTCACGGATATGCGATTCTCGAGGAGCAATTATCACCCATAAGTATAAGTAATGCAATTGTTCTAACTTCTCGAAAAAATTCAAGTAGTATAGTCCAATATTGACAATTTTTAAGAGCGTTCGAATATCAGTTGGAGTCACTGTAATAAATTCTTGAAATAAAAACTTGAATTTACTACACAATGTTTGTTTTAGATTTCAAAATTACTCTTACGGTTCCCCGTAATATTTCTCAAAAATATCGTGTTACGTGTACCGTTGTCTCAGCAACCATACTCGATCGATCGAGAATTCGAGGGAGAGGGAGAGAAACCGAAGACGGTTAGGCTATCGGTGACACGACCGCCTCTAATTAAGCCAGCTGCGTCGCTCTGTTGGTTGACAAATGTCGAAGCCTGTCGCTGCCCGGAGGGTATTGGTCAGACTTTGCAGAGCCAAACGGTAGGCAACGATGGCCGAGTTCGTCGGGGGGTTTCGAAAAATTGGAACCAGGCAACGAGGGCAAACATAGAAGGGGAATGTAATCTCGAAGCGGAACGATGCGCGATATTAGGTATGCGTAGCCGCTGTCATGCCACCGTTGCACCGCACATCTCATCGGTGCGATATCGCGGAATGCTCGCACGAGGACGAGCATCGAGTGTCAATATTCGAGGGTCGTTCACGCAATATCGAGTCAATGGTTCCTGGACGCAGGTGCTGCGTCACTGGACCACCTTCGTCACTAATATCCCAGCTGACCCGCTTAGAAGAAATCCTGAAACATCCTGCCCTTTTTCGTCTTCAGAGAAATCCACGTTCCCATCCTCGTGTACGCGTGCTTCACTTTTATTAACCGTTTATCTACCGTTTAAGCATGGCGCGTTTGTCCGCAACTCTGTCTCCCAGGGACGGCGAGCCTAGCCGCGGAAGGCAAAAAAGCCACTATAGTGGTTCGTGCTGTTCGAACTGATGCTTTCCACGGAAAGCCATTATAGTAGCGTACAGGGCTTAAGAGGTTAACCCTTTCCCGTACTTTAGCGAGTCTGACTCGCGACCAGATACTTGGGCCAAACGTAAACATAACAAGCCGAGCTCGCGGACTGATTTTTTTTTTTTCCAAACCACAGGTATCGCTGATTTTTTTTTTTTTCTATACCACAGGTATCGCGGGCTTCTACATTTCGGTTCGTATTGCGACTGTTTACAAGCATCAGTCTGGTCTGTTTAGCGCGCGTCGATGCCTACCGCTTGGGCCCAAGTTTCGTCGAGCTAAATGGCACGGGAAGGGGTTAAGAACCTAAAGTTGACCTCGACATGTCCCCTACGCCTCCACCTAGAAAAAGACTACTGATATCAAATTGTGTGCTCCTCGATACCCATTCCGCTTTCGTTTGAAACATTTTCCGGTGTCGTAAATAATTCCAGGGATACTCGATGTCGCCATTTCTGCGGTACACCCTCGCGGAAAGTTGCAAAATCGCCGGTGAAATATTCCCCTCTGGTTTCCCGTATATTTTTGCGTAATCGTAGTCGTTAGGGTGACGGATGGCGGCTCCGAACGCAAAAACGTGTCCGCGGAATCCGCGTGTTATCGGAACACCGTATCAACATCGCGGCTTCGATTCGAATCCGACATACCTTCTCGCCGATAGTCGCGGTCTCGTGTCGGCAACGGGGATAATCCCGGGCTCAGTCACGTACCGGGGAGGTGAAGCACCTTTCGGCCTTTCTCGATTCTCCTCCGAACCCGTTCACCATCCCCAAACTATCTATCTTTTCGAACGAGTTTCCTCGTTCGCGGTTACTCCGTCTCAGGCACGCGCTTCGCACGAGAAACTTGCCGATATCTTATTCAAGCTTCGCTGTTCGAGCCTCGTTCGTTCGTCGTGACAATTCGGTGCATTTTTCGATCAATCTTGGCTACATAGGGGAGAGTTGCCAAATGCGTACTGGTCACCTAAATCGTACCAGCTCTTTTCTTTAAAAATTAATGCATTCTTATGCCTCTTGGTGGTAAAGATATGTACTTTTATTTATGTCGATAAAGTAGGACCAAAAAGTCATTCGCATGAAGTGTTGTTTTGTGAATGACAGAAGCACAAAGAAATCAGGCAAGTCTGATGTTAATTTTAAACGATTTTAATCGGCTGAATTAAATATAAATCTACAGTTTCTGAGGTAGTCTTATATATTTTTGAAAACTGGCTATGTTATATTATTTATAGACATCGGATGTTTATGCAATTTCCAATTTTTATAGAAACATTTTAAGAAAGTGGAATGAAATAAAATCCTATTTTTAAAGGGGACAGCCTTTGTAGATCCAAAGCAAATAAAAATCGTGTTAAATTCTCTCGAATTTTATATTATACCATTTTTTGAACATTTCCAGAAGCCATAAATGCATAAAGATCCGCTGTCTAATTATTTATTTCTATTTAGTTTATAAAACATGCTGATAATGTTTTAAAGGTTAGCTTCAATTATTTAGCGGGACGTCTTTTTCCTAAATCGTACCAGTACGATTTAAGATACTGTTATTCAAATTTTACCGCGAAAATAAACGATTTACAATATTTCAAATTTTTTTAGCATGGGAAAGCGAAAATATTGTGAATGGTCAGAAAAACAGATAAAATTAGCAATAGAGGCTTACAGAAATAAAAAATACGGATTCAACGAATGTTCTCGGTGGTCTAAAATTCCAAAGCCAACGTGAAGAAGACACCTCCTTGGATTGATAAAAAGACCTACTTTCTGCATTAAAAAAGGTTGGAGGAGTTTTGAAAGAAGACAATATTTATTATTGTCCGAGTTGTATTTAAGTTAAGTAATGTAATATTCCATTTTATTTTTATGTTGCATTGTACATTAAACTGAACCTTGCCTTCGAAATTAAGTGGTACGCATTCGGCAACTCTCCCCTACTTTAGCCTGCAGTCTTGTTAATACAGCACGGTGAAAGTATAAAGAATTGTATAAAATAATAAGGAAAAGTATCAAGGTAAAGCGATAGGGCGATGTAGATCTGTTATTGCATTTGCACCTGTAATACAGTACGGCAACGAATTATATAAAGTAATAAGAAAAAGTATCAACATAAAACGACAGAGCGATGTCTCAGGAAAGTAATCTATACACGTTGTTTATAACCTGTGGATCTTCCTGGAAAAAAAGTTTCCTAAGTTTTATAACAGTTGTACAAACTAGAAGCTGGATATAAATGTATTTCTTCGTTTAATGATTGTAACGCTAGAACTCGACACGAGACTGCAGATTTCATGCATTTATGGCAATGGTGGTTGTGATTTTAACCCTTTGCATTCCGAACCATTCTGGCAGAAATTTACAAATCCTCGTATTATTTAGTATAATTTTGGAACCAAGTAACGTATTATAATGATATTGGACTTATATGAATTGGTTGACATCGAGGAATATATATTTGCAAAAAAATCAATATTTTATTTAAAGTTGCGCTGGAATAAATTAATTGCCCGTAAACGCTAATAAACTTTAATGTCCCCTGAGAGGAGACAGCGGAGTGCAAAGGGTTAAACCATAAAAAGATTACAGGAATTTAAGAGAGATAAATAAAGACTGCGGCTATCATACGTATCGCTGCTACATTATTCTCCAGCAAGAGATACATTTTTACGCAACTTCCCTGTCTTGTAATTCATGCAGATTTAATTTTTATCTTGCATAAACCGATCACCTAAAACACTGCTAATCTACAGTTACCGAAGCTCTGAACAAACCTTGCATATCTCGATTCTAGAATAAGTTTCCGCGACGATGGAGCAGTTTCGATTGTTGCGGTTCAATCCGGACACCGTGAAGCCTAACCCGGAGCCGTTCTGATTTAGCGAAACCCTCGCAGAAGTTTGCGAGAATCGACTTCTTGGTCTCGGTTCCCACGGGTTACTCGTGCATTCCATAAATCCCGGGACGCGAGCTTCGAAAGTTTTATAGCGCGTCTCGCGGAGCGTTCCCTCGGCTATTCCCTCGGCATAAGGACCCACAGGACTCTTCTCGGGACCCTATAATATCGACTCGGACACGGAGCCGTGCCGCGCCGTGTTTTCATTCGATTTATTCACGGCACGAGCCTCGTCCGCGACATCGACTTTGTGACCAACGATGAAACTCGAGTTTCCAAGCGGAAAAAAGGAATTAAAGACTTGCTCCCGCGCCTGTAATTTCTCAAATTCTCGTTACCTTCTGTGAAAAATTGCACCCATTTGTGGGAGACAATTTTCAAGTCAGTCTAGTTGGTATTGTAAAGTAATTTCTAGACTGCGGATGTTTATGCAATTTCCAATTTTTATAGAAAAATTTCAAGAAAGTGGAATGAAATAAAATCCTATTTTTAATGGGAACAGCCTTTGTAGATCCAAAGCAAATAAAAATCGTGTTAAATTCTCTCGAATTTTATATTATAGCATTTTTTGAACATTTCCATAAGCCATAAATGCATAAAGATCCGGTGTCTAGTAATTTCTCAAATTCTCGTAACCTTCTGTGAAAAATTGCACCCATTTGTGGGAGGCATTTTTCAAGTCAGTCTAGTTGGTATTGTAAAGTAATTTCTAGACTGCGGATGGGATGTTTATGCAATTTCCAATTTTTATAGAAAAATTTCAAGAAAGTGGAATGAAATAAAATCCTATTTTTAATGGGAACAGCCTTTGTAGATCCAAAGCAAATAAAAATCGTGTTAAATTCTCTCGAATTTTATATTATAGCATTTTTTGAACATTTCCATAAGCCATAAATGCATAAAGATCCGGTGTCTAGTAATTTCTCAAATTCTCGTAACCTTCTGTGAAAAATTGCACCCATTTGTGGGAGGCATTTTTCAAGTCAGTCTAGTTGGTATTGTAAAGTAATTTCTAGACTGCGGATGGGATGTTTATGCAATTTCCAATTTTTATAGAAAAATTTCAAGAAAGTGGAATGAAATAAAATCCTATTTTTAATGGGAACAGCCTTTGTAGATCCAAAGCAAATAAAAATCGTGTTAAATTCTCTCGAATTTTATATTATAGCATTTTTTGAACATTTCCATAAGCCATAAATGCATAAAGATCCGGTGTCTTGTAATTTCTCAAATTCTCGTAACCTTCTGTGAAAAATTGCACCCATTTTTGCTATAAACGTTTAAAATGCGCAGTCTGTAGAGTAACTAATTTAGAGTAAAATTTGACCGATCATACCCACGAACCATTATATGCTTCCTGTGATCTCCGTGCGTGATCCTGATCCGATATCAACTGCTGGAAAATTCGTAGCCTCTCGGAGATCGATGGAAAGATCGAGCGCAAGTTGTCGAAGAGAAAGGGATCCCGATCGGTATTCATGGGTGGATAACAGTAACCCGTTCGCCGAATAATTATACGAAGAAGTCAAAGGACCAGAATGGATCGAGGGATGGGGTATCGATTTGAAATTCAAAGCAATTAGACGGAGGAGCAAGAAGGAGCGGCGAGCGAGCGCGGAGCAATCGCGAGTAATTGCTTCTGCCTCGGCCGATCGAACAATCGCGTTTCCCATGCAAATCGTTGCATTGCAAAACAATTATCCAGCAGCAGCCGCCGCCGCGCGTTTTTATTAGCAGTCGCTCGCGCGACTCTTTCGGGAAAAACAGGACCTCTTCTGGTTTCCAGAAGAAAGTTCGAGCATAATTTGGGTCACGAGTCTACCGGCAGGTACTTTAATTTTCTTCCAAGCTCTCGGACGTATCGCCTTGAGCCATAATCGATGCTCTCGCGGGCCGACATTCCCTCGGAACAACTCACGAATACCCGAGGGGACACAGCCGCGATAACTGCACGTTCTCCGCTGTGTTCCGCGACATTTTTTTTTTTTTTCGCGACAGATTGTTGTACAGAGTACTGACCAGCTTTTAGACGAGAACTAATGTTGCGGCTTGTTCACCGATACAGCACCGCCGATCGTTAACCGCGACGCTGCAGAGACGAATTGCACAAACTCTGCTCGCTTCTTTTTGCTTCATATCATTTTCGATTGTGTCCCGAACAATTTACAATGGCTGAAACAATAGCTACACGTATGAAAATTGCGATTATCGTAGACTACCTTCCTGAGTAGTTATAAATCAACTAACGTAGCTACCCGATTGTGCTAACTTATTAAGAAAATCCGAATCGTGTGGTCCAATGTTGACAAAGTTATACGATTTTTACAAGCGTCCGAATATTAGTGTCTAGAATCTTGAAATACGTCGTCAAGGTCATCATTCTGAACAACTTTTCCCTATACTAGATTCTTCTCGTAACACTGGCATCGATAGTACCGGTTTAATATAATTACTAGACTGCGGATTTTATGAAAAAAAAATCAATTTTAATCTTTTACGGCAAAAATGATTGGAGTAAACACTGTTCTGTGATGTTCAACTTGTTGAAATTATTAAGAGAGGAAACACAATTTGGACCTCCATTTCTATTTTGCAGGAAATTCCGCTGTCCAACGACACTTCTACATTTAGGTGAAGGTAGGTTATTACGAAACGGATAAAGGATGGTAGTTTTTATCGAGCGATATATAGCACCGATAGCCAGCGTTCGGTATCGAATGTCGACCGGAAATTGCACGGCATCAGAGTTCGATTAAAGATACGTCGACGCGGAGTGTTAATCATTTTCACCAAGATCCGGAAGAGAAACGGAATCGAAAGAGAGAGAGAGAGAGAGAGAAAGAGATATACATGTAAAGAGGAAGATAAATCGAGATAAAACACCTGACCCGTTAAAAGCAGCCTCGTGTACCGTGCAGGAACAACAACGGAGTTTTCTCTGCCAGTTCTCGCAAGTTCTGCGGGAAGGACAGCAAGCAAAACCGTTGATTAACGCCGGCTTTGATTGCGTTTCCGTTTCCGGCTGCTCGCCGAGCGAAAATCCGTCGTTCGGGGACCCGGTGCTCGTGGAAATTACCGATCTTCGGCAAACAGCACTCGGGTTCGCGCAAATATTTGCGTGTTTCGGGTTCGAAGCGCGGTTCCGGTGCGGCCCGTCAACAGAAAATAGTCTATTCGACGCGTTCGAACCTTTTTTCGAGGAATCCTGAAAGAGGACGACCCTAGGACGCGGTTTTGAACGCGCGCCAGACGCACGAGTCCCGGACGGCAATTGCTCGTGCGCTCGCTGATCCTCTCGCGAATGTGGATCAAACGGCGATTAGACGGGATAGATCGCGGCTTTGTTCGTTTCGCCGACAGGGATCCGACCGGTAACACGGGCCGGTTTCGCTCCGGGCCCTGCCAAAGCCCTCCGGATCTAGATTGGAACGTCCGAGCGGATTAGTCCATTTGACGGCCGTTGAATAACGTTACGAACCGGCTGAAATTACGTGTCGTCGCACCAAGTGGCTCCTGTTCCACTGTTATCCTCGCTTTTGGCTACGATTTCGATCGCCCGACAATCTAGCAGCCCAAGGAACCTCTCGAAACTGCGATATATACAGTTGGCGGAACGACCCACAGTGGGCAAAAACGGCCTTTTTCGATTCAAAATCAAACAACTTTCGATAGGAATGAGATAGAGCGATGAAATTTTTTTTTAAATGAAAGCTGAAACTTTGTGGAATATGGGAAAAATAGGGAGTTTTTACGGTACGAACGTTTTTTAACCTTGAGAAAATTCGTTAAAGTTGCACAATTTCAAGAAAGTGCCAGTAGTAATGACAGCGATACGTCAAGTGATGACGAGATGCGAAGTGCTTCATGTTTCGTAAGTAACTCAAAACGTTAAAATACTTCATTATTATTATTTTTATTGTGTTTTATATACGAGAATACGATATACTTTCAAACTAGTGTGTTATCAAATCATTTTAACGAAAAAATTTCATTAATTTGTGTCACAAAAATCTATTTTTTTCAAAAACCAGAGATCGTAGACAAATTTTGAAAACGGATTTGAAATCAGCGTGAAAAAATCTATGGGAAACGATATATAGCATGTTAAAAAAAATTTTCCGCGCGTATTAGCGGCGAAAACAAAATTTTCTTGAAATTGTGCAACTTTAACGAATTTTCTCAAGGTTAAAAAACGTTCGTACCGTAATCTTCCTATTTTTCCTATATTCTACAAAGTTTCAGCTTTCATTTACAAAAAAATTCATCGCTCTACCTCATTCCTATCGAAAGTTCTTTGATTTTGAATCGAAAAAGGCCGTTTTTGCCCACTGTGCGACCTCCGCTGCAGCCCGGACTTTCGGAACGTTGCTCGTCGAACTGTTATGAGTAGACATCGGATGTTTATGCAATTTCCAATTTTTATAGAAACATTTTAAGAAAGTGGAATGAAATAAAATTTTATTTTTAATGGGGACAGCCTTTGTAGATCCAAAGCAAATAAAAATCGTGTTGAATTCTCTCGAATTTTATATTATAGCATTTTTTTAACATTTCCATAAGCCATAAATGCATAAAGATCCGATGTCTAGTTATGAGAGACTGCGAGTAACAGTCTATTTATACCGAGTCACAAGCTTTCTCATCGACTCGACAAAGACAAATTACTAAACTACTGGTGCGTTTACCTTATTATTCGGTAGCGTTAAATGCGACGATGGTGTCTTTACGCTTACTCTATACCTGCCTATTTGGTAAACTGTTTCCAGCAACTATAATTCCGCCGCGACTAATAATTTTTGATAAGCGGCGCGGCGCTTCCGATCCAGTCGCAATTCCTCTGAAGAGGTATCATCCATCTCCCAGTCGAGTACCGAATCTTTCCGAACGAAGAAACTTCTGCTCCCGGGCAATTACAACTTTTTCGTTTTCGAGTTGTCGGGTTTCCTTTCGAATCCCAGGGAAGAACTGTGCGCGCGACAGCTGCCGAATAAGATTAATCCCGCGTACAGACGCGACAGAAAAATAGCGGCTCTTCCCTAGATGGAACGTTTAAGAACGCGGTTCACGCTCGAGCAGCGCGATACGCTGAAAAGAGACTCCGGGATTTATCGGAATAACGTTGTTGTTTTTTTTTTTTTTCGAGAACGCGACCGAACTCGCAGCACGGGACACTAAAAGAGCTTTCGACAGTTTGCACAGTTTCTTTCCCGTTTCTCCGCCTGTTGGTCCTAGAACGGATATTCCAGGCATCGTGTCCTTTTCAACGACCGTCGTTCGACGCTTTGTCGGCGTTAATCGGTCGCCTAAATTCGCGCTGAATCCCCCGTGAACGAGTCGATGCAGTGGCGGAGCAATTAGGCGAACGTTTCCCGATACCGCGACGAAAGAAATTACGGAGAAATTGCGAGCGGTTCTAAAGCTTGATCGTCTCGCTGCCGAAAGTTACAGACAAGATGGAGCGCTGCGATTTTTATCCGGTAGCTCGAGGTACTATCAACTCGGAAGTAGTAATTGCCGGAGACCCAGAAGAAGTTTCTTCGTTCGGAAGGATTCGTCGGGTCGGAATGATCGCTGCGCAGCTTCTTCCGACAACTCGCGAAATTGCAACCCGGAACGTCTCGCTGCCAAAAAATTATAGACAAGATAGAACGGCTACCGGTTTCTACCCGGTTGGCTTTACCCGAGGTCCGAGGAACTTTGCAATGAAATTTCCCCGAGTTCGAATCGAGGAAGCACTCATTTCGTTGATTGCCCACACGAGTTGCGCCGAGCTGTTCGCCTCAGAGAGCCCCGCTGGGGGATGGAGAATTTTTTTTCAGGGTGGCGAACAGCATCGACGAAACAGTGCGAAGCGAGACAAGCCTCGTAAATAATGCATGCAACGGGCAGCAAGTTTCCCGCTCGGACAGTTTGGTAAATTTATGTCGGGAGGCTTCGGTCCGCAAACCTTTTTATAGTTCACGCTTCCATGTTTCCCGATATTTTACTAGCGAGCCTCCCTCTCTCTCTCTCTCTCCCTTTCTTTCGTCCCAAAGTTCGTCGATCCAACGAGTCCCGACTATACTCCGCCCCCGCGCGCACCGTGGCCCGAGTCCATTCTCCGTCGGAGATTTCGTCGGGGATGCAAGCTGACGCGAGAGTTCGCGCGCAATTACCTTCCTTCTGTAGTTTCGCCGGGAAAAAGCTGCCGGAGGAAACAGACTTCTCGTTACGCGATGCGTCTTCTTTTTCTTCGAAGCGACCGACTCCTGAGCATCCTGACGCATCCTTCTATTGTACGCGCGTTCCTTATTTCGTTTAACCTCTTAAGCCCTGTACACCACTATACACTGCACGAAATTTCTATAAAGCCACCTACATTTTGGTGTATTTTTAAAAAATATAGAGAAATTTGTAACTTTCCAAATATCTATAACATTGTATACTGACTACTGAGTAGAGATATGTACGCCACTTTCTCACAAATGTTTACGTCTTGAATCTGTTTACATTTTCGTCGAAGGCCACGGAACGGGAGTGCGAAATTTCTATAAAGCCACTTAGTTTGTGTTTAAATTTTGTGTGGATAACACGTGAGGCTCAGCTAAGTAACTTTAATTGTAATTTAGATGTGCGTATTTATACCAAAATTGATGTTTAAATTCATAAAAATTGTATATATATTATATTTGTATTTATTTTTATTAGAATGCCACGAGGCAAGTTGTTGACCATTGAAGAGAAGGCATCCACTGATGCCTATAAAGATATGGGGTGTTCTAATCGATCAATTGCGAAAAAATTAATAGATCGTGTATTTTAATGGATAATTATATAAATTTGGGCGAAGAATATGGTAAGAAACACTATATAGGTGGAAATAAAAAATTGACAAGAAGACAATATTCATTATTGATGAGGCTGGCAGCAAGGGAAAAAAAAGTGCAGCACAACTTTGAACTGAACTACAAGTACCAATAACAACGAGCCGTGTGCAGCAAATTTTAAAAAGTTCAGAGCGATTTAAATGGAAATAAATGCTCGAGAAACCAGCACTCAAAGAACGACACAAACAAGCTTGTCTCGAATTTGCACAAAGACATATGTCCTGGACAGAAGAATGGAACAATATAATTTTCTCCGATGAGAAAAAATTTAACATAGATGGGCCAGATGGTCACAAGTACTACTGGCACGATTTAAGAAAAGAACCTAACGTAGCAATGAGTCGTAACTTCGGTGGAGGAATCATTAATGATTTGGGCTGCATTCAGAGCAAATAAAAAAACCCCAATCTGTCGAATTAACCACAAAATGAATTCGTCCCAATGCACGGAGCTGTTGGAGATAGTCTTAATACCATTCACTGAAGCAATTGAGACTGACAATTTCATTTTTCAACAGGATAACGCCTCCGTTCATGTATCAAGAGAAACAAAGGAGTAGTTAGACAACAGAAATATCAGGGTTTTGACATGGCCAGCTTGTTCACCAGATTTAAACCCAATTGAGAACCTTTGGGGAATACTTGCAAGAAAAGTATATGTTAATTGTAAACAGTACAATTCTGTTTCCGAGTTATGGACTGCAATGAACGAAGCGTGGACGTCGATCGAAGCAGAAATTCTTCGTGCTTTGATTGCATCAATGTCTAATCGACTTTTCGATGTTATTCGAAAAAATGGCAATTATACTAAGTATTAATTTAGAAATTTAGAAGAAATTTTTGTTAATATTGATGTTATCTACTTCAAAAAAGGTTGGCTTTATGGATATTTCGTAGTTCGATTTTTGTTAAACTATATAATTTTACGTTTTCTTATAAATAAAGAATATATCTATGACTGCAAACATGTATATGGTTTCGTTTGTTAATCCAAAAATGCTATGATGCATCAGCTTCTCATTACTATGACATAATTATAAGATTTTACCAAAAAATCAGGCGGATTTATGGAAATTTCGGGCAGTGTAGTGGCTTTCCGTGGAAAGCATCAGTTCGAACAGCACGAACCACTATAGTGGCTTTTTTGCCTTCCGCGGCTAGGCTCGCCGTTCCTGGGAGGCAGAGTTGCGGACAAACGCGCCGTGCTTAACCCATTCGAGACCGATTGTTTATAAGACGGCCTGCACACCGTGTGTGCAATAACAGTACTGTGCAATTATCAGTTATTCTGAGTAAACTAGTCATGGAAATAAGATTTTTCTGGAACTAATGAAATCTGTAAAGTACAGGCAAACAAAATTTGGCATTGGTTTTACTGTGTACCAAAAAATCTAAAAATTATCTGAAGCGAATCCCGAAGCGATTATCTGAATTATCTGGAGCCGAAAAATTTCGCTCCTGGGGACCGTGTTCGAAAAAAATCGTCGTCTCGAATGGGTTAACAGGTTAAACACGTCGACTATCCAGTTGAAACGGTAGACATTTTCAATTCAAGCATCCTTTCTATTTGTAAAATGGAGGCAGGTCCTCGTCGTGGCTCGTTCAACGAACCGGCGTTGTTTACGCGGACGTTTCGCTGTTTCCTGGGTCAGAACCGACCCGGACGATTGGTGTAGGATCGAACGCAGTCCAGCTCCAGCTGCCGAAAAGTATACCGCATTGCGGGCACTCGAGTTTCCTCGATAACTCGGTCCGGGGTTCCGACTCGCGAGAAATTGTTTAGACTCTGATACGAATTTACGGTCGGCATTGTTCTAAGTACTCGGTTCGACACATTTGTCGCGCGAAAGAAAACGACGCTAGTCCGGCCATTCGTGGAGAAAGAGGCTTTCGCGTATTTCTTGCGACGTGAAATATACAGGGTGTTTGGTAACTGGTGGTACAAGCGAAAAGGGGGTGGATTCTGCATGAAAGAATAAGTCGAAAATATAGAATAAACATTTTTCGTTTTAGGCTTTGTTTTCGAGAAAATCGACTTTGAAGATATGCAGGAAGTAGATTTGGTTGGTCATGATCAGACAGTTGCGTCAGACAATTCCTATCGAATAGCATGCTGCATGTCAAACTCGATTTTCTCGATAACGAAACTTCGGATGAACAAATGTTTATTCTATATTTTCGACTTATTCTTTCATGTAGAATCACCCCCTTGTACCACCAGTTACCAAACACCCTGTACATTTAGCGAGTGGCTCAAGTAGCACTTTGAGGCCTTGGTAGGCTTGGCAATTCTGGCGAGGATTAAAAAAATGGAGGACGAAAACGAGGCCGGAAAGAAAATGAAAACGCCGGTCCAGGCCGTGGAAGAGAGAGAGAGATTAATGCCGAGTTACGACGCAGGGGTTACGAGGCGTACGGGCACTCCCATTAAAATCTTCTGCGTGGCGTTTACGAACCCTTATCTTCGTATTCGGTGTGCCCCATATAATAACTATCTGCTCGACGACCTCGTAAAGCATGACCTGCGCGTATCGGCAGAAATAACTAATAACAGTCTGTATGAAAGACGATCAAGTTGTTTTATATGTGACACATAATTATTTCGTTTCAAGCGATGTCTTATAATAATGTCGCGAACTGTATGTTCCTATCAAATATTCGATACCGATCTTCGTTGAAATTCGTAATGAGGTTGTTACGTCTGAAAGGAGTTTTCTAAATTTACAGAGAACTCGGAGAGGAAGGATCGAGTTCATTATTATTGGCATAGCCATCGTCGTGGGACGAGGATCACGACTCGGATGATGTTGACGTTTTCGTAGCACGCGGATACCTACTTATCTACACTCTCTGATTAGTTGCCGGCATTGAAAGCCGGCGCAAAACTTTGGAATTGGTTCCGTGAGGATCCACAGGTTACGGATAGTGGGTCAGGAGACGGTGGTTAAGAGATGACCCCGCGAACTTCGAACAGAGAGGGAGAGAGAGCCGCGGGCTCTCGAAGACTTAATTAAAGAGGGTTTCGGCGTGCTCGAACGGTCGTGCTTCGGGTGAGCAAACAACCGGGAACGAACAACGGAAAAACACCCTGCGAAAATACTATCCTGGGATTTCATTGTTCGATCGCGAAACTGCTCACTCCCCCCCCCCCCCCCGGCTGACTTACAGGTCAGCTGACCGGGAAACAAGCGTCTCGTGAGTTTCTTGCCGCAAGAACTATCTTACCACGTTTGCCATCTCGCTGCGTTTGCGAGCCGTTAAATTGATCGCCTCGGATCAAAAACAAACTGCGCTTCCGCCGTACCGGCAACAAGCAGAGGGGCGTGTCGTGTTTGCGCGAAGCAAACCGCTTCGAATAAACGAAGCCTTCGGAGCGAGTCGAAATATATATTTTTCATTTTCTTCATTTAATTAACTCCTGGATTTTTAATTCCAACGATTACTTAGGACGGACATTCCGAAGAGTGTCTGTACTAGAGGCGGCAGCTGTCTGTTTGTCTAGTGAAATAAAATTATGATCTATCTCGTTGTCGATAGTTTTATGTTTTACGAAATCTAGTAGGTGAAACAAGAAACAGCGAAAAGGATTTAAGAGCGTCGATATGCTGTCAATTTGTTCGAACGAATAAACGAAGACTCCAGTAATTGGTGTAGAAAATTTTAGTTATATTAGAATACACCGTTATTTTTCGGTCCCGAATTTTTCTACAACTCTAAATGAGTATAATCTTCCAGCTTGCACACGAGTCAATAAAAGTTTATAAATTCCCTCTGAAAATCATTTTAAAATTGATCCGAAGCAACCCCTTCGAAACCAGTCGTATTGCTCCTAGCCCCCGGCTGTGATTTACCGATTGTTCGATATGACTTTTAATTTTTCGACAGACCGGAAACGAACCTATCGTGTCAAACATTCGAAAATTCGCACAGGAACATATTTGAAAATCGGTTCAAAGTAACCCCTTCAAATACAGGCATACTGCCTCGAGCTATCGGTGTGGATTTGTTGGTTTTTCGAAATGATTTAAAATTTCCTTTCAAATCAAAATCCACCTATCGCGAAGCGCGATTTTCCACCGTTGATTCAAGCCCTCGAACATTCAAAAATTCGCGCAGCAATACATTTTAAAATCAGTTCAAAGTAATCGTACGGTCATATTAAAGTACAGTCGTATTGCCCCGAGCTATCGATTTGTAATTGTAGATTTTCCGACATGATTCCATATTTATTTTTTAACGAAAGCAGACCTATCGTTAAGAGCATTCATTCAGCTTTTATTTAAGCCCAGAAAAGTTCCTAGAATCCTCCCGGGAAGCATTCGAAAATTGATTCAAAATCGCTCCTTAACCATTTGCACTCCGCTGTCCCCTCTCAGGGGACATTAAAGTTTATTAGCGATTACGGGGAATTAATTTATTCCAGCGCAACTTTAAATAAAATATTGATTTTTTGCAAATATATATACCTCGATGTCAACCAATTCATATAAGTCCAATATCATTATAATACGTTACTTGCTTCCAAAATTATACTAAATAATACGAGGATTTGTAAATTTCTGCCAGAATGGTTAGGAGTGCAAAGGGTTAAAATCTAACAACAATGCTGCGCGTAACCCACCGGTTTATCTATTTTTCGAAACGATCTCGAGCTGTCCAGCAAACTTCAGGAACTCTATCAGAAACTACGATCTCCCAGCTTTCGTTTAACCCTTTAACTTGTACGCTCGAGTTAATTCGAGCGCGTTTTTCTTCGAAAACTGTGCGTTAAGGGGTTAAGCCCCCGAAAATTCTCGAGTTCCGCGTGGGAACCATAATCGCATTCGAAACAAATCCCCAGAAGCAGCTAGGACTACGGGATCGAGTACGCGGGATCGGAAAAGCTGTGCGGCTCGTGCGACGACATATTTAAGAGTGCTGAGTTCGCGGGAAGAATGCAGTTAGTAGATTCCGGCTGCGAAATAGTTTGTTTGTTTCCGGTTGAAAAGAATTCAGAACTCGAAACGGACATTCGAGCCCGCGTCTCGGTTCCTGGGTCGAGTGGCGCGCGCACCCTCGGGGAAAAGGACGGCGGGAAACAGACTGAGGAAATAGACTGAGGAAACGTAGAAGAAGAGACTGGGAGGAGGAGAAAGAGGATTCCTCTACTTCGGAAGAATCTGTCGAAACTTACCTGAACGCCGCCCACTCCAACGATGAAGAGCAGTTGAACCATGAAGAGGGCTGCCAAGAGATTCATAAGGGTCGTGCCCGCCAGGCTCCTCAGGTCCGAGAACAGGCTGCAACACAACGAACTCTCTTACTCCGAGTTTCGTCGCCGGTTGCACGGCGAAAAACCAGGTAACCGTGTCGCGTGTTAATTATTTCCTAGATGCACATGAAACGTCCGACTTAAATAAAATCTACTGGTCAAAGTCAGCACCATAATGAAAATTTTGTTCCTTCTTCTTAACCCTTAGCACTCGAATGGCGACTGTAAGGCGCCACCAAAAATTTCTGTATCGTTATTCAACATATTTTTTACACTCCGCGACAGAAAGATGGCACACCACGAAAATTCAATGTTTTCATCATTTGGACATAATAAATCTAGTCTTTTTTGGTACTTATACATTTTTTTTGCAAAATAAACTACATTACAAACAATAAAATTAAAGAAAATGTCCGTTTGTTTATGGAAACAAAAAATAACAAAAAATTGGTACGACAAAATGATGGCACATATACAAATTAATACGTGATTTACGTACATAAAATATATAACATTATGTTTAATATTTTGTGTGGCCTCCCTTATTTGCTAGAACAGCCAACATACGTTTCGAAAGTGACTTAAAAAGTTTTTTAATATATTTTGGCCGTATTTTTGTCCATTTTTGTTCTATGCACGTTTTTAAATGTGCAAGGCTTTGGAATTGTCTTCCGCCTTCATAAACATGCCTTGCTAGTTGTGCCCAACAATTTTCAATTATGTTGAGATCTGGCGATCTCGCTGGCCAGGTTAAGACACTAATTTTGTTTTGCTCAAAGTACTGCTTAACGCATTTCGCAGTATGCACACTTGCATTATCCTGCTGAAATATACAATTTTCCCCGGAAATTGTCTGTCCGAATTTAGTTAATTGTTCGTCTATCAAATCTATATAAATTTTGCTATTCATAGTTCTGTTTATAAATTTTACTTCGGTCACTCCTCGATACCCAATTCCGGCTCAAAGCATTACTCCTCCGCCACCCATGTGTCTGCGGCTTAATATACTTTCTTCTTTCCGCAGGTCGTGAAAATAGTGTGCGAAACCATCCGGCCCATCTAGATTAAACCTTTTTTCATCACTAAAAATAACACGACGCCACTTTTTTCTCCAATGTATATGCTCTTGAGCAAATTTCAAACGCTCTGATTTATGCTGAGCGGTTAAAGGTGTTTTTTTTTCAATTTCATTCGAACTAAGTGCGGACATTCTTTTATTATCCTTTGCACATTACGTATATTTGTGTGTACGCCAGCTGCTTTAGCAATTTGTCGTGATGTTCCCGAAGAATTCGGAGCTTCTTTTAAAATTGCACGTTTTCCGCGATTGCTTACTGCTTTCGGTCGACCGGAACTCTTTTTTGTACCGTATGTTTTGGGATTTTTTAATAAATTATACACCACTTTTCTGCTCCGATGTATAATACGTGCAATTTTCGAAACTGAGTAATTCTCTTTACGCAATGTCAAAATTGTTTTTATTTCAGCATCGGATAAAGATTTTCCACTACCCATAGTGTAGTTTCAATAGAGGATAATAAGAAACACACACAATATTTAATTCACAGTAACACAGTATACGATATAAACAGTCTGACGGTCTAGTGTCAACTGCAGAGAAAGAATTTTAAGACTCTGTGCCATCATTTTGTCGCTTCGGTGACCCCCGATGTTTACATTTAGACTAGAATCTGTAACCTGCGCTTAAATTCGCCGGTGTAAGTAGCCTCGAAGCTCCACCGAAATACATACACGGAGAGAAACATATCAAATTTTATCACAGTTTTCAGGAATAGCAATATTTACGGGTGTGCCATCTTTTTGTCGCGGAGTGTACATTATTAAATTTGTTTGGATGTAATAAATTACTAAACACTTCAGTATTGTACGAGTAAATTGCATCATTTTCATATGTATAACATAAAAATATATATATATATACAAGGGAAATATTCTAGGTCATAAGAAATGTTTCGTTTTGGAGTTAAAATAGCTTCGAGTGCAAAGGGTTAATTTCAATAATGTTAGGGCGTGAGCAAAATTATCAATGTTACTGAAAGGAAACCTTTCGCTGTATACTCACGTCACACGTTGAATCAACGGCGAATGACTCGTTGAAGGGGGTGGATGATGAATTCAGATATGTATAACGATGTGGATATGTATAACGAAACTAAGTTAAAGTATATCGTACTGCGCGATAGAACTTCGATGTACACTCTTTGACGGTTTTCGAGAGTCTCACGATTTTTTTTTTTTTGTCTGCGAACCAAACGTTGGCGGGGGGTTGATTTTCCCGAATTCTGAGTGGTGGGGTTGTCGTTGGAGGACGCTCCTTATGGGGGCCGATTAACGCTGGAATTTTCCCGGTTTGTCATCGCAGGTACATAGACGGTTATGGTAATAACGTCCTTGGCCATTCAAAGTATATTACGGGGCTCATAAAATCCAACCGTTTTTTCATCTTACATTGAATCCTTACTTATTATGAATTTTATGGTAGGCTGCACGGCGAGGCAGGTTACCCGATATTTTATTCTTGCGTTGATTTATGGTCTAACGGTTTTTTTTTTGTTGTTACGCCGTAACGAATACAGTGTGCCCCACGGACTCTTTCCACTTGACTATCTTGGTTATTTCAAACAATACGAGAAAATGTTAATGTAACCTTTAGGACTATTATACTCTGTAATCTATCGAAATCGAGCATAAAAAATTGGACATTCCGTTTAAGAAAACAAAGGTGACCCCTATAACTTGACTTGGAAGAATACCATTTATACTATATTATGTAGTGTGGAGATCGGAGCTGGTCGAAGAGGGAGTTGGAGAGAGGGGGAAGGACCCTATCGGTGAGAAGGGGGTAGGCGACCGCGGGGTGGGACGCCAGACCCCGGGAGTAGTTAACAAATCCCCGAGGAGGAATGTACATAGTCGTGGATTGTAACGATAACTGTTTATCTGTGCCATAAATAAAGTGTTAACTGTTAAAGTGTTAAGTGTTAATAAAGTGTCCAGCTCACCTGTCACTCGAGTATTATTCCGAGGACCTATCCAGCGGTGAATCTCCGGATAGCACGTGTAGCTTCTTAAACCCTACAACTTCTGTAAGTAATATTTTCTCGTATTGTTTGAAATAACCAAGATATTTCAGCGGACAGAGTTTGTGGTCTCTAGACGATCTTCTCACTATTTCAAATTTTATCCAGGCCATTTTTTCATAAATGCATAAAATCTGCAGCAATTCAGATATCCTGTCGATGAATTGCAAATTCTTTTTATCGTACTATATTAAGAAATGAATTTTTCATGTTTTTCATTTACAATACTGTCACATCCGGTTCTCGATTCTTTTTACCATCGTGTGTCCGTTTACCGCTACATTTTGATCAAGCGTCTCATGAAATTATCGTCGATAACCTCTTTAATAATTTCTTTAATTGTGAAATAAGAAACCTCGAGTAAAAACCTTCGCTAGTGAGAACCGCATGATGTCGGGAAAATCTAAAATCTCTGATCTTTGCGACGAAAACTCGCGGATCTCACACAAACGCGACGCGATCTAGCGATTCCTTCGTCGTCGAAGCCCGTTTCCCGGAATTGGAAAATTTGCAATCGTCCGAGGAAAAGAATACCGACGGAATCTCGAAATTCGATTTGCAATATGGTGTTCTACGTGCTCGTACACTCGCACACTGTATCGTCCTCTATACGTAAACAGTCCCGCGCAGGCAAACGAGAAAACAAAAGATCCCTTCGATGTTTCCTTTTTTTTTTTTTTTGCGTATGACAATTCGAAGGACTGTATCGAGGGTCTCCGTTACCCGCCGCGAAATTGGATTTTTTTTTTTTTTTTGAAGCGATGGGACGACAGGTTTATCCCCTCCGAGGACGATAATATCAGTTTTCATTGGTATTAGCCTTTCGCGGGACCGTGATCGTAAACGGGAATTTTTGAGGAATTTTTTTATAACCTTATTTGTGTTCGTAACTTTTTCACGGGATCGACTACAGATCAGAGTGTACGCTGAAAAATATTCAACGAGATCCCTTCGCCTGGTAATGTTTTAAAAAAATAATTCAACTCGTCAGACCGTTGACTTTCGCCACGCGAGTTACGAATTCTCATTATAATATTTTTATGAAAATAATTAGGGCTTTGTGAGTTTGAGCAGAAATTTTCAGAAACAAAAGATGTTTATTCCAATCCCTGATTAAAACAGACGCGGCGCTCTAATTAGCAAACAACGACAGCGAAAGAACACCAGCAGAAATAAATGGAAAGGACGGTTAAAGAAAAAAACAATTCGCTAATTAGGAAAATAAGCAGAGTCCATAACACAGTCGATTCCGTTCCGTGGAAGCGCAAAATTAGAAGTTCGCGCTCGGCCTGTAAAAGGTAAATTGAATAAATTATCCCGGAGAGAGAAAGAGCATAGTTTTTTTATCATTCTTATTTCTATCGGTGTTTTCAGCGAGATGTAATGATATTAATTGATTGCGTAACACGCGGATCGTCGTCGGACGCGCTCTTTCATGAAATATTCGACGAGGACGCGAACTATAGGCATGAAACGAGCGGGACGCGCGCGACGACACGGAGTCGACGTCGACGTCGACGCCGACGCCGACGCCGATGGGCGGAAAAGTAGGGGAAGACTTCGCACGAATGGCTTCGCGAGTAATTCGTTGGGAATGAATAATTCATAAATCAAACAGGATGGTCGAGGTTGGTCAAGGTGAAACTGTACGCAGTCACACTGGCCGTTCCCTTCTGTTTGCTCGGTGAAACCGCTGCGCGGTTTACGGAATCTCATCGATTTTTTTTCCCTCTCTGAAACCTCAACGGGAGAAGATGCACCGATCTAGGGTATCTTTACTCGCTGTAAGATGAAAGCTGTAAGAAACAGCGTGGAAAGTTGATCGTAAACAGCCGCGTTCTTTGCCGGTGTCTCGGAGCTGCGACAACAGCCAGTGTTCCTATCGTTTATCCCTCTTGGCAATTTAACACTTTCCTGATTGATTACGAAGCTTCTCTTTCTAATAATCTCGATGAACTGAAAATTATCGACATTTTCAAATCCTTTAACACTTTGACTGCCAAACTTGAAACCTCAAAAATTCCATAATCAAAGTAACTTATTTAATGAAATAAAAATTGAAAAAAATCAAATACATGATACCGAGTAGGCCTCCAACTTTCTTACATTTTACTGATCCTAATCAAATTTGGTACAACGAATATATTAACATAAAAATTGATACCGAGTAGGCCTCCAACTTTCTTACATTTTACTGATTCTAATCTTTGGTACAACGAATACATTAACATAAAAATCCATTTTAAAACCTGGACAAACAATTCCGTCAGCCACATACGGATGACATGGCAGTCAACGTGTTAAATTAGGCCAACTCGGTGCACAAAAATACTGTCTGTTACTTTTTCGCTTTATACGAATTGCGTTCATTCGCCGGACAGGTCAAATCGAAATTTTAATACGGTGGCTTGGGATTTCATTTCGAGTTCGTTGCGCTTTAAAGGACAGCTCGCCCGGAGAAACCCCATGGAAACCGGGGGAGAGAGCAACGTTTATGAATATTTGAGAAGTAGTCGAACCAAACGCCGGAACGTGGAACGAGAAAGGGAACTTCTTTAGAGACAATATTTGTCAACCAGCACCGAGGATTTCTCTCCGATTTTCCCTCAGGGGTTTGAAATTTGTATCCAGCTATCGGGATCGTAACCCCCCTCCTGGAACAATGCTCCTCGTCAAAATTGAAACGAAGACGGGACGAGAGAGACAGAGAGAGACAGAGAGAGAGAGAGAGAGAGAGAGATTCGTTTGATCCCGGGACCATTCAATTAATTCTCCGCCGCGAACGTTCGTCATCCGAGAAACCGGGAAAACCTTCGCCGGCAAAGGGAAAGCATTTCGGGATTACATATTTGCATTTCTTCCATTGTTTCCGTATTCGAACCCCCCGCTGTTGCGAGCCACTTTCGTCCACAAAGCGGCGGAGACCCTTTCTACGGAATCAAAATAATACCGACTCTTTTATTATACAAAAATTGTTTGCGGACGACCGTTCGTTCGATAGTTGTGGCCGCGATATATGTTTCACGATTTTTCTCGTCCATTTTTCATGCGGACTATGAACCGATCCATCTCCGGATTTCCAAATAAACTTATTCGTTACAATTTGAACCCCTTGCACTATTTATTTTGTGATTCATAGAAAACAAGAGATAGTTTATATTTCCTGTATGCGTATGTTTTTCTCCAAAGGATATATATCAACTACAACAAAATAGAATTTTATTTCGATTTAAAGGAAATTATTAGACTCTGTTCAGAATGTTCAGAATGAAAAATTGTTTATTCAATTTTTTCGAAACATATTTCTGATGGTATTTTATCTAGATCCACTGGTCTTCTTATTGCTCCCAATTGCACAACTTTTAATTGAAATTCATGACCGGAAGTGATGTCTTGAACATACTGTTTTTTTTTTGTTTTTGCAATTAATATTGTAGGATTGAGTTTGATAGCTGGATCGAGTGATCGAAACACAAGGTACGTATCTATGTACGTGTTTTAGCCTTAGCACTCGAAGTGTGACTGTGAGGCACCACTGAAAATTGCTCTATCATTATTCAAAATATATTTTACGTTATTAAATTTTTTTGTATTTAATAAATTACTAAACATTTCGGTATTGTACTAGTAAATTGCACCATTTTCGTATGTATAAAATGAAAAGAATTATATAGAAGGGCAGTATTCTAGGTGGGAAGAAATGTTTCGTTTTGGAGTTAAAATAGCTTCGAGTGCAAAGGGTTAATATCTCAGCCACACTTTTAGAACTATACCTCACCGAATATTTTTCATTTTCACAGCAACGGGAGAAATATTTTTTTTTTTTGGCCATGGAGAAGGGAACGACCTGGAACGATTCGACCGCCCCCGTAAACAGTCATCGACTTTGCATACAAACCTAACGGGACCCCCGAGATGAAGGGAGCTTTTTGTACGCAGATACGCCGTAAACGAAGAACGAGAGTCTGCGATGATCGTTTAGGGCGCCCAGTTTGCTCGTCGAGTAGTCAATTTCGTCGCTCAGGGCCGGAAAAAAGAGTGGAAGAAACGGGAGCAGCACGGGGGAGCCTCGTACGGTGTTTCTCTACTTTTCCCCGGGGCTTACGTTATTTCGAGAACGGTCTGTTTGCGAAATCCGTCGACGTCCGCGACGGGAATATCGACAAGCCTCCGACGACGACTCGAATTCCGCGCGGATATGGCTTTCGCGTAGAAGGAATTTTAATAAAAACGGGGTGCGGATCGCTGGTTATCGGCCTATCCGCGGCTTCCTATCCTCTCGTCTCTCTTTCTCTCTCTCTCTCTCTCTCTCTCTCGCTCTCTCGACGGTTTGGAACTACTTCGGACTGCTATCCTCCCACACTGTACTACACACCCTTTGATCAACGCCGTCGACTTCATCGAAATAGGAAATGAGTCCGGGAGCGTCCTTTCATTCGATCGGAGATCAAAGGCGGGCTATCGCGGAGATCCTCCGGGCCGGTAACTACTCCGTGACACACCGAAACCGTTGTCTTCCGACTTCCCCGAACCCTATCACACCCCTAATCCAACAGTATAGTCGTCGAACAGCAACGAGACAGCAACGCGTTGACGAGAGGAGACGTCCCACGGCCATTTCGCTTTGCACTTTTGACCAACGAATTGTGTTCAGTTACATTTTAAGGAAACACGTCTCGGAACACGGAAAGAGATCGATCATTTTACTAGGTGTGCAACTAAGTTTCCGGGTTTTTTTCTGTATTATAAAAACTTAAATTTCTACAAATTTAATTAAAATTATTTATTCGAAATATCGACCATATCGCTGGCTACACATTTCTGCCACCTATCGGGCAAGGAATAAATTCTGGAATAATCTGAAGGAGCCAGATCTGGAGAATAGGGCGGGTGCGGTAGCAGATCCCATTTTTGCGTTCCAATGATGTCCTTGACGATCAAAGTGCAAACTTGCACAACGCTTGCAGACTTGAGTCCTCAACTGTCTTTGGTCTTCCGCAACGCTCCTTATCTTTGATGTTAAAATCGCCAGTTTTAAAGCGTTTAAACCAATCTTCACAAGTGGTTTTCGATGGTGCATGGTCTCCGTAGGCCTTTTCGAGGTTACGACGTGCTTCAGCAGCACTGCATTTTAAGTTAAAATATAAAAGCAATACTTCCCGCAAAGGTTGCTTATTTGGCACAAAATTCGACATCTGTTTTATTAATTATTAACCTTTGTGGAGCAATATTTTTAAAAACAATGACTAAAAAATGATCACAAATGTTTATATTATCCAAAAAACACAATTTCATGTATGCATTTCAACCACAGATGGAGCTAGTGACAGTTTTTGTGAAACCCGGGAATTTAGTTGCACACCTAATACTCCGAGGAATTTCCACCCTGAGGAACGTGCGAGGGTCGAATTGAAACAGAAGTACACGAAAAATGTGTGAGCTTGTAAAATTGGAAATGGTGGAAAGATAAGAAGAAATTAATAATACTGATATGGCGAGAGAAATTTCATTTTTATCTTCCCGGGCAAGCACGAAGATGGCCACCATGTTGAAGCGTTTATGGCCGTCGTCGGAGGAGTAACGTGGTTGATAAATCGAGGCAGAGAGGTCTAGAAGTTGCAAGAGGCAGAGAGAGCCAGTAGAAGTAGATTGTTTATGGTCAGACGCACTTCGCGGCGCGTGTTTTGCGAATCCACTTTGCGCGGCAGTTCCTTTTTTTTTTTTTTTTTTGAAAAATGTCCCGAACGCGCATAAACCTGCCCGAAGAAAATTTTCTAACGAATAATATGCGAAACGGAGTTTCACCTGGGATTTCCGGACCGATGGTATTTCGACGTTCGACACGCCGGGAAATTCGAGTCGCGAAAAACATACGCGGCCGCAAGCTCTTTAAGACTTCGACGAACCTTTACGTTGCTTTCTGTCGAGGGGTTCGACCTATCGAAAAGTCCATCGACGATTTCTCGTTCGACTTGTGAATAATTCATCCGAGCGAACTTTGAACGGCAGCCATCGGCCAGAGGGGTTCCCAGAAAATGCAGGTAGAAACTCGAGACTTCGTTCGTTTGTCCGTTTCCGACAAATTTCTCTCTGTAGATCGCGCGCAAGGAAGAAATCGATCTCGAAGATTTCCCCCAAAGAGATCTAGCAAAGAAAAATTGCTACACCCCGATACTCAAACTATAAATTATAAATTACTAAACATTTAACCCTTTGCCTGCAGCTTTATTCTTATCGACGTCCTTCACGGCTAATTTTTTTACCGTTCTAAGTTTTGCAAAAATCTAAAAAAATTCTGGAACACTTATATTCATCCCTGTTTTAATCTATAATCGTCCGAGAGTCGAATGTTTGAAACATTAATGGGAAAAAAAGTAATTAAGCGACCCCGGTTTCTCACGGTAGGTTGAATTAACAATTAAAAATCATACGGAATGGAAATACTCGAGACCGTTTGATTTTGGAGTGTAAATAGCTACGGGTGCAAAAGGTTAACACCAGTTTCGATCTGTTGAAAGCGAGCAACAACCTGGACAACGCTTTGAGAAGAATTGGCGGAGGGAAAGCTTGCGGGATAGAGAGAGCCTTTGAACCTGGACCCGATTTAATCGCTTTTTAATAAAGCGTTAAACAACCATTTTTTTACTCTCCCTTCGTTTAACATGCTTCACTATGCTCGAAGGTTCGACGTCCGGATCATTAGACTGTGCATTTTATGCGTTTAGAACAAAAATGTGTACGGTGGTGTTTCCGTGTGGCGTACGATTAGACGTACCAACGAGACGATACTGATTCAATGATTATACTTCTTTGTTGTTCCTCGAACTTTTATCGCCACGATCGTGACGTTTTTCTGATTAGAATGAGACCAAACATGATACGATTCGTGTCACATTTCCTCGTGCAGTACCGAAACCTCGATTATCCGAATCGATGACGTGTATCGACGTTATTAAACTCTTTTAATCTTTCCACTGTTATAAATTGCACATATTAAATTGCAAAATCGGTCCCAATGATTAGTTCGTATAACAGAGGTTCTACAGTGTCGTGGATTTAGCGAACAAATAGGATCCAAATCGCGTCGTGTTTGGTGTCATTCTAATCGGGAAAGTGTCGCGAATGTGCTGATAAAAGTTCGAAAGATTCAATCGTAGCCTTGCCCTACAATATCTAGTCAGACTCATGACGAAGAACAGAGTCTAATAATACGTGTGTGTTATTAATTTCCTTTAAACGGTAATAAAATTCTATTTTGTTGTAGTTGATATATGTGCCCATAATTATGAAAGTGGTCCAAGTCAAAATTAAAAAAAAAATGAATTTATCACTTATTTCACACGACATGATTTTAAACTAAAATTCCATGTAATTTTTTTTTTTTTATGACAGAGCACTTTCATAATTATGGGCACATATATCCTTTGGAAAAAACATAGACACACAATATGTGTAAACTGTCTCTTGTTTTCTATGAAATTCTGAACGATGAAGAATTTCTAATCATTGTAATCACAAAATAAATAGTGCAAGGGGTTCGAATTGTAACGAATAAGTTTATTTGGAAATCCGGAGATGGATCAGTTCATAGTCCGCATGAAAAATGGGCTATTTAAAGAATTTTTGTATAATGAAATAGTTTCTATGAAATTCTGAACGATAAAGAGTTATAATCACAAAATAAATAGTAGTGCAAGGGGTTAAAGACATATCCATTGGCGCCACGGGTCCTGCAAACGAACGAAGAAAATAGTTACTTCGCGCAGAGATCGACAATCCCGTAATTGCTATAGGGACGGAATGCGACAGGATTTCCAGACCGCGGGAAAGCTGCTGAACGTAATTACAGCGATTAAGCTCTCGGCGCCTATAGAAGGGAAGTCGTGTAGCGCGATCGATCTTTCGATCAATATCTCTGGTCCGTTGAATTTCGTAGCCGAGGCTGTCGACAGGACGATTCATTCGGAGGACAAGCTTTTTAAGCGTGGCCGTAGAGAGCAAGACGACGACGACGAAGATCGATCGATCGTCGAAGAGCACTGTGCGTTTTCGAGAGGGTTCTCGGCCGAACAATCGTCGACGCCCGGTTGTCCGCGACGTGGCCCCTCCTTCCTCGGGAATTGTTCGTGTGAAAAAGCGTTAGGTCCTCTCCTAGAATCTCGACGGTTTGTTTCGTCGTGCCCCCTGTGCTCAGGGCTTCCAGCGCCTCTTTAATGGAAAGCTGCTCGCACAATGAAAACTTTGAATAACCCGAGACGAATCAAGCTGAAGCGGTTGTGTCTTTTTTACTGGCGCATAAAAGAATCTCGCGCTGCGCTGGCGCACCTCGTGCATTGCAGACTGAACACTTTGTTGCGTTACGACGCGCTCTGTGCTCTCGCGATATATTAATATCGTAGGAAGCAGCAGGCAGCGGCAGCACCACCGGTAGCCAGCGTCACCAGCACGCGGTTCACATAGGATGCGACGCTTCGACGCCTCGCACCGACGCGAGCAGACATCTGCGAGAGAGAGAGACTCGGCTCCGATCAATTCAAGCAAACACAAAGAGCGCACAAGTGTTTAATATACTCGATATATTCGTTCGCACCGAATTGTTGAATGGAACTCGACCGTGCCCGTGCTGCATCGGAAACGCATTAACAAGACTCGGCGAACGGGCAACCGAAAAATCGATTTCTTTTTTAAAGGCTTGAATTAATGCGACACACCTCGAGGAAATATCTGCGAGAGACTGCCACGAGTAATTCATGCTAGCGTGAAAAGCGCACCGGTGTTTAATATGCTTGATATTCATTCTCGCCGAAGTGCTCAATGGAAATCGCTGCATCGGAAACGCGTTACTTACTAGAAAACTTTGCTGCGTGAAAGGTGAAAATTCAGCATTTCTCGGGAAGCGAAAATTGATTTTTTAATCTGTATTTCTCCGAGAAATTTTATTTATTCTATAGCATAGGGGATAAAGAGCACACAGAGGAACACATGAAAACAGGTTAAACTCAAAATTGTTTGAAATTGTCATTTTCCCTGGTTTTCCTCGGAGCCTCCATTGTGACCGGAATATAAAGCAGAAATTTCAAAACGAAATTCCACTTGTTAACGATCCCACAGACGCGCTTCTACTTTTGCGCGCAGCGAGGGGAAATTGTAGGTGTATATTTTAGTGAATGTAAAAATTGTTTAAAAAATCGTAACACTACCAGAGTACGTAGAACAAACTTGACTGTGCTTTCTTTTTGCAACATCTCGTGGGGGTGAACGAGCCCAGCATCCGCCACAGGTCGATTACTATGCGATCCATGGCACGAGGGTTAAAACAGTGTTAATTTCCTTTGGGTCCCACCGTTCCGTACGGCCAACCAACACGCACGAGAAAATAGGATAACGCGAAAGTGGGTTGAAAACGTGAGCAGATTCGCCGCGCCTTCATTAAAACGCGTTAATCCCGCGAAAAGGTACAACGGTGCTCCCTGTAACAACCGAATTAATGCTACGCGGCTAGACAGCCATAAAGAGCTTTGCAGAAAGGATCCAATCGAACGCGTTATTATTGCTCGCTGCCTGCATGTAACTCGCCGAACCAGAGTTGTTAATACTCGGTTGTTATACCCGTAGAATCTATTTCTCGCAAAGCCGTTGCACGTGGCTGCGTTCGCCGGCTATGTACAAAATGCAGGAAATTGAAACCGTGCGACCGGGTCGTGTTCCCGCCCACGTGCCCAATAAAAATCGAGTTAATAAAAATACGCGAACTATAAACGCCCGACGCGATTTTTATCTTCTTCGGCCCCGAATGGTCAGAGGCGAGTTTCGTGTATCGAAATACACTTTTATTTCCAATATTTTTCCTTTTGTACCGACAGATTCAATTCGAACGATTTTTATTCGCGCAAATCAAACGTGGAACGGCGTAAATTGAGGGACGCGGGTGTACGCAGCAGAGAAATCACTGTATCAAGATTTCGCCTATTAACCCTTATGTGGGCAACCAAACTTTTCACGGTTGTTGGGTAACCGGGGTACCCGGGTACCCCGAGCATTCGGTGCCGATATACAAAAAATAAAGTGACAATTTTACTTTCATGCTTTCCCATAACTTTTAGTTTTTTTTTTCTATGGTATACTAAGTATTGTTTTAAACAGTTTAAGTGAAGCAACTGCTTCAAAAAATAGTATAACTCAATGCTAAGATCAAACTTTTATGCTATTCGTATGTGGACGTACGATATTTGACTCTTCGACTTACACAACAGTACAACAGTATTCAACTTTATTTGGTCACAACCAAAATGTTACAATATATTCGTATGTGCCAAAAAAAAAATTTTGTTGTATTACTATCCACAATGCACAATGATAATGTTGTTTCTGGGCCAAAGAGGAAACCAGAAATAGTCCACTTCTATAATAAAACAAAATCTGGTGTCGACATGATGGATCAAATTTTGAGACGATACAGTACACAAAGACGTACTAACAGATGGCCATTAGCGTTTTTTTTTTTACATAATTGACATTGCTGCTCTTGCCTCATACATCATATATATTTCTAATAACGATATGTTGCCTAACAAATCCAATAATCGCCGAATATTTTTACGCCAAGTGGGAGAGGAACTTTGTCTTCCAATAATTAGAAGTCGATCAACCAATGTTCAAGTGATGAGACATTTCTCTTGTAAATTAGCAATAGAAAGCATGCTGCATAAGTCAGCAACAATGACCGACGTTCCTTCAACTTCAGGCACTGTACAACAACGAGATAAAACTGGACGAAAAAGAGTTGTAGGCTCATGTTATATATACCAAGCTGACCCTGATAGAAAACGTAGAAAGACACGAAAATATTGTCAAAACTGTATAAAACCAGTTTTCCGACGAACACGCAAATACTCTGACAGTTTGTAAAAATTGTCCTATTATTGGTTAATAATAGTAACTATACTAATAAATGAATAATACCAATTGAAAACATTTGTGTGTTGTATGATTGTGTTGCAAAACTTCCCTTCATAAGCATCCAACTACACTTTCTATGTATGGGTACCCGGGTACCCGGTTGCCCACATAAGGGTTAAAGTCGCCACATAAAGTGATCATCCTCGAAGGTTCGCCAAGAAAAATATTTTCAGCGACCTAATCCCTCCAGCTTTGCGAGCTTTCCGGAGGAACAAAGAAAATATTTTGGCGTGTGCCGAGCCACGCGGCGTGTAAAGTTCGAGGGGCGATCGTTTCATTGGTCCTCGTCGGATCGAAGTTCAATTCATCGAGAGTTTCCCGGGCCGCTTATCGTTTCAGGAGTACACACACCACAGCACCGGGAACTTGGAAACTCCGGTGCCGTTATAAATAGAGCCCGACGAATGTCCCGACGAGATCACCCGGAATCGAATCGAATCGAATCGAATCGTATCGAGTCGACGCCACGAGCCACCCTCGTGCTACATATACACACGACAAAGTTTCGATATCGCGACACGCGAGAGGCACGGACGAATCGACTCGAACCGAGACTAAGACCGCAACAAACTTCCACGGATCGCGTACGATCGATCAAAGTAATTTTCCTCGGCCTTCCGCCGCCGGCTATTGTGCGGGATGGACAGAAGGCAATCACGACATCCCGGGATCCACCGTCGAAAACTCTAATGAAAATGTCTTCGATCGGTGCCCGAGCCCTGCGAGAAGGTTTCGGACGCGCAGTTTAGACCCTTTCACTGGGCTTGAATCGGCTCGGATCGATCTACGAAGGTATACGAGCCTTCCGTGAGCTAGAATGATTAGCCTCCTTTTGAGCTTGTTGAGAGTTGCTCGAAATGCCTAATTTTCATATTTAACCGTCAAGTGTTTCTTCAGATTATGAAATGTCTTACTGGAATCTTCCTAAAGGGTTTGTAAAAATTTTAAAATAGTTGGAGGCTACATGTATAATCTTTATAGTTTGTTGTGTTACCTATAACACGATATAAATGAGATTATCCTGTAGAATATAGGGTAAAGGACCCGATTACTGTGGGTGTACTGTGTTTATATTAATTTTCTTTTTAAACCATAATGAATATTAAAAAATAGATGTTAAATTCTTTTTCATTAAAATCAGTTAAATATCTCATTATGCTTTAAAAATAAGTATAATTAATATATGTAGGAGCAGTAATCGAGTCCCTTACCCTACTTCTCTTTTCACGAAAAGCACAAGACAGGGGAGAACAAGGGTTGAAGTGAAAGTGTCGCGTTTCTCCTCGGCGAAAGATACTTGCATCGCACAGTTACCATCAGCGGAATAGTAAAAATGACAGGGGATGAAAAAGTTGGCAAAATCTTGGCGCAGTGCTACCCTAAAATTCCCCGTACAGCGACTTAGATATGAACACGCGATATCCCCCCATCGCCGAAGGGACTTTCCAACGAAGACCCGCCTGTAATTCGTCCAGTAGATAAAATCTTATTAATTATTGGTCCCGTGCACGTCCCCCGGCGGGTTCGCAGAATTTTATTCGGCGAGTCAGCAAGAATTTTCCACCTTGGTCGACGATTTTGTAAACGAAACGCTCCGCTGATAATCCCGGCCCGTGTTTTTAATTCTCGGCCGAACGATGCGAGTGAAACAACGAAATGGAAATGCGTTTTTCATCGAGGAACGACTTACGCGCACAACAGCGGGAACAACAATGATTGTCACGCGATACACGGGAATCGCGTAAGCTCCGCGACGGCGGTAGCAAAAGTTCTATTGTCTTCCGCAAATCCTTTTTCGCTGAAAAATTTCGCTACGAACGACGAACAGGATGTATGGACATTTGTTCCGTGGAATATTGAATCTGGGCGTCCAAAAGGTTGCCAAATTGTTGAAAACGCAACAAATCTGTAGACAGAGCCTTTGCAGTTCTGTTGGATAAACGACCAGGAGTTTCCGTCAGAATAAATTGCCGTTGAGCATGACTTCAATTACTAATCATACACAGGGTGTTTGGTAACGAAAGAATAAGTCGAAAATATAGAATAAACATTTTTCGTTTGAGGCTTTGTTTTCGAGAAAATCGACTTTGAAGATCTGTCAGGTTAAGTATATGCAGGAAGTAGATTCGGTTGGTCATGATCAGACAGTTGCGTCAGACAATTCCTATCGAATAGCATGCTGCATTTTAGACTCGATTTTCTCGATAACGAAACTTCGGATGAAAAAATGTGATTCTATATTTTCGACTTATTCTTTCATGTAGAATCACCCCCTTGTACCACCAGTTACCAAACACCCTGTATATCGGTCGCAAGGAACTGGTATTTGTCGAGCAGAAGAGCTGAAAACATTTATATGTTTCGTTTGAGGCTTTGTTTTCGAGAAAATCGACTTTGAAGATCCGTCAGGTTCGCGTGCTTTAGTATATGCAGGAAGTAGATTCGGTTGGTCATGATCAGACAGTTGCGTCAGACAATTCCTATCGAATAGCATGCTGCATTTTAGACTCGATTTTCTCGATAACGAAACTTCGGATGAAAAAATGTGATTCTATATTTTCGACTTATTCTTTCATGTAGAATCACCCCCTTGTACCACCAGTTACCAAACACCCTGTATATCGGTCGCAAGGAACTGGTATTTGTCGAGCAGAAGCGCTGAAAACATTGATATGCTACAAAATTAATTTCTCTGAACGTTCAATCGCAGAATGGAAGGAACTTTCCAGCCTTTCTGGACTCCTTTGAAATTACTATTGCTTGAAACGGTAAAAGCGAACGAGACGAACGCGGGGACGGCCATTGTCGCGTTTGGAAGCTGCATTAATTTCGCTGTCTCGTTAGCGAAGTCGGTTCATTTCGGTAGTCGGTTCCGCGGCGATAAGCGACTTTTTCGCTCTCCGGGACGGGGCCGACGTGAAAAGAAAACGTGGCTGCCGCCTAAGAAAACAAAAATGGCATTCTCCGTGAAAGAGCATCTACGGGGGAAGGCTGGAGTCCCCGGGGACCCGAGGCTGCAATTACGATTTCTTCGAAATCTGGGACAGCCTCGCGTTGCCGTGGTCCTTTATAGGAGAACCGAGTGGTTGCAGCGAGCGGATTTCGCAGTTGCATTTGCAGTCGCAGTCACGGACGCAGTTCCGGGGACAATGGGAACCCGCCTCGATCCCGTTCCAACGTTTCACCCCATTCATCGGGAGTATCTTCCGCGATGATTAACACCGACAAAAATCCGGCCCGACGGCTGCCGACTTGTCTAATTACTTTTCACGATCGCGACTCGCCTGCAGCTCTGCATCCGATAAGTTGCACCGGTGTCGGCCTCTCCGTTGCAGGCTGCGCTTTTCAACAAAAGCGGCCGTTTCATTCTCGTTTCAACTACCTGATTTCGGCGAGAATTCTCAAGGTTTATCGTGTCATTAATTAGGCCGCGGATCCCCTTATGCGTTCGCGTGAAAATTTGCCAAGTCGAATTTCACTGAAACTAACTGAATTATAGTGCAATCGTTTACACGAATTAAATAGGCAAGCACGGAACACGCGGTCGGGAGTGAACGCGTTAGCGAAAAAGGACATTTTCAGCGTACGTAGATCATTAACAAAACAACAATCGATTTGGTCAATTTTTGCACAAAAATCCGCGGTCCGTTAATACAGACAATACTATAAGACATCATTTAAAACGAAATAATTAAGTGTTATATGAAAGAACTTTATCGTCTTTCATACAGAGTGTTATTAGTAGACATCGGATTTTATGCATTTATTACAAAAATGAGTAGGTGTAATTTAAAACAGTAAGAACATTCGAAAAATGTAGAAATACTGTTATATTATTTTCAACCTATTAAACTTATTAGGAAAGAAAATAAATTTCTATTTCGTTCCAGTTTGTTGCAATTTAGGTAGAAAATTTTTATTTTGCATAAAGATCCGCTGTCTAGTTATTAGTTAAGGTAAAGGCACCAGTAGTTGACCACCATGTACCAGTAGTTGACCATTTCATAGAAAAACATAAAAAATAAGGTTTTTATAAGCTGTGCACTTTTGATGAAAGTGACCCTCTGATGTCATGCCGTCTGTTGTTTAAATTTCAAAACAATAGGAACATTTCAAACCTTATTTTTTATGTTTTTCTATGAAATGGTCAACTACTGGTACATGGCCACTACTGGTGCCTTTACCTTACTTCTGGAGACGTCGTTTAACGCAGTGTTTTCGTTAGTATTTCCTAGAATTTGAAAGTAACACCAACTTACGATGGCGACTATTTTGGCAATCGAACAAAAGTCTGCATATTTTGGGAGGAAATAAGCGGGTTCGTGTATCCAGTTGGTTGGTTTTTGCTAGAGCAGCGTTTCAGCAGCGTGGTGGTTTCGGCGCTGAGCGGATTATTCGAATCGCACGAAATAATGGCGGATCGGGCTCGCGGCGCAACAAGTACGCAACAATGCAACGGTAACGCGATAATAGGGACGCGGAACGCGTTGCCGCGCCATTGTGCGGGAAATTTCGCGTCCTACGCGCTATCGACTCGCTATCGAGTTTACCAGCGAGATCGTCGCGAGGTTTTCAGACGATGCAGTTTTCGTTCGTCGGTGGGTCTTTCAAAGCTCCGCTCGGCGAGGCAGATCGCAAACGTTTTCATTATAAGCTATGAATTTGCAATGGAGATCGCGAATCCGAGCGCAAACGCGCCACGGCTTCCAGCGTTTTTCATTCCCACGCAGATTATTCGACAGAGCAAGAAATAATCACCAAAATAATCGCTTATAGTCTCGTAAGCAAATTGTGATACTACGGTAGGTTGTTGCATAGGGAATGTCCGATTTTTTACTGGAACGAGGATGTGTCTATTCAAATTTTTAGCCATTTTTATAACATTGGTATATGCGCAAAGAAAATTGAAAATGTTCATTACGCGAACCAAGCGTTGAGCAAACATAACTTTTTCCTGAACGAATCCTGTTCACCAAAGCGAGCACAAAGAATTGTAATCAACATATTTTGCCCGCGAACTACGAGTTTCTTGATTGCGTCGCGGTAGAAATTAAATTATTTAATCGTTCGATCTTTAATCTTCATTTGCAGGACTGTCATCGCAATTTTTTTATTGTTCGTAAAAGTGGCATACGCGACGGCCAATGTGACTGACATTGAAATAAACTTTATTTAATAGTAACATTATAATTCGCATTAAAATTGAAGATAGGACCCTAAGGATCAACTTGTTCCCTAAGAAATGGTGCAAAATAGTAATTTTTTATTATAACGCTTCAATAACATTCTAGAATCGGACATTTCGTGTGCAGCAACCAAATAGAACAAGTAACTTATTTTGTCGCGCAAGACATAATGTGCAATGTCGTTAGTCGGCGTTATTATTGCACCTCGAAATCCCGTGCGAGGAACGTGTTTTTCATCTTCGAACGAAGCTTTCGTTCGGATAGAGTGTGCGAAGCACGTCCCGTTTCAATGGTCTCCCATACGAGAGCTTAACAGGCTCGCTAATGGTCTTTGTAGCGGCAATATTTGATTAAACGCAACCTGTACTGCCTCGCTACGTGTGCGAAAAATCCGATAGAGAATCGCAGATTTTCTGAATATTATATACAACAGTGTACGTTTCGCAAATAGCAGACAATGAGATCGGTCCGATATGTGACATAAAACGTTCCCGTTGCAATATAAAACGTTTTCAGCGTCCCTCGAATAAAATATTACCTCGAATCAACATCACCGTGACAACGTTTCGCGGTGAATTAAATCTGTTAAAAAATAAAAAATCCTCAAAAACCAGAATACCACAGCTCGACAAAGGATCGACGGGAAATTGTACCGGCGACTTTCTCCGAGCCTTGTAGATCTTCCCCGGAAGCGTATCCGCGGCGAATTCTCTGCAAGCAACGAAGGCTTATCTCGCTCCAGCGAGTTCGTCTCGCGGGCACGCGCGTCGAGCGAATGATCATTAACGATGCTGAAATATGCCGGCTGCTCGAAGAGGCACTCGGGGGCAGACCTTTAACGAGAAAGCCCGGTTGAAAAATGAGATCTGTCCTCGCCGGCAGCGAACGTCTCGTAAATATCCTCTTATAGCCGTACGGCGATCTTCTTCCGCTCTCATTAATGTCGCGGAAACTTTGCGAGTTCGAGAACCCCCGACGCCGAACATGCCCGAACCTCGAACGCTCCGACGTTGCTAACTAGAAACACGCTAGACGAACAAAAAGTTTTACCGTCTGCGATCGTTCCGGCTCGGGGGGAGCTGCGAAAGAAGCTGCTTCGTGATACGAAAAAAGTTGCACGAGTACCATCGCGAAAATTAACGAGTCGATATTGAAACGGTCAACTTTCCTACGCGAAAGTCTAGCTGCAGTAAAATCTTAATTTTATAAAGTGACCTGTGAGGGCAACGAACGTAGCCAACGAACGTAATTCGTATTCAACGAAAGAATAACATTTATGACACCCCCTTCGAAGCCAAGACTCGAAACCGACAAAAATGGGCGAAAAATGGTTTTACAATCAAAATTCATTTTAAAACCTGGACAAACAATTCCGTCACCCACATACGGTTGACATGGCAGTTAACGTGTTAAATCTAAAAGTGTCTAACTAAGGCAGTGTGTACGGTGTGTACACTGAAAACCACGGAGGCATCGGTGTAGTCGAACGCTCGGTGGCAGGATCGCGAATTTCTCCGATAATTAATGAATTTTTGCGGGGCTATCGGAATGGCCGGCACGCGAACACCCTCCGGAATCGCATTATGTTAAATGAAAAGTTGCGTGGAGCGTTCCCGACACGTTCACGATAGAGCGAATCGAGCGAGTGACCTGTGCAATTAAGTGGATTCCGTAGGCAGATCGTGTGCGGGAACTGCTAAATAGTGGGGGTCGTTTAACTCGATTTTCGCGTTATCATTAACGAGGTTAAAGTCACTGTGACGTGCCCACGGTCCGTTGAATGTCGTTGCGCTCCCGTTACACCCGATAGATATCGGTCTCCGGGCGAGCTTATACAGGGTGTTTGCTAACTGGTGGTACAAGCGAAAAGGGGGTGATTCTACATGAAAGAATAAGTCGAAAATATAGAATAAAATTTTTTAAATTAAAAACCAAATAATTACCGAATTATGAACCAAATAATACTGCAACTTTAACCGCGTCGCTGCCACAAACGTGTTAGGGGCAGGTCATACTATCGAGGTCAGCCGCCAAGGGTGTATAGACACAAAAACAGAGTAATTAAATTCCGCGGGACAGAATTGGAATTGGGTACCGAGAGTTGAATTTGGGTAATTTGTTTCCCTTTTTTTTTGTATCTAGCGGTTACACTCCCTCAGCGTCTGACTTTCCTAGTGTAACCTACCCCCACCACGCCCGTGGGAGCGAGGCGATTAAAATCGCAGTATTATTTTGATCGCGGTCCGATTAACTTCGTATCGTTCGCTGTCAAAATTTCGCGAAGTGTGTTGTGCGTAGTGTGTGCTCCAAAACACAGGCAGGATTATTCTGACGTATTCGTTTGAGCTAATAATAGTGTGCTATGGATCCGACGGAGGAGCAGATGATTTTGAAAAAATTGTGAGTACACTTTACATTAGTATTTTATAATGTAGAATTGCTATTCGTACGTATAACATTGGATACAAGATTTTATTTCATATTTTGCTCTGTACCTGAAAATGATAGATATTAAACTTGCAAAATGTAATAGCACGTATTCGTCGATCAAAACGCTTTATATCATTATTATCTATAAACTGTCAGCACTCTAAAATCGGACAAATTATTAACTTAGAACTAAATTTTTCCACATACAGTATCTAAATGTTTAGTAATCTGTTAAATTTTGTATTGTGAATTATACAGGGTGTTTGGTAACTGGTGGTACAAGCAAAAAGGGGGTGATTCTACGTGAAAGAATAAGTCGAAAATATAGAATAAACATTTTTCGTTTGACGCTTTGTTTTCGAGAAAATCGACTTTGAAGATCTGTCAGGTTTAGTATATGCAGGAAGTAGATTTGGTTGTGCATGATCAGACAGTTGCGTCAGACAATTCCTATCGAGTAGCATGCTGCATTTCAAACTCGATTTTCTCGATAACGAAACTTCGGATGAAAAAATGTTATTCTATATTTTCGACTTATTTTTTCATGTAGAATCATTCCCTTTTCGCTTGTATCACCAGTTACCAAACACCCTGTAGAAAATTCGATTTCTTTCCTCGGAGTGCGTCCAGCTGGGCGACGGATACGTGTATTCTATCTTCCCGATAAAGGGCAATCCGGTTCATTCGATTTCTATTCGGAACGCCATTGTCTCCTCCGATCGGTAAAAAAGAAAGGCCAGAGAAATTGTCTGAATCGAGAGCGATCTCGTGGCCCCGGAACTATCGGGCGCGCGCGCGCACACGTGATTTAATTGGCTCGATGATCGATGCCCGACCGGTGACAATTACACCGTTACCGTTAATTTCCCTCTGTTTCCGTGGGTGGCGGCCGATACACCGCGGCATTCGAATCAGTCGATCTATATTAGTTACGCGATTAATACGGCCGCGGCGAAATGAACGTCCCGTTATCTATCTTGCATTAATTCGACGCGCGAAGCCACGGGATCTCCCAAACAAATGTTCCCCGATCTATCGTGCCCCGCAAGATCGATCGATCGCCTGCAGATATCGGTTATGCATGTTCGGCGATGCTACCGTGCTCTACGGACGATTAGGTTAACGCTCAACCTCCCATTTTCACGGTTCCAACGCTTTACCAGTTACCGTCGAAACGAAACGCCACACTTCGAAAGACGATGAAGTTCTTTCGTATAATTACTAGGTATGCAACTAAGTTTCCGGGTTTTTTTCTGTAGTATAAAAACTTAAATTTCTAAAAATTTAATTAAAATTATTTATTCGAAATATCGGCCATCGCTGGCTACACATTTCTGCCATCTATCGGGCAACGAATAAATTCCACGACGATAAAATGACGCGTCTTTGGACCGAAACCATTCATTTAGCCAATTTTCGACTTCTTCAAAGGTTTTTAAGTGTTGCCCGGATAAACCATGTGCCATCGACCGGAATAGGTGGTAATCTGAAGGAGCCAGATCTGGAGAATAGGGCGGGTGCGGTAGCAGGTTGAATTTTTGCGTTCCAATGATGTCCTTGACGATCAAAGTGCAAACTTGCACAACGCTTGCAGACTTGAGTCCTCAACTGTCTTTGGTCTTCCGCAACGCTCCTTATCTTTGATGTTGAAATCGCCAGTTTTAAAGCGTTTAAACCAATCTTCACAAGTGGTTTTCGATGGTGCATGGTCTCCGTAGGCCTTTTCGAGGTTACGATGTGCTTCAGCAGCACTGCATTTTAAGTTAAAATAAAAAAGCAATACTTCTCCCGCAAAGGTTGCTCATTTGGCACAAAATTCGACATCTGTTTTATTAATTATTAACCTTTGTGGAGCAATATTTTTAAAAACAATGACTAAGAAATGATCACAAATGTTTATATTATCCAAAAAACACAATTTCATGTATGCATTTCAACCACAGATGGAGCTAGTAATAGTTTTTGTGAAACCCGGGAATTTAGTTGCACACCTAATATTTATATTGTACTTGAAACGATCAAAGGAAGGTTCACAAGGTTCCGGATGGGGCAATTCTCGCCAAGTTTCGGGCAACGAACGCGACGATGTTGCACGCGACGCGACGCGACGTTTCACGATCGTCTCGGGAAAAGGCAAGCGGACCCGCGACGAACGTTCCCCGTAATTTTTCAACGGGAAACGAGACTGTCCGCGTTGGCGGCTTGCGGAATAGTATTATTACGTGGAAAAGAACGGAGATTACCGCGGTCATTTTTTTCCTCGGAGCACACGCCAACGTCGCGCGGACAAAGTAAATTCCACGGTTCAAGCGTCGTCTTACTTTCTACTCGCGCGGCAGAGAGGCACGAGTCGAGTCGCGGAAAAGACGAGGAACTGCGCCTCCGAGAGCAAATACTCTCCAACCATTCGCCAACGAGAGAGACTGAGAGAGAGAGAGAGAGACGCGTTTGCGTTTTAATTGGATCTAATAAGACGAGCTTTCTTCCCCGGACCGCTTAATACCCTTGCGACCATTGTCGGAACGCCGGCCGAACTTGTAATTGCATTTTCGTTCGCGTTACTTCTTTCGTCATCCGATTACCCGCTCGGCGATTACGCTTCCTTTCGTTTCCGCGGACCTAATACTACCTTGGAAACGGTTCCTGAGAGCCTCCAATCTTTGACCAACTCTCGCTCTTTTGATCTTCCTCGTCCTCGCATTCGTCGCTTCTCGAGCCTGCCGGGAACACCGTTCACTGTTCAGAAAAATCGGACGGTAATTACGCGAGGAACGGAAGTTTCGAAAATACCTGTCACGATCCTGAACGCCTCGTGCTACGATTCATTTTGTCGACCATTTTTCGAAAATCTTTTCGAGGGTGCACAGTGCCGCGAAAAAAGTCATGTCAGGAAATAGATTATAACATTCATATATTCGTCTTTCGGAATGTTTACTGAGCCTAATTATACTCACAATAATTCATTTAATAGCGGTATAAGTATCGAAATCGAATATCGTACGCTTATATTTTTGTTCTAAAGTAAATGATATCAGAGCAATAAATATGAACCTTTAAGCTTCTATGCACGATATTCTATATTAACATAAGTAAATATTTACATCAATGTTCACAAAGTTCGTTAACAAAGTCCTTTACAATAATTTTATTAGAGTTTTCTTAAGTACCAGTTTTTTATGCCGGTTAGTTGACTTTAATAGAGCAGAACTAGAAAGTCTCAAAAGATCCAGTCTTGAAATTTTTATTGCAATAAGTTCAAACTACATCGGAGGGATTCTGACAAAAATCAGCTGCAAATATCTGCTAATCTGTCTGTCACAATTTTCTAAAATCTTTGCAACATTCTAGATATGTTGAATCTCATTTCATGATTTAACTGAAAATTTCAATCGGTTCGAAGAAGCACGAAACGATCTACGATTTTTTTTTTCCACCTGGAATGGCCATTAGCGACACTGTGGGGTGGTCTGGTTTCTTTTTCGGAACTTTTGAGGTCGTCGGTGCAAAATTCCGGTGCTAAACGTCAGCAATAGATCGTTCACGGCGAATCTCGTCGCGGCGGTGATTCCCTCTCGTTGTTAGTCGTCCCCGGAATTCCGGGAACGCTGTAAATGTAATTTCATTTTGATCCCCGGACAAATGAGAAGCAATTTACATGGCCGCGGTATTCGTTGGCCGAGGGAATTAAAACATAGCCGCCAGGGCGAAAGGGCCCGGTAGTTTTTAAGCACTCGTCGACGAGAGTCCCGCAAACGGCTTGTCCCTTTCGTCCGAGCCGCGCAAAGGGCCGTGTAGCGACTGCAACGACGATAATTGTAATGCGGTTCGACGGTAATAATAATTTTACCGGCCCTTCGACGCGAACGATACTCGGACGAGACACGTTTCAACGGACAAACGGAGCAACGAAAATGGACGGAAATTCCAGCACGGATTAAATCCCGAATTGACTTGATTCGCAGCGAAGCTTACTGTAACAAAATTCCTATGAAAATTCAGGATATACGTTGCAACGAATATGGACGCTTGTTAATTATAATTACAACGATACCGCGTATAATCGCCGGAATTATTACCTGCTGCTAGAACTAATGCAGATTACAATTTTTACAGAGGAATTTAAGCGAGTAAAAATTTATGCGATCTTTCGTTTTCTTTATTAATCGACTGGCTGACCGAACCGTGCAAATTTCAATTAATCCCGCGTTTTACGAATTTTTCGAATACTTCATAAAGATTAATTCCCAGGCGGACGATGATGATGAAATAAATCTTTAGGATCGTGCGTCACACACAGACGTCGCAGGATCCATAAAGATCGGATTTATCGGTACGCAGATACGAAATTGCGAGAATCGTTTGAACGAGGCAACCCAATTCGCGCGAAAAATTCACAGACGAAAGGATGAAAAGACAGCCATCTTGGCGGCCGGATAGCAATCGAGGATGATCTTCTCGATCGTCGGAATCCGTGGAAATCGTTTCGGATTGCGAGCTTTGCGAAAGGCCGTGAAAGGAACGATAATTGCTCGACGCTCTAATCCGATGACGGGAGATTGAAAGCGGGAAAAAAATCGTTCGAAACATCTTCCGCGGTTTTACGTGGCTCGTGATTTCCTAGCGGGGACGATGAAATCACGAGTGGCTCGCAATTGGCAAGATCCGTCTCGATCCGCGCAGTTTCCACCGTTTCGAGCCCACTTATCTCGAATTAGGCGCTCGTTCGCTGTTTCCCGACGGATAAACATTAAACAAGAATCCGCGAACGAATTTCTTAACGAGCGAGCTCGACGATCTACAACTCGTCGATCAACTCGTTAGCAGAACGCGCTGCTCCGTTCGAGAAAGCAGTTCGCGTTTGAAAGCAATCGGGCTCTCCGGACAATTAAATTTCGGCGAGAGGAAGAGAGCAACACGCTCTGCCCGGAAAAGCGAATCGAGTCGAAGGAAAATGAAAAATGCGCGTCGAAAGTTTCACACCGTTTCTCCGAAACTCCGGCAGGAGAGAGTTTATTAACCGTTCCCGAGGGGGCGAGATCGTGATCCTGTTCCCGAATTGTTCGCGTCTTCTTGGTTTCCTTCCTGCGGCGAGAATGCCCGCCGACGGGGATCTGGACCAATCGATTCCGTCGTCTGAGAAAATAATGAAACCTCTCCATTTGGAGGAACGTTTTGCGAAAAACGCTCTCCCATCTCGAGTGATTTTCCATCGAGAGCCAACCGAGGAATAATAATTTATCTTCGGGGAGCGAGAAAAAGGCCGCTTTTTTCGGCCTTTTCTTGCAATTTGCGGGCTATCCGTGTTCCCCGGAGCGTTACAAAAATTCTTGAGAGACGAGAGGTAACGGATTTGATAGTTGGAATATGGAAAACGATGGCCCACGCGACAAGTTTCATGCCAGACGTAAACATTAGGTTTACGTCTGCGGTCGTTCACCCGGTCCCAGCGTCGAGCTCGCACAGCTGAGCTATTGTCAACGCCGGGATACGTCGTTGACAATAACAATGTTAGCTTAAGAGTGAAAATCACAGAATTGTGGGCTTGTCAAGGAATTTCGTCCGTATGTGATCATTTTGGAACAGTTGTAGCACATTGCAACGTTGACCGATTTTGTTGAAATTCTCAGAATACGTATAATTCATACGTCCACACAAATAAGTTGCAAAATCCAACATTTAGTATTTTCCCTGCAATTTTTGTAAAAAATGTTTTTCTCTTTACGTAGCATACCAATTGTGCTAACTTTTTTAAGAAATCCAAGTCGTACGATCAAATATTAACCCTTTGCATTCGAAGCTATTTTAACTTCAAAACGAAACATTTCGTCCAACCTAGAATATATCCCTTTTATATATTTTTTTTTTTCATGTTATACATACGAATATGTTATATACTTCAGCACAATACAGAAGTGCTTAGTAATTTATTAAATACAAACAAATTTAATACTGTAAAAGATATTTTGAATAATGTGCACAGCAATTTTTAGTGGCGCCTTACAGTCGCCATTCGAGTGCTAAGGGTTAACAAAGTTATACGATTTTCAAAAGCGTCCGAATATTAGTGGGAGTCACTGTATAAGAACGAGCAAAATTTTCCTGGACTATACCGGAACATACTCGAGTATTCGAGAATGTCTTAGAGCAGAATACATTAACTTCGTCAGCACGTAAACAGCCAAGAGGTCTGATTCCGAGAACATTCTTACAAATAAAATCTCTCGACATTTCCGTTCCGATTCGGGGACAGTGTTTCGCAGAGAAGCTAGAAGATTTTCCGAAGAGAGTTGACAGGAAAGTTTTCAGCGAAGTTAGAGCGACGATAACGAACGGCCCGTCGAGTCTTCGATCATCCGAGGGCCCTGCGACACGGATCCAAGCTGTGCCCGCTCGAAAAAGCTTGTCCACGTCGATTCGCTTCGGGTCTTTTCAACCCCGATGGTTACCCAACCGTGGCCGCGCAATATCCGGCGAAGGTGGAATCGTCGTCGCGACGCCAGAAAGTATAAGGGAGAGCCATGGACCTCGGGGAACGCCACCAATCGTTCCACCTTTCCCGTTTTCCCCGATCCCATCGATTTTATTAAAATCGCTGTCGGCTCGCCGAAGACCCGAGCCGTGGTCGAACGATCGAGCGATCGAGACGCAAAACCTCGCGATTTTGCATCCAATGAAATTGAAAGCGGACCTCCTTTTTATCGTCGATTGTTTACACCTGCGCGACTAGATTTCTCTAATCCTTCTCTTTTACAAAGTGTGTTAGGGCGTGAGCAAAGTTATCAATTTTATTAACACTAGAAAGACTGAAACTTAGTATATACTTATATTGCCCAAAAGCAGTCAAAATGACTGCATTGTGAAAGAATAACTAATGCCTAAAAAAATTTATTTAAAATTAATTTTTAATTTTTTTTATATTATTTACAGTTATATAACAAGCAAAAGAAATGAAATAAACAACTTCTTAGAACAAGTATCGCTGCATAAAGGTTCGAATAACAAGTACTACCTTAGCTTATTGAGCAACTGCAACTTATCAAGTATACGCCCAAATCGACAATTTATCATGTACTTGTATGTTATCGTGTGACGGTAATCGGAGAAAAAATGAAAAATGTTATTTCAATACAGAGCCGAACTGGTCATATAAGCAATTTACTCAATTCAATAATAAGAGTCATTTGATCATTTAAAATTTCCCAAGCAGTCAAAATGACTGCTTTTGGGCAATATAGGTATAACACATTGTATATATACCGGAAATGAAGGAGGGGGAGATAACTACAATTATTAATAAACACATTTATATGTTGTACAAAACGTCACAAAATTCTAAGAAATTGTGTCATTATATACATAATTGTTTTTCTAATTGAAATTAAAAAGCAGTCAAAATGACTTCCTTGGGCAATCTAGTGTTAAAAGGAAACGACGCCCAAGGACCTTTGTTGTTCGATGAAGGTGTTCGCGGAATCTGCCGAAACATGCACGAATTTCCCGCTTGTCTCGGTGCGTTCGGCGAGCGTCATTTCCGCCGGGAGCATTGTTGATAATTTAACAGCCTCGAATACGGTAATAAGCGTTACACCCTCGGAGGATAACAATCCTCGGATGCGATGAAATAAACAGCCGCTGTCGCACGGCAGTTAGGCGGGACGCGAAACCGTCTGTTATTCGCTGTGAAATTTCCGCGATGTAACAGGGAACGATGCGGGAGGCGAGAGGCGAGAGACGAGGTGTCGGAGCGAAATTAATTATGTCGACGGTGAGTTTTAAGGAGCACGCGTTAACACCGTACCTCGGCGGTTCTCGTTATTTTCATACAAACGCGCCGACTGTTTTCGCGCGACGCGATCCCGTCTGCTCCGCTCTTTACGAAAGAAACGTAACCCGGAAAATCGACTACAACTCGCCTGGGATTCTATCCACGGTTCCATTCGGTTGTCCAGAAAAAGAAAATGCGGTTTCCCGTTGTCGTCGTGCTCGCGTCGTTTGTTTTCCAAACGTTTCTAATTTTCGGTAGGTCGCGCGAACGTTTATGTATGAACATAGCGGTGGGAGCGGACCGTATTTCTGTGATAATTTTACACGAGGTGGAATTGAATCGTAAATCAGAAACTGCTATATTAATTTTATATTTGATGAAGCTACGGTTCCGCAAATAGCGCGATATTAACTCGAATTATTTTCTCGAGGAAAATATAATCATCCACGATTCGAGAATATACGATAAAAGTGTACTGTGCCTAAAAAGTACTAAATGCGGTTTAGACTACGGATCCGTATGCAAAATAAAAATTTTCCACCTGAATTGCGACAGACTGGAGTGAAATAGAAATTTATTTTCTTTCTTAATATGTTTAATAAGTTGAATATAATGTAACAGTATTTTAAAATTTTTCTAGTTTTTACTGTTATAAAATACGCCTACCCATATTTTTGTCATAAATGCATAAAATTCGCAGTCTAGTGGGGTTACGAACAAATTCTAATCTGTTGAGAAAAAGTGTGCAGAATATAATGGAAATTATTCCGACGCATGCGCGAGACCGTAATTTATCTGCAGACGATCTCATATCCGCAAGAACGCCTGGGCCAAAAAAATAGTGAAATTTCGGAGTTTATGTGAACCGTGGAGTGTAAATAAATATGTTAGCATTCGGTTACGAGCGTTTAGGTTTAAGTACTTTTAAAATGTTGATCCTCAAAGTGTACAACATTTCGCGTTTCTTAAATCACAACAATCGTGTATCCCGAGCAGTGTCGGTCCGCGCGTGTAAATTTCAGCACACCGAAAGTGTTGAATATTCAACTGTGTCTATGCAGTTGCGGCGCACAGTGCATTCAGGCTTTCCGCTCCAGCGTATCGCAAGTTCCCCGGCGTTTTCTTTCGCTGCACAAACACCGAGAGAAAGAGATATACTGTTGCAGAATAGCACTCGGAACCGTCGAACCGTAACGTCTCATCAGAGTGAACACGACGAAACCGCAAATCGTTAATCGGTTCGCGCGATTTAAAGGCTCTCCCGACCGTCTTGGCAGCGTTTCTGCAAAGCGATAACGAACCGGAGACTGTCGACGTGTTCATGCATGAAGACTCCGACATAACTCTCTTCAGACCCCTAATTACATAACAGGTAAGCAATTTTTGACATTTTTACGCACCGTTACACTGAATATGACGCATACCGTCACACGTGATACGATGAATCGACTGCGGATTTTTGTGCAAAATAAATATTGCCTGCCTCGATCGCAAGACTCCAGTAAAAGTGACTGTTTCTCCTTAATAGGTTTAATAGGCTGAAGAGAATGTGATATCCTTTAATTCTAGCAGATTAAACTTTACCTTGGCGAACCAGAAATTTTTCACTTTTTGGCATACATATAATCCTGTACATCTTGAGGAGAAAATGCTAGAAATCGAAGTTTTAAGGCGAGGATTCCAGGCATAGGATGTTTGCAATAATAGAACATTTGTTTGAAACGGCACAACAGACACAAAAAATCCGCAGTCTAATAATGAATATTATCACTAGACTACAGATCTTTATGCATTTATGGCTTATGAAAATTTTCAAGAAATGATTCTATAATATAAAATTGCACAGAATTCAGTACGATTTTTCTTTATTTCAGGTCACTACCACTGAAAATTAGATTTCATTGGTTTTGGCTTTCCTAAAATTTCCTAAAATAAAAATCCGCAGTCTAATAATGAATATTATCACTAGACTACAGATCTTTATGCATTTGTGGCTTCTGAAAATTTTCAAAAAATGACTAATATAAAATTCCACAGAATTCAGTACGATTTTTCTTTATTTCAGGTCACTACCACTGAAAATTAGATTTCATTGGTTTTGGCTTTCCTAAAATTTCCTAAAGTTTCCTAAAATAAGAATCCGCAGTCTAATAATGAATATTATCACTAGACTACAGATCTTTATGCATTTATGGCTTCTGAAAATTTTCAAGAAATGTTTCTATAATATAAAATTGCACAGAATTCAGTACGATTTTTCTTTATTTCAGGTCACTACCACTGAAAATTAGATTTCATTGGTTTTGGCTTTCCTAAAATTTCCTAAAATAAAAATCCGCAGTCTAATAATGAATATTATCACTAGACTACAGATCTTTATGCATTTATGGCTTCTGAAAATTTTCAAAAAATGATTCTATAATATAAAATTCCACAGAATTCAGTACGATTTTTCTTTATTTCAGATCACTACCACTGAAAATTAGATTTCATTCGTTTTGGCTTTCCTAAAATTTCCTAAAATTTCCTAAAATTTCCTAAAATAAGAATCCGCAGTCTAATAATGAATATTATCACTAGACTACAGATTTTTATGCATTTATGGCTCCTGAAAATTTTCAAAAATTGATTCTATAATATAAAATTCCACAGAATTCAGTACGATTTTTCTTTATTTCAGGTCACTACCACTGAAAATTAGATTTCATTCGTTTTGGCTTTCCTAAAATTTCCTAAAATTTCCTAAAATTTCCTAAAATAAGAATCCGCAGTCTAATAATGAATATTATCACTAGACTACAGATCTTTATGCATTTATGGCTTCTGAAAATTTTCAAAAAATGATTCTATAATATAAAATTCCACAGAATTCAGTACGATTTTTCTTTATTTCAGGTCACTACCACTGAAAATTAGATTTCGTTTGTTTTGGCTTTCCTAAAATTTCCTAAAATAAAAATCCGCAGTCTAATAATGAATATTATCACTAGACTACAGATCTTTATGCATTTATGGCTTCTGAAAATTTTCAAAAAATGACTATAATATAAAATTCCACAGAATTCAGTACGATTTTTCTTTATTTCAGGTCACTACCACTGAAAATTAGATTTCATTGGTTTTGGCTTTCCTAAAATTTCCTAAAATTTCCTAAAATTTCCTAAAATAAGAATCCGCAGTCTAATAATGAATATTATCACTAGACTACAGATCTTTATGCATTTATGGCTTCTGAAAATTTTCAAAAAATGATTCTATAATATAAAATTCCACAGAATTCAGTACGATTTTTCTTTATTTCAGATCACTACCACTGAAAATTAGATTTCATTCGTTTTGGCTTTCCTAAAATTTCCTAAAATTTCCTAAAATTTCCTAAAATAAGAATCCGCAGTCTAATAATGAATATTATCACTAGACTACAGATTTTTATGCATTTATGGCTCCTGAAAATTTTCAAAAATTGATTCTATAATATAAAATTCCACAGAATTCAGTACGATTTTTCTTTATTTCAGGTCACTACCACTGAAAATTAGATTTCATTCGTTTTGGCTTTCCTAAAATTTCCTAAAATTTCCTAAAATTTCCTAAAATAAGAATCCGCAGTCTAATAATGAATATTATCACTAGACTACAGATCTTTATGCATTTATGGCTTCTGAAAATTTTCAAAAAATGATTCTATAATATAAAATTCCACAGAATTCAGTACGATTTTTCTTTATTTCAGGTCACTACCACTGAAAATTAGATTTCGTTTGTTTTGGCTTTCCTAAAATTTCCTAAAATAAAAATCCGCAGTCTAATAATGAATATTATCACTAGACTACAGATCTTTATGCATTTATGGCTTCTGAAAATTTTCAAAAAATGACTATAATATAAAATTCCACAGAATTCAGTACGATTTTTCTTTATTTCAGGTCACTACCACTGAAAATTAGATTTCATTGGTTTTGGCTTTCCTAAAATTTCCTAAAATTTCCTAAAATTTCCTAAAATAAGAATCCGCAGTCTAATAATGAATATTATCACTAGACTACAGATCTTTATGCATTTATGGCTTCTGAAAATTTTCAAAAAATGATTCTATAATATAAAATTCCACAGAATTCAGTACGATTTTTCTTTATTTCAGATCACTACCACTGAAAATTAGATTTCATTCGTTTTGGCTTTCCTAAAATTTCCTAAAATTTCCTAAAATTTCCTAAAATAAGAATCCGCAGTCTAATAATGAATATTATCACTAGACTACAGATTTTTATGCATTTATGGCTCCTGAAAATTTTCAAAAATTGATTCTATAATATAAAATTCCACAGAATTCAGTACGATTTTTCTTTATTTCAGGTCACTACCACTGAAAATTAGATTTCATTCGTTTTGGCTTTCCTAAAATTTCCTAAAATTTCCTAAAATTTCCTAAAATAAGAATCCGCAGTCTAATAATGAATATTATCACTAGACTACAGATCTTTATGCATTTATGGCTTCTGAAAATTTTCAAAAAATGATTCTATAATATAAAATTCCACAGAATTCAGTACGATTTTTCTTTATTTCAGGTCACTACCACTGAAAATTAGATTTCGTTTGTTTTGGCTTTCCTAAAATTTCCTAAAATAAAAATCCGCAGTCTAATAATGAATATTATCACTAGACTACAGATCTTTATGCATTTATGGCTTCTGAAAATTTTCAAAAAATGACTATAATATAAAATTCCACAGAATTCAGTACGATTTTTCTTTATTTCAGGTCACTACCACTGAAAATTAGATTTCATTGGTTTTGGCTTTCCTAAAATTTCCTAAAATAAAAATCCGCAGTCTCTAATACTGAATATTATCACTAGACTACAGATCTTTATGCATTTATGGCTTCTGAAAATTTTCAAAAAATGATTCTATAATATAAAATTCCACAGAATTCAGTACGATTTTTCTCTATTTCAGATCACTACCACTGAAAATTAGATTTCATTTGTTTTGGCTTTCCTAAAATTTGCCTACTAAAAATTGAAAATGGCATAAAAATCCGCAGTGTAATTATCACAAACTGCCTCACCGATGAGAAGTCAGCTGAAAGGCCGTCTGGAAAACGCGTTTCGGAATAGCCTCGCGTCGCCGTGGCAGTGATAGTTCGACGAAAGTATTGTGCGAACAGCGAGTCGGTCGATGCCCGCATTCAAAGAGCGCGCGGCTCGCTGTTGGACGCACCCGGTTGTCTCGAATCGGCGATAAGAGGGTCCGGGAAATGGGGCGAGGAGATAGTAATGGGATCAGGAGGTGCCGGAAGGCGAGAGAGAAAGCGGTTGCATTATCCGAAAGGAGATGGCCGGTCCGGGGGAGAGAAGTGTTTCCCAATTATTTGATACGATCGGGGTGGCCCCGTAATTTCATTCGGGCCCGGACGTAAACGATGCGTGTCACGCGATTCAATTACCGGACAAAGTACTCCCGTGTTCGGGCCGGAGACCGATTATCGGGACTCGTGCACAGGCAACTTTGCGAAATATTGTTTCGAAGATCTTCCGCCTGTCGCGAGGAAATATTTCTGTGAAGCTTCGTGCAGCTTCGGGGGTGCCTGCTGCTACAGCAGCGTTCTGTCTCTCTAATAATTTATTACGTCTAACCAACTGCTGTCTGAACGCAACGGCAGTTAGACTGCGGATTTCGCGCGCTTACGACATACAGTGACTCACGAAAGTATTTGAACACTTACATACTTTATTCATTATAATAAGTATATTACACAATACTTACAGAAATATTATTAACATTGTAAATAGGTATGACGCTCTAGATTATACAGGTCGAGTTTCAAGTGAATCGAAATATGTATACAATAGAAATGAGCTGTAAGAATGAATGAAAACAAAGTTTTTCTGGGACTGAGTGTAAACATTCACTGTTGGTAGTTGTTCTACGTGCATCAGTCATAGTCTAGCGTTCACGGTGAAATATTCTATTGAACATGTGTCCCAGTATGTATTGTATAATATACTTATTATAATAAATAAAGTATTTCATGGTAAGTGTTCAAATACTTTCACGAGTCACTGTATGTAGAGAAATCATTGTACTTTCAATTATAATACAGTAATCTTGTATTGTTGTTAATCAAATACAGTAGACAGGATGCTTCAGGGCGCACGATTCGGCGTGATCAAAGATGAGTGGAAAGAAGAGGGATCCTGATCGAGATCAGACGCGACACGTTCGCAATCTGCTCGTTCTTCCGTGGGTCGTGAAGGAATACATACGAGTTTTTATGTAAATTTCTGTGATACATTTATGGAAATATTGGCGTTGTCGGCGTGACACGACGTTTCCCGGTCACAGGGCCCTCGAATGAGATTCGTCCTCTCCTCGAGCTTGTTGGTCAGGACTTGCCGACACCGGAGGTTAGAAAAGCTCGAAGCACGCGTCGAAAGCTCCCCGTTTAAAGACGAACGCACCGAGTCCGAGTTTTAAAGCTCCGTCGGCACGCGCGCGCGGGGGCGTACGAACGGCCGAATATGCTCGGAACTCGTTCCTCGTTAAAACTCCGACGGAATGAAAATTTTAATGGCACATTTTCGCAGCAGATATGGCGCCCGTGACGTAGATCCTCTCCGCGATAAAAGCCGAGCCTCGAGAGTTTCATCCGTTTCCGTTTCCCCAACGGCCACGGGGAAGCTTTCACTCGAACGGTAATTAATAACAATTAGAACCCTCTCTTCGGGGCTACCGTTTCTTGGCTCTTCCTACCTTTCGTTCGGATCAAATCTCCTATTGAGATTGAATCCGAGATTTATGCGTTTAGACCGAACGAAACTCGGACTAAAGCAATTCGTTCTAATACACAATTTCCAAAATCGGACTTTATCCCGTTTTCTTTCACCGAAATTTCCAAACGCTTCGATAAAAACTCGCTAGAGAAGTCGCACGGCGATGAATTACGTTTGAGTCAAACGCGAGGGAATATTCGTGTAATTTAAATAATCAAGCATAATTTACATAGGAATTTTTTGTTCGTTTGATCTAACCCCGCCGCACCATTAATTTATCGATTTCCTCTCGAAGCCGTGAAGCACAGTTTCTCTTTGTAATTTATTATTTTGCGCAGTTGATAAAATATTATTATAGTCGCGAAAGTAACGAATCTCGGTATTATTTCTTCAGGCGGAGCCTGAAACAATGCCGTCGATTTCAATGAAAAATTAACTTTACGTCGACGTCCGTAACAATGCTGCGCGCAATTCATAGAAATACCCAGATAGGGAAACAAAGTACAACGGATGAAAACGAGCGCAGGTCGTTTCCGTGGACGGAAGCCTTTGTGGTGGTCGACGATAATTGCGGCAATTAATTCGCTTGCTAGACGGTATCGAATGTTTCTTTGGCGACGTCGACAAAATCGATTTTTCTCTTCTTCCCGTTCGTTTTTCGCCAGCCTTTAAACTGCTCGGAGAAATCGACTCTGCGAGGTCCACTTAAATTTAATAATCTTCTAGCAATCGTTATCAGTTGTTATTCTATTCGTTATGCTATTTATATCGGGCTTCGTATCGAAGCGAACAAGCATCTCGATGAAATTTATATACAATAAACTTGAAGTATCACGATTTCATTCCTTTCCTGGGACCAATAAGGTCGATTGGAAATAAAGATGAAATAAAATTCCTTCTCTAACAAATTCTGCTCGAACCAGGGCACCTTTTAAAAATTGCTATCTCACGGACGGTGACAGACCTAAGGGTCCCTTCGCGGTCGAAAAAATAAAAACAATTTCAATTAAAACCTGAAGGGAAAATAAATTACACAAAAAAATTTGGTATTCCAATTAATTTAGTAAGCACAGTGTTAGCCCAGGGCCCCAGAATGAACGGTCCGCCGCTGCCCACGGAAAAGATATATTAGAGCCCGCATAATGAAATCTCGACGAGCACAGATTATTTTAGAACGCTTTCTAAAAAAAAGTTACGTCGTTAATGTTTGACATAAAATCTATTAAAAAGTTCTGCAACTCTTTCGATTCCCGGACGAAATACCTCGCTCCTGAAATTTTAACGTTCAGAGGATCTGTTCAACGCCCACATTATCAAACTACGAGCACGAACATCAAACTACAGGCTGGTATATCAACATCGCTGTGCTTCGATTAAAAATAAACCGTATGAAACGCTGAAAATGTAAAAGCAGGGAGGTGTGTGGGCTATCGACATCATTGCGTCGGAAGCAAAGTGTTGAGATCACAGGAATTTTGCCATTTCCCTAATTTTTGCTACACCAGTCCCCGCTCTTTTACTTTTAACAATACCTTTTCGATATTTACATTCGTCCTCTCCATCCGTTCGCAGTCCTCTATTCAAAGGGTATTCAAACTCCCCAATATTTCTCTCGCGTCCTGCAATTTTTGTTTCTAGTCTGCGAATCGTTACGCAAAATAACAACGGTCCGCATCAATTTTAGGAAACATGAGCCAAATGGAATTGCCATTCTCCCGTCGTTAACGTCGACAAGGTTAAAATGACAGATTTTTAAATTTCTTTGATCTTTTCACTGTCTGAAATTGCAGCTGCTCATTCACGTATGTCGCCAAGAATCGTGTGATTTTTATTACAAGACCGTACACTCGTGTGTTGGTGTTCTTGTCGAAACAGATCGCGAACAAAGTTCACTCGCGAAGGTAGACCTTTCTCTCGTCTACTTCGTTCCCAGTTCATTGTGCAATGTGTAGAAACTGTTGACATTAAATTACTTCATACGCCCATATCTACTTTATTCTCCCGGATCGCGCAACGTACACAAATTGTTGACATTAAATTGATTCACGTATCGTCGTCTACCTCTCGCCACCGTATAAAACGTGTACGAACCGTCGACGTTTAATTAATTCCTGTCAACATCGTTCTCTTTACTCACGCGTCTACGATTCCGGGCAATTTTACGCGCCCGCGGAATAAAACTAAAACTTTACAACCATTGAATTCGCGGAACCACGCACAACGGCCGTAGAATCGAAACGCAAACGCGCGTATGTTATTCAACGTATCCTGGCCTATCTAGCATGGCCGGCCTGAGCCAGCCAATGAAAGCAAAGGTGTTTGGGGGCGTCGAGATCGAGGAGCGAAAAAGTATAAATTACCCTGAGCTTTCCGCCTGGTTCCAAGCCATGAAACAGGGTGCTGCTGGCCGCGAAGCCGAGACCATTCGAGATTCTAGCCAAGCGGTCGCTTTGCGTAGGAGAAAGAGAGAAAGGAAGGAAGAGAGAGCTTTCTCCTTCCATTTCTTTCGACGGCGTATTACGTTGTTGCTCGCCGTAATACCCCCATGGGTCGAGTTACCCCATTTAACCAACCAGCGCCGGCTCGCTCTCTCCTCGATACACGGGTCCCAAGGTTTATCGTTATTCCGACGGTGTTTGGTTAATTGCGCTGTTCATCCTCTTATCGGCTACGGTCACGTCCGACCAGCGGAATCCTCGGCCTTTCCGCGTTGCCCTCGCACAAACTCGATTCCTCGGACCCGGTGCTAACTTCTTTTCGACTTTCTCCGTGCTCGTTTCCCCAGCCAGAATCCCTGCCGACCTTCACGACCGAACCGCCCTTCGCAAAGGGACAAGGGATTTACCGTTACCGCGGCCGGACGCGACAGTCCATTATAGACATCCACGAACAGTTTCCGCTTTCTTCGGCTCTCCGCCCCGCGTTACGAAATTAATGCGTTCCGTTAGGCGTAATCATTTTTCCCTTGATCCATTGGCCGCGTAAAGCAATTTACCGTTGCCGCACCCCCGACAGTCCATTATGGATACCATCGAACGGCTCACGGCTTCCTTCCTTCCTTCCGCGTTACACAATTAACCTATTCCTCTTTTTTCCCCAGAAAAACCATCGAACCTTTCGCATTGGGATTTCGCACACGCGTGTTCGTTGAGGTTTCAGGGACACGTGTGATTTTTTTTTCAAGGCTGTTGAGTAACCAACAGAGTTTGCTTCCAAAGTAACAAAGAATATTTATTAATAGAAAAAAACTAAGTATAAGTGTACTCGTTAGCTCAGCAACCGTTTCGCTCGCAGTGCTCGTACAGAACTGAACTGGGTACTTCTGTTCGGCAGAAGTCTGGGGTAGGAGAAAACATACCTACTAGCTTTTTGGGAAAAACCAGCCGTTACTTGGGTAGCTGTCGGTGGAGGGTAAAACGGTTTTTATGGTACTGACCTTCATAATTGCCGGAACGTCATCGGACGCACGTAACGGTCAACGGGGTTTTTCCGGGTTTGCAAAGAGAAAGCTACAGGAAGTATAAAGCGTCTTCCATAAATTCGAAATACAATGTAACGGTTCATGCAAGAACCCAACAAAGGCAAAATAATCGAAAGCTCAGATTCGAAAAATATATGAGAAACCGGGTAAACTTTACGATTCCAGGGAAATAGTTACCGGGACTGGTTTCGAGCAATTGCGGCGACAAAGACGATAAAATAATAATTGTTATCGCAATGATTAGCAGGTACGAGGTGCGCGAGTTACGGCACGTCCAACCGGTCGTTCGTTCGCGCGGCCCGCGTTTAAGATCCTCTCGGCGTCGTTCCGCTCGAATTACTCTGCCCTCGCGGAATCGTTACTGAAACGCGGATTTTACGGGTCCCAGCAACAAGGTATAGTTGTTGTCGATGTCGCGCGACGGAACTATCGTCGTCTGGTGTCGCGTAAAACTTTTACGAGGGCCCCCCGTTGCCGCCCGGGAAAACGGAGCGCGCGAAAGCCAGTCCGCGAATCTGAAAGTTTTCTACGGCGTAGAAAGGACGCCGATCGATCGACGCTGCTCGCAGCGATTCCTCAGGTGTTATGGGTGTCTGAGAGCGCGAAAGATTCAACGAACTTACGTGTACGTTCTCTTCCGGTTGTTCTGCTCCGTTAATTTTATCGCCCGACGCTTCGCGGACCAGTTCTACTGAATTTTTCGCTGAACCGATATGCGGGGCAATATTTTCAACCTCGTAGTTTAGTACGAGGGATACAGTTATCCTAAATAGGCTGTATTTCATAAAAGTTCATAACAGAAAATTCTGAGGTCAACTTTTGCGCTAATATTTTCTCTGGTAAATAAGATTATTAGAAAACGAGTCTTCGTGTAAAAAAGAATTAGTGACTAGCAGAAATCGGATAAAAATTTACCGAAAATAATCCATAGACGTACTCAAATTCTTTTAATTAGAAGATTTGATACTTTCACGGCCTGGCATGTTCTAATGAGAAGAGGGCTTTCGGGATAGAGCCTTGTCCAAGAGGAATTTCTTCCCAACGTTTCGCCATCATTGCAGCTGGCTTCATCAGGGATGAAGACACTCTGATACTTGATACTCTGATACTGAGACTCTTTTAATTAGAAGACCGTTTTGAACTTCGTCTGCTCTAAAGATTATGCACAAGGGTAACATGGAAGAATAGGTTTTCAGAAAGGCAAACGATTCGACAAAGACAGAGTTAGAGGACGGAACCGAGTTTCGAGAAACTCTATTTATGAGTTAGAGTGCGGGATCATTGGTTCGTGAAATACGTTGCGACACTTGAGTCGGGCACGAACGACCAACTTGGATGCCGAACGACGTTGTTGTACAACAAGATGCAGGAAAGAGAGACACAGAGAGAACCGTGTCCCCGAAAACCCGACGGATTACGTTGACGCGCATACAATGATCCCTATTACCCGGACGATAGTGTGGTGGTGCAGCCGCCGCGCCACACCGCGCATTGCTCTTTACTCTATACGCGGTCCCGGCTTAATTACGGTTCAGTTAATAATGAATTTACCGGGGGCTCCTCCTACGGGAACAAAGTTACTAAACGCGTATCAATTCTCATGTACTTTAGCGCTAAAAGCTGCGCGCGAGAACTTGCCCCGAAAAAGCGATCGCCAGCTGCGCGCATCCTCCCGGGAACTGTTTCGAATTGTTCCGGTGTGGATTCGACGGTTCCAGGTTTACGAGGCTGTCCAAGTTGAACAGATTCGCGGAGTTCTGCGAAATCCGCACCGAAACTGCTTCTGGATCTGTTCGGTTCGAACTCGCTTGGATTACGAACGAAAATTGTCGCTCATCAAGACACTGTCGCTTGTTTATCATAGCAAACTTTCATCGACATACCTCTGGTATTCGTGTGTACAGTGATTTCTCCATATAAGGTAAAAGCACCAGTGGTTGACCATTTTATAGAAAACATAAAAAATAAGGTTTGAAATTTAAACGACAGACGGCATGGCATTCGAGGTTCACTTTCATCAAAAGTGCACAGCTTGTAAAAACCTATAATCCTTATTTTTATGTTTTTCTATAAAATGGTCAACTACTGGCGTCTTTACCTTACAGTGTGTTCCACGAACTTTGTCTACTTGAATGTCTTGGATATTTCAAACGATACGAGAAAATGTTACTTACAGAAGCTGTAGGGTTTAAGAATAATTTTAGAAATTATTAGGAAAGTTCGCAAAGACGTTTCAGACGCATTTTCTTCTTTCGGTAATATAGATCCCCGTGGAAAAAAAAATTGCTTGGGAAGACTACCATTTGAGACACCGATGTATGGTGTTTCTTATGGGGATCTGCCGTAGCTGTGAACGGAGCAGGAGATTTGCACAGTTTGCTTCGACGAGCTGCACGCACCTGGTACCTTATGAACGCCGTAACAGGTGATTACCCACGCATACCTTCGACGGACTGGATCTTCGGCTAAGATCTTCAGCCCTCGAAAGCTCTCGAAGGCTCCCGTTCAGCCGCATTGCTGAATTGGCTCCTGACCTAATTAATCGCAGATCTGCCAAACCATCTCGGACTTTACGAGATTCGCGATCATGTTTCAATATTCTTTGCTGAAGAACGGAGATCGTTCGAACTGAGAACGCTATACCTGCTGGTATTAAACAGACTAATCCTCGGATGGCTTTGGTCCATTTTGATCCAGAGTTACAATCGCTAAGAAAATTCTTATTTCCAAGAAGCCAATCCAAATGCGTTCGCAATTTGTGTTAACGCGAGTAAGATGATTTTACGATAAGAGATTATATACAGAAAATTGACGCGTGAAAATCTGAAAGGGATGTAGTTATGGCTGTTACGAAATAGTCGGAAACATCCGTGTTCTTGCGAGAATTAATCTCGGCTCGAGATTTTAGGAGATTAAACGAGCGTTGTTCGCTATGCAGCAACAACGGGTGCAGGAGAGAAGAATTTTAATTAACATTTCGAGTGTCGCGTTTTCCAGAAATAGCTAAGAGATGGAACTGTTCGTCTTGGTTTAAAGGCGAATTTTTGCGCTGATATATTCGGTGTAACAAATGTTTGACCCTGCGATAAACGGCGTTGATTTTACGGGATTTTTTCAAAGCTGCCGAGTCGTCGGCGACAGCGTTAATCCCACCGGGGAACGATCGCGACCTTTCGACCGTTGATCAGCATTTTCCGCTCGTAGATCTTCACTAACGAAGGGTTTGAGACGGCGGTCGCAGCGGGTGCAGTTAATTAAAGAGAAGATTTCATGGTTGGTCTGGAAACGGAGGCAGCGAACGTCTAACGCGACGCTCCAGTCTTGGGCAATAATAGGGAATTATGGTTATTATATTCGTCCCGGTGTATATATACATATGTATGCACACAGGTAGAAGCGCCCCCGACGAAAATGGTAATTGGTCCCTGTCCGCCGGCCCGTAATACATATATTACCCAGCGGCTGCCAAGGCCGCTGCCATACTAACCTCCGCGAATTCAATTCAACCGTTCGTCATCCGCGCGAACGATGACACACGACACCGATAAATTACCACGGACCACCTACCCTCCCGTGACTTCCATCGTATCAGGATTAAAATTTCTTCCACGCGAAAAATCGTGGTAAACGCTCGCACGATCGGAATCAGGCTGTGCCCGACCATTGGCGGACTCGTACTACTCACGCGAACCGAGTATATGGCTTTCGACGAGGTAAATCGTTTTCCGATGCCATCGATCGCTCGTCTTTTTCCATTAATTTGTTATTCGCGGTTCATACTCCTCCCGGGCCACGCATTCTCGCCGGGATGATGAAAAACTCTGAAATAATCGGCCAAAGCTTTCGACTAAAGTGCAAATCTTTATGCGAAATAAAAATTGGCCAGGCTAGACGCAGAGGGTACTAAAACAGTTTACAATGGTTACCCTGTTTTTGTATCTCTAGCTTTCATACACCCTCAGCGTCTGACCTACCTAATACAACCTGACCCTTAATCGTCTTAAACAGAAATTCAGTGGAAACGTATCCCTTCTCTTAATGAATTTACCAAATGGAAGATAACAACTAGACTGCGGATTTTATGCATTTCTGACAAAAATTAGAAAAATTTGAAACTACTACTATATTATTTTCAATCTCCTGAACACGATAAGAAAGAAAATAAATGTGTACTTCACTTCGGTTCGTTACAATTCGGATAAAAAATTTTTATTTCGCATTCTGAAGTTCGTCCGACGTATTCGGAGCATTGTATTTTCTATTTGACAAAGTTGTTTGGAGAAGCGCTCTCGAGTCTTTCGCGTCCATCGAAAATGCACCGATGCACGCGGGATCTCCGAGAAGAAAGGAAGTTCGTCGCGGATGGAAAATTTGCAGGGGCTTCTTCCGGTCGAAGAGACTCGCTCGGCGAAGGTTGGTTCCGCGGAATTGTGTCCCTTAGAAAATTAGAAGCCGCTCGCGCGCAATTAACAGGAGGAGTACCGCTCGCTACGGTTGGGCGTTCATCCGACGTTAACTAGGAAATGAACGCGGCGGCCATTAAACGTCTTCGCGAAACACCGTTTGAGGTGAACGAGTCTCGCCGCGCGCCGGTTCGTTTGCGGAACGCGGGAATATTATCCGCGTTTTCCCTTTTGCCCCCCGGATCCCTCGAATTACCTGGGCTTCCCGCATCGATGACTGCCGTTTAGATCTCTCCCCCACCCCTACTCTTTTTTTTTCGTCTTTTTCCACCGTCAAAAGCCGTTAATTATGGCGCGTTAATTGCGTCTCTTTTCGGTAAAAGCCTGTCATCTTTTGCTCCCTTTTTTTTAATATACGCGTCCTCTCCGCAAATCGATATCTCTCGACCCGTGTGTGCGCGTGACTATGTGCACGGTAAGCACAGTTTGAATGTACACACGGGATTATTTCTACGAGAATTGAAAATCGCTGATAATGTCGATATTGATATTGGTACAAGATGAAGATCAAAGAAAATAAAATTACGATTTCGACTAGATTTGCACTGTAACTCGCCAAGCAGCTTTGCATCGTTGCCAATTTAGAAAGGGAGTTGAACAATTTCTTTTAATTTCTGTTTTTGGTCAGGCATTGCGCCTAGGAATCAGCCGTGAAATTTTCTGCCAGCTGTCGGCGAGCAGCCTGTATATGGAGCTTCTTTTCGATTGATCCGCGCGAGCGGAGATTAAAAATTTCATCGTGTTCCGGTGGAACGCGGATCAAAATTGTGACGCGTCGATCCGACGCGACGCGACGCGACGAATACACGGCACACGGCATCGATAAAATTGACCGATCGGGTGGCCGACCGTACGGAAATCAGTCGATACTCGATCCGAGCCGGTTCGAGTCGATTCTCGATACGCGTTGCCACGGACCACGCGTCACCGAACAGCCCCGGTGAGCATTCACACGCGCTTTCGAATTTGCTTGTTCCTCCTCTTTTTGTTTTGTTTTGTTTTTTTCGCGGCGCTCCTCCTCGCGAGCCCGTATCATCCAGATTACAGCACCGGCCTCGAAATCAATAATTTAATTCGGTGGCAAGATGGAGCCGCGCGGGACACGTTCCGCGTAATGAGAGCCTGCGAACGCGACGCATACCGCCCTATAATTCCCGGGAATTTCTATTTCGACTTAATTCGAGAAATTGAATGCCGTGAGTCTGGTCAGCTCGAGCCGAGACGCTGACGGCAATTCTTCTTCGGGTCTGTCCTTGCAGCTGATAGAACGCTTTAACCCTTTGCACTCCGAACCATTCTGGCAGAAATTTACAAATCCTCGTATTATTTAGTATAATTTTGGAACCAAGTAACGTATTATAATGATATTGGACTTATATGAATTGGTTGACATCGAGGAATATGTATTTGCAAAAAAATCAATATTTTATTTAAAGTTGCGCTGGAATAAATTAATTCCCCGTAATCGCTAATAAACTTTAATGTCCCCTGAGAGGGGACAGCGGAGTGCAAAGGGTTAAAATTGTTGCAACCGCGATTTCGGCTCTCGAGACGATTACACGGAACCATTGTAAGAGCCGAAACGCTTTCAGCTAAATATCCTCCATTTCGATTCGTGTATTTCGTGTCAAGTAGCCATTTAAACGACCGAATTACAACCGATTTGAAATCCGAAATTCTACGTTACATGGTTTCCTGTATTTCCACGAAATAACTGCGTACAATTAAAAGCAAAGGTTCCCGTCAAATTGACCCGAAAGGTACACGGGAGCTAAAAGAGTAAACACAAAAGAGACCGACCGATGCGTGCACTTCCAGCGCAGCGCACTCGGTCGTCGCGCCGAGCGATTCAATTGTTTCCCGTGGCTCGCAATGTAGAAGCAACGCGCCACAGTATCGCGGAAGTAATTTGAATAACTTTGTTCTCTCCGTCGATTCTTCTCTGTTCCTTCTCCGTTCGCGCGTCTACCGCAGTGACCGCGTGTACCGTGGCACGACTCATTGTACACCGTTTATTTGCAAGTATAATACAATGGTTACGTTGCCCGGAGAGGAAAGAAAACAGACCGCCGCGTGAAACATTCGCGAGACGCGAAATCTAAAACGCGTCGAACGCGGAGACCGCATGGCGTAATTACGATTGAAAAGCGAAACCGTGCTCGACGAAAAGGCAAAAAAAAGGTGCCCGCGATCGATCGACACGATGTTCCTTGATATTCCGCGCGGTCTAACGAGGTCGACGGCCAAGTTGAAAATTATGCGGAATTACGGGGAGGGCCGAAGTTCACGGATTTACGAGGACCCCGAGATCGTGTCCTGGATTTTGAAAAGCTTCTCGAGAGGACGCGTCCCATTCCTACGGCTCTCCTCCTCTCGTCCTCATTCTACTTTTCTGGCAAAAGTTCGCGTCGAGCTGCGGGACAGAGGAGACTCGCGATCTTTATTGCGGGAAACTCTTGCCTCCGCTAAACTGTTACTTCTTCTCGCAAGGAACGCACAACCCCCCGAATCGTTCGACCATCGATCCAAATTCGCTTCGAATCTCCCGTGCAGTCTCTTCGATCACGATCAAATCCGAGGAAACTCATTTCTTCAACCCGTTAGACGTAAAAGTGTGTGCAATTCTCTGATCAAAATCAAATTTTCTGCGGACACATAGTTAAGTACACATCGAAACACCTATATTTTCACACGTTTCTTTAACTCGTAATTATAATACATTAATATTATGTATGCAGTCCCTTATTTTTGACAAGTTATATCGTATATAACATATAATTATATTGTAATACGTCTAACTGTACACACTGCTCAGCAGATACTAGTAAATATTGTTTACATTTGGCTTAGCTGTGCGATACAGCAGATCAGACAGATCAGAACAAAATATTGATAAAATACCTATTTTCTCGAAACAAGTCAAAGTTCTACTGCAGATGTGTACATCAGGATCTAACACTCTTAGAAATAAATTATTGATACTACTATCCGAGTTCCGTAGAAACAAGTCAGGTTTGAAAGTTAAAATATGAAGTGTACGTAAATATATGGCCGCCAGTGTAAATAGAAAGTCGAGGATTGAGAAGAGAATATCTGTTTCGTAATGGAGCGACAAAAATGAAGCAACTGGACAAAAATGAGTGCAGCGAAGTCGAAGATTGGTGGCTCGCAGGATTCGCAAGGATTCCTCGATGGAGTCGCGAGTGGTCTTCCAGGACTGCCACTTTCGAGCACTTTCTTGCGATCTGGTATCCCCCGGCCACTCAACACTGTCTCCGGCAGCCTGGACTTTTGCGACCAGGACATCCCCGGTTATACGGCCAGCAGTTAATCCCCGGCGTGGACGTCGTCGATCTTCGACGTCGGCTAAACCTCCTGCTCGATGGTCCGGTTCGGATCGAGAGACCAACGAGATTACCTCTGTCCATCGATTCATTTTAAACGAAGAAGGTGCGGCGCCCCGTTACACGTTTAACGCGCTCAACGTTATAATCCGCTGGAAGCTTTCATTAACCGAAGCCCGGTTGCGTGGGCGAACTTATTAAAAATATCTTTCACGGTGCTCCGCAACTCGGCGGGAAGTTAAGACACGGAACTTCGGCCCGGATTAACAAGGAACACAAGAGAGAGAGAGAGAGAGGGAGATTGTGAGAAAATTACGAAGAAGATGTACGACAAAAGATTTTAATAAACCTCCTGAGAGAAGTATGGAAGAGAACCGGGTGCGCGAACTGTATGTGAATCGTCTGTACGCGCTCGAGACTGCAGCGGAACATAGTTTGCGAGAAGTTTACAAGAGGGTTTACACACCGTGTGTTTACCATAAGGGCCCGATTTATGACACCCTCTTCTCCGTGTCGCATCCTTTCCCCCCCCCCTCTTATCGGAGTTTGCAATTTTTTTGCCAAAACTTCTTTCCGTCCCGGTTCTCCTTCGGATCCGAGCGGCGCGTTCCAGATTTTTATGACGCGCGCAGCGTGATAAAGAGCCCTCCACTCCCGGCTCTCTTCTTGTTCCGGTGTTGGGCTTTTCAAGTCGCGGGGCGACGGCACGGTTTTTCTTCGGATTTTAAACTAATCCACCTGACACGACCCACATCCTGCGCGCTCCGCTCCGCCCCGCTCCGCTCCGCGTCTGCTCCGCTCCGCACAGCTATGCAGCGCTCTTCTCGGCTCTTGTCCTCCTAACGGTTCAACTAATTGAAACGTAATCCGACGGTAATCCGGATCTGATCCGCGTTTTGCATAAAGCCAAGCCTCCTCCCCCCACCCCCGATTTCTTTTTTTTTTTTACCCGCGGACAGATAGGAGTGAGCGGGCACACGCTCTCCTTCCGTCTGTTGACGCTTCGCAAATCCGATATCACCGGGTTAGGTGCGCGTGCCAACCTCCGAAACGTATCGATCGGACGCGTTGGGTCATCGGGGGCTTCGACAGCCAATTCCGAGTGTGATTTTTACATCTTGGCACCGATCCCGCGCAACAACCAGCCCCGTCTAACCCGAGCAAACAATGGGGAACGTGGACCGAAGGCTTTCGCTCTCAGGGACGCGGCCTTCCAGGGGAAACACTGTGACGGGCCTGAGAAAAGAAGCTTTTCTTTCTCGGCAAATTAAAAGCTCTAGCCGGGAAAAGAATACAGTCGGGAACAATAGCATCGGCGCGGCTTTTCATTGTGTTCCATCGAATTTCGACACCTCGAACGCCTCGCTTGTTGTGTCGCCGCCTAAACGCTCCTGTACAAGCATTTCTGTACGAAATTTATTTTAGAATGATTTCCAACGTTTTCCAAAGTTCATTTTTCCATCGTAGTTGTGTATTTCTCAATTATATCTATGCTCGTTTATTTCTGGTGTTACAGACGCGATAATTACAATTTTTAAAGAAAGTATTACGCAGGGTGTCCCGGCATCTATGGTACAACTAAGCAGGGGGCTGATTCTACGCGAAAAAACAAATCGAAAATAAAGAATAAAATTTTTTCATTTGAGGCATCGTTCTCGAGAAAATCGAGTTTACCCGTCGGGTTCGCTTGGTTTAATTATGCAGGAAGTGGAATTGGCTGGTCATGGTCAGACCCGTCAGACCATTCCTATCCCATAACATGCGTATTCGCTGCATTTTCAAACTCGATGTTCTCGGAAACGAAACTTTGGATGAGAAAATTTTATTCTATATTTTCGAATTATTTTATTATATATAGAATCACCCCTTCTCGGTTGTACCGCCGATACTGGGACACCCAGTGTGTCATTAAAGGCTAGTTTAATATATGTGCAAATGAATTTCGTGCCGTCCAAAATGTTCGCATCGATTTTGTCACTGTTTTGACATTATTTCACCGAAACAAGCAATTATTTCAACAAAATATATTTTCAAATAACACGTCGAGAAGGGAGACACGATTTTACACGTTCGTAGCATGCATCAACGTTTGTTGTATTTGTTCGCAAATGCACATTGCGCATCAAACTCCCAGTAAGTACTCCACAAATGTTTCTTCAGTAGATTTGATGTTCTTCCCAACACAAATAGGGCAACTTGCCTGTTTATGTTAGAAAACGCCCCACCACTGTTGTCCAAAGGAGACGAACTAATCTTTCGCCGTATTTCAAGCAAAAATATCGAATATTAAATCGTCGAATACAGTCGAGGCAATTACTCGCACAGAGAAATTAAACATAGCCGGTTGGTTCGTTTTGATTATTCAGACTGACACGCGGAATAATTCGAAACGGTGCCGTATACATACGTAGAACAACATAACATTCCTAACGAGTTTAGAGTTACAACACTTCTCCCTGTCCGAATTGTTCATTGGCTCGCACGCAAAGTTCTGCGGCACGGCAACGCTCGTCCCTCTTCCGTTATAGTTTCTAATTGCATCTGTCAGTGCTCGTTACATCAACAACTTAGCGGTCGCCGTAGTTGTTCGATGGCTTCGAACTTCGCTCGCAGAACCGTTCAACGACTTTGGTTTGTCTGCGGGAAGTGTCCGAGCACCGATCCAGATTCGATCTTCGAGGAACCACGTAATTCAAGAACAATCCTAACCAACAACTTGTCCAGCATACGTTAGCACCGAATTTAAGTACCAGACTGCGGATCTTTATGCGTTCGTGGCTTATGAAGATCTTCAAAAAATGCTGTGATATAAAATTCGATAGAATTCGGTACGATTTTTCTAGTTTTGGATCTACAGAGGCTGTTCCCATGAAAAATAGGATTTTATTTAATTCCATTTTCGGAAAATTTGTCTAGTATTCGCAAACTCTTCTTAATAACACGCGACATAGTTTTTGGAATTGGGAAAGACAAAATTTTATTTTATTAAAATATTATTTAAACAACTGCTAGCCCTAATCCTGAAATCGGAGCTTATTGCATTCGTGGCTTATGAAAATCTTCAAAAAATGCTGTGATATAAAATTCGATAGAATTCGGTACGATTTTTCTAGTTTTGGATCTACAGAGGCTGTTCCCATGAAAAATAGGATTTTATTTAATTCCATTTTCGGAAAATTTGTCTAGTAATCGCACTCTTCTTAACCCTTAGCACTCGAGTGGTGACTCTGAAGCACCACTAGAAATTATTCTGGCATTATTTCAAAGAAATTACAAAAAATATTACAAAATATTTGTTCCATTACGAAATTTGTATTCAACAGATTACTAAACATTTAAATATTGTATGTGGAAATCGGATCAGTTTCGTATGAATAAAATGAAAATATTCTAAGACGGAAGAAAAATATAGTTTTAGAATGAAAATAGCGCCGAGTGCAAAGGGTTAATAACACGCGACATAGTTTTTGGAATTGGGAAAGAAAAAATTTTATTTTATTAAAATATTATTTAAACAACTGCTAGCCCTAATCCTGAAATCGGAGCTTATCCTGGCTAGCACCGTGGCGAAAGAAGCCCAAGGGAACCGGAAGCCGGGTCGATCGGTGGTCGGAGGTTAATCGGCTCGGGAGGACCGCGAGCTGCGACGAATGACAGCGCAGAATGGCAACAGAATGGCAACAGAATGGCGAGGGGTCTCTGCATCGGATCGCGGCAGCTGAGCGTACGATCGAGAGGATTTCAGCCGGCCGGTGGTGCGGAATAATGTGCCGGTATGAATTATGCGGCCGGTCGATCGGAAATTTGGCGCATTATCAGCAGCCCCGTTCGACCGATCGCGATTACGTATCGCGAGTAATGGCAACCGAATCGGCCATCGGCCATAATCAACGTTGCCTTAATATACTCGGCGCTGTGCGTTAATCGGATCCGGTGTTTACGAAATAAAGAGACAACGCCGCCGGTATGGCAACCTTCGTCATACCCCGAGCGACAAGTTCGACAGCCGAGTTCCACCATCGATGCATCGAACGCGAGACCTAATCGAGATAAGACGCAGACGAAAACCGATCGGCAGCTAGTTTCGTAAGTTAGTCTCTCGACGCTTCGACGGTGATAAGAACTTTCTTGCCGAGTTGTCCCGAAATTCTAGCCGCCGGTGCACGCCTGATCATGCCATTAGTCAATTACATTATTCATGATAGATTACCGCACCGACGCGGAAACTTGTCGCCCACGCGTGTCCATAACTCATGGCCTGTCAGAAATTTCTTTGCGACCCGCGACGAGTGCTATCTCGAGTCTAAACGAACCGGAAACTGCGCGCGACTCCTGTCGATTATCGTGTCACCCTCGCGTCCCGGAGTTTTAGCAACTTTCCTGTAGGTAACCTGCGAGTTTATCCCTTGAAAATTAATACACCACACTTCTCTCTTCGAAGAACTTTTACCGAGTCCCTTTCGTCCACTGATTCGCGCCTCTTCTCGTTTGTAGAAAACGATGGCCCCACCGGTGCTCTCTTCTCGAAGATTGGTGAGATCTAAATTAGGCACGAGGAGGGGAAAATGTGCCAATTTAAAACTTAATACTCCTCTTCCACTTGTGGGACTAAAATTTAGAATTTCTCTCTTTGAGAATCGTGTTGCTTTTTGTACATGGGCATTGCAGCAAATACAAGGAAACGAACATGTCTTTTATGACGTCCCAGTTACCGACGAAGCTACTTTTTGTAACCATGGACAACCGAATACACGTAATATAGTTATTGACGTGAAAAGTAAACCGTAAAATTGGTCTCGTTTGAAAATTTTCGCAGCTTCGAGTACATCCGACAACCTGCTGGGAAAACCGATCGAGAAACGCTCCTAATCGACAATAAGCACGTCGGTTTGTAAACGCGTACGCTCGTAGAACAAAATTCCTCGAAGTTTGAGGCGTGCATCGCATGGAACGCGCTCGCTAACATTTCGCCTCCGCCCACACGTTCAACTCGTCTCTTTCACGACGGTCTAAACCGTGAAAAATCCTGAAATACGGACTACGTGCTCGGCCCGGTGGCGTTCCACGAATCAATAATTCAATGTTTCGGGGTTCGCGCATCCCGGATAATAATTCAAACCCGTCTTCGACGACGTCTCGGGGCCGCGCAATTTACAGGAGCTTGTCAAACATTCATGGGGAAAGGATGTTGCACCGGGTATGGAAACGTTATGGCGTTTTTCGCGCGAAGCACCGGACTTTTGTCGCGGAAGAGCACCGTAACTTTCTGCGAAGAGGAAGCAAAGAGTAGTAGTCCCTTCTTTGCATAGAAACTCGCGACTCGTTGCGCTCTCGCAGATCTTCGAATAATGGATTCCTTGGAAATTAGTTTTCCTTCGGGGAGCATGAAACTGAGATGGCTCGGATGTGCGTAGATGCGAGTCGAGATTGTGCTAATTCTAGATTCCCGTCAGAATTTCGTTCGGTGATTGGTTGTGTGTGATTGGTCCGCAACACGTCAAACCTGGAAATGTCTTCGTCCTTGAAAACCGAGATCATTTTACACGTTAAACGCGAAAATGTCCTGGTTAAAAATTGTTGGGTTGTACCCTCGAAAACTGACATATAATATAATGTTCAACAATTGTGCTGTAGCAAAAAGAAGCTTTATCGAAGCTTCTTTACATACTAATACCAAAGGAGATTTCAGGATTACGTTACTGAGGGTGGCTTGTTGCCATTACTGCTTGAAGGACCTATTAAAAATGAATGCAATGTATCAATATGCAACAGATTTTCCAGGGTCAATCATTCTCCAATGAAAGGGAACAGCTATCGGAATTTTCTTTTATCAGGATAGCTCACAAATTGAATAGCGCTTGCTCAACATTTCTGTATTGTGCATGAATAACAAAGCAAAATAAAGGGACGGCTGTAGGTAAAAATGAGGAAGAGAGATCTGTTCTGTGTGCCGACATGACGTAAAAACGAAGTTATCGGTTGTTTGTATCGAGCCGGGTCTAACAAGGTACGGTGTGCAGTAATCGTCGCTAATAACGTTTAAATCGACGCGGCGCAGTATCAAACGATAGTAAAGGAAAACGTCGAACCGGAAAGTTAACGTGATCGACTGGTTTCGATGTTTGTAAAGGGGTCAATTGAACACGGCGAGGCGCGGCGCGCGTGGTAACGAATAATCGAGGGTAGCTCATTAACTCGCAATTGTTCCCAACCTCTCTCTCTCTCTCTCTCTCTTTCTCTCTCTCCGCATTCCGTTCCCCGTTCTCGAGCGTTCAACAATATCAACGACGCGTTTGCTTTCCGATCCGAGCGTTTTTCCCTTTCATCTCGTGTACACACAACTATCTCGTCGAACGTTCCGCTCGGAATTGTCCGGTAATTGCGATTGATACGCCGCGGAAATGCGAGCGGGACGAACGAGTCGCGGGTCGAGGGCAGCCATTAAATATCGAAACAACATCGCGGTCCACCGCGAATTTGAGCAACGTTTAACGAAACCACCCAAAGCATTGGTGACAAACCGAACGTCCTTTTTCCCACGTTTGTACACCGTTCTACGTTAACACTTTAACGACCGCACGTCTACGCAGTCAAACGTCGCCAGAGGCCGGCAGTATTTTTGAAGAATTAATTTTAAAGAACTTAAAAAAAGGCAAAAAAAAAATAGGCAATAATTACCTAAAATCAAAGACGTGGCGATGAAATACTAAGCCAATAGCAATATCCACACTTGTTTACATTCATAAATTATCACATAAAGAGTGTGGTACTGGCCAACAACCTTCGGCGGTAGCATCACGCACATGTTGTGTGAGCGGTCGTTAAAGTGTTAATTAGAATAGGCCCCCGAATACACAGATAAGGAAAACGCAACCTGCAATATCTACACTCATCCCCGACGAAAAACCACCCTTAATTGTATACTAATTGTACGTTGTATAGATTGTATATCGACGAGCCCAGCATAGCTACAATTTCTTCTACAACGCTTCCGACGTGTACCTATATGAAAACATACTAGCATACTTCTGACGTATGCCAAAAAATGCAACGCCTTCGCGTACGTCGCCCGCTAGCTTTTGCCCCTAACGACAGCCTTAATATAGCGCCTTGATATCGAGTCGACGAGGCATCCGAGGCAAAGAATGCGCCTCGTCCTTGGCATTCCGAGGATCCCATCTCGCGCGCGTGCTTTACAAAAAACCGGCGGTTAATAAAAGCCAAAGGAATGACTTTGACGTTCAGCTCGCAGAAGGGGATTTACCTTCTCGCGGAACACCTAATTTAATTAAAAATCGATTTAGAGGGAAATTCGCGCGGAACTTTTCCGCGTTTATAATACGCCCGCGACCTTTAATATCCTGCAGACGCCGCACTTTTTCTTTGTCGAGACATTGCACAAGACCCTCCACATTTTTTCCTCCGTATCAGAATTTTCACTCTATATTGCAATTTTTACTCTGTATCAGGATTTTCACTCTATATTGCAATCTTTACTCTGGATTAGAATTTTCACTCTATATTGCAATCTTTGCTCTGCATTAGAATTTTCACTCTATATTGCAATCTTTGCTCTGCATTAGAATTTTCACTCTATATTGCAATCTTTGCTCTGCATTAGAATTTTCACTCTATATTGCAATCTTTGCTCTGCATTAGAATTTTCACTCTATATTGCAATCTTTGCTCTCCATTACAATTTTCACTCTACATTGCAATTGTCGGTCCGCATTACAATTTTTGCCCAGTGTTACAAATATTTACCCAGTATTAAAATGTATTACCCTGCAATTAGAATTTTCACTCTGTATTAAAATCTTTACCCCGCATTAAAATTTTCACTCTACATTACAATTGTCGCTCCGCATTACAATTTTTGCCCAGCATTGCAATTTTTTACCGAGCATTAAAATTGATTACCCTGTAATTCGAATGTTCTCTCTGTATTAAAATCTTCAGCCCGTACGTATTAAAATTTTCACGCTACATTACAATTTTTACCCAGCAATATTTATTTTTATTACGCAGCACGTTTTACCCAGCAATTTGTATTCTCCATTGGAAGATGTATATGCCCATGCCCATCATTTGCATATTTATTAACTGTTCCGAGAAGAGTCAAGCGACGCCGTTTCCGCCCGACGGAGTCTTATCGTTTATCCGTCGCTTTAAGCCGTTGGAAGGAAAAGCCGACGAAAAGTAATACACGGAAGATAGCCGGGATGTAACGGAGCGCCGGCAACTCGCGATGTAATCACGGCAAAAAGTGACAGCCCCGTTCCGAGCAATTTTCGAAAGATGAGAAACAGCTGAACGCGAGATTTAACCCTCCGGTGCACGGGTTGAGTCTAGTGGGATCATCCACCGAGAGAACTGTTGTTCTTCGAATCCGATGTAGCTTTCCTGGGATTTCTTTGATGCGGTGCATAAAACCTTTTATCGGGGAGCAACATTACCTCGAAAAGAGGCTTTGGATTCATCGACGCGTGTTCGAGAGCTGCGGAATTTTGGCACGACTGTCTATCCTCTAACCGAAGATATTCAATCATTAACAAATTGGAATAAAACAAGTGCAGTCGGTACCGCTTTCGATTCACAAAATGCTCTACTTCACTTTACATTCGGTAATCGAGTGCCTCTTAATCACGAATCGATAAAAGAAACATTTCACTACGTTCGCTACAATTTATACAGCGCTTCAGAGACCGAACGAACTCTTTCTTTCCTCTTTCCTCGAGGTGCTTCTTCATTGTTTCTTCTCTCGACCAGCTGGCAGCAAGAATCTCCTGCGATCGAGCTCTAAAAGAAACGGTCGCGAGTTCAATTTGCGCCCTCGTTTCCACTCGACGAAAGGAACAGAGTCCGGTTGGTTAATTGGTCTCACCGTTCAATTATAAACGCGCCGGCATCGTTCGAGGCTTGCTCGCAGCTGTTAACGAAACGAGAGGGAGCCGCAATGTATCGCTGTGACGCGCCTCGTCGCCGTTACGTTGGTTTCCGCGAGTTAGGAAAATGAAATTTGCCAGTTGCACGACGTGATAGAGCATCTGTCGCGCGCGCGACACTCTAACGGATGTGGAGGCGTACGCATGCAGATACATACGTGTATGCGACGGAGTTGGGGAGGACATTATGCAGATTGAACGCGAGACAACCTAGCGAGTGTCATGGGTATCGACGCGAGTACTATGCCTCTCTACATTTCAGACCTGGTGTCGCCTTGTACCGTTTAGTATCGTATACCTTATACGAACACTGGTAGCTACACCAGCCGGATTTGTCTGTGCCGTTCTGTTTCCCATTTTTTCCCCCACTTAGAGCCTCTCGTTGGTGGCAAAAGGGTGCACATAATTTTTGGATCTTACAGTCGGGGACAAAAATCAGTGGACAGTTAGTGGAAATAGGTAAAAATGAAGTTTAGTCGAATTAACGTGTGACCGTTATAAACTTAAGTTTCATTCATTATATAATAAATCCCCTGTTAAATAGCTGATATGTTCGTTATGGTACGGCGTAAACTTCAATTATTCGTTAAACAATCTATACGCTATAAGGATATATAATAAATAAAACTTGAGTTTATAACGGTCATGTTAATTCGACTAAACTTCATTTTTACCTACTTCCACTAACTGTCCACTTATTTTTGTCCCCGACTGTAGTTCCCCTATCTTTTTCCACTCGGAGCCCCCTTCTCAAAATTTCTTTTCGTTCAAGAATCGCAAAAGATGCTTGCACTTTTTTCATCCTAAAAGTTTCCCAATATTTTCCCACCTGCAATCTCCCTCTGGAAAATTCTTCTTATCCTCGAGAATAATTGCTCGTAGAAAATTACCGAGCCCGAAAGGATTTGATCGAAGATAAAGCACGTGGGAGCTGAAATTTTAACTCGGGTTCGAATCTCCTCGACGCGACCGAAGCAACAGTTCCCGAAGCGTGGATGGCGATAAGAAGCTGGAGAAGTTTTTAAAAGACGCTCGAGAATTGTCTGTTTCTTTACGCGATTGGATCTTCTTTTTCCGGATATTCGCATGGCGGAAACGCGGCAACTTCTAATTAGAACCGTGCTCCATGGAAATAGACACAGGCCAGTGTTGATCTAACAGCAGATACCAATTATTGATCTTGTCGAACTCGGATTCGAATTGACCAATCGCGGATGTTGCCCGACTGACCCACCCTACTCACCGGGGCTGTTCCCCCCGTAAAAGTTTCAAGTCCGAACCGACTATTTACCAGGCCCTGTAATCGATTCGATTTGCCCGTTCGCAAATATCGGGTTATGCAAATTCCAGTGGATACACGCGGCGCGGCTCGAACCCGGAAAAACGACTACGACTCGTCCGGAAACCGGGTCAAACAAGACAAACGTTTGCGAGAAACCATTTTTATTATGTCCACGGTAACCGAGCGATAAAAAACGCTCGTCGGGCTCCGCGGGATTTATGTAAATCGTTTCCGCTTTTACTCCTTTTTCATTGGATGCGGACGCAATAAAAGCGAGAGACCACCGGGGAAAGCGACTTTTTCTGGTCAGAACTCGATCCTTCGACATTCATCCTTTGAAAATATATTTTTCTATGGGATAGAGATCCACTGGAGCTTCGAAACGCGAATGCGGTATCCGTTTCAGGCGATTGCCTGGTCAGATAGGGGATCTTGAGACATCAAATCGAATTTAAAGCGTAATTAACCCGTTGCGGAAGGAAATTTTCAACTTACGCCTCGATGGGTCGAATATATTTATTTTCCTGATGAAACGGAATTTTATAACGAGGTGTACTGCAATAATTTTTTTTTTAATTATTCGCAGTCAATGACAACGTTGAATTTCTTTCGAATTCCTATAATATAATATAACGTATATGTAAGAATTTTGGAGCTCACTGCGAAACAGCTCGAAATTCGCGATTGTTCGCGAATGAAATTGCCGAGATCGTAAAGCGCAACGAAACGTTTCCGCCGGCAGACAGCCACGAGTATGCAGTCGAATGCAAAGGCAAAGGTAGAGAAACTATCGTGGTATCTCGAGGCGTTTTGAATGATTCCGTTAGAAAAGGCACGGTTACGGTAGAGGGTTGGGCGAGAGTGTAATCTTATATGCCATTTCGAATATGCAATGCGGCTTTCGTGCCACAGATTTTCGTCCGTATGCGGCCGTGCACGGCCAATCTTCTCCACGGAATTCCGAAGCTTATTGCACGGGACGAAGCACTCGGCCAAATCCGTATCGCGAGCAGATATAGTTCCTCGCGAGAAATCTGCTTCGAAGTATCACCGCGACGAAAATTAGTTTTGGATTGTTGCGGATTTAGGAAGCTCCGAGAGACGCGTCGCACCTAACAATAATGGCTTCGAAAAGAGGCTGTCGTCGCACCGGTTCGCGTTTGGGCATTCGCGAATGAGCCGTTTCCCAGCGAAAAATATTCTCATATAAGGACGAAAAGTAGAGGCACGTATAACCATTTTTTGCCAATTAATGTCGGTAACGTGGTCGCGAATCTACGGAGTCTTGGCTCTTACTGCCTCTGCTTATTCCCCGGCCTCCTCGGTTTTTCCGTGTTATTTCGCCGTGAGAAAGAAAGCTGGTTTCTCGGGGCTGCTCGTGGTCGGAAAAACGCGAGCATACGTCAATCGCACACGGTTTAAGAGTCGTGGCTGCGGCCCGCGGCGATTGGAACGGAAAAGCCGAGGGAGCCAACGGAAAAAATGGAATTTCGACGTCGGTCGATAAGCTGTCAAGTGTCTGATGGATCGAACAAGCGCGGCGTGCGCGAAGCTTGCCGCTGACGCACCCACACACACAGAGAAAGAGAGAAAGAGAGAGAGAGAGAGAGAGAGAGAGAGAGAGAGAGAGTTAAAAAGAAGGGGTTGAGAGCCACCCCGAGATAAAACCCTCGATCGAATCGGAATCCTCGCGCGCCCGCACTAAAATCGCGCACGAATCTACGAAATCTGGCGGATCGACGAGAAGAGTTACGAGCCTCGCGATCCCTGATCGCGATCGTTCAAGACTTCTCACGCTTTTGATTTCCCCGGAGGAAAAGCCGGCGCTCGCGATTGACTTCGCATCGATATACCATGTATACTCCCTTTGTCCTTCTTCCATCCATATCCACGCGATAGTTCGCTTCGATCCTGCCAGTGGTTCTTAATCGTTTCGACGTCCGGCCGCAGTCCGCGCGCGGAATCGATTTTGTTGTGTGCCCGTTAGTCGGGAGGATCGATCGATTTGATTGCGACGTTTAGTCTCGTGTACGGAATAATGTTAATCTCGAAGAACTAGATTAGCTCGTTTGCCATCACACAGGCAGTTTGCACAAGCCCACGATCGGATCTGGGCTTCCTCGACTACTTTGATTGGACCCACGAAGTTGTTCATCTGGCAGTGATCAATGGCGTCCTGGATGCTCGCAGAGCAGAGCTTTGCTGGAGATCTTAGGATGCAATGATTCGATTGCGAGAGACAATTGTCTTTCGCGAACGCAGGATATTCGGCCCGAAGGACATGTCCTTCCTTAATGGGGTCTATATTCCGAGAACCATGGGGAAGAACCACTGACGTAGAGAGAGAGAGCACAGCGTCCTGGGAACACTTTGTACGGCTCGTAAAGTGTCTCGCGATTGAATTAGGCCTCTCGCATCGATATCTCGACGGAAACGAGCCTTTGAAGGACTAGCCTGACACGAGCACGCCGGGTATCGGGTGTCCTCCCGACGTATTTATCTCCGGTGACGAGCGAGCACCCTTTGTGGATCCCGGGAAACACTCTCCGCCTAGCTTTTCCCCGCGAGGCGCGACAACGTCGAAACATACTTGGAACTTTTACCCGGGATCTCGTTACACCTTGAATTCTGATTCCGGCATCAACGCCGACGCGACGTCCTCTGATCTTCTCGCCGTTAACCCGACTCTGAAAGGCAAATTCTGAAAGGGTATCGTCGCCGCATCGGATAATCTGTGTTGCAAATGCATCGTAAGTTATGCTGCGAACGAGATGGCATAGTTGCGGCACCGAAAATCTTTCGACGGTGATGGATAGATTAACTCCGCGAATCTTTCGACGTTCAATCGCTTGGAAACTGTGTTGTAATATCGATGCCGGTTCTTTAATACGTTCGATGCCTCGTACATGGCTGACGGGATTATTTGCCCAGATTTAAAACCGAATTTTCCGGCAAATGTATGCATCGGATCAAATTTGATCAAGATCTCTAGAGAACGCGAGAAGGTTGAACAACAGCAGTCTATTTATCAGACAAGTAAACAAGAAGTTGAATAGATCGGAATGCTAGGAATTTCAAATTTTCTCGCACAAAAGGGACCCTTTCCCTTCGCCCATGTTCTCCGATTATTTGTGTTACCCCGAGAAGATCTAGCCTACTGCTAACGGGAGGGAAGAGAAGTCAGCAACGCGCATGGCCAGCTTAGCACGCGCTCGAGATAAGACCGTCGGAGATAAGCATAATTTTACGATCTAGCCTCTAGCCGCGTGGACGAGATTTAGGGCCAGGATTTGGCGTATCGCTTATGCCAGGTCCGGTGGGGAAAAAATTGTTCATGGCGGACGAGGGAAGAGGATTTATTATACGTTGCGCAGAACGAGAAGTTTTGTTTTCTCCGGATACACGAACTTTGGAGATGATTGCAATCTCCTTGTGTGCGGGTCACAACACGCGTCCTTCTTGAAAAATCTAATCTTATTGCAACGTGTTTACGGGAACTGGATTTTATTCAGATTGATCCAGAAGTTGTCAAAATCTTGGTCCAATTGCGTGAAAAATGAACACGCCTTTCTTTCGGAATATTTTCTGAAGTCGCCTTTCCTTCGGTGCCTCCAACAATTCATAATTTTCACTGAAAAATAGTGAAAGTAATTTGACGCGCTACTAACGACTTTTCCTAACCTGATTTAACATTTCATAAATGGGATACGTTGTTGCATTTAGTGGAACTTTTTAACGAGGAAAGCAAACAATGAAACAAACGCCGACAGCGAACGTGTTAATAAGATATTGAAACTTTTAAAGAGGTAATCTAAGTAGTTTAATGAACATTGCCCAATGGCGAAACTCTGTTAGTCGCAGTCTGAAAAGTCGAATGAAAACCGCAGTGAAATTTGAAACTGCGGATTGCATACGAAAATGCAAGCAGACAGAAATGCAGACTTTCGGGACGTCTTATTCTATTGGAATTAGGACGTCTGGCAGGAAGCATAGCAGACTTCTTTCGAACAATATCATGGTAGGAGTTCCGGCGGAAGGAACTCGTTCCCGAATCGAGCGGGTCTTAATTACGAAAGAATGAAAGGCAGTCGGTAATAAAGCTGTCGGACGAGCGTGTTACGCTCCTGCAATTTCCCCCTGTGATATTAAAACGACGCCTAATACCGTGGATGGCTGGATGTTAAGGGGATGACGAAGGTGAATCCCGTCGGAAGGTGGAGAAAGGGCTCCTAAGCCGCTTATGTGTTCACGGTTTTCGCGAAACGAACCGAACCCCCTGTGGAACCGCTCATCGTTCACTCGAGGAACCCGCGAACACTCCAATTTCCCCCATAATGGCGCGTTTAGACCGACCGAGCTAATTCTCGTTAGTTTCCCGGCCCGCAAAAAAATGCACGCTAGCAACGCGAAGCGGAAGCTAACGAACCAAATTCGCGAAAACGACTAGGAAACGTTCGCATCATTTGAATCGAGCATCGGCGAATTTTTTTTTCGAAATGAAGAGCGAACGAGCACCACAATTGAATCGTGGATTTTATGCATTTCGATCTTCCGACCTTTCAACTCGTTAAAATGATTAAAGTAGTTGTAAAGTAGGTCTCTTGCAATTGTGCCCATAATTATGAAAGTGGTCTGTCATAAAAAAAAAAAAAAATTACATTGAATAAATTTAGTTTAAAATCATGTCGTGTGAAATAAGTGATAAATTCATTTTTTTTTTTTTAATTTTGACTTGGACCACTTTCATAATTATGGGCACAATTGGATGGAAACAATTTTTATTTTGTATAAAGATCCGCCAGTCTAATCGTGATAATGATACCGAGGTTAATACTGAGAGATGATACGAAGGATTACAGCTATTTGCGAACAGTGAACGATGTGTTTGCGAATCGTGTGGATTACGCGCGTGTTTTCGAGTCCCTCGAGCATGGACCACTTCGGTAATGGAGATAAGAGTGCTCGTTGGTTCCCCGTTTTCGTCGAACGGCTCCGTTGTCGCCGTTCGCATAAATTCCGCCGGTTTAGCCGATGACTTATTCCACTAAACTTTCGAAGCGGCTTACCGGAACGACTTTCCGTCCCATGTATCGCGAGGAACGGCGTGAAACGGCGCGCAACGCGGCCGCTTCCAATATCTTCCGCAACCGAAGCCCATAACTGGCTAAACCAGTGGCTATCATACCTTTTCGACCCTGAAAACCCTTAACATTGTCAGTCCCTTCTGCTGAATCCCTACCAACACAGAGCCCGTTATATAAATTTGCTACTCTAAACATTCTCTAAGAGAATTCTACTTAACTCAGACTTTAACCGATGAAAGGATTTTGCACAGGATTCTACGGAACACAGTGAAAAGAAGAGTTAAACCATTGTTTTCCATTGTTTCCTCAATCCCACCTTCAGGGCTTCGGTTCCTTAGCGCTTCGGATAAAATATGTTTTTATGACCGAGTGAAACGAACAATTTGAGAGCAAAATTGTTTAATTCTCGAAAGCGATATCGCGCGGTGAACCTGTTTGGTTAAACAGGACACGTCGAGAGTCGAACACAGCGAAACGCGACCACGATGCTCGGTATTTCGACGTCACGGGGACCATTAAACGCGACGGTATGCGTTCCTCGATTAACGATGGCGGTCGAGACCGCTTATTCCCTCGATCCCGGAATGTTCGACGACCGATCCGGGACTTTTCGATCTGCCGTGACGAATCCGTCCTCGTGCGACGGTAAGCACCGACGATATCGCGTCGACCACGAGTGGTTTTCAGCGTAGACATCGCACACCAGTGCTGTTTCTCGAAAAGCTGGCCAAAATTTATGTTTTCACACGGTTGTCATAGAAATTGATATCCTCGTGTCTTTGAGAAAATCAAATATTCAAAATGGATCAAATTAGTTAAATGAAACCTCGCAGGTGGATAGACGGGGACGATGGTTAATTCTTTTAATCTCAAATGTGCTTCGATAGCGTTTGGCAAATTCATGGTCAACCGTGCTACTTTATCTGTACATATAAAGTTCAAAATTTCATGAACGCGATTCGGTAAAAATGCCTCGTTAGTAAAAACCGATCCGTTTCACGGTGTCGTCGTAATTCGGAAAGAAACACGGAAAAACCGTAACGCGGGTATTCTTTCGCGGGAACTTTGCTCTTTAATAACCGCGGCGGTGCAGCAGCAGCGGTGGGGTAATTAGCCGCAGTTGCCGCGACGCACCGGCCGCAATGAGACTCTACTGGAATTAGGTTCGAGTTAGCGCGGATTCGGAAGCAAAAGAGGCGAGGCCCGGTGTTGGAAAAGTTGCGGATCCGTTCGGAAACTTTCCTTTTGATTTCGATTTTTCAAGGGGCATCGTCTGCCCCTTTTTCCCCCGTTGTTCGAGCTTTAATTCCCCCGAGCCGGTCGCGGGCCGCGCACTTTCGTTGCTTCCCGCTAAAAAAGAGAGAGAGGCAGAGAAAGTAATGGCTTTGAAAACCTCTGGAGAAAAGATCCGAGGCTTCCGAGTTCTATCTGGCCGGGTTGCGCGCCGATTTTTGTTCCTGAATAAAGTAAGAGGCTTACCTGGGGGAGGGGGAGGGATCCTCGGTTCCGTTCAATCATACGGCCGTGATCTTAACGATCCCCTGGAAGCCGCGGAGATTGAACCGTAAGACCGTAATATTCTGTTCCGCGTGCCTCACGAATTCGATACGCCGTCACCGTGCCGATCAAATTGTTTCCATTAACGTCCGGGGACGTACAATGGACTCTGCTAGCTCGCCATCGGGAGCGTTTTAGACGAGGCGAGAGCCACTTATGGCATGCATAATGCAAAGGAGAAGGGAACGGATCCGGGAAACCGAGGAAATTTTACGCGGTAACCTATCGGGAATCGGAATGCGTCTTCAAGAGTCACGCAAAAGCGTAAAATACTTTCATCGTTGCCTCCAGAATTTCGACTGGAAACGAACATGAATAGGAAATGTGACAAATAAGAATATTCCAGCTCATTCTCTAAATAATTTATGAGTATACGATGATTCTTGGTCATAGTCGACTTCATAAGGGACCATGTCCCGCACTCCGTCTACAAAAAAATTATTTCTCACAAAATGGCAACTAAAGGCAAAAAGCTATGGAATTTATATCAACTTCATTAGTGTTACTCTTGCTTAAAAATAGTTTGAATTAGTAACATTTAGTAACTTGGGTTCTGCACTCCACAAAACGTGGAATAGCTTACAAAAGAAAGGAGGACCATGTATATCAAGATGTCCCGAAGTAGAAATAATAATATGAGTCACTAGATTGAAATAAATTTTTGTGGTTTTATATTTACCTTCAACTGTGCAATTCATATTATTATGAATATAAAAGTATTTAGAATGCCAGGTAATCAGAACACCAGAATACCCTAAAACGTTGCGACGCGATATTTGCGTTCGTGATTTATTTCATTGTTAATGAGACTAATATGCCAGAGGCCACTTTGCGTCTCTTTGGGACGTATAGTACATAAAAAATTCACTGATACGTGTTTTTCGTTAATTTAGAACTTCTTTCCTCCTAATTCATCGACCACTGTGCGCCACTGAGAAATGTTACAAATGCTACACTGTTAAATCTGTGTTCAATAAATGACTAAACGTTTATTATTTCTATTATTTCATACGAATAAAACTAAAAAGAATACAATACTCTAGGTAGGCAGAATAATTTGGCTTCAGAGTTAAAACAGCTCCGAGCGCAAAGGGCCAAGGGAAACTCTGCGAAACTGCGCCCTGTTATTCGCACAAGGGTTAAACGAATATACCTGGTTCAACGCCTTTACTTTTGCGCATTAGGGAGCATAAGTTTTATGTAGTTCGCAGTGTTTACTACTCTCTGTAGTCTCGGTTTATGGATCAAGAACAGCGCTCCCGTGCGATATTGATTAAGCTACTTAAAGTTTCAACATTTTCTTAACCAAGAACTGTCGGAGATATCGAGACGCGGTTTATACTTTGTCTCGCAGGAGCGCCGTCGAAGTTTCCTTGTAAAACTTGCGGCGATTCTCTGTTGGCGCGTTGCCCGGAAAAAAAGTTTCTATGGAAGCTGTCCTTGTGCATCAGAAGAATCTGTCGATTTCTAAAAAAAAGACTTCCGAGATCCAGAAGAGGGAACAAGTCCCGGCAAACTCGGACGGTGAATTTTCAATGCTGCATCGAAACTGTCTGTTTCGTTCTGCAGAACTAAAGCGAAATTACACGGGGTGCGGAGAGCTTATTAGACGAACGGCGAGCCGCGGAGCAAACTGGTTGGCCAGCAACTAACAGCCAGCAAATAAGGAAACTCCTAACGCGTTATTCCCAAGCTGGCTACTAAAGATCCGGATTCTGCGCGAGTCGGGCTGGGATTAGATGCTAGATTTGGCCCGAGTTATCCCAGCCAAGAAACTCGGCCGCTAAAGGGCTCCGTTTAACCGACGGTAACCGCGTCGCGACGCCTGGGATACAGCTTCGTCCCCGAGATATTCTGCTTTTCACCGTTCGACGTTCGACACGCTTCTTTCATCGGCCACGAGAGATGATGTATCCCCCAAAGGCATTTGCCTCCTCGTGCCTCGACTTCGGCACGCATTCCTCCCACGATCCTTTCAGTCTCGGTGGAATTTTACGTTTTAATGACCTCGTATATTTCTTCATGCTCGCCGCGCACCGCTTCAGTCTACTTTCACCCGTTTATGGTCGTTCCGTGTCTCGATGCGCAACCTTAGCAAGCCTAGAGGGTTCTAGGTTCTGCCACCGGGCTTTTTTTCTCTCGATCCTCGTTTCGCGGTTTACGTGGACGCGGTTCGTAAACAACACTTCTCCCAGCACTAAACCCTCTGCACTTTTTCATTTATCCGCTCGCTTTTTCTCGCGTATGCTGCTCGTTATTGCTACCGTCCTCTTTGACCGATATCTCCTTGCTAGATTTTTTCTGTGCCAATGACGCCCGAGGTGTGGACTTTGACGAGCTACAGTTCACTCAAAATAATAAAGGGAGAAATAAGACCTACAGCTTAGCCTACAATTCGCCTAGGCTGCCAAGAGTGGAGAACAATCACGTGTAGCATATCCGGTTTCCGCTGGCTCAGAATCTGGACGGTGGTTTGCGGATTCAGCGACCGCGACGGGACGAAAGATCGATGGGAAATGAGAATAACGTTGTATCCTTGACCTTCGATCGATTCGGCTATCGCGTGGATGAACGCCAAACGAGTCCGGCTGTCACCGAGACATGGTGAAATAGAGATAGGTGTGTCTCTCCTCGCGGCTGGCTATGCAAATACGTATGTAGGTGTGCTTCCCAACGGAAAGCGAAATGCTCTCCGGATACCTCGGGTGCCGTGTTTCGGGAGAATGAAAATCGAAATGGCCGACGAGCTCTCGGGAACGTCTGAAATTGGTCCCGCGTCGAGCGTTAACGTGGTCTCTGGCGAGTCATATTTTCCGAGCGGATTTTTCGCTTCGCGCCTCATTCGGCCTTGCGTTGCGTCGCGTTATGTGTTGCGTTCTGTGTAAACACACCGTCACCGGCTGCGTGTGTTCGTTCGTTGCTTCCCTGCTTCCGGTAATGCCACTTCGAATAACTCTAGTTAAAATATTTCACGAATTAATATCCCCTGCGGTACGAACGAGGTAACACGATTTTGTACGGTCCAAGCAATCAGGAGATTACGAATTAACCTTTCGATGGTGTTTCCATAGTAATGAATTTAAACGCGTTATCGCATTATCCTCGACGTTCTTTTGATTTTTATGAAATAAAGGAAAACGGTCGCTTTTAGAGCTCCGTAAACCTAGCGCTAATACATTTTCATTGAATTTCTGTTCCCCAGAATTGGAGAATTTTTACTAATAACCCTATGAACTGTATCTGTATATGTGCACGTATTTCGCAATCGAAAAGACAGATGCGAGCTCTCCGTAAGCAAGAATGATCACGTCGAATTACCTGTCTCCAAGAAAAATTGAAACCATTCCATTTCCATCTGAAATGTTTCTCGATAAAATCATTATTTCTACAGGAACCGAAGTGGTTCCAGTTTCATACGGTCATATACGTTTTTGTTCTACGGCGGTATGGATTCGCATGGACTCTACAGTGTTTTTCAACACGCGTACACGGATTTTGAGAATTGTCCAAACGGAAGACTGTTGCGAGGGAACACGCTGAATTCGCCGACTGTATTTATCAAATCGATCGGTGCACCGGCGGGTACACGTTCCGATATTACTATGCAATACGGTCCCCCAACTTTAAACTCGGCCGGTGCACGAATGCGCGGAGCCTGCACGCCGTGCCTCATAAATGCAACGTATTCGGCCTCTCTATCGCGTTCGTTCCCAATACGGACACCGGAAATTCGATTCGCGGTGAAGTATTTCTCCGGAGAAAGTTTGCCGGGTCGCGAGAGAAGGCAAAAAGCCGAAAATCGATTCGATAAACGATGGCGATGACGACGGCGGCGGCGGCTAAACGGTAATTCCAAGGTGCCGTGAATAAAATCATGGTCGGCGCAGATGGTGTCTGGGTTAGGTGCAATCTCTTAGGTTCCCCACCCGTAAATAAATGTGGGAGTATCCGTCTGGCCGGTAAGCCGCGTTAAAAATTACCTGGGCGTTAGACCAGAGTCGGAAACGATTCGTTACCGCATTAGGAGGTGTCATCCGAGGAAAATGGGAAACCGTGGGAGAGCGTGGAGAAGCCTGGGAAAAACTGGGGAAAACTGGACACGTTCTCCGGCGGTACCCGTGGGAAAATTGATTTTCCGAAGCAGAAGCGATCGGTGTTATTCCTGAAGGAGTTTCACGGACCGTGCCGCGCCGAATGAAAATCGAGGAAAGAAGCGATGCTTTTATTGGCTCGCCCCCGTAAGTAATCTCGTCTCTTATCTTCCGGTAAATAAACATACGGGAACCGTTCGACTAATGCATTTACAGAAACCTTTCTCCATCGCTTTCTTAGCAGAGCACCTACCGGCGACTATTCCATAACTTTTCAAAGTGCACGGATCCGTGGTTGAAATCTGTTTCGTTGATCCTTCAACAGCAATTTTAATTGTGAACCGACAAGCGAGCTTCGGCAACGACATCTAAGAATTTCCTTCAGGATTGTAACGTTAAAGAAAATTTCTAATCCACTTTTTGGTTCGTCGCGATTATTGAAAATGTTGGTAATAGGCTTCCAGTAGTTACAATGTTACAATTCAATTAAGGATTCCGTGAATTACGTTGAATACGCGTTCGAAATACGAGAAAATCGGAAAGAATACGTTCTCGTTCATACGCTCCCTCGCCGGGCATAACAATTACCGGACGATCGTTGTGAACGGCGACGATCGCGACAGCCCTCTCGCAATTTCTATTTCACAGCGAGTCGCAGGTAGCCGGGGAATAACGATGACCAATGCGACAAGGAAAGAAGGAAGCCATGCTTTTCCATTTCCCCCCAATTTCCGTCGGAGAGTGCACCGTTAGAAAGTCGCCCCAGTCGTTCCGCCGTCGCGTGCGTCGTTCGTTGTTGCGGACTATCGCGAAGACCTTGCATCGGTGGAAACATTAAATCGATCGGAATGTAATAACTTATTGAACTCGGCGACCGTATCAATTGCACGATGCGCGCCGTCAGTTTCAAAGACCAAACGTTCCATTAAAAAACAACAAAAAAAACCGTAACTCTTTTGCAACTCGCTGCAATTTGCCGCCGCGGTACAAATGATTAAAAAATGAATCGAGGACGCAAGAAATATCGTATGAACTCTTGCTTTTCGGAAGACTACTTTCAAGGGGATTAGGCGAGCCATGACCAGACACTGCTGCCGATATTCATGGCGGACAACTTTTAATGTACAAGGTTGTTCTTTCGAGTGGTGTAAATTATTTTTTTCAATTGTGTCTCTTTTGAACTTTTGTCGAAAAATTTGTTTTTTAACAGCACCAATCCCTTACAAAGTATTCCAACTTGTCAATATACAGAAAACATCTTGTACATTTTTTCGGTTCACTTTCCGTGGACATTTTGACACTACGCGTTTATGGCGGAAGTACTGGGCGCCCGCTTAAAGTGTAAACGGTGGGAAACGCGTGAAAATATTGAATATAAACTTTCAGCGGTGTTCGGGTCCGGCGTTATTTCGATTGGCCAACCGAATTTGATTTATTCGGCCGCAGAACAGTGGCCGGAATATACATATGAAAGGATTAAAGTATCGGCAGGCGACGAAGCTCGCCGCTTCCGCGCATTAGCCGCGCGCTTTAGGCGCGATCGCGATCGATCTATATTGTCCCGTTGATCGATTCGATTGTCTTTCGGATCGAGCGTCGATGGGAAACTGGAAAAATCGACCGGCCTCGGGCGAACTAGTCGGGGCACCGTGCTGGTTCTGTTTTCCTCGGAAACCGAACGTGAAATATTAAATTCCACGCGATCCAATGTGCCCGCGGATCTCTTTGTGGAAATAAGAAATTACCGGACGTGCCACAATTTTGTCCCTTCAGGAATCTAGGGACTGCTAGTCCGTTTTTGCGAACCACCATTTAACGCTCTGGAATGTTGGACAATTACGATACTTGCGGTTCGTTCATTTAAATTAATCACCCGGAAACTTGTTTTAACGTGTGAAGCACCGACGACTAAATCCGCTCAGATAATTTTTATCCGATCGCTGTAGCGATTTATTTGTAAAATGAAACTGGAGGAACGAAAAGTCACCTGACCGAAGAAACTGAAAAGTTCACAAGGTAAAAACATTTAAACATTATTAAGAAAAGTCTGTCTTGTGCCTTGCAACTAAAGCACAACATTTTCGAGTCGATGTCTCGATCATTTGATCTCCAAAAATGGTGTCGAAATTGATAGAGAAAAGCGGAATATCGCGACAACGGAAGAGGGGGGCCGGATTACCGGCGGGCATAATCGATTGCCCTGGCAGCCCCCGAGTATTTAATCCTCGATCGTTAAAACAATTTAAGAGGAAGAGTCATCGGGCCGTCTTCGCGCGCTCATTAGCCGGTGCTAATGGACTTGTCTCCACTTACCTGTAGGTAATGAAGGCGAAGACCAGCGCTACGAGGGACAAGCTTCCGCCGAGGACGACGATGAGGCTCAAAACACCATCCTGATCGAACGAGCTGGCGATTCCCGTGGAAATTCCATTAGCGAGGGCCCCGTTCTCATGGGGGTACCCGTGGATCGCACCCGCGTAAAGTGTCTCCATTTCTTCGCTACACTCGCACTTGTCTGAAATCAGACAATTAACTGGAATACTTCCTCTCCTTTGCATCTCGTTGTCGGTTTCTCGTTGCTGCACCGCAAGGGAATCTAACCGAGCAGCGAGGTAGAAAATTAAATGTTGCGCCGCGTTCTCGAAACGTAATCGAATCAATGGGTCCCGATACACCGCCTGGTTCGGCGATGTTCGTCACGCGTGCAAATTTAATTATGCAACACTGTATTTTTACCATGAATTTTCGGTTCGCGTACACGCAAGTGCTATTTATTATTGAAATATTGTTATTATCGAAGCCGTATAAATTACGCGCGATCACGGTGGAGGGCAAATGGAATATTTGAATAATCAAAAAATGTTTTACGGCCAGTTCATCGAAAGTTTCGAACGTGATACCATAAAATTTATAAATCATCGATGCGATTGCACATTGAAATTCCTGCGGGTCTTCTTGCAAATCATCGGTGTCATGTTTAACTTTATGGAAACCGTTATCAATTTTTATTAGCTTGTAAACGTATAATCTATGATCTGCTCTAACAAACTTCGATATTCTATTTGATATTTTTATGTATCATAACTTTACAATGTACAAACATAATACCGGCGATAAATCCTTGACGTTAAATTCTCTCGGACGGTGACTTATATTGTCTTGTTTTAATATTTCTATGTAACTGAAACAGAGTATCGATTCCGTTGTCATCTTGACTCGATTACTTTCTTGCCGGTTTAATTTACGATTTCCAAGGGAAACAACCGTGCGACGTGGAAGCCGCGAGAATAGGTTCGAATCGAACCAGACCGGAACGGATTGGAACGGGAACGGGGACGGGAACGGGAACGAAACCGATATTTTTTCCCGCCATGACACCTGGGAAATAATTTCATTTGCGAGGGTGCAGCAGGACGCGACACGGCGCCGCGGCGTATCGCCCGGCAAGAGCAAATTGAAACAGGCCTGGTAATTTCCTGTAAAGAGGCGAATCAAAATGGCGTCGAGGCACCACCGGCCACAAATTGCGGCCTCCCTCCCTTCTCCCGACCCCTCCTCGTCCACGCAAATTCCCAGTAATGCACTGCATTTGTAGCTGTCGCGTAATCATCATTACGCCAAGCAAATTCTACGGTTAATTGTCACGGCGAAGAGGCCATAGAACGTTTTAGCGGATCGCGCCCGCGAATTTCATTACAATTACCGGTCAAACTGTTGCCAGTCCAGCGAACCAACGATCGATCGCGATCCATCGAGAATACGCTTGGGATTTGTCCGAATGCCATGCAAAACGAACCCTCGTGCGCGCCATTTTTACTCGTTTTTATGAAAGGAATAGTTGACATTTCTGCAAAAATGATGGCATAATCGTCGATAGATAATGCATCAAAAGAGAAAATACGTTTTCATTAAACTTCGGTCTCTTACAATTGACTTGGGCAATTTTTACTTTGCATTTATTTCTAAAACGCGAATTCGTGCGCGGTGGTCGTGTGTAAAACTAAAAAGGATCCCGGAGCCCGAGCATCTTTTTTTTTTTTGCCGTTGCGATTATTTTTGCGAGAGACGGGGCTGGCTCTCTCTCTCTCTCTCTCTCTTTCTCTCTCTTTCTCTCTTTCTCTCTCTCTCTCTCTCGCGACAGAATCTCGTCGATCGAGCCTCGACGGTTGTTTTCCTTTTGGAAGCATCGCTCGCGAGTAAGTCGAACGATCGACAAACAGCCCGACCGTTCAATCCGCCTGTGTACGTCTACATGCACGGACTGCATGGCTGTGTGTATGCGGGTACATATTTTTCTATCTGGTTTTGCGCATGGATTCGGCACTCGTTAAATATAGTGACCTTATCGCCTCGGTTTCCAGCTCGATTCACGAGAACGCTCGGTGGCCCATCGGAAATAAACTGCCGGTGTCGGTGTGCAAGTGTGCAACACTCTTTTCTAATCGTTAATGGTTCCGCTAATGCCCCGGCCACTCGCCATTTACCACCACGAGCCGTTACACATACACCTCTCTCCCATCGAATTAGAAACGGAATGGGAATACGCGATGGCACGCCCGCCCGATACTCCCCGAAGGAATCAACATAAATCTTTTTCGCGAACCGGTCCCCGCAGCCAACTCCAATGCTCCTTGAGAATCATTGGCCAACTCGAACAAGATCCATCACCGGAAACTTTGACGCTCTTTCTCTCGGCCGATTGGAAATCTTCGACCACGGACCCGTAGTCCTTTACCTAATCCAACGACTTCAATATTCCCTGCGCAAGTTTCAAAAGTAAATTACAATGCATTGTTCAACCCTCCAAGAAGGAAGGAATTTTTAATGAACGTGTCGACAATGAAATTTTAATCCTATTAGGCCCTTGTCCATCAATGTTTCCAAATACGAAACTGAAAAACATTAAAAATTACAATTACAATCGGTCAACGCAAACTGGCAAGTTAGATGAGGACCATCGGGTACCAGCAGTACCCGCGTTTAGAAGCCGGAAAATGTTTAATATCAAAAGTTAGCTTACGGAGGATAATCCTGCAGCAACCTGTAGCATACTAATTACTAGGCTGTGGATTTCATGCATTTGCAACAAAAATGAATAGGTGAAATGAGAAACCGTAGATGAATTGAAAAATATCGATAGGCTATTTTAGACTCATTCATATTATTAAAAGAAAACATTCATTTTCTTACGATTTAGACAATTTTTGGTAGAATATTTAGAAAACCATAGTAAATGTGCACCTTGATACATGCTTGCCTACATGAGGGTTAATGGCTAGCCGGTTGCCTACACAAGGGTAAGTGCATACCCGGTTGCCTATGCCAGGGGCAACGTCTATCTGGTTGCCTACATAAGGGTGAATATGTAACAAAGGTGTTGGTACAGCTATTTAAAGATTCAAACCGAACTATTATTGTCCCAATACGCGTTTTCGATAAATCTGAATATCCATTATACGGATTAATTTTGGACTCACCTCACAGGGATACGAGACGCTCGACAAGTCGAAGAACATTCGTAGACCGGCGAACGACGTCGTGAAGCATGTCAGGTTCCCTCGAGAGAGCCACGTGCGGGTCGGACACGTGCTCGAGCCGAGAAAGCTGGTCGCGGTAAGGGACGAAGAGATCGCGTGCCCTTAAATCGCGGGATCGCGAAGGAAACCGGAGCGAGAACCGAAACGGTGGCCCTGAATCAAAGGGAGCGACTGCCGGTCGCGTTGTTCCTCGTTTCTCGCGTGCACCGTACTACACGCCGCCAACATCCTCGCGACAGCGTGGCTCGCCCCCTCTCCCGCGCTCGCCAACAATCGATCTCGCGACCAAAGCCGACACGATATGCACGATCGCTTTCGTTTTCGTTTTCGTTTCCGTTTTCGTTTTCGTTTTCGTTTTCGCAGCCGTGTGTCACGGGACGGCCGAAATACGCGCTAGCACTCCTCGCTCGCGATTATCGTTCGATCTACTGGTCTCTCTGCTCCCTCGATACTATCGAACGATCGACTGTTCATCGTATGGTCTCGAGGCTACCGGTCACGATCGATTGCTCGTTCGTATCGTTCACCTAGAGGTTACCGGGCATTATCGACTCTATTCTATCGAGGTTAACGGTCACGATCGATCATTCATTGGTAATTTAGAGTTTACCGGTTGATCTTACCCCGGAGAGTGAAATCGAATCAACACCAGTGCAGTTTGAACCAGTGCCAGTTTTCGAGTTTCGGTTATTCTGACGCACGTCCGCTCGAATATTTATGGGGCAGTTTGGCGAGATTAAGCTCGCTGTCTTTCGATCGACAGTGCCATTGTTTCGGTCGATCTCTTGGTGCACGCGTGCATATCGAGAACGTCGACGTATTGTCGCGCGTATGAAACGACTGCTAAGAAGGTGTACACTGTGTCGTGAAGAATCGCGTGAGGATAAACAGAAAGGGAGAAGTTCGACGCGTGATCGTGCAGACGATAAATTCGTCAAAGTGTCACGAAAAAAGAGCGACGCGTGCGAACTGGTGGAGCGACGGCGCCAAACTGCGAGTGACATTTGTTCGCGCTCAAGTCCTCCGCGCACTGCGTGCTGCGCATGTACCCAAACAATTGGACACCGAAAAGGACGGTGCGCTCTCTGATTGGTCGGGGCGCGGACGAGGCGTGGAATCTCGTACTTTGAAGGGTACGGAAGTAAATACAGTGAATCCGGTTATACGTCGCAAAGCTTCTGAATTAGCTGACGTCGAAATATCCCCACTACCACGGGGTATACCCCGTGAGGGGCCAAAAATCTTATCGGTGTGAGACCAGAAGACCACTACTAATCTAATTGTTTTTTTATGGGATTTTCTCCAATTTATTTGAGAAATTTTTCTGATTAAAATAATACCAAACATGATATAATTCCGATGATATTTATTTGTGTAATGAACGATGAAAGTTACTTCCCACTACAGTTATATAACGGCAAATTAGAGTAAATATAATCCGAAAGTTTCATAAAAAAATAATTCATAATAAAAAAATTTCAGTTTTGATTTAAAGACCTAAGCTCACACCAATCTTTCATCTTTCCCGAATGCTTCGACTTTCCGCGTCTCTTTTTTTCGAAACTTTAATTAGGCAGAAAAATGCCTCGAATACGTTGGTGAAAGTCCCATAACAAAATAATGGAAAATAAAGAAGTTCTCGAGCCTCGCTTCCCTTTTCTACGTTCGACACTGCATAAAAGAAAAGTAGGGTAAACAACTGTGTAATTAACGATATAATATTTACGATATTTATTTTCATAATACTTTATTGTTATACTTAAAACAATATTAACGTAATGAATCTCTAACCTGTAAAAAACATTCGATGAGAATATATATAGTGTATGAATCCCCAGTATGAATAACTAAATATTTTTTACTGCAATGAAATATGTTTACAGGGAAAAAGAATAAGTTATTCATGGTATACTATGGTCACGTGGTATACTATGATTATATCATCCGATATTATATATATTTAAGTAGAAGACGCGTGTCAATTGTTTATATTTAATACAATGTATAAATTTGAAATGTACATTCAAACTGGAATTTCAATAATACCTGGTACTAAATAATGTAGCGTCATACATGATAGTGTGTAAATAAAATGAAAGCTTCGAATCGTAATATATTATTCGCATAAAAAAATTTTATTCTTACTAAGATAGACGTTAAAATCTTATGTATTTTCAGATTTACTTAAACAATTTAAAAGATATAATACATGGTTAAATAAAGCGATTCTTGTTTTGGTTTCAAATAATATTACAAAATACTTTGAAAAATATCGAAATAGTGATTTAATTTACAAGGCAGGACCCACTCAGATGTATACTTTGCGAACAAAGTTAACATGTACGTACAAATTTTAAAAATATGTGGGTGAAGTTTGTACATAATCGGCAATGTAAAAGCGTACAAAAAGATCTCACCGATGTACGAACGTGAATGTAATTAAATATGAATTTGTATAAAAATTGAAAAATTGACAAAGCACAAGCATTATAATAGTAAGTTTATAGCAGCAAGAAGCACGATTCTTACATAGGCTTACTTAATTTTACAAGGAAATCTAACGAATACGCTCGTAACTTACATTTCAAAATTATAAATACTTTGCGCGAGGATGATTGAAAAATTGTACCGATTTGCGTTCAAATACACAATCTCCATACCAACATTATGATATTCGGTAAAATATTTTTTATGGCTGATTCAGCGAACTTTGATTTAATAGTATTTAATGGTATAATTAAGTACAACTACGTCAAAGTTAACAAATATTACTCGCAACACATATATGTATATATCGTTTGTATATGTATATCTAATAATACGTAAAGTTATATGTATTTCATCTTTGCGTGTTCTGCCTTTAACGAATTAAAATTTACAATAAACGTTTCGTAATCATGGGTACATATTAAAAGAAAAGTTTTATATAAAAGTCAGTCCTAGATATTGCTAAAAAAATTTGTACAATTATGTAATCACAATACAAAAAACAAATATCATTATACATTTTAAGGTACAATATATAATATTACACCTGAAACGTAGGAGACCCTAGGGAATTTCGTTGCATATTCGAGAAAATATTTATATCGTAAGAAAGTCTTTCTACTATTGGTCCTTAAAAACAAGCATAAAAAATAATCATCTGCTTTCAAATAAATTTGTTATCTAATTAATATTTCACGTAATACAGCTAACAGCGAGCTAATGGTATGAAAGCAATAATACATATAATTGTGATTATACATATATTTGAAATAATTATTAGTGTGACCTCGCGTTCGAATATTCTGGAATATTACTGCAATTTAATTGCCATAAAAATATCCTTCATTTTTCTATAATACATTTGTAATTTTAAAACGTCGCTAATTATTTTTAAATATTCAACCATAAAATGTCGGAATTATGATCTTTCACTTTCTATATACGTATATGTATACACACGTACATATACATGCATACATACGTATGTATAATATATGTGTCTATAGTTTATTTTTTTTCCTTTCTATGTTTTATGAACATGTAGCGAGTAATAATCACAGTTTCAAAATTGAGACTGTGCACTGCATACAGATACACTGCAACTATCTCTCTTTTCTATCTTAAATATTAAAAAACGATTGGACAATTCGCAAAATGAAATTTTTACAAACAGATCATGTCACGGAAATAATATCAAAGTTTAAAACCACGTGCGATGAGAGTAACAAAGCCTCTTCTCTGCTTTCCAAAGACCACGATAATCGGCTGATATTAACGATAATTACTTTGGCCTCAAACTACCGATAGGAGTGGGTAATGTGAAATGTACCGATGTTGTAACGGTCGTTGCATTACATGTGGGAATAGGTATATCGCCCATATTTGTTGTAGTGTTTGTTTCACTTTTATAACGTATGTTTGTATATTCTCGACCTAAGTGAAGGGATTTCTGTAAAAGTAGACATCAAACATAAAAATATGTATGAGTCGAGATTTTTGTGAATAATAACGCAGATATTAGGAGTATGTAAAAATAATTTCGTGTATTCACCTGCTCTGCTTGCATTCGTTGAGACACAGTTTCAATGTAGTGTAACACAGCAAGATAGACAAATTTGTATTGTGCTTCCGTTTGAACCATTCCTGATCTTTGAGAACGTACTCTTTGAATCGTTCTTTGAATATCAATTTCACAATCTAAACCTGTTGATAGATAATATTAATCACATAAAATCTATATTGCAAACCTATCAAGCTTCTAATGAAATATTATAAATATTGTATTTATTATATAATATGCGATCTGTATTGGAAATTACCATGTCGTTTAATTTGATCAAGAATCATGTCGATAACTATAAATGTTCCTGTCCTACCAATTCCAGCGCTACAATGCACGAGAATTGGGCCTATGCTCTGTGTATTTTGACCACTCGATGTAAGGGATGCGGCAATTGTCTCTTGCCTCGCATTAACGTCATGAAGAAAGTTTAATACACATCCAGGATCCGAAGGAACACCATGATCTGGCCAGGCCTAAAAGTTGAATACAATTAAAACAATTTCGCTGCTTTCTTCTACACAGCATAAGTGTTGTAGATATGGTAATTGTTAGAACGAAGAACGATATTTCAATAATAAATACTTGAAAGTGATAATGGTAAATCCTCCTAGATTCCGTAAAACACGGCTTATTTCCATGTAAAATAAATTCCCGTAACGTATAATCTGCTGTTGAAGTGCGAGACAAAGCTCGTACTTTCCATTCACCACCATATTCTGCAACTTCACCTTCTTCCGGCCAGTAACGAGCGCATTTATTCTAAAATAAAATTACATAAAATACATACATAGGTAGCTTTAAAATGCGCGATGCGTACGCGAATGTTTTCGAACAGCATACCTTTCCTCTTTCCATTTCTTTGGTGGTCATCACTATTACTCTGGTATTTTCTTGATATACCATATGCCAGAAGTCTGGTATTGTGTTTAGAAGGCAACCTTGCGTTGCAATATAACATTTATTGATTGCACCGCCGTCGCCGATGGCAACGATTCCACTAGGTTGTCCGTCTCCTTCTTCATTCTACAGAAGTAGTGAGCGAACAAATTTCAATACACATAAGCAAATAAAGATAAAGATAAAGATATCAAATCGTGCAGAGAAATTTACCTTAATGTAATTAGCATTAATGTAGTCGGCTCCAAGAACATTTGGATCGACATCCTTTAGACGCACTCTCGTGTGATCGACTACAAAATAATTATATTTTAATAAACATGTACGCGTAAAAGAAAAGTGTAAATAAAGTCAAAACAAAGAACATCTTACATGGTAAGATATTTTTGTATCGATTTTTTGCACGGTTTTCGGGACGTAAACCTTCCTTCCTAGAAAATAAGTGACGGCACTCCAACTGTTGCAGCGATTCAAATTCTTCCCAGAAACCAGCTTTTCCTTTATTACGCCCTATTCCAGCTTCGTTGCCGCTAGTGGCTCCATTCCAACATAGCCATCCGTTCGAACAGCCGTTTTCTTTGTGCAATTGCCTTACTCTGCTTTCAATGCCACTAGCATTTATACGAGTAGCATTGAAAGGTTGCCTTGATAGATAGAAAATATATATTTTACATATATGCATATTTATAACGAGTTATCAAAATTTTAAGGTTCCTACCTTAAATGTACAACGCTTCCACTCGTTTCAACCATTGGATTACGTTTATAATGTTCTATCAGATCGCTTAGACTATCGAACTTAACACCCCCTCCAACGTCGTATTTATTATCCTACAAGATTCGTTAAGTTTCAATAAGAGTACATCCCGAATTTTAATAATAATTTCTAATAAAGAGAAAAGTGTATTAAAGATGATATATATACGACGTATAATAGAAAATATAATTAACCTGAGATCGTATTATAACGTGTGTAACACGATCATCTGTGCGCACGGATAATACGAAGTCACCGGGTTTACTTTGGGATTCACGAACCAGAAATGATCCATTTTTACCTCGCTCCAGCATTAAACGTTCTGCTTCTTTAGCTGATAAATGGCCATGGAACCACCTTTACCCATATTTTACTATTAACACATACCATGCTATATGCGTGCATTTCGAATAATAGAAACAAGAAAGAATGTTCTGTCGCATACCAAAACTTACTATCACGATTATCACGGAATCAGTAGCTTTACCTTTTTGTTTCAAATAAATACCTTTCGGTTGTTGGGTCCGCACAGTTCAAGGGATACTTCAGTTCGATAATTTCCCCATTTTTTTCGCGCAATTGTCCTCCGTTTTCCATGTAAAATTGCACTAGTTCCGACAATGTCGCAAACTTCTCTCCACCATAAAGGTCATAAAAGTCTCCAGTGTTTTGTATTTTGATGTGAGTTACTTCACCATTTCGTCTGAGTAGAAAAACAAAATATCTGCTATATTGTAAACTGTGACAAGATGTTGTAACATCGATGATTATATGAGAAAATATTTCAATTTGTATGGTATAAATTATGATCTTACCTCACGGATAACGTGAAATCACCAGGGTTGGATGAACTTGGTCGTGCCAAAAATGAACTATCATAACCTCGTTCCATTAATAAACGCTCTGCTTCTAAACCCGAAATATTGGGATGGAACCATCTATAACAAATGTTATGCTGTTATCATGGGTTGTTATCAATTATAAAGTGTAAACATGGTATTCTATAGAAATCAATGATTCGATTAATAGCTTATAAATGAATCGAACCATTATTTACTTTTGCATAAATTTAAAAAGATAAATTGCTAAATTAAATATAATAACTTACACTACTGCCAAAGAAGATTTTATTTCAATTACGAATTATAACGTATTCGATCAGCTTGTGCGAACAATAAAAATTTAGAAAAGGATGCTAACAACAATGTAATGTTTTAGACAATAGTAGGTGCACGATCAAAATTCTGTAGAAACCGTTTGGACTTTCCATTCTATGCTACGAAAATGCATGTAGCTAATTCTATAGAATGGAACGTGAATATTCGTCTCGAAATATCAGTGACGAATACCTGAGTGAACTAGAATTATTCTGCCCATTTTTGGACATTAAAGATTCATCGATGATAAACAATTCAAGTGCGCACACCTTACCTTCGAGTTTGACTAATCCGCGGCTAACACCGATAAATAAGTGGGCCTGTTCAGCGAACGTCCGTAAATTATGATAATTACATGTTCTTTTATGCAACTATAAAAACGTGCCTCACCTGCGAGATGCCATGTCGTGGATCCAACTATGACCACCTGGATATTAATAATTCATAACGATTCATCGATACCTGCACCTATAATTTACAATTGCAATTGACTTCGACTTAACGCTAACTATACATCGCCACGGTCTTTGACATATTCACTTTGCACGAAAACAACAAAAAAATCGAAAGCATTAAAACATTCTGGCATAGATTTTCGCGATCTGTAGAGAGGATACAATTTTCTAAACAAGACGGATCGTTTTATAAAATTGCTTACGTACAGGCTCATGAGTACAATCTATGCATACATACATACATAAGTGCATGTTTTACACATAAACACATACATACGTGTATGAAGATAAAGCTTAGACCATAAAGAGATAAAGGATATATGTTTCTGAAATTTACCACGAGGGGGACACGGCAAAGTATCACTTGTGGGGATATTAGCAGAAAGCAGCAAGTGCTCCTCTCTGATATTAGCCTCACGGCATAAAATCCCCTAGGCACGCGCCTAGGGTAATTCTAAACTGTTATAGAAACTATATAGTTTCGTGATACAAAACCACGAAATATATTTTTGTGGTACATGTCATATGTATATACGTATATCAAATTTTTATAATGAAAAATATAACATACTGTTGCAAGAATTAATCAACGTACAAAAATAATTAATAATAAACATACATGTATTAAGTTTAATTTAAACAAAGTTTTGTTTATTGAAAATGTTTTCGTATGACGTGACACTTTGACACGTAGATATGCTTTTATTACTTGTGGTTATGATAGATCGCGCTGTAATCTGAACAGTGATTAATACTTCTGATTAATGCTTCTGACTGACGATTCCGCCGGGTATGAAAGATCTTCGAACTCGGTAGTTGCTAGTATTAATGTAAGTAACGTAAATGTATGTTAGTTGATTTGAATTCTTTCCAGTATTAAACAAAAATTGAATAAAGTTTAGGAATACATGGTCCATTCAAGAATGGGCCAGCACGTTTCGAGAACCGATTTCGAATGGGTTTACACGGAAGAGCCGCATGCATCGCGTCGCAAAATAATTTTGGGTATGAGTAAATTTATTATATCTGTCATTTTTATCACATATTTTATTTATCTTTATCCTGATAGTAATATTTACACGTACACATTCGTATGCCGTAATTAAATCTATGTACTTAAATCTATCCTTAAATTAATCCTATGTATTAAATCTTCGAATCCGAGATACGAGAAGTGATAATAATGTATGATAACGATTGTTCTTTTATTTCAGAAAAATATCCACAAATAAAAAAACTGTTTGGATATGATCCAAACTTCAAATGGATAGTCACAGGATTAGTTTTAGTTCAATTTGTATCCTTGTATTTTATAAAGGATTTAAGTTATCCTATGCTCTTCCTTGTGGCATATTGTTTTGGAGGAGTAATTAATCATTCTTTGATGTTAGGTATGCATAAGCTTCGATCAATACGAGCTAGTATCAAGAATTTAATCAGCAGCAATGTACCTTATGACTAATGCTAAGATAGCTTGTTGAGAAAATTAGTGTACTGATTATCAAGATATCTGTTTTTGTATATGTAAGCTTTAATCAGTTGTAGGTCTATGTGCATTAAATATAATATCATTTCCTACTAAAGGAACTACTAGAAATTATCTAACGAGCACGATTGTTTTAGGAAACGTTATATATTTTTGTAATATAATTTTTTTTATACTTTTTCAATCAGTACTATTATATTATATTATACTTATATTTCAGCAATACATGAAATAGCCCATAATCTTGCCTTTGGACATTGCAGACCCATGGCAAATAGATTATTTGGTTATTTTGCAAATTTACCTATAGGTATACCAGTTTCTGTTAGTTTTAAGAAATATCACCTTATACATCATCGTGTGAGTATAAAAGCAAAATATGAACCGCTCGTAATAGTTTTGAAATCGATAACTAATCTAACATGTAATTTATAGTATCAAGGAGACGAAGTATTAGATACTGATTTACCAACATTAGTAGAAGCAAAATTATTTTGTACAACATTTGGGAAACTCTGTTGGGTACTTTTACAGCCATTTTTTTATGCATTTAGACCACTTGTTGTTTATCCATTGTTGCCCACAAATTTGGAATACATTAATTTAGCAATACAACTTATGTTCGATGGGCTAATATGGTATTTATTTGGTAAGCATAGAATCTAGTTTGAAATAAAATTCAAAAACTGATACGATTTTAGTGCTAATAATTTCTAATGAATTACATAGGTGGAAAAGCTCTAGTTTATTTACTTTCTGGATCAGCATTGGCAATGGGTTTGCACCCTGTGGCTGGTCATTTCATATCCGAACATTACATGTACAAGAAAGGGTTTGAAACATACAGTTATTATGGTCCACTAAATTGGATTACATTTAATGTTGGATATCATAACGAACATCATGATTTTCCTGCTGTTCCTGGTTCAAGATTACCAGAAGTAATTATATTTTTATTCATTGTAGTATGTTCAATGAAAACTATGAATGTTCCTTAAATGTTCATTCACTTTCTGCTTGTTTCAGGTGAAAAGAATAGCCTCAGAGTTTTATGATAATTTACCGCAACACAACTCTTGGACCTCTGTGCTGTATGATTTTGTTATGGATTCGGATATCGGTCCCTATGCTAGAGTAAAAAGGAAACATAGGGGACTTCCTTCGTAATTATTTAGTCATATTCAAAAATTTTATAATTTCTAAAAATATTCATATATGTTTGAGTAAATTGATTAACGTCGAGACCTTGAAATTATATACGCATTTTTAGCGTACCAAGTATTATGGCTAATTTATTTGATTATTTTCAGTATTACATGCTAAAGTGTGTGTAATCCTTAATTTCGATTCCATTGGCGAATACAACTAATTTCAAATATACATATAATTCAAATTATGTGCTTTATTAAGATAAATATATGTATATGTGTATATATGTGTGTGTGTATAATAATTATAGAAGTGCTTAAAACAAAGAGTCGAAGGTATGGCTATGATGTTTTGTTGTCAAGTGCTTATAACAAAAGCACAAATTCCATGCATATGTAAACTAGTCGTGTAATAATAAATTTTTTACTACGAGAACACTTTAATTGAATATTGATAAATATATTCATTATGTTTGTTTTAATTATACTTTAGTTGACTACACATTTCAATTCGTTTCAGAACCTGTTTTTCAATAGTATTATTCAGTACGTACAGTATTTACATTCTAGAAAACTGCGCTTATAGAAATTAAAAAAAACTTTAAGAACAAATCGTAAACTCAAGGTTTAGTTTAGATTAGTTTAGTTATATTGCACACTATACATATAATTTAAAATTTAAAACAAATTCTTCTATTGTCTGTAGATAAAATAGATTTCTTCTTTACAAATAACAATAAAGCCGCTATACGGTGCTGTGGTGGTTCATTTGTGAAAACTGAAGGAAAAGGAAATCTTTTTATCCCGGGTTTGCTATTTCGACTTATCTGTAAAGCTAACAGTAAGACCTTTTTGAAATAATTAAACTTGAATTCATTTGCTTAGATTTGCTATCTTGCGCTGCGGACAAACAGTAGGGATACAACTCTTGTATCCCTACTTCATTGCCCTACTCTTTGGTCGCCATAGTGACAACTGATGACAACTTCGAATTGCTTCGAACCATGCTGGGGATTTTTAAGAAATTTCTAGGGTAGAACGAATCAAGTGAACTCAATGTATCTATAATGGCAACGGCTTGCGTTCCGATGGGATGTTGGATTACATGTATGCGTTTCATGCAAGGTGTCCGCGACAGTGCACCGTTTTGACTATGAAAAGAATAATGTATAAGTAAACGAAGAATAATTTTGTGCACAAATGCATATCTGCAAGACGGTTAATAGCATGGAGAACCAAGACGGGCCTTGTTGGTGGTTTATGAAGACCGTTACCTGGATACCAGTTATTTTCATTTTGACGGTTATCGTATGGTCGTATTACGCTTATGTGGTGGGATTATGTTTCTGTAAGCATTACTTGTCGTTCACATTTTCCACAATATTCTACCACACACTGTGATTATTCAATTTCCTTTCTTTTTATCACAAAACTGACCGTACTTTTCGATTAATTTATGTTGTCCTTTGTTCTTTGTTTACAACGAATAGTAGAAAGAATCGATGCTCGAAAAGAAAAGTTTAGACTCTGACTGAACGGTACAGTATCTATAGAAGTAGAATCTTCCTTTGATCAAAACTGATTAGATTCGTATATATATATTGTTAATAAACAAAACTTTCTGACAGAAAAATACGAATTTTTCAATTTGTGCACCGTGAAAAGAGTAATCAACTCTGTTGAAAGCAATTTTTATTAGGATTTTAGTGGCTGTAGTCTTCTAGTTACTACTAAGCAAAATAAAAAGTGTCAAGCGATTGAGGAAAATAAGATTAATTTGATTTTATTAGATTAGAAGTCATTTCTAAACACAGTAATATGTATCTTCCTTACTCGACTTTTTCTAGATGTTTTATATGTTGGTACAAATAATTATATATGAGTAGGATTATAATTATATATTATACTATATTATACTTTATTTTATACTATTCGTGCTATATACCACTATTAATTATGTTCATCTTCTTTTAGATACAATAGATAATTATGTTCAGAAAGGTATGTAAATTTTTGTTAGTACAAACAAATAACAGTACTGTTATGTATAAAAAGCTGTTTACTTAGGATGACTTACTTAAATTATATTACACTTGTTTGTTGGCAGCCTTTTACCTAATTTTCTATCATGCCGTATTTCTAATGTTTTTGTGGTCTTACTGGCAAACCGTATTTACAGATCTAATAGCAGTACCGGATAAGGTAACATTTCAATTGTGCAACAGTTTTTGAAATATAAACGTAACTACTGTAATATCATTTTCTATATAGTTTAGAATACCGGATGTCGAAATGGAAAAATTTCAACAAGCTGAAACCGAAGAAGCACACAGACAAATTTTAGAAAGATTTGCACAAGACCTTCCAGTCACGAATCTTACCATTAAAGGAGGTACATTTATACACGAGTATTCATATGTATGTATATTTTCACCCAGACTAGATCTATACATGGTATATTACATTTTCAGTAATACGTTTCTGCGAAAAATGTCAGTTGATTAAGCCTGATCGAGCACACCATTGTAACGTGTGCAGAACATGTGTTTTAAAAATGGATCACCACTGTCCATGGGTAAACAACTGTATAGGCTTTCACAATTACAAGTTTTTCATGCTGTTTCTGGCGTATGCTCTTCTTTACTCTTTATTCATTACTGCTACATCTATACAGTATGTTATACTCTTTTGCAGAGTAAGTACAACAAAAGCTTTCGGCCAAACATCCGAAGTTTAACAATAAGTCTGTAATGTATTTCCAGTTGGTAGTTAGTAATAGAAATACTTTTTCAGCAGGGAGAATTGGAAGGAATGAGTAGATTTCAACTTTTCTTGTTATTCTTTGTGGCATTGATGTTCACAGTTACCCTAAATTCTCTTTTTCTGTACCATTGTTATCTGGTTTTACGTAATAGGTCAACATTAGGTAACTAAAAATGTCTAAATAGAAAAAATAATTTTTACATTCTATAATCCTCGACAGAATTTAAACTATGTTTCTTGTGATATATTTGCAGAGGCATTTACTCCACCTATGTTCCGTACAGGAAAGGACAAGAATGGGTTTAGTCTTGGAAAATACAAAAATTTTCAAGAAGTGTTTGGCGATAACCCTAAACTGTGGTTCCTTCCTGTTTTTACTAGGTATGTTAGGATGATATTTATAGAATTTTGAAAATTAAACTGTGAACCATTTGCACAATATAAACAGTTCATGCAATTCTTTCTCAAATCATACTATACATATACATATGTATAAAAAAGCATACATCTAGAATGTATAGACCATTTTTCTTCTTATATTATATCATTTCTACATATTATATATTATACAATATTATATGCATTCTTTTTACGCATTTTCAATACTTTAAGGTTTTAGGCGATTATGATCTTTATCTAGGCGCGGATACGTAGCATATATCGGTGGATGTTAGATATCGTGTGTTGCAGAACTAGTCGAATTTTCTAATACTAAATATGACCATGTCCAAAAAATGAAAAGTCTTACAAAGATACTACTATGTATATTCAGCCTGTAGTGTTACTTATTGTATTCTATTTTTTTTTATATCATATATGCACCGATTCGGATAGATGTGTAGTATGATGTCACAAATAAGTTATCATTTCACCAATAAGATAGAAATGAAGAAAATGGTAAAGTAAAATGTTAAAACAATGTTATGTCATATTCTGTAAAATATGATATAAAGATTTATAAACTGCCTTCAAAATCATAATTATATAAATTAATCATTTGTTTTGTTTAATGTTGAACTAGAAAGAAAAAATGAGTAAAGTACTAACAATAAGTACCAAGTACTAAGGGTTTGCAATGTTTGCTTTGTTAATATTTTCATTGATGATATACTGAATTACTATGTCCAACAGTAATTGTACGAATTAGTTAAATCGCGATGGGTGCGTTGAATGTGTTCTAGTCTTGGAAATGGTGTCACGTATGCAGTACGCGCGCAACATCAAGGCCCACCCAATACTTACGACTCCATGGGCAGTACTCAAAACAGGTCAGCATTATAGAAGCATAAAATCTCAAGTTTATAGTTGCAATAACTTTTACTATGGAACTCGTTAGAATCGTTGATTGAAAGGCAGTTCATAGTTATTAAACATCCGAACGGCACGGTAATATAAATTACCGTTGTAAATATTTATTTGAAACGAAACATTTTCTTCATATTTTTATTTCTTTTTTATCGGATTCATACGTTTAATTTATAGAAGAATATCATCTTTCGTTCCATAGATTTTCATTCCCTGTTCATTTTATACTTGTACACAGAGTTCCAAAGTAATGAAGATCCATTGCATACACGTTGCTTCCTGAATGCATGCGACTGTTCGTTTTTGTTGTGCCATCATTTTTTTCCTAATACATAGTAGTATCGTAAAGGGTAGTCATTATATTTGTAAAATTTATTCTATTATTACTAACATTCATATTTTTATTTGTGATAATATAAAACTAACGAAATTAAATAACTCTATATCTATTCGCTCGGTTTAAGCCTTTTATCAATATGTCTGTTGTTTATTGATATGCACTTTCTTATTTATTAAAATATGTTTTCGAAGTACATACATACATATAATGAAATTGAACTTGCGCGACAATGCATTGAACAATATTGTATGTATAATCCCCATGTTACATTCAATGATATTGTTATTCCCGTTTCGATTCTGTACAGTATAGTATTTGACACGTATATTTCACGTTTGCGACATCTATCGTTTCATACGTAATAAAATCAAAATTTCTGTTTACATACCATTAATCTGCGGATAAGCATTAAAATAGATATCAGTTTCATTTGAAATTAGTAAAATTAGTATTTAAACAGCGCACGTGTTTTCTCCTTTTTTAGGTAGATGCATCATATTGAGCATTGATCAATTACGATTACATATTTCTTACAATTTTAAGAGGTATTGTGCATCTGGTTCTTACAGACTGATACATGATAAATTGTTAGAAGTGGCGTAACTATTTCGAATTAGCCACTTGTAAAATTATAGATCATAAACGATCATTTCTCAAGAAGGATCGTTTATATTCGAGGACTTTAGTTTCTAGTTGAAATTCTCTGACAATGTGTTCAAAGTGCTACAAGTGCGAAGATAAGTAGTTACGCTACCTCTGAGCACATGTGGGATAACATCAAGTAGAAGGTAGGGTGTGGGTTACAGTTTTGGCGATGGGGTAAACTTTCCTGAACGGCTGTGCAATGAAGACACACATACTCTGTTGGGACATACTACCCAACAGTGGGGTGATGAGACCGAGCTTGACTCTCCACCTCCCTATGGGTCGCAAGCAGGTATTGTGTAGTCTGAATCCCTTTATCAAGGCTGTGCGATTAGTCTACATACAGTGTCCAAGTACACGCTACAGTATTCCTAATACAAAGCTTATTTAGCTGCAATTACTTTGTCTATAGTCTATTCTATATTATGTACTCATGAAAGATAATAGATTCGGTCCTGCGAATACTTCTACACATTCACATGAGCTTACATGTTACCTACATCATTTTTTTTTCCTCAATAAGTAGAATATAAGTTATTATTTCTCCATGAAACAACTAGTGCTCATTTTCGAACGGTTTTCATACTGCATATATAGTAGGTCTGGACAACTGGTACTCCGCGAGTTGCTGTCGCAAGAATAGGAATACCTCCAGTATCGCGCTCCGATCGTCTTACTACGATCTTGTTGCTTTCATGCGAGCTCATATTCCTCTCTTCTTGCCCGTACGAGTCGGCCTGCCGCATGTAGCGGCGACTGGAGCGTGATAGTGGAGGTAACAGATTCTTTTGACTTGCGACAGTTGCAACAGGCGAAAGCGACTCGTAGAGCACCAGTTGCCCAGGCCTGCTGTACAGTATATGTACAGTGTACAGGGCTACATCTGGGCTCCAGGGCTCCATCTTGTCTTAGCACCTCTATTGCAAAGCGACATATCTCCGCTGTTAGTCGCTACGTACATACATACGATACAAGGAACTGCTTAAGGCTCAAGCTAAGAACTTTAGTAACAGTTTTGCAACAGAGTTACTGAAACGCTCTATATACATGAACTAAGAGATATATAATTATGTATAATAGTTACCATTACGTTACCATAATGTAAATTTTTTATTCTGTATTATCAATACAATTTTAATCAAAGTAGACATTGGTAAAAAGGATATACATGTGTATATTATATTGATTAGTTGAAGGTAGAAGTTTGCAGTTAGTATTAGAAGTAGGTTTATTATTTTGCGTGCCTTAAGTATATAACGCATTAAGGTTTTAAGGATTAAATGGCTAATCATTTTAATAATTATACTCTTTTAACAGCGTGAAATATTATACTTTGATTATGTTGAATGGTATACATACTATGAACTTTTGTATTACGTAAGTATATAATAACATAATTTCCATTACAAAAATTAAAGAAAACTAAGGGATACAGTATTTTAATGTGCTTACTTGTTTAAAAATAGGCTAATGTTTAATAAAGAATGTACATTTTTACAATACTAAACGTAATCATAAGAGAATCATGCCTAATGAATTCTACAAAGATTGTACGAATTACTTATTAATAAATACTATTGCATTTCTCACTTTACTTATCTGCCAATGTTCAAGATGCGCAGAAAATATTGTACATGATAGACATCAAATATCCTTATTTAATATGCAATAAAACTGTTATTTGTAAAAAAGAAAAGAATAAATTGATAACATTGGAAAGCTTATGTATCTACCCGTAGAACATGAATAACTTTTCTACAGAATACGAACATAATGTATACTATATCTTTGATTTTTAATTTTTAGAGTTGAATGCTGTGCATGATTTTGATTTGCTATGATTTTTGTAGACACGCATGTTCTATTATGCATATAAGATTAATTTATGATTTGATGAACATTTATTATTAAATATAATGAATATTTTAAAGGTTTAATGTATATCTATGTATTACACTTATTATATGTTTTAATTTAAGAGGTATTTAGATACTATAGTATTCGATTTTAATCGATTACATATAGTTTTGATTATACTTTTCCACTCAAATCATACTAAATTTCTTTTTCTCTTTTAATCGAAGTTTCATCAAAGTTTAATCGACTTTCTTGTAAATTTTATTTATCTTTTGAGCATAACTGTTCTACAATTCTCATTCTTGGAATAGAGAACTTGAAACAGACTTTATCTTATCATTAACATGGTACTCGAAAACGTTTCCACACTTATTATTTTTCTTTTTAAGTGATTTTGATACACATTATTTAAAGGCATCACTCTTGCTTGTATTAAGTTTATATTTAACACAACAAAATTCTTTGCAGAAAAGGTATTTAAAATAGAAGGTACAAACACAAACTTATCTGAATTTGTTTATGAGAATTCTTAAAAATTATATACTCATAATAATAAAATTAAGTTTTGTATTTCGCATGTCTTCATATATGTACAGCTTTAATAACACTAACATTTAATGCTAAATTTGTTTTCTATATAAGCGAAATGCAAATATTATCAGTATACGTTTGGTTAACGGTACAACCATAATCATTATTCTAATAATGTCTGAAACTTTTCCAATCGATAATCTTGGGTTTGATTAAATGCATTTAAAATATTTTACAGCACTGCTGTAATAGGTTTTGCCGCGGATGCAAATCAGCCACTGGTGGATACAACTGAAGTTGTTTGATACAACAATTAAATTTCCATCATCTTTATTACAAACAACTCTTTGTTGTTGATTAATAAAAATTGGTTTAAGTTTTAAAGGCTCTACATAAATCTTTTGCAGTTATCGTATTCCCTTGTATCTGAATATTCTATTATATATGTATAAACAAAACAATTTTTTCAGGTAATCCAAACGTTTCACCTAATTCGTAGCTTACAAGCTTACTCATTAATATTACTTTGGGTTTGTTGCATATGATATATATGCAGTCGTTAATTCTAATTTCAGTTTTTGCAAAACGATTTAATGTATGACTGCAAAAGGTTAATGCAAGGACTGTGAATGGTACTACTGAATTCAGAGTTAATAGTCTTATTTATAATATTCTATATAAATATCTACGTACAGTAACTACAACATTGTTACAGTAATTAACTTGCAAACGAACTTGTTTAGATTTCTCGACAGGAACGTTCTATCTTGTCAATAGTAAAGATTCCAACAATATTACAAAGATTTTGTTTTTAAATTATAGTAAGTTGCTATTAAAAAATTATTTATCAATAAAATGTAAACAATGAGAAATCGATGTGATGATAAATGTAAATTATATATATTTGAAAGGAATTACTGCCGTGAATGTTATAAACATGTATAATATACAGTTAAGACTTCAATGAATATTAAATAGTAATACATAAAACTATTGTTGGTTATCGGAAAGCGATTGAGTTGTATTGACAATTGTCAAAATACTAAAGAACCAGATAGAATTGTTTTATGATATTTCCTATTTCGCGTATATTGGAATGAATTTAAGTATTATTATATTTTATTTGAAACTATTTTTTATTATAGCTGCCTTATTAATAACTCGATAGCACGAATGATTTTAATAAAACAAGAGTTCAGTCAATGATTTTTCAGCAAATACATATAGTACTTAAAACTTGCAATTATTTTTATCAAGATATAATGAACGATTTTGTAAATTTTCAATTCTATGCGTTCTAGTAGAAACGAGAACAATAGCACATTTTAAAATCAACTATAATGTATCGATTTTTTGACTGATACGTGTAACATGCTTGTTTGCAAAGATAGAACAATTTTCTTTAAATCTTCTGTCTTGTATTTTTTGTACTAATGTATTGTTTTGCATTTTTTGTATTACATATTGACATAGTCCCTGTTCTGACAATGACTAAGAATAGAAATAACTGTTTTATAAATCTTACAGTACAACATGTAATAGTTGACGTTTACTTGTTTCTCATATAGTTATTGAATGCAGAACAAAATATGTAAGCTTACCGAATGACAAGTAAAATATGTATACACAAAACTTCATTTTGGGTATTAACAATGACGTTATGAATTGTTTTTGTCTCGTATATAAATCAAAAAACAAAATCTAATTAATGCGACAATATTACTTTAATCAGTATAACACATTTCCTTTTCCTAATATTGTAAGAACAATATATGTATATCGTTATAAGAACATATATATATATATAGATTGATATATAATATAATATAAAAATAAGCTTACTTGCTTTTTGTTTTCCTATGTATATATGTATAATGTTTATAATAAAAATTGAATTGTAAAGATATGGTGCATCTTGAAATGCAGTTTGTATTTGTAAAATGTTCTTTATTCTTTTCTTATGCAATGTTAAATAATATAATAACTATTATTTTGTACTGAAATAATGTTGTTAGAATTTGTAACCATACTTCTGCATCCAACTTAATCCTTCAACCGAAGATGATTTTGGATGGTATTCCAGTCCAACGTATCCATTGTACCCTTCTTTTTCTAAAATGGAAAGTACATATTTGTAATCTATTTCTCCAGGTGTATCGGGTTCGTGTCTGTCTGGAACTTGAGCAATTTGTACGTGTCCTGCAGACAAAAGAAAAGAAAATTAACAATCCTGTTATTTATAATATACATATGTATTTACATAAGTTATTTTAGATTCTACGTATACCTATATAAGGCATTAACTCCTTAATATTTTTTGTAATGCTTCCACAAATTTGCTGCAGGTGGAAAATATCAAGTAATAACTTCAAATTCGGGCTATTTATCTTTTTCACTATGCTTAAACCTAAACAAAACTTTCATATTAGAAATGAATCGGTTGATTAATATTTTTTTTAACTTCTTACAATTACCTTTTTCAAAACAATTCATATAATAATTTGGAGCAGCTGCGCTACTGATAGGTTCAATGACTCCTGTGATTCCTTCTTTTTGAAATTTCTCAACCGCATATAAAAGATTTTTTTCATAGACATCGTCGTTGGCAGATGTTGGTTGATTCACATTACCAGACATTACATGAATTCTGACAATTAAGTAAAAAATAGATTAGAAAACAAATTTATATTATTGTTGGTTAATATGTAAAATTTTGTTACTTTTTGCAGTTCAATGTTTTTGCATATTCTATTGTTGTATCAATGCTCTTCTTGAAGTTTTCTTCTTGTCCAGGAATCGCAGCAAACCCTAATTCTCCTTTCTTTACATCACCTGTTACAATAAAAATTGTCTTAATAGAAATTTCTTTCCATTATATTAATCATAATTAGTATACCTGTATAAACGTTTATGAGAATCTGTTCGATGCCAGCACTTGTTTTAGCGTCTAATATATCTTTAACAGGCAAATTAAAAGGAAAACCGCTTTCCACAGCTTTAAAACCAGCATCTTTTGCTAATTTGTATCTTTCCTTGATAGACGGTGCCTCCATGAACATGAAAGACAAATTGCTAGCAAATTTGAGACTCATGTTTGTAGATACTTTCCTTTTAAAAAGTTGGACTCACAATCGTGAACATGCAGCAAAAACAGTACATATTATTTTACAGAAGCAGTGCTTATATAAGCTGCTTTATCTCTTTTATAAGTACAGTAAAATTCTATCATACAGCTAGATAAGAATTGTCTTGTTTTCTTAACCCCTCGGGCCCGACATCAGTACGCCGTATTGACACTCAGGAAAATTTCAAAATTGATTACAGAAGGTAATCTGAAGGTAAACCGTTTTGCTCACTTATTAATATTGGGTCATTCCACGCGAAATCGGACACTTTTCGGAGTACTGTTTCGGATTTTGTTCAAATTTGAATATGTTGTATTCTTTAATGATGTATGAACGCATCTTGTAGGATTTTTCGAAATCCTACAAATTCTTGGTTTTACAGATGTGTAAAATGAAATGTTAACCTTTTTTATCAAATCATAATGGCTGAACTAACAAAAGGATGAAAATGAATTTTCAGGTGCTTATAATGAAAACAAGAGTATCTATTCCAAATAATTTCAGTAGGAAAAAAAATTAATTTTCACCATTTATTTTGCAATTTTTTAAAACAAATGCAATGTTTTTATAGTAGGGAAAAATGGAAAAATTTGAAGAAAAAAATAGGATATAGCTCCAAGTGTCCTTTATATGGAACCGGTTTTAAAAATGCGGGCACTTTAAAATTATTAGTCATTCTTTAATATACACATTATGTCATAATTAGACTCTTCCTTTAATTCTATAACAAAAGTTTTTAAACACAATTGGTAATTTTGACAATAAGAAACTGCAATATATAATTATAATACTAACCTTAATCTGAAAATGTTTTTAAATGGTAAACAATTCAGAAAATTATTAGGTAAAAACAATCTTTTAATAAAAGGAAAATAAATATTGTATAATATAATTAAGTGAGTTTTATTAAATATATCGGAATCGAATGTATTTATTTTATAAAGAAAGTATAAAACAACATATATATTTTAATTTAGTTCATAAATTGGTATGTGTTTTCATTTGAAAATGTGAAGCGTTATAACATTAGACAAGTAAACCGAAAACGATTGCGTGAACGTTTTTAAAAATACTATGCCCGCATAACATTTAAGCAGAATGCACTGAAAGCCAATGAAATGCAACATTATAAGTTAAACGTAAGGCTTATGAATTCAGATTGTTACATTATATAGTTATATTATCACTCGTCATCGTCGCGAATACCGCCACCCGGTACTTTTGGACCTCCAGCGCGTTTTGCCATTATAATGTGATCGACTTTAAGAACAGTGCATGCGACGTCAACGGCGTACTTCAAACCCCATTGTTTCGTTAAGAACAGATCGAAAATTTCAGCTTCGGTAGCATCGATAAGTTCTGTACCCTTCTCCTAAAAATGGATAGTTGTTTATTAACGACCACGATCATTGTAAAATAGTAAAATAATAGAAGTATTTTGGAAAGGATGGTTCAAAAACACGTACATTGATATCAAAACCATGATTTTTCTTGCCCTCTTTATGCGCCGCATAAAGTTTCGACAAAAGTTCAGAAGCATGACTCCCGCTGTTCTCTGCTAACGTCTTCGGGAACACTTCTAAAGCGGTTGCAAATCTACGTGCTGCATATTGTTCTAAACCGGGTAAAGTATCCGCATAAGTGATAAGTTGCGATGCTAGCTCAATCTCAGTAGCTCCTGCACCAGGAACAAATCTTCCGTCTCTCGTTATTCCCTTGAACGTATTTACACCGTCATCGATTGCCCGTTCGATGTCGTCCATGTAGTTGTCTGTAGATCCGCGAATGATTACAGTACTGATACGGCTTTCCTTGCCATTTAACGTAAATTTTACTACAATGGTATCTCCTATTTCATCGATGTTAACGGAATCTGCAAATCCTAGCTCTTCTTTTGATGGTGGAACCTTGAGAGAAAGATAATCGATAGAAGAATATTTAATGATATATTATGCGTACAACTAAGAAACACGTAAAATGACATTATATACCAATTTTGGAAGCGCGGTGGCCCCGACGCTTTTACACAATCTTCTAAGATCAAATTTGCTTGGTATTCGAACAGCCATTAGGTTGTATACTTCCATATAATGTAGAGCCATGTCACCAAATTTTCCTCCGGACACTACCACGGTAGCTCCACTGTCGGCGATTGCTTTTATTTGACTTTCTAGCAAAGATTCCTCTCCTCGAGAAAATTTCATAAGTTCATCCGCTGATTTTATTAATACAGTTCCTTTTGTTTCAGTTTGCATAACATCCACAGCACACGTAAAAACAACAATTTTGGCGTTCTCCTTTTTTGTAACATTTCCTTCTACTTGCCGTTTGAATATCATTCCCTGCACAACTTCAGAGCTAGATAAACCGCTGCCAAGTATTTTGCATACACGTACGTTATCTACGTTGAAAGTAGTTTTTTCTGGTAAAATTGAAACACAGGCTTTTGTAACAAGTGAAGCAAGAGCATCTTCGTTTCCATACTGTTTACTCATTATAGCTGTCTTTATTCCAACTTTTACTTTTTCCTCATCTCTATAATCTTTTATTTCGTGACAAACCAATGTTGGCAGTATTTCTAATGCTTTCTTTAAAGAAACTTCGTATCCTTCGACTATTTCAGATATATTAATACCCTGTTGTAAAACAAATTGTTATTGTATTTTTTTGTAATAAAAACGGTTATAATAACATAGTATCACAGCATCTCACCAAACGAAGCAATTCTTCTGCAGCTTCGAGGAGTGCTCCAGCAAAGATTATAACAAAATTTGTACCATCTCCAACTTCTGCTTCTTGCATTTTCGATGCCAAAACCAATAATTTCGCAGCTGGATGTTCAACCTCCAATGCGCTAATAATTGTGGCTGCATCATTGGTAACAAATAATTTCTCAATATGATCAATGACCATTTTATTCATGCCATTTGGTCCATACGCGGTTCTTACAGTTTGTGCAAATAATTTGCAAGCTTGTATATTTCTGTACACAGCTTCTTCTAGACCTGAAAAATACTATTACAAAGACAGAAAGTTATTAAACCGCTATGTGTTATATTGTACTTTCTAAATTGAAAGAAGGAATACACTATATAAAGACTCTCTACAATTAATAACAAAATTGAATAGGGGCTTGCTATTAAATTAATCAATATTGTTATAATTTAGCATTATAATATTATGTGTACATAATCCGTGGGTGTGTACAAATTTTTCTTTTCGTCATTGTGTTTAAACTGACAACTTATAGGCTATAAACCGGTAACACATAACCGAAGTAACAAGGAAAGAAAACATAAATATCTAAAGACTTTTTGTTTATCCAATAGTACAATATCCTTTTTTTCAATACTGGTGTAAATACTATGAAATGAATGCATTATGCCTATAAAAGGCAACGTTCATTGTATTTCGAAGGCATAATTCTGTAACAGCCCGCCGAACATGCTATGAAACCATACGAATAATTTATTGTAAAATATCGCTGACGACTTTCTCAACTTACGCGGGCTCCTTCTTTAAGCATTTGGGCTATGCCCGGTGCTTTCGGTACATGTAAAGCCATTATTTTTGTTGAAATTGAAAGATCTCCTCACGTGCGATTCACAATTAATAGGCTACCAGGCTACCAGAGAGGACCTCTGCAGAGACGAAACTTCGACCTTACTTCAACATAAATTTTCCCTGCGCATGCGCAAAATACCGATTGAAAACTATATATGCAAAGTTCTCATATAAGTACTTACTTATATTCTCTTACAATTAGAAACAAAATGCGGAAATTCAAGATTCATGTTTTTTTATTATATAATTCTTAATTATACAAGTCAATTTATTCGAAAACATTTATTTGAAAAGAACCCTAATGGACTAATGGTAATGCAGGGCTGCAGGGAGTTCCTGTCATGAGAATCAGCTTTAAGGGATAGGCTCCCATCGTAAACTCTAGTAAACAGCGAGAATTATCGAGAAAAACAGCAATTACGTATTATTTAATTCGCAATCGTGAAACTGGTAAGTAATGTTTCATTGTCACAAGATTTCAGTTGGAAGATTAAGAGTGTTCTAAACTACACGTATATCGATAATATTTTAACATGATAATATCTTACGTGGTAAATACTGTTATGAAAAGGCTTATTAGACTCCTTTCATAATTCAATTACCAAAGGAAACATAAAGTGAATCTCCTACATTTGACAGGTGTCTAGTAAGAAGTGTTCTCTGCGACTGTTATGGATATGGTGATCACGAATTTGCAACAACAACGTCAAATTACAGAGCAGTTTCGACGTGAAGCTGCTCTGAAACGGATCACGGTCAGCAAAGCTGTAGAAGACATCATGAAATACATTACCGAACATGAGCAAGAAGATTGTTTGCTGGTTGGCTTTTCGTCGCAAAAGTCTAATCCCTTTCGTGAAAAAAGTTCGTGTACCATTCTTTAAACTCGCCTGTTTAAAATAAGAAATGCGTAAATTCGATCGTTTTTTAATCATATATTCGTATTACTTCAATACGTTTGTATAAGGAAAAGCATTTCTTTAATTACACAATCAGTTTTTCCATACAGAATAATTGAATCTTGTGACGCACGATACAGTTAATTTATTATAGAACTAATTGTTTGTGTAAACTACCTAATTCCATATAGAAACCAATCTATTTTTCTATACGATTCGATCCAAGAAAACGAATCTCAAATTTAAAAATAGATACCTATTTATATACAAAAATTTTACATATATTAATCTACCTGCCTACATCCATATACAAAAAAGAAGACTGTTTTGTATAATATTGTTTTTATGAGATATTTAAGAAATTACAGTATTCGTATAAGAACATGAAAAACAGGCAATTATTCAATGTTACTATCCAGTGTAATTTGTGCAAAATTTACAAACATGTTGGTACGTTAATCATATTCTATATATGTCAATATTTTTCTGACTAAGATTTATAAAACATCACTTTCTCATAAAATAAAGCATGTGCTTTTATACAATTTATACTGTAAACTATGAAAATATGAAATAAGTATTTAAGAAAACTGAATCTTAATAAAGTCAAATGACATTATAACCGTGACTCAAACTTTATAATGTTTCCTTTAACAAAGAAGGAAAGCACTGTTCTAAAAAGATGTGTATATACTAATTGATTGGAAAATAGTGGTAGGCTAAAGCTGATGTATACAATGTAGATGGATAAGTATTTACCTGGAATTTGTAACAATAACCATATATATATATATATATATATATATATATATGTATATATAGCCTACCACTATTTTCTATATACAACATACATAGGTAGTGCATTTGGTTGGTAAAAACATGGAAATGTGGTTCTAAAAGCTATATTTTATTTGATGTTATTTGATTAATCATTTAATGATTAATTTCCTATATAAAACACAAAATTATGTATAAAATGGCTATCGAATAATTCGATGTCTTTCAACTGTGTATTTAACCATAAAAATTGATGTGAAAATTATCAAGTTAACCTAAAATCTAATGCGTTATTGTATGATAAATATACATAAATATATATACATAAGACAAGGTAAATATTTTAAATAGCGTATGCATGTATTTAGTTGAATCACATAAAAACTAACAAGTACTACATTTTTAGGCATCAAGTATGTTTTGTATTAGCTTGGTAACATTAGACAGTTACCAATCACCTCCACTGTCTGGATTGGATGTAACATTTTCAGATTTTCGTGGAACAGAAATCAAACATGTCCCAGTTATTAGAATATTTGGGTCTACTCCGACGGGTAAATGTTACAATGTAATTTCAAATCTTATAGCAACTATTTCATAATTTCTTATTTCATTTAGGATTAAAAACATGTCTTCATATTCATGGTGTATTTCCATATATTTATATACCATGTACGATAGAGGAGAACATCGATAGTTTTATGTACAGATTAGCTGCAGCAATAGATTCTGCAATTAATGTATCTCTAGGATCGGCAATGTCTAAAACTCAACATGTTTATAAAATTGAACGAATTTCTGGAATGTAAGGGAATTTCTTTCATTATTACAATGCGAATTGAAGTATCTAAATCTACGCTCTGATCTATAATATTAATACATTGTACAAAATATATGTTTTAGTCCGTTCTATGGATATCATGAAACAGAACATTTATTTTTTAAAATATATTTTTATAATCCGGCAATGGTTAAACGAGCAGCCGATTTGTTACAAGTAAATAATTTCTATATTTCTAATTAATCTCTCATTAGATACTATACATGGATAATAATAAATCTATTATTATAGAATGGCACGATACTTAATCAAAGTCTCCAACCGCACGAAGCTCATATCCCCTTTGTTTTACAATTTATGATAGATTACAATCTTTATGGTATGAGTTTAATAAATTTGAAAGATATCAAATATAGACAGCACATAACAACAGGATCCAAGGAGAACTCTCAAAATGAGACCTGTTCAAATTCTAGTGACTCGCGGGTATACCTTCCTGCATCTGTTATTAGACAAAGCACAAGTCGATTAGAGGTTGATGCACGAGCAACCGAAATACTCAATAAAGAAGAAATTGAAAATGGTTTAGACTTGAATCCTGGTATTGCAGCAATTTGGAATAATGAAAGGTATAGAAGAGAGGACAAGGGTTTACAGCAAGCTGAATCGCAATTATTATATACGAATACGAATGATAGAGTTTACGGACCATCCGATAGTGATATTTATCAGGAAAAAAGATTAATACAAAGATTGCAAACTATTTCCCAGGTACAATGAACTAGTACATGATATGAAATTTCTATGTAAAATGCAAATTCAAACGTATCTATTTCCATGTTAAGGTAAGTGGGATAACAGCATCTATAACATCGTCCACTCTTAGTTATCCATTGGAGGTTGAAGACAAAAATAATTATCTTAATGCTTCGCGCGTGTCAAATCATTTTAAATTGAACATGATAACAGAAGAAAATGAAGAGAAAATATTATTAAGGGATGAATCGATAAGCTCTGAAAAATTTAACATGTTGCAAGGAACTTTGTCCCAGGATAAAACTATAGATGTCAGCCAATGTAAGTAGAAATAATGAGTAGTGAATAAATTTATTTATGGTAGTAAATATTTTTATAGGTACTGTGTAAAAATGTATTTTATTTGTAGCAGATGTAGATGATGTACATTTAATTGAAATGCTGGCCAACTTAGCAAAATCAAATGAAGAAGAAGCCACTGTTGACAATGATAGTGTATTAGCTTCACAGTATTCCGTATTAAGCGATGAAATCAAAGAAGATAACGAAGATGAAGTTGAAGATTTAAATATTACAAGTCTAGATTTAGATGATCTTAGTTCATGGAATACAGTTTCCAAGACTGTTAGTCAATTAAGTACAATTGAAAATGAAAATGAAAATGAAAGTGGAAATGAAAAGTTTAAATATGGGAATGATAGATCTACTATGCTCGAAGATGATATCGAAGATGTTACTTTGTTGAATTTTCCACAGTGCGATGGTTCAAATGACTTGATTTTGGAAAATGAAATACAGTTACCGATAAAATCTGAAAAATATGAAAATACAATATCGAAACCTAGAAATTTTATTAAAATACAGGAACATGATAATTTGTACCAAAAAGCAGTGATAACATTTCAAGTTAATTTTAACAATGTATCGAATATGACAGAAAAGATGCGTCAAATTTTATTGAATCATTCTCTTTCACAAACAATTGTATTTAATTCAACATTATTTGACAGTGATATACATAATCTTTTGGTACACATTAAACTCGATAAAAAGCAAATACACAATTGTAAGAATAGAAAAAGAAAAACGATAAAAATTGTTGGAAATGATTTATTATTACACGAATGTTCTACGACCGCATTAAATATATATGAACCAGACCATCAAGATTTAGATGTGTACGATATAGATGATATTGATCACTCAATATCATTATTAATCGAACATTCAAATTTCAAAAATATAATTGATCATAATGAAACACATTTTACAACTCAGAATTCCCTAATGAAAGTAAAAATACCTTCATTCGATGGCAATACAGTTGACAGTTCCAGTGATTCTGATTTGGATCTCGATATTACTACCGATAGACAAGAGGAGCGCATTTGCATATATAAGTCGGGCCGAAAATTAAAAAATGAAGAGCATCTAGTGAACATCTCATTAAAAAAACGAAAACTAAAATTCGAGGACTCCAGTTTAGAGTCTCCGCAGAAACGGCGTCATACTCCAATTAATGTAAGAGGTTTGGAAAGTCCCCGTTCTATAGGAAAATATTCAGCCCTCAATATAACAATAATGTCTCCCAAAGCGGAAAAATTTTTGGAAAAGGAAGTTTCTTGGATAAATAAACCATGCAGTTCGAGATCTACGTTTAATACGCCAAAACGAAACAAGAATCAATTAAGAACGAATTTACTGTGTGAGAACATTTCTAGTTCAGCTTCCAAGGTAGAACAAGGTAAATGAATTTATAAGTATCTTAGGTATGACAACAATGCATCATACTTGCATAGGTATGTGTTATATGTTTTAGCACATCTTACCCAGAATAGCATTGAAAATGTTCAGGAACCTATTGATTCAACGCATACAGAACATAATTCGTTCGAAACAATGTGTACAGAAATTATTATTTCTAAAAGTAATAATGAAGCTCGTAAACGACTAAGTTTTTTGGACATAAATGATAAAGAAGATGGTACTATAAAAAGTAATATTGGTGAGAATTACTTTCAACGTTTGTCTTCAGTAGAGAAAATTACGAGTGACTTGCATGAAAATGATTCTACTACTATTGTTCCTGTCATAAATTTTATCGATGATGAGAATTTGGTAAAAACATGTACAAGAAAAGATGAGAAAATAAATTGTGAAGACAATTTATCAAGTACGTTAAACGTCAACGCTGATTTAGGCATAGGGAATTTGTCAAATCAAACATTGCAGGAATATAATGAAGACGAAGATATTTCTAACATGACATATACTCAGTTTCTTACTAAAAAATTAGAATCAGAAGCAGAGAATTTGAACGTTTTATCGTTAGATTCTACAAACAACATTGGACAAGACAAATTGATTATAATTACTACAAAATTTAATCCACCAAACAGAGAAAGGATTATAAATACCATGAAAACGTATAACATCTTCCAATCGAATGGACCATTTTTTAGCAAAAAAATCGACCTTCTAAAGCAGAAAGAAAATTCAATAAAAAATAATAATATCGAGGATGTGATTCCCTTTAAATCTAGTTTGGACAGAGTTACTGGTATCAAACTATGGCGTAGATTGAAAATAAATCAATTTTATCCGTCTGGATCAAATATAAAGTCGTATGATATAAAAAGAGTTCTCACAGGACATTGTTCGATTACGATTCGACCTCTTATTCGACCGCCTACTGTAAAGAGTATTAAACTTTGGATACGAGCTAAAAAGCATTTACTACAACGGAATATTGAACATATTCAAATAAAAAGTGACTCGACAGAAGAAACAAAAAAGTTAAATAAACACACAGATACCAAACCAAATAATCCAATTATTGATGAACGTATCACTGGTATAGAATGTTCAAAAGAACAGTCACAAATTTCTAATAGTTCACGCTGTTTAAGCTCAAGTGGATCTAATGACAGTCTGAATCCTTCTTTAAGAAAAGTGCTTGAAAATCCGTTATTATATAAAAGTAATGACTCGTTACATTTGGGAATTTCGTATGGTCAGATTGAGTATTCTATGAAAGAACATAGCAATAATGCTGTGGATGAAAATTTTCGAAATTCCAAAGGTCTATTAACGGTAAATAATCTTGCTCCATTGAACGGTAACACAGTTCCTTTTGTAATATGATAGTTTTAGGATAAGCATTATAAATAGATAGATATTCGTTATTACAGTATCAGTGCTTGACAATATTGTCATTGGAAGTACACGCGACAACACGTGGTAAACTTCTTCCTGATCCAGAACATGATTCGATCGAAGCAATATTCTATGCTATTCATAACGATGTACCAACGTCATCGGACACTGAACAAATAGTACATGGTATGCATACAAATATACATAGAATACTTAATATTCTGTCAGCATGTTTACAACATTCATTGCTACAAACAAAATAACTATAATATTAAATTAATTTGTCTAGGCGCTATCGTTGTGAATTCTTCTATAAACAATACAAGAATAAAAAATCTTTATTCGACTAGTACGATGTGTCCAACGTCGTATGTATCAAGTGAGAAGGATTTACTGAATAGTCTAATAACACTGCTAAGGCATTGCGATGCAGATATTTTAGTTGGTTGGGAGATAGAATCTCACTCGTGGGGTTACGTCGTACAGAGAGCCAGCCACATAGGTTTTAGTAATTTCACATGGCAAATTTCAAGAATTTCAAATGTTACTCCAATCAAGAAAGACCAAGAATCGGATAGAGATAATATAAACGATGCAAAAATTCCAGGTCGAATTGTTCTTGATGTTTGGAGGATAATGCGTCATGAAATAGGTAACGCATAACACATAAGTCATAAGCGATAAGTCATAAATCGTTCATCGCATTCATATTTTTTTAAAGCATTATTGAATTACACATTTGAGAATGTTATGTACCATGTACTACACGAAAGAGTCTCGTGTCCTACTTTTCAACATTTAACCGATTGGTGGAAACACAACAATGTAACAATACAATGGAAAGTTATCTCTCATTATGTAGCAAGGGTTGTTGGTACTCTTAGAATGCTTCTACATCTTGATATCATTGGTTTGTATTTATTCTGATAATATACATATAATGTATGGAAACAACTATAACGATGTTGCACAAAAATAGACTGTCACATATATATTATAGCTATGGAAAGTTTAAAAATATTGTTATTTTAGGAAGAACTTGCGAACACGCACGACTGTTTGGGATACAATTTTATGAAGTGTTTTCCCGAGGTTCCCAGTTTCGTGTCGAATCGATGATGCTGAGACTCGCGAAACCTTTGAATTATATCGCCGTTTCACCGTCTGTGCAACAGAGAGCTCGAATGCGAGCACCTGAATCTCTACCTCTTATCATGGAACCACAATCAATACTTTATACCGATCCTATAGTTGTTCTTGACTTTCAAAGCTTATATCCAAGCATTATTATCGCTTATAATTATTGCTTCTCAACATGTTTGGGTCGTATAGAACACGTTGGCCAGTAAGTACATATATATAATACTATATATTAATATTGTTTATTTCTGCAAACATTGCGTATTTTTCGTAGGCCCGAACCGTTCGAGTTTGGCGCGAGTATGTTAAAAGTGAAAAAAAGTACTATTCAAAGATTGCAAGGGAATATAAATTTCACACCGTGCGGTGTAGCTTTTGTAAAACCAAATGTAAGTCTTGGTGTATTGCCACGTATGCTCATGGAAATTCTAAACACACGATTAATGGTGAAGCAGTCTATGAAACTCCATGGAAGCAAGAATCGTGCACTTCAGCGTATTCTTCATTCGCAACAATTGGGACTTAAATTGATTGCAAATGTTACATATGGTTATACATCTGCCAATTTTAGTGGAAGAATGCCTTGCATCGAAGTATGTCATTGTTTCATACGGATATGAAATTTGTTTGTTGTACCCTTTTGCAATTACAAATAATTGTGTAATACTATATTCTCAGGTTGGAGATAGCGTTGTTAGTAAAGGAAGAGAAACGCTAGAGAGAGCAATTAAAATTGTGGAGTCGACACCGAAATGGGGAGCACAAGTTGTTTATGGCGACACAGATTCATTGTTCATTCTTTTACCTGGAAAATCAAAGGATGATGCATTCGCTATTGGAGCTGAAATGGCTGATACGATTACCGCTGCTAATCCTGCCCCAATAAAACTGAAGTTTGAAAAAGTTCTACAGCCATCGATACTGCAAGTAATATTCTTACACTGTAATTGTAACTGTAACATTAATTTGGTAACATTGATAGTTAAAGCATGTAATACTAAGAAATCGCTTTGTATTTAGACTAAAAAGAGATATTGTGGTTACATGTATGAGTCTCTTGATCAAAAGGAACCTGAATTCTTAGCTAAAGGTATCGAAACTATCCGTAGGGATGGTTGTCCAGCAGCAACTAAGGTATTTGCATATACACATATACATATACACAACGCAACTACAAGAAATATTTTGTTTCAGATACTCGAGAAAACATTGAAGATTTTGTTCGATACCAAAGATCTTTCCTTGGTGAAACTTTACGTTACCAGACAATTTGATAAAATTCTACGCAGGAAAATATCGATTCAAGATTTAACTTTCGCGAAAGAATTTCGCGGTTTACAGGGCTACAAACCTAACGCTAGTGTACCCGCATTGGAATTAACGCGGAGGTTAATGCGTAAAGATCCTCGAGCGGTGCCCCGTACCGGTGAACGAGTACGTTATGTGATAGTAGCAGGTGCACCGAATCAACCTCTTATTCAGTGTGTACGAACTCCAATGGAAGTGATTTCGGATGAGGGTTTGAACCCAAATTCAATATATTATATAACAAAAGTTATCGTACCGCCTCTTAATCGCTGTTTGAACCTAATTGGGATTGACGTTAACGCATGGTATTAGGAAATAGTTTAAACGTCTTACTCGCGTTAATCTTTAGTTTATTTGTTTTTTATTTGAAATACATTTTTATGACAACACGTTAATTTTCAGGTATAGGGAAATGTCCCATAGACAAACACCTGACAAAGCAGTCAGTTTGTTCACCGACAATCACAAGCAGACTATTCGACAATTTTTCAGTACAGTTGCATGCGCTGCTTGCGGAGGCCAAACGCAAAAAGATATTTGTACAAGTTGCGCAGAAAACCCGACGCAAACGATTATTGTTTTACACGAGAAGTTGAGGTGGTTGGAACGCACTCATTCTGAACTAACTATGGTATAATGTGAAATACAATTTTTAACGCGTTCAATACGAATCAAATATTTTTATAAAATTACATTGTAATATCCGAGAAATTGATTATATTTTGTTTCAGATTTGTCGATCTTGCACTGGTTATTTGGACGATGTAAAATGTGAATCTCTGGACTGTCCGGTTTTCTACCGATTAGCTCAAGCTAAAAGAGACCTTGTTCAAGTACCATATTTAAACAACATTATCTATAATTGTGATACTTTTTGTACCGAAAGAAGAAACACAAAACAATGAATTTTCTTTTTCACTTTTAAATCGTTCCGATATTATTGTAATTATTTTTATAAGCATGTTGAAAATATTTGTATAAGTATTCCAGAAAAATAGAGAGTATACTTTTTGATATTTCGTATGATTACGTATCTTTAATGATAAATTCATAAGGAAAATTGTAGGGATATTGACGCTACCGCGCTATTTCACTAGGCACGCGCCTAGTAACTACGCTGCCACGAAGTTGGCAACGCCAACCGCGTGGCGTGATAATCGACATAGGCGAGAGACCGCCATGGTAAGGCCAGAGTACAGATATAGTGAGGGTTTTTCGCGCATGCGCGTTCAATCCAGTAACGTATTTATATCAGAGAGGAAATCCTCCCTGATTGTACCACCGCGCCATGGTTACGTTTACGTTCTTTATATTGAGGTTGCATTTCACTATGTATATCTGTATTTAGTGATTTTATCGTAGTTTTCGCTCAAAAACAGTTGACTATTAGGTAGTGAAGAAAAGTAAAAGATATTCTATCTATTGAATCTATCAATATTGTATTACTATCTGTATTATCAGTAAAATATGTGAACATTTAGCTGTTAGTTGCAATACATACATCCACGAACCTTTTCCCGCGCAGTGTTGCTTTTTGAAAAGAAGTGGCTTTATTAATGATGTACATACAGAAGGATCCGATCATTAACTAATAACGTAATAATCAACCAAAATTTGATCATTTTTTCTCAATGTCACAGATTAATCGTTCGCTTTAAAAAAAAACTACATGTTTTGAATTTTGTCGAATACGGTAATTCATTACTATGATCGTTTGCTTTGTTAACGTTCTGCGAATTGCAATAGTCACATACACTTTGCAATTGAACTGTTTATGAACATGCATCTATGAAGCGACAAATTCCAAAGGATATTCGAAGAAAATGTGTTCTATTTCACGTGCTCTTGTATCTTAACGAAAGTCCAAAAATTAATATCAATATCGTAGGTACTGTTTGTTACGCTAAGATGCTCCAAATTATATTCGAGTTTTTCAATTAACATTGAAACTACCGAACCCTAAAGATAAGGGTTAACTCCAATATATTTTATAATAATTACAAAAGAGAGTTTCTATGATTTTGATTATTGTTGTTTTATTAGAAATCCATTTGTCACATTCTCGAGCAAATAAAATGTCAAAACGTAAGTCACTCGACAGAAAGAGCTGCTGCTTTTGTGGATTATCGGATGATGATGAATTAGAATATGGGAAATTTTATGAACACGGCGATATTATCACGCATTATTATTGTTTGGTGTGTACTTTATGTATAATTTTTTTTTTACTCTACACAAATGTGCATACTTACGATTAATGTGTTCAAATATGTGATATACTTTATAGCTACTATCTTCTAATATGGAACAGAAAGGACGCGATGCTGATGGCATTCTGGGGTTTTTGATATCGGATATACAAAAGGAGATACGTAGAGGAAAACGATTGGTAATTGATCTTGCAAATAAATACATAATACAGTTACACGATATAATGGTTGAAGTATATACAAGGTGTATGTACCGTGTATACATATTGTATTAATGATACCATTTATTGTTTATCTAATATGTAATTCCCTTTTTTAAAGGTATGTTCTTTTTGTAAGAAGAGTGGTGCTACTTTGGGATGTTGCAATTCCAAGTGTAAAAAAATATTTCATTATCCTTGTGGGCTAAGGGCTGGATCCTTACACCAATTTTTTGGTGAATTTAGGTATTTGCTTAATTTTCTATTATTTACAAATCAGTTTTCTTTAAAAATAGAAACATTATTATTTCTTAGGTCATATTGTCAAAATCATAGACCAAGACAGAAAATAGATCTAAAGGTGAAAAATGAATTAGAGCAAATCACTGATATTAAATGTTATATATGTTACGATAATGTAAATCCGACTGATATAATTAATACAATATGGGCGCCGTGTTGCAAAAAAAATACATGGTTTCATAGAAAATGTGTTCAAGTAAGTTAACTACAATTTCTTGAAATATGCCTAGTACTCTATTATATAAAGCACCATATATGTAGATATTTTGGAACATCCTCTATGATCTTTTAAACTCATAAAACTGCATATTCAGTTATAAACATTATGTTTTAGCAACTTGCTATGAGTGCCGGTTACTTTTTTAAGTGTCCTTTGTGCAATAATAAAAAGAAGTTCCAGAAAGCAATGCTAGAATATGGCATTTTTATTCCTAGACAGTAAGTTTGATGGAGATTCTGTAGATTCGATATATGTTCAGTAAATTGTTCAAATGCCGATGACCGGTAAAGTAATGTTTTTCTTTCCAGAGATGCTTCTTGGGAACTGGAGCCAAACGCGTTTCAGGAACTTTTGTACAGACACGATCAGTGCGATGCTGAAATCTGTTTATGCCCTAAAGGTAGAAAATATACCAGTTTTAATGCGTAAGTCAGAATGTATTTCTTATTTTCACACGGAAGAAGTTTCTCCTATTGTCTTTTGTAATTTTCAAAATAAATTATAATAGAAAGTGGGAGTTAACGCTCTGTCGAACTTGTGGATCTCAGGGAATTCATATGGCGTGCGGCCAACTAAAATGGAGTAATCCTATTTGGGAATGCACAGAATGCACTTCTATTCTAGGTGAAGTACCAATAAGTTCTGTATTCTACATTTTTCATGGAATAAACTCGACAGTGATCCGTTATAACATTATAATATTATTTACAGATAAATCCAAACAAACTATCAACACAAACGTGCCTCTAAATACATTACAGTATGTATTCTCTATTTTTCGTTTATTTATCTGTTGTAATTACTAGTAGTAGGAGTTAAGGTAATCAACAATAATACATAATTATTATATGTGAGTCTAACTGGAACTTGATGTATGTTTGCAATTATATAAGGAGAAATGATTCTGACTCAGAAGAAAGTGACAGTGACATTTCTGTTGGCAAAGAATTGCCTATGCCATACATGATAGATGCACCGGTTGAGATACAAGAGGCACCTACCATCAACTTACGTCCTGGTCCACGGACATTCAAATTAAAGCAGCAATATGAAATTGCCAAACAAATGGAAGAGTCAGTACAAATAAGTTTTACGACATTGCGAATTTCGTTGTTTATTACATCGCGGTTTTTCGACTGATATAAATGTATCTTAATGTTCGGTAGATTACAGAAGAGGAATAGCAGACAACAGGATATTGAACAAACGAATACGATTTTGAATGTAGAAAACGTAGAGGAATGTACAAATAACAAAAATACTCCATCGGGCAAACCGAATGTATCCAAAGAAGAACACATTAACTTGGAAAGTGAACGTTGCAAATCTGTAACAGTTCCTTCAAATGATAGTGTTATTGTGCTCGACAGTGACGATGAAATGGTAAGCGTAATGAATTTCATTAAAATTCCATTAACTAGAACAAAACTTTTGAACACTAAAATATATGTGTATATTTCAGAGTGCATCGACCAGTTCGCTGGACAATACAATATTCATTGCTGATATCAATAAACCTGTACAGAGTAATGTTTTTCCGTTAAAGAATGATATCGTTCAGGATAAAAAGAGTGATACGACGATACAGAGTTCTAGTTTTATTAGAAAAGAAGTGTTACACACGCACAGTGCAACAGTACAACAAAATGATAGTAATAATTTAGGTGTTGCCGAATCCAACAAATTGGAGGAATACAGTTCGCAAGATGAAAAATTCGTTGATTCGAACGATACGATACCTTTAAGTGCAGGAAATGATCGTGATTCCAACGACTTGCTGTCGAATATTCAAATTAGCAATATCATTTCTTTGACACCCGAGGAATTTGAGTGTGTGTCATCTGTTAACGAGGAACGGGAAACTAACAGTGATGTTCGATGTTCGTTACAGAAACGTAGTCCACAGCCTCATTCTTCGCATTTGAAAAGTGATCGTTTTAAAATGCAATTGAAAAGAACAATTTACAATGTAATTGCGAATTCGATAAACGCATCGGAAGATAAATCGAAGAAAGTCAGAAGAAATCTTGACATACAATACGAACACGAGAAGCAATCGTTGTTTGCACATGTAGATATTAATGATAGTACGAAGTCTAACGTATTTCGAAATAATACTTTAGCTTCGATATCCGATACGGATTCAATGCGAATTAATAAAGATAATAATGTCGGTAATCAATTGCATTCCCGAATGGAACAGCATTGCGATCAAAATGCGGACTTTACGGATATTCGAAGGTCCAATATAAACTACGCGATCGAAGAAAATACGTCAAGAATATCAAATAATGAAATCGGATCAATATCATTAGAACAACGCAAAGAAGAAGGCATCAGTGACGGCGGAGCAACAACTGACGCTAGAAATATTCAAAACGATGTAAGAAATGTAAGTATTATAATATAATATCATCTATACTATAGTATACTTTGTGTTTCACATTATATAGATTAGTATAGGGAGATTTCAAATGCACAGAGTGGTATATCCTATTTCGCATAGAGAGTATGTAATAGAAATATTATATGTATATGTGTATTTGAATTACTTACTTTATACCCTGTACAGCCGATAATGTCTAGAAACAGTCTCAGGTTGTTAACCCCTAAATTCATCTCTTGAAAAGAGTTCTTTTCATGCTCCAAATTCTATTTTGGTATTTTTTATTTGCATACACGTCGCACTAATATTTCTTAACATAAAACGCTTTATGAATACATTTAAATGATACATTGATTATTGTCAACACTTTATTTACAAAAGTCTTCAATAGCAACAGCAATTCCATTTATCATCGACAAACAAGTTCTCTTGTCTATTATTTTTGAAAATGGAAAATGTAGCAATATCTCATACACCATCGAAAGTATTCAAAAACTATTATTCCAAGAGTTGCTTGGTATGGAGAAGAACACAATGTCCTCTCCCCTGTATCGAGCGTCCGTCGTAGCAACAATTTATAGAAATATTATACGATAAAACACCTCTACATTTTATGCATTTGTTTATGTTCATAGCAGCAAACTAAGATTTCAATTTAAGGGTTAATTCTGATTGAAAGTAGAGTACGGGGATCGTGCACTCTTTTAAATCTCCCCGTACTTTTTCTTCAGTGTATAACTTGAAATTCTAACAGTGTGACGCGGATGCAGGCACCAGTCCTGTTGCTGCTGTCAGACCAGGATACAGAATCTTCACCAGAGGTAAAGGAACTAGCTCCGCAAAAGAAAATATTAGACACATCTCATTGCAATCGGGAGCAGCAGATCAACGGGAATCGCAAACCAATATTGAGATGTGAGTTTGTGTTATTGCAAATCGATTTCATTTCGTTTAATTTCTCTATAATAATTAGCTTTTATAAAGCTCCAGTTATACGATCGAGGTGTTCTTTAAATTACAGGGCTACCGTATCAAGTCGCAAAACAATCGCCAGTAGCATCAACCAAAGAAGAAGCAGAAACAGTGAAAGTGATCACTATCGATTGATACCAGAATATATACGTTTATGTGATTTAAAGTTCCGCGTACGAAACTCGAATAATTTGCTGGTTAGTAATAGATTTTGAATAATATTACAATATAGTATTATAATTTATAATATAATTCAAGACGAGCTGGTACTTCTCAGTATTTTTTACTCAGTATTTACTCTTTTTTTCTCAGTATTTTCTCAATTCATGTATCGTATTATTCGATCCGTATTCACAAATTTGTATACACGGATCCTTAATTTCTTACTATACTGCCTACTTACACGACGTGTATTTTAGCACACATTCAAAACCGCTATCTCTACTAGATATGCATCAAGTTACAAATACACGAAGTTGTTTCCCTTCTCTTGCAGATGATCTTATATAATAAATTTTCTGTAAATATTAATATGAAGAACTCGGCTGTAGCGAGAAAAAACGCTACATTCGACGTATCTGCGCAGAAGACCGTTCAGCAAAAGTATCCCAAAACGCACAGCGAAATTTCGTCGACTTTGAAACCCGAGAGTTCTTTATATAGTACAGCAAGTACACCTATCCCAAAAGCCAAGGACAAACTCGGTGTGTTTGATAACGACCAGTCCGAGAGTTATCACGACGATGCCAAGGAGAATTTCGATCCAATATCTGGAGCGTGTAAAAGTTTAGCAGATAATGGTAACAATCAAACTGAAGACAGCGGTACGACAAATTCCGTGTACAATGCATCGAAAACGATCGAAGAGGATAGCAAATGGCATCATCGGGAGAACGTTAATTTACCGATCGAATCCGTAAATATTTATGGCGCGGACGAGCATGTTACACACACGAACGACAAACGCTTTCGAAATGCTAACAGTGTAAAGCAAAATCTTCCGAAAATCGGAAGCGTTGAAGGTATAAGTAACAACGATCTTTTTGACACTGCAAAATCATTTTGTGCGAATGGTAAACCGAAGAACAAGAAGAAAAACGGGAATAGAACCCATCTTAAAATAAGCATTGACTTGGATAAGATAGAAAACTTTATCGACACTAATCCACAGTTGTTTTTGAAAAGCAGAAGAAAGAACGAAGAACGAAGCCTTGACGAAGTGAGTCTCTTGAAAGAGTGGAACGACATAAGCGGAAGAATTAGTATGCCGAACAATCATATTGCCAATTCGATGGTGGACGAATCAAAGCACCTTGGCAATTTTTCGTTGTCTATGTCTGGAAATCGAATAACAGAATTGAAAAATTACGTAAACGAAGAAAATGGCATACAAACCGATAACGAGATAATATCTGCAGACAATACGGAGTCAAGCACAAGATATTTCAATACATTCTTCATTTAGTCACCTGAAACGCGATGTGAAATGGATCGATTGTCATTTTAAAAAATGTTTATTTAATAGGTAAGGTAATATAAATATATGTATATTTATTTAAACATTACGAAAGTATTAATTTAATTGTACCATTGGGAAGCATTTCTAAAACTGATACGTTTTGTTATGCAGTACACAACTGTCGTAAGTTGTATAGTAACATCTAGACTTTGTTAGTGATACATACTACGTTTAATTTAACATACTTTTTAAAGTACAAGTAGGTAGACTCATATTTTTAATTCTATATATGCGACATTTTCGTATTATCAAAGAATTTTAGTCTTTGTATTAATTTAACTGGTATTATATAGATATTTTATTAAAAAACAAATTGTACTCAAATTTCGGGTTTTCTTTTGTTCATTACTTTGTGGGGCAATAAGTATATAATAGACATATGCACAATAAAATCATCCTATACACTGCCTGAATTTTCTCGATCGAGGAATTGTAAGTACGGAATTTATAACCATTTCTTACTAGTTCTTACGTGAATAACTTACACGATACGTGATAAGCGTAAGACATAATTTTCATTCGCAAAGAATGTTTGAAATCAAAGTAGAATTCAAGCGGTGAATGTGTATTTATGTGATTACACCTTATGATACAATAGGTGGCTTAAAATGCTTTCAGACAATTGTTGCAAAAATTGTCTTTGTAAAAAAGAATTTAATAACTGCGACCAAACAGCGTATAAAATTTCGGTTTACTCTGGCAACTAGGGTAGATGCATTTTTGTTTGTCAATCGCTTCAACCGAAGTTGGCTGTTCGAACGGTATGCAAAGACTTTTAGCGCCCATCGAAAGTGCTCCAGGCTCTTCCCCCGTATTCTCGCTGTAAGTGTCGAATTAAATGTCTAATCATATTTCTGTCAAGTTACAAAAAATGAAAATAAAAGAATAATACTTACCGCGCGCTATCGGCTTTAATGCTATCTTCACAGGATGGTTCACCACAAAACGGTGATAAAAGTATATTCTTTTTGTTTAGTTCGGAACAAAAGTCATCCCAATTTTGAACGCGTTTAATATGCTCGTTCAAATTCTTTCTGGCTCTATTACGGAAAATATTAATCGATTGTCAGCATAATTATTAGGTTATTTATGTTTATAGTATATCATTCTTGACTTACTTTTCAAGCATACTCGATTGTATATCGGTCAATAGGTTGTGCAATGCAGAAAGTACTTCGGGCCTCTTTGCAACCACCTTCTCGCAAGTGTCTCTACGTACGAATGTTACTTGATTCTTTTCCAAGTCCTTAGGACCCAACTCAATCCTCACGGGCACCCCTTTTAGCTCCCAATGATTAAATTTCCACCCTGGAGTTCGGTTGCTGCGATAATCGGCTTTCACTCGAACGGTTTTATCTTTTGATAGTTCGTCCAGCAATTTGTTACATTCAGTGGACAAACTTTCTCTTTGTTCTGCTGTTGTATTAGCTGTGATACCACAAGGTACTATGATAGCTTGAATACAGGCCACGTTTGGTGGGAGCACCAAACCTTTATCGTCACCATGAACCTGCAACAAGTAGCGTGATCGTGATCATCGATCAGGATTCCCCCAAGTTGTAAGTAATTCTATCGAAAGATGTAAACCAAAAATCGCTCGCGTACCATTATCATAACACCTATCGTTCTAGTCGTCAAACCCCATGAATTCTGATAAACAAACGTTTTCTCGTCTCCTTCTGTCGCACCCTCCACTTGAATGTTGAACATTTTCGAAAAGTTTTGTCCCAAATGGTGACTGGTTGCTCCTTGTATAGCACGACCGCTCGTCGAGATGAAGGCCTCGACCGTGGTGGTGTAATCGCCACCGGCAAACTTCTCTTTTTCAGTTTTACGGCCTTTAACGACAGGGATTGCTAACAAGTCTTCGTATACTTTTGCATACAAATCTAAAATTAGCATCACTTCCTCGTCCGCCTCGGCTTTGGTGGCGAAAGCGGAATGACCCTCTTGCCACAGAAATTCTCTTGTACGTAAGAAAGGCTTGGGATCTTTGAATTCCCACCTGACCACGTTGTTCCACTGATTCAGTTTCAAGGGAAGCTCGGTGTCAGACTTCAACCACTTGGCGTAGGCCGGATACATTACGGTCTCCGATGTAGGTCTAATGGCAATGGGTTCCGCTAAATCCGATTCCCCGCACTTTGTAACCCATGCAACTTCTGGTGCAAAGTCTGCTACGTGGGCCTTCTCTTTCTCCAAAACCGACCGAGTCACGAAAATAGGAAAATAGCATTCTTGAACGCCCATTTCTGTTATTTCCTTGTCGATGTAGTCTTTTATTATCTTCCATATGGCGAAACTCCAAGGACGAAGGACGTAACAGCCGGATACGTCGTAATACTCGATCATACCACTTTTAGTGATGATTTGAGAATACCAATCGAAGAAATTTTCTTCTTTCTTCGCTTCCATTCCTAATCTAGTTCCAGTTTTTCCACCATCCGCATCTTTTGTTCCTTCGCTTTTAACTATTTCTTTACTAGGAGTTTTATTCTGTTTTTCATTCTTGGACGTGTCTTTTTTCTTCTTGGAAGTTGCATCTGGCTTATCTTGCTTCACTGGTTTCCATTCTTCGCCTGCGATCGTTTTATAATTATTCTTCAACTCCAAAAGAACTTTGACTTCGAGATCGATGACATTCTTGTCGGCCTTGGACGATTTTAACTGCCTCACCTTATCTCCCTGTTTTTGTATGCTTTCCAACAGCTGATCGATTTTCGGCTCTTCCTTAATTTTGGCATCCGATGCTGGAGTAGCGGGAGATGGTTTCCATTCCTGTCCAGTCGCGGCTTTGAAGTCAGACTTCAGTTTAAGAAGCAACTTTACTTCTTGATCGATTACATCTTTCCCCGCTTTTGAAGCCTTCAACTGTCTTACTTTGTCCCCCTGCTTTTGTACATTTTCCGACAGCTGATCAGCATTAACCTTATCTTTACTTGCGGCGTGATTTACTGCAGTGGTAGGTGGTTTCCATTCGCAATTAGTCGCAGCTTTGTAATCGGCCTTTAGTTTAAGAAGCAATTTTACTTCTTGATCGACGACATTCTTGTCTGCCTTGGACGATTTTAACTGTCTCACTTTGTCTCCCTGTTTTTGTATATTCCCCGAGAGCTGATCGATATCGAGCTTTTCTTCATTGTTGGCAAACGTTCCTGTCGAGTCGGTATCCGTTTTCTTCTTGTATTCTTCAATGAAAGTAGAAAGACGTTCGCTTATTTCAGCGAACGTCTCTTTGCACATTTTGGTCTTTAATTCTTGCATTTTTCTCTCTATTTGGCTAATTTCATCGGCTAATTTATCTTGATTCTTTTTAACGGATGCTGCCGTTACTGCTTGCGGTGGCTTATTCGGAATCGCTTCTGGCTTCCAATCTTTCCCAAAACATGCTTTATAATTGGCTTTTAAATTTAGAAGCAGCTTCACTTCCGTATCGATTAAAGCTTTATCCGCTTTTTGAGATTTTAAATTACGCACTTTGTCACCTTGAGCAATAATTTCCTTGTTGAGCGAGACTTCTTGTGAAACGTCCAATACACTTTTTTGCGGCGACCCTTTGGTTGTAGTTGTCGATGTTATGGATGCAGTTTTTGTTGCATTCGTGGTGTGTCCATCCGGTATATGAAACAGAATCAAAGGCTGCTCCCTGGAAGAGAATGGACTAGCAGGTGCGTAAGGTATGTCGCATATGAAAAATCCTTTTCTCTGCAATTGAATGATTTCTCCTTTTTTCACGCGTTGCAATTCTTGTTCCCCAATCATGTGTACCTCAACCTAAAGTATACAGAAAACATTAAAAACATAATCATACACTAAACACTAATCTCACATAAAACATTAATTAATCAATTAATTCACTACATTTACAATCACCAACAACACGAGAAGAGAAGAAAAGCGAAACGTACTCTTGTATTTTTAGCAATGAAATCTTTATAGTCGTCATCTTTCGCCAAAACTGGTTTGCTGATAATATGGTCGAAATACACGGCGTAACATGGTATTAGACTAGATTTACCGATATTATCGTCGTTGTTCTTGGACGGTGCTAACAACCACGTGATCTTCAATGTATTCTTGTAATCTTTGTTCTCCAAATTCAATCGCGCTAGTACTTTTTGAACGGATGCACCGTTCCTTTCAAGTTTCGTTATTAATATATTGCCCCAATTGATGAAGGTCGCATTTTCATTTTCAACCAACATATCTGCGTCGTCTTTTTCTATATACACTACCGGACCCGTCGGTACTTGTTTCGTACCTTTAGAAGGATCTTTTGGGTGATTCTGAACTGTTAGCCACTGTTCGTTTGCGTTATCTATATGAACTGGTACCAGTTTTTCGTAATCTAAAGCAGTATATCTGAAAATGAAGTGATATGAAAACGGTGTATACCGTCTTATATAAATAATAGTCGAGTGAACGTGTTAATCAATTCATTTCAAACGTCGAACAATTCGTCTAAGAAAATTTCGAGACTAACTTACCTAGTGGCGATTGGATCAATAACTTTTTTGTTAAATGCCCATATTTTATCCCACTCCATGAAAACAACAGATCTCGAGCTACCTTGAGCAATTATAAATTGCTTTAAGCCTTCGACGGTCATTCCTCTTCTTAAAATACCCCTTACTGTTGGAAAACGCGGATCATCCCACCCGTCAACGAGGCCTTCGTCAACGAACCATGTTAACTTTCGTTTTGAGAGTACCGTGTTGGTCATATTCAAACGTGAGTATTCCCATATGTAAGGACGTCTCAAGCCTAGAGCATCGATTATCCAATAAAATTGGGCATCTCTATCATGGTATTCCGTTGTGCGTAAAGTGTGGCTAACATTTTCAATAGCGTCGACAATGGGACAAGCGAAATCATATGTTGGATACACCCTGGCAAAGAATGAAAATATTATGGTATGTAGGATTCCTGTTCAGATTTCTGAGTACCTCTATATTTTATATATGTATCAATACTTGTATTTCGTTCCTGTTCGAGGATGAGGCTCTGGTTTACATCTGTATATCGTTGGGTCCCGTAAGCAACCGTTTACCGATTCATAATCAATCTTTGCTCTAACACAACATTCTTGACCCTTTGTAGTCCCTTGTTGCATCTCGTTCCACAGTTGAAGATTCTTTTCAATTGCTACAGCGAAAGAAGAAAGAAGAAATAGATTTCATTCGCGAAATTTCAAATTTAACGCCGTTTTGTGTTCTAAGGCATTGATTCTTACAGTTATTTCTATTAGATGACATTAATTTTTGATCGCGTTGTTCTTTCATTACGTTAGCAGGAGTATTATCCACGTATGCTTTTCCCTCTTGTATTAATTTGGTACAATACTCCAACATCAAATCAAAATAATCGGAAGAATGGGTAAAGCGATCAGGCTTAATTTGCAGTAATTCTAAATCTTCCAAAATTGCTTTCTCGAATTCTACAGTTTCTTTTGCAGGATTTGTGTCGTCGAATCTCATAATAAGTTGTCCTTTGAAGGCTTCTGCATAATACTGATTTAACAAAGCTGCTTTGGCATGACCGATATGCAGAAATCCACTTGCTTCCGGCGGGAAACGAACTACAACCTATCATAAGATTAGATCATCTCCATATCTGTCTTATTTATTGTTGTAGCAAAAATTTCTCAGTCAAAGTTATGCTACTGAGCTGAATAGTTCTTTAAAATAAATTACTTACTTTTCCCATTTCTGCTCCAGGCAAATCGATGAATTTACCTTCTTGTTTTCTCTGGCCAGTTTGTTTGTTAGTAGCTTTTTCAGACTGCATATTGTTAACTACAATTATTTTGGCATTCTTCTTAATCGAGGACAATACCTCCGCAACAGCAGGCAGTGAAAGTATTTGTTTGTACCATCTACTTATATTAACAAATTGCTTCTCGAACTTTGTTAGAAACTCTTTATCCAAAAGCGAGCAAAATACAGAGATATCAGCTAGCGTTAACCTTTTAGAAACCAACCAAGTGGTTGTCATCAATACGTTGTCCAAATAACGTAGAGTATCCTCTTTTAGCAGATGGGATCCAAGAGGTCCAATTACAAAGGACAACCAATGATCGACTTCAGTTCTTTCAAGAGGGCCGACATCCCCTGAACAAGAGACATTATAAATGCGAATATTAAGCAAACATATAAATCTAAGAAATATATAAAATTACATAAGGCTAAATCCATATGTACATACCGTATAGATGTACGCATGTAGTTCTAGCAAAGTAACGAACTGTTTCGTTACTCGTCTCTGCTAACACTCTATTTTGACTATCTGTCAATCGAACGTTTCCATTGTTGCTCCAATCGCTGCTCCAAAGTACCTCGATTTTACCCTTGTTTTCAGAGTTAATTAATTCTGCTACTATCAAGACGTCTACATAAATAAAATATATAGTAATTCAAGCTATTCAATCGACGAAGTACACCGATACAACAATTAAAATTTATTACAATTCTTTAAATTACAAGTAATACGATAATTTGTTAAATTGTTAACACGTAGCTTACCTGTCGGTGGATTACTGGAGTTGACCGTAAGTTTGTAAGTCATTTTCCTCTGTACGATTCAAATGAAATAATAAAATTCATAAATATGTTCACGTTGGTTAGAAGAGTTTCTCCACCACGTGTATGGTCATAAATGACACTAATGTCATAGACGGGAATGCTATTGTATGATTGTACAGCCGTAGTGGCGATGGCGGCGATATATGAACTCCTTTCACCTTTCTTCTTCTATATATATAGAATAGAATTCGCGGAACGCATACTGCGATACAGTTTGTTATAATTTTTTAACTAAAGGACTTAATACGTAAAACATTAAATAACAATTTTCTACTGTTTCGTCAGTTTACGAGTATTTTTCAGCCTAACGAAAATGTATATGTTTTTATGAATATGCATTTAGTCTTTGCGATCGAAATGAAAAAATAAACCAAACATCGTGCAACTACGGGTACATAATACATATTTCGAAATTAAAGTGTCTTATTTATAATGTTTAGCGACAGTACATCGAATTTTGAATAGATATACAATATAGATTGTGTAGGTTACTGTTTGTTACATATTCCGGACGGCGGCGCGCAAACAATACGTGCTCTTGTTACTGTTAACTTTGACCACTTGTCGCTCGTCGTGTAACATTTTAATTGAATGTTGAATGTGCCGGGCACGCACGAAACGAAAATTAGATTGTTGCTGGTGCTGATCGAACAGCGCCTAGGGAGACAAATACATTAGTTCCTGAGCTAATATCGAGAGTGCTGTAGGCTGTAACCGCAGCCTGTAGCTGTATAACGTATAACAGATAGAAGTGTACAGCAAAGGTGGGTCAGTCACCTGGAGATAACTGTAAAATGTCATCGACGAATGTGTGTCAGGCATGGATTTGACGCTCCTAGGTGACACTTGTGGGATCTGTTGTTACAATAACGATGTTTCATCGGTGTTAACTTGATTGATAAAAGACCGACTACGTAGATAAACAGCACCTTCTGCCAATTTATTCGAATGTACGTAATCCAATTGTCGTTTAAACGAAGTAAGCGTTATAATTGCTACTATGCGCATAGCTAGATTACCGTTTTTTTCACCTCGTTTCTTCGTAAGAAATTCATATAGTTCGCGAGCGGAATTTAAAACTCTTCAAAACAGTTGCGAATTGTTTAATAATATTGGTCCACTTATTTCTTTATATTTTCTTAAACATTTTCATGTAATTGATTTTGTGAAGCATGTGTCTTGCACAATCACAATGGATATGTGCAATGAATTATTTCGACCAAAAATAACATTTGCATAAATACATATAGTTCTTGAAAGAACACAGTATTTACTTAATTACTTCAAATGCAAATGAAACAGCGTTCAACTTACACATATTTTTTAATCATTTAAAAACAGGACATTTCTATATGTTATTGCTTTTGAAGAAAGCTAACTTAGCAATGTGCTTGCAGATCACAGATAATAAGACGAATGACATGGAGGGACCAGAAGTAACGTTTTTATTCCAATTTGGTTTGACTCGTGACACTGTCACCGTCGACAGCAGCACGTTAACTCTTAGAGCTCTCAAGGAATTTGCCTGCGATTTTATAAATACCAAATGTCCGGAGCATGGTTTAAATCATTTATTCGAACGGTTGCTTTTATTCAAGCATGATTATAATTCTACCAATATACTACAACTCATTACAAATACAACAGAAGTTGTCGACGAAACGCTGGTAGAGATTGTTTTGACTGGTAAGTATCGCCTTTTCAAACATATAGATATTTTTCCTTAAGCTACTGTTAAAAATGATTGTTTTTTTAAAGTGTTCATTACAGTCATTCTAAAATAGAAATAAACTAACAAAGTTAATATAATCTAATTACCGAACGATTAATTTTATTTCTATTGGTTTAGCACAAGTGCCAAATGAAGAAGTTCCCATTCGTTCTCATGCATTGACTGTTCATTCATACAAGGTTCCAACGTTCTGCGATTTTTGCGGAGAAATGTTATTCGGTCTTGTTCGACAAGGTCTAAAATGCGAAGGTAATTATGTTAGCAACATGTATTATACGATAATGTAACGATCTTAATAGATGTATTAAGTTTGGAACTTTTTATTATGCAGGTTGTGGGATGAATTATCATAAAAGATGCGTTGTTAAAATACCTAATAATTGCTCACAAGATGCCAATCAGAGACGACGTAGTTCGGCGATGCTGAATGTACCGAGATCTCCGAGTCAAGGATCCACCAGTAGTTTGACCAGCATTAGCGACGATAATCATAGTACAAATAATATGCTGAATGTGAGCCAAAATAATAGTACTTTGGTACGATTTCTTGTAACGCCTAACATACGACCTGTTTAGTTTTTTGTATTATCGTGATATTATATTTTGTGTATTGTAATTATCTCCTATGTTCAGACAATACCAAGTATAATGGCTCCAAAACAATCCCGCTCTCCTTCGCTGGGAGGAAGACCAGTATGGGTCGAACGAGAACTTGCGACACGTATAAAAATTCCGCATACATTTGTGGTGCATACGTACACTAGGCCAACTGTATGCGGACACTGTAAAAAATTGCTAAGAGGTTTATTTAAGCAAGGCCTCCAATGTAAAGATTGTCAGTACAATGCACACAAAAAGTGTATTGAAAAAATACCTAAAGACTGTACCGGAGAAAATACACGAGACAATACAGGTTGTACTTGCTCGTTTCGTTGTTAGTTGTTAGGTTTACCGGAAAGTTCTGTTTGTCCTCGATTCGATACAACGCAACAAAAGTCTGACTTGAAGAAAACAATACTGCCACAAAAGTCGAACTCGCGTTCACCAAAATATCGTTTTCGACTTGTTCCCACATATCGAGAAGATTTTTAATTAGAATTTTCTAAGATCGTATTTTATCCAAGTAATATGAATTCAATGGAAAGTGTTTCCTCGGAGATCCAGATAAATCTGAATTGGTGGTAGTTCGAAGGTGCAGTCTGAAGAATATGAAAAGTAATCGTAGCCCTATCCATTTCGGATCCTCGTTCGTTCTTACGTCTCTTCGTAAAAACACAGTTATCCTGATGTTGACACAATGCAAAATTTCACACTTCCTGTTCAAGAGAAATTACAATATTTTTTTTCATTTCTTGTTATTGCTATTCGTTAATCTTACAACAAAGTAAGCCTCCTTTGCCCCACCAAATTCAGAGTTTTTATACATCTCTGATGCAAGAATGATTGTCTTGTAATCGGTACAGTTTCCTAGATCGATGGTATGTGTTTTCCCTTAGATTATTATTTTCGTGCGTAAACTTCACAGAAACTAATTTTCCAAATTCTTGTTAATCGGTTTGTGCGGTACATATTATCAATATTTCTAATGCTATTTCTATTTCTATTTCTATGTACATTCCAAACAATGCATGTGTTCGGGAACTATTTTACTTATAGTCGTTATTCTTTCTAATCAAAATAGTTTTTAATATTCTCAAGCAAAGAAAAATATGCTATTTAGAAAGATAGAACTTTCGGCAGACCTAAATAGTTCACAGAAAAGAATGTAGTTTTAATGGAGTTAAATTGTTATACAGGTAACGAGTATCCAGATAGTGGAGTTGGTAGCGAACCAGAGGGTAAATGCGACGGAAGGAACGAAGAAGGTGACGGTGATAGCGACGCCGAGTCTCCATCGCCACCCCAACATTCTTCGTTTGCAGGAGATGAAACGAAATCATCCGAAGATTATACTGTAAAATTTCTTTATATTTATATTTCTTATACTAGGAGCTTCGTTCGTCGAAGTCAACGATACTTCCTAGTAGACAGCATTCCTCTAATGTATTATTATTACAGGATCAAGTTCCAAGCAATGATGATACTAATTATGACGAGTGTCAAAAATCGAGACCATCGAGGTAAGTTAGATTCGAGTTAGGCTATTATTCAAATTATGAATAATAATGTATTGCAACTCTAACTTTTTGTTCCATACAACAATTGTGTACTTGAACAGTTGCAGTTCCACACCAAGCAATAACATACCTTTAATGCGTATAGTGCAAAGTGTAAAACACACGAAACGGCGCGGTTCGAAAGTTTTGAAAGAAGGATGGATGGTACATTTTACAAATCGTGATTCAATGGTAAATAATTATTCTATACATACGTATAAGGATGACTTTATTGGAACCAGTTTCTAGAAACGTGTTTGAATATTTTCAGAGGAAAAAACATTACTGGCGTCTTGATACGAAAGCTATAACGTTATTTCAAAGCGAAAACAGTTCTAAATATTTTAAAGAAATCCCACTGGTCGAGATAATATCGATCGAAGCTGCAAAGACATCTCGTTCAAGTATCCACTTAAACATTATTCAACTTCCTACTGTATCAAAGTTACGAAATTAATATTGATTGTATTTTAATTTGATAATGTGTTATTTGTGTTGTTTCAGGCACAATGCATTGTTTCGAGTTGAAAACTGCCAATGTTGAATATTATGTCGGCGAAGATCCTTCATACGGAGAAAATTGTAGCCAAGTTCCTCCTTCAGAAAGTGGTATTGGAGCACATATAGCTCGATCATGGGAAACAAGTATTAGACAAGCGCTTATGCCTGTAACATCTGTGTCAAGCAGTGTGTATCTCGTTTCTTCGTATATACATTTCTTTTCTCTTTTTATTTTTTCTTTTTTTATCTTTGCAATAAATTCGATGATGAATCGATCATTATTTTAGGCCAGGAACAAACTACAGAACCAGAAGAAAATGTTACAGACATGTCTCAGTTATATGAGATCTTTCCAGACGAAGTGTTAGGTTCTGGTCAATTTGGTACTGTGTACGGAGGTATTCATCGTAAGAGTGGTCGAGCGGTTGCCATAAAAGTAATCGACAAATTACGTTTTCCCACGAAGCAAGAGGCACAACTTAAAAATGAAGTTGCTATTCTGCAAAATCTTTCCCACAGCGGCGTTGTAAATTTAGAGCGAATGTTCGAAACTTCCGAACGAATATTTGTAGTGATGGAGAAGCTGAAAGGAGATATGTTAGAAATGATCCTGAGCTCGGAACGCGGCCGTCTCAGCGAAAGAATCACGAAATTCCTAATTACACAGATATTGGTAGCATTGAAGCATTTGCACAGTAAAAATATAGTTCACTGCGATTTGAAGCCAGAAAATGTTCTGTTGAGCAGCGACAGTGAATTTACTCAAGTAAAACTGTGCGACTTCGGTTTCGCGAGAATCATAGGAGAGAAGAGCTTCAGAAGAAGCGTCGTTGGCACTCCCGCGTATTTAGCACCAGAAGTATTAAGGAACAAAGGTTACAATCGATCTCTGGATATGTGGAGTGTCGGTGTAATTATCTATGTATCTTTAAGCGGTACATTCCCTTTCAACGAGGAAGAAGATATCAACGAACAAATTCAGAATGCCGCTTTCATGTATCCCCCTGTTCCATGGCAAGACATTTCATCCGATGGTATAATACACAACATTTGTTATTCAATGACAAATACTGTTTCAGATATAATTCATATATTTTCTTTCTTTCTTTCAGCAATCGATTTAATTAATAATTTATTGCAAGTGAAACAGAGGAAACGGTATACCGTAGACAAAAGTTTACAGCACATATGGCTTCAAGTAAGCGTTCAAGAAAACATAAACAAGTGCAAAGATCGCAAATCAATAATTCAGTAATTCCGCTACGTTCTGTTCTTTTGTAGGATTATCAAACATGGTGTGACTTACGAGAATTAGAAGAGAAGGTGGGATACCGTTATTTGACTCACGAGAGCGACGACGCTCGGTGGCTGGCGCATAGTAACCAACGCACATGACAGAACTGTTCGCCTATGTTAAACATCGAAACATTGCCAAATAATTTGTCGTTACACAAAGGCTGGGCTCGAAGCGCTCGAGCCACATTACGGCGGTTTATTCGTGCCTGACTTGAATAATTTCGTACAAGGGAGTACAACAGTTTAATCTCTCGTACTAAATGTTAGAATATCGATTAATACATCACATCGCGCATCATCGATGAAGGCCATCCTTTCAAGGTATTCTTTTCGCGTAGGAGATATGAATCTTATTCAATGATATTTCGATCAGATTGGGATGTGTGAGATAGGACGTTGAACAAAATATTGTAATGAAATGCAATAGCAATGTTTATACAAAATATTATTAGATTTCATCATAAGTTAACGGTTATGTCGCAACAGGTGTTTTCCATTGAATAGCATGACACGTTTGTGTGACATGTTCTAACGATTCCTTACTTTTCTCGTTGCGAGATAAACGATTATTTCATATTCTTTTATCGCTTTAATACTCTCCCGAATGCATAATATTTTACAAGTAGTTTCTAAGTGCTTAGCCTCGTAACATAAATGACATATGTATGTACAAATATATGTATACATACATATATCAACATATTTTCCTGCTTGATATGGGATTCGAAGTTTAGCATGGTTTATAACTGCACAAATGTTGCTTGAAATTAAAACTAGTAGATTTAAATAGTATACAATATTATATTCTATGCGAAGAGAACGCACGCACGTACGCCCACACACACATTCTTAAAAAGAAAGAATGCAAGATTTAGAATATTCGTTACAGTTCTACTTTTGCAGACGTCAGGATCATCCAAATGAAGCTATACAATGCTTTCTAAAGAAATTTCTTGTTGCGTGAACAACAAACATATTTTTCTTAATAATGCATTAACGCACTGTCCGCTCTAAACTTTGTGGCATGTTATTAGAATCTATATGATGAGATTCGATTCTATCCATATAGGAAGCTTCATCAAAGTTGTTAGATTTTCATAGATTAGATAAAAATATAAAATGATTCTCTCTATAAAGCAAAATTTCCTACTTCGCGTTTTCCCTTAAAAAATATCTAAACTTCAAAAATTAGAATCTTCTATGTCTATTGTCTCTTGTCGGGTTTATTCAAAGACAACAGTCTACCAGTAAGAAATCATAAACTTTCGATATTTATATCTATCTTTACATGGTACACTATGTTACTATATTAAAACATATTATTGTTCCATAATGCTTCTAATTACAAAACATTTGCCTGTATCGATTACGAGGGAAGAAAAGATTGATAATAATATAAGTAGATTTCGCATACATAATTGAAAATTTCTCAGATGTACACATGTATAGCTCAGAAAATGTTCTACATAGTGTTGCGAACATAATCGCTAATGTGATAAATTTTGTATTTGGAAGTAGTGATCAAGAATTTATTGAAATTATCTGATATTGGTATGCATATAAAATAAGGATAAGTTGAATATTTCGAATGCATTTATTTATTGTTTAATCTTACTATCAAATTTTATCGAATTTGGCTTACTATCTCTTTATTAAAAGTAAATCAAAACCGTTTGATGTTATACTTAGAAAGCACAAAGCAAAATCAGATTTTTATTTATGTATATATTATTCTCTATAATCTACGCATTCCTTTGTTGCATTTACTTCCATTATTTGTAAAATGCTAATTAAATGAGATTTGTATATTCATATTGTAATTTGACGATACATGGCCAACTATGGTAATTTAGAATATAGTACATAAATAAAAGCACATAGTATGCAACTAGTGTCTTAAATTCATCTTGAAAGAACTGTAATGATAGCGCATTAATTATGATACTAACATAATGGTTTCTAATATTTTTTATTAATGCCATGTTTTTAACTAGAAGAACAACGATAAGATCGAGTGTATGTTTAATAAAAAAGTGAAAAATTCATATTTGCAGAAGAAGAACAAATTACCTCAAATTTACAATTTTGACGTATACAAATGTAATTTCACACTACTTAATGAATGACACATCTTACAAAAGACTGAGTTGATCTTGAGTAGCGATATTTGGCATTTCAATGAAAATTACAAGTATACCCATCCAACCATCTACACACAAGCACGTACTTAACTTGAGTTTCTTGTTTCTTGCTCGATTGGAACTTATTTCAATTGTTTGTTACTCATGTGCACGATTCACGGCCTATGCCTATACATATATTATTGGATGCCCTATGCTTATTGTTATGGTTGTTTTTATAATAGCCAAATGTTTTATTGGTTGCGATTATGAAATTCAAAAGCCACATTTGAGCAGTTAATACTATTACTGGTACAATAAGTTTAGATTCAAATGCAATAATTTACACGAGATACTATATAATTGTTCGTAGGAGGATTTGATAATATTATGTACTCATGGTATGTTTCTATAGTATTTGCTGTACAAGATACGTTGAATGTATCATTTGTCTGTGTAATTGTAGAAGAGACGATTATTTGTATATAGCATATGTATCCCGTATATATTTTTTAATTTTTTATTGTCCTTATTGTTCGAAGAATGTTCAAAAACTTTTTACACACGCATTCAATTTCATAATAATTAATGATACATTCCACTTGAGCTATGCGTTTATGTCACTCGCAAATACATAATTAACAGATGAGGAACTTTAAAGTACTTAAATGAAATGCAGTCATGAATTGTAACAGATTATACATTTTAAGTGAAACTAACAAATCTTCATAAGAATGCTAAAATGTTAAATCATCATTGTACTTATAATAATGTGAATAAATTAATGATGAGTGATGCTACGAGCGAGCTTTGTAAGGTTTAATATGTAGTATTGTGCAACGAAAACGTTATTCCTTTTCCTTCGAACATTCCTTTAAACATTTATTCAAAATCGATTTTCTATGCCTGTGCTTTGAACGTTGTAAAAAGAAAATCTGCGAATCTAGATGTCGTTATAGTGGGAATGTAATTGTTCGTCTCGTTCTCGTTAATTCTAACAGCACTTCTACTTGAAATAATAACATCCTGCTTAGCGTCACACTACGTATCTCCGACGAGGTCCTCTCAGTTGGTTATTGTATTCCTTAAATTCGAATACGGAATAACCGAGCATTCCCACGAATGCAAGATTTGTGCAACAAACAAATTGTTACTATCATTGTGTGACAATATTACTCGCGTGTTACTTCAGTAAGTGGCCAGTACCATTGTAATTGACGTTATTATTCGATTCGTCGAAATGTTCATATTAAGCATGTTGAGTATATTCTTATGGAACATCAGTTTGGCAGAATGGGTAGACATGCCACAGTTCTCTGATGAGAAAAGAATATACAGGTATGTAGCAAAACAAAAAGAAAAACAGTATGTAGTATGTAGTAGTATGTAGATATATGTATTAGAGCACGTGTCGAAAACAATGATACATATTGATACTTAATTTGCAAAGTTTTTCATCTTTCACTTGTAGAATACCATCATCCAAACAAGATCATTTTTATAAATTTTCTTCGACACCCACGGAAAATCAATTCCCTCTCGTGTACGGTAATGCACCTACAAAAGACTTGAGCGAAGATGCAGCGGTGAACGGAAGTGGAGGATCTCTGATAGGTCAACACCAATTTGAAGATTCCAATAGCGAAACCACGATTCACGAGTATACCAATGAGGAAACTTCATTTGCAACTAATACTGAAGAAGAAGAACAACAACAACAAGTGGAGACAACCGACTCCCCGTTAGTGGATGTAAGTAAGCGTTTTCCGTCCATTATTGACCTTAGTTAAAATTGCTCTTTTTCAGGAATACAATACGAATACAGAATGTTACAATGAATCTTTCGTTTCGAACGACGTGGATATCTTAAAATATTTACCGATAAATATATTGAGATCTGTTCATCAGACTTTGAAATCGCAGTCGACATCCAGTGAAGGAAAACTCTTGTTTTTGAAAACGTTTGAGCAAACGTTAATAACCGAGATAGGTAGTAGAATGATTTCTACATGTAGACACATACTTACTGCAAAAAAAAAAAGAAATGTGGCAAACAAGTGGTTATCGGCGATTTTTTTGCTTTCCTTTTTAAAGAATCGCGACTTGCGCAGACCATAAGAGGTGGTCGACAAAAAAGAGGCAGCGAACATCATGACCTCGGTTATGATTCTCATGATCACGCTACAGGATTTCCATCCATAGAAGGTGCATTGATGGCTATTTCATTCCTCACGTTCGCTGTATATCTTGTTCGGCTAGTCATGGTATTAACGGCTCGATTCTATGTACTCGTTAAATTCCAGTATATCCCAGGCAACGATTTGTATTTGGACATAATTGTCTCCTGTTACAGCTTTTATTCCGAAATATGAACAACCCTGCACCCACTCCTACCGGAGCCACGTTACTTCTCGGCAGAAGAAAAAGATCTATAAACATACTTGACGAAGAGACGGTTAAAATACTCAGCAGCATGGATAAATTCATCTGAAATATTTAACCGATTTGTAATTCATAAGTTTAATGGTAACATATGTACGAAATAATTACTAGAAAGAATTCACATTTACAACAAAAGATGAAACCTAATAATAAATCTATGTATGTGTAATGTATTATACATGTATGTAATGACTATACCGTTGATCGTATGACAAAATTTTGTTAGCTCGAACAAATTCTTGTTCCCTCATCCAATGCGACTTATCGTGGCGAACATTTCTTCATACTTCCTCTTACTTCTAAGTTTACAGTTTGGCTTGCACAGCTGGCGGCGTTGGGGATAATAATACTACGTTACGATACGAACCCGGCGGTCGTTTCAACGAAAGATTCTGTAATTGTCCAAGAACTGACGCTAGTCGAATTTTGTCGACACGGTATGTGTTTCGTTTTTCAGCTGGCACTAGAATACTTTGCAGTGCGAGATTGCTTATCGACGTGGAAAATAAGTCGAGGGATAATGAATACGGATGGTACCCCCATTCATGTCCTTCGAGAAATGCTTTTTCTGCTCGTTTCTGAGCTTCGGTAGAAACTGCTTTTACAGTTATGTCGGACGACTCGCCCCACTGTAATAGAAAAAGAAGAAAAAAGGAAATGAAATCATATTTTTCCATGTATTATACAATATTGGAAAGATCCAACCTGAATTGTGAGAATAAATTTCCAACTTTACCTCAAACAAGACAAGACATGTAATGTATATCGCATCCACGAATGGCAGTAGTACATTGTACAAGAGAGAAAATAATTTCGAATTTTCTCCTCGAATGTATTTGTTATTCAGAATATTTATGTAATTTAATCTGAACAAAATATTTAGTGTTTCTTCCCATTCTAACTTCAACGTGAGCTCGTCCTCTATCAGCGGCAATGCGAATTCTGTGCTCATAATTGTCCTGAGTAACGTGTATCGTTTAAAAGCGGAATCTACGTATGACACAATAAAAACATTTTACTTAGAATTAAAATGGTTCGTGTACCAATACATATTGAGAACAACGAACGAGTAATATGTGTAATGGTTCCAGGATTACCTTGTTCAACTCCTTCCGTTCCAATCGCTAATGCGATAATGGCAGGTTTCGTTAGAAAAGAAAGAGTGGGATTTAGATAAAGTGATATATTGATAACCGATACCGCTATTTCCATCGTTTTCTCCGCGAGAGTATGCCCTTTAACTCGCGTGATGCTTTTCAGCTTCATCGATTTGTGTCTTTGTTTCAATCTTAAAACTTCCAATGAGTCGAACATAAGCAATTCTTCGTGAATTTTCAGAGTATTTAATATCTCTTGTCTCGCACCGTTTCTATCGTCTGTCCTAGAGGAAACGTATTTTACGATAATGACTGTGATATTCATTCATATTAGTTCTATTGTTTCTTTCGAAGCAGAACTTACTTTTTCGGATGTATAGTCGCGTTGAATGTTTCTAAAGCGTTTTTGCACCATAAATAATCGTTGACTAAACTGTCTAACGTATATGGATTATCAGGATACATTTGACACCTTTCATTAAACAGTAATGCGATTAAATTGATAGGCATGAGAACGGTATTCTTTTTATGTGAATCGATTATATGGTAAGCCAAATTTTCACGAACGGTCGATGGTAGTTTCGTATAGGGTGATAATACTTTTGCCTTACGGACTTCCATACTTAAAAAGCTACACGTGGAAATAGGCTCGCCGATATTAAAAAATACACAACCATAAGCATAAGGTTTCTGTAAAATAGACAAAGATTGAAGGAGACCGAATGTAGATTCTTTCGGTTTTGGAACACCCAACAGTTCGTACGCGAATAGTAATTCTTCTGGTGGCCGTTCGTAACTAATACTTATAGGTATGAAATGAATATCGGGTACTCCACCTTCCAACAAACTTTCTAAAATAGTTGACAAAAGACCTGAAAGTAACGTTGTTAGAAATTGCGTTTGCATTATTTAGTACTTACGAGAGAATTACATTGTGGTTCCAGCATTTTCTACTTACCAAATTTTGGTATTATACTCTTCAAACTTCTACTGCGAGTACCTTCAATAAAAAATTCTATTGCTCTGTCGCTGTGTTTTACTAGCGACATTACATACGATTGGAACACTTTTTTGTATAACAAATCATTGGAGAAACTACGTCGCATGTAAAACGCTCCTGTTTTTCTCAATAATTCTCCTATTATGTACATGTGATAAAAGTCCATACCACTCGCAATGTTGGGAAGTGCCATGTCGTATGAAAACAAAACATACGACAATATTATAAAATCCAAGTAACTTCTGTGAGTGGGAGCATAAACGTATTGAACTTGAGAAATTTGCATTTCTTTTTTCAGTCTCAGTAGCACATTTTCATTTACATAAATACTTTGAAAAATCCTTTTAAGTACTTTGGTAATAATGACACCTGAAAACCACGATCTATGTATAAAATTTAATGGACAAGCATGATTGTGTTTTCGTTTCTTTTTGAAACTTTACGCTTACCCAACCAGCGTACAGTAGCTAAATGTGCCTTACTAGCCATTTCATTGACCATTAGACGAGCTTCTTGTACAATTTTGTTTATGTCCAGTTGCTGTGTCGCAGCCACAGATGTAATTGCTAATTTAACCCTTTCATCGTTGAGGACAGCTTCAATCATTTGATTCCTGGAATACTTGGACTCGAAAGAAAGTTTATGTGGCAATAGTGGATCCATAGGTCGAGAAGCCCATAAAATATCACAGTCCTTTCGTCTTGCGAGCAATAGATCTACAGATTCTACGTGTGAATTCATTTTAATCGTAGAACGTAAAACGCCGACAGCCGAACAGCAGACAACACTTTATTCGTTTATATATATATATATATATATATATATATATATATATATATAGTAACAGAATTTTCCGTCAATGGGTACTTATTTTGCTGAAAACGAGAAACCAACATAAAGTCCAACGGTCAATTTTTCCTCATTATCAATTCGAATGATATGTCAATGTACATAATTTGATATGCAAACATATGCATATATATCCATATATATGCAGACATTTATGTATACTCACGTGGTCATAGGTCACATTGTAATTCGTAAAAATCGAATTCGAATTTGTCCACCTAACTTCCTTGAAAGTTTATTTACATAGACCTGATTTTTATTTATTTTACGGTTTTATGTCGCAACAACTGTTAGGTTATTATTAGCGACATCAAAATGTAAATACAAAATAAACTCGTTGATTAGAAAAACGATGTATATTTATTTATATATACATTTTTTTTTAATTATCTACTAGTTTCTAGGGTAAGTATATTATGCAAAACAATTGGATCAGCATTGCACAATAAATACATATTTATTAAAATAACAGTCCAGGTGCTGTGAAGTAAAAGGTGGCACATCAATCGGTGAAACTAAAAATTTTTAAAACAGAAAAAAATAAATATATCTCGGAAAGTAGTGACCCAAAATTTATGTATTTGGTCTCAAAATATTCCTAATAATTCTGCGTACCGAATCTATATCTCAAAATTCCATTAATTTGGCTAATTATCGTTTCTTGAAAAATAACCCTTCCACGGGTACTGAAACGCTATAGACATCTAGCGGTGAACGCCCGAACTAAAAGTACATTACAAGCACGCGTTAACTGAACTACAGTCTTCCGAAAATAATTAATAATTAATTAATTTGCCACGAATTCCGTTCGAAAAAATTATGTCGGTGTGTGTAAGGGTTCAGAGTGTCTTTCTAAATTATAAAAGCGCGCCTATCAAATGCAGAATATTAAAAAAAAATTATTTATTAGAAGGCTGGCCTGGCGATTGCAGCGCGACGGTGGCGCCATCTATGGTGGCGGATTTTGGAACTAATTTCCCTATCCCTGTAATGAGTAAGACAAGGACAGAAATAGTGTGCGACAAGGACAGCAGATGTCTCGCTCACCTCCTACCTTTCTGCTACCCTGGCAAATACCAGGAGAGGTATCAGGAGTACATGATGAGCAAGGAGGTATCCGACAGGAGCTGTGCGACAAGGACAGGCATTGGAGGTTTACCATGAGAGAGAGAAGGACAGACATATAGCTTCGGCATAACCTGCCAAGTTGATAGAATATTAACTAATATCTTATTTATTATTGAAGAATCATAAATATTTACAATTGGAAAATATAGTATACACCTTCCGCTACTTTCACATACAATTTTTCATAAGATTTTGCCCCGAATTGAATAGTTATTAACAATTCTTCAAACTCTTGTCCGAAAATAAATTCAGTTAATTTGACAGGTCCCCCGTGAATAATTAATTATACAACTTTCCAGACATATTTTGTACATTTTAGTAATTAAAGAATCTAGAATGAAGTCTTGGCTACATTCCTCTTGAGGTTTTGTGTCGCTGTAATGCTTAATTAATAAGTTATTAACAATTTCTGGAGAGGAGGTATCTCGTCTGTCTCTGTCCTTGTCGCACACTCTGTCTCTCCTTGTCTTACACATTGCAGGCATCGGGTAAAGAAACAAGCCACCGAAAAATTGTTAATGACTTGTTCACGACAATTAAAACCGGTCAACAATTGCTATAGGAATGTTGCTAGGGGTTCACTCTGGTTTCTTTAATCATAAAAGAGCACTAATTGTGCCTCTAAAGTATGAAAATTAATTATTTACGGGAGACCTGTCAAACTATTTGAGGTTATAATAGAACAAGGTTTTGAATAATCGTTAATAACTATTTATTCCGAAACAAATTCTGTTAAAAAACTATACGTGAAAGTTGTCAGAGGTCTATTCTATGTTCTTCGAATGTAAATATTGACGAATTATTTCTGATTAAGTAGTTATTAACGATTTTTGTTGTCGTTACGTCCTTCCTGTATACCCGTAATGAGTAAGACAAAGAAAGAGAGAGTGTGCGACAAGGACAGAGACAGACGAGATACCTCCTCTCCAGAAATTGTTAATAACTTATTAATTAAGCATTACAGCGACACAAAACCTCAAGAGGAATGTAGCCAAGACTTAATTCTAGATTCTTTAATCACTAAAGTGTACAAAATATGTCTGGAAAGTTATATAATTAATTATTTACGGGGGACCTGTCAAATTTGCTGAATTTATTTTCGGACAAGTGTTTGGAGAATTGTTAATAACTATTCAATTCGAGACAAAATCCTATTAAAAATTGTATGTGAAAGTAGCGGAAGGTGTATTGTATATTTTCCAATTGTAAATATTTATGATTCTTCAATAATAAATAAGATATTAGTTAATATTCCATCAACTTGGCAGGTTATGCCGAAGCTATATGTCTGTCCTTCTCTCTCTCATGGTAAACCTCCTGTGTCTGTCCTTGTCGCACAGCTCCTGTCGGATACCTCCTTGCTCATCATGTACTCCTGATACCTCTCCTGGTATTTGCCAGGGTAGCAGAAAGGTAGGAGGTGAGCGAGACATCTGCTGTCCTTGTCGCACACTATTTCTGTCCTTGTCTTACTCATTACAGGGATAGGGAAATTAGTTCCAAAATCCGCCACCATAGATGGCGCCACCGTCGCGCTGCAATCGCCAGGCCAGCCTTCTAATAAATAATTTTTTTTAAATATTCTGCATTTGATAGGCGCGCTTTTATAATTTAGAAAGACACTCTGAACCCTTACACACACCGACATAATTTTTTCGAACGGAATTCGTGGCAAATTAATTAATTATTAATTATTTTCGGAAGACTGTAGTTCAGTTAACGCGTGCCTGTAATGTACTTTTAGTTCGGGCGTTCACCGCTAGATGTCTATAGCGTTTCAGTGCCCGCGGAAGGGTTATTTTTCAGAATACCATAATCAACCAAATTGTGGGAAAATTAACTAATATCTTCTTTATTTTTGAAGATTCATAAATATTTACAATTGGAAAATATAGAATTTTGTGCATAGCAAACAGAATAAAAGATGGATTATGCTGGCGATGGACAATTCGAAGTTTCTTATATTACGATGAGTACGTACAACGAACAAGTAGCTTTATACATAAAATACGTAACCTAAAAAATATCAAACAATTCATAGGGATATTGTAAATATGTATCTGCTTATGTAAATATAATTCCTTGGTCGGAGTTGGCATTCTCTTGAATTTTTCTTCTTCAAAGCTAGAGTTCTGCTAACGTATTCGTAGCTTGTGTACAACGTAATTATATGTAAATAGATACTTTCTACTTTGTTTTGCCACGTCAACGTCTTACATAGCTCTAAAATCATACTGTAGCGCGGATTATTGTCGAAAAGTCGTTTGGAACGTACAACCTAACGTGCTTTTTCTGCAACGAAACGTTCGTCATTTCTACGTCATTGAATTACGCACAACGAAATCTTAAAATTTGCACAGTATGGTCTGCCGTTGCATCCGTGGGATGGTACATAGTGGCAATTTTAATCTCCCTATGGTGGGCTTCGCCGTATATTCGAGAGAAATATACAAACTGGAAGACGAGAAAAGAGGAACAAGACTATGCTGCAAAATATCGCAAGAGTAAGCTCGACTCAAGTCTCGAAGGAAACTGTTCGGACGTTCACCGTTGACAAACGGTAGAACGATCGTACGTATAAAACAATAATAATAACAACATTTTGTTTCCATTTAGATCCGGATCTATTGCAAGAGAGGCTATCAGCTGTGGAAGCTTCGAGGCAAAAGATGCAACAAGAATATTACGAAAAATGCGTGCTTGCGCAGAAAGATAGAGAGGAGGTGATGTTTAAAAATTCGAGGCGTTCGTTGTAGTTGTCGAACAGGGAAGTAAACCGTAAACTTAACTCGGCTGTTATATTTTTCAGCGTGCGGAAAGAAAGAGAGAAGCAGCGAGATCGAAGGATGTCCAGTCCGGTAGTCTAGGTCATAGATTGGGATCCGAGACGAATGATCAATCATCTTTTCCCAATGGAAAGTCTAATTCGATGAAGAAAGGTTTGGAATTGACATGATGAAAAGTTCTTGAAATTCGAGTAATTTCGAATCGGAGTAACATGCAAATTGTTTCAGAATACAATCCATTGATGGGGGATAATTCCCGTGGATATCGACCGCCAAAGCGTAGTTGCTGCGGAAAGGGTGGCTGCGGATAATTTTCGATTAGCATAGATATCAAATTTTCTGTTCCGCAAACAGTCTCTTACTCTCTTTTTTTATTTTCTTGAAAATAACTATTTCTAATTATTTCTAGATATTGTTCTGAATTTTAAATACAAAATACTTGGAATATTTACTTTGAAACGACGAAAATTGCACGAGTCTGCTATTCGGTGGAAAAAAAAGAAGGGAAATTAAAGAAAAGTATTGTGACTCGCGTCGTGTGTCCAACAAAAAAGAGAAAAAGAATAAACGTATCGACGTTGTAACAATACAAATATTATTTTTTTCGTAATAAATTGAATGCTGGCGAAACGGGAAACGAGGAGTTACGGCGGTTGTCCTTGATTCCTTGATTTTCCCTCGACGAAAGGTCGTTGGTTCTTTCTTTGAGCGCGAATTCGTTCGGAACGCAAAATGGATAAAGTTCGAGATTTCAACGTAATTTTTTATTAATAATTGTTACCTGTATATTATGTAACGTTTCCGTATATCTTATACGTCTTATACATACGTGTACGTAGTACTTGACAATAATGATCCTTATTCCGTAATTATCTACACTTGTGCGCGCGTGTCTGCTGCGTGTATGCGTACATTGATGTTTCGTAATCATCGACTTTATTCGCATTCTTGTTTCCTGCGACTCGATGCGCTCGAACTGGACATTAATTCGTGTTTCTTTCGTAATAAATAAGTTATTGCCTACAAAAACCTTCTTCCGTTTTCTCCTTACGTCGCATTATGTACAAAATGTAAAGAAGATTTAAGCTAAATCACTCGTCAGCCTTCGCGTTTAAATTCAGACTTAGGAGCTAAAAGACGCTACAATCAAGAAGATTCGAACTTGCTTGTTCATCGAATTGCATTAGCATTCGGACCCGATCCGCCGGCGCGGATTACTAATTTTTTTTTTTTCTGTGCTTTTTCACTTTCTTTTCCGTCGTTAAAAGTTAATGATATGACGCGCGATCAATGTTTTCGCTCCTGTAAAATATATATTGACGACCTACGATACCGATAAACTCTTTTGCGCCGATGCGATCGATAGAATTCTGAAATCTCGACGAACGGTCTTCTCGACAGGCTGGAGAAGAGAGACTAGTCCGTTAATTATATATTGGCAGTCAGGCAGGCAGTGGGACAGTCGGGCAGTTGGTTGAGCAGGTAGGCAGGCAGGCAGGCAGGCAGATCGGATAAACGCGTTTACCAAATCGTTTTCATTCGTCGCGAATCGTTGGGGGAACCGAGTTCATCGTACATACAAATTTATTTCTACGAATACGAATCATCAGTCGGGATTACATGTAATTTGGCTGTATCGCGAACGGAAGAATCTTCAGGCGACCTTTCTCGTTCGGAAGGTAAACGTCGTGTCCGGCGTTTCGATTCTCGGCGGGTGTGGTATTGGACGCGACGCGACGCGAGACGAGGCGACCAACCAACGAGTTGCGTTGCAAGAACAAACGGACAAACGTAACAACGATTTGGCTCGATGGTAATTATGGAAAATTATGGAGAATTATGGAGAATTACGAGCTACGTATGCCGGTGGGAGGTAGGAAATGGATCGGATGGGACCGTGTACGGATTAAGAACGAGATCGTACCGCGGCGCGATTAAGTATCGCATGAAAAGACCCCGACCCATATCCGTATCGGTGCCTGTATCCGTGTCCGTGTCCGTACCGTGTACACGAATGCTTTCTTTGCGTTAACGTTTTCGTTCGAACAGCGAAAGTCGACGCGTCACGCGTTAGATGCATACACGTTACACGTATGATACAAACGGTGCTACGCGAACCATCGTAACAATCGCGCGAGCTTGGAAAACTATAAAAATAACATATTACTTTTTTTTGTCTCGCAAATTGATAGGATGGTTCGACGGTCAAGCGAATGTCCATTTTCTCTCGCATAACGAAAATACCGTGAGCTCTCGATCGCGAACCAAGTATTTTCGTTTGCTGTTTTCTTTTTCCACTCTCTTGTTGCAGTCCTCCTTCTTCTTTCATTGTTTGCTTTTTTTCCGGTAGCCAAGTAAGTTATTATACGGTATCTCTACGATCGATCGTTCTTTCGTACCGCGGAAAACTTCGAGCGCGATCGTATTTACAGAACCGAAGAAGTCGATACATATTAAGTCTTTCGTTGACGAGCCTACGTGTCTAGAACGGCAGCCATTTACTTTTTCCTTATTAATCTTGGGTGAAATTTGGCAAACTCGGCGTACCTACGATCCAAACGCGCCCCCCTACACGGAGGCGGTTTGTTCGTTAACGAGTAACGTTACGGTGAATGTCACTTAAAATACGTGTCCTACGTGCCTACGATTCTCCGATCCGAGTTCTAATCTAAACACGCTACGAAAAAAAAAAAAAAAAAAAAAAAAAAAACGAAAACCCCCGAGAATCAAACCGATTGATCAAACTTTTTCGCTCCTCGACTATCTGCTGGATGGATTACACTCGCGTCTCTCTATACACGCTACGAATCGATCGATTTCATTTACAAATCTTTCTCTCGAACGGCTGATTTAGGCTTCGACTTATTCTTTTACCGTTATATTCATCTATCTTTATACTTATTCTTAGTAGGTTTCTATACCCTATAATTTCTAGTACCCGGCAGTATTTTCAGTATCGTTCTTTCTGAAAATTGGCGATCGAACTATCGTGGTTTCTCCACGCTCTTTTCTTTCTTCTTCTTCTTCTGCTTGCCCGTCTCTATTTATTCGATTTGTCTTTTCCGTTTCTGTTCGTCGAACCGTTATGCTAATCTCACGAGGGATTTGAGCGATCATGGATTGCGAGTTGTTTTTTTTTTTACAAAGTTTACTTCTTACGCGATATTTTCCGTTCGTTCGTCCGTCCGTCATTCTTTCTTTTCTCCCTTCCTTTCTCGGGAAGCAGCGTATCCAAAGTCGTCCAAAAAACTAAATATATATATATGTGTGTGTGTATGTATAATAGGTACATGCATGTATACTCGCGAGCGGATTCGCTTCCGATTTCAATTTCGATTTCGAGCATCGTTTTGAAATCGTTCGAACGTGCGACGCGTTGCGCCGTTGAGCAGCCGCAATCCGATCGCAGTCGGCGATCGATATTCTTCATACGTAACGTTCGACGCATTGTTTCGGCAGTTTTGTTGAACGACAACGAATCACAGACCAGGAAGCGTTGTTACGATCGCGTCGCCTCGACTGGCGATAAAACCGCGGAACGCGCGACTTGTACGATACAAAATTCCTCGATATGGCAATCTTTTTATCGTTCTATTATATTATATATATATTATATATATTATATTATAGTATATTATATTATAATTATGTTATATTATACAATCGGTTCGCACCGGTCGCTACGATCGTCGCGGAAACTCGCTTCCCGAGAGAAATCGTGCCTTCGTGCCGTTGTGCGTCGACCCCATGGTCGAGCCATAAAGTCGAGACCAACATTTGCGATTTGTTGCTCGCAAACAAGTTCAGGAACGTTGTGCGTGTGTGTCGCGAAAGCCAACGCACGCACACGCGCGCCAACGCGCGCACACTTACGCGGAACGTTGCGACGAGAATTTCGAATCTTCATAAAATAAATGCCGTCGCTAGATCCAAGTGTGCGCGCGAGCGGATAGTAATTGAAAAGTTTACGCTTTAGATTGTAAATTGTAAATTGTAAATTGTAAATTGCTATTCGCTCCGCGAAGTAGGAAAAACAGCCTATACAGATACACCGTTCAACGTACACCACACAACTTCTCACGCTATAATTTCTATTTACGCAATCGTAATCGTAATCGTAGCCGTAATCTAGACGATGCTCAAGCATACGTTTCCGATCTCTAGCATACCCCATTCGCTCGATCACCTTCTTTCCCTATTCGCATCGTTGTGTTCGACGAGGCTAAAGGCTGGAGACGAAAATATTGAAAATATCTGGACAACTCGAGCATGGAAGTGTTGACCGACGGTTATACTCGTCTATGTACATGGTGGAACGATTCGAAATGAAAAGAAAAGAAAATATCACGATAATTTGCATGGGATCACGGATAGCTCTGAAAAGTTTCCGTACATCACAGTTCGACACGTTCCGTCTCGTACCGTGTGAAAGTCAGAGTCATAGTCTGTTCTTGTTCGATATAGAAATTCTGCTGTACGAGCAAAAATAAAGCGTGCTGCGCGACGGGTATTCGGAAGGATACGAAGAGGTTAGAAGAAAAGGAACGAACGAAAGGAGAATGGAGAAAATGACCGAGCGTCCTATGTAAATCTAAGTGACACCGCGGAAACGTGACCAGTCCTTATAGTTCTTATAGACTTTATAGTTGTCGAAGGAATCGGCTCGTCCGTAGGCGATAATCGAGAGCAGCGGTAAGGATGCGCTCGTAACGTTGTTGCGTTAACCGTCACGGAGATCCGTTGGCCGACTACTGTCCGCGGGAGGAACATTCGAATTGCTACCTCCGACGAATACGTTGCTCAACTTGTTGTACCTTTGACTTCCGGAACTGCTGACCGTGTTCGAACCCGTGGAATTGTGTTGAGAATAACCGCCGACTCTGGTGAAACTAGGCACTTTGTCTGTTCGGAGGTAAATATAACAGTGACGTTTTAGAAAATATTCATACATACATAAACGCGACGATACCGGCGTATAGTTACTAACCTTTCCCACGATTATGCCTCCCCCTTTCCTGCGAGCCGATACTTCCGGATTGCCTCGGGGGAATACAAGAGTAATTGCTATCACCGCTACTGTAGGTTGGCGAAGAGTTCCTAGCGTTTCTTCTGCGCGGACTCCTGCCGGTTCTGCTTCGAGATCCGGTTCTACCGTGAAGACAATTCGCTGACGTCGCGGTGAACTGATCGTTGTAGTCGAGCGTGTTGCCGTAGAGGCAACTCGACTCGGAACAGGAGCAACAAATGTCCGAGTGCGCGTTCGAGTCGCACGACTTTCTGTCCCATTCCTCGGTTTCCGTTTGGTAGAGATTCTCCGACGGATAACAGTCCTCGTCGCGGCGACGATACATATTTTCGTTCACGATCGACTGTTCCGAACGAGAATCGGTTCGGTTCACGCGACAATACGCGCTCGAATCGTAATCCTCGAGCGGCGAGTCGTTTCGTTGCCCGTACAAAACCGAACCGCTCTCGTACTCGTTTTCTTGGCTGTTGCACTTGTACTCGTAACGTTCGAATCCCTGCGGAAGAGCGGGCAACGACGGTGGATTCGTCTGCGGAGGCAAGCTGGTGTATCTGTTTTGCTGATGAACGTTACTCGATTGCGGAACAGCTCCGTCCGTCTGTTGCTGTGCCTGTTGCTGCAGTTGCTGCTGATGCTGTTGCTGACAATGATTCGGGCCGTTCCAAATCAATCCCGAACCGCTCAAGTTGTTGGTCGCTCTGATCGGTGGACTCGGCGGACTTTGAGAATTTCCCGATCCGGGACCGGAACCGCAACCGGACCCGGACCCAGATCCAGACCCGGATCCCGAATTCGAACTTAGACCCAAGCCCAAGCCCAACGGTAATCCCGAACCGGTCATCGAGTCTAAATCGTTTTGCCTGTCGATGCTTCGTTTACCCAGATGAGGACTGAACGCGGATTGGTATTGTTGCTGTTGTTGTTGCTGTTGTTGCTGCTGCTGTTGATAGTGATGTTGATGTTGATATTGATGGCCGAGTTGCTGTTGTTGTTGTTGTTGTTGCGGGGACTGTTGATGGTGATGATGGTACTGATATTGATGTTGGTGTTGGTGTTGGTGTTGATGCGGGTGCGAATGAGGATGAGAATGGGGATGGGGATGCGGATGCGAGTGGGAATGCAGATGCGTTGCTCTGGTCGAACCGAGGGATCCCTCGAAAGAGGGTGGATGATCCGGTGGAGGAGGTAACATGTCGCACCAATTAGGCGGTTGATTCTCGTTCGGAAGCGGCATTCTGTACTGATGCGTTCTCCTGTGGGACTCGGCGTTCTCCTCGCCATTGTAGATGCTACCCGCGTTGTCGCTGCAAGGCGAGATCGTCGACTTGTTGCGATCCAAATTCGAATCGAGACTGGAGTAGTCCGGCTTGAGACACGAGTCGCTGGAATTGGACTTGCGACCGCTGGTCTCGGCCGATTCGGGACTACGCGTCGGCATACAGAGCGTGGTGGTGGCGTACGGTTCCGGCGGAGCCTGTAACTGTTTCCTCGTGTTGTAGAACGTGGTCAGATTGACCTCGGCGTACTCCGAGCCCGTCATTCCGACGATGCCAGGCGGCAGACCCATTTGATTCGGATTGCCGAGAAGCTTCGTCTCGCAGTCCTTGTCGGTGGTCGAGGCCTGAAGAGTGTTGCTCGGTCGCCAGCCGCGTTCCAACCACAGGGCGTCCTTGTTCAGCTGACAAATATCGTTGGCCGTGCCGACGGGTACGTTCAAGTGGCCGAGCTGTTTGCTCATCGCCTGCCTTCGTCGAACGTAGACGATCCCCAGAAACGCGGCGACGCTGATCACCATCAGCACCGCCGTGATCATCAGTACCAGAAACCACGTTTCGCTGATAACGGAGACGGTCCTCTGACTCGAATCGGTTCGCGGCGGCAGTTGCGTCAACTGTCTCGGGTCCATGTTCAGAATGGTCGGGCTGGAAAACGGGCCGAGACCCGCGCGAGTCAATCCGGCCACGCGGGCAGTGTAAACGTCACCGGTCGTCAAGCTGTTGATGATCACAGAAGTCGTGGGTGCGTTCAACGACATCTGACCCAACACCTTGTTGCTCTTGTTGCACTTGATTTGAATCTGGAACGGACGATCGAGCAAATTAGTAAATCGAATCGAATCGAATCGAATCGAATCTTATCGTATCGCATCGATTCGTTACCTTGTAGCCTATCAATTGTCCGTTCTGGGCGTTCTTTGGCGGCGGTGACCATCGAACGAACGCCGAGGTAACGTTTATCATGCCGACTTGAATGTTTTCGGGAGCACCGGACGGCACGTCCTCCATCGTGGTGGCCAGTTTCACGTTGCTCGGTCTTCCCTCGATGGTTTTGAAAAATGGAACTAGAAAAAACTCGTACCGCGTGTACTTGTTCAGGTTGGTTAGAATGTAGCTGGTTGCTCCGGCGTTCAGCACCGTGACCATCCGGTATTCCGGTTTATCGGATACCTCGCGGTACCGTATGTACAGACCTTCGACCAAGTCCGCGGCTCCGAGGATCTGAACGCGATTCCGAGAAACGAAACGAACATCATTCGTCATCATTTTGTTTAACGAACCATCGTCCGCAAGACGGTTACTACACAACTCGATTACATCCTACTTACGTCCCACACGATTTTCACGCTGGTGCTGTTCAAAGGCTGAACCTCTTTCAAGTAGAGAATCTCGCTGTTCAGACGATCCCTTGCGCGAATCAATTCGGATTGAGGTATCGTTTGTTGTTGTCGATCGAGATTGCTGCTGTTGCTGTCGCTGTCGCTACTGCTGTTGCTGCTGTTGCTACTATCGCTGCCGCCGCTGCTGCTGCTACTACTACTGCTACTGCTGGTCCGCGCTACTTCCGACAGAGGCCCGGGAAGCGAAATACCCTGACCGTTTCTAGCACGGACAAGGAACACGTAATTGGTGTCGGGCTTCAAGTTCGTTACCTGAAGAGACAGAGACAGAGACGGAAAGGGAGAGTGAGAGCGAGAGAGGAAAAGTACTTCGTAATTTCGTGTTTATATACGTAATATATAAATTATACAAAGAAAAAGGGAGAAACGAGAAATTGTGAGAAAAAGACTATAAAAATCGTACGTTCGTAAACGAAACGCGAACAGACCGTTCCGACTGGCGGAGTACCGAATCATCTAATCAACCAAATGGATAATGCCTAGCAGATGACAGACAATAGGTAATATACACTACCGGCCATAAGTGTTTACCCACCCACATATTTTTTAACATTGTAGTCCACGGTTCTACGGTTCAGCTTCAATAACTTTGCTATTTCTCTGTTACTTTTTCCGATGCTATGATGGGACACTATTAGAGCGCGCGTTTCAATCGATAATTCTTTTCTCCCTGACATTATTTGAAATTTTCGCAAAATTCTTTAGGCACGTGAAAATCAACTGTTTACTGTATGAAAGCTTAATGCAGTATGAAATGCAGTATGAAATTTGAGAAGACTAAGATACCTGTATTACCTGCGTTCATATTCCTTACTGACCGTTATACAAATTTCAGAAAAATGGGTTTCTTTACCTGAACTCCAAAATTGTCGTTTTTCATAAAAAGCTGTAAACTCATTAACAGTACCTGATTGTGTATGTACAGAATATTTTGGATGTTTTTTATTAGCCTTATAATTAGGATTTAATGCTGCGGACATTTTCATAACAATAAAATACCTATTATTTGAATAGTAACGAAATTTGAAGGTGGGTAAACACTTATGGCCGGTAGTGTAGGTGATAGCTAATATACCAATTGACTGGATACCGACGCAAATGCTATTAGGTGGCGTTCTCTTACGGTATAAGTGTCGTCGGCGATGTCCGTCGCGGCAACCAGCCAACCGGTCTTTGGATCGGTGGCATAGTATTCGACGGTGTAGTCGATTATCTTGCTGGCGCCAGAGTGGCCCGGAGTCCAGGCGAGCGTGACCGTGTTGCTCGTGGCGTTCGTTATCCTCGGTTTGCTCGGGCTTTCGGGCAAAGCCGACGCGTCCGGGACCAGGCTGCGCCGGTGACTCGCGTCCGGGCTGATCGTCAGGCTCGCGGACCAGGTCGCGTTACCGGAATCGGAAAAGGCCACGCAGCTGTAGAGCCCTGCGTCGCTCGGCTGGAGATTCTTTATCGAGAGGGTACCGTTGCTCGCGATCGCGAACCGTGAATCCTCTTGTCGCAGAGCCTCGTCGTTCTTCAGCCATCGTATCTTCGGGGCCGGTGTCCCGGTCGCTCGACACGCCATCGAAACTTGGCTGGTCGCGGACAACGTTAGATTCGTCGGTCCCAACTCGATGATGGGCGGCGGGGCATCTTCGATCGATGTAACCTGTCGACGGAAAAACCGCGTATTAAAAGAAAGAGGCAGAACAGGTGAGACGAGAAAGCGGCCGGAAGTGTAACGGAATATGGACGTACCTGTAGAAAAACCGTTGCAGTGCTCGCGCCGGCTTGACTGATCGCGCTGCAGACGTAATGTCCCTCGTCTTTCGCCGTGACTCTCGTAACTAACAGACTTCCGTCCGCCGTCACTCTGTAACGGCCCTGATACTCGTTTCCGGGAAACATCAGTTCCTGGGAGCCCTCGCGAGTCCAAAATATAGATGGTTTCGGTGCGCCGCGGGCCGCGCAGGAAAAGGATGCGTTCGATCCGATGCCGACAGCCTCGTCTTTTGGAAAATTGGTGAAGACCGGTCTCGCTGGAAAAGGTAATCGATGCACGAACGAGATACTAGCAGAGATACAACATGGAATCGAATCGAATCGATTACCGCGCGAGGGCGAAAGCGAAAGCGAACGGGAACGGTTCGATCAATTGATTCTGTATGCCGTACGCGACTCGGCATACGGCGTGCGACGCGGGGGTACGAGACACGGGACATGGGACATGGGACATGCGACACTCACAATGCACCGTCAGAGTCGCGCTCGCCGATATCGCGCCGACACCGTTCTCGGCGTCGCAAATGTACGTGCCCTGATCCAACGATGTTACTTTCTCGATCCGCAGGCTCTTGTCGTCAGAGATGTGTGCCCGGCCGATCGGCATTTTACCGTCGTCTCGTCGCCAGAGTATCTCGGGAGGAGGATCGCCGCCGACGCGACAGGTAAACTCGGCCGTTTGACCCGTCAAGATTGTCTGGTTCGCCGGTGTACCCAGAAAGTACGGTTTCACTGTGGACAATCGACGAACATATCGATTAGAGCGATTTAGACTTCCTCACGGTATTGTCACGTTTCGAACGATTCGTTACCGTGAACCGTCAACAATGCCACCTGGGACTCCTTCACTCCCACCATGTTCTCGGCGACGCACTGATACTTTCCTTGGTCCGTTTGCCTGACATCGGAGATCATCAAATTTCCGCCGTCCACCAAAGTGATCCTGCGCAGCAACAAAAAGGCGACATTGACGATTCGATCGGCGAACGCTCGCACCTATTCTGATCCACGAATCGGAATTGATTTGATTTACCGTTTAGCATCCAGTTTTATCTTGGCACCGTTCCTCTTCCAATGCAATGTCGGTTCAGGATTTCCACGAGGCGGTTCGCACTCCAACAAAGCGGTTTCCCCAGCCGCGACTCTGGTGTTTTGCGGTATTTTGCGAAAGTCATCCCTCAGCACTGCAACAAAGAAATTCGTTTGATCGTCGTCGGCTCGTTGACTCGTCGCGCGAATCGCAGATACATAAATCGGGGCAAGCTTTCTTTTTCCTATTGAAAAATTTACGCGAAGCTCGAACGATTCGTACGCGCTCGGCGCATAGGTGAATCCCACGATGGGGCCCCATTGATCGTGCAAGTTTCGTACGAATTTTTTTACGAGCAAACGACCTCGCGTGTCTCGAGTTTCTTGAGCACAGCGAATCGGTTCGGCCCGGGAAAACCGTATCCCATTTGGAACAAAGAAACTGCGTTTAACGTTACGAGAGGACAAGAGGATTTATAGAAGCTTTAAGTGGAAATACGGTACTATTCGAATCAGCGAATCGATGGGGAACGGAAAATTGGGTACGCGTTTCGATACCGAGGAATTTACCGATATCGATACTTCCCACGGAACGAGGAGGGCGAAAGCGGCCGCTTTGTCTTTTCGTTTTTGCTCCTTTTCTCTGTGCGTCTATCCCGTTCGTAGGTCGACGCTGTTCGAGCATCGCGCGTCGGCTTTTAGAATTTTCGTTACCGTCGCAGCGCCGTGCCATGTATGTAAACGCATGTGTTGAATCGTCTACGGGGATCGTTCACAGTTCACCCGATACGAAATCGCGCAACACCGCTGCGAACGCTGGTTTGCTTTCGGTCGGGATCGACAAAACGATTTGTCGGGAGTCGTAAATCGCCGTCGATCGTTCGCGCTTCAACGATAAACGGGAAACGAAGAAAAATGTTGAAGCGGCATCTGTACCGAGCCACGGTCCTTTCTCTTTTCGATCGTCTCGGTCTTCCGACTCTCCTCTTCTCGTCTCCCGTCTCTCGTCGTCGAGCGAACGAGATGAGTCATGCGACCTAGGCCAGTGTATCGGCTAAACCGTTCCGCTCTGTTTGCTCATCGTTAGCGCCGTACAAACAGTTCCACGTCCGAGCGGTATGGTTTGAACAGCTTTCGTCGTTTCTTATACGAAACAAATTCGTGCAGTGGGAGGAGAGGCGGTTCTCGACTCGCGCGCGCGTTCGTGCGGACGTGGACCGCGGACCCGACGACGCACGACGCCGCGGCGCACCGCACCGCTCCGACAGTTCTTCTATCGTACACTCTGGTGAAAAACAAAGGCGAAAGCGCTAGATAAGATAGTCCTCATCGTTCTCTCTATGCAGCATCCGTTGCTCTATCGGAAAACGAAGAAAATCCTGAAACTGTTTACCCCATATTACGCGTACTTGCATCTCCCATTTGGATTTCGATTTAGATTCGATTACGAATCGTTGGAGCTGATTAGAAGGCGGAGTCGCAACGTCCGGAGTTGTTTATCGGACTCGAGAAACAGACAAACCGGAAAAACAATGGAATCGAGTGGAAGCAACAGCAAAAAAAAAAAACAAAACAAGTGAATGTGCGTCAATGTACGAACGATATAAGAAAAAGAGAGAATAGGTAGTAGGAGTGAGCAGGGGTGAAGAAGAGGAGAGAGGGGAGACAAATTATAAGAGGGAAAGATGTAGGGGGAGAGAAAGAGGGGTGAAGCTGGGTGCGTAGTCAAACAAGCTCCAATTAACGGACGCTAGATCTGGAGCGAAAGAATTGAAGGGTTCTTGGATCTCCCGTCTCGCCCCTTTCGTCTTTTTCACCATTCTCACCCCAGTCGGCCTTCTAACCCCCAGGCTTTTTCGCGAGCCGCAGGAACCAACTAATGAGAGCAGCAGGCGCGCGTACCCTTCGTGCCCGTCTGTGCCCCCGTCTATGCCTGTCTACGGTGGCACGCACCACGCACCACGCATCACGCGTGTATAGATCCGGAGACAAACGGCCTGTGCCCGTTAGACCGTGCATGTGCTCGCGCGGGAGTACCACCATCTGAGCGCGTCGAATCCTTCGAAACTAGTCGAGCCCACGTCGCAAAGCGAAAGATGATTAAAAAACAGACTCTCTTTGTTCCGAAACGAACGTAGGGATCGCTGTTGGCGTTCGAATCGTACCTATCGAGTAGCTGCTGCCACTGCATATAGCGATTTCTCTATATATGGTACAGAACTAAAGGCAAAACAAATTCTTTTTAGCAAATAATTCATCGCTTATGGGTACCCCTAATAACACGGCTCGGGCATGTCTTCTTGCCCAGAACGGTGCAGAAAAAGAGGCAGCCACCTACACACGTAAGCGTAGGCTACGCAGATACGCGCAACTTTCCGAGATGCGGGATAAGAGCAGGAGATAAATGTTTCTCGATCGAGCCCAGACATTCCGCGAGCCTTCTTGTTTTTCTTCATCGACTTTGACCAAATTCTACCTGTATTGCGCGCGTATTCTTGCGATTCCGGTCGAATCGATTCAATGCGGGGTATTGATAAAAGGAAACTGCGTGTGTGCGCGTGTGTGCGCGCGTGCGCGCGCGTCCTCGCAACAGAGACGTAATAGGAACCGAAAGAGATGAACAGGAGACAAAGAAAGAGATAGAATCAAACGCGCCCGCGCACAAACAGTCATACACACGCGCACACACACACAGGGAGAGGGGGAGAGAGAGAGAGAGAGAAAAAAAAGATAAAAGTCCGACGACAGGGTTCTCCCAGAACCATATTCGATATAATTAAAGTGCATAAATAAACACAATGGTACAAGGACCGGTTAGAAAGGGCGAGAAGCAGTGGCCGCGGTGGCAGCAGTGGCAATGCCTACGTAGAAGGGATACTTGCTTGGTAGGTAAGAGCATTGAATGCAAATACTCGCAGAGATATCTCCGTATGAGTGCGCGTTAGCATGCTTGCATGTTTGCACGCTTGGTTGCTCGGTTCCTTGCCGCAAGTTTTAGCCGAGGTGACCGCTGCCTTTATGTCTGTGTGCCTGTACGATCGTACGTATACACGCGAACGCGATCACGAGCACGGGTACAAGCACGAGCTCACCGTGTGTCCATGTACGCGTACGGAAAGGATATCCGTATACGGGTAGTCGATCGCGAATCCCCATACCATGGTAGGCGTAAAAGTAGGCGCATGCACCTATACTCTACGCTCTATACGTACTATGTTGGTATACTAGGCCCGCTTATCGAACGACTCTCAAATTTCGAAACAGAAATTTGTGCATCGCGTACGATCGACATTTCCAGATTGTGCATTTATCGGTCGTGTTCGCCTTACGAAAAAAAATCAGTTTTTCCTCTAGGAACGATACTCGGCTTTCGCGTTTATTTTCCGTTCTGTCGTCGTTCGATACTACGATCGTACGCGCGTTTCTATTTCTAGTCGATCCTCGAACAACAGTCCGAACTTTTGTTATTTTTCTTTGCGCACGGATTCGTACGGTGAACCAGAGTTGGGCGTTATTCGAATGAAATTTCATTCGAATAACCAGCGAATAAAAATTGCGAATAAATTTTTATTCGCTGGGTTATTCCAATAAATTTTTATTCGAATGAATTTTTATTCGAATAACCCAGCGAATAAAAATTTATTCGGAAAAGCCCAGCGAATAAAAATTTATTCGAATAGCCCAGCGAATAATGGTGTCGAATGACATCGCGTCATCGACATCGCACGCGGCACGCACGCCACGCACCAGCGACGTGTATGTGTATGAATAAATGTGTGAGTGCAGACTAGAGAGTGAAGCGAAGAATCGTGGCAACAAATGTGTGTGTAAAGATAACGAAGGTCCCAGTCCCGAACCTAGGATCGGTCACTGTTAGTTATCTATTGTATATGTCATCAATCGTCAACCGAGATCTCGTCTCGAAAAGCCTCGAACCTCGAGCCTCGGCCCTCGGCCTCGAGTCACTCGAGTGTTGGCGTCGGGTGTCGGTTCCTACCCGTAACCATAAAGGCTGCGCTTATTCGCAGCATTTATTCTCGTCATTTAGAATAACGAATAACGAATGAAAGTCCCGGGATTTATTCGAGAATAACGAATAACGATTTATTCGTTATTCGCAAGCTACGAATAATTCTCGGCGAATGATATCCTTATTCGTTATTCTCGAATAAATCCAGGGACTTTATTCGTTATTCCTTATTCGTTATTCGAAATAAAATTTGCCCAACTCTGCGGTGAACGCGACGCGGTGTGCACCGCGTGCTCGATCGATCGAAGACAGCGAACGGTGTGCACACTGCACGCGCGTAGGCGGGCGAACTACGAAACTTCAACTTTTGCCAACTCGCCAACTTGCCCGGTACAAAAGTTTAACATCGTGGTTATCGAACGTAGGTGGTCTTCTCGAGTGCGTACACATAAAAAAACGTGTAAAGCGTTTCATTTTTCGCATGTTTCTTCCTACGGAAACGGAATCAGAGTCGCTTCGGCAGCGTCGATAACGAAACAATCCTGTACAGCGGCAGAACCGTCGAAGCAGATCCGGATGGCAGGTATATTTGTCGTTTGAATTTCTACCGGCAATGTCCAAATTTCTATCCGTAGTCGGAGCTCACGATTTACCGTTCGCGTCGTCGGGACCAGCACTCGATAACGCAAAACTACTCGCGTGTGGATACGCGTGTAAACGCTGCGAGGACAACGCACAACTTCTTTTCGGTGGAGAGTCGAGTCGAGAAAACTCTATGGTATTTTGACGACTCGCGGGAGAAGGCTATTGACCGACTTACGGACTCGCTTATGGTATTCGACGAACGATGAGACGGACGATTTGCGCCGAGATGAGAGACGGGAGAGACTGAGCGCCGCACAGTGGGCCCAAACGCCAATCTAGCTGATAAAAAATCATAGTGATCAAACGCAGCTTCCTATTGCAACTTGTATGGAGTCGTTGTAACCGGGAGACTTCAATCTTTAAATTTATGGTAATTTGGACCGCAAAAAATTTTTTTTAAACTTTTTATGGTCATTAATGTAATTTTAGAGAGGAGTATTTCCGCGGAAATTAAAGTTACTAGCGTTTTTAGTCATAAAATGAACTGAAACCGACACTAAAATAAAAACCTCATATATTTACAACTTATTTACACTTCTATACATCGTTTCAGTTTTGAAAGTTTTATTTTCTACCGGTCGCGGTCCTTATTTTATGATAGACAGGTAGTCACCAGTTACTTGACTTGCACAGAAAACCGAAAAAGTCTTGGATTCTAAAAACATTTATAATAACCAGAATCCTGTTCAGAGTTTTCATCGATTACTGAGTGTTCGTCTATCGCCGTGTGGGCACACAGTTGTCAATGCTTGTCATATTTACTCGTACAATTTTTACTCTAATCCTGTCAATTTTCAGAATATTAAAAAAAATCTTTCACAAAACATTCTTCATATCAGATACAATTAAGTAAATAATATAATAGGTATCAGTCTTTTAAATCTCATACAGCTATCCTATTCGTTTATGTGCTGTCACAAGAAAGCATAAAATTCCGTTTTACACTAGAAGTATTAATTTTATGACCTACATTGATTAAACATTTTTTACTCCTCTCAGTCATTACTATGAACCACAAAAATCTTAAACCCTCTTTATGAGTGATCGCAAACTATTCACAAACTTTAAAGTTACATTAAACAATCCCAGGCAAATCTCGGCAGCTGATTTTTACAAGAATTAAAGAACAGAGTCTACATTACGAAATCAAATAGGAAATTTGACATATACGCGCAAATTTGGTTACTTACATTCGAAAAACTGAAATGCATGAAGTAAAAAATTGTCTACCTTTGAACATGGATATTTGGAAAATTCATTAACTTTTGCAAATTCTGTAATTACAGAATGAAAGTACGTACTTTCTTCTACAAAACCCATGAAAGGCAAAATATTCGCATTTAATATTAACGTTTACCAGTAGCAAAAGCACTGACCGTTCTGGGGGACTCTTAAAGGCCGCAGCGACTATAGACTTTTGCGTAAATATTACCCTATATAAAAAATCTTCAGAGCAAAACAGAATATAATTTAAAGATCTACAGGGATTTAAGAATGGAAACAAATAAAAAAGTAAGTAATAGTATGTGATTTTAAATACGACTTTTTATCAGCTAGATTGGCGTTTGGGCCCACTGCGCGCCGCTTCGGTTCATCGAGATCGTCTATCGCCTCAAAATCTGAGGCGCTCGTAACTGTACCTGTGTGTCTGTGTGTGTGTGCGAAAACTGAAATGAAAAGAGATCTTTCTCCCGGTTCGAGTCTTTGCGGAGAACGCGTCCGGTTGTTCTCGTCGAGATTAGTTTGTCCTAAGCCCTAAGGGAATCGGACGGCTGAAAGAGAAACTGTGTCCACGGTGTCGCGGGGGATCACCGGTTCGGTTCGCCAGGGACCGGGAACCTGGGACCGGGACTGGGGACCAAGGACCAAAGACCAGGGACCAGAGTTGTCGCGAGCCGCGAGACGCGAGGCGACGCGACGCGCCAGTCTGGTCCGGTATGCCCACGGATTCGATATAAATAGACGCGGCTCGCGGGCACCGCGTTGCGAGGCGTGCGAGCGTTCGTTCTCCCGTGCACCATGCTATTCGATAGATAACCGTCGTCATCGATGGACGGTTCCCAGTTCTTCTTTGGTCAAACGGACCAAGGCGCTTTATCTCTGTACGCCACCGGACGATACGCGGAACGTACCATGGAATATGTATGCCAGTATTCGCGGCTACGTATATTGCCTCTATCCATTTCTCTCCCCCGGTTTCGCTCTGTACGCACGTCTAAATACATACATGCTCGCGCATGAATTCCTGCGACCTCTGTTTCTCGCGCTTTGTCCTCGTTTATCGGCTGCTGCGAGCACGTTTAGACGCTGAATCGTCGAATTACGCGAACGGCGCCGCGGACGAGGCCAAACTCGATTCGATCGTCGCCGTTAGAATTCGCAGAATTCCAGCAAAACGCGTGCGCTGTGCGTTACGTCTGTTCGGACGACACGGGATATCGAAAAGTCTCATCTGTAGGCTTGGCTGGGAGTTTACTGTTTACTTTTGGGCATCTCGAATTCCTTGCCGGTTCACTTGAATGGTTAAAATTTTACTCGACCCTTTGACTGCCCAACTAGAAACCTCAAAAATTCCATATAATCAAAGTAAGTTATGTAATGAGTAGACATCGGATCTTTATGCATTTATGGCTTATGGAAATGTTAAAAAAATGCTATAATATAAAATTCGAGAGAATTTAACACGATTTTTATTTGCTTTGGATCTACGAAGGCTGTCCCCATTAAAAATAAAATTTTATTTCATTCCACTTTCTTAAAATATTTCTATAAAAATTGAAAATTGCATAAACATCCGATGTCTAGTAATGAGATAAAACTAGACAACTAGATAACTACGTGTAGTCTTCGCTACGAAATGTGCCCGAAGAAAGGCACGCGAACGCGGGCTAAAAGAAAAGGCCAGACTATGGCGACTGCATCGACTGCGACGGGGAAAATGGTAGAAGGGCGTAGCGGGTGAGGAGGGAAGGGGGAGGGGAGAGGTTAAAAGCGATTCTCCTCCTGGTTCAGGTTCGGGTTTCGGGTTCGGGTTTGGGAAACGTTGCGAGGATACTCGATTACTCGATTAAACCGTAGTGTCGGTAGGCGTGGCAGTCGGACGTACCCGCGCGCATATATCACCGAGAAACATCGCGCGTTACGGGATTTCTATGCGGTATCTGTGTACACATGTATATGTACGTGTACGCGCGCGAGCGGAAAAGGAAGAGAGACCGCTTTCCCACCGTTCGACCGCGAGCACAGTCGATCGCTGGTTTACGCGCGGATCCGGAGCGTTCCCGGTGGATCGATCGGATCCAGGACGAATCGTAAACGTTCGAGAATCTTGGAGAAACGCGCTTCGGATTTTCGTATGTCTGCGAGTTTCAACTCGCGCCGAACGAACGACCGAGACGCGAACAAATGCGAACACACCAAAGGGACCGATGGATTCGTGCAGATTTTTTTGTTGCGCGTAGATCGCATCTCGCGATAAACGTTTGTACGCGTCACGATCCTCGGGCCCCGGAGTCTGCCTTGCGAGTGCTCGGCTGTCCACGCCGGAAGTACCTACTACACCATTGGGACTGAATGAAGTCGTTGTTTCGACAACATTTGCTCGCTCCTTGTGCGACGAGACGCGGGGACCGAAGGGCGAAGGACGAGGGACGAGAAACGAGGGGCGGGAGACGAGAAACGAGAGACGACAGACGGGAATACGCGAGCGAGCCGAACACATACTACATATACACACACCTACTCGCCGTGAAACTGCGCTCATGGTTTTTCTCCGAAACGAATAATATTCCAGACCCTTTTCTTCCTACGTTCGATTGCTGGACCATTTAAAGTATTCTCAGATAGTAGAGGTCACGTGGTTCTCCATTATCGTCTGTGACACTCGATCAACGATTCTTGGCAAAGTTTCTCGCATCCGCGAGCGTATGCATACACGTGTGATACACGTCGATACGCGGTGGAAAAGCGAGCCTAAGGAGGAACGTGAAAGCGGAAGCGGGGTCATGGTACGTACCGCGAATACGTGTAACGCATAGAACGTGGTAGCTCGATGATCTTTCCGTTCTGGCCTCGCGCGAATCCGGCTGCGATCGTTCGGGGATTAGGTTTACGATGCGAGAAGATCTTTAGTTCTTTTGAATTAAATGGAAACAAAGGCTGCTCGAATCTCGTCGTGAACGGTAAGTAAGTGGTCGATTAAACGCTCCGAGTAAGCAACGAGGGTATTGTTTCTGCTGCTCGAGGTACCATTCGCGCGAGACAATGGTCCGTTAAATAATAATCGCGATACCCTTCGACGTTTTCGTTCCCTCTAAAATTGCTTTTCTCCGCTATAATCTCCGTTGCTCCGGCTGGTCAAGTCGAAACTCAAAAGAAACGTTGCTCGTTGTTTTCGTCGTCGTTCGATAAGTACATGTAGGATCGCGAATGAACCAGTTGACTGGGGTCGACGTGTGTGTACACGTCGATTCAAAACTCTATTGCCGGTGCGGTTGATGTTAACACGAATTCTTAATTTCTTATCGATGAAAAATGTAATTCTTTCTCATTTTACTTCACGTTTTTCGTAAAATTTCTAGTACCGGCATTTTGCCTGCGTTCGACGTGTATACTCGTCGTTGCTTGATTCTCATTCCGCGCCCATGAGGGATTTTCATCGACTCTCCGACTTTGCTCGGGAATCAAATAAACGGACTTGTTTGCCGTGTCGAAGCTACGTATCAGCGAATCCGCCGATACATACAACGTAGAGCACCCGTGGTCCTCCGCGGGGGATTAAAAGCTATACTCTCTCTCTCTCTCTCCTGCTACGGGTTATGACTATGCTTATGCCTACGTTTCCGTTCGTCTTTGTTTAGTTATCTCGCAGAATCCTTACTCTCTCGAATCGCGTACACTCGAATCGTCTCTTCTAGCGGTATCCTTTTTCGTTCGCCGGTCTCTCTCGCAATGGGTTCGCTCGTCTCCGACCCTTTAGCTCGTATTTTCTTCCTCTCTGTTCCCCTAAAAGCCATGCGAAGTAACCCTGGCACAGGCACAGACACAGGGGCACAGGCGCAGTAATAGACGCAGACACAGACACGGGGCAGAGGCAGAGCACAGAAGAGCAGGGCAGAGGCAGAGCGGTACTATGCCGGCCGGCTAATCGATACGCGGGGATGGAGCGAACGAGGCACCCGAATAGGGTCCCAGATAGCGGAGGGTTGAAAGCAAACGATGGATAGGTGTTATTTCGTCGAGGCGAGAATCGAAGAAAAGGGAGACAGGGGAGAATCGGTAGCCGAGCAGCTTGAATCGCAAAGAATCGATTGCGCGTTTCCCTCAATTCAAAAGTTCGTCGCGCCATAGTTTGCGGGAATCGTTGCTCGACTGACGGTAGTAAAATTTTAAATGCAGAATTCGTCGGATCTGCTTGTTTCTGCCCTGAGTTAAATTATCACATAACTAAGAGTGTTGACTATAATGCTTCTGTGTTTACAGCTGAGTGTATTGCTTTTGAATGATGCTCTTGATTTAACGATGAGCTATAATAATCAAAACTTTGTTATTTTGACAGACTCCCTCAGTGCTCTAGTAAGTTTGAAATCTCCTAAATTTAATGTTAGAAAACTAATAGATTCATCTTGGAAATTAAAAGAAAATTTAATCAATTTCATGTAAATTCCAATAATCACTCGATAAAATTTTTCTGGATTCCGGCTCACTCGGGAATTTGGGGCAACGAGAGGGTTGATGATGCCCTAGCTAAAGAAGCTTCTGTTGCCAGCTCTTTGAAGGTCTCTATGATTCCATTTACTGACTTATCCGAAACTTTTAAGAAGGATGCAATTTTAAATTCAGTTAAAATAATAAAAGATCAAGGGTTACATGAGGGTAAAGTTTATTTTCAACGATTCTATAATGATATTCGTTCACCTTGGTTTGGTCACAAAAAGCTAACCCGACAATGTATTGTTTCAATTAATCGATGCAGGGCGGACCATTACCATATGGCTGCTTCACTTGCTCGCATTGGCATCATCGATAATCCCAATTGTAAATGTAATCAGGAGCAGGAAACGCTTAACCATGTTCTTTGGCAGTGCAATTTATATAATGATCAGAGGATCAAATTTATCCAAAACCTCAATAGAGCAGGTTTTCAATTGCCATTGGACGTAGGTTGCTTATTAGTTGAACCTAACATCATCGCTTGCGTATATATGATAGCCTTTTTAAATAGTTGTAACTTACGTGCCTAAGGATTTTCGATTTTTATACTGTAACCAATATTTTTGTTATACCATACAATATACTTACTATACTTACTAATAATACTTTGTACTAAGAATTATGTTGTAATAAATCTCATATGAGATTTCCAATAAAAAAAAAAAAAAAAAATCGTTGCTCGAAACCCTTTTGGAACGTCGATTTGATTGTTTCTCTCGAGATTTTATATCTTTCCTTCGGTGTACATATGTATATATCGCTGGACGTTCTCGATTTTTTTTCAATTTACGATTAGTAACTCGCCAGGAAATTTCTTTTCGATGGAGAGTCGAAAGCACCGGGAGAGTTCGCGGCACAAAGCTTTATTCATAGGCGACCGGTGCGGTGTGGCGCGACGGTAACCGCCGTTTGTACCTACCGCCATTGCTATCGCCATCTTAACTGTCGGGTATCACGGTACATGCGACAAAGATTAACAAAGCAGGGAAGATCTCGCCGGTACCGTGTAACGCGCGCGCGATAAACAGAAATGTGCGTGAAAAGTAAAATAAATTTTTTCAAAGATATCGAGCCGAATCACGCGAATCTGATCGCGTGATGCTTTTCGTTGCTCGTCGATCTTCGTTCTTGTTAACGGCGAACGAGGGGAGCGCAGTTCGCGCGTGCAGCTATACGTACGTATTTCGCTTTCGGTTTCAAGTTGAATTCGAGTTTGCGCGCGCGTACGACCCGCGAATGCGAGCGAAGACAGCGCTCGGCTACAACGGAAATTTAAACACCATCGGCGCGTCCTGTCTCGTTCGTAGCGTTCCAAAATGTTGGACAAACTGGACAGAGTATGCGTCCATACTTTACGCCGTTTGTAGGTAACGTACACGTATGGACGTTGCGCGTCGCGTCGAGCTATCCTGCATCGCGTCGCGCAACGTAGCATACCACCGATGTTGGCCAAGCATACGTTCGATGTAGATACAGCTTGGTATCGATTTCTATTCTCCTTCTCTTCCTCCTCCTCCTCCTCTCTCTCTCTCTCTCTCTCTCTCTCTCTGGCTCTCTCGCGCTTTCCGTTATACATTGTACACCATACGATATGCGTATAGCGTACACCGTATACGTATACGAACGCAGCTTGGCTCGGCGAGCATCGTAGCTGTATAAACGCGAGGGAGCGCGCTCGCCGCGTGTTTTTGTTAAATTTCGGAAAACTGTAACATCGTACCTTGGTTTCCCGTGTATTTGTTTCAGAATCGAGTTACTCGTCCCCGAATCATTAGTTTTTCCGCTTTGTTCGAAAATTGAATCTACATCCAACAAGACCTGTTTCACGTTGCGAAGCTTTTTTCGAATTTTTTTTTTTTGTAGAAAAGTTGTCGGCGTACAGTGGTCGAAACGGCAATTCTAGCGAGGAATAAGCGTGCAATTTACTCGTACAATACCGAAGTGTTTAGTAATTTATTAGATACAAACAAATTTAATAATGTGAAAAATATTACATGAATAATAGTACAGCAGCAATACTTAGTGGCGCCTTACAGTCGCCATTCGAGTGCTAAGGGTTAATCGATGTTCAGTAATCTATAAACCCCCAGAGAAAACGATTAAAAAATATCGTTTTTTCAATAAAAAAAATTATGGTCCCTTTAACTTTTCAATTACCACCATGTAGCTGACGTACAGACGAATCCAAAGACCTACTTTACTATGTCTTTGAGTCTTAAAATAATGCTGAAATTAATTTTGTCCTCCTAGATTGGCATTTCCGCTCACAGTGGGCGGCGGGGGAAAAAAACGACGCGAAACTTGAATCGAGAAAATGTTGATTGTCGCGAAGCGTGTTAATTCATCGACGATGAAAGAACGAAATATCGTGAATCGAAGTGCCGGCGCCGGCGCGGCGAACATTTTTTTCTTCCTGCGAAACGGTGTGCTTCGTTCGCATAGGTAGATATAGCTAGGCAAACACGATACTCGTTCGAACACGGTGAAATCTTATCGCGACTGCAACGAGTACTTCCGTTTCGTATTGGCCGAAACAATTTCTCGTGCCTAGTATCCGTGGCAATCGACGCGATTCGCGCGTCTATCGAATCTACGCGTACTACATACGTATGAAATTGACCGTTTTCGAGCATCGCGAGGGTCGAACCGATAAGCACGACGAGAAAAGCAAGGAAGGAAGGAAGGAGAGGGAGAGGAAAGCGAAAGGTACAAGAACGAGAAGGAGGAAGAGAAATAGAAAGAGAAAAGCGAGAAACATACCTGCGACAGTGAGAGTGGCGTTCCGACTGGAAACAGCGCCGGCTTCGTTTCTCGCGACACACCAATAAACTCCGCCGTCTTGTTCCTTTTTCCCGTGCATTACTTTTAAGAAAAATAGAGATCCCGTCGGGAGAAGAACACGATGGGACTTTGCATCTCCTGGCGACGTTTGAACCAGTTCCCCGTCTTTGTACCACTCGATTACCGGTTGAGGTTTACCTTCCGCTTTGCAATTCAACGTTATCGGCTCGTGTTTCACCACAATTATGTCCGAAGGATGTTCCGTTATGCGCGGTGATCTCCATTGCCCTGAAACAATCGTTTCGTTCTCGTTTAATACACTGAAATCAACTGGAAAAAAAAGGGTTAACGATCGAATCGTGCTTTCTCCACGTCTACTTATACTTCTGTGTATCCGTTTCTATATATTTCTATAGCCGTTCCTATTCCTATTTCTGTCGCATGTCATCGAAGACCACGTGGAAACGCGTTGGTCAATAATCGCATCCCGTATGCACGGTACTTGGTTGCCGTGCGCGACACGACCGTTTGAAATTTTGCCGCGAAAGATAGTTGCCTATGTACATACATACAACTACATACACACTGGTCCCTGAATCATCGACGAAGCATCGATGACAGACGCGTTCACGCGTGCAACAAGCTTCGATGTCCGTGTACGCGTTCGAGCAAAGGTATTACAACCATCTCGATATAGCGACGAGAATTCTAAAGTGGAACGTATAGGTACGTAGAAGCACGTACGTATCACCGACAAGACAAACCAGCAGCGTGTGCGCGCATCCGTGCACACGGATGCAGAATGGTGTATACACAGATGTATACGGCCATATATATATATATATATATATATTGTACGTACATATATGGATATGCGCGGAGATATGCAGAGATACGCGGAGATATACGGTTCGCGATCCCTTCGCGCGGTCTGCAAATTCTATTCCCGTGGAACGTCCGAAGCGAGGCCACTCTCGTGAAATGTTTCGCATCTGTAAGAACGGTTGCTCGAATTCCGAAGCCGTACGCGTACGTTACACCGCGTTCGTAGACGCGGTGCACAAATTTTCATGCGAACGATACTCGTAGATCGTCGAGCCGAAATTTTCTTGCTCCACGCGATCAGAATTATTGCGATTGCGACGGTGTCGCGCGTTGCAAATGGGACACCGTACGTTTCCGTGAAACACAGTAGTAATCCCATATGAAACGATATTTTTTGGTGTTTCATAATGTTGTCTGTGTGCGCGAACTCGGCGGAGTTTGCGAATATCCCGGCGAATCGCACACGATGTCGTTCTACTCGGCACGGCGGGCATGCTCGCGAATATTCGCGCGGCCGCGCACGCGCGCACACCGGCACACATTTTTCTTTTGTGTTCTTGCCTCGGCACTCGGGAACAATAGACGCTGTGGCTAAATTAAAATCGCCTCCGGAGTTTTCATATTTCGCTGTTGAACAGAGTCTGTAGGCAAGCGAACGCGCGAGGACGAACGCGCAGCTTTTGCGTTCAGTAGGCCCGAGGCATCTCGTTTCATTTCAGTTCCAACTCCTCCGAATCAAGCTATCCAGACAACCTGTGCATTGCCAACTCTTCTCCCCGCTCGCGGTTCTTTTGTGTTCCAACGTATCTGCCGTTTCTCGTTCCATTTGATCCTCCGTTCTTGGCGCTTTGCGCTCGTCGTTCTTGTTCCCGTTCCAATTTCTCGTTCCCGATCGTTCTCCTCGTATTAAACTTTTGCTTCTTTCGATTCTCGAAACTTTCTTTCTTTTCCCGATGAAATATTCCGCTTTCGTTTAATCTCGTCGGATACGAGCCACGTCTGCGTCAACACCGACGGAACAAGACTCGTCGACGCAGAGGATTTTTCTGTTCCTTTTTCTCCCCGTTTTTTTTTCCCCCCTATCGTGATCCCACGCAACAAAGATCCAAATCCGAACGATTTCTTTTTCGAGTGACTTATTTCAGGCGCCGCGTCGCGTCGCGTCGCATCCAGCATACCAAATTGGTTCGAGCAAGCGAGATAAAATATACGCGAAACAACAACGTTACCGGGGGACGATCGAAAACTTGAGGACAATACCGGACGATTAAAGCGCGGAGCGCTCGAATGCACAATGCACTTGGCATACGGCTTCGCGGCTTCACGGCTTCACGGCTGCGACGCGAGTATTGATTTGCCGCTGTTGCTTCGGCTCTGTTAGTTCTGCCGTGCCGGTTTCGCTGCCCTTAGCCCTTAACTCCTAGTTCCTAGCCCCTGGCCCTTGCCAATTTCGTCGGATCTACCAGGCTACGGTGTTGTTTTCCCTCCTTTACCCTTTCTTTCGAGTTTTCCAGATTCCAATTGGTTTTTTTTTTTATTTCTATCGGAGCAACCATTTTTAAAGCCACCCCCTTTATTCTAGCTTTCCCCCCTCCCTGTTTCTCGTGTTGAAAAAATGGGCGAAAAATATAGAACGGAGCGGACCGAGAAAGGGAACGAGTTGTGTTTCAAAGGTTTCGCCAAAAGGGCATAAAAGTCGAAGGAATGGGAAACGAATACAAAGAACAAGGGGGGGAAGAGAAGAACGGAATATAGCCTCGCGAGTACGCATTATGGACTACCAAACTGCATTTGGCACGTCTCCAGAAGCATACCACGGCAAACCGTCGCGAGGATTGTCCTATTTTGAAATCATTACCACGCCGTAGACTACCATTTTTACCCGTTCGTTCCACGGGAACACATATCTATAGGACTGTGGCAAGTACGTTCGATTTAACCTGATTTCCAGATAGACACACGCATCGATATCGGCTCCTACAAATTTTACGGTAGACTTTTCCGGTGGCAAAGATGTTTCGCTATTGGAGAATATACAGGTATGTACGAGCACGTGCGCGTGTGCATGCGTACATACAATATGCCGTGTACATATGTGAATACGTAGGTACGTTTTTATCGTCGCGTGTAAAAGATTAATAGATGTCGAGATTAGATGGAAAGAGGCCCCAGGGTAGGGGGGAACGAAAACGAGAGAGGAAAACCAAGGATCGGGATCGGGATTGGGATCGGGAGGGACGAGGAGGGGAGGAGGGAAACTATGGAGGAAGAAACAGTTTCATTACTTTCTTTCCCCGATCCCCTAAGAAGGATATTCTTTCGAGAGGGGAAGCCAGAAGACGAAACGGGAATAACCATTGAATTCCTCGAGACGCGGGGGAAACCTAAGACGCGCAGAACCCTGGAAGGGAGTTTAGCCGACACACCCTCCTCGAGTTCTTTCCTTCTTCGAGCGGCCCGGCAGGCTCGACTAAACTCGTAGGAAAAAAATAGCAACGTTTCTAGAGTAAATAACATGGCCATAGGAGCCGGTAGGACCGTTACTCCGGAAAGAATCGATGATCCTCGCCGCGCCGCGCCGCTTCTATTTCCGTTTCTACACGGTTTTCCATTTGCTTTTAGCTGTTTTTCTCGTTTCTCTCGATTTATATGACTTTACCAAAAATAGCGATACCTAATGGAGGGAACTTTGTCGTGTGACCCCACGGCTACAGTTACACAGTCACAGCTACAGCTGCAGCTACGAGGAGCACAACCGCAACCACCCCCTGGCCCTTCGACTCCCTTCGACCGGGCCTCGCTGTTTCCTCTGTCTCTCCGACCTCGGAAGAAATTGTCTTGCGAACCGGGGCTATCGATCGTCCAGTTTCTCCCTCGCAAGTATCGCGCGCACAGCCCGACGGTCTGTCGATACGATACGATACGATACGATGTGATACAGGATACGTTCGAACAACAAGCAAAAAGATCGATCACCGTACGATTCGGCCTGTTTCGTCGCATCGAGAAATAGATCCGTACGCGAATCGCTGATGGGAAAAGCAACGAGTCATAGAAACCAAATATACAATTTTGTAGAAGCGGAATCGATTCGTTTCCACGAAATCTCGCGAGCCTACGAGATACGGCGTCGAGAAGCTGGAGAAGAAAAAAAAAACAGCACAAAAGAAACAGGAATACGTCGGAGAAAGTCAGGAATCCCGTGTGCGACTCGACGCTCGAATTTTCTTCGTTGCTCCCGCCGCTCGCTTTTCATCCGAAGAAAATCAAGCAGAGTGAGAGAGGCACGTTATCGTCGTGTTCCGAGGTGTAGAGGAAAGCAGAGCGATTTTCCCGGCATTGTTTCGAAGCGCCCCGATGTTCCCGTTCCGAAATAGAACAGTTTCGTACTACTTTTCCGTGTAAAAGATCGTCCACGTATATACCTGCGCATACGATTTACGTCAGCGGGACGACACGTTTTTCCAACGAAACGAAGCTTATCGGTTAAAGTTAAATGAATCGATATCGAGAACCGACGGGCGAAACGTTTATTATAAAACTTTTTTATACGGCAAGTAACGTTTCTTGTAGCCGGTATCGTGGCGATAGAAGTTCGATGAGTTTTGCGATCGACGGATTGCTGGATCCGTTTGATCGAATGGGAGGGACGATCGTTAAAGATTTTCGAGAAGAAAACACGCGAATATCGACTGCGCGTACGTACGCGTTTTTACGTGCCTTCGTGTAAAATCGTAAGACGTGTGTCGTGTGTACAATAAATAGCATGTAATACATACTACGTACATACGGACGGTATATTGGGCGTAGCGCAGTACGCGCTTCTATTATTATGGAAAAACTATTGTATACCACGTGTAACTTTAGAGTTTCGTTTAACGTCGCGTAGCGTCGGCGGAACTCGGCCGTGTTCGCAACTTTCCAGCCACGAAAATGGTATGACCGTCGGTATCTGTTGTGTAGAGTTCGATCGTGTCGTTGTTTCCTGTACGGGTACGTGTACTTGTACTAAATACTAATAATTGTTTGTCGGATATACAGACGTTTGTGTCCCAAAGAAAGAAAGCACCGAGCGCTCGAACTTTCGAGGAACCTACGTGTGCACATTCTACATATGTATCGTACGTACGCGTACGTAATGTTTTAAACGCTGATCAAACATATCGTTTCGATGAGACGAACGAGTCGAAACAACCCGGTAATTGTTATCATAGAAATGTAAGAGGTGAAAGGTGAACGGTGAAAATGCTCGATAGGTAGTACGGTAATGTTTTCCCAGCACGCGCGACAGGCGATACGCGACACGCGACAGACGCTTCGAACGCGAAGCACCGCAGACGGTGTCGTCTCACGTGGACCAGTTTGTTCGATCCATCGACGAATCGATCGACCTATTCCAAGACGAACAAATCTAGTCAAGTCGTTCGACCGTCGACGGAGATGCAAAAGGATTCGGAAACTGTGCACATATTCTCTCAGCGGGAAACCGTAACTTCGAAATTAGTCGAGATGAGGAAAATGTGAAATGTAATCACTGATTGAACATGTGCATGTTCTGCTCCCGAAAAGAACAACGGCGCAAATCTTTCTAATGGAACTCCTATTTTTAGCTATACTAGTCGACGCGCTTTCTTGCTCTCTGCGAAACAGTAGCTAATTAATATTACATTAAGATTAATCGAAAGCTGTCGCGGTAGGTACTTGTACGAAAAGTGCACCGATGAAAGTTGATAAAGTCGATCGTAGAACATACCACTCGCTTTAAAGATATTTATATGCATAACAATTTGCTGTGGTTGCGCGAAACGCTCTGGACGCGTACACGTAGACGTAAGTAACGTACACGTGTCCGTGCGCACACGCTATGATTCCTTTAAACGTTCGTTATACATATCTGCTGCTATGTACGCGAAGGTGACTCTTCTTCATATACTTATGTCGCCGCGAAAAATATAACGGTCCATAGACTTACTTTTGGAATCTTTAGGTAAAATGGGCTACCAATTACCCCTAAATATAGACATGTTCATAGCGGAATCTAATATTAAGGCTTGCAGTTATATTCAGTTGTATTTCAAAGTTTGTAAACTATCTATTTAAATCATAATCACACCTTGTAAGATTGTAATAGCAACCTGTAAAATTTTAATACCACATTGTAAAGCGAAATAGACCCATTTAAGGGTCTAAAGAGCTACAATAAAAAAAAAGACCTGGATGATAAATGTCGCGGAATTGTCTCCACTACCGCAGGGTATGCCCCGTGAGGGATTAAGGATATCGAGGAGTGTAAACACAACATGGCTCGGGTATGTCGCGACAATAAAAAAAAAAGAGGCGAAGCGGAAAACGAAGAAAATACGAGGGTGGGAATATTTATCGGTGAATCGCTATTATAGAGCGATATCGATCGCGACAATCGCCCTTTTGTTAACCCCCACTCGCTCTCGCTCTCGTTCTCGCTCACACCTCCTCCCCCTCGTGGACGGTCAACGCGTTTCCAGATCCGTGCATGGAAACGAGACACCGTAATGGAAGAAGCACGTACACGTTTCTATTGCACTCGTTTTCGGTAAACCGTCGAGCGTATCGATTCACCGAAACGAATCGCGCTAAAGCGAGCGCACAGTCGCCGGTCGCGGTCGCGCTCGATGCTCTCAGCTAAGAAACGTAGGCATACATACATACATACTCGCTATCAATCTGTTTGCTCCGGTATCGGGCAGTTTTATTCAGCTTTCCAATAAATGTCCGGATAACGTCGGTACGACGGACAAGAAAAAAGAGGGGAATAGAGGAAAACAGAAAAAAAAGAGCGCAAAAGATATGTTTAAAGAGAGGAGGAACGAGTGAACTTACCGTGAACCGTGGTAAGGGCGAATACTGCTATCGCGATCAAGTTTCTTAGCCACTCGTTGCGCATCTTTTCTCTCGGTGTCCAAAGATTTCGGGATGTCGTGAATCACGAACGAGACCCTTTGCGGTTGCTCGACGATTCGATGCTATCGCATTCTGTGTGTTATGAGTGGTGGAAATGCTAGGCGATGACGGCAGTGTTGGCGGTCGTCGATGCAAAAACCGAAACAGAGCCGAAAAATAGTTTCGCGGTTAAACGGAACTCGGAACTCGAAACTCGAAACCCGGGCTGCGAACAACCGAAACGACGATGGGTGACGATGGTGACGACTACACACTCGATTGCTCGAATCGGCCGAAAAGGCAACCGAGGTTACACCGGTAACGGATAACACCCGCGAGAGGATTCCACTTTCGAGTTTGGGGCACAGAGCAGCTTTCCGGGCGAGAGGCGTATCTTTCGAGATGACACTCGCGGCCGCCTCATTTCCATGCCATTACACGTTACCACTAAAATACGCGTACGCATGTACGTACAAAGATCGGTGATGATGCTGCTGCTGCTGTTGCTGCTAACGCTCACCCACACCCACATCCACATCCACGTCCACATCATACCGTAAACCCACCCACGCGAACGTACAACGTATTCGCCATTACGTGTGTGGCTGGACTCGGTGTTCGCGAGACGTACGTGTGAAGGGGTACGTGCACGCCGAGAGTTCGAATATATTTCTCGCGTGCGGAGCAACGTAACGTTAATGCACCGACCGTCGACCAATCACCACCAATCCCATTCTTATCGGACAAAACGAACGACCGCTTTCGTACGACGAACTTCTGACATCGACGAGCCAGGCGCGCGCGCGCGCGCGCGTGCACGCACGCACGCTCGCACACGCGAAACGCACACCTATGCACACCGTATGTCGTGGAGAATATACGCGTGTACACACCGACGACACGGAGATACACGGGAAGACACACGCACACGAGCTTACACCAGCTTGCACACCGATTCACGGGCGACGTATGCGCACACACACGCACGCACCCACACCGATGCCGTCGGCAAGAAGGCGGAACCACCACCGACGCACTCTGGATATCGTTCTTCTAGTACACTTTCATCCTCTTTTGGGAACGGGTACTGCTACTCTAATTTTTTCATCGATCCAAGGCGGCGCGTCCTCATTGCCACCGTACGCGAGCTAGCGAACGAGCGAACAAGCAGCGTACGCGAGTCGCAAAGTCGCGAACACCAATGTCGAGGAGTGACAGATCGCGAAATATATGTATATATATATATATATATATATATATATGTATGTATATATATAGAGAGGAAGAGAGAGAGAGTAGGAAGCTTCGCGTTAGATTCTTCTCTCTATTGCCTCGAGTCGACGTTCAAACGATTCGTTTCGTTCCTTCGGGGAACGGTGTTTCTTCTGAAATCGATCTCTGCGTGACCGACCGTTGAACCGTACGCCGTTTCTATGCCTTCCGAACGACGATCATTCCTTTCCTCCGCCGCGGCATCTGCCATTTTCTATCAACGAGCACGCTTCGATCACGAAAAAGAATGGGACGATGATACGCGCGTGTGCAGTCGAATGGTAAATGAAGAACAGGAATTCGAACGAGACACGGAATTCCGAATCAACAAACACGGCGACGCGACCGCGACGATCGAGTCACGACTGACGGTGACGGCGACTGTGACGGTGGTGCAGCGCGGCGCGGAGCAAGATCGAACTGAGCGAGCTCTGTAACACCACGCGGCTCTTCGGCCATGTTCGTCTGCTCTCGGCCGTGCTCGGTTTCCTTTCGGTTTTCGTCTCTCGGTTCTCGGTATTCGGTGCTCCGCTCTTGGTCCTCTACGCTCCCACTCCCGGTTCCCGGTTCCAGTTTCCCTATTCCTCTGACTGTGACAACGAGGGTAACCAAGATGGTGCATCGTTCGTGGCACGGAGCGCATCGCGCATGTTACCGCCCGAGCAGTTCACGAACTATTGGCCGGCAAATCGAACTGTCGGGGATGATGGGACGATCCCATTCAGAGAAGGGATGGGAAATAAGTACATGATGAAATTAAATGCGACGCATAGCGAGGTCAAAGAATCACCAATGTAATTTCTCATTTATTCTTTCATGTACGGCCGGGTGATCGATTGTATAATATAAACTCGGTGTCCGAACGTTTGTATCGGCTACTTCCGATTTTTCTGCTGCGCTGCTGCCATGTCGGTGTCGATATCTGTATCGCGACTGCAATCGCTGATCGTCCGTACTAATGATCTCTTTTTAAATTGGTACGAGTTTGGATTTCAACTTGTTTCCATCGAGGATTCGCTCGTTCGAAGTTAATGTACACGATCGGAATGCATATGCAATGTTATGTACATTTTATGGAGACAATGATTGTATTCTACCTGTGAAAATTGTATCGATACAAGCAGGTGGGCGGGTGCGTACGGTGACGATGCATTTACCCTAAGTATGTACGGGTACGGGTGCGCAACGAACGATTATATTATTAACGGCAATGCGCCCACGATGCATTTCAACGATACGCGGAATCGGGTCGATGTAAAATGAGAATCGATATTCGAATCGGCTCGAACAATGCGAACGTGACGGTAATGTAGTGGCACGGATCGAGTAATGGGAATAAAGCGAAAGCAACGTCTACCTACGCCCTTTGACACCGGAAATTAATTGACTGATCAAACAATCGTAAACTTCCTTTCGTAAATAGCCGGAAACTAGACGGAAGTACTTAGGTACGCAGCGTGGTAGCGCTCGCATTTACGAGCAGGTACGAACACGTATCCGCGGACCGACCATTTCTATTTCTATTTCTATTTCTATTTCTATATCTCCTTGTACTTGTCCCACCATAACCATATACAATACCGAGTGTCTCGTACGACCCAACCGGCAGCTGCATCTGTGAGGTTCTTCGAACGCGAACAATTCGATGTACCGGTGCATCTGAAAACTACATTCGTTCCAACAATTTTAACGTTTCTTCTTTTCCTTTTGTTTTCAGTTTTTTTTTTTCATTTTTTCATTCTACACGTTTGAACAGAAAGTTTGAAAGCGATCCGCTCGAACGTTCGTCGATGTTTGAAACCGGAATTCGATGTGGTCCGAACGACGTGGTCCGGTATGCAAGAAATAATCGAGGAGTTCCTGCAGTATTTGTCGGCGTGGTCTGTTAAAAAATTCGCCCGCAGTTTCGTGAACGTTTAGGCCGGACCGTCTGCACAGTATGTACCTACATAACGATATCTGTATTGTCGTAAACAAATGCGGTACAATACGTATTTGGGGGACCCTTAAGTAATCAATTATTATGAAATCTAAAACAAACTTTGTAGTTATCGTATATTTACGTGAAATAGGAAATGTTTCGAATAGCGCGTTGATCAATGTCGCAATGCCGACGCGTACATTCGTACTATTCTTTGAAACATACGTACGTATGTGCGTTACGCGACGATCACCACCGTGTATGTAGTTTCTTAGTTGCGTAGTTGCATAATTTGGAGGACAAACTCGGAGTAAATGAAGGAAAGAATACACAAAAACACCAAAGACTGCTTACTTGAGTAACAGAGAAATCAGACCCTTGATTTCTGGATGCGTTGCCAGGTAAATTTCATTTTCGTTTCGAACGGTTGTTTTTCTTAGATTTAATTCTTTTTTCTGATGCTTGCTCAAGGCGCCGATATCGTAATTCTGCGAACCATGAGCCGGATCTTTTGGATGAAAGTCGCGACGCGCTCTCGGAAGCAAATCGCCCATTCGGCCGAGCGCGCAAAAAATCCTTTGTAAGTAAATTTTTTTCCGATCAACCTCCAACCAACAAATTGAATAACCTTTTCACGCCGGATACGACATACGGCGACAGTACTCTGTTCTTGGGGGAAAAAATAAAAACAAAAAAAAAACATCCGATTCACAGCTAAGCGTACACGCCTTAAGAATGTAACGAAAAATGAAAAAAAACGCTTAAATCGGTAGATTAGGTTCCAAGGTAGTACGGGGAGTGTACAGGTAGGAATGGTCAACGCGAACCAGAGAAGGGACCGGATGAGTAAGTCCGAAGATCGAGAGTATTCGAATGGGGAGGGGAACGCTCAAGAAGAAGATGCTCGTTTTGTGTGTCGCAAAGCGAGACGGGATTCACCGAAGAAAATATTCAGAGGAGGGTAAATAAGGTGGGACTTGTGAGAGACGCTCAGTGTTTGCGTGTCTTCGATGCAGGGCCATCACCTGCCGTAACGAGAAAACGAGTAAACGAGAAAACGAAGGAACGGGAGAGCGAGAGGTCGGAACAAGAAATGTTCGAAACCGTGGAAACGTTTCTAGCACGATTCGAAAGTTGCGAGTCGTTGGATATGTAAACGATGGGACAATACAGAAGCATCGAATCGAAAATCTTTGCTCTAATCGCTGTAATTCTTCTACTCTCCCTGAGCCTTGTCGCGGTGCAGTGTACGCGCAATGGCACAAAATCGAGGGAAGAATTTGTCGAAAACTGCTGTTTCGATAACGTCGGCGACACGAGCGATCGCCTATGCGACTCGTTCGACGATACGAACGGCACGTGGTCGACGATACCGTTCGAAGACGATACGCTCGACAACGTGTCCCCGACACCATGTTGCACAGTCTGCGTTTCAAGTGAGTATCGCGAGATAGGGTAGGTTTTCGCTTCGTTTTCTACGCGACGTACCATCCCAGCAACCGCCTCTACACCTCGACACGCGTGCGTAAATCGTTGCGTTGCGATCCGAAACGGAGGAATGCACTTGACCGATCAATCGCGCTTTATTCTTGTTTTCCTTTTCGTTTTCGTTTCCATTCTCGTTTTCGTTTGAAAGACCTACGTGTACACACGTATATCCGACAAACCGACAGCAAAATCGTAGAAATCGCGGTCCGATTAAACTCGACTCGAGCATTCGTTCATTTTATCGCCACCCGACGATTTGATCGTTTATTCTACGATAAAACGCGAGCAAATAAAAGGGGAAAAAAGGAGAGTAGGAATCCCAGGGACTCGATTTCGCCTTAATCGACTCGATTCGCTGTAACCTTTAGACTTGTGTGTTAGTTTGAATTATCAAACACCGATGTACCGCACCGTTTCGATTTGGCTTCGTGAACGCTCTACGCCGTGCCGTGCCGTGCGTGTTCAACACGTGCATGCATACTGTATGCATGTATGTGCATGCATGGTATAGAATGTATAGAATATGCAAATTTCATTCGGATTCAACTCGTCGAATTCAAGGAAACGATCAAGCGTTGACAAAGCATAAATATGTCCGATGTAATAACGCAGGAGTAGAGATAAGAGTAGGATTAGGATCAGATGCGAAGGATGGTACTGTCGCTAGTATGACAGATGACTCGTTGATATCGTTTCAGAAGAATTGGAATTGGAGGTGAAAATCGAACCGCAAGAACCAAGAAGAAGCAACGGACAGAATCGCTTCGAGACGGAATCACGGACGATCCCGAGCACGAACGCGAGTACGAACCCGGACAAAAACACGAGTCGCGTTTGTGTGAAACTGTGTTTACCCAGGCATAGAAACGATGAAAATGTCAGCGAAGAAGAGACGAGCGCGGTCGATCGGCGACGGTGCGACAGCGTGTTCGCTTCGTTAAATTTCTGGGGCGCCAACATCGTGGTATTCGCGAACGCGATATACATAATCCCGTACGTGCTGGTCGCGGTGATTTATTTGGTGATACCAGGCTCGAACGTACGAGCGTTCGGCAGAGTGGTAATATGTTACAACGTGACGCAGATCATTCTGAATCTTATTCTAATCGGCATAGGAGTCTGCGATTTGTGCCATGTGCCGTTGCATCCGAAGATTTACGTGGTCGTCGGACTAACGTTGATGTTCTTGACGATATCCTCGACGTCCTGGCTTTTCGCGATTTGCATCGACGTCACGCTGGCGATCACCAGATTTTCGCAGGAGTCGCGGATCGAGTCGAAAGATCGTTCGGAGAGAAAAAAATTTCTATGGTACGCCGGGTGCGCGTGGGGCGGATCGTTGCTGCCGACGATGTTGGCTTGCGTCGCGGAATTGTCCCCGCTGTTGCCCGCATCCTCCCCGATCAGACCGAATTTCGCCAACTTCGAACACGGCGCGAACTTGCCGGTGATACTCTACGTGCTCACTTTTCCGATTCTAACTTGCCTCGCGAACACCTTCCTCTTCTGCTACGCGTCGTACAAGATGTGCTCGATACAGAGGTCGACGAAACTGGCCTCCGCGAGCAGCAGCTTCAAAGCGAACAAAGCCAGAAAGCGATATTTTCTTTACCTCAGGCTCTACCTGTTGATGGACGCACCGTGGATCACGAGCGCGCTCGCCGCCGCGTTCACCGATCTATGGCTATTAAAGTTTTTTCGAATGATTCAACCGATTCTCATGCTGTTCAGCATTTTACCACCGCAAACGGTAACGCTTATCTGCGGTTGCGGTTGCACTCGCGCTTATATGCGCCGCCACGATCTGGATCGAGATCGAGATCAGGATCGAGATCGCCGACTTCCGAAATTGACGGCTATTTCAAAGGTTCCCGAGATACCCTAAACATCTGGGATTTTTGATCGATTGACTCGTTCAGTTAACGAAATGGCTGGCTTTTCGATGTTATACGCATCTTTCGGGGAACTAAACAATTTGTAGAAAAATAATCGCGTAATGGGAAAGGCGTATAGGCAAGGAATATTTGCTGTAAATTACATCACAGCAAATGAAAAAATAAAAACTTGAATTTACTAAAAAGTTTGTTTTAGGTTTCAAAATAATTGATTACTTATGGACTGCTCTAATATTATAGGTGTAGGAAAAAGTAGGAGCGTAGAATGTTTTCTCAAGGATTTTCGGACATAGCTTCCTAGACTGTAATCTACCTAGACTATATAGATAATACAGACGCTTCGATTCCGCCGCGGCGGATACTCTCGCAAAGACGTTTCAAACGCTTACGAGAAACTTTCGAAGCGATCTATGCTCTTTATACCGAGAAACGAATCCCTACTCCAACGCGTAACCTAATTGCAAGAGAAGTTTAAGAGCTCGTCCGATTTCATGTACGCAATCGTGTACGAACATGAACTTGTCCAGCTATGCTACACTTACAATGGATCGGATCGGATCGGATCGTTGTCGCGCGCACGATAAAGTTACACAAATCGAGCGGTTCCTTGAAGTTCTACTAGAGTTACTCGACTCTCGCGCACGCATTATCTCGAACACATCGATGAACAATACACCGATAACACGATACATCATAGCTGCTATTTCGCGATCTCCGCGCTTACCGCGACACCTAGATTTTCTTACCGAATTGCGTAATGAAAGCAATTATTAGCTTACATTAGTATTAGCTGTCGAGCAATCCCGCTCTCGTAAACCGACCGCAACATGTTACGTTCCTTTTCGGGTAATTTTTTCTTGTCGCCTTCGCAGCTTTCCAACTTATGGTTTATGGCTTACGGCTCGTAAGAATTGACCCCTATCCCTTGAGCTCGTATTTCGTCGAGGGCACGGGAAGGGGTAGAGGGGAGACTTGGAAAGTCGAAGCACGTTCGCTCTAGGGTAGCATCGAATGTTTTCGAACGATAAAGCATCTTTTGTGCTTGTACCGGAGCACCGATGACGATGACTCGTTCCATCTCCGTTTTCCTGGTGAGAGAACCTTATCGACTTTGGGCACGCTTCCGCCAACGGGGACGAGCCACGAATTTTCGAAACAATGGTCTGCGAAGACCAATGCGGCTCGATTCGATTCGAATGCAATCGATGGATGCGTGTCTCGGGTCTCGGCGACAAAACTAGTACACTCGTCTCGAGTAACGAGTAAGTCTTTAGAGGGAGTAAGGCTAACATGAGATTCTATTCTTACGAAAGACGGCAAAACGATCGGTGGTCGTATTCGCTCGCATACTACGACAACGATTCCGTAAGTAAGTAAGCAAGTAAATGTCCGGTCGAGTACGCGGCCGTCTATACGTCGGAGCCGGTGTGTTCGTGCCATCGTAGAAAAGTCGCGGGTGGGGTCAACCCGGGCCAGCCGGTATAAAATACACGCTACCAGAAAGCAACGACACGCAGTTGTCAAAGAAACGCATCCCATCGCACCTCATTGTATCGCATCGCATCGCATCGCCGTCAAAGCATCTGAGCATCATGGACACCAAAGTAATTTCAGCTGTTTTCTTACTGCGATTTTTCTTTGTCGTAGATTCGACAAAGCATAATTAATGTTGTTCGTTATATTTTTTTTTGTTTTTCTCGAATCTCTGTAGATTTTCTGTTGTCTGGTCGGTTTGATAAGCGTCGCCCGCGCAGGAATAATTGGGCAGAGCGCGGGACTCATCAGCCCCGCGGGAGCAACGGTAGCCGCCATTCCACAGGCCGCGGTCGTCAGAACCGAGAATTACGATCCGAATCCGCAGTACAGTTTCAGTTACAGCGTGGCGGACGGTTTAACAGGTATCGTCGTTGTCGTCGTCGCCGAGTTGTATATCGGGTTTGTATCGAGAAAGACAAGAGAAAACTCGGTCTTGTTTCAGGTGACAACAAAGCCCAAGAGGAGACTCGCAACGGCGACGTGGTCCAGGGCAGCTACAGCTTGATCGAACCGGACGGTTCGCGACGCATAGTCTCGTACGCCGCCGATCCCATCAACGGTTTCAACGCTATCGTGCAAAAGGACCCCAGCATCACGGTGAAGACGGCCGTGCGGCCCGTTCTCGCGGCACGACCAGCCGCGTCCGTGATCGCAGCCGCGCCCGCTGTTCGTCCGCAGGTTCGTTCTTCGGTACCTCTCTGTTTCGAAAATTGAAAGCCTGCTACCTTTCTGTTTCGAAATACTCGACAGCCAATTTAATGTTATACGTTGAATTGAACGAATCGAATGTTTGGTCGCAGCTGCTGGCGGCAGGACCAACGGTGGCCACCACGAACCTCGTGGCCGCTAACGCCGGATTGCTGGGTCTCGGAGGACTCGGTGTTGGACTCGGAGGACTAGGAGGACTCGGGCTGCGACAAGGTTCGCTCTACGGTACGCAGGCTTTGCTCGCGGGTGCTGCTTACGGTGCCGGAGGCATCGTGAAAGTTCACTAAACTAGGCAACGCGACGCGAATTTACTCGGCTGGGCTCCATCCCCTTTCTCTACCGCGCTGTTGGTTCCCTTTGCTCTGCTTTTCCTAATCGTAAGCCTAATCGTTCCGTATCGCAATCTTTTGATATCCATTCGAATCCTTCTTTTTCGCGTTCTTCTTCTTCTACCTCTTCTCTACCGAGTTTGCCATCTATTCTTCTACTCGTCTCCCCGACCAATACTCCTTTCTTGCCGGAATCGTGTTCGTGTTCGGGTTCGCTGATTAGTTTTTTGTCTCGGAAAATGTTCGCCCGCCGCGCGGCGTCGTCTGTTAGCCGCTCGAGCCAAGTACGACGAAAGTCGGGTCGATGTCGGGAACGTCCAAATACTGTTTCTTTCTCACCTTCGAGCATGAATTCGCATGTATCTCTTTCACCGAGCAACGGGGAGTCCTCTACACTATATGCGATACATTAGCACACGCAAATTGAAACGTTCCTCGAACTAGCAGAGTTGAAATTGTTCTAGACTCTAGACAAGTATATGTGTATAAAGTCGTAGGTGAAATTCTGTTTGCGTTTGTATTCTGTGACACGTGATACTCGTAAGATGCTACATTTTCTATATCGAACAAAGACCAGAAGGAAGTTAACGCTAATCCATGGCAAAACGTTGGGTCTCGTATAATCGTCGCTTTGCTATATGCTCGCGAGACGCGGTCGCCGAACGATAGAAACAACCATAGGTAGGCAAGAATGAAAAAAAAAAAAAAAAGAAAAACAATGCACCAAGAGTTTCGTCGGTTCGGTTCTCGAGACGCGGATTCGTTCGACGACGCTGTGTTTCTAGAAAAAAAAACTGTCTAAACGGTACTTTCCAACGAGTAGCGTTAACGTCGAAAAGAAAATAAATCATTTATTTAGCAACCGTTTCAACCGAATCTTTGATCCTTAACACACGATCCCTTACCGAAAACGATACGCCGACACCAATAAACGATTGTTACAGAAACGTCCAAGACCAGTAAAGCGCGTCGCCGTCCAGCCAATGGAAAAATGGCTGTATTTGCGATCGTGCTTCGCCGCGTTATACAGTGTATACTCGAAAACTACGGACTCGCTGCGTTTTCTGATTCAAAAACTTTGCTCTGGAAGTATTGCGAGCGCCATTTCGAATAGAATGTTTCCAACGGGCGAAGAATTCCTTCCGATCACCGCGCTACGTGGTTTTCCGAATGGAGCGACCATAGAAATTGGAAATACAGTGATTTCTCTGTATATGTTGCCAAGGCCTAAATGATAAACATCGCGGAATTATACCTAATACCGCGGGGGGGGGGGGGGTTGGAGCTGTAGTTATCCTTTATCTCGAAGCATCGCTCGAGCAAAGAATGTGTTTCGTCGAACGCCTAAACCGCCGAGGACTGCGAAGAAAACCGATGGATCATCGAACCACCAAAGTATAAAAGATTTGCTCAAAATTTATTAAAATATGGTATTTCGATGACTGAGAAATGTACAGCGTGTGAAAAATGCGCGTGACAACCGTAAAAAGATTACAAAGAAAACAAAAACATGGTTAATTTGGAACGAACGATTTCCAACAGTTATTCGCCGAAGAAATCGTTTGTTCTACCGACGACAAAACCATCCGAAAACGCGTCTATTCGTTGATGTCGGACAACTATCTATTGCTACTGCTATCACTATTATCTTCTCGTCTCTTATAATACATTCGTAGATCCTTCAGTCAATGGTAAGAAGTGCAACGTAAATATACAATAGTTAAGTACATACACATGTTGCGTGATACGATCAAGACACGATTCATTGTTGGTTTTCTATTCCGATTACGATCATTAAAATAAAATAAAATAAAATAAAAAAATCCAATCCAGGTACAACGAGGTTGTAATTATGTACAAATCGGTTGCGTATAGAAAGATACATACACTCGTATCTACATATTTAAGAGTACGCGTGGTCGCGGGTGCGAGTGCGAATTCCAGTGCGAGTACAAGTACCAGTGCGAGTGTGCACGACCTATGCTTCGTAAACGACAAGAATATCCTTTGTCACCGATTCCTAGCTTTTGGCTGAGAGCCTTAAGTTGGCAGCCTAACTCGGAAACTGAGCAACATTTCCCTGAATAGTTCTCAACGGTGTGCAAATACAACACATTGCACACACGTTTGTCTACGCTTATCCTATATCACATTTGTATCGCGTAAAGCGACGCCCCCTACTCGTTCTTCTTCTCTCCCTCTATCTTCTCGTAATCTCTCTCTTTTTCTCCATCTCTCTATCTCCCCCAATACATCTTCGTTTCGGTCAGCTGGTATTCCGTACAAATCTCCTTTTCTTCCTTCCTTCGACTAATTCGATAGCACGTTTGACACGCGTATTACGATTTTCGATGAGCAAACAGCGCGATGCATCGCGATCCTCCGACAAAATGATCACGAGCACATGAAAATGTAGCAGGCAAACCTTGTAGTCGCGTCGACGATGTGAAAAAATTTTCTCCACGTCACGGCGTAACGGACGATCGTTCGATCTTTTCAGTCGATTGCATTTATTTTTGTGTCCTTGGTGACGGTGGAGTCCTTGGTCGGCGTCGGTAGGCCGGTTAACATCATCTTTTCCTTCAGGTATTGGTAGTTCTTCAATCGGGTCACCGCATAATCCTGCAACGCAACGTAATGTTAATGTAATAAACACAATACGGACTGAAAGCGTGTTCTCGACGGTTGTACGAACGCAATATCGTTGCTTACCCAATAGCCGAACGGAATTTCGGAGAGTTTCGCGTTGACGATGCTCCACAAGCCCCAAAACAAATGACTAGCCAAAGAGAATATTTTGATTTCCTCCATGACGCGCTCTTCTTCCGATGCGCCTTCTTTTCCGACCGTTCTTAAATAACTTTTTATGAAGTTGAGCTGTCGAAGAAAGGAGAACGTCAAACGCATACAAAAAAATGGCTTTGAACGAGAAAAGTGAAATAATAATCAAACGATACGTGAAAAGATATAAGTGATATTATACGTATCATATGCATATGCGTACACATACGCGCATACACGCCGCGACACGCTGCGCTGTCACGTGTACGTACATACACGAGAGCGTGTGTCGGTGAATCGATACTACGAACACGTCGATTTGAAAGCGTGCACGCGTATATGCGCGAATATGCGGATTCATCGAGAAAAATTCAAGTAAATTGATCATCTAAAAATAAGATTTTTCTGAAAAGGGCATATATATATGCGTATAAGGCATATAGAGAAAACGCGAAAGTGATACACATAGGTAGTTAGCACTTAGCAGATCGAAAAATTGTGTCAATTTTCCATAATGGTACGAATCAATAGTCGGAATAAATACGCGTTCGTATAGAGGGGCGAGGGTATTCTATCATAATGCGGAAAGCGGATATATAATTGCGGTGATTCGAGTGAAGTGTCTTAATTGGAAATAACGCGGTTTTACCACCCATAAGACACTGTACATTTATGGACCGACTATCGAGAGTGCGTGTAGAAGTACTCTAGAGTCGTAGATGCGCAGGTACGGGACTGATGTTGCAAAGATGGGTGATGGTGGCACCGGTCGTTCTGGTTCCACAACGTACGGTGCGTGACAGGATCCATCATCGCATTGGCAGATCGATATGCCGCCCATTATTCCGATTAGCCGATCGCAGGCATCAGCCTTGTCTCACCGAATCGTGGTCCTGTGAAACTAATATATACACACGCAGCACACGCCAACCAGTCCTCGATCAGCACTCGAAAACTCTCGAATTCGCTCGACCGAGTATGTACAGTTATACGCTATTCTTCTTCGCGCCTATCATTTCTTGCGTTAAACGATAGGCTCTCTTGGGATTTTGATAACGAATAGGACAACCAGGAATGGGGTTCCGTGTATCGTGCACAGTGTACAGCAGTCCCGTTCGGCTGTCGCCCGTGCGGGCAGAGAATTTGGTTTCCCGGGGCACGAGCGACTCGGCGGGCAACCAACCACGCTTCCTTTCGACGGTTCAGGCTACGACAATGTTTTTCCAGGTGACGTCGCATTGCCCTTAGGTATGCCCTTGGGAACAGGCTTGCCTAAACAGGACTGGTGTACAGTGTACAGTGTATAGTGTATAGTGCACAGTGGATGGTGTGATCTGCGTGTGTGTGTTAGTGTGTATACGCGTGGACGATGGGCGATAGGAGGTAACGGACGGTGATTGGTGTTGGGAGTGGACAAGAATTCAGAATACATCGTATTCGAGTTGGTGGTCACGAATATGAAAAGAAATCAAAAGAATCGGTGTTGCAACTCCTGTAGGACACAGTTGGTTCCATTAGCGAGAACAACTCTTTTCGATGTTTTTCACGTAGAGAAGAATCGGCATGGAAAAATCGTTGTACGCTGTTGGAAACATCGTGTCCTACAAGGCAACATCCTCCTCTGACGAATACCTAGAACCAATAGAAAACGCGTTTGTCACTGGAACGATGTAGCCGTCTAGGCCGAATGCCTTGCTACTGAAACTTCATCGTTTCCGTGAACGAACAAGTTTTATTAGGATCGTTATCTTTATCTTTACCGTTATCGCTATCGTTATCATTATTCTCGTCGCCATCGTTATCGTTAACGCTGATGGTTGCGATACAAAGTCAATCGAGCTCTTTCGTTAAAAATCGAATAACTTTAGCTGAGAACCGAGGCACGGTCAAAAAATCTACGTATGCATGGACACGTCCGTACACGTACCGGAGGATGCGGTGAAACGGGAACTATATGGAATAATGCAGGACGGGATGGTACGGATCGGATCGTAATAGAACGAAACAGGAACGGAACGTCTCTTACCCGTTTTGAAATATTTGCTAATGGTTTGAGAATCGGAGCCGCCGATCTTCGTCACATACCTTCTGCTCTTCCGTAGGTCCGGATCCCGTGCGTTCGTGAAAGAAAGGATATTCTGCCGCCGTGTAATCGTATTGCCATTCGACGAAATGATTCGCTATATCGAATCCCCGGTAGTTGTAAGAACAGTACTCGAAGTCGATAAGAACCAGTTCCGGTTTACGCGTGTTCTGTCTCAACAATATGTTACCTTCCTGCATGTCGTTGTGACAAAATACGACCGGATGTTTCTGTCGCGTTGCGAGGGATCTGAAAATACGTGTTTCATATCTTTATCGTTGTTGTTATACCGATCGTAGCGATACCCCGGTGTACCGCGACGTTATCGATTATATTATGGCTCCCCCTAATATATACATACACACACACACACACACGTTACATCGTAACGTCCATTTTATCGAGAATGAAAACAATTACCAGATCTGACGGATCGGATCTAATCGATTCGCGGTCTCCTACTCACCTGAACCAATCGATCTCGTGATCTAGGTCGATCGATCGTATCGCGTTTACGTTCTTCGCGTGCCGATCGTCTATATCTTCGAGGTTCTCGAGAATATCGGTGGCCGTGTCCAACCATTTGGCCATCGTGTCCCAGAGCCAGGTCGGTTCCTTGCTTATGGGAACTTGCATCGTGTGAATCTGTCCCATTTTCTCAGCGATCATCGTGCTCAATGTCGGATCAGCCAATTCTTTGGTGAGCAATGGCCTGGCCGGTATATATTCCTCTATACGACCTCCGGGAAATATGCCGTGCAACTTTGGGCCGAGTCGTCTTTCCGAGAGTAACGTGAAGATCACGGACTCTGTGATCAACCCCTCGAGCGCTCTCTCCCCGTGCACCTGCCCGTACAATCGCAATAGAACTTGCCGTGGTTCGCCGCGAATCGGAACGGCTCCGTTCGGCAGTTGAACGTTGTACAACCAATTGCTCAGCCCGCCGCTGTAAAAATCAAGCGAATATTAGGTTACGCATTCGGGGCCCATACCTTTTGGTTGCGACCACCGTTCTCATCGGACGATAGCCGCGACTCGCGACTCGCGACACGCGACGAAACGAAACGCGTGTCCCAAATACCTTTGCTTATCCAAGGCCGCTGTCGGACAGATATACGCGTTCGCGCTAGCCTCTACTCTGCTACTAACCTGATGCGTTTCAGCGCTATGTTCTCCGAGGTAACGTGCTTCCAAACTCCGTGGAGGTAATCGCGACATATGCGTGCTGCCATTTCCCGCATCTCTGGGTTGTCCTCGGACATCTAACGCACAAAACGTACAACAATGTTAACACGATCGAAAGGATCAACTACAGATTGCATGGATTTAATAGAATTGCTTTTCGCGCGGAACACGGACGTTTGAAAAGTTTTCATCTTGCTCCGTTCTTGGAAAAAGCGGTTAATCGTTTCTGTTGGGACCTGCCCTCAACTATATCGATAACAAATTCGGCTGCCGATATGTGTGTACCGGTGTCGAACGTGGATCGTGAAAATGATATTCGATTTTTGTGCAGTGTCTAACGTATATGTACCACGCTACGTACATACATACACAAATACACTCGTACGAGCAACCGACCCGTTAACGCCTCATTCGCTATGTTTATCGGTCGCAGTTACAAAGGCCGCCGCACCGGATGCAAGCGTAGCTTTTCTATTCTCTTTCTTCTTTCTTTTGTTCCCTTTCTCCCTTTTCCTTGTGCAGGCCAATGAGCGTAACCTTGGAACATTGAGTGAAATCTACGACGACTGGTCGACCGGCACGCGTTACATTTCGCGTCGACTATTCGACGTGAAACAGGGACGAAGACGCCTACTCCGAGGCTGGTCAAACAGACTTGCGCGAAACTACCGATCGATATTTTGTACGGCGTTCCTGCGTATCGTCATCGTTTCGCGACGCTCGACGGATCAACATTTCGATCGTTGTCAATTTTCAGCCGCCGATCGACAAAAACTTCTTGGTGAAAGATTTCGAAAAACAGTAACTACCACGCGTTACCTGCCGGCGGTATTTTTATACTTTCGAGAGATCTATGATTCATAGCCGGGAAGTCCTTAAAAGAAGTTTGGTCAACAATACCGATATCGATAGCAATTTCAAAAACGTTCTGGCTGTCGTTACTCGGTCAAGTTTTTCGAAGAGAAAATGTTGGGGACGGGCGAAGAGCGAAGAGTGGCGTGATCAGTGACGTATCACCGATATGGCATTCGCAGTAACAAGAACACGCGCTCGCGAAAGTATGTCGAAGAATCGAAGGAAAACGTTCGGCGATTATTTACGAGTTTCCGCTATACGTATTCTGTTATCGCGGTCGTTTGGTCTGAACGATAATGCATACGTATTTATCGATTCAGAGTTTTTCAACCTTCCTAGTTGGCATTTACGCGATACGCGTCACGGTCATTGTTGCACCGCTGGCCTCGTGACAAAGATTGTTTAAACGCTCCGCGCCGCACCGCACACGCCCATCGACGTCGAACGCGAAACGCCCGTTTCCAATTTTATCGTGAAAAGCTGATCGCTCGCCACCGATAAACATACTGTCTTCGTACAATAGCGTTTATTACGTAATACAGCGCGACTTCATACCCCGTTAATTGAACAGCCGCGCCGATAAAAACAATGCTATCGATTAGTTTTGGTATATTTCCTCCGGGTATGGAAGAGAACGATCCTCGTGTTTTCCTTGGATTCTCAGAAATTCTCTTGCAATTACGTAATACGTTAAAAGATCCTAACGAGAACTCGAGTTCCGAGATGGAGGCAATTATCGTTCGGCGAACGTAACGCGTAGGCGAATTTATAAGTTTTTATTTTTCAATGTTCCGTCTCATCGCGAAAGAAAGCTGGACGCGTCCGTTTCGATCTATCTCGCTACTTTCGTTTATTACTCTATTATTATCGTATATATTACATTATATTATATTACATTGTATCGTACTACATCATATTATACTATATTATTATGTTATACTATATTATATTACATTATACTATATTAGATTATATAATACGTACAGACACGCATAATTTGCGAGTTTTACGTGCTTTAGAATCGCTTTTAATAGAAAAATATTTCGGAAATATTCCGTACAGGATTACACGGTTGATTACGCTGCATTTTCCAGCTGCGAATTCAGATCCTGGAATGAAACTTAATTCTGTTAGCATCCCTACCTGCCTCTAGGTGTATAATACGTACACGCGTAAATTAGCGAGACCAATTAATCATGGAGCAATCGATTCGAGAATATCTGTGAATTGTAAAAACATTTACACGCTTTCGTATTTCTATCGCGAGTATACGTGTCTTCATACTATATGTACGGTACATATACATAGATCGCGCTCCAGCTTTATGAGTGGAAAAATCGTTCGAGGAGGGTGTTGTGCAGCTATATACAATATCTGATCAAGAAACTTTGCATCTGCGTAGTTTCAGAATTTTTTTCCTCATACGTGCATACAATGCAAGCGTGATCCAAGAATGTTGCAAGATTACGAGCTCGCTTCGTAATTTTAAATCCGTCGATCGTGTATATTTTAACAATGTTAGTCGGCCTAGCTTTTCGATTTCTATGACTGTTTCTTTCAAAATATGTATGGAAAACGAGCATTACGTTCTGTTAGAATTTAGTCGCGTCTGCTTATTCCTCAAAGATAACGCGTTTATCCGACTGTCTGTCTGTCGATTGTACCTACGTAATCCTACGAGATCACGATACGGTGCGGTGCGGTGCGGTACGATCAAACTAAACGACATTTGGCAAGAGGAGCAAGATAACTACCAAACATGAAATTACGATGAAAGAATCGAATGCTAAAATCGTTTACGCACCTTATATCCCAAGCCCATTTTCGTGGTTATCGGCGGTCGGAAATGCTTCGAACAATGTGGCGCAGCTTCTGCCTGGTTTCCCTGCACTTTGACTGCTCTGTTATAGTACGAGAGCAGCTAAAACGGTTCGAACAAGCGTTACGCGAATCAGTTGTTGCCCGCAGTCCGTTGTTCGATGTACACGGCTACCGTTCAGACGGTATTTGCAAATGCGATTCCGCAAATCCGTTACAAGAACAAGGTTAGAATCGCGGCAGCGGTAGTAGGTATAACGCTAAAATATACCAGGCAACCTTCCGAGAACAATTTTCCGGGTTTTCGAGCTGAGAAACGATCGTTGTACCGACGGCACGATGGAAATTCACTGGCGATCGAGCGAACGTTCGGATCAATTTCGATCAGTCACCGTTGTTTCTTCTAACGCGAACGAACTCTAGCGGATCGACAAATTCCGTTTTGTACGGAATCGTATGATAAAATACAAACAACTATCACACCACCGTTAAATATAGGATCTTAAGGTCGACAACTGCGAACACAAATATGCGATTCGCGACGAAATATGAGTTTCCACGGGGTATTCCCTCTCGGCGAGATAATATTTTCGCGTGTATGGTTTTTACGTGATTCCAGATACGGATTCGTAGAAATTGAAACACAAGCTACCGAAAGAGTATACCGAGCGTGTATGCGTACGTTACTGATGTTCGTGCACGAATCAACACGAACATGCGATGCGAAGCAAGCATCTACGAAAAGAGAGATGCGACAATGCGACGCCTTACGAGTTACAAGCGGCAGCCAATGGCCGTTCAGGTTCCTCCCCACCTTTCCATCGTGTTCCAGCGACGACAGCGCCACTCGCGCCGCGTGTACGTACAATTTCGAGCATGTACCATGAATACCATGTAAATACCTGTGCATGTATTTACTATGCGCTCGAACTTACACGTAAGCAATTGTTTGCGCCTGCGCGCGCGCACGTCCGAACTGAAACACCGTACCGGTGAGTTTGTTTATCGCTCAAACCTGCAAGTATGCGATCTCGAATACGTATTCGGATACCAGCAAAATGTTTCTTTCGATAAATATACCGTTTCGACAATAATAGGATTTCTCTTCAAGACATTGTCCCGTTTTGCTTTCGAAATCTCTGTTTCCGCGTATGAACAAACAACGGCGAACATGTACGCACCTTCATATCCATATCCATAGCCTTTACATACGTATACAATGTACCTGCATGCATCTAGCCATGAAACAACGAAATTCCATACCTACATCGTTAAGATCGATTTCGAATTTCTCAAGTTTTGTCAACATTCGGCGTTGATGTTGGTAGACTTTCGTTTTAGAATACTCGGCAGTCTAATCGAATGTTTGTATAATCTTGATATACTAATGCCTTCGTTGTTAGTCAATGGTATTAGTATATCAAATCTACAGTGAACGATAAGCTTCTTCCACTTATGTGGAAACGTAGAAACGACGAGTTTGCGCAGTTTCATTTGTACGTTTTTGTACACAACGATGACGCATCGATGAAAAGATGCGAAACATTCCTAACAAATTAATCACTGTATCGCCAGGAAGTGTTCATTTTTATAAATTACACGCAACACGATACGGAGATCGAGATCGTTGAACGCGCGTTGTAAATCCATACGCGACGATCGATCGTCCGATCGAACCGGGAATATATAGTTTGCTGCGCATTTCGAAGTAATTAAGTAAGCCTTTTATAGTTTGATTCTGTCAACAGTTTGCCTGGAAAATTTTGCGATCGTATAGATAGAGAAGATTCTCGCGTGGAGATATCGTGGACACGCTGTGATCATTATTTTGCGTAACGGATAACAGAGATTAGATAAGCTATTTTGTTTTCTCTTTTCAATGTATAGAGTATGTTTCTCCTCGTCTCGGATCTTTTCGATGATGGAGACGACAAATTTATTAGGCACGTATATTTACACTGCGCGCGAAGGACCAAAACTGGCGGGGGCGATGCTTGCTTGTCTTTGACCAGCAGCACTGTCGCAACGAGAAGTTGTTGCGCCATTGTTCAGTCAGTGACGTCACAGTGTCAGTCTTGAACTCGTCAGTAGTCGCCGGTCGTCGGTGGTCGTCGGGTGTCAGGCCTTCGCGCCAAATTCGCATAGGAATTGAATGATTCGAACGGTGTGTTTGCGGTGCAAGGTGAAGGTCAGGTACGCGAGTAGAAATTCAGATATTGTTGGGAAGGAGTTCCTGCTCGAATGTTCGATGAATTCTTGGTAAACGATCATTAATAAGTTTGACACGTTCACGGTTTCGAAAACAAAAGGCATTCTGTTTATTTTCATGAAGCTGCGTGCGAATCGTCGACGTGAATCGTATAAGTATTCTGCCGCGCGATTTTCCGATTACAAAATTAAATATGTAATAAGGGATACGTCCAATGAGCTGTATTATGCGTGTTTGTTTACATTCAAACATACATTTCACCTTTGATTACAGATCCATTACTGATTTACACAGAGTTGATTTCGCTTGCGCGCCTTACCGTCGTTGCATTTGAATTTCTGTATTCTTCTATATTCGCGCAATTTATTTCGCGATATCGTAATCCTCTCAAGATCCAAGAACAGATATTATGCTGTCCAAATTGTAACAATATACGTACAGAAGAATATACGTACATACACAGATTCATACACTCGTATCAGTCGATTGTTTGTTTCTATTGCGCCTACATGTCTCGGTTGATTCTTTTGTTTGTGTACTTTACACAACATTACGTCGCAAACGAATATTCCGCGATTCTTCGAGGTTAAAGCTATTTCATCGTATCGTATCGTGCGGTATCGTATCGTATCGTATCGTATCGTATCGTATCGTGTCGTATCGTATCGTCAACGTTCTTGCGACCATTGCACAAAATAAACTCTTAACTACTTTGTACAAATACAATATAAGTATGTATAACTCTATGCGCAAATTTGGTTTTAGTAATAGAATACTAGAGGACCTCTACTTGACTAGTTTTATGCATCACTAGATTCCATTCCACTGCGAATTCGTAACTGTCTGGAAAAATCACGTTACCGGGAAGTGCAAGACAAATACGCGTAATTCTATTACATATAATCTAACTGTAGCTTTTTTTCGAGTACTTTGTTTACGTGTCTGATGCTGCTGCTGTTGGTTGTTGTTCCTCACCCTATTTCCCTGCACAGGTTTATTGCACAAACACAAACAGTTTACTAACGCGTGGTTCTTTTCTTTTTCGCCGATATATCATTGTCGGTGACCAACTCGGGGTCAACGATGGGTTTTCAAAGAGATCTTGTTCCCCTGTTTGCACGCGTGTAAATCTACACGGGACAAACGTACGTTTCGGAGACTATCGAACGTATCCAAACGTAATCAATCGAAAATACCGAACCGAAAACACGGTATCGCGTACGCGTAGCCGATTCTATATCGGTTCTCAACTAGTTTCCCATATATTCAACGTCACTATCGTAGAAGTGGAGTTGCTAAAGTACATCGAACGGAATCGGTGCAAACTGTCTTCATCGTACAAACTACCGAGAACAGTACCAACGAAAAGAACAAGAACGGAAAAGAACAAGCTACGTTATAGGAAGAATCTGTTAAGCGTGGTCGGTGATGTTCCAACGTGTGACACGAACGGAAACAACACGTTATAGTATCTCGTGGAAAGAAGGAAACGAGACACTGAGAAAGAGCGAAAGAGCGAGCGAGCGAGAGAGAAAGAGAGAAAGGGATATAGATAGATGGAAAGAAAAGTGTGCAGGAAGAATTTGTTCTCGTCGTAAACGCGGACGACTTCCTTGACATCTTTTCAAAAACGCCGTTATCGCGTTTCTAGTAACTTGGTAACGTGCACCATTTACATATAATCGTTAATATTTATCGTAATTATCATCGGACGCATTTAAGGACTAGGAAGTGTAATCTTTGAAGCACCACCAATTCATATAATGTTCGCGTTTCGCAAGAGAATTCTGCATCGAAAATAAACGATACGTCGAATGCGCGCGCGGGCGCGGGCGCGGTTGGACTGAACGAATAATCGTCGAAGCTAAACGCGTAGATACGTCGAGCAAAAATTAGGAAAGTTTCTCGGATCCGGTTAAACTGTGCTGTCAATCTGTTTTTGAGAACGTGTAACGTTCGCCGAAAATAACCAGAATCGCTTGCTCGTCCAGAAAAGCAATTCCAATTCCGGGATATCGTGTTCCTTTGTTCGATCGATTATTCCCTCGAATTTCTTTTACGCTTACGAAGCTGAACGATTATTCGGCGACAGTGTAGTACGGGGCGTACGTTTCGATTGCCGGCGAATGGCGAATCGCGGATGGTTTCCTTCGCGTCACGTGGAAAGAAAGATTTCGCACGTTCGAGGAAACAGCTGACCACAAAGTTCTGTTGCGATCGTGATATTAGAAAGAAACGGACCGTTTCCCTTTTCGTCGTCGACGCTGTACCTCACGATTCCCGGCTGACTATCGTTGCATCCGGTATAGGTCGAAATCTGCGGCATCTGCGATCGGAACAAGATATCGGTGATCAACAATACTCTATGCAGGCTCTAACGAAAAAGCCGAAAGCGAAAAGCGAAAGCGGAAACCGAAAGGCAACGTCTAAAAAGGCGAAACGCGGAAAATGCAAGTAGAGGCGGACAAAAGGTGTACCTGGCATTGTTTTCTGCAACGTGCGGTGGCAAGGACGTCGGGGGTGGCGGGGGTTGAGCATTCGGTGGACCGCTGCTGTCGGAATCGCTGTCGCTGCTCTCTTCCGTTTGTTTGGCCGCTTCTCCTAGGAAGTAAGAAGGTACTCCTCTAGGAGTAAATCGAGACAATATTTCGGGAGTGATTCTGACTCTGCTTTGGATCCCCAGCTTCGATTGACTAGCATCCGTCACGTATTTCTCGCTTTGCCTTCGGCGACGTAACGCAGGGGTGCATCCGGCCAAATTTTCATCTTCCGCCGAATTAGCCGACGTTAACGGTGAATAGATCTGTCCTCGTATCCGGGCCTCCCAGATGTTCCTGGGCGCTGTCAAGGGTTTGCCTTTGATAGCTAAAATTTGCCAATGTTAGTATCGCTACGAATCGCTATTACTTCCGACAAATCAGCTTATCCGAAACAAATACGGTTAACCAAGCGCGCAGACCTTCCTTTCCATTTCCTTCTCCTCCTTTCTCGCCTTTCTTTCTTTCTTTCTTTCGTTTTTTTTTTCTTTCTTTCTATCTATATTTCTATCTTTCTATCTTTCGTTCTTTCTTTCTTTCTTTCTTAAGACTTTACTGTTTTACCGTTTACTTTTTTTTGTCCTGGACCGTACGACCATACGCAAAAACTTTGGAAAAGAAAACGAAAAGTTCACCGAATGGCCTGCTGTTCTTGGATTGGAACGCGCGTCGATCGAAAAAACTTTGGAAAATTTTTCAATACGGAAAAATAGTGAAACATTCGCGATGCAACCTTGTAATAGTGACTCGAGACAGAATCCGTAAATGTGTACATGTGTAATATGTATATGTATATGCATATTTTATATACATATTACATATACATATTTTATATTTTATATACATATACATACATGTATAATCGAGAATATTATAATTTATTCCGTGATTCTTCTCTATTATCTGCGTGAAGCATTCACTTTTTTTTCGTGGCAACGATTACGAACGACAGGGGTACACAAGATTAAGCGCGAAACCCGTTTCTATCGTATTAGTTGAATTTCATTAGTTTGAAAATGTAATGGCAAAATGGAACGGAATGGAACGAAACTACGTATGCAGTGTCGAGTGTGTCAAGAGTCGCGAGTCGCATAAGGGATTCGAAAGAAAATCGTACGATTACAATTTAATCGAAAAAAAGGCTTACTAACTAGCATCTCTTTCCCTGGTTATAGCCGCGGGTGTAGACGATTTTTCAATTTCGTTAGCCACGCAAGTCCTGGTATTCGGAGTATTCGTTTCTGGAGTGGACTCTGATAGCGAACATCTGGGACTTTTAACCGGGACCGGTATTTTACTGACAGTGTTATAAATCCTACAAGGAGCTTCCTTTTCTTTATTGTCCTTATTTTCACGAGTGGCTACTACGTTCGATATAGTGGTCGAGACGGTTGTCGTATTGTTTTCCTTATGTGCCGATGCGACAGCATCGGCAGGTGGCCGATTCTCGACAGCATCGTCGTATACCGACGATTCTTCCGATCCTGGATTAGGGCCAGCTGGACTATCCACTGTACCGTTTGCCATGCTCCCTGTCGAATCACAAAATTGTTTTCTTCGTTGCCGAGAAATGTGTTTGAACGAAGAGAAAGTTACTGTGAAACGAAGTGTCTGCGATGCTAGAAAGCTTGTTTCTTTCGGCCAGATGGATGACGAGGAAATAAGACGAAAAAGAAGCAGGCAGCCGCAAACACGTTAAAAGTATATCGAACAAATTATTGGGCGTTAGGCGCACAGGCACACGGGAACGCGGAAATACGGGGAAACACGAGGAAACACGGGGGAACCAAACACGTGTAATCTACTCTCTGTGGTAAACGATTCGCACACTTACTCTGCAACGGTTCTCTGTCGGTGGTAGTTTGTACAACGGTAGCGCCAGCCGTCGCGTCCACCACCCTAATTTCCAGCCTACCCGCCACCGCTCCCGCTTCTTCTTCTTCTCCACCAGGTGTACTGGGCATCGTGTTAGGGGGTGAGAAAGCAACCGCTGGCACGCTCGCTCTTCGCGGCGGCGGACTTTCTCTCGGTGAGTCGTAACGCGTTGCGATGTTCCTCATTACGTCGACCTCATACAACAAATCGTCGAATGCCGCCTGTTGAACCTGTTCCGGTCCGGTACGGTCCGTGTCAAACAAATTAGTGATCAATCTCTAACCGTATATCGGCCGATAGTATAGACTAGATGTATACGAACCAACGGTGCTTCGAGGTTGGCGCGGACATGCGATGCCAATGCTGGAACACTCCAAGCGCTCGGAAGCGCCCCTTGGAGATCCGGATATTTTTCGATGCCAGCAATGTTCAAGCATCGATGAGGAACCGATGGTTTCGGAGAATCTTCGCTGATTCGAGACAGGGCGGATGGTACAACCGAATGCTGATGAGACACAACCGATGTGGTCGATTGAACCACCGCTGTTTTCGCATCGATAGACGCAGGCACTGAAGATGCGGTAGTCACAGCATCACTGACAACTGTCGACTGTATATACAAGCGTGATAAAAACACGAAACGTTTCCGTACAGAATGTACGCGTATACGTATACGCGTATGCGTATAGAATATGCATAGGTATACATGTACATGTCTGTTGATCCACTCAAACGAAAACATGTGTAGGATAAATAACGAGGTATGTATCGGACGGTCAAACGTGCACGCAACTCGCTCTTTCAACTTTGCGTTTTTCTTCCATCGTTTGATATACATACGTAGATCGTACTAAACACACGCACACGTATATGTATATCCCCTTCCCATTGCGGCCCGCCGCGCCGCGCCGGTTTCTAACGCATGCGTCTCTACCAACTACAGTAAACTACACGACAGAATCGAGTTATCTATGGACGTGTATAATAACGTATGCGCCTCCTCGTAAGGTTCTGCAACTTCTAGAGGCGCGGAGAAATGAGAGGTAAGTAGTCGAAAATTGATCCAACATCACAGATCTATCGAAAAGACAAGCAACACGAGCGACGATGAAGACGAAGTATACGCAAGTACGCGTCAAGTTTCGAACGATGGCATATAAAGGGTCGATTCGATTCTGTGGCAGGTAACAATGGTCGCATCAAACGAGGGCATCGATACTGGCCAGACGTGGCTAGAATATCAAACATATCGTCCGTAAGTCGATACAAAAAATATCGTATACCGTGTTTTTGAATTGCTCGTCCACTTTCTTTTTTCGAACGGAAAAAGTACGTGGGATTCGGAAAAGATAGAAATGTCATTTGAATCTGAATTCACCTGCGGTACTATCGCTGGCAAGGTGGTCCCTTTATGTTCAGGACTTTGTAAATTCTCTCCTTTCCACTCGTTGTCGGTCTCCTCGGAGTCGTCGAATTGCGACTTCCATTGAGAGGCCAAGGTCAAGCCACCACCGCCTTTGGTTACTTGTTGCAACGCGGATACGTTGTCGTCGTCGATCTGTGCGAACTGTGTGATGGAACAGTCTCTTATCGCCGCCCGGCTGGCTCGTGTCTGTTGTCGACCGTCCGTTCTTCTGCGCGGTTCTCTTTTTAGTGGCTCTCTTTGTTCTGTAACCTGTCGGTCAACGGTCGAGCATTAGAAAAATGTAAAACGTAACGACAGGGGAAAACATCCCCTTTCGATAGGGTTAAATCGGATCGAATCGGAGCGAATACGGTCGCTCCATCGATACTTACGGGACTCTGATTTCCAACGTATTTCGGATTGGTAACATCGTAGGAACAATAGGAGGCGTCGACTTCGGTTTGCACACGAGGGCTGGGCGGTTCTTCGGTTGTCGGTTCGGGCGCGGGTCTCACCCGTACTCGAACGAACGCGCCGCTCTGTGATTTTCTCAGCGGTGCCGGCAGTTTTGCGCTGATTTTATATCGAGTCACTTCCGAAGCGGAACGCGCAGAGGCCATCAGCGCGTTCCCCTCGTTGTCCACGGGTTTCTCCTCCGTAACCGCTCCTGTCTGCGGTTCCGCGGCCATCGAAACTGCACGCCTTTTCTTCGGCGAGCCTGCAAATCGCGTACAGATACGGCCACGTAAAACGGGAGTTGCAAGAAAAACAGAAATACGAAATTCTTTCCAGAGAAAAAGACATATGACCATGAGTCGACGGTGGAAGAACAGCTTGCTGTCTGGTCTGCTGGTGGGTGTTGTCGATCGTCGGTATCGTGGCATTACAGTTCTTATCTCGGCCATGATTGCTGATGGCCGATGTGAACGGAACTGATGATCCTTCCACACCGCGTTGTTTGTTTCTTCTGCATATGCTCTCGTAATCCAATTGTGCCTGCAAAAAGGCACGAAATACTAGTACCGGATAACCGACAGTTCGAAACGCATTACAATCCCTCCAGCGTACGCAATTTATATGCCAAAAAGGCACAATAGTCCGTCCAGTTCGCTGTTAGCGTCATCGCGTCTTACGTCTAATTCTTTCCTGTTGTCGGGTTCGACGTTTTCTTGGTTGTTCGTGTCGACGTTCGGCGTGGGCGGCGGCTGATTGATCGTGGTCGCTGTAGTCAGTACGGGAGGTATGGTCACAGCAGGCAAAGACCTGGTAGTTGGCACGCTTTCGTTGGCCATTAACGATCTTTCCCAATCGTAAGGATCGTTCGCCTTCACCCCTCTACGTTTCATGCAACGCTCGAACAACCCCGTCAGCATCTCGTAGTCCGGTTTGTCCGCGTATTCCAAACTCTAAAACAGAATTATTCTATACGAAATACCAAATTTCCTAGTAATCGTGTTACCGTGTTTTATCGAAACACATACCTGAATGTGTTCTAGAAAACCACGAAAGTCGGATGGAAGGTGTTTCAAAAGTAAATGATGATCGTATTTCTCTTTCATCAGACCCACCTGTATCGTGAAATCACGTTACATACTATCTCTGTGTCTCTGATAGCATACTCTTCGTTGCATACCTGTTCTTTGTCCTTTATTTTTCGCCATGGAAGTTGTCCATTGACAAACTCTACCAACATGTAGAACAACGACCATAAATCGTCGTGTCTGCCCATCTCTTTATTTTTGTGTGCATTTACGGATGCGTAACGAACGGTTCCTCTAAATCCTGCCGCGCTGCGAGGTGGTCGAACTTCACCGGTGCTGGTTGTAAACTGGCGAGATAGCCCAAAGTCGAGCATGTACAGCAGCCTCGAGTTGTGTGGAAGTCGTCCGATTGAAAAATTCGACTGCAAACGTAGACGCGAGAGCGCGAATCAATTACGAAAGAGACAAAAACGGTAAACTGATGAAACATTATACAGTAATCGTGCTTACCGGTTTAATGTCCCTGTGAAGAAAACCTACTTCGTGTATACTCTCTATTGCCTGAAGAATTTGAAGTCCTAAACGAAGAGTGGTGGACAAAGAAAAGGAACCTCTCGGCTGGGCACGGCGTAATTCAGCTAAATTTTTGCCTTGTAATTGCATCACGACATAATTGAATCGGTCGTTTCGACCACAGCCGATAAATCTGCAGACGTGTTCCCTACCTGTAATAGGTACAAGCATTTGCGTAGATGCATGCAAAGTTACAAATGCTAACATAACGTAACATAAAATCTTCACAAACCCTGTAGTTTTTTTAGTACGGCTACTTCCATTTTAAGAACTTGCTTCGGCTGACGAGCGGACTCGACTTTTAATGCGACTTGCTCCTTTGTCATTAAATCTTGGCCTTCATAGATTTCTCCGAATCCACCTCCTCCTATTTTTCGAATCTACAAGACGAGTAAGAAGAACGGTTAGATGTAAAATTAAGAGAAAGTAGGAAAAGAATCCGGATCGAAAGAAGAAGTACATAGATGTATTTGTTAAAGAACTCACGACTTTCCAACGTTCTTTGACCACATGGCCAGGCTGTAGCAAGTCCTCACTCGTCATAGTTATATTATTATTCTGGTCCGTGCTTTCGTCGCCTACATTCCTCAGCAGCAAATTGGTTGAATGAACGGGATGCCTGAAAAATGCGAGCGATCCCTGATGCGTTGCGATTGATTCGGTAGACGTTGAATAGTTCGCATACTCGATGTGTTTAGGCCTCTGTGGACCTCTCTCGAGAACACGCGAAAAGGCGACATATAATTAAATAAAAAATAAATAGAAAGGCGGAAGCAGAATTGCAAGGTATCGATGCGACGTTGGTCGCAGAGAGCGGACGAACGGGGCCCGATCCAACAAACTTTTGTAGCTGTCAACGCGAGACAAGCGACACGCCCCGAAACCGAAACCGAAACCGAGACCGTAATAGGTTAGGTTTTTAACCTAAAGCAGCGTATTACGGTAGAAAATTGGTCGATACCGAGCGCCCTGTGTTAGGCAGCCATGATTGCGTGCAAGCGAAGGGTACAGTAGATATGTAGGGAACGACGTTCAACCGTTCTATCTATCCGTCATGCGACAGCGTTCGAGCCGTCACCCGTCACCCGTCACATTTCATTCTTTCATTTTCTTTTTCTTCTCCTCTGCAGAAATCGTTCGTGGATTATTTTTCTCGTTTAGCAACGATTACACCTTTGAAACTTTCTCAGCGATTCTCCCAGCAAGTTTACGCTGTGAGTCGCTAAGTCGCGTTAACTCGCGTCAATCATTACGAACACAACCGAATGAATCCGAGTCGAGCAATGAAACTGTGAGAGAGGGAACACGGCTAAAGAAAATAATACATGTAAGTTCGTTTTCTGTTCCTTTGGTTTCGTTGCTCGTCGCAGTCTTGTATGAAACATTTCATTCGATAGAGCGTTCTTATTCGAAATTCTCTCCCGCACACCCATCGATCCGGATTTTAATGTAATATTTCATTTTTACTAACGATGTTGTACGTCGTTACTATTAATCCACGACGGTGTTTCCTTGCAAGCAGAACTTTCCCCAACCAGTGTACAAGTCTCTTCACGATTGCACACTTTCCGTCCGCATCTCTCCTTTTCTGCTTTTTCCCCGATACTTCGTATCCGTATCACACGTATTTCGTCCCCTTCCCGCTAGTTTCACTCTATCATCGCTTCACCCTTCCATCTTTCTTTCTCTCCTTTTTCCTTCTCTCACCCTCTCCCACTCTCCTACTCGCCCACTCTCCCACACTCCCACTCTCCTAACTCATTCCACCGTTTTCTTATGTCTCTCCCCCTCTCTCTTTCTCTCTCTGCCTCTTCCTCACCCTCGCCCTCTTTGTTGCGGGTTGATTCGACGTGATTCGATTCGACCCGACCGACCGCGACCGCTCGCTATTTTACCCTTTCTTTTTTTCTATTCTCTCTCCTCATTTTATCTTTGCGATCACTTTATCCGCGACGATACAAAATCTATAGGATATGTTTGGGAGAGCTGTGGGTACGTACTATTTCCCGTCAAACACCGATAGAACAGCCATTTTTCGATTTTGTACCACTATACTCGTAATACTTGTAAACGCCGCAAGATAGCGACCTGAATGCTGGATCGATGTCCGTCTCTATCGTCCTCTCTTTTCTCACTATCCTTTCAAATATTTCAGGGTTTAATCAGTTGACCATGTGAACGTTCCGCGTGACCGATATACGAGTATATATATCTGATACATGCATGTTTTGTTACATGCGTGTTTCTTTCCAATTTCTCTGTTACACACGTATTATATATTATAATTTTCATAAGAAAATTCATCGTCTATTATATGTATTTAGCGTATTCCACTTTACTGTATGTCGTTTACATTGATCTACAAACTCTAGCGCAACTATAACCTTTCGGCTACCTATCTATTTAGCTACTCTGCGGTAATTCTCGCGTCGCACAGTGGTCTGAGAACGCGATTTTATTGGCCAAAAATCAAAATGTCATTGAAACTTTCTAAAAGTTGGTAATCGCGTGTTTCCGGACAATAGCATAAAATAATTTTCTACGAAAATTGAGGTTATGGTCCCCTTATCCACTGTGATACTTCACATTGTTCAGATTAGTAAATAATAAGTAACAATAGTAGTAGCAGTAAGTAACAACGTTTATTAGTAATTATAATAATGATTAACAATTAATAGTAATTGATCATTAAATGAAAACTTGTTACAACGAAGCTTGTATTTTGTCCTATTCGTGTTGAATTTTTTCGTGTGATCGTGCCTCTGTATTTGATGGATCGTTAATGTCGAACTCCTAGCGATAGACTCGACTCGACTCGATTCGATTCGATGTGATTTCAAATGTCGCGCGCAACGCGCTGCGGTGCCAGACACGATTTACGGTTCGAAGTTCGCCACTGTGAAACAGTGCCCAAGTTTAATGATTATTTTGGCACTCGGCACTCCTACTTCATCGTTGACGGTAATGTTTTACGGAAAACTTTCACCGTAACATACACTATCTATACCTGCACTCTTCTGCCTTTATACGAAAGAAATAGAGGTAGATTATTGGAACAACTCTATCTCAACTGGTTAGAAAACAATGCAGTTGTAACGCGTTGTAGGTAAGAAATTGTTATTGTGGTCGTATCCGTATTACCTTAAAATCTACATAACGGCATTACATGCAATGATACTGTATCAAAACGTCTACATTTCGCTAATTTATACTATATAGCAATAATGCTTTTAAATTATTGGCCTCCTTGAAATATTCGTTAACCGAAGACTTTGAAGGTATCGATGCAATAAAAGTACTATGTGTACAGCTGGTCGAAACACATTTAGAATTAAGACTGGTATAATCTAGTCACCGACAATACCTTGAAGCGTGGAACGCTTCTACAAAGATAGAATTTCGACTCATCATTTTCTCGGTAGAAATCTCCTAATTTGAGGCATAATTATATTTTTCTGTTATCAGCAGCCGATATATCGACTCCGACAGAGCCTAGAGTAGCAACTGTCTCGTTACAGTACAACATCGAAGACTATTTAGTTTCGTTTTGAAAATGACAAATTCGACACTGTTGTAAGCTGTATGACTATATGATACATGTAGGTAACTTCTTCGATACATAACCTTCGTCCAGAAATACAATTCGTAACGTACATATGTAGTTATATTGCGAATATGGAATGAATAAGGGAAGCTAAATGTTTGTTATTTGCAAATAGCAATGTATAATCGATGCGTTTTGTACTGCCACATAATTTTTTGTTTGAAATTTTGACCGTATGGGATCTTGCACCGTTGGGAGGAAAATAAATTCTTCTATACACATGTACCATACAATTTAAGTTTAAACATCTATTTTTAAACGACCCCACTTTGTATGTGTATACATATAATACCGCGGAGTAGCATCTTTCACCGCGCCAAGGTATTTTTCGAGGTAATTCTGACTGCTCTCTAACCATCTACCGGTTAAACGAAAAGTATGTTTTCTTCTTTTAATTGGTCCACCACAATTTCTATCTATTGAAACACAGGTAAAAGATCGGGGCATGGATAAAGCGCGAAAACGCACGCGAAGTAACACGCGTGCGCGCGTTCATGCGTGTTCTCCAGGGTGATTAACAATACTTGCACACTTTGGCATGCTCTGCTTATGCAAAATATACGAATATGCGTATGGGAAAGAAAACGTATCAAAGTTAGCAATCACCGCAAGGGAGGAGAACACACTTTGAAACAAACCGATTGGCCAAGGGAAAAAAAAAGAAAAGAAAGAGGGTAGTAGTAGGTGGGAGATAGGAGAGAAATAGAATGAGGGAGGGGAAGAGAGAGAGATAATGTGTGTGTGTGCGTATGTGTACGTGTCAAAGAGAAAGAGAGATAAAAGAGGAGCAAAAGGGGGTCGAATACCAAGTTTGAACCGTTTTGAAAGAAATAATGAACACGTACCATTTCATGGCTCCGAACGAAAGAGGGACTGGGCGATAAATAAAGGCAATGAAAAGATCGTGCCGAGTGGAAAGGTGGTTACACGAAGATGACGCAGAGCAGAATGATTACGGCAACGGTGGTGGTAGCGTTGGCGGTGGCGGTGGTGGTGGCGGTGGCGGTGGCGGCGGTGGTGGCGATGATGCTGATGGTGACAGCGGCGGCGGTGACGGTGGTGAATCGACGCGTTGCTCAAAATCAAACACAAAATGCGAACAAATGGCTCGTGAAACCGGAAAGGATCTGTATGAACGTTCTACCGTGGAATTATCCACGGCCCCTCCCATGCAGAGCACGATCAACGATGGTCAAAGAAAATTTCTCGCGTGGTCCAGGGAGGAAAACACAGAGGGGAGATTTTTGGTTAGCAAAATCCGATGGCGAAAGGTCTTTTACAGAGTCAGAGTCAGAGTCAAAGTCAGAGTCAGAGAGCTCGGACGCGAGTCGTCGCGTTCCACTGGCATTGGACTGACATGCGAGTATCGCGTTGTTCCTTTTCTTCCATCGCCTCCTTCTCTTTTCGATCCTCTCTCCCTCCACCCGATGCAGACTGGCGGTCGCGCGGTCGCCCGGTCGCCCGGTCGCTCGGCCTGTCTTGAACCGAACCGATCGCGAACGCCGCTTCGTGTACCAGACCTTGGCTCCTACGCTCCTACACTTATACACTCGCGCACTCGTACCTATCAGCCTATTTACCACGTGTCTGCCATTCAATTACATGCGGCATACGAATTCTCTCGTATCGTTCGTGGCTGCTCGTCTCGTCTCTTCTTCTCTATTCCACCTACCCCGATTCTTGTCTCTCCGAACCATTCATCGATTTTCGATCGTCGACGCGCTCGCGTATGCGTATCGTACACATATCTTCTCGACGTCTGTTCTTTTGAGCTGTATCTGCAAATTTCAAGTTTGGCGTTGACTCCGTTGCAATTTTGCAAAGTTTGGCTGCGTTGATTCCGTTGCAAAGTTTGGAGTACTCCGAGAATAAAGAATGCTAGTTCTCGAAGTGGCGATTAAAACCGGAGTTCTAAAAGTACGATTATTGTCTTGAAATACTGTACCAGAAAATATACATAGCTATATTTCGCGTATCCCGCCTTCGCGTTTAGCAAACTTGTGTTATTTCGGTACAGCGTGGCGTCGGTTAAAGCATGCTCGGCCATTTCTCGCGTACAATTTTTACTGGTCGATGGTGTCGCAACTTATATGTATACGACGAGTCCGAGTCAAGATCTCGTTCGAATTCGTTTTTCCTTTCCTTTTCCCTTTCCTTTTCGAAAACGCTGATTAACTCGTGGTAAACGTAGCGAGCGGCAATGGAATTTCAAATTAAAAGAAGAAACAGCGGAGTATATACACTTGTAACATTGGATAATAAGATATACGTACATAATGTGGTAATATTAGCAACGATTAGGAAAAGTTCGTTCCCGTCCTATTTTCACGCGTGCCACTCTGCTTGCTCTCTACCTTCTGTTTCACCTTCGTTTTAGAATCGGATAAACGGTCGACGGCACGATTGTGTTACCCATGCCAGACTCGAGAATAGCATCGGTCAGATGAAATACCGGAATACCAGACGTTGATCGAATATTCCATGTCTACGAACTCGGACCATATTTGTATTATAATTCAGCGATTCAACGATATCTTCTATCCTTCACGTTTCCCTATTTACCAATACATACCTTCTTTCCTCGAGTCTTACTGTCTCCGATTCGTCACCCGTGAATCTTGTCGTCGTACGATTTCATATTTCTGAGCATCTTTCTTTTGAAAAGATTACGTTAAAACACGGACGAATTACAAGTATTTCACTATAGTTCACTATACTGCTACCAATACCTATCAGCGAGTAAAAATCAATAAGTAAACTGTTATCGAATCAAAGCTTCGTTCTACTATGAACATTGCAACTGATCATTTCTTTTTTTTCCTGAACAAACATATTCATATATACGTACATATAAAGATTATATATTTTATGTTACGACTCCGATACCTACCCATTTTGACGTTAGATTCGTAACAGTTTGTATAAAAACGTTTTCACAGGGAAAGAATGTCGTATCGAAAACCAATAAGATGAAAACTGTCTAAATAACGAGGGCATAAGTATCGATAAGAGCTACGTATTCGTATATATTGTACGCATAGTATTCAGGTACGTACATATATGTGATAATTTGAAATTTTTTTCGAGATAGAACTCACAACGAGTATGTAACGGGTCCACGTTCGAAACAGCTGTTTCGATGCGCGCGGCTCGAGAATTCGTAGGAGGTCGCTACATTCGTCGACCTTGCTTTGACTTTGCCGAGTCAAAGTGTTTCGGTGATAAAACGTTCCGAAAGGTAGTCGAGACTTTTGTCACAAGTTGCTGCACAAAACAGAGGTTACCCAAGTTGTTAAACAATACCGACGACGCATTGCGAATCGTTAAAAGGAGAATTGCTTCGAAACCGATCAATTTCAATAAGAAAATTATGGCATTGAACAAGCTCAGCATCGACAAAGTGGATCTGACGGACAAACGGGTGTTGATACGGTACATATTCCTTGATCGTACCTCTCTCGATTTCAATTCACAACCATTATTCGCAAACTGCTACAAACTTATCGAAATATTTGTGCAACTTTACGTTGAAATGCTCGCGTTTCGTTTTTCGGTGTTCGATGTAACCTTAAAGGATGCAACGAAAAATTCGGAAGCCGGTCAAAGAATTTCGAGTTTTTATATAAAAATGAACATATAGGTACTTCACCGATCGACGAGTTCATTTATAAAATTCTCACGGTTTGCCTCATATATACATATATACATATATATTAATTGTAAGTGTAATTGTAATTATATTTCAGAGTGGACTTTAATGTACCGTTAAAGGAAGGCAAGATAACCAACAATCAACGAATCGTAGCCGCATTAGATACTGTTAAATATGCGCTTGAAAAGAAAGCAAAGAGCGTCGTATTAATGTCCCACTTGGGTCGCCCAGATGGTAAACAAGATATGAAATATACTTTAAAGCCGGTAGTGGAAGAATTGAAATCCTTGCTCGGAAAAGAGATTTTGTTTTTAAACGATTGCGTTGGACCGGACGTGGAAGCTGCCTGCAGCAATCCTGCACCTGGAACTATCATCTTGTTAGAAAATTTAAGGTTTCACATAGAGGAGGAAGGCAAGGGAATAGGACCCGATGGAAACAAAGTACAAAGTTCTTTCTTACTGTATTGATGCAACCTTTCAAAGTGCACGTACAGTAGTAAAGTCTGAAAAATTTCTTTTTTTCCAGGTAAAAGCAGACAAAGACAAAGTTGCAGAATTCCGAAAATCCCTCAGGAAACTCGGAGATGTTTATGTTAACGACGCATTCGGCACTGCGCACCGAGCTCATAGCTCGATGCTAGGAGAGGGATATGATACGAGGGCGAGCGGCTTTCTTCTGAAGAAAGAATTAGACTATTTTGCTAAGGCGTTGGATAACCCCGCGAGGCCGTTTTTGGCAATATTAGGTGGCGCAAAAGTTGCAGACAAAATACAATTAATAAACAATATGTTGGACAAAGTCAACGAAATGATTATCGGTGGTGGAATGGCATATACTTTCTTAAAAGTATCAAAGAACATGAAGGTAAATATTGCGAAACGGTATTCGGCCCCTTTTTGTTTCTTCTTCTAGAATAGTTAACGCATAACGTTCTCCATACACAGATAGGTAACTCTTTATTCGACGAAGAAGGTGCGAAGATAGTCAACGATTTGTTAGCAAAGGCGGAAAAGAACAAAGTTCAAATACATTTACCTGTTGACTTTGTTACCGCGGATAAATTTGCGGAAAATGCGGCTGTCGGTGCAGCAGATTTGGAGAGTGGTATACCCGATGGTATGATGGGTCTTGATGTTGGTCCAAAAACGAGAGAATTATTTGCAGGTAAACAATATTCCAACAACAGCGACAATTTTCTTCTTCCGTCTATGATGTTGAGGACAAATGCGTATCTATCGATATACGATTTACAGAACCCATCAAAAGAGCAAAAACTATTGTGTGGAACGGTCCAGCAGGCGTGTTCGAATTTGAAAATTTCAGCAAAGGTACAAAGAGTCTGATGGACAATGTTGTGGACGCTACGTCGAAGGGGGCCATTACCATAATCGGAGGCGGCGATACAGCTACGTGTGCCGCTAAATGGAAAACCGAGGATAAAGTGAGCCACGTGAGCACCGGTGGCGGTGCCAGTTTAGAGCTTCTCGAAGGGAAAGTCTTGCCAGGAGTTGAGGCTCTTTCTCCAGCGTAAATTAGCAATACTGACAGGTATTAGTTAGTATTCGAATTTGAAAGATTTGATATCAGACAAGTCCGAGTATCTGGCACAGAATATTCAATGGAATAGATGAAACATTTAATAATCCTGTAACAACAACCCGGTTGTTGCAATTTCCATGTAAAAAGTATTGTATTTGGTAAAACACGATTCTCGTTCCTCTCCGCATGAAATACATTGAAATATATTGGAAAACATTGAAATCTATAGTATTTTATAGAAACGACTGAATCATACAAATATATTCTACTCAATGATTGTTAGAGTACCGAAAAAGAGAAATCAACATCCACGTATGAAAAGACCGGTTTATAGATAGGTGAATGTATACAGCCCTTCTAACGAAATCTTCAATATAAATATAAATTATTTAGATAAATAAAATTTAGTTATTGCAGATTTAATGATCTATTAAAATACCACTTAAAACAACGAAATATATATATATAAGTATGTATGTACAAAATGTAAAACATACGGACACGCTTACGCGTGTTTCGATTTATTTACAGACATGAGTCCTTTCTCGTAGTACCATTGTCGAGAACAATATTACTTTTCATTAAATAGATGACCGTTTGTCGCATATACGTACAATTAGAATGCACCCGCTTAAAATATCGTGTTACAAGCCCCTATCTGGATTTATCCCGATTTTTCTTTTCTGTGAAATGATTCTAACGACTGATTTACATTAATTGACAATTTTGGGACGTATCCATTCCGCGAAGTAACGCTGGAATAATAGGGTCCCCTTCGGCATCGACTTGAAAAGGCATTGTTTGTTCACCTACAAGTTCTTCGGGTAACTGTCCGTGTACTTGTACTTCTTGCATCAGCGATATTACCTTTTCGAAACGTTTCTTTTTTGTTTCTTTTGTATCTTCATCTTTTTCCTTCTCCAGTTCGCTACACACCTACAACATTTATGAGATACATGAATGAAACGATACTTGATAATAGATGTTCATCGCATTTTCTATATTTTCACTACTTACCTGTCTCATTAATTCTAATTGTTTATTAAATCTCTGTAAATCGTTGGGTGATAACGATGTCTTCTTTCCTTCTAACCATTCGGGGTATTTATCTACTAATTCTTTCAATGATGGGTACAAAATTTCTTTAGACAGCAAGTGTTGCAGCATTCCTTGCATCATTGGTAGAATAGCGCCAGGTCCATCGTCTAAAGATGCTTGGCCAAGCATTTCAGAAATATCAGCTTCGTTCTACAATATTTTTGTAAGAGATTTCTTGTCAGAATAAAATAGATTTAATTAAACGAATGGCCACGTTGTAAACAGCTACCTGCAGTGTTTCGGATGTTGCAGATAAGTCGTTCAGTGCTTGAGCAATAACAGTTTCAAAGTCTGTACTTGCACCGTCTTTATTGGTGTTACCATCTTCCGACACTACGTTTGCAAGCGTTTGTGCCATTTTTTTAAAAGAAGCACCCAATTCGCTGTCTGCTCCTAACAGAGAAATATTAAAGTAATATCCTTTCTGAAAATTTCACAAATCTTTACCATTCTTAATTAAATTCTGTAAATTCTCTTCAAATTGATCAGCAGCTTCTTCAATGACGTTTGTGCTCCAAGCATTCTCTATCGTTTCAAAAGTATCCTCGTCTGCTCCAGGTGCTGAAGATTTCCTTTTCTCTTCTACTTTACCTCCTTTTTGTTCTTTGTTCAAATCTTCTAGTGCACCTATAACATTACAATTTTATTGGACGACATTAATGTTAGAAACAATTTTTTTTTTATCATAAATATGTAACATATAATTCATGCAATTTCCTAATTTTGTTTGGTCATTTTATAAAAATGTGTATAGATCATTCAACAAAGAAATTACTCTGCAGGTCACCAATGAAATCATGTGAAACAAGAAGAAATAATTGGTCTTCTAACACAATTTCTAAAATTTTAAAAAATCTTTACCAGTCTTAATTAAGTTCTGTAGATTTTCCTTAAACTGATCGACAGCTCCTTCAATAATATTCGCGGTCCAAGCATCTTCTAACGTTTCAAAGTTCTCTTCACTTGTTGCAACTGCCAAAGACTCCTTCTTTTCGACTGTTTCATTTTGTTCTTTGTTGAAATCCTCCAGAGCACCTATGATACAATTGTAACAAGAATAGGAATTATTTACGATATCATAACGTTGATAAGATTACAGTTTCCTTTGAATTTATTCGAAAAAAAACTTCTATGGATTACATAAGAAAAAAATTATTTTCAAAACATCAATGACTTTGTAAATTCTTTTATGAAAATGAGAAATTGTTTAATTCCTTTTATATTAAGGTTCTTAAGAAAGAAATTATGTTAACTTATTTTGCTAAGCGTCTCGATAGAAATAAAAATTCATATATTTATTCCGATAGAAATAAAAATACATATATTTATTCCTTATTTTAGGTTATGAAACTCTTGCGGTACGTTTATTTAATTATACTTTGGTAAACGAACAAACTACTTACTGTCTAATAAATCATTCAATTCTTGATCCTCTACTGGATTTACGAGTTTTTCGTCAGCCATATTTACCGTTTTTCGAATACGATGACAACTTGAAAATTATAGCATAAAGGCATACGTATCAAAATGGTATACGTTTATCACCATATAACGTACATATACATATATACATATATTATAAATATACTTTAGGTCAACTAACACAAATAAACTTATGTACTTTTGGTGAGTTCAGTAATTAATACGCTATTAATAAATTTCAATAACAGTGTTCCGAATTATACACAGTCATTCTTTCAATCTTTTCGAAAAAATTTGTGGTATCATAGTTGCCTATAAACAACTATAACTATAACTAAATAGCCAAAACTGCTTCGTGTAAATTTTGATCGTTTGTAATTGTACTTTACGAGAAAAAGGTCATTTGGTCGTTTTGGTGCCAAAACGTTGCTTGGAGCACAATTTGCTATGAATGTGCTACCAAAACTTGCCGACAAATTCCGAGCCTAATGCGGAAACAGACAACGTATTTATATTTAATTGATAACACCAGGTAGTGTTCGTATATTTTCTTAAAATAGTTTTTCTAAGTTTCCTAAGTTTTCCTAAGTATACGCATATATGTGTATATAGTAAATAGCTACAAGTATAGTTTCTCAATATATATTTATAGTACAGGCACTTTGGAAATAAATTTTTTTATTGAATGAAAAATTCTGTGCACAGTAATTACAATAATATATGTAAAATATAGTTGGTTTTTATTTATTAACAACATTATTCGATAACGTACAGGGAATAAGAAAAGTAATAATCATCGTCTCTAAGGGTGAATTTACACCTCTGGCTTGGTGGACATTCTACAAAAACTTTACCAACTTATAGCTTGATAATTATTTGTTTGCGGCATATACATGTAAAAAAATGTTCAACAACTATTTTCTTTGTTGTAAACGATTTTGCTGCATGTTTCGTCTACAAATTTCTATCGATCCAAAGGTATAGATTTACCCCTAGAAACGACAATCATTATTTCTCTTACACTTGGTGCAAGCTCAATAGACGCACAAATTAGTTTGTTAATATTATTAAAATTATCTTTCCTGACTTGCATCGCTTTCAGGGAAAACTTTGTTTAATAACCGATAACATATATCCAATTGATCTACGCTCTCCTCTTGTTGTAAATTTTTTATATAACGTTCTAATGTGGATTGTAAACGAAGTTCCGGGCGCCTACATTCATTTAAGGCTGGGAGAAAATTGTTATTGGTCAAAGCATCAAGAATATTCAACAGCTGATCTCTGAAACAACAAATGCTACATTTTAGTCTACGAAATTAGATAAAAAAAGTGAAATAGAAACGCGATAATACCGAATTTCTGGAAGTAATTCATTGGTGATTAATAATCCAGTTGCTTGTTCGATGAAACCCATATTAACTAGCATGAGTTTCAAATCGTTTGTGTGCTCCTTGTTGCAAAGAGAACATAAAAGGAAAGCAGATTTAATCTGTAGCTTTTTCACTGGACTTTGCATAGCTCTTAAAAGTACAGAGTATCCGTCGTGCGTTTCCATATACTTTAGAGACATAGATTGTTCACGAACTATACCTAAATTTTTACAATTTATATTTTAGCATAGTCTATAAAAAAGTGTAATCTGTGATTGAATAAATGAGGTCCATACTTACAAGATACAGCGTACAAAGCTTTGATTCTGGCTGTTTCCACAGTATCTGAATCTACCATGTTCAGCAATACAGGGAACAGACCAGTTTCTAGAAATTTCTCTTGGCAAAAAGGATTATTCTGAGTTAATGTTGCTATCACATCCGCTGTTCTCCATCTGATGTTGCCATGCGGAGAGTTTAAACATGGGCCGAAAATCGAGAAACCTCCAATTTTATAGAAGTCATTTGCGATATCCATATTATCTACAAAATCCGCTATTCTTTCCAAGGCAGCTTCTTGTTGCGAGGTATCATCGTCTGGACATAGTTCGACTACATTCGATAATATTTTAATACCTTTTTGCAATTCTTCGATAACATTACACGACAAGGAAGAAAGTGCTTCCATTAAAAATTGTTGTCTCTGTAAATATATGAGAATTATGGTTAAGTGAATCACATTGAGAGTATGCGAACATGCTCAACGTATTCATGATATCTACTTCCTCATCCATTGGATTAAATCGAGTATTCCTGCTAGAATCTTCAGAATTAGCTGCTTCCATGGCATATCTCAACATTCCTTGTAAATTTCTCGGTTGTCTGGGTTGATTCGGTATTACATTTAACGTTTCTGATTCAGCATTGTTTACGTTTGGAGGCCCTTGGATAGATAATGGCCTCGCTCTGCTGCTCGCGTTAGATTTAGCTGCTGCTTTTTCTTCCATGTTTGAACACTGAGATCTTAAATAGTTTGTCAAATTAGTTAACAGAGGATTGATCGTAGACAACGGCAATTATTAGTACCATAAGTAGTGAAATAAAGTGATCTCTCATACTTCTCTATCTTTTTTGTAACCTTCGTCGCATGCGCTGCACCCATCAATCAAGTATATCGTTCTCAAATAGAGGTTCTTTTGATATTACAAAAAAGACACATTATGAAATATATTCTATAATCACTGTTATTTTTTCAGACGACTTTGTTGCCTCCCGAATGAAGGTTTGTTATTAGAGGTTGTAATGTACAAATGTGCGTAAGTATATCTACATACTTACATATGTACCCGTTTAGGCAATGGAAGAGTAACGCGATAGATACTGATCAACACTGCACTAACTGTCTCTCACGATAAGGAAAGTCGAAAATAAAACGTGAGAAATTGTCATCGATCGATGTTACCGCGCTTGTTTAATGTTTTTTAGCGCAAGTGTTTGAAGAATTCCCTAGCGTAGGGCGTAGGGACAAGGTGATGTCACGTTGATCTATATACGTAGGTGTAGACGGAAAAGTAGTAAGTACTTTGATAAATACAAATACACACTTACATGGTACATACACACACTGTATATTTGCGTGGGTACAATGTTACGAAAACGACATCTGTAAATCAAGTATTCTGTGATGTATTTACATGGACATGTTGAATTCTCATTTCTTGAATTCTCCGTAAAACTTCCATATTAGTTCATTACATACTTTCGTAAAAAACTGGTTAACTTTATTTATAATAGCGTCTAAGACATATAGCCTTAATGTCGAGTCCAACGGCAGATTATTATTTTCATGCGAGACGCGATAAATATGTTTTTTTAGTAATATTCAGTTCACGAAATTGCGTGTCTATTCAACTTTGATGTCTTCCACATTATATTTCAAATATTCCCGCGCTTCATTCAAATGCCTGTACAGTGCCATTCAATGTAGCGGTAAAACGCTGAAACCGTTAGCTAAACATTACCGACAGACTACGACTCCCTCGACACGTTGGATTTAATTGGTTAGAAGCTTGGAGATTTCACCACGAGCAGCAGCACTATCGACACCGCTCACGTTTTTGTACGTAACTTTAAATATGGTTGCTTATGGGCCACATTAGGCCGACAGCTTTCTTAATAAAAATACAAGGTTTTTGAATCGGCGCTGTACAAACACTTGAACGGAACAAATAATTCTTGTCGGAATTTCCATTATATTGTACGGTGAAAATGGCAAAAAACAGTTTTCGCACTGCTTTCCTATTGAGATTTATTAGCTTTGAGAATTCGAATCCAAGCAGGCATAGCGCGCCTTCTGGTAAGTTGTTTGCATTTTGAAACTATTGTCAGACTCTGCTATTTTATACATACGTATGCATATAGATTAATCGAGATCAAAGAGATTGGTCACTCCGTTGTGTGTAACCGCTTCCACCTCGTGACTCTCGGATGGTTCGAGTGGGGTGGACAACTATTTCGACTACTGCGTGTCCGTAAGTATATCTATACCATACACATTGCGAAATACGTTCAAATACTTTCGTGTTAAAAACGACGTCGATGGTTGACCGAAACGAAAAAACAGGGACAGTGGCGTTCGTTGCTAACAATAAGTTTGCGCAAGGCGCAAAGCAACTGTGAGTTCGATACTTACCCGAACCTACTCGAACTCGTTGTTGCAAATTGAGACGAAGGATTCGATGTGAAGATGGAAACGTGCACGTGGTCGTCTATACTCGAGATCTCATCCGCAGAAATATTTGTCATTAGAATGACGTCAGCTCGTCGCAAGTAATTTTGTTGTAGGAGCATGAGCTTGATATTTTATACTCGTATACGTATTATCGAGTATTTTGGTCGCACACCGAATCGTCCAGATAATCCAGAGAATGTCTCGACGTGTTCAGCCAAGGATAATATGCCGTGTGTACTGTGTCTACGCACGTCGCGTGTACACAAGCAACCTGCTCGAGTTTGAGAAAGCGATAAAAATAGAAATTGTGGAAAGAAAAACATTTTTCGTACGAATTGGATCGTTTCGATTCGACGCGTAATTCTCCATTTATTGTGTTTCGACCGTCAACACGGTTGTATCGGATTCGATAGAGGTGTCGTTGTATAAGCGAATAGGTAAATACGTACCCGTAAGTACGTGTACCGATAACATTAGGTGTCACGATGAATCCGTTGGATGGATGGTGTGTATAGGTACAAAAGCATTGTCGATGAGCACTCGCATGATCGCGGTAAACGAGTAAAAACATGGACGGTAACGCGATCGAGTCAGTTAAACGTCTGTTTCCGTTTAACGCTCGGATTTCTTTGAAGACATCGATGGCAGGTTTTCAGGCCAAAATCGAAAAGAGACACTCGGGGCCGGAGACTGGTTCACGCATGGAAACTGTGCTCCTTGCGTCCCGTGTTCCGTAAGCCCCTCTCCTCGTCTTTCGTCGGGTTGTCCGGAAGCTCGAAATCAGCTTCGAGAGCGGCTATTCCGCTCGGGTAGGAAAGCTTCGACGGATTTTTAATGGAAGTCGTAGAGGAGGTAGCGATGGAGCAACTGCGGTAGCTGAAGTTTGTGAACGATTTTTGGTAAATTGGGGCCGCACAATCTTCGGACTATCAGCCTAGCCTGATGCGTCAGCGGCAACGGAGTTCCGGCCGCTTCCATCACGATCGCTCTCTGCGCGTCCGTCAGGCTGCTCGATCTCCGTATCATGCAAGGGTCGAAGCTTTCCGCCGCTTCCAGCAACACTTTTAGTAATCGCGGTTTGTTCGCTGTATTCTGAAGGGAATTCAGTATGCCGTGGGGATCGCGGAATTGCGTCTTGATCACGACCCGTGCACCGTACTTGAGCAAGAGGGCCACCACTTCGACCGAAGCGTTCTCGTTCGAGGCTACGTACTCGGCCAGAACCGGACGTAACGCGATCCCTTCGTCGCTGCGTATCACCAGGTTCGGGTCAGCGCCTCGCTCCAACAACATCGACAGAATCTCCAGCCTATTTGGAATGTTGTCCGCGCAAGCGACGTGAAGCGGCGAACCGATGATCGGCGAAGTCGCGTTCACGTCGGCACCTAAATTCGATACTCGAATAAAATACGTGTAAATAATCTGTATCGCGTCCAGCGTTGGGTCTTCGAGTCTTGGGCCCAACGCTGCTGCCCATTGCGTCGCGCAACCAAACGAACCAACTCACCCGAACGCAACAGCATCCGAACGATAGAGGGATCCCCTTTGAGGATGGCCAAGTCGAGGGCAGTGGGCTTTTGATATTCAGGCCCGAGATCTAGTCGAGCGCCCTGCTTCAAGAGGAGATCGATCACCGACGGATCTCCGCCGAGGATCGCGTAGTGCAGAACGGTCCGGTAGTCGTGCCTCGCGTCCGCCATCGAGTTCACGTCCGCACCGTAACTCAGCAAAAGCAACACGGAAGCTATGCCCTGCTGGCGAGAATGTTCTCGGATCAGATACGATACCAATGGTTGCCGTACAGCGAGAGGCCACGTTACCTGAGGCAATCTCGAAGCTTTCATCAACGGCGTGAGTCCCGCGCGATCTCTCGTGTTCGGTTGAGCCCCGAAAGCGAGCAACAATTCCATACATTGCAGATCCAACGGCGATACCAAATTAATTTCCGAACCGAAGAAGTACCGTTTGTTCGGATTCGCGCCGGCTTCCAGCAGAATCCTCGCCACGTCGACGTGACGGTTCTTCAGGGCGAGGCGCAGCGGTTCGTCGCACATTGTTGTCCTGCATCGTTGATCGACATTCTTTCACGCGTCGTCTAATTCTTTTCTAGCAACGCGACGTGTTCTTCTCTTTCCCCTTTCACCAACGAATACAAATAACATGTACGCGAGACTTATTGTGCGGCACGCAACAAAAGGGGCAAACGAACAGGTAACAGAAATGGACAATCAAATATTAGGTCGTCCCATATGTTCATGCCGTGGATATGTTTATATTATTCACCATTGAAAAGTATTTTAATGAAAAACCACAGAAATTTTGTAGCGATGTCTTTGCCAAATAGGCCAGAAGAGGTTGTGGAACGAAAGGGTGATTAGATATTTTATTTTTAGAATTTAAGTGGTACAAGAGTAAACGGTACGAACTTATGGGACGACCTAATACAATTACGCGGAAGTAAGCGATACAAAGAATGTGTAATGCAATACGCATCAGCATCTTGGATCGACAAATTGTTGGCGCGCGCGATCGACGCCAATCGATCATCGATAGAGGCGAAGCGAAGGAGAAGAACGACGACGACGGTTCCCCTCTTCGTCGAAAAGATAAAAAATGGCAGAAATCGTTGGTTGAGTACGCAACGCCTGACGAAGGGAGAAGATCGCAAATGATCGGAGCGTAGATCGTACCTGGGGAAAAGCTCTCCAGTGTCCGGTCGGTGGTCGACCTTGGCACTGTGGTCGAGCAACAGCTTGACCAGATCCACGTAGCCATGCTCGGCGGCAAGATGCAACGCCGAATAGCCGCATTCGTCGGTCGCGTCGATGTCCGCGCCGCGCACCAACAACAATTTAACCGCTTCCATGTACTTTTGCCATACCGCGTAATGCAGCGGCCTCAGACCCTGAGTGACAGCTTCGTTCGCCTTCGCCCCGCATGCCAGCAGAATACGAATTTCGTCGAGCGGCTTCAATCGTATTATCGAGTCGGCTAGTTCCCGTTGCAACGGACTCGCGATGCATTCGGTAGGCATCTAAGGACGTCCGCACCGAAAACGAAAAACCACAACAAACATTTTAACGATCCCTGTCTCGATCTCGGCCCTCGTCTCCTTCCTCGTTCCTCCGTCCGTTTCGATCATCGTTAAAAACGGAAAGGTTGCCCCGCACGATTTGCCAGCGCGTTGTTCGCGCGCACGTTTTTCAGCGCCGCGCGTCTCGTCTCGTCTCGAATCGAAGCGAATCGACTCCGAGTCGCTGCTGTACGAGCTTGATCGAAGCTCTGCCAAGGGACCGACACAAATTTAGCGATGATAACGGAACCGCGCGAATCGGTTGCGAAAAGTCTCGCGTCTCTCGCAACCATTTCGATTTATCCTCTGAACACCGAAACGCGAGACCGCGCATACGTGTGTCCGTGGTACGTGTACGTATTTGTCGAGTTCGAAACCCGTCTTTTGTCTACCAACGACACTACGATTTAGCTTATTCGATTCGCATTGTCTCGCGATCACTGCCAAGTTTGCGTCGCCGCGCCGTAGACGCAGACCGTCGAGATTATTCGTTGCATTTTACATTCGGTTCCTTCTTGAAAAAAGTTTAGACAATCTGCTTCGATTCGATTCGATTCGACTCGATCGGAGAAGGAACTCCAAAGCACGAGGCCCCGGCTATTGGGACTGTTACATGATGATAAAGCGACAGTTGACGTTTCGCGACGCGAACACCGTTCCACCGCTCAACGTTGTTTACTCACGATAAATAATCTTCGATGCTCCACCATATAGAACCGGTTGTGTTACAAACTGTCTTCTCGGTCGGAAAGTCGGTCCTATTTAAAGCTTCAAACGGTGATTCCGCCCGAAAATAACACAAAGGGAACGCGCGGGAGTGTGCGCACCGACTCGTTCGCTCGCGACAACTGCGCAATTTTCGCCTTCGCAGAAGCTTTCGCAGTAAGCGCTTTTGCTCTTGTCTCGCGTCTCGTGTCGCAGCCGCGCGATTCTTCCCGCGATCGGGAACATCATTTACGTCTTTGATCTCGATTTTCTCGAAAAATCTCATTTTCGAGCGATGCGAAATACTCTTATATGTCCGAAACAGTTCCACCTTGCAATTTCTTTGGCAACCGTGTCGACGACGCGCGACGATTGCGACGCAACGGTGCGACCAGTTTGGGACGATCTCTCGCGAGATCAACGCGAAACGATCGAAGACGAGACGCAACCAAGCTCAACAAGACGAGCAAGAATCACTGCCACGTGTGCGCAAACACGCTCCTCGAACAGGTGATATTCGTGATCGCTGATCACCGAATATCCTCGCGCTGGAAATCGGCTGAAAACGAGATGTCGCGGTTCGTCATCTTCCCTCCGCGAATTCGACCTTTTAACGAAGAATCGAGTCATCGTTTTTATTTGCGCATAAGAACGTATTATTTCCATCAGAGCGGAATATAACGATACACTCGCGAAATACGTAGATACATACGCGTCCGGACGTCACAAAGACGAATAATTCCGTGTTGTTTTCGTGGAACGCTTATTTACGCCAAACGTCACAGAAAGTTGCGGTCGGTACGTGGCGCGTTTGATACGATAACCGAAAATCTGATTAACCGGTCGACTAAGGAACGTGCGACGCGCCAGACGATCGGCGCACAGTGTGCGAAAATGTCATTTTGGCGCTCTAAAATAATAAATCTAAGTCATCATAGATAATTGAATGAAATTTAATAGGTAAAAAGATAACATTTATATAGCTTCAATTTGAATTTACACAGTGTTTATTAATTACACAGGTTTTAAACAAATTATGGAATAAGTGGAATTAACATACCTGTTCTTCTGCATTAATATTCCTGAAGTAAATCTGTAATTTCTGGTAGATTTGTTGCAAGTTGTCACAAATGAATTTTTTCGCATTGTTTGGTCAACTAATCGTAGTTTATCACAGTATAGTCGGCGCAAGGTTCTATTACGTTCCGGAAAGGGATCAGGGTTTCGAAAGAACTAGTAGAAGTTTTCGTTTTTGGAAGTACTTTTATTAAGAAATACTTTGCACTTATTAAATGCCTTATACTCTTAACTCACTTTAATTATAATAATTATTGTTATAGCATTGTCCTATCTTTCTACTTAGAAGCATGCTTCGCTAACACACGTTACACGACCCTAAAATTATAAGCAATTTTTTTTCCTTAACGTACAGCTTATACGTAAATGAAACAACAATACTTTAATTTCACGAAGCCGACAAGTGCTGAGTTTTTCATGAAAATCGTCGCAACCTACGAAAAATTCTGTACAGAAGTGCATGTATGTTTGCAATTCGAAACTCCGAACGCATATTACTGTTGCTATGACGTTTGTTTACCGAATGATCTCGCTCAAGAAAATCGGTCGACATTCTGGATACAAGACTGTACGATCTTAAGCTTTCTCTCAAAATCGGATCGGTAATCGCTGAAACGATCGCCGCCATCGTCCATTTCCTCTTTCTCTACATCTTCTGGCCTGGTTTGGTCTGTTTTGTTTTATTCTCTTTCTATTCTATTTTACTCTACTCTCTATTCCTCTATTCTATTCTGTTCGGTTTTGTCCTGCGTCTCCTTGTTTTCTTTTTCTCTCTTTTTTTTTTGTGTGTGTATATACTAAAAATGTCGAAAGAACCAGAATAAGAACAAGAGAAAGAAACGGGGAAACGGTAACGGAAATCGAAAGAACAACAAAAACGCGAATCGATGCTTTATCAATTTTCTTTCCCTTCCTCTCCTTCTTTTGTTTCGAATGGTGATACGGCTGGTTTTCATTGTCAGCGACTGTGATCGCGATGGACGCCCATACGCGATACACGGTGGCACGCGAGGCGGCGCACGATTTATCATTTACCTATGTTTTGTCGCTAATCGCTAATTTATCCGTCTACTTGCAACGGCAACGGCAACGGCAACGGTAACGGCAACAACAACGGCAACGCGTAGACGCGTGTACGCAGTCTCGACGAGCATCGCGTCGAACGGTACCGTCGCGCTCTACTCGGAAAGAAACCAAGAGGATTCGGTACACCGATTCGTCACAGTTTCGGACACGATTTCCATTGAAAGACAACATTCGCTCGACGCGATGCTACGTACTATGTGTATACGCGTGGACGCGTGGATGCGCAAATCCTACGTACCCGCCGCAACCCGTCGCAACGGTTACGCCGAATTCATTAGTCTTAAGGAACCTACGTTTAGAAAATTGGACTTTTTTTTTTTGTTGTTTACAGGTTTGTGATTTCGTCAAAAAATATCTATAGAACGTTCTTCACGATTCTGATTCGAACAAGGAACCGATCGACCGATCGATTACACCGATGACGGAAAAAGTCGTACAACGTCTCAAAGAACCCAGCGTTGTTCGCTGTAATTGAAAACCGAGCGGGCATACTCGGAGACACCTTCGAGTCAAATTCTTTCATTCCCGTGCACATGTACATGTACATGTACGCGCATGTATGGTATATCGACCGGAAGAGAAAAAACTATTCGAAAAAGTAAGAAAATACAAAGAAAAACCACGTCGCAGAGTGGAGAAACGAAAGACCGATCGATCGCGTTCCTTGTCGTTCGCAGGACATTGATCTCGGTAACTGTAAAAAGAAATCTTAATTATATAGTGATCATCGGCCGATCATCGCAGTAAGTATAATCGCAAATCTATCTACAAATAATAATACCGCCTTAAAAGAGTAGTCCGAAGCGATAACCTAACATAATAATTAAATATAACATAAACTGCCTCAAAATGGCTACGATCTATGTATTCCTAAGAAAACGTCTATATTAATAATAGTCGTCAAGTATCGTCCATGCTTCTTTGATTGTTGTTTAGTTTAGTTTAATTTTACTTTATTTTACTTTAGTTTAGTTTAGTTTATTTTAGTTTATTTTAGTTTAGTTTAATTTAGTTTAGTTACATATTTTAAGGGCATTATAATTCACGTGAGTATGACACGGATTTCCACTAAAAATATTTGTTACATACGCTGAGCATTACTGACTTAAGCACTGTTTCTAAGTTCACGTAAAATGTACTGTTATTATTAGAAAACTAATTATTCTTCATTGGTTTGAAATACTGGTTTTTAATAGATCTGTATAAAACCTTTGTCAACTGGAACTTTTTGAACGATGATTCACGCGATACGAACTTGTTAAGCAACAATGCTGTACAATGATAAAAACGCTACCCCGTCGCTTGTTCTCGGTCTCGTTTGCTTGCTCGTTATTTGATCCTGATTGGACCGCAACTAGAAACTCGAACGCTTTTAGAACCCTCAGTTTTCTCTGTCGTTCGTTTATCTCTCACCCTATCCCTCTCTCTTTCTCTCTCCCGATACATTTCTCTCGTAGAGAGTTGATTCGCGATCTCGGCAACAAAACACGAGACAAGGAAAATAAGGAAGAGCGTCGAAGAAGCAGGGATCAGGATCAACCCAGAACAGACAAAGGCGGAGGAACAACCACGATAATACCCCACCGATCGAGGGGGTGGAGCAGAAGATGAAGCAAAAAGGAAAGCAGAAGAAGGGGAAGAAGAAGAAGGAGGAAGTAAATGTAGGAAACGAATGGAAAATCAGGCGTCCTGCTCACGGGACGCGACCGACGAAAATCCCGGATTCGCAACGATTCACGCGAACGAAGTGGAATTTTAGGACTCGCAGCGTACCGCGATGAAATCATTGGTTCATCAAGTTTCCTAACCTAATTTAGTCGTTCCTTCGCACGGTATCCAGTATATTGTCGAGTACAAATAAAGTAAGGATTTATCACGAGGCCAGAATAAAAGGCAAATATGTTCTAAGTGGTAGGAAATCGTTTTACATCGATCACGCCCATTATTCTTCTCCTCTTTCTTTTCCTTTTGCCCACCCCTTCCTTTTCATTTTCATTCTTCTCCTCCCTGCGTCACGCATCTTATCTCCTCTTCTCTTCACTCCTCCCCTTTCTTTCCTTCTCATACGCTTTCACTCCTGCCCTCTTCCTTTCTCTTTTCTTTCCTTTCCCTCCTTCCTCCTCTTCTGTTTTCTCCTATTCATTCACTTTGTTTTTGTTTTATCTGGCACTCTTCCCTATTTTAGGCTGTTTCACAATTACGGTAATTTATTTTGCTGGATTATTGCATTGCATGGAAAAATATGGCTTTATCCGAATGCTATTTAACAAAGGCAATACACTGTACGATTACGTTACATTTGTGTCAACGTGTTGTATGTCCTTTGTGATCGATGTGTGTGTGTGTGTGTGTCTTCGCGTGTTTGTGAGTGGATGGGTGCGCGTGCGTAAATTTATGTTTGCGTACGTGCCCTCGAGCGCGCACGTCCGTGTACGCATGTTTGTATACATGTACTTGGGAAATGCCTATCAATCGTCCGTGTTTGTTGCTAGGCGCACGTTCCAAGCTGCCCTTAATCTCTATCGTAACGAATCAGGAACATGATCCTTGGCAAAAACGCGAATCAGTGACAAGGCATCGTATTGTATATGTTTTGTTCTTTCCATCGTGTGTCCGCGAGAATGTATATACGTGTACATACGTATATACATACATACATACATACATGTGTGCACGAATCTACGTATACATGTATGTATGCATGTACGCGCAAATGCGTTTCGATATAGTTGCGAGCAGTACATATGTACACGTATATATAATGTATATAGGCGCACGGTTGCTTGCTGCGAATGCGCACCATGGATCTCGATATCTAGTTATATAATCTTTCGAAAAGGCAAATCCAGGATTCACAAAACGATCGAAAAAGCCGTATTTGGTCGCTTTCATGAAAACTGGTAAATTTTGACGATCGATTATAAGTTTTATTGTACACTAGCATGTAAAAAGCATTACGTCAAGTACGTCGTGATCGTTCGTTTTTCCAGAGACGTCTTCGAAGAAGCTAAACCGTTAACTTTTTGAACAAGTACCAACTTTTTTTCAGTATTGAGTACCAGCATCCAATCACCGATATATACATATTCATATAACACGCGTGTACGTGCATGTGGTTAGATACATTTGTATATTCATATATACATGCGCGCCCGCACACGCAACCACTGGCACACACACGCACGTACACACGCACGTACACACACATACACACACACACACACATATTATTTTTCGTCCTGCGTACCAATATCGATGCGTGTTAATGTAGCATGTACGCGTTTATGTAGGTGTTCGTGTTAAGGCGTGTATATGGGTACCTGGCCTGCCTGCTTGACCACCTGCGTGCGTGCACGAATGCGTGTGTGCGCGCGATTGCGTGAATGCGTGCACGCCCTCGTCCATACGCATGTATGTATATACGTATGCACGATCCTACGTTGATACACGAATAATATATACATGGGTGAATTAGATTGGAGCGCGAGCACTTGTATCAAGGCAGAAAGAAGACTCGTACCACGACAAGGTTTCTACAAAAATATCAGTGTAATCAATTCAGATTTTCAGTGTATAATAAGACTCGACGTTGTTGGGAATCAGCCGTGTGTGACCAGTCTTGAACGTAGTGACTAAAATTCGTTCATGGACAAAGCCTACGATCTCGCCGCAATATTATAACAAGCCTTTTTCAACCATAAACCTCTACTCCCCCCACCCCACCCTCCCCCGCTCTTTTTTTCCTCGCCTTGCTTGATTTCGCGTCAAATTAAACGAAAAAATATCTCGACCGTGAGAAAAGTTGACGAGTTTGTAATATCCTATTAACAATGAACTGTAACCACCGGTTGACTCTAAACACAACCAACGCAATCCATACGTATGTTGCCGATGTGTTTGCGCGCGTGTCTGTATTCGTTTGTCTATCTGTCTGTCTGGCTGTGTGTGTGTGTGTGTGGTTTGTAATGGCATGTGCGCGCATGTGGATGCGTGTCCATGTTACGTGGTGTATGTCAGTGCGTGTGTATTTCTATGTATATAAATACGTAATAAAAAAGAATCTACCCTACGGATACGTATTATCAAAAAGATTTTTCGAGCGATCGTAAAAATATGGTTCGCGTGACGCGTTCAATCTTTTTCTATGAACCGTGTTATGTAAATCTGTTGTAGCAATCTGTGTATAGGACTCAAAAAAATACCTCTTACGCTATCCATGTACGCAAGGTGTATGTGTCACTAAGTAGAAGAACGGAACACGGCCCAAAACTGAACCGTACGAGTGGCCTTCGAGCGCCGCATCGACACTTGTCACATCAATCAGACTTTTGTTCGCTTCGCGACAAAGTAATGAGAACGAACAAAACGAATCTCGAACAATCGGGCAAGCACTCGATCGAATCAAACGTCGTCGCCAACTAAATTCGTTTGATCGGCAAAATTATCGAAAACTCGGAAAACCTCGAAAAAAAAAACACCCGACACGACAAGTCTCTTTCGCTTTGCTTCTTTCCGTTACTTCGTTATTTTTTCCCTTTGTCTAGATGCTGCGTCCGAAAGCTCGCGTATGGTGCTGCTTATGTACACGGAGTCGAGCTGTTCTAGACTAAGATCATATCTATCGTGTACGATACGTACACATTGTCAATTACTCTCTATTAAATTACTATCTTCTCTGTAAATGCAATAAATGTATGGAGAATAGTTAATTATTCGGCGAAAACGCATTCGCAATGGACATGCGTGACCGCTGTAGTCGTGAATGATCGAGTGAAAAAACGGATAACTCAGTGTGAGTCGATAAACATGGGAAAAATGACAGTCTGGAACAGCTCCGATACGGCAATAAAAAATTTGTTCGATTCAACTCAAGTCTAAAAACTCGCTACTTCTTGTATAGCACTACGGTAGGCTGGAGTTTAGGCTCTCTGGCAAACGATAATTCATCATATGATACGGCGGACTCGCCGGACTTCCTGGCTGACTGTTCATGCCAAGATTACTTGAACCACGACCGCGTTTTCGCCTTTGCAATATACCTTTTCGTACCATGTAGAAGCGAATTGTACTTATCGGAATCTTATATTTTTCCGAAGCAACTTGAAACGTCATACCGCGTGCCACCATGTCCGAAGCTTGTTTCAATTCTTCCTCTGAACGTCTTTGCCGTCTCTGGTAACCTGCAAGTAAAACACGCAAAGATTAAACACCTGTGATCCTATGCTTTCTTTCCTTTTCCTCCCCGTTTTCCCACTCTCTCACTAGATTTATTTAAATGGCTTTGTTTGTTTAAAATGTGGCAAAGTAGATTGGTTTCTCACCTTCGATCGCTGGAAACGGGCTACTAGGGTTACAATTACTGCTCGGTACCATACTAATGGAGTATGGCTTTACATCCTGTTGCTGAGTAAATTGCTCATCCGGTTCCATCTTTACCATTCCCTGGGTTTCAGTGAGAGTCGCTTCGCAAGCACTGAGTGCTTTTTCCAAATGTTGTAGTGCTTCGCTGTGTTCCATGTTCATAAAATTCGAGGAATTTGGATTTTGTGACACCGGAGTGCTAGTGTGCGATGGCGCGTTTGCTGTACTGGGTGCAGCGAGCGACACAGCCTCCAGAAAATTAGCATTCGAAGCTCCGTCGTCCGATTGAGGTTCCTCCTGTTTGTAATTGGATGCATCCTGCTGTGGGGTCGTCGATGGAGCAGCCGATGGAGTATTCGAGTCGCATTGTTGAGAATTAGTTTCACTTAAAGTGTTATCGTTTCCTTGGGTGGATAAACCACGAATCTAGAGCGAAATATGTTATCGTAAGATCGAATCAGTGATGCACGCCTTCCAAATACCTTAGACATCTATTCCATTAAAAATATACGTGTTCGTCGAAATAGCAAGAAAAATCTTATACTTATTACCTGTAATACTTCAGCAGCCTGCATTAACTTTGCTAGCTGCTGTCGCTCCACGTATACTTCTCCACGATACATAAACTCCACCAAAGCTTGAAGTTCCCACATTCTCATGTCTCTCAAAAAGATAATAGGATGGGTGCATGGTATTTCTAGCAGTAAACGTTCCAAATAATCGCTACAGGCTGACAATACCACTTTGTGACACTTTATCGAACCTCCGTCACAAGCCAAGGTGACATCGACAAATTGCTCTGAACTTAACAATTTAGGAAACGCACTGTGCATATTCGACTGATGAGAATTCCAGGAAACGCAAAACTGCTGATGATCCCCACCAGGGTAATTACCTGGGGTATTCAAGATACTTCCACTCTCCATTATGGTACCTTCTTAGAACAATCTTCCTGTCAATATTAACAAGTAGTTTAATTATATTTTTGCAATATCAAAACTAAAGTTTTTTCTAATAGTCATTTATGGTATTTGTTATAATTCAAGTAGAGTATATAAAATGAATTTCAGACATCGTTTCGTTATCATTTCTCCGAGGATCTTTAACACGAGCAAATGCTAGAATTAAAGATACAGACAGACTATCTTTGTCAAATAATATATTTGTACGTTGAATATAACGCATACTATAGTTAATTTTGATCTTCTGTCCATGATTTTATGATTTCATGTCCCATTTATTTTGGGTGCTTTGTTAATGATGAACGCTGTATCCCAAAATATTTTACTCGTACAACAATCTGACTGTCCTCCAAACGAAAGATTAATATTGAGCGTACATCTGCTACGAGTAAACCTAATACTAATAATCCAGAATAAATATAGATTTCGATAAAAACGACCAAAAGGCAGAATAAAAACGAAGACAATGGAAACGAACGGATGTAACAAAGGAAAATTCAACCAGTTAATGAAAAATCTAGAATTTGATTAACAAAATATATAACTACTTCGTTACAATGGCATATAAGATGGCTAAAATAATTTGACGATTACAGTGTATACTCTCGAATTCACGAACGATTAATCATATTTATGAACTGCAAAATATCTACCTGAATGAAATACAGAAATCGGTAATATAATGAAACAAAATGTGGTTACAAAGAGAAATATTCACGTGAAAATAACTCGAATAGAAATTCGTAGCATTATCTCCGAGAAAAGATGTAACAAAACAAATCGGTCGTTGATAATGTTTAAGCAAATTCTTTGGAAAAAAAAAGTTCAAACACAAACTGCAGTTACGCGGCGTTTATCGTAATCACGTGTTCAAAGCGTACTAGCCGACAGGTTAACCAAAAAATGTACGATATACATGGAGAAATGTAAAATTTCGTTCCACATAGAAAAATGGTGAAATCTTTGTGGGAGACGCTGTCGGCGTGAGTGCCATCACCCCCCAGGAACGCCTTGAACACAAGTTTAGTCTTTCTTCTTAGTTTACGTATCCGAATTCTACAAACTTCAGGACCCCGGGAACAAAAAATAGAACGAATTTTCGAATAAATGGTTTCACTCACGAATTTTCAGCTTTGTCGACTCCTCTCAGATTTTCGCGTCGCTTTCGGGAAGAATCCCTTAAGAAAACATTCATCCGCCGAGATTTGCACTAGCTAGGGGAGCTCGAACAGAAGGGTGGGGGTAGTAAGGCTGGGGGTAGCTTAGTGGAACACTAGCGCACCTCTTGTCTTTCCTGAAAACTCTTACGAACGTTAAACTCCCGACGCGTATCAAAACTGTTCTATCGTATATACATGCCTACACGTACGTGCGCGCACACATGCAGCTACGTGCAAGCGAGATCGCGCGCTTCACGCCTCGCCTGTGTGTGTATATGTGCGTGCTTGTGTGCGTGCGTGTGACGCGTGGTATCGCGTGGTATAATCGCGTGTCGCGTACTATATAGATATAAATTTCTCTATTTTCGAAATATTACGCATAACCGACAGCGCTGCCATCGAATCTTTGAAAAATTTTAGAAGCTTCGACTATTAAATAGCTGTAGCAACAACAATAGAAACCTCTGCCGTCTATCAAATTTATACGGATGATCTTTGAGATTTTACTAACAATCTTAAGAGCCAATTACACGTTTTTACTATTTTCAATTTTATTAATTAAATATTTCACCGATATTTCCATGAAATATGTTTGAAGTAATCGGAAAATGTTCGACGAATTTCTACAGACACGAATTCAACTTGTTTCATGAAAACGCGCCAAACTATAGAGTCAAACTAAAATGCGATCACCTCAACTAAATAATAGAGTCTGACAGAGCAAACCAGAACAAAATCATTGACTTTTTCAGAGACGTGATACGGTATCAACATATTTGTAAAAAGAAAAGTAGACATTTGATTTCATAAACAAAATCAAACTTATACGAATTTCAATTGGTTATCGTCAGTATCCTTCTTGGACAATGACAAGTCTATCACGTGACGAGACGCGCTGCCATAATATATATATATATATAGGTTCGTCATCTCACCTGTCCCAAAGTTGGACTAGCATAATAGGTTTCATGTGCATACATACGTATGCTGCACATCCTTTTCTGTGTATCATCCGTATGTCCGATGTTCGAATTTATATAGCTTGAACAAGTCAATCAATGTTAAAATTGTTTTCATCTCGCATTTCGTCAATTTGTTTTTCACAACCATGAATCATCTTTGGTCTGAATTTGAACCATTTTTCAAGGTCAGTGATAGTCGAACATTCACGTATAAACATGATTGAAATCAAACGAATTTGCTATTAAAATCTTAGGCTTCATTCGTAACCAATTAAATATGTCTAACGATTTAGTTACTTTTACGCGTGCCTTCGGATTGGCCCAATGAAATAGAACAGTGATTGGTTTGTAACATATTTATTTGTTTTTTTTTTTAATAAATCTTGTTTAAACAAAGCCACTACATTTTTGCCAAAGACTTGACACGAGTCAAGTGAATACACGAATATTATACAATTTATTGTTGCGTATGTGTATGCCACGAACGCTCGCACGCACGCACGCACACACACACCTGCCCTGCCGGACAAAATAGGCCAATAACAGATCAGTTAGGCGACAAAACAAATCGCCATTGCTGTTTTGAAAATATTTTACGAGAATCCTTTCGCAAGTATATTTACAGCGCGAGTTTTGCATATTTTTTTATAGTAACGTTGTCAGTATTACCGTACAATGTTGTTTCTTCACAGTCTGGAATGATTAATTTGATGTATTCGTGATATTCGAGTAAGCATTAAACTTCTTAGGCATTATTAAACATAAAACATGTCAAAAATAACTGGATACGATACACACGACGACGGACCAGGTTTTGTTGGTATTCGATTTTGTCAGGAATGCAATAACATGTTGTACCCAAAAGAAGACAAAGAAAACAAAGTACTGATGTATGCTGTAAGTATTAGAAGCAAGCATTACTCTATCCTTAGAAAGATTGTAATTCTTGATACTTGTTGTAGTGCAGGAACTGTGATTTCAAGCAACTGGCCGATAGTAATTGTATCTACGTGAATAAAATTATGCACGAAATCGAGTAAGTGTTTGTAATGCGATAAATGTAAATGTCGTTGAATAGCTTGTACAGCAGATGCAATTGAAACTTTGCAATTTCAGTGAACTAACGCATATCGTAGCCGATGTAATATCGGACCCTACTTTACCAAGAACAGAGGAACATCCATGTCCAAAGTGTAATCACAGAGAAGCTGTATTTTTCCAAGCACAGACCAGACGTGCAGAAGAAGAAATGAGGTTATATTACGTGTGTACCAATCAACATTGTTCTCATAGGTGGACTGAATAAAATAATGAGAATACTTTAGGTAGTTTTATAATTGTGTACATATGTTTATCGATAAGTTATTATTAAACAACATCTTATTAAACATCTGTTAAAAATGAAATGAAAATAAATTAAGAGGAAGTCAGAATATATGTATTTGGTATGTATTTCAAATGAATGCATCGATGTTGATGATTCAGTAATGAATGAATTTGTGACATGCATGTGTACATGATTTTATGAATCTACATACATTCAACTCAACTCTATACTAGCATATTAATGTACTATTATAGTATTCGCTCATTCGGTATTTCCTTTGACAAGGATCAACTATATTTCCTTGTTTCATAAAGCATAAAATACACTCTTCCAGCTTTGATTTGTGCCCCTGCTCAACTATATAGTGCTATTCCAATATTCATTACAAAGTTCCAATATAACATATAATAAGTGATTGATCTATGTCCTATGCTATGTAAACACTTGTGTATCTTGTTTGACCTTGTTCGTGGCTGGAAGGCTGGAACCAAGTCAAACCAAGTAGATTCCAGTCTCGGAGAAATCAGTTAGGATCTGATCTACTAGGGTGCAGCACTATACCGATGATATTCTCATTTAATCTACATATATTCACTTCTTGTATACTTACTTATACATAGGTAATCGTTCGTCCCGTGACAGGTGCATCTGTATGTAAGTACAATATGTTTATAACGATTCCGCTAGATCATAATTAGCAAGTTTCGTATAGGTTAACACGATAAATGCGGAATATTTCTATATATAAATTTCCGCTGTCGTTCTACTAGCTACGTTGCAACGATGACGTATAAGTTAACCAATTACTTTTGAGAACAAGCTTCGTCCCTCTGCAACTCCAGGGACCTTTGATCGACAACAGTGGGAGAAAACGTTCAAGGTAAGTTAATCTAACAAAAGTATGATGTTTAGGGTGCAAATTCGTCGATGAATACTTTTGCCTTTGCGTAGCGTTGGCAACACATAATAACGATTACACGAAGTAGGCGAAAGGAGGACGGAAAGGTGTGCAAAAAAGGTACAGCGTATCGCTGGTACGGACCTAGGATCGTGGGTGGACGTAGCAACCTCTGATCGTCCAACATGGCCACCAGAGCGTTGATGTCCGTACTGCGACCGGGGAAAGGATTCCTTGGAACATGGAACATGAAAGGAGTGTGTGCTGCTGCCGAGAGGACAGAAAATTCGCTCTGCATCGGAAGGTGATATTAACGTAACGAGTTTCACGTTTGGAGATGTCAAATGTAATTGCGCGATGTAGATACTTGTTATGTAATCGTTACCTAACCTACAACAAAGTGTATCTTCAACATAAATGATACTGAATATTTCAGTGAACAGCGAAGGAGTTATGCTGACAAAGTAGTAGCCTCGGACGTGTTATACTCACAGATGCTAGATAAGTTATTTAACCATTCGGGCAGAGGAGAATGGAAATTACCGCCATTGGAGAAGGATATGGAGAAAGCAGAAGTTAGAAATACGGTTATCAATTTTGGACCACAGCATCCAGCCGCGCACGGAGTATTGCGGTTGATTTTAGAATTGCAGGGCGAATATGTCTCCCGTGCCGATCCGCATATAGGTCTTCTGCATCGTGGAACGGAAAAGTTGATCGAATACAAAACATACCTGCAGGCTTTACCTTACTTCGATCGGCTGGACTATGTCTCTATGATGTGCAACGAACAGTGTTTCTCCTTGGCTATCGAAAAATTGCTGAACATCGAGGTACCCTTGCGAGCAAAGTACATCAGAAGTAAGAAATTTTGATTTTATTAGGTAGCTCGGAGAAATCGCTATTTCAACGATTCCAAATCCTTTTATATTTTCAGCCCTTTTCGGTGAGATTACAAGAATCTTGAATCACATTATGGGTGTTGGAACGCACGCGCTGGACGTTGGTGCCATGACGCCTTTCTTCTGGTTGTTCGAAGAGCGCGAGAAGATGATGGAGTTTTACGAGCGAGTGAGCGGTGCGCGAATGCACGCCGCTTACGTTCGTCCTGGCGGTGTTTCTTTGGACATGCCGCTCGGTTTAATGGACGACATATACGAATGGGCGTCAAAGTACGCCGAACGGTTGGACGAAGTCGAAGACATGCTGACTGCGAATAGGATTTGGATAGATCGCACGCGTAACATTGGAGTACTATCGGCGGAGGATGCGATAGATTATGGTTGTAGCGGAGTAATGTTGCGTGGCTCGGGAATCAAATGGGATATTAGGAAAGTCGCTCCCTACGATGCGTACGATCTTGTCGATTTCGATGTCCCTATTGGTGCAAACGGCGACTGTTACGACAGGTAAGGGTCTTCTATATATACCGTTAGATTTTGTATATTAACGCTATTGTATACCGTCTGGAGCCCAGCGTGCGGTCCGATTGTTACCTACATTATAGCTATTACGGGCACGAAACGAATCGATATTTCCAACAAAATACGTTAGAAGTATTTTTCATTTGTCCGTAAAGCAAAAAGAAGCGAATGACTGAAAATCGCACAATATCGCCGGGACCGGTGTACAAATCTGTAGAGAATGTTTGCGTAATTGGTCGACAATATCGTTTGTTCACAGGTATCTTTGCCGCGTCGAAGAAATGCGTCAGTCTCTGCGAATTATACATCAGTGTCTAAATCAGATGCCACCGGGCGAAGTAAGAGTCGACGATGCGAAAGTAGTCCCGCCAAGGCGAGCGGAAATGAAGACCAGCATGGAGGCTTTGATCCATCATTTTAAGCTGTACACGCAAGGTTTTCAGGTACCTCCGGGGGCCACCTACACTGCGATCGAAGCACCGAAGGGAGAATTCGGGGTTTATCTTGTAAGCGACGGTAGCAGTAAACCATACAGATGCAAGATCAAAGCTCCGGGCTTTGCTCATCTGGCCGCGTTGCGTCATATGGGTCCGGGTTGCATGCTCGCCGATATCGTAGCGATTATCGGTACTTTGGACGTAGTGTTCGGCGAAATCGACAGATAATTTCGGGTATAATTGCTTCGAGTGTCCCAAGTTTCTATAGTATCGTCGGGTTCTGTAAACACGGCTTGTAATCGTCTGAAGAAAACAAAAAAATAGAAAAACGAGAAAAATGTGAAGTGGCGAGACGAATCGAAGAACAAATAAATCATCTTCGTTACTCTGCTAGAAATTTGTCTACGTTCATTTGTCGCATCCGCACTCTCTGCTATCGTTTATAAAGGTATGTTGAATATTTTGGCATAGTCAAATTGCACGTGTCACCGTCCAGATTTATAATTGTTTCAGCAACGTATCGTGGTAACGGAAATAGGTAACAAACGTGGACAGAACTTAACGCGTATAGTAAATACGCTATGCTTCGCGTTGCAACGTTATAAATATCACAACCTTATTTGTCGTACGCGCGTATAAAAATATTGTGTACCCAACCTTGCGGATGCGTTCATGTATCTCGAATATCGAGAGTGGTGGTACCAAGAATACCGAAGGAAAAAATGCAAAGGCCCTTGAAGGAGTACCGATGGCTTTGAACTGTTGTTAGAAAAAAAAAGATAAAATGATGGATCTAAGAAGAACTTCTTTTCAGCGTCACACGCGTGCCTTGAAACCGTGTAAAACAGCCCGAAAAGGCTTTTACGCGCAACAACGACTACCAGTTATTTTAGCGATCCCATATAATTTGACAGAGCCACCAGGTATCGCAGGAATCGCTATTCGATGCCGAAAGAGCAAACCAATTGCAAGCCGATCGAGTCGAACGGATCGGAGCAATCTCGGGGCGCGCGTTCTCGATAGTCATCTAATCACGAAATTTTTTATTCTTTCCTTGCAATAACTAGCATGAAACTCAAGATAGCGATACTTAAGCCTTCGCCTCACGGGAGACGAAGAGATGAAATGCAATCACTCGATTGCATAATATTTAAATAATCACGGCTCTATAGACAATACGAAAGAAGTTGATGCGATCCAGTTGCGGGGATTGAAGTTTGCTCGAGATTTCCGGAAATGTTTACCGTGTCACGAAATTACAGGAATTAGATTTCAATGAAGAGGTCAAGGGTCTCGTTGCTCGTAATCCCGATGTGTCTCGAGCAAAGGCAACGCATGAGTTACATAATTATTTTATGGCACGGCAATTATGTACGCGCTCGTCCGTGTCAAAAAACGTTTGGCGTGTTGTTTCGTTCCAGTAAACGATCGCATCTATCTCATTATATTTTTTTCCCAGTCGGCATGCCAACGACTGTTTTCAAAATCGGCTCGAACAGTTGTTCGGGCAGGGAAAAGTGGAACTTGTGATTTTTAGCGGTACAATTTTTTAACCTTTCTTGTGTAAATGCAGGACCATGAATCGGATAAAAAGAGAGAAAAAGAGACATTCACGAATTAAGGGGGGAATATCATTGAAGTTAGCGAGTCATCGGGTGTAAACGGTCGATACCAGTTGCGGTGGACGATGATTATGTTCAAGGGGCAGGTGAGATCGCCCGAGCTGTAGGTAGTAGGTAAACAGTAGGTATATCGGCATCGACGCAAGTCAGTAATGGTGGTGGAGTAATGGTGGAGACGGTGGGCAATAGGGGGCAATGGTGCTCGATGGTGGGAGGAGACCACGACGAAGAGAGTAGAAGGAAGAGAAGAGTCGGTGGAATCGGAGAACGCAAGAACGGAGTTGAAAAGAGCCGAGTGGGGGTAATAATAAATCGTTCACCTGAACCGCATGCTTGCCGTTCACGATGCAGTCGTGCGGGAAGAGAGCAGCGTTCGTTTAGACGTCCGCGCGTAGTCTTTCGAGCGACCTCGTAGGGATCGCTTCGTCTCGTTTCGCTTCGCCTCGTTTCATTTCGTTTCGCTTTATTTCTTTCGAACGCGCGACCCATCCGCAAGCCGTCGTACTGTTCGCGTTTTATTTCCGATTACGTTGCGGGTCCGTTCGTCCTGTTTTTAACGCAAACGGCTGAAAAAAAATCGTGATTCTTTCATTCGGTTTGCTTTCACGTCACGGTCGTTAAAATCCTGTACGGCGAAGCGAACGCGCGCGCTCGCGAAAACCCTTCGAGAGAAGAATCGAACGGCGCGCACGCGACTTTATTTATTTATTTTTTTATCCACTCGAGTTCGAGCAGTTCAACGGGTTTGGGTTCAACGGGTTTCGATCGACGCTGCGACGACAGAGTTTGCGGACCCGCAAAGCAAACGAAACGTAACGTTTCGACGACGGAGAAAGGCGATACGTTGGAATTGGAGGTAACTGGCAGCCAGCTCGTTTCTCCGGCGCGGCGCGTAGATTGCGCGCGCCTGGTATCGTTGTTGCGTTGCCGACGAATCCGCTGGCTGGTGGCACACTTGTCGCTTCGAAAGGAGAATAGACTTTCTCCTTCTCACCGTTCCTCGTGCCGCCGTCGCGTTCCGTTCGCGTTTCGGCCGCGTTTCGGCCCGTACTTGCGCGGCAAGGAACGCCCTCGAGAAGGACGACGGCTCCGCTACCGGGGGGCCATCCTAGATAGGGATATATATAATCATCCTCGAGATCGACGCTTAAGTTTTCCACGGTGACGGTGACGGCGACGGTGACGAGGACAACGAGGAGGAGGAGGAGGAAAAGGAGAAGGAGAAGGAGGTGGAGCAGGACGATGATCAAGGTCTGATCGACTAGAAGAACAAGTTGTATTAAAATTCTCAACGTTGGCGCGCCTTTCGGAGTTCTCGAAATCACCACGAAACTGAGAGAATTCTTGCTCGGTGGAGTACACCGCAAACAAGAGAGCGCCAGAGATGAAGTAAATAACGAAACAGGCAGACACACGTACACGCACACGCACAGAGGGAGAGTGAGAGAGGGAGACAGTTTGAGACGAAGATACAGGTAGCCAAAGAGAGAGAGAAAGAAGAAGAAGAAGAAAAAGAGAGGTCAAGGAGATCAAAGAAGGTAAGATAGAAGGAAAGAGAGAGCAGCAGAAGCGCGAGGTCGTTTAAACGCAAGAAGAAGACGCACACGCCTGCGAGGAAGGAGAAACGAGAGAAAGAGAGAGAGAGAGAGAGAGAGAGTCGAGAGAGGTTGTCGACGCGTGTACGCGGTGATCAATCAAGATGAGGGTACACCGTGGGATTTGCGCGAAATTGCAAGGAGGATTTCTCAGGCGATGGTGTAAGTAAACGGCGAAACGGAGGTGATCGCGACGCATACACCGATTCCCTCCGGTGCGTTCTCTTCTCTGCTCTTCTCGCGTTGCGTCGCGGCGCGTCACGTCGCTTCGCGTTTCATATCATCTCGTATCTTCTCGTCAGGTCGGAGCGGAGCGAAGCGGTAGCGCAGCATTGTATCGTTCGAGGGAAGGCTAGTTAACGATCTCGTTAACGCGGTTACCGGCGCCACAACAGTCACGCTCGATGCGCTCTTAATTCGATTCGATGAACATGTCATTTCGTATGCTTGCTCGATGAGTCACCGGCGGGCTTGTCGCGTCGAATCGCAACGCGCGGCCGTGACGCGCCGGAGTCGCCGCACCGCTTCGAATTTCTCGATATCGAAAGAGCTACCGGGTCCTCGGTGTCGCCGAGTGTCTCTCTCGTTACGAACGGTATCCGCGCGACTCGAAAACGCGAGCAATCGTCGTAAACCAGAGTCTTTCTTACTTTCACTTCGTGATCGCGTCCACGAGCGCGTACGCGCTCGCGAGAACGCGAGCGGGAATCTGGACTGAAACTCGAACTGGAACGGGAATGCGAATTCGAAGGAAACGTCGAGCGCGACGGTGCGAGATCGTTGGAAACGGCGAAGGATCGCTGGAATAGTAATTTAATCGGAGAACGGATATCGGCTCGAGAATGTAAAAATGATCGGAAACGCTATGAAAGAAAAAAGTATTTGCGTGTCGCGACTAGGCGGCTGCGACGCCGACTACATATACTACTCCTAGGACGAGTCGATCTTGCATGTTTGTTCGTTCGTAATGGCATAGCCTGCGGGTATTATTCGCGCGTCAGAAAACGAACTTTGATACCATTACGAGGAACGATCGAGCGGGAAGATACTTGCTATTCCGGGTCTATTATTGGGTTTTTTCTGCCGTTGATCGACTCGTTATGCAACTTTTCGATGTTGCCTCGCTCCGAACAGGTACTCGGAACGAACAGGAACTCCAGAGACCGCAACGTAACACTGCTTTACAATGCTCGATGCGTAGGATCGGCGACGAATCGTTGGGAAGCCGACGCGACGGGATTAGGATCGTCCATTGGGCTAGATTATCCGCCAGCCGATTTGCAAGCATTGAAAAAAGAAAAAAGATCAAGTTGAAATCGATCTGGTTTGCTCGCGCGTACGTTCGACCGTGGAGCTGCTTCGTTTGCTAGGCGCGAAACCTTCCGAGTAAGAGCAGGAAGCGTAGCCTTATATAATAGCGAGTAATTGCCGACAAGTACGCGTAGGAAGGTATACGTAGGTTTGCCTTTCGGGATCGAAGCTCGCAGCGGCGGCGATGCGTTCTCGTTGTCGACGGTCGTCGACGATCGTCGTCGATCTCGATGCCAACGAACGCGAACGGCCGATTTTCCGACGTATCGTTATTCCTTGCGACATTCTTCGAGACCCGCGTTTTTTCTCTTCGTTTCGCTGACGCGATCGATACGAGTCGACCGAGAAAAAAAAAAGCGAATGGGAGGAACGAGAACCGTGTTTTCGCAACGTGTTTTCGGTTTTCGTTCCTCCGTGTCACGCGAACGCGTTGTATGTTGTATCGCGACCATTCCTCCGATCGCATTCCTTTCGGATCGATATCGGGGACGATCTACGGGAGCTATCGGCGCTATATCGAAACCACCTCGACTCGCTTACGCTTCGGCGATCCGCGCGACAAGGCTGTTCGATGCGCGACATTCCTCCCTGGTCGTCGCGATCGTTTCCGCGAGCCGACGAACGATCCTCGATCATGCCGGTTGGTCGTTGGCTGTTGGCCATTAGTCATTGATCGCGATGAAACCGATTACGATTCCATGATCGAACAGACTACAACAATGAACAGCGCGCTGGACGCCGGTTACATCATGCACGAAATTTCCTCGAACTTGAACGCGTTCTCGCGCATGTCGATTCGCGGTACACACGCGTCAACTATACCGCGTACGCGTGTACGAGTAGAACTAGAAGGTAGAACGTAGCAACGAGACGGAACGGCCGGCTGGATCTTTGGTCGAACGCGAACGGTTCGCTCAGCGGTGTTGCGCTTTCACCTGTTCGTTAGGTGCGTAGGCTCTTCCGTGTGCGGAGTAGCCATCGCTAATTCGCCGTAAACACCGAGGTTCGATCGAATCGCGCGTAGAAACGATTTCGGTAACATGGTTAAACCGACCTGTACATATATAAAATATACAGCGACTCCAACTAATATTCGGACGCTCCTAAAAATCGCATCACTTTGTCAATATTGGAGCACACTACTTGAATTGTTTTTTAGAAGATCGAACAATTGGTTCGCTATATAACCGTGAAAAAGATGTTTGATTAAAATTAGAATTGGTCGAAATTGCAGAGAAAGTACTAACAGTTGTGCTTTGCAACTTTTTCTGCGGGCTTATATTGCAAATTGAAAAAGTACGTTTTGTACATCTGTATCAATTATACATAATCTGAATATTTCGTAGACGCTCGACCGGTGCGCTGGGACGAAACCAGCACACGGCAACGGTAGCATAATAGGTAGCGAATAGGTACGCTTCGAACGCGCATCGTGCCTCTCCAAGTAAATTCTCGTGATTTCGACTTGACGTTCTGCCACGTTGCTTCTCGTCGAAGAATATCAGGTAAACCCGTCTTGAATCTTTGTCAGTGGATTTCCACGCGAAACTCGGCCCATTGAGTCGTTGGTCAAGGACAAAGGCCACGCGCGGTCGTTCGGACCTTCGTCCCTGGGCTACAGGTGTCTTTCTCTCGAAAACAGGCCCACTGTACCTCTGTCGTCGGTGTTCGAGCAACCATGCTTGAGAAACGTTCGTTACGATCGAGATCTACGTCTCGTTCGAGGCGTTCTTTTCTTGTCGGGATCGCGGCGCCAAGGTATCGTTCGGGGATGACGGGGATGAAAATGTGCGTAAAAACGAGAGTTTATCCGTTTTACCGGATCACCGAGGATAACGTTCCGGTTCGATGTGCTGCGATGCGCGGCGACGCGCGGCGATGCGTGCTCGTTCGCGTCGAAGCTAGATCCTTTATCGTCGAGGATTCGCGTCCGTCGTTAGCACCTGGCACCGTTGAGTTGGATCGGTCACCGACCGTTCTTCGCATTAGTAGATTCATTGATCGTCCAACGATCACCTATAAATTTCCATATCGATCAAGAAGAACGACAACCGTCGTCGCGTGTTGACCTCTGGACGAGCTGGATCCTTTATCGTCGAAGAATCGCGTCCGTCGTTAGCGCGTGGCAACGTTCAGCTGGATCTTCGCATTAGCAGATTCGTTAATTCGCTAACGATCACCTGTGAATTTCCACATCGATCAACAAGAACGACAACCGCCGTTGACCTCCGCGCGAGGCTCGCGTTCCTTCGCATACCTTTCGACACCCTCGGGACGATCGATCGATCGCCGGTGTCCGTTTCGTAATCACCGTCGCGGTCGCTTCGACGAATCTTTTTCGCGTGAATCGTTGCCGTTGTGGTTATTGAACCACGGATCTACGTCACGGCACGGATAGTTGGCGCAAATCGCGGGCCGAGATTTCGAGTTTACGGTTGAAAAACAAAGCCGTTCGGTTAGTTTGCGCACGGCTCGCGTTCGCTGGAAAGTACCGATCTCGAGGTCGCGACACCGGCCCGAAGGATTTTGTAAGGTCGAGCGCGTGACGTCCGCGCGCGGATAAGTCGTGTCTCGCATTCCCGATGCGAACGCTATCCTCGCCGGCTTTTTTTGCAGCACCGAGCTGTCGCCCAACCCGAACGTTCCACTCGTGTGATTATCTCGAGGTGATCCTGGAAACATTCCACGGATAGAGATCGTTGATCGAACCGCGCCACCGAATCGTTTAACAAACCCTAATGATCGTGGCTCGGTTTTCGGACACAGCGATACAAAGCGGCCAGGTGTGCTAGGTAGCTAGAGATGGCGAGGCAGCAAGGCGACGAAGCGTGGAAAAGTAGGACCCGCCAGTTTCGAAGGTCGACTCGCGCGGTGACGCGTACGTGCCATTTCGTCTACGTGACTAAAAAATTAACCGGTCGTGGTCGTGGTTGCGATCGTCAATCGCCGTTTGCCGTTCGAGCCTCGATCAAAATTTCGATGAATCGACCGGCTCGCGATCCTTTTCCGAGATCTCGAAACGATCGACAGAGAGACGTTTCGGGAATTGTGGCGTTTCGACATATCCGACAAGTCCGCTCCACTGACGAAACTACGAGTTGGGTGGTAAGAGACAACTCGCTCGAGAAATTCGGTCATCGACGCGTCGCGTCGTAGATCGCGCCCGACATGCTAAAGACGATCGCAATGCGATTTCGAAAGGTTCGTCGTTATCCGCGAAAGGAATTCGTCAGGTCGAGACTGGAAAACCTCGGGAGAAGCTTGGCGAACCAGGTTGCCCGGTGAAGAGCAACGAGAAGATCGAGAACCGGGGATCGTTGATGCGCCCCGATGGCGAGCGAACGCGACTCGAGCGACACGATAGAAAGCAAAACCGATCTCGGAACGGGTGCTGTTGCGGGTGGTGTTGCGGGTGCGAGCGCGGGACGACTTTCTTTTCTTGGTTCGTGATCGGGTTCGACGGAGCGTCGCACCGGCTCGCGTCTCTCGCCGATGCAACCAGGCTACGCGCTTAATCATCAATTTTCGTTTGGTCGGATTTCAGGGGCGGCGGTAGCTGTCGGAGCCCTGCTGATCATAGTCGCTGCGATCTTGGCGGCGGTGTTCCCGAAACTGGTGGACGTTTTGCTCAACAGGGAGATAGCGTTACGCGACGGCGGCCGTACGTTCAAATGGTGGAAGGAACCGCCCGTGTCTCCCCAGTTGAGCGTCTACATTTACAATGTGACGAACGCCGACGAATTTTTGAACGACGGCGAGAAACCGACGCTGACGGAGCTCGGACCGTACGTGTACGTGCAACAATGGGAAAAGGTCGAGGTGAAATTCAACGACAACGACACCGTGTCGTACAAAGTGAAGAAGCGCTTCGTCTTTTCACCGGTAAGCACCGCTTCGTCTAAGCGCGCGCCGCTTTCCGTACTCTCGTACCACACTCTCGAATACCTGCGCGATTCGAGGTTGCAAAATATGTACGATCAGGTGCCGCGCCCCGCCGTGGACCGCCGTGGACCGTCGTGGACCGCCATGGTCCGTAGCGCGTGGCGACACAGGGTTATCCGTAAGGTTTTCTATGGTACTTGGCGGCAATTGGTGTCGGCAACACCAACGTTTTACACGCTTTTGTCACGGTGAGCCTCGGTTTCACGAAAACAAACGTTGCGATGCTGGCCAGAGCACGAAAGGGAAACGTAAGGACGGCAACGGGGCGAGATGAACGGGGAAAGGAAACGGAAAAGATGGCGATGGTAGTGGTGGCGACGGCGATGGCGACGCAGGGGAAGGAGGGATCGCAGAGAGTCGTGGTTTCTTGTAAAAGTTCTCGAGAGTAAGTCGGGTCGCGGGGTATGACGCAACGCTGCTAGGTAACGATAGTCGGGTTGAGTAAGATCGTAATAGCGGAGCAACGCGCTTCCGTGAATTAAAAGCAAAAGCAAAAGCAAGCGTACGGATAACGTTTGGCCAACGTGGCACGTTTCTCCGAGACACGCACGACACCTCGATTCTCACAATTGTCGGTATTGTTAGGAAGAACAATGTGGGTCGCGCGAATAATATCGTTGTTCGCATCGATGAGAGTATATGTAGCCGCTGCAAACGTGTACACAGGCGAGCGTATACACGAGATACGCGATACGTATGTACCGCGGTACCGATATCTCTCCTCCGTTTTCGAAACAGCGAACGCGATCGCACGTTCGCGCACCGTTCGTACGTTTCGAACAAGCCGGATAAATAAAACAGCGAATGGTAAATGGTAAAATGGTCTCGACGATTTCAGGAAAAATCTGTCGGCTCGGAGGAGGACATGGTGGTGGTCCCGAACGTGCCGATGCTCTCGGCGACCAGCCAATCGAAACACGCGGCTCGGTTTTTGAGACTGGCGATGGCTTCGATCATGGACATTCTTCAAATCAAGCCGTTCGTCGAGGTGTCGATCGGTCAGCTGCTCTGGGGCTACGAGGACCCGTTGCTCAAGTTGGCCAAAGATGTCGTGCCGAAGGAGCAGAAACTGCCCTACGACCAATTCGGCCTGATGTACGGTAAAAATGCAACGATGCCCGATTGGTTTACCATCTTTACCGGGCAAGCGGACATCACCAAGTACGGCGTTCTCGACAAATGGAACGGAAAGAGCAGTCTCGGTCACTGGACAACGCCGGAATGCGACAGCGTCGCCGGCAGCGACGGCAGCATCTTTCCACCGCGGATCACCAAGCAAACTGTGCTCAAAGTTTTCGACAAGGATCTCTGCAGAACCCTGCCTCTCGTCTTCAAGGTAGTTGATCGATCGTCGAGTCGTCGATTTCAGTCTCGGTGATCTCGCAACAGATTTTTATTTTTATGGGTCCCCTTAATATTTTTATGTACAATCCTCTCGTTTCCGTTTTCTTCCAGGAGGAGGTGACCACCGCCGGCGGAATACCCGGCTACAGATTCGTACCGTCGAAAGACGCTTTCGGTTCCCCCGGTAGAGTCGAATCTCAGCGATGCTTCTGCCCGGCGGGCCCGCCGTGCGCGCCCGAGGGAACCTTCAACGCTTCCCTCTGCCAGTACGAGTCTCCGGTTTTGCTCAGCTTTCCGCACTTTTATCTCGGTAAGATGCTCGTGTCAGCTAGCTCGGTTCGATTCGTGAAATTGATTTACGACGACTCGGGTCGGAGGTGATCCACACGCGTAACATGGTCGACTTTTCCAGCGGACCCCATGCTGCGCGAAGCCGTGAACGGAATATCGCCGCCGATCGAGGAGAAGCATCAGTTTTTCATCGACGTCCAGCCGATGATGGGCACCTCGCTGAGAGCTAAGGCGAGAATTCAGATCAATTTGGCGGTGAGCCAGGTGCGCGACATCAAGCAGGTCGCCACGTTTCCGGACATCGTTTTCCCCATCATGTGGTTCGAGGACGTGAGTATCGTGTTCCGGTGAATTCTAGTCGACGAACGTGGGAACGTTACCGAAACGTTGCGTGATTTTCAGGGAATCGACGAGCTCCCCGACGAGATGCGCAGTCTGATGAAAATGGCGGTGGACGCACCGCCGATCGCACGATCGGCAGTGTCCGGAGCACTGGCGGCGATCGGCGCGATCGTTCTGATCGGCGCGCTCGTCTGCCTGGCGCGTGCCGCGAAACGTCAAGAGAAACTTCACCTGAGCAATCCGCTACCGTCGAACGCCAGTGCCGGTAAAACCGGTCAGCTGAATCCAGCTTTCCAGAATTCCTCGAATTCGAAGTAGATCGATCGACTCCGGCTCCTCGACTTCCTCTCGACACCGGATTCTCCGTCGTCGATTCGATTAGATTAAATTCGATTCTATCCGATTCTGTCCGATCGATCGATCCACCGCACCGGTCGCTGTTCCATCGATTATATGTATTCGTCCTTTCGTGCTCCTCTACGACCTCGACGCGCGACGCTACGGACCGACTACCGTCGACAACGACGGCTACCAAGACGAATCACGAGAGCAGCTAGTATAATAAGCAAATAGTAGATACGGTAGAAGGAGGACGGAACGGATATACGAGAGGATAGCAAACGGAAATCTCGGGTCGCGTGTTCACGATCCAACGAACAGCTCGAATTCGAGTTCGAATTCGAAACGGTGTCGGTATCGGGATCGGTGTCGGTGTCGGTGTCGGTGTTGGTGTCGGTGCGTTGGGAATAAATGGATAAACGTTCGATCGGAGAAAGGAAGAGTGCGCTAGGCCGCGTCACCTAACGGTACACGACTCACCGTTTTCAGGAACTGTGCCGTATTCTCGACACACCTAGTTTACTCGGGTCGAGCCTACGATTTCTTTCGCGTTCGTCTTCTGAGCTCCCCGAGCGAAAAACACGGCGATTGTATCCGTTGATCGCAATTTTATATATTGTTTTATAAATATGTATATGTAGATAGGGAAGAACCCTAGCAATTAAAATAGGGAGAGAGGAGGGGGGATGGGAGACAGGGAGAGAATCTCGAAACGTTGGCGAAAGAATCGTGCAAAAAAAAAAAAAAATAGAAACTAGAATCTGGAACAGGATTCCGGATCGTCGATTCGAATCGGGCGTGCACCGAAGCACCCAACGAAATCGTTCCGTCCAATGAACACGCGTGTACGCGCGTGCAAACTTTTCGTCTATGTACATACTCGATCGCGCGTACTCGGACCTCGGATCTCGGATCTCGAGGAATCCGACAACGATCGAGAGATCCTATCGTTATTCGTTATCGGTTCGAGCGTACGCGCCTCTCGTTTTAAAAATCGTTATTTTTGGATGGATTGCGGTTAGGTTCTTATTCTTAGGTGAAAAATTTAGTTTTGTACCACGTTGGAGCGCGAGCAGGTAATAAAACTACTGCGAAATGGTTTTAAAATCGGTCGGATTGGTGTCAATTCAATTACGAACGCATTCGACGGGGACGAACACAGTTTCGCAATACAGGTACATAACGATATGATGATCGCTTCGCTTTGGTTTCGTTTCGCCTTCGCTTTGGTCTCGCTTCGCGACGCTGGTCGACGGCAGCCTGCTGTGTTCCCGTGCTGTCTCGAATCTCGCAAAAATACCTTGTCCGGCCGGGCCAGACTTACTTTGTTAGCGCCTACACGTTCGCAGATACGACGTCGCGAGAGGGAACTTGTTGCCGTTGAACGCGTTTGGGTCGCGATAATCCGAGGAAAAAATAATTCAGCGTTTATCTCGTGTCTTGAAAGATGTCGTTCGATGCGACCTCGGTTATCGGTATCGAAGAAAACGGACAGCGTGCAACGTTGCGTTCGCTCCGACGCGACCCAGCGGCGCGGCGCGAAGTTCGCGATCGCGATCGTGTCAAGATTCTTGCCGGATAAACGACACGGATGAACGTCGTTATTGCTGTGTTTACGCGAGCCCAGCGACACGATCGATGGAAGATGGAACGGGAGGAATGTACGCGACCTCGGCTGGTCACCGATTGGTCGGTCGTTAGATCGATCGGTTCGCGTACACCAGCCGTCGCAGCCGCGGAACGAGAAACGAGAAACGAGAAACGAAAAGCGAGATTAGCGATTCGACGAACGATAAAACGCGAATCGGATCACGCGGTTCACGTTGCCGTAACGTTTTCACGAACTTTCCGTTGGTCCCTCGCCGACTCGAGTTTCTCTTCGCGGGGCTCGTCTCTCTTCAACGCGGCGACCAGACCACCGAAAAAGAGCACCACGCCGACCAGGCTACACCACTGAAATCCAGCTTCGATCGCGTTGACGAGGTAGTGACTCCGATACAGAAGCTGCTGCGTGGACTCTGGCAGGTCTTCGATCATGGAATCCGTCCAGATCAACGGCAGGATCGTGCCATCTTTCAAGTGGTTCGCGAACGGTACCCCGATCGCCTTGCGCACCTCCAAGTTTAGCTGAAGCTTCAATCTGGCGGCCACCGTCAGCCCTAGTCGCTGAAATTTCCGAAAAATCGGTCAAGATCGCTTCGCCACGAGGAACGGCGAACGGAAATCGCTTTGCTCACCTGATGGAGATCGAGGTAGCTCTCGCTATGCTCTGGTTTCGGCGTCAAGCCGTCGATCTCTTCGAACAGAGACTCGTCCGCCGCGTAAAAGTGGGGGAACGAGACGAGCAGCGGAGAACCGAATCTGCAGGTGGAAACGTTGAATATTCCGGCCGGAGGGCATCTTCTCGAGGCGATATCGTTCGATTCCTTTGGGCAAAAGCAGGTGTTTTCGTCGGGCGTCGTCGTAAAAAAGTTGCTCGGTATTTGGAACCTAGGATCGTCGGATATCGATAATTCGACGCTGCTCGATGTACACCGAGAAAACGATTTAAATCACCGGAAGGAAATACTCTCCGAAGCTTACCTATAACTGGGAATGCCGTTGGAATATTCACGGCGTTCGAATTGGAACGGTATACGCCGACAAACGTCCATCGCGTAGACGTCCACCGTTGCGTTGTCCGGTTGTTCGATCCAGTGCGGTGGGAACATGCTGCCGTCGGTGCCATACACTCTGTCGCATTCCTCGTCCCCCCAGACTTTGCGGTTCCGCATTCCATTCACTCGCTCGATCAGTCCGATGTGTTCGATATCGTCGACTCCCGTCCGCATCGTGATGCGATCCTCGTTTACGCCGTTTCTCTGAAATCAACACGTGTCGATCGATTACGGGACACGACTCGATATCGCGATAGAGACGCCGCGTCAACCGTTTTCTTAGCCCATGATCTCTTCGCGACCTTCGAAACCCTGCGATGCGAGGCGATGCAACGCGAAAAGAAAAGAGCGTAATCGTATGTCGTGCGGTACGTACGAACGCGAGTAGTCCAAATTTGTCGAAGGGAATGTTGACTTTGAGGGACGAGTAAGGCTTGATCATGCGAAACAGTTCGTCCTCGTAGCCCCAAAGGTACTCGCCGACCGGAAGCTCGAGGAACAGCTTGGAGCGTAGACTCGATAGCATCATTGTCAGTGCCAGTTGCACCACGTAGGGTAGATTTCGGGAGAAGGCCAGCATCGACACGAGCAACACGTTCGGGACGACCACCCTTTGGTCCTCCCACTCGCCGGACACCCATTCGAAGCTCCTCTTCTCTTGGTACGTGACCGTGCCGTTGTCGTGCAGCTTCACGTTCACTCGACTCAAAGTCTCTCGATAGACGAAAGGACCGACTTGTTCCACTCGGAGTTTGCTGGCGTTACCGCTCTCGAACTCCTCCAGGTTCGTGTAGTTGAAAACGTAAATGTGGAAGAGCACACCGGCCGGTGGTCTCTGCCACATCAGGAACGCCGGCGTGCCGTTCCGAAGCTCCAGATTCGACAGGATCGCGTTCTGGAACACGTTCGTGAACCAAAACGCCACGAACATCGTTATACTCGTGAACGCTGCCACGCCGTACAACCACAGGACCCGTCTGCTTCTCGTCCCGTCGAATCCTCTCCGGATCGCTCGCGCCCAGCACTTTGTTTCCATCGTTCGCCGACAAATCTTAATTCCTCGATGTCGACAGTAGCTCGATGCTTTCGTGTCTTTTTCGAGTTTCGTTTACCGTGTACAGCGCCGATGATTATATCGATTACGAAATTCTGGCCCCGGTCTTCCTCTTCGTTTCGCGAGCAATCGTTGTCGAACGGATGATCCTCGAACGCGCGACACTCGCGATTACGCTCGAGACGTTTGCTCGCCGATTCGTCGACTTACTCGGTACCCGTGGAATACGTTGACGGCGCACAAAAATCTCCCCACCTTTCCTCGAATCGTCGATAACCTTTCCACGATGATGACCCCTCGTTTCCTACCAAACTTGGGACACACTCTTCAAATCCTCTTGTACGCCGGACAACGTTGCAGCACGCGAGTCGCCGCTGCCGCTCTTCTGTTCCTCGACTTCTTCGACATCGGCGTCGATGTCGAGACGCCGATTGCGACATCCTCGACCGTGCCGATCCGCCCCTTTCTCTCGTTTTACAGTCGTCTTCTTTACAGCTTCTTTTGCGGTATTACGGAATTGCCGCGTAGACGACGCAATCTTTTTACATCCCTGATTTTTCCACGAGTTTTCCTTCTCCCCGATCGCGTCGTAGCCTCGTATCGCTGCGACTTCTGTATTTCCGAGAGAGAGAGAGAGAGAGAGAGAGAGAGAGGGGCAGAGGACGGGAGCATCCATTGATATCGCTCGCAGACAAAAAAATCCATGGAACGATCGATAACGCCGATCCATCGCTGGCAAGACTGGACGCACGAAGGTGGGATTTCCTGTATCATAAGTGTGTGGGTCATAGGCAATCGCCGGCTAGACGGGATGAACGCTAATGTCTGATAACATTTACGAGCATCGAACGTGCTTTACGATCGTCTAGACGCGCGCGGTTGAGATAAAAGAGCGTGCTTGGAAAACCCCGAAATCGTTCGCTCGCGTTTATAAATTGTTTCCGCAGCGGCGCAACGAGGTGCAACCTTTCCGATCCAAAGCGTTGGGTCTCGGTGGCGCGTTGGGTTCGAAAAGAATCGCGCCGCGCCGGAAGTCGGTGACTCGGAAAAGGAGCATCTCGATACGCTTCGTCGCTGTTGCGTTCATTCAATTTTATCGGGACCGTTCGATGTTGTGACTGGCAGATGCCCTTTTCACCCGCTTGTTTCGCGCGAACGCGTCGCGTGACGCGCGACGTGCGACGCGTTGCATCTCATCGCATCTCGTCGCGTCGCGTCCTATCTTTGATTTACTCGTCCCTCGTCGTTTACTCGTTGACAAGTGTAACAAATCGTACGACAGATACGAGCCACAAGCTTTACCGCCTCTTCTTATCCGGATACCGTGATTGCACCAAGCATTCTCCGTTTGAAGACCACCGATTGAGCCAGAAAACGTGTTGTTTCGCATGATAGTCCCCGAACGTGTTTGCTTCCCACTCCATGGCTTGTTTCGATTTGTTTTCCTTTTTAGATTTTGCTATAGATGTCTTATCTCGAAAAGTCGAGATCGGGATATCTGCGAGAACCACCGGCAAATTCGAATCGTCCGGGCCCGGTCTTCGTGGATTCGTGATAAGGTAGAGTGACTATGTTACAACAACTCGTTTACTTGCGCCCTCGACGCTGACAAACAATAAATGTTGGAACTAGATCGACACGAAGCTTAAAGCATGTACCTATCATAAACGGAGGGACCACCGATCGGAGGAATGACAAGTTTAATCCAGCTCAGTAGGAATGGTGACCGAATATGCAAAGTCTTCAACGCATGATATAACAATTGTAAAACAATTTTGCCCCGAATCTAAGGTTGAGTCAACATCTTTGAAAAAAGATGTACTTTCCTCTTTTTATCTCCAACGGGCCCGAGTCAATATCAATAGTGGCAAATATGTGGCAAATATTAGGAATATGTATTTTATTTGTTTCTTCATTGTCATCGTCACTTAAATCATTATCATTGTCAAATACATTAAATTCTAAAAGACTTTTATCATTTTCCTGTAAATATGCATAAAATTCTGAATCTGTTTGTTCTAATTTCATTAATGATTTCTTGTGTTGCGCAGGATCTACATCTTCATCACTACTTCCTATAAAAATTAATTTTTTCAATTGTAATTGAGACTGTAAGAAACAGTTATATTGTATTTTGATTTCTATGTAATAGAATCTATGTAATCAATTTTATACGCTTACCTCCGTCATTGTTAACATTGTTATTGTCACTGTTATTTCCATTGTTACTGTCATCGTTGATGTCATCTTCGAAATCTTGATTAAAAAACTCGTCCGTTGATATTTTACTTAAATGTTTCTTTTTCTTTGTAGCAGGCTTCTTTAACTTCTTCATGACGCTTTTTGTACTTTTCATTTTTATTTTATTTAGTTAACAATTAACCAATAAATATTACAAGTAACCTACAAGAATTCAAGTTATTATTTTCTTACATTATCGTCAACCTGTTGACAAATATAATACGTGCGATTATTAAACAAACGGTATACAGTATATCGGTTACGTTTTTGTATTATACAAATACAAACGTTAATTACTTTATAAATAACACGTGTGACTCTCTCGACACACCACATGCATAACCTGATGTATTATACATTCACCATGAACATTAAGAATAATAGTTAATATGTAACAAAACAATATTTTCAATATTTAAAATTATCCACTAGTTTCTAGCGTAAGTATATCATACAAAACAATCCGATCAGTATTGCACAATAAATAAATATTTATTAAAATAAAAGTCCAGATTCTGTGAAGTAAAAGGTGGCGCATCAATCGGTGAAATTAAGAATTTTTAAAACAGAAAAAGTTAAATATCTCGGAAAGTAATGACCCAAAATTTATGTATTTGGTCTCAAAACATTCCTAATAACTCTGCATACCGAATCTATATCTCAGAATTCCATAAATTTGGAAAATTATGGTTTTTTGAAAAATAGCCCGTCCACGGGTACTGAAACACTATAGACATCTAGCGGTGAACGCCCGAACTAAAAACACATTACAGGCACGCGTTAACAGGACAAGTCTTTCGAAAATAATTAATAATTAATTACTTTGCCACGAATTCCGATCGAAAATATTATGTGGGTGTGTGTAAGGGTTCAGTGTGTCCTTCGAAATTATATAAGCGGTCCTATCAAATGCAGAATGTTTTTAAAAAATTATTTATTAGAAGTTCGGCCTCGGCGATTGCAGCGCGACGGTGGCGCCATCTATGGTGGCGGATTTTGGAACTAATTTCCCTATCCCTGTAATGAGTAAGACAAGGACAGAAATAGTGTGCGACAAGGACAGCAGATGTCTCGCTCACCTCCTACCTTCCTGCTACCCTGGCAAATACCAGGAGAGGTATCAGGAGCACATGATGTGCAAGGAGGTATCCGATCGGAGCTGTGCGACAAGGACAGACATAGGAGGTTTATCAAGAGAGAGAGAAGGACAGACATAGAGCTACGGCATAACCTGTCAAGTTGAGGGAAAATTAACTAATATCTTCTTTATTATTGCAGATTTATAAATATTTACAATTGGCAAATATAGAATACACCTTCCGCTACTTTCACATACAATTTTTAATATGATTTTGTCTCGAATTGAATAGTTATTAACAATTCTCCAAACACTTGTCCGAAAATAAATTCAGTTAATTTGACAGGTCCCCCGTAAATAATTAATTATGCAACTTTCCAGACATATTTTATACACTTTTGCGATTAAAGAATCTAGAATGAAGTCTTGGTTACATTCCTCTTGAGGTTTTGTGTCGTTCTAATGCTTAATTAATAAGTTATTAACAATTTCTGGAGAGGAGGTATCTCGTCTGTCTCTGTCCTTGTCGCACACTCTGTCTCTCCTTGTCTTACACATTGCTGGCATTGGGTGAAGAAACAAGCAACCGAAAAATTGTTAATAACTTGTTCACGACCATTTAAACCAGTCAAAAATTGTTATAAGAATGTTGCTAGAGGTCCACTCTGGTTTCTTTAATCATAAAAGAGCACTAATTGTGCCTCTAAAGTATGAAAATTAATTATTTACGGGAGACCTGTCAAACTATTTGAGGTTATAATAGAACAAGGTTTTGAATAATCGTTAATAACTATTTATTCCGAAACAAATTCCGTTAAAAAACTAAACGTGAAAGTTGCCAAAGGTCTATTCTATGTTCTTCGAATGTAAATATTGACAAATTATTCCTGATTAACTAGTTATTAACGATTTTTGTTGTCGTTACGTCCTTCCCGTATAGCCGTAATGAGTAAGACAAAGAAAGAGAGAGTGTGCGACAAGGACAGAGACAGACGAGATACCTCCTCTCCAGAAATTGTTAATAACTTATTAATTAAGCATTACAGCTACACAAAACCTCACGAGGAGTGTAGCCAAGACTTCATTCTACATTCTTTAGTCACTAAAGTATACAAAATATGTCTGGAAAGTTATATAATTAATTATTTACGGGGTACCTGTCAAATTAGCAGAATTTATTTTCGGACAAGTGTTTGGAGAATTGTTAATAACTATTCAATTCGAGACAAAATCCTATTAAAAATTGTATGTGAAAGTAGCGGAAGGTGTATTCTATATTTGCCAATTGTAAATATTCATAAATCTGCAATAATAAAGAAGATATTAGTTAATTTTCCCTCAACTTGACAGGTTATGCCGTAGCTCTATGTCTGTCCTTCTCTCTCTCTTGATAAACCTCCTATGCCTGTCCTTGTCGCACAGCTCCGGTCGGATACCTCCTTGCACATCATGTGCTCCTGATACCTCTCCTGGTATTTGCCAGGGTAGCAGGAAGGTAGGAGGTGAGCGAGACATCTGCTGTCCTTGTCGCACACTATTTCTGTCCTTGTCTTACTCATTACAGGGATAGGGAAATTAGTTCCAAAATCCGCCACCATAGATGGCACCACCGTCGCGCTGCTATCGCCGGGGCCGAACTTCTAATAAATAGTTTTTTTAAAATATTCTGCATTTGATAGGCGTGCTTATATAATTTAGAAAGACACACTGAACCCTTACACACACCCACATAATATTTTCGATCGGAATTCGTGGCAAAGTAATTAATTATTAATTATTTTCGAAAGACTTGTCCTGTTAACGCGTGCCTGTAATGTGTTTTTAGTTCGGGCGTTCACCGCTAGATGTCTATAGTGTTTCAGTGCCCGTGGACGGGCTATTTTTCAAAAAACCATAATTTTCCAAATTTATGGAATTCTGAGATATAGATTCGGTATGCAGAGTTATTAGGAATGTTTTGAGACCAAATACATAAATTTTGGGTCATTGCTTTCTGAGATATATTTATTTTTTCTGTTTTAAAAATTCTTAATTTCACCGATTGATGCGCCACCTTTTACTTCACAGAATCTGGACTGTTATTTTAATAAATATTTTTATTTATTGTGCAATACTGATCGGATTGTTTTGTATGATATACTTACCCTAGAAACTAGTGGATAATTTTAAATATTGAAAATATTGTTTTGTTACATATTAACTATTATTCTTAATGTTTATGGTGAATGTATACATCAGGTTATGCATGTGGTGTGTCGAGAGAGTCACACGTGTTATTTATAAAGTAATTAACGTTTGTATTTGTATAATACAAAAACGTAACCGATATACTGTATACCGTTTGTTTAATAATCGCACGTATTATATTTGTCAACAGGTTGACGATAATGTAAGAAAATAATAACTTGAATTCTTGTAAGTTACTTGTAATATTTATTGGTTAATTGTTAACTAAATAAAATGAAAATGAAAAGTACAAAAAGTGCATCAATTATATACGACTGTCATAAAAAATGTATAATAAAAAGAGTAACTGTGAAGAAATTTACGCAAAAACATGGGACAAATCTTATAAATAAACGAATATATTTACAGTATTATACATCGAAATGTAATCGAGTAAAACCATGTTGTGACCGAATAACGGTTAGGGAGAGATAAGGTAGTTTTAGTAACCATACTTTTCGTTAAGACTCGTTTTTCCATCTCCTTCTTGTCCTTGTGGAGGAGTCCACATAGAATAATTGTCAGCATAAATATCTTGATCGCAAGATATAACTTTTCGACGTTCTTGTCGACGTTTTTTCTCTCGACTAGACTTATTTACACTGATTGTGGAAATAATAGTATTAGTATCAGCTGGAGTGGTCATAGTTGTAGTACCAGTATTATCAACATCGGTAGTAGTAGCAACTACATCAGCAGCATCAGTATTAGAAATCAAAGACAGTCGTGGTCCACAGACTTTTTCGTCTACGTGAAAAGACGAATTCGAAAGCGATTCATTCTCGTTTTTGTTTGCGTCTTCGGTGTCCGATTCTTCCTCAGATTCTGATTCCAAATCATCTTCGGTTTGCATACGCGATACCAATCCAGTATTGTTTCCGTTTACTCGACGATTATCTGGTTTTTCCTGTTTAAGACACATCGAAAGTTGTTAGTAAGATTTTAAATAAAGAAGTCTAGGGTAACATATAATTTTACCTTCCTACGTTGAAACACGGAACGTTGGATTTTACTTGCTTTCGATATGTCTTGTATAGTATTCGTATTTGTTTTATCACGATTGACTGCTAGATTTGTTGTTACAGCTTGTTGAACAAGTGCCGGTAAATTTGCAGGTCGCGTCAAATTTAATAATTTAATTACGCTCGCCTCTTCTTTACGAAGAGTTTGTAGTTCTAGCTTCATCTTGGCAATGTCATTTTTCGACAAAGCTGACGAACTTAGATTCGACATAAACGCATCCAACGCGTCCTCTTCTGGTGTTTCTTTCTTCGTGCTAGCTTCATGTTGCCAACTTTGAATAGTATCTGTCAGATGCGAAATCCGTTTCAGAATTTTTGCATGTTTTTCAAGCTAAAAGAATAAAAAACAATTAAGTATACATCTAATAATATATCTGTTGTAAGAAATGTATAACTAATTTCAGAATCGTCAAATATACCAAAGAATTATATGTCTCCACTTTTTCTTGCAATTTGCCGGCCATGCGCATTCTTTGTTCACGTTTTCTTTCTATCGATCCTGTTCTGTCTAAGAAGTTGTCCTCATCTGAATCATAGTAATCTTCGGCTTCCCAATTTCTTGTTTTCCGTTTTCTAGCTTCTACAAAATGACGCGACAAATGTTAAAATGAAAAACAGATTAGAACTTTCACCAAAAAATGATCAATTTCGTTCCTACCATGATGGGATTGCCTCAGTAGCCCATATTTATCCAAGACTTTACAAGCTTCCAAAGCACACTGTACTACCGCTTCCTTCTTTTTGCCCTTGACAAGAGCTTCTGCTTTTAAAGTATGACCAACAACATCTTCCATAGGTAGACTGCAATTTATGTAATGAAATATATAAAAAAACGCGAATATGGATTACACACAGTCACAATATTTGAAGAATAAGTTAATTAGTTTCGATGTGAAAACTTACTCTACCCAACATAAAAATTGACCAGGTCCTCTCTCTTCTGTTTTATATTGTAAATCGTATCCTTCTCTTTCGAACCAACCTCTCAAGGTTTTTTTAGGATCCTCCAAAACTAAATCCTCGTCCCCGATGCAAGCATAAGGATTTTCTTGTAAATCTGTTTCTTCATTTGCATCTTCTCCCATTCCCCAGTCAATACCAACGCTTTCTTTATTTTCATTAGATGTTTCAACATCTTGATGACTACGTTTCTCTAATTCTAATGTTCGTATTTGCTAAAATATTTTTGTTTGTTACACTCATATATACAATTAAATCGGATATATAATTATATTAAAAAAAATAAATAAAACATTTAAAATACCTTCAATTCTGATACAGTATACGGAGATTCCTCTTCTTGATCATCCAATGGAGCTTGTAATATAAATTTTCTTTGACTACATCCAAATCTGAGCATATGTCCACCTTGCACCCTTACATAAACATTAGGTTTTATGCGATTTCCATTCCAAAAAGTACCATGAGTGCTTCCTAAGTCATATACATAAAGACCTTTAGAATGTTCACTATCTTCTTTCAGTCTATACTGTAAAACAGCATGATGCCTAGAAATTGTTGGATGAGCCAACGATATGTGACACGACGGCAGTCGTCCAATGACAAAGAAACTTTGCTCCACAAGCGAAATTGTCTCTATAATAACGCCAGACTTTAATATCTCCACTTTGTAATCTTTTTCTGGCTTCCCACTCCAAGGTGGTTCCACATAAAGAAGTGGCAAATCCTTAGGATGTTCTTGAGATTTATCAACATTAACCAAGCTTTCTGTGTTTTCGTCAGAAGAAACCGTACATGTTTTCAAATGTTTACCTTCTGGTCGAAAACGTTCGAAACCAGTTATGACAGTCGGTTTTTTAAAAACTATGTCGATATTGGTAGCATTAGGACTTTTTAATACATCGCTTTCACAATTTTCTATCGGATCACATGAAGCACTACCACAGTCTTTTTCGTCGTCTATTTCCCTCGTTTTCTCATTGTTCGAATAATTCTCCATTGTAATCTCATTTTTCTTCACCTCACACGATGATTCTTCGACACTTGTTTTTATTTCCATAATTATGCTTACCAAGCTGTCGGGAAAGCGTTAGTTGAAAGTAACTTTCACATAAAGTTTACTTACAATTAGTAAATAACGTTGCATGCTCGTTGATGCTCGTGCAAAAGCCGTACTAAATATTTATGTATCACTGTTTATCACGTAAATACATATTTATAGAGAGTCTTCACTATATACAAGTAGTTATAGATAATGAATAATCCTAAGTCAAAATAAAAAGAAAATCAAATTAATAACAATCAAAATCTGTCAATATTGGTTCAAGGAAGTTCAAAAGAATTTTATGTATCGGTATTGTGTAATGAAACCTGGCTAGAATCGCGGAATAGATAAACATGTAAATATGTATGTACAGAGAGGAATGAGAGTGCTCACGCCCGGGGTTTTAGTGTCCCCACTTTTTCTGCATCATCTTTTAGCCTGGAACAGAACCTGCATCATCTTTTAGCCCGGAACAGAACCTGCATCATCTTTTAGCCTGAAACAAAACCTGCATCATCTTTTAGCACCGATCAGAATCCGTTTAATTTTTGTTTAGCCTGTGGCGTGAATCAGAACTATATTGCAACCAAACTTTCATGCGACATTACCATGTATTAGGAACTGCTTCGTGCGACATTTCCATAAAAAAGAATCCATTGAATTCTATGGAAAACAAATACCAACGCAAAAAACGAACGCGTGCGAGGTTGCGACACATAGCATTGTATGCTTGCATACATTGTATTAGATCGTGTAATAAGAAGTGTCGTATTATTCAATGAAGAAAAAAAATTGATTTTTAAATTCAAACGTACTTTATCAAGACAAATGTAAACAAAAATAGCAGTAACTTAGAGAACTGTTAGAACTTTAAACAGGCATAACAAAAATTATAACTTCTACACAAACGGCTTAACCACTTCAGCGATCAATTCGCAAAGAATAAGAAATTCGACATTTCATGTTACACGACCTAATATAAATTTAAATTAAATAATTTAATTATATTAATAATAAATTATTATATATATAATAATTCTAATAGTAAATATAGAAACAAATTACTATACACTATAAAAATTTATTTGTTTAAACAATTGTTTAAATAATAAATTACCAGAACCGTAGCCGTAACCGATATAAGCTAAAAGTGATATTCTCATAACAGTTAATACATCATTTCGGTTCTTCATAACTGTTTCGAGAATCGGAACCGATATCATAATAGTTATCAATTCCTGACTTAAAAAGTGGACATATTACGGAATGAATAATTTTATAAAAGCAAGTAAAGATCGAATAACATTTTAACATTTTTGTGCGGAGGAAGGAATTCTGGCTTATCTCTTTTTAGAACTACCATATGAAATGAGGAAAACTCCAGTTTCAATTTAAAAAGGTTCCAGGCTTATTTATTTGGGTTTACCGCAGGCCCAATGATCGCTGAACTCGGCCGTCGTCGCCGCTCGTCTCTCTCTCCCCGCACAGTTCGGTTGAACCAAGTAGTTCGAGGTGTGCGGTGAGGGGAAAGAGCCGCGACGATATACACAACAATCGGATGAGTCCCCGCTCTCCTTCTCTAGGAATCGTAGTGACGCGGCGCGTCCCATTTGAAATACAATGTTGTACGGAGGTGTTGACAGCGAAACTCGAGAACCATCGCGTCGCGGCCACAACATTGTCGGCTATATCGGTGTGAGACTAGAAGACCACTACTAATCCAATTACAAAACTTCTTTATTTTTCATTATGTTTTTATGAAACTTTTACCAACATATTCGTGGCATTTTTCTGATTAAAATGATACCAAATATGATATAATTCCGATGACACTTGCTTGTGTAACGAGCGATGAAAGTTTCGAACGCAGAGAAGGATAGCGTATGGGGAAGAAAGAACCGCAGAGAGTCGTGGCCGCCGGCAGAGATCAAAGCTAGCGTGAGCGCAGGCCTTTAAATGAAAAATTTAACTTCTTTATTATTAATTATTTTTTTATGAGACTTTCACCAATATATTTGTGGCATTATTCTGATTAAAATGGTACCAAACGCGATATAATTCGGATCACATTTACACTAATTTTCCGTTAATGTAATTGTTATGGGAAGCAACTTTTATTGTTCATTACACAGGTAAATATCATCGGAATTATACCATATTAGGTATCTTTTAAATCAGAAAAATGCTACAAATATGTTGGTAAAAGTTTCATAAAAAAATAATTAATAATAAAGAAGTTTTGTAATTGGATTAGTAGTGGCCTTCTGGTCTCACACCGATACAGCCGACAATGTTGTGGCCGCGACGGCTCTCGAGACCCATCGTCGACCGATTTTGTACCGGCGATGGTAGTTTTCTAAACGCAGGGTTTCTTGCGCTCGTAACACCTAACCGTTCTTTCCACTCTCTTTTCTCTCTGCCTTTTTGCCTGTTCTCTCATACAACCGTCTTCCTACAAGGCTTTAGTCCATCCGTGACATAGACGAAAACCGGACTTCCTCATCCTCATCCTCATCCTCATCCTCATCCTCATCCTCATCCTCATCCTCATCCTCATCCTCATCCTCATCCTCATCCTCATCCTCATGATTCGCAAGAAATTTTAAAATCAAGACAAATTAGAATGCTTCTCCGACATAACAAAGTATTAAGATAATTGCTTAACTAATTGTTTTTTACAAGAATTTCGAAGCAGTTTAAGTTTTCCCCTGCAGATAGTTTATATTCTTGATCTACTTGTCTTGTCTTACTTTATTTATTACAAATAGAATAATTTCAAATCATGCATTATAACAAGCAATTTCCAATTTTTTAAGTAAATATATAACTAAGTATTTTTTATTACATATTGTTGTAGCGGATGTTAAGACGAATCTTTTATTTAGTGTTAACAAATATAGTAATAGTTGGTGGTCAAATTTCAAATATCTACTAATTTGAGGATGTGATACGAAAATGGTAATGGGGTTACGTGACCCCACAAAAGTTGGCCTCGAAATTAGGTCTATCCTATCCCGTCTGTGATGATAGGTATATGGTTTAAGCAGAGAGGATATGAGAGTGCTCACGCCCGGGGTTTCGGCGTTCCCATTTTTTGGACCTCGCCGTTTTTAGCATGGCACAGAACCTGGGCCGTCTTTTCTGGATCAGAACCCCGGCCGTCTTTTAGCATGACACAGAACCTGGGCCGTCTTTTCTGGATCAGAACCCCGGCCGTCTTTTAGCAAAAACCAGGGCCGTCTCTTGACGGTCTTGAAACCGAACGCTCATTATTTTTTTAACCAGGATTAGAACGTACAGCTTAATTGTTTTATATGAAATATGTAACTGACATGTAAATCGTGTGTACAAAATCTATAATTAATATAAATTAAGTATAATATTGATTGTAATGATACGTATTTCATTTTTTCCAATTTTATAGTTGCAAACTCTAGTTGTAAAAAATGATAAACCCGGAAAAATTCGAACAAATACAAATTTCATGTCGACGTTTTAAAAAGCGACCATACTGAATATTAATTTAATAATGAGCTATTGTCATCAGCACTATCTTAAATTTTTCATATATTTAGCTACTGTTATTATTAATTTAAACAATTTTTTCCACCTCAGCACCATAGGATTTTTACTAGATGAATTTAAAAACATATTAGAACTATTTTTAAATAATTTTACTCGAAAACATTCTAGTTTACTCTTTATTTCACTGTTCTACTAATTTTTTATGCGCTGCATTGCAGCTCTGTTTAACTCTCTTTTACAACTCAATACTATAATATCATCCATATTTAAAGAAGAACAATTTTTTGCGACGATCATTGAGAAAACGACATTGTTTCCACATTTCAGTCTTTTACCTGTGTTCTGTGTCACATCTAGAGTTTTATGGTATGCTAACAATTGCTATTGAGTCGCAAACCAAACCGTACAAGCGAATACATTCACAACTTCCAGAGGCCTGCCTCCAAACTAATTAAAGGAAGGGTAGAAATACCGTGTGCACTAAACTCTTCAAAAGAAGCGGATTCTAGTCGCTCGTGTTATAAACCTTATTCGATACTTCATCAACAGAGTGATCTTACATATTTCTGTAACAGTTCCAAGTGCATAGTCTTTGTTCATGATACACTCTTTGAATAAAATATTAAGTATATTTTTCACACTACTAGTGACCCTCGCAGAGTTGGGCATTATTTGGGATAAAAAATTATTTAAATAAAAATTCGAATAAAAAATACTTTATCTTTATTTTTGTTATTTGAAGGTTCGAAAAAACCCTCTTTATTGAACGAGTGTCAAATAAATCATTTTATTAGGTAAGAATTTATCCGACGAATAAAAATACTTTTTTATATTTGCTTCAAATTAAATTTTCATTTATTATCTGTACTGTTATTCGAAGGCTACGACTAATTCTTTCGAATAAATTTAGAATATTTTTCGTTAGCTCGAATAAGCGGCTTCGAGCCCCGTCGACCCAGGCCCAGAATCTCGTGCCACCTCGGTCGCCCAGCGATGCAATAAACGGCAGCCGGGCGATCCGAGGCGAGAACAGGTATATCGGTGTGAAACTACTACCAATCAAATTACAAAACTTCTTTATTTTTCATTATTTTTTTATAGGACTTCCACCAACCTATTTGTGGAGTTTTTCTGATTAAAATTACACTAAACACGATATAATTTGATCTGTATTTACTGGTTTTATCAGTATTGCTATTCAAACGCTTCGAATAATTTTTTTCCAGCTGTAAGCTGTGTTAAAATTTTTGTACACTTTGATTGTGTAGAGTTATTCGTGTAGATAAAAGTATTTACTTTGATTGTAATTTAACTTACTTTAAAAATTAACTTATCTTATTTAAATTGAAATGTAGGGAACTTAATATTATATTTTTTTAGAATTGTCTAGTCATCATGTCTGGGTCTGCGTCACGATCGAGTAGAACACTGTAATTTTTTAGTTATTTAGCCCTGAGAGTTCGTTACGGGCTTGGAGACGGGTCTAGAAACGGGAAAATAGACCAGCCGTACTCCACTCAATAACAATTGACACGTCGCAGGCAGACACTTAGGAGAAAGGCGATACAACATTGTCGGCTATATAGGTGTGAGACTAGAAGACCACTACTAATCCAATTACAAAACTTCTTTATTTTTCATTATTTTTTATAAAACTTTTACCAACATATTCCTGGAATTTTTCTGATTAAAATGATACCAAATATGATATAATTCCGATAATATTTACCTGTGTAATGATCGATGAAAGTTGCTTCCCATAACAATTACATTAACGGAAAATTAGTGTAAATGTGATCCGAATTATATCGCGTTTGAGTTTCATTTTAATCAGAATAATGCCACAAATATATTGGTGAAAGTATCATAAAATAATAATTAATAATAAAGAAGTTAAATTTTTCATTTAAACGCCTGCGCTCACGCGAACTTTGATCTCTGCCGGCGGCCGCGACTCTCTGCGGCTCTTTCTTTCCTATACGCTGTTCTTCTCTGCGTTCAAAACTTTTATCGCTCGTTACACAAGTAAATATCATCGGAATTATATCATATTTGGTATTATTTTAATCAGAAAAATGCCACGAATATATTGGTAAAAGTCCCATAAAAAAATAATGAAAAATAAAGAAGTTTTGTAATTGGATTAGTAGTGGTCTTCTGGTCTCACACCGATATACCCGATACTTAGTATCATGTTACACTCTTCGGCTGCGATGGCTCTCAAGATTCTTTTCCGAATCGTGTCGTGCCGAAAATCGTGTCCTTTGCGACCAGAACCCCAGAACCGTTTACTCCCCCCTACACCCCCAAGATGTCAATGCTGGAGCGTGTCGGCCAGAGGCAGCCCCAAAGACGTTGGAAAAGATTTCTGGCACGAAGACCATTCTTCGGCCGGCAAATTTCTAACCCCTATTCTTGAATCTAGGCGCCCATACAGAAAAGATCGCAAAGTAAAGTTCAAGTAAAGGTAGATGAACTTATGTCACATCACACAAACCTAACAGTAACTTATTTGAAATCCGGAAAATTAACACAGGACATTTATAAACATTTATTAAAATTTAATATCTATATTTAATATATAATAATATTAAATAATCCTGTTGTTAGTAAATAAATACATGTTATTTATAATTCAAAATGCCATTTTATGAGTGAAATTTAATCTACTGAATTTAATCATATAAATAGACGATGATAAAACATAATAAAATTATTTAAAAAATGCATTACTCGACAGGATTTGAACCCTGATCGTTCGGCTGAAAAGTTGCCACGCTACCGTCGCGCTACTCCGATTCTTGTAACCTGTAGAAAATGTGACATTATATAGGAATAATGAAACTTTAATTGTCAATATCTCGAAAACTATTGAGTACATATCTGCCCCTATAATGATATATATTCGTGAACAGGAGAACGAGATCTATAAGTGTGCAAAGTTTCAACAGAAGCGGTGACCCGAAGGTCGTGGCCTCTCCTTTTAGCCTTAGAGTCAGGCCTCTGGAAGTTGAGAATTCGTTTGCTTGTACGGGCTGGCTTGCGATTCAATAGCGATTGTTAGCGTACCATAAAACTCCAGATGTGGCACAGACCACAGGTAGGTGTGCTGGGCGCTACGTCACCAACGCACTAAAGACCTGAAATGTGGAAAGACTTGTTTTTTCAATGATAGTTGCAAAAAATTGTTCTTCTTCAAATATGGATGGTACTATGGTATTGAGTTGTAAAAGGGAGTTAAACAGAGCTGCAATACAGTTCATAAAAAATTAGTAGAATGGTGAAATAAAGAGTAAGCTAGAATGTTTTCGAGTAAAATTATTTAAAAATAGTTCTAATATGTTTTAAAGTCATCTAGTAAAAATCCTATGGTGCCGAGGTGGAAAAAAATAATTAACACTATGGCGTCCGGCCACACCACAGTGGTGTGCGTCGCAAACTATTGCTCGGCGGCCGGTAACACGACAGTGGTGACTTTCGCAAAGTATTGCCTGACGGCCGGCGACACCACAGTGGTGACCTTCGCCTGCCGGCAGGTGGCGCTGTAATGAAAATTACAGAAACCCTGACCCTCACCCTCATAAATTTAAAAATTCAATGTACTATAAAAATTTCGTTTTAAATAATTTTTACTAAATGACTCGGAGTTCAATTTACTATAAAAATTTCTTTTTAAATAATTTTTACTAAATAATTCATTAAAATTCAATTTACTATAAAAATTTCTTTTTAAATTCACCCTCATAAATTTAAAAATTCAATTTACTATAAAAATTTCTTTTTAAATTCATCCTCATAAATTTAAAAATTCAATTTACTATAAAAATTTCTAGGTACAGTATTTTTACCATAAAGCTGTACAGCTGTGGAATAAGTTACATACGTCAGCGAGTGTTTTTTTTTATGAGTATTTGTACACATTTATCATGGCAGACGAACGAGAAGATACTGTTATTTACGAAGAATGCGCGGACGACTTGTCCGACGTTCCAATCGACATTGCGGAAAAAAAAAATTTACAAAAAAAAAATTAAAAAAAAAATTTAAAAAAAAATTAAAAAAAAAATTAAATTAAAAAAAAAATTAAATTAAAAAAAAATAAAAAAAAAAAAATTTTTAATTTATTTACATATGTACATTTTCATAAAAATAGGTGAGACGGATTGAAAACTCGTGACCACTTCCAATGAGATTAGAAAAACTTAAAAATCATCTCCCAATAACCTCAAAACCAGCCGGCGCCGAGCGAAGTAACAGAGGTAGTGGTGCCGGCGCGAAACGAACAAATCTTTACGAAACGTGCGGACGCCAAAGTGTTAATAAATAATAAAAAATTAAAAAATTCATGAAAGAAAAATTGTTTAAATTAATAATAACAGTAGCTAAATATATGAAAAAATTTAAGATAGTGCTGATGACAATAGCTCATTATTAAATTAATATTCAGTATGGTTGCTTTTTAAAACGTCGACATGAAATTTGTATTTGTTCGAATTTTTCCGGGTTTATCATTTTTTACAACTAGAGTTTGCAACTATAAAATTGGAAAAAATGAAATACGTATCATTACAATTAATATTATACTTAATATATATTAAATAGAGATTTTGTACACGATTTACACGTCAGTTACATATTTCATATAAAACAATTAAGCTGTACGTTCTAATCCTGGTAAAAAAAATATTGAGCGTTCGGTTTCAAGACCGTCAAGAGACGGCCCTGGTTTCAAAAGACGGCCGGGGTTCTGATCCAGAAAAAGACGGCCCAGGTTCTTTTCCTTGCTAAAAGACGGCCGGGGTTCTGATCCGAAAAAGACGGCCCAGGTTCTGTGCCATGCTAAGGCTGAGCAGATGTCACTACTATAACGGGAACGCCGAAACCCCGGGCGTGAGCACTCTCATATCCTCTCTGGTTTAAGCTTCTTGTGGATCTAGTTCCAACATTTATTGTTTGTCAGCGTAGAGGGCGCAAGTAAACGAGTTGTTTTTGTATGAGACAGAAAATCCCATATGGTGATTGGTCTATTCCTATTCCTCGTCTGTGGTTCTAGTACAGGCTAAAAATTATACTAGGGGGCAGCACTATACCGGGGACACTACAAACCCGGGCGTGAGCACTCTCATTCCTCTCTGGTATGTATTTACACAGTTTCTACGCCGAAATGTAGGGGAATGGTGACACTAACGCCAAACTAGGGGTGAGACAAAAAAATACATTGGGTGATTGGTCTACTCCTATACCTCGTCTGTGGTGTCAATACAATATTAATAAATATAGATACCACATTTTCAAATTATAGAAATACAATTTTCATAAATCTTGAACGTGAATATATTTGCGCATACATTTATTTATTTATTTATATACGTTACCGATACAGTGCTGCCCCCTACTCATTTTTAGCATGGAACAGAACTTGGGCAACTTTTACAAAACGCTATATTATCGACGTTATTCTAAATTCACACACTGGCTTTTTAGTTGCAACATCTTGCCACTGTAGACACGGTGGTGTTCACATGCAATCAGCAATGGTTCTAATGTAAAAGAGTTAAGGTGACGTGTACCTTATTTTCCAGTATTTCGGCGGTCGGTTTTCAGAATGAATACATTTAAACGTGATAAAAAGGAGGAGGAAGATGGTAATTATGAGTAAATGTACTTTGTTTCTCGTATCAACGTAAGCCATAATTTTTAAGCGAAATTAAACGAGCCGATTGCATTCTTGTGACAGTTCGTATCGAACAGGTTGAGGCAACTTTTCCGTATAAGTTAGAAGACAGTATTATTTCTTCACTGAAATCTTTCCTTTTGCGTTGTTCAATGATTCTACATTTAATTGATACATTTGCACATGCCTATTTGTGCAAGTGGCATGTAAATAGTCGGTTTGGTTATGCCTTCTCTAATGTGATTTTTTTTCTCATTAGGTGGGGGAAATCCTTTCCAAAATTTGGATAAGACCACTGTGCTACAGGAAGCACGTACCTTCAATAATACGCCAGTTAACCCAATAAAATGTGCACACATCCTCACAAAAATATTATATTTGTTAAATCAAGGAGAACAGTTGGGAACATTGGAGGCTACAGAAGCATTCTTTGCCATGACCAAATTGTTTCAATCCAAGGATGTCGTGCTAAGACGTTTGGTGTATTTAGGTATCAAAGAACTGAGTTCTTTGGCAGAGGATGTGATTATAGTAACATCCAGTCTAACAAAAGATATGACTGGGAAAGAAGATTTGTACAGAGCTGCAGCTATAAGAGCATTGTGTACCATTACCGATGCTGGAATGTTAGCAGCTATTGAACGTTACATGAAACAAGCTATCGTAGATCGTTCTCCTGCAGTTTCTAGCGCTGCCTTAGTCTCTTCGTTACACTTGACCAATATATCTCCAGATGTTGCACGCAGATGGGCGAACGAAGCCCAGGAAGCATTATTTGGGAACAATGTAATGGTTCAGTATCATGCTCTTGGTGTTTTGTATCAAGCTCGAAAATCTGATAAACATGCTGTAATTAAGTTAGTTGCAAAACTTATGAAAACCTTTCCAAAGAGTCCCTATGCTGCTTGTATGTTGATTCGAATGGCATGTAAATTACTGGACGAAATTGACGGAAGCGAAGAATTGATAGCATTCATCGAATTTTGTCTACGTCAAAAATCGGAAATGGTGGTGTACGAAGCAGCGCACGCATTGGTGAATCTTGGCAGAAGCGGCGCTAGAGAGATAGGCCCTGCCATTAGTGTTCTTCAATTATTCTGCGGATCAGCTAAGCCGGCTTTGAGATTTGCTGCAGTTAGGACATTGAATAAAGTTGCCATGACCCATCCGGCAGCAGTCACCGCTTGCAACTTGGATTTAGAAAATTTGATTACAGATTCGAATAGGTCGATCGCTACACTGGCAATCACTACTCTTCTAAAGACAGGTGCAGAAAGTTCAGTGGATCGATTAATGAAACAAATTGCAACATTTGTGTCCGAAATCTCGGATGAATTTAAGGTCGTAGTTGTTCAAGCCATAAGGTAATAGTCCACGGATACATCCTCTCTCGGTTGAGGACGTTCTATTCTTAATTCGATTTCTTTAATTTGTTTCCAGAGCTTTGTGTCAAAAGTTCCCTCGGAAACACGTGGTTCTGATGAATTTCCTATCTGCTATGCTAAGAGACGAAGGAGGCCTCGAATACAAGGCAGCGATCGCAGACACAATAATTGCTGTTATGGAAGGAAACGCCGAAGCAAAGGAAGCAGGCCTGGCACACCTCTGCGAATTCATCGAAGACTGCGAACATATTTCCCTCGCCGTTCGCATTTTGCATTTACTGGGACAAGAAGGGCCAACTTCCAAGCAGCCATCCAGATACATCCGTTTTATTTATAATCGCGTGATCCTGGAAAGTGCTAGCGTTCGAGCAGCTGCAGTTACTGCGTTGGCACGTTTCGCTGCCGCGTGTCCTCCGTTGTTGCCTAACGTGTTAGTTTTACTATCACGTTGTCAGTTGGACTCTGATGACGAGGTCCGCGATCGTGCGGCTTATTATTGCGCCATACTCCAACAGCAAAGCGATCCAACTATTCTTCCCTTGGTACAGCCGCCTCTTTTGTCTGTGCCTAGTTTAGAAAGAGCCTTAAAGAATTACATTCACACACCTATGGATGAACCGTTCGATATTTCTCTGGTAATCTCATAAGTATTTCATTTGTCATACGTTAAACATGATTATGAATTATGAATAGCTGTATGTGTTTAATTCTGAAAATTCATTGTACGCAGATTCCTCCGGCACAGACAACGGAAGAACCACCGCAAATAGAAGACCACACAACCGTGAGACAACAAGTACTTCGTTTGACAAGAGAAGAAAGCGCCATGAATCAAATGCTACAGATACCGCAATTGGCTATGGAGATTCACAATTCGATACTAGTCAAATCCTCGCCTATCTTCGATCTAACAGAACCGGAGACAGAATACAACGTTAAGTGTATCAAACATACGTTCTCGGATCTTCTTGTTTTAGAATTCACCTGTACGAACACGATTTACGATCAAACTCTGGAGGATGTGACGGTAGTTCTTGATCTATTCCAAGGGTAATTACATACCGACATACTTCACTTCAATTACAAACAATTCGATTTTCAATGAAATAATATATCATGATTTTAGTTACTCGATTGTTTGTGAAATTCCGTGTCCAGTTTTACAATATTATCAACCAGGAACAACGTATACGGTATTAAAATATCCAGAGGATGTTCACGCTAGTGTTACCACCATTCCCGCAACTCTGCGGTTCACGGTTAACGACTTCGATCCTGATACACGTTCTGAGCCAGTATACAAAGACGAATATATGGTATGTCGTTCCTTTTTTTTCTTTGCTATGAAAATATAAAAGATACAGCCAATATTCATATGTATTTGCATTTGTTTTCTAGTTGGACATCGTGGAAGTGACTCTCGCTGATCAAGTTCGAGGACTTGGAAACAGGGGTATAGATTTCAATGTTGCATGGGCTGCAGCCGCCGGGAAGGGATACACCACGTTGGAGGAGACGTTCGCTTTAGGCCCATCTGTATTAAACTTACAAGCAGCCATTCAAATTCTTACAGACTTTTTAGGATTAGAGGATGTAGACCGAACGAATCGAGTTCAAGCAGGTGCTACCGCACACAATCTGCTATTAGCCGGCTATTTCAGAGGCGAAAAAGAAATTTTAGCTCGCGCAAGATTAGCATTATCCGGTACTCAAGTGACAATGCAACTGACAGTTCTATGTTCAGACCCAGATGTTGCAGAATTAATAATTTCTTCTGTAGGATAATTTGAGATTCAAGTAAAGTATTTTATACTTTAGGGTCAGAATGAAAATTGATGATCAGTGTGTCACCACCATTTCCAGATTTTTAGTATTGCATATAAGAGTAACGATGTATTAACAAGAAAAACAGACCTGTTACATCGTGTAATTATAAAGTTATACTTTAAATAAGATCGTTAAGATTTTTATTATTTTATTACTTACATACATATACATACGCATCCATAAGGAGATTTCTCCCCATACATATACCCTGTACCGCATTCAAACGAATGTATTTCGTCATGTAACTTTACTTTTATTACGTGGTACGCAATAAAACTTTACACGTTTCGTCTGTAAAGAGAGAGAATATTTTTGAAGAAATGCTTATATTTGTATTTTGTATATACCTTTATTGTGTAGTTAACATACACATTAAGCTATCATCATAAAGTTTCACAAACTATCTTCTCGTATCCTAAACGTAACACGCAATACTAACGATATTTCATATACATAGAGTAGATTCTTTATAATGTATATATGGTATTAGTGAATCGCTTCGTGGTCGCTAATGAACCGGTGATAAGAAAAGTTATTGCGCTTGGACGTTTGCGATATCATATTTATGTTTCGGTACAGTTGGTGAATCCTTAACGCATTTCGCATCGGTTTTGAAACATTTTCAGAAATTATTCTAACATAAATAACCTAAGTAATAGTTAAAATTGACAACTGATTGCTCGCACAAGGAAAAAAATTCTGTTGAACGCTTCGATATTACCCAATGTTTAAACGACCAATTCAAATAATTACAATTAACCAAAAATTCATCATGTTGCTTACAACAAATCTAAAAATCGTAGTCGTTTCTTCTCGAATACAGAATCTCTCTGTATGCTTGTTTAACGCAGTGGGTAATACACTGAAGCGAAAAATTGATTACACCAACACTTGTGCACAGCAAGAAATGCACCGAAGTAGGTATACACGATTTTGTGCATACTACTCGCACATTAGAATGCAGTGTAAATTACATTCTAGTCGTAATGTACGATATAGAGCATAAGGAGCTCAGAACAGTATGCAAGTAAAAATGATCGTGGTTCGAGAGGCATTGTAAAAATGCATTTGGCGCATGTCATTTACATATACATTTATAAGAAAGCTTTAGATTTACAACGTACGACAAGTTCGAAAACAATCGTAACCCAAACTATGTAGATCTCTGTTTCTCTGTTTCTTTGCCGAGTATAACATGCAGTTGACATATCTCCATAACGCGTTGCGAACCTAAAGCCGTTTCTTCGACGTATGCGCCGTATTATGTATGGTCCAGATCAATATGCATCGAGAAATTGATCGCTCGGCTGTATCATTTCTCGCTTATAATTATAAGAGACGAAGCCGCTATCAGGACGAGAGGAAACTCTATTTAAAATCTTGAATCGTCTTGAGAATTATAATAGTTCACTGCTTTCAGTCCGATGATGCAATCTATTGTTTTACTGACACGATCAATAATATTTCTCTATTGTACGGATGAAGAAGATTTAATTGGGTGAGCGGATGATTTTTTTACACTAACTAGTTGGTGGTGGCGGTGGCGGTGGTTGCGCCAATAGCGTGGGCAGGGTATTGAGATCGATGCCAGGCGGAGCAGGTGTTTGTTGTTGCGGAGGAGGTGGAACAGGTGCTGCCGGTGGCCACCCTCCCATTTGTTGCGGCTGCCATCCTGGGAATCCTGGCGGTGGAGCTGTCCCAGGCGGTGGTGGACGCATCGGTCCTTGCTGACCCTGTTGCCATGGTGGAATGCCCATTCCAGGAGGTGGGATCTGTGTTGGTGGCATTTGTCCAGGCGGAGGTGGCTGATTATTTCCAGCCATCCAAGGCATCAACGGCGGGATATTTGGTTGAGACGTGGAGCCCGGCGGTGGTGGAGGCGGTTGCATCACACCGGGTGGCGGGGGCATACTGACCGGTGGTTGCCATTGCATGTTCATGCCGTTCATATTGTTTACTTCGCCTTGACTCCACGGTGGTGGAGCCATACCTGGCGGTGGCATCATTGGGCCACCTTGCATCATTTGCGGAGGTGGATGAGCTGGTGCCGCCATTAGAGCACGAGGAGCTTGTTGTCTGAAACGAGAAACATTACAAAATTATAGAAAAACGCGGGAATACTATACTCCATGGAGTGCCTAGAAGCCCCAGAAGAATATAATTTACCTATCGAAGAGACCAGGATAATTAGGATTTGGGTTTGGTTGTCGTTGCTGTCCGCTTTTCGATCTATCAGGCGGTGGACCCTCGCCCAATTCTGCCATAAGAGACATGTATTCCTCGTCGATTTTTGCTTTGTCTCCACCAGGTCCCATTCCTCCCATTCCGACAGCAGCTGGTCCACCCTGACCTGGTCTTTTGGACCGACAGTCGCGAGCAATATGACCTGCTCCTCCACAGCTCGAGCATACTATGTTGTTTGTTACATTCGGCTTGTCTGGACACTGTACCAACCGGAATGAAAATAATATACACGCGTCTTTTTCGAGACACCGGTCAACAAAATATGAGGGTACTTGATAGTATACTAACCAGCCATGATTTGTGATCAGATGCGCCACAATTGGTACAACGTGGTCCGTCATTTTCACGCAATGTTCCATTCAATAAGGCCAACTCTCTAAGCTGGTTACGTCGTAAATCATTTTGTCCTTCTGGCACTTCTACGCCTTGTCGTATAATTTCATGAATCTATTTAAGTAAAAAAACCAATGAAAATGCCCTAGTTTACAAAATGCGATAATAGTGCAGTGAAACGAGATTGCGACGTACTCTTTCAACCGCTTTCTTCACAGCATCCAGATTGTTGGCTGTAATATAGGCGTGTAGGGGTTCATCCTCACCAGGCAAAGGTTGTCCATCTTTCCTACCGACTTTTCCTTCTTTCACTGAACCCTTACCACGAATGATAATCTTTGCACCAGTTTCCTTCTCCATTGCTGTGTTGTAATAAAGAATACACAGTAATGTGCATGGCATGGTATTCGTATAAATATAAATAATGCATTCACAGTATTTACTTACATTTTAATGTATTTCCACGTGGACCAATAAGCAAACCAACAAAGTTAATATCTGGATGTTCCTCTTGGGGAATCATTACTTTGTCATGTACTCGTATTATTGGCGGCCTAGATACAAGATATAACAAGATCATTAATGTTATCATGAAAGAAAATTTTCTTCGTCGATTCTTTACTTGCGTGTACGTTTATCTTACTTATAGTCTGGCGGAGGTTTGAACTCGGGATTAATTTTGAGAATCTTCTGAATAAGATTGTGACGTTCTTCTTCCAATTTACGTCTAGTACGATATTCTCTTGTATTCAACCGTTTACCATCGCTACTGTATATGGGTTCAGGAGATGGTGATCTGTAAAACAAAAAGATAAAAAAATCCATTAGGATACAAAGTCTGAATTAAGATGGTACTAGCATACAAGCAACCTGATCCTACTATGACTGTGTGATTAAGTGAGGAAAGAACTGCTGATTATTAACAGAAACTTGGAAATTGGGACAATGCTTTGATTGACTCTTTTTTTTTGCAATGTTATTAGGCTTTAATCGTCTCTTCGATTAACATATATATATATATATATACATATGTATATTTATATATATATATATACTGTCTCTTATAAATAAGATACATTGTGACCATGTTGGAAAAAGGATACTCTTTAAGACGCAACGTCTAAAACATTGATTATCCTCTGTATATTGAATAAATTCAATAAAAACGGAATTCGAAATAAATAATGTATTCTGCATCTTTTATACGTATATACAACAGTGAGTCATAATTTTGAATTTCAGAGAAAGCACGAGCAGTTCATTAAAGATGAATTCTCAAAGTTTAATAATTGTGCGTTTATCAGTTCAGAATCTCTACTCGAATAATGTTAAACAAAAATGGAAATATTCTGTTGCATCAAGTGTTGTTTTCCAACAACAGTGCCAACGTACCAAAACAAAGAATAAAAAATGATATATTGTTAATTGTAGGATTGCTATTATATGTCTAATCAGTAGGCAACCACTGGAAGACTGCGCGTTTGTGCACGGCAGATATCGGTATGATGTCGGCTGCTAAGATAGATCCTGTGATTATTAGGAAACAATTTTTGTTGGGTTAGTTAATAATAGCTTGTACATCTTACTATGATGTATAATACTAATGAAACACAATAATATAAAATAATGGTTCCAGCTAAAATCAGAAAAGTTAAACCTATTGGAGTAAATTAATTTATTAGAGAAATTAATAAGTGTATTTACTTAAGGTCGAACCTGAAAGTAACGTAAGATTGATCTTTATAATAGTATTATGCCTATAATAGCAATTATCGTTTGATCAATTTCATTATTTTCCTGAAATCTGCTCATTAAACTTGTAATTAAGAAGAGAAAAAGTCTATCGTAATTCCTTAACGATAACAATATTCCTGTGGCCATTAGCAAAATAAAGAACAAGATTTAAAAGTACCGTGCAAATCACGGCAGCCTAATTAGAAGGAGTGTCTATCAAGGCATCCTATGCGCAAGTTTCCATTATTTTATTCAAATGAGAGATACGTTTAAATACGTTTACGAAATCGTCGAATAGAGCCTACTAATTTCAATTACTATGAACTCGAATCATATGTATAGGACTGCATAGGAACACCTTCGAATTTCCCTACATGTGCAACAATAGAACTATTTAAGAGATATATGGACTAGAATACCCACTGCATGTTAAACACTGCTACTACAACATTTTCTACATACATATACACACATATATGTTTATATATATATATATATATATATATATATATATATATATATGCGTGTGTGTGTGTGTATATATATATTATAGTATATATATTATAGGAAGTTTATAAATTTAAATATAATATACTCGGTAAGTTCGCGAATGGAAGATGTTTTTAAATTAATGACTTGATAGAGATGCAATACAAAACATATTTGCTCTTGTAGCAGTGTCTAAAAAAAATGAATTAGTAAAAGAAATTGATTAGGGCAAACCAATATTATCAAAATTCATCTTCTGTGCTGCGTGGTGGCTTAAATCAAGCCCAATCTTTTCAATTAGACATCGGTATCCCACACTAATCGTATTGGAGCCAAATCATAAGGCCCCAGTATTTATGGGCTGTTGAATGGTCAGTATTGTAGATATGTAACGGTCATTTTTGGTATGTAAGTTTCTTTCAAACCTTTCCTCAGGGTTAAGTGGAATTCCAAGGTCTCCAGTGCGTAGCTTCCTGCTGATTTCCTCGATCTGCAGCTGAACTGTAAACCAACGGGTTAGAGGGGGCGGAAACCCCAACAGTTAGATATTGCCAATTTGCCATAGCCATATACATTCTATAATGTAAGCATGTGTCAAAAGTGTAGAGCATTTTCTTATATCTAAAGATTTCCATGAGGTAAATGTTCCAATCAAATATATACATTTGTTCCTTTCATTTCGCTTTCTCGATAAGGTACAAAAATATATTTTCTCAAGCTTTTGTGCTCACTATTGCGTATACATTTATATATATATCGCATTCGAAAACAGATGCTAGAATCTGCTGAATTAATGTATATTACAAATTTTTGTTGTACTCTTCTTGTTCAGCAAAACTAGCAATCCCTATTGCCATACATTATTTATTCAAATTATCTCAAAAACACAAGAAAATCAATTACCTCTGGCAACTAAATACTTCAGCAATACATACATACTTACATCTTTTATAGTACTATAAATTTGGTTTTAGAAACTTATATGCAGATGCAAGATTCTTATATCGTTTCCTGCTTGTATATGTATATATATTTATGTATATGTACATATAAATACATATATACATTATATATATATATATTGTATATGTTGTATATATATTCATATACATATATATGTGTGTGTATACATATATTCGTACAAGGTACATAATTAAATGAAAACAACGACTAGAAAAAGAAAGAAAATAAACTTACAGAGATAAGCCTTCTCCTGTTCAGGAGTCAGGTTTGTTGGGAGAACTGTAGGCATGCCTGGTATAAAAGTTTTGTCATGTTCACTACCGCCCCATCTAGTTTTCCTCCTCTTCCTACGTTCCTCTTTCGACTCTTTTTCCTGCTTACCATCACCTAAAATATTTTTAAGTTGCTTATTTGTAATCGTGTTATACCATACAAATGCTCTCAGAGCTCTTGTGTATAAGCGAAGACACGTCGCAAAACGAAAAACCATATGATAAATCAGCCGAACTGTACAGTGAATATCTGCTATAAGTCCCTACAAGCCTCGCGTTTTCTATTCCTTGCAACTACCCACACCGCCACATAATAGAGGGTCATTTACATTTCCAGTGTGCATTGTGTCTTTCAAATGCAACGTTCGGCGAGAACCACAGATTTCATCTGAATATCCCTCGCCAGAGCCGCGCAAGGGACTTACAGCGGATATTTACTGTATACTGTATGTAAAATTAACTGGCACGGTGCATACTTTCCGCTTCACGTTTCCTGACATTGTTCGTTGTCGAATTTGGAGAAGTGGCGCTTAGCTGGGTACCGTTTGCAATCGCGGCGCTCACCGCGGCGGCTGCAGCAGCTGCAGCGGCGGCCGCGTTCGCAGTTGCAGCATTTTGCTGCGCGTTTTGCAAGTAACTCGGATTCAACAGCGACGTAAAATTCCGTGACTGATTCATGCCGGCAGGAACAATCGTGACAGCCACGTAACAATACGTTCACGAGTATTTACACGTTCGCCAGGACACCACCGTTTCGTTAGCCCGCGATCAGAAACAGAAATATTCACACCACTAAGAAAAATGGCGAACCTCCACTAACGAAACGAACACCTTTCGCCTCTTTCATGGGCATACCGGAGGCGGATGCAGTCTCTTTGCCTGACATCCACGTAGTGGAGAACATTCTCGCTAGCTGGCGCCTCGATGAGTTTCGGAACACTCGTAATGCTACGTATACATATATTAGCCAATCACAAAATTTGGTCTACAGTGTAATGCAGGCATGGAATTTAATTGCTCAATCGGAGGCTCTTTTCGTGACGTGACTCGAGAACTTAGACCGTCACGGAGAGCGATATGCGTAGCCAGGTCAAGGGGGTGTAGCTTTTGAGAAAGGCTCGTATCGAGCAGTTAAATCCCATGCCTGGTGTAATGTGTACAGCTCATTTCAAAAAGTAAATAAATCTTCACATATTTTGCTTTATTTACGTTCATGAATTTTTCAGTTAAAATTAGAAAATTTCTTTACCTAAAAACCGTAACAAATATTAAAAAAGAATGCCATTTATTTAATTTGCATAATTTCAGCAATTATTATTTCGGTATTTCCTGCTGCCTGCCGGCCGAGGTTGATTGCGAGTGTTCCAAAACCTTCATACTTCTTCCCAGAGAGTTGTGCGTTAATCGATTAAAATTAAAATGTTTCTTCCGATCGATCGGTTAACTCTTCCGATGAAAAACAATAAATTGTTAAGCGTTGATCGCCGATTAACTAATAATATTCATTATTAAATTGAATTGAGATTCTATTTGTGATGTATGTTTTTGTCATACATTTTATTTTGATTAATTTTCAAATTGTGAAAACATTAAGGGTAAAAGTGGATTGCAATGGATACGGTTATTACGCTCTAAGGATTATGTGGAACATCATCGAAAATTGATAATTACATAAGTGTTGCATATACGTATATACCTGCGTGGATATATAGGTACTTCATGATACGTGGACATGTTGTCCGGTTGCAGGCTATTTCCAACACTGAATATCGTGCGTTCTCAATTTCAGCCGAGAATTTGTAATCAACCAATCGAATTGTTCACCTGAAACGACACATACGTGGATGCATCGAGACGCAACACATTCATTATTTTTGATTGGCTGAACAATACAGCCGTTACGATAGCCACGAGACGCGCATCTCGTTCGGCTATTGGTCACGAGCATCGACTACGGAATTATTGAAACACCTACCGACTTTCGAAAACTCGTAGCTCGCGCATTGAATTCGCGGTGGTGACCGCGCGTTCCGCCGCAGAAATCGTAATCGGCTCGTGATAAGGTGATACACACCAGATACCGGCGAAAAGTATTCGCAGTGTTTCGGCGTAACGCTAACTAGCGATACACGTCCCGGTATTCTATTCGCAATCATAACAATGGAGTCGGAAGGTTGTTGGACGCTCGAGAAACGTGATGTAACGTTGTACGTGTAACGTGTTCTCGAGCGTATTGACACCGGCATTGAAACAGGTACCGAGTGTCTGTGGTTCGCTCGTCATGAACGTGATCGAACAACTGCCATCGGAAATCGCTTGACAGCTGTTCAACGTTTCACCGTAATGCGCGCTGACTTATTTTTCTCGAGGCTCGGAAACGCAGCCGTACGCAGTAATCGTGCGAGCTCGTGATCGTGATCGCAAGTGATCTACGATGAAACTGGTGAGTGGTCGCGACGCGTCGCAACGTGGTTCTGCCGCAGTATAATTGTGCGATCTGAATGTTTCCCTCGATTATCATTGTACTGGAGGAACAGTTCGTGGAGTAATGGCAGCTCATAAGACGGGCGGGCAGAGTGCCCGAAAGAAAGTTCAGGTATATCCCTAGAATACATTACTTCGCCCAACGAAATTTATCTTCAACGTTTTTCTTCCTTTCTTCATTCTTCCTTCCTTCTTTCCTTCCTTCCTTCCTTCCTTCCTTCATCTCTTATTTTCTTCTTTCATTTCGTTTGTTGTTATTTCGTGCATGATTTCTCGTACGAATTGAATCGTCCGTTTCCCAGCTTTATTCGCAAGAAAGTTCTGTCATTAGATTTTTAGAATGGTGTACGTTTGCAACCTTATTTGGGAATTTCTGTAAATTGCAACTAGTTCGATTATACAGAGTGTTCAAAAAAGAGTGCTCAATGCTTGAAGGGCTTGTTATACACAGCAAACAACATTAACTCTAAAATCAATATTTTCAATTTAAAATCATCTGTGCAACTCCAAGATGTGAGTTCTAATGTTTTCTACTTGTTCATTTGATAAAGGTGTCCATGGTTATAAGGGACGAAGTGGAAAAGAGACACAGAGCTGGAGTCAACTCCTTACAATATGATCCAGCTTTGCATAGGCTTTATTCTGCGGGTAGAGATAGTATTATAAGAATATGGAATTGTAAGAATATGAAGGACCCATACATTCAGTCAATGGAGCATCATACAGATTGGGTCAACGATATAGTATTATGTTGTGGTGGCAAGAATCGTACGTATCGTTCTGTTATACTGAAGTAAATCAATTCTGTTTATCCTCTCATTTGACAAGGTGTTGCTTTATAATTTGCTGGCTCGAACAAATAAAAATAGAGCAAAATTTGTTTCTTTACAGTGATATCAGCCAGCTCTGATACAACAGTAAAAGTATGGAATGCGCATAAAGGTTTCTGCATGTCCACATTAAGAACACACAAGGACTATGTGAAAGCTTTGGCTTATGCTAAAGACAGAGAGCAAGTAGCTAGCGCAGGCTTAGATAAATTGATCTTCCTGTGGGATGTTAATACATTAACTGCCCTTACAGCTAGCAACAATACAGTAACAAGTAAACATTTGATTGTTAAACGATTGTTTTTTGTCATGGTTGTACTATTTCTTACTTTGTAATGTTGTTTACAGCGTCGTCCCTTAGTGGAAACAAAGATTCTATATATAGTCTTGCCATGAATCAGACAGGAACAGTTATAGTAAGTGGAAGCACAGAAAAAGTTTTGAGAGTATGGGATCCAAGGCATTGTAACAAATTAATGAAGCTCCGTGGACACACGGATAATATTAAAGCTTTAGTATTAAATAGAGACGGAAGCGAGTGTTTGTCTGCTAGTTCTGATGGAACTATTAAACTTTGGTCATTAGGACAGCAGAGATGTATTCAAACGTTTAGAGTACACACGGAAGGCGTTTGGGCTTTATTGGTAATTTTGATTTCTTGTCCATATTGTTATAAATTTCATGAACTAACACAGACTTTAAACTAATTGTAAGATGCTTTCAGGCAACGGATACTTTCAGCCATGTGATATCAGGGGGTAGAGATAAAAGAGTTGTAATGACTGAATTGAGTTATCCCGAAAGGTATACCGTCATATGCGAAGAACAAGCACCTATACTAAAAATGGTTATGATGCCTGATCAGTCTAGTATTTGGGTTGCAACCAGCGAATCTACTATAAATAATTGGGTAATAATCTTTTGCACTCTGTATCTACGATAACATGAAATTTGTAATGCGACACGAGTAACTAAATGTCGCAATACTTTGTATAATAGACTATAAGTCAAAAAGATTGGCAAGACTCAGGAATTGGTGATTACTGTGACTCTGCTACCGGAGTGACTGCAAATGTTTTACGAAACACGGAACCTGCGCAAAGAATATTGGGTGGACCCGCGATAAGGCATTGTCACGTTTTAAACGATCGGAGACACGTTTTGACGAAAGACACGGAAGAAAACGTAGCCTTGTACGATGTATTAAAGGCGTGCAAAGTCGAAGATTTGGGGAAAGTAGACTTTGAACAAGAAATTAAAAAAAGAAATAAAATGGTGTACGTTCCGAATTGGTTCAACGTCGATCTCAAAACGGGGGTAGGTATTTCTCTTGTTTGCTGGAACAGCTTCAATCGAAAGTACTGAAAACACGCGGTTAGTAATCGTGCGGATTCACGTATTCTTATAGATGTTGACCATTCATTTGGGCCAAGATGAAAATGACTGTTTCTCTGCATGGGTTTCTGCGAAAGAAACTGGCCTCGCTGAAAACGATGCTGTCGACCAAAAAGGTAAGTAACGTTTCTAAAAATGGAAACGTTATCTTCTCTACTCTTCTTGTAAAGAGGAATTTTGCATTTTAGTGAATTATGGGAATCTTTTGCTGCAAGCTTTACTCGAGCATTGGTGGAGACCGTTGCACGCCGATGATGAGAACGAGGGTAGTAGTAACGATGGTAATGGTCCTATACATACAAGGGGAGGAAATCCATACTTTTCAGTACCTAGTCACACGCCTCTTATATTTAGGTATACATAAATCAACAAAATATCATCAGATTAATTCAGACCAATTAGTATCATTATAAATATAAATGTTGTTTTATTGTAGTGAAGTGGGAGGAAAAACTTTGTACAGGTTATTAGTTAGAGATGCTGCAGGGGAAACAGAAGGAGGATTATTGAACGAAACTGTACCGGCATGGGTAGTCAATATTGTTGTGGATAAAAATCTTCCACAATTTATTAAAATACCTTTTTACCTTCTTCCGCATGCCACATCCGGTGTAAAGAGTTTGAAAAAGTATGCAACCATTTGCGTTTATATAATTTACACCGAGAAAAATGTGTTTCGTTTAGTTTATCGTATTCACAGACTTGTGTTTTTATTCTTCAAGGGATCGTTTAATCGCGAATGATTTTATACAAATTCGTAAAGTGGCAGAGCATGTTTGCGACAAGGTACTTGGCGCGGGAAGCGATTCTGGATCGGTAGCAGGTGCTGGAAATACAGTTTCCGGGGGCTCTCCGGCAGGAGATAGAACAAATACAGACTCGAATGCTGATAATTCTTCGCTGGCCGAAGAAAAGGTTGAAATTTTATGTAACGATCAGGTTTTGGACCTTTCTATGGATTTAAGAACGGTAAGCCTCGAGTAATTATACAAAATCCACTTAAAACAATTCTTTACCGTCTTTACAATAATCAATTTCTTCTATGTAACTTTTGTTTCCTTTCATGACAGGTAAGACATTTAATTTGGAAAAGTTCGGCAGATTTAACGTTTCATTACCGGCCTGTTAAATAGTTAGGACTGAGTACATCGGAACAGGAATCTCTAAAGTGTGCCTGGTTTTTTACTATGGTAAGGTAAGTAGGCATTTATTACTACAATAGTTACTTAGGTGTCGAGACAAATGTTTTCTATAGAGAAAATCGAATTCTAGAGTAACTGAAGAGATGCGGAGTAGTTGTAGAGTCTGGCACTTTACATTCCCACCCCTTCATGAGATGTTCAATCGACTTTTAACGGATGGTTTATTGAACATTACATCGGACGATGAGTAAAAGCCAGGCAACATACAGAGTACTTGAAACTGAATGCGCTCAGTGGCAATAATGTGTGGAAGTATTAGCATGAATTGCTCATGTTTGTATATTTATATCCTGAGGCCAAACTCATCCCTGAAATACAGTGAAACGCTGATTTCAGTTAGGTCTGCTTTTAGAGATATACATATGATATGTTTTTTGTACCTGGGTGTATAGTATTACATGCTTATATCGTCAGCCATTTATTGTCTTCCCATTTCAAAAGTATCGGCGAGAAAGGTTAAGCACAAAATCGTGGGACAGATCCTATATTATGGCCCAGGAAATTCTTAATTTTGTTTTTTCGTCTAAATGCCATCGTATTCACGCAAATGCTTCTCCAAAAATTTTCTGTGTTACTACCACGTAGACGTATCTCGTACTTTATAACCAACAGTACATTTCATTTCTTGATTAAAATAGAACGAAAAGGTAGAGAATTTCGTTATGTATTTATTAAACAAACAGACAAAATGAAACGGATGTTTGTCAATAGCACTCCACACGCCTGCCTTGTTATGGTGAAGGAAAAAGCATACTATTATGGGAAGAAGAAAATGTCAATTTACTATTAATCAAATTACATTTGAACAGCCAAATTAACAGTTCAATATTTCCTGTCAATAACATAGGAAAGAAACAATATATACCTGTCTTCGTTACGATACGGTCAAATTCTGTCTTTAGTGGAACTTCCATTAATTAAATTTGTATTTACAAAATATATAACGATGTTTCATAAGAGAAGAAAAGTATAAGTATGATATAGTTGTCGAATAAACAAATATAACTACATTGACAGAATTTGATCTTAGGAGACAATCTCTAATACAGATAAAAAGGAAAGAGAAAGAGTATGTAGTTGATCCTATGTTAAAAACAAACAAATATTCACTCTACTAGAATCCCACAAATTGTATATACGAATGCAAGTGTAAGTAATGTTCCCTAATTACGGTGATGGGCTGTATAAATAAAATTGTATCGAAAACTAGAGCTTTTACACCAATTTCACGAAATTGGGTTAAACGCTTGACTTTTCTATTTAAACGAGAGAGAGCGTGGTGTGTAAGTGTGTGTGTGAAACAGAGAGAAAGAATATAGAAGAAGAAGAAGAAGAATATACTGTTCTTTATTGATACGGCCCTAAATGTTATAATTTTTGTGTTATCGAAATGACATAGAAGCAAATTTTTTAATAAATCTAGAGATTATTCCATTGTTACATTATGATATGCCGCGTACCGCAAGTTTAACCTTTTGCTCAGCCTTTGTTATAGGTTTTCTATAATGTAAAGAAATTATTTACTGCCGCCTATTTTTCTTCTTCAGTGAGAGTTACAGATTTTTGTTAGACATCTCAAATTCAGTTCTTCTCTCGAGCCAATAACAACGTCGATTATATGAACATGTGGCTACCAAAAAGAAACTTGTACATTTTATAGTTAAGTTTGATTCATATCTTTATGTTTGTAAATTAAGCATTACATGTATATTTTTTACATTTCATTAGTTCATTTCAACTGAAATATGTATTTTCGTAAAAAAAGCAAACAAAAAAATAGAAGACAAATGACCCTCGTTATCGCAACAGGAAATCAACATGTGCCTGATCATAGATTATAAGTTGTAGAGGGCATTTCAATTAATGAGCTGATGCGTACCGGTCCTTATTGAAATAATATCAATTGTAAGTTATACCGTTGCGATGCATAATCATAGAAAATATTTTGCGAAGAGTGTCCCAACATTTTTAATTGTAAATTTATAATGTTCATTCATAGGTATTAATCATGTTTTATTTTTTAAATGCCAGACATAACGCACGATCCTCAACGCGAATTAATTTTGTTTTAAATATTAACAAACGAACATGAAATTATCCTATGATTTCTATTTGTGGAAATGAGCAAAGTCATTCTGCTCGATTATGTGGAAACAAGTAACGTCATTTTATTGGATTTGCAAAAACGAATTTCTGTCTATTAAATTGCATGATACAATAGAGACTTGTGAAGATTTTTATTCTAGGTATCGTTTAGTTGTTTCACGCGTAGGTACTGTTATGTTAGTTTTAGATAAAAGTCATGCATTTCATACAGTATTCATAAAAATTATAACTGAGCCTTCCTCACTAAAGAAATAACATTGTTCACTAATGGAAGTATTAATGTATAACGTTTAAAAGAAAGAAAGAAGAAAACAAATAAGACACTTACGACTACTCTTTTGAGATGTGAATACAACTTAAAATCAAAACTAATTATACACCTCTCGCATCTTTTTAGTGATGGACAGTGAACACAATTTCAAAGCGAAAAGTTTGTCAGTCCTTGATAAAAAGAAAAAAAAACGATTGCAGAATGGTGCCAAATTTTATACCGAAGGAAATTCTTGCAGTGCACCAATTCCTTTTAAAGCAAGACTAAGAAGAATCTGTTTCTGCGAACATGCTCTTAATAATAACTTACTACATATGGTAGTTATAATATACTTATATTATCTAAGGCCACGTATTAGTAGCAATTCAGATTTACAACGATTATTTTTCCCTGTTTTTTAGAGGGAGATAAGTATTTTAGAAAATATCATCTCTCATCTAGAAAGATCTGGATTCGATAAGACTAATTTCGAATTTGTAAACCATAATTTGTAAAGTATATCATCATTTCACAGTAGACAAAATTTCCTATAACTTTTTAACATCTGATCATCCGTTGAGACGATATCTATTGAAAACGATAGACGATATCCATTGTCATTGCAGCATCCGAGAAAAGAGTATTACCAAACTTATTTTGTCGGTAATTTTAATACAGAAGAGTTGGTATGTTCATGTTTCATATCATGAATAATACCATCATTATTTCTTTGTAATTACCATCTGCTTTCTATTTTGAAAATGCTATATCGTGAAACTACTCCAGATCATGTACACTGTACACCATTGTGGAATTATTAATATTTAAATAAAACATTTAATTTAATACAGAATATTCATCTACTTGAGTCTTATAATTCTTGGTTAGATCCCTGATTCTTCTTTCCCAGAATATATTCCACAGCTTCCACAAAGGAACTACATACTTTTGTCGGTGGTGGTGTAATTGTATTTTCATCCCCTTCTCTGTACTTTCCTGTCTGCACCAGAAGACCTCTGATGCCAATAGCTTGTGCCCCAGCTACATCATCTTTAATGTCCTAAATTAATAAACAAAACCTCAATCAGATACATTCATCATATACATTTCTCTGAATTACCAAGTTGGGGATCTTCCCCTGTAAAATTGGAAACATATAAATATACAGAAATGTACATGTATTTTTTATATGTATATTCCAATATCCGATGATAATAACATATTTTGAACCGTCTCCTCAAATATACGTATATAATAGAATATTTTCGTGTTATTTTGGAAACGATAAATATCATAAAAGTTCTGTGTATTCGTACATCGCCAATCATAACAGCTTCTTCCGGGGGTACATCTCCTAGAGCTGCTTTAAAAAATTCAGCGGTGGGTTTGCCGACAACTTCCGCTTTCACATTGGCGGAATATTCTAAACCGGAAATAAATGCACCCGGTCCCAGAGCTAAGCCATCCGGTCGTTTATAATATCGGCCTTTATGAATTGCTATGAGCGAAGCACCATCTAACAACAATCTAATCTTATAGATTACTTTAATAATATTATGGTAACGCAATAGTTAGTGTCTATAGTAGAAAACGATCACGGCATATACCTGAAAGCTTCGTTTAATGCATCGTAATGGAATTTGTTCGGTGCTAATCCAACTACCACTGCATTAGCTTTCTGATCGCTCTTTATTAAATCCTCGAAATCTTCGTTGGCCGCGGGATCGATCAACAACATTGGATTCAATTTTCTGCCAACGATTAACTTCCTTGCGGCGGCTAACGAGCTAAAGATCTCCTCTTTTCGAATATCAAAGCCGAGACTGATTAATCGTTTGTGCAGACAATTTCCGGACTCTTTAGTTGTATTTGTAACGAATTTCAATAGTACATCAGTACTTCGAAGCCTGTTTTGAAAATTTATAGCATAATCGGTGACCTTTCTTAAACTTCAAACCCATTAGGTTAGATAATAATCATACGTGTATTTTTTGTCATTCGAATACGAGCAAATAATACTCTGCCAGTGTACATAATGTTTGTCTTATAAACGTAAAAAATGCTATTCTACCAATTCTACTGAAATTTATATTTGTACGATTACAAATACGTATATCGCGCCAATAAATGGAACCGGCGCAGTGCAGGCAACGCCATATTCGCACATATACATGCATGTAAGTAAATACGAGAGTGTAAAATATTTTCGTAAAATACATAAAGAAGAACCACCTGGATAAAGCTTCCACAGCGCCAGAAATCACTGTGCTATCGACATGCAGCGTTCCACTAAGGTCTATCAACACCATTCGTATTTGTTTCGCCATGATACCAAAAATGTTTGATAATTTACAGTGTCAAGTCTTTGCGTGACTTCCGTAACGCAGATACACGCACGTGTGCAGTGTGTCTACATATGTACATTAAACTGATCAACACAACTTTACACAACATCTTTGAACGTTAATCAAAGAAGAGTGACGCGTGCGATTGCACGTGGTTTGCTATGGCGCTTTCCATAAAGCAGGAAGATGTGAAACAAGTTCCATGGTTCTCACTGTAAGTACACGTAAATCATAAAAACACCCTAAAGACTAAACAATAAAGAATAAACAAACCAGTGCTTCGGGAGAGAGAGAGAGAGAATTTTATACGGATCACCGACAAAAAGTGTCGGTTATAACTATATGTGTATATATGTAGGTATGATTTGAGTGATTTCAAAATTTCACTTTTCATTATTTTGATATTTTTAGAACTGAATGGCACCAAGTGTATCAACAAGTATATTCAAATGAAAAGACTGAGCAGACCAAAGCATACGAAACTCTACTCGCATGGAAAGCAAGGTAAAACGACAGTGGACGTGTTCCTCTAAAATATTTTTATGTACCAACAATACTAACAAAAAGGTTTTTAGGGTGCCAAAATTACCAGTAGGCGTGGATTGTACCCTCTCCATTATGCAAGTCTGTCTTAGAGATCTTGAATGGACTCCCAAGATACATAACGGAGAATTGGCAATTAGTTACGAAAATGACTTATGTTTGATGTATTCAACTACTATAATGAGATTCTTAAATCATATCTCTAACATAGGGCATACGAAGCAAACATCCTTGTTTCAGATCGCTAAGCAACTCAATATCCCAGAATGGATTGTGAACTTGAGACATGATACCGCTCATGGACACGAGTTGCCATCCATCGGTGTATTGAGAATAGCTATAAATATATTATTAACATGGCTACATGTAAGTCTATCTTCCTGTATTTCATACATTCTTTTAAATGTATAGAATTGTACTATCAGATAGACATTATATTCAAAGGAAGAATATTGGGCAGCCGAAGCTAAAGCATTGGAAGAATGTATTGTCACAGACGAGTCTATAAAAGAAGTTCAAGAAACTGAGGAGATCCAAGAATTTAGCGATTTGATTGAACTTTGGACTGCCGTTAGTTTATACATTCATGCCGGATACCAATCAGTAGGAGATATTCCAGATTTGGAATTGGTGTACGTATGACGCTTGTTCGTAAAGAATTCATAACATTCTATGACTATTAACAAATCAATTTTACTAATAGGGAAACGCTACAAGATCTGCATTCTTATGCCATCTCTCTATCCGAACAAAATAATGAAAATGTAGAAAATGATAATGACTATGTAAGAGTAGCTACCGACGATATAAGGAAAGATAAAAAATATACATTACAGACTGCAAGAGTGGTTCTTCTGTCTGAAATTTCTAGGTGCCTTGCTAGAAAATCTGTGCCAAGTAACAAGGATATAGTTTGCGACGAACTCTTCCAATCAGAAGCTTTCTTACCAAATAAAGATGTCTTATCTATCTTTGTACAAGAAAGTATCCAAAATGAATTAAAAAATGATACTTTGCCATTGGATATGATGGAATTCTGGAGAGATATTATATTTTTATTACACGAGAACAGAATGATGGAAACTTTGATCATGAAATTACTTCAATTAACAAACAACCAAGAAATAGATAAACATAAAAGATTACTAGCCTCTCTGTGGATAAGTTCTATAGCCTATGGTTTTGTGAAACTAGATATTGCTCATTGTATATCACGGACTATAGAGTACGAGCTCGAATTGTCTGAAAAAAGATTGCCATCAAAAGCTTTTCAAATGAAAGTGAAGGAAGAAACTGAAAGTGCTTATCCACACCTGAAACATGTTCTATGGTTCAATTTATCTGATGTGGTGTTACCAATTTTAACTGATATAAACGTTGTGTTGAAACTTTTGTTAAATGCGAATGAATTCTCGATTAAGTTCATGGTGCCTATTTTGGAACTAGTAAATCCGAAGATAGATACTACAAAAAAACAGTTGTTGCTGAATTTAATTGAAATTTATGCTGGTAAACAAACAATCGACGATGAAAGTTCCAACAAGTATTATGAAATTTTCATCGTGGAAGATGTTCAGAATTTAGATAATCGTCATGTACGAAACGTAATCGAAGAAAATAAAACCGAAAATGGAGTGTCCCATTATTTAATGGATCAAAGAGTGCGAAACACTGAATGGAAATTAGTGCTTGGTAGTTGTATAATGTCTTTTTATTAAATAACCAAGTTAACGAATATGATAATAATAAAAAAATTTTGTTTAGATAATTACGAATGGGCGGAATGTCCGATCGGTTTACTTCCATGGCAAATCGATTCCATGGAAATCCTAAAACCGTTGAAGACTGTTGCACACCGATACATTTCGACGTTGGACTCTGAAATTACTCCCGGAGTTCTAGATAGCAAAGATCTAAAAATGCAAAGTCAGATTAACTGGGACAACGTTTTGAGAAAAAGGAAACGTCTGAAACGGAAACATGAACAAAGGAGTACAGATATTATAGTTAACAGAGCTCTGGAAACGGCTAGGAAACAAAAATAATACAACACGCTTTAACGCATTTTAAATATCATATTTTCAGTTAATACTATTTGTTGAAATTATAAAAACAGGAAGAATAATTCAACAATTTATTTTTATAATTTAATAAATTATAAAATTCTATAAAAATTTCTAGTATCAAAGTTTCATTAACTGCGCATGAAATTTAGCATGAGCCTACTAAATATACACTTCTCCACATTATGTATGTCTAGTACATCTAGTTCACAAATATCTACAACGCAATAAAATTTATATACTACATTACATGATTAGTATTCCATAGTACCCACACTTTTAAAATACCTTTCCATATTGTGTATATTACACAAATGTACAGAAATCACAAATCAAGTTCTCACAAAATATACATATATTCACAACATAGATGCACTGCAGAACAAGAGTTCTTTCTTATCACAAAGTATAAAATCCTAATGTCTATAGTACCCTCGTATTATAAAATAATCATTTGGCATATAATAAGTAGACTTGCAATATCAACCAGTTAGATTCGTACAAGTTGTGACTCACCAAATACGAACATTCCTTTGGTTTTTCCACGTACATGTTCGTTATGTTACATAATCAAAATAAAAATGTCGTTCTTGTTTATTAACATAAAATTAAAATATATAATTTCTTTTAAGGCTGGTGTTGGTTTGTGCAAGCACCCTTTCCAGATGTTTACTAGTTTCTAAACCAAATTGGTCTATTGGTATTCGAGACATGTTTGCTATTCTAAAAACAAAAAAAGACAGAAAATGAAATAATATGTTATACATATAAAGTGCATGTTCTACCATACGTTCATCATATTCATTACCTATCCCCAGATATTTTACATAAAAACTTCCAATAAGACGGACGTAAATTTTGTGGTTCAATGATTGCTACATGGAAGAGTACTGCTGTACTAAAACAGTACAAGGGAATCACAAACCACTTCACCTCAGGTACTATTTCTTTTTCCACAAGATCATTCCAGAGTAACTAAAACAAAAGCAGCATTATATAAAATAAAACAATAAACAATAAATGCTCTAAGTAACGGTACTGTTTATCTAACACAAATACCTGTAGTGCTTTCCACATAAAGTATAATGCTATGGTATTACCACCATAAGACATAAATGTTAGGCCACTTATAAATCCAGCTGGAAATGCATAGTAGGAGGAATCTTTCTGTAAAAGTCTCCTCAATGAACAAGACATTAGCTGAAATAAAAATTTCATTAATATTAAGTACATTGTGTACCAATGGGTTATAGGCACATATATTTCAAAGCATGTTACATTATTATGAAAATAAAACTAACTTAGTTTAGAAGGAATACGGTTCGAAGTAAGGGGGACTTACTACCACCACCACCATAGGCGGCACGGCGAGTCGACGGTCGTTCCCCCTACTTCTTAACCTTCAGCATCCGAAACTACGGTGCACTCGAGTGCATTTTCGGTACACTAGTACTTGGCTTAGTACACGTGTACTCGGTGAAAGTTCAAGTGTAATTTATTGAGATGAAGTGTCTTACGAAAAAGAGTGTTTCTCATATATTTTGTTAAATAAAATGGCTACCAATCGATAGCGATTTTATTTATTGAACATTATACAAATATAAGAAACCTTACAAAAATGTACCTTATAAAGTCCTGAAAAACCTCCTAAGAACACAGCCAAGTTCAGGTTGCTTTTTTTGAACATTATAGATTTGATTGATTGTGGTTTTGTAAGTAACTTTTGAAATTGAAAGACCAAATTGAGCACTAACTGAGCACTAAGACCATAACTAAAGCATTTCACACCATCCTGCGAATGAGAATAATTACTGTTAATATTTTCGACAATTTTTAAGTACAATTAATGTCGTGTTTTACGTATGTATGTATAATACATACCGTTATCGCGTAGTGAAGGCAACTATGAGAATGCGGACAAGACACATGCTTTCCTAGATTTTTTAAACTTTTGATAATCTTCTGGTATACTGAGAGTGATTTTAGGAATATATTCTTATCGAGAGATCCTTTAATTGTATCAGACTTCCTTTTAGAACTTTTCTCATTACATTCATCGGTAGAACATTCTAATGTGGAAGATTGTAGGGTGTTTTTTTTAATGTAATCAATACCTTCGTATTTTCCAATAATAATTCTGACAAAGATTTGAAATGATTTTTAAACTATTACAAAATTATGTGAGCAGTAGAAAATTGCAGTTAGTACCTAAATATTTTATACACTGAATCGTGTTCATTCTGTTTAGTACGGAAATAATAAATTAATAATGCCACGCTGATAGCAAAAATATATGTATCTCCTTTTGGAATAGAAGAGTAATATCCCCTGGCTTGACCCATTCTGAACAAGGTTTCTGTAGCCTAAAAAGAATAAATGTACAACGTAATCTTAATTTAGTCCAACTACCTTGGACTTTGGTAGTTATCTATGTTAATTATACAAACTGTCCAAAGGCTTTGCACATTATACTATAACATTAAATCCAGATTACTCACAATGTTAGACACGTATAGACATAGCAAAGTACGTCGAGACGGTCTTTCCACGAAAATAGCTGTTAAACTAGATAGAAAAGATGGTAGAAAGGATACTGTCAGAAAGTTAAAGTCCCCGAGCAGTTTTCTGAAATGCAGAAGGTTTGCAAAAATATTATCCTACAATTCTTTATCAGTAAGAACAGACGGATTTCATTGTACATAACATAATTCGCCTTAATATCTTTTTGACAAAGCATACCTAAAGAAATTGGCATTGACTTTTCGTACCTCAGGAAGCAAATGAACATAGAATAAGAAAAGGCGCTCCATGAAAGAAATGCTGTAGATTGTAGAATACCCGCAAATGTTTTTCTGACATCATTCTTAGATGGAAGTTTCCCTCTTAATAATAGTGTAACCTAGAAAAAAAGCGTAAATGAAATATGAAATAAAAACACTTGATAAAAAGTGTAACACGCATTTGGTTCCAAGGTCTTAGTATGCTATAAATGCACCAGAGAGAGTGTTATGCACGGGACTTTCGAGACGGGAATAGGAAGAAAAAACGTAATTGCTCTGGCAAACGGAGGAAAGCATTGGAAAACGTACTAAATAAACGGTGGAGTATATCTTGATGCTTTCTTGAAGTGCGTGCAGACCGAGGCCGGCTGTCGTGCTAATACACGAGTCGGTCCAAGGATGACAGTAGTCCCTACACGACGCGTTCAGAAAAAACTTGCTGTGTTGAGCGGGCATTATTCGAAGAATGACTTTCACCCTTTCTATCGAATTGCAGAACGTGAATCAGTTCGTCGCGCGGTGCACCAAAAGAAAATCCTTCGATGACAGTGTTCCGATATCCGATTACGGTCTACTGATTCGGTTGTACGATATTGGTGTGCGCATCGTCGATCTCATTTTGCAAGTCTCCATCCGATGATCATGGCAATTTTATATTACGCAATGCGAACCGAGCTGGCTGATCCAATGGATTGCCGTTTCCGTTTATCGACGGACAACGATCAAAACCGGATTAGATAAATGTGTCTTTGTTTTCGAACTTCGATTTCTCAAGCGGCGATCGCGCGATGTTTCTCTATCTCTAAAGTTGGAGCAGTCACTTTGTCTCACTCTCTTGTCACTGTGCCACTGTATGATCGACGCGTGCGAACTCGCCGACCGCTCATCGCTGACTGACTGAAATACCGCAATACGCACCGTCGTGCCAATCACGATTGTATTTGTATGTGCATATTCGTAATCGTCAATGCGCGATGCGCGATGCACAGTTCAAAATTCACTACTTATTCATGAATCGAGACTGCTGACCGTCAAATGACCTTAAACCTTTCGCACCTAAGTAATTAACCGTGGATTAAACGCGTAGCAACTCGTGATTGATTGTGCGAGTTGCGTCGATGTTTCTGGAAATAATAATAATTGTTCATTATTCATTAATCAATGACACATAATAAGTAGACTGTGCTAGTTTGCGTAAAGTAAAAATAGTCTTCTCCAATTATGGGGAATAGGAATTTTACCGTAACTATCGTTAACTGTTCCAATACTTTCACTGTTTCGTACTTCATTCGCTTTTTACTTGGCATAAATATACATAAAATTTGCTATTTATATACTATATAGTGATAAGACACTCGTTAAATTTATGTTTATTTGGTTCACGTGTGTATCGAAGATACAGTGAGTCCACACTCTCTGAAACAACATAATTTTTTTTAAATTAGATCAAATGACTTGAATGTTATTGAGAAGTTAGAAGGATTAGTTTATTAGACGAGGTGCAAAAAATTTTTGAGAAAAATTTGAATTAGTAGGAATCGCAAAACAAATAGTAAAATTGGTTTTTTCAGCTTTTTTATCTGAGCATGTATTGAAAATTTAAATTACATTTTTTGCACTTCGTCTAATGAACTAATTCTTCTAACTTCTCAATAACATTCAAGTTATTTGATCTGATTTTTAAAAAGTTATGTTGTTATTTCTGCTTACTTGGCTTTGTGTCGAAATGGCAAATATATCTTGCACAATACATAGCTTGTTCGCTTTCGAGAAAATTCAGACGGACAACACAGTTTGAGCCAGAGATCGCAACATTGCAAGCGGGAAAGAGAAATGGCAATATCACCATAGGACAACCGTGGACGTTCCCCTTACCTCATGGTACACCTCGCCCGTCAAGAGTGGAATTCGAGTGCACGCGTACTTGAAATGGAAAATGAACGGACGGCGTTTCATACGAATAAATATACTTACAAAACGAAAACATAAATAAAAATACCAAAAGTCATACTCGCAGGAAAGGTGTCTCGCCATTTTTTCATGTATTTATCTTTTACTATCCGCGGTACCAAATAAACTATTTCCCGATCATTTTCGTGATTATTAGGTTATCGACTTGAGACTCGAGACCTTGAGAAAATGTAGTCAGCGAGCGGAAATCGCAGCGCGATTGTTTTGAGTATTTTCGGCCGGCGTTAATTGAATTATAATTTGACGTTCGCTATGCGACAAAATGTGTATAATTGTGAAATGGATTTATTGCGATTTGCGATCATTCTTTTCGGAAACAAGTTACATGTTGCCGATGGTTCTGTGGATCAGCGACCCGTGTTTAGTAAGTCCGCGGTAACGGTATGTTGAAAGTGCACTTAGAAAAATGATTGGTATATAGGTAATTTAACTTACATGCAAATCATAAAGCGTAAGTCGATCTAAACAATTATCAAAAATAACTCGTTTCCTATTTGTCCTATCAAGAACCGTTTAAAATGAAGAGTGTTTTTCTGTGCTTTTACATTATTCTTATAGTGTGTACATATATAAGCAGGCTTCAGTATTTTGAAAGTACGTTCCAAAATTCAGGCAATCGGTAACAACCCAATCAGCCAAACCTGCTTCGAGCAAATCTTGATCAATAATAAGTTACATTTCTCGCTCGGTCAATCACACTTATTGTCGAGGAATGTGGGAGATATTATATAATCTTATAGAGCTCCAAAAAAATACTTAGAACTTTCGGATCGTGAAGCGTTTCACATAACATATGCACATATACGCATTCGCACACGCATACGCACACACAAACACATATGCATCTACGCTTCATCATTCGAAAGTTCTATTTTTTTAGAGTTATATCTATCATATATAGTTTGGTATTAATATCCTTTAGGCTGCGAATACTATATTTCAATCCAGTTTCAGTATTACTAGCGCCATCTCTGACAAAATCGAGTAACCTTGTTCTCCAATGAACCGCACCGGTAATTCCACATCCCGGGTAACTAATTTGATACTCGTAATTCGCAACACTTGGAACAATCGTAATGACATTATATTATTAACATTATCCGGTTCGGCTAACTGCATTTTTATTATTCGCTGGAAAATGAATCGTAACACGAAAATTGTGTGACGTGGTGAATCGATAAACTGCGTTTTGACATTCAATTGCATCGCATCGCGAATTTTGATAGATTTGAAAAACAATGTCAAACCTTAACAATAGAGATGATGGTTATTTGAGAACAATTAGTAATTTAGCATACGTTTCACGCGAGTTTCAAGTACAATCTAAACATCATCGAAATAGCACCATTTACGGTATCTTAACGAATATTTTGAACAATCTGTTGATATTTAGTTTTGATTTGCTTCATTAGCATTTATTCTACGTGACTGCGTGGAACGCGTCGTTTTGTGGACCACGCGTTGGAGCCTAGAACCGACGCGACGTGATCCGTTGCACGTATTGGTGATCGATTTCGCCATTCGAACAAGCAAAAACGAACGTAAAGCAAAATCTACATTATTCCGTAGAAGCATCTCAATTTTCATGTAGAAAATGGTAATAGAGGTAACTGGTACATGGTATCTGTGGTAACAGATTACATCGATCTTATCGTTTCCTAATATAGAACCATTTCTGTTCAATCACACTGGAAAAGGACAGTCAAAATGTAAATTAGGATCGAGGGGATCTGCTAGTTCACGTTTCTTAGGATTCGTAAAAATGTAAATAATAGTTTTGAATCGAGAATAATAAAGAAAGTATGTGTACTTAGTACTTAAGTACACATGCAGTCACTTGTCCTGTCCCCTACCTATTCATTGTGCGTCGTGCGTCGCGTCGATCGTTCGAGGTCCTATGTCCTCTATACTATACCCGATACCCTATAGTCGGCGAAAAGTCTCAGTATCAGATAAGGGGGTGACACAATTGTGTTTGGATTGCGATTGGCCGGCGCCGAATAGGTATTTTTCCGTGTGTCTCTGATGAACGGTAATTTGTCAGTCGCATTTCAGTGAGAGACGACGCGATGCGAGGCGTCGGTATATAAGCCTCGCCCGAAAAAACGTTCCCTACTAATCGGTGTACAGGATCCGGAGCGAAACAATAGCTGCAGCTAGGCGCCGCCGTGATATCACAGTCAGAGTTGCATCAGACACTCGAGAGAGACGGGATACGAATTTCCTTCCGTGCCCGGTGCACTATGTAAATTGGGTGAGTGCCTGTGCGTCTGCATAACTGCATGCTTCTGGCGCATTTAACCGAATCCGATCGCGGATATTTAAACAAATCTATACTTTTGTCTTAGTCTTAGAGCAATTAAACATGCGTCCTCGGCTCTTTCTTTTACCCGTTCACGCAGTCTTATTTTTTCGACGCTATTACGATTGCAAAATGTTCGCCGACGGAGCCAAGTCATCGTTTCTTATCGTGCTTTTATTGGGGAAAATTCACCGAATTCGAAATAAGAGAACAACGTCGATAACTGCGGTCATTTCCGTCTATACCGAGTTTCGTGCGATCGTTCTTATCACTAGATTGCCTAAGCAAGTCATTTTGACTGCTTTTGAATTTCATTTTTTTTATTGCTAATACTTATTAATAACTTGTTATATGACTGTAAGTGATATAAAATATATTAAAAATTACTGTTAAACAAATTTCTTTGCGCATTAGTTATTTTTTCACAATGCAGTCATTTTGACTGCTTTCAGGCAATATAGGTATATACTAAGCTCCCGTCTTTCTAGTGTTATTTACTTGTTCGAAGTAGGGTGAGGGACATAATTACTGTGCCTATATTACTTACTCTATTCGACGAAGAATAACAATTAGGAGAAACGATAACGCGTGTTAATTTTTAAACAAGTTTCAAATGTATCGCGCATCTTTGAATCGATTGCAAACAATTAAGATGAACAGCAAGATAACAAATAATTTGACGATACCAAATTTAATTTGATTGCAGATCGGTTGTGCAAATTTGGACAACCACGATTATCTAATCTAATTTTTTTTAATTATACACTCCGCGTGCTATAACTACAACTCAGTATTCCTAAGTAGAGTTTTCCTTTTCTATATTCTTTTATTTGATCCTCGATTGTCGGAAAACTAGGGACGTTTAGATACTTTTCGAACCAACGACGAACGATCGAATATTAACCGATTCGATCGGTGTAATATAATGTACGAAACTACATGTTTTCCGTTTCGATTCTGTTCGACAGGTTATATGCTGTAGGTTGTACATTGTGAGTTGCGGATAGTAGCTACGACCGTTTCATCGATCGCTTATCGAATCTCGTGCAAGACGAAGGAAAAAACCAAGCAAGCAAGATGACCACGAGCCTGAAGACAATGGAATTTCTGAAATTAAGCAGACGCGTCCGGCGACGACTGAACGCTCGGAACGGTGAGTAACCGAACAACAAATATTGTCAGCATTCAATTCGGATCGCGATGTTATCGAGCAACTCGCGATAACAAACCGAAACGTGATCCCGTTCAATCAACTCCGTAGACAATTCGCACGTGACACCGTCTATGTCCTGGAATCTTCGCGTTCGTTTACATTTCACATTACTAGATGCACAATAGCATAAATAGAAACAGTTAAGAATAAGAAAAAAAAAAAAAGGAATCGTTGTCTCGTTCGCTCGAGACGCCGCGCATCGGCAAGGCCGTGATCCGTGGCGTCCGTGACATCCGCGCATCCATCGATATCGCGACGCGCCATCGTAATCGTGTCGTATGTCAACCCTGTGAACCGGCCGAACTGTTAACGCTATTACTAATTGTAAGATGACGAGTGGCGCGATCCGCCGCCGCTTTTGGACGCGATACGAAACGAAGCACGACGCGATCACGCCGCTTGGCATTGTTCCGAGACGAAGCGGAGTGTTTCGGCAGTTTCCGTTGCGAGCGAATTTCGCGGTCTCGAATGACCCGAGCAATGGCCCGGGATAAATACACCCTCCTGACCCGTGTCGATCTCCGCGTACGAATACGTCAATTATATTATATAATGTATGTATCGCGCGATTCGATCCACCTCGCCCGAAAGTGTCGTTCGCAAGCCAGGCTAACGATGAATTACGATCACACGTTCCTTTGATAACAGCGGGCCGGAACGTACGAACAATTGGCACCGGCAAGTCGGCGAGAAATCCTGAACGCACAGCCGCAGTTTGTTGTTTTGCTTGCGTGTATGCAACGACGCGCGACGACGCTTATGGCATATCGACGGGCGCGAGCAAGCTCCTTATCTCCAGCTCGATTACATAGAATGAAAACAGAAAAAACGAGGAAGAAAACGAAAAGAGAAAAACACGAGCGGAATAATCTGATGTTCCGGGCGGCTAAGGAGATGGCCTGTCGAACCAGAGAAGCTGAACGCGGCCAATTGTATGAGAATATATCGGCCGCTGCCGGTCATCGAGTTCCCCTTTGCACTGTGCAGATTAGAAACTCATTCGACTCAGATTAGAAACACACTTAGTCTTTAACTTCGCCGTTTCTGCGTTCGTCGCGGTTTTTCCGTCGAACGGGTACGATCTATCGCGGATCGAGACCGTTTCTAGTACAGCTGAGTTCGTCGCACAAATTATCGTAAGTAACCAGTGCAGTCGAGTACGATGCAATCGTCGTGGATGCTCGTAACTCGTAATCGAGTCCGATACCAATAATTCCGAGCGTAGTTTAACGACAACCGGCGGAGAGGCTTCTACTAAGGGTTGCTCGTCGATCGAGTGTAACGAAAACTGTGTCGAGCTTCAATTGTACGAGCATAAACATTTTTCATGTTCAGTTACATCTCCAGTGAATTCGTCGACATATTTTCCCGGCGACAAATGTTCTAACGCATTTTTTTAACACCGCTGATGTTTCTCTGTGCAGTGAGCGATCAGCTTCTCGCGGACGCCCAGGAGAAAAGGAAGAGGGTATCGTTGAACATTGACACGAAGATGCTGAAGATCGGGTTCCTCGGAGGCGGCAAGATGGCACAGGCGCTTGCCAAGGGTTTCATTCGTGCTGGTAAGAACAATAATGGAACCTAGTTACCCCCGATTAACGATAGAACGATTCCGTCGGACCTTTGGAACGTTACGATTCAACGGTTACGAATCCGGCATGCTTCTATTAATTCTGTCTTTTGTTCGATCACAGTGAGTGTTTCTTTCTCGTCCGGAAATACGGAACCGATTTCTGGACAGATTACACTCTTTTCGCTGTGTAATGTCGGATCGCGAGCAAAGAAGAAAATGTAATTTTCCAGAATGAATACAAGGCTGAGGAACAGCGGCTGGAGAAACAGCGTAGTTAGACCAATCATTCGATTGTCGCGTTCTCTGGTCGCGATAGCCTCGTGACAAACAAGTGCGCGTTTCAATCAAAAAGTCAAGCTCTCGAATGTGTATATGTACATCCGCGTAGCGCCGTGAACCGTGGTCAATCTCTTTACTGATGAATATACATACATCTGACCGATCTCTTAACGCAAACACGGTATTTCGCAGGTCTGAGCAAGAGTGACATGATACTGGCCAGCTGCCTGCCACAAGACGTGGCCAGTATAGAGGCGTTCAAGGTGAGTCGGTATCGCAATCGTCGAAAGAATATATATTTTCCCTGCTTTCCCCTTTGATGAGCCAGGATTCATTGTCCCTGCTGCATACCTCGGACACGCAAGACAAACACGATAAAAGATAACCAATGGAACGGTCGGCGTTATCGATTTGCGCCGGCCGCCGTTTACCACGAAAAAACATCAAAACAACAAATGTTTTTTTGTTTGCTTTGTAAACATCGGTATACAGTTGCTCAATCATTAATAAGCGTGTCGCGTTGAGCGTAGACGGTGCAGCGCGAATTGGTCGTCGATTAAGATATACCGGCTAATCAACGATGCGTACGATTTAACGGATCATTAATCGGATATGGTCACGACCCGTGATTTCCGCGATATTCTATCGGATTGCCAAATTGATTCCGAAATCTGTTTTCAGTCGTGTTGCTCGTGCGGACAAAATCGATCAGATTTTGTTTTCTTGATTATTATCGCGTCTAGGAAACTTTCCATACCGCTTCAGATATTTTTCCTTATCTTTGCTCAACGAGAATGTCTATGAATTTTATTCGCCGCGTCACACCGCACCACACCGCGTCGCATCGTGCTGGCCGTCTGGATATTACTTTATCTCAAACTTTTACGTTTTACCGATGCAACGGTACGATGGACGATAATTAATGCGAAGAACTTATCAATCGATATGGCAACTACGATAAAATAAAGAACAATAAACGACGACTTTATTAAGGGTACCCTAATATTATTATCACCTTATTATTTATTAATAATTGCAACGCCCTTTTAGGAAATCGGTTCGGAGACCGTATTTAAAAATGGACCGGTAGTCGATCACGGGGACCTTTTGATCCTGTCGGTGAAACCGCAAGTGGTACCGATCGTTCTCCCCGATTTGAAAAACTACAACAAACTGTTGCTGTCCATCGCCATGGGTGTTCCAATAGCGTCGCTGGAAAAGGTATGCACATCGACTACTTCAACTGGACCTTAATCCGTGTAACAACGAGATATTTAAGGCGAGATATCAACACGTGTATTAATTGCAGGCTTTACCCGAAGGAACCCCAGTGATAAGGGTAATGCCGAACACACCTGCACTTGTTGGTTGCGGAGCTACAGTGTACGCGCGTGGAAAACACGCTGGCGACAAGGAAGCTGAAATAGCGGAGAAATTGTTCTCCTCCGTGGGTATTTGCGAAGAAGTAACCGAGAACTTGATCGACCCAGTCACCGCTTTAGCGGGTTCTGGGCCCGCTTATGTACGTAGTAACATACGATAATTAATTGACATGTAATAGACTTACCAGGCGAACAAAGTCAAGAACGTAGTCGCGTCTTTCTATTTGTTAGGTGTACATGATGATAGAAGCCTTGGCCGACGGCGGAGTGAAAATGGGCCTCGCGAGGCCTATCGCTTACAAGTTGGCCGCTCAGACTGTCGTCGGTGCCGGTGTAATGGTCCGGGAAACTAACATTCATCCGGGACAACTTAAAGACGACGTAGCCTCCCCTGCTGGTAAGCAAACAGATCTGTTACAGTCAACCCTCCTAAAACCCTCAGAATTAGTACAAATCAAGTTCAATTAACCCATTTGCATCACAAGGAAATATGAAAAGAAGGCCTTTATCAGCAAACTTTTCTTTTTACTATGTTTAAGTACACAAATGACTACAAGTAAAAGAACTTCATATTTCTGCATTGTAAGAAGGAAAAATGAAAGGTAACCAGGAAAATTGAGCATATATATATATACGCTAGTGATTCAAATGGGTTAAAGATGCAAGTTGAAATTTTTCCTCCGTGTTAGACTCTTTTCTACTTCGAACTATAACTAATCTTTAACTATTCGCGATTGTCTGCAATTAGGATCTACCATAACGGGTATCCACTATCTGGAGGAACACGGTTTGAGATCGGCCGTGATCGGTGCGGTGGAAGCCGCAACAAAACGGTGCAAAGAAGTTAGCTCGGTTTTAGAGAAGAGTTAGAATCGAACGATCGAGCTAGGAAGTTGAAATGACAAATTGCCAATGAAGAAAGGAAGCAGCAACGAGAAAGAGCTTGAAGAATAGTACGCTTAGTTCTATATACGTAGGAGATAAAGTCATAGCGATAAAGTACGATCTATTTTTTAAGAAGTCTTTTGTATATTTTGTAAATAACTTCACCGAATTTCTTGTTTATTATTCGTTCGAAGCATCGTGATTGAAAACATAGATCTGTTACTTTTTGACGATAACATACGTTTAGAACCAACGTTACGGTATACGTATAAAAATGTTATATGTATGTAAATATTTTTTATATTTTGTAATAACATCTATACATATACTTTTCCGTTTGCTCGTATCGACACGAAGCAATCCCCTGTACTAGAAGTTTTTTCGCTGTAAATTTTATCGATTTGTTAACGAATCGAAATATGTTGTAACAAATATATATACATAATATTTTATCTTACACGTATCGGCCTCGAATTTTTCTTTAAGCCTAATACCAAATTTCGCGTTAAATATTATTTCCTCCTCGTATTTTAAATGTTTCATTTGCACAATCTCAAATATTATTTGTTCTTTGCTCGAACCAAGGTTAGCCGGATAAATAAATAGCTTGCTCGAGTATTTATACCTGTTGTCGATGAATCTACCGACCGTTGTACGTTTATCGATGCACCAACAAAAGTGCCTATTGGATGTGTGATCAACATTTAGAAAGATAACACAAATATGTACATAAGACCGATATCATTTTCACTTGCCTCCATTATCCCTATGTTTACAGTAAGATGGCTCAAATGATAAAGACCGTCCTTGATTTTCATCTGCGCATTGTTCATCGAACCAAGATCCTGTTTCTTCTGTTATCACTCGTGTATCCTGATTAGGCGAATTTATGACTGTCGCATATTGCTCCATCACGCTATCTATAGTTTGTTAGCATTAGTTTTTTGTTTACCAACATCGAAAACTTTTGATCACGTATCGGTGTGAATTGCGTTCTTGCTAACAACCGTTTACGCGAATCCTTTTCGTTTTAGGGAATTTCTGCAATTTCTATATTTAACCCTTATCGCAATTACCTTTTAGGTTGTGTCACATTCGTTTGACTTGAAATTAAAGCTATGCAAATATCCGTAACATATATGTACATACATCATACGTGTAAAGTATACATACTATGCGATAGCGAGATGTGGCGCCAGAGTAGTAAACACATTCATGAATGAAATGCATGCAATGGGCACGGGTTGGGATTAGAGACGGAGATGAAGGGATGATGAAGTTGGAAGACGTAGGAAGGGTCCAACAAGGACAAGACAATTTTTAGCTCTGCAATTTTACTTACTTATAGACTCGACCGCCCGCGTAACCGATACAATTCTATCAGCGAACTTTCAATACGAGAATCTACAAATCACAAATCTATCGCCTTTTAGAAACGTCGACATTTCAGGGAATGTGTATCACCACAGACGAGGTGATATCACCGACGAGGTATAGGATCCTATACCTCGTCTGTGCTACTATCTTAATTTTGATTCTAGCTCTTCCCCATAGATGGCCACGAAATTTTGAGTTTCTCGTTTGTTACCGTATTCTAAATGGTTAATTTATAAGCAGGTCGATTGAAACATTGAATCAGTGAGTTTACGAGGGAGCACAAGGGTACCTAGAAGGTATAATTTGTGTTCGTGGTCATTAATTCAACTAACCCGCCCCTAATAAGGAGAAATCCTTTGTGTGTGTGAATCACACTACTTGGTTTGTTCGCCCTTCTTCCAATCAAAAACAGAAAGGGTATTATCGTAAACTCCTTCTTTTGCCGGAGTCTTCCTGAAGGTAAAATTTTGCTTATTCTACCCCACTAAAATGTATTCTTTTGTATTTGTCATTGCGCTATATCTCAGCGAAACATAACAATGTTCTTGAAACATAACAACCCCAAAAGAAGTTATCGTATTGCGTTGGTATATCAATGAGTTAGTTGTAAATGCTTCATTTCAAACAGTCTTAGACTTATTGCTAGTAGATAAATTGTTAATGCATACAACACAGGCTATTGTCAGAATACAATACAATACATAATTAAATCATATTGTAAGTTCCACAAGTAACAAAGGTGGCGCCCTAACAATATTTGAATGCCAATTGTACAAATCGCGCGTCTATTTCGCAACGCCAATGCTTTGTCTCAGTTGATTATGTCTATTAACATCAGTAATGTATTTTCGATGATAGAATAGTAAGTATTGTAGGGTAATTATATCAAAGTATTTAATTCTGTGAAAGTATTTACATAGTGCCTGCAGCACCGACGAGGTATATGATAATTTGTTCGATTCTTATAAACATCTCGTCTAAAATCTCGTAGATGCCGTTACCGTTGCCACATATCGGGATATCGTTGTAGGAGTGGACACAAAGATGGCGCAGCGATGTCGTCGTCACAACATCCAGAGCCAAGGAAAACTACGTCCGTATAGGATGCAGAAGAAATGGAACAATGGATCTGTTTGTCCCTACGATCAGGATCTATCTAATCGTCTAATCGTTTAATCGAAAGAAAGTAGTCACGCAATGAACATGCGAGTTCGGTGGTAAGTTATTGCGTTTCATCTTATATTACATAACAGATTGTCGACACCGTCGTACTTTTCGACCTATGTGACAAAAAACATGAAAAACACCTTGTCAACAATGCATGTATACACGCGTAGAGATAAATATGTACATAACGCACGATTAACCGGACTTTCGAGGTCGTCGAGTTTGACTCGTATCGGCGCGCGGAAACGTCGCGTGATTTATTTCGTGGGTGTACACCGTGTTTCCTTTCCTTGCGGCGCAACAATGTAGTCATATATGTACACGCCTATGTACCTATATGTGGAAACATGTAGTCGAATTCTTCCAAAACACAACAGGTATCGCATTCACATCGAATAATTCAGATCGACAGAAGTCAGACTCGATAGCAAGGTGTGTAAGTGTACATACATATTGGGTCGACGATCATTTTTCCGGAGCAATTGTACACGTCTGTCGGTGCCGCTTTGCGAGGAGAAATCGCAACAATGAAAATAACTATGCGAGTATCGTGCGATGAATTCTCGAGAGGTAACCGGGAAATCGTGAAATCGGTACGAGCGCAGCTTCGTACGCATACCGATGTCGCGATACAAAACGATCAAAGAGAATCGGTGGTTCTCTGGCTTTGTTAGAGCCTCGCGGTTAACCGAACGCGTATGCAAAGAGTCCATTCCAACAACCGTAAAGAAAACGATGCAACACGGTGCGGCCCGTGTGTCGTGGCGGTAGTAAGGCAGAGGGACGGATTATGCCGTGACAAGAACGAGAAAGACAAAGACAAGTCAACCGCGTAAACATTGCGGGTGGTCAGAGTATGGGCGAGTCTTGCCAACTATCGATGAAAACTAAACTCGCGTCGACTACATTTGAATTCGTCTTTCCGCGTCCAAGGCAAGGTAGCCGAACGTTGGAAAGACTCTAGGACCTAGAGAAAAGAAAAGCTCGCCGGACACGTGTGTCGCGATGCTACGAGCTACGAGAAAGTTGGGTATGTATAGGCAGGTCTCCCACTGGTTAGCAGCAAATGGCCAACGCAACGGAAAGCTTCGGGCAAACCCGAAGACCCGTCGCGCGTCAGAACATTTTCCAGAACCGACCAACTATTTTTCAATTGAATGATAAGTCTTAGGTAATAATAATTATTAATGTGATAAACAAAACATAACAGTTTATGTTAGATAATATTAACTGTATATATAATATTTTACAAAAATAAGGATTTGAAGCAATGTTTACATTTTTGCACGTATCATCAGAAACGCGGTTAAGATAGTACACAAATGCTAGGGGAAATGAAATTGTGAACAAACACTGATAGCCAACTGTAGTAAGACACTTTTATACTGGTTTTTACACAGTAATATCACGTTGTATGTAAAACTAGCGAAGTGTATTTACACTTTTGCTTGTCACTGGTACTTCAGAAGGAAAGTGACGCAAGCCTTTTAACTTTTTCGTTGCGTTCGATGCTACGAATGCGTCATCGAACAAAGATTTCGATGTAAAGTCATGCAACGAAGCGGCGCGCGCAACGGTGCCCGCAAACGAAACGAGAACGATTGCTTACGGAAGATTCAGAAAATTTGGATCGTCACGATTCAAAGACCGCAACAAACGCTCGGTTTCGAACCAAAAGCGAAGCGAACCGCTCGAAGGGCTATCGTTCGCTTACGATCGAGACGACTTTGACTCATCGACGGTCACGGTCGCGAACTGTTGTTGTCGATCGGTTCCAACGATGACGAAAGAGGAGCACATGTACACGCGCATGTATAAGACGATTTTGAGCAACGATCGCGGATCGCGGTTAGTTTATTTCGTAGGGAAAACGTCGCGATTCCGAACCGGTCGGCGTCCCCGCAGCTTGCGTTATCGACGCTGACAGCGTGCGGATTTGCGCGCGCGATTCGAGCGCACGACGAATTCAAAGAACGCTCAATATTTTCGTCGCGTCCCGAAAACTCTAAACCACGGTTCTAATACGTTTACCGCGTTTCTAAACGACACGACGCGACGCAATCTCTGCAACGTTCGCTTTGCTTTGACGCGCGAGATAATTTAACTGTCGGACGACTCGATAACGATCCGGCGGAACAACTCGGAGTTTTATTGAAATCTAGCCGCGCGCAATACGGATCGTGGTCAGCTCGTTGTACGGCGTAAATACGTCGAAATAAAACAAGAAAACCACGAGTTGGCACGTTTGTTTTTCGCCAGCACGTATCTAATGCACATAAATTGTCGTGTCGCGTACACAACGTTACATATTACTCGAGTCGATAACGAGGTGTTACCCCACGCGCAGCTGTGCCATTACCTATACACCTTGGAATCGTTCTATCTATGCCTACGCCGATACCGTAGTTTTAACTTACAGCTATTCTCGACGGTATTTTCAAACGAGACAATTCCAAATTTCAATTTGCTGCGCCATGCCGCGTAGCGATGTCGTTCGCTTGGCACCTCTTACTCGGCCAACCTTGTTTAAATAACGCGCTTTTGCGCGGTTTTGCATGCCGAGTGTTTTCTCGCGTCGGTTTTTGTATACCAACACAACGCAAACAATGCGAGACGCGAACTGCAGCATCGCACGGTTCTCGCTTGTTACGAAGCTATCGGCAAAAATAGAAGAAACTTTGTTGTTTCGTTTCAGAAGTTTGCAACAGAGAGAACGCGGTAAGGTGTCGTTCCCATTCGCAAAATGGGTCCAAACCGCTTGTTATACCTGCGTCTGGCACGAATCCCGTGCTCAACATATCGTTATAAATATCTTTCGCGTTAGCTCGCATTCGCCGCTGAACGCGAATCGCTTGAAAGCTATTCCATATGTGATTCGGCTTGATCCGACTTCATTTAATTTCCTCGTCGATAATAGGGAGTTATATTCTCGTCGATGGAATATTGCTGTTCGCGAATCACCCGCGACGGTTGCATCGGCTGCGCGTTTCAAACGTGAAACCTTACAACCTATGGCTTATTTCTAGCGTATGGCAACTGCGATAGAACCGCGACAAAGAGCCCATTTCGATTTTTCAACTTCTACGGTCAAGTTCAAATGCATGCATGATATTCTACGATCGAACGTTCTCCTCACCCACATTCAGACTACCAAATCGACAGTTTCACCGTGTGACATATTAGTCCGAACACTTTCTACTCGGTGACGAACGAATAACGGTTTCTCGACTGTACGGAACACACGCAGCTTCGACTTATTTACGACTTCTATCGATAAGAAATGCGATCGGTGTTGGAGCGAGACGCAAAGTCGTGCCCGGCGCTGCAAATCCAGACCTGTCATCAATTTGCAACGGCGATTAAGTTTTCGCAATGCGATGCATATACGCGTACTCGTATTACGAGATACATACATATGTATATTATTTAATAGGTTCTGCGATGAGAAAGCCGAACGACTTCCTCGAGAACGCGTAATAGGAGGATTCAGAGGTTTTCGCTACTGCGACGAAAACTGATATCTTACGACTATTAGTTTTTGTATAGGCTCCGATTAAACCGTTCCATACTACGATAATGATCAAGATTACGATAAGGATAACTGGTGTTATTGTCGCGCGGAGGTCTCACCACTATATCATGAGTAACAATAACACTTCTCTGTGGTTTCAAAACCGTGAAACATATCTACACTGTATGTATATATGTACACGTACGAACCCATGCACGCATATACTGTATGTTTAATCTTATCGAGCAAGAATAAATATGTACATATAATTTGAATACCACGTGGTAAACAAGTTTGATCCGAACGTTTCCTTATTCTGACTTTGGGGCGGTAACCACTTTGACAAAACGTACAATTTTTGGCGTAGGAGATGGCACCGGGCAGTGACTACGGCTTCAGCTGCTACCGCCGTCGGACTCGGAAATTGGGGGTGGCAAAACGCCATTTTGTCTGGGCCTGGTCAGTGTCGGGGATGCAGGCTCGGATCTGTGCAAGGGGTGTTGGACCGTCCCATCGCTTATTATGTTGCGTAGAAGAGATTTACGACAGGTCGTTGCTATCGAGTTGGAAGTCAGAGCAACACGTGCTTTCCAGAAGTGTGGTAATAAAATCATTGTTGGACCCTGACTTTCTTGATTCGGTGCGTTAAATCAAAAACTCGAAAAAACAGCACGTTTCGGGTGTCATAAACCTGCCATGACATCATAATTCCTGTGATGAATGCATCGGAACATGGTAAAAACCGTTAAGATTCCTAGCCCAGGTGCCATCGTTGGGCATTCCTATTCTTCCTACGTATTATGATTATTATGATTATTGTTATTACTTCATGTTTCACGTGCAATAAGTTGTGTTCGCGGATACACGCGTAGCCGTAGTCAACGACCGGCAGGCGCCGCGGTTCAAAACAAACAAATTTTTATCGGTTCCGTTTCATCGCTGCTTATGAGAGCGCCTTATCGCTCCACGGATATTGAGCGTAAATACTCGAAAGTATTACGACTGTTTTTCTCGGTTCGCGTATCCGATCGTTACCACTGATTCGCGGGCTAATAAAAAGCATCGCGCGATCGGAACGTTTCGTAACCTCTCGAATTGTTTTTAGCACATCTTGAAAAAGAGACGCTAGCTCACGATAACAACTCGAAGCGAAAAATCAGGGGACACGAGATTCGAAATGATATCGGTTTCTCCGCCTTTCTCCGCCCTTGTCCATCCTTGTCCACCCTTCTGCGCCCGGGTCAAGCAAGTTCGTTGGCTCTTTTTCGCCTGGTCGCTTTGTCTGCTCGAAAACGGTCGTCGACCATAACTCGCTCGCCGCAACGACAGCCACAAGCAGCAGCACGACGCTACGCGCGACGAATGTTCCGTTCTTCGTTACGTGTTACGACTTACGCCGACAGTTCTCCGTTCCCATCTTCGCTTTGCTTAGAATAGTTGGGTTTCCCGATGGACGCCAGAATCGCCTGCGCGCGTACGTGGCGCGATCGACTCGATCTTTCACATCGATGCATGCTTCTGCGAGTTTCAATCGTCGTCCTCATGAACATCCCCGTGTCGACCGATAGCTGGACGAGCCAGAGCGTTTATCCGCCATCGGTCAACGACATAAACCCTTCGAATTCCAAGAATCTCCTCGGCAGCAGCCCTCGATTTTACTTTCAAAAGCTGGCGCTAACATCGCGAGTACACGTGTACCGTCCTACGAAGCGACGGCTAAATTTTCCGATCCCAGGTCAGAAAGCACATGGACACTTGGGGGTGCCATAAATCACCCCTCCCTCGATACTTATCCGTCGAGGACGAAGGTCTGTTCTGCGGCTTCGTTGCAGGGGGTGCTCGGTAATTAAAACATTGTCATTTGGTACGTATTTAGGATTGTCCCCTGTGCGACAGCGTTGTAACATATTCTGAATATGTAAACCCACATCGCAGACGCAGTTTTAGCTTTGATAGTGATACTAGCGATCGTATTCGGTTTTTCCATGTCCCATATTTTACTTGTTCGATGCGAGACAAGTACGAAGATCGCTTCTCTCGCAGCCGATTCAACGAGACAATTTATAAATAGCCAGCGTTGCGTGGATCTTTCGTCCGGTCGCGTCGATTTCTTTGAATGAAATCATCGTGCATGACGTATCTACGAACACATTAGGCGTTCGACTGTTCGAGGCGACGCGCGACGCCGCGCGAACAATGTTTATAATTTCCCGATCTAAGACGAAGCGTATCGGGACATATCACGTATTTACATATATCGTAACGGCAAATATCCGTGGCATTCGGTTGTTTTTAGTGTTCACGAGCGTATCCCGGTACATATCGAGCGGGAGACGTGACGGCACGTGCTTCGGACCGCTCGCGGAGACGCTACACGGGCGCAGTTGTTTCGCGAAAGATAGACGGCAGGTCTTACAATCAGATAAGGAAGCGTTACGTTGATCAACAAAACGTTTCAAACGGCGTTTGCTCGTTGTTACCGATTTGCGCGATCGGAATGAATAGCGAGGTGGAGCGGCCGACTTGAACGAGGTCGTCGACCGACGTGCACCGACCTCTCCAGAATTTGTCCCCCGCAAGCTTATTTCTGGATGACGTTAAGAGTATTTCCCCGGGCGAGAAATGGGTGCGCGAGCAAACGCAAGTAAACGCGAGTAAACACGAACAAGTCAAGGCCGCTACGTCGAACTTTTACAGGTATGGTTGTACTGGAGGTAATTTCCGATAGCATGCGACGAATACCTACCGGCGGTCTTCCTACCTTCTTTCAATGCGATTAGAATTAAACGTGTCCGAATCGTTTTTGCGGAAACACCATACGCGATTGTTCAATCTATCTCGGTATTTTCGTGCGACGACGCGACCATTTCATTTGTCTCTATCTATACGATTGGAGTCGTCCGAACAAATGCGCTGTCCTAGGCCTAGGAACGATTCGGACGTGCTTATTTACATAGAATGCGTTGAAACAAGCGAGACGACCGGTACAATGTGCCACGCGCGATCAAAAATCGTTCCGGTATGACAACATCCTTAGCGTCTTACAAGTAGATATACTATTTTCTTATTCAGAAAATTGTCAGCGTGACGGCGGACGGCGTTTCGCGGTAAAGAATGAAACACAACAGAGGTGGCAGATGCGCCTCGAGAACAGTAGGTGACACGATCCGAGCGTAGTCAGCTTCATAAGTGCAGGACATTTATGACTGCGGTCGATTGAAATAGAACCAGACTACGATAGAATATCGAGACAGAAACAGTGACACATTGTCCGACGCTTTTAGATGCTCCGAAGCGAAAAGTTCTTTCCAGCCGAAAGAAAAGCGTGTGCGGCCCAAGGCCTCCTGCTGGAATTCTCGCTTGATAAAAGAAACGACTGCCGACACCGAGCAACGCACGGAAGACGAAAGACGAAAGACGAAAGACGAAAGACGGAAGATCGAAGACCTTCGGCAAGGAGAAACTTTTGCGCGTCGTACTATTTGATCTTGAATCGTGGAGCCACGTGCAGCGTAAATTCGTACGATACGCGTCTACGTGTGCGTCACCGCGTCTACATACATATGTACATATGTATTCACGCGTGGCACGTTCATCCGTTTTGTTTTTTAAAATTAGATATCGCCCTGAGAATGCCGAATATCGGCTACAACAACGATCGAAATAAAACGTTATCGACGGAATAAGTATCGAAAGAAACGGTCTACCCGGCCGAATCAATTCATATTTTTTACAATCGCGGCTTCTCGAAACGTCGAACGATAGTTTTTATCTATAAACCGCCTATAAATATTGTATTTTCACGAACCTTGCCCGCTGAGATCATCGTTCAACTTTCAGTTACACATCGGTAATTCTTATCTTTCGAAATTTCAATTATTCGAAACGAAATTATTATTTTTGTCGCTGCTAGCGCGACACAGACAGCCTGTTATTCCGCGTCAGCTCGTAATCGTTTTCGTCTTCACGATAAGCAACGTGTGTCTTCAACAATTTATAGAACAGAGAGAGAGAGAGAGAGATCGAGTTTAAACGCGATTACATGAGTCACCGACAACTGTGACCGATAATAACTCATTAAAATTAATGAAGTCGATACTTTTGGCAGTCTCGCGTTCCAAGGCTGACGCAATTAACCATCATGTTTAGGATCTTTGTTGTCTGTTGACATTATTCGAACAATGGGGCACCATGTTTTTTCCACATAGTTTTTTTCCTACCGCCTCGAACTCCGACGAGTTGGTCGTCGTCATCTGGAAAAAAAGGGAAAGCGATAGAAACACTCGAGGGTGTCGTAAATTAGGCTGTTTATGGTACCGTCGAGTGCTTGGTCGGATGATCGTTTACGCAAATCTTTCGATACCGACGCGTTGAAGTATTAGGAATATCCAAACCAAACAATCAATTATTTTAAAAGAATTTGTTTTGCCTTTAGTTCTGTACCGATCGTAGAGAAGGAACGTTTTGAAAAAGAAAGTTACTGAAATCGGAGAGTATCGCAAGCGTATTTTCTACGAGCGAACGCTGTCCTTTAAATGTTTGCTTTGGCCAAGAAACGGCTAAGTTTATTAGTCAGAATACATGTACCTAGTATCCGTTCTTCTTTTCTCAGAAAAAGTTTTGAGGGCAAGGTTCTTTGAGACTTGAAACGGTGAGGCAACGTGTTCCGCAAAATCGATCACTCCTCTCGCCGTACCCTTAATCCGTGACGTTGTTACAGCTAACGCGTGCTCGATTATCGCACCGTTGCGATGCGATGATGCAACAACCACGATAACGTTACCATACATCCAGCAGATTTGTCTACTCGTCTACCGCTGCACAAAGATGTTGGCCCCCCTTTGTTGCAGTGCTGGCAAAATTCGAATCGCGAGTACCTATTTCGAAAAGATGGAATCGGGCATGAGCCACGTTACGAAAATGATCAAAACATGTTTATAGACGGAATATGCGCGTATAGTCCACAGGTATAGATAACGTTGGGTTAAACGGTACTCGGTCAAACGGGGACGCGTCTCGTGACACATATATGTAGGTAAACAATCGACCGGGTTGCGTTACGTAATAATAATACGGCTAATAAACTTACGACGCAATAATGTAGCGATTATGCGGGCAACAAGTTCACGCGATGTTGGACGGTTGAAAACAAACTCCGATGGCCGACACGAGCCTGCGCACAACTCGTGTGGAGGAATTACGCGGCAGGACTCGGTACAAGGTGCGCAAGCGTGTTAGTAGTACATATTCGACGCTGCGTGCTACAGCTACAGCCACAGCTACAGCTACGGAAGCTGAACCGACACATATTCCCTCGTCCCCTTTCGTTCCTATTTTCTTTCTCCATGTTTTGTTGTTCTGTTGTCTGTTGTTTGCTGTCGGTCGCCTCGCGTCGCACATTCGTCCGCAATGAAGCTTTAGTCGAGCAAGAATAAAAAAAATTAAGTATATTCGTAAATACATTTATTTTTCTAAATTGATTAAAGTGAGTCGAGTGTATTCGGCATTTGAATATTCGAATTTGAATCGAATCGATATGCGAGCATCGAAGTTTGGATACCCGCAAGATACAAATCCTGTAACATTTAGCAGAATCGTTGCTGGTGATCGAGATATCGATTTCTTTTCGAGACAATTAAAAAATGACAATAAGAAAGCAGAAGATAGAGACGATTAAAGATACAAGATTGGATAATGCCACATATATTTGGTGTCGAGTAGAATCGTGCTTGAAAAGATTGTGGGTCGGTGTATGGTACTTGCCACACACACACACACCGACTCATTTTCCAGCTCGATTCGTCTACTGCGTTCTACCGTTCTACGTTCTACGTTCTAGGTTCTACGTCTTATGTCGCGTGATGTTATACGTGGCTCGTGGTCCGTGGCCCGTAGGCATTGTGCGCGCGCACATCTACTCCCAAAAGAACGCGCGGCGCCGCTCGACGCCGCGCGCCACAATTACCGGCGTCACTTCCCGTTCGTTTATCTGGCTTTGTCCTCGTCGATTAGGGTATAAATGATACCAGATGTAAACATCTCCGGTATCCGATTCGTAGAACGAGCAGGCGAACGCTCGATCGTCTATATTTTCACGAGGACCTCGATAAAATATCGTATGGCAAAGATGGCGCTTTTACCGGTGAGCTAATCCGAATCACGCCGGAACGATCAGTGACTCTCACGCGTTTTTGCGACGATACCAGAGCGTCGACCGATCATCGAAGCCGGATCAAACAGACTACTAGAAACGAAGGAAGACGATAGATAGAATAGGAACTGTAGGTCGACAACTTAGGGTACGAGAGTACATTGGAGCTGCAACACTACCGAAGAGAGCGAGTCGTCGCAACAGAATGTATAATTTTATAGAGGAAGCGTATATATATGTACATCGAAGCGGCGAGCAGAACTGCGCTTAGCAGTCAATCATCGAAATCGCCGCTCTGAGAATGTTCTCTTCGTTAGTATCGCAGCTATGTATCGCAGTTTTGTTGTACTCGTACCCTTGTCCGCTCGTCGACGTGTATCGAAACTGCGTTCCCACGTACGGCGAGCGAGATACATATGAAATACGACAAGGGGGATCGAAGGGGTATCGATTCGCCGGTAGTCTAGTTTGTAAGCCCGAAAAATCTTGCGTCATATTATCCGATAATCGGATGAATGCCGCTCTGAGATGAGAATCTCTGGTCGAAGGGGCTACGTGACACAAGGCGCGAGCCTCGCAGTTCGTAGCTCGCAGCGCGTTTTTAGAGGGCGTCGACGAAGTCAGCCGATCCTACGTGGAAGCGACTGAACGGAACGGAACGGAACGGGTGGGGAGCGAGGCTAAGGTAAGGTACGGTTCGGCTCGTCGAGACGAAGAGGAAGGGGAAACGACGCAACGAGCAAGAGAGAGCGAGAGAGAGAGAGGGAGAACAGAGCTCACACCGGGGACGAGGACAAGTACACAATCACAAAAGCACGAGCACAAGCACAAGGCACAATCGGACAGGGGAATCGTTGATGCGACGACGAACGACGCAACGCGCAACGCGGAGAGACCGGTGGGGATGTTAGTAAGCGGAGCGACCATCTTGCGAGATTCAGTCGGAAACCAGCTGCCGAGCACTGAGGGAAGGTAAACGAAGAGAACCGATGCGTTAGTCGAAGGATTTTTAATGCGCTTCCGAGCCCGGATTTCGCTACCCGCGAGTACGACGGAGCACCGAGCACCGCGAGATTTTCGTGAACGGAGAAACCTTGGTTTATCCGGCGAAAAGCCTCCGAGCAGAAGAGAGAAGGCATCGAAGGAGAAGCAGACGTAGGCGAGGTTTGTTGGCAGTCGACGAATCGGGAAATTCACTTATTTCCCATCACCGACTTGCCCTCTGGAGGAACGCAATCGGATCGAAGGTAGTCGAAAGAGAAATTTACAATATATCGGTTGATATCGGACGTGGTTGGGAGTAAAAAGTGTATAGAAGACGGCACGAGAAGAAATCTGGAGAACGACCAAGGAAAGAAACCAACCGAAAGAAGAAAAGTGTAGAGTCAAAGTCTGTGATAGTATTTATTCGAAACATACAAGCTACAACGCGTATCATCGACTACACAATAGCGCGGTTTTTGTCGTTCGAAGAAACCGTCGGAGCCAAAAGGGCACAGGAGAGTAGATAGCCTTTATATATTTATTTATATCTGTGATACCGACACTGATATACATCGATCTATCCCGGGAGTACACATCGGTAGAGGGTGAAAGACGAAAGACGAAAATCGAGGAGAATAGTGTGGAATAAAGCCGAAGATAATAAACAGGAAAGAAGAAAATACTCTTCTACACCGATATACATACCTACGTATATCGAACTGTGGAGCAACATTGTGCGTGTACAAAGCAATCGCCGAGTGCCTGCCTGGAACGAAGATTTATATCAGTATCTCTTAGTGTATATAGATGTTTTTGTATATACGACTGACTCTTTTTTACAATTATTGATACCGAGTTAAGGGAAGAACGTTCCATCGTTGTTCGTTGTTCGTTGTTCGTTGAGAAAGGGAACAGGAAGAGGAATTTGGATTTCTGCGACGCTGAATACCGTGTTCGAGGCAAAAATGGTGGAGAAAATCTTGGAAGAGAGAGAGGATGGATGTCTGGATACTGGTAGAGGTAAGTCGATTGATTTTCTGAGATCCATAAGATTCTCTATGGCCATTTACTGTTCATTCTCGTCGAACTCGGCAGATTCTCAAACTCAACATAATCACGTTGATTTAACCTCTCTTTTTTTTCTTTTCTTTGTTCGGGCGGTCTAGTTTTGTCATTCGCATCGATCGTATTCTACTCGTGTTCTACACTTACGTGTACGCGTATATCAATATCTGTCGATTCAAAAAGGTAGTGAAACGTTCGCCTCGATGGCAGAACCAACGAGAACCGAACGAAACGCTCGAAGTCGCTCGACGAAAGAACTTTCTAGAAGCCGGCAGACGGCTGGCCGTCGTGTCGTGCAGTGCCTTGCATTGCTTTGCTATGCCATAGCTCTTACATGTATGCACGCTTCGAATATAGCACGTACAAATGCAATGTACTGTATCGTTGTTTCGGAATACGTGGAATCGCGATGCTTGAGAGTTTTCTCCGGTTGGTTAGTTTCAACTAAAAACAATCCCCACCTTGTACAGAGAGTAGGCTCGCGCGAAGCTTATGGCTTTCGTTTAATGCAGGAAATGTCTTCGTTCTGTGAGTGGTAACACCTCCGAATGGCGACTCCAGAGCGTCACTGAAAATTGCCTCATTTAAAACAATATTTACCCGACTATATTTGCATATCTAAGAAATTGATACAAATTGTAATAAGCTTGTACAATGAACGTATTCTATGTCGGAAGAGGTGTCTTGATTTTCGAGTTAAAACGAGTAGAAAGGGTTAATAGTCGTACGACGTTGGTGCCGTGATCGTCGTGGCGTGAAAAATCTGATTTTATCGATCGGCGTGGTATGCACTTACATACGTTTCTTTCACGAGCCAACATGATCGCGTTGTAGTTGGTAGGATTATAACTAAATAGTACATACACTACAGTAGGTGCATCGGTAGATTGTTTTGTAACTCGGCTGATCGAGAACGCGACGTAACACGCGATGTTAGGCGAGGCTAGGCGACGCGACGCCTCGTTAACTTATTTTCGAGGGTCGAACTGGGTTAGTCGTATCGTTCCGAGTTCGACGCGTATCGCGAAGGGCGCCGCTAAGGGCAACCCAACACAAAGAACGAACGTTCCGCTGGGTGAGAGGACAAAGGGGCGAGAGGGGAACGCGTTGATCGCGACCGCGCGGAGGGGGATCGAGGACGGGTGAGCGGCAGGAGGAGGTAGAAGGGTCCTTGCGCGCCACAGATTCGTTGCCCCCTCCATTAAAGGGAAGGGTCCGTTTTCAAGGACAAAGGGATTCGCGCGGCGCACGTAGTACATACCTACCTACCCATCTACCTACCAACCGGCTTTTAAACCGCGTTGCCGCGAAGTTATGTAAGCCAAAGCTTTTCCAACTGTGGTCTCCGTCGAAGGAATGTAAATGAAAAATCGAGTTTTTTCCGGAAACTGGCATCCAAAATGTATTCGTGCGAACCGTGCTACGAATGGACGGGTTCCATCGGTACACGAGGTACAAGCTCCGCAATTAGTTGTATCAACGGGTCGTTGCTCTCCACGTATATGTAAAAGTAAACGACCTACGCGAGCGAAACGAGAAACTGATTTCTCAACGCAAATTGTATGTCCTGTACGAAAGGAAACCGATTCGGACGAGCTTGGTACAACGTGTTTCCCGGCTGATATTTCGCGCGAAGCCGAACACGAAACCAGAAACATAGCTAGACGAAACATTGGTCGAAAGCGCAACCGATAGCTAAAACGAAAGATAGAAGTGAAACGGGATGAAGTGTAGAAGATGCTTGCACACCGTTCGATACGCAGCAAGAAGTTATGCGTTTCGAACACATTCTACACGAATTTTTTCGATGATGCCGTCGCCACCGCCGCCGCGCCGGTTCGGCGGATGCAGCGACATTATCGTACACTCGTATCTCGCGTAAGATGGCGGCGTTACTTTTCTGTGCCAGTCATTGAACTCTCGATCGCGCACCGCCCGAGCTCGTACCCGTGCCCGTGCCCGTTGCCATCCGTACAGAAGTCGTATAGTTTGTATAATTTTCTAGCTTTCGAAGAAACTCAGACGACGAATCCGAACGTTGTTGTGAAGATATCACAAAGTCGAAATAATATATTCAATGAAACACAAACTAAATTGGAATTTTATGCATGCAGATGAATAATAATTGCACGGCTTGTGTACAAGTCGATGCGGTAAACCACGACCATTCGGATCTAAGCCGACAATAGAACACGTATAACAGTAGTAAAAATTGGTCATTTGTTTGCGACAAATCTTTTGGAACTGTATCGAACAGAATACGATCGCAGTAACAATTGCATCGATGCTCGGAGATCGAAAGAATTTTGACCATGATTCGCGCGCATAGTTCTCGTCGGTCATCCGTGACCGATAGGATAAATGTTATAGAACGTTTCGCGATAAGCATAAAACGAACGAAACGACTGAATGTTCCCGTCTGAATCGAGCCGAACGACGACGCCGATAAACGCGCACGAAAATAAATATCGTCGCTGTTCAAACGATAACAAAAACCCTCGTAGCTTGTACTTGGACGATCTGATTCTCGCGTTTCGCACCTCGGCAAAGAAACTATCGATGTACATGTATTTAGAGCAACGATGTTCGGAAGCGCGACAAGTTGTTAATGACAAAACTGTGTATGTTTCAGAGGATACGAGTTGCATCGGTCGAGACAACGTGAACAAGTCAGGGGAATCGATGAGCGCGGTGCAAGCTCGTCAGGAGGAAGCCAGACGTAAAAGGCGCAAGAAGAAGCGTTCTGGATCCTCGTTGATGTCTTCTTGCTTCCAAGGTAAAGATCGACGAGAGAAGAAGTTGACGACTAGCAGACGACTGTCCGCGAAACGAATAATTCTATCACCCTGTAAAGTTTGTCGTTACGATAAAAAACTGTACAAATTCGCATTTCGTGAACGACGTACGCACGATCGGTATACGGCAGCGTTGCGTATGGTCAGCGCAGTTTGTTCTCGTGCTGGCGTGGTCTATGTGTCGTTCGTGATTCGGTGACTTGCATTACGCTCGACCGTCTGACCTTGTACAAGTTCAGAACGTTCGAGAAACTCCGACGCGAACCGTTGCGAATCGATCGCTGCGCAAGCTCGACTTTTGTTCGCGGTGCAATGACCAACAAAACGGATTCGTGAATGCGAACGAACGTGTCTGGGCAAGGAAGCGACCCGACCGATTCGAGAGAAGAGTGTTCTTTCGCTGTCTCGTTCGATTACGGCGGTCGAACCGACCAAATTCCGCGGAAGTGAGGGCGAAACGATTCGAACGTTCGTTGAAACACCGAATAACGATCCGACCGGTTTCTACGCGTTTACCGGTAACCAGCGACCGGTAAACCACCGCGCCAATCGAGTTCACTGGCTTACAGCGGTTACGTCATCCTGCTACGATCGATTCGTAAAGCAGTGTCGCGTTCGAGAAGCTTCTACCTCGCGTGTACCCTCGCGGCGAATAGAGCGAATCGCGCGAACACGAGCGCTCGCAACTACATATATATATGCACTCGCGTATATCTTGATAACTGGGCCATGGGATAAATCGTCGACAACGGACATGCCGAAGATTATCTGCCCGCCTTCTCGGCTCATTGCCGTAGTCTGTTCCATTAACCGACCCATCTTACAACCCATAACTCGGATCATTTACACTTGATATGAAAACTAAAATTGTTACTAAATACTAAACGTACCGAGCTATAAATGTAACAGATACATGTTGACCGTAGAAATTTCTAAAATCGCATAAATACACGTTATTAACACTAAACGTACCGAGCTATGCAGTGAAATCTTAAAGCGCGAACAATTAAATGCCTCTTCCAGGCGACATTAGTCCGACCCGTTCTTGCGTCATCCGTAACAGATGACAATTGGATACTGTTTCAATTCGCCACGATATTGAGTCATCCGAGTCGACAAAGTGTTAACCAACGTTTTTTACGTGTTATCTATGTATAGACTGGTTATCGAGGGGCTCGGCAGCCCACACACTCAACATCGATAAACAATCGCTTCGTGTTCGAACGATTCATATATCGCGACGACTTCGAGTCACGTTGTCTTCTGGCTATCTGTCACGAGTTGTTTTCTTTCGGTTGAAAATTTAAACGCTGCCGGCGGATCAGAATTTCAAGTTTGAATTGTACTCGCCAGCGTTCGTCGTGTCCGCGCATCGCGCGTTAACGCGTTTCAGTGTTTAATTTCGCGGCCGTGGCGCAGCGTTTTTCATGATTATATAATTCCGGTGTAAGGTTCTTTTCGTCGTTGCGTCGTGAATTTTGCGTCCATCGAGTGAAACGCTGTGCGGTCGTGGAAACAATATTTGAATGTAAATTTAGTGGTTTTGCGCGGCGAACGGCGAACGGGATGAGCGGTACCATTTTTCGACGTCGTCACCGTTCCCGAATTAATCCCGAGCCAATTTTACGTTAGGACCAACCGCGAAGACAACGACTACATACTACGACCACCACTATCGCTATCATTTACCACGAAGACCCCGAAGACGATACGGCGATGGTGGCAACGATGGCGGAGAAGAAGCTCGCTCGTATTTGTCTGGTTTCGTTTACTGGCTGTGCGAGCCGTGTTGGCCGCCGGTGTTGCCAAGCAGAAGCGTATACGTTGGTGTTGTCGCGAGGCGAGAGGGAAAACAGTCTTCTGGAGGAGGAGGGCGTTTCGTTAGATGGGGAGTAGAGACGAGACACGGGCAAGGGAACAGACGGGAACGCGAAAAGAGAGTTAGGTTGACAGCAACGGCGCAATAGTTGCATCGCTCGGCAAGCCACACGCGGGCAGAATATGTGGGACGGAAGTCGACGTGTTAAAAGGAGTAGGGACCAGCCAACGGAGCGTCGAAGAAACGTCAAGACGCGGATAGAGAGAAGAGAGAGAAGGTGGTAAATGGAGAGAAAGAGAGAATAGCGTGTACTTCGACCGACGATAGTTTCCACGACGGGTTACCTCTGCCGTGACCTTAACACTGACTGCGTTACAAGTTACATCTTACAACCAAACAAAGCAAGACACAACAAAACAAAATCCGGGGTGTGTTTCGTTTACCACATTAGAGACACCATACGGCTTTCTAATAGAGAAACACACGTCGAATCAAAAACGCAATGGTTATTCCTTTGTGTCGTACGCGCACACGCGCGACGACGGATTTAAACGTTAAACGATCAATGTCTGCGCCGAGGAAATCTCTACTTGAAATTGTTAAAACACACACATATATATATATATGTATTCGGCACGATTGTGTACGAAAGAAAGATTACTGTGGCTGCGTCGAACGTAACGAGAATAGTTTCGGAATCTGCAGGCTTCTATAACAATTTTCGACCACGGTTCTTTCTTTCTTTCAGAATTGTACAAATTGACTGGCGAGGTTCTCGGGGAGGGCGCTTACGCCTCGGTACAGACATGCAGATCTCTCTACACGGATCTGGAGTATGCCGTGAAAATAATCGACAAGATACCTGGACACGCGCGTACGCGCGTGTTCAAAGAGGTCGAAACGTTCCATCATTGCCAGGGACATCCGAATATCATTCAAATGATCGAATTCTTCGAGGACGAAGAGAAGTTTTATCTTGTATTCGAGAAGGTCAATGGAGGTCAATTGTTGAACCGCATCCAAGAAAGGATTCATTTCAGCGAGTGGGAAGCCAGTCAGATAATCAAGGAGATAGCCAGCGCGTTGAATTTTCTTCACAAGAAAGGTAAGATCTGTTCTCGTTTCCTTTCCCTTTCGTTTTCGGTGGCAAAAGAAATGGCGTTTGAACACACTGTGATCCGTTCTTTTACAGGAATCGCTCACAGGGACCTAAAACCCGAGAACATACTGTGCGTGTATCCTGATAAGCTGACGCCGATCAAAGTCTGCGACTTTGATCTCGGTTCCGGCATCAAATTCAACAACTCGCTGTCGAGTCCTGTGGCGACGCCGCAGTTATTGACGCCGGTAGGAAGCGCCGATTTCATGGCTCCGGAGGTCGTCGAGGCTTTCATCGGAGAAGCAAATTATTACGATAAACGTTGCGATCTTTGGAGCCTCGGTGTGATCATGTACATCCTTTTGTGCGGCTATCCGCCGTTCTACGGGAACTGCGGTACCGATTGTGGCTGGGAGAGGGGAGAGAATTGTCAGGCTTGCCAAGAGCTGTTGTTCACCAGTATTCAAGAGGGCAGGTACGAGTTTCCGGACAGCGAGTGGAGATGCATTTCCGAGGACGCGAAAGATATGATCAGAGGCCTACTGGTCAAGGAAGCTCATCAGAGGCTGAGCGCCGAATCCATTCTGAATCATCCGTGGATCAATCCTGGTCCTAGTTCGGTCGACAACACCGAAAAATCTCTGACGACTCCTCACAACATCAGGTTCGTTATCTCTATGAATCTCTCTTCCCCCTACTCGCAACCGCTATTCCCGTAACAATACATATACGCGGACCGAATATACATGTAATAATCTATAAAAACAAATCCTCCGATCTTAGGAGAAATAATTCAGCGAGGGAACTCTCGACGTTTGCCGAATCGGCAATGGCTGTGAATCGCGTGGTACTTCAACATTTCTCCGTGAATCTGGAGCAATTGACGGAGAACAGGGAGCCGAGATTGTCGAGTTCCTCCACCGACGAAGATAATCATCCGTACGGGCATATGTCCGATTCGAGCAGCGAGCTGTCCGAGCACAGTAAGCTCTGCGCGACCCATTCTTCCGGCGAGTTCGAGGCAAACGCTCGTCCAGAATGTTGCTCTATCCGTTCGAGCATCGATCTGTCCGATCCGAAGACCATCGGCAAGAATCGTTTGATCGGGAAGGATTCGTCGCTGCATCAACTGTTCGGTTTGTCGCCGCCCAGCGAGAGCCGGCTGATGCAGCGTCGTCTCAAGGCCCGTTCCGACCTGCTTGTACGAGAAACCAACAAAGCGCCGGTGATCGCGTCTCCGAGTGGCTGAGCACGACCGACCGCCTTTCCACCTTTGTGCGGTAACATCTCCTTTCTTGGTAGCGTTATACGTTCGTATTTACACGTCTGCGTATAGGGATACACGAAAGCGTGTGCAGCAGAGCGATCTTATCTATCGACGGTTTACCACGGATAGGCGACACGACACGAGCGGCTACTGCGCGTCCATGATCAGCCTGGTTTAACCAGTTGTGAGAACACCGACTCTAGGACCCGTAACATCAACACCATCCAGCTGCGTAACGGTACGTCGACGCGACCAACAATCACGATCACTATCGCTATGACAACAATAATACTAACTATGATACGGACGGCATGATACGCGACGCCGCAACGCGTCTAACTCACGCGGTGTTTGTTTGGCTTGGTCGTTAGCGTTAGAGCACGGCCCCGGTCTCCTTCCATCTTTATCGTTTGTCCGTTGTTTCACGGTGAATCGTTCAACCTTCGCGCAATACTTCGCGTATCGAAGATTAGAGTCCGCACAGATCCATCGATCGTGCATCTCCGCTTACGCAAACGTGTTTACAGCCAATTCTTCTAGCATCAAGATTCCGAAATTTTGTTTCGTTAATGGGTGGTCGCGTCCTGGTAGACCAGAGAACTTTTGACGTGGATCGACGAAAACTACGAGAATGGATTTAATTATAGAATCGATAGAAAGCGTGACCCGTGCATTGGGCGCGTCCGATGTAAGTTTCCGCATACATAGATCCCTTTTGTGTTACGGTCGCCGTCGTTCCAGTGGCCTGCATATGCACGCGACAAACGTATGTATATGCTCGTTGGTTGGCATCGATTCACCGACACACAACGGGTAGAGAGTAGTACGCTTACATTGGCGATCGTGAGAGAAGAGAGACGTCTCGCGGTACTCTGTTCGATTCGGTGAAACTGTTCTTTTTTTTCCTGTGTTTTTTTTTATTCGCATTATCTCGTGGTTTTCGGATGATTTCGAGAGATCGATGGAGTTGCTCGGAGTTTTTTTCTCTGTCGTCTCTCGATCGCTCAATCGCATTTAGAAGCGCGCGGTCGAGCGATGACGCGTCATTCACGAACCAGAAATACCGATTAGCGGCGACAAATAAGACAAACGCGTTCTTTGGTGCATGTTACGAATAGTTTGCTCAGTAGGAATCTAAGGATGTAGTAGATCGTAAGTTCGAAAACGTTGCGAATATCATGTCCAAGAAAGGAACGAACGAGTTTTGCATCGAGAGAGAAGAATAGAGGGGTGATAATTACGGCCATTTCTTTTGTAAATGTCTTTTAAGTATCTTTGTAGAAAGTTTAGTACGTAAGAAAGATAAAAGATTAGTTTAAAGAAATAACGAAAAGCAAAAAAAAAAGAAGAAAAAAATCATTACAGAAAAAGTGTACCTGCGTCGTAAGGGTGTGGATGTGAGCGTAGGGGAACGAAGTCAGGAAGTAAAACGAATAGACGAAGGAAGGAAGGAAGGAAGGAAAGAATGTTTGAAAGAAAAGAGAACGCAAAGTTAGCGGAAAGTATTCTCGGCGAATATATAATAGATTATACGAAATTATCAATTAATTACCGTTGCGTATTTTTCTAGAGTTTTATCGATGAAACATCGTTTTATCGTATACCCGCTCACAGTCGCAACCTCGTTGCTCGAGTGCCTCCGTGCGTTACACGTATGCACGTACACACGTATACACGTTGCGTTTTAACCAACATCCGATCTTCTCTGGATCATTTGTTTCGATTAAACTAACCACTCGTTCTTCTACTACTGTATCTCCGTTGTAGGCGATTTCGGTTTCCAATAATATTCCAAAAATTGGTTTCGAGTTTCGCGTATTGTTGGTCCGCGCTGTGAGACGGGCATTTTTTACTCAGGGGAGGTGTAACGAGCCGCGCGTAAATTCGATTTGCTAATCGCAGATTTATCGCGTTCGAGGAAACCTATGAATGTTACAGAATAGAATTTAGGATACCGCAGGTGTACACGCCTCCGAGTCGAAGCTGGCAGAAAGACAGAAAGAGGGTCGTTGCTCGTTGTTCGTTGTTCTTCCTTCTTTCGACGTAGCCCTGTAAAACGTTTGCTCGGTGACGTTTATATCCCTGCCACGCGTTACAATTTTCCTCTCTCGTCGAACCATCGATCTTTTTTCGAAGCAACAACCCGACTCGATTCCGTTCGAGCCTTCGAACTTTTCACAGTCGTTGAAAACCGACCGCTTCTTTCAGGATTGTAACGCTCGCAGGCGAAAGTAGAGAACCGAGAGACATCGTGTCTCAGCGATGCATGCTTACGAAGTAGAGTCCAAAAGAAAAAAAAATAAACAAAAACGTATCGACGTCGTTTATCGTACGTGGTTGTTCGTGGAACGGAACACGAAAACTGAATTAACGCGTCGCGCGATATTTTACTGGTCTCGTTTTTGCAAGACCAAAAAGATAATACAACGACAGCGGACAAGATTTTGTGACTGTCCTACGGCTCGCTAAACGATCACGCTTCTCGGTCATGTTATCTCGATACACGGTTGTCGACGTTAGATCGAACTTCCTATCGTTTGAGTCTTCAACGCGATCGATCGTTTACCAATTTGTTTGGTTTCTTTGCTTTCTTCTCTGATCGATTCTTTCTCGAAAGAGAAACTTTCAGTCGCCGAGACTCGAAACATTTTCGCATAATTTTGTGCATTGTCGTTACCGATGACCGATTTGTCGCGCGACTAATGCGAGCACCGACTATACGGTAGACTGTACACGATACGGGTGATCATTTTCGAGTCGAAAAGGCCCTGAACCGTACTAGACTAACGGGTGAAAAATTGGTAAAAAGGGCGAACGTTAGTAAGAAAGGCCCTGTAATTCACTGAAAAAAAGTCAGAGAACGCGGACGAGAAATCTACGGCCATAATTCATAATCGCCTCGAGGTTGGATGTTCCAGAAGCATCTTACCATCTTACCAACAACGTCAGGAATTTCTATATTCTATGCGAATCATTCCGCGGTGGTGCCCTCCTCCGGCCAGTGGGTGCCGATCATCGACAGCCTACTTTGCTGGGCTTGCCCTGCTATATCGTGAAAGGCCACCTCTCTGAATCATCTGTTAAGCCTTCGCCGAGTTTATCGGTCTTCTCACGGCATTCTGAAACAATCTGCCCGTGCTTAGTTTGTCGAACAAGTCCCCCCTGTACAGGCGGGCCATTACCCGTACACTTGGTCAGCAGGTCAATTGCCTGGACAACAGTGATGTCGCATAGTGTTCGGGACTGACGATTCCAACGCACGGTTAACATAGTCGCGTATTATCAAGTGCGTCTATGGATAGCCAAAATTAAGGGTGAAAGTGGCCGGGACGACATAGTCGGAGAATTCCACCCTAACATTTTCATCGAAAAATCTTCCGAAGGAGGCCCCCGATATCATACTCTATCAGGGGTCTGAATAAATTCGGCTTTATAGTTATTTTGGATGGTTTTTTGTCGTTTCTCGGAAGAATGATGTGTCACGCGACGCATCGACCAGGCCTGCCGTCCTAACAAAAAAAAGCTTTTGAGTTGTCGCTTTTCTGTATTCACATTGCGCCAAGGAGACGATTTTCCTTACCGGCGCTTCCTGTCGTTCTGCCCACGCATATTCGACACCCGTGGGCTGTACTGCTGTTTCTTTTCTCGATTACGCGCGTCGTTGAATGTGTATTAGGACGCGAACCAGAGAAACCACTCGAACGACACACGGATAGATAGAGTAGAGAAACGAACAAAAAAAAAAAAAAGAAAAAGAAAACAGAGTTAAGAACGGCGGCCTGTGGGGGGAGGGGGGTTGTTTGCGTGTTAATATAAAAATGAGCTGGGCGTGTGCGTATGCGAGAAGAGCGAGACAGAGAGACTGAAAATGTGAGAAAGAAGAGAGGAAGAGCGATGAACGAGTTCGCGCAACGAGTTCTCGAATGAGAATAACAATATTAGCGTTTAAGCGAAGAAGTAAACATCCTTGTAATAGATTCGTAAGGTTTCGTACAAAGAGAGAAACTGCTGTGCTATATACCGACGAATCTTTTCTCTTGAAAACGAAGAAAAGTTTTGCGTAAAGTGTACAATTTATTTTCATCGGGTCTTACGCGACAATTGACAACGATCCGATATATTTTCCTTGAAGCTTCAACTCAAACTCGAAATTCTCTCGGTTACAATCGCAGATTTCAGGTGGTGCGAGGACACTGGTTCTATCGATGTCCGATGTGATCGTTCATCGTTCGAATGCCATTCAACCAATCGCACGCACACGATCCTGAGAGAAAAAAACATTTTTCTTCTTTTCTTTTCCTTTAATAAAACAAAAAAGAATGGCACAAAACCAGTCGATAAAAAAAAAATACAAAAACAAAGATTTTGCATGCATTGTGTTCTTTTTTTATGGATATTCAATCGATCGTTATCATTTTATCCTCGTCGTGTTGTACCGGATTATCTCCGTCGAGCTGGATGTCCGGTCAACTGACGAACTAATTGCCAAAAAGAACGATGCTCGTCCTTTTTCCGTGAAAAAGCTGCGAAATCTTGTAAAATTCTCTTGTGAAGAGAGCGAGCGAGTAACAGGAAAACGAAAGACGACCGAGAGAGAGAGAGCGCGCGCGCGCGTGTGTGTGTGTGTGTGCGTGTGTGCCTGCATTTCGAATGACTGGTGTGTGGTGGCGTCGATCCAGTTGCGTACATATGTATTTCCGTGTAGAAATGTCGAAATATCTGTGCCTCTTGCAAGGTATGTTTGGATGTGATCAAGAATCGGTGAAAGATGTACGAAACGAGAGACCATTGAAAAGTGCGATATCGTCGAGAACATCCAACGGGCAATCATTGTTCTCGTGCTACAGATCCGGCGAGTCTTACGAGAACTGTGTAAGCTTCCTAATAAAATAGCATTTAATTGAGACGTTTTGAAGCAATAAATCTGCGAGTGCCGTTTCTATCCTACCACCAGCAACTATTAGGAGTACCCATAAGTAATCGATTATTTGCAAAGAATTTGTTTTGCCTTTAGTTCTGTACCGATCGTTGAAGAGGAAACACGTATTCTTTTACAGCTTTTGGTAAAGTAACCTGTGTTCAAAATATTCTAAAAAGTATAATGTTTTTTACAACCCTGTAATAAAATGGTGACGTCCGTACTTTCCGAGGATCATATATGTCATTGCGTACTTTTTCATTTTCGCTTGGAAAATTCACCTGAAAGGTGAAGGATTCAGACAACGTCAACGGGTCTTGTCCTTTCGAGAAATGTCCTTTCCAGTGGTAGATGTTTATTTCTGGCATGGTCGGAAAATATTGATCAAATATGCCCTATCCCCGAGTTGACGCTTGTTTCGGTCGACTCGTGTGACGTGTTTACCCGTCAACAAAACGGTACGATTCCGGAGGAACACGACAGAACCTACGTCCGTGGTTTCTGGGTAAACATCCCATGGATCGAACCAGCTCTCGCGATTCCGACTCGCCGACGATCAGGAAAATACCGGAAAAGCCGCCGTTCCAACTTTGCTTCTCCAAGGACCAGCTTCTCGGTAAATCGAGTGTACGCACGCTGAGAATGAATTGTACGCACGCAAGTTTTCCTTCCATTCCTCTCGCAAACCGAGAAAAGGGAACGTCATCGTGTCCATTATTTATAATCCGTTGAACATTGCAGGCGACTCGATCGCACCGAAATTCTACTCGAGAGAATGCGAGAACGCAAACGATCCGGACGTGAGCGATGCGATCGACAAAATCGCATCTGGCGAGAGAAAACCCTCCACGGATACTAATTGTTACCCTTACCGACTACTAACCAGTCACACGTAATCCTATTTTCACATTACATCTTCGCGTATGCACCTTGACGCGCATGTACGCGCAGTTACATGCACCGCGTTACCGTAGAATTATAAATTTAATCTTTTTTCTCTATGAATTATAATTACTATAAGCGTGCTATTAAATTACGGTGCAATTTTAGCAGCACATCAGCACACGCAATCGAGCAAGCAAGCAAACGTAAATACATTTTTGTTTAAAACGTGTTGAGCGATAGAGAACTGCTCCTTTTTGTTTCGCACAGGTACGGATGGTGGCACGGGCAGGGAATACAACCGAAGGATAGTCGATTCAACTTTCACAAAAAAACGTCGGATCTGGTGCATTTTCAAATGAAAGTGTACGCCGAAGATCGAAGGCTCGGTCTTTCGAAACATTGACGAGAGAAAATCGGCATTCACCGAACGAACGAATAAACAATCCATTCGAAGCACTGTGTTTGAGATCAGTCTTACTCAATACGAATAAAAACACGAATGCGAAATCACAAAAATTTCATTTTGTGCATTTATTTTGTATATTTGAAATATGCTTTCCGTCGAATAGAAATGTCTATAAGTATCAGCAGTCTAATAACAACATATCTCCCTCTCTCGTCCGAATTCTATTGTATTCGCAGTGAAATAGCAGATGCGCGCGCGCACATATTCAATCGCTCTGTTTCCCGCCATTTCGAAAGCTTCGAAACGCCAGCCAATCGAAATCGAGGCTGAGGGAATGCTCGAATCGAAGCATGCGGTTCGACCGATAGGAAGTCGCCACTAGCGATTGTTTTCCGAGCGTGCGACCATTGACGATTGAAAAAAGGGCATCGAGACGGATTCCGCCAAAAATGAATTCCGGCGTGGTGGAACGCACGAGGCTCGCTGAGGATAGCCCGGAAGATTCCGAAGAATTTTCACTACCCGAAAGGTAAATTCGTTTGTCTGGTTTTTCTCGTTTCCAAAAGAATCCCCGAATCCATGGTAATCGCCAGGCGCGAGTCTCTTACCTGTTGCACAACCCGATGCAGGTGTATAGTCTCGCGCGCACAGGTAAGGTTAAGAACCTTTACCACTCAGTCAGTGTTGCTTGCGTCCACTCTGAAATTTTTACTCCAACTCTTTCGACGAAAATGCTGTGTATTCTTCCGCCGAGTCTCGCCAGTTTTCTATTTCTTGTCGACGGAAGATACACGGAGTCGTATGACATCAAAATTACCAGAGAAGCCGCATTACGAGTACAAGAATTTTTCGTAGAACTTGTTCCGGCCTCCGGAAAAATTTGATTTTTATTAGAAGCGAGAACCTTCTATGTGCTTTTATTGCCGATAGCTTGTACCTTCCTTTGATGATACTATTTTAGAACCGCTTTTTTCAACCTCCGTATAACCATATTTGTTTTGGACTCGCCTATGTGTGCACATCGATCGTTTATCGGTCTCTACGATTTTCTTTCTGCACGCTCTACGCCTGTGATGGAAGAATCTTCTCCAAAACCCTGTTGGGATAGGTTATTTCATTGCATTTAATAATATACGTGTACAGAGTACGTTAGAAAACTATATATTGTGACTAATCTTCTGTGTTGTTTATATGCATGTTCCAGCAAGAGATTACGTTTGGACGACAGTTGTAACAATAATTTAAACGGTATTCTAAATGACCAACCTAAAAGCAATGAGAGATGGTCGTATTCTGGTGATGGGACACTCGTGGAACCTGAAATCTTAGCCGATATGGGTGTTAGTATGCTGGAAGATGAAGTACCTTGCAAGAGAGCAAAATTGTCTCAGTCGCAGAGGCATTCTGTTTCACCTGCCGGTTCGTGTGCCAAGAAACATTGCGAGACGGTCAACAGTTATAGAATGGAACAAAATATGTACAGAGACTCTAATTTAAAAGCCGGCGTGGCAGACAGGTCTGTGACTCTTGTATTTTATTTTACCATACAACCAAGTCTTGTAATGTATTATTATAGAATTTTCAAACGCATTTTCAGACTAGAACAAGATTTGTACGAATTGGACAAACCGGCAGCTTATTCGACCACGGGAAATGAATCCGGTTACTCTTCTAGAATAGAAATAGACAATTTCATAGACTCGAAAGAAAGTTCCTGCAAAAACAGTTTAAATGTGTCTTCCGAAAGAAGTAATCTCGAACAATTCTACTTCTCGAGAAGAAAAAAGAAGCTCTCTATCATTGGGGAAGATAAATTTAACAAATTGTCAGATGAAATGATTTTAATGATTCTGAAATGGCTTCCGAAAAAATGTTTGGTACAGTCTTTAATTTCACTAGAGTTTTCGGTATAGGTTTCTCGGGCCTCGTGAAATACCGTATAATACTGTATAGAATCACGATTGTTTCATGCTGTTGAATCGTTTTAGGTGCGTTCTATGTTGGTGTGTAAACGGTGGTGCCAAATAGCTCGGGATGAAGCATTATGGAGTAGATTGGATTTAGGTGGCAAGGTGCTGAGCGAAGGTACATTAGGACACATACTACCCCGGGGCGTTCAAATACTTCGACTTGCTCAAGCGGAAATCGCGGATCCGGTGTTCCTCGAGAACAGCGAGCTCCTCATCGACGGATACATTAGCAAATTACAATATTTGGACCTCTCAATGGCTGTAATTTCCCCAAATGGACTGGCTATGCTTTTAGCCAAGTGTAAACACTTGAAGAAATTATCACTAGAAAAATGTACAATAAACAGATCGTGTTGCAAAGCTATTAGTGAAAACGGTGATCTAGAAGTATTGAATTTAACGATGTGTGAAGGTATGGACGTCGAATGTATCAACGATCTAATGAAACTGAAACGGTAAGGAAATCAAATTTCTCGACGTGTCGCCGATCGATTTTTCAGTCCGTTTAACCCGTTTATGGACAATTTTCAGTTTGAACGCTGTTAATATGTCTTGGTGCAGCTTAGATACGGAATCGATGAAGGTACTTTGTAGATCGCTACCAAGGTCTATTACGCGTTTAAATATAGCAGGATGCAGGAAAACAATGACCGACGACAGTAAATAGAATTTTTCTTGAATACCGTATTCCAAATATTCTTGACATTCCACCTGACGGCTTTAATTTCTAATTACAATGTTCGTTTATTTCAGGTGTCAGAGATTTAGTGAGAACTTGTCCAGATATGGTGGAATTAGATCTGAGCGATTGCACGATGCTCACAATGAATACCGTTCGTAATTTATTAGAATTAACCAAAATAGAACATTTATCACTGAGTCGGTGCTACGGCATACCGCCCTCTACCTACCAAAAGTTATCGTACATGCCTTCTTTATTGTATTTGGATATTTTTGGTTTAATGTCGGAACCGATATTGAAAAATTTACAACTTGGCTGTGGCGAAACTCAGCTGAACAAGTTCCTATATAGTTCCGTTGCGAGACCGACGGTCGGTGTCCGTCGAACAAGTATATGGGGACTCCGTGTTAGGGATTGAAACGTCTACACACATCCACAGTCTACGGCAACTTTTTGTTCGTAGATGCAACACACGGACGAAGAACAAGTCGAAACCAAAGCGAAATTGGGAGAATGTATGTAATATTGTGCCTTCGCAAAGTGTCTTTTTCTTTTTTACATCAAGAGACTGATTTTACAGCACTACCGAAATGAACTTATTAGAAATCAATGAGTCCTTTGTAGGATATATTTTAGTCTTTCCTTTTTTAAAACGAAAACATTATACTTTGTCGTTGATCGCGTGTACTGATCAAGACAATTGCGCTGGAGGGACAAGTATGCTCAAGTGATAGAACCTCGATACCTAGTACTTTCACTCCAATTGCAATCGAATTGATCGTGGCTATATTCCATATTCTAAGATCCCGTTTGTACAGTTCGGTGAAGGTTTAGGTTTAGGCGTACGCCGAAAACTTGTGCTTTTTCATTAGAAACCATTTGGAAAGAAACAACCATTTACACTAGTTTATTCGGCCGAATATAACATACTCTATTGTAATATTGTAAAAAGTAAAACCTATAGCACTGTTGATCGCGAATATTTGGATGCATAAGATTTTTTCTTATCCAACTGTTAACCAAACAGTTACAATAAATCAAAGCGTTTAATAAATAACAGTAACAAAAATTGTACATTTATTAAACCTTTCGAGAATACAATAAAAAGGGTTTGAAATATCGTTATAGAAACACTGGGATGTACGTGCGTATATGACCATTCAGAAACAAACCTGTAGAAGTAGCCAAAGTATTACCAAATCTGAAACAGCCGTTTTCCGACCGTACAGTGAATCCAAAGCCGAAACCAAAGTGTTACCAAAGTATTACAAATCACAACTCGTTTTCCGATTAATCCGTTACTATGCTATACCAAATCTACGAACGTTGTTACTATGAATATGGTTGGTAGTACAGGGTCGGATTGTAATTTACTTACGCCGAGATAAATGGTAGAGCACTTCAACGAAGCTTGTCTTCGAAATGTAATCCCGAATTCTTTATGATTTAATCTTCCTTTTTCCATTAGACTGTTACCGATCGTAACCGAAGATCGAACATGTATGCATATACATTAAAGAAAAAGAGAGAGAGAGATTGAAAGTTTAATTAGGCTAGAAATTCACATTTCTAATAAATGCACTATTCCTTTACAGTATTTGTACACTAACGGTTTGCTTAGAAAACGAGAACTGTACAATTAAATTCGTTTCCTCAACAACGTGATTTGTACCTTTTTCATTTTCACTTAGTACTAATTAGTTCCTTAATAAAATATGGTCTGCTCGTGTTCGCATCGCGCAGCTGTATGGCTTATTGATTAAGCTGTTGCGATCGAATGTTCGGATGCTGCGGGTTCGATCGCGGGTTTCGGCTTTACCGGTTGCGTTGCTTCTTTTTCATTGGCATAGATGGACTTTGATTCTTGTCTTTCTTGTTCGCTCTGCCATTGGACCTGCAAGAAAGGAGACGAGTTTCATCGAGCGAATTTGTCGACGCGTAAAATCTAATTAAAATTTAATTGCAGCCAAGATGTTACACCATAGATGTATGTATTCTGCTGTATTGTATCCGAATGAAACGCTTAGTACCTTTTGTTTGTGTTGTTTGATGGCTTCCGCACACCTGTCCAGAACCATTTGTTCGGTTAGCACTCCGTCCTCAGAGGCGTAAGCTGCCGCTTGCCAAGCGACTCCCAGTTTTGCCAATTCCCTTCCTGACATTCCTTCGGTCATCTCGGCCAATCTGCTGCAAAGCGCGCTGTAATCGAACTGCGCGACTTTCAACCGTTTGTTGCCCTCGATCGCTGGTTGAAGAACAAATTTGTCAAAGTAGAGACGAACTAAACGTTCGCGTTCTTCCCGTCCCGGCAAGCGGAACTCCACCATCTCGTCTAATCTGTCGTTGACGGCCCAATCGAATTGTTCCGGAGTATTCGAGGCGAGAACCAACATGAATTTGTTGCTTTGCTCGCCGGTCCTGTACAGAAAAGCGTTCAACATCGCTCTCAGATCTTCGGAAATGTACTCGCTGGAACGTTTCCTTAAGAACGCGTCGGCCTCATCGATGAACAGAAGCAGACCTCTTCTGGAGGTTGTCGCCCAATCGAAAACCTTATGAATCGCGGTGACACCGTCTCGACCCAACGGTGCCAGGTCTCCGCCGGTTACTATCGCGTAGTCCATGCCGGAGTGTTCCGCCAACTTCTTCGCGAACATGGTCTTACCGGTTCCAGGTGGACCGTGCATCAATATATTTCGATACATTCCACGATTCTGCTTGGTGTTTTTCGTAGCTATCGCGATATCGCGCAATCTTTCCTCGAGTTTCGGTGCTAGAACGACGCCTGATAACGCGTCCGTTTGCTTACTTTTCAATTTCTTCGCTGCTTCGACAGGATGTCGTAACGTGTCTAGTACCGTGAATCTCGAAGTCTCTCGGACCAGGGATGGTTTTCCCAAGCGAGACTCGATATATTTCGCTGCTACACTCGTCGAACCTTTGGCAGTGTACACTCCGAACGCTAGCAACGACAGTCCGCCAGCCGCGGCGATGATTTTGTCCCAATCTTGTAAGAGAGCCGTTGCTCCGGAGCCCAGTACCGAGCCTGCGGTTCTGAAACATACGACGCGAACGTTTTAACGCTTTTTATCGTTAGAATGTAATCGGATATCTTATTCACTTACTGTATGGACTCCAACACCGTGATTCTCTTTTCCGATGCTTTCAGTCTAATCTGTTCCAGATTCAAGTCTTGGTTTTCTCTGTCGATTTTCGCTTTGGCTTTCAATTCTGCGTCCAATTTTCTCATTTCGTTCTTGTGTCTCAAATCCATTTCGTGCTCGATGGTAGCTTTTCTCATCGCTTCCTGTTTGGCGACTGACTCCTCCTGCCTCTTCAGATTCTCGTCGTTCATTCTTTGCTGTTGGATCAACTGGTCGTCGTATCGTTTCCTTGCCAGCTGATCTTGATACTGTGCTCTCATCTGATGCTGCTTGGTTTCCTCTTGCATAGTTTTCCTTCTTTCTTCTCCTTCAATGCGCTTTTGATCCCCTTTCATCTGTTCTATGGTAGCCTCGTATTTTTTGAGCTCTGTTTGCATTTCAACCTGTTTGGTCGCCTCTTGCAATTTAGAAAGTTCCAATGCTTCTTTGGCATGACCTAAAAGAAGAACATTTTTAGAAGATTCTTTCTGGTGTCGCGTATACACACACGCACACACACAATGCATACATACATCCCTGTATATAGAGATTCTATCGTACTCTGAGGAAGAACAAAATTTCGTTCGACCATCTTGAACATTATTCTACCACAATGCCGAGTTATCGAAATGATTGAAACATTGTAAATGCAACGCGAATCGAAGCATCGCGCCACCGAAAGACCACGCGGACAAACTTTCTAACCCGTCGAATAATTTTCTGCTTACGTAACCTTGCACGAGGGTTTAGATCAAACAGAAAATTAAAAAAATTCAGTTGCACATACTGGATCTTTCGAGTTCCTTGGCAGCCGCGGCTGCTCTTTCCAGAGCACTCGAATCGAAACGATAAGCATCCATTTGAGACTTTGTGATTTGTGCACGGGAGCCATCGCCATCGCCACCAGGATTAGCCGATGCCGGCGGCGCTTGTACAAATTGTGAAAAGTCTTGAGGTTGGGCGTTACGATATCCAAAAAGCCACGACATAGCGCTAGTCTTATCTGAAAAGAATGCTACCGATCGAAAAAACGAGTGTCTTTCCTCCTTTTAGCAGCAGTCACCACGAGGAACTCTCACGTGCATTGGCGACATGAACATGAACACCGAAACGAGTGGACACCGGACTACGTGTCTTTCTTAGCATCGTCGCATCCTCCTATGAGTACCGAAACGAACTTGCGCCAGAGGGGATATTGCAAACAGAGAGGAAATTTTCAGAGAGGACAAAATCTTATGAAAAATTGTATGTGAAAGTAGCGGAAGGTGTATTCTATATTTTCCAATTGTAAATATTTATGAATTTTCAATAATAAAGAAGATATTAGTTAATTTTCCCTCAATTTGGTTGATTATGGTTTTTTGAAAAATAGTCCGTCCACGGGCCCTGAAACGCTATAGACATCTAGCGATGAACACCCGAACTAAAAGCGCATTACAGACACGCGTTAACTGGACTAGCCTTCGGAAAATAATTAATAAATAATTAATTTGCCACGATTTCCGTTCGAAAATATTATGTGGGTGTGTCTAAGGGTTCAGAGTGTATTTCTAAATTTTATAAGCGCGCCTATCACATGCAGAATATTTTTAAAAAATTATTTATTAGAAGTTCGGCCCCGGCGATTGCAGCGCGACGGTGGCGCCATCTATGGCGGCGGATTTTGGAACTAATTTCCCTATCCCTGTAATGAGTAAGACAAGGACAGAAATAGTGTGCGACAAGGACAGCAGATGTCTCGCTCACCTCCTACCTTCCTGCTACCCTGCCAAATACCAGGAGAAGTATTAGGAGCACATGATGCGCAAGGAGGTATCCGACAGGAGCTGTGCGACAAGGACAGGCATAGGAGGTTTACCAAGAGAGAGAGAAGGACAGACATATAGCTTCGGCATAACCTGCCAAGTTGATGGAATATTAACTAATATCTTATTTATTATTGAAGAATCATAAATATTTACAATTGGAAAATAAAGAATACACCTTCCGCTACTTTCACATACAATTTTTCATAAGATTTTGTCCCGAATTGAATAGTTATTAACAATTCTTCAAACACTTGTCCGAAAATAAATTCAGTTAATTTGACAGGTCCCCCGTAAATAATTAATTATATAACTTTCCAGACATATTTTGTACACTTTAGTGATTAAAGAATCTAGTATGAAGTCTTGGCTACATTCCTCTTGAGGTTTTGTGTCGTTCTAATGCTTAATTAATAAGTTATTAACAATTTCTGGAGAGGAGGTATCTCGTCTGTCTCTGTCCTTGTCCCACACTCTGTCTCTCCTTGTCTTTCTCATTACGGGTATACGGAAAGGACGTAACGACAACAAAAATCGTTAATAACTAGTTAATCAGGAATAATTTGTCAATATTTACATTCGAAGAACATAGAATAGACCTTTGGCAACTTTCACGTTTAGTTTTTTAACGGAATTTGTTTCGGAATAAATAGTTATTAACGATTATTCAAAACCTTGTTCTATTATAACCTCAAATAGTTTGACAGGTCTCCCGTAAATAATTAATTTTCATACTTTAGAGGCACAATTAGTACTCTTTTATGATTAAAGAAACCAGAGTGGACCTCTAGCAACATTCTTATAACAATTTTTGACTGGTTTAAATGGTCGTGAACAAGTTATTAACAATTTTTCGGTGGCTTGTTTCTTCACCCAATGCCAGCAATGTGTAAGACAAGGAGAGACAGAGTGTGGGACAAGGACAGAGACAGACGAGATACCTCCTCTCCAGAAATTGTTAATAACTTATTAATTAAGCATTAGAACGACACAAAACCTCAAGAGGAATGTAGCCAAGACTTCATACTAGATTCTTTAATCGCAAAAGTGTACAAAATATGTCTGGAAAGTTGCATAATTAATTATTTACGGGGGACCTGTCAAATTAACTGAATTTATTTTCGGACAAGTGTTTGGAGAATTGTTAATAACTATTCAATACGGGACAAAATCCTATGGAAAATTTTATGTGAAAGTAGCGGAAGGTGTATTCTTTATTTTCCAATTGTAAATATTTATGATTCTTCAATAATAAATAAGATATTAGTTAATATTCCATCAACTTGGCAGGTTATGCCGAAGCTATATGTCTGTCCTTCTCTCTCTCTTGGTAAACCTCCTATGCCTGTCCTTGTCGCACAGCTCCTGTCGGATACCTCCTTGCGCATCATGTGCTCCTAATACTTCTCCTGGTATTTGGCAGGGTAGCAGGAAGGTAGGAGGTGAGCGAGACATCTGCTGTCCTTGTCGCACACTATTTCTGTCCTTGTCTTACTCATTAGAGGGATAGGGAAATTAGTTCCAAAATCCGCCACCATAGATGGCGCCACCGTCGCGCTGCAATCGCCGGGGCCGAACTTCTAATAAATAATTTTTTAAAAATATTCTGCATTTGATAGGCGCGCTTATATAATTTAGAAAGACACTCTGAACCCTTACACAAACCCACATAATATTTTCGTACGGAATTTGTGTCAAATTAATTAATTATTAATTATTTTCGGAAGGCTAGTCCAGTTAACGCGTGCCTGTAATACGCTTTTAGTTCGGGCGTTCACCGCTAGATGTCTATAGCGTTTCAGTGCCCGTGGACGGGCTATTTTTCAAAAAACCATAATCAGCCAAATTTATGGAATTCTGAGATATAGATTCGGTACGCAGAATTATTAGGAATGTTTTGAGACCAAATACATAAATGTTGGGTCATTACTTTCCGAGATATTTAACTTTTTCTGTTTTAAAAATTCTTAGTTTCACCGATTGATGCGCCACCTTTTACTACACAGCACCTGGACTGTTATTTTAATAAATATTTATTTATTGTGCAATGCTGTGCGAATTGTTTTGCATAATATACTTACCCTAGAAACTAGTGGATCATTAAAAATATTGAAAATATTGTTTTGTTACATATTAACTATTATCGTTAATGTTTACGGTGAGTGTATACGTCAGGTTATGCACGTGGTGTGTCGAGAGAGTCACACGTGTTATTTATAAAGTAATTAACGTTTGTAAGAATTGAACGTTTGAATTTGTATAATACAAAAACGTAACTGATATACTGTATCCCGTTTGTTTAATAATCGTACGTATTATATTTGTCAACAAATTGACGATAATGTAAGGAAATAATAACTTGAATTCTTGTAGGTTACTTGTAATATTTATTGCGGAATTGTCTGATATGATATCGTTTGTTCGTTGAGCAAGCGCAAATTTTTCATCGAAACATTTCAAAAAGAAATGAAAAGAACCTTTCGTAATTCGAAAGACGATATTTCGAATTACGTAGTAGTTGCTACGTCGATAATGTCGTTGGACTTTACGCAGCAAAGTTCCGGTGATTCGGTGAGTGTGCTCTTTTCAAACATGGAGAGGTTATTTGTTTGAAATAATATGTGGGATTTAGGATATCGGAGTATCGTGGCGTTAGCAAGTGTGTTGACTGGGTGTGTGTTTCTGTACAACGTTTGGGGGCCGATTCTCGTTCTAACGATTTTGCTTTTCCTAACTATTTACGCGTGCTACTCTTTGATCATCAACGACAGTTCATTGTCGCCGCACGCGTCTTTTCTGTTCGATTATTGCGTGCGCGTCTTTCTTGAAGTTCGCACGCGTTTCGAGAGTATCGCCGTACAAATTTATCGGTGGTCACGCACATTTTGGGAAATCGCGAGTAGCCGTCTTTTCGAAGTCTACCTAACCAAGTTCAGGATGGATAGACGTCGCGGGACGCATTATCAGCTCAGCGCCGATCCGTACCCAACCAGAAGAAATTCGACCAAGTTTGATCCGATAACGCAGCTCAGCCCAATTTCAAGAAACCTGCGAGAATCGAACGCGAACGAACTGGCTCGACCTAATTCCTCGTACGCTCGAAATTCTCTAACCAAACTCACCAGTACACCGATATTTTCACAACACAACGAAGAATTTGAGAATCAATCGTCCGACGAGACTCCATCCGTTAGGGGGATATCCCCCATGTATTCTCGGTATCGTAATTTGGCACAGAGAGAAGAAGTAGCATCCCCATGGGGAACTACGATCAGTCCAAAAGCTAGCTCGACGATGGATAAGCCTTCCGTCTCGCCAGGCAGACCTTTATCCTCAGCCAGGTATAATATTGATGCGAGGTGAGTTTACTTTCCTTTCTACGATGTATGTATTTTGTTCGTATCCCAGTATTACCATTATACATTTTCTCCCTTATGTTATAGAGTGTATCAAGATGTAACTTCTCCGGGACTCGCCGGTAGATTAACAAAGTACGCGGCGGAAGCTGGCAACAGGTTGAATCATCAATCTCAGTATCAAGTGGGACAGTTTCCAAAAGTAAATCTTCAGGGTAATCCAGTTCCATTGATAAACGCGAAATGCATAAAGACAAAAACACCGGTGATCGTCAGAGTAGCTCCGCCAGATGCCGTTCGTTACTCTCCATCCGGGAAGCAAAAAATTTTGTCAAATATGTGTGGCTTGGACGACGATCTTGGCTCAGGAAGCGTTCCTTACGGATTCAGAGAGATGCCATTGAAGAGACACGCAGAGAGAGAGGACGTTGCTTTCGATTTAGCTAAAAAGCAGCGTACAGGTGGTATTCCTATGAACGAAATCGAGACGTTGGACGAAACTAAACAGAAGAGAAGCAGGGACGAGTCCTCGAAATCGGAGGAAGACATCTCGCCTCAAAACAAAACCGTCAGACCCGCGAAACGAACCAAGACTCCTTCTTGTTACGATATTTTACATTCGTTCAGTTCTAGCAGGAACTTAATTGCCGGTATTAAAAGAAAAGCCAGTAAGTATAATTCGATATCATTCGTCTTGCTATTTGTTATTTTATTCTGTTTAAACTGACATTTGATTCGTACATCGGATTCGTTTCACAGGAGATATCTCGCGAAGTGGGACGCCAGACTTTGAAAAGCATTTCAAGTCATTGGAATCTGTGGGAAATTCCAGTGCCCAAACATCACCTAACTCAAACACCGAGAACACGAACGACAAGTACCGTGATCACAGCGAGGCAAAGGCTTCGGAAAAGCTACACTCGAACGCGCGAAACAGTTTCGATCGGATAGAAGGAAAGCTGTCACCTTTGAAGGGAATTTTAAAGCCTAGCTCAGCGACCGTGGACGCAGATTTGCGCGATAAAGAAAAAATCGATGTGAATCGAGGGAAGCGATACAACGGAGAATCTCGATCCGCAGAATCTAAACTGACAAACAAATTGTTCATGAGAGCGGAACCGGAGAGGAACGAGAAATTGAGAATGCTGGTCGAAGAGCAGGGCAACATCCGAGCGAAATTCACTACGGATGACGTAGAAGAAATCAAGAAGGAGGATATAGCGGATATGCGGCAGACCAGCATGAAGGCGAGACTTCAAAGTATGTTCGACGCGATATCCGGTAAAGGTGAGTAAGGTTTATGTAAGACCATTCGACAAGCGGTTCCGATTCTTAATTTGGACAACTTTCGTCTGCTTTCAGCAACTAGTAAAATCAATCCGGACGTAGTAATTCAAGCGGAAGAGGTAAATACCGCAAAATCTGCTCCGTGTTCTTCAGCAAGTTGTGCCACTTTGAATTCTTCAACGACTACAACGAATGCTAATACCACGCCAATCACTACGTCGGCGATCGCTCCGAGTTCGGGAACCAAATCGCCGAAACACGTGGGGTTCGAGCTTCCGAATAAAGAAACGTCGTCGGATTCGAATATTTCGGCTGTCAACGTCACCGAAAGAAACATTGGGAACGTTCGGGTTTCGAATCCGAGTACGAGTGCGGTACTAACTGGATCATCCGGAGTCGCGTTTACGAACGCATCTGGAAACGCGATTCTTCCGTCGACCGCAACGAGTTTGAACTCGACCATGGAAGATTCCAAGGTTCACGGCTTCGACGCTGGTTCGCCTACGACAACAAACAACTTGGTTCCGTCGTCGGGAACGTTCGCGTTGGCCGGTGGCGATCTTTTGAATCATCGCGCTTCCACCACCTCCGCTTCGTCGACGGTTCCTCGTACAACACCCTCGGCGCCGCATTCGATCGGAGACACGACCAGTGGCGCTATGTTCTCCTCTATTCCAACGAGTATTCCAGCTAGTATTCCAGCAAATATTCCAGCAAATATTCCAGCGAGCTCGTCGCCTCTTGACGCAAAAGCCAAAACGAACGACTCGCTAGCGTCACAGAAAATCCCGTCGATGTCTAGCACGATGACTGGAACTAGCAAGCCCGCGTTTCCTTTGTCGCTTCCGAGCGGTTGGACCGCCACGACAACTTTGGGTTCCAACGCGTTGGAAAACAAAGAACAAAACGTGCTGACGAGCGGCATTCCCGCAACTACAACATCCTCGAACGCATCAAATATGTGGGTAGCGTCTTTATTGTTTGGTTCTGGAAATAAGAGTAGCACTTCCCCGCTACCTTTGAAGTCCGAAGCGAGTTTTGCGTTTGGCTCGAGTTTTGGTGGGAACACGTCTACCTCTGCCTCTGCTTCTGCTGGTGTTCCCACCTTCGCTTCACCTTCGCAGAATAATCAAGGTGTTGGCGATGCAACGAAGGTTACAGTAGCTTCTACCACGTCCAGTACGAATCGAGCACCATCGCTATCTAATCCTGTAGTGACCACCTCGGCAACAACCTCCGCTTTCGATTCGTCGATGAAAGCAAAATCTACGGCGCCTCTGTTTCAATCGACCGGGCTTCCAAGCTTTTCTTTCGGCGCTGTTTCTTCGGGAGCATCCGGTAACGGCAACACCAACAGCAACACCAGCAAACCGGGATTTTCTTTCGGCAATGTAACGTCGACCACTGCCGTGACGAGCCTGTCGACGGGTACGTCGAACACGATGGTATTCGGTAGCGGCAATAACAATTTGAGCAAACCAACGTTTGCGACAGCAACGACAAACAGCAGCAACGTTGGCGGTAGTTCGCAATTTAATACGAACGCCGTCTCAATATTCGGGAATGCCGCCACAACGTCAGCTGGATCGGTGTTCGGATCGACGCCCGGACAATCGATATTCGGTGCTTGTTCGACCACGAGTACAACCGCAACTATTAGCACGAGCACATCTGGCCCTTCCCTGTTCGGTTCGCATCCCGCTGCAACGTCCGTCAATTCTACGGCGATCTTCTCGAGCACGGCGGCGTCTGGAGCTTCCTCAGGAATGGCGAACACGAGTTCCGCTTCGATCTTTGGCTCCGTCGCGAAACCATCCTCTTCCGGAGACGCTGGACCGAGCGGCAACATGTTCTCCAATACGAACCCAACATCCGCTTTTGGAACTCCGGTCAACATCTTTGGTCAAGCGAAACCTCTGTCGGAGAACTTGAAGAGTACAACAGGAACGTTCGCCAGTACCGCGACGCCTATCTTTGGAACACCATCGACTACCGTTGCCACGCTCGGTAGTACCACGAGCATTTCGAGCAACCCGACTACATCGATTTTCGGTGCGGCGATCGTTTCCAAGAATGCAACTGCACCCACATTCGCTGCTACGAACGTCGCATCTCCCGTCTTTGGATCTCACAGCAACACCGTCTCGGAAGGGCAAAATTCTATGCTACATGCTTTCGGTGGCACAACCAACATATTCGGCTCAGCTCCGTCCGCATCAGCATCTACATCCACATCCGCATCTTTATCCTCGTCCGCAGCCCCTCCTATATTTGGATCCCCTGCCGCTTTGTCGACCCTCGCTCCCACAGCTACCTCTTCTTCCGCTCCACGTTCTACAGTGATTTGCAGCAGCACACCTAATACATTTGCGGGTCAAAGTGCGGCGAATTCAACGTTTGGCGGCGCGCCCGCTAACGTTTCCGTTGCATTTGGCCAGAACAAGACTCCGACGTTCGGTCAAGCTTCGCCGTTTGCCACGTCGAATGTGTCCACAAACCTGTTTGGATCCGGAAGTACAAGCAATGCGAACAACAATGCCTCAAGCATGTTCACCTTTGGAGCGAACCAGAAACCGCCTCAGCAGCCAGCTGCCAGTTTCTCCTTCAACGGCAGTGGTAACAATACGAACAACAATGCCACCGCCTCTGCCTCAGCCTTAGCCTCAACTTCCACCACCGCCGGCGCTTCCTCTTCGACACCGTTCCAGTTCAATGCGACCGCGTCGAAGCCAGGTAATTATTCGTGATTCGATTTTCGTGCCGTTTTGTCTATCGTATGATATTGTAGTAGAGCGCCATTGTGGGATTATTCGAATGAAATGTTTTGTTTGGTTCGAAGGGACTACAGGCTTCAACTTTTCTGCTCCGTCGGCGACGCCGGCAATCAATTTTGGAACAACAAGCGCGCCGACGTTCAACGCATCGATGCCGGGCATGTTCAGCATCGGAAGCGGTTCCACCGCACCAAGATCCCGAAGCGTACGGACCAGAAAGCCGAGATGATGAAGAACATGAATCTCTTTGTCGACTCGACTCGGCTACTCTTCGCTATACTCGTATTTCCACCGACATCAAGGAATTACTAGAGACAACGCGCAACGTGCTACACAGTTTCAAAGGGAACCACTTACTCGTTTAACGACTGGTTGTCATTTCAAAATACATCTCTCGTCATTGTTCAAATGTATTCAGTTTGTACATATGAATACGTTCAAACGATTCTTTTTATTTTCACCGTTTTAAAGTCTGCTCCGTACAACTCGTGCGACCGATCAGTGAAAACGAAAAAGGAAAAGACACAGGGAAACCGCGCAACCGTTTACGTACGCGAATTTATCAGGTAGTTGGGTAGTTTGTGCATTGAACGTTCACCGTTCACCGTGCACCGTGCACCGTTCGTTGATCGATTCGTGGACAGTGGAAAGTAGTCTTTGTTAATTTTTCATAAATGGACGAATCATGGTAGATTTCTGTTTGGGATTGTTGACGCGATTCGTAACGACCCATCGATTTTCAATAAGCACAGTTTTAATACCGACGAAATTTTTTTATATTATATACTGAGTATTCGGTATCGCGATTGCTTCGTGTTCGTGTTCGTATCCGGAACTAGTACAGTTTTTTGTCGGGAACGATCCAGAAAACACGGCAGCTGCTTCGCGTTTCTCTTCATCGGCGTTACCTGGAAATCGAAGCAACGCGATAATAACAGCGAATCAACGAGATATCACGGTCGATTGAACATTATTGTAAAAGATACGCAGTTATTCTTTCTACGCTTCAACGAGGCAGATGTATTTTCGAGTTATTGTACAGTTTAAGAAACGTCGGAAATACGAACGTTGACGCTTTTCGAGTAAAGTTTCGTTTTACGTTTACAGAATTTTTTCCCGACCTTTCCTCCTGCCAGCGGAATCGAATTTTCTATATTTCTAAAAAATGAACGTCGATGTAGCCGTCGAGTTCCAATCTGTTCCCTAAACGTGTTTTGGAACCGGTAGAAACAAAAAAAAAAAAAGAGGACGAGAAAGTTTCAAAACTAACGTGTAAGACAGTTTTCCGGAATTTCTAAACAGAGGCGTATCCGGAAACTCCAAACTTGGTATGTTTACCAACTAACATTCGAAGAATATACTAAAGTTTTTTTAAACGATCATAATAGTTTTTTTCAAAGTTTACAACGGTAGCCGTAAGAGCGCTTAATTTGTCGTTGTGGGACACGATTCGGATCGAGTGTAGGCATCGCATTAACTAGAACGAATAAAAAGATGTTGACAAACACAAGTGGCATCGTTAGGATAGAAAATGTTCGTTTATTGTCTAATTCATATGGTGAGGCTTTGTAATATAGGGGCATGTTACGATGGTTGGCCTTTAGCACGAAACAGTGCCGAGCACTTCTATTTGTAGATACGCGCGCATCGGTACTTTGCGTCTTACGCGTTGCTGGAAAGAAGACTAGCGGGACGACGCATGGGAAAGAGCAATCTGATTGGTTATTAGGTACACATTATTTAGCTATTGGTCGGTGTGACAATGCTGCGAATCAAATTACGAATAAATAGAGTTTCTTCTCGCTAGTCTTCTTTCAAGCAACGCAGAATACTTTTCAGCGTTGCCAACGTTTTCAGTTGAGCCGTAAAGCTTTAAGAATATGTCGTTACAATGTCAAATGGTAAGAACTACAATTTTTACGAATCATCGAATTAACGAGATCAACTAATTACTTTGGATCGAGTCACGTCGCCAGTGCGAAGGAAATTGACGGGGGAAAGCGGTTGCGAGAGCAAGGGCGAGGACGAGGACTATGATGCTAAAGGGGGTGATGGCGAGGGCGGGAGGGCGGAATACGGACGCGAACCCGAGCTCGAGCCCGAATCCGAGGCTCGTGCACGAGCGCGAGCGCGAGCGAGCGAGAAAACGAGGAAGTAGCGCGCGAGTACGTCACGCGCGTTCCGTGAAACTCTGCGCGGGATTGGTCGAGCGGCGAAACTGGTAGGCACGGCGACCTATCGGGCCGCTCGTTAGACGGGAAGGATGTTTGCACGGTCGCCTGGAGGCGCAGCCATGTTGGGAACATTAGAAGGGAACCAACACCACGACCAGAAAGACGGGAACATCTAGGTTCGGCAGCGGCGTGTCTTAACACCTGAACACCACCACCATGGCTGACCCGGAAAAACAGCCCGAACAACCAAAGGCTGTCCAGCCGAAGCTGGTCATCGGTAAGCGAGCACTCTATTACTGATAGATACCGCGACCGCGCATCTTTCCGGTGAAAAAATCCAGCTGAAAGGGAGAGCGGCGAACTCGTCGTCCGCCGTATCGTCCGCGTGCGGTAATGGCGTCCGCGAGCAGCAGACGTTCAACCATGTGGCATGTGACCGGCGTGTACGGTTTTGGAGCTCAACTAGACCGGCTAATCCTCTTTCTTTTCTTTTCATTTAGTTTCATTCCGTTACGCTCGAGACCGCCAGTTTTCCGCCGCTTCCTTCTCGAATCTCGCACCTAAACTTTCAATTTTTTTCTTTCCTCCGTACGCTCTCGTTCGCTTCTTTGCTGCGATTCTCTCCTTGTATCTCTCTCTCTCTCTCTCTCTCTCTCTCTCTCTCTCACTCGATCACTCTCATTCTCTGATCCTTTTTGTTCCTCCCCTCTCCGGATCTATCGTTGTCTAGCTATGTGCATGCTCGTGTATACATCGATCACCGCTTTTAATTCTATTTCTATTTCCATCTCCATCTCTGTCTATAGCTGATTCAGTTTCCATCTCTATCTTTATCTATCTTTATCTTTGCCTAGCTTCCACCCCTTCCCATCCTTTGCTATCTCACTTGGTCTCTTTCTCTCTCGCGCGCGCGCGCCCCTCTCCCCTCTCCACCATCGCCCCGGAGCATTCCGCACTCCGAAATTCATCGAAATTCTCGAATCTATCGAAAATTCATGGAAACGCGATGGGGCATGGTCGGTACTTCAAACTAGAATTCGTTGAAACCATTTTCTATTTCTCGTTGGCGCGAAATATAACCGTAACGGAAAGGCGAAATAGAAAATATCGGGCGCATCGAAAAACATTGCGCGCGTTTCTAAGCGCGTAGGAATCGCGGGACGCGCGACTCGTTCGAGGAAACGTCGGGGAAACGTAGACAACCGCAAATCCTTTTTCTGGCGCGCACACGGACAGAGATAGATATCGGTTGGCGCGATTCGATCGTCGCGAACGACCTTTTCCAAAAACCGGGAGTCGCGAAATCGTTATTGTCAATGAACGCAACCCTTGTTATTCCAAGGCATCGTTTGTCCCTCGGAATGTCGCTTCGTCTATTCACGATGTAAACATGTAAACATTTACGGTACGCTGTTATCCGACCGATGCTCCGTCTATTCGTAAATACAATACAAACACTCCCTTCGAGGGGAAACATATCTGATTCGAAAATACGAAATATTCCGTTGGCTTAGTTTTTCAAAATTTTCATTGGGGTCAGCTATCTCTATCGAGAATAATTTCGGACTTGAAAAATTGGCGGGTCGAGAGAACGCGAATGGGAGGGCGCAACGTGTGTGTAGCGTATAGTGTTGCGGAGGGGGGCAATTAGGGACGTGTTCCTCGTAAAGAAGGTTTAGTCGCGGTGACCGTGCAGCAGCGCGGTGTTCCGTTACACGGTAAATACCTAATTAGAGCGTTTCGTTTTTGTTGGGTTTCAGCTAACAAAGTGACCGGGACTGTGAAATGGTTCAACGTGAAGAGTGGATACGGATTCATCAACAGGTTAGTAACTACCATTTCCGCGTTCCGGTATCCTTTTCGATCGATCTGTTTCGTCGGCGTAAATTCGACGTACTCTCTTCCTCGTGTCGACTTTCCGTCGTTAACACTAAACGTACCACCAAATGACCGGTTCTAAATTTTTTAGTTGCCAATTTTTGAAAGTATATTTCATCAGCAATGATTCAATAAATATCTTTATCAGAGCACGCATTGCAATAAGAAATCTTGTTATTTTTATAAGGCAACATGTGTCTGTTACATTTACAGCTTGGTACGTTTAGTGTTAAAGACGAAAACGTCCGGGTTCGTACATCCGCGCGCAACGACGATTAACAGGGGACTTCCACCGGTTCCTCGTACCTTGAATCTCGATTCTCCGCTATTTCTAGACGCTTCTAGATCTATGCTAACGTTTGGCTGTCCGCCAAGCTTTCGTTTCTCGCCTGGACAGCCTGGTCAGCCTCGCAAATATCGCCGAATTCTGTCTCGGACCCACCGAACAACGAGATTACAGTAATCCCGTGCAACGCGATCAACAAACTGTTGGAAAACACTGTATATGTTCGGTTCTAAATTTTTGAACGCCACCGCATTTTCGCACCGTCGAACGCATACCTTTTTGCGAATCGAACGGAATCATTTGGCGAGTGGCAGAGCAAAGTATCGCGTCCGGTCACCCATTGGATCGTCTCGAGACCTTGTTCGAACGATCCATGTACCGAGACGCACAGAATATTTCCACGTTCCCGCCGACCGAGATTGCGCGATGCGACGAAACGCGACCGGCCGGCAGCCGGCTCATCGGGCGGTGGGCGGTGGGTTGTGGATTATACGGACTACGGGATTGATGGATCGGAGAATGGAGTTTCGCGGTCACCGGCTGTCGACCGCTTCCTCTGCGCGGACTGCTCGAGGAACGATCTAATCGACTTTTCGAACCGTTTCAGGAACGACACCAAGGAGGATGTGTTCGTCCATCAAGTAAGTAGATGTTTCTTTTGGAAACACTGTAAGATCTGTCCGAGAGTCTAACCGGAATGTTGTTTGCAGTCGGCTATCGTGAAGAACAACCCAAGGAAGATCGTCCGTAGCGTCGGTGACGGAGAAGTGGTCGAATTCGACGTGGTGATCGGCGAGAAGGGTCACGAAGCGGCCAACGTTACCGGTCCTTCCGGGGAAACGGTAAAGGGTTCGCCTTACGCTGCCGACAAGCGGCGCGGATTCCGCGGAGTTCACTGGTACATCGGTCCAAAACGCGGCGGCAGCACCCGAACTCAGCGCAGACCACGCGAGGGCCAGGAGGGCTACGAAGCCGGTTCGAATTTTTACCGAGCATTTTATTTCCCCGATCCGAGATATTATTTTCCGACCGAGATATGCTAACCGTACGTTCTCGACACGTGTTTCAGGCGAAGGCAAATCTGCGGACGAAGCCAACGTAGGCAAGCCTGGCGGACAAATAGTGCGGCGTTACCGAGTCCCAGGGCATTACGAATGCTACTACCGCGGACCACCGAGGCGATCAAGACCGTCGGCGCAACAGCAAACCGATAACGCCGGAGAAACCGAGGAACAGGAAGGCGAGGAGACCGGTGGCGAGGGTGTGCCCCGCGGCGGTGGTGCTCGCGGTCGAGGCGGAGCCTCTCGCCGCTACTATCGCCGTAACTTCCGCGGAGGAAGAGGCGGCGGTCCACCTCGTCGTCCTCGCAGCCAGGATGGACAAACAAAAGTCTGTATAGTTTTCTTGTCTCTCACGTCTCTCTTTTTCTCTTTCTCCTTCTCTTTCTCTGTGCCCCCTCTATTAACTTTTTCTTCTCACTCTCGCTTTAAACAGAGTCCTGTACTTCCGTTTCCGATTCTATTTTCGTTCCTCATTTCCTCCGGTTTCTTCGGTTTTTCTTCGGTTCTATCGTACGGTTTTTGCTTTTCTTCTCCCGTTGTCGCGGTTCCTCCTATCTCGTGTCCCTTCCTTTCTTCCACCGCGAAACCTTTCGACCCAGGTATCCGACGACGACGAGGAAGGTGGTGGCTCGACACCGGTCGACGGTATCCAGAGACCGCTTCGACCGCGTTACAAGCGAAGAGTTGTCAGACAGCCGAGGCCAACCAGCAGCCAACAAACGATCAACCGAGTTCGTCAACGACACACCACCGCCAACAAACCCAACCCTCTAGCAAGTCCTATCTATCCGCGTCCCGAAGCCTGTCGTCCGTTCATCCAGGTAGCAACCATCGATGGCGATCGTTTTCACTCTTTCTCGAAATCGATTCTTGCGAGATGCCTACGATCTCTGTCGAACGATAACGTTCCCTATCTCGATCCTTAGCTTCTTCTCGAACACGAAACACTCTCGATAAACCAGCCATTCGTTTATTTGTTCGTTTGTTCGTTGGCCGATCGACTGACGTTGGCGATCCGCCGACGAATGCTCGTCGTAAAATTGGCGTAGCGCTTGGCACACACACTATTGCACGTCTCTTTTTGTGCTCTTTTCAGTCGGAGCAGAAGTCGGATGCACCTATAGATAAGGATGCACCTGCCGCTGCCCCTGCTCCACAGGTAACGTGGCTTTATTTTTCTTTCTTCTCCCAGCTCCTACTCCGATTGGTACCGTTCATCTTCTGTCTCCTTCTGCCACGATCGCTCCCTTCGTCTCGGGGCATGCTCTTCGTTTACTTTTCGCTCTTCCATTCTTCCACTTTTCCACTTTCCGATCAATTCACTTATACACTATGCATGGGTCTCCCCCGTAACTCGTTTCATTTCGCCCGATCGAACGCACCTGTAATCGTTGGCCTAGCCAATGACCTAGAAAAACGTGTGCTACTCTCTGTTGCCCGTGACCTTCGTACGTACGAGTCGTTACGATCGAGAGACCCTTCTGATCGATTCGTCGCGTATTACAGGAAAGTCAGCCGGTTCAGAACACCACTACCGAAAGCACCGCTTAATCGACAGCAATGGTACCACCACGACATAACCACTCCTTTTAACAAGTAACACCAACACCCGTTATACACCGAAACAGCAGCAGCAGCAACGGCAACAACAACAACGTAACAAAAAGAATCGAACAAAAAATCTAAAAAAAAAAAAAAAATAATAATAAAAGAAGAAGAAAGGCAAAGAAACCAACGAATCAACAGCACACCACACTCTCCTGAGAAATAAGACCTCGCGCTCTCGATCGCGGGATCACCTTGGAACCGCGATGCCTCCGAGAGAACTATGTTATACTTTTGTCGGAGAATCTTACCGCGGAGAAAAGAAGGAGGTGACGGAGTGACGGACAGCGACCACGAGGCCAGCAATCGCGTCGTGGACGATGCGCGGCGAACTCGCGCACATTCGACGATGCTATCGTGCCGAATGTTTCGCGAGAGAGAGAGTGCAGCCGTGTAGTCTCGCCTCTGTCGAAAAAACAGACGAAAAAGGAGCGGAGGCGGCCACGGATGCGCCGACGTTCGGACAACTGACGACTAACGACCGACGACTAACGACCGACGACCAACGACGGACGAAAATCGCAACTGCAACCAATTCGGTGTACACGATAGGACAATTTTGATCGATGGGGAAAAAAATGAAATTGCGGATGAAAGGAAGATGCACTGGGTGATGGGGGGTGGGGACACGATACCAACTCGTATGGACGAAACTGCTATTTTTGTTCTTGTTTTTGCGTATTCATTGTTTCATATGTTTTCATTTTTCTTCAACGAAACGGATTCGATCGTTTTACGTAGACGTCTTTGAGTTTAACGCATGTATACGTATGTATGTATACATATATATACATATACGTGGGGTTGTTTCGACGTATCCGGTATCAAGGTGAACGCGCAACTTTGGGCGCGCGCGTGCAAATTTTCTCGAAATTGTTCCGTTTCTCGGAACGCTCGTTTCGATTGGTTTCGTTGCGTTTCGACGAACGGAGATGTCCGATGCGTCGTTTTCATCTTGCTCGATCCTCGCTCGTTCGACTGTTTCGATCGCGGCGATGCGAAAGCGCACGAGACAAGCGTGTCTCGTTCGATCGTAACAGCGCGACGGTATACTCGGCCGGTGTGCCCCTGGCGGGCCCGAGGTTCGATCTGTCCGCGGTTTTCGGATGATCGCCGTTTCTCAGGATCCGCGCGATCATTCGAAGAACTGGCGCGCGTCGACTGCGTACGATATTAGGAAATCGTAGTCATTTTGCTACGACTCGATCTACGACGCGAATCTGACTCGTCGATCGAGTGAGTGAGCGAAACGAGTACACAAACAAAAAGAGAAACAAACTGAATGAGTGAGAGGATGAGCGAAAGGGAGCGAATGTGTGCGAGAGAAAGAGAGAGAGAGATTTATATGATTTTGCATGAAAACGAAGCTACTTTTTTAAATTTTAGTTTGTAGTCCTATCGTCGGAAAATAAAGTATACAATTTTCTTTCAACAACGTTTCGAAATTCTCACGCAGTTCGTTATTGTAAATTAGTTTGTGTTTTGTTCTACGATCGTTGGATATCAGTTCATGTTTTGTTTCCGTTTGTCGTTTTCCGTCGTTCGTTGTTCGTTGTATGTTCCGTTCGTTTCCCCGATCGTTTTCTATGCAGTTGTCGCTTCGGCGTCCGTTGTTCTCTCGCTCTATTCGCGTCCCCGGCGCAGCGGTAAAATTTCCTGACAACTAAGTTTCCGGGATATACGGTACAGGAGGAAAGAGAAGCGCGAACGAGTTGCGAGGAGAGTGTGTGCGCGCGAGTGCAGTGCCGAGTGGGAGAAAACTAGGCACGATCGCGTTTCTTTGCGATCGATCGGTTATTCGGTAAATACATGGAAAAATAGAACGGGCAAAAGTTTCGTAAAACAGGTACAAGTATGCATCGAATTAATTCAGTTGTCGCGATCGCGCTGCCACTCCCACGAAGTACAAAGTAGATTTTGAAAGCGAAGTTAGCCGACGAGGGAAAGAATGAAAGAAAGAGAGCCAAGAAAGAAAGTAACGCTTAGAACGCAAACATTGTAATTGAATGCGAAAAAAGAACAATGCATGTGTTGAAAGTGAATATCGAAGTAAAAAAAAAAAAGAAATCACAAAACGATAAAAAAAAAAGAATAAGAAACAACAACAAAGCAAAGAAAATTGCACGATCGAGAAGAATCGGGCGAACCAAGGTACGCCTAAGAAATACACGTAACACGCGCGGTAATTCGAGGCGGTCGCGATCCGCTCGTCCGGTTCGATCGACCGTTGCGGTCCGGCAACGTCTCGATCACGTTGGTTTCGGTCATCGATCGCGCGTTGCACGTTGTTTCTTTCGAATTGGTCTCAGCGCGGGCAAGGGAACCGATTACGGTCGATCGTCGCAACCGATCGAGATCGGATCCCCGAGATTAGAGAAGCGAATGGGCACGTTTGCGTCGCGTCGCGTCGTTTGTTGGCCGCGAGCGTTTTCCGGAGAATGCCATTGACGGAAAAGGTTCGTGCGTTCGTTTCGGCGAATCAATGAATCTGCGCATTTGCGCGCGCGTCACGTTTCTACGGAAATCGGTCGCGAAACGAAACATCGCGACGCGAAGCCGTGCCCCGTTTCCCGCGGCAGTCAATTAATTCAAAATCACACGTGTTCGCGATAACGTCGCAATTGGATCGGATCCGCGTCTCGTTGCGAATCGAATCGAGCCGAATCGGACAACGAACGCGACCGAATCCTCGAAACGATCGAGAAAGCGCTCGTCTCTTTGAAAGAGATGGCTTCGCGGCCGCATAACGGACGCGTATCGGACGCGGTGCGGCGTGTACGCGCTTTTCGTGCCGTCGTTCGGTAAATAGCCCTCACCCCTATTCTCGCCCTTCTCTTTCCCGTTGTTCCCTTCTCCCTGCTCCCTGCTCCCTTTACCCTAGTCCAACCTCCCGGTCCTTCCAACCCAGTGAATTTTGTACCAAAATGCGAAACTTCGAAAAGCTAATTTCATATATGGAATTTAATTTTTTCACGAAACATGTGCATTATAAAAAATAAATGCCAAAAAAATCGCAAAATCGAAGAACCGAAGATCGACTGCATTTCAGTTTCCTCGAACCGCCGTTTCCTCTCGTTCTCCGAGCGGTCCCTTTATCGTTCGAATCTCTCAAAGGATTCCGACAAGGCGATAGGAATTGAGTAACGGCCACCGCCTGTGCACGTTGCTTAGTGGTTTTTATTTGTTTCGCGTATCCCGCGTTATCCGCATTTTACGCGGAACAAAGCGTATCTATCCCGAGTATCGCGATGGAGTTTGCGCCGTCTCGCTCTCGGTTCCGCCGGCGTTTCTTCGGAAACGCTTTGCAGAAAGATTGCGACGATCGCGCGAACGTTTGCGTCAGTCTGGTCGGTGTAATCGGCCGTTGGATCGAATTCGATCGTTGCACGTATATCGTTGTCACTCGCAAACGCGAACGCTCGAGATGCTCCGGACCGATTTTCGACAAACGTATCGATCGCGTTGGAGAAAAGTGAGATCGTTCGTGCTCGGTGACGCGTTCTCGTGATAGTACCAAGAGGATCGAAGGCTGGAGGAGGTATCGTACATTCTACGCATTCTATCTATGCTCGATTCGAGCGTGCGGCATGCACGCGCTCGCCGCGATCTCGGCCAAGTGCGTGTCCCGGTGAGGCGGTACCGCGACTCGATGAAACGTTTTCGCTGCCGCGAGGAACGCGTCCAACGCTTTGTCGGGTTGCTCTTCCTCCATCGCCGCGAATCCTCGCTCGTAGCCGAGCTCGCACTCTCGCAGAGCCGCGAGCGGTTCCCGCAGGTCGATCTTCCGTCGACAGGCCGAGCAATCGATCGGGTTGCCCGGTTCTCGAGGTCGTCGATGAAGCTTTTCGCATCCTTTCGTTGGGCATCTGCGAAAGGGAAACACACAACCGGTGAGACTGTACCGAAAATTGCTTAGTCTGCGCGGGTTACGCAGACTTGAGTAGAAAACGAAGAGTTGCGCGCGTTCTTGCCGCCGACGCAATCGCGAGTCGGTCGATGGTTTTAAAAAGCCATCGATAACCCCTGGTAGCCTGCGGTTATCGCGTTTACGCGTTTCACGATTGCTCGTAACCGCGGAGCGACGCGATGCGACGCACCTACATGGCCACCCTCCCATCCACGAAGACCAACCAAAGTCGAATGCAACGGGGTTCGGGCCGTCGGGAACACGCCCGATTCGTTGGTTGCCCCGGGGGACGCGATAACGTCGCGTTGGCTCACCTAAGCCTCGCGTCGTCGTTCGTCAAGGTTTCGAAGCGGGGCCAGTTCTCGCGGCAAGCAGTGCACTCGCACGCGAACCAGTATCTTCCGGCCAAAGTTCTCCGGCGTTCCTCCAGGCTTCTCTTGGTGAAAATCGGTCCGTAATTCTCGGCGACCGTGTCCCCGGCGCGCAAGCTGCGGGTCGCTCGAATCACGATGCTTCTGCCGACAAAGTATCTGCGCAAACGAAGACGCAACTACATGCTTGCCTGCTACGCGGTCGCTCGCGCGCGTCTTCTCACCTGGTCACCGCGGGATAACAATCGTGATTGAATCGGGCCACGGTCGGATAAATCGCTACACCGATGTAGACGGGCTTGCTGCCGCGAAATCGGTGCTCCTTGCCCGGTCGGGTTTCGAACACCTCGTGAGCGTTGAACTGCAACAGCTGAAGATGTTTCAGCAACAGAGCAGCCACCGCGATTTCAGGGTCCGTTGGCACCGTCGATCGATTGCGTTCTGAAATTCGATACGCTCCCGAATCAACCAAAAATACAATTCATAATTCATCGTTCGTACCCGTTTCGAAGAAGCCGGCCGTCTGCAGACATTTCAGAAGAAACGCCGCCATCAACGATCTCTCGAAAAAGTCCCTGGCCGTTCTCTTGTCCTCGTGCATCACCAGGTCGTAAGCGCGTAGATCGACGGATCGTTGCCGATCCTTGTCTGCCTCCTCGGTGTTCGGTTTGTCCTTTGGATATTTCGAATCGCGCAGCATCTTCCTTCTGAATCGTCGTTTCGCGGATTTGCTGAGCTTCGCGCACGGATTTGGTTCCGTTTCCGGTTCCGGCTCCACGCGATCATCGAACCGTTGCTTCCCCTTTGAATCCTCGGCCACCCCGTCAGCGTTCCGAGCGCGCAACGCTCGCCAAATCTTTGCGCACTCGATCGGCCCGACCTGCGTGACCATTCGCAGCGCCAGAGTGCTCAGGGCGCTCATCCCCGAGCCTAACGACGAATACGAAACAAATCCAAATGAAACCAACGGACAGGGTTGGGGGAAAGAAAGATTTTACCTATCAGCAACGCCAGAATTGGACACTCGTACTTGTGATAGCTCGCCGTTGCCTGGTCTCGGCACGTTCTACCGCAAAACGCGACGCTGCTGCAATTCGGACATCCTACCGGGCCTCTGAGCCTGAAAGGTTGAAGGTCAGACTATACAAGACGGTCCTCGCCGTGTCCAGGAACGAGGCAAGTTTGCGTAAGCCATACAGAGCTGACCGTCTTCGAAAGCCACTCGAGAGGCGCTCAAGATGCTCGCAACAAAGGCCACAGTGGTTAGCTACCAGAACCCTAGAACCGTTTGCTCCCTTCTTACCCCTTGGGAGCCTATGCTAGGTTTTTTTTTTGAGAAGCGTTTGCTCGGGAGCGGTTGGATTCGGATGCTCACCCGGAGAAACAGTGATGGCAACGAGTACCGAAGAATTCTGGCAGCAGACAAGCCGCGATGGGTGGCTCGACCACCAAAGTGTCCCCGGGTCCGATTTCCTTGACCGCGATCGCCTGTTTGCCCGCGGTCGGCGTTTCTCGCACGTCCAGCAGAGCCGAGGCAGCCGGAAGCCGAGGATGCGAGCCGCCGCTCAACCTCGGCAATGACAATGCAGCGACGTCGCATTTTTCGTCCGATGCGGTTTTCGTCGACGCTGCCCCTTCGGACGGACCCGGACAGATCGCTCTCCTCTCGTTGCAACGTATACGTTCCTCGCACTCGGTCCTTCTCCTCGTCAGTTCTCCTCTGAAACGGATTTTCGGAAATCAAACGAGAATACGCTTTGATCGTCGACTCACCGGAAACACTCCGGAAGCTTGACCCCCTCCTCCTCGGCTAGCTTCAAGTCTTCGAGGGCGAGCGCGTACTCTTTCAACGCGGCGAACGCTTCCGCTCTTCCGAGCAGCGCGAGCGGCAGCGTCAGGCCTCTGTCCACCGCTTCGCATTTCCCTGAAACCATGATTTCAACACTGTTTCCGAGTTCCGACGTTGGCAGAAATTCGGTAAAACGATAAAAAAGAAGATCGATGAGAATCGAGACCTGGAGGTGGTGCGCGGAGAACAGCTTGGCTGAAGAGCAATACAGCTTTCTCCCCCTCTCCGTTGGCCGCGGATTCGTACGCTTCGAGCCTCCTCGTCTTGGACGTGTCCGCGTCCTTTGCTCGGTACAGAATCTTCGTTCTGTTCAGCGTGTCCGTCACCGTGTCTTTTATCTTCTCGTCCGTGAAGATGGCTCGCGCTCGAGCCTCGTCGTTCGGGAGCCGACCGAACACCTTCGAGATCCAAGTCTCCCCAGCGACGTCGGCCACGCGTTCGCTGAAATCTCGGAAAAATCCTTTTTTCCCGGATCGCACCGTCTCCGACGAGCACAGATTCCTGTAAAACTGTTCGGGGCTCTCCATCGTCGCGCGCCGGCCGTGATCGCGACCACGAACGCGAGCGTGTCCTCGAAGCTGTTGAGCGTGCTAGCTAACGTATATCGGTGAAACCCGCCCGACGCCGTTCCGATCTGCGAACACGACTACGGAAACCCGGGTCCAACTTGGACGACGAATTCGCGGAACATTGCCGGCACGCGATCATTCGCTACCGGTCGTATAAATTTAGACGAAGCCCGCGACTCTATTTTCGGCAACGTATTTTCGCGCGGCTGCACCTCTCCACCGGATTGGCTCCCGTTGCGCGAGCGCATCGACCAAGCGCACCGACACGACCGAGCGCATCGACGAACGCATCGCTACACGTGGCAATGTCGATTTCGAACGACTTCCGGACGAGAAGTCAACGCCGGTACCACGGCGTTCGTTCGGTTCGTGTCGCGTCGCGTCGCCCGACGCGCAAATTCTTCGCGATTCCTTCGAGTACGAGGTGCGTTTATCGCCCCGAGAGAAAGAGAAAAGTATCGCTCGACGAGAGATACGTAGACGCGCGATCTCCCGGGGAAGTATGACGAAAGAATACGAAGCGGAAATTATTAAAAATTAACAAATTTATTCTTAAAAGCTGACAATTTAGCGAAACGCTATTCGCTGTCCAAAATCATTGAATCTCGTGATCTTGCACATTTCTTGTTAAGAACTGATCAATTTCAGTAAAATTGCAAGGTTTACTTTTTGTTGTAGTTTCTCGATGCGTTGATATAAGCGGGTCGGATGCGAGTAAAAGATAATTGAGTAATTTTTATTTTTGGCACTCTACAGAGTGCAACTTTATTTACAATGATCTAAATTTGGTTACTAATGCGTATATCATGGTAATTAGTCGCAAAAAATGAAATTTAACAATAAAATTAATAAATTGGAGAGACAATTAACAATTTTCATGCATAAAAATAATTTTTAAATGAATAATAATATGCAGTTCTGCCAAAGGAATTTTTCGTACATCGTCGAATAAACGTGTATAGCGAGATGTGCCCCACTTGTCCGCACTGTGCGTCGTTTCGGGTGGGGGTTCCGATGGCGACCAGGAGTCTCGCGATCGGTGGTCGCGTTCGCGTCGGCGACGACGTGCGACGAAACACGTGGTTCCGTGGTTGCGTGGTTGCGGTGGAGAGTCGGTTGGATAATGCGATGCGCGATCGGAGGCGAGGCTAGGCGAGGCGAGGCGAGACGAGACGAGACGAGACGAGACGAGACGAGACGACGAGAGTCGGTTCGCCGCGGTGAGACGATAGTTTGTCCCGTGTGTTTCGACCGCGACCACCGGTACTTTCAGTTTTGCGACGGAGATCGCGGCCGTCCGTCGCGTGTACAAGTTTGACCGACGGAATCCATCGGTTCGCCCCGACGACGCGCGGCGTCCGTCTCGACGGCATCTACGATACCGACGACGAGGTTCCAACGCGAGGATCGCCGGCCCCGATCGTCCACCGGGCCAGAGAAAGAAAATACGTGAAACGCCCTATGTCTTTCGGTCGCCGCAGAGAAATACTCGTTGCGCTGTTTAACGCTTCGGCCGCGATAAATCGTGGGAACGACGATAACGGCAAAGAAAAAAGGCGAGCTCGTCGAAGCGCGGCTGGATTCGAGTATCTTCGAGTGACGTAAGTCGAGCCTGAGTCGAGCAAACGCGTCGCTTTCGCACCGGCCAATAGTGATCGCGGTTCGCGGCGGGCGCGGGAATCGAAGCGATTCGTCGCGCGGCGAGCTACGTTCGAGTCGTGACCGAGACCGAGATCGAGATCGAGAAACGAGACCAAGCTTTTTCTCTCCTCACGGAATATAATTACGTTTCTCTCGGTTCTCTAAACTTCGCTATCCGTTCTTTATCTCGCGCTGAAAGATGGATAGGAGATCGAGCATGTCAAAGTCTGCGATCACGCTACTTTCGAATAACGGCGGTGGGGTGTTGTCATCGATAGCCAAGAAACGTGCGCGACACGGTTGATCCTTTGGACCGTTGGGAGCCGGCCGACCTCGGCGACTCCTATTTAATCCGAAACAATTGACTTTCGCCGCCTACGTTGATCGGTTCTTGCCTCCGGGACGATAGAGCAAAACACGGTGGGTGCATCTCACTCGCGCCTCGCACCTCGCGCGAGGTCCGCACGTTGTTCGACGCATCGCATCGCATCGCATCGCATCGCATCGTATCGCATCAGAGCCAAGCAGCACCGGCGAGGAAGAGTTACCAATCACGACCGTTCACGGCCGAACAACCGTTGGATCGAGTTCATTTTTTCGAAGGTTCAACCTGGAAAGGTAACGAGAAAATTTACGACTCTCAGACATCGTCTGGACCTCTCGGGATTGTCAGGTAACAGACACAGTATCGAAAACATCGAAAACCGATATAGTCTCGTACATTTTATTTCTATGGGGATCTTCGATGGGTGGAGGACCATGCACGCTTACGGTTGTATGTACTCGCGTGCGCGCGCTCGACCGCTACGTACCTTTGCGTGACCAATTTAGACACGCGCCATCAATTTAGAGGCGAGTTAACCTTCGTTAGCCTCGTCACGGCTCGGCAACTATGTGAAAAAAATCTAGTTTTCTTTCGATACTCGGTATAGTCGAGCGATACACATATTATATGCACCTCGAACGGGCTGCGACTGCCATTGCAGAAAGGTCCCCGAAGGTTCCAGCGTTCGGGTCAGATTTTCCAATAGCCTTTGCCCGTTAACCGTCCCTTTCGACTCGACAGCTTTTCCGTCGAACGAGTTTGATATTTCGACGAAACGGTGGATACGAACTCGAACGGTACCGTCCGCGATCAACCTTGCTCGCGACATTTGATCCGTTGCGCGTAACCCTGTCTCCGTGTCAGTCGTCTCGTCTCGTCTCGTCGACAACGATCGATCGTTGAAGAGATTCGATGATCCTGCTCGAAGAAATCTCATTCTAAAGCAAATTATTCGAACGTTTATCCGCGTAAAATGCGGAACCGTCTCGCGATTACTCGCCTCGCGCCGCTTCGTCTAATTTGTTCGATCTCGCGGTTTCTCGTAGTTGCGACCATTTCGGTTAGCATTTCGCTTTTCGTTCGAATCGGCTCGAGAGCCACGGGGTTCCCGCGCAAACTCGAACGAGCTCGGTCCCGTGTGCTCCGATCGTTTTTGGTACCGACGCGTCGGGTATCGGAGGTGCCCGTAAAAACGATCGAGGAGCGGAATGAACGCCGCGCGTATGCGTGACCAGCGTGTTTGAGCGATCGTTGCGTAACGATCGTGCAACGACCTTGCAACGAGATCGAATCGTTCTCTCGTTCGAGTTCGAACGTCGCGATTAGTATTTACCCAAGATACAGAAAGCATCCGGCTTGCTTAGCTTCGTACATTTTGTCGTTGTTCAACCCGTTTCCGTCGGGTCTCCTCGCGTCGCGACACGTCGCGTCGGTAGCCGGCATTTCGAATAGCCGAAGGAAAGCTGAGGAATACACCGTGCTGCCCCGAAACGCGTCGAAGCTAACGAAAGCGGTGTACACGTTTCTTTCAGAATTGCCGGCATGGTGGGGAGTTTGACGTTCGTCACCGCGACCAGGTTCGAGGATGATTCTCGAGATCGCGCGAAGAACATTTCGGATCGTCTGTCGTCCGGATATTGCGATCGTCGGGAAGAAAAACTGTCAACGCGAATGGAGGAGCCGAGGGATACCGACGACGCCTCGAGAAGCTCGATCACGACGCCGGCATACGTCGCTACGTCGATGCCAACGACACCGGAAACGGCAACGGCGACGGCAACGGCAACCGCGTCTACGAGCACCGCCGGGAGTGCAACTGCAACTGCAACTGCAACCGCAACGGTAATCGCAGCATCGCTGACGACGACATCGATGACGCGCGAACGCGAACCCGTTGCGACAACGACGGACGAACGAAGAGTCTACAGCGATTGGTTCGTCGCGAGCTGCGCGGAACTCGCGAGTCGCAGCAATTCAACGCGCAACAGAGGAACCAGCACAGCGACAACCTGGTTCTTTCAGGTTCGTCGGCGTTGTTCAAACATTTGCAGTAAGTTCGATAAATTGGACCTTGGGCTGATCATCTCTCCGCGACTTTCGAAGCGGATTTTTCTTTCGTCGCGTTCGTCGGATTCCTTCGTGCGACTCGACGCGCAACGCAATGTCGACGGGGAAAAAAAAAAATAATAAAGGGAAAAAAGGAGCCGACCGGTGCTCTGATCGAGCAAAGAACGCGTCGGTCGTTTCGTCGTTGTCGTTGGCTCCTCTTCCGTTCGAGACGCGTATCGCGATCAGTTCGTTTCGAAGCTCGTTTCGCTGTACCCAAACACCGATCGCCCCGTGTTACTGCGCGTTCTTTTCCTGTTGCAGACTGGCTGCCGAAGGTGTGCTCTTGCACGGAGAACGGTGTCGCGATTTCTTGGTTCTCCGGTCGGCCGATGAGGCGAGTCGGAAGCTACGAGAGGTTCGGATCCAGGGGCAGCGACGTTTTCGAGTTTGGCCAGGCTGGCACGGCGACCGCGTCAACGACGAACGACGGACACGCCGACGATCACGGTGGCGACCATCATCGTTGCGGCGATAGCTACGACGATGGTCAAGTGAGCTAACTCTTTCTGATTTGCCGCGAGCAATCGATCCGTTCGATCCACGGGTTCGTTCTGTCTGTTCGATCCTCCTTGTCGAAGACGATCTTTCAGGGTCGCCACACACACAAGACAGGCAAGATGTCGAAGTTATTTGGGCGCCTAGATTCAAGAACAGGGGTTAGAAATTTGCCGGGGGTGTAGAGGGGAGCTAACGGTTCTGAGGTTCGGGTAACAAAGGACACGATTTATATCTTTTTGTAATAGTATTCTCACAAAGACTCAATTCCGAAACTATTGGGTTGGCAACTAAGTAATTGCCGATTTCAGTTATAGATGAAACTATAACTTGACTCAGTTTTTGGCCGAAAAGGATCAGACTATCTACGAGCGTGGAATTTTCAAGTTGTCAGAAAGATGGCAAAAGGTCATCGAACAAAATGGAAAATACATCATAGATTAAGGTTCATTCCAAGTAAAAAAAAAACTCTTATTTCATTGAACAAATCGGCAATTACTTAGTCGCCAACCCAATATAAAGTCGTTACAAACGAAAGGTAATGGAAATTTTCCTACACCCTCTTATCTACTATGACTGTAAAATAAATAAAATCCTAGCCGAAGGGGATGCCTGGACGTCTTCTCGCGAATTCAAATCAAATATTGAAAAATATATAAGTTGTGCTAAAGATCGGTCAATTTAACCAGTCGCGGTAGGAATAGGTACACGCGAAGCGTGGGTAGGAATAGCGTTATGGGCGACGATTTTAGGCGGCCAAAAAATGTCGACATCTTGCCTTGTCTTGTGTGCGGCGACCCTAAAGGGTCGCGTCGGGTCGCGTCACGGGCAAGGAGGCAACGCATCCGACTAACGGTATCTGGTTCTTTCGATCGGTTTCTCCTGGTTCAGGTGGTGGAATTGCGTTTTCACAACGACAACGACGACGACGACGACACTTGGAACAGCTTGCTCGTCGAAAAGAATCTTCGCGCGGACGACGCGTGTAAGTTGCTCCGAGTGAAGAGGAACGTGTCCGGAAGCGCTTGGTCGATCGTCGAAGAGTGGCCGGAGTTGGGAATCGGTGAGAACCTCGTAGCGCGGTGCACGCGATCTACACGCATAGTCCGTCTGTCATCCGGTTCTTACGATTCCGTTTCGCAATCGTCCGATCCGATGGCTCGCGCGAAACGCGAGCTCGAAGCCGCGTCGTCTAGTCTCTTCCCGCCTTCTCTCTGTTCCTTCACCTTTCTTCCCCTTCTCTTCCTTCTCTTTCCTCCTCTTTCTCTTTTTCTCCATCTGTTCTCGAACCGTCATCCGGTTCTCGATTTCCGACACGAAACATTTTTAAATCGTCGAATTCCTTGGATCTACCGGGAGTTAACTGGCAGAAAAGAGAGATAAAGAGAGAGAGAGAGAGAGAGAGAGAGAGAGAGACGCTATCGAGCTCGGGTGTTCACGTCCTCGAATGATCGATCGTGTTGGCGGAATCGGCGTTATCTGGTATTCTCTGTGTGTCGAATCGGTTTCGCAGAGCGTACTCTGGAAGATCACGAAGACATCGTTGCAGTGCACAGAGACGCGAAAACGTTCGCTTCTCGGTTCCGCAGCAAATTTCTCTTCCGATTGGATTACCTCAAGTACGAATTCTTTGTGGATCCTAAGGTGGGTAAACGAATATGCAGAAACGCTACAAACGCTTTATCGCCGTCTGTTTCGGTTTCGGTTTCGGTTTCAAGTTCAAGTTTGGTTTCTGTTTCGGTCTCGGTTTCGGTTTCGGTTTCAGTCTCAGTTTCGGCTTCAACGTCGGTTCGACGCGCCCCCCCCCCCCCCACTCCCCCACCCCCATTCTTTTGCCGTTTCTACAAAGCCGTTTTCAATATATCGAAAAATTACCGACTTCTTGCGCGTGTACATACAATTACGCATACGCTGTACGAGGCTTTTACGTTCCGCTGATACACGCGGCGCACAGTGGTGCCAAGGCAAAAAACAAATAATTTTTGTATAGCCTAATGCATAATTTGCCAAAGCCCGATGTAAAAAAAAAAATTTTCAAACAAATTCGTCGGATAGTTTCGTTTTTACAGATTTTTGCCGCTTTTTGGCCATTCGGCACCACTGTACGCCAGCCGTGGCAATCTCGATCGGTAATTGTCCGACGCATCTTTACCTACGAGGATCGCGATGACTCGTCGCGTCTAGTCGTAGATCATAGATCATAGATCCGAGGCCCTACGAGCGCTGCGAGAGTCCACCGCAGCGTTACTCTATCCTCTATTCTCTATATTCTTCGCGCATACTTTGATTCGCACGCACGTCGCGACAGCGTTCAGACTATCCCCGCGGGTGTCCGAGAAGATCGTCTTCTGATTGCCGTTACCCATTGCGAGCATCTTCGTTCGCGCGAATTTTCAAACGGATAGTTCCCCGACCGACTGTAGTCCACGAGGAGAGGACGCTCCAACCAGTCGCCGTGTTCAAAGTCGGTAAGGCAGACGACTTTATTTCGCAACGAACGTCCACATTGAGAATTTTTCCTCCTATATCCAATATATAGTACATATAGTATATTGCATCTGATATCTCGATTATCGTATCTCGTCTACGCCAGCAAAACGAACCGAACCGTTTGTCGAGCGAAAATCATGTGCCTTATCCACTTTGAATTCCGGGAGGCGGTTTCTTCAAACGATTCATAACGATTCCAAATCTGCCGCTCTATTCATCGACGTTGAATCGAGTGTTGTAGTATGGGAATCCGACAGAGGCAAACGGAACGCGTCCGCTTTAACAGAAAAATAGAAAATTCTGATTGTGTAGCACGCGGTCCGTTTTCCTCTGTTGGGTAGCGCGAACACGCAGAGATCTAACTTGAGCGAATTGTCTTTTGTTCCAGCAATTCTTCCCTTCCGATATGGTCGTGTTTCCTATCGTTGACGCGACCAACGGCCCGAACAACGGAGCAACGTTGATCGACGAGGAGAGCGCGTTGAGAGTGAGTACGAGCGTAGATCGAAGAGAATTTAGTTTTTGTCCGTTCTTCGATTTCAGAACTATCTGCTGCAAGATAACGCGCCGTGTCCGCAGGTGTTGAGCCTGGCGTGGGTGCGGAACGGGTACTTCGACGCCTGGAGGAAAATATACTTGTTGCTGCGAAATCAGAAGCTCTACGTGATTAAGAAGGTAAGGAGAAGAGCGCGAATCGTCGGATCGAATACGAACGGGATACGATATCGTGATCCGAAAGGGCAGGGGGTTAGCAGGGGGGCTGGCAAGTTGGTTCTCGTTATTGTCTGAATCGCGTCGAGTAAGTGCACGCGCGAGTACAAGTACAAGGATTCGTCGACGCGGCATAGGTCGGCTCGTACACATTGGTCGTTTCTAATTGTAAGATATTTCTCCTAGCCGCTTTCACCGACCGCGATGCGTTTTTGCGGCTATCGCCGAGGCTCGATATCCTCGCAGCGACGGCGCAACGTAGCGCGTCGTGACGCGACCAGTCTCATCTCCTTTCCTTTTATCTCGCAGCCTGTAAAAAAAAGAAAGAAAAAACTAAATAATGTTCGCTGTCGCTGATATATTCGCTTCGAACCTCGTGTCCCCAGTTACGATAGAATCGAACGATGGCCGAGAAGATTGCCGCGTGGGCGGTCCTCGCAAATAACGTCGGAGAAAAAAAAATTGTAGTTTCGCACTGGAATATGTATTATAGTTACGGTGATTTAGGAGCGGCCAGGAGACTTTAGACTTTAGAGGATTGCTGGCTGCCGTCGCGTCGACGCGAACTAGCTCTCAGGTAAAACGAAGGTGCGAAACGAGCTGCGCGTGACACACATTCGTACCGGCGATAGAGTTATTCTGCTAGGAACACTGCTCTCTGGGTCGTCGACCTAACAACTCCCACCGACTTCTCCTCTTGCTCCTCCCCACCAGTTCCCGTACACCCGTCTTCCTCTTTTCCTCCCTTTCCTCCGCTTGCTCGGTTTTCCGCTCTTCCTTCTCCCTCTCCCTTCTGTTTCGCTCCCTCTGACCCCTTCTTCTCCTCGTCTCATCCTCGTCTCGGCTGCCCTCGGTTTCGTTTCTCTTATCTTCTTTTCTCCTATTCGGTAATCAGCTTGTTGTCTTGTTGTCGCGTACGTTGTTCGCGTTTCTTTTCTTCTTTGGACCTCTAACGTCTACACTCTAGCCGGTACACCGTTCTCGGTCACGGGTTACAATTCTCTGTTTCACTTCTGGTCCTCCTCTCGTTGCCTATCGTGTCGCCTGCCTGCTCTTCCTCTTCCTACTTCTTCAACCTTTTTTCGATCGTCCTTCGAAACCCACCCGCGGTTGGCAGCAACGAGAAAATCGAGGGAATCGATCGTAGAACGTACGAAGAAGACGAAAAATTTGGACTTGGTAACAAGCTCCTATTCGTCGGGCGCGCCGCGCCGCACCTGCGCCGAGTCGCCGAGTCGTCGTGTCGCCGAATCATCGAATCGCAGACTCGGAGAGGAGAGCGTTGCCCGTAAACCACAAACCTCTCTCTCTCTCTCTTTTGCATTCGCCTTCTTTCTGGTCCTTTCGGACTCTCCGATTCTCTGTTTCTCTGGTTATGTGATTCCGGTACGGAGGTAACGCGCGCGCGCGAAACTCTGCTCGGTTCCGGAACGGTGATTTTGGTGACAACCGGATGCGCGGTTCCTGCGGACGTTCCGAAAACGGAGGAACTTTGATTCCCGATATTTCTGATTCCGGAGCGGTTGCTCTTGTCGCTACTGCCACCGTTTACCGTTTGCCGTTGTCGTTGCCGTTGGCAATGCCAATGGCAATGACAATGGTACCCGCCTACTCCGCAGCCCAGCTAAGCCGGCTGCCACCTTCGGTCAACCTTCTCCCATCGGAACCCTTCAAACTTCCGCAATTCCGCAATTCCGCCTCCGCCTCCCCCTCCCCCCTCCTCTGTACTCGTTTTACTCCGTTCAGGGTGTCGGGCAAGCACAATACGTTTTCGCAACGCATAATATTACACGACCTCCGTTGCATCCACTTCATTGTTCGCGTTCGTGACGCGTGACGAACCGTGAACGATTCGCGTTTTCGTTCTCGTTCTCGTTCTCGTCCGGAGGGTTCCGTTCTTGCATCTAGCTACCGACAGCTCCCGGAAGATTCGTCCATTTTCGACATCTCGGTCCTCGCTCCTCGGTAACTCGCTACACACTTTATCGGGACCGAGACGTCGGACAAAAATCATCAAATGTCCAGTATATGCATTTTGATTTCAGATGAACGTTCTGTCGTCGAGGCGGTTACAGGTAAGTCGAATCACGGACGGAACAGCTCGAACAGCGGATAAGAAAATTACGCGATGTCGATTTCGATACGATCGTTGCGAATCGAACGATACGAGCCTGAACCTGAACCTGAATCGAAGTCGGAATCGGGTGTAAAAAGAGGAAAGGACACCTCGATGTCTCTATTCAGCTTTCCCGCCACCGCGAAGCGCTGCGCGGCGATGCGCCGCATTGGGCCGGACCGTTTTAGACTTCGCACGAGTTTAGTGGGTTAGGGTATTTGGAGTAGAATGCGCGCGGCTGGCTTTTGGCGGTCGGCCAAATTTCGCGTATTTCCCAACCGTGTAACCATCGTTTTTAGTACGATCGGTAGAAATACGCGATCGTTCCGTGCGATACGTTGATCGTTTTGGCTTCTTGGTCGGTTCAGATCGGTTCGGTTACGGTTTGCGTATTCTTTGTCACGACGGCAATCGGCAAATTGGGGCCTCGAACCCATTATCGGTGGTGGTCGTCGTCATCGTCGTCGACGTCGATCGCGTTTGGACGCGGTCGCAACAAAGCGAGGAGCGAAACCCTCCGTTGGAATGGCCTCGACGAGTCGAAACGATGCAAGACCTGGGTAAATCGTGAACGGAAGCTCAAAGTTTAGCGATACCGATCGCGAGTGCGTGGTTTCGGGCGGCGAGCGAGAGAGCCAGTTGCATCGTTAGCGAAATTCATCGAGCTCGTTTGTCGGAAGGGAGACAGAATTTGCAAAACCGAAGGGCTCGACAGAGGGAACCGCAAGTAAACCGATAACCGTTAGATCGTTGATCCGTTAACGGTGCGGAAAGAAACCGCGGGTGTTGTAAAACGGCCGAGAGATCGGAGAGACCGAACGCCAGCGCAGCCGGAGCGAATTCGCAACCGTCGCGAATCGTGCGTTGCGAGCAAACACTCGTCGTAGCCGTAATTTCGAAACGCGTCTTTTCTCCAGCTCTCGCCACGAGCCGCGGCTGTTCGACGGCTCTCGTCACCGCGTGCCGTTGCGACATCGCACCGCGTCGCGAACACCTCTGCCAACGAATTTGCGAAATCGCGTATATTCCCTTTCATTTTCTTTTTTTCATCTTTTTCTTTCGATCGAGTTCGCACCGTTGCTCGCCCCCTCGTGTTATGGTTTTTGTCAGCCTGCCGTCACCCTGCTGTCACCCTGCCACCGAACAACCCGCATCGATCGACCCCTCGAATTACTTTCGGAAACGGTAACGATCGCGTTTCCAGCTGTCGTCAGTTTCTGGCCAAAACAGGATGCCTAACCCCAGGGGAAGCCAAACTCGAAAATCCAAAATGGCAAGGAATTCTCGTTTGTCGATCCCAGCCGGCTGATTTTCGAGAACCCGGGGGCGACTGTTTGTTCGATCGTGGTACGCTCGGCGTCGCGTCGTCGCGTCTCGGCGTCTCGGTGTCTCTTTCTCTCTCGGTATCTCGAGAGGAAAGCGAAATTCGGGCGAGAAGAAATGGAAGTCCGCGTTGAACTCCGTGTGGGATATAAGGCCGAGGACCGGCGGAATGCTGAACGAGAAAAGCCACGGTCGATCGCCTAAAAGGGGAAAAAGGGGAAAAACCGTCGGCCGGATGGGGGGGTAGAGGAAAAACGGGGGAAAAAGGTAGAAAAATGGGTAAAGGGGAAGAATGCGAGAAGGGGTCGGAGCAAGCGACCAGCTGATTCGGGAAAGTTGGCGAGGTAGCGATGTAGCGAGGATACGTAGCGACGAGTCGAGGAAGCGAAGTGCGAGGCGCAGCTGCGGCCTGCGTCGCCGCCGGGTAACCAGCTGACTGCGAGCCTCGGCTGTTTCCGCGCGGCGATTCGGCAACCTTCGGATCTTTGTCCGACGCGATACGCGATGCACGAGGGTACCGGCGAGCAGCAGGCCGTTCCGCCGTCAGTTGTCGACCCGACGTCGTTGGGAGGCGATGCGCGCGTGCGCCTCCTACGCCTCTTTCGTCGTCGCCGACGTCGCCCTCCTTTGAATCGCGACCGGCCGCATCGACGCCGCGCCGTGTCGCGGGACCGATCGGTCGCGACGTCGCGACGCCAACGCCAACACCGATATCGACGTCTCCTTTCCGACCAACGGGAAAACAGCTGTGAATCGAGCAAGAAGAAGATCGGCGTCGTCGCGCAGTCTGCCGTTGCCGGTAGATCGTCTATTTGTCTCTCCCTCTCACTCGCTATCTCTGTCTCTCTCTCTCTCACACACACACATACACACACAATCTCTCTCTCTCGCTCTCTTTTGCTCTATCTCTTTGCTTGTCCGTCTCTGTTTCGCTGCTGCTTGTTGGTACGTTCGCTCGCTTGCTCCCTACTCCCAACTCCCGCAGCCTCGACAAGTAACCCCTTCCTTCGTTCCTCCCTCGCCCATTGCACTCGTCCACTCCCCCCTCCCCCTCGCCTTCAGCATCCTCGCGCACCGTCGCCGTCGCCGTCGACGCCGTCGCACTCGTCGCAACTCGCAAGCATCGACATCGGGCACCGTGCAAAACGGGCTTGAAGCACCCAGGTCCGGGCAAACGGATACCGGGCACACCGGACACCGGGTTGCCACCATCTAGCCCGTTACCCTCGGAGGGGCTAGTCGTCGTCGATCTGCTACGAGAAATGGAAACGAACGGGTCGAAAGGATTGTCGAAGAAACGTAGAGGCGCAGAAGGGACCACGAGAAACGAATCGAAGACTGGAGGACAAAGTCGTCGCGGTTTGTCATCCGGCCCCGAAGACACGCATCCCTCCTGGATTTCTTTTCGGGCGATGCGACGGCTCGCTGGATCAGAGATTGTTCGGGCTCGTCGGCGAATTCGTCGCGGTGTCGGTTCGCGCAGCGAGAAATCCTCGACTCGCTGAAACAGTGACGGAAAAGTCAAACCCGCGGATAGATGCGCGACAAGCGACGAGCGAAATCGACTTGTCGCTCGTGATTCCCATGGGGCAATGGGGTAAGTGGAATCGTGGACACCACCGCTGGCCGTCGTTGCCATCGTTTTCATCTTCGTCCGTGCTCGTCGACGAATCATGCGAGAGAACGGGACACAAGGATCGCCGTACATAATTCCTATCGTTTCGGCCACGATTCAGCAACGGTGTTGTTATCTCCGATCGCGGCGCAGCGCGAGAAAGTCGTTGGATTCCCGTCTCGAAAACGAGATGCGACGGACGCAGCGTGTTCGCACAGAGAACGACCAGTTTGGCGCAATCGACGGATCGACGATGCAGTTTTCTCTGGATACGGAGCGGTCGCGGAGTCGCGCGCACGCGAAAGCAACCTAAACTTCCGCACCTCTCGCTTCCGTTTTCCCTCTCGCTCCTCCTCGCTCTCTGTCCATCTCTGTTTCTCTCAGCTGTAAACTCTCGACCCGACACGTTCACGCTCCCCGTCTTTCTCCGATGCATCGTGCCTAGGCCTAGCCATTTACCCACTTATCCGCCTAACCGTTTCCGCGTGCATCTATCTCTCCCTGTCTATCTTTCATCTCTGTTTCTCTCTGTCTGTCTCTCTCTCTCTCTATATATATATATATATATTCTCTCTCTTCCTGTATAGCTTGGCTGTCTCCCCGATGCTGATCGCCTTCGGTTTGGCCGTCGCTGTCGTCGGTTGATCGGACGATCGACGACGATCCCTAAGCCCGCTAATTAGTTGGACCGGAAAGATCGTACCCTTTGAATCGCTAACGATACTCGCGCCACTTTTGCTACTGTTGAGGGTTTGCGTTTACGATCGACACCGCGATATCTTCCCCTCTTACCCCTCCTCGATGTTGATCCGTCGGGAGGCGGATGACGAATAGAGAATGGAGGATCGCGAATTGCTGCGTAACCGAGCGAAACGAGAAACGGATGTTCGGGTCGCGTCGGATCGCGTCGCCGGCAACAACGTTTCGTCGTTCGGTGCGCGCGGAGGACGCGCGAAAAATTTCACGTCGAACAAGGACGCGAAAATTCCATTACGCGGAATCCAATAAAGGCAAAGCGTCGCGCGCTTTTGCGCGCACACAAGGTTTCCTTTTCGTAGGAAATCCGTGGTGTGTATCACGTGCAGCACGCTCTCTCGCTATATACCGTCTCTCTCTCTCTCTCTATCTGTCGGCTCCTTCGACATTCGTCGATTCGACGATTCGCCGATTCGAAACGGTAGACGGCGCGCGCTCGATGAACCGAACGACGAGAGACGCGACGCAACGGGAGAGGACGGCAAGGACACGGAACTCGAGATGGGAACAAACGAGAAACAAGAAACGCGTCTCTCGGAACACGCATACGCGCGACATTGGATGTCGCCGTCGTCTTTTTTCTTTTTTTTCTCGTTTCGCGCCACCCACTCTCGTTCGGTTCTTCGAGCGCTCCTTTTCGCGTACTCGCTGCTTTTTTTTCCCCACTCTGTCGCCGCTCGTTTCGCAAACCGCCTCCCGTTATACCTCCTCGTATTATTACCGTAATTGCCTCGCACAACCTGGTTGGCCCACTTACCTTCGATTTACAATCGGTTTACGAGTGGATGGATGCTGTTTCTCGCGTCTCGTAAGCTTGGCCTTGCTCCGTTCAACAGTGTTCGATCGGTTGTCGGCTCCGTGTCCGTGTCCATCCCCGATCTTCGATCCACCATACGCGTCCCCGTGATTCGGACGGAACGTGTCGGTTCGCTCGATCGCTCGATCGCTCGACGCATTTCCGCGCGTATGACAGATCGGCGCTTCTGGAATTACTCGAAAACCGGTTCCGGTCCCGACCCTCGCCGCCGCACCTCTGTTCCTCCGTTCGACGTACTCGACCTTACCTTACCCCTTTGCCTTACCTTACTTTGAGAGCCTCACTCTGCTCTCTGCACATCGACGCATCGCAGTTGCCGTCGTTGCCGCCGTGCTCTCGCTATATTTATTCGCCGGACCGATGTCTCGCGATCGGAATTGCCTTGTCAGCGAACGCGTACGCGCCGCGGCTAATCGAACGATCGAGCGATCCGAGATCGAACGTTTCTCGACCGGCTTGGCAGAGATCGGAGAGGAGGCGAAACGGTTGCGGCGAAGACGACGACGGCGACGACGACGACGACGGCGAAGAAGACGAACGACGTTGACCGTTGACCGTTGACCGTTAACCGGGAAACGAACGAATCGATCGTGTTTCGCGAGCACTTTCGGTTCCCACGGACTAATGTTCGTTCGATGGAATGATTTCAGGAGACCGAGGAACTGACTACGTTCGCCCACTTGTCGGATTTCGTGGTGTACAAGATCGCGAACGCAAAGTGGCGTTTTCACGCGCCCTTCGAGTGGGGCCTGTGCCTCAAACCGTCCAATTCCGGAGAAACCAAAAGCACCCTGGCCGGAGAATCCGGACTCAAGGTTGTCGCTTTCCAAACCGAAAGGTCCCGCGTTTGCTGGCTCACGGCCATGAGACTCGCCAAGGTAACACTATAGATAATATATAATAAGGAATCCCGATACCCTTTGTTTTTTTTTTTTTTTTTCTTACGCGTCTTTATTTCCCGACGCTTCTTCCACCCTTTTTCGTTTCGATTCGCGGATTCGCGACACGCTCAGAGTTTCTGTTTTCGCAGTACGGCAAGCAGCTCAGGGACAACTACAGAGCTTACAAGAACAAACAGTGCGAGCAAACCAGCGGGGATAGCGCCAAGGAACGATTCCCAACCTACAATGTGTCCAACGTGAGTGTGTGTTGCGCGTCAGTTTTCCGGTAGAATCCCGCGAGTAAGGTAAAAGGTTACGACGAAAACAAACACCGAAGCACCCGAAGCTGCCGGCCGTTGCTACGCGCAGTCGGCTATCGATCATCCGGGGGCTACGCGAGAGTGCCCGTTCCGCGTCGAGTCGCTTTGTACTGCACTGCACCGCACGATTCTCTCCGTTCTCGTACCGTTGCCCGTTTCGAAACGGAAACGGAAACCGAAATCGAAGCTACGCGCGACAGACCAACCGCTCGCGCGTCGTTCTCCGGTTCGCAAAGTCGTTTCAATGTCACCAACGACAGAGAGCTAGGGAGCTAGGAAATCGATCGAGTCGATCGAACGAAAGCGATCATCCTCTGTTCCTAATTTTTCCTCTGGTTTTCAATTCGGTCTGGCACCGAGCGTTCGCTCTGTCCATTTTCTAGTTTCTAGTTTCTAATTTCTAGTTTCTAGTCGCGCGGGGCAATCGTCGCGGCGTATCTCGCCGACAGCGATCTCGGTCGCTCGGACAGAGTCGGTCGATTTTGCGCGCCTGCGCTTCTACAACCTTGACATTGAACGATCTCTCTCTCCGTTTCTCTCTGCTCGGAGCGCGCGGGTTTCTCTCGCACCGGCCGACAGACAGAGCTCGAAGCCATCTCCTGGATTCGCGTGTACTCCTTCCCGGAACGTTGATCTGTTCCGACCGAGCATGGAAGCGGTTCGTCCTGCACCCCTGGACAGTCTTCCCCCCTCCTGCGTCGTCTCTTCGCGAAACAGAGCGATCTTTTCGATGCTTTCGCCAAACAGAGCGGTATCGTATTCGCTGGCGAGCGGTTTTTCGGAATTTCGCGTTGATCGATCTACAGACGTGTACCGGTCGCGTATCAATTTTTAGATGTCCATCGGCGAAGGACCAAAGGGAGGGGGATACACGTTGCGTCGATAGATTGTTCGCTTTTGAATCTTTAGGCAGCCTCGTTTCGAAAAACCGCGTTTCCTCTCTTTATCCTGCGAGACAGCTTTCTCATTGTTGACATTTGACCAATCGAGGAAATCGACCTGTTCAATAGGATTCGGTGCGGTCGCTCGTGGCCATGGACTTTACGGGAAGCGTCGGCAGGATCGTGGACGATCCGAAGGAAGCAAAGGGTATCGCGGAGAGCGAGGGGATCGATTGGAGGAGGACCTGGAGGCCGTTCTCGAGACCGCCTCCTGGTTGCGCGGTGGTCAGACTGCACGGACTCGACGACGGAATCCACGTTTTGCAGCCGTGGTTCCATAGAGGACTCAAGAGAGATATCGCTGCGGCCATCGTCAGGGATCATGGTTCCGTGGATGGGTAAGATACGTGCCGTGCCGTGCCGTGAAACGCGCGGGCCGCCCTACCAAAACCCGTTTCGACCTCAACGATCGTCTATCTCTATCGTTTCGCTGTTTCGGTGGTTTCAGAGTGTTCCTGGTCCGTGAAAGCAAGAGCAACTTGGGCGCGTACGTGTTGACCTACAAATACAGCGACAAAGTGTTTCACGCGCAAATCCAGCCGGTAAGCTTCTCTTTTTCTCTCTTATTATTTCATTCTACTATTCCACCGAGCTAAACCGATAGCAAATTTCTAAGCAGCGCAACGCGTTGGCGACGTTTGTTGCAGGTTTTCGACGAACGATGCAACTGCTGGCTGTACACGCTCGACAAAGGAGTGACCAAGTTTTACGATTTGCTGCAGTTGATCGCGTTCTACCAGCTGAACGCGGGCTCGTTGCCCACAAGATTGACGCATTACGTGCAGAACGTGGTTCCGGCGTCTCTACCGATGACGGAGGACGACGGAGCGTCGCCATCTCCGCCTTCTCCGTCTTCGCCGTCCTCACCGGCCGAGGCCACGCGACGATTCGCCGTCACTGCGAACGATCATTCCGAGAGATTCGCCGGCGACGGTTCTCTCCGTGGATAGGAGTTTCGGCGGCCCGATAGCCTCGAAAGGCCTTCCGAGAACGCCTCGACGCGATCGGGTTGCTGGAGTTTGTGTCTATGCAGTTACAGCAAGTGGAGCCTGTAACTGTATCAAACGCGGGAGCGCGCGACCTCTCCGCGATTCGACCAACCGATGCCAGACGACAGACGCCAGACGTCAGGCGCCGACGACCATGCCGCACGCCGCCACGCTTTCCGCCAGTCGGAGAACACGAAAGCGCATCCAACTTGGCGCCGTTGCACCGTCGTGCCCCGTCGTGCCGTTTCGTCAGAAGACGAAAGCGCGGCTCGATCGATATAATCTGTGAAATCCGCAAAGATCTCGCGACTCGTCTAGTCGCGATTGCGACTTCTCTTTCCCCGTTTTTCCAATTCACTTTCCTTCTCTCTCTCTCTCTCTCTCTCTCTCTCTCTCTCTCTCTCTCTCTCGAGGACGCGATGTTCCGGCAAACTCTATGGTTCAAAGAATCGACTTTGATAGCGGTTAATCAATCTCGATTTTTTACCTTGGGTGCCCGGACATCCCCGCGTCCGAAATGCCATCGCCGGAAGAGAGATCGTACTTTGCCAACAACGGGAAACGGAGAAGCAGCTCGAGCGTCTAGAACGCGTTCGCTAACGCGATACAGACTGACGAATCGTTTGCAATTTTTTCCTTCTTCTCCCTGTTAGCCCTCTCTGTTTCTTGTCTTCTTAGCTGTCATTGTCATTTTGATTGTTATTATTATTAACGTTGTATAGTATTATGATGATGACGATGACGATGACGATGACCGACAATTACAATTATGATTACTATTATTATTATTATTATTATTATTATTAGTACCACTATTATTACAAAACCGATTATCGTAGATGCAAACCGTTACAATGATATATATTTTGTACGAACAGTAACGGTGACGTTGTCCCACGACTATGTGCGGCACGAAGGCCGAAGTTCGAGACGGCGTTGGAGACGCCGTTCGATTCGACGTTCGATAAAGAAACAATAAAGCGCGAACGCGCGAATTAAACTCGTACACATCGTGGTCTCACTCTGTCCAACCCCGAAACGTGGCTTCGAAAACGTCGACAGATTAGGTCGTCCCGTAAGTTCGATTTTAATGAAAAACCGCAGAAATTTTGATAGAAAGGGTTGTTATACATATTTTATTCTTAGAATTTAAATGGTACAAGAGCAAACGGCACGAACACTTATGGGACGACCTAATGCGTGTTGCGGAGATCGCGACGCACCAGCGTTACCGAGCACTCCTCGCAACAGGTAAGTCGCGTTGTCTTTGGGGACGAGCGGAGCAGAAACCAACGACGAACAGGTAACATCGTCACGCAGGTAGAGAGGAACGAAGCGGAGCGAGGGGGGAGAGGGGGGTACGGCGAAGGCAATCCATGGACTCGACTCGACTCGACTCGACTCGACTCAACTCGACTCGACTCGGTTGGAAAGGCGGAGAGGTGGGATATTCAGGTGCGCTGCTGGCGACTGTGGCAGGAGGAAAGGTGGTAGCCTGTTGGGCTGCTGGCTCGCACCGGCAGGGCTAGCGATCGGCAGTTGACCGCGACCGCTCGAAGAGGCGACGCGCTTTCGGATCGTCGACGATATGCGAGCTCGCAGGCTTCGCTCGACGACCTCACCGAGTTTTCCGATCCTGGATCCACCGACCCGCGTGCGCCCGCCGTCGCTGGGATAGCCAAGTAAGAGGATTAACGATCGATCGCATTTCCGATCGACAGAAAAACGCGTCGTGCCACGCTCGGGAATCCGTTAATCGCGATTATTCGAGCCGAACAGGGATCGAAGACGAAAGAGGACGCGCCGACCGGATTCCGCCATTTCGAAAGAATCGCTTCGTCCAGGCATCGAAGTTTCGCTCGGTTCTCGCGACTTCTCTTTGCTCACGGCGCGCTGGCTACGTGTGCTCGCAAAGTCAAAACCGGTTGGACGACATTCCTGTCGTCGATCGATCGACCGACCGACCGACCGACCGATCAGCTACGATCCGATCTCTCCCGAGGAAAAACTGCCTTCTTCCGGATTTCCTAGTTTCGATCTGTTGTCGAACGCTCTCGTGTACGCCACATCTCTTTTTCATGGACGCTCCGACGCGACGCGGTGTCCTTGCGGCGGCGATCCATGCGTCGATTCGGTACCGTAAGGTGCCAGGTACGACTACAGTTTCCATCTCTCCCGCTCTCCTTCTGTTCCGTTTTTCTCTACGTCGTTTTTTACGATAACGTCTCGCTGTACGTGGACAGCCGGATCGACGATACCCGCGAAAATCGAGAGAGAGAAACGCTAGGAAGTAGGACGGCGATGTTGTTTCGCGCCACGTAGCGACGCATCGGTATTTCCGAGAGTAAAACGGATCGAAGATACGACGCGAGCGATCGAAACGCGCGACGCAACGTAATGCAACGGCGGTGTTGTGCAGTGTGGCTCGGCGAAGGCGAAACAAGGATCGTTCGAACCTGGTTCGACGCGCCGCGCTGCACCGCGACGGGTGACTCATGCCCCCGGGGCGCATCTTTCTTCGTCGGACTTTCCAACTGGATGCTCCGTCGCGTCGTTTCTCGCGTGCCCGGTTTTCCTTTCGAAAGTTAAGCACGATTCTACCGATAGTTTTCAGGACGAACATGGTTCTCGTCGAAGACGTTTCGGTCGATCGAGGTTGAGAAAGAGGAACCGAGAGCGAAAGCGATCGAATAGCAGGTTGTTCAAAAGCCTCTCTGCTCTCGGTTCTCGAGCCACCATGAGAATCGTCGTTCTCGCCGTAGGGCTGTTGATCGTTGGACCGATGGCCGAAGGAATGAACGCGAGGAGGGAAAGCTGCAACGACGGCTGTCCCGCCAAATATTATTGCAACAGGCACAACAGCCAGTGCTCGCCGTGCTCCAACATTTGCGACGGAGGCAACTATCTGGAGAAGGAATGTAACGCTTATTGTGGAGGTAAGAGGACCCCCGGGAATCGTTCAGCTCGGGAATTTTGAGTTTCGAAGCTGCCGGGAGGAATACGCCGCGAACGTTCGGCTCTGAATCGTTGAGGACACGGAACGACGTAACCCCGCGTTTCGAAATCGATCGAGAGAAAGAAAGCGCAGGTGGTATAGTAGGCCAAACGCTTCCCAAGAGCCGTGCATCCGCGCAGAAGGTAGGCTCGAGTCCGTTGACTTTAATACACCTGACCAACGTCCCTCCGTCGACTTCCCACACGCGAACGCGTTCGATGACTCATTCCTGCGCCTGCCTGCCTGCCTGCTTTTCTACCTGGTAGCTTACCTGTCCGCCTACCAACTCGACCGCCTCAAACGTTCCCCCTACCCGCTCACTCGCTCTCCCACCTTTCCTTTCCTTTTCTATCCTCGGTTCCCCTTTTCTCCCAATCTTCTCCACCTCCCATGCATACTCTACGTGCTCATCTTCGTTGTCGTGTAGGGTGCTTCTCTCTTTTCTTACTTGGTTTCGCTCTCTTTCTCTCGATCGAGTGTACCAGGGAGCGAGAAATTCACGGTCGAATCGGTAAATCGTCAGCTATCGAAACATTTCTTTCCATCCGACAATGTTATCCTGAAACGTTCGACCATTATGTTTGCAGCGTATCTGCTGGAGCATCAGTACGACGATCTGCGAAGTAAGTAGAGCCAACAATTCCGATGCACGGTGGTGGTCCGAGAATGCGATTTTACTGGCCCAAAATCAAAATGTCATTGGAACTTTCTAAAAGTGTTACACAATTATCTGAAATGAATATTTTGGATCTTGAAGGTTTCAAGTGTTTCGTTACTGTAAAAAGTTGATCAAAACCTTCGAGAATTGATTTTTGGCCAGTAAAATCGCGTTTTCAGACCACCGTGCGTATTCCCGTGCTCGAACGACAAACCATAAGAAAAGTTGATTCCGATCGACAGGCGAGGTGAGCAGATTATGGAATTTCGCGACGGCAGCGATCGCTGTGGCGTTCCTCTCTTTGATGGTGGCCGCGTGCCTGCTCGCAAACAAGTTCGTCAAATGGAAAACCATTGGTGGTGCTTTCCACCGTACGTTCTCCGGAGCTTGGGCGAAGGTGAGTCGAATCGAAAATTCAAAAAATTGTATCGACATAATCATAATACTCTCTCTCTCTCGCCGTTTCAGACAGCTCCGGTGAACAAGAACAACAATCACGAGAACAACAACAAGCCGGACGACGCGGAGACGGGTGCGCACAGGCGAAACGGACCGAAGCTGGTGATGCCAACGATCAGCGCGACCGTCGCGCCGTCCCGCGATCCGGGGACCGGAAGACAAAAAACGGTCGGTTGCGGAAGCGGAAGCGGAAACGGGAGCGGTCAGGTGCAAGTGCAGGTGCAGAGTCAAGGACAAGGACGCGGTATCGAAACCGCGGGTAACTGTACCGGTGCCGACAACGGTACACCGAACACGACCACCACCACGTTGTCCCTATCCGGAAGACATCCTAGCGAGGACACCACCTTGGACTACGCTTATGACAATCCCGCGATGACTCCCAGTCCCGAGTCCGTTCAAATTCGAAGAGATCGCGAGAGTTCGTTCTAAGCTACGGTACACCGTCGATCTCCGAGATCGAAAGCAATATCAAATTGTACAGCGTATCTGTGTATACGATATAGCCGTTAAGTATGTACAGGAAGCGAGAGCGCGCGCGGCGAATCGCGCCGGAAATAATCCTGCGTTCCCTTATCAATCGTTCCGTCCATGAAAGGCCTTTGTAGCGAAGCGAAAACGCGAACCTCTGGCGAGGAGGGCGTGCTTCGCATAGGACGACGTTAGGCTACTCGCGGGTTCCGACCAGAAATCGATTATCGTTCTATCGGAACGCGCGGCTCGCTCAACTCGACTGCTCAATGCTCACAATCGATTCTTGTTAAGTTTCTCGCGTGTTTCGCAACTTTGCTCGTTCGGGTCGGAGCTCGCGCGAGCCTGCTCGTCCTTAGAATAAGTCTCGTTTTTTTTTTTTCGTGTACTCGCGCAAGTAACGCGCACCCGAGTTTCGCATCGTTCTCGATCCTTCTCGTTGCCGTTGTCGTTACCACCGTTGCCGCAACGGCCACGGGGATCGACGTCTTCCAAGAGCGAGCTCCTCGATCCGCGAATCTCGAGAGCTAATACGGATCGTCGAGTTCGCAAAACGTTTTCTCTTTATCGTTGACGTTGACATTTTATCGGGCGTATTTTTCATTCCAAGTCGTTCTCTGTTGTCGGTTGCGTAGATAAACAGCTCTGTTAGAGCTCTGCGTAGATAAACAGCTCTGTTAGAAATCTAGAAATACAGCTTACGTCTCTATTAAATTCATTTTCGTCGACCCCTCCTCCGAGGAGGACCTCGAAGGTTCGCCTCCTCTCCGTTCATTACCGTTCCTTGTCGATCTCGTTTGTCGCTGGCCGATGTAGCCATTTATAGATGGAGATCGGACCGGGTCGAAGGCGAACGCGAAGAAGATGACAATGCCTGTCTAGGAGATGCCTCGGCCTGTATCGTCGCCGTCGGATTCGACGAACCGCCGCCTCCGTGAAGCGGCCTCGACATGACCAGCTCCCTCGTGTTCTTTTCCGGTTTGGTCAGCACCACGTAGACTTTCGGCAGGAACAGACAGAGCAGCTGAACCAGACCGTTCAACGATAGCGAGAGCGCCAACGTGATCGCTCTGATCACGTTGCTGATCGAAGCCAGATAAAGGGGCACGAACGCGAGCCACAGAACGATCGTCGCGTAATTGGCGAACGCTATGCGGCGAGTCTCGTTGAATCCCTCGGGGCACTTTCTGGTTTTGATCGCGTAGAACGTGGACGCCACTGAAAAGTAGAACGGGATCAACGGGGCCGCTGGAAAATCGAAAAGATCGAGAGTAACGTTACCAGTCAGCACGAACGGATACGCCAAACCGATCACGTAAGATCCGTCCTCGGATCCGCGACAAATCCTGACGTTCGCCTCCCTGGTGGGATAGGAGCTGGTCACCGCCGGTGGTTCCTTCCAGAGCCAAACCGCGTCGAAAGCAACCTCGGCCAGCGTTAGAATGCCAGCTATCGTCAGCTGCGACCTCGGGCTGGTGTATCTACGACCCAGAAGACGAACGCGGGAACGGTCGTATGAGACGTGTCACGTGTCCGGTCGGACGAACAACGACCCTAGTAGCACAAAATATTGTATACACATTCGTATAATATTAAAAAGAGATTCAATCTTTTTTTAATATTCAAATATACATACAATATTTATTTTATATTACGTAACAAATATTTCTTTTTAAATATTCAGGAAATATCTATGTCATGTTACGAGAAAAATATTTTTTTCTAAATATTAAATGAATCTATTTCATATTGGAAGCAGAATATTTTGGTAATTATTTACATTAGGGGTTTCCTCACCGATTTTGAAATACAGTCGAGTCGGAAAGTAAGTTAACGACTGGTGTATGCAGGCAAATGAATATGACATGTCTTTAATCTTTAATAATGATAATATATGTTTTACTAACATATTTGTTTATTTCCTTACACCTCCTAAATAAAAACAATACAATAACTTGATTTTATTCATCACATTCATTGCCTACATATCACCAAATGTTAACTTACTTTCCGACTCGGCTGTATGTTGTCAAGGTCATCATTATGAACAACTTTTTCCTATATCAACATATTTCAAGGTCATCAAAATCGGTGAGGAAGCCCCTAATGTAAATAATTACCAATATTTTTTCCAAATACAGATAATATTCCCTCAACAAGCAGTGCGCAGAAAGTAATACATATTCATAGTTTCTAATTTTTGTTATAATTTGAAACTTCTTAAATTTGAAAATTTTATTGAATGTTTTTTAAATATTGAATTTACATTTTTCAAATATTGAATTCACATTTTTTTAATATTTACTTTATATTTTTTGAATATCTAGTTTATCTCCTCTGAATATTTAGCTTATATTTTTTAAACATTCAATTTATATTTCTTGTACATGTATAGAATATTCAGATCGAATATTTTTCTCATATGAAAAAATGTGGCTTAAAAAATATTTTTCCAATATTTGAAAAAAAGTACCTATCTAATATTTTTGTGCTACTAGGGGATAGCATACCGTCGTTTACGCGGGCTCGGACCGGGATCGTTGAATATCCGGTGGATCCTGTTGATCTTGGTCGCGAGCGCTGCGTAGCAGAGAGTGTAACAGAATCCGATGCCGAAGCGGACGACGGCGCAACTGCCGACGCTCGGCTTCGCGACGATCGCGAACGTCATCGTGAAGCAGGCGAGTGCGCCGACCAGCAGCAAGAACGACAACTCTCGGCCGGATGCCTTGATCATCGGTGTCTCGCGATACCACCAGAACACCGACCACACGAAACCGGTCAACGATATGCCTGCGAGACGAAAACACGATAGAATGTGCTCGCTCGCGTGGGTGGTCGTTGTTCGCGCCAACGATCGACAACAGGTAAACCTCACCGAGTACGGCTACCGTCATCGCAGCGATCGCCCACGGGTTCGAATAGTCGACAAACTCCTCGGGAATCGGCTCGCAGCTGGTCCCGTTACCGGTCGGTCGAGTGCCCCATTTGCAATCCCCGCATCTGTGCTCGTCGATTCGGAATCGATAGAGGCCGCAGCTCTGGCACCGCCAACAGCACGGGTCCTCTTTCGCTCGCACCATGATTCGATCCGAATCGCACGGCTTCGAGCAAGAGGAAGCTGGAAAGTCGATTTCTCCGCGGAATCTCATCTTCTCGCGGTCCAGCCGAAGTTCTGCTCGTCCGTGCTCGTTCACTGCGTCGTATACACCGAAAAACACCGACGACGTAACGAAAAAACATCGAAACACCGATTAAGGTAAAGGCACCAGTAGTTGACCATTTTATAGAAAAACATAAAAAATAAGGTTTTTATAAGTGCACTTAGATCAGGATGAAAGACATAGTGAGTGGGAGGAGAGATGCAAATGTTGAAGCGTGGCTGCAAAAGTTGAGGAAAAAAGAGAGAAAAGAGCAGAAATTTAATAGCATAATGAAGCGTAAACCAAAGATAATAGAGAAAAGGTGCAACAATCAGGAGGAGAATAGGAAAAGGCTGAATATAAATAGTGTAGTCAGAGTAGGGAGGGGGAGTCAGAGAGGGAGGGGGAGCGGGAGAGAGAGAGAGAGTGAGTGGTTAAGATAGTTATTTGTAAGTATAGGTTATTGTAAACCGAGTCCGATTCTTGGCCGTAAGGCTGAATAAAGCAATATATAATATATATATAAGTGCACTTATGATAACAGTGAACCTCGGATGCCATGCCGTCTGTTGTTTAAATTTCAAAACAATAAGAACATTTCAAACCTTATTTTTTATGTTTTTCTATAAAATGGTCAACTACTGGTGGCATTTACCTTACAGGTTATACATCGAGGCTTACGCGTATAATTTCCAACGATCACCCATTGCCGCGTGCCGTTCGAAGTCCGCTGAAAGTTCAGGATGGAATATCTCGGCGGGCCGTCGACCTCGTCCACGAATCCGAATCCGTTGCCCGCTTCGTCTGGAAGGATCGCGTTTCGATGTCGCTCGAGAGATCGTTTTCGGTCGGCCGAGAACCCGGATGTCTTGACTCACCTTTGAACGACACCTTGCTCAGGTATCGCGAGAACGTTTCGCCGTCCATCGATCGCATCCGCTCGCAAACACCGACGTAATCTCGTCCGCAGAGATCGGTTTGCGCGTCGCGCAGAGCGTACGCCACCGCGTAAACCGCGTCTCGAACGAAATGCAGAAATCTCCGTTGCTTGTAGCCGTTGGATCGATCGATCCGGAGGCTGGGATCCGCGCACCGGTCGCTCTCCTTCGCGGCGGATCCGCTCGGATCATCCTCGCAGCCGTGATACTTGTACCAAAACTCGCGGAACCAGGGATTCAGTTTCTCGTGTTCGAGGGTCAGATTCGTGAAATATCGGTCGAAGCCGGAAAGCGGGGCGTAGAGCGGCTGCACGGCGAGAGCTCCCTCCAGTTCGGATCCGTTTCCTCGATCCTCCTCGTCCTTCCGGTCGGGCCACGAATCGCTGCCCAACCAAACGAATCGCGAATCCAAGCCCATTCTTCGCGCCGACGCCAACACCCGCAGGGTCGCCGACTTCTCCGCGAACAGCACCACCACTGAAACCGGAAACGGGATACCGAATACAGCTAATTCTCGTTTAGAGTCAGTCCCGCCGTTCTTTTTACCGAAAAAGAACGATTTCCGGAGAATTCCCACCGAATTACCCGTACGAATCAATCGATACCTCGAACATCGGTTTTGTCAGCGATCGTGCGAACCACGTTGTCGTAATCCTCGTCCGTGAACCGATCCTCCTGAATTCTGTGCGGAGCGGTGAAGCAAATCGAGTACTCGGTCGCCAGGGAGACCAACGTCTCGTATCCGTGATCGCCGTACTCCGAGTCGGAGTAAACGATCGACGCGTACGTCCACTCGAACCGCCTGTAGCAACAAACAAAATAAAAAATAAACAAGATCAGGAACAACTAATACAAAAAAAAAATGAACGGGTGAAAAACCACGCGCGACAGAAGTGAAACTACTTGCAGTCTAGTAATGTTTAGAAGTAAATTAAGATTGGAAATGGTATATGAAGCGACAACAAGATCAGGAACAACTAATACAAAAAAAATTATGAAGTGAAAACAAGATCAAGAACAACTAATACAAAAAAAAATCATAGAAAAAGTTTCATTTCAAAAATAATGAACGATCAAAATTTGTGCCACAAAGAAGGAGAGCGTATGGGAAAGATTGAGACATAGTTCATAGCATTTCCCATACGCTCTCATCAGAAAATCGTAATCCTCAGCAAAGAAGTTTGTGAAGACGTTTATGAAGTGAAAACAAGATCAAGAACAACTAATACAAAAAAAATCATAGAAAAAGTTTCATTTAAAAAATAATGAACGATCAAAATTTGTGACACAAAGAAGGAGAGCGTATGGGAAAGAAAGAGACATAGTTCATAGCATTTCCCATACGCTCTCATCAGAAAATCGTAACCCTCAGCAAAGAAGTTTCACTTCAAAAGAAAATGCCTAATGGTGATACTGTTTCGATGGGGATTCTCTCTGTTACTCACCGAAGTATCTCGAGCATGGCGCGCGCCTGGTTCACATCGCTCGGTACCGTACGGAAAAACTGCGGGAACCTCTCTTTGCTGCTGAGGAACGGCGACGTGGCCATGTAGGAGATTTGCGGGATCGAGAACAGCGCCAGCACCGACGCGACCTGCGCCAGTCGTCCGGAAGTTGAGGATCGAGAGAACCAAAGTATCGCTCTGTCGGCGATCGAGAACCTTACCTGAATCGTGACCGAGCTCGATTGCGCGCCAAGCATCGCGATCACGTGGTCGAATCCTCCGTTCATGAAGTTTGGCGCGCTGCGATCCTCGCATCGGTACTCTTGCTCGCCGTATCGGTTGCCGCGCGCGATAAAACCTAACAGAGGATTTTAACCCTTAGCACTCGACTGGTGACTCTGAAGCACCACTAGAAATCGTTGTGGCACTATTTCAAAGAAATTACAAAAAATATTATAAAATATTTGTTCCATTACAAAATTTGTATTCAATAGATTACGAAACATTTAAATATTATATATGGAAATCGGATCAGTTTCGTATGAATAAAATGAAAATATTCTAAAACGGAAGAAAAATTTAGTTTTAGAATGAAAATAGCGCCGAGTGCAAAGGGTTAATCGTGAGGCGATCGAAATCGGGATCGGCAAAAGGTCCGAATCCTACCCTTCACGAAGTAGAATGCCTGCTCGAGCGCGTAGCCGGGATTGTCGCAGGTGTCGAAGGCCAAAGCGCCAAGCTGTATGCCCGGAAGCATCGTAGGATCGTTGTTGATCCGCGCAACGGTATACAGCATGGCTTCCAGAGGTTGAATGCCGTCCTCGATCTAAAAATTCGAACCGAAACCGAGTGGAACACAGACGGGTCCAGCCTCGCGGTTGATTTCTCACCTGAATCTCGCCGCAGTTCTCGCCTTCGCTGCCTTTCCGGTGAACGGGAAACAGCCCACCCAACACGACGTTCCCTGTCATGTTCGCGAAGACGACTCGACCTCCGGCGACCTTCCCGGACGCCGTACACAATACCGAGGAAAGGAACGCGACTCTCAGGACGTCGACGATCATTCTCCGTGTTTCTCGTTCCTGCGAGGGAGCCGCGTCGAACAGACACCAGGCACTGGACAACCTCCTCGAGGCAAGGATGCAACCGTTTTCGCCCGTGTCGCGCGATTACACAGGCCCCGGCGGGAGTGGTCTTTTATCCCAAGTAAGTAAGGAAATCGATCAGGGTAAGTAGCATGCCGTGGGAGGAAACGCACTCGCGAATCGGCCGATACGCGAGAGAAGGTAAACGGATCACGCGAGCAAACACAGGGGTCCCTTGAACAAAAAAAAAAGCAATCTCGTTAAACGCTCGATCGTCGTCGCTACCCTGTCGCCCTCCTATGGTACTCGCGAGTATACTCGTCGCGGATGCAAAGGATTGCCGCGGACATTATGTGTGCCCTCGATCGGAGCCACGCAGAGATCGAGATCGAGACCGGGAGCAGAGATCGGTGACCGCGTGGAAGCTTGTGAACGCGAAGGTCACGCGACTACCGCGACACGTGCGATATCGAGAAGAGAGAGACGTTACACGGAGCAGGAAGCAGAGTGGGAACGATAACTCCGGAATCTCCAATTATTCAATCGTCTCCCCAAGCGAGGTCCGTTCAAACGTCCGGGTCGTATATACGGCTTCGCGACTCGAAATCCTCCTATTGTATCGTGTCGAAGCTAGCCGCATACGTAGACTCTTGGTCGTGGTAGCCCGCGCAGTGCCGGATATCGCGAGTCGATCCGATTCGAGTGCATCGGCTCGGTTGCCGAGACCTTCGAGCCGACCGGAAGAAAAGATCAGATCGTCCACCGAAAACATGGCCGACGGCGACGATTCGACGCACAAGACGCTGGACTTGATCGATTGCGCGGTGTTCGCAGGAATGCTGGGAATCTCCGCGATCATCGGAGTCTATCACGCGTACAAATCGAGGAAAAGTACCGACGCTGTTCGCGAGTACCTGGTCGGTGGACAAAACATGTCCATCTTCCCTATAAGCATGTCGCTGATAGCCAGGTAGGATACGCGCGTTATCTCTTTAACGTTGAGCGAAACGCACCACCACCGGTTCTAGATTTTTTATTTGACAATTATCGATGCTTTCGTGAACAACGATTCAATAAATATATCTTTAGGAAAGCACACGTTGCAATAAGAAATTAAATCTTGTCATTTTTATAAAGCTGCGTGTTCCTGTTACTTCGTATAGTTCGGTACGTTTAGCGTACCTCGGCCCGATCGGAAGACACTCGAGAGGACGAAGGAGAGACGGGCATTACGTTTTGTTTGCCGACGGAACTTTAGGCGATTCGAAATTTAAGGGCCCGGCATAGTCACGTGACTGTTTTAATTAATAATTTCCATTCATTTCGATTTCCAGTTACATATCGGGAATATCGATCCTCGGTCTACCCGCCGAGATGTACGTGTACGGGACGCAATATTGGTGCATAGTGATCGCCGACTCGTTCGTCTCCCTGACGATGGCCTTTGTCTACCTGCCCGTGTTCTACGGTCTCGGGATCACTTCTTCTTACGAGGTACATGTACTCGCCGCATGCTCCGCCCACGGATCATCCAGTCTCGTTTCCGCGCGCAAAACTCGCAAACTCGTACTTCGGCTTTCAGTACTTGAAGCTGAGATTCAACGACGGCGTTCGTCTGATGGGTTCCGTGATATTTCTGATCAAAATGGTGAGTTATACGCTCGGAGCGAAGGCTCCGCGCCGATCCGAATTCAAGGAAAGTTAATTCGCTGCCCGCAGCTATTGTACATCCCACTGGTGATATACGTTCCCGCGCTGGCGTTCAATCAAGTGACTGGCATAAATCTGCACGCGGTCGCCCTGTTGGTCAGCGTGGTTTGCATATTTTACACGACCCTGGTAAGGAGCGCGCGAGACAATGTCGATTAACCGAATATGTAGTCGGTGCAGCGCTGCAAGGCCTGGTTCAGACACGGTAGAAACCGCGCGGTTCTTATTAATTTACATTAGTGTCTTCGTATTCGTTCACACCGGCCCGCCGATGGACCGCAGGAAACAAAAACCGCGATTTTCCATGGTTCTTATGAGAGCGTAGCAGTTCCACGTTAACACTGAAGAATAAAATTTCGCCAGTCTCTCCTGCATATCCGCACGGTCGCCGCCTCTTTTGCGAACAACTATCAATTTTCACGCGCGGATTCCACCGTGTCCGAACTATGCCTAACGCTCTATCGCGAAACCGCGTGTTACAGGGCGGCCTGAAAGCTGTCGTTTGGACAGACGCTGTTCAGACTATCGTGATGTTCGGAGGTGTGATCCTCGTTGCGGTCTACGGAACGATTCGAGTAGGCGGTCCCGATTTCGTCTGGGAGAAAAATCACGACACCGGTAGAATCGACTTTTTCAAGTAAGAAAAACCTGCGTTCTCCTTTCCTTCCCTTTTCTTCTCTTCGCCGCCGTAGCAGCGTTTCTCAATCGACCGATCGCTTCGATCTCCAGCATGCAGTTGGATCCAACGACGCGACACACCTTTTGGTCGGTGGTTGTTGGCAACTACTTGAACTGGTTGGCGACCTGTTCGGTAAACCAGGCGATGGTGCAGCGATGCTTGTCGATGCCGAACTTGAAAATGGCAAACGCGTAAGCAAGAACGTCTCGGCATTATTATCGGTGTCGGAAGTGGACGTCGCGTCGCAGCCGTTCGACGCGCTCGCTCATCTAATCCCGTATCCCTTCCATGTTTCTTCAGAACGATCGTGATTATGGCGATCGGCATAATAATCATCGTCTCGTTGAGTTGCTACACCGGCCTGGTCCTGTTTGCTGCGTTTCACGATTGCGACCCCGTCAAAACCAAGGTAAAGAGCACCGCCCTCTCGTTCCTCTCCTTTTCCTCGATATCCTAGCGCGATTCTACGGCATTCGCGATTCCTCTCGTTCCAGCAAATAGGTAAATCGGATCAGCTGCTGCCTTTCTTCGTAATGGAATTGGCCGCCTCGATTCCCGGTTTGTCAGGCCTGTTCGTCGCCTGCGTGTTCAGCGCCGCGCTCAGGTAAGCTCGCCTGGTGGATCTCGTCTGGTCATCGATCTAGATCACCGATCACCAGCACCACGTTTCGTTGCAGCACCATGTCCACTGGCTTAAACTCCATGTCCGGAGTGATATTCGAAGACATTATAAGGCCATGTCTGCGTGGCCCCGTCTCGAACGTAGCTGCCAGCCGAACGATGAAGGCCACGGTGGTCGCGATCGGCATCATTTGCGTTGGTCTGGTCTTTCTCGTCGAGAAACTCGGGGGACTGATTCAGGTAAAATCTCGTTTCGCGCCGTATATTGGGGGGACCCATAAGTATAATCGATATTTTGAAATCTAAAAAAACAAACTTTGTAGTAAGTAAATTCAAGTTTTTATTTCTTAATTTATTATATAATCACCGTCATTATCAAGGACAATTTGCCATCTTTCCTGCAAATTCCAATTGAATCCTCTTCTTATAGAAATCCAGGGTTCGTGAAATAAAATAAAGCTTCAGAGATCTGAAAAGATGATAGTCAGAGGGAGCGATATCCGGTGAGCACGGGAGTTGCTGCTTTACCGAAAACTGTAAATCGGTGTTTCCTCTTCAACGATCGGTACAGAACTAAAGGCAAAACAAATTCTTTGCAAATAATTGATTACTTATGGGTACCCCTGATAGTATAGGTATATACGTTACGAAGTGGCAACGAGAAAGAAAGCAATCGGTTTGGTTTCGCGCAGGCTGGCAAGAGTTTGTCGAGCATCACGGCGGGACCGTTGCTAGGAATGTTCACCTTGGGCATGTTTTTCCCGAGCGCCAACTCCGCGGTTAGTGATCCAATTGTTTCAACTTCTCAACAAAAATTCAAATACAGGACAGTCGGAGAACGACGTTTCCTCCGTCTCTCCTGTATCCGTCTATCTCGCGTTCTCTCTCTCTCTGTTTGTTTCCGATTGTTTCACGACAGGGAGCGATGGTCGGTGGTCTGCTGGGTTTGAATCTGGTCGCCTGGATCTCGTTCGGTACTCAGGCAGCCATTTCCACCGGAGAGATCGTGTTTCCCCAGAAGCCGGTGTCGATCGAAGGATGCCCGGAATCGCTTAAGGATCGCGCTGGCAATCTCACGTGGATCGTCGATCCCACGATCCGGTAAGCGTAATCCCGTGAGCACCATAATGCGAGCGGACTAAACGAACGATTGTTTTTCTATTTTGCTGTTGCAGGGAGCAACCGTTTCTCCTCTACAGAATGTCGTACCTCTGGTACACGTGGGTCGGATTTCTGACCGCGATTCTGATCGGCTTGCTCGTCTCGTGGATCACCGGATCGAACCGACGCAAACCGGGAGACGAGAAATTGTACACGCCGATGGTGCGCCGTTTTCTGCGGTCCACGGTCGTCGCGGGAACCGAAAATCAACAGGTTTGTTCCTCTTTCGAGGAAAATTTCGTCGAATACGAACCTAACCGATCGAACTTCCGGTTCATTTGCAGGATGTCAAGGAACTCGAGAAGATTGGAACGGACGCGACGGGCAACCGAGTAACACGGAATCTTCCGTAGTTAGTCGAACGCTTCGAGTTTGGTCCGCGAATCGGATCGAGAAGAGAGAACATAACGATCTCTCATTTCATCTCTCTTTTCTACACGCGGAAATAAACTCACATACCAATACGCGTATACGTACTATACATGTATTGTAATTTAATATAATATAAATATATACATATTTGCCATAGATTCACGCTTACACGATGCATACATGTACATCTCATTATCGTACAACGCTGTGCAACACCGTTAAATCCGGTATTTGAAAAAAAAAAGAGATACAAGGGATCTAAGAGAAACTAAGAAATGGAATAACAGAATACTTTGACTGGACGTTCTTTGTTACGTTTACGTTCGTTCCTTTGCTACCCCTTCTCGGAGAATTATCGTAGTTTCGCGTTATCGTCGCTCCCCGACAAAAGATCGGCGTTTCCGTGGTTTCCGAGGGAACCTCAACCGTATCCGTCTTCGCTCGCCTTCGGTTGGCTGTGGTTGGCTGCGCTCACGACTAGAAGACGAAGATGGGAACTGTTCGGCGCCCACAAGTCGTCGAGGAAATTCGTCGTTGAAAGCCAGACGGGACGTCACCGTCTAAGATCCAAGATCCAAGATCGAAAAGATCTAAAATCTGAGGAGAACGGGGTAACGTTAAGACGCGAGCGGCGACATGCCCATCGTTCTGGGATCTTGCTGACCCGGTTGCGCGGGGGGCACCAGTTGTGGCCCGTTCTCCAAGTTCCTCAACAGTTGATTCAGCCAGTGCTTGGTTGACGCGTCCTCCTGGAGGCACGTGGCGAACGTGTTGTTGTCCCTCAGCTGATCCGGTAGACATTGCCTGAGCGCTAGCAACGCCCTGCAACAACCGTGAAAGGCGTCAGCGAAACGGAAACGGAAACGCAAGTCTAAATGGTACCTGTACTACCGCGTATCGATACGATAATTTATGTAACTCGCGTGTAACGTACCTCGCGTTGTCCGACAATCTCAAATAACATCTGACCACGTGCTTGAGCAGCCTAGCGGAAGGATCCTTGGCCAAAGACAACACCATTTTCCCCAAGATCATTGCGACGTGACTGAATCTGTCGTAGGTTTGACAGATGTACGAGAGGCCGCTGTCATCCAGCAGTATCTTTTGCAGTATGAACGTGGCCACCGTTTTGCTAAGTTCTGAACCACTCTCCATAATTCGCAAACAGAGTGGGATAATCTCGGTGGTGAGGAGAAACGTGATCACCTCCTGCTCGTCAGTCTTGACCAAAGCTCCTATCACGCCCAGGCTGGTCAGCCGGAGGTACTCGAATGGCCTTGTTTTGCTGATTGTGTGCAGAAACGGGTACAAGAACAGCGGAATGTGAGCCTGAAGCAAACAACCACAATGGATAGCGCACAGAAACTGAGAGAGGAAAAAGAAAAGAGAAAATTATCAACGGATTCTCCTTTTTACCTGAAGAAAGGCTGATCTGGTTTCAGGGTGACTGGCGACGCACTGTAACAACGCCAACGCGTTGCACACACGGTTGCTCTGGTACGCTGTCAGCGTAGCCGGATAGATGGCAGGATAGATGCTTATAATCTCCTGAAGCAACGAGGCCGACGTGCCGAATGAGTGCCATAGCATAGGAGCCAGGTCGGGAACCACCTCGCGCTTCTTGCTCAGCTCCATCAACGCGTTCTCTCTGGTCTCGGGATTCGATAATTCGGTGATCCACGTGTACACCTTCTCGCGGTCCACCGAAGACTGTAGCGCAGCGGGACTTTGTTGCGAACTCATCCTGCTGGTCTTTCCTTAGGACCCTCCTCCGGTTTCCGCGTTTTCAAAGAGGAAATCTTCGCGGCGACAGCGATCCCGTGATCCACCACACTCCTCCTCTCGCTGTATTCTCGACTCCGGTCGACGAGATCACACCCGATTCGAGTTGTTTTCTTCGGCGACACCTATCGCGTAATCGTTCGAGAACCAATTTGAAAACAATGTTTGAGGTTAGAAAACCAGCACCGATCCACCGCGACTCCCGATTTGCGACACGACCGCACAGAACGCGTCTTCTTTCGCACCGAACAACGAAAACAACACCAGCCCGGTCCTGAAACTGTTCTGCCCTGTTCCGAGAAATATTCGCAAGAATATTGTGCTTCCTCGACGCCGCGATTCCACTTTCACTTTCATGCAGCGATATGAAATATCTTACAGGTTACAGGCTACAATACGGAACATTCAACTTTGAATGCGTTTTCCGAACTCTGCCGGCAGGGGTCCGTAGGAGGTTGGAATCAACGTAATCGAATGCGGCGGCCTCTACGAGAAGATCAATTCGAATACATTCGTGGAGATTTTCAATGACCACGCATTGTCTACTGGCTCCGTTGTTTCTGGAGCCTCTTTTTTCTCAGAGTCGCTTATTTTTTACTCGGTTTATTCGTCACGCTTCGATCATTTCACACTTTGCTATCAATGACAGTACCTGATGTAACAAGTGTTTCAAAGGTTATGTTTACACCGTAATAACGACTCGTGATGCGAGGTATTCAGCATATGATTTTTGCCGGAAGTTACATTGTCTGGTATGGAGAAACCGGCAAGAATCATCTGCTTTCTGCCCCGGCGATTGCAGCGCGACGGTGGCGCCATCTATGGTGGCGGATTTTGGAACTAATTTCCCTATCCCTGTAATGAGTAAGACAAGGACAGAGATAGTGTGCGACAAGGACAGCAGATGTCTCACTCACCTCCTACCTTCCTGCTACCCTGCCAAATACCAGGAGAGGTATCAGGAGCACACGATGAGCAAGGAGGTATCCGCCAGGAGGTGTGCGACAAGGACAGACATAGGAGGTTTACGAAGAGAGAGAGAAGGACAGACATAGAGCTACGGCATAACCTGTTTAGTTGTGGGAAAATTAACTAATATCTTCTTTATTATTGCAGATTTATAAATATTTACAATTGGCAAATATAGAATACACCTTCCGCTTCTTTCACATACAATTTTTCATAAGATTTCGTCTCGAATTGAATAGTTATTAATAATTCTTCAAACACTTGTCCGAAAATAAATTCAGTTAATTTGACAGGTCCCCCGTAAATAATTAATTATATAACTTTCCAGACACATTTTGTACACTTTAGTGACTAAAGAATCTAGAATAAAGTCTTGGCTACATTCCTCTGCAGGTTTTGTGTCGCTGTAATGCTTAATTAATAAGTTATTAATAATTTTTGGAGAGGAGGTATCTTGTCTATCTCTGTCCTTGTCTCACATTCTCTCTCTCCTTGTCTTACACATTGCAGGCATTGAGTAAAGAAACAAGCCACCGAAAAATTGGTAATAACTTGTTCACGACAATTTAAACCGGTCAACAATTGTCATAGGAATGTTGCTAGAGATCCACTCTGGTTTCTTCAATCATAAAAGAGCACTAATAGTGCCTCTAAAGTATGAAAATTAATTATTTACGGGAGACCTGTCAAATTAGCTGAATTTATTTTCAAACATGTGTTTGTAGAATTGTTAATAACTATTCAATTCGGGACATAATCCTATGAAAAATTGTATGTGAAAGTAGCGGAAGGTGTATTCTTTATTTTCCAATTGTAAATATTTATAAATCTTCAACAATATAGAAGATATTAGTTAATTTTCTCTCAATTTGGTTGTTTATGTCGAAGCTCATATGTCTGTCCTTCTCTCTCTCCATAAACTGCATAAGTCTGTCCTTGTCGGATACCTCCTCGCTCGTGTGTACTGCTACATATCAGGGGATTAGCAGCGCCGCATAAAAGGAGGTGGCACGAGCGAGACATCTGCTGTCCTTGTCGCACGCTACCTCTGTCCTTGTCTTACTCATTACAGGGATAGGGAAATTAGTTCCAAATTCCGCCACCATAGATGGCGCCACCGTCGCGCTGCAATCGCCAGACCGGCCTTCTAATAAATAATTTTTTTAAAATATTCTGTATGTGATAGGCGTGCTTATAAAATTTTGAAAGACACTCTGAACCCTTACACATACTCACATAATATTTTCAAAGAGAAATCGTGGCAAATTAATTAATTATTAATTATTTTCTGAAGGCTAGTCCAGTTAATGCGTGCCTGTAATGCGTTTTTAGTTCGGGCGTTCACCGCTAGATGTCTATAGCGTTTCAGTGCCCGTGGGCGGGCTATTTTTCAAAAAACCATAATTTTCTAAATTTATGGAATTCTGAGATATAGATTCTGTATGCAGAATTATTAGGAATGTTTTGAGACCAAATACATAAATTTTGGGTTTCTACATTGGAGATATATTTAATTTTTTCTGTTTTAAAAATTTTCAACATTTATTGTTTGTCAGCGTAGAAGGCGCAAGTAAACGAATTGTTTTTGTGTGAGACAGAATCCCATATGGTGATTGGTCTACTCCTATTCCTCGCTGTGCTAATACATATGCATGAACTTATTGTACATATATGTCTTTTCGATAAGGCAAGCTTTACTCAAAAAATAGATTGCCCCATCATCAAACTACTCCATTTCTTTGATGGCGTAACTTTACTAGCAGACAACTTTTAGTATGTAGTTTCGAAACTCGGTTTGCCAAAATTGAAACTGGTTCGATCGCGCACCAATTTAGATATGGGTATTTTATGTAGTTGAAAAATTACAAGTTTATCCAAAACTGATGCATCCGAAATATTTGTATAGAAAATTTTGAAATGTGGGAAACAGGTATACTATGTTTCGTATAAATAGTATTGGTCTCAAAATCTGTTGATAAATAGTGTGACGTCATTTTAACACAAACCAATTTTAAGGGTAGTATATGTACAATGCGTCATTTAACAGTTCCAATTTATCGATAAGCAACATTTCTGGTACAAAGTGATATGAGTCATTAAATTGATTACTGTTTCACGAGATAAGTTATAATGTGGGTTTTTGGTTATGGTTCGCTTATATGGAAAGCAGATTTTCCTTATGAAAAGACTTTAGTCGGACACATCAAAGGGTACATTAGGAGATTTTACCAAAAAAGTACAGACCATAGAGGAACCCCTAATAGAGTATGTATTCGATAATCATTTTTCTATTAGTCTCTTTCATCTTTTATTTTTGCATGTATTTATCCTGTATTGTTTTATGGTTTGTCAATAATTTGTACTGTCTTACACTTTTATAGTTTTATAGTTTCGTTTTAATAGAAAATTAATTTCTTTTCAGCCTGGCCGAGTTGTCACATTATTAGCTTCTAGTAATGCCAACGATGAAGTATGGGGTATTGCTTATAAAATATCATCTCAAGACATAAGTAGAGTTGTAAAACACTTGGATTACAGGGAAAAAGGTGGTTACGAAAGGAAAAGCGTTCTCTTTTATCCATCTTCTTCGACAGAAACCATTGGAGTTCATTCGTTAGGAAATAATGCTTCTCAGGGCAACCTTGAAGTTACAAAATTAAAACCGCTGAACGAAGATAATACATCGTTTTTTATTACAATTTATATAGGTGGAGAAGATAATCCAAATTTTGCGGGTGTAGAAGCTGTTACTACGATAGCTAAACAAATACTTGTATCTTCTGGTCCTAGCGGAGCTAACACAGAATATTTATATAAATTAGCCTCTGCAATGCGAATAATAGCGCCGAATGTATACGACGAACATTTGTTTACTTTAGAAGCTGCTGTAAAGGCTCTAGAAAAGGAACAAACAGAAAAAGTAAAATCAAATGAAAACTCAACTATCGATAAGAATAGATAAAAAACGAATTTCATTAGAAAAATTAATGCAGTCAAGTACGAAGGAAAATTGTTCCAAATAGGAGATATGACATTTGTTCTAATAATGTAATTTAAATTAATTTTATGTAAAACACAATATAAAGATAATGTTTCAAAACAGTAATAACTCCTAATAAATATTTTATGTAATTTATTTAGAAAATTGAACATGCCCTTTAACCGATTTTAACTTCAGAAAGTATATTCAATTTTGAATTCTAGTCATGTTACTTCGATTCATTCAATATTGATCAAATTGACAAATAATAAAAATAAAGAACAACAAAACTATTATGTCAAAATATAATTATATATGTGTGTCTATAAAAGAATAATTGCATATGTATATTTACGTTCGATTCCGAATAAAATTGAAATATAACTTGTGTATCGATATCGATTTATTTTTTCCAATCAAATCAGCCTTTAATTAATAATAATTTGAAGGATATGATAATACTTAATTTCATATACTCTACAGAAATAACATTTTCGAAACGATAACAATTATTTACGATGTCGCTAAGTTGAAATTTTCTGAAAAAGATAAATGTTTACATTCGTAAGGGAACTACTTTTATTACGCATGAGCGTGCGTTGACGCGTAATGATCAGCTGAACGTACTCACGTAGTTCCGCCATTTCTTATTGTTAGAACAACTGTCAAACCCAGTAGTTCGTCTGCGGGTCTGTTTCCTCTCTGTACCGACGAATACGATAAAAAAAGCCAAGATTGGGTGATCTATTAACGTGAAAGCGTTTCGGACGCATCCGGGTAAGTTATTTTTCAAAATCTTCCAGTTTTTATATTACATATAGATATATTATTCCTAAATACATTCGAGTGCCCAGCTAAGACAAAATGGTGGTAAGATCCGAACCGAAGGGTAGAGTAAACCATGTAAATAGATACATTTTCAATTGTTCTACATTCAAGAAAATATTAAACCTATAAATAAAATTCTTTTCCGCAACACCGTTTCTATCAGACTAACCGTTTTCGTTATATCCACTTGTTATTATGTTGCATTTAACATTTGTTGGATTTTGATATATCAAGTTCTACAATAACGAAATAAATATTGTAAACATTGTATCATATTTTTCTACAAATAATAGCAATATACAAAACGGGTATGTATAGTATATTCTAACAGATTTTTAATCGAGGTATATATGTTTGCTTGGAGGACGATGACTTATCATTAATGACTCAGACGAAAACAAACAAAATTAAGTTTGTGCCAAAGTTCATTCGGCACTCGAAGCCAAGAAATTGTATAATCTACATAAATATTTATTAAAAAGCTAATTTTTCAAATCACAATTAACCGATAATTTTATATAGATATAGTGGAATCAACGTAATCGTTCAATGAGTTTTAAACTTTAAACTTTTTATAGAAGCGTATCCGTAGAAAAGAAGAAATAAACTATTATCTATAGCTATTAAACTACTATATTATATGTTATATTTATTACAACATTTCTTGATAAAGTTCGTTAAAATTCGTTTGTCGTCGTGACCGTTCGGGTATTGTTCATCCGTGACGAGTGACGATTTACAGAGCAGATGCGAGCTACGCTACAGTCGAGTCGAGTACGCGCTCAAAGAGCGTACATTTGTTCCTCATGGGAACTGTTTTGCTCTTACGTAAACAAAGAAAAAGAAGAAGTGTATATAGTTTTTTTCGTAGTTCACTGATCTCGTACGACCGTATTTCTTCACACAAATAGTACGTATCTAAACAGGATATTATAATTTACCGATAGTATTGCAATCAGATCCTGTTAACAATAATCCATCGATCATTAATTTTCGAAATAAAAATGTTCTTTGCGTTTACTCAACACTAATTGTTATTTAAAATTCGTTCGATAAGAGTAATGTAATTCTGACGTCATTTTTCACGCGATAATCGTGTAAATTCATGTATTCGATAGTTTATAAAAAATGGTTAACTCTGAAATACTAAGTTTAATTGAATGAAATAAAAATATACCGTACCGTATATTCGAAAATACGATTTCACTGTGTTACAAACTGTGTTAAAGTTAACCGGAGTGTTAATCTTGTTACTGATCCTTGATTTTGACAGTTCGTTGCATCAGCCGTTCAATGGCTTTGTATAGCTACCTTTCCTTGGCGGTATAGGTCGGTGTAATTTAAGGTTGCCTTTTTAATTCGACCCGATCCCCCTTTCCTCATTTCATTTAATTAATATCATTATTCCGCGATAAATATTTACTTATGCTTCATTAGAATATTCCAAATATTGTTTAGTATTTTTTTTTTCAATTTAAGTTTTTGTTCCGTTAGATGTAGAGCTCTTTCTCTCTAAAATTTTCAGCTTTTCGTTTTAGAACCTTAAAACAAGTTCTATACTTATGAAATATATTTCCGCTCAAGCTTCATATTCGGATTCATAATAGCTATTATAATTATATGTATGTATATTCGAAGTCAATTACGTATGTCAACATTATGCCGAAAAAAAATATCAGTACCTATAGTTTCGCTATATGCTTTTTATGTTCGTTTCTTCTGGTTGCTACATTACATCAGAATTAAAACTTAAAATTTTTTACTAATACGCGGATGTTAAAGAGTATCGGAAATCGCATTTTAAGTTCGAGTCGAGTAAGTACGCAGCCGTGTTTCTCCCAAATTTATCATATTTCTCGTTGTATGAATTAAAAGGAAAGATTCTGTTATTATTTACAAAGATGAATATCTTGCGAAACAATACGAGCAAAAAATGTGATAGGCCGAAAGTTTTCGAAGTTACTTCGAATGTACCCGTTTTCTCGTATGTTCATCGGAAATCGGAACTATCAGTCGATCAGTTTCACAGTGCGTGGATGTAAACACGTACACCCAGACCACCAGAAAGACAGAAACCTGGAGAACGAATCATTTAAAATGTTTTTTTTTTGTCAATATTATTTGTATGTTTGAAATGTTCGTAGCTTAAATAATTCTCGTTTACAATTTTTCTCAAGAAACGTTACAATTAATGGAATAATAGAATTGGAAATGATGGTTTAAACAATTTTTTATACAGTGATTATTATTTTATTGTTACAGATACAAGGCTAGCCAGCTGCGCCATTCTTGTTGTGTGACACCTGCATCATCAGCCATACTACACATCTTCTGTGTAATATTATTATTTCATTGTTGCTGTAGTTAGCTGTTGGTCACACATTGCAGGAATGGACACATCGGGCTTGCCTGTACCGGATGCAATCCACCCGCTACTTGAACAACTACAAGAAGCTTTGGTCCTTGAAGTAAAATATCAACCTAACCTTCAGTTACCCACTATATCACAAGTAAGAGCACACATATGTCGCATTAACAGATTCTTCTATACATTTTATTCGCCTGCAGTAAATATAATGTATATGTTCCATTTTTCAGAATGATGAAATCACGATCGGAGCTCGTGATGGTTCAGCCCATGTACTGAGGTGTTTGAAAGTATGGTACGACTTACCATCGGATGTGTTTTTTATTGCCATAAACTTGATGGACCGCTTCTTAACAAAGATGAAAGCAAGGCCGAAGCATATGGCTTGTATCAGTGTGTCTGCGTTTCACATAGCTGCTGTTCAATTAGCACAGTCCTTGGATGCTGATCACTTAGTCTCTATTTCCCAGTGCAAATGCACGGGTGGTGACCTGAAACGTATGTCGGAAGTGATACGGAACAAACTAGAGTGGGCACCCGGTACACAACCCGTTACACCCTTGATTTTTCTTCGATTGTTTCATGCTATGTTCCATGCAGTTGCTTTACAGTTTGGTTTGGGAGAGATGTACAATAGCATAGTTACGGTAAGATACATGTTTGATCGATTGTGTACGTAAAAATTGATGCTGAAATGAAGATAGTGGAAACTTATTATGTTTACTGTTTCAGGAATCTGAGCTTTTTCTCAGGCTAGAGATGGTTGCTTGTGATGGTAACTGTGCTAGTCTAAGGCCCTCGGAGGTAGCACTTGTTTTACTTTGCACGTACTTAGATAGTGCAGTTAATCGGCTGGATACTAATACAGATACTACCAAATCCACAACCGCTATACCTAGTTCCTCTACAATCAATACAACTGTAATACCAAAACATCAGACACTTAGACTTTTGGAATTTGCAGTAGAACTTCAGAAAATATGTAAGGTAACGTTGAAATGTTAATGTTCACGTTAGATTTTTTTAATAAAATCGTGCACGTCGTAACGCTTATTCATTGTGTCCACTTATAGATTTCAGACACAAGTTTTTTCTCTACACATGAGGCTGTAGGTGCTATATTGAGCAAATACAATGCTCAAGAGCAAACTCCTCATAAACAAAGACTGATATGGAGATTATCCTCTCGTACGGCGCGCCTTTTACGTCCAACTGATAAATTCACTTCTGTATTACCTGTTATCGCCGAACACGCTCCAGTTCCTTCACCGAGTAAAATTAGGTATACTTCAACAATTATTCAATTTACTTAAGTTTTCCTTATATGTATTATTATATCGTTAGAAAATAGTTTTGTATATTTTATTTAATAATACGACAATACGTATTTCCCTTATATTTACAGAAAAAATCGTAAGTTCGGTCGACGCCATGGGAACAAGAGACGTTAAGTGGCAATATCGAGGCCTTAAAGTGAGTCTACAGTTGGCATTATAAGTACTACAAGACTAGAAATTGGAAAAAGGGACATGTAAGAATTTTTATTATATTATTTTTTAGGTGCTGGATTAGAAGTTCAGTGTTTATCCGTCAAGCAATAAAGGAAGTGTAACTTCAATTTTAATTTGAAATTAGAAATTAAAATAGAAAGTACAAATATTGATGTATTTACGTCGTACGACGAACTGTCAGATATTTCCTTTGCATCATACATTGGAAACTCGAATGCAGCATACGTTCACATTTTATTGCAGTATTCTAAAATGGAAAATCGAATCGAAGATTTCGAATACATTAGTTGCATTAGATGCATAATTTTTTCTTTCAATTGTATCATACGTTTTATATAAAGGAAGACGAGAATTTCTGTTCGAAAAATTAATGTTTTATAACTATATAAAGCACACGAGCGATGTGCAAGTGAAGCGAATAAAAATCGAAACGGCAAATCGTATTTTACTAACGTTAAAGTTAATGTGATACATACAATGTCCATTGTAATTCGTACTTTATGGATAGAATTCTATATGTATGTTTGAAAAGCGAGGAATTGGATCATACGCGGATTATTTAAAAATAAATTATAAAAATTAATAAATCTAATTACGATGATCAAAATGTTCAATAAATCTTAACTTTTAAAATTTACCAAAAACAAATTCACTGATTGATGTTTTGTCGTCAGACTATTTAAATTATGCGTATTGTTTAAGGAAATTTAAGAAGAAACCATGAGTGAATGTAAATAGAATAGTCTTCTGTTACATGTTTATACGGTATGTCAATGGAGTAAAAGATGCAACAATGCATTTTTTATCATATAATCTAAATGCTTAACCTTTTGCACTCGGATGGCATTCTGCAAATTTCGTTCAATCTTTTTCTTAACGTTGATTCGAAATTTTTTAAATATTGGCACATAAATGTGATTTGTATATTAAATTCGTATGTATAGATAACGTGTGAAATATACACGCGCGAAAAGATAAGTAGTGACTGCCTTTAACGTAGGCAACACTTAAAATAAACCAAAGTCGATTTAAACCTAGGTAGTATTTATAAAAGAATTATTGAAGAAATGTGAGAAATACGATACGTATATACACGTTCTTCTTGATACACATTGATAAGAGCGCAAGAGGTTAACGATATAATTATTATGAATGCTTCAAACAAACTGTTTGAAAAAAAAAACAAAAAAAAGAAAATGTCAGCTGTGAAAGTATAATTATGTGTAAAATAATTTAAGATATATAGTATTACATACGATTACAGATAAGAGCAATACTTTAAAGCCACAATTTGTGATAGAGTTTTTTACTAAGATAGCCTTCAATCGTGGCAATTATTAAATGGTAGCGACATTGTCTCGAGCATTTGAGAATTAAAAATTTTTCTTTAACCATTTATTGTCTACTCGTTTTCATATGTTAGGGATCATATGATCGGTTTTTGTGGCAATCTCGTAGTGTTTAAAGCACGTCGAAAATGGAACAAAAATACTTCGAATTTACTATTAAATAACTTATGTTGAATAAATACATAATAATTGTAAAATATTAATAGAAAAAATATTGATCGTAAAAACACGGAGATATGTTCTTATTCTATATGAAACGCCTAATTTTTAAATTACACATATAAGAGTAGAGTTAATGTTGTTACTTTGAAGCGGCGATTATTTTCAGAGAGATGGATTCAATTCAAGGCATCTCTGCATTCTTAGCCAGTTTATGCTAGTCATAAGTTGCATACATTAAAGTTTCATTTCGTTTTTAGAACGAATAGCAAAGAATAATTCAAATTACATATCTTAGAATAGTACCAGAATGTGTCAGACTGTTATCCAGAGATGTATTTAATCAAACAAGGAAACAAGTTAATTATTATTGTAAAACACATGATACTTTTCTCATTAGCACATATTAACCAGTATTACATACAACTCTGTATATTTTTCCGAAGTTAATTCTAATGAATTTTTTCTTATAATAAAATGCCAAAACAAAGTGGAAAAAATATAAATTTTAATATAACAAACAATGTAACTAGTTTTACTCATTTTGTCTACGAACAACTTTCTTAAGAAAGAGATTTTATTTAAGTGCTGCAACAATAATGCATTTAGGGAGAGAATAATGTCTTATGGACTATATTTAATCTTTGAATAGATATTCAAAAATTTCAGTAGAAGTAGCACAGAATTAGTAGGAATTCGTTTATATTACTTATGTATATATTTTTATCTTCATTTAAATGAAGTTTAAATTTAAACTCGTAGAATGCACAGTAAAGACGCATTTACAATGAGTATAAAATATTATATATTATTCAGATTACTATGAAATAGAATAAAAAATTAGAATTGATTATCGAAAATTGAATATTTGAAGATATATTAGTAATATAAATTGAATATGTTAACACATACTGAATTGGTACATTAACATATAATATATTATTTGGTGGAAATTGTGATTTTTGTAGGACAATATAAAGCAAAGAAATTGTTAGACTTCTCATGCACAAAAAATAATTCTATTTCAATTTTTGTGTAGTGTACAATCAAATTAAAAGTAAAATTTTTAAAAGCGCTATATAACTACTGTTTATTGCGAACGAGAACGTAATGCATTGAAAAAAATCCGAGATATCGCATTTTATTCGTGTGTGATGTCAAGTAGCATTATCTCAACAAATATATGAACATTAGATTTGTAATATAACAATATGTGTTTATAATAAAAATGGGAAAACAATCACTATATATTTAGTCATCATCTTTGATGTAATAAGAAGTCCTATAAACTTTTGCCAGCTTTGACATGAATGTAGTTATTAGTCGAATATTTGAGTTGAGCAACCATCAATTTCATTCAAAAGCGTTAGGTAAACAAGCGGCTTTTAAGTGTCAAAGACGTTTACGCACGATAACACGTGTTCTTCCTTGTATATTTGATCATAATATTCATATTATGACATCCCCGATACACATTGATGGGAGCTTAGGCGAAGGTGTAAGTGTTAACAACCTGTTTATTTTATTAGGTTAAGAGGTTAATAAACCGTCAATACAAAATAACTATCTACATATAAATTTATGTTTTTACTTTTTCAAAGGGTGGTCAAGTATTAAGGATAGCATTGTGTTTAAGTGCACTGTACAAAATACCAGTTAAAATTGATAATATTAGAGCGGGTCGTCCCAAACCTGGACTAGCTGCTCAACATTTAAAAGGTATAGACTTATAGATAGATAATTTATGTTTAGTATTCAACTAACTTTTAATCGAATATAATTAAAGGTGTAGAATTATTAAAAAGCATGTGTAATGCAGATGTGCAAGGAGCACATATAGGATCGACCTGCATAGAATTTAAACCAAATCAATTAAACTCAGACAAAAAACATACATTTGTCGTGGATATAGGAACAGCCGGGTGTATTTGTTTGCTAGCTCAGGTAGCACTGCCCTGTGCTTTGTTTTTTCCAAGAGAAGATGTTGTTACGTTCATTCTTAAAGGCGGTACAAATGTCCCTATGGGGCCGCACATAGAATATCTTACAGAAGTATTAAGACCACTACTGAATAAATTTGGGGCTGATTTTGACTTCAGAGTTGTAAGAAGGTATTCTCATAAGCATATTATTATTAATAACATGTTGGCTAACATATATGTGAGTATTTACGTATGTATGTATGAATGTATATATGGTTGTATGGGTGTGTTATGCATGTATTCAACATGTTATAAATTAAATGATTATCTCACAATATTTAACATAATTATTTAATGATCAATGGAGGGGTTATTATCCAAAGGGAGGTGGAGAAGTGCATTTGTATGTAAAACCTGTACATGCCCTAAATGCTATTAGTTTAATTGATCCGGGCGTACCTAATGAAATAGTAGGATGGGCATATGTTGCAGGTGTTGTTCACATTAAGGTATATGTTCTACCTCTTCTTTTCTCTATCTAATATCAGCCACAGTATGTTCAATGAAATATTTATTTTTTCAGGAAGCTCATAAAATGGCGAATGACGTGAAGGATGTTCTGACAGAAGGTTTCAATAAACACAATGTTCGCGTTCCACCAATGAATATAGAATGTTATAAAGAAGATAGATCTGTAGCTTTTGGAAATGGATCTGGCATCAAGTGAGACTGAGAATGTTCTAAAAAATAACAATTCTACGAATTTCAATTCAATAATTGAGCATAATTAATATTAGTGTAGTGTGCAATAGCACTAGTGGGTGTGTCTATGGTGGTTCAGGGTTGGGTTCTGGTCGTCAAGAGCAAACTGCACCAGGTGTACAGGCAGCTAACGAAATCTTAAGTGCAATTTTAGCAGGATCTTGTGTCGATGAACATCTGCAAGATCAGGTATTTCTTTCTATCTTTCTATTTTAATGGAACGTTTTTAATATTTGTGTATTTCAGTTAATAATTCTGATGGCTTTGGCGAGAGGTACCTCGAAAATTAAACTTGGAAGTCAAAAATTGACTTGTCACACCGAGACTGCTATAAAAGTAGCAGAGATGATGTTAAAAAATTATAATCTTCGTTTTAAATTGAATGAGAAAGAAGGTGGAGATAACATTTCTTTTGTTTTAGAGTGTGAAGGTTGCAATTTTAAACCTTCAACAACATAGTAGATAACGACTGTACGTTTTATATAATCATGGAATTGTAGTCTGTTTTTCTGAAAAAGAATTCTAAGATAAGGAATTATATACAATGAGATTAAAACTGTTGTCATCTCGCTTATACTGTTTTTCAACGAATAAACGGTTCGAAATTGTGTAATACGAATGTCATTTTATTCTATTATTCGAAGTTTCTGCTTTTAATATTATGTAACTGTATCAGTTTTTTTTTGGTGTAGCTTAAATGAAACTTAATGAAACTTATAGGAAAAATTTACGTTCACGATTTTCTATAGTTTTATAATACAATTCAGAAATACATTTTATAAAAACTTATTTTTATTAACACATTGATTAAGGATCAGTTTTCGTAAAATTCATTCCTGTTTCTGTCGAAAGAATGGTTCTATCGTTCGTAAAAATTCTCTTTCGAATACTTCATCTGAAAACCGGCTTACAGATGCCCTAAAAAGAATTGTATAAAAATATTTGTGAAGATCGATATCTTTTTTAATTATTTATGTATGTTGTACCTAGCAGCCATTTTAATAGTATTTCTGCTTTCTGGATGCATATTGATGATATGTGCCATTATTACCGCATACTCCTCAGCTTCTTCGGCCAAGAACCCGTTCTGCGATCCCGGTTGTGTTTCAATTATATCAGCTCTAGAATTATTAGCAATCTTATCAAGATGTCTTAATTCGGTTCGTTTCATAAAAATGATTTCTTTTGTATTGTTATTTCTCCTTTTCTCGATAGAAGATTACCTCGGCCCTCCAGAGGCATGAGCCACGACAATTAACCCTGCAGCCATACATTCGACTACGCTAATACCAAAATGTTCGTTCCACATAGTATGTAGTCCTATAGTTGCTCTTTGAAGTTCTAACAGAAGCTCCGAATATGGTATATTTAATTTAAACTCTACGTTTTCATCCAACGCAAAATGTTTCGATAAATCCTGCATGTCTTTAACGCGTACTTCGTCTTCCGCGTTTCGACAAGATCCAATAAGAATTAGGCGAATCTGAAAAAGTTCACGTATGTGATTATTTTCAATATTGAATAGAATCTGTATCCAATGTACCTTGTCCCAAACTTCTTCCTTAACGATAGATCTAAGTTCGTACATTGCTCTCAACATTAATGGATGATTTTTTTCTGGTCTGAATTGTGCAACCGAAACAATACGAATGTTATCACTTTTCTCGTCCTCGTTAAGAAGCTTCAATTCGGTTAAGTGTTTTACATCACACGGTGGATAAATCCTGTGAGTTTTTAATGGACACTTCCAAATTGCATTGATGTGATCTTCCGTCCAAGAAGAATTGACCATAATAATTTCGGCAATACTGCCAGCCCAACCATAAATCTAAAACGATTGCCATTGATTGTGTCATACAAGCAAAAATACTTTCCAATTCGAACTTACTTACAAATGCAAACAATTTATAATAAGCAATTTTAGCTGCAGATAGAAATGGGTTTCTAGCTATAATTCGTCTATTATTATGTGAAATAACTCTTCTGTAAACATGCCGCAACATATCGGTCGAAATTGTAGGATAATGCGTGTATGTTGCTACTCTACATCCACCGATGTATTTGAATAAGGGATATGTAAATGCATAGCCCATCGTGTCGATGTATATGTCTGAAATAATGTCTTACATGTATGTTTTGAAGAGTTTCTAACTACTTCAAGTCTGCATCAAATAATTGCATACCTGGTACATAGCTATTTAAAGCTTCGATGCCCAACCAAATTGATCCTAAGTTTTGACCCAAAAGGGTAAAGTAGGGATACATTGTGGCTTCCACCCATTTGCGTTTATGTAAGTATACAAATTCAATATTCCTTTCAATTTTGAAATTAAACACTGTTTCTGTTTTATTGATAATTTGTTCTGGATCAGCGTCAAGGTCTCCTGTATAAATTACTATATGTACATTTGGATATCTGAAATAAAAGAATGTTTGAAATCATAAGGATCTCAAAGAGATTCATAAAAACATAGTTGGATCAAGTGCGAGACTCGAATACCTAGTTTGTATGGCACTGATCGCAGCCCAAAGTACTCTTTCACCACCTCCTCCTGAATTACAATATGGATGGAAGATGCCAACGACGGTTCCTTTTTGTGATCTGTCTGTCCGTTTTCTTGAATATACTCTTTTCCACGTTACAAATAAAATAGGTACAGCAACAATTACACACAGTACTTTACAAATAAAAAGTACAAATAACATATTTAATGATAAAGCCATAGATATCCTAAAATTGAGACAAGACGATAATAAGCAGTTTTTAAATAATAGAAAGTATTTTTCTTAAAAGTCTTACATGAGAGTATAGAAATTTGAATTTCCGGCTTTGGACAAACTTAAGTCAAAAATATAACTTGACACGTGTATACCCGTGTATATATGTATATATGTATGTAGTAGTTTCACGTTAGGTTAATTTCTACATATGAACGAAACGAAACACGTAATATTTATTCAGGTGTGATCTTATTCAAATTTTATTTTTATTTTAATTACTGTTTCGTTCATTATCCAATATGCATATATTTCAGCTTCTGACTAATGCGAAAATAAATTGATAAACGGTAGAGTTCAATTTATACAATGTACATATACAATGGTCTATAATATATCTTTAGTACTATACGAGTAAATATTTGCTTGTCGAGCATTGGTCTGAAAAATTAAGTAAAATTGGTTATTATAGAACTAGCCCAATTATTCATTATTATTAACAGTGTGGATGTGAAAGTGCTCAAGTCCTGTGCAGAGAATATATATAATACATTCATATTCAGAAGCTTTAGACTTAGTAGACTTTACACCAGAGAGGCTGTTCAGACCAGTTCAGACAGACTCATATTATATAGTCTATGCAGACAGTCGATAGTCGCGCCTTTAATGGTAACATTTCGAAACTTGTTATCAATCATAAGATCGAGTTCGAGTAAACCATCACAGTTGTAATTTGTGATCGTGACGGCGGTTTATTCAAATTTGTGCTTCAGCGTAGGGACACGTTTCGTCCCGGGTCATTCATATGGATTTTTTACTTCTAAATAGATACAGATATGAAACTTTTGATAATTGTTTATTGTAATAAGTACCTTGTTGAATTTTATTAATATATAGTTAGAGCGATACAATTTTTACAATGATTTCAAAACTATTGTGCACCGATGTTCTTGCTATCCATTGCAGACATAATTTAATTTTTGTTGGTTAGTTTAAATTATACGAAATTCATTAAAAATTTTATTATACTTTCCGAACTTCTTCCTTCAATTTTTATATGATTTATTGTTGCTTTTTTCAGGTATAGGTACAACATTGCACGTTTTTCATGCTAACACTTTCGAATTAGAAAAAAAAATAGATTGTCTTTATCCAAATAATATACATGGAATCATTGAAGGTCCTAATAATAAATTAGCTGTGTTCGGTGCTAATATTTTTTGTACTTACTATATTGAGGCAAAAGATGGAACATTAGAGTAAGTATATTAAATATCATAATGTAACTGTTTTGTATGAAACAAAAAACATTTGTTTTAGAATCAAAGAAGATATTAGAAAAAAATGTCTTAACAATTGGATAGTCGCGGCAAAATGGTTTACTTTTTCTGAATGTGATTATTTGGTTATTTTATCAGCTCATAATAGTGTATGTGTTTATAATACATCCAATAATCAATGTCAAGAGAAATGGTGCGAAGAAAAGTGTATTCTGTATCCTTATTTAAACATACCCAATCAACAACTTCATAATTCAAAAACTTGACTTTCTTCAATATAGATATGCTGGTTCTATTTTTGTAAAAAATAACAAAGACTTGATAATCTTTGGTGGAACTGTCTTTCAAGAAATATTAATATGGGAAATAAATCATGCTACGTGTTCAAACGAAGCTATGCCAGTTTTACACCGTTTACAGGGACATGATGTTAGTATTCAACAGTAATTGCTCTTATGAATTGTTTTTATAGTTTTTGCTACATGAAAAACCTTTTTTAGGGTGTCATTTTTTCAGTTATATACGACCCAATCACAAACTTGATTTGTTCTACATCCGATGATAGAACCATCAGATTATGGACAATAAATTGTAGTCATAAAGAAAATGAAGATGATATAAACTGGAAAGAATCAAAAATAACATTAACAAGAACCATTTTTGGTCATACAGCTAGGGTATGGAGGTCCATTATTAGGAATAAAACTTTGATAACAATAGGCGAAGTATGTAATGTGAAGCATAAAACACCATTAACAGAATTTATGTATTTTAATATGTTTATAATTTAAGGATTCTCTTATGTGTATCTGGTCATTGAATGGTAAATTGCTTCACAAAATTTGTGCTCATCATGGAGCTGCTATATGGAGCGTCGATACATCTGTTGATGATAAATATATTTTTACCGGAGGAGCTGATGGTGCAGTCCATGTATGGTTTCTTGATAACAATTACATTCAAAAGGTTTTTACAAAACCTAAACACTTCTCATGTACTTCGCCAAAATATGTTTCTTATTTAAATAATGGAAACTTCTTGGTCTTCAATGAAGATGGGAATCTGTTTGTTGTTAATAAGTTGCACAATGATCCAATAGAATCGCTGTATCTAGAAAAATATAGTTCATACTGTGTTATGGAAGTATCTCTATGTCGATCTTGTGTTTGCTTTGCATCAAGAGATGGATATGTGGCAGTCTATAGGGGTAGATGTCATTTCAATATATTATTATATGTATACAGAGGAATCTGTGAACAGTATCACTCTATATTAAATAATTATTTAGTAACTTGCACAATATATTTTCAGCAACTATTAAAAAGTTAGAACTGATTCTTGAAGAAAAGATAATGAACTCCCAGATATTCTCTGTTCAATGGCTGCAAGATAATAAAATAATAGCATGTGGATCAAATGGAATATTAAAAATATTTATTTTTGATACAATAGGTATATGTTGTTACACAGTATGATGTGCTTAAATATGTTCTACATTAAATTTTGCATTATGTAGTTTAATTTGGCTACATTTTGCACACAGGAAATATTACCATAGAATCAATTTGTCTGCTACCACCCAGTCGTGAACGCTGGCTAACAGCTGCTGTACTTTATGAAGGATTATTAGTATGTGGAGATAGAGCTGGAAATATGCACATTTTTAACCTTCAAGAAAATGTTTTACACGAGGAGATAAATATAATGGAAGCGGATAATAAGCCCATACAAACTTTTACTAAAGTTCATGGGAAAATTGGCATTCAAAACTTTCTAATCACAGGCTCAAAATTGATATCATCGGGTCGTGATGGAATGTTGAGATTTTACGAATTAAACGAACTCGACAATTCCAAATTGCTGCGTAGTTTACATAAAGAAAGAATGCCAATGGATTGGATCAGTGGAAGTTTAAAAATGTCAAGTGATATCCTCGTATTAGGTTTTAAGGAGGTATATATGTAAATAGTTTAAAGATAATGTTTCAATAGATCAGCATGTATAATTTTTTCCTTCCTTCCTTTCAGGTGGAGTTTTTAGTATACAGCATGTTTTATCACAGAACAGTAGCAAGAATACCTTGTGGGGGAGGTCATAGATCATGGGACTGTATGCTATCTGGTGAATTAATTACGTTCCTTTATATTCGTAACAAGCGAGTATATGTTTTCGAATTTTCATTAAATTCTATCAAATCACCGATTTTATTAGTAAGTAATATCATTTGTGGCAATTTGTATTGATTGCTAAACGAAGTACTAGTACATTCATTGTTTTATTGTGATATTTCTAGAACGGTTTCCATACGAAAGAAGTGTACTGTATCGATCCTATACTAAAACTTGATGATGAGAATGTTTTGATATCTGGAGGAGAAGACGGCAGTCTGCGTGTTTCGACTGTTTCAAATATAGAGATAAAAAACAATTTGAGCTTTCGAATGTTAGGAATTTTTAATGGTCATATCTCCAGCATTAAGTCTATAGTTTCTGTGAGTTTGCAATCGACTTTATTGTGCAACAAGTACCTTGTATTTTCGGTGGGTGGAAGAGCACAAATGAAAGTATGGGAAATCGATATAAAAAATAATGAGACTACTCTAAAAGACTCAGATATTTCTTGTTCCGATGTAACATCTCATATGCTGTATGGATTCGACCAACTTCGAAAGAAACAATTGCAAGAAGTTAATCAGTCGTACATTATTCAACCTGAAACTCGATATATGGATATTACAATATATCGTGACATATACAACGTACATTACATATTTCCCTTTATTGCTTGCGCGGATGGATTCGTCAGGTAAATCATTCGCGATGTATTTAACACTATGGGGCATAGTGTAGGATTGACCAAAAAATTCGAGTTTTAACTTACATTTAATTTACAGGATATTTTTATATAATTCGAACACAAAGTGTGTATCGTTAAAAGTACATGCGAAAATTGTTGATCGTTGTATAGTAAAAATAAGTATTTTAAAGTGTGAAGAAAAAGTAATTCTCTTAACTATGTCAACCGACGGAGTTTGTCGTTTTATTGATTTTACCGAAATGATTTCGATTATATCAAAAGGAATGCAAAGTGACGATCTAGAATTAAAAGATTGTGCCAATATAGTTCTTGCAAAATTCAATTTACATCAATCTGGAATTAACTCGTATGACATCAAAATAATTAAGAAAGATGAGTATTTATTGGCAACTGGTGGCGATGATAATTTATTCAGTCTTGCACATTTTCAAATTTGTTTATCAAAAGATAATAAACAAACATACATTATGTTGTTATCGAAATGGAATACATCAACTGCGCATATCGCACAAATTACAGGTGTGTTACTTTCAATACTGCTTGATAAACAAAATCTTTTGCTTCAACTTCCATTCATTTCAGGCATAAGGTTTCACGGAGAAAATACAATTTTTAGCGTTGGATTGGACCAAAAAATTAATATGTACAGTTATAATTTCACCAATGATGTTTTATCTGTGAAAATATTGAAAACCATTTTTACTTTCGTAACAGATGTAAAAGGCCTAACTTTATGGGATACAGCAAAGTATGCACATTTCTCATGTGACACGTAAAAATTAGTTAAATTGAATTAGTAAAAAATAGATCTACATACTAAGTATTCTTTTTTCAGGGGTGAATCAGCTATATGTGCTTACGGTAAAGGTTTTGAAGTCTTACTTGTTCAATAATAACTAAGTACTGCAAATTTATGATAGCGGGTAACATTGTTTTTTAAAGAGATTAACAATAAAGTGGTTATTCTGTTGATTAAATTTTGTTCGAAAAATTCGCAGTTCTCATTTTCACCGGCAGATGGCGAGTGTACAGAAAGGCAACGCATTAAAGTCCAATGTTAAAACTGATTGAAATATCTTTGCTTTATTAGTTAAATATTATTAATAAAGGCGTATATTAACAAAAACAAATTCGTTTATAAAAATGGCAGCTATTACGATATCGGCCGTTCGAACACGAACAAGCATCCTTGATAAATCGCTGAGTAAAGGAAAAGGAGAGGTTAGCCTAAGTTGTTTTGCACTCTTGTTTTCGGAACTCGTACAGTACTGTCAAAATCGAGTTTACACCGTACCAGAGTTACAAAACAAGTACGTAGACGAACGAAACGATGAAAAGCTTGCCTGTAAATTGAATGTATCTTTATCTATTGTTTAGGTTGGCGGAAATAGGCGCAGAGGTTGGCCATAGAATAACAGACCTTCTGGTTGTTCGTGAAAAAGGAGGAAAGCGTGAAATCAAATTGCTAAACATTCTGTTATTTATCAAGAGCACAGTGTGGAAATCGTTATTTGGTCGCGAGGCTGACAAATTGGAACACGCGAACGACGATGAACGCACCTACTACATTATAGAGAAAGAAGCATTAGTAAATAAATTTATATCGGTACCGAAAGACAAAGGTAGCTTAAACTGTGCTTCTTTTATTGCCGGAATAGTCGAAGCTATTCTTTGCGATTGTGGATTTGTGAGTAGAAGTTTAAAGATCAATGTCCTTCATTCTATGAATGAATCTTCATTTGAGCAAACAGATTTTTCTTTTTTTTACATACAGCCAGCAAAGGTGACAGCACATTGGCACAAAGGAACTACTTATATGGTTAAATTTGACGATGCAGTTGTTGCTCGTGACAAACAATTAGAAGATCGATAAATATACGTAAGAAAGCAAGGGAGATTGCTATGACAAACTCATTCTACATGAACATGAAGAAAAAACAAAGATTGTACACATTGAATTTAGAAGAAATTCATTATAATTTCTTTTACTAATGCTGTCTTGCTCTTTAAAGCGGATTAAACTTTTTTTTTCAATTCTACCAATACATTTTCTCTAGATAAAATTTGAAATTCTCCTTTGAGATATCTATATGTTAAAAATTTGAATTATATATTCCATTTAGAACTACGATAAAACTATAGATAATTTTTATTTCTAAAATAACAAGTTTATTTCATATATATTTGTAAATACTATTTCAAACAATGTATTTATTATATCAAATTGATAATTTTAATTTAAATAGTCTACATTTACAAATATACTATTAAATAATAATGGATTTGTTATTACGTGCCAAATTTGTATTTCCTATCAGCATAGCTTATTTGCCCAGTTGCCAACTGGTAACTCTCTGCATCCTGTAATAATCGTATTTATTATTTTTGTTATTATACATACATTCTAATTTTGGTATTAAGAGTTCAATAAATTACCTTTATCCTTTTTCCAAACCAAGTATATAAAACAATGATTGAAGTAGTAATACCGTAACCTAATATATAACTCCTCAAAGTTACTTTTCCGAACTGCTCATGGAACTGTCTCACAACTCTATATCTATTTACCCCTTCATCCATCTGTATATTTCAGATATAAGAATTATACAAAATTATACATTTCTGTGTAAAACGTAAAGAGCATTGCAATTCAATGTTAAAGTTAACATGCACTTTTAATAACAAAATACATACGATTAATATCGCCTGAATGTCTTACATAATTTTCAATTTTTATAAAAGTACCGTTCTGATATCTAATATATCATTTCGAGAAAAAATTAGAAAGTAGAAAATAAAAAACGAAAGGTAAATGTAGAGAACGTGTAATAGAAGTTTTCTTTCCTATATATTCTAATACATTTTGAAATCATGTAGTTGAGGTTAACACCTGAATGATACGTACCGTAAGTTGTTGCTTTATTGGATTATGAACCTGTCTCAGATAGCTTTCGCGCAATTCATTTCTTCTCGCAGCTCTTTGTTCTATCGCTTCTCTGGTGGACGGAGTAACGTCAAACGACTCAAATCGTGTGTTCGGGCTCATTTTTTAGTCACGAAATCAACAAACTGAATTTACAGGGAAAGTATATTTGAATGTATTCCGTGCACAGTTCCGTCAAATAGTAGGGGTAGGGCAACGGGCACTGAAACGCTATAGACATCTAGCGGTGAACGCCCAAACTAAAAACGCATTACAGGCACGCATTAACTGGACTAGCCTTCAGAAAATAATTAATAATTAATTAATTTGCCACGATCTCCGTTTGAAAATATTATGTGGGTATGTGTAAGGGTTCAGAGTGTCTTTCTAAATTATATAAGCGCGTCTATCAAATGCAGAATATTTTTAAAAAATTATTTATTAGAAGGCCGGCCTGGCGATTGCAGCGCGACGGTGGCGCCATCTATGGTGGCGGATTTTGGAACTAATTTCCATATCCCTGTAACGAGTAAGACAAGGACAGAGATAGTGTGCGACAAGGACAGCAGATGTCTCGCTCGTGCCACCTCCTCTTTTGCCCCGCTGCTAATCCCCTGATATGTAGCAGGAGTACACGCCGAGCAAGGAGGTATCCGACAAGGACAGACTTATGCAGTTTACGGAGAGAGAGAAGGACAGACATATGAGCTTCGGCATAAACAACCAAATTGAGGGAAAATTAACTAATATCTTCTTTATTATTGAAAATGTATAAATATTTACGATTGGAAAATATAGAATACACCTTCCGCTACTTTCACATACAATTTTTCATAAGATTTTGTCCCGAATTGAATAGTTATTAACAATTCTTCACACACTTGTCCGAAAATAAATTCAGCTAATTTGACAGGTCCCCCGTAAATAATTAATTATATAACTTTCCAGACATATTTTGTACACTTTAGTGATTAAAGAATCTAGAATGACGTCTTGGCTACATTCCCCTTGAGGTTTTGTGTCGCTGTAATGCTTAATTAATAAGTTATTAACAATTTCTGGAGAGGAGGTATCTCATGTGTCTCTGTCCTTGTCGCACACTCTCTCTCTCCTTGTCTTACTCATTACGGGTATACGGGAAGGACGTAACGATAACAAAAATCGTTAATAACTAGTTAATCAGGAATAATTCGTCAATATTTACATTCGAAGAACATAGAATAGACCTTTGACAACTTTCACGTATATTTTTTTAACAGAATTTGTTTCGGAATAAATAGTTATTAACGATTATTCAAAACCTTGTTCTATTATAACCTCAAATAGTTTGACAGGTCCCCCGTAAATAATTCATTTTCATACTTTAGAGGCACAATTAGTACTCTTTTATGATTAAAGAAACCAGAGTGGACCTCTAGCAACACTCCTATAACAATTGTTGACCGGTTGGAATTGTCGTGAACAAGATATTAACAATTTTTCGGTGGCTTGTTTCTTTACCCAATGCCTGCAATGTGTAAGACAAGGAGAGACAGAGTGTGCGACAAGGACAGAGACACATAAGATACCTCCTCTTCAGAAATTGTTAATAACTTATTAATTAAGCATTACAGCGACACAACACCTCAAGAGGAGTGTAGCCAAGACTTCATTCTAGATTCTTTAATCACTAAAGTGTACAAAATATGTCTGGAAAGTTATATAATTAATTATTTACTGGGGACCCGTCAAATTAACTGAATTTATTTTCGGACAAGTGTTTGAAGAATTGTTAATAACTATTCAATTCGGGACAAAATCTTATGAAAAATTGTATGTGAAAGTAGCGGAAGGTGTATTCTATATTTTCCAATTGTAAATATTTATAAATCTGCAATAATAAAGAAGATATTAGTTAATTTTCCCACAACTAAACAGGTTATGCCGTAGCTCTATGTCTGTCCTTCTCTCTCTCTTGGTAAACCTCCTATGTCTGTCCTTGTCGCACACCTCCTGGCGGATACCTCCTTGCTCATCATGTGCTCCTGATACCTCTCCTGGTATTTGCCAGGGTAGCAGGAAGGTAGGAGGTGAGCGAGACATCTGCTGTCCTTGTCGCACACTATTTCTGTCCTTGTCTTACTCATTACAGGGATAGGGAAATTAGTTCCAAAATCCGCCACCATAGATGGCGCCACCGTCGCGCTGCAATCGCCAGGCCGGCCTTCTAATAAATAATTTTTTAAAAATATTCTGCATTTGATAGGCCCGCTTATATAATTTAGAAAGACACTCTGAACCCTTACACACACCCACATAATATTTTCGAACCGAATTCGTGTCAAATTAATTAGTTATTAATTATTTTCTGAAGACTAGTCCAGTTAATGAGTGCCTGTAATGCGTTTTTAGTTCGGGCCTTCACCGCTAGATGTCTCTAGCGTTTCAGTGCCCGTGAGAACGGGCTATTTTTCATATAACAATAATGTTCCACATTTATAGAATTCTGAGATATCGATTCGGTATATAGAATTATTAGGAATGTTTTGAGACCAAATACATAAATTTTGGGTCACTACTTTCCGAGATATATTTAATTTTTTCTGTTTTAAAAATTCTTAATTTCACCGATTGATGTGCCACCTTTTACACTTCACAGCAGACTGTTATTTTAATAAATATTTATTGTGCAATGCTGATCGGATTGTTTTGTATGATATACTTACGCTAGAAACTAGTGGATAATTTAAAATATTGATAATATTGTTTTGTTACATATTAACTATTATCAGTAATTTTTATGTTGAATGTTTACGTCAGGTTATGCACGTGGTGTGTCGAGAGAGTGTCGATTCTCCCTAACAAGATTCATATTTTATGATGGATTGAAAGCCACTTGGAAATAAATATTAAATTAAATATGGATATCTTTTTCATTACGTTTCAAATTTGCCGGGCTTTGTTTAGGTCTCTGTACAAACCTAACTTACAGACCACCATTCCTTACTTGTGATAAAATCTTGAAGCTTGTTCTCAATCAGATTCAGTGTTCCGCTATGGTGATAACGATACTTGCATAAAAGAATCGTTTACGCTTGAATAAAAAATAATATTTTAATGCTTTCCCATTGAATTTTTAAATTTTAGCATGCGTTCTATAGCTGGATGAAATGAAATAAAAACATCAAAGGTTCCGATCTCACAGATGAGAGTCGCCTGGAGTCGCCTGCCTGATATGGCAGTTGAGCACACTAATATGTTTTCACATTTTCACATGCGCATATATACGTAACCTAAAATTGATAGTTTTCCTCGTGAAGAGGCACCATTGGAGAAACGAAAATATTAAAAAATTTCAATTATCCATCCTTTAAGTGAAGAAAATGGTATTTTTAACTCCGCTATTTTTTGCAAGAGCTAGAGGTCCAGATGAATTTTGGCGAAAACGACAAATATTCAAATTGGCTGCTGTAAGTTTACTTAGCATTATCGGTAGTAATAAAAAATACAGTAGATTTGCAGTGGTTGTTTCCTACTTTTATTAAAATTTGATTGTTTATGTTACAGCATTACATCGGCCGAAAAAGAAACTGTTACAGCATAGCAATCAAAAATGTACATAGGGCATTGTTAAATTCTACATATGGAAGACAGCTTAAAAAGGACGATATGAAACAGGTAACAAGTTCCTTCCTCTTTTTTCTTTTTTTCAAACATGCCGTAATCGATTAAATGATTATTTACAGCTTTGGGAAACTAGAATAGATGCTGCTAGCAACGAGCATGGTATTGGTATCAAAACATTGATGGAAGGATTGACTAGGTGTAATATTTTACTTAATCGCAAGTCTCTAGCAGTTTTGGCTGTATGGGAACCACGAACTTTTAAAAGTTTAGTAGACGTTGCTTGTGCGAAGGCAAAGATAGGTGGAGACAGGCATGTTGCAAACACGCCTATGCCTAAGAGCATCCTACTCAAACAATTAGTAGACGATTAAGAAACTGCATTTAACTGTAACGTTTATTATACTGTGGATAATTAAATATTTACAATAAACATATACACTGAAAATTTTTATAGAGAACAGAATAAAATGTTATTTAGTAACAGATAATCTTGATAACGTGTCGATAATTGATGAGCAATACTTTTTTACTCAAATCAAGGATATCAATCTTACTGTTTGGCATTAACAATTTTTACAAAATCAGGTTTCAGGGATGCTCCTCCAACTAGGAATCCATCGATGTCTTTTTCTTTTGCTAGATCTTTTGCATTGTCTGCTGTTACCGATCCTCCATAAATAATTCTAACATTTTCAGCAACTGTTGGGTTCACATTGGTACAAAACCATTGCCTCAATTTCTCATGGACTTCTTGAGCTTGTTGAGGAGAAGCTGTTTTTCCAGTTCCAATTGCCCACACTGGTTCATAGGCAAGAACAACATTATTCCAGGATTTGATTTTATCCGCAATAGCCTTAGTCTGTCTGAAGACTACTTCTTCTGTTTTACCAGCTTCACGTTCCTCTAATTTTTCTCCGATACATGCAATTACCTTTACATCAAAAGTATTCTGATTAGTTTTAAGGCTATGTGAAAGAAGTAATATTATTTCACAGAAAAATTTTGGTTTTACCTTCAACCCAGCTTCTAAAGCGTGAGCTATTTTCTCTGCGACTAATTCGTCATTTTCACCAAAGACATTTCTCCGCTCAGAGTGACCCAGAATTACCCAAGGAATTCCATTGTCTAATAGCATAGCAGGACTGATTTCACCAGTAAATGCTCCTTTTGCTACCTTGTACGTATTTTGGCCACTAATGCTAACATTACCAGGTAATATGCCTTTTGCATATGTTAAATATATTGATGGTACTCCAACAACAATCTCTGTTATAATAGTGCTGTTATTATTACTAGTGTTATGAATGTATTAGAAGTTAGATGATCTTCTTCAATATCATACAAGAAACATGAAGGATGAATTAGAAATTGTTATGTTATAATATACGAACAAAACATACCAACATTTGGATCGAGTGGACCAGCTTTCAAAAAGGCAACGATACCATCTATTTCACTTTTGGTACCATTCATTTTCCAGTTCCCCCCGACGAAAAATTGACGACCCATGGTTGCTGTGTTGCTTATTAACTTGTCCGAACTATCAAATGAACCAAGCTTGCAATTTCTTACCGAGCCTGGAACAAATTTCAAAAATACTCTACTGACCTTCAAGCGTACAGAAGGTGAATGTGGTCCGTCCCCCCAACCTCGTTTCACCAACCCCCACTATTTTCAATGCTTTATCCCTCTCTCTTTCTCTGTATGAACTAAAATATCTATTTAGTTGTACACATTGTATATAGAGTCAGGCACAGAAGTCTATGTACATCTGGCAAATTTCGAATATTTAAACCATATTTATCGACAGTAGCTTATTATTCAATAATATTTATCGACAGTAGCTTATTAGTTCAAATTAGACATTTCCCTGGCGCAAAAATAGACCAATGAAACATACTCTTATGTCTCGTTCGAATAGCCAATAAGGTATAGCGTTTATCAAATGAACGATTAAGTCGAAATGACGTTTCGATCTATCGATGGTAAGTACAAATAAAAGTTGTGTTTACATTTATATATTTTATTTGATTATGAAGTAGTATATATCGCAAAAAAATATGCACGCATAGAATATCGCGGAAATTGTATACAAGATTTGAATTAATTGATTAATAATGTTTCTGGAGATATTTTATTTTAGAGGTTAAGATACGATTTGTTGTCATGTTTGACTTTTCCGCGTCTGGCTTGCTTTCCTGATTATTTATAAGAAAAATGTACGACATACTTACATTGAGTCAGAAATGTCTTATTTAAAGGATCCATATGAAATATCTTTACGAGATTGTTACCGCGAAAAAGAATAGGTGTCCTCTTAATTACAATTTTTAGACCATGTATCATTATGAAGTTGTTTGGAAAAGCTATAGAATGGTTTTATGAGATATTGAGTTGTCAATTATTTTATAACGAAGTTAATATTTTTAATGTTTTTCTATATAAAAGGTTTCATACGTTACATGTATTAATATCCATTTTACATTATAAGCAAAACATTGTAATGCAGTGATTTGAATCATGATTCAATTATCAATGCTAAATGTGGATAAATTTGTACATACATTTATTCAAAATTTAGGTTTAAGAATTGAATCCCCCGTTTGTAAAAATCATAACAAAATCACATTTATAAAGTATGTCGACAAAACTTATAGAATTAAAGATCGGTTACTATTTGCAGTGGAAAAAATCAAAGAGATTAACATACAACAAAATTTAGATTTCTCCAATGAAAGAAACATACGATATTTCATAGAAGAACATACCAGTTTTTCTGATAAATTGAATTCTTGGAGCAACAGACAAATATTAACTTCGCACTTGAAAAATATTAATACAAAAATACTGCAAAAAGTGAAGGCAAGGAAAAGAAATAATGAAACTATAAAAAAGGTGGAAGTTAAACTATCGAATAAAAATTTATCTTGTAAAAGAAAAGTGAGAACTAATTTAAGAAATAAATTATTCGAATCAAAATCGAATGTATCACCAAGATTCCACAAAGATACATGTAAAACTAACAAATGTAGTAAGGCAGTTGTAAATGAAAATAATGATACATTTTCTCATGATTGTACTCGCTCTAATAGCTACAAAAGTTCTGATATTTCAAGAACAAAATGTGATAATTGGAAAACTTTGATAAAAAATAATTTATCAAAAAATCTAATAGACGTTGTAAAAAAGGAAGTAGAAATGGCAAGAAAAATTTTATGGTTCCATGCAAATGATACAGAATTTATTAAGAGAAAATTGCATGTTTCTCTTTATATCTCAAAGGTTATAGAACATTACTAATTGTATTTGTATTGGATTTATTAAATAATTTTCTTTCTTTGTTTCATTTATTCTGACATTTTTATTACCTATTTATTATACAGAATGAAAATTATCACACCGATACAAGCAATCGGATAATGTACAATCAACTTCTTTGCCATCATGCAATTTTATGCTTGATTGAGCCAAGTGACAAAGCTTTTGTTTTAATTGAAAATGATTTATCTGCTGTCATTAAAAAGTATCTATTGCAAGGATATGATTATCATTTTGAATGTCAAAGGTATTTAATTTTAAAAGGAAATCCCCAGATATATTTAAATATTTCAACATAAGATCAAAGAGATTAAATATTAGTATCCCTTTAATAGAGATTCGCAGAACTATTTTGCTGCCTTGATTATTTTAAATCAGTGGGCTAAAGTTTTAGTTCAACATTCAAATACAACGATGATGCGGACAATTTGTGGTATACTCGGATGCAATATACACCAAATATTAGTTTTGCATAGTCCTTAAGAAATATTGTTATGAAAGTTTTAATGTGAATGTAACGTCACTGCTTAATAAAGAAATTGAAATAGTGTTATTTGCAAGAATTAATATGCATTCATGCGTTTCATTGGTATATTTCATAGATAATATGAGAAAATGGTGAGCGAGGAAGCAGTGGAGTTTAATAAGAAGTCGCAACCGATCTTCAAGAGTCCAGTTTTTCAGCAAAAATTTCGGCCAACAAGTACTACCGGAAAGAAAAGAACCTGGCGTTCGTTAAAGCAGGTCTTGGCTCAGGAACGTGCATTACCGTGGCCTATAGAAGTCGTACATTGTATGAATTATTGATAAACAAATTAGTAAAATTATAAAGAAAAGCTTTATCATTAGATTATAAAATTTTCAGATAGTTCTATTAATGCACCGCCAAGCTTCAGACCAGCAAAGAAATATTCAGATATTTCTGGATTACCGGTAACGCGTGATATAGTAACACTTTTCGTATAATTACACAATTGGTTTAATTCTTGAGAAATAGATGGTAAATATGAGTATATATGAATTTTATAGGCACGATATACGGATCCGCAAACCAAGCTATATTATGCAACTGCCGAAGAATTTGCAACAGTACGAAGTCTACCAATGGATATAACTGCTGGGTACTTGGCATTACGCGGCGCTTCCAGTATTGTTGGTTAAATGAAGTTAGACAGTACATGAAACGAGAAACGATCATTTTATAATTGTATATTTATTACAGTTACTTTAAATGAACAAACACAATGTATAATTCTGCGAATTGTTTAAGTTGTACAGTAAATATAAACAGAAACATGCTTAGTTTGTAAAGAGATAAATCGAGACTTTTTACCCCGATCATTCACAATTAATTATGTAAATTGATTTATACACGATCTACTGCTCCGTTCGACGGGATTCCCTGAAATAAACAACTGCACAAATAATTTAAATCATTTTCAGAATAATAATATGATGATAATAACATCATAACATGATGTCATGATGTGATCATAATATGATGTTGTCTGTTGTTTATGAAATATCATCTCCTTCATCTTTTACACAAGTAATCGTTATTAAAAAAGCTTGTCCATTATAACTTAGCATATGAACTACAGACTAAAAGATTGGAGAATCTTTAAAAAGTATATTACTGTTCATTCCTTCGACCACTGTATTCTTTTTTTCTGTTTACAGTTCCTTGCACACCTTTATCGATTTCTTTGCTACTGCATCACGGGCCGTCAGCAAGTTTGCAAAATTATTTGCAATTGAAAATACAAATAGCATGGCCTACTGAAATATCGCCTGATGGTGCACTATTCTTAGGTCGCCCCTTTTTTTATTTTTAACGTTTTTTGAATGAAGATTATTTTAAAGTAGCATCGAAATTTTTTCACTCGATCAGTTCAGGTAAATCATCGTCGTCGCTATCAATTCCATTGCCTTCCTCTCCCATGTCCTCGAATGTTTCAAACTGTGACTTACTGCATCCCGAACCACCCGAACCACCCAAGCCACCCATTTGTCTCATCATCTGTGAGTAAAGAAAAAAAATTAACAAATCAATTATACCTACGAACTGAAAGTATTAAAAATTTGAGCAGGAAGGACGGTATCCTTACCTCTTCTAAATGATTACTGTCTCCCAAACCATTCTCGTTGTCGCTATCGTCTTCATCCTTCCACTTGTTGAAATCGCTCTTTAGCCAATGAGCTTTTGTTTTTTCTTTTGTTAATCTTGGCCAATACGGGCCGTCTTCTTTTTTAGTAAGAACTAACTCGAAGGTCCTGCCTCTTAAGATTTTAGTCGTTATGTTTGGAACAATTTCATTATATAGATTGATTGTTAGTTCATGCATTTTCTGCTCCGTTCCACCGACTCCCTTGAAATATATCTTTTCTGGTTCGATTTCAATAATTGGATCTTTACAATCTTCTAAGCAGATGGTAAGATATAAAATATCTCTTCTCTGAGCCCACATAACAGGTGGCGGAGGCAATCTAGAAAACGATGAAATAATATTCGGTTCATCAGGGTTGAGACGATAAACTGAAATTTCCTATCATCAAAAATAGATTAAAAGTATTTTTATTTACATTGATTCGATTGTATTTCAGGTAAAATAAAAATTTTTATCGCATATCGAAATATATACGTACAATGAATTATATAAAGATCTGATCTATGCATTCGAAAGATCTATATTTTTATTGCGAGCATAAAATTTGTTCTTCGCACATGCAATTGAAAAAGAATAATTTATAGAAATACCAATTATATACGGGCGAAACGTTATTTTTACATGGAAACATGTGCTTCGATAAATGTAAGCGTAGACACGCGAGAAGATTAACCGTCGGAATTTACTTTAGCATACTATTATATTTCAAGCATTTCGAATGATTGTCTTACATAACTGAATAAATGAAATGTTTTCGGTGGCGATCAAGTGTCGATAGAAAAAACATATTCACGACAATGCGGTAAGCGTAAAATGTGGGTAAAGGTTGGAAATAAAGTTCTATGGTTTCCGACAAAAACCGCTAGTCATTGTAGATAAAGCAACACACCATCGTTGCTCGAGAATCTAACGAAATAGAAGCATTCGCGCGTTGCGCATTTTGAGGAAGAACGTAGAATTCAAACGTATCATTCATGTCTTAGATATTGATAAATAGTTGCTCCGAAGTACAAGCTATTAAAAGCTAGTATGACCAGGGTATGTTGTTCGTCCGATATTCCGTTGAAGGTAAAACGCGAGGGGAAGTTTAATATCGTGGATTAATTCAATATTAGGGACGAAACGAAAGAAACGTGATAAATTGGCGAGAAAACGAGGCATAAGAGAATTCATTGAGATTCTTTTCCAGAAATTTCGAGAATCAATAAAGTCGTTTTACAACATGGCGGTGTTTCGAAAGCCACGGGGCGGCATTTCAGCCATTCCAACGAATATCCACCCGTTTTCTCGTCGCGATAGAAAAGGAATACGATTTAGAAATCATAGAACACATCCGAGGAAGTTTTTAGGTGAATTCCGCTATACTTACTGGCCTTCTTGAGTCATATTTCGAGAGCTTCGTTCCGCGAGAAGCAAACAAACACAGGGCACTCACGTATCGCGCCGTAGACCTCTGATTCGATAGTGTTTCGAGATTCAATTGTCGACCAAACAAGATGGCGATTGGTTGTTTTTGACGATATCGACCTTGCTTGTTTCCGGAATCGAACATTCAAACGTTCGGTTCGCGCGCTTTTTCAACTCGACGAATATTTCAATTGGAACGCAATTTTAGCACACGCATTAAATACAACAGAATAGTTGATAATACTTCAAGTAATTATTAACAAAACGATAAATGTTTTGTCTTTGTATCAAGCATAACATTTTGCTGTGTAACAACGTTTTAAAGGGAAATCTTACGAGTCTCACAAATAGTCTTCACAAAATCACCCGCTAATATGCTTAGAATAATATAATAGCAAAGATGTCTCTGAATTCAGATTTTTGTTGTAACTGCACCAGGGCTGACAGAGATATCGTACACTTGCATACATACATACACCATTTTCAACGCTATTGTGTCAAGATAAACGCGTTTCAAGTTCAAGCTTCACATGAGGGAAAACTTTCTGCAAACAAAAAGAAATTTTTATAATTTCACGATGATCCTTGAAAAAATTCTTCGATTAATAAATCGTCTGGAGCGTTGCACACACTGCGCCGCTATGGAACCCGTCCCAGCGACAATGGTGGGAGTAAAAGGGAAGAGGGAGAAAAGAGAGAGAGAGAGAGAGAGAGAGAGAGAGAGAAGGACAGAGAGGTAGCAAGAGGGGAAAAGGAGGGCGAAAAGAGAGAGCCTTTGCGTTAGATTGTAGGTCAACGCGGTGTAGGGTGGTGGGGTATTGAAGAGGAAGAGGGGAGGAGAAAGAAAGAAAGAAAGAAGGAAAGAAAGAGCGGCAGCGAGAGCGAGAAAGAGAACCGTACCTTTCTTGCCGTAACCGTGGCCATAAACTAACAGGACATGCACACGGTGTATCAGTCTGTTTCTTTCGCAGTTTTGACTCGTCCCGTCTCGTCCCGTCTCGTCCGGCGCAGTCCAGTTCCATCTTGTCCCAAGTTGTCCTGTCCCGTCAGTCGCGTGCATGACTCTTTTCGCGCGAGACAACACGACGGTTTTTTTCCCCCGGTTCGGCGTGATCGCGTCAATTGCTCCAATCGTTTCGATCGTGTGCCGATCTCACCCGGAAACGCTGTGACGTTCCCGGTGGTTCTAATTCGTTGGTGTTCGCAACGATCAAGAAGCTCCCGGCGCTTCCGGAGTTTTCGGAGCTCGCGGGTAGCAGAGCAGAGGCAGGAGCGCAAGTGCACCCCTACGGGCGCGCATGTGCGTGCACGCGTGCAACCGCGTTCGACAGGGCTCGATGGACGTCGCGGCTCGGAGCCGTGGCCAAAATAACGGCGACCGAAGATCGACGATGAAGTAGCCGTGAGAGAGTGCAACGCGTTCTCTGCAACTTGTTGCGTCGGGATTAACAACACGCCATGTCGACCAGTTCGCTGTTTTACAAGGACAAGTATGCGGTGAGTAGCTACGGTCCTACGGCCTTCTCCCGTTCTACGCGTCAATTCGTTTATCGCGCGGCAAACTGCTGCTCGCGAACGTTTTCCTAGCTCGCCTAGTTGTTAATCGACAATCTAAGTTGTTTTCTATACGGGTTATCGGACGTACGACCCACTTCTGGAAAAATTGTCGAGCGAAAAACACGCTACACACGCATGAGCGCCGTGCGTGTTAATATTTTTACACGACTTGTACGCTTTCTCGATCGCCTTGGTCGTCTCGCATCGTTTACGCTCGAAGTTAGGGATGATAAAACTCGGGATACAGTGTCTCCGAACAGGATCACCCTTCCCGACGAAACGAGCGTTAACTTTCGTTAACGAAGGGACATTAACAATGTAGTCTCGTTAACAAGAAACGAAGTCACGTTGTTTCTCTAACCTTTTCGGTACTCGGTAAAAACAAAAAAAAAAAAAAGAGACGCAGGGCGTGCACGATGATTGCGCGATGACGCGTCATCGCCTCGCCTCGCCTCGTGTCGGAGTTGAACAATCATCCGCAAATGACTGCGTAGGTACTTATAGATGGATAACGACGTTTCCGCGCGTTCCATGGAACAACGCGATCGTCTTGCACGGTCGCAAACGGTGTAGGTACATTATAAAAGGAGATTCGTTACAAGGTTTCGATGGGATCTCGTCGGCTCGTCTATCTGCTCGTCTTGCCGATTCCTTAACAAGGAGCACGCCCACCATTTAGCCATCAGGCCGCTCTGTTCTTTCGGGACGGCAAAACAGAGCGAAATCGCTTTTCTCGCTCTGAAATCGTCCGCGCGTATCGATCGATCTTATCTCGGGCTCGCGAAAGAAAATAAGCTCGGAAGAGCATTCGCTCAGGTTTCTCATTTTCCGAATTTCTTCTTGAAATGATCTATCTCGTTTGCTCTGGTCTCGATTCTGGCTCGCCTTCGCTTTCGCGTCGGCGAATCGGTTCTGTTCCACCTTCGAAGATCGCCTCGAGGTCGCGAGAAGGAGGGAGAAAGAAAGACAGACCTGGTACCTGGTGCGTTACAGTATAGTTAGCGAAACGCAACGAAGACGATCGTCTGACGGCATTGAGATTTATTTACCGAGCGAACGTTAAATCGCCCCGTTGCTCGAGTTATTCTTGCCGGCCTTATCACGGACGTCGTGCCGATACGGACCGATTGGAAAAAGCATTTATCTCGCGTTGGGTCATCGTTTCTCGTCACCTTGCCGCGCTATCGAGCAGATCTAGAGATCCGCTATCGGCGTTTCCGTTCGTTCCGTGTATCGCGATGAATTGTATCTCGATTGTAATTCTTACTCATAAATTCCGTTTCAACACTGCCCAAATCTGTTCCGACGAAGGCTTGCACCCGGAAGAGGTGCTCGTTGCGAACCGTGATGCTCTTCTGTCCTGTTAATTCGTGGAGGCGCGGCGAAAACCGTGACGATGTCCGCGTCCGCGTTCACGGCTCTTGACGATCACCGTTGCCAGAGGATCTATGCGATATACGATGTTCGGACAGCGAGATCTTCTTCTCGAGTCCTTCGAGAAGTTAAAGCTTGCGAGGGATAATGTCACGAAGAAGTATCAATGAGAAACGTAAATCGTAAAAATACATTGGTTTTTGTTCTTCACGGTGTCCCGGCACACCGACAGATAGAGCAGCATCAAAACGATTAGCGTTAGGCGTCTGAGGAGACGGCAACGGTGCTAGCCAGATAGATAGATATGTAGCTAGATAGAGTGCGAATTTTTCTGCTTCCAAGGATCGGGAATGGAGCAACGTAGAGTTGGAACAGATGTTGTTGCAATTGCTCTGTCGTTGTTCCAAGAAACTTGACAACTTTGTTGAAAGCAGATTAGAGAGCCGGAAGGACCGGAAAGACTAGGATACCGTGAATTTGAGCAATCGTCGCCGACAGATATAACGATACCGGGAAGGTGGGCCTGGAAACCGAAACGGTACTTAGCCTCGTCGTTACATCGTCCCGGGATCACGGTAGAGACTTTTCTACTCCGTTACGTAATTATCGATGGAGTTCGAGGGAAAGAGGAGAATGGGGAAGAGAAGAAGATGGAAGGGAGGATCGGTGACGGAGAAAGAAGGTTGCTGCACGAGAGGAGAGTGGCCGCAGCGGCATGGCAGGTTGCCGGGTATAACGTCTAACGTGCAACGCCGTTTGTATAATAGTTTGCAAAGCGTGCGTACATGGTATATCGATATATTTAAATATCATAACAGCGACGGCAACGGCCTCGAGATTCTGGCGAGCGGATCGGTTCGATCGCTGTGCCATTCGGGCCGCAACGTATTTAGGCCTGTAGAGGCCCGCAAGCCCGTAAGCCCGCCTGCAGAAAGGCCTTCGGGGGTGAAAGTGTTACGTCATAGACACGCATCTTATTATGTCGGGCAGCCGTACACGACTCGCGCAACATCGTGAAACGGGTTCTACTCCCACGGACCGAGGAGCCAAGCAACAAAACAACCGAGCCCGACCAAAAGCTTGCGCGCGAAGGTGCCAGACGGAAAGTATGACGGAAAGAGAACCTCAGATTTCGTCTAAGAGTCATTCGCCAGAACCGCGCAGCTGACTCGTAACGAGAATTCACTGTACCGCCTACCGTCTCGTTGGAAAGACAAGCAATGAAATTTAGTTAGGACCGCGTAACCGATCGTAGAGTGGTATTTTTCTGTCGAATCGCGAAGATACCGTCGTTCGTTCGTTGGACACGGGTATTATTGTAGATAGGAAGCAAATAGACAGAGTATCGGTTCGGTGGATCGCGTTACGTTACGCTGTTCGCTCTATTCGCTATACATATTCGGTGTATTCGCCGTATTCGTTGTTCGCAGCTCGAGCGCGTCGCGAAAGAGCCTCGTTCCGGTTGACGAGCCGTTTCCGGTTGATCCTCGTCGCTGTATTATTACCAACCAGACCGCTACACTATGAACCCATATCGATTCGTACGCGATACGCGTGTCACCGTGTTCCGAGGCACCGTATACTTACGGTAATACGGTTCGTATTGTTACCGCATATGGCACGGATTTCGTTGGTTCTTACTCGTCGCGCGTCATTTCAGAAAGAACCGATTTCGACCGAGAGAGCGACACCGGATAGACAATTTGTTGCTTCTTCGTGCAACCAGTCTGCCTCTACTTTTATCCGCGTTTCACGGTTCTGTTGGCCTATTTAAGAGAATAACGTAAAATCGTTGACTAGGTGTTCGCCAACAAGCACGCAGAGGAATCGTTTCGCGGAAGAATTATCGTTATTCCGCGACACACCTGTGGCAAAATATCGCGCGTAACCGGTAACAACGTACACGCGGGACTCGTAACTCTCGTAACTCCGTAACCCACCATTACACATAGACGAAACGATCGGACTTCTCCGGTTTCGCGCGACTATGCTCTCCATAGTCTGCCGGACCGATGGAAATCGGAGCAACCAAAGAAAGAGCAGAAATAAGGAGAGAGAGAGAAGAAAGGTTTCCAGGTTTCCACGCATCGATGATCGGCGATCGGTTCCGTTTCAGGAAGAGAGCGACGGCTGTTGTCCCGTGTCTTCCTTCTTTCGCGTTTTGCACAGTTGTTTTCGTCGTTCTCGTCGATTCGTTTTGAACGTTTACGGCGGGTTTACGGGCGGTCATGCATTAGTTTTGCGCGTTTCTTCGCGCAACACGCAGTAAACGGCTCCGAGAGAAAGTAAGAGTATGTACACGGTTGTAACGTAGCGATCAAAATCGCCGGCGTTCGAGCATCCTTTTTGCGATACTCGGGTTTCAGCGAACATGTCACCGGCACGGGGAATACGAGCGTGGTGGATCGGCCAGGAAATCTTGGATCGGGGATGACGAATCGCGCCGAGATCGAGGAAGTTCGATCATGCGGGACCAGAGAATCCTTTTACTGGAACACGCCATCGATTTGCCAACGAGATTGACGTTTCCGATCTGTGTGTACAATATTTCGCAATTTTGGGTCGACGAATGAATGCCGCGTCGGATAACATAATGGATTATCCGATAAGAGGGAAACGAGCTGTCGTTATACGTCGATTATCAGTCGAGAATTCGGTGGGAACTCGGAATCACGGTTTCGTGCGTTCTAGTTCTCGTTAGCTGTCGCGATACTGCACGTTACCGAATCGAGATGCCTAGTGCGTGCCACGTATGTTTTGGGAACCGTGTAAATGTGCAATAGCAATTGGATCGAGAGAGTGTCGCCACTTGGCACGATGCGTCCGAGATGTCATTGGTTTCCCGGCTGCGTTCATTCGAAAGTCTTCCGAGATCGTGCTGCGTCCGTAATTGTAAGTATTCGCGTTTGCTCGTTTAAACACGGTGCGCGCTTACCACGTTTATTGCGCGCACCGCGCGTCTGGTTAGCGTACAGAAAAACCGGATGCAAAACACGTGCTCGTCTCGAGCGAGTCGACTCGTCGGCTCGATTCTCTATCCGGGATTGCAAGTGCATTTTTCTTGCAACACCATATCTTCGATTGAGCTGAATTTCCATAAGCTATAGACGAAGCACAGACATTGAGTACCACGATTGCCTCGGCGGTAATCGATGACTCACGGTGCTGTCCCGTCGTCATGCTTGTCGCACAAATGTTCAAGAAGGCGGTTGTCTTTACCGGACTTAAAGATTGTAGGAGCGAAACACGAACGGGAACGGGAACGGGAATAAGAAGGAGAACAAGAACAGGAACGGCTAAATATCGGAGACAGCTCGAAGAAGAAACGACTCGAATCGCGTCGAGTCGGCTCGAATCGAGATCGTTCGACGCGGGGACGATAAAAAGGGAGACAACCGTATTTTCTATAACGGGTAGTGGGTCAACGAGGTAACAGAACAAGCCGTCCATGGCTGGAGGCAAGGTTCGACACCGGATAAGCGTGCACCGTACTTCCGTCGCTACGGTTCCCTTCTCCGTCTCCCGTTCTCTGCCTCTCTCTTTCCCTGCCTTTCTCTCTCTCTTTTGTCCACGGAGTTACGCGAGTTTCATTCACCTCGGCTGTCCCTAGAAAGGCTTCGCGTTTCTTCGAGCACACTGCCTCCGTGCTCGTCGTATTTGCGTGGTCGTTGCGTCGCGCACCTTGCGAGAAACACGATCGATCGCTTGATTCTCTCGATCGATTAGACGACCGAACAGGGTGCCGCAAAGGAGACAGCGATCCGGAGACTTTTCAGGATGGGCCAGAGTACGTTTCCATGCGCTTGTATCGATTCTCTTCATTTAATCCTTCGAACTACCATTGATCGGTTGAACAGCGGATTCGATATTACGAAAGTACGCTCCAGTATTGCGAGAAGATACTCGAAAGGAAAGAAACCGTCCGATTGGCCAGGCGCAGACGCTCGAGTCACACGTACGATTGCTATTCGCTGAGATGATCGCTATCAGGTGAACTTGCCGGTTGTCTTCCCGAGAGACACGGACAGCAGATCTCGAGGAACGGTGGTCGATCGAACGATTTGGACGCACTAGCGCTTTTGCCCGCAGCGATTCAACGGTAGCTCCGTTTTATCGGTTACAGCGCCGGTAGTTACGTAAAGAAATGTGGGACCGTGCTCGCCACGAGTACGGTGCGAGAATTTCCACCTTCCGTGGACGATAAGTAGCCCGCTTGGCCCAGCGAGAGAGCGGGAGAGAAATAGAAAGAGAGAAAGAAAGCGGCGTTATCGCTAGACGGTCGTATTTCACGTTTCGGAGCCGGCGAAATTTACAATGCTCGGCGTCGGCGCGTTCGCCAAAAAATCGAGCAAGGTCAACAGCCGTCCTCGCGGGCGCCTACGCGTCGCCTGGCAAAGTAGGCGAAAATCGGATTTCATCGCGTACCCTCTCGGTTCGATGCATCTCCGGTCGGATGGATGCGCTCGACGTCTGAGAAAGTCCGTGGTATCTCGTTGCGCGAACTACAACACAGCTGGATAAAGAATTGTATTATTCGTGAAAGCGGGTACGCGCGATCGAAATTAGAACGAAACACGATTTCCCGAAAAAACGGTTGAGCTCAGTCGTGTCCCGTCGCGTCGACCAGGCATGATCGTTTATAGCGTCATGCTCTCGTTCCGATATCGGTTCCGATCGTTCCGAACGGAAATCGACCGTTGATCGTAGGTTCTCGCGTCGGGTCTCGACAATTTCGGTTGGGCAAGCGAACCGGGTAAACGGCTCGTTAACCGGTCGCAAGAATTGCCCGTGCAAGTTTGAGAAGTCGGAGTCTGGCGCGCCGGACAGTTGCAGTTGTCTATCGACGTTACGTCGCGTCGCGTCGCGTTCGGAGAAGCCGCGCAGCGTTGCGCGCTCTGCGCTGTGGATCTGGAGTGTAGCATGCACCATGTTTCGGTAACGCGAGTGTCGCGCGAGCGCGCGCGTAACCAATCTAAATATAATCTCGAAACAAAACGAACAACCTCCCGCCTAGAAACGCGTTTGTCGGCTCAAACTATCCGCTTCTGGTCGCGCTCGCTTCGGCGAGCGTTACGCTCTAAACGCGCATTACGTTTCCGACCGCGAGAGAGCCCCGGACCCGCGCCCATTCTCGCAACTCGCAACAGTGCACCGTTCTCGATGCATCGTTGTCGCGTGTTCCCTGTGCTCTCCTCTCCTCGTCGATCACGGATCGTCGCGCGTATCGTGTCCTCTTCCGAGGTACTGCGGGAAAATCGGGACGTCTCTCTCGTCACCGGTATCGTTGCCTGTGATCTGTTCGCCCGACGCGAACGCGTTCCATTCCGGGGAAGAAACCGCGTTTCAGCGAAGACGCGATCGTAGAAGTGGGACAATGGAGCGTCGTTTCGACTGTTCTCGCGATGCAGCCGATTGTTCGCGACAAAAGGAATACGCGCCGCGAAATGTACGTCCCGCGGAATATCCGCGGCAGTAGGACAGACCCGCGTTCGACGTAGCACGCGTGTTCCGTTCGCACGAATTCTTTTTCGATTTTGTCTTGCAGCGGTGGTACGCGCTCGAACTGTTCCGCCGGAGAATCGCGTGCAGAAACGCGTGCCGCGAGTTAAGCGCCGCTTAACCGTTTCGTAAGGAAGATTTACAAGCTATTATTAGAACGGTACCTGCCGTTCGCGCGATTCAATTTTCACGCGAATCCGTGTGGTAGCGTCTTATTTTTGTCGTGGCGCGAGCCACATCGTTTTGTGCTGCGCCGTTTGCACCGTTTGCACAGTTTGCGCGGTTGTGCAACACGTGTGTGTACGCAACATAATACGGATATAATTGTTTGACCGACGCTGTTGTATAATACACCGCTTCCAGCGTAAATCCAGTCGCGGCTGGAACGTCGTCGCACGAGCATCACGGTTCACGGTTCACGGAGCGTCGCGGAGTTATTTTTTCTGGTTCTCGTGTTTTTTCTCTCTCAGCCTCCGGAAATCGGGAACTCGGTCGCGGCGCGGCGATCGGCCATCGATCGACAAGCTCCGAGGATCGACCTTGAAACTCCTTGATCCCGCGCTATCGATCCGGATCGCGATTTCAACGCTCCGCGCGACCAGGTCCTCGCGACGAGTCGCGATCCGCAAGGTCGTCCGATGCTCCGCGAATCGCTTCGGATCGGCGTGGGCGTGTAATCGGTCGACGAATGAGTCGGCAACGTTGACGGCGCGGCTGCGCGCAACCGGGACGGAGAACGTGGAAAACCGATAAATCGCGAAATTGGCACGGCAGAGGCGAGCGATAGCCGCAGGTGCGTCGCGACGTTCGCGCTTGAAAGCGAGCTGACCGGAGGCCGAAACGTTGGTGCAGAAGCAGTGTCGTAGCCGTGCTTACGAATTTCCGCGTAACGAGCTTCGAATCGCGTCGTACGTTACGCGACACCTTTGACGAATTTGTCGTCGAACGCGTAACTTTCGCCGATGTTTCGAAACAGAAGCGGATAACAGAATCGTCGAGCGGCGACACGCGACGTAGGCCGGCGCGGCGGTGCTCGACACACGACAACAGAAATGTCATTGACCGTTTACCCACCGCGGAACGTTTACAAATTCGTCGATGCCCGCAGGTAAATCGATCGATTTCCCGTGCTCGCGCAGACAGACAGGACGTTACGCTTCGATCTCGTTATCGGTCGCTATCGCGCGAAACAGCGAGTAAACGTTCCGACGTCATTCGAGAGCGTTTCTGTCGCGGACGACGTTCGAACGAGTGAATTCGCGATGCGGTGAAACGGATCGAACAGCTAGGGAAGAGAAAGAAAATGGAAGAAGTGAGACACGCGTGGGCCACTCTGAAATCGGCTCGAATACTGTCGTCGTCGAACGGGAACGGGAACGTTTGTAACGACAGCAACTCGACGACGATCTGGTACGACGCCCCGGCGCCGGTGATCGTACACTGCCGTGACTTCTGCGACGAGAATCGAGGTATCGGGAAGCCGATCGAAGAACGATCGATAGTGTCCGAGATCGACGCCGACCAACCGGAGTCGCGGCGAGACCGCGTCTCGACGAGTCCCTCGGGAGATCACGGCAAGACGGCCGTTTGCCAACGGGAAAAACGGCACAAAAACACCGTGGAACTGACCGCGGTCGCCTCGGTGAAGACCGACGAAGACGGTGTGCCGACGATCAGCTTCAGCTTTCTGCACACCGACGAGAAACCTCTAACTCCCGACACGAACGCATCCACTAACGTGCCTTCGGGCGTGGCCGACGACGCGGACCGAACCGACTCGTCCCCGGCGTATCAGCTCTACGACGTCCCCAGGAACTCGTACGTACCCCAGGAAATTGAAACCGAGAGCGAAACCACCAAAACTGAAATCGAAATCGAGAAAGTCGTAGAAAGTCGACAGGACGAAGCAGAAGCGACCGTCGAAGGTAATGGAATTCACGGCACGAGCCAAGAAGAATTCAACGAGAAATCGACGAAAGGTGCGGTGACGCCCGACGATTCCGTCGATTCCGTCGATTCCGTCGATCGACCGATCCCCCCAGTGAAAACGAACGGACGAGCGACCGTGAAAATCGATTCGCTCGGCGACAGCGAAAAAAACCGCCGAAACGATCGTGCGAAACGATCGGTCAGATCGTTCAAGTCCGGCCGGAAAAGCTACGGCACGGAGGACAACGAGGAGTACGACGCAGGAATCGCCTCGATGTCTGGATCCTACTCGGATCCCGAGTGCTCGAACGACGCTCTGTCCACCGTGTCTCGCCGGATCCGGCGATCCAAGGTAGCTAAAGATCCATGTGGCGAGGTCTCTTCGCGAACAACAACGTCCGAGGAACAGGCTCGAGTCGAACACGATCTCGAACAGGGCCGGAAACCGATCGGGGAACCTTTATTCCGAGCAACTGTTGCAAACGCTCGAAATGTCCGAGTATCGCGTGGACTCGCGTAATCTATCGAATTTAGCATTAAGCCTTTAAGCCCTCGGGAACGACCCGTCGTCGTTACGAACGTCGTACCGACTCTCGAGGAAGTTTTCAAGATTTATTACTAGACATCGGATGTTTATGCAATTTCCAATTTTTATAGAAACATTTTAAGAAAGTGGAATGAAATAAAATTTTATTTTTAATGGGGACAGCCTTTGTAGATCCAAAGCAAATAAAAATCGTGTTAAATTCTCTCAAATTTTATATTATAGCATTTTTTTAACATTTCCATAAGCCATAAATGCATAAAGATCAGATGTCTATTTATTACATATACGGTCAGATTATTAACTCTTAGCAGGATGGCATTTTTACTTACCGTGTCCAATGCTTGTTTATTTTTATCATTCTTATTGTTGTCATATTTACATAATGAACGCTTCAAGCATTGTGCTAGGTCAGTTCTGTGAATTTGTTTCCGCTTGTTATCTATGTTCGATATGCGTATCGGTTTTCGAGCCCTGTTCTTGGACGTGGTCGAGAGCGTTTCGTGTACATGCGTGCGCGCGTCCGTAGTTACAGAAGCATCGGTTGGGGAAGGCGTGGGACAAAATGAGGAGTTGGCTGCGCGACGAAACCACCAGGATCAACGAGGTGGTGAACAAACACGCTAGACTGCAGGCGGTCGGGGCCCTCGCCGGGGAGGCTGGCCCACCGCCGAGCATACCTAGCATCCCTAACATCCCGAGCATCTCGAATAGCAAGTGCGCGTCCTACGACCTGACCAGGGCGACGGCGAGGGACACGAGCTCGATCACCAAGGTCGAGGAGTTCGGCATGGCCTCCGTCTCCGAGGAGATGATCGAGGCTAGTCCTCCCGAAAGCGGAGCCAATCCGGGAAAACTGCATAGCAGCGCGGAAGATCTGTTGGACTGTACGGGCCCGGTCTCGATTCGCGCGTACAGGCCCTGTTCCGACGCGGAAAACGAGGAGGCGGACGACGAGACCGCCGAGACCGCCGAGACCAAAGATCGCGCTCGAAAAGTCGGCCCGATTAAGAGGAGAATGCTGGGGTCAATCAGAGGGTTAATGGCCTCCACTCATCTGCTTCACGTTCACGAGACCGAAGAGGTATATCATCGTCGTTCTACTTCGTACCGAATCGCGAATTGGCACCCGCAATTGCGTACAATTACGCGTCAACCGTCTCTCTCGGTCTCTCGATCGAATTTCTTTCGCTTCTCAAAGGCCAGACAAGAGCCGAAATTTCCACGATCTTACGCGCTTTCGGTTCTGCCGTTTCTCTTCTCTCCCCGAAGCCCGATGGAACCGTACTCGTTCGTGCCTCGGGGACCGGCAAACGTAAATACTGTTTCGAGCAACTATCAAAGCATGGAAAGTGTGGGAAAGTTGGGCGGAGAAAATAACCGACTTTGTTTCGCGCGCGCTCGTCCGCGAGTGTTTCTATGCTCGTACCCGTACCCGTACTCGCGTAGGTAGCAGGTACAACGAGCGACAACGCTTCTCCGTGTTTGTTCGCCGATCGAAAGATACCGGCGGCTCTCGTTGCACTTTGATCGCGGCTGGCGATGCTGCGTTCTCCAATCGGAAAACCGGTGAAGGATGCACGCGCGATAGAATCGATCCCGCTACAGGATCGAGTCGTAAATTCGAAATCGCTTCGAGTCTAACGTGCCGAATACTAGCTTTCGCTTCGCGAAAAGGCTATCGGCCTCTCGGAAACGCGTACAGTTTTCGCTTTTTGCGACGACGGTCCGCAAAAGTCCGCTCTCTAGAAAGCCACGCGAATTCGTGTGGCTGCGTTTTCGTTGCGTTTGCCGCGTTCGTCGAGAGCATCGGAGCCGGAGACTTTCCTCGCGAGATAATCACTCTCGAGCTGTCGAAGAACGCGCATAAAATCGCAAAATTCATCGTACAATGGAAAGCGCTGGCAACTTGGAAGGTACGCAGCCGTGGCGGTGGTACCCGCGACCTCTGCGATTTCACCGTGTCGCGTGAACCCGACTAGAGGAAGTCGGGGAAGTCGGTCGAATCGTGTCGAGTCGAGTCGAGTCGTGTCGAGTCGAGTAGAGCAGGGTAAAAGGGAAAGGAAGAGTCGCTGCGGTTCTATCCCGACAACGCTTTCCGACTTTCGTCGCATCCGAAACGTTTTCGATACCGATCTCGGTTCTCTAGGGGGACTCATAAGTAATCAATTATTTTGAAATCTAAAACAAACTTTGTAGTAAATGTAATGACGTAGTTGAATTACAATATAACCGAAATACAATGTACAATTCAAATATGCAATTGAATTACAACGTAACCGAATTAGCACAACTCTGCTTATGGGTACCCCCCTAATATCTTTATGCGGTGGTTTCGCAACGGTTATTTCTGGCATTGTTTCGCGATTTTGTCCGGTTTACGTTTTCAGGCGTTCCGCGGTCGACCAGTTTCGATCGATGTCGAATCCAGCTGGCCACGCGACAAGTTGAACGATCGGACCACTGTTGGCTCGGTCAGCTAGATTTTCGAAACTTGAACGAACGCGAGAACCTGTCCCGAAAACCGCCTGGTCGAGGTCAAGTTTACGCCGGCTCATTGAAAACTTTCTTCTCGCTGAGTTGTTCGATTGCGCGCCAGCCAGGAAACGTTTATCGGAGGATCCCCTCGCTCGCAATCTCGTCGATCTCGGCAAACTCGAAGGACATTGACGCTAGAGCGTAGGAGGTAGATCCGTGGAACGGGCTACGCGCCCGTACAGGCGTGCACCACCTGTTGCGCACCGTTTGTCAGCCATTTGTGTCGCGACGCCGCGCGTCGATTAACCTTTCGGTCGCGATCTGCAGTCGATACAGATGCCGCCGTATCCATACAGATACCCCTCCAGCTTCGCACGGCGAACGATCGTTTCTTTTATCGTTTGCGCAATCACGAGTGTCGCAAACAAGATTTTTTTCTGCTTGCGAGATTCGTGCACGCGTTCGTTCGTATCGTTTATCTGGTACACGTTTAATCGCGAAACGCACCGATGGAGCGAAGCGTGCGGTTCTTTGTTCGTTACGGGGACTGGGAGCAATTTCATTCGGCGATCGTTCGAATTCGTCGGGAGTCGAACGGCGAGAGCGTGCTGGTTCACCTTCGGTCGGGTTCGAATTTTACGAAAACCGAGCGGTGACAAGGCAAGGTGTTGCGTGCGTCGTGCGTGAAACCAATGACATTTTCGAATACGTTTCCCTCGATCCGGTTGCCCGCCGACAAAAATATGAAATATTTCACGTTCGAGAGACAGCGCGTAACGCGTGTCGCGTAACTCGTCGAAATTCAGATTTCGAGCAGTAGTAAAAACGAACGATTTTTAGTCTACCGGTGCGGCGACCGGTTTAATTACCGAGAATACCGGTTGTCGTTTTCACGTAACAAGCGTACATATTTCCAATTAATGTTTCGACCAGTAATTCCTGTCGCGACGAGGACACTTCGCGTTACGAAGCTATTTCGTAAAACGAATCACATTCGTTTACAGTTTACGGTTTCGCGCCGATTCTCTCTGTGTACGGTCTTTTCGCATAGAGAGAGCTTCGAATATGATAATTGCTCCATGGGGCAATACGTGGCGACGCGTGACGTACGCGGTTTCGGTCGATCGCGTTACCCTTCGTCGCTTCCACAAAAGTGAAGAGAGCCTCGCGATAGAGGTTTGTTGATCGTTTACTATCGGCTTTTGCTTGGTCCTAGGACACACGATTATCGAACGAAACCTCTAATCCACGTGTCGGCATCGCTCGTTAAATTGTAAGACGAAAAATATGTGTACCGAGTAGAGCTGACTCGTGGTGACGTCATCCGCGCGTGACAAGAAAAGACACATATAGACTTGGCGCAATCGTCATTACGTGCTCGTATAACGATGAACGTTTTATCTCATTAACTCGCGCCTCTTAAATGTAACTCTGAACCGAAATCATGGATAATAGTCGAAAGCGAATACTTTGCCCTTCGTCGAACGAGTAAGAGAGTCTCAGTCGATTCGTCAAATTGGAAATCGTGGGAAAATAATTAAAACGACAGACAGACTCGCGCGTTCGACGCGCCTACCGTTTCACGATCTCGCACGGTATTCCTCGTGCAGTGGAGAACCGTTTTTTTACCGTTCTCTCTTATCGATGTTATCGGGAAACCGTTTCTTTTTGTTTCCGAGGATTCCGCGTACTCGGAATTGTTCTCTCGCCAAGCGTTCGCCTCGAACGAAAGAAAGGAATCGTCGTTATCGTGTCGGATCGATGAGCATCGCTTCGCAGCTCGAACGTTTGGCGAATCTTCCTCGAGGAGCAGGATACATAGAGGGAAAAGCGACGTGGAAGCGATTCTCGGATGGCGTGACTCGGGGATTTGACGCGGGAAAGTAAACGTCTGGCCGGATCGGCATCAGCGCGAACGCGTACCGAGAATCGATTCTGCCTTTCTCCGGTCACGACCGAGCTCGAGGCTCTGGAAAAGTTGAATTTTCATTCCTTCGCCTCGGTCAAGATCGTCGTAAATCGGATAACCTGTGGCTCGGGTGGCCGTCCCGTCTCTTTGGCGGTCGAACGGACCGACGTGGAGCGGAAACGAGACGGAGATATCGGCGCCCGAGTGAAACGGAAGCTTGTACACCGTAAATTTCTCGTTTCCTCGACGCGAGACGCGAGACGCGCGACGCGACGCTGTGATGCGTCCGGAAGGAGAAGGTGAAGCCCGGCGCGGACGAGTCGGCGAAAGAAATGCTCATAATTCATTCGCGAGACATTAGAAATGTTGCATCTTGCGAGCCGCGATGCGTGGTTACCGCTATTCCCAACGTTCCCCTTAAGTACCGCGATTATTCAACCGTTGAACGAGCTCTGCGCCTGTCCGGGACTTTCTTGTCGAAAGTTGGACAGGCGACGAGAACGCAGGGACACGAAGATGGGCCCGTGATTTATCGATACGCGTCGCTTTCTGGTTGCAGGGAGGGCAAGGCGGGTTCGAGGACGTGCGAAGGTACGTCAAGCAGGGCGGCGATTTCTGCAAGGAGCTGGCAGCTATTCTCCACGAAAGGTAACGCCATTCTCGCGTGAAAACGTATGTATTCGCGAACCTACGCGCGGCACGCGTTTCGAAACCCCTTTCGCATCTCGATAGGATGCGTCTATTATACTTGACGGGTTTCAGAGCGGAGCTGGAAGCAACGTACGCCAAAGGACTCTCGAAGCTCAGCAACAAGCTGACGAAAGCGTGCGCGAAGGACCAAGGTACGTCGTCGCTGATTTTCGGCTAAACGAATCGATTTTACGATCGGTTTCCATCGGTCGGGCCTGTGCGCAATGTGTCCACGCGATACCTATATAAAGCCCGAGGATGCGATCAATTTGCATTCGAATAAATTACTCGGTGACCAACGCGGTGTTTCGTAACGCAGGTGGAAATAGCAGCGGAGGCGTGAACGAGGCATGGAGATGCATCGGCGAGGAAATGGAGGCTGCCGCGGAAGCACACAGGGTATGGAGCATCACGCTCAGCGAGCAGCTCGCCAAACCGATCCGGGTAAGTTTGATTCGTCTCGATATCAGAGAAGATGCTCGCTCGACCTTGTGGTCCGCGTCGATCGAACACGCGGCACCGAGACGCCGAGAAAAAAGGAGGTCGGATCCACTCTCGGCGGATTTAGCGGTGTTTAGCGTGCGGCAGGTATGTACGTATCATCGAGCAAGGAGCTCGAAGAACTGTGCGCAGAGCACAGCCGCGCAAAAGTCGCATAGAATTGTGAAGAGCGATCCACCAGGACCGTAGGACTGGACTGGACATTTTTGTACCATGTAAATTCGAGAATCGTGAGAGGAGGTGTTAACGAGGCGTTCGGGTATTCGCAGGTGGGAGTAGCGGAGGCTCAGGGCCGCTCGAGGAAATCGATCGAGAACGCGGTCGACAAAGCTGGAAAATCTCTGCACGAGTGGCGCAACATCGCCGCGAAAAGTAAAAAGCAAAGTTTCGCTTGCGCGCGGGAAAACGAGAGGCTGCAGGACCTGGCGAGGTTGCAGTCGATCAGCCAAAGCCAGCAGAGCAACAACAAATCCTCGAGCCATCATCACCACATGACGGAGAAAGAAGCTAGCAAGCTCGAGGCGAGGAGGAGAAAGGCCGAGGACTCGTCCCGTAGGGCGGACACGGAGTTCTACACGGTGAGCGTGAGAGCCGAGAGAGCCAGGCTCGAGTACGAGAGCACGGTGAGAAAAGGAGCCAAACAGATGGAGCTCCTCGAAGAGGAACGATCGAGCGCGCTCAAGGATCTCGCGAACGTTTACCTGGCGCACCTGCAGGCGCTCGCTCCACGCTTGCAACAGGTGACTGCTCCCCTCTCTCTCTCTTTCTCTCTACTCCACTTTTTCATTCGCTTTCACGATCGGTCCCCGACCTTGAACAGACTTTGACACCACTCTTTTCTTTTTATTTTTCGTCCCGCGTCTCGCGCCTCGCGCCACGCAGAGCACCGACCGTTTGATTACGCCCGTGCGCAACTGCAACGTGTCCCACGACATCGAGATTCTCAAGAATCTCATACGAAGAGTCGAGAGCAACGACGCCTGCAACTCCGAGCAACTGCTGCCCGACTTTTACGCCGAACACGTTACCCTAGCGATGAACAGAGATCGGCGAAAACAGGCGCTGGTCAGGGTTCTACATCTGATCAGACAGGACCTGGAGCGAGAAAGACGCGGCCGCGAAGGTCTCGAAACGCTTCACAGAGCTTTCGTCTCGACGCCCGCGTTCGCCGCCGACGAGAGCACGCAGAACGTCACGGACAAGTTGCATCACGTACGTTGCATCCCCGTTGTTTTTTTCCTTTTTCCTTCATGTTGGTTTCGCGCGATCATGTTCGCTACCCGTTCCGTCTTTCCGACAGATGCGCTCCATGCTGTTGTACTTGGAGGCAGCGAGATACAAGGTCGGGGGGACGCTTGCGGAAGTGGAAGGCAGCAAACGAGGCAAGCATCCCTTGGCGGAACATATTCTCGTTTCGAGGGACAAGCAAGGTCTGCAGCAGAGCGTCCTTAAGGTGAGCGCAAACTTCAAGGTCTGTCTGTTGCAATTTCCATCGGAGTACGTTTCTATCCAGTACATTTAGTACTGGAGCATTATTTAAGAAAGAAAACATTCGCGGTAATTATTTACATGAGGGGCTTCTTTTCCTATACATGTTACCGCCGCTCAGCTTTAGTTTCCGAGATATTCGCAAAAAAGTTTCAACATCTCAAAAAGTGATCGGAGTAGGTGTGGGTTAGATTTGAAGGTAAATATTTACATTAGAGAAGACGTATCCATGGGGAATTATTCAACAAAATTATTTTTTTGGGTATATATTATTTAAGAAATTGATACAAATGTGGATAGACACGTTCTTGTTATTTTTGTAAAATAATGTTAAGTAGTCAGTTTTAGTGCTTTGTAAATCTAGTGTTAAAGGGACATTGAAGTTGCAAAATATGAAAGAAAACCTTGCATTCAATATTCTACATACGAATAATAAGATATAATACTAATGTACTACAAACTACATTATAAAATACTAATGTAAAGTGTACTTACTTCTGAATCTTCTGTACCTCCGTCGGATCCACAGCACACAATTATTGATTCACGAGAGTAAGTCCGAATAATTGAACAACAATCACTAAACACCACACACAACACACACACGCACAACACACTTAACGAAATCGTGACAGCAAACGAGAAGATGTTACTCCGACCACGAATAAAATAATACTGCGATTTTAATCCTCCCCTCCCACGGACGAGTGATACGAAAATAGGGAATTCCGGGAAATTGGGTCGGCGCCCCGCCATAATTTTTTTTGTTGGTTTTGTATCTAGTGTTTATAGACCCTCAGCGTCTAACCTTCCTAGGATAACCTGACCGTACCACCTCCGTGGAAGGGATCATTGTTAAAATCGCAGTATTATTTTGTTCGTGGTCGGAGTAATATCTTCTCGTTTGTTGTCACGATTTTATAAAATGTGTTGTGTGTGTGTGTGTGTTGTGTGTGTTGTTTAGTGATTGTTGTTCAATTATTCGGACCTATTCTCGTGAGTGAATAATTGTGTGCTGTGGATCCGACGGAGGTACAGAAGATTCAGAAGTAAGTACATTTTAGATTAGTATTTTATAATGTAGGATTAGTATTCGTATGTGGAATATTGGATACAAGGTTTTCTATCATATTTTGCAACGTATATTAACGATCATTAATGATTTGGTATATAGTATAATTTTAATGTGGTTCAAATAAGATACTACTTTAAATCAAATATTTCTATTTTGATAACCAGATAGATAAAATGAAATATTTTTATTTTGTATTTCAAATATTTCCTTACAATGAAAATAAGTCGAGCAAGCAGTTAATATTATAAATTATAATTTTTAACATGAGAAGCTATAATAGTTAGCAAAGTATTATTTGTAGTTTAATTACGAATATGTAACATGTTGATAAACAGACTACAATATCGTAATAAGATTGCAGGCAACAAAATATCATAAAAATATAAGTTACTGTCAACTATTTGAAATACTATTTTACACAGTCCTACACACACACCTACTCCGATCACTTTTTGAGATGTGGAAACTTTTTTGCGAATATCTCGGAAACTAAAGCTGAGCGGCGGTAACATGTATAGGAAAAAGTTGTTCAGAATGATGACCTTGACAACATATTTCAAGGTCATCAAAATTTGTGAGGAAGCCCCTAATGTAAATAATTACCACATTCGCTTTTGTAGAACCCTGGATTTCTATAAGAGGGGGACATTCTACGGTTTTTTCAGGTTCCTTCTTGGGCAAAGAACGAATCGTTTGAGTTTCAAGACGACCAAGACGAGATAGATGTCCACCTCGCGAAGGATCACGAGACCGAAAGCCGCGATTGGGCCGACAGGACGGCCGGCGACGGGAACTCTGAGAATCCGCCAGACGAAGACGACTTCAGCGACTTCGACGAGTTCAGCAGCCACTCCGAGGACAACAACAATCAAGAGGTCGACGGTGCCGCCGAGACCACCGTCAAAACCGACGCCACCACGGCCGAACAGTGCAGGGCGATCTATCAGTATTCGGCGAATCTGAACGACGAGCTCAGCTTAAACCCCGGGGATCTGATAACGGTGCATCAGAAGCAACCGGACGGCTGGTGGATAGGCGAGTGCAGAGGACGAACTGGAATATTTCCAGCCACTTACGTGCAAGTTATTCATTGATCGACCGACGACACGAGATCTTGTTCGGTTCTCTTCTTGATTCTTTGCCCCTCAGCGGCCAACGATCGCCGCTACACGGAGAAAAGAACCTTGCACTATTACGATCCATCGATCAAAGTCGATCGAGAACCTACCAAAGCACACTTGAATCTCAAGTGTGACGCGCGTTTCGTTAAACGTCAACCTTGACTGGTTAGAATAACATTTCTACTTAAATATAGTGTAGGTATAGACTTTGACCACTTTGTATAGCCGAGGATTGAATCGCGACGAGGACAAAAAATGATACTTTACGAGTCCGGTAACGACTGCCGACAAAAACGGATACGCGTTGAATACGTGTCGAATAATGTTATCAAGGTGCCAATGAAAGCATACGCGACCGACTATGCGCAACGCACAAGAAAATATTTCGAATACAACGAACTGTTAACGTACTTGCTGTTTTCACGGTCTACGTCTTGTAATATACAATTAATTTATAGTATTAATAGGACATAGGGAATCGCGTCGGCGCGGCGCGACGAATCGCCGCTACTTTTACGTTAAAATACAGTTGGTTCGAGTCACTATGCTATAATGTAAATGTACCGGAGGATCAACGGCCAAAGTGCTTTTTCATTTACTCGGATTTTCTTTCGTGAGATCACAGCACACGTGTACCTACACCGTGAACCGTTTTATTCTCCGGATCTAAATTGTAAATAGCATCTGTAACGAATGATTTGAGCAGGATATGCAACGATTATCGAAAGTAAAGAGCATTTATTTATAAATGGTTAATACATGTTGATTCAATGATAAATTTCAGTCGTAAATTTCGTTCTCGTTGTCCTTCTCCATCTGCGCTATAGCTTCGATCGTTTCGACCGCGTGAGTATCGTTAACTGAAAGAAAAGTGTACGGTCGTTCAAATCTTCGAGTACTCGTGTACACACCTAAGTAAATCGATCGAAATGTTTTTTCGACACGCGAGCAACAACTTACGACAAAATGGTATGGAATTCGATGTGGCAACGAAGAATGTTCCACGCTGGGGATAATTGATCGCGTTGATACCCATTTCGGTACAGAAGTTTCTCGTGCAATGTTCCGCCCCTATCGACATTAGATTTTGATACGATAAATCCCAAGGATGCGCCCAAAAGGTACAATTATGTTTAACGTCGGATATCAGAGACTCCGTCAGATAGATGTACGAACGTCCGTGACTACAGATAGAATTACTGATCGCTGAAAAGAAACTAATTTTATCGAGACATTCGATTATATCGGGAAGCATGGCAAACAATTTCAGGGTTCGGGCTCACCTCGAACAGGAAGCGGTAAATATTGGTAATACGAAGCATCTACTTTGGCACAGCCGGGTTGGCTTTTTCCGCCGTTCGGATAAAAATCGGTGTGGCCTGATCGAGAAGAAATATAGTGAAACACGACTAAATGAGGGACTTCACCTTCCTGGACCGAAAATTTTGCACTTTTTGTGTAAACTATCGCGATACCAACCAATTGGGTCCGGTAAGCCCAATCCAATCCGGGAAAGCAATTTGCCATTGGTGTGTATTATGTCTACGAACGGTGCATCCGATTTGTGAAGCTTCACCGCTGGATCAGCGTTCTTGAAACAAGGCTGGGCAGGATCGAGTCCTGTTATTCTTTGCACTGTCCATTTGCTTCGTCGTTTCTTCAGCTCCTTCGCAGCGAATCCACAAATATGTGCCCCAAGACTGTGGCCCACCAAATGCAAAGGTCCCCAGTTGTCACCCTGGGGAATACTTCCGGCGTCCGTCGCATTTTCTATATGCCCTAAAAATCTTCGTCGAAAGAAAATGTAGCCTTGCAATAGAGAATATTATTATGCCCGGCCGATTTTATAGTCGCATGATTATTATTAGTAGAAAGAAAAAAAAAACGAAGCGGCAAACCTTGCAATTTGATATCCCACTACTCTTGTATTAACTGCAGCTTTGTAATAATTCCAAGTATTGCCCCCGCTGCTCCAGTCAACGACCACAACGTTCACATCACCCTGAACAGTATCATATAATACATACGTGTTATACAGATTTGATTTCAATCCGATTACGTGGCGATTCGAGAACTAACCCATTGGAGGAACGATTTCTCTAGATCGTTGATCCACGATTCTTGTCCGTGTGATAAAAATCCATGTACAATTATAATCGTTGGACGGTCGACTCGAAAGTCTGTCCACTCTAAACCGAACTGCTTTCCAAGAACCACCTGAACACGTCGCGGTTGATCCCTCGAAGACAATAAAAACTTGACGTCCAAGGCATGGGTTCCGTTTGGTTTGTTCATGAAAAACCACTCCAAAGCTGTTGCGAAAGTTTTACCTAAACCAAGACAATCGACTTGCTTCGGCGTGGATTCTCGTGGAGAATCTACAAGACCCGCAGAAGTGGAAATCGTATAAATAAACTCCGACAAATTTCTCGCGTAACCGGTCCATGAATTTTTAACTACATTTATAGCGTTTACGTTTCTACCGATACTTCCGTTTATAGAATTAAACAGCAGACTATGCGCTGCGAAAACCAAAAAGAGTTTAGTGAACACCGTCAGAAAGGACACCATTTTCCTTGAATACCATTTGACACTGAACTCCTAACGCACGCGGAGAAACTACTTTCGATCATGATTGATCGGTTGATACAAACAAAATTCAAATTTCTTGACCTAACGATAACATCAGAGGTTACATCACCAATTTCAAACATAACACTTTTTTTCAGACTGCTTTCGGTATTGCTGCAACGAACTAGTCCGTTCGTTATGTGCTCGAACAGAAACAGTGTAATGAATAGTGTAATGAATAATATTTACTCGTTGCGATAAACAAATGCTTATATAATACAGCATAAAGAAATATGTATTTTGACCATTCGAGGGCGCAACAGAACGCGCAATTCTTAATGAAAAAGAAAAAGATATTACAAATATTTGCTTCTTGTGTTAATACACTCGATTTATATTTGTATACAACATGTGGTACAACGTATGTTTAAATACTTGTTACTGTTCTGCGTCATTCAAATCGAACATCATAAAAGTATAATAAACTATTTATTATATTTACTTAGATAGTGTAAATTCCTAGACTGTATTCTCGCAATTTCTAAATAATTTCTATAGCTTATATGTTTATCTTTTGCTTCTTCCGCTTTTTCTTTTTCTCACTTTGTTTTTTCTGTAAATGTAAAAAACGATATACTAGCATTATTTGGGATATTATTGATCGTTAACGTAAACTGCAAACGATGCAGATTCCCTTACCATTGTTTGTACGAAGTTTACTTTGTTGGACGCATTTGCGCTTCCTCCTTGGAAAGAGTTGAAATCGACTTTTTTGTAATCAAACTTCTCCGATGGCATCAAACCTTTATTGCTTAACTCTCGCACTGCGCGTCGTTTATCTCCCTTTTTTCTCCCGCTGCGAAAAAAATTAATAAACAATTTCGGTTCGTTCAACGATTATTGTACATCCCTTTATGAGACAATATAAAACACGTTCGTCTTACCGTAGAGATTGAACCTTTTCCTCGTCTTCGGCTTGACCTTGAATTCTTGCTAAACATTCTTGCACCTTTTGCTCCTCCACTAAAGATGTCTCGTCTATGTCTTTCGATGCTTTCTTCACCAACAACGGAGCCGGAGTTAATAAACTATCGTTAGCTTTCTCTTGCGTGTCATCTTCCTTTTTAATATTCGAATCTCGCTTCCGTTTTCGTCCCTGCATCTGACCTAAAGAAACCGGGCTAGGTTTTTTCTTTTCTCCCTTTGCCATCTGAGAAACTTGTTTGAAATGTTCGTAAACTCTATTTTTGCTTTCTACTACATCTTTTTCGTCGTCTTTCTCCGTGTTATTCGTTCGATTTTCTTCTTCTTGTCTTTGCCTTTCCCTCTCTTGCGCTTCTTCCTGCGCTATCATTGGTATCACGCGTTTGTATCGTTCAAACGGACTAACAAACACAAACTTTTTCTTCTTCCTATTTTGTTTCTCGTCCTTTGTCGTATCCTCGTCCTGAAATCATTACGAAAAATAAATATACTTCGATAGAATATCTTTTCTTTTTATTTCAATAAATGAGATTTATCGCGTTTATCTTCACTTTACCTCGGACGTGACTGGGCTGTCGAACACTGTAACCGTGTGTTTCACCGTAGTATCTACCAACAATGTTTCTGGTACCATATTTTTGTCCAACAAACATGGTAAATCAGCCCTCGCTTCCATACCGCTTGGAATGTCATGCGGCAAATGCATCCAAGCTTCCGAGTTAGCAATCTGATTTCTTTGAGTCAACCGTTGCCTGAGATCTTCGAGAATCGGCTTGATGAGTGGCTGTTCTCTAGCCTTCAATATTATTTTGTGCAGCTTTAATAAATGTTGCCGGACAAGAGGAGGTATAGGATTGCAACACGCCAAAATTCCTTGCATCTCGCGAGGTAATGTTTCTGCGATATTCAAAAGCATATGATTCGGTAAAACGTAAGCGGTGCTATCATCCTCTTCCCTAGCAGTCGAGTCTCTCCACTTGTGAATTTCTCTGAGAGCATAAAGTTGTTTATTGTTAAACATCTTTTGACTCTTTCTGTACAAACTCATGCAACTTTCCTCCGTCCAGACTGGCTTCACATAGGTTTTCTTGCATATGTCTGTACTTCGATCGTACACCGCTTTCAAAATGTTGGTCTGCCCATTGGCCATATCTATTAAAGCGTTCTTTAATATATCTTTTATGTGTAATAGGTAATGCGTGTCTTCTCTAGCGTATCTTTGAAGTTCTTCCGGCAGAGGCCTTATTCGCCAATCGGCCAATTGGAAGTGTTTGTTCGGATCTATATTACAATAATGTTTCAGTAGGTATGCTAGACTCAGGTAAGGCAGATTAAGATGTTTGGCGGCTTGATGCGTGTCGAACATGTTCACCACGTACAGAGATAAATCTCGTTGAAGCCACTGGACATCCAGATCGGCGCCGTGAAATACTTTCAAAATAGTGGGCTTTGTAAAAATTTCATTCAGCTCGTGCAACTCGGAACGTAACGCTATGGTATCGATTATGTAATCCGTATCTCCTGCGGATATTTGCATTAGGCAAGTTATTCCTTGAAAACTCCTGTAGGAGTGATGCTCCAAGTCTACAGCGATTTCTTTGTGCTGTTTCAAGTCTTGTATCAGCGTTTTGATGTCGGACGGATTCTCGATCATTACTAAAGTCGTTGCGGCCAGAGGTTTATATTTTATTGGATTAGATTTCTGTAGTTGACTGCTGGGAATAGTGAACATGTCCAATTCGTATTCGTACGGGTGATTGAAAGTTTCACCATTCTCGCCCTCTTCCAAGTAAATTGCTAAAGGTTTCAAAGAGTTTGGCTTATCTTTGAGCTTAGGACACCATGGTTTCGAACTGTTATCGATCTTATCCTTAAACATTATTTGAGGCCTTTGAATATTTTTCCCGGCGAGTAAACGAACGGATTGTACGGTTTCGGCTGTTTCACCAGATCGAGATGGTCGCTTGTTCCAACTACCGTTCACTGTTTGTTTTTTCATCTGTGTTACAACAAATTCTACCTCAGACGTCTTCAGAATGCCAGATTCCTCGTCCATTAATGAATTCTGCAGCAAGAGAAGGAAGTTTTCGAGTTCATTAGGAATACAAATTTGCATAGAAAATTGTACACAGAAGAGTAGACTCACCGCTCTGTCCAAGAGTATGTCGTTGGATTCCAATAGAAGCTCGAACTTTTCTTCAGTGTCGAGTCTAGAAATGTTACCCTTAATACCTGCTGTTCCCAAAGTATGCTGCATACTGCTTAACAATAGCTGTACATTTTTATCTTTAGCAGCTAGAAAACTTGGGAAACAGGAATAATAGTTAAAATTCGATTCGATTGGTAAAGCATTAGCTGCTTTAATCCCAGCTCTGATAGCATCAAAAGCATCCTAGAATAAGATATCATAGAATACAAAGAAATAAGAAAATTAATAAGATAAGATGAGATATTGAAAGGTAAGATATTAAAAGATAGGAAAATTAAAAATTAAATGACTAAGATACCTGAATGTAATCGTCGAACTTGGCGTATCCAGGTACAACTTGGTTAGGTTCTTGACGTCCGCTTTCCTGTGTTTGATCGTCCAACAGTGTTGGACAATCGCCGTTCCAATTTTCTTCAGGATCCATGATTAGTCACAATTTTCTTTTCTTTTGAATAATCAACACCGTAAAGCGAACGCGTCAATTTTCATTCTTTTATGTTTCGTGCATCGAACGTAACCTAAACACTCCACGATGTGTATTTATGAGTCGACCATGGTCGACCACGAGTAGTGAGTATTGTGAGCAGAGCACATGCGTCCGCAAGTAATTCAAATTTTGTGCATCTCTCCAAGGAATTATATATACAATTTCATAAACCAAATATTACCAAATATTAGAGAAATCATTTTAATATCATTCTAACTTGTTTACGACGAATTAAACATGTGTAAGTACTAAGGAGATCAAGAGTTCATATATATATTTGATGATTGGTCCAGATGATGGTGACGATTCGTCCAGATTGGTCTTCTCTCATGCCTCGTCCGTGATCTCTGACTGTACATGGAAGGTGACGTCGAAAGATGTCGCTATAGTCGGTATACCATCTACCCGTTCCCCGTTCTCAGCGTTCAAGTCCAAAATTAGTAAATAAAGATGGTGGCATCGCGTGAGACGTGTGCCGTATCGTCGCGCGAAAAATGTCTGGTAAAATGAAGTGGAAACGAAGAAGGTTCGCGATCTCTCAGAAAAGTTCGAACGTTAGAAAGACTTAGCGACCGGGTCCAGGCCAAAGACTACGACAACAGTGTAAATAGTGGTTAGTTCCCTCTATAGTTTTGTCCCCGGGATAGGAGCGGGTAGCAGCCGCAAAAAGAGGATAATTTCGCTCCAGAGTTCACCGTAAGGTACAAATTCTCGCTATTTTTAGATTGAATCCGAGCGTCGATTCTCATTGAGAGAGTGTCGGGTCGAGTCGAGTCGACTCGGTCCGTGGTATTGACTAGCCAAAGTTCTGCGAACGAACGTCTACTCTTTTCACAGAACAAGTCAGCGAAGGCGGCGTCGATTTAGTTTCGTGGGCGTTTTCGATTGCTCAAGAACGCGCGACAGACCGAGAAACGGACTTTTTCGATCGCTTCGCAAACTGTTTCGTCCCGTCTCGCTCGGTCTCGTCTGGTCTCATCTGGTCTCGTAGCGTTCCGTTCCGTTCCGCTTCCAATCGAGCCGAACCGAACCGAACAGATCCGAATCGGAACCCCCCGAACCCGTATCCGAACCCTTTCGCACCGTCCTCGGACAACCCTTTAACCCCGGGAAGCCTTATTTGCTCGTGTTCGCCGAGCACATTCGCTGGTATCTTCGACGATGCCTTTCGAGACAATTAGCAGATGTCCCGAAAGATCCCTTCGAAATATCAGAAAGCTATTTTTATCGATAGAAACCTACATACCGTGGTACGCGGTTCAGTTGCAAACGGTGCACCGATACGCGATACGCTTTACGCGTACGCACACTCCGGACGGACACAGATTTTCTCTAACCTAATTGATTAGGATTAGACGATTCTCCGAAGCATCGATCCATTTCCACCGTATCCAGTTCGCTTTCCCTTTTTCTTTTTCCTTTCGTTGGTTTTCACCGTCGACTTTACCGGTAATATTTACGCTCGGGCATCGCTCGGTCACCGTTGCCAACGAGCGCCTCGTGGAAACGATCGAGGTCTATCGGTTCATTCGGTGATCGATCGATCAGACGATAGCGCGTCTCGACACGTTACTCTTGTAATTTAGCTATAGATGTATTCATTTATTATGGTCGCAAAGGATGCAAAAGCGTGGTACACGCATTGTCACATAGTATATGCGTGTACGGGGTGCTCCGGGAATCCATCGGTTATTATAGAAAATTATGATTCGAGTCTGGGTTTCCTTGTTTGAGAAAACCATTTCTATCTGAGAATTCGATGTTCATGTAGGCACGGTCTGGAACACCGTGTACATATTTGGCGAACCGGTAATTACCGATAGCCGTCAAGGTCTCGTCTCCATTCGTCCCCGCTCGTATCCACGATACCAGGAGAGTATCGCGTGCAATGTAATATTTCGCGAGGTCGAAATCGTGAAAGAGTTTCGACGCGTTTCGTTTTCTCGATTCCGAGAGCACATGCTCGTGGATATCGATGCGCGTTTCGAAATCGAGTTGCGACATCGGTTCTCGCGGACGTTGACAATCGTTGCCGACGCGGTGAGCTCTGTTATTTTCTTTTTCTTTTCGTTTCCGTTTGTAGCGTGTTGAACGTAACACCGCCGAAACATTTCCCGGCCGAAATAGCACAGATGTCCGGATGCTCGCGGACGCGAACGCGAATACGAACGCGAATGCGAACGCGAACACCAACGATATTCACCGAGCGTAGGCTATTAATTCCTCGTGACTCAAACTTTTGTCGCGAGAAATCGCGATCCACGCGTACAATCACCCGCGCTCCGCGCACAGAAGTTCATTCATATATGCAACGCGGGTCGCTCGGACGAATAATGCGGGTTTTAATAATAACGCGTGAATCACGAGATACCATAGAAGTTGTCGCGGAGGCCGTCGATGGCTCTCCGAGAGATCGGGGTTCAACGGGCGTTCCACGCTCATCGATCCCATCGATCGCGATCAGAGGGTTTCGAAGCGTATCGGCTGTGCCGCTAAATAACATTAAAGCGAACCTGATTGATATTTCTCAAACGAAGAAGCCAGGATATGCCACCTTCTACTGATAATAAAAGTAAAACCCTCCCCCCTCTGTGGTTAAAAAAATGACACAAGCCGCGTGTTTCGAATTTCCCTGGTCCTGAAGACACCTCGATGGTACGGAAGCTGACAGCAATCCCTGAAATTCGGCTCTCGAGGCACGCGGGATCATGTTCCGTTCGACTCGCGTCCAAACGACAAAACGCGACGCGCGTTCGACGTCGATCGTCGTTAATAATACGACCGCGGAAAAGTAAATTTGTCTTGGCAGATTTTTGGAAGGGAGGCTGCCAAACGGCGCCATCCCATGCATCGACCCGATGATCGCTTCCTCGTCGTCCTGTTTCAAGACACAAAGGCCGTGGGGTCGCGCTTCCGGTACCGCTCTGTCGTCCGGGATCAGTGCATTCTACGAAAATATTTGTACTGCTGGGCTCGCACGGAGGAACACGGTGCTTCCCGACGCATTGTCGTACCTGTACTTCTAATTGGCCGGTTGAATGTATCCCGCGTTCTTTCGGACTTCGCGTTGACAGTAGTATTTTGGACACGGTCTAAAAATACCGAGTAAAAATTATCGTGACCTGGCTACTGCGCGTTCCTCGGAGCACTCGCGTCCAGATTGTTTAGCTCGTCGACGAGGAGGAGGTCTGTTGTCATCCGATCTTATACGACCGCAGGTCCGATGGGATCGGCAAGGATTAATCGGTGATTCTCGATCCTTTGTGGTCTCAAAGAGAAGAATTCGGAGAAATCTCGCGGGACGGTAACGCAGTCGCGCGCGAGGAAATGGAAGTCATTAGGACATCAGCCCTGAAGCCTGGTCTGCCCACGCGTTGGGTCGGGTCTACGCGTCCGCTAAAAATATCGAAACGCACCGATCGAGTATCGAGAACGGGAACGAGCCGTGGCGCGAGAGGGTGATCGTACGGGTGTACAAGCGCGTGCACGTGTTCCGTTTCATTCTGCTTCGTTCCGTTTTCTTTCGATCCGATCCGATCCGATTCGTCTCTGGGAATCGTCCCCGTGGATCGTCGCACGCCCGGTATTCGGTAAAATCGTGCTTGTTTCCCGTCGGTATTCGAGGCGTTCGACGGCTCGTGTTCCGTGGCGCTAAAACGCTGGGCGATAATAGACCCTGCGAAGCTGGCTCGACGGTACGCTCGAGTTTGCTTCGAGGCAAATTGGCAAACTCCACCTATCTCGGATTCGGCTCTGGCCGCGCCAACGCCAAACCCCGGAAGCGTCGTCGCAACTTGAAGCAGATTCGCGATTCAGCATTCTCGTCCTCGGGATAAAAGATTTTTCGGCGAAGCGAAATCTCTGTTCGATACTATGGGCACCGCGTTGCGGACGCGGATACGGATATGCCGCGTGAGAAAGGAGGTGAGCCTCTATCCAAGGTCAAGCGCATCGTCGATCGGTGAAAACGATCGCGACACGTTCGAGGCAAAAGAGCGACGCGGCGCGACATTTGGCAAGCTTCTCTGCGAAGCTGTTGTCTCCGGTCTTGTCGCATCGCGTCGCGTCGTGTCGCGCCGTGCCGTGCCGTGCCGTGCCACAGGCAAGCTTAAATCGGATTGTAGCGTTTTGGCATGCTCGTCGGAATTCACTCCGAAAAATAATTCGAGAGCGTCGGCCTAGGCCTAGACGGAGGCGTTGGGAAACCCAAACGGTTCTCGATCCACGGTACGGAGGCGGGTTCGTCGATCGCCAGAAGAAAGCGTTTAAAAGACCGAGAGCCACTTTCTTTTTTCGATCGATGCTCGACGACACCCGGTGAAACGCTTAGACTCGCTCCCTCGAAAATCTATCGCACAAAGCGGGAACGCGGCCCTCGGGCTTTCGCTCGTTCTCTGACCCCTTTAGCGAAATACTGCAGTCGCGTCCGCGACCGGAAGCCCGGCACTGTATGCCAAAACGAACAGGCGACCGGCCCGGTCGTTACATCCATATTGCGGGGCATTAATAGCCGCCTCCGACGAGCTATCGTCTCGCTCGTGCGGTCGACGCGCTCCATTCGCAAAGAGGCAGATGCCCCTCGAACCTTGGCCATACTCGATGGCTCGCGGCGTTGGATCTTTTCTCTTGGATCCGAATCTTCTTCGTCTTCTTCTTCTTCTTCTTTTCCTACGAGCCACGGTTGCTCTCGATTCGAGCGTAAACTCGGTTCGGTTCGGTTCGGTTCGGTTCGGTTAGGTTCCATCGAGCGTTTCGTCGAGGAGGCGAGCAACCCCGGGGCCGTCCATGGGCGGGAGCGACGTACACCGACGTCTCGCACCAAAAATAAACTCGCCCCGTTCCACCTCTCCGTCCTTCGTTCCTCGTCGGATCGCGAGCTCGATATCAGTGCCCCTTCGTTGCCGTTATCCACGATCCACGGTCCAAGATCCAAGATGCACGATTCGCGATCGCGAGGTCGCGCGGTCGAGATCAACCGGTAGCAACCGATAGCCTCCGACCAAAGAGTCGCAGACTTTTTTTGCGCCGCGACACGCAGATGATGTTTCATGAAATATCTATATAGGAAGGACAGGGGTCGACGAAAAGCTGAAGTCGAAACGGATTCGGTTCGAGGGAGGTCGTTTCCCCTTGGACGAAACACCATAGTTTCGATAGAATCGGCGCGGTTTGTCCTCGGCATTCGAGTTACATCGACACTTTCGTTTTCTTTCCAGAGAGAACTAAGGCAAAATGGTTGTCGGCGAGGCGAGCATACACAACATAATGGGAGGCATGGAGAGCACGGGCGGGGTGCGTCTTCACAATCACAAAAGGAAGTTGAAGCAGAGGTACGTCTACCGAGCAAGATCGAGAAGCGGCGAACGAGAGAAAAAAAGAGAGAGAGAGAGAGAGAGAAAGAGAAAATCTATGTCGTCTAATATGCGATTCGATGGTTCGGTTCGACGATTCGAAACGAGCGGCTGCCCGCTGTTCTCCCCGTTCTTCCGACGCGACGTAGACCGCGTAGACACGAATACGCGTGTGTGTTCGAGCCATCGCACCCCCAACGTGTTCCGTTTGTTTTCTTTGATTCAGGTTCGACATCATCAAGAAGCTCGGTCAAGGTACTTACGGTAAAGTTCAGCTAGGCATAAACAAAGAGACCGGCCAAGAAGTGGCGATCAAGACCATCAAGAAATGCAAAATCGAAACCGAGGCCGATCTGATCAGGATACGAAGGGAGATCCAAATAATGTCGAGCGTGCAACACCCGAACATTATTCACATTTACGAAGGTAAACTCATCGAGAACAAGAGAGAGAGAGAGAGAGAGAAAAGAGAGAAAACCTTTTATTTTCAATTTTTCCCTTTTGTTTTGCAGTGTTCGAGAACAGAGAGAAAATGGTGCTGGTGATGGAATACGCGGCGGGCGGCGAGCTTTACGATTATCTGAGCGAGCGCAAAGTCCTGTCGGAGCACGAGGCTCGCAGGATATTCCGGCAGATCGCCACCGCTGTTTTCTACTGTCACAAACACAAAATCTGCCATAGAGACTTGAAGCTGGAGAACATATTGTTGGATCAAGTGGGGAACGCGAAGATAGCGGACTTCGGGCTGTCGAACGTGTTCGACGAGCAGAGGTTGTTGAACACGTTCTGCGGCAGTCCGCTCTACGCCAGCCCAGAAATCGTGAAAGGCACCCCTTACCACGGGCCGGAGGTCGACTGCTGGAGCTTGGGCGTTCTTCTCTACACGTTGGTTTACGGTGCCATGCCCTTCGACGGCTCCAATTTTAAACGACTAGTCAAACAGATCTCGCAGTCGGACTACTTCGAACCGAAAAAACCGTCGCGTGAGTCTCTCTCCCTCTCGTCGGGGTGTTTTCACCACTGGACTTCAATGAAATTGGCTATTTAGATATTCGTACAATCTGTCCTCTTGTTAACTCTCTACGGGCCCGCGTAACTTTCAAGTCGCATGCTAATATGTCGAAATTTTACCAAATAATTTAATTTTTTTCACAAGATGACGTATATGTTTTAATTACATAATGTCTCTGAGACAACCATTAACAATATTGATGACGGTTAGCTGCACCAACAATTTGGAATATAAAAGTAAATGCCTTGCAAGTTGTCTGCAAACGGAAACAAATGCAACAAAATTCGGCCCATAGAGGGTTAACAAGATATCGAGGTCGCCGTTAGTTTTTCTTGCTTATTCGAGGTACCGTGTGTACGTCTCTTTACCCACTGTCATTGGCTCTCGACTGTGACTAGTCGCGTTTGGTTGCAGCTGCCTCTCCCCTGATCAAGGATATGCTGACGGTAATGCCTGCGAAGCGAGCGGACATAGAAAAGATATGCACCCACTGGTGGGTGAACGAGGGCTACGAGCAAAATTGTCTGGACATTGCGGAAGAGCTGGCGGCTCAGACGCCGGTACGGCTCGATCTGCTGCTCTCGCTGGTGCCCCAGTCGGCCAGCGCGGAGAAGCTGGTGGTGGGCGACGATCGGCAAGGGGCCGGAGATGTCGGCAACAACGTGTCTTCCGAAACCCTGGTTCCCACCAGGTGCCATTCCGTTGGTAGCTTGATGGAGCTCGATCGAAACGATTCCGACAGGAGGATAAGGGAGATGCTGCAGATGGAGGACGAGTCGAGGTCCGGGCAAGTCACGTCGGGGGACGCGAAAAGAAAGCTGGAGACCACGCCGTCGATGGAGGAGACAACCGCCGCCGGTGTCAAGAGGAAAGAGCGCTCCAGGAGAAAAGAGAGGACCGAGGAGAGAGAACCGAGAGCCTACAGATCCGGGTCCAGGTAATCGTGCGCGCATTCTTACCCTCGCTGCTTCGTCGCTTTCTGTTCCTATTCCAGGTGAGTCTTCCTCTCTATCGATCGTTTAAAAAGCTTCTTGTTCCGTGCAGGCATCATTCGGCTCCCATTCCAAACGCGATCACGGAGGAGACGATGGAGGTGGACCCCGTCGTGGTTGTACCCGCGAGCGAAGATCCGAACGGACCCGACGCGTCCGCCGGTTGCTTGGAGTTGATCAAAGAATGCAACGAGAGATCGCCCAGCAAGGAACGCAGCAAGACGCCGATACCAACGCCATCGACGCAGAAGCTAGAGGAACCGATCGCCGACGCCTCGATGGACGACGCTACGAAAACGACCACGGACGATCGCGAGGAGAAACTCGCCGAGGAGGACGTGGCGATGCGCTGTCAATCCGTCGGAAGCGGACAGAGTCTCGCTGCGACGCTCGACGATCGATCCAAAGTGGTCTCAAAATCCGAAACGTCCAAGGCCAGGCTGGCTGCTGGCGAATCGTTCGTCGGTCACGACTCTGTTAGCTTGGAGGCTACTCAACGGGAGTTCAAGAAGCTGAAAGAGAAGGCGCTTTCTCTGGACTCGGACCTGTCCACCGAGGCTCGGGACGTGCCGGCGAGAACGTTCGAGAGGAGGCGTTCAAAGATATTCGAGACCGCGGAGAAGTTCAACCAAATGGCGTCGAGCACCGAGACCGAGAAGCCAAAGAAGATCTTCATCCCCGGGGTGAACGTGGGCGGAGCAAAACGCGTGTTCGAGAGGAAAGCCAGTCTGTCTTCCATCGGCGCGCCGCCTCCGGCCAAGCCTAGCGCGTCGAAAGTGATCATCGACGTGCCCACGGAGAAGAGGACGGACAAGTCCGTCGAACAGCCTAAGGAGCAGCCGCAGCAGCAACAGCCACAGCAACAAGAAGACGAGGAGGAGAAGAAAAAGGAAGACGCGAAGAAGCGAGCCGTTGATATAATAACCGGCGCGATCGGGAAGCCTCCGGTGCAGAGGAGAGTAAACGGATCTCCGCCGGTTTCTCCTCCGGGACACGAGCCGAAGAAACTTCCGCTGAAGATACCCGTGGGAGCGAATGATCTGAGGACCGCCACGGTGTCCGTTTCCACGCCCGTTGACACCAACTTTTCGTTCGACCAGCCGGCGAACTCGGACAAACAGGCATCGGTAACGATCGTACCTTCTTATCACAGATTATTCGCGTACACGCGTCCGAATGATTCTTTGGTTTTCAGGTATCTGGTAGCGCGGCGGCGACGGCCACGAACGATCGGGAGATGGACGACGCGCAACCGGAGGAGCCTAGGATGTCCAGTAAGATGGAGATCACGTTGAAGAGCGCGACACTGCCGAGGCCGCGGAAGACGAGCAAAGCTGAGATCTCGTTATCGGGAGCAAAGTCGTCGGAACCGGTGGCATTCAGGTCCGAGGTGGCAGCGAAGATCGACGCGTTCCAGCCCCAAAAGTTGCGAACCCAGAGGTCCGAGGTGGCGTTTCCGGTTGCGGCCGCTATTCCGCAGGCGCATAGAAGCGCGAGCCTAGAGCCGGACACTAGGCACGTTGCAGCCTCTGCCACGCCCAAGGAGAGGATAATACCGATACAGGTTGGTCGTCGACTTCCGATACTCGACGATGCTGCGATCGCTTAACTTGCCTTGATATAATTTATCGGACACACGGTACGACCGGTTCAAGCGTATTGGATTTTAAAAGGTTTCCGGTTGCAGGTGGAAGGGGATACCGAGCGAGATCGATCGTCGCAACACTCGTCGACGCCACCGACGCCGCCCACGCCGGTGTCCGCGGCGCCGAAGCCACCGTTGTCGCAGAGATCCATCTCGCAACGGTCCGGATCGCTATCCCGTCAATCGACAGCGGACTCTGACACCGACAGCGCTCTGGGTTCGACGATCGGTCCGGAGCCGATCAGGAAGAGTCCCAGAGAATACATAATCCCCATTGCGGTCGAAGGCGGTGGATACGTGACGCCTAGGTCGGGCAGTTTGGAACCCGAGAGCAAGACCGGCACGTCGACGAGCGCGAGCGCGAGCGCAAGCACCAACGCGTCCAGGTCCAGGTTCACCAGGCCTCGTAGAATGAGCTCCCTGTTGTCGGACGCCAGCGAGGACGAGTCTCCGTTCTCCACGTTGCACAGGTTGGTCCAATACGCATCGGACAGTTCTTCCCTCGTCAGCTCCGTTTCGAAGATCGTTCCTACGTCGATTTTCTCTTCTCGTTGCAGAGACAGCGAGGATCTTCTGCAAAGGCATATGCATCGACTGAGAAGCTCTCGGCCGTCGAGGCAGCCTCCGGAACACGCGGACAGTTTGTCTTCCGGCGAGGACGACGACGACGACGGGTTCGAGCTTCTGACAGCGGAAAATCTGTTTTCCACCCTGCTCTCCAGAGTGCGAAGCTTGACGCAGAGACTGAACGTGGACGACAACCGGAACGCCGGGTTCCCCAGCTCACGGCTCTTCGGTAGATTGGGCCCGAACACGTCGCAAACGTTCTGGGGTCTGAATAAGCCGTTATCGAGGTAATTGGTCAACGTTCTTGCCTCGTTTCTCGCGGCGAAGTAGCTCGCGCGTGTCGGCTCTCTCTCTGTCAGAGTCTAATCGGAACGATTCGACGCTTGTTTGCGCAAGCTACCAGACGTATGTCGAAACGAGGACCGTGACTACGTGAGTCCAATTGTTACAACAACTTTAGAACAATGTAGTGTATCCCGATTATTTTAGAAGGTAGTGCAACACATTACGATTCATTAGCTACTTTCTTCGGGTACGCGAAACCGCATCGTCGCGTCGGTTTGCTACGAGATACGGCTTGCTTCGGCCGACATCCTCTATCCTTTGCCGATGCTCGTTCCAAAAAGCACCAGCTCAAGGTCCATTTCGACGACCGGACGAATCACACGAGTTTGCTTTCTTTTTCGAGCACAGGCGGTTGACGGAGTCTCAATTCCGGCATTCGCTGAGCCGCGACGGAGACTCGTTCTCGAGGAAAGATTCCGTCGACTCGAACCCCGGCAGCCCCGGCACCACTCACGGACCGAACAGCGCTTCCACGAGGGAGACCGTCTTCGATATCGGCAACAACACCTTGCCAAGAGGTAAGAGAGTGTCGAGAAATTGTTCCGCGTACTCGACGCGAAACTGTGTCGCGTCGAACGACCGATGATCGTCGTCGATCCTTTGCGCTTTCGCCAGACGAATCGCAAAGGAGCGACGCGTATGCGCGCGGCCGGCATTTTTTTTTTATCCGGGATTCGTTCGTCTCGCGACTTTGCGGAAGACGATCGTCGACACGAAAGCGAAGAAACCTCGACCCAGGCAGGGGTCGGTCGTGCTTTCTCGCCGAGAAAGCAAAGTCGCGAGAATATCCTGGATGGTATTCGGTATGCATCTCCTAGTACCTATAGCTGTTGTCGAGTCGTTGATAGACAGAGCACATCTTTTTTTCTTTACTTTTACCGATTTGCCTCTCTTCTCTTTTAGTTTTCTCCCCGCCTTTTCGCCTCTCGCTCCGCTCCGCTCTCGATCCGTTCCGATCTCCGATTTCCTTCCTCGTTCTCTTCATCCGTGTATCCGATCGTCGACGACGTGGTATTTTTCCGACTTTTTGATTGCCTGAACATGTTTTTGCAACTTTTTCTACTAACCCCACTTAGAATAGTCTCGAAACGGTTCATGTTTGGCACAGGTGGGTAGACGTTCCGGTAATTTCGGGTCGAGCTGAACGTTTTCAGCAGCCTAGACTCGGCCGACATTCGCTCTCTATACGTATACTCTTCTCTTCTCTTCTCTTCTGTTCCGTTCTCCAAGTGTTTGTTCTCGTGATAGAGGGAGGGTGGGAGGAACCCGCGGAATCGTCAGCTCTTCGAAGCGCATGTCTTGCACGATGTTCCTCGCAAAACGGTACCTGCCTGCTCTGTGTACGTTGACAATTTTCATTCGAATAACCGTGATGTCCCGCTGCATTTCCACCAAGATCCCGTGCTCGTGCGCATCCACGAGCCTTACGGAGAATTCGGCGTCGCGATCGGACGTCGTCGCGACGCTCCCGCGAGCAATCTCGCCAAGTTTTCGCGGCCCAAGGGTTTTTCGCTATTAAAATTACTCACAGACGTAACTCACACTTTGCCTGACATAGAACCTCGTAATGTATAAAAAAAGTAATATAAAATAATATAATACAAGGTATAGAATAATACGCAGTAGTAGCGAGTTGTTGCTGTTGAAGTTTTTCTTCTATATTTATATATATAAATACAATAAAATATTATACGCACACATATATTATCCTATTAACACGAACGAGCAGCCGTAATTCATTCGTCTTTTGTAATTGATCAAGTGTACATGTATCGTACTAAAGTTTATCGCATGACTGCGCACGTATCCATGTACGCGCACCAGCGCACGAGGAAATTTCGGTTCTATGCTATCCAACAGACAGAATCCATCTTGAATCAAGAACATTCATGCATCTACTTCACGTCTATCGTCGACTCTTCAATCAGCGATCAAAGGAATTCAAACTGTTTCCCACCGGCGATCGATGCTTTCACGGATTATACTTGGCACGATCCGCACCCTCCGTTTTCGATACGCGTATCGAACGACGTTTGTTCATTGGTTCGTCGATTTCTCGACGGACCGAGAACGATGCCTCTTCGAGAACGCGTTCATCGAACGTTTCGGATGTTGGTGTGGACCGTTTTCGAATAAATCTGGTTTTCACCGACACCGTTGTTGAGGCTTCTCCGCGCAAACCGTGATCCCTTTCGAACTATTTCCCGAACGTTCCGCAACCGCTGCAGCTGGATACCGATCATGCCAGCGGCGAAACGTTCGGATAATAATCCCGAAAGTAAATGCACGGCTCGCGCCCGAGAACCTCAACGGCGAGAACTAGGGGTGTGCGAGAACCTGAAATTTTCTGGTTCGGGGCGAAAATACGAAATTTTTTGTGGTTACGGGTGCCCGAAAATTTAGAGATTCTCGAGAAAGTCGGGATATTCGAAATAATCGGGATTTCCTAAAGGGGGATCCCGATTCTTTCGGGAATCTCGGAAGAATCGGGTTTCCCGAAAATTTCGATTCCCCCTTAGGAAATCCCGGTTATCTCGGGAATCCCGATTTTTTCGGGAATCTCGAAATTTTCCCGACCTCTTCCCGACTTGCCCCGGGTTCTCGCGCACCCCTAGCCCGTGCCGTGAAAACCTGAAATCGTTTGCAAAAATGTGTAACGCATACTCCGGAAAGTGAGATCCCGGTGGAATCCGTTTTGTAGCACGTGTATAATTGACGGTCTTTTCTGACGGTTGTTGCAGCGACCGTGCGAGTGACTCTCCGTAGGCGGGCAGACGGTAATCCCCAGTAGGCAAACCAAGTTAGGTACTATATTCTACACTTTCTATCAAGCGAACGCGACACTCGATTCTCGTCGCATTGGTCGCATCCGTCGATCGGTTGGTGTCACGTTCGACGAAGTACGGTACAGGCGTTACACTCGATATCGCGGGTCGGATACCGAACATCGAACACCGAACACCGAACTCCGAACATCGGCAGAAAAAAAAAACTTGTCGAGCCTTTTGGTCGGCCTCGTCGTCGAGACGAGAGAATATCGAGGGAAAAACGATCGAATCCGGGAGAAAAGAGAGGAGCTCCGTCGAATCGAGCTGGAAACTTGTTTCGAGTCGATTGGTTCGCGCGACTCGGATCGTTCAGACCCGCGAGAGAGAAAGAGAGAGAAAGAGAGACAGCCAGCGACAGAACCATTTGGCTCGATTCGAATCGTGAAAACGGAAATTCGCGGCACGCGACAGTTACCTAACTAGAGTAGAACCGGAAGCGATCCGGTCGCGTCCGAACGAATCGCGTCGAACCCGATGTTATCGTCGCGTTTCTAAAAGATATACTGAAAAATAATAATAATAATAATAATAATGATAAAAAAAAACGAAATCAAAGAAACCGTTGCATAACAAAGAGATTTTTACACTCGTTGAGAGATGGTATCTCGACAGATCGATGTATACCGCAAGGCGAAGGAGCTAACCCTTGTTTGAGATGGCTGATATTTGTTGTGTTTTCAAGAGTTTAAATAACAGCGTTTTATTACTTCACGTTGTCTCAGCATGCTTTGATAATGCTACTATATTGTATTTAATATTGTACACTGTGCATTACTTTCGATTCGAGTCGCGGTTGTTTCGAGAGCAAAGACGCGACGCGTGTCCGTATCTTGACGTATGTAATTCTCGCGGACGCGCGACGACCGCGGAGGCTATTTTTCAGTCCAAGATGGACTACGGGGAACACATATTTTCGTCGACGAAAAAGAAGAAAATCGTTCGTTTAATGTCCCTTCGAGAGGGAAGCGAGCCTCCGCGGTCCAGCGCGCCGCGAGCATAATTCTCGTTCGACTCGTCGAACGAGCCTATACGTAACAACATTTTCGTACGCATACGGAAAAACCTTTTTCTCGCTGCATGCGTTCGTTCGCCGAGAATGCGAGTCCACGCACTCTCACTCGACGATTTGTCGAATCGCTGGACGAACACGAGTATATACGCCGCGTATGTACGTATGTTTGTGTGTATGCGTGTATGTCCCGTTCACTCTACGTCGATGTACTCGTATTTAGATAGACTTGGAAAGTGGTAGGAACGCTTTCGCGGGTCAGCGACGGCGATAGCAGCTAACGGCGGGCAGCAATAGCGGCAGCAGCAACAGCATCAGGAGCAGAGGCGGATGCAACGGCAACGGCGGCTGAGAACGATCGCTCTGAATCCTGTTTTGTGCCAGACGTCGCGACGCGTAACATCGACGCTTTTCCCCGTTTCCCCGTCGCGTTTCTTCTATACTTCCTTCTCGCGTTTCGGGCGACTCTTGCCTCTTGCTCGAGTCGACGGTGCCGCGCACGGTCGTCGCCACCGATGCCAAAGCGACACGACTAATTTTGTAGGTCACGACTATTTAGCGGTGGTGGCGAGAATCTCCGTTCGTCACGGGGTGTTAACGGGGAAAAGGTGTGTCGAAGGGCCGTCGCGGCACGACAAGCTAGCGATCTCGTGCGAACAGTAGCGCGCGACCAACCAAACCACCGCTCCGCGCGGTGGCCGAGTTTATTTATTAATTTTCCGAGAGATTTTATATAAGAGAAGGCAAAACGCGTTACATGTATGCAGAAATAAAGGAGTGTAAATACCGAGAGGAGAAGGAGAGTATTTTGTCCGGTTGCATCATCCCGAATACGATCACCAGCGACCCGCAACCAACCCGCTCAACCCGCAGAAACCCGTCCCGATCGAAACAGCCCACACGACTATTCTCGCGGAATGTGTGGAATTTGCCTAGACGTTATCTCACTCTTTTTCCAGATAGAGTAGAGCGCGAAGACGCGGAAGCGGTAGCGGACGCGCTAGCGGGACCGGAAACCAAAGCGGAATCGGAGCCGACGGCGACGACCACGCCGGCGCGGGTCACCAAAGACCCGCGAGAATCGCTGGAATCGATGGAACCCGGTTTGGAGCACGGGTTCACGCCGAGCTTGGCGAAGCGGCTCAGCAGATCGTTCATCGAGCAAACCAGACGACCGTTGCCATACGAGAAAAGGTACCGACGCTCGATCGAGGCGCCGATCGAGCCGACGAGCAGCGCGCCCACGATCGAGATCGACACCGTCTCCGATCGTACCGAGTACAAGGAGCATCGTCCGTCGGCCAACACGACCGTGCGCAGATCGAACAGCTTGTTAGAGCCGACGAGCACCGGCAGGGACTCGTCGTACCGCGCGTCGCCGATACCTAGGCGAAGCGTCAGCCTTTTCGACGACGACTATTACAACTACGATTACGATTACGACGTCGACGAGCCAATCGGACGCGAACGCGACCTCCGCACGTCGACCGTCCCGTTCTCGAAGACCGCCGTCAGGAAATACAAAGAGAACGCGACCGCGGCCGGGAAACATCGCAGAGAGAACTTTCACTCGTACAGAACCGACAAGATCCAAGAGGAGACGACCTTCGACGAGGCGTTCGGCAGATCCGAGGCCGACCAGCTGGAAAGCTACGCGACCGACAACGGTTCCCTCTCGGAGATGCCCGATGCAACGTCCAGCGTGTCCACCAAGTCGTACGACACCTCGCCGACCACCGAGTCTTCCTCGAACGCGCTCGACTACACCAGGTTCTCGTACGCCGGCAAGTCTGATCAGTCGAGAAGCTTCGAGAACAGGCTCCTAGCCGCCGAGAATCTGATCAAAGAGTCCAAGCTGAGGAATCTCGGATCGAACCGATTCGACCCGAACCTGTGCTCGAGCTACAGAGACACCGACAAGTGCGAGAAGCAATCGTTGATCTCGATCGGCGAGACGACCGGCTCGTCCTCGGCCGTGGCGAAACGGCGAAGCTGCATACCGAGCCTGCGGTTCAGGTCCGGCTCGTTGACCAGGGACCCGACCGGCACCGTGGATCGTCGCAAGTCGTTCGCGGACACGCGGGACCTCGGCAGCGTCGTCGCGCGGGCCCACACCCCGGAGAAGTCTATCCTGAGCAAGTTCTTCAAGCCCTCCGGCTCGAGGGACGCCGACTCGAAGCAGAGAGAGAAGGACAAGGACAAGGACACCGAGAGAGAGAAGGAGAAGCCGCAGAAGTCGAAGCAGCACAGGATATCGCGGTTCTTGCGGCCCGACTTCTTCGACACGCCCAGGGAGGAGAGCAAGTACGCCAAGGAGAAGGAGGAGCGCAAGGCGGCCGAGAACGAGAGGCGCAAATCTCGTTTCATGAAACGGAAGGGCGAGGGCAGAGCGCAGGAGGCGAGCGGCGTCGAGCAGGAGAAGCGAGAGAAGGAGCTCAAGAACGAGATAAATGCTCTCAGAAAGGACAGCCAGCCGAAGGATCGATCGGAAGAGAAACGAGAAAAGGACGCGTCACCACAGGCTACGACGACGACGACGATCGTCGAGCAAGACGACGCGAAAAAGATCGAGAGGCACGGATCGCGGAACAGCTTCTTGCACTCGCTCGAGAAAAAGCTCGAGAGACTCCGATCGAACGAGGATGCCGTGCCAGCTCCGTCCACGACTACAAACCCGACGAAACTCCTCGCGAACGGCGGAATCGCGAGCGAGTCGCGAGAACGTTCCGCTCCGCCCGGCGAGGTTCGCTCGGACGCCGAGCCTGGTTCTCTTCAGAAGGCCGTCAGCGTGGAGGATTTGTCGAGCAAGCCGGTCGGTCGGACAGCCTCGAAGAGCAAGGTTTCCTCCGTGCTGGGATTGTTCAGGAGCACGGACGCGAAGCAGACGGCGAACACGATAGGCAGTCGAACGCAGAACGCGATACTCGGCAGGCTGAAGAAGAGCCCGCCAAAATCCGCGAAGAACGAGGTTCCTGGCGAGGACGCGTCTACGAACGGCGCCAACAACGGCAGCAGGATACCGACGAAACTGTCCATGAAGAACGAGCCCAAGCCGACGAAGAAGTTGATCGGCGAGGGTAAGAAATCCGGGCCCGAGTCGCCGAAGCGATCTCCACCGAAAGAAAAGCCTCCGATCGCCAAAGAGAGAAGAGCTTCCAGCGAGAAAGAGGTGACCAAGGTCGCGGCCAACAGTGCCAAGTCGACCGACAGAGAATCGGACAAGTCGAACGGCGAGGCTAAACGATCGACGGACGAGTCCGCCGAGAAGAAGGAAGAAGCTTCGAACGGCAACGGCGGTACCGTCGAGAAAAAGGTGCTCAAGACGAGGAAGAATCGATCGCTCGCGGAAACCGGATCGTCGACCGGCGAACCGACCAAACGCGACGACACCGACAAGAAGCCTGCGAAGAAGGCGGCGGCCAAGGTCGGCGAAACCGGCGAGGGCAACGACGTCGACGGGACCAAGAAGAAAAGGGTTACGCGAACAGTGAAGAAATTGGTGAAGAAAGCGTCCTCGGACGGGTCCGACGACAAACCGGACGACCCAGGGAAAACCGGGAAACCGCGAACAAAGAAGAAACCGGTCGCAGCAGCCGAAGCGGCTCCGAGCACCGAGTCCGCGGTGAAAATTCCCGGAAAATCGAAGGAGAACGGCGTCGAGTCGCAAGCGAACGGAAAGTCTTCGTCGTCGTCGTCGTCGACGAAGCCGTCGTCGAAATCCGATCCGCAAGAGCCGGATCGCAACGGATCCGGGAAATCCGTCGGCAAGCCGAGCACCGTTTCGGAAACGAAGCCGAACAACGGTCAGTCGAAGTCGCAAGAGTCTCAGCGGGCGAACAGGACCAATCTGAAGCTCGACCTGTCGAAAATACCTCAACACTCGTTCCGGAACACCACGCCGAAGAGGGACTCGCCAAAGTCGGACTCGCCGATGATTTCCGTCGGCGATTCCCCGAAGACGAGCGACGACAAGCTGGCCGAGTGTCTCTCGAAGGTGACGCACCGCGCCAGCATCACCGGCAACAAGATCGTGATCGACAAGCCGCTGCGCGCCAAAGACGTCGCCGAGTTGAAGAGAGAGGTGACCGAGTGCGCGAAGATGATCGAGAGCCACGTCGAGGCCGGGAACGAGAAGGCGGGGAGCAAAGTGCAACAGCGGAAAGCGACGCCACCGGTCGAGAAGAAGGATAAAGACGAGTATGAGGAAAAGGAAATCGAGGCGAACCGGATGGAATCGACGGTGACGCCGGCGAGCGAGCAACAGGTTTCTCCGGACGATCGAGCGACGCCGACGATCAAACAACCGTGGAAAGAATCGCTGACGGATTTCACGAACGATCCGTTCTCGCCGGTCGACGAGCCGGAGAGCTTCGACTCGTGGTCGGTCAGCTCGACGGAGCTGAATCATGCTCGGCCTGACCTTCGCTCGCCGACCTCACCGTCGCATTCTTTGTACTCGAGGGTCTCGGACAGCTCGGCGGCCGAATCGGTGATCGATCGAATCCGCCGACGCAGCTTCTACTCGAGGTTCAACGATAGACGAAGACCGTCGTTGACGGCTCCGCCGCCGGGCCTCGGGTTGTCCACGAGCGCCGCGTCGCTGCCGCGAAAATACAGCTTCAGCGGGCACAGGGATCGAGATCGTAACAAATACGGCACCGGAACTGGAACCGGAAGCTACGGCCTTGCCGCGATCGGCAGGACCAGGCAAGGAGATTGCTATCATCGAACCAGGAGCTTCGACTTGTACGCCGACGACGCGATCGGCTCGCGAAACCGGTCCCTCGAGAGGGCCAGATATTCGGACGCGTCGGTCGCCTCCTCTCCGTACATCGTCGAGTCTAGATCGTCGATCGAGCAACTGCCTCCTCTCTCCTCCTCGTACGATCCGCTCAGAAGATACATCAGATCGCCGACGTTCGATTTGTCCAGTTCCCGAACGAGGTATCACAGCGCGGACTTCTCGGTCGATTCGGATCTCGCGAGCTACCGGAGTCCGTTCTCCGGTTTGCTGGCCGAGTCCGCGGTCGAGGGTCACGCGATCGGCAGCTTCGGCTCGTCGTCCACCCTGCCGAGAAAGTACGGGAGCTCCGCGAAAGAGCCGAAGACCGTCGAGTATTACGAGGAGCTGTTGGCTCCTACCGTCGGCTCAACCGATTTCTTGCAGATCAGAAAGTCTCCGATCTCCGGCGAGTATTCCAGCAGATGCGAGAACGGCTTCTACAACGGGAGCAAAGAGTCACGCTCGAGCGGCAGCTGCTCGAAGCGTAAAACCTACGAGGAGAGCTTGAACGGACCGGACCTTGGCGTACAGCGCGAGCAAGACGAGGAGCGATTCGTCGAACGGGCAAGGTACCTCCGAACCGAAGCGAGTCTTCCGTTTCAAATTGTAAACGATTCCTCTTCGATTTCCAGAAGCAGAAGCGGCAGCACGAGCGCCAGCGTGAGCATCAGCGCGAGTGCCAGCACCAGCGATCGGCAGAACGAAGCTGCCCACCATCCGCCCATGTTCGTCGAACCGACGATCACCCGTGCCGCCGGTGGCAGCGATCGCAGCTAATTCACAGGCACAAGGATCCGAAATCCGCAAATTCTAGATTCCAGTCTAGAGAACCGTCGTTGACGAAACGAAAAACGAATCCGATTCGGTTTTACCCTCCGTTCGATACCGATACCGCTTGCTCGGACGCGCGCGCGCGGTCGACGGCCGCGGAATCGGAAATAACGCGACTCGAAGAATCGATCGATCTAGTCGAAAAAGCGGTGTGTAACTTTGCCAAAGATTTTTCTGCTGTTCGAAGCTCGCGTCGCTCGTCGACTCGACTCGCTAGAGGAGGAGAGGAAAGGAAAGGAGTGGCGAGAGCCTTGACGCGAGTCTTCCGGAAATCTAGTCTCCGAGTTTGTTTCGTGAAGGAAATTCGCGTGCAACCGTTGTTTTGTTCCTTTACTTTCGTTTTTTTTTTCTTTCTTTCTTTCTTTTTTCTTTTTGTAATTACCGTTGTTGTCGCTATTACCACTGTCGTTGTGTTGCCTGGACCGCGCGATATGTACGAAGGGAAACGCGCGGTTTCGAGAGACGCGACGTTCCGGGAGTTCTCGGTGTTCGCGTCGCGATTTTGGCTGCAGTATTTGTAGAAACATAAGCGAAGGTATTGGCAGCTCGGGGCAGCGCTCGTTCGGCCGTGTTTTCGGAGCACCCCGACGGGTCTCGATTCGCGATTCGCGCGGCTCCGCAGCGGCAAATTCGTAGCGGCAGGCTACGCCAATAGTTTCCCAAAGGCTTGGTCCGCGTGAACGGTTTGCTCGCGATCCAGCGAGTTCCGATCAAGCGAAACTCGTTCCCGCGCGATCCAACACGAATTGGGACCACGCTCGCCAGGAGGGAGCCTGAAAACCTCCGTGACCGTTCCGGCTACGGTCTTCCGCTTGTTGTGTATGCGTTTTCTATTCATATACGTATATCTTTAAATAAACATCATCGATACTCGAAGCCCCCCGGCGTTGGACTGCTTTGTCGAACCAAGTATGTTCTCTCTTTCTCCCTCTCCACTCCTCTTCCTCTCTCTCTCTTTTTTCTCTTTTCGTACCAATGTTCAAATGTTTCCGCGTGGCGTTTCTCGCGACACCGAGCTCCGTGAAAAATTCCCGTGTCAAGATGATGAATCCGATCAAGCTGCGATTCCTCACCGAGAGATACGACAAAGAAGCGAAACAGCTGCGGCTGATAGAAGAGTTCGTCGCGATCGGCCGCGCAGAAGCTCCGACCGGCAACAAGTTTTACGCGAAACACGATGCGTTCCTGGAGTCGGAGATCCGTCAGGAGTACGTCGATTTGGTGACCAGGCGCAACGTCATGATCCCGAAGGACGTTTATCCGAGCGGCCCGCCGACGGTGAACATGCGGTACGGCTGGCACACGGATCCCTTGATACCACCGACGAACGATCCTAGACTACGGTTTCCCAGAACGCAAGCGGACTTCATAGCTACCGAGCTCGAGATCCGTTACACTCAACGGGGAATACCGGTCAAGAAATTCACCGGAGTGCCGTTCAAAGTTTAAGCTTATCGATTCGACGTCGCCGCGCCGTTCAACGGAACGGAAAAGAGAGGAAAGAGAGAAAGAGAGAGAGAGAGAAAGAGAAGCGTGTGGTCGATCCTCGGCGAAATTCAACTTGTATCCGATGTTGTGCGCTCGTCGTTACCAGGCAACGAGCGCTCGACGCTAGTCCACGTTCGAGACGACAGGGCACACGACACAAGGAAGATCTTTGGCTGTCGTTACCGTCGAGGACACGGTCGCGGATCCGTTGGATTCGGAGCTCTATATCGGCCGCGCCGTTCCTACGGCACTCCTAAATGCGAACGAACGAACGAAAACGTCGCGATGATGCTGTTCAAGGATCGACGGTGATCGACGCGGCAAAATGGCAGGCAAAGGTTCCCGCGTAAAGGTGCGACTGGACCTGCACGCCGTATGTATACCAGTTTATGGTGTATACCACAGTATGGAAGTTAGAGCATCGACGGCACTACGCTACGCTCGCATACGCGCGCCGTGCGCTGTTTCAGATAACGTGTCCGGGCGTTTGGCTGTGCCCGAGCGGCAAAGTGGCGTTGCGGATAACCAGCCTCGGTTCAACCCTAGAATCTCACAGAGTATCTCCGATTTTTCCACTATTATTTCACAACGAGTTTAACTTTAAGAAAACGTTCACACGGCTGGCTGGTTTGACAGAACTGCAACGGAAATTGGAGCAAGAGACTATCCGCGCGGAATTGATACAATGGCTTGGTCCGTGCAACCGTGTCGTCGCGTTAGCCACCTTCGAAACCAATTTGGCGGACCTCCTGTATCCCGTGTCCCGCTGCAAACGCTTGTTGCCCGGAGTAGACGTGGACTTGCTCATGGACCCGACCAGATCGTTCCCCGTTAGTAAACGGTTCATTCGTTTGCACGAGTCTCGACGACCCGACGCACAGTGATTACTAGACATCGGATGTTTATGCAATTTCCAATTTTTATAGAAACATTTTAAGAAAGTGGAATGAAATAAAATTTTATTTTTAATGGGGACAACCTTTGTAGATCCAAAGCAAATAAGAATCGTGTTAAATTCTCTCGAATTTCATATCATAGCATTTTTCTAACATTTCCGTAAGCCATAAATGCATAAAGATCCGCTGTCTAGTGATTACAAATGACGACGCGACGCGCTTCGTGTTTCCGTTGGCTGGCTCGATTTTCCCGATACCGAAAACAGGAGAAACCGTTTCCTGTTTACCTCGGATCGTCGAGACTCGGATCTTTCGCGCGATTTCCACATAATTTCCACGCGCTACGTCGTTCGATATACCCCGCTAATCGACTGTATTGTACCCGACTGGGGACCATCCAGGGTATTATAGCGCCCAAGATCGAAATTTCGACGAGAACCGTGATAGAGGAGGTGCTGGGTGTTTTCGACGGCTGGTCGGACGAAGCGGCCGAAATCGATTCGATAACGAGCATCTCCAAGGTACACATACACGAGTTGGTAATCTCTATCGGTACGCTGCACAGTGGGCAAAAACGGCCTTTTTCGATTCAAAATCAAAGAACTTTCGATAGAAATGAGGTAGAGCGATGAAATTTTTTTTAAATGAAAGCTGAAACTTTGTAGAATATGGGAAAAATAGGGAGATTACGGTACGAACGTTTTTTAACCTTGAGAAAATTCGTTAAAGTTGCACAATTTCAAGAAAGTGCCAGTAGTAATGACAGCGATACGTCAAGTGATGATGAGATGTGAAGTGCTTCATGTTTCGTAAGTAACTCAAAATGTTAAAATACTTCATTATTATTATTTTTATTGTGTTTTATATATGAGAATACGATATACTTTCAAACTAGTGTATTATCAAGTCATTTTAACGAAAAAATTTAATTAATTTGTGTCACAAAAATCTATTTTTTTCAAAAACCAGAGGTCGTAGACAAATTTTGAAAACAGATTTGAAATCAGCGTGAAAAAATCTATGGGGAACGATATATAGCATGTTAAAAAAAAATTTTCCGCGCGTATTAACCACAACAACAAAAATTTTCTTGAAATTGTGCAACTTTAACGAATTTTCTCAAGGTTAAAAAACGTTCGTAACGTAATCTCCCTATTTTTCCCATATTCTACAAAGTTTAAGCTTTCATTTAAAAAAAATTTCATCGCTCTACCTCATTCCTATCGAAAGTTCTTTGATTTTGAATCGAAAAATGCCGTTTTTGCCCACTGTGCGCTGTCGATCGCCACTAACCGGCTTGTCTTTCAGCGCATGCTGTCCGCTCAGAGGAGAAGACCCACGAAAGGTATCATCAGACAAAAGAGAGTGTGTCACAGCCGAACGCATCCTGGAATCGAGATCCCTCGACCGTGAGTATCGACGAAGAATCTTTCGTCATAATCGGCCCGTATCGCAGACTTTTGATAATGTTGTTTCGTTCAAGCGTGAGATACCGGTGCGCCGACGCGGACGTGAACGCGGACGTGGACAGCCTTCCGATCTGCAATCAGCGTTGTCGCACGACTCGCCGATGCAAACGCATCGAATCCCTGCGAGACGTTCACGAGCAACCGGGAGACCACCGAGTCTCCGACGCCGCCTGCGAGAACGCTCGTCTCTTCGATAGATGTCCGGTCTGTTCGATGTACAAGTGCTACTTCCACTGCGAGTGCGAGCACGATGTAGAACACGATCGGCCGAGCGCCGCCGGAGACCCAGAGTCCTCCGACGAGTGGCTGTGTTGCGACGCTGCTCAAACATTTGCGTAAGTTTCGCGAGAAAACTTACTTCCGCGTTACCGAGCATCTTGTTCTTGCAGGAAATCCTCGAGAGCTCGGTGCTCGAGCAGAGACGCGAATAGGTACCGCAGCCTGGACAAAGATCGCGGAGCAAAGTGTCGGTACGTAGTTCGACGTAGTCCCTTAGGGCTAGTTCAGACACGGTGAAAGAGGCGCGTCTTCGACCACGTGAAAATTCATAATTGTTTAAAAAGAGACAGCGACCGTGCGGATATACAGGAAAAAGGTCGAAGCTCTCATAGTAAATAGAATCGCACGAACGGCCATGAATGAATATGAAGAAGATAATGTAAATAACCATCGCGTGGTTCCCGCCGTGTCTGGACTAGGCCTTGAAGCAGTTCGGAGCAAGAGCAATACGCTCAATCGAGCGTTTTAGTGTTTCAGAATGCGACCGTTCGACTGCGGCTCGGAACCGTCGCGACTCGAGCCAAAGCTTCTACGGGAACTTGGAGAAATTTTACAAACGAATGTACAAGCAAGCGAAACTCCGAGCGCGAGAAACTGACGACCCCTGATCGTACAGCCAACGACTGTCATAACGTCTATAACGCGTCTGTAAAAGGCAACCGTAAATAGGAATATGTAAACCGGGTACAATCTGGTGCTTTATTTCACGTAAGCCTGTCGTCCCAGTGAATACAGAGGCGTGTGCTGAATCTTCGAGCCGCGAAAGGTCACCGATTTCGAGAGCAATGCTGGAGTCCTGAGATATATACCTCGTGCCTGGGGCGTCCACGCTCTCAACGTAGCGTACTCGTTTTCGTGCGGCGTCACCGCGATCCAACCTAGACGAAAGAAAACCTGATCGAATACGAGGCTCCGCGAGCATAAAACATATGTAACGGGTCGATAAATTACCTATACTCGATAACACGATGTCGGCCGCGGATGTCGTGTGGTTGATACCGGTGACATTGAATTTTTTCGAGCCCAATTCTGGCCAAGATTTCAACCGTTCAGGATCGTTGACGGGCACCGCGAAAGCTTTGGTTGTCAGCAACTCTTCGTAAAGCTCGTCCGCGTGTTTCGTGTAGCACAACGTTATGGGCAGATCATTGCTTGCGAACAGCGTACACCTGTTGTCGAAAGAAAGCGAAATAAATATACCAAACGCTTCGCGATAATGGTCAAAAGTAAGCACGGCGTACCGTGCGTTGTACTTTGTACGCGTCGCGAAAGAAGAAGACTGTCATCGAGGCATTATCGTGTTTCTATGAAAGAAGCACGTACGATCGAAAAACTCAGTACCGAATGTAAACTTTTCCTTCGACGAAGTCCAACCTTCCCATACCGGCCACGAACACGGTTTCCTTCGGTCGAAGGATGAACGTCCTCGGCGATATTGTTCGGTTAGATACGGTCAACGACAGTTCGTCGGTGGTCAACAGGTCCAATACTTGATCCCGCTGAATGGTGCCCGGCGTGTCGTAACACCAACGACTTTGCGCATATTCCGGCTGAGATTCGTCGAAACAGGGTGCCCTTTCCAGGTACTTGGCCGATTTCTCCGAGAATGGATCTTCTTCGTTCTCCCTATCGTCGAACGTTCTACCGACTTGGTCTATGGAAAAATATTCGCATCGGTTTAGCGCGTTCGCTGCCGTATGGAAAAACGCGTTATCAAGTTAAGAGAATATTCTTTACCTTGCAATGTAGCGTATTCTATGTTTCTCGTCTCCCTAAACTTCATATTTCTGTATTCTATCTCTGCTTGTTTATAAATTTGTTCCCCTTTAAGTCTTTGCACTCGTAACATGAGTTTCCTGGGCTGTGGGTTCAAAATAGGAAATTTCAGAAGATTCAACGTCGTTCCTGGCCAAGGCGATATCGTGGCGCGTTGCACCAGATCTACAGCTTGGATTTTACAGTAATCCGAATTGATCAGCGCGTTGAACATCGTACTCTTTCCAACGTTCGTACACCCTACCAGATAGACATCTCCTGAAAATTTCAATAATTTTCAAATGTATCAACCTCTGGTCCGGAATGTGATGAATTGAGATCGAAAACAAATACCTCGATGCCTCCACAGATGCTGTAACTTGTTTATGAGCTGCTCTATGCCGTAACCAGTCTTAGCGGACGCGAGTGTAACGTGCATCAGGTTCTCTCGTTTTATACCGGTTACGTTGACTACGGTGTCGGCTAATTGCTTCTTCACGTTATCAAGAAACGTGGGGCAATCCCTCGGAAGTAAATCGACTTTATTTCCAACCAGAATAATAGGTGTGAAAGGATGCATGACGCTTTTCAAATCAGGCCATATACTGCAGGGGAAATCCGTCAAATCAACGATTAATAGCATTGCGCATTTTTTCTTTTTCATAACTCTTAACAATTTTGGATAATCATCTATCGATACCTTTACATGTAAGGCAGCATTGTAAGCCTTTAAGAAATGGCATCTCTGACAAACCGTACGTTTCAAATCTTGTTCGTTGCCACTCAAAAATAATTCCGATGGTAGATAACCAGGTATCAATGGATCTTTGCAATGGAGTAAAGCTCCGCATCCTCCACAACTAACAGAGCTCAGCTTAGATGTTGGATTTGGGGTTCCGTAACTTTGGAATGTCTCTTGATTCGCTAAAGTATCATCAAACTGTTCAAAATCCGTCATCCATGTCGGTGGTACCTTCCATAACTCTCCCTTTGGCAATGAACTGTTGCATTCGTTCTTTATAATATCATGAAATTTTGGTATATCGTTACTGCCAGATTCCTTTGCCTTTAAATATTTTTCATACAGTTCCTTGTACTTTGGGTTTAACGAATCCGATGTTCCTTTCTTTGGATTTTCCTTTGGCGAATCAACGGTTTCATAATAATTTGTTCTGGTATGCGGCATACAGTAATTGGCAGATATTTCGTTTCCTGCGCTCATCTCATTATTTACATCCCTATCGGTCGAAACATTCTCTTTGTCTACAATTACGCTAGAAATGGGTTTCTCGTGGACAGTATTATAGTTTGCCATTCTTTGGGACGCTAATTTCTTTCTCTGATTGTGTTTGCGCTGCAAAAACCCGATTTTAGCAGATTCGAGATCCAAGTAATCGCAGTACAACAATTTGTCTCGTAACCTTAAAACCTTAGGATCTACATTGTCGTGATGAATTTTTGGCTTGACAACTTCCTGTTCGGTGTGATAACATTTTATGTTACATAAAATTTTGCGCGCATTCAGACGCGAAGAAAGGATGCTGATCTTTGAAATGTACATGATGAAACAAATTGAAAAATGATTCATGAAAACACTTTTCTATACATAACCTATCGATATTCAAAAAAACTTTCTTCTGTCCATGACAATTTCCAGCAAAGAATCGCAAATAAGCATCGTTGTACGACATTAACTATAATCCCTGTGTAAGCAAGTATTATAACTAATTAACCAATAAATATTACAAGTAACCTACAAGAATTCAAGTTATTATTTCCTTACATTATCGTCAACTTGTTGACAAATATAATACGTGGCGCATGAATCGGTGAAATTAAGAATTTTTAAAATAGAAAAAATTAAATATATCTCGGAAAGTAGTGACCCAGAATTTATGTATTTGGTCTCAAAACATTCCTAATAATTCTGCATACCGAATCTATATCTCAGAATTCCATAAATTTGGAAAATTATTGTTTTATGAAAAATAGCCCGTTCACGGGCACTGAAACGCTATAGACATCTAGCGGTGAACGCCCGAACTAAAAACGCATTACAGGCACGCGTTAACTGGACTAGCCATCAGAAAATAATTAATAACTAATTAATTTGACACGACTTCGGTTCGAAAATATTATGTGGGTATGTGTAAAGGTTCAGAATGTCATTCTAAATTATAAAAGCGGGCCTATCAAATGCAGAATATTTAAAAAAAATTATTTATTAGAAGGCCGGCCTGGCGATTGCAGCGCGACGGTGGCGCCATCTATGGTGGCGGATTTTGGAACTAATTTCCCTATCCCTGTAATGAGTAAGACAAGGACAGAAATAGTGTGCGACAAGGACAGCAGATGTCTCGCTCGTGCCACCTCCTCTTTTGACCCGCTGCTAATCCCCTGATATGTAGCAGGAGTACACACGAGCAAGGAGGTATCCGACAAGGACAGACTTATGCAGTTTATGGAGAGAGAGAAGGACAGACATATGAGCTTCGGCATAAACAACCAAATTGAGGGAAAATGAACTAATATCTTCTTTATTGATGAAGATTTATAAATATTTACAATTGGAAAATAAAGAATACACCTTCCGCCACTTTCACATACAATTTTTCATAGGATTTTGTCCCGAATTGAATAGTTATTAACAATTCTACAAACACATGTTCGAAAATAAATTCAGCTAATTTGACATGTCCCCCGTAAATAATTAATTATATGACTTTCCAGACATATTTTGTACACTTTAAGGATTAAAGAATCTAGAATGAAGTCTTGGCTACATTTCTCTTGAGGTTTTGTGTCGCAGTAATGCTTAATTAATAAGTTATTAACAATTTCTGGAGAGGAGGTATCTCATGTGTCTCTGTCCTTGTCGCACACTCGGCCTCTCCTTGTCTTACACATTGCTGGCATTGGGCAAAGAACTAGCCACCGAAAAATTGTTAATAACTTGTTCACGAAAATTCCAACCGGTCAAAAATTGTTATAGGAATGTTGCTAGGGGTCCACTCTGGTTTCTTTAATCATAAAAGAGTACTAATTGTGCCTCTAAAGTATGACAATTAATTATTTACGGGAGACCTGTCAAACTATTTGAGGTTATAATAGAACAAGGTTTTGTATAATCGTTAATAACTATTTATTCCGAAACAAATTCTGTTAAAAAACTATACGTGAAAGTTGTCAAAGGTCTATTCTATGTTCTTCGAATGTAAATATTGACGAATTATTCCTGATTAACTAGTTATTAACGATTTTTGTTGTCGTTACGTCATTCCCGTATGCCCGTAATGAGTAAGACAAGGGAAGAGAGAGTGTGCGACAAGGACAGAGACAGACGAGATACCTCCTCTCCAGAAATTGTTAATAACTTATTAATTAAGCATTACAGCGACACAAAACCTCAATAGGAATGTAGCCAAGACTTCATTCTAGATTCTTTAATCACTAACGTGTACAAAATATGTCTGGAAAGTTATATAATTAATTATTTACGGGGGATCTGTCAAATTAGCTGAATTTATTTTCGGACAAGTGTTTGGAGAATTGTTAATAACTATTCAATTCGGGACAAAATCCTATGAAAAATTGTATGTGAAAGTAGCGGAAGGTGTATTCTATATTTTCCAATTGTAAATAATTATGATTCTTTAATAATAAATAAGATGTTAGTTAATATTCCCTCAACTTGGCAGGTTATTCCGAAGCTATATGTCTGTCCTTCTCTCTCTCATGGTAAACCTCCTATGTCTGTCCTTGTCGCACAGCTCCGGTCGGATACCTCCTTGCCTATCATGTGCTCCTGATACCTCTCCTGGTATTTGGCAGGGTAGCAGGAAGGTAGGAGGTGAGCGAGACATCTGCTGTCCTTGTCGCACACTATCTCTGTCCTTGTCTTACTCATTACAGGGATAGGGAAATTAGTTCCAAAATCCGCCACCATAGATGGCGCCACCGTCGCGCTGCAATCGCCGGGGCAGAAAGCAGATGATTCTTGCCGGTTTCTCCATACCAGACAATGTAACTTCCGGCAAAAATCATCTGGTGAATACCTCGCATCTGGAGTCGTTATTGCGGTGTAAACATAACACATTACGGTGTAAACATTCTTGACTTATTTCTTTGTACAGGAAGCGTTTAAGAAAATAAGATATTTGTTGATCAAGGGATGTGTTTTTTTGGAGGAATTATTTGTAGACTTGCTTCTGGAATGATTCCATCGTTTTATTAAAAAACCTTGTTCCTATAAATACTATAATATCGCACTCTTAACGTAGATGTATATACATGTACGTAGGTTTATTATCGAACACGGTTAACTAGTAAATTAATTATTTCCAGCTAGTTAATATTTATAACAATTTTTTTGAACAATCTAACAAATGGATAAGAATTTCTTTGTCAGTTTAAAATGATAGAAGAGATAGGAAAAGTGGATTTACTTCACTCAATCGGAAATAAGGTAGACATTGTGAGAGGTAAGTTAGCGCTGGCCAAGGTTAAGGTGGACGATATCCTCCATTTACATACGCACTGCATTCTAATAAAATCGAGCACCAATCTATAACATTTGGCGCTGAGAGGGAATAGTATCCTTTGATTGGCCAATTGAGTGGCCGAGCCCCGTATATAATTCGATCTTTACTTTACCGGTTTAGTTTCCTTCTGTCCTCGCGTCGCGACTAGGGAAAGGTCAATATGCTACCTTTGAAGGTACGTTATGCTTCGGAGAAACAGAAACTAAACATAAGTCCTTTTTGTATGAATTTTCACGACTGGAAGAACACGATAGTTCAATTCGTTACGTAATTTGATCGGTGTCTCGTCGCACGTGAAATTAGAAATATGAAAGTTTGAATGCAGTGCTAACGTTATCTAGCTCGATTGCGAATGTGAAAAGATCTCAAACCTGAAAAGTTTATTCATTTAAGTTTCTTTAGGGTGTTATTGTAAAACGAAGTCCAATAAATGGACCCTGTGATATTTCGGAGGATTAGGTTTTATCATTTTAGGTAGAACTTAATTACAAAAATTAGTTATTGAAACAACATTTATTTTCTTTTTATTAGTTGATATTGATTTACACGTCCGATAAGGTAACAATTTATAAATATTATATTTCTGCTTCGTGTATTTTAAACATTTTCTGTGTGACGGGGTTGACTTCACTATACTGCAGTTTCAAGAAAAAAGACAAAACGAAGGACACTGTCAGCATAAAATATTTCATTGTGACACGAAGGATGCTGTTTTCATAGAAATTATTAAACGAGTCCTTAGGCTGTTTTAAGTGGAACAAGAAGGGAAAATAGAACATGAGTATGATACGGAGTATCACGTGAGTAACACTGTGAGAGGTGATTGTGTTCTTCAAGGTCTATAGATTTCACAACTTCGAGACTATTAGATGTTCGTTAATCGGTTGCCTTAAATGGAATACAAGAATCTAAATTTCGTCTAAATTAGCAATACTCGCGCAATTTTGCAACAATTTAGTTTTTTGAAAATGTCGCAACGAAATCTTGGTCTGTGATTGACCAACGGTAGCCCTGTGCTACATAAACATATAATTCGATCTGCTTGTTTGTACTCGAATTTCATTTCTGTATCGCGACGCTCTCGCTGGTAACCCGGATATCTGTTCATCGAAGGTCAGGGTGATTCATCAAGCTTGTTCAACCTGTACTATTGACATATCGTATTTGAATCGAAGTGTTTCAAACTGAGGCGAAAGCGAATCGTAACGTTAACAGTTGAAACGTGTTTGTTCAATACCTCTTGGAATTTCTAAATTCGTGTATCGAGCTGGACGCAACTTGTTTACTGTAAAACCACCGCGCGACGAGAAAAATACGCTGACATGCAAATAGTGGTGCACTTTCTATTTGCGACTGTTACTGCAGTTACTCGGATCAACCAGTCCACGCTAAATGACCGAGATCAATGACTCAATCCCGATCACGAGTGCCTATGCACATTTACGAATTCAGGAAAAGGTTCAGTTAAAAAGAAAACAGAGTAATCCCTTCACTTGATTTCTAAAAAATCAAAATTCGAATTAATGCTGTAATGAACAGAAAAATACTTTTGCGTTCCATCCTTGAGATACTACAGTATTTTTTTTTCTTTTTTAATGGTATCTCTATAACACTAGTTTTGTCGAGTACATGTACTCGAATGAATAAGTATACTAACAAATTTCTCAAGAAAATATTTTGATAACTTCACGAATTGGAGAAGAAAAAATCTGGAATGTGAAATTTGGATCTCGCTGAGATGGTCTTTATTTTAGGATGACAAGGATTGACTAACTCAGGGTATAACCATGGTAGATTTATTGACTAGAATGATTTGTTTGCAGACTATACTACTATTAACACTGGTTAGTTTGCTAAACTTATCGACAGCCGCACCGGACAGCGCTGGGATCGTGGAAATGGTGAACGGATTGGCATACGGTAAGTCAGTCGACTCAGTTTCCATTAGTGCAGCAGCTTTAGAGTATACAAATCTATATTTGTCTTGCCGATTATTATCGCATCAAGTATTCTTGAATCTTTAAATCATTGAATCATTAATCATTAAAAAAGGTACCTCGGTCAATCGTTTCTCGTGCAGTCATGCAATAACAGAGGACGACACCATCTTTCTGACGCGACTCCTAGACCTTTCACTTTTCAGTGTGGAAGACAAACTTGAGTTAAACTTTAAATTATGAACGCTAATTATATATAGTAAAAGATACAGACAAGCATCTTGGTTGCAAATTTAATAAGAACAACCACAAAAATATGTTAAATTTTCATTTCTTTTTGCGAGAATAATTAAGTAAAAGAGACAGTTTGGAGACTTCGATGACTGGGACGACGCATCGCGCGAGATAATGAATGACGAGTAGATACAAATTGACAAAGAAAGTTCTATTTGTTGGGAATGTCTAATATTAGGACGGTCCATAAGTAATCAATTATTTTGAAATCTGAAACAAACTTTGTAGTGAATTCAGAGGTCAACACAGGTTGCTTTACCGGAAACTGTAAAAGAATACGTGTTTCCTCTTCAACGATCGATACAGAACTAAAGGCAAAACAATTTACTGTTTCATTTCAGGTGGAATTCCATACGGAAGCATCACTGGTATGGTATCGAAGTATACTGGATATATGAACCAGCAAATTAATAACCTCCAGGCTCCACAATTGAGCGGACTCAACGGTGTGCAATCACTAGTTGTCGCGCAAAACTACGGAGCTGCTCAGATAGCCCGTGCGCAACCGCAAGCTGTTCACATTTATAATCTTCAGGGTGTCGTTGCTCCCAATGTCGTTCGCCCTCTAAATCGAATAGGATATTAACTATCTATAAATAAGTCGTAACTAATTATCAACACTAGGAGCTCCGAGCTGTCCAATTTATCTATTTTCTTGTAAAAATTGTAAGAGCGTACTTATTAAGATTTAACGTAATTTTTTTTTGTCTACAACACAGGCACGAGCAAAAGATTTAATCCATTAATTATACTTCAAATTATTTTGGAGAAATTACAAAGCAATTCGAGTTGCCTGATATCATTTCTGTAAGTGGCATTATCGATTTCGTATTACTGCGTTTCTGATGTTAATAAAAACCTTATATACACGATCAAGAAAATTAATCTATAAATTCTTACAATCTCCGAAGATAGTCATGATATTGTAGTCTGATCGTTGAAAGATAATACTTAATAAAGAAGAGAGTGCAAAGTGGCTTGAATATCTACATTCAAATCTCCACAAACTGGTTTCTTGGCGGATCGTTTAACTTTGTTGCAACACGTGAACACTTACTCTTTACTAACACGAAAGGGTTATAAGTTCATTATGCTGCATACCTACATAGTGAATACAATGAGTACGTTTTGACTCGTAATCAGCTTGCGATTGAGGGGTTTGGACAGTTTTGATTTTAAGATAATTACATTTGCATTCTAAAGAACGTTTAAGAAATATTCACATTCTAATTTGAAGTATAAAATATCCTACATTCACGCTCAAATTGCATGAAAATGGCTTGGAATTAATTTAATTGTACTCAAGGTCTGTTGATAAATTTTATAAAAGTTTCCTTTCAATCGAATTACTCAACCGACTCGGTAAGTGAAAGAATGATAATAAGGACGTTTCTACGAGTGATAGTTCATTGTAATTTGACATTAATGTACAACTTTCTACTAGGCGAATCAGGCAATTGTACTTTTAATGAGTTCGATGCAACTCTATACCGGAATTCTTTAGAATTTGAAAAATTTTCTACTTTCAAAATTGTGAAATTCATTGAGTTACTTTACTCGTAGTGTACCAGCATTGTAATTGATGAAATTTTTAAATAAAAAAATTACCAGATACTCTCTAGGACATGCATTTTTAAATGTAACAACATTTTTGAAAATAATTCTCAGAAATTCCTTTACTTCGACCTCCTGATCACCATAATATCATAAGCAACGGGTTACATTTCAATAATGAGTATTCTGGTCACCTGACAATAACTATAATCGTTAATATAGGTATTGTTGGGTTCAAGTCAGGTCACTCTTGTTGTCGCATTCTCGTCACAATGCAATCCCCCCGCGGAATTATGCAAAATTAGTGAGTCTTATGTCATTTGAATTAGGGCAAAACTGTTTATGGAGAGAAAGTATAAATGACATCGAGCACGGTGTATGACTGTTAGTCGTCACGAGTCTCACGTACGATGCATTACCCGCTACACGTGAGTATACACGAACACTAATACGGTCCTGGTTGACAGAAAAGAGAAACAAAAAAAAATACCGAAGAAGATACCCATCTTTCGCAACAACGAAGATGATATTCGTCCGGCAAGGATGCACCATGCGGTAACGGGGCCACTTTCTGTCCCCGAAACGGGAAAATTAATTTTTCTCTTGCCCGACTCGCTACGCATTCCATGCAATTCCGTGTTGCACAACGAGCTCTTCGTTGTTTGAGTAATTCGAGTAAACATTTCGCTTCTTACGAGTTCTGACTTCAACTTCGATTGAAAATTCCCTATCGACGTAAACTCCTAACCAAACGAAACCATAATTTACATTCTCGAGTGTCTGTGTCATCCGAACAATTCATTTATTACTCGAAGCAATCCAACGATTAATTTCATTTTAAACAACAATACATTTTTCAACGTGAAACGACCAATCATTGTACAGTGAGCTGAAAGAAAACCACGGAAATGATTTATCATCCGAGTGAAACAGAAGTGTTTTTCATCGTGTAAAAGTTTGCAACATCGTCAACACCAACGATTTATTTCTGCATGGTGCATCGTCCGTTGCAACATACCAGCGTGTCGTTTTCGCTGACAGGTCCCCGCTAATTTTGCAACAAATAATTTCGTTTTCACCGTGCACGGCCGTAGGTACCGCACTTTGTACGTTTTGCGTGAAGCACGGTTTAATTTGTTATTTATCGGCGACAAATTCGAACGGATTTATTAGCGTAGAACGCAGCCTTGTAAATCAGACGGCGTCGTTTTGATCGATATAACAATACATCGTCGAGTCGCGATTATTTATTACGGTTCGCGTAATCATGTGTAGAACAGATGTTGTACAAGATTTATACGTGTCGGGTGGGCTTTAACGAACTGTTTTACGGTATGTAACACGTGAACTTTCCAACACCATATATTGAAAAGCGCGCGTCCTTGCGAGAAGAAAGGATTAAACGTTGCACAATCGTGCTAATTACAATCCGAGTGTAACAATAGGAGACAATACCTTGCGTTCTGAGAATACGTTCCATTTCAAATCTATCTAATAACAGTAAGTAAAAATAATTATGTAAGCCTGAGCATCATAAAATCCTCGCAGATTGTTATTCCGCATTTATTTATATATAAACAGACATTGTCTCGCGATATTATTCTGTTGTCCTTCGATAAGGAAACCTTATTGAAAGCGTTAATTTATGCGAGATTAATTGATTAGAATTTATCTTACCACAGCACAATCGTTAAAGAAATCTCGAATAAGAAGAGTCTGTGGTTTTGTAATTGTAATTAATTATTTACTGATCGGTTCGGTTAAAATTCCTTCTTTTTTTTAATACATTGCTTTCTTTAGATCACGATGCCGACCATTCACGAAGCCTGCAACGCGTGTTAGTGGTCACACGTGGTTTATTACGATCGTCGTGTACGCTGCTCGTAGAAATTAACCTCGTGAATGAACAAACCTCATGAATGAAGCGCGAAACAATGTCCCTCTCGTTTTCTATTTGAATTAATCAGTGACAATCGATCGGTATTGAACGTTTATGTGTTACATCTCCGACTATTTCACATGGATACATGCTTCTTGGGCTGGCGGATCGACTGCAAGAATTCGAACTAACAAATGGCGTATCATTTATTTAGAAACATTTTAATCAATCTCTGAATGGTAGCTTTCAATTTTTCAAATCTGCTCGAGAAGACAAAATTATGCAAAAGAATATTATCGTCTGCACTTTTTATAATATGTGATTTTAATCAATTCTTCGTTGGCATGATCCAGAGAATAATACTTAAATCTGGCAGTGAAGCGTATCCACCCACGCTTCGATCGAAAGGAAAACTCCGATACCATGTCATCAGCAATTTCTCTTTTAGTGTCACAATGGAAACGGTATGCAAAATCGGAAAGTAAGGCATCGACGGATGATTGTCTTTTTCTCTCGCCGACTGTCATTTGCAGTTGTTGAGGCTGGAATTACATTTCGATAAAGAAAAAAAGTCTCGGAATCATACATAGCAATTTCACCGGGTCTTATTTTCTCAGACGAGCTACGATAATGCGACATTGCGATTGCACTCAATTTTCCTGCTTTCTTCCGTATGTGCGGCGTGCTTCACGATCGGTAACAATGACGTTACATAACTCGAACCAATTAGAACTTCAATCGTCGATACCGTTCCTGGAATTTCAGGAATTTCAGGAAGCGATAAAGATCGTCGCGATCGATTGATTCGTCAAGCGTTTCGATCTCACGGAGAACAGGTTCCACATCCGAAGAAATTAGCAATATTGATTGCTTCTCTTTACAGGAATGTCGTGTTCTATGGTAGAACACGAATTCCGATGACTCGGGTACCTCAAACAGTGACATAACTCGAGAACTGCATGTGCTCGTGCACTCAAACGCATTCGGGTTCGGAAAATGCAAGAAAAGAAATAAATTAATTATATGTTACTTCTTTGACAAACTTGGCAATTTTTAATGAAAAAATGGGGCCGACCATCTCGCTTTTTTTTGCCAAAAATAAATGGCAATGAAATACCTGCAGATTGCCACGATTTCTGCTTTTTCACCGTCTGCAAAACGTGAATGCTCGGATCAAGGATTTTTAAGTTGATTCGCAGAAAAGACAAATTTACATAAAAACTCGCAGTTTGACCGCAAAATTGTCGCTTCATCTTAAATCTACTTTTTTCGTGTCCTCGAGTAAGAAATTATACCATCCACAACTGAAACACGATGTAAGAATTATTTTGTACGGTTAGGTAGTCACGACTATGATGTCATAGTGCAAGCATTTTATCCTCAGAATTGGAAATGACATTGGCATATGTATATTTTTAATTTTGTTGAAACACAAACCCTTAAATGGACTTGGACCACTTTCAGAATGACTGGTTCAAATGTTAATTGAGCCGTTTATTTTGAAAGTGGCCTAAGTCCATTTATACTTAAATTGAGATATTTAAGGGTTTGTGTTTCAAAGCGATTAAAAATACACGTACAGGATACTAATGAGTCATACTGCTTAAGTGTATCTAAAGGAGTTAAATTTATAGTTCCTATTAAAATAATGGCAATTATTAAGTGAATAATATGCGTTTTCTTACCAAGAATGGAGTTAGGCCAGTTTCAAAATTAACAACCAGATTCGTTATAAAATTTGAAGGAGCCCAAGTCGATTCAGCACAATTTAAGATGCTCCAAATTGAAAAAAAAAAACAATACTCAATTTACTTTGTATACCTTTACAACACTTCAAAAACACAATTCATGCAATTCAGGACATTTTCCAACTACATAAATTACATAACAATTCACTGCTCATCTACATTTTGTGGTGTCAATACAATATTTTCGAACTTTCTCGGTCTACCCCGATGTGCTAATAAATCCAGGATTTCAAACTTTGCATTCTCATCCATTGATATCTTATAGAAAATTGATATGGTTCATCTCTCAAAAAACGCATCCAACATATTTTTAACCAATTTATTGTTTCACCGTTAGAATTCTTTACCATTTTAAAAATTGTATCCTCCAAAAATTTTGTTGGTATGAAATCCTCTTTAAAGTTATTACCTTTCCGGCACTTTTTGATAATGTCCTTCGGACGTTAGGCCACTTTCAAATTGATGGTTTTAATTATTGAAATAACTGCGAAAACTTATGGGTCCAAAATTGTCGTATGTACTCTGAATATATTTAACCGCAAATGTTGTTTATGACAGTTCATTTGAAATTGTATACGTAATTACGGGCAACAAAGGATAAATGACAAATGGAGTTAGGCCACTTTCAAAATAAACGGCTTAATTATTGAACTAACTCTGAAAACTTGTGTGTCCAAAATTATCGTATTTACTCGGAATATAAGTAACATCAAATGCTTAATTGATAGATAACTTGAAGTTGTACGTGTAACCACGGGCAACCGGAAATAAGTGAAAAATGGACTTGGGCCATTTTCAAAATAAACGGCTCAATTATAGATTTTCGAGAGCTCTTCGAAACGCAGTCGGGCCGTTCCGACGTGCGATTGCACCCTCGAAATTTGCACAATCCGCCACGGCACCGTGTCGAAGGCAAGTATGTCGCGTGTGCATGAAACGGTGCGTCGATCTTCGGATTTGCGCGCGTACGCGCGGTTGCGTCACGCAATGACAAATAAAACATCGTATTATAGAAAATTGCCGGCCACGGTATCGCGGGGGCTCATTACGTGTTACGCAGTCCGAGGGGAGGCCGGGATCTTTTTCACGACACAAAGAAAAAGAAAGGCCCCCCGCTACCGTCCCGTTTGGCTCTAACTATCGCTTTTGTTCTGCCGACAGATAACGGTGCTCTGCACGACTCTCTGGATCCTAGGCGATGCGAACGCGGCCAAAACCGGAGTCAGTAAGCACATTATTTCATCGTTCTGGGCACACCCTAATGGTCTTCCTGCTCGGCCTTGAACTGCTTCTCGAAACGATAACAAATATTCTTTCCTCGGTGACAAGAACGAACTCGGAGAATTAAATATTCTCCGAATTTTTATGCATTTTATACGAGTTTGCAACACGTTCGTTACCACTGTTACACCTATGTGACGTTTGCAATCTCGCAATTTACACAAAGATAGTCCAATTAGTTCGATAATTTGATTTTATGGCAACCAAGAATTTTGTTTCATATATTTTTGAACCTCTCTCTTTGAGATCAATGTTAGTCTTGATTTGAACTGACTAGTAGAAAATTAGAATTTAGATAGAACATCTTTAAGTCTGGGTAAAAATCGATCCAACCAGATTTTCTTCTATTGAATTGTTTCAATATTTCACAAAAGAGTTGCATTTAACGAACAACATGCATTGTTGCATTTTTGAACAACGAAGGTAAGCAGCATAACAAATGGTGGTAGTGTACGTGTTAAGAAAAGTAGAACTGAAAATTGGTTGGAATCCTAAATTATTGCCAAGAGAAATTATATATTATTTGACTGTGTCAGTGATGCGAATTTGTATGAATATTCACATATCACAGTTATCGTGTCCAATGGAATGAGAAAAATTGTTTTTCTTTTTGTATAATAATGGTTGAAATTTTTTCTTACACATTCTCGTACGAATAACACATGTCAGTATGTTTCTTTTAATTAGAGTGAAAGAGAAAACGATAAATCAGGAACACATGGAAACTATGGGCAATAAAATCTGGCCATTTCGAGCAGCTAGATATCCTATTTCATGTCAGACGGTTTTGCATAATCTTAATTATCTTCTACACGCACGCGTTCCACCCGACAGATACGTGAACAAGTGAGATGTCAAGAGGATGATTAAGTCTTCTTATCTCGCGTGGAATTGTGCAAAATTTGTCAGTCTTAAATCAAGTGTATCGGGGTGCGTGCGTTTAAGGGGAGAAAGTCTAGGTGACATCAAGTATGATGTATACCTGTCAGCCATCAGCATGGATGAATCGTGTTGTTTGAAACCCGTTAGTCACAGTCGCTAAATCGATTCTCATTGATTGAAATTAGAATGGAACGGTCAGTTACGATAGACGATAAATGGTATTCTTTCTGTTTGAGTCAAGGATGCTAATTTCAGTTTCCTCTAAACTGAGGAATGCCGCATTAAATCCTGCAAGATTACTTTTTTTCTGCGTGCAGTTCTCTCTTCCATATTACCACGACTCTGCAATCCTTGATATAAAAAAAACCGATTCAATGCAAAAATTTTATCGATTTTTTTGGGATATACCAGTTTTCAAGGTTGTAGGATCATAATAAATGTTGTTTCGTTGGACACAAATGAATGCTAATAGTAAAATATCGTCTCTGCCGCACCTTGACATAAAGAGAATTTTACGATTGAAAACAGCTGCTTTGAATACAAACAGAACGAGAGTCTGTTAAAATAATCTGAGAAAATATATTTGCAATTATTTGAATAAAACTGAAATTGAATACCTTGGTGAACGGTTTGGTACGTTTCTCTGTAAAAGTACCAACACGAAACAGATCAGAATCTAGATGCCAGCCCCCGCACACCTAATCCATCAATCCCAAAACGCAACAGAGCATTCTAAATCAAGGATTTGCATAGTAGGTCCCGAGGTGTTAACATCCTTCGCGAAGAACATCGCGTCGGTGTTGTCATCGACCTTGCTGGGGGAGCTGCGGGATTCCCGAGGAAACCAGACGGACTTGAAGCTGTCCGGTACCCTGAAGAAGCTGCTGGACGCGCAATCCTTCCACGACGATGCGATCGAGAACATAAACTCCAAGTTCTTGGGCAGCACGCCGGACCGCTTGAAGAGGCTGGCCACGGAGCGTGGTGAATCTTTGGGCGATGGTCAGAGAGGATTTCAGAGCGTCTATGCGTCGGACGAGCCTCGTTATACTAAGTACTATAATCCGGAATTGTACCGATTTCCGGTGAACCGTGGACCAGAGATTCCTCGAGGTGAAGCGATCTTCAGAGCCGTGGAGAACGCGAACGCTGACGATAGAGTCAACGCGATCGACGGTGACGTGAACGCGGCTGCTCTTCACTATGCGAACGACTATCACCAGTCACCGGGGTTCAACCACAAGCCTGATCTCGTTCGTCATCCTCTGGTCTACCCCCCCAGCCAGTACGGGCCACATGACTTCCAGGATCAGTATGATAATCGTCCGACACCAGGACCTTCTGATCAGCCATCCGCAGTGGCCGGTATCGAAGACGAAGAGGCTAACCCTCAGTCGGCCAGAGTGCTAGACAATAGACCCTACAACAATCCTCATTACTATAGACTCTACAGCAATCCTCATCGTTCACCGTTCAACAATCACGAAATCTATCCCCACGGATATCTTGCGAACGGACAACCATCGGCGCCAGGGGATGATCAAGAAGCCCAGAATCCATCAGCGTTGACAGAAGATCAGAACCAAAAGGGTGGATACATTTATCCGAGTTTTCACTACGGACCCTTCCACCATGGCTTCTATGGGCCCCATTATCACAATGGACCGTACAACGACAGTCACTCTAACGGAGGCAACAATTCAGGCCCGCATAATCGTGATCATTACTATGGTGGATACGATCCCTACTTCGGCCCTTATCATCATCCTCACTATCATAATCACAATGGTCACGGGAGACCGGATCAGGGGAATGAAAATGGGCAGAACGGTGCGCAAGCTGAGGGAGAGAATGGGAATCATCATCATCATCATTACGGATACCATGATCACGGTCCGTTTTATGGTGGACCCTATGGAAAGTATCCTGGTTTTCCTGTCTTTCCGTACAAACATTTCGGTCATGGGTTCTATGATTCCATAGGACCGAAATACAAGGTACCTTTTATCGATCCTTTCGGACCCTTCCCCTTGGTGCCCTATTATCCCTACTCTGGATTTTATCCCGGTCCGTATGGGCCTCATGGTCCGAACGGTCCAAATGGCAACAACAACAATGACAAACCGGAGGGTAACGCCGAGAAAAAACAACCGGAAGCGGCTGCGGATGCAGAAGCGATTTCGGAGGGCCAATCGAAGATCGTCGAATCATTGTCTTCGAATCAACAAGCGTTCCCTATCCTGTTCCCTGTCAGTATCAAAAATATGAAACCAGATTGCGAAGAATGTAGCTTAACAATCGATTCCAGGAAATAATACGAAGATGCGCGGGTTAACGGAGCTAGACTTAATGGTACCTAGAATTACCAAATCGTAGAGTTTAAGTTGAATTATTTATACTTACTGTTATGGATTCAAGTATTACTTTTTGCAATAAATGGGAGTAGAAAATCAGAAGGTATGGATGGTGAAATAAAGGATAATTGTATTCGCAGTATTGATTTATAATGCGTGTTAAATATGTTTAGCTGGTAAGCGAAAGGATTTACAATAGTCTCCTGAATTTATTTCCTGGATGACTGATTCATATGATGGTATGTCGTTTTCACTGACAGTCAGATCAACTGTAAAAATGACTGAAAGCAAGAGCCTAACCAGTTCAAACAAAAGTTTCGACTCGGGTCAGTTCGGAGGGTGAGAAACCAGTCATCGAGATGATCGATGTCATCATGCTCGATCCTCGAGTTTCTCACCGTGCGTATAAAAACCGTTCATTCACAAAGTGGTTATATAATTCTTTCTGCGCGCGATTATTAAAACAAATAAAGGCTTCCCACAATTTGACGGCTGATCCCAATCGAGTCCTCGCATCGTGTCCTTGTCTGGATCAGCAGAAAAGTTGCGAGGTACACTCCTGGACAAAAAGATAGCACAAGAGTGCTATCATTCAGTTCTCAAATATTTGATTTTATCTATCTGGTTATCAAAATAAAAATATTTGATTTACAGTAGTATCTTATTTGAACCACATTAAATTATACTATAGTTGCAAAATATGATAGAAAACCTTGTATCCAATGTTCCACATACGAATACTACATTATAAAATACTAATGTAAAGTGTACTTACTTCTGAATCTTCTGTACCTCCGTCGGATCCACAGCACACAATTGTTGACTCACGAGAATAGGTCCGAATAATTGAACAACAATCACTAAACAACACACACAACACACACGCACACACAACACATTTTATAAAATCGTGACAACGAACGAGAAGATATTACTCCGACCACGAACAAAATAATACTGCGATTTTAACAATGATCCCTTCCACGGAGGTGGTACGGTCAGGTTATCCTAGGAAGGTTAGACGCTGAGGGTCTATAAACACTAGATACAAAACCAACAAAAAAAAAATTATGGCGGGGCGCCGACCCAATTTCCCGGAATTCCCTGTTTTCGTATCACTCGTCCGTGGGAGGGGAGGGTTAAAATCGCAGTATTATTTTATTCGTGGTCGGAGTAACATCTTCTTGTTTGCTGTCACGATTTCGTTAAGTGTGTTGTGTGTGTGTGTGTTTCTAGTGTGTGGTGTTTAGTGATTGTTGTTCAATTATTCGGACCTCCTCTCGTGAGTCAATAATTGTGTGTTGTGGATCCGACGGAGGTACAGAAGATTCAGAAGTAAGTACACTTTACATTAGTATTTTATAATGTAGTTTATAGTACATTAGTATTATATATTATTATTCGTGTGTGGAATATCGGATGCAAGGTTTTCTTTCATATTTTGCAACTTCAATGTCCCTTTAACACTAGATTCACAGAGCACTAAAACTGACTACTTAACATTATTTGGTAATTATTTACTTTACGGGCGTCCTCACCGATTTTGATGACCTAAGTTAATGCCTCATTTATTAACATGTGCTATCATTTCGCCGACCTCCGCTACGAGATTGTTGTTAATAAATATAAGTACGGACAGCGTAGTTCCAATTTATCGCTATTTAATATATTACCGTAAGATGATATTTACGTACCAATTGTAAAATTTAGAGAATTCTTGATTTATCCTTGAAAACTAAATGATAGCACACTTGTGCTATCTTTTTGTCCAGGAGTGTAGATCCAATGGCGGCTCGTCAACGGAACGGATTAATTGGCGTTTGACGCGACGACGTTCGCCGTTGCTTTGCATTCCCATCGTTATGATACACAAATAGGTTCCCATAGCTCCGGTTGGCCTTATCCAGCAATTATCCGGCGTGTCGACGCCGCATGCTAACTACGGTCTGATAATGTTCGTGACCTCCGTTGCATCAACGTGTGCATCAGCGAGTATCAACAAGGATCATCGATCGAAAAATCGCATTGTCCTTGACGTTCACGTTCACGCTCGAGATCGGCAACGACGCAGTAAAAATCGATTTATCGTTGCGACTTCAAGGAGACCAGGACTCGAGACGTAACTCGCGGAAAGTCCTTCGGATTTTGTGCCGATCGATCGCAGATTCTGGGGAAATAGCGTGAAAACAGGAAAAAAGGATCACGTAACAGACAAGATTAGACATTGGTTCCGACGCAGATTAAGCGGATGACTCATCACCGGTGTCGGTGATACCTGTGAGAATCTGTTCTAGCCAATAAACTCTCTGAACACCTTTCTGCTCGGCTTACGGTGTTCATGGAAATTGCTGAAGGAGTTACGTTCCGCGGCACTCGTGAGATCCTTGAAAAATATAGTAATGCATGATCTAGTTTGTCTATTAAATCCATTAGGACGCAAACCTTTGACGAATCGATTATTTTGTATTTAATAAAAGGACAAAGGCATCTGTTGACATTGTTTTGAAACATCCTTATTTTTCTGTCACGTTCGCTTGATGTACATGCAAATAATTCTTTGAACGGACACATTAATGACATTCATCGATAATTTCCAGCAGATTAAAACGAACAACACCATGTCTTCCGCAACGTGAGCGATTAGATAATTGATTTTCTGCGCCGCCAACGCATCATTTTGTAAACTTGGAGCTCATTAAATTCCGAACACGTAAGCTTTGTTAATTCTGAGGAGTGTCTATATTTACTTCCACATATTACTTGGCCGACGAGTCTCTTCATTGTAGAAAATATCGTCCGCAACGCTCCATAAATTCGCCCATCCATAATTAATTAATTTTACCGGCTCGATGTTACGTGTCTTATTAATTCTGAATACCGCCGAACCGAGAGCATCGCGAATTAATAGAAACAAACGAGAAAGTTAAAGGACTCGAAGGAGCGATAGATTTGCAAGTGGAATAAGCCAGCCATTGTGAAGGAAAGCAGGCCATAATTAATGATTCACGGAGTCACGCCAGTTTCTACCTCCCTCCCCCCACCCCGAGAAACGTAATAATTACTTACCGTGTGCACGACGATCAATTATCGTGTCTTCTCGCGAGTCATCGGCAGATTTCGCAGCGTGAGGCAATGCATTGAACTTCGAACAGATTGGCATCTTTGTGTAACAATAGAGTACAATGCACGGTCAATCAAACTGTCGTCTTTTCAATGTGAAAGCCTGAACAGTTTTCAGCGGTTCATTCAACTATAATATATTAAAGAGTTCGGGTATCGCCCATGATCTACAATTAATCGCGAACACATCCTCGCTGTGTTTTGCAATGACCTTTTTTCCATGATTTTGTCTCACCGGCGTGCACCATGTAATTTCGCCAGTTGGTAACACGATCTACCTGTCTTCCGTGCACCTGTTACGCAACATTCGACTTTTCTTCGTTCTGTTTCGATCACGATACTCACGGTGCCATCTTCCTCCCCCGTACTCCATTGAACTCTGCGTTTTTGCGCACGCATTGCCCAGTTTACAACAATTAAACTGTCTTACCGCTTATTTAATCGATGGTTGTTAGCCAATCATCGTCTCCCGTAACTAAACTACGGATTCTGTACATTTACAAGGTGCACCGGTGCGTCGAGCAATCGCAAATCATAATAACGATCTCGCGCATCTTTATTATTTACTTACGATCAGATAAAATATGAATTACCGATTACTTCCCATGGAAGAAGGATTACAAAAACTTTTTAATTCGCACAAGAGTCTGTAGTTCTATTATAATGAAGATGTGTCTAATAACTTCATTACAAAATATTGAATATTTATCAATTTCTTGCGGTCTCGGTAACCTTTTTGTGTAATGTCAGCAGTATAAAATACAATATACATTGTTGCGAAAATATTTGATGCCTCTTGTTAAATGATCTATAATAATAATGTATCTGTTGTCCATTAATTTTATTATGTATTAATGTATTTGCAAACTGTGTCGTTGCATTTCCATACTGTTGACCTAGGAATAAATTGGAATAAAAGACAATAACTAGACATCGGATCTTTATGCATTTATGGCTTATGGAAATGTTAAAAAAATGCTATAATATAAAATTCGAGAGAATTTAACACGATTTTTATTTGCTTTGGATCTACAAAGGCTGTCCCCATTAAAAATAAAATTTTATTTCATTCCACTTTCTTAAAATGTTTCTATAAAAATTGGAAATTGCATAAACATCCGATGTCTAACAATAACATAATTTAAGTGTCACATCTTCGCTCAAACGTTCCTGTCAACTCATTCATCTCGAGAACGATGACGCGGCAGAAATTTGCATTCGGAAAATCTGCAGTCGATCGTTGCGCGTTACAGCTTGCAATTTAGGCGTGGCGAAACGGCCGTCTCCTTTGCAAACGTGGAAAGATTTTCCGAAAACCAGCCGGATTCGCTGAAAACGTCCGAGACCATCGGATCAGAGTGTTTTGTTTGCGATATTCGTCCCACGATTAGCGCAAGAAGCACCAATTTCACGAACACCGTTATTACGCTGGAATACCCCCGACGAATTTCCCAACGAGACGTTTCCACTATTCGCATTGTTTTCTTCGGAGGTTTCACAGAAAGCAAAGCGCAATTGAGAAACGTAATAAAACGTTGAACCACCCGACGAATTTGGATGTCAAGGCGGTGCTCAGAGCGACCATCCCGAAACGCGTTACTACACTCTTTTCTGTGCGCCGTGTGTCTCTCTTTCATAATGACGCATTGCATTCGCATAATTTCAGGGTAACAATGCCAAGCTTTGCTATTAGTGTTAACAGAGGAAAGCCAATACGAAGGCTGGGAAAATTGCTGTTGGGGGTCGCCGCGAGACCCCGCCTTTGTTATAAAAGAACACGGGACCAACGTTAGACGGTCAGTGGTATTCGACGGATAGATCAGAGAAAAATTAGTGCATTTTGCTCCAGGTACGGACGACCTAGTGTCACCTGATAGAGAATGGCTTGCTTGAAACTTGTAAGTAACGAAAACACGCTAATTACTACCGCGATCGCGTTCTGCCAGAGTTTCCTCGTATCGGTTTCTGAAAACGTTTTTCTTACTACGTTGGTCACTTTTCTTTTTTTATTACAGCAGTTCGATTTCGTTATTTAGAAAAATAAACAGGTAACGCAACGGCATTTTCTTTCAGTAACCTGGCGAATGCTCATATTTTAGAACGCTTCATTCAAACATAGGACAAACCAATCCATTAGTAATTGAACAATTTAGTTTTTCCATTACATTGTTACATCGAAGATTGAGCATTTAGATTCTCTATTACATTATTATATTACAAATCGAGCAATTCTTGCAGTGTAAAATACATACTTGCTTCTCTAAGCTTTACACACGATTTAAGAAACGATATTTTTATGGTTTCGGGAAACAAGATGGTGAACTTTGAAAAGGAAACAAAAATGATTTTCACACATTTTTCTGAAATTATTTTCAATTATTTCTATAGTTACAGTTCTATCGATATTATTAGGTATTGTCTAATGCGTACTCATTGTCTAATCATTAATTCTTCGTATTAGTAATTTTTCGTACATTAATATTCCGAGTTTGTTTTGAATAATAATGGTCGGTGATGACGCTTCGTCGTTGACCACATACTTCGAGCATAGACTTTGAAACAATTTGCAATAAAAATCGTGCAAACGTCATGCTGCATATTGACATTCCTATTAGGTGCAACATCATTGAATATGGCAGAGAATTTTGATTATTGACACAGGAGGTGTTTGTGATTAGATTTTATAGATTTATGTGCAGTTTTTAAACGGTCTTTTTTTGTTTGTTGCACAGTACACAGTCCTGCTGTTGGCTGTCATTTTCGCTGTAGCGTCTGCGAAACCAGGATACCTGGGAGGATACGGTGGCTACGGTGGATACGGGTATCCTTACGCTTATGGCTATAAGTACCCGTTCTATGGAGGATATGGATACGGCGGCTTGGGACACGGTTATGGTAAGAGAAAACAGCATGAGATTTAGAACGCGACAGGACTGGCTTCAACGTCAATGAATATTTTGTATACTTCCCAAGACTTAAACATTTCCACACGTACTTCTAAATAGTCGATTATTATAAATTTGTCCTAATTATCCAAATAAATATGCTTAGAGCTAGCTAGATCTGCGATTCTTGTAGTTTTCATTACTGGAAAAGAGAAAAGATTGGTCTCTGGCCTCCTCCCTGGAAGAATAAAGTAGACAAAATGTTCACCGACGTTGTTCAACAGTTGCTCACTGTAAACAAAAGATTCATCGACGTTACATTCACATGGTAATTTGCTTTTCCCTTTAGGTGGCTACCACCATTACGGTTACGGTCCTGGATTCGGCCACTACGGCTATTTGTAATCGCACAGACCACCGTTTGGAACCTACTATACACGATTCGGAAAGGAGTGTCCCGTTTCACATGAGCATATAGTACAGATTCTATTGTCGTAAAATATACTTTACAACGGTTGAAACAGTGCTTCGTGTTACGCATCCGACGATGCGTAACTTCTACCCCCCTGCATTTACACTATTGTTGATATTACCAGTGAAGTAACCATATAGCAATACTAAACCAACAATAAAATACAACTTTCAAATTAATCGACTTCGATGGACTTTGCGTTCTTTACTCTCATAAACGTTCTGCGAAACGGCGGGGAAAAGTAAAACGTAGCTTTTTAATGGACGTATCGTGTACCGCGTATTTTATTGGCGACTTAGACTGACGTTTCGCGAATGACAAAACCTCGCGTCGAGCGAATCTTAACGACTGCGATGGTAAAGTTGACTGTACGCGACGCGAATCACGTAAGGCTACAAAAATAATTTATAATATGTTACTACACTAGACTTATGAAATCGAATCGTTCGGACCGACAATTTCGGGTTAAGCAGGGTTTATGACGAACATTTTGGGTCACCGAATGAAGCAAGGGACAGACGAAGTCTCAGAAATTAGACGTTCTGGGAACCTAGAATTTTTTACGATCCTTATTCAACCCTATATGTCAAAATTGACTTCTTACTCCTCTGCTGCATTAGGAAATGCATTAGAAATCTTTTTGAAATCATGAAGATACGTAGGTTGAACGTGTGTCGGTAACAATTTCCGTGTTACAAGTTGCCATTGTTAAATCTAACCTGACAAAGATCGTTGGTTTTAGTTGTTGTGACTCACCGCGTCAGTAGATAGTACAGCTCGGGTCATACCTCGAAAGTTGTTGCGGCTTCAGGATCTGTGACCTCGTCCGCATCCGTGTAAAAGCCATTGCCACGTGGGTGTCGCACCTGAATTCGTCGGAATCGTTAATATCTCGTCCCACGATCTTGCTCTCATGATTTCTAAATTCTCGTTTTTTTTTTTTTCTCTAGTATCGTCTCGCATACGCAACAACCATTACTCGTTATCCTTTCACATTATCGATATCGTTCTGTTTTGTAATCATCGCCTCTCATTCACAGTGTTCCTCTCGCATGTTTCCTCAAAACATCGCTTCTGTTTCGAATAGTGACGCATTAAAACCAGGCGTCGAGCAGAGCATTAGTAAAATCATGCCTCTGTCCTTTTCCCGTGCAATTGGGCAACACCGTAAGCGGTGATCCGTATGTGCAGGTGCAGAGGTCAACCACGACTTTTCAGGTCGTCCAGACTCTTACTTAGCAACAGGTAAACCGCAATCGACCGCAACTGCGACTTTAACAACCGCCGGCGCATGCCGTTTCATCTTCAGCACATTTTTCCTCCGAGCCAATCATCTCTTCCCAATTTTAATGTCACACTTCATATACAACTTCGATGATTATTCAATCGTGACCTTCAAATTGTGGATTTTTATTGCATGTCCATAATCTCGTGATACAAACTCTTCGAATTCGAACATTTTAAATTCGAAACAGCATTAAGGTAGTAGGCATTCATATTCGCATTTTATAATTAACAGCTTTTTTCGGGATATAAATAAAGCCGACAGAGATAAAAATACTTTATCGTAGACAAATCAAATTAGCATGTACGTATAGTTTTTTTCGCAGTTGTTTTGTCGATGTTTGGTATGTCTTTAATGTTCTTTTACTAGCCTATTAAATACATCTCTAAAAATTCTTCTATTCTTTGTCAGATTTTCATCACGTTTAAAATTGCCTTTCCATTACATAGTTTTCTGAAATTTGAATTTTCACAGAAATTGACAGCCTTGTAATTTTTACCGCTTCCCTCAGTCCTATAAAAATATATTTACCAGAGTAAAGGATACGAACGGATTTATTAGGACCATAACGCAGTCAACTAATCTTAAACATCGCTTGGTAGAGTTTTGCAATTTGATTTAAGTGGATGGTAAAAAGGAGATAGCGATTAAAAGTAGGAGGCTAACAATCTATTCGGGACGATTCGTCCTTCGACCATTTGATCCTCATTCTGAACACACGAAAAAAAATTACATAATCTTGTAGCCCCTGAAGACGCGTGGCTAATCTTGTAGCATATCATATAATGTGTATTGTGAAATCATCGACGTTCGTTTACACCGCTCGAAACCTTGATAACACTAGACAGATTTACTAATGATACACTAATTCGCCGCCATTCAAATTCCATGGTCACCGTGTAATGCAAACGAGGACTCCGAAAATGTCTGTAAATTCCCAATTTTGGAGGTTCATAAACATAATTCTCTCGAAAGTAAACCCTGCAATCGTCGAATGCCTTTTTCTCGTCGATACAACCTCCGCTTAACGAGCGAAAGAGGTTATCAATAAATACGCAGACGCGGACGAAATTGCAATATTATATTAAACCTTAACATACTTTGTTATTTGTTGACCCCGATGTTTCTTATTCCCCGTGAATGATTCGCTTTTTCATCCTCGTTGAGAAAGAAAGACGTACCTGAAGAATCTATGTAATTTATTTCTCGTAACTATTAATCTACCGTGACTGAAAAATTGCATCAGGCGATTGATATTTTTTTCAGAATACAAGTTATAAATGTTCGTCGTGTTAACTAAACGTTTGGTTAATGGAAACGTTATTAGGTGATTATAGTATAGCATTATAAGAAAGAAATTGAAATTAGCATTAACCAATCGTGCATTTTAAATTCCTGTCCTCAATACAGCGAACGTTTATTCAAATAACATACTCTCATCTGAATGTTTGAAAACATTGAGAAATTAAGCTCTGTATTTTTGTGTTCGGTGATTGTGGAACAAAAATAAATTTTTAAAAAAGTTTGTACCCATTTATAATACTAATTAATAATAGCTGACCGACCTTTGAACACTCCTTGTAACTCGCCAAATTTTTAAATGGAAAAATGATAGAGAAGAAGCAGACGAAAAGAAATAAAATGTTAATAGCGAAAGGTTAATGACGATAACAGGAAAAACACGAATAGTTCGGTAGATTGTTACATAACTATACTACTGTTGCACAAATTGTTGTGGACGCTGTCTCAGGATTTGCATCAGAAACGATCTATAAATCATACGCGACGTCTACGGAACACTGCTTGCGATGAGAATCTGATTAGAGAAAGGGATCTCTCCTATAAATCAGTCTGCGGCGATCTATTCGTTTTCTGGAGAAAAACACGTAAGAGCATCGTTTAGGTCGTCTCTCTAGTGATAGCCATGGCCTTCGGTGTAGCATTTTGGTTTGAACGATGGGCCAGCTTTTGTTCGAAGACCTCCGGGCGTTAGTTGAACAATATTAGCCGACGCAAGGAAAAGATCGAAGGTCGACCGAACCGTGATTCCAACTCTTTCCGCGGTGCTCGTGGCTGCCCTCTCATTCAAAGGAAAACTAAATACTAAGAGAAAGGTCAAACTCATGTGGAAAAGAACTTCATTCATTCGCAGAGGATGATAGCGGTCGCCGCTGTCCGTATCAGCTACATCCTGAAGAATATACTATTACAATAGTCATTGAATAAACCAAAGTCGACGTCGTCGATTCATTCCTACGTTTTACAATTCATTTAACACATTTTACTATCTTCAAGAATTTGTGTAAGCTATGCTATTTTATAAATTTACCTCTTAAGGATACAGGCACACACGTGTCCACTTAATGGTAGTTTGATTATATATTAGAGTTAAATTCGTTGAAATTTAAATTATAAGGACATGTATGTCGAAAGCCAGTTTGCACTACTTAAGAAGTCTTCCTTCGCACTTTGAATCTCCATTTGCTTAATCGTGAGAGTACTGTTAGTATTGTAACGCGTAATTAGTAATTGTGCACAATGTAGCATTACGGTTCGTAATGTTTGTCATTCGTAATATTTACGAGGCAACATAGCTGCAAGTAAACGTTCGAGGGGATCATCACTGATTGCTGCTACTGCAGTACTGCGATTACCAATTAGTGTATAATTTGCGCTACACGTACAATAAATCTTGAACGGTCGAAATTTGATTTTACGAAAAAGTTGACATTTTTAATACCTAGAAAGACTGAATCAAACCCTAGCAGCAATTTTCGAGAAGAGTATTTCGCAATTCAGAATATAAATCACGTAATTATGGCATACTTTCGATCAAGCGTGGCTAATGAATTCTTTCCTCATCCAAGAAATATTTATTTAAATTCTAAAACAGTCGGATCCAAGATCCAAGCTACAGGATAGAAATTGTCTGATAATTGAACGAGGGAGTTGAAACAATAGCGGACGATTGCAAAGTAAAGTGTCGACTTCGATAAAAATTCTATGACGTGTAACTTATCGTTTGCGACACGGTATGAATGAAAAGTGGCAAATGACACGGAACATTTGTTGATTAATTAGATAAATATGCGACGCAGAGAATTGAAAGGAGTCGATTCTTCTTATCGATCCTGATTGGTCAAGGGTTGGCGGGAATGAAAAGGTTGAAAGCATGGTGTACACAACCTTGATTCGAACGTCGTGTATCTAATCGATTATTAAAGTCCAATTAAAACGTCACATTCGAGTGGTGCTTACCAATGGATTGGACGAGTGTTCCTAGATTCTGTCAAGGTCTCGTTGTAGGGAATCTTACGCGTACACTGGTTTATGGCCGGTCATTATGAGAAACGAAGGGGGATGGTGTTGAACAAGCGATTGCTCAAGGGAAATGGGATGGTCCATTTTAAGTGCCAATTCCGTTTAGCAATGGCAAGCCTCTGTCAAGACACTATAACGAAATTGTGCTCGTAAAACACTTAAGATTACAATCTTTACACGTTTAATGTAAATACAATTGCAACAGTAACGTAACTGTGGCATTTGAAAAGCAATAGCCAATAAAAACCCAACAGGGATTATTAAGACTTTATTTAACTTCCAAGCGAATTAGTCCTTCGTTACACAAAATATGCCGCAACGTGACATTTCACATAAAATTGCAGGAACGTCCACTTTTTAATTTTACTTTCCCCAATTTACTTTGTTCTACACATTCAAATGAACAACGTCTTCGTTACATAAATTAATTACTTCTACGATGTTCGAGTCTGTGCTACGCTGTTAAAGAATGTGAAATTTCACATGGAGTTGCACAAAACATCCAGAATCTAGTTGCAAAAAAAAAAAAAATATTCATATACGAGAACGAATTTTTGCTAATTAAACTGTTCTTCGATTTCGTGATATTATGTGAATTCGTGCGGTATTAAAAATGATTATAAACGTCTTTGTTAAAGTATCTCACAATGACGACACCCGTCAAAGATGCAGGATCAAGCAATGCTAGATCACCGCGAGTGATGAACTCGCATAACTCACGTTCGCAATTACCGCGGTCGATCTTCGAGCATCATTGTGTCTCGCCGGTTTTTCACCTGTATGAGAATCGTGCATGGAATTAGCCATTTGACGTTAGATGCTGCCGATATCTCGAAACAATACAATATATTCGCGATTATGTCATACGAGTTCTAAACGGAAAAACTGAGCGCAGTTTGTTCATTTCTGTCGACATGCTCCGAGAAATTTTCCCACGTGCTCGCAACAGACGTAAAGCAGACTATGCCTTTTATACTGCAGAGGAATCCCGCTTTCCGACTCTTTCATTATTTTTTCCAACACTGTACCCGCCTAATTGGCCAGAACGAGTCACTTCGGATTCGTTGTTTTGCGATTATTGCAAGCACAAAGAGAAATTGGCTAATCTCGAATCGAAGTCGATCGAAATTACGATAATGCGAGAATATTCCTTAGCAAAATGCTAATTAGTCTGCTTTAGCGCTAAGCCAAATTGCGTGGTCCAATATTTTTAATTTACGATTTCAGAATTTCTTTTGAATTCCTTTTGTCTTGTTAGCTGTAGGCGTCTTCGAATAATTTACGATGCTTCATAACATCCGTTGACCACAGCGTGTCGCAACGTAATTAAGTTTTCACATTTACAGCTTTACAAAAATTGCTCAGGGTCGTTCTGATTCGCGGACAAATCGGCGTAATATCGCGGAGGCTGCACGAAGGCAGGTATCGTCGCTGTCGTTTCGATTTATGGCCGCGTAATTATGGTATCGCTTCTGTGCTTCTATCGCAAGGCAAACAGTGTTTCTCGTCTTCGCCTGAGGGAGCTTGATTATCCTCAATTATTCGCAAAGCATGATCGCGGAGGAGCGGTAAATAATCGCACGAAAAAAGCTTTCGAAGACAACGATGGTGCGAAGAACGAAGCTCCCCGGTGTCAAATGCTAGCTAGTAACTTAATTATGACTCTGTTACGCGGCGTTCACGAGATTGTGTTTGATGCGATTACAGAATATTGCGTGTCCACTTTCTAGCCAGGCCTCGACGACGGTTTTCGCCAGTTTTAGTGTTAAATGACATAACGAACGGGGTTCAGAGTGTTATCGTAATAAGATTGATGGATCCTTGATCGGTCCTGGGAACAAAGATTAGATTAATCGTGTATCGAAGCTTCTCCTGACGTTTGATCGATGTTTTACACGAGAACATGGTCACCTTTGTGACAAGCACTTTGCCGACCTATATGCTCCTTTTGATACGGACATTTGTTTATTGCACTCGTGGGTATCTGCTTCAGTGGCCTTACACAATTCATAATGGCGAACGTTGGATTTATTTCATTACATTCGTAATTGTGGCAATTATCCTAAATAATTGAGTGTTCGTCATGAATGCATAAAACCTGCTATTCATTTATCACTAATTCTTTTAGGGACTATATCTCACGTTGTTATGTTCATAACGCTAACGAAGAAATCACAAAGTTTTTTCTATACGTTTCTTCGAATTGTTTGATCGCTTAGATTGTTTCATAAAGTGTTCACAATTGAAAAATCATCGAATACAAAGGTTAAGACTGATTCGAACGTGACCAAGTGCCGGCGACAGGTGATCTCGCGATTTCCAAAATTCAGGCAGCTCATCGCGATAACGTGTCCGATCGCGAGACGACCTCCATCGATCAGGCAAACGGATTCAACGGACAAGCTCGCCGCAAGATCCAATCCAGCATCTCGCGGTATCGTCTTCGAGGCATTCACTTAAAGCGAGGCGAAACTCATCATCGATAAATTTTACCTGAATGCCGGGTGTCGTAAACATTCCGTGTCGTTGACTTCGTCCACCTGGCCGAGGTTGTCCTTCGGCCACGATGATTCCCTGTTACCTCGGTCGGTGATCGTAACAATGACACCCTCGCCGTTAATCATACCCTTCGGATCAAAGGCGGCTAGGTTAGGCGACCAGGCCAGGTCCTGCCTCATCCTTGAGTTCCTCGAAAGCGGCGCGGCGGTCTAACGTCCTTCGCAGTTAGCACCTTGCGTTAGGTCACCTAACTTTGGTGTCATCCGACGCAACGCACATGTTGGACCTTTTCAGGCAGCTCCGTCCTTCTCCGATCTTCACTCTCACTTTCTTTTTCTTCGCTGCCTATCTCTCCCACCCTCTCTCTCTCTCTGTCTCTTTCTCTTTCTCTTTCTCGGCTGTTTCTCCTCGCTCTCGGTCTTTCTCTTTCTCTAGCTCCCACCCTCTAGCATTTCACTCCCCCTCACTGCCGGACGCGTCCTATCCTCTCCTCGCGAAAGAGTTACAGCATCCTCCCGTGGACGTCGGTTCGCGATAATCGCATGGACCGAACGTTCCGGCTCCCCACCAGCCAATCGGGTGAATCCTATAAATGCTCTCCACGTTCCTCGAGACGAAGAAGTCATCTCTCCCCGGGACCGACCAGCTCCCGCGAGAGACACACATACATGTCCGTTCCGAAGTGTCCCTTCCACGCATGGTGATCAGTTTTTTGGTTGTCCCGGGAACTAGATCGCGATACGATACCATGGTAAGTAAGTGCGAGGAACAAGTGACAAGTGCCGGGTTCACGGGGGTTGGTTCGTTCGAAGCATGGGGATCGGACGTCGCCGATACTGTAGATCTTGTGAGGATAGGATCGGACGTACGTTCGACAGGATCATGGTGATGAAAAGTGTTGACGTCGAGCTGCGTTGTGAATTCTTCTCGCCGTAGGGTGCACGCAGATCTCGATGTGCATCCCCGACGTTGCTCGGAAAGTATAGTGCTTCGACGCTTACGTCGCGTGATCTACTTTCCTGTCTCTACCGCCAAATGTTTTGCCTGGTCTCGTAAAGTTCTCCCTTTCGTTCGAGGGTTCAAAGGTCCTCTTGACACGTTCAATGGTCTCTCTACAGTCTCTTGGTTACGATTCGATTATGGTACATCGACGTTCATCCTTCTTGTTTTCCTCATTTTGGAAGTTGTGAATAAGTTAGGTGAACTACAACTTTAATCGTAATAGTCAATGGATTCATTTTAACCGTGCAGTGATCGACAGTCGTTCATTGCACTTTTACCAATGAAACTACCAACGTTCTTACCAACTTTAATGTTACCCTTTTCTGAAAGTCTTTTGAACACAAACTTCTGAGAAATTTCAAAATTAAAAATACAGCAATATTATTAAGAATCATTGGTTTCGAAGGATAACAATTTGTTAAACACCGTTTCGGAGTTAACAGATCAATTATTGATTCTTTTGATTTTACCATGAATATGATGTAGTTTGTAAATAGTAAGTTAGGCAATTCCATCGGTGATTTTTTGAGTTGCCGGCATTACTTTCGTTTCTGCAAAACAGTATTTCTACCGGTGAGTTTGCCACTTGGTATTTACACGTACGGCGTCTGAAGCCACTCGACGGAATTAATAGCGAGACGCAAGCGACAGCCAACTGTTATCGCGCCAAATGTCAGGGGTTATTATTGTTCCTTAACTTGAAGCCCATCCTACTTGAGACCCTCTGTTTCGACTCGTTATCCTGTTCATTGAATACTAAGCAACGCTCTGCTATTGTAATTTTAACATTTAGAACTTGGGGGTTAGAAATGTTCAAACCTCCAAATTCCTTAAATACACAAACAAACAAAATAATATTAGTAAATTAGTAATTCAATTGTTATCACGAGCAGACGATGCTTTAAGTTCTTGCAGCTCTAAAATGTAGATTGTTGTCTCAGGAATTTGAGATATTTGTTCAGTTGTGAATTTTCAAACTTTCAGTTCCCATAAATTCTTAAAGAACATCGGTGAATTTGTATCTTTTCGCTTAACCATCTGAACATATATTTTGTTATCATAAGTTGACGACATCTTCAGTTCCCACAGTGCAGAAATGTAGATTGTCATCTCGGGAATTTGAGATATTTGTTCGAGGCACCGTGTGAAAATACTTCCTTAGTCGGAGTTTGCGCTTCCAAGCATTGTGTTACATACCACCGAGTGGTGTTATTACTTAAATTGATTTTAATAGTAGTCGCACAGGATTGTGCATCTACGTGGCAGGCTTGCCCAAAGGGGTATCTTTATGATCACGTAACGTAGAAACTTTTTGCTCGCGAAAGGTCAGCCTGGCGATTCGCCCGTAAAAATTCTCTGCAATCGAAATATTCGATTGGTGCATCATTAGAAATTTCAACAAGTCGATGTCGTAACATCACTTGACCAGTTTCAAGTAGGCTCACAGAGGATTCGGATTCTTCCATGCGCAATTGCATACGTACCCTTTGGCGACGTTAACAGGTTCACGTTTTGGACATCTATGTTTGAAATGTACCATTTTCTCGAGAACAGTAACAGACAATTATTCGTTAAAGTCTACGTTATGTCATTTCACCGGGTTCGAAATTACTCGAGAAAAATTACAATTTTTAGATAAAAATTCAACGCGTTCAGCAGTTGTCAATTATGCTTTATAATTTTCCACACGATTTTTATTGGCTGTAAGTATGGATCTCGAAATTGTGAACGTATTGTTTCCACAATTATATAATTTTATACGCGCAACGTTATTAGACATCGTCACTGACGCTTTCCGTTACAGTTGAAGTTCGCTTACATACTAAAAGACTTAATAGCACCTGTACGAGTTCATCGTTTAAACGGTGTTACGATGTAATGCATGTAATCAGAAGCTGAGCATGGGAGTCCCTTGTTCGACGTAATCGGGGTAAAAGATCAATAGCGAGCTCTTAATTGCATAACCATTGATTTTCTCCATTGATACCACCCTTTAAACGAAACATCACAGAACCAGTATTTTGCAACTACTATTGGTTAATCCAAAAATTAAATTATCTTATCAAAAATCGACTTTTCCCTTCTGTATCCGATAAACTGCGTAAAATCTGTTTCGAGAATATCTAACGAATTATAAAAAACAAATTCAGAGATCCCTAAAAAACTCGGGTTACGAATAAGAGATTAAATGTACATTCACAACACAGCGAATTAAAGTATCAATTTAATTGTAGAAAGAGAGAATCGTGAAGAGTGATAGAGGATTTATGCACTTATGGCATGCGCAAATCAGCAAAGCAGGAATAAACGTCTGTACTCACTTAAAGTTAATAGTATTTTTATTTTGACCAGATGCTATGATCTTTTCTCTATGCTATGATTATCTCTATGAAAACTGGAATTCGCACGAAGACTCGCAGTTTATTTATAACATCTTAATTACGCGATAGAACCTGACACGCTTCAGGTCCACGTTTAGCGACCGCGGTATTGTAGGCGTCACCGAGAACTCGAATCGACATCTCGCGTAATAGCCGGCGAAAACATTAATAGGATAATAAACTAAGAAACCGGTGACGCGGAGGAATGTACCTAGCATAAGCGTCGAATTCACTTTTACCCGTGCGTTACACACCGGTCGCGGTGTACGCTAATCGCTATTAACGCTTCTATGGTTCCTCGGTTGTTTCGCAAGAATAGTAAAATCATCCGACAATCGATATCTCTGTCGGCTGCACGCTGAGAGGCCGATCGTCCGATGATTCGCATCATTAATGACGCACAAAAATCCCCGGCGATTACCGAGCGAGGACCGAAAGTCGTTTCGAAAGTCGCGGGTCGGTTTGCCAATCGATCGATCTACAACGACGAAATGATGAATTAATCGATCCTCGTAGCGCGAAAGATTGAACACGCCATTAGAGAACAACGACATTCGGTGACTCTTTCTTCCATCATTCACGATTTTTTTACCCCCCTCCGTATCGTCACGATCTTGTCCGCGTCTTTGGTAACTAATCTGTCGGGGCTGACATTTATGACCGATGATGAACAATGGCCGGCTAGAAGTAATCAGGTGAACTTTCAGCGAATTGACATTTGCAGGCAAATGAGCAAAGATTTGAATATATCTCTCTATCTCTTTCTTTCTTCATTTTTCTTATTTCTTGATTTTTTCCATTCTTCGCTTGGGAACTGTTCGAGGCGCTTATCCGACGAATCGAATTGCTTAGGGTCATCCTGTGACATTCGTCACGGAAGGCTTTCTATCGCCATGCCGCGACTTAGTCAGACCAACCAGTCTTGTCTAGCATCTGTTAATTGTGCTCATCAGTGAAGCTTACTTAGCACAATGTTCCACGGGGACGTTCCATCGTCAGATTCCAACGGAGATTTCGTGTTTCACGGCATCCGGCGTTAATTGGGAATTCGTTACGACATTTATTCCTGTAAATGTAATTTTCTGGAAACCGCGCGTCGCTTGAACGCTCAAGGCTCCAGTTCATCAACGAGCGCCGGGATCGTTAGGCTCGTATTTCCATAAATTCATTTTACACGGCACTCAATCTAACCCGACATCTTTCGTCATCCGCAGATCAACCATTTCGTGGATTGACGGGACAATACCTTGCGGGCTGACTTTTAATAACAATGCCGAGATATTTCCACCGAAATACAAATGTTCGTCCATGGTGCTGTCTGTTTGGCTTCTTGTCAATAGTGACACCTCTTAGGAAATGGAATCCCATTGTACCGGACTAATGGAGGTTCATTTTCCGTTATTAGGTCTGTTGAGGAGGAACTACTCGAACCCACGGCTCATGTTTAATGCCTAGCGTTGATTAATTTAGATTGATTATACTATTCTTCCTAGACAGCACTTCGCCTACAGCGTTTATTTCCATTCGACACAGAAATAAGATCCTTCTAATTCTTTTCTAAAATTTTATTCTCTCTCAATATTTTGTTAAGTGTACAAAGAAATTGTAGATGTGGAAACAAATGAATATTTTAGAATTATATACAATAGTTATAGACATTTTTATGATACGTTGGAAAAGGTCAACAATTTAATATGTGGACTGCGGATTTTATTCATTTATGACAAGAATGATAATGTGAAATATGAAACTGAAGACATTCGAAGAATGTAAGAAGATTGCTACATCATTTTTGAATTATTGAAATTATAGAAGAGGAAACGCACCTTCAATTAATTTTCCTTTTCTCTCAACACTTTTGAATCTATTCTAGTGTCCATTGACCCAATTGTTTTTGGGCCAGTAGGGAGACAATGTAAAATTAACTTTACAGTCTTCGATTGCCCCAGTTGCCTCGTTACTTTGGCGAAGCCCCCGTTAAGTTAATATCGAGATTGTCGTTTCATTAATAAGAATAGTGTCGGCAGGGCAGGGAATAGAAGACGAAGGTCAATGATAGTTCATCACCGATGGAGCAATTGACATCCGCCGCAAACAACTTTCTGTTTCTGCGAGTCTTCTCGTTTCGCCTCTGTGCTACCGTCCCGCTCTTTTATAACCGACTATAGTGTTTCTGTAAGGTTTAATGGCTTCGTATATTCACTTGTCCGTATTCCCTCGTATGCCGTAATACAGCCTTGATGAGAAGGATATACGTCTAGCGTCTGAATTCCGCGCGTGCTTTCCTTCGAGCATCACCTCGGAGGTTTCAATTAAATGTGCTGCCGGTGGACATTTTGTTTCGTTCCACAGACACGTGACGATCGCCCCACATTGTCAGAAAATTTCAGAAATGCTTAATCAGATGCTTCAGATCAATTCTCGATCTCAATAACTTTGGACACATTTCATTTTTCGGGCCATTTCTTGCAATTTTTAAAAGCTATAAAAGTTGAAGAGTAAGAAGTCTGTTTAATTTAAAATGATCTTGGCCTAGACGGATATTTTTCTAAGAATTTTGTTACCCAATTATAAATTGAAAGCAGCAATTATTATACTTTGAAAGATTCATATCTTTCTCTATATTGTAAAATATTTTCGTGTTACATCTTTCAGCAGAACACAACTTTCAGTTTTTCCGTGAGCTATCCGTTTTATTACTTATTCGTCTATACATTTGCGTCACGGTAAAAATGATTCGCGACAGGATGGCGATAAAGTCGGATTATGTCCTTTCGAAGTTGCCATGCATCGAAATATCGCATGACAGCATGAACGGTTTTGCAACGCGAGCGTAAACCATCTAGCAGATCTGCAAACTGACGTCGAATCATCTCTCACGGTTCCATTAACCGTGACTTCACTCTTGCAAATTAGCAAAACTTGCAAACGTTCGACCAGCCAAAAGAAAAAAGAAAAAAATGCTAAATTAGAATTCCGATTACAGACTGTAGAGCGATAATTTCATGGAAATGACACGGCGATCGTCTAGCTGATCCACGAGCTCATTAAGAATCGTTTCTGCATCGAACGGACCCGAGTCATCTCGATTACGTCACTGTACGCCGCGTCTTGACCAAATTGACCAATAAATTTCGAGATGATTCGTGCCCTTTCATACAAGAATGATGGATGCTCGAGTACACTTTTCACCGAACCATCCGAATTTAGCAATAATATTTTCTAGAATTTTATTGAATTTAAGAATAGCATCATTTACGCTGCATTTATTAATCCGAGTCGTTGGAGTTATTGACACCTGTGTTGAATCATCACTCACAGCACGATGAGTCTTTAATAATCCAATACCATTAAAAAACAAGCTTCTTCTCGGTCTCCAGCAGAACCTGATGACATTGGAAGACCCACGTTTCCAACAAACACACAGAATTTGCAGTGAAAACAAACAGCTTGAAATGCCAGTTAGCGACAAAATAAAAAAAGTTCAATTCAATTAAAAGCATTGACCCCTTGACCGTGTTTATACAATCTTTTAATAGCACGGTAAGAAGACAGTAGTTATTTTTATGCGCGTTCATCAATAGAGTCTCGCGCAGGCTAACCGTGTCTGAATATCATTTGCATCTTCGTAAAAGCTATCGCAACCGAGAGCGATTGGTCCGCGGTTTTCAGCCGATCCGATGAAACAGTGCCGATCTTTGTCATGCTAATTAAGAAAAGCAATTTTTCCATTGGCGGGCAACAATGGTCCCCTTTTTTCCATCGGCGTTCTTTCTCGGTTTCACGGCGGTTACACGTTATTACGTGGGTGAAGTGTTCAGGACACGGACGAGATAACTCGACTGAAGACTTTCTCCTATGTCGTGCTTCTTTTCGCGCATCGCGATCTGTGACAGAAGCCTGGCTCGCTTAATTCGACAGCACGCCTCACGAGAAATTTTCTGCAGCTGCGCGAAACACGGGCCTTTCATCATTCTCGAAAACTGTCCTATTATTTCAGCACGATTTTCTGTGGCACGAGCATTTAGACACGACAGGAGAGTATAAGAACGATATTTAACGAACTTTCAGTCCGTGGAACACTACAAAGCTGCGGAATCATTTGTTTAACCCGATTCTTTGAAAGTAGTATGCATATTCCCTCTTTCACAGATTCGAAGTCTGTGAAACGGTGCAGAAACATTTTCTCAAAACAATCGAACCATTGTGTACATTCTCTCGCGTAGCTTTTATTTGGAGATAAATATTTCCATTCGATGCACAGTTCAATCTCAATGCACACGATTCAGGAATTACGTACTATGCCGCGACATTAACAAATTTTATGGATTTGACATTTATGGCTTGTAAAATCATTCGGAGAAAGAATAAATGTCTTTCGGCTATAAAATGGATAACAGTGCGATAAGTATTCCTGGGGATCCGAGATATTATTTTAGAAATAAATATCATACTTTAATATTCATTTCGCAAACACGGAAACCCCACGAAGTTTATAAATATCAGTTGACCTTTGTGTTATATAATATCGACGGGAATTAAATGGATTATTTCAACATCGTTCGTGTCCGCGATGTGTCACGGTTCACAAGCATATCGATGAAAGATCTGCTGGTTACAAGTCACATCAATTCCATATACGTCGAAATGGTAAACGATTGGAAACTCATCGCGTGAGACGAGAATAAGAAGCAGTCGTTCGGTTTACCTTGTTAATGAACGTTAATTGATATCTGCATGCCCCACTTCTGCTTCAGCTCCGCGGAAAATGATTTTCCTTTTTACCATCGTCGTTTTCCTTTTCCAAATGTTCGTGTTACGACAAACCCTAATTGACGCTCTTCGGCGTTTCTTTCTTAGTTTAACAAGCACGGGCATTAGCAGGCCACGAAGCGAGATAATTAGAAAGCCGTGCCCCGAAGACGCAGCTTCTCGCACTTTATTAGTAGCAAATATGCGACCCGCAACTCTCCATTATGCAAGACAACATTTTTTTTTCTTCGCCTGGCATAGTTTACCGTTGCCGTTCACCCATTAAAGCAGCCTCGCGGCACTTCGGCGGCCAAGCTGACAAATTAGTCGATGCTGAAGCGAAACAAAAAAATTTTTTTTTTAATCAATTAAACTTCCGCTAGCCGCGGATAAACCCGTAGATCGATGTTACGCCTTCCTCGCTGGAAGATTAATGAAGAGCTGCGGACACGAGTAGTTGTCCTAAATGGAAGACGCTCGATTGCTCAAACCTTTTGGCGGCTCGATGTTTTTTTTCCATTTGCCAGTGTTAACAGTAGCAACTCGATATTTAGAAGCGGCAGACGAGGATGGCACTCGGTTGCGACAGAATTTTGCACCTCGAGCCTCGCGAGTTGCTCGCCCATAGAAAACTGTTGTAACATTCGTTCCTCGGTGTGACCGGAGGCCACGCTCCTTCGCGCACACTGTTACCGCTTTCTCTAGGTGTAAATAAATGGCCGTTAAAACGACCAATTGTTTACATTATTCATACGAACTCCGCGTGTTGGCCTGGCGATCCTCAAATTTACGATTGCTAAAGCTGTAATTGCGTTCAAAAATACTAGAAAAGGAACACTGATATTAGAACATTTTTTTTTTTTTCTTGATTTACAACGCCGTTGGAAATCTACTCGTCACTGTTAGAGGTCAACGTGCTGTTGGAAAAGTTTCCGATGAAAGCAACGATCTGTTTATTTTGATAGCGATCGTAGCACCGTTCATTGTACTACCGTGGTACAACTGTTTGTCATGAGCGACATGGTAACCTTATAGTAGCCTCGATAGAACCAGTCCTGCGGTAACTAGACACTTCCTACCTACTATCCTTTTCTTTCACGCTGCAACCGTATACGACAATTGAATTCTCAAAATAAGAAGCTACATACTGTGTGTACCAATCGGTAATCCGCTGTCGCTTTCATTGGAAGCGCAGTGTAAGTGGGAGCACTGACTTTTTTGTTTTTTGTTTTACCACCTAAATGTGACCAAGAATAGGAGTACTCAATATTCTAATATACATATTCTATAATTTTTACGGTACTTAGACTGTAGAATGTGCCGAATTGAATTTTATTGAAGGTAATCTAGCACAATGATGCTTATTAAGATAATAGATATCGGGTTGAAATGTTATCAGAGTTGTTTATCGCTAAGAAAACAAGTGAGACACAGTCGAAGAAACGTGCAACTTGTCAGGTTCCCTCGCGTTAAGGCCAATGCATACCTCACAGGCCAGGCCGGCCAGGCTCAACACCCCAGTTTATAAGCATTTTGGGGTCCGGGACAGCCACTTGAGAGGCTCGAACAAAGGCACCGCGTGTCCTCTGCTACCAGAACCCCAGGGGTTCGCAGGCTGTAGCAGAGCCTGTCAGGCTAGCCTGTGACTATTCTCGACGAGAATATCGTCAGGCTAGCCTGTCAGGCTCGTGGCCTGGCAGTACGAAGACAGAATGAACATGCTGTATTTATTTAAAAAGCTATCAACCAAAACATTTCAGAGTCCCTCGTGGTAATAGATGGGGAATACCTTGTTAAGGAATTTAAACGTTATAACAAACAAAATAACAATTTATTACTACGCTAACGAAAAAGAAAGAATATCATCTGACAATCTGTGCGGTGAAACAATTCGTCATTACTATATATTTAAGAAGCTGTAAACTAGAGCATTTCAGAGTCCCTCGTGGTAATAGATGGGGAATACCTTGTTAAAGAATTTAAATGTTATAACAAACAAAGTAACAATTTATTACTACGCTAACAAACCTATCCCCAATTGATGGGCCTGAGCTAGCGGGCGAACGGTTCAACACCTTCTACCTGCATTATTGCTGTCCGTCCCAAATCTTGCCGAGTGGAAAAAGCTATCAGAATAATTAATAATACGGTACTCCCTTTCGGAGCTATCGGTTCGAGCTACCCTATGTTGGATTTGAAGGAAACTTCTGTCGTTTTTTAAATAGGCAGGTAATTTGTCTTGTAAATCAAAAACACATGTTGCTATTGAGTCATTGGGAAACAAGAATGCACAGGTTACCTGAAAGATGGCAACAAGTCCTTACAAATAATGGAAATTATATCATTGAATAATATTAAATACGTATTTTTTTATGAATTGATTCAAATGTTTTCTTTAAAATACGGTAGAACTTTCCCTCCAACCTAATATATTTTTATAACAATTTCAAGTACCCAATATTTGCAATTTTTTTGCTTCGCGAATTAAAAAACGGAATTTCAAACAGGAAGAATCGTAGAATACGACCATATTTTAAAAAAATTTTGTACACTTTATAACCGGTGGGAGAATTTGCAGAACAAAGATGTTTCTAATATATTTTCATTAAGAAATTACATTTGCGTATAACATGATAAATTATTTAAGAAGAATTTTATATGTATAATTTACGTATGATAAAATACATATAAGGATGTGCGAAGCTGTTTCACTAAGTGCCAGGAACGTTTCCTATTTTCATGGTATTGTAAAGGAGAGATACCGATAGTTTACCTAAGGAGAGCTGTAGAGCTCGTAAACCTTTTTTTTTGTGCCCCGCACAGCAGGGAACTGTCAACGCGCTCTCGAAAGGCCATCTGGGAAGGCCCGAGAGGCCAGAGAAGAAATTCGGTTCCAAAGCCTGACACGGTTGCCGGCTACTAAACGCTAAGACCAAAACTAGGGCTGTAATGTTGAGCCTGGCCGGCCTGGCCTGTGAGGTATGCATTGGCCTTTATGGTAACAAACGGTGTCCCTGGAATCCTCCTTGAGCAGGAAGATTTATTTATCCGCGTTTTCTGGCAAACGCTTCGGGAAACCGTGAGATCTCAAAATTTCTCAAGAAATCGTAACCTTGCGATCTGTATCGCGTGTTCCGCGGACCGAAGACCGTCGTGACACCACCAATACATTAGAAGCCTTTCACATACTGGCGAAAGACAGTGAGGAGAATCTTCTCCCCGTGGCAGCGCGCGGATCCCTCTTTATAAATTATACGTCTAAAGGTCACTGGACGTTTCTTCGAGCCAGAACCATCATTCGTACCGTGTTCACGATTTCGCAAACGGATAAAACGGTTTTAATTTCTGGACAACGAGACCTCCGGTACGAGTTCCCCCTGATTTATGAAGCTCTGATCGAAGCTGCGAATGATAATTGCGAATGACGGGCGTCCGCACTGTCCGCTCCATTAGACGCTATTCGATCCGAAACGTTGCGTCGGATGGAGCTCCGAGTGCTTGCTCGCGGTGGTCTCGCTTGGACAATCTGGAGTCTGAATCTCGTATCAAATTGCCTGCAACGGACAGAATATTTGCATTTAATTGTTCACGAGCAAAAAGTGCAGCAAGTTCCCGCGAGAGACTAATTAGAGACCAGCGAAGAAAACAGAAAAGTTACGAAATCATGATACAAAGTTTACTTCGCGAAGTATAATTGGTTGTACCGCACGGCGATGAACAGCCGCGATTTTACAATATGTTAGTTTTAATGAACGGTCCCGGGAGAAAATTTGGGAATAGCTCGAGCTGAATCATGTAGCCTCCCAGCGTCGAGTAGCAGTTAATCAATTGAGAGTGCGTTGCATTTCGCACGGACGAACCTTTCACGATCATTGGTACATCATATGACGTGCTATGTGGTTGAGATCCATTACATAAGAGGCTTGTGGGTGAGGCGTGAGATAATCCCACGAAGACGGTCTTCGATTTATGTATTATAATCGATTACGTGGCAGTCCGTGACTTAATTTACTTCGGACCCGCGGCGTTATTAATCGAGGTCACTGTCGCTAGTTCTGCGTTTTCTGAATGGGTGTGCTTCGTGAGTTTCAATGGTGTATATCGCAACGCTTTCTCACCTTGACTATTAGTAAAATGTCAAAGACGCCAAACGCTGGAGCAGTTCTACAACATTTCGGGCATTTATGGTATTTTTCAGCGTATCCTGTGGATTGCCACGATAGTGGCAGCGCTCTCCATATGCCGTGCGCAAGCATCCAATGAGAGAAGCAAAAGGGCGATACTAGGAAAATCTAGTTTCGGAGGATACAACTATGAAGAGCCAGCTATCAAGTTCCCCTTACCATCACGGTAATATTTAGAGGAATTGTAATAGTACGCGATAGGATATATTAATGCAAGGAAACAAATTTAATCGTTTGTTATGTACTATCTTTCTAGCCCCACGCAGCCATCACCTAGACCAACGGTGACGCCAACGTATCACTTTGATGATACAACTCCGCGGCATACACCACCAACGAGACCTACTGCGGTTACTAGACCAACGCCGGGGTACACGTATCCATTGCCACCGAAAACAACAAGTAGACCCCCTACGTTTACGTATACGCAAGCACCTGTAGATTATACGCAGACGCATGGACCAACACCACCTAGACCGCAACCTCCAACGCCGTACACACCTACCTCCAGACCACCTGTGACTGGATATGATTATTCAGCACCGAAAGAACCACTACCATTACCGCCAAGCAGACCTCAATTTCCACCAGGACCACCAAGGCCACCATCCCCACCGCTACCTCCTAGCAGACCCGAGTTTCCACCAGGTCCACCAAGGCCACCATCTCCACCGCTACCCCCGAGTAGACCAGAGTTTCCACCAGGACCACCGAGACCACCATCTCCACCGCTACCCCCGAGTAGACCAGAGTTTCCACCAGGACCACCGAGACCACCATCTCCACCGCTACCCCCGAGTAGACCAGAGTTTCCACCAGGACCACCGAGACCACCATCTCCACCACTACCTCCGAGCAGACCAGAGTTTCCACCAGGTCCACCAAGGCCACCATCTCCACCGCTACCCCCGAGTAGACCAGAGTTTCCACCAGGACCACCAAGGCCACCATCCCCACCACTACCTCCTAGCAGACCCGAGTTTCCACCAGGTCCACCAAGGCCACCATCTCCACCGCTACCCCCGAGTAGACCAGAGTTTCCACCAGGACCACCAAGACCACCATCTCCACCGATAATCCCTAGCCGACCATCAACTGGATACGATTATCCAGTACCATCACCGACATTCCCACCACCGCCACAGACGCCACCACATTTCCATCCAGCTCCAACACAGCCACCATTTAGACCATCTCCACAACCACCGAAGCCTCCAGCACCTTATGTGCCACCTCAATCTCCGTCGACACCTTACTTCCCTCCAGCCCCAACACAGCCACCATTTAGACCATCTCCACAACCACCGAAACCTCCAGGACCTTATGTGCCACCTCAATCGCCATCGACACCTTACTTCCCTCCAGCCCCAACACAGCCACCATTTAGACCATCTCCGCAACCACCGAAACCTCCAGGACCTTATGTGCCACCTCAATCGCCATCGCCACCTTACTTCCCTCCAGCCCCAACACAGCCACCATTTAGACCATCTCCGCAACCACCAAAACCTCCAGGACCTTATGTGCCACCTCAATCGCCATCGACACCTTACTTGCCACCATTCCCAACACAACCTCCAGTTAGACCAACACCACGACCGCCACAACCACCCACTTACCCAGTGCCACAGACATACCCACCACCACATTTCCCACCTTCTCCACCGCAACCACCTACGAGACCACCTTTCCAACCCTCTCCACCGCAACCTCGGCCTCCATCCCCACCGGTAAGCCCAACAAGACCACCAGGATATGATTATCCGACGCCGTCACCAACATACCCACCACCACCAAAAACACCACCGCACTTCCCTCCTTCTCCTCCTCCTACCAGACTTCCACCTCCACATCCACCTACGCCATATTTACCACCCTCTCCACCGCAACCTCCAATTAGGCCTCCTACACCACAACCACCGAAACCTCCAACACCTTATGTACCACCAGAAATACCTCATCGTCCACCGCAACCACCAATTAGACCTCCTCCACCTCCACAACCACCGAAACCGTACGTACCACCAGAATTACCTCCTCATAGGCCACAACCACCGATCAGACCTCCACCGCAGACACCATCGACACCTTATCTTCCACCACAGCCACCAACCAGGCCTCCTTCTCCTCATCCACAACCACCATATCCACCACAGACGCCATCGACACCTTACTTACCACCGCAGCCACCAACAAGACCTCCTCCTCCTCCTCCACGGCCAACACAACCACCGAGAACCCCATCCACCAGACCTCCAAGACCTCCAACGCAACCCAATACCTATCTACCACCCGATCAGCACACATCGAGACCAACTTACGGTCCCACAACGCCCAGGCCTTCTTATGGGACTCCCCCAGCAACAAGGCCATCTTATGGGACTCCCCCATCAACAAGGCCATCTTATGGAACCACCCCAAGACCTACTTACGGTCCACCAACAACGCCCTCTTACGGCACCACAGGAACTCCTTATAGGCCCACCTCTCGACCCACAACATCATACCAAACAACAAGACCTACCTACGGTACACCACCCCATCCTCCAACGCGGGTTCCAACGACTTACTTACCACCAGAACCTACAAGAACAACTTCGTCGTATGGCACCACACCAAGACCTTCTTATGGCACTACTCCCCGAGTTACATATCCCTCCACGTCTAGACCAACTGTGACCTATGGCACCACTCCTAGACCAACTGTTACCTATGGCACCACTCCTAGACCAACTGTTACCTATGGCACCACCCCCAGACCAACTGTTACCTATGGCACCACCCCTAGACCAACTGTTAGTTATGGCACCACACCAAGACCAACTTACACTACTCCTAGACCAATTTCGACTTATGGTCCCACGACTCACATTTCTACAGGACCATCCTCTTACCTGCCACCAATCAATGGCGATTACAAACCAAGCACTCGTCCCGATCCGTACCTTCCACCCTCGAGTCCAACACCACCGCGGGTCACTGTGACCCCGCCACCGCCACCCACGCCTATATACACTATCACACCGACGTCAACCGTGTATACTCCACCGCCAACTGGCAACCCAGCGCCACCGCCAACTCTTCCACCAACCACGAAGAGACCTATCGGCTACTACTACCCAGTACCGGAGAATCCACTCGAATTGCCACCGTTCGTCCGATGATGGGCCCCATGATGGGCGGTCCATGAATGAACTGACAGTCGCGAACTGCAATCACTCTTTTGTAATTTTTATACATATAAATACATGTAAAATAAGAGCTATTTATGGATCACAGGATAGGAGACGATACACCGCGGTGCAATGGGTAACGCTAACGCGATAAGCCGACTACACAACGTCGATTAATTGTCAGTTACTTGTATCAAGTGCACGTGTCTAGGTCGTAGTAACACTGTAACGACTGTAAAAAGCGAATAAAAATTTTCCGGGCAATTGCTATGATAACCGTTTGACATTGAGATTCTTTTGATCGAGCATCGACGGCTGCATTGTATGTTGTTTTGTTTAATTCTATTGTGTATGACCGGCACGGTTAAATAAAGTTTGTACAAAATGTATATGACGTGTCGTTGCTCCCTGTCGGTGAAAGACGTAAAAGTTAGAAAGGGAAGATGATGCCTGGCTGGATGGCCAGATTTCTATTTCGCACCAGTTTGAACAATGTCACATATTATTATTCGATAATAGCGTTCTCGCGAGGAGAGAAAGCCTTTCATTCTGCGCGGATCTTACGCTCAATTTCAGCACTCTTCGTCTTTTCCACTCGGGCAACCGAAACGACATCGAGGAGACAGACACCTGATTCGCCAGAGGGCCCCGAGAGTCACCTTTCCGCCTACGAGATCCTCTCTTCGCTCATGAATATTAATGATTATGAAATACGGTTTTGCATAAAATAGCACTCCTGGATGACGCGCGTCCTTCGGACGTCGCGCGTGTACCTTAAACGTACTTTCACGATTAAATAAAAGTCCTTTGACGAGATTGTTGAAGTTTCATCGAATTTGGTATTAGTTTACGTTAGTTTTTCTGGAGTGAGATCGTAGAGATTGTTTCGTGGTAAACAGAAGAAAGGGATGGTGCATCCGGCGAATGCGCAAATCGCGCTGACACAATGACATTGACATTCACTTCGCAGGCTCGATCCTCATGGCGTAGCAAGTAGCCCATAACCCGGCTCCTACTACCATAACGAGCCTCCCCCACGTACAAAGAAGTTTTCTAGCCTCGTGATAGAATCACCAGTGAAAACTCCGTAGCGCGAAATGAGAGCTCGTTAGTTGCATATGGAGCTTCGGAAGAATACGGCGTTCTTGCGAAACAGAAGCCGCGAAACGATTTCTTCGTTAGTTGAAAATCAATTAAACCGTCGGCTAACAGTCTTCGCGATCGACCATGATCCATGTTTTCGGTGAACCGTGATCGTTGTAAAATCGAACTATCCGGTACAGTAGCTGTCCGTGGATAGATTGCAGGACATTTTGGCAGTTTCTTCGATGTTAATAGCAACGGATTTCCCAGTTTTTTGCAAGTAGTTCTTCGAGTGCACGGTTGGCCGGTTCGAGTACTTTAGACATCGCCAATGAATGGTTACGGAGGATACGAGTCGAGAGATTCCGCGAAAGGACATGCTTGAAACGGAACGAAGAACTGCGATTAGTATATCACAGCTTGGACTCTATTCTGATCACAGTGATCGAGATACTAGGAGCCGTTACGGTATCATTACAAGGAAATTCGCGATTGGAGTTATGGTGGTGGTTGCAGTGGTACTGGTGAGTATGTGCACTGACATTATGCAAGCTTAATTGAATACGGTAGGCAAATCACGGAAATTATTATCATTATTAGACATCGGATGTTTATGCAATTTCCAATTTTTATAGAAACATTTTAAGAAAGTGGAATGAAATAAAATCCTATTTTTAATGGGGACAGCCTTTGTAGATCCAAAGCAAATAAAAATCGTGTTAAATTCTCTCGAATTTTATATTATAGCATTTTTTGAACATTTCCAGAAGCCATAAATGCATAAAGATCCGCTGTCTAATCATTATATTGTCTCTCGTGGAAATCTCACTTTATTTAAATTATTACTGTAAAGTACAGACTGTAAAGACTCTTTTCTTGTAAATTAGAACTTTAATTAGATCTTTTTATTTTTTATTTGCAATAACGATGGTAAGTTTCTGGAATTACGAGTATTACACAATCTATTGATCTCGGAAATCACGGTATCGCATTCTTCCCGCTGCTACACCCATCCGGTTCAACGACTTCCTCGGCGTGATGGAAGATCATTATCCATCGCTCATTAACAGTTCACTGCGTCGGATCGTGTCTAAACGTTATCCGTGTTCATATGTTTGCACGATTTAACGTGCACTCATCAGGGGTCGATAAATCCTTAATTAACACACGATGACGTAAATAGAAATTCCGCGTGTAATTAATGATTAATGATTAATCAGGGTAACGCGAAGCGAATTTTTAATTGCTCGAAAGTTGATCTAGAAAACTGTATCGCTGAATTCGTTAGATCCATATTGAAGTGATACAAACCATGTGTAATCAATGGTAAATAAAATCAACATTTTTTAAATCGATTTTCTTTTGATGCGATAGTCTATTTAATTCACAGTGGAGGGTCGCGAAGAATGGTTCATAAAATGGGAGATAAGTTGCATGTTTGCAGTGCAATTATCGCATACAGAATGTGAAACCAGATAAACGGCGATAGTCGGTTTGACAATGGCGATGATTTCGTTGAAAAGTAAAGCTTTCGTCCCTTTGTGTCTTAACGAGGCGCCATTGCGGAGAACAATGGGCACAATTACATCTCGCCGAGTTTTCTCCCATGATTAATGTAACAGGCACACCGCGGCGATGTTAAAATCACAATTTCACCGCAAATCTCCGCATAACCCTTCCATGCATGGCGAGCCAAGCGTCAAAGACGATTTCTGCGTGCTTCACATATAGGGCGTTAACTGTGTTTTGACACGAATTAAATCTCGTTCCCGCGGCGCGACTGTGACGTCAATACCATTAGAAACCGACAGACAATCGAAAACGAAGCAGCAACACGTTCTGTCACAAATGTTCACAGAATTTTCATAAATTAGCAATCATAATTCTAATACTTTCGCACGGGGTCATTTCTCTGACACAAAGTGTACCGGTAATATTAACACATCTCAAGATAAATTGAACATTTATAACATTTTATTCGTTCATTTTAAAACAAAAAGTGGCATACACAGCAGCAGATTTTCTACTCGTAACAGCCACAAAAATGAATTGTAGTCATAACGCGTGTGATGCTTTAATTAGAGAAAGCATATTAATATTGTTTTAATGTGCTCAGCGTTCCAGCACATGCAAATTGTAAATGTTGCCTTCATTCTGGAAATAATTGACCCAGATTGACGGTTCGTGATTTTCAAATTGCAGGTCGGGATATTTTTATACGACTTCGCATCGGCCACAGCTGCGAACAGCAAAGTCAACCAGGAGTCGAAGCATATGCACATATTGCAGCATCCTTTGAAGAAACCGACGAGCGCGAAGAAGTTCTTCAACTCGACCTACGCGTCGGAGACAAATTATTCCACGAGCGATCCTGTTTACATTCAGGATCGATCCGACGATGGGAATACCGGGAACATTTATCCTTACTTCGGCGCGGATAATGATAAGGTGTCCGACGCCGAGCTGAGGTCGCAGAATCTGAACAACTACAAATTACGGAAAAGAGTGTTGAAGTCCGTGGAAAGGAACGGCGAGGAGTCACCGGTGGAGGGCAAACAGCTGTTTGATAATCATGCTGCTGTTTATCGCGTGCGACAAAGGTATGAAAAAAGTGTTCGCAATCTTCTCTCGATCTCTAAACGATTGTACAATTCATAAATCAACGAAGTAGTCAATAATTGTTGCAACATCCCACCCGTTATTTAAATGAAAGGATATTAATGCGCGCGACAACCGTGTTTAACATATGCGAAAGATGTTTCGATCATTTGTAATGAAATATTTTTCACAAAATGAGAAAGAACGTGCGAAAGTGTTTTTACGTAATATCATTCATAAATCAAGTTCATGCTTTTATTCATGGAATTTAATAAAATTTCTCCGGTATATGCGTACACTGCAAGCCAATAATTAAGGGAAATTAATTTAGATCCAGTATTTTGCGTTTGTTGTGTGTTGGGTTGCATAATATGTAGGAAAGAAGACGTAGGATTTATTTCGTGACTTTAGATCACTCTGGGACGTGACTGCTTCATCTAAAAATATTATTTTTTCATTGGAGATGAATTGTAGATGTCTTTAGAAATGAACCATGAACGTTAATTAATATTTACCCAGACCAAGGTACCCAGGTTCAATGGATGATGATGAAACCTCCGAAGAGAGTCGTCCAACTCCGTTCCACTGGGAACTGAAGTCGAACCAACCAACAGCTTTCAAACGGCTGAGGTATCCTCAATTGACTCAATACAGATATCCATATACGTCCAGGAGCATCCAAGACATCATTAAATACCTGACAAACGATGCCGAGCTGCCGAACAGAGGCATTAAGTTCACCGGAGTTTACGTGAATCCAAAAAAATACGACATGGCGTCTGATATGGGTGAGATGATGACAAACAGCGATCGATCAGAGGAAGATGATAGTTACTCGAACGAGGATCCGTTTTACCAGTACAAACCGAAACATCCGGGGGATGTCAATCTGTTGGCTACGTCCAACGTTAGGTCTGTATAATAACGTTCATATACTTGTATTAGATCGTGACACAGGTTTCGAACATTGCAGGAATTGTTTAAATATATCTAGCAGTACCCACAAGGTTGCTAAAGACAATGCATAATTTATTTGATAGATTTTATTATGAATTCTTATGAAACAGTGAAGCTGGTTTCTAAACTAACAATAAGAGAATCATAGAATTCAAACGTACAATTTCTTCTCTTGTTGATTTTAGTAAACGAGAATGATTTGTTTTTAGTTTTTTGGTCCTTGCCATTGCCGCGACAGAAACGTCATTTTTCCTGTTAGAAATATGTTCTAATAGAGTAGCGATGGAATCGTTAATTAAAAGTTGGCGGACCATTTCAGGTTCGCTCCAACGGGCTTGCAGAGGTACAATCCTTACTACGATGGATATGGCAGACCCGTGAACTATGTTGCACAGCCAGTGTCAGCAGTAGAGTCGCAATATGAAAATGCGGCTGCCTATAATCTCCCGAAGCGACGCAAGCCGAAGCCTTTCAGCGTGATGCTGGACATTTACCCGATCACTGACATTATAGACCAGAACAAGAAGAATACCAGGCCGAAACAAGTCCCATCGGACGATTACGACATCAGGCGACCGATTCAGCCTAACAGAGGGCCGAAGTTCTATGCCCCGATCCCGCAGCCAGTCCTAGCATTGCCTAACCAGCCAATGACCGACGAGGAGGAAAGGCAGCAGATGATATTCCATTTGAATTTGTACCCGAAAAGGAAGAACAAAATGACCAGGTAACCGGAGAAATTTATTTATAAATTTATACATTTTCGGAATACACCCTAGCAGCACAAAAATATTAGATAGATATTTTTTTCAAATATTGGAAAAATATTTTTTAAGCCACATTTTTTCATATGAGAAAAATATTGGATCTGAATATTGTATACATGTACAAGAAATATATATTGAATGTTTAAAAAGTATAAGCTAAATATTCAGAAGATATGAACTAGATATTTAAAAAATATAAAGTAAATATTTAAAAAATGTGAATTCAATATTTGAAAAAATATAAATTCAATATTTAAGAAACATTCAATAAAATTTTCAAATTTAAGAAAGTATTATAACAAAAACTAGAAACTATGAATATGTATTACTTTCTGCGCACTGTTTGTTGAGGGAATATTTTCTGTATTATCTGTATTTGGAAAAATATTCTATTTCTAATATTAAAAATAAAGATTTGTTTTATAATGAGAAAAAATATTTTTTTCATGATATTAAATAAATATTATTTGTATATTAGGAAAAAATATTCTACTTCTAATATGAAATAAAGATTCATTTAACATTTAGAAAAAAATATTTTTCTCGTAACGTGAAGTAGATATTTCCTGAATATTTAAAAAGAAATATTTGTTACCTAATATAAAATAAATATTCTATATATATTTGAATATTAAAAAAGGATTGTATCTCTTTTTAATATTATATGAATGTGTATACAATATTTTGTGCTACTAGGGCATTTATTGGCCAAGTCGTGATGTCCACATAATACGCTTTGATTGAAACAGGCGTCTGTTGTGTCAATACATTATTTACAATCGATTTGTAAAGTCCTGTCAGACCCGACGCTTTCGAGCACACCAAAGACTCTATACAGTCTCTTCTGCCAAGCAGAAATAAAATATGATCACCCTATTATCTACAAAGTAAACGTAACCGTTCAACGGACACAGAATTCCTTTTACTTCCAGCGAATTGTTAACGATAAACTAGCTCTGACGAGCGAGGTTACGAAAGCGATCATAAGGCAACGGGTTAAACAAACACGGGACAACACCGATCTATGGTACCGTCGATACTTCTACTTATATTAAATTACATAAAATTATCGTGGAATGTAAATTATTCCTGCAAAGGATATCCACGGGTTTCCAGTCTGGAGGTTATGCAAAAACGCTGAAAATTATGCAAATACGCCACCCACACTATCCGAAGGATATGCCTCGGTGTCGATGCCTCCCCTAGTTTCGGTTGCATAACTACGAGAACGGCACCGTCCCTAGATTTATTCCCGATTCGGAAATCGGCGACCTCTCGTCGCGGTATCAGCCTGTAAATCGTGGCATCGTTTACAATGCCGCTCGCGGGGACGATAGATTTATCTGCAAAATCAGCAGGAAGATCGACAAAGCCCGCAGACTTTCACCGAACGAGTGTGCACGATCGCTGTCGATTCGATAAAAAAAGAAATCAGAAAATCGAACGAAACCCGCGCGGCGTTCCTCCGCTCGTTAACGACGACCACGTGAAATGTCACTGACTAAATTCGTACGAGCCCGCGATTGGCTCGGAAAAAGGTCCGCCGTAAATTCTTTCCGATGACCGAGTTGCATCACAGGACGTATACCTGCTTCATTCGCCACCGTGGAAATCACCGTTCCGGAATTATGCGTCGTAAAGAACGCAAAAATGGCGAAGACCCTAAGAATTTTCGTTTCGCAAAACGACGCTATATAGTCTTCCGCCATATAGTCTAAAAAATATTTCAGTCAGGGTAATCACTGGGCTGCGAATTCCTATTCTCGTAGATTATTTTACGGAAAACAGAATAATAAAAATATTACCTTCTCGAGCTCGAATGGCGTTCTCCGAGGCGCCACTAAAAATTACTACATTTTCTTTTATTACACTAAATTACTCGCCACGAGTTCGACTGGTTACCACAAGCCAAGCGCCATATGCAAATTTACACGTGCCATAAACGCATAAAAATGTCATCTTAGTAATTACTACATAGAAGAAAAAGATAAAAAAACTGCCTACCGTTTTATGGCTAGTTTATGATTTTTATTCGACTACGTATGCTCGAGCATTCTTGGCCTTTTCACCAGCAAAGTAATAAAATTATCGAACCATCAATAAATCGTTAATATTCATAAGATACTCTTCGTGCCTCGAAACAGTGTAAAAAGATTTTAAAAAGTAGGAGAAAGAATATATTCGACGTATAGCAACGACAGACAGTTTGGGAATGGTTGTAATAATGTGATGCGAATATGCTACTTCGATTTCGGAGACGTCTTTCTTAATCGGAATTACATACATTGCAGTCGGATAAGATACGGCTCCCGGGATTAATAAATTGATGCAATCAGCGTGTAACTTTCATTTTTCAGGCACGACATAATTCACCGGTCACAATCGATGGGCGCGGAAGATCGACAGCAGTTTGTGAATAAAGTGTGGACACCTTTAGAGACGATCGCTAAACACCTGGCCGTGGAGCGATCGAAGTTTATGGAGAACGAAAGTCCGGTCGGCTTTGCCTCGTCGCGTTATCAAGAAACTGTCCTTGACGCTAAGGACGAGAAGAAAAAGGACTCGTCGGGGATCAACGCTGATCTTAAGAAACCAGCCACGGTGCCGCCCAATCATAAATCGAGCGTCGAAGAGGACTATGCCAGCACTGAGAAATATGATTACGAGGCGCTGAAAATCGTCGGTACCACCACCACCACGGAAAGCGAAAACGAGGAAATTACCACCGTGCTGCCTGAGACGACCACCTTTAACGAGACTAACCGCGATGATGCTGCGAAGGACCTCGATACCATTGAAGGATTCAAACGATTCGCCGAGACCGTGTCCAAAACTTGAAATCAAAGTGATTTTTCGAAAAAGCTCGTCCTCAGAAGACTGAATCTATTTATTTCAAATAGTTTTCCTAACTCTCGCGCAGTCCTCAATCAGTAATTCAATCTTGAAAACGCGAAAGAATATAAATCATTTTTTCCAAGGTATTCTAAAATAATATATTCTTAATATTCTGCAACTGTTGGGCTTGAGAAGTGCTTTTCTTTCTAGGATTAACGAATGATGTAACCGTGCGATTATTGGAATAAAAGTAGAAATTAAATTCGAATGGAATGTATCGGGAGGGATATATTGCTCGTCCTTGCTGTATCCAACGATCAATCTTAATTAGCGATAAATAATGATTATTATAAAAATTCACTGAAGGTCTCCTCGGGTCTCTTCTATTTCTCAGTTCACTGTTCCACGGGATCAAATTATCTACGGTGCTCCACCTCGCCTTGACATTTTCGTCGAGGGCGTTTAGAATCTCTCAAGATCTCGGCTCGTGCAATCCGTAAGATATTCGACGATCGAGAGATTGCTTAATAGGCCACGGGACCGTGGAAAAAAAATCGGTATTCATCAGTTTGTACTCTGTTAGAACCGTGTCGCGTGGAAATTAACTAAATAATTCGGCAAAAGTTGCTTGCAGTTTATTTCGAATGTCTCGATCGGTTCAATATCGATTGTCAAACATTGACCTATTGAAAATAATACGAGAATAATATTGACAACATTTCTATTACAACGCCTTTTAATTAGTCAAATATATTAGTCAATGTATTACTCATATATTAGTGATTCGTTCCTATTATTTATTTTCACTGAACTTGTGTTCAATGGAAATCAATTTTGCTTCTGATATCTGATACGAGGAACTAGAAAGCGAATAAATTGAGTTAAATATTTACAGAATGTTTGAATGATTGAATACCATTGTAGTGGATTGTATGCTTCATAAGAACGGGAATAAAACGAGAAATTTATCAACAGTGAATATCAATGGATCGAGTATAAATCTTTGTTAAAGATCAAATAGTAGGAGTTGTAAAAGGTAAGAAAGCGTCCATTGTCTTACAAAGAAATGTACAGATTTATTTCGCCCTTAGATGCTAAGTATATTACAAGAAAACGCCCGCATTTCTACGATATTAGTAAGATTCGAGTACGGTCTAAGAAATATACAATTCACGCGAGCTGATCCGCTTAAACTAAGAAATCCCGTCGCGTGTTACACGTGTCGCCGTATTTTGGCACGAACATTGCAATCTTACGTTATAGCACCATTCGTCGACTTCGTTGCACGATTCGATCTCGTGACTTCCTCCGCGACACTGTTGAATTCTCATTCTCGAACAGCTATAATACATTTTATGGACGACGTTTTTACGATCCTCTAGTCTTTACTGACTCGCAAGCGCAACTAACAGCTCCTATCAAACGCAACAGTACGAATCTCCGTTTTCCCTAACAGTAAATCTCACCGGTTTCAATGGCATAGTCTTTCGATTCCATTCGTAGGATTTTTACAAGCTTCTAGCATAGCGCTGCGAATATCGAAAATCCTCGAAATCATGACAATTTGAAATAACCGTCCAGCATCTCTAGAAGACGGTTAAATAATCGATAAAAATCGTCGCGTTGATACATTGTTGTACTTTTCTTTGATTTCCACGTGGTCGCAGTACTCTATCGAGACCGATAAATAAATGACAGCACTGAGATCAATCATTCTCAACGTTTCTCCGATAATATTCAACTAATGCACCGGTTTATGAAACTTCATCGTCTACTAGATTCTCCAACAAAAAAAAGGAGACACAGCAACTGCATAAAACAGCGATCCAAAGTTCCATGCAGGTGAATAAAAGATAATTATTCTTCAGGGTTTCCCAAATCGCAACCTGAGGTAAGGCAACGTCTTCTTTCATGTTCTGGATTCAAGTGTGCTAGGGTGGTACAGAGTTGTGTCTGCGCCCCACTCGTAAGGACTTTCATGGGGGCCCAGAGAAACCATAGTTCCTGGCCCGAGTGTAGTATGGGACGTGGCGCTGACCATTCCAGGACCGGAAGAAACATAACTCAATGGCGGACGGGGCTGGTCTCGTAACCTTGCGTGCTTCACTTGGCGTTTGTACCTGCAACAAAATAATAGTTCTTTAACCCTTTGCACTCGGCGCTATTTTCATTCTAAAACTAAATATTTCGAAAACACTAAATACTCGAAAACAATATTGCCATCGAGAACACTCACTTGGCATGCATGCAGCAAAGAGTGCAGCTCGAAATCACTGTAGCAACGCCAACGAGCACAGCGATCGCAAGGACCCACATCTGCGTCATCGAGGCGTCGGCGCGAGCAACCAACGCAGCGCAATGTTGCACCTTTTCAACGTGATAAGCCCTGTAAACCTTCTTCAGCTCCTCGTTTCGAGGATCGGTGAGCAGCGCCTTCATTTCATCCAGATCGTACGCTTCCTTGCCGACCATCTGGAAGCAGGAACTGGTCGAAGAGAAGTCCAACGAGTTGTCCTCCTTCGAGTAGAACTGAGTGTCGTAAACGTTGACGCTGATCGGCAACGACAGAGCCTGTTGCACAGCCTTCTCGAAGTCCTCCAGAGTCTTCCTGACCTCCACCGGCGGTCTCGAGAAAACGAACTTCAGCATGTCCCTGTCGCGAAGCAAGAAGATCCTCAAGGTCATATTCGTGTCTCTTCCAGGCGTGACAGAGTTGTTGGCGGAGACTACGATCTCCATGTAGCCGTCAGCGTAGCTGGACATGGACCCAGTTGTTCTCAGTTCGCCGGTCTGAGGGTTCAAGGACAGCTGAGAGGGAATCTCTCGCTTGGACATGGAGGGATCGACGAGGGATGCGAAGAACGCTTTGCTCATGCTGTATCTGATCGGTAGGGCGTCAGAGTCTGCGTCGGAGGCCTCCAGCGTGATCAGGCTAGTGTCGATTGGAACGTTCAACCGGACGCCCAAGGTGATGTTCTGCTTCTTGAACGTGGGTTTGTTGTCGTCGGTGTCGAGGACCTTTATCAGAACTTGCCTCTCCGAGGGATCCTGCCGGTTGTAAGGTTTCGGAATGATGTCGGACTTCTTCGTGGAGTACGGGAAACACTTCACCGTCAGCAGGTGGCGATCGACAGACTCCCGGTCTAGACGGCCATTGGATCTAATCACAGCCGAGTTATTCTCCAGACGCTCCACGACGAAGAGACCAGCTTCGTTTCCGTACACGATCGCGTAATCGATCTTCCCGTTATCGCCAATATCCTCATCGATGGCTTCGATCAATCCCACCTTCGTTCCCACTGGTTTCTCCTCGAAGATAGTTAGTTCTATCGGAGGGCTGTCCAGGCTCCTCTTGAAATACGGCTTATGGTCGTCTATGTCGTTCACTATCACCTGCAGCACCCTGGTTGCCTGCTGAGGAGGACTGCCTAGATCCTGAGCCACCAAAATTAACGTGTAACTATCCTTCTGTTCGCGGTCAAGCAACTTTCTCGTGGTTATCAAACCAGTGTCGCTGTTTATTCTGAAGGCGCTGGCGTCCTTGCCGAAGTTACCGTCTTCCAGAAACTTGAAGGTGATTTTACCGTTCGGGAGATTAGGATCGTCCGGATCCGAAGCCACCACCTGAAACACTGGACTGCCGATCGTCGAGTTCTCGGCCACGTGGGCAACTTCTTCCAACGTTGGTCTGATGAACAAAGGAACGCCGTCGTTGCTGACCACGTCGCCGATGTACAAGATTAGACTCACGTCGGTGTCCAACTCTGGCTCGCCGCCATCTTGAGCTCCTATTCGCATGATGTACGGCTCTGTTCTTCCTTTTCCCGTCAACGCCTTGGCAGAGAAGATCTCCCCTGTTGTGTGGTTTATTTTGAACAAGCCTGTAACATATGATACGTTGGTGTTGTTACTAGTTAGGTACTTATTTTTCCAACTATTATTTCTACCGCTTACATCTACTTATTAAACACTGTTTTTCATGCAAGTGTAACCAGAGGTACTGGAAAATTTAATGAATCGTGTTGCTCACCGTTCGCTTCGCCCTCGTCGATGATTTCGTAGTTGATCACCCCTCCGTTGCCTTCGTCAGGATCGGTCGCAGTGATATTGACAACGCTGACACGTGCCGGAGCATTTTCCGGTATCACGGCAGTATAGAACTCTTGCTCGAACGTTGGGGCGTTATCGTTCACGTCGAGAACGTCTATTGTCACCAAGGCTCTGGTGCTCCTTTGCTCTGCACCGCCTTGCGGCATGTCGGAAGCGACTACGTAGAAACGCAGAACCGATTGTTTCTCTCTGTCCAGTGTCGTGTTGGCAGCAATCTGTTAAGATTCGTCGATGTGAGATGCGTACGAATATAAATTGTTTCATTTAATTCCTTAGTTATTAGATACCGAGAAATCACTGTAGACTGAGCTTACTGTCTAGAATTTGAGAAAGAATTACGAAAGACACGAAAAAGTCAAGTTAATCAATGTGTTATGGCAACATGTGTTTGTAACACATTTAAGAAGATCAGGCGTCGTTCCTGAAGGGTTAAGCTTGCAGTGAATCGTTCACCTGAATATTTCCGCTAATCGGGTCCACTTCGAACAAGTTAGCGTTTTCGCCGGTGATCGAGTACCTCACTTCACCGTATCCTCTTTTAATTTCTTGCTCGGTCGCGGAACTGTCCATATCTGTCGCTTTAACGTTCAACACTATCCTTGACGGTTTGGCAGACTCGAGGACAGAGATCTTGTAGTCCTTTTGCGTGAAGATCGGACTGTTGTCGTTACTGTCTTGCACTTCGACGATCACGTTGGCCTCGGACATCTTTCGCGTTATCTCGTAGTCCCTGGCTAGAGCTCGCACCTTGAAGCGGATAAACTGAAAACAACGGAGTCATTGAGTCCTCTGCAGTTTCAAATATTCGCTTCTCCAGTGCACAAATCTCAACGATACCTTCTGATTGAGCGATTCGTAGTCCAACCTCTTGCTGAGAACAACGTTTCCGCTTTGCACACCTACGTTAACGTATCCCTCATCGTCGTCGTCCCTAACCAGCTCAAATCTTTGGACAGGATATCCGGTGGCAGGCTCCTTAGCCGACAACATTAACAATGTCGTTCCAAGCGGTTGTTCCTCCGGCACGGAAATCTTGATGGTCGGATTATTGGGCGACCAGCCAGGATTCGAGAAGGTCGGATTGTCGTCGCTGTAAGCTTGAATGTACACGGTCACTTCGACCTTCGTAATCTGCTTCTTGGTGTTAACCACAGCGTTCAGATCCTGCGCTTGAACCGTGAGGATGATCACGGCTGCCACTTGGTAATCCAACACACGATTGACTGTTATCAGCCCGGTCGTCGCATTGATACGGAACGCAGTTTTGTAGTCGTAGGACGCTGTGTTCTTCAGGGCCACGCCTGTTTTGTCGACGGCTCTGACCGGGTCCACCAACGAGTACTCCAAATAGGCGTCAGAGTCGGGATCGGTAGCTGCTACCTTCAGGACAGGCTCACCTGTTTAATCGATACAGAAAATTAGCGAGCAATTCAGAGACAGACCAAGTTACCAAGCTAACTATTGGTGAAGAGTCTTTTACCAATGCCGGCTCTCTCGGACACGTAAACGAGATACGTCGACTCGTTGAACATCGGCGGTTTATTGTTCACGTCGACCATGTTCACCGTGACGGTGGTAGTCGCAGTTTCCCTGACAGGCGTGCCAGAGTCTACCGCGTAAACGATCACCTCGTATTTCTCGCCGCCGGTTTCCAGATCGAGACGAGCATCTGGAGACACAGTAATGACACCAGAGCTAAAACCATAGAAGTCCGTTTATCATCACAACAACGTTCCCCTCTGAACAATCTAGGAAATATTGTGACCGTGTCGTACAAGCACTTTCGTCGTTACCTGGAGTTTATGAGGAAATTGTCTTTGGCGCCGGAAGCGATGTGATATTGCAACAAATTGTCCCTTCCATCGGGATCGTTGGCCACCACTCTGATCACTTCCGTTCCAGGGGAAGCGTTCTCCAAGAGTCTCGCTCGATAACTGTTGGGCCCTGGTAAGTTTGATTTGTAGTTCCCGCGGAATATGGGCTTCTGATTTCCGGGCACACCGACCCTGACGAGGAGCTCTGCTTCGGAGAACAATGGCGGCCGTCCGGCGTCCGTGGCTCGGATCGCTAACTCGTAGATGCCTCTTTCTGTGTCCCCTGAACGGACTGGCTTCGACATCGTGACCTCGCCCGAGTCTGGATTTATCTGCCAAAGAATTTAGCAAAGTTTACGGTCAACCAATACGAACATTCTCTCATTTTTTCAAATACCTTGAAGACATCGTCCGTGATGCTGTTGTGCGAGCTGATGGAGTACGTCACTTTCCCGTTGCCCTGCGTAGGGCCGTCAGCATCCGTTGCTCTGACGAACAATTGCGGATCGAAGCTGGTTGCATCTTCCCGAACGGTCCTCGAGAATTTCGATTGCTCGAAGACAGGTTTGTTGTCGTTAACATCCTCCACGTCTATCGTGACGATAGCCACGGCAACTCTGCCGCCGCCATCTCTGGCCTCTATCGTCAACATGTACATATTGTCCGTCTCGTAATCTAGCGGTCCAGCGACGAAGATCCCACCGTTTTTTGGGTCCGTTTTGAACTCGTCGGCTCGGAAACCGTGGAGAGTGTAAGTCAATTCACCGAAAGAACCGCTGTCTGCGTCTTTCGCGAAAACGTCGCCTAGTTTCGTGCCTATCTCTGCGTCCTCGGAGACGGAAAACACGTAGTAGACCCGAGAGAACTTCGGGCTGTGGTCGTTTGCGTCCAGCAGACGTATGTGGACTCTGCACGTGGCTACCTAGAAATCAGTTCAAAGTGAGTTAGAAGAATTGAATCGATTATTATTTTATGATTATTACCACTTCGTTCGCGACGAGCGCAACCACTTCGAACTCTAGCTCCCTCTTCGCAGGATCGTCCACGTCGTAGTCCAAAGCCTCGACGTCCTTCGCCTTGATCACAACTGGAACTCTACCTTGGGCTTGCTTCGGGCTGACCGCGAAGACGTCACTGATTCCAGGATATCCTGTCACATCCCGCAAGGATAACGTGTACTTTGCGTTCTCGCCGACGTCGCCGTCGCTTACGATCATATTGAGACCTGCAGATCAAATATACTTATGTACACTTCGTATTTTAACTTTAAAACCTGACTCTTATTTCTACGGTACTCGGACAGTCGTTTATTTCTAAGAGTGTTAGACCCTGATGTACATATAGAACTTTCCCGTAGAAAGTTAGAACATATAGCATTTTATTAACTGTACGTAAACATATGACCACCACTGTAAATATGTACTGGATAAAGGATTACAATAATTCACCTGGCAACGGAGTGTTCACCCCAATGTCCTCAGAGATCATCACTTCGAACGATTTCTCGTTGAAAACAGGCACAAGATCGTCGACGTCAGTGACAACGATGGTAATCATAGAGGTCGCGGTGTCCGCTGGTATTTCGTTGTTGATGAGCTCCGTAGCTTTCACCTCGAAGCTGTAAATCCCGCCGTTCTGCAAAATCTTGGGGTCCTCTCTGTCCAGGGAGATGTTGGCAGTGACGAGTTTGCCGACGGTGATGTCGCCCTCGCGCGATACTTCTAGATCGAAGTGTCCTGCAACGTCCTCTTCAAGGGTGAGCAGCAAGGCTCTTGGCTCCCCAGTGTCACCATCGCGAGCTCTCACTGTTAGGATCGTCTGACCAGGCGGCGTGTTCTCCGGAAGCGCTGCGCTGTACGGCGCGTTCAGGAACACGGGTCGTTGATCCTGAAAACGACATTTTTCCGACTGTTAGGCTTCTTCCTTCGACTCGTATAACTTCATGAAGAACAATCGCCGAACAATCTTACCAAAAATCACATATTCACCCTTAGGTGAAGGGTCCTGGGTTCATTTTGGCCCAGAATTACAAAATTCGAATTTTCTTCTTTTCGAATAAAAATGTAATTTTTTCTCATTTGGTTTACGTTTTTCGTAAAATTTATAATAGCCAGCGACGTGTACACTCGTCATTGCTTGATTTTAATTCCGCTCCCCGTGAGGGATTTTTAAAATTGTTTTGATAAGATTGATTGGTTAATGTAACGAGGCGAATACGTGAGAATTTGAATGGAACTATGCACGGCCGCCATAAAATCGGTCGCATAACAGTTACTTAACGAGGGATTTCACGGATTAATAAGGTTAGAGGAAACGCAGAGATGCGCTTCACCGTCCCGGGGTGAAAGTAACGCTTGTTCGGAAACGAAGCCACTAGGTAACGCGGTATTTTCCGGCCGGCTTTAGCATATGCCATCTTGTTAACCGATACTGACCGATTGGGATGGATGTACAGTTACCTCGGCTACGGTCGAGACCCACTTCTTACCTGTACATCGAGAACGTCGACGGCCACGGTTGCTCTAGCTTGCAGCACCTTCGTCACGTCGCTGGCACCGTCCATAGCCAGCAGATTGATCAGGTATGAATTTCTGCGCTCGTAATCGAGCGGCTTCGCGAGCGTAATCAGCACGTCGTACTTTCCCTCCGCCAGCTAAACCATGCGCAATCAAAATTCAAAATAAACTAGAAAATCCTACTTTAAACGTCTCTACGAGACATTTTTTCGTCACCGAATCTACCACAAATTTTAAGATGACCTTTATTAAGGATGACCTAAAACTTGATATACTATTTTTTCGAAATAATGAGAGGTGTACTAGCGATCATAGAGATGATCGAATTTGTTCCTCAGGTTCTTAGATATTCGAATCTATGGTAGATTCCGCTGTGAAAAAATTTGTTGGCATACGTTTTGCAGAAAATTGTCGGCGCGTTACCTTTTCCGTGGAAACGTTGAAGACATTGCAGACGTCATCGTCCCGGGACGAAGAGACACATTCCACGTGAACATCCGCGTTTACGCCACCGTCGAGATCGGTGATAGTGATCGTGCCAGGAGGAACTAACAGGCCACCCACGTGAGCACTTTCCGGCACCCTAGCCGCATAAGGCCTGCCATGATAGACCGGCGGATTATCGTTTTCATCCAGCACGGCGATCTCACGACGAAGGGACACGGTGTTGGGCTCCGATCCAGCGATCCCTTCGTCTGGAAAAGTAATCGCCAATTACCACGACCGATCAAATGTATCCTCTTGAATCGTTACACTTTCGATAAAATCGGAACAAACTGCATTCCTCTCGTCTTTTAAATGACATTAAACGTGGATCATGATTTTTACAATACTTAATGAACAGTCTGTAGACTTCATTCCGTCATATTTGTGCTATCAAAATTGTACAATAGAGGAACAAGTCACAATACAAAAGTTGTAATGTTTCTACATTAATTTTGGAAGATCGATATTTGCAAACAGATCTATTCACAAATTAGATAAGAAAATAGTCTTAAAAATGGGCGAATACAGTTTCAATTTTATTTGGAATTTCTAGAACGAGATATACTTCTAGCACAGGTATATGTTCAGCAGTAGTACGAAAGTTTATAAAAATACAGCTGACATAATCGAGCAGCCAACGTAGCATGAACGTGCGTTCAGAAATCATGCGTGTCTAGAATTTGTCTATTGGCCTAGATATCGGCGATTACCCATTGATATTCCAGCGTAACAGTGTAACGGTACACCAATAAAAGCAGCATAGTTACCCGTTATGCTGATGATGACTTCGATCAGGTCTTGCGTCTCCCTGTCTAGCGGCTTTCTTAGAACGACGACGCCGGTGTCCCGATTCACGGTGAAATACTCGCCGCTGATGGAGTAGTGCAACCTAGAATCCTCAGGGTCCTCTCCTTGGAGCGTGTAGACAGGTGCGCCAGGAGGTGTGCTTTCCGACACCGCCAACCTGGCCATGTCGCCGCCTTGCACGAAATGCGGTGCTCGGTTGATCACCTGACCCCATGACGAAGACCATGTGAAGACCGTAAACAGCAGAATCGTCCACATCGTCACCTAACAAAACAAAATCGTTCTAAACTTACACTTCTCAATCTATTGTTTCTTCTCAAGAAACATTCTTCTTGTTGTATTAAAAATACTCATAAGTTGTGTAGGATCATACGGACCATGGAAGGAGAAAAAACCTTTGCTATTTTAAAGCGTGAATATATTTAACAATAAAAAGACAAAAGACAAGACAAATGATATACAGAAATATTACAAAGATGACTCAAAGTTCGCTTCTCTAGGTCTCGACGAGAACTGCCCGATGCCGAACGTATCTCGAACTCGTCAGCTCGTCTACATTGTTTATTATCGAAACGCTATCGCATCGCTCGGGCCGCCTGGGTCCGCGCGAGTCCTTTATTCCCGCCGACAAACGTTAAACGATGCCGCCGAACGCGCGCGGAACGAAGGCACACGGATTTCACGCGCGGCACTATGATTCGGATCATTCTTTGAAACGCACCGAACCTACAGTTGTGTACAACAAATTTGACTAAAATAACCGCGTGTTTTGAAACGTCACTAGGCGTACCGTAAAGGACAAATTATTTATGAAACTGTGCACGCAGGTGAATAGTAACAAGCACATTGGGGCTTCTGACAGGTACTTCGTGAAAATGTGCAACCAGTTGTGTAAACGATGTCGCATTACCGGCAGAAGTATGCTGCGCACATGCTCTTCTCCATTCAAGTGTTCATCGAAATGCCCTCTTCGCCCGATTAAAAATTATAATGCGGCATATTTACGCTTGCACGCATGCATACCGGTACCGGTTACTATCATCAACACAGCTATTACATCAAGGAACGATTACGACACTTGGAAACTCAAAATGGAGGTGCGCTGTAGTAGGCACGGTAAGTACACTGACCTCCCGGCAACTTTCATTAGGGTAAATTGGAGCAGAGCAATTAAGAAAAAGTTTTATTTATCAAACTGCGCTCTCCCTTGCGTGACAAACAACTGCTTCCTATATGAGAGCCCCGTCACGATTCCGTTCACTTCCGGTCATCGAAACCGGCGTGTCTTGAACGCGAATTGTATTATACTGCATCGGAGGGCATTGGACGTCAGGATGAATAGCCGCTACGATAACGTAACACGTGGAATTATTGACTGGGAACGAAATGACCTTTCACGGCTTGCATAGTACGCGATCTTTAAATAAAAGCGCAGCGTAATCATCCGTTGGGCAACGAGGAATCTTTCTGTTGCTGTCCCGAACTTTTCCTCGACACAATTTTACCTGTAAAAACTTTAGATTATTATTAAAACGTCGAACGTATAAGATTGAAATAAACGTAATCTTTTATTTCTTACGATTGACTTTCTAGAAATAATAATCTAGAAACAGACTATTATTCGTTACTTAATCATCAATTTCCTCTAATAAATAATGATAAATGGTGTTGGCTGCGGTTTCGGTCGATGTGACCGATCGTAAAAGAAGAAGTGGACGCAGGATAACGATACGAAACGCGAAGAGACGACTACTATAATAAGCGGCCGCAAGTTCCTTGCTCGGACACGGGATCGACGCTCACGGCTGACAGAAAAATGCAAGTTGCAAACCGCAGACGAGTGGGCCGGGAGGAAATGGCTAAACTCTGCGGAGGATGCAACGGTCTATCGAAGCCACCGGGTACCACCCATATAAAACGACTTCGCCGAGCCGCGTTCTTTTCCCCGACGCGAAAAGAAAAACCGCTTGAGGCGAGCCGATGCAACGCACTGCACTGCACTGCACCGCACCGCACCGCGCGCCGTCTGAATGACTTCGACCGAGCGAGTGCGGTCAGTGAAAAGCCGTTAGAAATCAGATTCCATTTCAGGAGTTCGCGGAACTCTTCTCGAGATCCGTAAATTGAATTGTCCTGTTACGCGGCCAACTGCTATTTATCTCCGCCCTCTTTCTTTTAAACACACTCTTACACAAAGAAAGTTGCCGCCTGGTTCTTGCCTAGTCGAGCTATGCGCCTTGCATCTCGAAATGAGGAAAGCTGCTTCTGAGAGGCTCCGCAGCTAATTGTTTATCCATTTTTGTCATAAATGCATACAATCCAGAGAAAAAACTTTCTATTTTCGTTTCCGTTTCTTACGATTGACGTGGAAAATATTTATTTGCGGGAACACCCGTAGTCCAGTGATTACCGGAGCCTGTTCTTTATCATTCAGACACAGAATACACAATGTGATTTTGTAATTCTAATTGGGTACCTGCGCGCACGTTTGTTTTGTTCGGTGCGTTCGCGTTTTTCGAGTGGCGTCGATGATTTATGACGCTCGTTGGCGCGGTTACTAACGAGAAACAAGGCTCAAAAGTAATTTCAAGATCAAGTCGTGAAACTTCACGGGCCAATGGGCAACGTGCATTAGCGTTACGCAGATCAGATATCTGTTACAGTCTGCGCCGGTAACTTTCTAGTAGAGCCTCCGGACGGATTCCGAACACAAAAGTCTTGCACAACAGGCATCGGCTCGAGATAAACGCAGAACGCGTTCCGCGCTATCCTACCACCGTCATAACTCTCACTCGAGACAGCCGTTCATACGGAATCAGAGCCACTCGACCGATTACATTTTCCTGCTATAGTTAAACCAACCAGTAACAATATTCAGACCGTGTTACCTCAGAATGCAGTTGGGTATTTGGAGCAAATCGCGAGATACATTAACCGATCGCTCGTTGATCGACGATCGTTCGATACCCGGCTCGAAATTGAAAGGTTCATTTACTTAACGATCCATTAATTTCTGATTTATCTTCAACCATTGGTTCGGAATAATTTTATTTACTGCAAATCAAATATTGCATTTCTCTGAATGCAGGCAATTAGTTCTTACTCGTACACTCTGACAGCTAGATTCAAGACTTTCTGCATTTATGGCAGCAACAAGTAGATCAATGGCAGTAGAAATATTCGAAGAATTTAAAAATGCTATTTCATCGTTTTGTATCGAGCGTGCAAATTAATTCGTGGTTCTCAAAGTTCAGGAACGATCGTCGGAGTGCACTTTCTACGGAATTAGGAAGCGTTTAAGTTTGCATGGGGTTGTGGACAATGTTGAAACGACGCGTGAGAACTAATCATTCTGTTGAAAGGAAGGAACAATTACCGGGGACAACTCTCCCGGCAGTTTCTTCGTGTTTTTGTGCATACCACTAGCCGACTTCCGTGTTCCGAAGACTGTTATCAAGTATTGTCTTCGAGAAAGGTAATTATTAAGCAAGCGACATCGGTGGGTACGCTAACGGGCTGTCGTTGCAGTGGAAATTCTACGTGGCTGTAAATATTCAATCACTGTTACGCACTCGAGGAAGAATAAATTTCCGCTGTCTAAATCTTTCTAAGCACGCGACGGTGAAACGGTTCAGAATGTAACCGGTTCCAAATCTGCGAATAAAATCAATCCTTATATATAAGAACGCTACCTAATGGTGCCTTCGATACTCTGTGCACATATCGGTTCCGGACTTTTATCCTGGATGAAACTGACATATATCGTCGAGCCTGGAGTTTCACAGAAGTGTATTTCATATGTTAATGATTTTAATACGTCGATATTCATATGGAAATTGTACTGACATAGGGTAATAGTACTCGCATCGTTATTTAATCCAGTAATTCGCTAAACGGAAAAATCAAACTTGAAAAATTGCACTGTATATTTCATTTTATTTCGAACGGTCGATCGCACAGGAACAAAGCATCCCTGCTATGCTTTCTACATTCCATAATGTTTCAGCAGGGTGCTGCATTACGCAACAACGATGCTCGTTTGTTTACTTTCGTGAATTTTTACGAGACAGTGGTTTCACTATCCCCGGTTGTACGCAACGCTGTTCGGAATATTCATGGGAAAATTCGAGGAGCTTCGATGTCGGCGATAAGCGGGGCAACGAGAAATTTTTGTAAATATTTATCGGCGCGCGGCTTCAGCCTAATCTGCAACAATAATTAGGCTCGCGCGGTCTCGGTGCGAGCGTGATTCCTGCCTCGGAGGCGCGCAACGCGGAAAACCACGCAGCGTTAAAATCCATGACGAGCAGCATGCTTGCACCGTACGGATGCGCACACATGCACGCGCGTGATACCTTGAGCAGAGGTGGCAATTACCAGCAACCGAGTGTAAAATGATACAGCGGGATTGAGCGATGGATTCATCGCCGTTCTTCCGCACCAGGAAGAAATCCGCGGATTTCCCTCGAGGAAGATAATCAACCCCCCTAATCGGAATCACAATGGACGAGTCGTTGCCGCTCGGAGGAACAATTAAGAAACAAAAATTCCTAAAGATTCGTCTCGATAACCAGGATATCCTTTGCAGACAGAAGATGGTCCAAGGGACCGTGATTCCATCTGCTCTTATCAAAATATCAATTTACTCCGATGTTTACGGACCCTGATAACCCTACGTTATACAGGGTAAAGTTACTATCCCATCGCGAGCGTAATGGCGAGCGCGATTTGCTGTCCGAGCTTCGACTGCTTGAGTTTCGGTGCGTACGAGTCGCGATAATTGAAAAGATGTTCCTGATTGCGAATCTTCCACGCTGCCTAGTCTTGATGCACACGTGGTCGTTACTTTCAATCAATTTCAACCGACGAAATTGACCGGGCCCATTAGGCTTAAGGAGAAAAGTAGGCTTTCGGTCTTTAATGAACCGCATCCTCGTCTGGTATCGTTTAATCCGTTGAGGAAATTATTTTATTTGTTTCACGGGACCACGGTCTCGTATCATTAACTCGCCGGCACGATTTCTTCGCAGTACCAGAGTTGGGCGTTATTCGAATGAAATTTCATTCGAATAACCAGCGAATAAAAATTGCGAATAAATTTTTATTCGCTGGGTTATTCGAATAAATTTTTATTCGAATGAATTTTTATTCGAATAAATTTTTATTCGAATGAATTTTTATTCGAATAACCCAGCGAATAAAAATTTATTCGGAAAAGCCCAGCGAATAAAAATTTATTCGGAAAAGCCCAGCGAATAAAAATTTATTCGAATAGCCCAGCGAATAAAAATTTATTCGAATAGCCCAGCGAATAATGGTGTCGAATAATATCGCGTCATCGACATCGCACGCGGTACGCACGCCACGCACCAGCGACGTGTATGTGTATGAATAAATGTGTGAGTGCAGACTATAGAGTGAAGCGAAGAATCGTAGCAACAAATGTGTGTGTAAAGATAACGAAGGTCCCAGTCCCGAACCTAGGATCGGTCACTGTTAGTTATCTATTGTATATGTCATCAATCGTCAACCGAGATCTCGTCTCGAAAAGCCTCGAGCCTCGAGTCACTCGAGTGTTGGCGTCGGGTGTCGGTTCCTACCCGTAACCATAAAGGCTGCGCTTATTCGCAGCATTTATTCTCGTCATTTAGAATAACGAATAACGAATGAAAGTCCCGGGATTTATTCGAGAATAACGAATAACGATTTATTCGTTATTCGCAAGCTACGAATAATTCTCGGCGAATGATATCCTTATTCGTTATTCTCGAATAAATCCAGGGACTTTATTCGTTATTCCTTATTCGTTATTCGAAATAAAATTTGCCCAACTCTGCGCAGTACCCTTGGTCACACTTGTTTCGAGACCGAGCGAGATTTGATTCGAGCGATTTGGTTATTCAGGTCGAAGTTATTTAGAAAACACACCCGAAACAGCTGACCGGCATTATTTCGAACGCTCCCATCCTTAAATAGAAGTGGCAGTTACTCCCAATCAGGCTCTAGACGGTCCGGAAATTGAATGATGAACATAGATAGTTGAAACTGCATCTGGAATCCTCCGCCGCGAACGTATCGACCGCTGCTGACGATGCGCGTTGCAACACGCGAAAATGAAATCACTATGCTATAGATTACGCGCTCTAACAAGAAAAAGCCCCCCCCCCCCCTACCGCTGGCATCGAGTATTAATGGTTCGCGTAGATTGCGGAAGAGGAGTCTGAATCCAGCGTGATTATTATTTTACTCGAGTTCTAGTAGCGTTGCCAAGACCCGCGCTGTTGACATACATCGAGAATTCACTGTATATTCAATTTTATCTAGCGTTGCTCGAGCAATAACCAAGGTTCCGTTGAAGGCGATTCGTTTGTTTATTATGTTTTCACCGCGTCGCGCCGCGGAATTAATTTCTGTGCTATCTAGATAGAAAGCTTTTTCTTCTCGCGCGAGCATGTTTATAGCGGGACGTTTGTTCCCAGGCCATGAAACAAAACAAAAAAATCGCTGAGGCACTGTGCGATAGAATTCGCTGAGGTAACTCGTGGCAAAACGTGTCACGGGATAATGCATATTCGCGTCGCGAGTGCACGGTCAGATGTACTTCAATGGCACCATCAAATTGAACGCCTCAGCGTGATCACTATGGTCATTATTCTGCGGTTGTATCCAAGGAAGAGATCCAAATCTGCATGGTGACAATTTTCGATTCTGAACAACGTTCAGAAGTTCAGTCATTTCTGTTAAGAAAGTTATACGATTTTTAAAAGCGTCTATCAGTGGGAGTCGCTGTATACTAAGTTCGCTACATAAGCGAAAGATGATTCCTCGGACCTCCGACGTTGACACGCGAAGACAATTACGCGTGCCTAAAAAATTCAACTACAAGAAGGGCACCAGAGAGGTTCGTGTTCTTTGAAACGAACGGTACCAGGAAGTACGTCGGGGAGTTCTAAGGTGAATGATACATCTTCGAGAGATGTTATCGCGAAACGCGCGACATCCTGTCCGCGAAGGAAGTCGAGGAGCCGGTTGCAAAAAATGGCGAGCGAAGAAGAAGAGAGTAACGCGTGGCAGGACGCTGGTTTTCTTAGTCATTCATCCTGGTATCACCTGGTCGCACAGTGTCAGGATTCCAGGCGCGTAACGTAATGGCGTTCGGTCGTTTGGTGGGAAGAGTGTAGAGGGGGGGGGGTACCATAACGGTTTTTTCTTTCCTTGCTCCCCCCCCTTCTCGCGCGCCGGCTTCTTCGTTTTCTGGGCTTCTCTCTGTTTCACCGCCTTTCCCGGCGATTAACGAGTCTAGGACGCCGGGTCCTCGCGCACGAGCGCCGCGGGAACAGTTAGCCAGCTTGTGTACTCCTTTGCTTTCCAAGAGAAAATCGGTTTCGCGGATTCCCGAGGAGGTTCTACGCCACTGAGAGACCGAACAGCGAACAGCGGCGCGCGAAATTTCATAGTGGCCGTCTCGAAACCGCCCGCGGCCGTCAATCTGTCGATTACAAGCGGATTTATTTATCTATTCAACGAGCCGACCGTAAACTTTGCATCCCGAAGCGGAGGCTCTTCGCAAATCTATTATCAGAGACCGACTTGAGTTATCTAGGATTAGCTACGCCATTGTTTACCCGTTCACCGGACAACTTTTCTGTTATGGACGCTTGCAGGAATTTATCGGGTTCGGTGCTAGATGTCCCACGATTAAGACTGCTGATTTTTGCGCAGAAGACGTTGCAAAGAGATTTTCAAAAAGTTGAAAATAGTACACAACTAAATTATCCCCGCATATTCCGTTTTAATTTCTATCTACTCATTTTTACCAGAAATGAAATCCTCCACTGTCTATTAATTAAACACCCTTTGAACCACTGAATGGTGGACCTGGATTCAGACAATGTTTAACACCAGTCATCGAGCAATTTTTCAAACTCGTTTTTGGAAGTACTTCTTGTTTATTGGCTCCCATTGAATTGAAAAACGACACGACACAGTTGTCAAAAAGAGGGATCCTTTGAATTTATCAGGTCATCGCACAAGTAACGCAAATTTCATTTTATATATTTGTTACGGTTACATTACACGACACTGGCTTCTTACAGGCTTGCAAAGAGTGCTGAGCGAATTTAATCATCTCGAGTGCTAGCGACAATGATAAATAGAAAGGAGAAACAAAATGGACGAAGCGCCACATGGACATTCGGCTCTCAATGCCATAAAAACCGACTGGATTTTCTGTCGAGGTCAAGGTTGCGCTGCTCGGAGGGAGGGAAAATTCGCGAATTAATCGATAATCTAGCAATTTGTCCGCGATATTCCTGTTCCACGAACTTGACACCGGCTCCGCGAAGCCAAGACATCGACTAGCCCGGTCAGACTGGTTTCCGTCGGAGTGGCGAAAACGGTGACGGTAGTTTGGCAAGATCCGCGTGCCTCGAGGCATTGTCACAGTGCCATTACGTTTGCGGTCTATGGGAGATCGGTATGCAAGAACGAAGAGAATGTATATTCAAAATAGAAATGACTGCATCGAATACCTCAAAGGAAAAAAGAAAAAGAAAAACGAATTCGACGATCACCGAGGACGAAAGTTAGCTCCAGAAAGATGGTTTCGAAGGATCGATTAAATATCAACTCTAATGTCGCGCATCGAGATGTCGCAATTCCACGCGGGTCAAGGAAATATCAACAGGATACGGTTGCACTGACACGACAACTCGCGGCGGACAGATTACGCTCAATGTATAAAAGGATTTCGTGTCGCAAGGCTAGACTGGCTGTTGAAAGGTGCTGGCTCCGAAAACAGAGTAACTAGTTTAGAACACCAATTAAATTGAACATCTGCGCCTTCTCGCTTAACGAACGTTCGGGTTCAGGTGTTCGTCTGTCGAAACGATCCAGGATCCTTGCTAGAGCGAAATGCCTGGCGTTATAGTCCTGGTTTTTACGGACTTTTGCAATCGCTCGCGCCGAGAACGATATCCTTCAAGGTCCTTACCTCATAAAGTCGGTTCAAGATCCTTCTTCCCCAGCAGCACCGGCGTATCAACTCATCGCAGCACGTGTATTTTTTTTTCTCTCGATCGCTGACTCTCCCGGTCTCCGAGCACTTGGTTCTTCGGTTCAAAGAACGTTCACGTATTCACTGAACCTCATGACGCACCGGCACACAGCTATCTGTACAACTATCCCCCCGGTTTCTCTATCCTCTCGGTTTCATGAGTCGTCGTCGTCGTTTCGGAAAAGAACCGATGTCTGCCAGCCAATGGACAGGTCTACACTGCATCCTAAGGAGGTATGCGGCCTCTGCTATGGGAGTGGAAGGAATGGAGAGAGAGAAACAGCTCCGCTCGAAGGAGAGGCTACAGTCTGTGCCCCGTAACACCGAGCGAAAGGGGGGCGAACCTTTTTGATCCTTTTGTGCCGAGACGTGCCAGGTGAGTCTCTTTCGTGGTTCCATCATGGCCGTGATCGCGCGTGAAACATACCTACAGGAATTGCGCACAACTATTACCCGAAATACTCATTGTATTCTATCTATTGAATTTCAAATGAAAAGTGTGTCGTTGCTGTTGTAGAGTAATCCAGGACACCCCAAAGTTTGCATTGAAATTATTTATTTACGAAAATTGTAGGGTTGGAATTAGACAGAAGTTTATTTTTTTAGAACTTTTTGTAAAATAATCTTTGTTATTTCAGTGATTCCAAGATGATTGGAATGTTCTCCTGACAGATTTTTAGAGAATTGATGTAGATATTATTAATTTCTGAAGCTATTGAAAGTTTGGATCTCTCTCGAATAAGTGAAAATTTGAAACTGTGCTCGACGATCAAGATTTTGAAGGCTGATTAAAAATACGAGGTCTAGGTAGAATAGCACTTAAAACCGACTCGAAATCCGCGTTTAATTAGTATCGAATAGCTATTAGCCGGAACGTTTTCGCTTATCTTTATTTACACACTGAAAAACGTTCTCCTTTCCACTACATTGCATCTCGTATATTTCGCCAGCGAATTAGTTTAGGCGAGTGTGTAAATATTACATGCTCTGTAACTCCGCGCTCTTGTACAAATTTTAATTAGCCTTCACACTCTTTTAAGCATATCAAAAAATATTAAAATACTCTTTTACAACTGTGGCATTACTGCTCCACATTATGCTCGTGAATAGGCTGAAATAAAAACGCCAGGTTATAGTGTTCGATTGAAAGTTTTACGCCACGAGGTACTAAATACCGTTTCAATGGCAGATAATTAAAATTCGCGTCGCGTTCAATAAAAGAAATGAGCGTTCGCGGAAGCAACGGAGTCCAGTTAGAAAGTTCAAGTAACAAGCTTTGTAATATAATTGAAACACAGTAATCATCGTTTTAATGTCCTCTTTAGCAACCAGACTCGTATTTTATGCTATCGTAGCCCCGTTCTCACCGGTCGCGTCTTCTTTTGTGAACACGCAACAATCCGGCGACGTGATTCCCATAAAAAGAGCAGCGTTCGTCAACGGGTACGCGACACCATGAATTACTGTCTCTATTTACCACCATCTGTCTCTCAGAAATAAATAGAGAATGGATAGTACATGTCGAGGGACGAATTACAATATTCGTATGATCATCGATCAGAGTCGGCATAAAATGACTGGAAAGTAACAAACAGAATATCTATAATTTGAAGCAGGAAATCTGCGAGAAGGAGGAGCCGGGTTTCGCGGAACAAGTCCGTTGCATCCTTAGAGCACCCACACACCGACAGGTTTGGCTGCAAGTTGGATGCACCGGAGCGTCCTACCGGAAACGACGCACGGCACACTTACGGAAGCCGCGGCGATGCACATGCTCGCACGTAGAGCTTCCCGGCATGGCATCCCGCGGGACGCGTGCACTCGGTGCACTCGGTGCATTCGCCCGATAATCCGAGACGAGCAAACCGGCAATTCCGTCGTGCCGTTTATCGTCGTTTCGTGGCCAACGTACCAGGCGCATTCCTTTTCGATCGTCGATAAGACCACGAGGAAGTCGAGGATGGAAACGAGGAAGACACGCGTTCCTGGAAAATTAGCGGCTCTCGCGCAGATAACGAGCCCTCCCGAGGTTTCTTCTTGCCAGCAGCCAGCTGCCGATGATAAATAAAATCGAACGATAATCAAGGATTATTTGCAAACCCGAACTCTGCCGGATCGTTCCTCCTTGGCCCGAAAGATGGTTATTGTTGGACTGCGGAATTTAATGGAAAATATAAATTGTCCGCATTCATTGAAAGATACAGCAGCTACGTTACTTTCATTTCTTAAACCTTAACGCTCCGTTGGCTCCGCCACGGAGTCATCAAGTGAGAGGTACTTGTCAAAATTAAATGAAACAAAATAATATGTATTGTGCGTGCCGTACAAGAAGTCTCGTGAAAGGAATGCGAGACTGATTGGTCAGAGTGGAAGGGGCCTCTAGCTGCTCTATTGGCCAAAAGCGATCACACATACTAAACAGCGTGTGACGTCAAAGCCTGAGCCTACAGTAGGCCTTGATTGGCATTTTCTTGAAGGGTACTTTATAAAAAATCGATTTTTAATTTTTCCGTATAAAAGAGTGTAACCTTGTCCGAGCCTATAGAATTTAATATTTATTTTTCAGAACTCCCGTTGCGCAGCAGAACAGAAACATTGTTTCGAGCCAACAGTCTAGATAGTCTCTTCCCAAATAGCCTCTAAAAAAAAAGAGAAACAATCAGCCATAAAGATTAATTAATCCGTGAGAAAAGGACTGCAGCGAAGAATCGTACGATGAACCCCATACACGGCAGGTTTCTTAAAAATTCTCTAAAACCCCGTCGATCCTCGCGGCTATAAATTCTATCTGCAACGTTCTCACGAGCTGATCGGCTAATTAATAGGTTAGCCGACATCGCCGGTAATTAAGAATCGACGTGGCCTTACGCAATTCCGGCAAAGTCCTGGACACGCCGACTTTCTCCGAATCTAAAACCGGCATCGAACAATGTTGATCCTTATCTACACCCCTTGTTATACGTCGCCGGGTACAAGAAAACGGAGCCACGGCGGGCTCGATGCAACGCATAATTACCAATTGGAGCGTATTGCTCGAAACCGCACACGTGCGTGCGACATGCGTGACGATCGGCGCCGATGCAGCCATTGCGCCGTGCGAAGAAGAACTGCCGAATGAAGATTTCGAAGATCGTGAGTAAGCAACTTTCATCGAAGTTCTAAAAAATTTTTTGAACAGATTAACACGTTGACTGCCGGATGGATTTTCCATGATTTGTCCCAGGCGCCAACATGAACTTTTCATTATGCGATGCATATTATGATGAAATATAGTTCCCAGCAAATAATATGAGTTATAAAATCATGTTTGAAGCATTTTTTTTGGTGGGGGTCACCGGTGCCCCCCACGGCGCTGTAGGCAAGTATTACTTTTTTTTTTTTAAACAATCGTGCTTCGGTTGCTAAGTGATTACTCTCAGTGTTTCGAAAAAAAAAAAATTATTTTGTATGTTCTATATTGCATTAATTTCTTCAAACCATTATAGTAACAATGGTATTATTGAAAAATTGATCAGTATCCATATTTACTATAATTATGTACGTTTAGTATTGACCACGCCGCCGGTCACCGGTGGCCCCCACGGCGTTGTAGCAAAGTCGAGTGCCGGTCACCGGTGACCCCCACGGCAGTTAACGTGTTAAAAGTCATTCTTAATACTCATCATGGGTCGTCCAGGACCAGGCGAAAATTTGCTTGTTTAATTTGTTCTTCCGAATTTTAAATCTTTCTACAGATTCAAATAGGTATTCTCCAGGATTCGAGAGGATCGAGTCGAAAGTGCAAAAGTTTCATCGAGCTGCCGTGCAGCCTATTTCTTTTTTTTGTTTGTTTGTTTTTCTTCGTTCGTCTTCGTCGATTTCTTTAGCCGGGGGCGATCGACAGGCTGAAAAAGGTGAGCCGCGCGGAAAGAAAGACGACGAAATCGACGAACGCCGGAAAGTGAGAGGGACGGCAGAGGTAGCCGGGAAAGGATGTTGCTGAAAGGACAAGAACGAGATTATTCGCGACCTCTTCCTTCATGCCATTCTGCTTTCGCTTCTTCTCTCATCCGTCAGGTAAATATAGAGACAAGAAACGGTTTTAGCGGATGTTAAGGGCGTACAGAAGTGCTTGAGAGTTGAAATCAATCGAGTTCCATTCTATATCTTCAGCTAAAATTTATAATTTATGCATACATATAATTTAATCCTATGATATACATATACGTGATCATTTTTTTAAAAATGTTCACGAAGAATGGAGCTTCCAAAATCCACCCGGAACGAAATGAATAAAATAACGGTTAAAATGTTGTTTGTTTTAGCGTAATCAAGATAACGAGACAGTGAATGTAGTTGAAGGAAGGGAGTATGCGATGGAAGAGAGGAACGAAAGGGAAATTGTGTTGCGCAACCATAAACTCGGTAGGAAGTAAGTCCGCTTCCGGTTTCTATTTCGCGGTTTAGTTCCATTGTGGTGAAAATGAATAAGGCTGGCTAGACATTGCTCAAGACATTTTTCACAATGAACTGGCATTTCCTAACCGCGAAAATTCGATCACTGTGTTTGGAAACGTGAAATGTCAAGGGGATGTGTTAAACAATATGAACGTTGTTGCAAAGAAAAATCCTATCACATAACACACTGTTTTGAGTCTAACAACATCTTACTAAAAATTGAGAAAAGCTAAAAATTCTCTGCATTAAACTACAGTTAAAAAGAATTTGTCTCTTGTTCCAATACATGTGATAAATTGAAAATAATTCTAATACTTTCACAGGGCAGTTTACTTGCCCGTTTCCGGCATAAATGTATGAAATAGGTAGTATAACATTTTAATTGAACAACCAGTGTCGAAATAGCAAAGAAATTGGCGGCACTATTTGAAAGGTTTTTAGAAGCTTTCTAAGGAAGAATCCGGGACGAGTTGCTTCAGCCTATTTATTTGATCAGTGAGCATCTACGATTTGTCTAGAGTTTTGGTAAAAAGCGATAGCTGAATTCGTCCAACTTTGGAACCTCTGTTCGGTTTTTCAGCGGAGATTCAGCGAAGGATTTGCGACTGGAAAGGTCGGGCAAACAGGATGGCGGGAACGAGGGCGTCGAAGGAGAGGAAGAGCACACGAGGCGGCGAGGAAAGAACGTTGGAAAGACGAGAAGAGAACGTGTACAGTTACCGGAGGCCGAGGCGAGCAGCTCCACCTCCGACGATAAAGTATCGGCCGGCTCTGAAAAGTCGGACAGAGCGTGTTTTCACCTTTAGCGAGACGATTCCTCTCGTATCCGCTTGGATCGCCAGGATTTTCTCTGCCGGCCGACCACCGTTCGAGAAGGACATCGACGTTCCTTCGACGATAGAACGCTGCCTCGTTACGTATTCTGATCCTAGATCCTTATCATCGGCAGAAGTTCGAAGTAATCGTCCGCACGCGAATGCCGAACGCTTACGTCGAAGGTCGAGACATTCTCAGCGGCATACCTTCACCGGCATCGCCTCGATGCAACTCTAAATGTCAATTGATTAGTATTAGGGACGTGGATGTGTCTCGTTTGACGCCCGACCTGTAATTTTACAAACTACAGATTTGATTGCCTGTCACCAAACTGCGGTTTTTAAACAAGAAAATCAAGCTGTATTTCATGCCAGTTTGTTGCAATTAATATAGAACGTTTTTATTCCGTATAAGGATCCGCCATTCTAGTAATCATGCTGTTCGTGGCTTTTCTATAACACTATCAACGAACTCCAACAAGTTATAGACCTCGCTGATAAAATTATGGAAAATCCTTCCGTTACAATGTATTTCTAAAACCACATACTCGACTTCGAATTTATCCTCGTTCAGAAATAAATCGCGATACTCATTTTTCTTCTTTAATAACTCATTGTAAGCTACGTTTCTGTCCGGTTCGCTATCTCCCACAACAAATTGCTTTCTCAGCGAGGTGTTCTTCTCTGCCTGGCTCTAATTACAAGAAATTATCGCCGATCCGATTAAAAATCAGTTTATTACGATCTGCGAATTTCTACGTCGTTAAATACAGATACTGCAGATTCTCCTGCGTTGTCGTTCGTCTGTTAGTTACCTCATCTTCGTCGGCGTGCCTGTCGTAATCGCATGGTGTCACGTGCAACACAATGACAGCCACGCAAGTGATCGCATCTGCTTGTTCATAGACGCAGCCATTGTCGCGGAGTAAGAGGAAGAAGAAAGCCGTGGGATAGAGTGTCCTGTTGCACAAAGATCGCCGGTGTCTTCTCTCTTTCTTGCGCTCGACCGGCTTCTGCTCGGAGCGGTTGTTGCAGCAGGTCTGGGAAAACTCCCGTGAACTATATGAAACATGGGTGTTGCCAGTTAGTTAACCCACTTCTCACGCAGCACGCCTTTTGCAGGCAAAACCATTTAAGGCGATCGGCTCTATTACCGCGGCGCCTTTTTCCGATCGAACACCCTCAGGAATTTCGTGTTCGGGAATTTTTCAGTCGGCCCGATCGAATTTCGGCAAAATCCCTGTGCCATATAGGAGACAGATGCCGATATCGTGTCTCTTAAAAAATTGTAAAACCTCGAAGAAAGGTATGTTTTCCTAAAGTCAATTTAAACCATCAATTTTAATCACCACAAATTCGTTTTCATCTGAAAAATACTTGTTTGCAATTCCCAGAATGGAAATACCAAGTTTCAAAATAGGATTCTTTACTTTATTCTTTTTAAAATTGAATTGACCGATAACGGTTGATGTTCAAGAATTTAGCAGCTTGGAAAAAGTATCATTATTCTAAACTTAAACTCAGAGTCAAAGAATGGAACAATTTCTGAAATGATTTCATACAATTTCCGTTCATTCGTTAAAGTAATTTTCCGGGAAAAATTGTCAAAGGAATAAGAGGGGCACGCGACCACCAGGCCCAACTGTGGAAGTATTATTTATCGACATGGCCAATAAATTATCCAATTAGAGCGAATCGTTTCGGAGGTCTTCTACGAACCCTTTCTCCGTTTTCGACAGTGTCCTTCTCTGCGTTCCTGCACGCCCCCTTTTTTTTTTATTTGATCTTCGATTTTGCACGCACCGGGTAGCAAATCTTTCGTGTAATTCCCAATATCTCCGCGGGCAAATCGAACATGTGTCAGAAATGGTGTCGATTTCACGGCGTCCTTTTATCGATGAAACGGCACGAATTTTCAAAGTGTGAAAAAGGGTTGGTTGTACACCCTTCTGTCGGAAAGGGTGCCTAGCCTCTTTTAGCTCTCGGCGTTGGATTAAAAACCAACCGTGAATGTTGCTTTCTACACATTTTACAAGAACAAATGAATTTTATCAAATTTCGAGGAAAATTGCGTTTTAAAACTTGCGATAGTACCGTTCTAGAAAATTTGTATTTCCTTCAGAAAATGCATTAATAGAAACTCAAAGTAAGTAGAAAACTTTGTTTATAATTTGTCAATGAACGTTGCATCGAATGAAAATTAGTTACCTCTAAATTCTCTGTAGAAATATTGTTATTATTTTTCATGTATTGCTCCAGCTTTTTGAGAACTTTCTATTTGTTCTTTCAGGAACGAAATATACAGGTCATTTATAATAAATTTCCCTCAGTTTACGCAGAAAAATCCTAAAATCGTAATAATGGTGTCTATCGTTCCCGGCAGACCATTTTCCCCGCCATAAAGAAACCCTGTAGCAATTTAAAATGCCGACTTTCGCGCGTTCATGTTCTACGCCACCGATCGGTCGTGAAATTATTCTAACTGTAACTTTCTCGTCGATAAACATTTTTACATGGACCGTTAAACTAAAAGCTTGCGAATATTTTCCGTGGGATCGTAAACTGCGATACATTAGACAACACGGCTCGCATTTATAGCTCGAATAAAACCTTGCACGAAAGCCGTAATTAGAGTGACAATTTCTTCGGAGCGTCTTGACATTTGCGTTGTTTCCAACGAGATTAGATCCGCACGATGATGTTGCAGTTGATGATCCGTGAAAATGTTTAGCAGGACACGAGACCGTGACGATTTTCGAAGGTGAAAGAATCTGGTTAGCCGGTGCATAATCGCGAGTGTTATGGACGAGCACCTTCGATGCAAATGCGACCCGTAAAGAGCGGTATTATGTACGGCTTTCGTTTAGCGTCAGTTCGATAGGCTCGATCGAATCGGATCAAACCGTGTCATGCAAATCATGTAGCTTCAGTTCCATTGATGCATTAGGCATAAAAATGCTATTCGTACGTTTTATGTATTATTCTTCCATATATTCAGACTTTTAATTATTTTACTGAAATAACTCGCCTCGTGTTAGCGACGAAATATTCAGCGCATAATCAATTTTGAAACGCCATGGAAACGACAACGCTCGATGCCATAAGGGCTCGCGTAAAAAGAGCGTGCCAATGGCTGTTTACTTGAAGAGGGTATCTGGCAAAGTGCAAAAGGAAATCGTCGAGTTGTTCGGGAAATTATCGGTCGGAAGCATAGCAATTATGTAAATCTTATGGTCGAACAGTTTTGTAATTTTCGCTCATTATACGCATCATTATTCGTCTTCCGTTTACGGGACGGTAGGAATTTCAAGCCGGCATTCTAAGGGCCAACGTAATTACTGTACTCGCGTGTTCTAAACTGTTACCGTGCATCAATAATACGTAAACTCGAATTACTATCATCGTTCATCGCGAACGAAGGATGAAGGAACTTTTAATTTGTTCCGGGGAAACGCGTCTTGGATCATTAGTCAGTATCAGAAGTGATGGAGATTAATTATCGAATTCGAAAGGGGAAGAGGAAATCGAGAGGAAACGGAAGATCGGTATGAGTATCGGTATCTGTTAGAATGTGCTCGCATCGAATAAATTATTGACAGTACACTCGGGACACGCGAATATACGCTCGATAACCAATCGTTATGCAAACATGTCACACGTGGTCTCGATAGTTTTCGTTCTCTATTCGAGCGATTTTGCATATTACTGGAACGCGAGGCCTTGGGAACTGAGCAACGAGTTCAATGGAGCAGTGATTATGAATGTGGACACGAAGACGCCTTTCTACGGCCGATGTGTCAAATAATTGACGTGGCTGTGATTGATGGACGTTAATACTTGTCAAAATCGTCCTATCGCGCTACCGGTGATCCCTTTGCATACTGATATGTCGTGGGAGCCTCGGAAGCCTGTGTACCTGCGCGTAATTTCATATTTTATGGAGACTCCGACTGTGATTACGTTGACGCGTGATTATTCGGTGAATACTGTTGGCACGAATGTCAGTGATTTTGAGATAATTTTATTAATGTCTGCAACTACTGTTTCATTGTGACTTACAATTTATTAGTCACTATGTATATACAGCCTTTATCACCTGTTTCATCGAAGTTTTTTTTTAATGGAATAATATATTTTTATTATGGCTACTTTTATATTTTCACTGTTAAATATTGAAAAACAAGTATAACATGTAATTTTGTTTCCCGAGTTAACAATAGCTTCGATATTTAAAGAATAATTTTAACCCACTGTGATTCTTTGCACCTTTTCAACGTTTGTGTAAGTATTCGATTTTAAATCAGCCCTTTCTTTGAATAAATATTTAGGAAACTATGTAATTTATCGAGAATGGTATTTTATTGTCGAGTATATTGAGAAATGTGTGTCTTTATGCATCGATTAGGCGTAGAAATTATAATCAGCTAGAAAATACCTGTCTATTCCGGCTGATCTACCTGCACGTTTCCATAGCGATGTCCAGGGCATTATCAACTGATTAGCGAATGTGACAGATGGCCACGGTTGGCTCTATTAGATTATCGTCCACTTATTTTAAACCATACATCCTGGGGCAGCGGTGAATCGAAGATCAGGGAACGATATTTTTCACCTTACGGTGGTGAACGAAGGCACGTCAGCAATTTCCGCTCTCCTGCGCAGTAACAAAGGTAAGAATAAACAATTAATTACCTATTCTATAAATATTTACAAAGTTTACACGTGTTCCGTGATTTATGTGAAAATGAGAACACTAAACTGTCGGCAGTTTTCTTTCATTTAGAATGAAATTTTCGAGAATATTGCAATATTTATCCTGTCTTCGATAACTAATTAACCGATGGTAAAAAACATGTAAGACATTCAAACATGGAAGATAGCGTGATATGTAAATTAATTCGTGGATTGTGTATTATTGTGGTACAGCTGCCCCTCGGTACTGACGACCCACCGTACACAGCTGCACGAATGGTTAGCGTCACTATAGGTGCAGCATTTTATAAATTATCAAATGAACAACGGGGCCCTAAACAGTTGAATAATAGCTATAAAATACAGTTAAATAAAAGGGAAAATGTTGTCTTTTCTAAAAATTTGTGTTTTACTTATCGACAGCATTCGCCCTTAAAGTGTTGACATAAACTCAATAATAGGGCCAGTAAACAACCCTGAAGATTCCTCTCGACGCTCTGCCCTCCGCAGTTCTGTTCCTTTCAGTCTGTTGCGATTTCGAAAATACAAAATATGATTACCGAAGCACCATAATGTTCTTATGCCAACCGTTCTGTCAGCACACCACAAAACTTCGTATTCGCCTTCGCATAAAATGCATAAAGAGGTGTAATCGCCCTAAAACCTCTAATCTCCTAAACTGCACGACTACATCGCCGTGGCACGCGTCTAATGCACACAAAGGCCGGTGGAGGGGAGAACGTTGGGTGCCCCACCGTCGTGATTATGGGGTGAACTCTTGGTACGGTGCCCCATAGAAGGCGGACCGCCCTTATGGAGGGGGCAAAATACCCCCGGGAGAGTATATATATGTTCTAAGAGCCCCATGCCACTTTCGCAGTACCAAATTGTGCCCCGTCTAGGACACTCCTCGTTTCTTATTTCATTTTTCTCGCTGCCGCCGGGTCACGCGGACTATGCCGTGAAACGATACTCCCTTACGACATACAAAAATTATAGTAACGTGTGTTGGACCTGTGTGAAGTGATCGACTTGGATAAACTCAATAATCAAGAACTGGTTTACTCGTTCGACTAATTTATCAAGTAAGATATTCTGTCAATTATTTACACCGCGTTTGGATTTGTGAGTTGTTTATTGTTCACTCAGAAATGTTAGAACACTGGGAAAATTATTTTTGTAACAAGAATTTCTGTGGAAGTATTTTGAGTTTATTACAGATATCTATCTAAAATATTTTACAAGTATCTACCCAATCAGATAGCTGCAGAGAAATTCAAAATATTTTCATATATCATTCCTGTAGATATCTGTGGTAGATATCTTGTTAAAAATTACGTTTAACCGAAAAGAAAATAAATAAAAATATGAAAATCATCGTGTTCCGAGTACTTATAAAATTATCGGTTGTTCTGTTTCGTAGGAAGCATTCAATATGTCCTCGGAGTACTCGTTCTGCAGCGAAGGAGGATTCGACGAGCTGTCGAGTTCCTCGGACTCTGGATTCGACGTCAGTTTCGAATCTCCGAAACACGAGATTCAGACAGAGTGTCTGTTTCCGCCGGCGAAGGAAGAAAAAAGGAAGAAGACTCGGAATACACGGTGCAAGAGCCCCACGCAGGTAAACATGAACACTGATACCTGGCGAATTTTTACATTTGTTAATCCCCGGATGCCTGACCAAGGTCCATCTCAGAATTACAAACGATCTAAAATCTATAGCCGGTTCTTCACAAATCGTTTTACATTAGACTCGATAAAAAGATTCGCATCAAATAAGTACGAAATATGTACAAAAACGAGCTTTTCAGTAGCCAATTCGAATCGTTCGACTCGATGAGATCTCAATGTTGATCTGAAAGGTTCATCAGGAAATTGTCGCGTAAAAATTAGAATGGAGTATTAGCGCAGGTTCGAAGCGTACGCGCCACTTAGATCGTTTCGAGGCCTCGGTCCGGCGAAATGAAAGAGATTGAAACGATCACGTGGAACCATTGATCGGGTTGCAGGTGCTCCGGCTGAAAAGGAACCGTCGAATAAAGGCGAACGATCGGGAACGACACAGGATGCATACCCTGAACGACGCGTTGGAGCGGCTGCGGATGGCGTTGCCTACCTTCCCGGAAGACACGAAGCTGACGAAAATCGAGACGCTTCGTTTCGCCCACAACTACATCTGGGCCCTGTCCCAAACCCTAGGAAACTCGGAAACCGGCGAGATCACGGTGAACGTGGGCAACGTGACGGTGAGCATCAGCGAGAACGGGAACATGATCACTTCCTCGACAGGAAGCTGCGCGGTGGCAGCGCAGAAACGACTGGGACCGTCGCACACAGCGTTTCCCTATCCTTCAGAGAGATTCGTCCCCGAATGGCAAGAGTACGATTGCTATAGCGACCAGAGCGTCAGTCCGCCGATGCAATATCAACCCTGTTACGACCAGAGGATGTACCACGCGCAGCATCAGTTGCCCCCGACTCATCACATGGGCCACAATAACATGTACCAGTGTCTTTAGAAAAGTTTCACCACCTGTCAGACAGTGGTCCTGAACCCTGGAGGTCATAGGGTACGATCATCGAATTTGTCGAAATTCGAAGCTCGAAGCGTGTCAGTAGTTGTTGCATGAGTCATCGCCGCCATTCTGCAGCTCTCAGAGGTGTCTCAGGAATCGTTTGGTATTGCCAGTGATGTCGCGGTGTGAGTTTACGAGGTATTTTAAAATTGAGTGTGGCACAAACAATTTTGGTTTTACGGACTGGAAAACAAAATGAACTTTCCACTCTAGATCCTCCAGGTTTTCGAAGCAACAACGCGCACTGCAGTTTGCATGCAACACGGAGTCCCCTGTTGCGTGTAAATTCGCATATCGTGACACGTATCGATTGCGTCTGCGGGTGTTTGTAAAAATGATTAGGCCAGTGCGAGTGATGAATCGTTATTTACTTTGTAAGAGAGTATTCTATTTGCAACGAATTTCTAGGATTAAGCTCTAGCGATAGGACCGCCAGCAAGATTCTTTTTTAGTTTCGATTTTTACATATGTTCTAACACGTACTACCAACCGCGTTCCTTTTTCTTTCTAGTCATCGATCAGTCTCGGATTGATCTCGAGCGCTTGATCTCATCCCTTGTTTCTAGGCTTAGCGTAATTTAAGCGCGCGACTCCGCCAGTGCTCTTATCGTATTGTGAAACCGCCGATTCAGGGAATATATATTGTACAGAATTTATATCTTATCAATAAATCATATTTTACGTAGCTCGTTGTGCTTTGTCGCATCTGTCGACGAAAACCTTTAATCCGCCCGAAGCCATATTGATTTTGCGACGTTCGGTAATTGCGAGCAAAATTTATGCCTGTCCAATAGGGAACGGTACATGTTCTGTATTTTACGAGAAATTCAGAAAATTTTGTATTTCTGATCGGCAATTTTGATTAGATTAGTCTGCAAATTTTTGGACGTCGCTCAGACAAAATTGCTTGAGTTCCCAATTTCATTTATTATCTTCGAGCGATGAATTTATTTCTACAGATCTATTTACGTATTATCATGCCAACACTTGTATGCACAGCAGTGCACACGTCATAAAATTCAAACTAGTACACTCGGCAATGATCAGGATCGTCGTCAAACGCTGATGACAGATAAACCACGCATCCGTTGAGTAATAAAATTGCGGGATCATGGGGAGGAAAAAGATACGCAAACACAAAAGTTCTGATTAAATAGTAGCCGTCTTGCCAACGAGCGTGCTCGAGCCACTTTGCAGGAATGAGGTCCTGTTCAAGAATGAATAAGCACGTGCCAGGACACGTGTCCTTTATAGAAATCGCTGCGGGGCAGATGTATCACAAGTTGTGCCTGAAATTACGCCTACCCGCCTAATCCTGCGGATTACATCAGTAGGAACGTGACTTTTAAACGTTCGAAACCGATTTCGATTGGAAAAATCGACTTAATCACTTGCCACGTTAATTTCTCCCACATTCTTCATGTTCAAAAGGCAATTTATGCATCGTCATTATTGGATACTATAAATTCCACGTTGATTTCCAAATTAATGTGTATGCATTGTTAGAAATTTCTAATTTTTTAACGTAACATTGAAATGACGCAGTTTTCCCGTACGAGGAAATATTATTTCAAGAAGCGGATACACACTCTGGTCGTTGAGACAGAAATTGCAAGACCACCGGGCAAATATTATTTTTCCATCTTGAACTCAACGGTTCGGATATTTTGATAGTTCCCACCCCGTTTGCACTCAATTTGATCGAGCGATCAGGCTATTTATTTTCGCAACACTTGGCCATGGTGTCACGACAGTGAAACACCCACTTGTACTAGTTATGGAAATCGTTTTCCTCTGGAAGCGGTGCTTCCTTTTGATCGATCGCTCCCATTGAAACTCGAAACTACATCTAGCCAATTTATAAAATCTTTTTTGTTGTATTGTCCAGCTTAAAATATCGAACTTCTAACCATTTGCAAATCGTCTGGATTACCTTACAGATTGCACGATACTTCATTTTGTATGCCATTATTGCTTTCTTCAACTCTCAAATATTGTTTAGTAGAAATTTTAAATAATCATCGCTGAAAATAAGGGTAGTTTTATCCTATGCACAGGGTGCATGTAAAAAGAATAATGTTTTTCCAGCGCGGAACGGTTGCGCAGCATCCTTTACCGCTTGATCAATAAATTCGTATACGAGGCCTATTTGCAAACAAGCTGCAAGCTGCGACGAATCCGTTAGCACGCTCGATCGTTTCCCCAAATCTCGCCAATAATGGTAATGCTTCAATGGAACCATTATGCCGGCGACATGGAACTGTGTGCATAGCCACGACAGACGGTCCAGGAGCCGTAAAGGTGTTGGATTTTGGGGGGATTCAATCAGTTTTTGCCGTGGCTCGTGCACCCCGTAACTGCTCCCAACTCCAGGGGTGCGACTGCGGAAAATAAGAAATTGGAAACACGAGTGATTTATTTCTCCGGAGTTACGCTAATTCAATACCGGCTCGGCTACCTGGAAAACATAATTTCCAGATTTCAGATAACGCGACCGTTGAACAAGATACGAACTTTGGAACGTTGATTCGATATTATTTATTTATAAAGAAATATTATAGATTTCTTTTGACTCAGTCACACAAACAAAAGCATTGGGACATTGATTCCGTATTATCCGTGCATGGAAATAATTTCAGGGCAGTAGATATAATTTTTTAATCGAACAGAGATCCGAGGACCAGTCTTCATCCAGTTTTGCTTTATATTTCAAACTAACGAACCGTACTCATTTTTAAAGAATACACCTCGTAACGCAAAAAATTAAAGAAATTGAAAAAAAGCAAAGTAGGTGGTTATTATACGCCCACGCGAAGTCAGTATTATACTTTCATGAAAACGTTAAATTAAACTGAAGAGAGATAGAGATGATCTGAAATTTCGGTTGCAGGTGCAATATTTTATAAATTGTTCTACCGGCAGTTGAGGCGGTTAAAAATGGCGTAGCTCGTAGATCGTCTGCAGTGAAAGCCGAGGAACAATGGTCCAGCCGGATCGCGTTCGCCGTTTGGTTTAAACAAAGATTCATCGGAGGATTTTTTACAGGCCATAAACATCGTGCCGCCTGCATTTCCAGGCGCAGTGATTTCGCTTTGATCGACCTTTCGCTGGGTCGTTTCCGTCGAGTGCACATATCGATCGCGTTCAGGGCCCTCATTGTACCGGGGCGCTGGTCTGTATGGTGACATACTGGTGACTGACAGAGGTGCTCCCCCGTGGAGAGCACGGGGTACACCATGGGGCACCCTAACGGAGAGACCAGCTCGAAAAAAGGGTGGGGAGACGGGTTTTCCTAATTCACGAAAATTCGTGAAATTACCTTGACCGATCGTTGCACACTTAATCGAAGATTAATGGCGAGTACTCGCATCCGAGAGGTCCCTGCCGATGAGATAATTGATCGGCACCTCGATTGGCCAAATAAAATGGAAAGAAGCTCGGAGGTTTTTGTGAAATTTTGAGAGCGTGCGCCATTGGCCCGTGGAAAGTCGGGAAATTACGTTGACCGGTCACTGAGCACTTAATCGGAGATTGATGGTGACATGTGCTTGTGGCACAGTGGCCGAGGATGTTAAGCGATCGTGAATATAGCAGAAATTTATAATTTTGCAAAATCTGATTAATCCGATCGTCCATTCGGCGATGACAAAAATGGGTCGAAATCAAAACCAGTTCATTTAATATAACTAAAATTGGGAAGTTAGTATTTCTGCCTTTATCGCAGTCTAATTGTAATAATGATTTACGTAATATTCTTGCACCCCTTAAATATAGACAACAGGGTGAATCTTTAATTTCGATCGAAAACAGGCGAATTATAGTAACGAGTCCGGCTCGTCGCAAGGGGTTAAGTATTTTCGGTTTGCTAAAGAGAACTAAATTTGTACGAAGTTACCGGCGACGGGGCTTCCGCTAAAAAGGTGAAATCGAACAAAAGCAACGTCGATCAAGGAACAAAACAACCCCCGAGCATGTTTACCCCAAAAGACTGTCGACAGATAGTCGGAGGGTGTAAAAAGAAGATTCAGACAAACATCTTTCGGCGTCGTATTTCGGCATCTGTTTAGACGCGGTGCGTAGGGTAGCCGGCTTTTCATTGCAAGTTGGCATTTGCAGGCCTTTGTGGTAAACCACGAACAATGCCGGTTAGACCACTACGTCATGGGACACACCCCGCGGACACCATAGCCTTCCGTTCCTCTCGTGGCAGCTCGCTAAAATATGGAAAGCCTTATTTGAGCTTGAGATCGACGCCCCTGCCGCGGGTAAATTGAATTAATGAGAACGAGACGCGAAAGTTGATTATACTGTCGTCTGGAAGAACAAAGTCCGCCATTTACACTCATTGTTCCGATAATAACAAAATTTGCAACGAAATTGAACGGTACGAAGAGGAAAAATAAAAGTCTTATTCATTCTCAATTAAGTGTTAGAAATATATTCAATGGATATTCGATTGTTTCAAAATCTACTCTATTGTTTTATATAAATTTGAAGAGGGGAACAATTTTCTTGCGTGGTCTATGAAATTCTTTATAATAAATACGGAGTGCAAAATTCATTTTTGTTGATACGCACAATCAAGATCCGCGGATATCTTGTTTAATCCAACAGGAAGGCACAGTAACAATTAAAGTTTAACATTTCCAGGCCTTAAAAAGACTTTGACAACAACTGCCGAGAGTCCGCACGCTATGGTTTGACTCTCGCGATGGAAATACAGGGGACAGATGTCTACGGGGGGCAGGTGTACCCCAATGTACGCGTGCCAACCAACCCCCCACTGTGCTGCCATTCAAGACTATAATTTACTTGAAGAATGCCCGAGCCAGCCAGGCATTCATTCCGGAATGACGTGGATTACTGGTCCAGGCAGCCACGAGTCCTCCAAAGTCGATCGGGATTCGTCGAACATCCATCGATCGGCGATACTGCTAATGATTCCTTCCGTTTCAGCGAGCATCATTTTTGGCACGTGCCGAACTCTTACCAGGTAATTCTTCTCTTCTCTCTTCATCACTTAAACCCTGTAAGCGAAACAATTTCCCAAAATAAACTTCTTCATAACGCTCAAAATTTCAACAAAACTACGTAGCCCTCAAAGTGTGTTCCGTATTAAAAATTAAAAATTAAAACTTTTCTAGGGACTGTCTAGTATACTATTTTTCAACATTTTAATATCTCGTTGTGTCACAACTGTGTTGAAATCGATATTTGCAGCTGTATCGTGTACTCGGTCGCGTCAGGTACTATCAAAATCCATAGCAAGCGTATTTTATATTTTCAGTTCAAGCCTTAAGATAGCCTGCGAAGATAAATAAAAAAAAAAGTCGCAGAAGTCATAGTACATTTTAATGTTTCATTATCTTGCAGTTGCATTGTTCAACGCGTCTATCGTTCATTATATTTAATACACTGTCCGGCGACATTATTCATTAATAATATCAATCGCCCCGACACTTAAGCCAGAATTTAATCACATGTAAAACCGGGATTAAAGCCCGTGGCAAAGGCTGGTTGGACAAATCATTGATTTAACGTCATTGTGAAGCATTCGTAGCAGCGCACGTTTTATTGGGCTTGTAGGGTGAGCTTAGGCAGGATTACACGCACGCTGAAAACACATTTGATCTGCAGATTCACGTATGCGCGCGTGTGCGTGCGTTTTATTTGCACTCGAGGGAGTCCGAAGACAGTGCAGTCGAAGGTTTGATAAACGGAAGCTTGCATTGTTAGGCAAACTCGTTTTCGAACTACCTCAAAACAGGTATGTACAGACGCAAAACAAAATTTCTACGAAAATTATAAATCCTAATATTACGATCCTGTATAATTTTAACTAAATCGTTTCGCTCGGATATTTGGTTCGGATTCGAACAATGGCTGAAAGAATAAATTGCAGTTTCTTCCGTCTTTTGTGCAAGAAGCGAAGCTTTAAGATTTTTTTCGGAAATTTTGGAAGTTCGAGGTAATTAGCCGTCTGACCCCCGCAACAATAAGTATAACGGCAGTGGATATAGAATTTCATTCTGCACGGTCGACTCGTCCCGTTTCATGGATTCGGGAAAACGGTTTTCCCTAATTCTCCAAATCGTCCGCAAATAGTAACTCAATATAGCAGTTGGAGCGCCCTTCGAATTTATACAATCGCCGGCAAATAGTAACTTAATATTGTAAACGGCGCGTCTTCGAGAAAGATCAATGTGTACCTGCCTAATTTCACGGAAGCGTTACTGCCCTGAATGCTCAGGTGATCGACGCGCTCAGGTTAGGGGTCAGTCGATCTGGCAACGAATTCTTAGCAAACCTTTAGAATATTGTTACAGCTATAATAACGGTTCTCAACAAACTTCTTCAGCACGATGTTCTTGGACACGTACTCGTCCAATTGCTATCAAATTACATTATGCGTAAGATGTTGCTAAAAGACGACATTGATTTATTTCAGGGTTCTGAACAAGAATTAAATTCCGACTCTTCGACGCAAGTTCCTAAGAATTCTCAAGGACCTCCTAGGGAGCTTAAGATGTTCCTGGATCGATGGGTCCTCCTGGAAAACCTAAGTGTTCTTAGGAACCCTCGAAGAGTTACCGAGAGTCCAAAGTTTCACGAGAACTCTATAGGTTCTTGTGCAAGCAGCTTTCGCTACTCATGTACCACATTCGTTGCAATAATTCTCGAACTTTCCGAGTAGCGAGTATAATATTTATTCTAGAATCAATTTATCACGTCTGATAGTTAAAGTTTAATTTTTACGCGACAGGTTTTGATCTTGCACAGTTCTTGCAAGCCGGTTAAAATAACGCACCAGTTCCATATAAAGATATGCAATGTTATTCCTACACTTTACACGGTGCCGGTCCCATAAACAGTCAAGTGGTGCCGTAGCTCGTGCCCCATAGATTTCACCATCCTCCTCGCACCCCAAAAAATCCGTCAACCCTCCTTGTACCCCGCTCCAGTCGGCCTGTACCCTCTTGCAGTCACTGGCTGGCAGCTCATTAAACACCCACAGCAACCCGTGGCCACCCCTCACCCTGATTTAACTATTGTTTAGCTTACGTGTGTGCGTCATCACCCACAAGGGGAACGATCCGGACGTCTGTGTGCGCCGTTTGACGAATTTATAGGGGGTGTGGATGAAAGTTCCGCCATTTTGCCAGCGCAGTCTGTTGCCATGGTACTCCGATCAAGTTTGCAATCAACTGAAATATTTGCTGTTCAACTAATTTTCAAAAATTCCTCTATAATGCGAGTATCTTAATTTCTAAGCGATAAATCTTTGAAAAGAATCGGGGAAACGAGAATCTTTGTAACGGTTTGGAAAATCGTTTAATTTTTTGTTTTTCGATCGTTTAATCGCAAAGTGTAAATTCGAGTTTTAGTTGTCGAACGATCCAGAAACAATTGTGGACTTTTCGGACTCGTCATGGATTCCTGTTACACCCCAAGCTTGTACGTCATAGGTGACACTACCACCGACGAAGGGACCTTCACAGACACGTTTCACCATCACCGAAGAGATTCAACGAGCCATCTGTCTGTATTTTGGTGCTCGCTGTACGAGTCGCAGTGGTTCTTACATTGATGCACTCCACGGCAGTTCATGTCAACGCGGATCTTCGAAGTAGCGATGGCTACTGACCCCTTCCGAACGGCAGCCACTCTAACGAAACGGTAGAGAGTTGTATCACTCGATCAGGATCACCTGCATCACCGATTACGTTCTACACTGAAATTCGAAGCTTATCAGTGGCTTTTCTTGCAACATCCTTGCGAAGCATTAGCTTGCTGTATTAACAGCATTTAATTTTCATCAAATTCATAACTTTGAAGCTTTGACCAGGAAGCTGCGATAAAATCGTAGTCCGTGAGCTTTTGTTGATTTTTCTAAATTGTTCACTGCTATGGAAACATTGGATCGAACCCATCGCTACTCAAGAGAGGGCAGGAAAACAAGATTTTGCTTGTATCAAAAAGGTGTCCCCGAGCGATCCCCTAAGGGATGCGGTAACGAGGCTGAGTGGTATCGAAGGATCGAGGGAAATCCTTGCATCGATTATCGTTTCCTATCGGAATTATTTGATGCGTGCTCGTTAAGGCTTCTCCACTCTACACCCCCTTTTTCGAACAGAATTGTCATTGCCGCTTTGCGTTTCATTTGATTGCACTCCTTCCTGATTCGTGTCTTCATTAATCCATACATTTAGCATATTTAATCGGACCAAAGCATTTAATTCGTTCCATCGTTTTTATTCATATTTTTACCAGATTTTTATTGAAATACAAATTTTCTATTATCTCAGGATCTTTTATACTGCTATTTTACAGAAACGTGTGAGTGTTGCAATCACATAATTATATTCTGTTTAAATGAAAGATTATGTTAAATCGACCGTAAGGGGGAATTGAAACTATATTACACTTGATTGGAGTCGTCACGAGCAGAAAGTTTGCAACTCGGTGATTAAGTTTGGAGTAGCGTGTAATGTTAGTTGTCGGGCTCCGGGATCGGCAGTTTTTTTTTGCGTGATTAACACCGTTCCCCCACTTCGCTTTATTATCCAGCTAAATCGAGTCACGGATATTGAGCACCGCCGGAAATACAGAAGTGACGTGTCCCGAGGACACCGGCTTCTGCTTTGATTGCGATCGGCTCGACCCTACCGCACACTTTCACCCCTTTCCTCGTGACCACCCTGTTCCGGGAGCACGGGCCCTCGCACCACATTATTATTTCATAACAATCGCGCCGCGACGAGACGATAAATGTTATGTCCCGTGTGTCACGCTACGTCGGACAAGCCACGAATCGCAAGTTTAACTTCTGCATTCGACAAAATTTTCTCCTTCGAGTGTCTATTCGCACGTTTGTAATTTTACAAATATGATCATAGTTGTCGGACGTATGATAATCGCTTTCCAGATCTTATTTGCTTCTTTCAGATGACTGTAATAAATCAGAAATTATTTTCAGGATGGAATCAATGCACGAGTGGACAGTTTTTTCAAGGTATGATGTTTTTTGAAACAACTCCCACAATTCTTTGTACAATATCTTACAAAAATTTGTGGTATTATGTACGACACGTACTGGCGCACGTGCAAAATTTCAGCTTGCCGAGTTCGATCGTTTTCTTGAAATTAATTTCTAAACTATTACAATTTCTATTTAAATATGATTAGAGTTACAATACAATTGAACAGTAAGCATTGTCATTATTGTAGGTGATTGATTGACTTCTTTAGTAGAGTAACACGAGAACTAGCTCGTCATTTTTCCACGAGACCCATTACGCTGTTTAATCATCTGCTAACGAGCTGTGGATTCGGTTTCGTGACTTGATAAACTCTTTTAAAATGATAGTATTTATTTCAAGTATTCATCAATACTCAAGTATTTATTTTTTCACTCTTTATTAGGCAACTGCAGTGGTTCATTTAAACCTACATTAAAATACATTACATCTATTTATACCGTACACTCAAAGCAAAAATTTCGATAATATTCCATCCCTTCTCCACCATGGAATCGGGAACGGGAGCCCCATAAATCTACACCGCGACTTCCTGTTTCCTGCAGGTTCCCATTGTAAAAAACATCATAATCCGGATGCGAGCTGCGTTCACCTGAACGTGGATTTCACCGAAAAAAGAGAAATATAATTCACTGTAACGAAATTAGGAAGTCCACCCTTCGGAATCTCACGCTCAAGCAGGCTCGGCGGAACGATCCATCAAAAGCAGCCTCGATACAGGTCTCAGTTGACGTAACAGTTTCGCCGATCGCGTCGGGGCTCGGGGAAAACGAGTGAAAATCGTCTGGAGTGGCATGTTTGAAGGGTCAAAAGCGCGAAAATCCTTCCCTCGCGGTTTCCCTCTGATCTTCGCCGCCAAAGTGGTGAGTTTCAAAGGCGCCGACCGGCCTCTTTACCGCATGGCAAGAAATCACCGTAAAATGGGCGCACGCTTCACCAGGAATCCGGGGTGGCCACAAAAATGGGGGTGGTCCGTGGAAAATGTTCGTGAATGCGTACTAAACGGCCCGCAGGAACCACCGTGCGAGAAACTGGACGCTCGTGTGAAAACCGCGATGGGAAACCTCGTTCTTTCAACATTTTATTGATACCTACACTGCCGATTTCATACACTTGTAGAGAAAATAGGTGATCTACTCACCTGTAAAGACATTAGCAGAATTTAAAACCCCTGTGTCACTATTTTCATTTTATCAATATAAAATATTTTATTTCTCATAAATGACTTGGAACTCTCTCATTCCTTACAATCGATTTAAAACAATTTTTAAATCCACTTTTTAGCAATAATAGACATAAGATTAAAAAATGCAGGCTTTCTCTGGGTTCAAGCTTTCGGTATTTAAAAAATTGATTGTCAGCAGATGTTACCACTCCCACGTTATTAAAATATAGCACTAAGGACACGCGTTAGAAAAATCCAACAATTCGAACCCGCTGTCGATCCTGAGTCTTCCAAGAGGTGCTCAAGGTGGCACGCGACGTTTTAGCTCCGAGTGACCGGATGACCATTTTGTCACTGTTATTCTTACCGTTTTTTCTTTCTTTTTTCAAGGAGGTGTTATCTGTGAATAATCCATTCCTGAATGAACGTGGGGTTGCGCGCGATACCGCGCACGTGGCGACGTGCCGCCGGGAATGCATCGCGGCCACGTGGCCGGCACGTGGCGATAGCTCGAAATGCTAAAGTGTGGATAAGGTTGATTGGCTGGAAAAGATCGTTGGCCCAGTTTGGGCGTGATGTGAAACGCAGGGCTTGATATACCGTGGCACCAAGTTCGATCAGTAAAATTAAAATGCTTATCGATTTCCTGAAATTATACAACACTTCGATGTACTACCTTTCGTGTCTGATAATAGTATTCTATATAGAGAAAATCTTTTCTGTACTCTAATAACTATTTTTTAACACTAGAAAGACGGGAGCTTAGTATATACCTATATTGCCTGAAAGCAGTCAAAATGACTGCATTGTGAAAAAATAACTAATGCGAAAAGAAATTTGTTTAACAGTAATTTTTAATATATTTTATATCACTTACAGTCATATAACAAGTTATTAATAAGTATTAGCAATAAAAAAAATGAAATTCAAAAGCAGTCAAAATGACTTGCTTAGGTAATCTAGTGTTAATGATTATTTTTGTATCCGAAGAAATTATGGACTTTTACTGGAATTGTCGTGCTTCTCTAAGAACACGTCCATCGTTCTTCTCGAATTCGACGTCGATGATCGTAGGAAATTTCGCGTTCGGTGATCCACGATCTATTTGCGACACCACGAAGGGAAAATCGGGGGTGCCGGCCTCGTTAGACCGGCTAAATACCTTGAAATTACAGGACCGGTGGTCCACAAAGGTGGCACGCACCCCCGAAGTCACGTTCTCCGATGCATTAAAATCGATTCGCCACGGCAGTCGCGAACAGCCACGCTGTTTGATTTTCCCTCGTTTTGCCCCTCGTTCCATCGGTCCCGGGAAATAGACACGGCCCGTTGGTAGAGTCGTCACGTATCAGCCAGAAAGTCATTTCATGGATGGGTTTCGTTAACGCGCGGAAGTAGGCTTTTAAAAGAATGGAACGATTCTCTCTATTACTTGTTCGAGCTGCTACGTTTCCGGACGGAGAAAAAACGGAACCAGGTGTTGGGACTTTTTAACTGCTGTTCTAGCCGCACTTCCTGATGCTGTTTCGGGCTGCAGGATACTAAACGGGACCGTGGAAGTACTGTTACGTCTCAATTCTTTGCGTGCCGACCGTGAGAGTTTCTTTCCAGCCTCGTTGACAAAGAAATGGGAGCGATTCGTCGAACGTTCCATACTGTTATTCCAATCCGTTGTTGCATTTTCATTGGTTGCAAGTAGACTGTGGATTTTATGCACTTGAGAAGTTAAAAATTTTGCTATGTTATTTCGAACTTGTCAAAATTATTAAGAAAAGAAACAAATGTGTGTGTCTATGCAGTCATAATAATAATAAAGTGATAATTGTAAGTTTAAGAGTTGCACGTCTAAGAAATCGCACGTTCGAATGTGTGTTTATCGTTTTGGAAAAGGAGGAAAGACACAAATTCAGACGTTTTAGCCATTCACGATTATCGTTATCTTTCTTTTGTTGAATGTCAACACCATCTCGTCGCACGCCTCTATCGATCTTTTTCTCTCGATTGGGAGGTACACCACGAATTAGCCTAGCCTATGGTAATGGCCACGTGTCGCATTGAACGGGCACGTGGACAGGAAGACCGAAACTCGGCTAAACGCCATCGCCACGTGCCATTATCACTCGGTGGTTGGCTTTGAGAAATTGATAGCGGGAAACTTCACACCATCCTGCACGTGTTCGCCCAGCACCGTGTAAAAGCGAGCGTAATTGAGATATCATAGTCAGTTTCCCGTCGACAAGAGAATCCCCGCTAATTCGATCGTGTTAGCGCTGATATCCTGTTCGTATCCGCTTAAACACAATTCAACGCGAAACATCTGCCTTTGCCTTTACTAATAATAACACATTATTCTCTTATTACTTTGCTTAATCATTGAATAATAATGATCATTGGTTAATGATTGTTAATTTGTTTCAATCTATATATCGAATGAAATGTATCAAATTTGAAATGCCTGTGAATATTCATGAAATTCAGTTCAGATAACATACATTGAATATAATTATATAATTAAGACTGATATGAATAAGATTTTTATATAATACTAATAGATTAAGAATCATGTTGATGTTATTGAGTGCAAACAACGCATGACTTGCATGTTCCGATAACGTTATCTTGAAAAGTAGTGATCATGCTGTTTGGTAATACTGTGGAGGCAGATCGATTGTGGCCAATCTTAGCCCGCGACACGTGTCACCGAAACAACATGGAGGAGCAGTCGTAATTGAGATATAAAAGGCGAGTTTCGATCACTGCCAGATCTAATTCGAATGCTTGCACCGTGTGAGGTCACGTGACTTCAACGCGTGCTAGTAGTTTAACAACACGTGCATCGATGCAGCCGAACGCATCGAATTTTCAACGTCCTTTGGCCTACATACACATTTACGCATATCATTATAGTATCATTAGCAACAAAACGGTTCGAAATGATCCCTAAATGACCCCCTTCAAAATTTTATTTATTTCACCAACGCGCATGCTACAATTTGCTTATTTATTTAAAAAAAAAAGTGTATCCAATACGTGGGAGCCCCACACGCGAACTGAATTGCAAGAAATATTTTCATAGCAATCTTCTGTTTTATTATGAAACTTAGCAAAGTTACTTCAATACAGCACGACTAGCAAAAGAGTGAAATATTTAAAAAATACAGTTTACTATTTGGTAAAGAAGTTCCGGTGAATTGTTGTTTACAAAGATAACGGGTCCACGGTACTTCTTCGGATTTTGCAATTATCTTTCCAGCACAGTAAATAAAAAACAAACGAACGCGACAGCATCGAGAGCTAGCGGCACTTTTCTGTGTACATAGACCGATGCTCGGAGTACGCCTGGGGATATTGAACCTGGCTTGCATGTCAGCAAATGTTTGGTCCACGTGAAGCGCCCGTAGCAGTTTGCAGAACGTCTCAATTAAGGTACGTGCAACGACGAAACGAAATTATTCGGCCGGCGATGAAATGTGCAAACACGATGCTGGTGCACAATGGCACTATCGAAAGCCCAAAGGGGTTCTGAAATACTTTATTCGAGCGTCTGCTCGCGAACCACAACCTCCAACACTGTTCATAAAACTTAATAAATTTCGAACATTCGTGTAAAATTACGTTGACGAAGTTCGTAAAATTATTTTGCTAAACCCAAAAGATAAACGAAAAAATTGTTGGCAGGTGGAGGATCAAAATAACGAAAGGCCCGCGTTTGTCTCTCTCTTAAAAAAAGCGTAGATGCGATCACCGTCTGAAGTGCACTCCATTATGGCTGATAACGTTAACGAAACTGCGACGAGAGAAAAGAAATTGCGATTTACGGGACCCCATTTCGAACGATCGTACGCGCCCGCACTTAAATCCGATCGAGATAACGAATCTCTCGCATGTCGGTGGAGACGAATTCATACCCTTCGACCGACAATAAACTGTATTATCTTGGATCCAGGCCACTCGATGCACCCTACCAGACATCAAAGGGAAGAACTCGATCGAGTGAGGCGATCGATAACGCAATAATATCGAATACTCCGCTTCGTGCGTAATTCTACACTCGTTCGAGGATATTTATGGGTAGTAGTCTTTGATGTTTTTTTTTTTCACGTGTCGGAAACTGTACCTCCGCGAGATCGCATTAATCCAAAAAGCTGGTCAACCTAACGAGACTGGCCCCGCAGAAAATGTCTATCGAAGTCGTATAAAAGTCTGCCGAATATCATTTGTTCTGCTAAAAAGAAACAGAGAACCACCCCTAGAAAATTGCATTAAATAAAATTACGAAATAATATCACAAATCCTAGTAGTGCCACTGATTTCCTTTTGCCAAGGATGCCAATGAATACGGCACGGTTTTATTATGGAAAAGGGAATTCATCCCTTAAGTTATTTAAAACACCGTTGCAGAACGGTATCGGGGCCCACCCCTGCGGACAAAACGATGGAGCCGTCTGCCGAAAGGGTGCATCGAGGTGAATGGAAACAGAAACAAAGGGGCCGCATTAAAATCTAGTCCGAATCTCGTCTACCAGGAATAATCAGATACCTTTCTGTTACTACCAGGTGAGCTTGCTCGAGCGAGTAACGCCTTTTGACGTTAACGCCAGGGCTCTTGTGTGCCCGGCCACCATAAATGCAGTCGGCGCACAATGCCAGATCTTAATCTCCCATCCTAGTTCCTGGTTACCGGCAGCCATTACCATTATGTTTGCACTCCAGCTATCACTCCATTGTCTCGGCTATCTGCCGGAGCATCGGCGAGGTCGCTTTTCGTCGCATTGGATTCGTTAACTCTGCGTGACCACCGCGTCGATTCCTCGAAACGTGTCATTGGCAGCCTGATCGGACAACCATAACTCTCTCCCACGAGAGAGAGAGAGAAAGACACGGAGACATGTCCGCTTTAACACTAGATTGCCTAAGCAAGTCATTTTGACTGCTTTTGAATTTCATTTTTTTTATTGCTAATACTGATTAATAACTTGTTATATGACTGTAAGTGATATAAAATATATTAAAAATTACTGTTAAACAAATTTCTTTGCGCATTAGTTATTTTTTCACAATGCAGTAATTTTGACTGCTTTCAGGCAATATAGGTATATACTAAGCTCCCGTCTTTCTAGTGTTGACGGAGTTCTCGGTAACAGTTGAATACAGTGATTTCTCTATATATGTCGCCAAGGCCTGGATCCCGTGAGGGATCCAAGTTTCCAATTTAAATCTTCGGCCGACTAAACGCGTTAGGAGAGAATTTGGAACCTGTGTTACACGAATCAACGTAAAACGTTCCATTCCGCAGAGATGGTCGCAGATGTGTGTCGGACCAACGCTGGCCACTTGAAAACGAAGAGGACCGGCTCGGCCCGGTGGCTGAGCAAAAGTAATACAGTCGCAGTAAAATAATATCAAGGAGGAAAAAAGGCTGCACGCGCCATTGACCTTCTATAAACGTTACATTCGAACGAGGTATGGCGAAGGTAGAGGGTGGCAAGTCTGTCGGGCCAGTGTACACAAATAAACAGACAGAGAAGAATTATTTTCCGAGGGGGTGCGTCGAACGCGTCCATTATTTTTTACTCCTGCGAATGGTGTGTCGTCTATTGACAGAGAGAAATGCTTCGGTACAATTATTCAAACCGTCTTTCGTCCGAAACGAAGTATTAATTCCCCGTTGATGAAGATTAGTCGTAATCAGAGACGGAGTAATAAGTATCGAACGCCGGCCCCAATCTACCCGAAAGTCTCTGTTGATTCCTTTTCTATTAATAAAAGGGATAACGTTCAGATTATTTGGCTCATACCGCGGACGTTGGGTTTCTAAAGAGATAATGATCGTTCCTACGAGGGAAACCTACAAACATAATACGCGAGGATTCCCCTGGGACAAAGAAGGACGAATCCTCGGCAGCCACGCGAACAAAAGAATCTCTCAGCAGGGTATTCCCTAGAAACTGGGTGGCTGGCTAACAGATCGGTTCGATCGCTGTGCATTCCCCCGCAGTAAATCAATAAAAAATATTTTCGGCGATCGGAAATAGGCGACAACAAAATTTGAAGAATGGACTGTAGATGTGCAGATTGTAGTTTTAGTGGAAATTGACAAGATTTGTCGTTGTAAAGTTCTCTCATGTGAAATCAGTTGAAAAGCAGCTTTATTTTTAATAATTTATTAATTTCTTCATCTGAATGCGGCCATTTCGTCTTTTGGAAGGTGACAAAATTTAATAAACGAAACAATATTCAAGCACCGTTTGTCCCACTGTGTTTTCGATACTCTATATTCCTTGTCTAATTACTAGACAGCGGATCTTTATGCATTTATGGCTTCTCGAAATGTTCAAAAAATGCTATAATATAAAATTCGAGAGAATTTCACACGATTTTTATTTGCTTTGGATCTACAAAGGCTGTCCCCATTAAAAATAGGATTTTATTTCATTCCACTTTCTTAAAATGTTTCTATAAAAATTGGAAATTGCATAAACATCCGATGTCTACTAATTACCATTTTAAATAACAGCCGGGATTAATGGTAGTGTGGCAGTCTGTAAAATTCGGACGACGTTCCGAGGGCCCCGAAAAATGAATGGAGAATGACACCATGGACGACACCATGGCCGAGTACGCACCGGTACCTGTAACCCCTGCGTTTGTCACCCCGAGAGTGTCCTTCCGGACGAACGCTTGCGCAAAATGGGAACCGTTCGTACGCGATAATGCAAATGTCAGTCCATCCCCTGTCCGGCGATCACGAGCTACTGAACCGAGAAATGCTAATTAGTTTCTAATACTTTTAATTCAATCCCAGCGCGAATTCTCGTGCGATCCCCAGAAACGAGTTCGTCACACTTCGAAATTTTACATGCTCAAAATGTTTACACCATGGACGTTGTCTCGCGGTTCCGAGGGAGCAACAAGTAACAATGGACGGATTCTCTTTAGGGGGACGTTGATCCGCCTTCGTTCTGAAAAAAATGCGAAAAGCAGCGAGAAAATCCGAGCTTAATCGACAAAACAGTCTCTAGCGCCTCGTTTTTCACGGAGCAAAAAACGAAAAAAAAAACACCGTACACTTTCACAATCGTTTCTCGAACAGCTGTGACCGGCAACAACGTAATTCCCGAGATTCGGGTTAAGTATCTGGAAGACTCGTTTTGATGTATGCTAACAAGCATGAGCGTACGACGTTTCATTGATGTTTACGATCACCAGAAATTCACGGGACGACGAAACATTAATTGCTAGTGAAACTTGATCTGTGCGCCTGTCATCGGTGATAAGCTTTGATCTTATAAAGCTGTGTTTAACAGGTTACTTCACTTTCGAAACGAATTGAAAGTGGGTTGCCGCTTTCTTGTAATTTGTGCGCTCTGATCGACGACTTTTGTCACCTTTCCTTTTCGTTTATCCGACGTCCGTGATACTAATGTGAAAATATGTGATACAACATTATTCGACATTCGTGTGGTACAACATAATTGTGATTGTTGAGCGTTCAAAGAAATAAAGCAGCGTGTTTCTTGGAAGATCCAAGGTGAAATCAGTTGGAAGGGTGAAAGTCTCATCGGTCTGACCGCCGTGGAAAACAAACCGGCCACCCATCGTTGATCGGTGCTCCATTATCTCCGGGCTGTCACGGCTTTAGAGGATTACACGTCGATTACGAGGCTCAATTTTAAACTGTCCGTTCCCCCGCTCTTTTCCAAGCTGGCAACCCTTTGCGGGTTACTCCATGGTTTTACAATCAGTCACCCATGCTGTGACACGACCGGCGGCTCGTCGATGGGGTTGCCTCTTTCCGAAAAGCGGATTACGTTTCTCGTTCGACCTTCTTTCTCTTCTTTCGCACTACAGATAACGAATCGATGTCCCGGGCTGGTTTCGCGTCGATGATCGATCGATCTTTCCTCGTCTTGAACGCTTTCAACCCTTTGTTGCTGTTTTAGCATGGCGTCAGTCGTGTCTTCTAACTAGCTACATTCAACGAACACAATGAGCTATATTGTAAGCTCGAGAGAAGTTGATAAATTAGTTCCAATTATTATCAGAAAAGTACACATTAGATCAGCGATTATGAAAACGTACGTACGTATGAAAAAGCACAAATTTGCACGAACAAAATTGAGAATATTATTTTTTGCTAGGTTCCTACCAACCCTTTTTCACGAGGGATGAAAAAGACAGTGAACAGCCAAACGGTTTTTACGAGTTTCAGTAACTTGACATTTTTTTTCCTCGTAACCCTTCATGGTAGTTTTGCGCGTCACTGTTTACTACGGGTACGACCCCTTTGGGGTTTTCGGGGCGTGGTGGGATTTTAAAGGGTGCCAGCCGGTTTTTAAAAATAAAATATCCGCAGGAACTTCACGGTTTTATTCGAAAACCTTTGTTGGCTGTGACTTTTCTCGTTTAGACAATAGTTCGCTCCAGTTGCCTTTGTGTCCGTTCTACTACATTTGTCTGCTATGGAAGACTAGCGTGGTAAAATATACATTGCTATGAAGAAAACATTGTTCAAACAAACAGGTAAATACTACATATATATTCTTATATGTTGCATGTAATAAATAATAATGAATCAATTCAAGGGTTACGATTTAGAACGCGTTTAGCAATTTCTTGCAGCTTCCCAGTTTCCTTTTCAAACTTTAATACGGAAGATTAATAACTCACCACTTTCCGATAGTGTCGCAGTTTTGATAAGCATTCGATAAACGGATTAGACGAACCCGAAGCCAAGTAGAACAATAAGAATAGCGATCGAAGGTGGAAGTTGTACTCGGCGTGCCAGACGAACCGAAAATCCAGCGTGGCATTAGAAAGTACTTGATGCGTACTCGGTACTTTGAAATTTCGAAGACCCCTCCAGGCGTAGACTGCCATAGGTGCCCCCAGCTTTTTTTCCAGTATGAATGATGATGTATGGATGTTGGCTGGGCGCTAGGGGCTGGGTAAAGGGTTCCATTGTTGCACACCCCCCTCGAGAACCGAACCCCTCTCTCGGCCTTCGCGGGAGAGAGGCCATCGTGAAATATTGCCGGTGAGCAACAAACTGCATTCTGCAAGCTGTATACTGTTAATTTTATGCCGGATTTTTTTTTCCTCGGCCCACTCCATCGATCCCCGGCCACCCCTTTTTGCACTATTTGAACTTGCCGCTGCGACGGTCGTTGCCGCTGGAATTCTTTATGGGGGTAAAACGCGCGCTTTCGAACCCCGTCGTACCTCCACCATGCGATCAGAATTGCAAACAAACGTTTACAATACAAATACCAACGAGAAATACCAAGTTAAAATACTCCAATTTTCCTGAATTCAATGAATTATTTAGTGCGTTTGTCGTTTCACTTAGGAATTTTGTTCAGTTTGCATCGGGCTAAAAGTTTTGATTTTTGTAACGTGTATGCGCAATGTATCAGAGAAGCTTTGAATATGCTGAATGTTGGTCGCAGTGCATTAGACACGTGTTGTTTTCACCCCGCTCTGTTACGTACAGAAAGCTTTCCGCGACATGCTTTCACTCTTCTCCGGTTCGCATGAATATGCATCCATTTAATACAGCTGGGGTTACACTTTCGATCGAGATTTTCTGAATAATGCATTGAAACTTTTTCTCGAACAATCGCTATAGTGAAATATGCATGTACGTGTTCCCTCCAGCCCCATGTTTTAACGAATCAAAAATTTTAACTGTCAGAAAAATTTTTTAAAAATGACGGTAATCTGAAATGAATAGAAATTTTATTTTTACGAGGAATATTTTAATCAACCAGCGGTGTTTTTCGTTTATTTTAGTTTTGGTAAAATGTTGTATAAAAATTGGAATTTGATTCGGGGCAGTTGCAAAATGATTTCGCCACCCTAGCGAGTCCCTGAGTCTAAGGTTGCTAAATTCGCAACCGGAGCCTGGAAAAGTGAATGAACGCGAGGTAAAACGAGAGGGAAAGCGAGAACTTAGTATCGACCCCGGGGTTATCGTGGAGAACAATGCGGAACCGCAATTAATAGGGCCTGTAATCGGACGCCCGGCACACGCGTCTCGGGGTTGAAATATGCAAATTCGATCGGACACGGTTTTAGAAATTCGCCTCGGCCCTCCTCATCCGCCAACAATGCGTGACTCCATCGACAATAGGAAATAATAAACCGTGATAAATAGCCGGGCAAATACATACGACAATCGCGGATCTCCTTTCGGTTCTCCCGTCTTTTCTCCCTCTCTCTCTCTCTCTCTCTCTCTCTCGTTTTCTATGTCTCCCGAACTCTCTCCTTGGTCGCTTCCAGGTGGACTGATTCATATTCCCGAACAAATACGCTCGGCAAATATCGCGCGGGGGTTGATGGGGTTTCTATGCGCGCGAAAGCAAATACCGGCGTTAATTTCCTAGCTCACGTGTCCCCGGTTGATTTTTTCATCGGAGACAATTGTGGACGCTAGAGAACGTGTTTGCTTTTAATTTTATTCGAGCACTTTAGCGCGATGACCTTGAGTCGACAAGAATTAAATAAAACCGAGGCAACTTATTACATTAAAATAAATTTAATAGTGTATTCCTTCTGTGTTCATTTATCATATAGATAATATTTAATCTCGTAGATTGCATAGAACCTTTCAATATAGAAATTAAATTGTGAATTGAATTCCTGGTTTGGAAGAAATCGTGTTTGTATTATCCAAAGCGAAATTATTGGAGGTTTATTATTTTTCATCATTATTGAATTATTTCATAGAATAACCGGAGAAATAGAGCTCGTAGAGGCCTAAAGGTTGAAGAGGTAGCACTAATCAAAAGTGGTCCACGGAGACAGATTGAGGGGCGTGCAGAAATAAATCAGTCCATTGTTTTACGGCTCTAAAACGGCCGTTGGGGATTTAGAACGCGAAGTTATGCCCATTCAGTCGAACACCCCAGCTGCGAGACCAAAAAGGCATGGCAGCTTATTCAAAAACCACGTAATCGTTGCTCGCTAATTCGCGTTACGTCGTCCTTGCGAGGTAGTGTACATGTATAAATTCGAGAGCACTAAAAATAGGAGATTTAACAGTGCATGCATAATCCCCCAAGGTTGCTCAGTTATAGTCAGAAGAGATGTTATTCTGAGCCACGACTTGTGCAGCAAGAGCTTAAAAATTACAAAATCCAAAGCAATAAGTAATATATTCAGTAATATATTAATAGCATAGTATAGCAATATATTCAGCCTTAGCAGACCCAGAACAGAAGATTTTGCATCTCTTGGAAGCAATTAATTACTATGCGAAGAACCAGTGTGTAAATCATGTTTCCAGGAAAGATCGATGCACAATGCAATATCATCTTGTCGGTGTAAGGAAGAGGTATGAACGAAATAATCGTGTAGACAGGTCATCAGCTCGCTGATGGAAAAGGGGTTAAGCTGAGCATCCTAGCGGAATTGATTCGAATAAATGTCTCTATGACCCTTGTAGATCCCTCGAGACCTTCCTGACGAAAAACACCGATTTTCCGAACGTACAGTATTTTTTCCATCCATCTGTTCATCATTATTTACTCTTACACCGTTTATCGCGTATTGTTATTACGTCGATCCACTGAAAATTACTTCAACTCGAGAGGTACGCGCAGACACGTTATCGCGTGGAAACTCTTTCCTATCATCCCTCAACAGAAAGTGTCAATAAGTTGAACATAGTTATATAATTACACATTATGCTGGTAATTGCCGGCGATAACCGCACCTCGATAATTTATTTTTATTCAGAGTCGCACATCTCAGCGAAATCCTCGGCGAACGCCTCAGTCCGCCAATTGCAAAAGTATATGCAACGTTTCGCTATCGAACGGAGGTAATTTCCATTCCGTATAGTCATTTGCTTCAAAACAGCAGCCTGAAGTTGTTCAATTCGATCGTTACACTCGGAGTTAATGGGGATCGACAAAACGGTGGCAAATTTTTATTGAAATTTCGAAGCTGCGTTTATACAAAAAAATTGTCCAACATCTCTCTAATCATTGTGTACAATATAATGCAATAAAAAATGCTAAAATTCTGAATAAATAGATTTTCGTTTCGTAGATCGAGTGTTGTGAACTAAGTGACCTCATAAATCACCCTTAAAATCGAAATAACATACGTTTAACGAAATAAAAATCGCAGAGTTCCATTCTTCCATCCTTCTTGCAATTTATGGAATTTAACCAGATTTCTTACGTTGAATACATTAGCAGATTCATTTTCGAATCTGTGCGAGTGACACGGCAGCGAACGTGTCAATAGAACACGTATAAATTTCGCTGTAATCGGTGTTACAAATGAGACACGAAGACTGGCTCCGATAGAGTTTTGAGTATCGGCCGATAAAGTATCGATGAACCTAAGCGCAGCGCTGAAGAATGCCCGATAATATATTATTATTGCGCGGGCGCGGGTCAATAATCGAGCACGTTGCCTGGCGACGCTGCTCCTGGCTCTCTCTCAGCATCCGGATTTTCTTCTTCAGCGACTACTCCTGCTGCTGCGACGCGCAGAAGTCGAGCAACCTTCGATACATCCTCATCGGACCGGTTTCATCTCTTCCGGCTGCGGACACCGACACTTTCGGCCTCTCCTACATAGGTGAGTCTCGTTCACGCTCGTTCGTTCCACATATGTAGAATGCAATCAGCTTGCAGTCGGTTTGTCGCTGGTCGTCTGTCTCGCCCTCTTATCAGGTAGACGACCCACGCTCCGACTCAGAGTTCAGAGTCAAAATTCGTCGAACTTTTCCACGAGAACGTCGACGCTAACCTGTCCTCTCGCTTCGAGATTGAAACTTTAGGGAACGGTTCAGTCGTTTCTTGCGGCTGACGTGTTAGTATAGTTTATTCGAGTGACCGAGCTGAATCTCTTGGACGTCCAAGATCTTTTATAATCGAGACAGAAATTTTTCCATCCAATATGTACGCGATTATTCCGATCGTTGTATATCGATTGCTGTTCCATCGGTTTTAATTTCTGTTCTTACTGATTTGATTCTGGATCTAATATTCGGGCCTAAATATAACTGTAATGATTAATTTCGGAATTTCATATCCGTTGTAACCCAGACTTGTTTTTTTTTTTTAAATCCAAGTGTCAGTCAAATAAAATGAGAACACAGTTGTCCTAATATTTTTGTTGCTAAATATTCCGAATGTATTTGCAGCGCAATCTGTTTATAATTTTATTGGTGTTCACTGTTTGGATCTATTTTGCAGGTTGCCTGAATGTTTCAATTATGTGGAGAAAAAGTAGAAAACTAAACAGCCCTGAAGCTTGCGAGCCTGAAATCAAGGAGTGTCGAAAACAGGATGGACATAGTTCTGGAGTACGATGTTCGTTTGAAAAGAAATTCGAGAAATTTTGTGGGTTTCGTTTGGACGATATCTCCAGTTTTGAAAAACTCACAAATCTTTTGTACAGACCGACCGATGCTGCCTGTTTGGGAGTGGTTCGAGCACTTTTCGGTGAGTCATTTCATCATTCTTATTTATTCGGCATCAGTGTATGTGTACGATAACAGTACAATTTAAAAATCGTATATAAACTACGTTTCAAAATTAAATAACCTACGTAGAATTGCATAAATCTTATTTAGAGGTGTGGGTAACAGAAAAGAAAGAGAAAATTGATACAAGGGACGAAGGAGGGTGAAACAAATCAAAACTTTTTGGAGTTATCGCTGTTGACCGAACGCCTTCTTTACCTTTGGTAAAAATTTTGCAGGATTCTGCATGGTGTTCGACGTCGTGGAGGAAAGAGGCCTGGCAGACGTGGACATAAAGTGGGGAGACCCCTTGGAGTGTCATTTCCCATTGATCCACGGAATGAAGCCTCCGTCGCTGCCGTGGGTCATAGTAATTTACACGATCATGTGGATGGGCGCTTTCGGGATAATGCTGGGCACGCATTTTAAAATAGCTTGCGCCTGTTTCGTGATGCCTTACTGGTACATCTTCCTGCTGAACAAAAGCTACTGGAACAACCACACGTATCTCTACGGAATCGTTGCGACTCTCCTCTGGGGTACGGAGGCTAATAAGTTCTTGTGAGTTTGAAAGGAAATGTCTCATCCGAATGGGAAAACCGGTCCGTAATCAGAGACGTGAGTTAGGATCATGTAAATATTAATTAAACGATTCGAAAAGTCACGAACACCATCCATGGATAGGAAACACTGCAAAGAACCTTTCCGTCGAACCTTTACACAATTCGTAATACCAAACGATGACTATAGTTTGCACGAAACTGAAAAATTATAGGGAAAAAGAATTATACGACTCACGCGTTGCTCGCAGATGCAGAAACGAATTAACAATCATTTTTTTTTTGTTTTACAGTGCGCTGGACGCGAGAAAAACGAGCTCCAAACGAAACAAGGACACGGTGCCATTGTGGAATTACTTCGTCTTGAGATTTCAATTTTTTGCGCTATACTTCATAGCTGGATTGAAGAAGTCTAGCACAGAATGGTTATCAGGGTACGCCATGACGAATTTATCGACACACTGGGTCTTCACTCCGTTCAAGTAAGTGTATGTACGGAAAAATCATTTTATCTCATCTCTCTGTTTTCAATGTTAAAAGAAAAAGAGTTGCATAAAAGTATTGTTGTTCGTGACCTCCGGATAACTAGAGCGCGATCGTATTGTAAAACTATCTTAACGAAATACAATATTTCAATGCCAATTGAATTATATTTCAGGCTATTCTTGACCAACGAGCAAACCGATTTTTTCATAGTCCACTGGTTTGGTTTCGTTTTCGATCTGACGGTCGGTTTTTGGATATTGTTCGAAAAAACACGCATGCCCGCCATGATTCTTTGCACGACATTTCATCTGATGAATTCCCGGCTGTTCAGCATAGGTAAGGTTCGTCGCAGCAATTTATAAACAATTCCTTCGTGATTTTTCTGAGATATTCTTTTCGAATTCGACTGACAGGAATGTTTATTTTTAGGAATGTTTCCGTACGTTTGTCTCGCAACGATGCCCCTCTTTTGCAACGCAGACTGGCCCCGAAAGTGCATCTCCTATTTCAAGTACAATTGCACGTCGATTTTAGCACAAAATCGAGGCATCGAACACGAATCAATTGAAGATACCCTGACGCTGCAAAAAGACTTCAGTGTGCGTGGCAAAGTCGACTTTGAAACAGATAATAAACCGAAGAAGGCAATTAAAGAGCAAGACGATAGGACACTGGAACGAAAATACGAGGACAGAAATATCAGAACAATTTGCAAACGCACGAAAGAAGGTGCGACGAAGAGGCAAAAATTTGTTGTATCTCTCTTACTCTTTCACGTGGCTTTACAATTTTTCCTTCCGTACTCTCATTTCATCACTAAGGTATCGTCTGTGTCGACACTATTACGATCGTGTGTAGAGATAAAGTTTTTAGGGATTTAGAGTTGCACAGGATCGAGAATTTTACTCTCTTGTTGGAAATGTTGTTCTTTTTTTTTTTAAGAAATCGTCTCTACATACACGATATTGCACTTGCTAAGATGTTTTAACTTTTCTTTGCAAGAAAATCAATGGCAATATTAGATCTGCTAAACAATTTAGTCCACTTTGGATCGAATAATATCAGAGAATAATTTTTCTGGTGGAGAAAAGTGGAGTACAACAACTTTTATCATTTTGTAACTTTAATTATCGAAACTCAAGTTTAAAAATGGACAGAACTTGTCAGCAGACCTAATATCATCTCTGCTCGGTTTAGGAATCTTTTTAAATTCTTCTGTCCATAAATGATTAGAAATATTATATATTTATTTGATGGTTGACGATGGTTTTACTGGATCGAAGTTTTTACTATTTTTAGGGTTATAATAATTGGGTACCAGGTATGTACGGATATTCTTGGGACATGATGGTTCATGCTTGGGACACCATACTAGTCGTGATTAAAATCCACGATAATGTGAGCAACGAAGATCGTTATCTGGATCCAAAGGCGTGGGTGCAGTCCGATCGATGGGAGAAGCACGGTGATATGGCTAGACAGTACGCCTTCTGCATTAGGGTACTTACTATATTAGTCAAAGAAATCTTAAAAATTCAGTGTATTTACGACTAGAAACAATTGGTAGTTTCTGAAAATTCTTGTACTCACGTTTTTAGGACAATTTGATAGAACAAGAGAGACGCGTTGGACAAAGCGATCATCATTACAAAAAGCCTGCAAAGTGGTCACGTCTGTCTTCGAATTTGAGCATCTACATAGACGTATGGTGTTCCTTAAATGGAAGATTCCAGCAAAGAATGTTCGATCCAAATGTTGACTTTTTAACTGTCGATTGGCATCCTTTCGAGCCTATTTCTTATCTAATGCCACTTCTGTCACAATACAATTCCTACAGGCATGTAACTTACAGTCATTTTATATATTTACATATTTCCTCGAATTACCGAATACCTTCGTTTACTAGAATTTCAATCGAAATATTTTTGGCTGATTATATTATTTGGTGTTTAGGTACAAATTAGAAGAAATTCAGCAACATGTTTATACGTGGTCTAACGACACGGACGTGCTATTTGTTGCTGATTTCCCAGGCATGTATCTGGACAATTACATCGCGGGAAATTTCAGCAACGTCAGTTTGACGGTGCTCGAAGGCGAAGTGACGTATAGTGACGAAGAGTTGACGAAAGGCGTAACTCTATCGAAAGAATCGTCAATCCCTATTAAAACAAGCCAGTTTCACAGAGTGAAGACGACAAGCGCTTTTCCTGCCTGCTACATGTACACGTATAACAACCGAAATAAACAATCGGAAACAGACGGGTATATTTACAAGAAATTACTTCAAACTTCAATTTTCTTTGCTAGACAATGAATTGAACAAATTTCGGTGTCAAGCATGTTGCATAGATGTTAAGCAAAAGTGAGAGCTAAGCAACAGTTTATATATTATTATTCTATATACGTATATCAATATAATCTAATCTGACGAGTCTACGAATAACTTCGACAACGTTTAACTAATTTTATGGAAGCAATTAGGGCGAAGTTTCAGTCGTGTTTAATTTTTCCAGGTCGACGGATACGCAAAAGGAAAGATTTTCAATATCGAAGGAAATCAATTATAAGATCGAGGCCTGGCTACGATCCCTGAACCACATACTAGACTCGTTTTTCTATTTAGTGTACAACGTCCCCATGGTGCGAAGAGTGCATATCAACAAATAATAAAGACTGCGATTTACACAACAGAAATTGATCTCCGAACGCTGTAATTACATTTTAAAGATGGACAAGCATTCCAGAGAATTTATTTTCATACTTGAAGGAGTACACTACACCACTAAGTTTCTATGGACGCGATAATAAATTTTCGAATCATTCACGTATAATAGAAACACGAGTGCTTACGAACGATAAGATTTATCGTTAAATACATTTCGATGTACCGTTGACGTAATGTTTGACTATCTATTTAAACAAGTAAAATATTTAATGATACAATACTTTGAGACTGATGCCTGTCCAAGTGTATATTGTTACATCTTAGTAATAACTTTCAGTGCCGGGTACGAGTTCGGTAAAATAATACTGTACGAGATTATAGAGACAAGGGATTGCGATTTCACGCACAGAGCACTTTCGTCAACAATTTTTAATAAAAGACTGCATCATACTTTTCTGTCGCGAACAAAACAGCTGAAAATCGTCGACGTAATCTCGAGACGTCGAGAATACAAAAATACGCGATTAAATACACGTGGTTAAATCATAAAGATAAAGCATCCTCGGTCGTCCAATTAACATACGAAGTTCTGTAAAAATTAACGAAACTCGGATAACGGTTCCGTTAATTTCACGCTATCAAATTAAATTTGTAAAAATAAAAACGTACTTTCTGCACCGCTTTCAACAAAAATACAGTACAACCACCGTTTTAGACGGTGCGTTGAGCAACAGATAAAAAGTTGACCGATTTAATCTGTTGACCGTGTACACTGTATTTTTAATCGCTTGTTCACAGAATCTCGCGATCAATCCAATCGAAATTATTCGATTGTACATGCGATATGAAATGCATTCGATCATTTGTATCGTCTCCGATATCACACCTCCGGATTAAGTACAATAAAAACAATCATTTGCAGGATGCCAGACGATAAAAGTCTGCTTGCAGAAATTATGTTTATCGCTATTTATTCCATTGCATTTACACCGCCATAAAGACTAGACGTCGTATTACTGCGATAGTGTACTGCATTTAGATACTAGTTGCAGTGTTGCAGATAGTAAGCAGCAATGAATTTTTACGATTTAATTTTTTAATTTAATGATTGAGACATTTATTTCTATACTGCGACAGAGCTCCAGAGATACGAAAGATAAATTATTACCACAAATTTACGAAACATTCTGATCGGTTTAGCTGCACTAATCTTAATTACACGTTATCGTCGAGGTTTAATTAAATTTACTCGCTCGACGGGTTAAAGATGAAAAGAATCGGCTCGATCTAGTCAATTTACATTTCGAGAATGTAAAATATCTTAACTCTCCACCAACCTAATAATAAATTAATCGAAACATTTATTTCTTTACCACGATAGAACTCGGGATACGCCAGATAAATTATTACCACGAATTTACATCTGTTCGTTGAAGGTTCAATTAAAAATTGTGATGAATTAAATTTACTCGGTCGACGGGTTAAAGTTGAGCAGTTCGGGTTAATTTAATTTTGAGAGAGGCTTGTTTCTCAAGTTCGCCTCCGCTGATCAAGATTTTGGATCTCGGTATCTCGTAAATTGGCTCTCGACGAGATAACAGACGCCGATACCGTTCAACGATGAATCCTTCGTGTGTACACGAGCTTAACGGGATGCGACGAGACGATTATTGCTTTGAAACCCGCCGCGTTAGACGGCAGAATAGTTAAAGAAACTTGATAGCTGCTGTATCGCGGGCGTTGAGCCTTTTGGTCTGATAAGTCGTAAGTAAATGCATCCGATAGATCTGATAATTGTGTCAGTGTCGTGCGAACTGCCCGAGTAACCACGCGTACAATTGCGCAACGAAACGCTGCCATCTGTGATCTTCGTCGCTCTATATTTATTACATTTTATCGAACGCGTTACATAGTTAGATATTAAGCTCGACGTTACGCACTGCCGTACACGTGGAATTGTAATCGTGATTTTTACGGTGCCAGTATTTAATTACTAATCTCTGTTTCCTCGGCGGCGATCTTGGTGAAAATAATTCATTTAAATTTAATTACTGTGATTCCCCAAATGTTTTGCTTTTTTTTATAATTTAATTTAATTTTTACATCAATCTTAAATTGTCATCGATTCGTACGTGATCTATATTTCTGTGTTTTTCGTCTGTTGGTAATTTTACAGTTGGAATTAAATGCTAATTTTGCTGGTCGAGGGGGTTTTAAAATACTTAATAATTATAACGAGATAAAAATAATAGTATATAATATAATATGCTAAGTTTTGTCACGGACGCGTTACTTACTATTATACCCAGCTGTAATACACGTTATCAACAGTTGCCAAATACTTGATAGTAAACCTCTCGTTTCATATTATTATCTACGGATCTGTACTGTTAGAAAAATAATGTTTCTGTAGCGTTGTAATCGTAAAATCAACCATCGGTGGTCGTGATAACGGTTAACATGCGAACGAATGATTGTCATTACCGTGTGATGAGCACCGGCTTGAAGTGACGCTGTCATGGGGGCCATACCTAATCGGAAACTTGCTTATCTAGATACGTGACAGAGGAAACGAGAGATCGTCGGCCAGTCGCTGAGATAGTATAGCGTTGATTTCGTCGAAGAAAACATTGCAACATGTAGTGGCACATCGCTTTCGTTACCGACGAATTAGTTTAAACTTTAGCGTGTCGGTAAGAAGAACTGTGCAACCTTTGTTGATAAATGTTGTGGTGGTTTTATCGAATCGTGGATCTTATGGGACTGTATATGACGTGACAGTGAGCGTGAGAAAATGTAATTCAAAATAAGAATTTAATTTATTTACGAAAACGTGGATCAGATTGGAGGATACAAGAATGATTGCTGAATACGCCAACAACTAGGAGTTGAACGGATTTTTTAGTGGAATTGTGTTATCGATCTTGGTGCTGATATAGCTATCGGTAACAACATTATATGCATTAAAGTTTATATAAATGAAACTGCTGACTATTAATATTTCTGTGAAAAAATTCTATCAGAAATTTCATTGCAAATCCAATTTCGTTAATTGTTGTTCGCTACAACAGGTCCAATATTTAGTATTTTGCTCTAGTAATTATTTAATATTGTTGATATAGTTGGAATATCTACGTGAACTTTTAGGCAGATTGTAGTTTGGAGTGCAATGTATTAATCTTTGATATAAATAGTTCGATATAAATTGTAATTTTCTTAATGTTGTTCATTGTTGTTCATTCAATGTTCATCGATGTTGTTATATTGCTCGTTTTAAGGTCCAGAAGGCATCATGTCGGACGATCCAGCAGACGACATGACAAAATCGAAGGCCACAGATCCACTGTTAGTGGAACTTGATAAACTTGGCAGTGGGTCCCATTTTCTGTGGATTATATTCATTTTCACGCTAACACCAACGATATTTAATGGGATGCATTCGATGTCTTACATTTTTATTGCCGAAGTAAGTCAGACAAATGTTTATCTCCCGAGAAACTGTAAGCAAAATATTTTCCTCTCAACTAACAAGTAAGAAATTTTTAACAACTCCTTCCAATGTACTTTCTTGTTTATAATATTAAAAACATCTAGGAACATTTTCACCAGGAAAAATTTTTTTATGATCCACACGTACAATATTTTATTTACGCGGTTCAAAATGTAACGTTAATCGTTTTGCTTCGTTGTTTAATCTTTGAGATATTGTAATTGGAACTACATACGAGAAAGAAACGTTAACCAACAGAGGAAGTCGCACTTTAGACCAGCTTATGCAACTATGAGCACATAATGGTTAGCATAAATGATTAACAGATTTCGTAAAATGTAGGTTCCCACTCACTGGTGCGCAGTGCCGAGCCTAACCGCTGCGAATTGGACAGACGAGGAAATAAGGAACATTTCCTCGGCCACATCGTGTACTATGTACGATTACGATTATCAGCATTTCGCGAAAATTGGATTTGAGGAAGCTTTACGGTGGAAGATGAGGAATGCCACGCAGAAAACAATAGCTTGCGCCGTGAGAGATTTCGCGCATGATATCGAGGGGACTTCATTCGTCGAAGATGTGAGCATTAGCTCGTTTGTTACAGAAAACATCTTTGAACACAAGAAATACTTTTCATTGATTACGCAAAACGATTAAATGTATCTAGAGCAGATGCAAAGTAAAAGTAAACTTAATTATCAGACACGACTGAATTGTTATGAAGAAACGTTTTGCTATGATGGAAAGGATATAGCCTATTCTGGTAATAGGCCATTTTGAAAGGTTCCCATAAAGGAGGAATTTCCACTCCTAGGCAGTAAGACTATGATCGCAGCAATAATGAGTTTTTTTTCCAATTAAATTTCAGTGGGACTTGGTATGCGACAAGAGCGCAGCTCGCTCGAGCACTCACATGGCCCTGTCTCTCGGCAAATTATTAGGCAGCGTAATTTTCGGAGTTCTCGCCGACAAGTATGGCCGCAAAATCAGTTACGTTATTGGCGTAATATTGCTAATAACATCCGGCCCAGCCGGTGCTATTGTCCCGTGGTACTGGGCTTTCATGATCTCACGGCTCCTTAATGGCGCTAGCCACGCCGCGATTCAGTATTCGGCGTTCACGACACGTGAGTTATGATTTATGCTCGTTTAACGTTGCAACAACCAGCTCGCATATAGAAAATGAACATTAATACATATTGTCGTATCAGCCGTGCGCGGCATGAATTCATGATTCGTTGTCGACAGGTCCGGAACAGCAGTCCCTTCGTTACGTCACAGTGTAACGCGGCTTATTATACTTATTACCGGCAAAGCAGCACTTTTACGTCCCTTTTCTTGCGACCGGCATAATGATAATTTGAAAGTCTCCTTTCACGTCGTAATTAGACGAATTTCTGACCCCACTTCTAACGCGTGCGACAAAGTGAATGGCCGGGGCTATATTTAAATAGTTTAGATCAGGTTATTTCGGGTTTCGGAACGGGGAACCGGATTGATTGATACATACCACCGAGAAAAATAGCGTTGTCAATAAGTCATTCAGATTTAGAATATATAATTCGAATGCATTTTCGTAATGATTTCTCTGCATCGATTGCTAAATGCAGGAGACACGTAGCAATTTCTTTCTTCTTTTTAACAATTTAATTATATATCGATGTCCTCTGTTATTTCTTGATCTTTTTACTATTTTAAATTTCTCCATTCTTGGAAAGTATGTCTTGGTGGTTATTTTTTTTTAAATTGAAAAATTTAAGGATCCGGACAGATTAGCGAGTAATTTCGTGTGTGTGTGAATTGTGCAGTGACCGAGGTTGCAACCGAGAAACACAGACAATGGATGGGGATTGCTTATAACATTGGCTATGCCTCTGGAACTGTCATCATACCGGGCGTAGCTTATTTCCTACACAAATGGAGGCACGTACAATTGGCAATTTCCTTGCCAGCGCTGTTGATGCTAATACCCTTATGGTAAGCCCTTGAATCATTCGGCGAATCGTTTCAATAAAGTGTTCCTTCGCTTCGAATCGCTGTTATGTTTGCGTAATGTCCGCTTTTATATTTCGAGAGACCGCGGTTAAACGAAATCTCACTCTCCCGTGATTAATGATTTCAGCGGAACGAGAACACGCTAATACGATATTAAATATTACGATCTTTTCGCTTTTTGAGATTTTTACGTTTTACATGCTCCACAGGAATGTTCTAATTACCTCTTGGTAATTGCTTGTCGCATATTTTAACGTGGGTAGAAATTGTCAGATTTCTTTGACTTCATTTGAATATTAATTATCCTAGTATTAAATGTACCTTTGGTTAAGGTCTACAGGATGCAAGAAGATGAAAATATTAACTACGATGAATTTTCAATTCACTTTCTTTAGTAATTGTAGTTCTATTCGTTCTAATATTATTTCTCAGGATCATGCCAGAGTCTCCAAGATGGCTGATATCCCACAACCGTCGCAAGGAGGCGAGGAACTTGATCGAGAAAGCGAGCAAGAGATCCTCTTCAGCGTCGGCGATAACGGAAACATCCTTATCGATGCACAGCCAGGTCTTCAAAGACTCTACCAACTCAATTGCAAGTCAAGACTCCACGAAAGAACGATTCCAAGAAGAAATCGAAGGTTTCCGCGTTCTCGTAAGCAACCATGAATTGCGCAACAGACTCATTATCACGAACTTCAACTGGATGACCGCTTCGCTCTCCTATTATGCACTGGGTAACGAACGAACGTTCAATAATCATTTCTAATTCGTCACTTTCTTCTCCTGTGAAGATGAACATTTTGTTTCGCCGTTCGATGACAGGAGTTTTTTCATGTTTCAGCGTTAAACGTGAACAATTTCTCGACGAATCGGTACATTTACGTTCTCGTCATGGGGTTGACTGAAATCCCAGCTTATCTGATACCGACTCCCATATTGATACTTGTGGGAAGACGAGTGGGAAGCGGATCGTTGTACATCATAGCAGCAATATGTTTGTTGGGAATTTTAGCAATTCCTGCAGCGGACGGTAACACTGTCATGATCATTTCTCTGATTGGACGGTTCAGCGCGTCGGCTGCTTACGGAATCGCCATTTTGTACAGCTCGGAACTTTTTCCTACGGTAATTGTAAAAAAAAAAAAAATAGCAATTTCTTCCACCTTTTGATCGATGTAATTGTACTTGATCATAGATAACGTCTTTGAATTTTTCGTTATAGTATATTCATGGTATTATTTAGAAGAATAATTGTTAAAACAAAAAGAGCAGATCCGTGGTTCATCTAATTCGGTTAACAATCTTACATTAAAATAATGAATTTTTAAATGAAACTCTGACTACTCTGAATTCTTATGATTTAGCAGCATTGTGGAGTATTATTTATAAGAATAATTGTTAAAACAAAAAGAGCAGATCCGTGGTTCATCTAATTCGGTTAACAATCTTACATCAAAATAATGAATTTTTAAATGAAACTCTGACTACTCTGAATTCTTATGATTTAGCAGCATTGTGGAGAATATTATTCATTATTTCTCGAATATTTCTTGTAATATTATTATTGTTCTTGTACCGTGGCCCGAATGATTTGAGTACCCACTGTATTTTGTTTCCGAGAAAACGCGAGGTGGCATGAGAAAATGTTTCTGACGGTTTTGCCAAGATCTACCATAAAATTTGTGTAATGTGGAACATTTCCAGTTTGTAATCGTTACGACTGTTACTTTTCCGGAACAGGTGTGCAGGAATTCCGCGGTTGGAACGAACTCGGCGATGTCGCACGTCGGAAGTATAGCTGCACCTTATGTGGCCGATCTGTTGGGCGCTGTTGTGTGGTGGGGACCAACCACTCTTTGCGGCGTTTTCACCCTAATGGCGGGTCTCTTGTGTTTAATATTGCCGGAAACTCGTGGTAGACCCCTCGCAAATACGGTCGACGAGGAGGTCACGAAAGACCGAGAGAATGTATCGTTGCGCAACTGCTGCAAATGCGCATAAAGTGTTCAGCGTTTTACACTAACGCACTTCGAAACTATCTCCTACCAATCGACTGCGGGTCCTGTGACATTTGTTTAAAAAATTAGCGGATCGAACCTGGAACAGTGAAAACGTTAAAGCAGAACAGTACCACTTTATTATTGATTTATCAAAATTCTCGACATGAGAAATCAATTTTCATTTATCTACATAATCTCGCGTACAGATCCGCAGTCCACTTGTCAAACATAGTATTTGTAACATTTACCTTAATGTTTAGACAAACATTGTATTTTGATAAGACATTTTGTTGTTTTGTACGATCGATTTTTATATATCGTAACAAAGTAAAATAAATATCAATTTAAAATAAATTTGTCTATTTGTAATTAAGGATGTGAATATATTTTTTGTTTCCTATTAGCCATTATATGTCAGTAGGAATCTGTTAAGAAATTTATTACAAGTAATACGATCAAATCTCAGTAAATTTTTCTTTTTCTTAATTGAAAAATGATTTGTCAAATTGCTTTAGCATGGAAATAAAACGCATGAGTCAAAGTGTTATGCACGTTGGGATTGTTATTTGGGTGATTCAAAACAATTTTCCCTCAGTTCAGATTACGTAAAGATCATTGTCATTATCTGATCGCAACAACAAAGCCGCCGGGTCAGTTTTCGCTGGAAGTGCACAAAACCGTTCTTGACAATGGACAAAGATGACAGTACGCCAGCTATTATTTTCCCCGATACGAATCTTAATTACTCTGGTTGTCGCTTTGTCACACTTTTCTGTCCGGACATGACAGCATTAGTTGCACGAAGAAGGTATAAATTGACCGTAGATCGTTGCGTTTAATATTAATTTTCCTTCGGACGACACAAGAGGACTCAAGCACTATGAAATATTTCTCCGTTCTACTCTGTCTCTTCCTCTGCTATGTACGAACTTATTACCAGTGCAGTGATTTTAAATAGAAATTCTACTTCATTTTTTGTAAATCGCTATTCTAAAATGTTAACACCTGCTTCAGGAACTGTCAACGCAAGAGCCAAGGCGACCTTTCCATGGAGGAAGGAGATCCAAAGGTTTCTTCCAACAATGCTTGGGAGAATTAGGTTTCTCGTCTGGTGAGCAAAGAATACACATGAAGAATTTCGTGAAGCACGTTTCACATACAATTAATACTGTTTTGTTAATAATACAGAGGAAGTGACGAACATTCGAAATTTCACTGAAGAGAGAACTATGTTGAAGGAGGGCGAAGAGGACTCCAGAAATATCGGATGTGTACTCGCATGCATGTATCAAAAATTCGGTCTGGTAAGTACAAACTGAGAGAAATACCACGAGAAAAAGGCAAACGACTGAGAACAATTATTTTGTGTAACGCGATTAGGATGTTGAGAGAATGCTAATCTAGGAAGTACACACTTTAAAACGTAATTAAGGTCGAGAGATTAAAGTCACTGTTGTCTTCCAGATGACGGGAAATACTTTCGTTAGACAAGCGCTATCACAAGATGACAATGACCCGCAAGAAAACGACCCCAATGCCGAGGGTATGAAGCATTTTGTGCAAATTCGAGAGGCTTGCATGGATACCGGTAAGCACATAAAATTGTTATTTTAACAATGAGTGTAACAGAGAGCCACGATTTTTGAGCATTGTTGAAAATTCAACATGCCTGAAAATAGAACGAAGTCGCTATCTTTCGAGAGAATACGCTTCGGTGATAAAATATTAAAAAATATCGATAAACTTACGTTTAACAATGACATTAATGTTGTAGCTGAAGAAGCAGGTGACCAGTGTGAGGTCGCTTTTGCTTTCAAGGAATGCATGAAAACATCCTGGACTACTCCAGCACCATCGTAACTAGTACTATAGTCGATTGTAATCAATAGACTGCGGATCTTTATGGAAAATAAAAAATATTTCCATTGATTACAAGACACAGGAGTAAGATAAAAATGTCTTTATTCTTTTAATTATTTTATTAAACTGAAACCAATAAAGTGGTGCCCTTAAATCTTCTTAATATGTCTACTGCTTTAAATTGTGCTTACTAATTTTTCAAAATCCGCAGTCTAGTAATCAATATGTAATTGCGAATAAAATTTTCTGCTGATAAGACGTAAAAATTATTGATACATCCCCGTTTCTCTGATGCGCGAAACATTTGAAATGTGATTTAATTACTAAGGGTGATAAAGTTAATCTGCGAAAGCGATAGATACGACTGCCATGCGTTCTGTCACAAATCGATTATGTGATCGTGTTCGCCAGATGGTTGCAACTGTCCTGTCTCTGTGGAACAGTAACAGGACGTCCATATTGTGAACGCAACCTTATCAACCAACAGACGCATAGAGTAAACTACTTCTTGGCTCACCGCACGTGTCATCTTCTCCTGACGCATAGAACAATTACCGAGAGGCTCTTTGGATCGCAAGGCTCGTCATCAAAGATAACGTGCCCTATCGGACCCCCAAAACTTTATATAGAGCCTCCGCTTTCCCAAGTTGCAACAATTGTCCCGTGGCAACATGTTCGCTAGAAGAAGAATAAGAACCTCGGAGACCTTCGATTCTACGTCCGAGGTGACGATAAGGTACACTTTGTAAATGCAAGTCTTAATTGTAGTTAATCGTTTAACATATACTTCCTCAATTAATTGTATTAATTCTTGTGCACTGGGTTAGTCGTATTTTGAGAATTAAATTGGGTTACAATCCACGTTGTGCTGTACAAAATATTGATGCTAAATTAATTTATATATTCAAGCTAGCAAAATTACTTTCAGATAAAATTGACCAGAACTGAAAGAGAAAAAAGGTTTAAACGTTTTTACACTGTACAATTTCTCAATTTCTCTACAAATTACCCAGAATTAATCGACCATAGTTAATGCATTAACGTATGCAGTTTTGTTACATGGCAGAAGCTTCTGGTGGCGCTTTCAACTCTCGCTGCAATTGGTTTCTTGATTTGGCCAATCTACGGAACACGGGAACTGATCAAATTCGAACCACTGGATAACATTTCAAAAAGTTCAACAACCAGCATGCAGACAAACCCATTCACAGTAGAAACAACAACTGTACGAAGAAATTTTGGATTCTCGCTCGATCAGAGATCGAGTTCGGCTTACTGTTGGATCACTACGTGTCCGTCTGTAAGCTGCTCCTCTATCCCCAAAACTGAAGATGTTGGCAATGTGACATCGGATTTCATAGAAACGATCTTCAAGGTATTCGCATCGACAGTAACTACAGCAATTAATTCTAAATTGAGATTACACCGTTTATCAAAAGGTTCCTGACTTTTTTCGCTTTGAGAAGCTGTAGAAATGACAAAAACATTGTCACGACTGTGCTACGGCCGATAGCCACACGTTTGAACGGTACCGTGGTTCTCGAGATGTTATGGCAACCCTATCGCCAGGCTTCGATGCGTCACACTAAACGAGCTGTAATTTTCTCGAAAACGCTGTACTTTCTGACTCGTTTTCCGATCGTTTAGCTTAGAATACCCCCGTTCATAAATTCGGACGCTCATGCTCTTCGTGTCTAGAGGCTCGTGAAACTAATTCCGTTGAGCCTTCGAAGCCCACTGAAAAGATAACACCGGGCTTATTTCTACGTACGGTGGACGTCGAATTTTCAACTAACAAACATTCTCCGCAGACCCAGTGCAAGGCCGCCAACTCTGTCAAGCTGTCGTTGAACAACTGCTGGTTCCTGGGTAACTCGCTGCGGAAGAATTGGCTGAACACCAGCCTGTCGATCGAGGATTTAGAGCTGAACAGCTGTTCGCTCCGCGAAATAGATGACGACGCGTTCGACGAGCCCGCTTTCGAGGGAATGAAGATTCTCACGCTGGTGAAGAACCAACTGACCTCCCTCCGCAAGGCCGCCTTCCGCCCTTTAACCAACCTTGAAAGACTAACCATTCGGGATAAGTTCATCAAACAAGTCGAACGCGATTTACTGGAGAACGCCGCGGGTTCTCTGGAGAGTCTCGACCTCAACGGAGTGATCAACGATCCACTGTCCCTGCGAAACATCACCGGCGGATGCGTCCTGCAAAAGCTTGAGATCCTAACGTTGCGAGAGAACTCCATCCGCGAAATCACCGACGAATCCTTCCGCGGAGCCCAGAAGGTCAAGTCTCTCTATCTCGAGAACTCCGGCATCGTCAGTATGTCGCAGAGATCGCTGGAACTGATGAACTCCTCTATAGAGCAATTATTTCTAAGCGGGAACAAAATGTCCTCGCTGCCGAAGGGAATATTCGACTCGATGCTTCAGAAGAATAGACAGAAGACTTTCCACGTGCACCTGGACAGCAACCCTTGGCATTGCGACTGTGGTCTGCGATGGATGCAGGATCTAATTAACAATCACACGAACGTGATAACCAACATTCCAATCTGCTCATCTCCGTCTGAGAACTTTGGAAAATCTTTCAGGGCCGCAGAGTTCTGTCCATTTAATGCTACAGATTCTCCAATCACAACGTCTACGACAGGGCAAACTACAACAGAGACAACATCCACCACGAAGAAACCCGAGATGGTCGCTGTGACCTGCAGCATTCCCGAGTTCGTTCCTTCCGGTGACTCGAGGAAGCTTCTTTCTGCCGATCTGGAATTCCCTTCTCGCGTTCCCGGGTTCCTCGTCGACTCGATCACCGATAACAGCATCGTGCTGAAGCTGCCGAGCCTGGAGCAAGGTCTGACGCTGCTCTGGTTCGACAGCGGCAGCTCGAAACCCTCGGTCAACTGTACGAAACACGTCACGCGGATTTATCATGTGCAGAATATCGATCCGGAGACCTCGTACACGATCTGTTTGCTCGGCGACAACGAGGACACCGTGTCCCCGTTGAATTGCTTGGCGGCGACCACGTTGCCCGTGTACGCGTCCAGGACTTGGCTGAGGAACGCGGACAAGGTGAAAATCATCATCTCGCTGACTCTGCTGATCGTCGCGGTTTTCTTCGTTGGGATCTGTGCGACCTTCCTGATCGTCTGGAAGTACCCGTCGCTGCTGCAGGGTAACAAACGGGTGATGCTGGTGAAGAAGAACGAGCTCGATGCTATCGTCCTCCCGAAAGGGGTCAACGTCGAGGAGAAAGGGTGTCGGAGAGGGGTTGTTGCTCGGGGGAACAATAAAGTTGAGGATGGTTACATCACTCCTCTGCCACCGGCGCCTGTGATTCCTCCCAGGACTTCCAGGATCTCCAGGGTGAGTCTTCTGAGCGATTGGCACAGCTATGTGTCCGAGGTCGAGCCCACCGAGACACAGCTGACTTCCTGGGGACTGGAGAAACAGATTGCTGATGCTCCACCACTGCCACCGCATCCTTTGAACGAAGTGTCTTCGTTGTCCTTGACGGTGGAAGCTAAAACGCAGGATGCGGAGTACGGAATGTCCACAGTTTGACAGAGCTGGTCCACACAGCATGCTGAAATCCAGCATCGATGGACTTCCTGAAGTCGACGGAGCACAGGTTGTCTCTTAGTAGTGTCGAGTAGTCATATACCTGGACTTCTCTGGAGCAATCTTTCATGGAGACTGAATAACTATTGCAAAATCGTCGACACAGAGCACTCTGTTGTATATTTTGCGACGGGAAAATAAATAATTCTTGTCTCATCGACCTAAATCTTATTAAACCTGGCCGGCATCCCAGAGGAACGCGTGTCAATGTCAGCTTAGCCGATCAAGTGTAGCCGAGCTGAGTTTCATAAGGTAAACGAACGGATCACAGGTGTTTTCATTGGAAAAAAGTATTGCACAATGATAAGCCTGGGCCCATCTTGATTTTTCTGATTGGTCTTTACTCTTTAATTTACTGCCACTATTTAAAGTATATTTAAACGTTTGAATAAGTAACGCCTCTGCGTTTGCTTCCGACCTCAACACTAGAAATACTTTGCTTGACTTCTATTGTAGCATGCGTTTATAAATAAATCAATTCATTCCACGATCTCATACAAAAGCCCTTTAAACACGAGAAATGTTTTATAATATTCTGAGAACTTGAAAACGATTTTTAATATAGAGTGTGCACACGAATCTAGATCAAAGTATCGAGATAAGATTCTATCTTATAAAATTGTAATTTTATGTACAGTCGAGTCGGAAAGTAAGTTAACGACTGGTGTATGCAGGCAAATGAATATGACATGTCTTTAATCTTTAATAATGATAATATATGTTTTACTAACATATTTGTTTATTTCCTTACACCTCCTAAATAAAAACAATACAATAACTTGATTTTATTCATCATATTCATTGCCTACATATCACCAAATGTTAACTTACTTTCCGACTCGACTGTAGATACTTATATATGTTTTTCAGAGATACTTTTACGGAATTTGTGATATTTAACGCTAAACATACGACCACATCAAGTGTGAGGAAAACAATCATAACAAGGTCATTTTGATCGCGTAATTCTAACAGGCACTGCGAAGGAATTTCCTTTTAGAACGTCACTCGGTGTAGCGGATAAGTCAACACCGTCGAACGAAGCGATGATTACTATCAGCGGTCAGCCCTCCGGCACCGTTTATTTTTAATGATTAGGTCAGTAGTTCGGCTCTAACGTCGAAGCTCTATCTGATTGGCTAAGGAGGTCACTTAGCGCACGGTCCCGTCCTCCGTTGCGGCTGCCAGGTGAGCTTTTTTACACGTTCGCCCCGCTGGCAATCCACTGCAATTCTCTAAAAGGACGCAATGCCAATATCAAACTGCTGTACGGTGGACCCGGCGCAATCAGTATAACCGTTTTCACGCACGGCCGTGTCGCGTGCTAGTGGAAATGACCGGCTATACTGCGGGAACGCATCACTGGCTTTCTACCCGCCGCGTTGCCAATCACAGTTCCGGATTCGCATGAGCTTGACATTGCCGGATGATGTAACCGCGACGTAACAAGCCCGCCTTTCCCACTTTGCAGCGAACAGGCTTCCCGATTTGTAAACAACGCCGAACAAAACCACTTCACGTCCCACCGCAAAATCGCTGGGAAAGTCTCGTCATAGGACTTTCCAAACCGAAATAAAATTGACGTTAATTCCAATTTTCTAAGCAAATAATTGTCTTTCTGTTAAACGTAGCAATTAATGCCTCCTTAAGCTATGAAGGTAATTTGCGAATTTTTTAATTCGCAAAATTTGATTTAATGTGGCATCTAATATGACAGATTTTAATCTTCCGGGTGAAGTTTTCCGTTAATCAAATTACTTTGATTTTGTGGGAATTTTTAGGTGTGCAGTTTTGTCTGTTCTGTTGAGAAAAAGAAAAATAATGGATGAAAATCATTTAGCAGGAATAAATAAATTGCGCAATAGACGCAGATCGTCCAGTAGAAAGTGACCCGCTAAATAGCTAATCTAGATAGTAATTTATCTGATCACCGGCTCCGCGCCGCGTGTAAGGAGAGGCGTAATAAGAGACAATAGTCGATTGATACATCGAAGCGGTATCAGTCATTCAATTGTTGCGACAATAGAACGTTTCGCAAAGACTGTACCATGAAAGGGTCCAGATTAAGAATCTTTTTATAGTGCCTTCAAGTCGAGAGATGATTGGTGATTACCTATTGACGCTAATAAGAATGCGGGGTTGCGTCCATGCAGCTCTACTAATTAGTTTACTAAGGCTCAGTGTGACATTTTCATCGGTACAGTAAGTTGTTCAAACGCGATTGCTCCGAAGGGAACCGTTAATCATTTACTTCGGTGATACCGTGATTAGTTCGAACGAAACACTTTCGTCATGGTAATTATCATTCTACAGCCCGATATTCGAAGTGCGAAACAGGTTCTACTCTCTGCGCGTTCGAGAGCAGTTATTTATTTAATAATCGAAATTTCATGTCACGCACCAATTACGTCCGAGTGCAACTATGTCTATGATTCGATATTGTTGTTGCTTATCGAGTAACGCCAGAATTCTTGCCGTTCGTGGCTTACTCGTTTATGGCACGAATGGCAAGAATTGTTCCAACTACATATATCTGCTGCATTCCTTCGGCGCTTCTACTATTTTTACTCGTTTTGCATTAAAAGTGATGTTACACGTTTGCGAGAGGACTAAGGCAATTTTTTCTTCTATTTTATAGGAGGAAATCCAACTGAGCAAGGACCAAATTGCGCGTAAGTTAAAAAATAAATTTTCTATCGACAATTGAGCCAAGTCGATTAACAACCTATCAAGTTTCTCGACATTTTACAGCCAGAACGATCGATTAATGCTTAACTTTATACATTTAGAATTTTGTTCTTAATAATTTGTGTTTGACACCATTGAATGGCATTTCATCAATTTTTTTTGATTTTTATTTTACGGTTGTACTCAGGCTCAATTGCCTGTCGACTATGATATTAATTTAAATCGTTGGTTATAGAACTCAAGATGGGTTTCGACGCCTTCGACCCCGACAAGAAAGAGGTCATCAACACCGATATGGTCGCCACCATTCTGGGAATGATGGGTATGAAGATACCAACCGAACAGCTAAATAACGTCATCTCCGAGTTCGATCCGTTCGGTACGTGTAGCGCACGTTCTTTACAGTTTCACTGAAACGCGAAAACATACCTACGACATAAAACGCGAGTACAATTACACACCGGTGATTTCCCGGCGATTATTCCGGCGCGCCGCAATTATAATCCTTCTCATTCCGCGCGCGGTTTCTTTGTTTCGATCACTGTCACCCGCATTTTTCGTGTGCTCCTCACACGACGGAACACGCCGGCTCTAGCGCGAAACCGGTATTACTCGGGTAATTCGATAATTATAGTAACCGTAATTGACTGCGTTGCGAAACATAGAAAACAAGAAAGTACATACCATAATTATTAGAGAAGGAAAGCGTGAAAAAACCGAGTCCCGGAGGCGGTGTTATTAAACTAGAATTGATAGCGTGCTGTTTCATTGTATTCATTCTTGAATTAGAATTAAATTGAAAAAGAACACTGTCGGGATCGCTTTGTTTACACGCACGCTTCATTATTTTAATTATCGTCGTGCTCGTGCGCCGAGCACTGCTAGCGGAAAATTTCGGATCGCTCGGTATATCGGTGGACGTTAGATCAACTAACAAATTTTTTGCTTCAACTGTACAATCTTTTATTTTCTTCCAAGATTTTTTAATAGAGAATTCAGCTTTACTAGATAGAACAGTTCCAAAACCTGTACTCCTGTACACGTACCAAACACGAAAGTGTTTTCTGAGCAGCTGTGCAAACCCCCCGTTCAATAGTGTGCGCACTCTTAAGTAATAGGCGTGACGATTTTGCGTTGCATGTTTCGTTACATCTTTTCTGAAATCACCCCCATCTGTAAAACACTTTCGTGTTAAAAATTGTGTTTTAGGGGTGGTTGTAGATATCGCTTGAATTTTCCTAAGGTTTCCCAGTGCAGGTTCGACAAATCAGGCTGGGTAAATTGGGTCAGTTAATTACTGGAGTGAAAGGAACGAAAATATGTTGCAGGATCTGGGGAGATGAATTTCCAAGATTTCTGCGGGCTGGCCTCCCGGTTCATGGAGGAGGAAACGGACACGGAGGCGATGCAGCAAGAGTTGAGGGAAGCTTTCCGGTTGTACGACAGGGAAGGTAACGGGTACATCACGACCGACGTGTTCCGAGATATCCTCCACGAGCTGGATGACGCGCTGTCCCCGGAGGAGCTTGACATGATCATCGAGGAGGTAGACACCGATGGATCTGGTACACTCGATTTCGAAGGTAGGCGTTTCACGAGAGAGAGAGAGGGAGAGAGAGATCGAACGGTCTTTCCGCTCGGATACTTGGTAGATCACCAACCGTCTCGGCTCTTGTTGCAGAATTCATGGAGGTCATGACAGGCTAAATGATCAGCTTGGCACGGAGAACCGTGGTCCCTCGTGTCGGCCACGTCCACGAGCAACGGACCCGCCTGTTCTACACGTGGAGACTGCGATTTATCGGCGGTGTATGTGGCCGTTGGCAAAGTACGAAGTTAAAGGTTCGTAGGTGATGTCCGCCGCGAGCATGATCGCGACGCCGAGCCGAGCCGAGCCGAGCCGAGCCGAGCAGGGCCGGGCCGGGCCGGGTCTGCTCTCTGTATAGCTGTGAAAGTATTTCTGCCGGGTCCCCAGTCGCTTTTGAAGTCACAATCGGCTAAAATGTATTTCTAACTATGCCGGAATTAACCGGGAAACCAGCAGCGGCGGGACGCCGGGCGTCGTCGTCGGGGTACAGGTTTATATTGACGAATATAGATCGATGTTTCCATGGTGTTGCGATTTTCCCCCTTCGGCATCGGACGGATCTCCTTGTATCCATCGCGAATGGAAGTTCCTCCTCGAGACGGCGATACAGCTAATCTCACGGTGATCCGAAGGAGTGAATGCTTGCGGCGGAGTTCGTGTTTCCTCGAGCTACGAAATTTTGTACTTTGCCCGCGAAACGTACTGTCATTCGAAAGTGTGATAATACTCATAAGTAATTACGATTAAACCTGCGACTACGCTGATGTGACGGTGAATTAAAATTAAGAGGAAAATAATAAACGACACACAAAAAAAAAAAAAAAAATAGCATACACAATCCGTGTATTTTATTCTCCCCTGAACTGTCTTTTGTACCGATCTGTCGGTCGATGTAAGATAACGATTGTGCTGGTTCATTTGAATCGTGACAACAAGTGATGAAATAATTAAATATGTACGTTCAATGTGTATATTATTAATTTCTACCCTTCCCTAGGTGACACGTTCAAATTAAGATTGTAATTATGTCGTATGAACAGCAGAAAGCGGTTGTAATGTGAGGTAATAAACACGACGAGTTAATGTTAACTAAAATTACAAGTTGGATTCTCGTCTCGCGTTACGTAAAGAGATAATTCGCTTTTAAACGACTTACAATTAGTTGTGTGTGAAATTATCTGACACGTTTCATACCGAACATGACTGAAAAAGTGGTCCTCGGATTTTACAAATTAACGTGTCATGTGTATAACAGTGTTACGATTAATGTTAACATGTAAAAAGGATAACGTTGCAGTAGGATCACTACGATCGGCGCTTGTCGCCCGAACTGTGACAACTGTTTAACCCGGACGTTAATAACACGTTGTGATGCGTGTTAATGCCTCCTAAATATAATAACCGATGCTAGGCTTTATCGAGCATATAATTAGATGGACTGATAAAATATGTTGCCGCACGGTTATTACGCCGAATTGTGTTCAAGGCAGATTTCGTGTCCGGATGTGAGCCAACTTCTCACCTATTGTCGCGCCGTTTGTCCCCGCCATGCGCCGGGATGATAGTGAATCATCTATTCTCAATGCGTCGCGAAAGATTCGACTCACTTGCGAAACAATGCTTTTACACCGGCGAATTGTTTCGACAATTACATAGCTACCGACGATGCGATTTTTCAGGGATTCTACTTCGAAGACCGAGTGCACGATGGAAAATAAAAATTACAAACAATTGGAATCCGAGAGAAATTCGATTTCACGAAAACAGCTATTCGATAGAGTTAAAATGTTCTATTTTTATTGTAGGAGAAGCAACTGATATACTAGCAACGGATTTATACCTTCCAATTACAAAATTCAATGCAATAATTTTCCAATGATTTTCCTTCAAAAATTTTAGTGATTATAAAGTGGACAATTGAATGGCAATCTATTGAAATGCAAGAGAGATTCAATTTCGTTCAAATTAGTTTTGAAACACAATTCAAATTTCTATTTCTTTCGCAGAAGAAGCAATTACTATAACGAAAATTCTTTTAGACTTCATAGTTGGAAAAATGTTTACATAATTTATTGGATTCAAGGTACTCCAGCTTCAGATAGAGTTATGTTTAAGAAGAAATGAATTTCTGTAGAGAACATACAAGTAAAATAAGTAAATATAGTAAATAAGTAATTATAGTAAAATAATGATTATGCTTTAAACAAAATTTAGGAAATTCAAATCATTTATTTCTAACATAAACCGAATTAGTACGTCGGTCGTTTAAAGCAAGAACAGTGTAAGCCAATGTTTTGTAAAACGCAGTAATTACAAAGAACGCTTTGTCTCTTTAGCGCAAACCACTAGGATTCCTCAGAATCACCATTAACCTTTCGAGACGTGGTAATAAAGTAGGTTAAAAATTAGCTTGCACCACTTTCGCACTACACAGCTTGCACAGTGTGCTTTAAATAGCATTTAAATAATTTTGATGGGACTTAACGCAGACAAACGAATTCGTTTGGAGTGACGTTCAGGTTGAAATCCGTTGTGTCATTTAGAACGACCGCACGCGCGAGAGAAGAAACGAAGATGCCAACAGGAAGAGTTACAAAATCGAGTACGTTGCCTCTCGGAATTCACACAATCGAAGCTTCTCTTCTGCGGAAACAGGGGTGAGGGGGGGGGGAGTGTCCTCGATGAATTTTGAAAACCGCTAGAGTTCCTACGTAGACATTACACGGTCAATCACGTGCCAGAACATCATCGTTATACCCACATAAAACAGAAGTCCACAGCCAGAATCTGGTGCATTCCCGGACAAGACGCCGACGCTATCGTGTGTTAACAGTTAACTTCTCGGTGGACACCTTGCAATCCCATCGCCATGGTGCGTTGCCACTGAAACAACCATTAATCATTATATACCATCGCCCAATTTTTTTTTTTTTAGAGTCAAATTTGTGACAGAATTTTATTTGATAATTTTCCGAATATTTCAAGATAGAATTTTCCGTTGTTTTTTCCTGTCAATTTTGATGTTGAAAGAAAATTTTGCAAGGAAGTGTACTGATTCTATGTTTGATCCTTACAGGATGATCTGACCAAGGACCAAATCGCCCGTACGTAATTAAGCTCGATTTCTCCTATAAACGTAAGCGGTTCCCGTTGCTCGACATAAACGTTAATTGGAGTTGTTGCATTGCAGTTCTGAAGAAAGCCTTCGATGCCTTCGATCACGACAAGAAAGGCAGCATCGGCACAGACATGGTGGGAACGATATTGACCATGTTGGGTTACGAGCTCAGCGAGAAGACTCTGAAGGAGATCATCCAGGAAGTTGACGAAGATGGTAAATAATAATGATAAAAATCGCCTATGGTCAACGAAGCATAATCGATGCGGAACAGTATGATCACGCGTGAATTTCCACAGGATCCGGTCAGCTGGAGTTCGAAGAGTTCTGTACGCTAGCTGCGAGGTTCTTGGTAGAGGAGGATACCGAGGCGATGCAACAAGAATTGCGCGAAGCTTTCCGGTTGTATGACAAAGAGGGTAACGGCTACATCACCACGGCCGTGTTCCGTGACATTCTCCACGAGCTGGACGACAAACTGACGCCGCAGGAGCTCGACATGATGATCGAGGAAATTGACGCCGACGGTTCCGGAACCCTCGACTTCGACGGTGAGCTGCAACCTAGAATTTTCATGACACGTGGATCAAATTAATTACCGTGGCGAACGGGCGACCGTATGCCAACAACAACTAACGTCAGATCGCGGCAAGTATCGCTCGCTGAAAATTACAGGGAACACGCGGCTCCGATTTGCCAAGAACCTATCAGCTTCTTAATTAATTAACGCGTGTCGTGTCCGGGCTCCGAGACCGAAACATCATCGCCGCTCGCTTCCGGCTATCTGTGTCGCACCTCGAGGCGAATATCGCCACCTGGCGCTGTCTATTTATAATCAATTGCCTCCACGGAACAACAATTCCATTTCCTTATTCATGCATTTTCCCTTACGAAAATATTCCGCGAACTGGACGTCCTTTTCCTAAACGAACAAGTTTGATCGAATCTAATTTTATGGTATGCAGAACAGGTAATACTAGTCTATGAGATAGTGGTGCAAATTAAAAATATTTAATAGAGTAGTTCCAACCTAGAATTAATTTTAATGTCGCTGGACTGTGCTGAACAAAAATATCAAAAGAGAGCCGAAGCTCTTAAATTGAAAGTATTTGAGAAAGACTAAAATTCTTTAAAGTTTGTAATCAGATATAAAATTATTTCTTCATGTAGCATACTGAAACAATAATATTGTCTCTTGTGTCTTTGAAATTATTCTTTAATGAAGCTATATCAGTTGTTAACAGCTATTCTTGGGTTAACGTAAGTTTCTATGTACTGTTCCAGAGTTCATGGAAGTTATGACTGGCGGTGACGATTAGACGGCAAGACTATCCGGGTGTGGAAGTTGGCAACGATTAAGCTCGACAACACATCGCACGAGCGTTCTTCAGATTTTTCTTCGGGAAGAGGGACACGCGATCGGCACCGGTCGATTTTTTATCAACTAAGTGCACTCCTTGGTTAGACAGCGAGCGTTTCCGATCGGTTAAAAGCGTCGTCGAGAACGAAACTGTACTCCAGAAGATAAAACTGAAGTTCAATAAAAAGACACCCAACAACACGAAATTAAATGTTTTCTTGATTGAATCGACGCCGAAATTGCTTGTTATAATGCATGATTTGAAATTATTCTATTTGTAATAAATAAAGTAAGACAAGTAGATCAAGAATATAAAGTATCTGCAGGGGAAAAACTTAAATTGCTTCGAAATTCTTGTAAAAAACAATTAGTTAAGCAATTATCTTCATACTTTGTTATGTCGGAGAAGCATTCTAGTTTGTCTTGATTTTCAAAATTTCGTGCGAATCGTTCGACTCGGACTAATTGCAGTGCAATTGCTCGTCAGTGCAGAATACATATTCGAATTCCACAGATTTTTTTTATTGTTGTTTTTAAGATGTAAAACATTAAAAGTAATACTAATATCAAGAATTAAAAATTCCTAGAAATATTGTACGTAAGAAAGTATTAAAGCATAATTTTATAGATAATTGTTCCAAGAATCGATCTGTGTGAACGGAACTATGTTGAAAACCAGAGTAACGTTTATTTGACATATTATTCCGAATAATAAATAGTTTGAGAGAGAATTACGTGGATGAATTAATATAACTTTGAATTTAAAAACCTTCTTTGCACGTCATTCGGTAAACCAATTCTTCGAATTGCTCGAGAAAGGTCTGGTCGTTTTGACCAATTTAAAAAAAAGTTATACAGCTTTGAAAGGTGTTCGAATAGCTTTGTGAGCCTGTTTATATGGGTTTTTTCTATGTACGTATGTTTACAGAGTCGGCAAGACGGCAAGGTGGCTATAAGAGAGAGAGAGAGATAGAGAGAGTGTAGGCCGGAAATTATTGCGAATAATTTAATTATAAATTAGTGTATACCTGCGAACAATTTGCAGAAAAACAGTCAATATAGTGAGAACCTTGATTTAAATATAAGGGAAACAGCATCTAAAATAAAAAAAAGGCGGCACAGCGACCCTCGTAAACAGGTAAGAACCTGCCTTTGTCACGTAACAATCGACGCGACGACCCTTTGCGCCGATCCCACTTTTGACGCGTCGCCGATTTTCCGGGAAGCCCCCAATATTCGGGCCTTTTTTCGGTCCCCCACCGCCACTCTTACCCTCGCTGCCGCGACTTCAGTTTGATAACGAAAGTGAAAGTGAGTGGATGTGCGTCACGTTATCTCCGAACCACCCTCGTCCTTGTCAACCGCGTCGGTTATCAGTGACGCATATATAGGATATATTACGACGCAAGACAAGGACCTTTACATGGTACGTACCGTTTCTATATTTTATCATTCGCTAGAAATCAAGATTATTTATCGTAATTTTTATTAAAATTAATACCGTGCTCAAGTGAATTATTTATTTTTAATTTATTTAATTCTAATTTATTCTCGAATCGTGTTGCCTTCTCGCGATAATTTACTGTTGCGTCCTGACGATGAATCAAGTTTGTTTAATGACTTTGTATTCAACTTGGACTATTTATTTTCTATTAATTCGGATGTATTCTTTGACGGCTGGTCGATTGAAATTAATCGAATTTGTTCTTTATGTTACAGAACCTGAGGGGAAAAATAGGCTTCGATACGAAAAGGATATATCGATAGCCAGGTTCGAGATACGATTTCTTCGAGCAGGAGAGAATATGTGAGTACCAGCAGTATGTTACTAATTAAACTTAGTTATTGAACATTTTATATTATATTTCAATTGTGTTATTTTTCTAATATATTATTTTCCAAACGTGCTATTTCTCAAATATGCTATTTTTCAAATATGGTATCTTTCAAATGTGCTTTTTTTTAATATGGTATTTTTCAATTGTGCTATTTCCAAATGTTGTGCTTTTGTTAATGACAAAGTAAAATGGTGGATGAGCCGGGTCTCTTCACCAATAGACTTTGTCACTCTTCCTGCATGCCTCGCGAATCAATTGATAAAAACATTTCTGTTTGAGAAATTAGCGTTGCGAATTTGATATCGCGATTGTCTTAGTGTTGCGAAAAATACCAACGCGTTGTATTAAGGCGGGATTATTTTCTTGCATATTGGAAAACGTAAAACCTGAGATTTAATGGTTATACTCGCGACCGCGTATATAAAAGTAAATGTTTAACATTGCAGAATTAGTTGCGCAAGAATGCATACGAACATTGAATTCTAGAGATTTTGTTGTTTAGATTTTCGAGTAATATTGCTCGAGTTCTGTATTTCAAGTTTAAAGTTTTTGAAATGTGGAGCATGTGTCCACCGGGCCGCTACACGTCGAGAAAAGAAACGTATTGGTACGTTCTAAGATCGCAGTTAGCGCAAAATCACGATGCACGTTCGATTCCGCGCCGTGTGTCCTAACACACGATTCGTTTGCCGTTCCAGCAATGGAACATGTGTATCCGTTTTCGTATGACCGTACCATACACAAAAAGAAGACGTATTAAGTTACGTCACCTGTGGTGGTACGCACGACAATGCCATGGTGACCATTGTATTAGCATCTATAATGCGGTGTGAGCCATGGTGTTGACGTGCCTTACGATGGCGGAAATCACTGTAGGTTCACCTGAATGTAGCGACGTGTACCTTGGCCATTTGATGGTGTGTGAGCGCTAATTGCAAGGAATCTACCACTGCGTTTTACAAAGCATGTATTTTTTAACGTAGTGGTCCGATCGGGTTAGAAGACATACACTTTGTGTATGTATAGCGTATCGAACGCCTCGTCGGCCCGCAAGGTAAAAGACGGGGTATCTTTACGTAGGGACCGCGCAGTAATTTTTTCGATAGAACTTAGTGTTCGTTGCACCATGCAAAACTGATTTTGCAATGTTCGAATTTGTAATAATAGTAGGGACCGCGAAGTATATTTCCCTACTCGCGTGATATAGTATGAATTAGATATTCGAATCGATTTAATACGAACGTTTTCCGATATGCAAACGGTAGAAAATCCCCCCTTTTAGTGTTGCGATGATTGAAATGCCGCACTGCACCGAATGACTGCCCCTGATACCTGCAGCCAGTGTGGCTGCCCTTAAAATACCCCCCGCAGCCAATCTTTCCCCATTAGAGTTGCGTATAAAGAAATTAAAGTGCACGGGAGTTTTTGATATCGCATTTAATAAATTAGCGTTAGTAACCATTTAATAAATGGCTGTGATAATAAAATGATTCTTTGACATGATTTCTTCTCGACGAAAATATAAATTCTGATATTTCTTTCTAACGTTACTTTCATATTGCCTACATTTATAAACTATAGATTATGAAACAATGATTACAACGGTGAACAATAAGGAAAATAACAAGGCAATAAAAGTGTAATGAAATTATACTATTATTATTTATTGTCTATGTCATTGACGTTTCTTCCTTAGTTCGCGAGCAAATGGTCTATTTAGGTATCGAGCACGGCATGATTAGCGATGTTGCTATTTGAGATCAGTGATAGTTTCACGTTCTTAGAGTTCCACAACCGATGAGAGTATCTCGGCATTGGGGCCGTTACCGTCGGTGACCCTGGCTATACGATTGCTATTGTTCGGTGAAAACCGAGATAGTCCGAGCAAAGCACACGGCTTTCGGCTTTCGGCTGTTTGCAGTATCGATCGGGCCCCTGGCCGACTGCAATCAAGTGCACGCCGGTGCAAGCGGCGAGGAATGCTCACGGGGCAGCGGAAAGAAAGGGACTCCGCAGTTTCGATGATCAATCAAATTCGTTTCCAAACTTGGGACTCTTTTTTGTTTCTTTTATTTCCGATACAGAGGTCTGATTTTCTCGATTACTTGGTTATATCTCCGTTTTCATATAAAATGGTTTTTTTCTTTTGCACAAGAAATGTTTGGTAGCGGTATTTACCGATGATAACTTTGCACGGTTTTCGAAACTCCGACCTCCCGAGCAGATTAATAGCGGCTTTAATGGATCGTAAACCGTTAATGGGGCATTTGCATGGAGGCTGAAAATAATAAACAGACCGATAAATAATAATTAAGAATATGTTCTCTGGGCGCGAGCTGAGGTTAACGAATGTCAACATTCTTGGCAGCCAGTCATTTACGTCGTGTCTACAAGCGCAAGCTTAATTTTCCGTTCACTCTTACGAAAAGTGCACCTGTATGCTAATTTGATAAATTCCCGCTCGTGTTCACGTCATTCTGTGTTCCGTTGTTCGGGATCGCTTATGCATTCCGCGGTTCGATTCTCTATACCTACCGATCGCCCTTTCGATCATAACACCGTAGGTTGCGGAAAGATACGTATGTATGTATATTCCAAATTATAGGCTCGCTAATCGCTTCCTTCGTCGGTCTGTCTTAGCTTCATCATCATCAAAACTTCTGCGCTAAATGGATTTTAATTTCTATGTTTAAAGGAGTTATTATTAACCCGCTCAATTTAGTCGCCTTGGGCGTTAAACAGAAAAAAAAAAAATAGAAGTCGCACGCTGTCGAATTTCCACGCGGTCTGTCTTCGCATTATTTTATCGCGAAGTTAATGTTCTGCGGGTTCGATACAGCGGCCAAATTTCTCAATAAATCGGCGTGCCAAACTGCAAGGGGCGCGAGCATGTTCGGGCTGTGTTGTATTATAGCCAATATTTTCGCCTCCGTGGCAGAAACGAACAATTTCATAAACGCTCTACGGCTCGTCTCTCGAAACGAAGTTTCGTCCGGTTCGTTCTAGAAATACTGACGGTTCGAATCGGTTTTCGGGAGCCGGCTTTCTGGAGGTCTAGACAGGGAGCTCCTCGGAATTTCCTGTCGGAGATTGAAGGGAGCAATCATCGAGCCGAACGAAATTGGACCGTCAGAAGTCATACCAAATCGGGCACCTGAAATGTCCAGAGATGCGATTATCCCGGCGACTCCCACGTTTGCCCAGGTAATCAACTCTCCGGTGAACACGGTTAGGCCCAATAATGCTCGCTCTATGTTCCACGGGCTCTCTCGGTTGAGCCGCCGCCGTCGAGCGGCTACCTTTCCAGCTGAATTATCATACCGAGCCGGGAACGAGAAATTTCGAAACGGACACGCGCGCCGCGCCGCACGGACCACAGAAACGTGCCGCCGGTGGTCCGTCTTGAATCTGGTTTGTCCTGTAAACCGTATCTGGTTTTCTATGATCCTCGGCGTATACTCCCATCAGTCTACGGAATAAACCGCGATCTGGAGCGAGCAAATTGGATTCAAACATTTCATGCTACTGCCTTGAAAATAAATGGCTGTCCCGGCGGACAACTCGCAGTCGTCGACTTCGGAACTGGTACACACCGAAAGCGGGTGAACATACTTGGGAATGTGTGTGTGGAAAAATTGAAGCAGACCTTCCAGGTACTTCCATCGCGTTTAAACAATTTTTTCAGTTTACTTATTCGGAACGCATAATCGGAACATTCATTCAAGTAGACTTTCCAGGTATTTCAATCCAATTGTTATCAGAAAAATTGCATGTGCAGTCTCTTTATCAATAACATCTACTAGAACAGCTTATTTCTCAACAGCTGCTAAGGCCTGTGCGTGTTTCACTAATTTCGTTTCCTTCGTTCTTTGGGACCTGTTATGCTCGTTGGGTAATTATTAGACATCGGATCTTTATGCATTTATGGCTTATGGAAATGTTAAAAAAATGCTATAATATAAAATTCGAGAGAATTTAACACGATTTTTATTTGCTTTGGATCTACAAAGGCTGTCCCCATTAAAAATAAAATTTTATTTCATTCCACTTTCTTAAAATGTTTCTATAAAAATTGGAAATTGCATAAACATCCGATGTCTAGTAATTATTCTTCTCACGGGCAACATCTTTCCACCATGTTCCCCAACTATTTCATAAAATACTCGCGCGTCTACTGTGAGCGTGCTAGTATCGTACATGTAAATCAGAGTGACAAGTGCTTTTCAGCGTTCGTTCTGGTCCGCTAACCATTTTCAGTTCGAAAGGATTCGAGTGTGAATTTCAGCCGTGTACGCGTGATACTTGATTAGGCGTGGTTATAAACTCCGTTTATAACATTGTGTTTCTATTCACTAAAAGCATGAACATTCGCGTAACAGCCCGCTTTCCGACATGGATTCCATTCAGGAGTGAAGATCCCGAGTCGATTTATTTATTTTTTTTTTTTGTAAAATCAATTTGTTCTTTTCATCTAAAAGTGTCTCCTCCAGGGTAAAATTACCGACGCATTGATCATCGCATGGGTGACGCGATTTTTTTATCCAGATATAGAAATTCGTTTCCGTTAATGACGCGTTTGCTGAAACAGCTGAAGCGTGTTAAAAATCCAATCTCACCGCGGCAAAATTAATTTAATTTAATTCTCGGGGGTACTTTTGGACGATAGTTGGCCAGCGTCGAAAAGGAAAATGGAAGCACTGGAGGAAACGAGAGCGGGAAAATAACGAGCGAGGAAAGCATTCTCCGTTGATAAGCGACGGTATTAATTTCATCATGTAGAAAATGGAATACGGCGACTGTATACGATCGGACGTAAAACAGTCGGCAAGTGCAAATTGCATTAATGTAACAGGAACTATCCCGGCGGATTTTCGCACGAAAATCGCCGCTTACCGTTGCGGGCCGGCAATGATACCCGCATCAATTCCTCTGGTTTACGGCCGTTCCTGTCGGTGAACCCGTTTATCGGATAATTTCGATATCGTGTATGCGATCCGTGATATTTTCAACGAAAGAAACGCTCGCGCGCCTTTCACTGGTCAAGCTCCGCCGGTCGTGGGCACCCCGTTAAAATCTACATTGTAGAACACACGCGGCTGAAACGGCGGCGGTCCGGTGACACTAATTGCAGGAGAACGTGGACTTCATTAATATTTTCGCCCGGGATCGAGATAAGCCGCGGAAACCGAGCGGTAAAAGTGTCCCGCCCGGAATGCGAAACGTAAGGAAGAATGTTTAACCCTCGTGCGCTCCTCGCTGGCGAGCCACGGTTAAGTGTCTCTGGAATTCATACTGGTTAAATATCCACGCGTCTCGGGCGAGCTTTATCTCAGCAAATAAGGAAAGGGAATAATTACAATTCGAGGAATAAAGCTAGACGCACGTGACAAGGGTGCTTCTCACTCTTTTAGGCTGAGCTCGAATCAATTGTTATAATATAGATTAAAAACGCTACTCGCGAGAATTTCTCTGCTAGCACCTGAACGTAGCGCATTTAAGCTTTACGCGTCACAGGTCTAAACAAATCCTTTTGTATTTTCATTTCGGAGAATAAAGAATCGAATTTTTCAAGGTTCTGGAGCACAGAGAGCCTTTCAAACGTTCCTCCAGCGTTCCAGGAATTTCGCGTAACTGTCCGCTCGGGAATGTTACGGCGACGGTTAAACGGCATGTCCGGGGATGTGATAGAGCCACATTTCAATTAGATTTCCATTATACGCCGCGTTTATCGTCCGGGGAAGTCGTAACGAATTAAACCGTTTTCCGTCGGCGCTGTTTAATTAAAAGCTAGCACGCGGCTACAGGAAGGAGCGTGCCCTTGCATTACTTGCTGCAGGAATAATTGTTCCCGATATATCATCGGTGTCGACTCTAATTAATTTTTAATCGATGGTGCGACTTTTTTGCGTTACACGATCATCGGACACAGTTGCATAAAGTTTGCAGTTTTCAGTTTGACACATTAACCCTTTGCACTCCGCTGTCCCCTCTCATGGGACATTAAAGTTTATTAGCGATTACGGGGAATTAATTTATTCCAGCGCAACTTTAAATAAAATATTGATTTTTTTGCAAATATATATTCCTCGATGTTAACCAATTCATATAAGTCCAATATCATTATAATACGTTACTTGGTTCTAAAATTATACTAAATAATACGAGGATTTGTAAATTTCTGCCAGAATGGTTCGGAGTGCAAAGGGTTAATTGTATCTATTGCGGTTTACTCGTAATTTCATTATTGTAACGTTTGGAAAAATTTCATTCTTACTCGTACCGTTGCAAAATGCCATACATCTGGCACACGTCATTAATCATGCGTCTTGCAAAATGCTACAACGTACAAAAATACGTTCTTATAGAAATTGTTTGGAATGGAATTGATTGATACAGTACCTTATCCGGAGTAAGCAGTTTATTTTTGCATCGGATCGTAGAAGAAATTTTCAGGTCAGCTCAATGTTTCTCAATTGATCTCGATTAGCTTCCGTATGAAACGTTTTTCAAAAGTCATATTCGTATCGTAGCTATCATCGTTTCAATTGCCCATGAATTATTCACGAATCATAATTTTCATCGCATCGCACAATGAGTTTTACTTAACGAATAGACTGCTAATTAAAGCTCGATAATAAATGAACCTAAGATTAATGGCGAGCGTGAATTAGAATATTCGTGTTTCAAGCTGGACAGGTGAAATTCGAGAACGATAATATCTTTTTCCTATTATGCAAGGATTTCATGCTGAAAGTTGAGAAAAAAAAGTTGCTCTTCTGGCAAAGGTTTACATTCCTCTCTGTTCTTATGGTCGATGATTATCCAGCATGACTGTAATCAAAACAAACTAGCCTCGTGATCGCTTTCTCCGAGATGATTTACTTCGCGAACACATCGGAAATACAGAAATCTCGAGGAGCTGGTGTTCTTCCGTTTCAGGTCGCCAAGATTAATTGTTGCAATTTAAAATAATACTTTAATCAGTCTTTATTACAATTATGCGGATGTACTTTATTAAATGGCTTTATTAAATATTAGTCGTGCACGCACAACATGATGAAATTTGTGTTTCTTCACATTTCTGCTTTATTTGTGTTTCTTCACATTTCTGCTTTATTTGTGTTTCTCTAAAAGTACTGTGTTCAATAATTGGTTACTTATGGGTCCTCCTAATATATAGCCCGCAATTTAAAATTGCTCATAAACCGAAGCGTAGTTGAGTAAAAAGTTTGTTTTGAATTACGGTAACACAAAGTTACTTAGTGAAGCATTTGGAAAGAAGCAACTGATTTGTATGTTTACTCGATGGAACGAGAATCGTAATGGCGTGGATGGTCGAACACGACGGTGGTTGAATTAAACTTCATCAGCTGTGTTGAGCCAGTAAGTTCCGAGGATAAATATTTGAAAACCTCTGAACGTTGTATGTTTGTCAGAAGTTTAATTAATCCCTGACACTATTCGGGGAAAGCGAGACAATTGTTGCGCATAATCGGGCACGCTGGTTCTCTTGTTTGTACGTGTAAACTGATTTGCACGATACGTTCACCACGCTACATTAACTTCTTTGATATATCTTCGGGCGCATTAAAATGTCGGGATTATAGTGGAACAGGCGAGAAAGTCTTTGGCGGAATAACGTTGCGTTTACGTGAAGCGGGCGCGATAGTTCCGGTAAAAATCTTAATTATCAGCGAGACTGGAGAACAAGAAGAGGAAAAAGGAGGAGAAAAAGAAAAAAGACAAGGTGTATAGAAATCTCGTTATCAGGATTCCGATTTATCTACCAGATAACCGAGATTCTCAGCCGGCTAGAGCTCGTCTGCCGCAGATAAACATTCTTTCGCTCGAGATCATGCAATTCGATAGATCATCGCGAGCATCCGCCGCGCGATAATTACACGTTCCGAACACGGGCTGTTCAAGACCTGTGGCGAGTATTCACCGTTTCCGCTCCGAGCGATTCCATTTTGCGCTATTTACAGATCCGTCCAGACTTCCAACAGTTATTCGAGACTAAATTATTCATGTTGTTCTCTTACCGACTACACGTGTTTCCGATTTTTGTTCCATGTTTCGGTTTTTTCCCTGCCGTATCACACAGAATTTTTCTAGGAAAGAAAATAGAGGATTCAAGCTACACCGTCGTACGTGTCAACTAGCGAGATTAGGTTTCCGGAAGAGGTAAACGCCGTCGCTTTTTGCGGTTGCCGATAGTGTCGTTAGAAAGGCCAATTTATCCCACCGTGAATCGATTACCGAACTACTTAAACGGCATTAGCGTTCAATTAATTATAGATGCGTAATCCAGGTGAACTTTCTCTATCGATTACCTGGCCGGCTCAGGACAGCTGTTTGCGATCGAATTCATCGGAGGTTGGTTACATGTCTCTGGCAGATAGGTCACTGTTACTTCGAGAATTCGTGTTCCGCATGTCTCGACCAGTTGCTAAAAGTTTCCTGATTAAACCGAAGCGAACGATAACGTCCGGCTCGGGTGACGCGACGCGGATGAACGACCCGATTAAGTTGGAAAACGAGAATGCGAAACTCAGCCGAGCCAACTTTCGCGAAGTTCCAACGCTCGAATCGTAATCTATATGCTCGAATTTTTCCCAATAAAATGATTTATACCGGTTTCCATCGCGCGCCTATTATCACGTGAAATAGCGCAATGGACCGGTATTTATGCGCTTCGAAATCGAAGGCGAAGAACATAAAGCAAGCATGGTTTCCAATATCAACCGTGACTCCGTCTTTACTCGCGGTTCTACTGTCCGTGTGTTTTAATTAGGATTTAATTAGGCGTTGATTATGAGATGCAGTGGCCACTGAATGGAAGCATAAGCATTCGGAAGCGGTACAAGAACATTTGGATTAAATTTAATTATGTGTCTGCCCGGAGCAGAGCATTCGTATATCGGCCGAGTGGCAATAAACGTTCATTTATCATTCGGTTAACGATCCAGGATCATTTTATTTCATTGGGAACATTCAGTGGATCGACAGACTTTCACTATCCATTAAGAATTTAAATACAGTCGTAACGATTCGATTAATTTATTGGACCGTGTTACACTTTTCGGACTTCCAATCTGACCACGGCGTTCACCAGCTTAATCTCGATATTCCATTTTTTATAAAATATTCATTTTCTGAATGATCTATTTTTATTTATCCTCTGCCACGGGATTTTTACCATAGCTACAATTAATTCTTTCGTATCTGCAATTTTAAGCCCTCTCTACAACGCTCAATCTGCATTGAGTACTCATATTACTCGTAATCTCATAAATCTACAGGGTGTTTGGTAACTAGTAGTACAAACGAAAGGGGATGATTCTACATGAAAGAATAAGTCGAAAATATAGAATAAAATTTTTTCATCCGAAGTTTCGTTATCGAGAAAATCGAGTTTGAAATGTAGCATGCTATTCGATAGGAATTGTCTGACGCGTCTGATCATGGCCAACCAAATCTACTTCCTGAATATTCTAAAGCACACAAACCTGACAGATCTTCAAAGTCGATTTTCTCGAAAACAAAGTCTCAAACGAAAAATGTTTATTCTATATTTTCGACTTATTCTTTCATGTATAATCACCCCCTTTTCGCTTGTACCACCAGTTACCAAACACCCTGTATAATCCCACATTTCCAAACAAGCATTTCCTCTTCGCGTATCGCTCCTTGCCGTCCACATGCTACGTAACTACTCATGGCAGTGCGATGCATGAATACACTCAATTTCCCGACTTCGACAGCAATCTGCGTTTAGAAAAATTCCTCCTCATATAAAGCGATTTCTTCTCGAAAAATTGCTGTTCCCCGCAGTGTCGTTCGGAATGATAGGTTACGATCCATTATATCCCCATTGAAGTAATCGGGATACGAGAGCAACGTGCGCGGGATAGATACTGTTGCGAAGGCATCGTGTTATTAACCGCTATAGGTGCACCGGTTAGCGACGGTTTTGCCCGCCTCTAGAATTCGTTCGTTCGACACATCCACGGCCGATTGTTGACTTAAGCTCGCTCTATGAAGGAGAAAGTGGGTGAAGGCTAGAACGAACGATTTGCTACAATTACTCGCAATGTTCAACGTGTTACACTTTGCTAACGAAGCAAGCCTCGCGACGAGAAAGTCCTGGTGTCTAAGCGTTGCGTGATCAACGCAGGATCGGGTATGTTGATCTTCAATCAGAGGCTACCACTTCCTCGATTGTTAATTGGATCGGGACAAGTGCTTTTGAGAAACGTTCGAACACTGTGTTTTCAATCGTACCGCGTACAAAGTGCGTTTTAACACTAGAAAGACGGGAGCTTAGTATATACCTATATTGCCTGAAAGCAGTCAAAACGACTGCATTGTGAAAAAATAACTAATGCGCAAAGAAATTTGTTTAACAGTAATTTTTAATATATTTTATATCACTTACAGTCATATAACAAGTTATTAATAAGTATTAGCAATAAAAAAAATGAAATTCAAAAGCAGTCAAAATGACTTGCTTAGGCAATCTAGTGTTAATTCAACTTGCGTGCACTTTAATTTACAATTAGAAAAATAAAGAATCATGATACTAAAGATGTGGGTACGTACAAAATAAGATCCGTGAGGGTGCAGGTGCACAAAATAAATGTAGAAGGTTTTTTTTTTAAATGTGAATCGGTCGCGATCAAATTCTCTGTCCACGTTCGGCACGTTAACGTATCAATTAGTGCAACTGTGCATTAGTGGAGGAATGCAACCGAATGGTAAACACTCGTGTAACATACGGTTTCGTGACATCATACTTCGCGGCCGTCGTATTTGCATGAAGCTGCATCGCGTTCGCGGAGCAGGTAGTTATCGAATTACACAATGTATCGATAATAGATGTGCCTGCTATAAACTTGGCTGCATTCCGTCCCATGCAGCGGCCTTGATCGCATTTCTCTCACGGATCGAATTTGTTTCGAACGCGGACTCGGGGCCCCGGGATCGGCGCAGACGGTGTAACAACCTTCAATCACAGGTACACTAATTACATTTTATCTAGCAACCCTTTTTCCACCGTTGCCACGAGGTACACGCTAACCCGGCTATAAAAGATCGATCCGACGTCGAACGGTGATTAATTGGGTACAAAGTACTGTCATTAAGATCCGGATCGCGGCAAGTATTATCATTATGGTTAAAAGGAAAAAGAGCCGAGATTACGACGAACTTTCCCGGTCGGTCCGCAGTAGAGATATCGCGGCAACTGAATGGGCGTCTATAATTTCTGAATTACTGGATAGTAATTGTTTCGTAGGAAATAATCGCGCGGTTATTATTGCGCGATTCGTTATTCTATTTATGCAAACGACGATAAAGGAAGCGTCGGAATGATTAGCCTCGCGTATCGGGTTCTCGTTCACCGGTTTTCCGCCTTGTAATGATCGGCTTCAATTGTTTTGTTTCACACGATAAGATTATAATGCTGTCTGGCGATTGCACGGGATTTAATTTCTCTATCGGAATCGGAATGCAAACGGATATTTAAGCGAAGTTTCACGCGCGATCGCTCGAAGTGACTCATTTCTGAGCTTCCGGTGGGCAATTATTCGATAGTCTAATTCATTTTTTAGCACGTCAAGATCAACACGACCAGTTCCACGCTTTCTATGTTACAATCACTGAATTTATTAAAACTACACCGACACATTCTACCTTTAATATTTATAGGGTATCCATGTGATTTTTATTGGTCAGTTCCATTACGCGAACACGAACCGTTCACGATTATTACAATTTTGCTTGCAAATCGGAGATAAGGATTATCTAATCCTAAGGTATCCAATTTTTTCGAATTTTAACGACTCATTTCTTGATTAAACTTTAGAACAAAATCTTTTAATTATGCTCGGTCGGAAAGCGAACTAATTACGCAGAAATCATTGATACGGTAATTCGAACAATATTTCGATATTTCGATCAAACGCTCTCATAATCCCAGGCTTACGAAACTCCAGCACGATCTATCCTTTTCTTCGTTGGTCTATAACATCCAGCAGGATAAGATCGGCACACGATTACGCCAATGTTTTGCATATAGATTTTATAAGGTCGATGCATGACGCGACAATTAGCTCGCAACGACAAACGTTCGCCGTTCGCGAAAGTAAAAGTAATCGTCTATGGAATCGGTTTACTCGAGAACGAATGATAAATAATACCGCTGTTGATACCAAAGGGTTCAACATCGATGTTTAACGACTCGAAAACATCCGAGCAGTGGAATTGCACCGTCCAAATCGCTTTATAAAAATGACACAACTGCATTCCGTCCCGATATTTACTACAAATCGAAGCACCGAGATTGCCCGGTCCAAATTGCTTTATAAAACCGACGAGATTGCGTTCCTTTCAAATATTTGCTACACATAGGTCTCTTGAATAACGTTCCAGAAAAATACCTTTACCGTTCGAAATATACATATATATAGTAAATTGAAAAATCCGAAACTCGTCGTAAGGCGAACGTTCTCGCGAGTGTTCGAAAGACGCGACTGCCATAAATGCATAAAAAGATCCGCCGCGTGATAATACTTGTGACCTCGCGATAGCCGGGAACGGTCTCTCGATTTCGAGAGGGTATTTTCAGCGAGCGTTGAATAAACGAGCCGCGTGACAAACCTTCGTTTCGAATGTTACTCGCGCATACCAGGTCCGCGGCGAGGGCGTTAAAAAGCTGAAAACCCGCGCAACTCCTTTCACCGTGTTCGATGAACGGAGCATGCTACAGGCGTCGGCGTCGGCGGATCGATCGATCGCTCTCAACCCGTGATTCACGATCGAGCCGAACCTCTGCCTCCTCGAACCCGCTCGGGACCGATCAAATTCAATCCGTGAAGCTAAATCCGACTTTAGACATTTCACCGAAGCCCATAATTGGTACAATCAAAATTCTAAAAGTTGCGATATAAGAGTTAATATCATTAAAACGGAAAATAACGGAATCATTAAATAACGGAATTCATTTTTGGTTACGAATTACTATTATTGATAACGAGACTTTCGTTTCGGTTACCATTCAATATTTTTTTAAATAATATTATTAATAATTAGCATCTATGTAAATTATAGAGTTTATATGCTTCATAGCTGAGGTAAAATTATAGTTGTAAATTGCTCTCCGTTTCGTTGATTAGGTGTATATTTTATTGACGAAACGGGTAGGGTCAGTACGACCAACGTTTAATTAACTCCTTCCAAGAAAGTTTCGCTTATGTGCATACAGCTTTTTTGTCGTCTACTATGCTGTACCGTTGGCGAATAAAGGCACCGAGCATTAGCAAGGTATAATGAAATATCAATGATTCATTGGCAAATTGCTGCGCTCCAGAGAAATCATTCAAGATACTGTATAACTCGTTCCATAACGATCTCCAAGAATCGAACGACCGTGTTCGTTATGCATTCTGAAATATTTTATGCCGGTGCGTTTACGACAAATGTTATTATTTCCACATATTGTGCACGCGTGAATTCAATGAACCTCCTCGAATTATGCAGCTTTTAGTACCAGTCGTTCGTGCAACCAGGCATGAAAGGGTTGAGCCTTTACCTAGCCACCTTCGTTGGCGATAGGTGAGCGCCGTTTTCAGCGAAGGACACTCGTTCTATCCGCGGTTCAAGAAGTACAGTAGCTCTAAAAAGTATCGGTGCGCAAAATTTCCAAAAATTGATACTACATTGAATACGCTTCTTGTCGAAAATGGGGGAAATTGAAACGTCTCCAAAAACGTTGGAAATTTTGTTCATGACTGCCATGGATGTGAAGATTGAAGCTTCTCCTTTACTATGAGCTCAAAAAACTTGTACGATTTTTTAAACTGTTTTATAGAAAATAAATCACATTCGGTCGTGCAAAGACCTTATGAACCTTGGCATATTGTTATTGGCAGTACACCTTTCACTCGAAGCTCTGTAAATTGGCCTAAAAGACTCTGTTCTAGAGGGGCTTTAATCATCGAATCTATGGTAGATGCAGTCAGGAAAAAAATTTTTCAACGTTTTCAGAGACGTTTCAATGTGCAGCATTTTTCAGAAGAATGTGTCTCCGTTTTACCATCTGTTATAACATTAAAAGAAAACACCTTAGAAAGAAAAAGCATGCATGACTCTTTTTTACGAAATTAATCTTCACACATCCCTCATTTCTCGGATCAGGAATAAATATCTTTTTAAAAATCTTTTAAAAGATGCTTATCACGCACTTGACCGTGCCAATACTTTTTGAAGTCACTGTAGCTATCCATTACCCGCGAAACGTCACGATTGACGAGTCATCGTCTCGAAAGTAACTCCACGCTGATCATTCGTGTGACTCCTTGACGGAATCGTGCGAACAAGGCTACACCGCCCTGTCTGCCTGCACTTTCACGTTAGCCGGTTAATACGCCAATTTCCTTTCTAATTCGGCACCTTGAAAGCTGCACGGAGCAGTGGGGGAAAGGAGGCTCCCTCGAAAAAGAGAAAGAGGCCGTGAATCGCCGAATCGTCCCGGAGGGAGGATCCAGCCGGGCTAGTCATAGATCACAGGCGGAGATACAATGGGCTCTCGATCCACGATAATTTCTAGTTCCGTTACCGGCGCGATACGCGTCCCGATTTTTGCATTTCCGATAGAAAACTCCGCTTTACCAAGTCCGATGAATTCGATAATACCGTCAATTTATTATTTGTTTTCTTTTTGTGAAATACAGACGTCAGAAGAAATTAAGTCACCTTCTTTTCGATTTTCTGAAAGGAGAATTTTTCTGTGACTTCTATCATTTACGGTCGACCAGGAAAAATTTTACTTTGCTGTCACTGGTCCAGAGGAACCTGATCGGCTCGATCAAGTGAATAAATTGGCCTACGCGATCGAGTTGCAGTAAATGTGCCTTAATTGTTCGCAACTTTCACCCTTCGCGCCAGTCTGCTGAATTGTCTTATGGCCGGCGCTGTTGTTTTTAACTTTACGGTTGCAACCCGGTATAGCGGATATTACGAAACGTGGTTTACCATTTTGTATCCAGGCAGCAGGAAATTGACAATGACAGGAATGCTGAGCTTCCTGTTTTTCGTATTGGCCGGTTACACTTGTACGCGGCGTTAACATTCCCGTGGAAAAAAATTGCACGGGTCGTTTCTTTGCGAATGCAACGTGCCCGCAGCTGCGACCGGTACAGTTTCACAATACCAGACAGACACCAGTTCCTTAAAACGTGTCCCTACAGGCTGCATTTAGGCGTCGTCGCCCCGCCCCGGTTAGCTCGCCGATTAGAATTTGCGATACCGTTTTCCGCGACACGATTTACCTAACGAATCGATCCACTGGAAGGTCCGAATGCTGCTACTTTCGTGCCGAGTGGTTCGACGATCTTTACAATAACGTTCGCTTTGTTCCTTCCACGGGATTCCGTCGGGAACCTGTCTCGTGATAAGATCTACTATCTCTTTATTAGACGCTAATCTGTTTTACTGTATTATGCCACGGTTACTTCGTTTTTTGCCTGATTTGAACGTTAAAAATTGTTATGTGGCTCAAACGTAACATCCTGTCCGCTCTGCGAACTTGCTGACTTGGAGACTGGTTTGCAAAGAGGGAAAACAGGTGTGACTTTATCTTCTGTGATAACTGTTTTACTATGTTCGTTGAAACGTGCAAGCAGTATCTCCAGAATTTTGTTATTCCTGTCATGCTGCGAGATGCTATAATATTATATTAATAATTGCGTTCTACATTTAGGAAGAACAAGGACATATCTAACAAAAAAAAAAAAAAAAAAAATGGTGGGATTCATTGAGAAGCATATGCTTCGGAACACCTCGGAGAAAATTCTGAAAGTCGTGACATTGGAAATGATCTTGAGTGTCTGAACTATGAACTACTTGGGCTGTAGATTAGCGTGCCTGGGCAGATAAAATTGCTACGAACCGGCATGGAATTGAATAAATTATCCAGTTGTAAAACAGCAGCTTCGCGTTCTGATTGCCGGTTACATTATCGATACGAGGGGAATCGCGCGGGTAAGATGGAAACGATCGTAAAGACGCCAGGATCGTTTATTAAATCCCGAGGAACGAAAAATTCTTCTAACCGACGGAGGAAGTAACCTGTTGCTCCATTAGTTAGGTAGCATTTATCCTTTCACGATATTACTTACGGTTGCCGGGCCGCACAGTGAAACCTTGATTTTCCCGGGTTTCGTCTATTTGCAAATCGATACGATGCGAGAGTGGCGCATGAGATCGCAATTTATGGCGTCGCGGGACGCCGACGAATAAACGAAAACGATTTTATCGGCACGTCGATCTACGGAACTCGGGAATACGTTATGCTTCGACGGCCGTTCGCTTTCAAGGCTCGACACACGCTTTTGCTTTCCTTCGCGCGGCTGCCGATACTTGGAGACGATTTTGTTGTACTCTTTGACGCCGGCCGCTTGCGTCTTAATATCCCAGTGTTCGTTAATCAAGGCATGCCCGCGATGCGACTCGCAATTATCAGCGCAATTTCTGCTTAACGTTTCACCACGCGATGCACACACGCCAGCAAGCTTAACTAGGTGTCTCGGCACTCAGCTACCGATACATCAATCTGTTTTAAAGTTTCAGCTTTCTAATCTCGAATGCAAATGACCCGCGCTGGCTCTGCGTCTCCTTTGTTAAATAACTAATTGGCCATACAGCGCAGGAAATTAAACAATCCGCTCGTTAAAAGTGCTAGAAACTTTACGCGATAGACAATTTATCAGTTTCTATTAATCTCGACCCTGTTATAAAGCAGAGCGGTTGTGGACTTGCTGTTTCTAGGACGCTATCCTAAAGAGAAGATCGAGTATTTTTTTGTTTATTATTCATGAGGAAAATAAGGAATATCGGATGATCGTGTACAAGCGAAAATAAATTAATCCCAGAGAAAACAGGAGAATCTGGAAAAATAAAACTAAAACGGATACAGAAGAAATGGAACAGAAAAATAATTTGGAGATAAAAACAATAAATAAAGAATGAGGCACATGTGATATATTCTGTTAAATACTTTCATACCCTAGTGAAACTTTTATAAAAATTTCGCTATGGTACGAATATTCTTTAAATCGAAGTCAACAGAATAAAAAAAAACTGAGATAGGAGAAACAGTGAACTCACCATTAATCTGGCCAGCCTCAAAATCTTTATCAAGAGATTTCTCGATCGTGACGTGGATTGATCGCAGGAGCATTACCACGGGCACGCGATACTTATTGTTTACGTTCGCATCGTTGAAAATATTTAGCTTTCCAAATACTCTGATTCAGTTCGATACTCGAATGCTTTCATTATTGGCCAATTTATCAAATAGCCAGATCGCCCGACCGATAAAAAAAAAAGGATCGTGAAATCAGTTTGTAGCGTTGAACCGATGCATGAATTTATCTAAATTTCACTGATGCTTGTCGCGCAGCCGTCTGACAAATATGATTATTCTCTCCTGATTGGACGCGATTAAATGAAGCGACGCGTGAAATCGCGTCGCAGGAGTATCTCGTTAATCAGATCTTCATCCGATGGATCTCCGGCGAAACGGATCTTCCGCGTGCGTCAGAGAGAGAGGGAGAGATGTTAATACGATATTATAATCGCCTGTGCCAAGGCCATCGATCAGTTTGAATGATTTAAGAGACCATAACCAATTAAATACCGCGATCCAGGAACCGATTTGCACATATGCATATCGAATGGGTTTGCGGTATAAATTGCGTTCGTTATCTTCGACCTGGAGGTGCAAAAAATACTTTATGTGTTATTTAGTTGCAAATTATTCGCCAATTATGTTATGAACACGCGAAGACAGGTGCCTGCTACGATGCAAAATGAAGTCTAATCGAGAACTTGTATAACAGCGAATCTATTACGTTTGTTCTTACACTTTTGCTATTACACGCCACCGATTTGATACAACGATGCGCATGCCAATATAAAAAATAGACGGCAGTGTTATACACGTAACATAAATTGTGTAATGCGGTACTACAGCGGGCGCATCGCAGAATATGGCCAGGCGAAACCATTATGCTGCGAACAGTTGCTGTTAGGTAAGAAGATTTGTAGAAATTGTTAACTATACTTGAGGGTGTACCTACACTGATAATCTAAATATTTAATTCCGACTTTCCTCTAACACTAGAACTGCCGAATCAGTTGAAATCAGATTCAATTTCTTTCTTTCGTAATTACTGTAATTATAAAAACATTTTGGCATCAGAAATTTTCGTACGAACTTCTTTATTGAAACACATATTACAATAAAAATTGTACGGAGTTCGAATAGATGCAGTTTTACAAAGCAACGTAGATCAATCGCATTTATTACTCTGTAGTTATAATGTCAGTAAATCAAAATGAAATCGAATCACTGCAATTTATTTCTGACGGAACGAAGCAGCAGCTGTTTCGTATCAAAGATGTAAGTATAGTAGGCGAAGTTTAAGATTATTAGTCGGCGGCTTTAAAACCGATAGAACTTCTTTAAACGTCTTTGGCTTACGAGAAGATCCCGCGAAAGTACTAAAGCGTTCAGGAACTTTAAGAACACTTCTATAGGACCTTTAACTCCCTTAAGCGTTTCCGGAAGAATCTCAGTGATTCTCCGAACGCTTTTGCGAAAGTTCTCTGCCCTATTGAGCACCACGGAAAAGAACTCGAGGACACTCTATCAGAACCTTTAATATCTTCCGAGTGAGCGTCTTCGGAGGGCCCTCAGGGATCCAGTGATAGTCCCCGAAAGGACTTTCGAGTCGTTTAGATCTTTTCGAGGGCACTGTAGTGATCCTCCAAGGGATCCTCTCTGGACGGAGTTAAAGAAGCCTTTAAAGTACTCCGCGGACTCTTTGAACTCTCCTAGCAGATTGCATTTAATTAGAAGTTAAACATTCGTAAAATGTCGTGATATAAATGGAATCTTCAGTTGATGACATAATTTGGCACGTCAAAGTGAAAATGGTACGTCGAGCAAATTTTCATTTCCACTTTGTCTTGCACAGTTAATAAAAATATCAAAGCAATTCGATTCTTTGTGTGTATTAAGTATGCTCAGAACAGTCAAGTGCAGTGAAACTATCACAGAAGATCGCACATCGAGTTTAAATAAATCATTGCAAATCTAATACTTCAATCTCCAAATCCATGGTCAATTTAGTCACGAAAAAAATGTTTCAATGTCTGCGAAAACTTTCGAAATTATAAAACTTTCGAAAAGAAAAAGTATCGTTACTTTCCCACCCGCTACGTGATTTAGGAACATCTTTGAAACTGCGTGATGCAGAAACATCCTTGAAAAAATGAATTCAAGAGTATGAAAGCTGGTGGTGCTTCACGTTTCAAAATGAACTGTGGTTGTCTATTAAAGAAGTTGCTATAACTCTATATACCGCTGTTAACATACGTCTGATCATGACCTGCTGATTCTACTTGCCGTAAATACAATACCACTGCTGAGGATGTAACGAATTTTCAAAGCAGATTTCCTTAAAAAATAAAAATATTGTAGTTTGTACAACTATTTTCTATTAAACCCACGTGTTTCACCAACGGAATAATTCGCTGAACAATTCTCTGGGCGCTCGTGAGGCAATTGTGTAAATATAGATCATTGTAGAGCGAAAAGAAATTAGTAGGATGTCATGTACAGATTAAATCTCATCTCCTTGGTTCTCTCCCGGTGAGACCTATTTCTAATCATCTGCCCGTTCATTATAACTACTGGCGGAGTTGTGTGCCGAGTGTTATTTAGCTGTTCGCTGGTTGCTCCATTAAAATATATTTACTCCAACGCGCGAACGGCTCCGTCAATGTTATCGATAACACGATCGCCGATCGTCCAATGGAAATCGTGCTTCATCAGAAATCAGTCAGCGTCGGTTCGTGCCACTCCCTCGATTTCTGAGGTACACGTACCGGTGGGTATCCGGCTGTCAGAATCCTGGATCGGATCGCACCGATAGATCTCTAACGCGAACGGATCATTAGGGCCGTCCGAGGATAATTAACCTGGGTCGTGGTCCGCGGGGTAGGTGAAAGCTGCCCGCAGTTTCTCTCGCTCGCTCGCTCTAAATGTAAAGAGAGCGAAATTTGAAATGCAAGGGGAGCGAAACTCGCGAGTCTAAACACGAATTTAGTTTTGTAGTAAGTAGATTTGGTTGGTCATGATCAGACAGTTGCGTCAGACAATTCCTATCGAATAGCATGCTGCATTTAAAACTCGATTTTCTCGATAACGAAACTTCGGATGAACAAATTTTATTCTATTATATATTTTCGACTTATTCTTTCGTGTAGAATCACCCCCTTTTCGCTTGTACCACCAGTTACCAAACACCCTGTATATTAGGAGGACCCATAAGTAATCAATTATTTTGAAGTCTAAAAGAAACTTTGTAGTAAATTCGAATTTTTATTTTTCAATTTATCATTATCAAGGACAATTTTCCATCTTTCCTGCCAATTTTCAATCTCCCTCTTATAGAAATCCAGGGTTCGCGAAGCAAAACAAATTCTTTGGAAATAAGTGATTACTAGACATCGGATGTTTAAGCAATTTCCAATTTTTATAAAAACATTTTAAGAAAGTGGAATGAAATAAAATTTTATTTTTAATGGGGACAGCCTTTGTAGATCCAAAGCAAATAAAAATCGTGTTAAATTCTCTCGAATTTTATATTATAGCATTTTTTTAACATTTCCATAAGCCATAAATGCATAAAGATCCGATGTCTAGTGATTACTTATGAGTACCCCTAATTTGTCGCCATGGTCTGGATGATAAACGTCGCGGAATTATCCCCACTACCGTGAGGGGTCACGAACCTTCAGAGGCCTCGGACGCCGAGAAGTATAACACGGCTCGGGCGGGTTTCCTGGATGGTATATGTCGTTGGCAAGACCCGCGTTGTTGACATATATCGAGAGTTCACTGTACGTCCATAGCGAAGAAGCGTAAAGCCGCCTCGGCCGACGAGAGCTGTTGCGAACCGAGGAACTGTTCCGTGCTGTTGCAACTGCCGGCTAGCTACCCGTGTAAGTACAGTGATTCCATGCTACGATCAGGTGTCCAGGAAGGCAACGATAGGCAGTATAGATCGTATAACAAGTACTGAGTAACAGCCAGTTAATTGATGTACGAGCCAATGCGTCGGTAACCGATACGCAAGGCACGGCGCGCAAGGGAGACATTACTCGGAGGACCGAGCCGACTGGATTTCCCGGAGAAATTCCAAACCCGCGAGTTCTTCCCCCGGCAAGAAACGTCTAATTAATTGTGCAATTAGGGGCCGAGTTAATTGGAAAAATTCGCGGACAATACCGGCCCCATTGTGCTCCGAGCTTTATGATGTTATCCCTCGTGCGGAGTTTTTTGGTAGCTGGAATTTTCAGTGTACAGGCTGTTTCAATGATGGAATGTAACTCTTTATTTCCTATTATACCTATCCACACAGGTTGAATTGAAATCGTATTTAAAAAATCATGAGATGGATCTAAGTATTGATTAGACAAGTTAATGTTTTCTGTAAGGTTGATTAAAGATAAAAATCTCTACGACTCAGAAACACATTTCATAGATTTCTAGCTGCAAGTAAGACTCGTTGCAAATTATCTATAAGTCTCGTTTCACCGGTGCTGTCCGATGCCGCTTCCGGGTTTAACATGATGTGTGGGTTCCTCTCTAAAATTGAATCATTTGCTTCTATGTTGCATCTGGCGCATTGCCAACAGTCGGCGTCTAGTATTTCAGCGGGCGTGTGGAACGAGTCAGACGAGACGCCCCGTCCATGTCCGATGCATATCTCGAAATAAATTAGGGAATCCCGTCGGTAATTTCACCTTGAAATAGGACAGCGTGAAAAAAATGCGACGCTCCCGTTTGATTTGTTTAATGATACTTCTCCTTCCCTTTCTCTTTCCGCTATTGAGCCGGTGTCGTGACTTGCCAACATACATCAAAATAAATTGAGAGAATCACGGAACGTGATCAGCTTTAATATTTAAAGGTCTGTTTGAACGATTGCGCATAAAAGAATTTTTTATCGTCTACCGACAACTGAATAATGTAGAGTATAGATAAAAATGAAAAAGTTACATAAAAATCCGTCTGTCCTCTTCTTCTACAACCGATATTTTCAATTGTACGGACTGACAGGTTTTACGGCCGACCATTGGCCAGCGTTCCGTTCCGCCAGCCCCTTTTACCTGGCTCCGCCCACACTGAACGCATTTCTTCGAGTGGTGGGGATAGCGGCGCGCTTACAGCGAGCGGGGTTCAACAAAGCGTGACTACAGGGCGTAAAATCGGCGCATTGTAATCGGAAAATTGCAACAAGGAGCACGAGAGGCGCAGAGATACATTAACCCAGTTTCGAAACGTCGAATCGCAGAAATGCCGGGGCGACACGCGAGAACGTGCGAACGATAGATCAAAGAGTATTGAAACGGGAACGTTTCTCAACAGGCTCGCGATGGTAATATCGAGGCAGCTTTTTCCAGAAATTAATGGTGCTATCTGACAACGCCTTATTACCATATCCACGGGTATGGATATCAAGCTGATCGACAACGGGGACGCTAAGCTTGTTTCTTTCGCTGCTCCCGAGGAATCGACTAACATGAATGGAACGCGAACGTGCGCCGAGGCCGGTGCTTTACGATGACTTAATACGCGAGCAGGCCGATCACATCGCGCGGTTCGATTACTCGTTTCAATGGAGCACACTCGAACACAAGCTTGTTACGCAAAATCCGACTGAACGACTGATGTAACCGGCAGAACGCCGCGCCGTGCTCTATCGTCCTTCGTTACACGCCGACTGCGGATCTTTATGCAAAATAAAGATTTTCTCGGTTGCGACAGACTGCAGTCGAACAGAAGTCCATTCCCTTTGCTGGTCTAATTGGTTGAAAATTATATAACAATATTATTCCATTTTTCTGACGTTTTACTGCTTTTTGCAGTACCGCTTCCGCAGTCTGTTGATTATCTTAAGTGGACGCTCTTTACAACAAAATAACTTGTTGGAATATGAACCGAACGAGTTGAGCTTTTTCAAAGAACTAAAAGGATTAATTTACTAGATAACATGAGAAAGAAATTTTTATAAAATTGCAATTTGTTCGAATGGCGGAGAAAATAGTAGCTTTCTGCTTTCGGTCTAAATTAAAAACTTGAAATGGCCGTCCGGTAGATTTCTGTCAATTTATGAAGACATCATTTTTATATCTATGGTGCCGAAATAATCTACCCATGAATTTTTATAGCACAAACTTCCCTTGAGGCATTTAACGTGGTACAATTTTTGTGGTCATAAAAAGTCAACTTTTACGGGGCGTATCTCAGCAACCGATCAAGATATTTGAAAAATTGAAGCTGTGCATTTGATGCAGTGAAAGAAGCTGTTGCATACTTTGAAAATCGCAGCTCGTCGAGGAATGGCACCACTGCGCGGCGATCGTATTCACATGTCACGCGGCAATGTTCTGCGTGTTGCGTGCCCATGGAGTACTGTTGCTTGGTCGTGTCTATTTACCATATGCCGCGATACCGGGTTAAGGAAATAAGGCTTCGATACGGCCCTGCGCCGAACGGTTGCATAAGCGAGCGGGCAAATCAGATAGCACGTAGCGGGAAAGTAAACGTATTTATTACTATGTTGCGCCCCGCTCGATAATTGCCGGGGGTTTTCTTCTTGTTGTGGGAATCGGCGACCAGCGCGGATAAATCTTCACCGATTCACAATAATCGGATCCCTGCTACTTGTATTTCGTTGCAATTCGCAATTTGCTGGCCGCAATCGGCGCCGGGCGGCGCGGATCAATCGGAGGGTGCTCGGCTCCCACAAACGGAAAAAATAATTTCTGATTGAAATCGAACGTTTTCGTTTTGGACGATTGCTATTTGTGGCTCTGCCGGTGCAGGGTAATTTTATTCTTATTATTATAGTACTCGCAACGAATCTTGAAGAAATAAATACAACGATTCCTGTTGTGATATAGCGATTAACTTGATTTAAAATCGTATGATCGATAGTATTTTATAATTTTCGACCAACAAAATAAAATCGACGTCGACTGACTTGCGTCGAGTTTTGGGTGTCCAAATTTTTGTTTTTGGCGGAAGGATGTCGCGTGCCCGAACTTATCGACCGTACATCTTCATCAACACTTTTATCCGCGAAATATTTGCTTCGAACAATGATGTCATTGTTCATTGTACGGGCCCGGGAGCAACAAGAGCTTTGACACGGGTAATGAGGAACCTGTTACCCCTCCCTCGCTAGCCTTCCATATAGGTACCGCATTCGAATCTCGTATTCTGTCCAATTATTGTGGAACGCAGCCATTGTTACACCATTCGAGCTTTCAACGAGATAATGATGCTCGTAAATCGTCCCCGTTGCGTCCCGCTGATAGTTAAAAGGCGGAACGCGGTGAAAATTTTCGATTAAGCGAACGAGACAAATCAAACCGGCCGCTGCTACCATTTTCGATGCCGGCGCCGCCTTCTTCGGGATTTTGAACGATATTCGAGTGAAAACACAGAAGCTGCGAGCAATTAAAGCGATCATTTTTATGGCCAATTCTCTCGGCTAACGATTCTGTAAAAGGAGCTAATTCACTCGATGTAATTCATTATTTGCCTCCTGACGCTCAGCGTGAGATATGAAAACGCTAAATTAGCAGAAAACAGTTATGACCCTCGTAGGATTTTCTAAATTAAATATTTTGCTTTCTAAAGAGTAACTCATTCATTTTATAAATTCAGTACTGCGAAGAGACAAAATACATACATTCCTAAAATATCGTATGTCACCGTTAGACTGTAGATTTTACGAGTTCGTGGCAAAAATTAATGAAACGCAATGAAAATATCAGAAGAAAAATTCGAATGATTAAGGAAACGCAACTTTCTTGCGATCAATGTACAGATGACGCGAGAACGCGATCAATGTGAATCGCAACGTCATCCGAAGTAGAAAGTATAAGGTGGCGGTACTTAATAACCCGGTTGCGAGTCAATTTGAAGAACGAATTCTATTGTTGCGTTTCGCACTTCGTTCGTAACGGTTTGGGATCTTCGCGTGGAATATGATTTGCATATGGGAGAAACCACTTCCGCGGCGTACGGGTATAGATCACGTGCGAGAGAATGAATGAAGCTCGTGTATCACCTGCTGAATCACTCGAATTGATAGAACGAAGGTTGACGATACGCCCGTTGCAGTTTGGGCAGTTCGGCGACACCGGTGCACGTACACGAGTTTAAAAACCAGTCGACACGGATTCTTTTTTCTTCGGATTCCACGCACGAAACGTGCCATTGTGTTCAGATCGGCCGACGGTATTAAAGTGCCGTCTGAGCACATCGTTACTTTTCTTACACGCCGTGATTCTGTCGCATTACTTTGCTGTTGCACGCTCCGAAAAAAGGTGTCTCTCGAGGTGATCAAAGTCGGCAGAATTTTGTCTCCTCGATGAGAAACGGAACGGCAGAATCATTCGTTACGAAAGGCTTCATTCTACGTCCGTGGATAAGTGAATTAAATTTTTTCGTGTTTCCACTTCGAGCAAATTAATGATGCGAATGCATATATTCATAGTTAGCTGTCGCAATATTTTCATCGCACTTTTTAAATCCTAATACATGTATTAATAAATAACAGCAAATCTAGCTACACGTTGTTAGACAACTTGTACATTGAACGCATCCATCTGGGCTCGAACTTTCCACAATTTTCCACATTGTGATACAACGTGGTGGAAGTAACAACGCGAAACTAACGAGTTTTCGCGCACTCGTTTCGATCGGCAGATAATTACCATCCGAACGGAAAATAACGTTGCAATACGAGGCCGGAGAATATCCTGGTGCAACATTTTCGAAACGCATTTATTCGATCGAGCCTCTAAACGCGCGTTAATCGGCCCGTGGCTTTTCGTGTGTAGTTTATATAAAAAAAGAGGCAAACGCAATGAAAACCGGGTGCACGCGATCCGCGTGATCGTAGCGCGACGTGAATTTAATGGAATCTGCTTTCGCCGAATAATGAAAGATTACGTTGCCGTGGTGACGAAACGATAGAATAAACAGAGCAAGCTTGCAACAGGTGGAGTTGTTACGCCAATGCTAAGCGATTTCGTGCCGCGTGCAATTACCAACGCAGTCGCCTGGGCGTAATTCACAACAATTCCCGAGAGCACGCCGACCGCACGCGAATTTCCATGCTTATCCTTTTATATCCGATTTCGCTTTCGAGAAAGTAACAGATTAGCGTATCGGTCCACCGTATGCATTTTCTCCGCGAACTCGCGAAAATCCCCCGACGCGACGATGCTGCCGCGGTGCGGAACGCCGGAAAGTTGTTCGAATTATTTTTTTTTCTACGTATCATTAAGCGTCGGAGATCTTTATCCGAACGTTTCGTTAAACGTTACACGCCCGCTGAATATTCAAAGAATTTCTTCATTCGCGCCTCGCACGCGAGAACGGATTTTCTCCCGCGGGGAAAGACGATTATTGTCTTCTAGGAAGGAAGAGCCGTGTTCCGGTACACAGACGAATAAATTACTGGCTAGCCGATGGCACATACTCGTGATAATAAACAGATGCCACGGTAACTATGTTAATCGTTACTGCGGAGCACACGGTTTAATGCCTGCTCGTTGTTTACCCGCAAGCGTTTCTTTGTGTATTTTCTATTTACCGCGCAGTCGATCGTTAGCATACTCGACAGTTTTTGTAGATCTTTACGTAGGTGAACAACACTTTTAATGCTTCTAGGAAAATGTTTACAGCGTTTAAGTATGGAGATTATATCGAACAGATTCTGCGTGAGAATGCCAGTGAAGAATGCGGAATAACATTGTCAGTATATCAAATTATTCAATCAAGTTACACATAAGATGTTATCATTGAGTCGCATGTTTTTAAAAGAGCGCTTGACTCGAGAAAATTGCGCGGCGACGCGTCTGACCATGGTCAACCAATTCTACTTGTTCCGAATTCTCACTCATTTGAAAAATCCTCAGCCATAGGCCACAGACTTTTAAAAATTGTGGAATGATCAGACAAAATATTGGGTTGGCAACTAAGTAATTACCGATTTGTTCAATGAAATAAAAGAGTTTTTTTTTACTTGGAATGAACTTTAATCTATGATGTTCCATTTTGTTCGATGACCTTTTGCCATCTTTCTGACAACTTGAAAATTCCACGCTCGTAGATAGTCTGATCCTTTTCGGCCAAAAACTGAGTCAAGTTATAGTTTCATCTATAACTGAAATCGGCAATTACTTAGTTGCCAACCCAATACAAATGTCCAAGCTTCCCGACACTGAAACCGTAAAATTGCGATAATTTGTCGCAGAAACAGGCTCTGGCCTTTTGTCTCGGCGGTGAGTGCAAGTCGCAGGAAAAACGCCGGACGAACGGGAAAAGTATTAGAGGCTGTCGTCGAAGAGCATTAACGAGGTTAACAAGGTGAAAATGTTTTCAGTGTGTACCAGTTGTCCGGCATTATCGGCATCGGTTGCGAACAACAGGCCGTTTCACGCGTTGCCGCACGAGAGCCGGAATAAAAGTTTCCCGTGCTGTTTCATAGGAGTGCAATTTACTCGAGGGCCGATACCTGCCAGGCCGGCTCTCGTTCGTCCGGAGTTATAGGACCGGCCGATCGCAAATATTTCGTCCGGCGTCTTAACGTGTTCAATTTATTTTTATGGCGTATTAAGGTGGTAGAACCGACATCACGGTCCGACGATCACACTGTCCGCTTTCCCCGTGATTCTAGTGCGTGCGTTCACGGCACAACGAGCTCTCTGTGTGTCTCTCTATCGTGACATATCAACGAGTTTATACGCGCGTTGGCTACTGTTGCGTTCCAAGGACGTACCGGTGTCCGTGTTTCTTCAACCGGAGGATAGATGGACGTCGTTTACCAGGATTATGAACTGCTGTTAGAAGATTTTGATACCTTCTACTCAACCAGTCCCGCAATCTCTGTCTACTTATCAACGCGATCCCCTCCGATTACACACCTGACCTGTTACCACCTCCTTTATGACAACAGCAAGGTATTCTCTCCTAACACGGATGCGTAAGATCTTCTTTAACACGTTGACTGCCACTCTCTATCATTCCTAGAGATTCTTACAAAATCGGAGTAATTTAATTAATGAAAGCGAAACTAGAAATTTTAACCTAAAACCTAGTAAAAAATCACTGTCAGTCATATGTGACTGTCGTGGCAGTTAACGCGTTAAGTCCATAAAGTTGTAAATATTCTTTACATTGTCCCTCCGTGTCAATTTGCAGTGATAATCTTAAGCACAAGACGGCCCAAAAATGGAATAACCATTTCACTTTTTAAAAACTTAGATTTACTCAAATTTTAAATGATCTAGTGACTTTTTGGTCACTATACGAAAGATTGATCTTTATGGTTTCGAAGAAACAAGTAAACTAGAACCTCGAGTGTTTTAATTAGTCAGGGGTTACGTGAGCGTTCGTGTAAATCCTCAGTGAGTTGTGTAATTGATTGTGTTGCATGTGGAGTGTTTCAGACTGAACTGTTTACATATAGAGTGCATTCAGACAATAAAGAAGCTATATATCTGATATTCGGTCAGACGATTTCGAAATCAATTGCGTTTGTTACAATCACATTACCGGAGTAATCGGTGATTTATATACGAGCTTCACGATTCCGTTCATGGCCACTGGATCGTTAAATCTTTAGTGTTACTCTGTGAACAAATTGCGGATTATGTTTAATGGAAACGCGCGCGTTCGATTTGATTACTTTCGAACAGCATTTGAGGCCCAGTCTTGTTTTATTGTTATCGTAATAATTTTTCTTTCATCATTCTCTCCGTGAAACACACATTACGAAAGTAACAGATGTAGTAAAAAACAGTTTAACGTATGGTAACAAACGAAGTTCAAAGAACCAAGCATATTAACACAGTTACGAATTGAACATTCTCTGTTATCCATTAATAGAACCATCTAGGCTTGCATCTAATGTGTTCGATGCATAGTAGAAACGCACTGTGGTCTGTCCGGCCTCGCTTCTACTCCAAAAGGAAAGTTTTAATCTTCCATCTCAAAAAAATGTATTTCAATTTTCTGAAATCAGTCTGCGGTTAAGTTCAAGAAATCCCAGCTTATGATGTCGCAGCATAATGAATAACTATACATACTCGAGTCCTTTCATATCCACCTCGGACCGCAATGAGAGGTCCAGTATGGTAATGGAGGAATCAAAATGTCGCAATCTGAAATGATTTACGTATCTTCAAAGGGAATCCGAAGAGAGATCGTCTCCTGGAAATCAGCTGAACGTAAGACGTTGCAGAATGCATGTTATTTGTTCCGAGAGAAAAATATTCTACACAGAGTGGCGACGAGGTAGACAATACAAACGGTATAAACCGTCGCGAAATTGCGACACGTTTCGGGCAACAGAAAACTACCACTTTACGATGCCTCCGCGCGAGCATTACCAAACGGGTGATAAAATCATGGTGATCAGGGTTGTCTATTAGGTGCCGACTGCAGAGGTAGTAATAGATTCGAGGAATGCCATTTGTTTTACATAGCATTCCTTACGGTCACAATTATTCTAACTACCAACTCTTGTCCGCAATACGCGAGTGCTTGTGCAAACCATAGGCTTAATGCTGACGACAAGTTAATTATGTGCTTCTCTCTTAGTTAATACTCCAGTAGCTCCAGTTCATAATAAATATTTTTACCGCTCGACAAAGCTGTCTACGTGGTAGTAACTGTACATTTCTTTTTTCCAAAATATCCTCATGGATTATTAAACGGGTTTTTTAGATTTTGTTTGACTTCTATGAGTATCGTTGAGACAAATAAAAACGTATTCGTTTCTTCAACAATTGTAATGAATTGAGAAATCGTGGCAGTATTTTTAAACTCATTTAATGTTCCCAACGTTTGCTATTTCACCTAGTCATTCCTATTGCAGACGCACAAAATCCGCAATCTAGTAGGAAATAATAGAAAGAAACCTACCTCAGTTTCTTACGGTTAATTTTTCCATAAAGCAAGATTCGATCGGTTGGTTCAATGATGAATGACTGACACATGAGCGGCTCAGAAGCCAGCGTTACATTTGTTCCCGACAGGAATGATTTACAATGACACGACACCTTTTTATCGCATTGATCCCAGACGATAATCCTCGTAAATCCGGCACGGCCGTGTTAAATCTAGCCTGTAAATAATTGCGTAACCGGCGAATTGTGTTACGCTCGCTGCAGATCATTAGCGACCGTACTTAGCAAGCGTATGTACACGCGTGTACGCGATATCGACACGACGCCATTAACTTTCACTATTCGATGCGTAACATTCCGTCATTAAGTTTGACGATTCGCAAACGAAATTTCGATTTGCGTAATCGCACGATCCTAAGGCCCCCTCCCCTGATTTCGCTCGACGCGAAAGAAAAAAGCCAAATGGCAAAACGGGTGTTGTGCTGCCCGGCCTGGAAAAGTCCGATTACGTATAACAGAAATTATCGTTGGTTTCTCCCCTTTCGTCATTCGCGATGCGTCCCACGCGTCGATGTATAATTAAAGCGCAACAACTGGGACTACCTGTCTTCCCGGCCGATTGCAACCCGGGTCCACTTAATTGGAATCGCATTAACTGTGTGAATCCGTTTTATCGCGGTAATTCACACCTTTATCGCGATACGCGGTTCATTCTATTGTAATTTCCGCGCGCCGCCAGCTGATCGTTGCGTCTGAACAACTGATGCTAAATGATCTCGCACGGGTTACAAAAAGGACTGTGAATTACAGATAATCCGACGGTGACAGTGGCAGCTTCCTGGCCCGCTAATTGAGCAAGGCAACCATTTGTAATGGCGTGTTAAATTTTAATTTCCTCTGCGCCGTCTCTACCTTGCACTGTACTGGAATCCATTGCTGTTGTTGCTACCTATGAAGCATCGTAGAAATACTCGGAACTCGTCTACTACTGCTACATTCTTCGGAAATTTTCCCATTCAATTACAGTTTTCTATCACATAGGTATTTAATATACATAATTGTAATCACTAGACTGCGGATTATGTGCATTTACGACAAAAATGAGTAGGTGTAAATCAAAACAGTAAAAATTACCAATGTCGATGTACCATTTCCAACATATAAAAATTATTAACGAGCAAAATAAATTTTTATCAGTGTGGGTGGATTAAAAATTTAATTTAATTCAGATGTTTTGCTATGAAATCGTAGTTCTCAGGAATCTCGGTTAACCCGTATCACCTGCAGCGACTGTAACATCGAGGTGTCATGGCGACATGTCGCAAGTGGTGGCTCATTAAAAACGCGAGCATTCGCAGCTGCGGTGCAGCGATGCAGCATTCTGTCGTTCGCGTGACGCGAACCGGCTCGGTGCCATTGATCGTTGACAATTTCATAATCGACAGTTAACGGAGACCTATTATTTTCTTCCTTCGTTCTAATTAGATCCTGCTGCTGATTTGTTACGCCGCGCGGGCATAAAATGCACGTTTTTCGGCGAACTTCGTGCAACGGTTCGGTTTTCTTCGCGTGTTTTTCCCTTTCGAGTCAACGCAATTCCAACAAAACTGTGTTAATATCTCGTTGCACTATAACGCGAGAAATTAATGTGAAACTATGAGGTGCATGAACAGATCTCGTCTAGTTGTAGTCTATTCCAATGAGTTTCAGACGGTTTCTAGCAGGCTTCGACCGGTTCTAGCAGTTTCCAATCTGTTCTTCCTGATGCCATTCAGTTTTAGGTGATTTTAGCGGCCCCTAACCGGTTTCAGTAGATCCTTATCGATCCCAGTAAGTTCTGAAAGTAATGTCTACGTTGCATACGTAACTGTCTAACGATTACATTGTTAGATAGAGAGATTATACACAGATTTTGTCTATCAGATATGACGTAATATAAATATCAGGTACACTTGCAATTCTCAGACACTATAATAGCCTTTTCACATCGTTCCGTTTTTGTCGTCCCGTTGACAAATCGCCGATTATCCGGTATAATGCTCGTTTCCTACTCCGCTATTATTCTTTTCGCCAATTTCGACGCAACTCGATTATACAAGTAATCACCGTTTTACTTTTCAACCAATGTGAAAAGGCTTCGAGTAATGTTTCCTGGTCGGCGTCTAAACGCCACGGAACATAGCTCGATAATTAAAAACTGAACAAATTCAAACGCGAATCTTCTTCCTCGAGCGTAAATCATTTCGGACTGGCCATGACCAAGCATTTCCCCGCAACCGCAACTTATTATCATACGAACTGTACGCAATTCACGATAAAGGGGTACGCCCATGAATTAAGTGATTTACGCAGTGAGCATCATCCACCTTCGCGAATCAATTAAATTTAATAGCTACACGATGTGATTAAATCTCGGCTTTCCAAACGCGAAATATTTTGATCACAGATTCCGCTTCGGTATAAAAATCATTGGATCGTAAACAAAACTCAACGGAAATACCATTGAGCTGTGTTGCGCGATGCTTTCACGGTTTTGCGGAATAAAATGAATTCTATAAAATTAAATAATTCTTTATACAGTCTGCAATATCTGTGAATCTAATGAAAATCTAGTGTAAAGAATTTGACAGAGCAAAATGTGATCTTTGACAATGTTTCCCTCAAAAAACTCCAAGACTTTATTTCCAAAAATGTTTCAGAGAGTAGCTCTTCATTTTCTCATCCAAAAATACTTATCGATTACAAATGGACAAAAATAATTCCATGGGAGTGAACGCGTTAAGTGCGTATTTTTGTACAAAATAGAGATTGTCTGAATCGCTTGGAAGAGTTGAGCGTTACATAAAAATTTCTCAGAACATGTTCAAAGTTTGTCAACGTTCTTGTAACAGTTTATCTACAGATTTTCACTAGAAATGCATCAAATTCGCAGCCCATTACTAACATTTGCGCAGGTTCGGAGGAAAAACGGTGCTCGTAGATCCAGCCCGGCGAAACAGGACGTCTGATAGTGGCTCGATCCATTCATTCTCCGTTTCCTCGGTCTGCTCGATCGTCCGAGACCCCGAGCCGACATCCGTTTCCCGTGTACCATATTCCCGGCGATTTCCGACGGATCGAGGGCTCGACTCTGACTAATCGGAAAACGATTTCTGCCGTCTGGCCGGACGTCTGTCTGTCGTAAGCATTACGGTTGCTCGTTGCGGATGACTCAGGGGAAATATTGAACGAGCCGCGAGGCAGAAGAGTGGAGAGGCTGATCTCTCCTCTCGAGGACGATCCGTGATCTTGCCCGATCGAGGACGAGCAAACCAAGGTGCAACGATCTTCAGTGACGTAACCGGCTCTCGGCGGAACGATCCCGCGACCGTCTCGGCAACTGCTCCCTGGACGATGATGCAACTTTTATTAACCTAGGCCACTGGAAAGAGAGAAAGAGACAGACGACAGATAGAGAGACGCGCCGCGCCGTGAACTTGGCGTTCAAGGGAATCCTCTATCCTCTCGTCCGGCGCTATTATCGAGTTGTCTCTTGTCTCTGCCATGCCGGCGCGATTCAATTAAGCCGCCCCGTAAATGGTTTCTATGCCTGTCCCGCGGAGAATCTCTTTCATAGCGATGCCAGTGCGCGACGCTCGTTAAACCCTAATGAGAAGATGAGCGATGTCGTTCCGGCGATTAAGAAGCCTCTTCCGGATCGTTAGCAGCGTCGTTTTTTGATGCCGATCGTTTTCAGCATGGCATTCGTCTACTATAGGTAAACGCTGATCCTTTTTTGCATCATCTTTTTTTTTGTCAATGCGAAGTATTCGTGTATTCGTCATACATTATGTCGTTCCCCTTTTCACTCTTATACAATTTTATATAATTTTATGCTCGGGGTGATTCTACATGAAAGAATAAGTCGAAAATATAGAATAAACATTTTTTCATCCGAAGTTTCGTTATCGAGAAAATCAAGTTTGAAATGCAGCGAATACGCATGCTATTCGATAGGAATTGTCTGACGCGTCTGATCATGACGTTCACCAGCTTAATCTCGATATTCCATTTTTTATAAAATATTCATTTTCTGAATGATCTATTTTTATTTATCCTCTACCACGGGATTTTTACCATAGCTACAATTAATTCCTTCGTATCTGCAATTTTAAGCCCTCTCTACAACGCTCAATCTGCATTGAGTACTCATATTACTCGTAATCTCATAAATCTACAGGGTGTGTGGTAACTGGTGGTACAAACGAAAAGGGGGTGGATTCTACATGAAAGAATAAGTCGAAAATATAGAATAAACATTTTTTCATCCGAAGTTTCGTTATCGAGAAAATCGAGTTTGAAATGTAGCATGCTATTCGATAGGAATTGTCTGACACGTCTGATCATGGCCAACCAAATCTACTTGCTGCATATACTGAAGCACACAAACCTGACAGATCTTGAAAGTCGATTTTCTCGAAAACAAAGCCTCAAGCGAAAAATGTTTATTCTATATTTTCGACTTATTCTTTCATGTAGAATCCACCCCCTTTTCGCTTGTACCACCAGTTACCAAACACCCTGTATAATTGGTCATGTTTATGCGGTGCGTTCGATAGGAAAGGACTGAGTTCCGAGTTTTTGTTTTTGCAAGGAATACGTGCATGTTTATAATTACGGTATCTTGTTCAACACGGTCATAAATCATAAATCTGGTAACACCTGTGTTTATCTTAGATCAGGGACGTATTGACCATTGGTTTTTGTGAACATTTGCTGTCAGCTGAGTTTGAGTTAGGTAATTTATGGATTCTTTGGATAGGAATTATTTGCTGTTTTATTTGCGAAAGTTAGGCCAACTTAACGACTGTGAATCTGTGCATTCCCTTCTTCGTAATCAGTTTATAGCCACCTAAGAAATTACAGGAATAGCATTTCTTTCTTCGAGGACTGATTTCCGAGAAAGTCGATTTTGGTAACGTGTCGAACACGTTGTGTTGAATAGGAATCGTATGGTTTGTCTGTGCATGACTTACTGGTTCTACTTATCGTAAATAGTAATGTACGTTGCCAGATCAAGACTTGTTCCTCCACTCTAATATCGGCCGAAATAAATTTCCTTGTCTAAGCATTTATTAAATTGAAAATTACGAACAATCTTAATATATTTCGGGTTACCATTTTTATAAGGCAGTATTTATCAGATACTGTTAATGATTGGTAGGTTTAGTGTTAAAGTCAGCCTCTTTGCCATCTACCGATCGACTAGCCTGATCGTTACGAAAGCCGGTCCGATTATAGCAGGAATCGTAGTGACCCTCGGTCTCGTTTGCGGCTATACTTCATAAAACGGTCTAGTCGGTTCTGTCGGCCGCGGGTCCGTATTTAATTCTCACGTGAAGGATCAAGGAAAGGGCAGCAAACGAAACGGCGCGGTGGCACACACGATCGCGGATATTATCTAACCTTTAATGCCAGCGTGTACAGCCGAGCGATCGCGAAACGGGGAAAACGGGCGGAGTGGTCAGCGCGCGAGTCGCGTGCGTGTCGAGCGGCTCCGCTCCGCTCGAAACCTCTCCGCTTCGCTCCGGCTCGATCGGAACGAAACGGAACCACTTTTACGCCGCATTCTTGGCATTGAAGTGTCTCCCGTACCACGCCTGGCCTGGGGTGGGTGTGGCACCCAGAGAACTCGTGACGTAGCCAACGGTCTCGTTACGACACACTGCTAAACCTAATCGAACAATGCGTGCAGCTTAATCGCAATCCGAAGGACAAGAGTGCGCCGAACGCTGGGCGAACTCGCCTGCGATCCGCTTCCTGGACTTTATGTGCTTATCACAAAAGTGAGCACATTACAAACAAATTACGTATTTTCATTTGCGTTAGAGAGATTGGTTTACTGGACGATGTGTGAGAGAAAATTCTGAGAAAATTGTCCAGGAGGAAACAACAACCACATTAGAACAAAGGTCATAAATGGAATGGCGTTCAATAAGAACGTAAACTAAGATACTTTTCTCTTACTTTCGCAAAAGAACGATAAGACGTCATTTGCGAGCGCAACAAATACTTAATGGTGCGTCGTTTACACTGCCGATTGCCTTTTACCTTAATTTCAACGAAGTTGGTCAATTTTTTTTTCTGGCTTTGTAATTATTCTATGTATGCGTAACATACGTTGATCAGAATCGTAATTCAGAAACCAATAAAATATTGAAAGTTCGTTGCGGGGACTTTCTCGCTTATACCCCGTGTACTTAATATTTACACGCATGAGCGTGGTTTGCACGTCCTGTCGCTTGAAACCGATCGTAGAATGTTTCGATTAAAATTGTACGTTGCGTGGAAGATTGATGTCTAGCTTAGTTGACGATTGCTTTATTTTCGTGTCAACTGAATTACGGCTCTCTCGCAGGAGGCAGGTGTTGCCTGACTGTATGTATATAGGTATATCTGAATCCCCGTAATTTTCTGCCACTTTGCAAGTCTATGGATGAAAATCTTGCGAACGTACCTCGAGGTTCGCTTTCTGCTCGGAATAATAAATTGAAAAATGCGTAGATTGCTCAATAGGTTTTTTCAACGATCTAACGACACGGTCGTTTAACGATTCAAAAGCAGTAAGTAAAAGTTTAACTCCCTAGCAGACAGTTTACGTGCGTTAACGTTGGAAAGAAACTCTAAACATCGATCGAAGTCGATACCTTATTATATTTTGAAAGCTCTAGTACTGCACGGACGCATAAAATTCACAGTCTAGTGATTTTCCTAAGTGATCAGCTATTTTTAAGCGGCGTATAATGCATCAAAGCTAGGCACAGCAATTTCTGCTACATTCTCGTTTTCATAGAAGAATTTTACGGTCTGATTATTCATTTTGAAATTCTCTAATGCATTCTTAATATTGGAGCAACCGACCAGCGGATGACTTGATGCTATCGATATAATCGTCCGGTTCACGGGAGGTCCAAGGTGCGCACGTCGTCATTATACTTTATTCGTGAACATTAACCTTGCCGGGGAGCTCGAAGCATGCGAGCTAAATTTTTCTTTTACGTTCGCCGTCGGATAATCGATTTTTAACAACCCCGCGGAGTTTCTGTCGATTTATAATAATAAATTTCCTTCGATTTTCGCTATAACAGGGACACGAATATGTAACAGAGACACAGCCGAATGCTGCCATGAAACGGGCCGGGATCAACAATTTCACGGTTTTATCCCCGCAGCGAGCACCGCGGGTCTCGTAAAATGTTTACGCAAAACTCGTTTCGATTTATATTCATTTGGCTCTGAGAATGCGGCTCGGGCCCGAACGATATTTCCACAATTATTAGACACGCTTATCTGCGTATGCCAGCTGGCACCCGCTGCCATATAGAGTGACCAACCACGCCAAAGATAGAACGCTCGCTTTTGCCAGCCGATCGCCATGCCTCTCGGCGAGCACACACCGCCGATTTTCACGAGCTGTTTACTTTTTTCCAGGAGTACTAGACGATTTATGATGCGGCGCGTACCTTGACAAACAGTGCACGTTCGACTCCCTATTTTTTGTGCATTTTTTACCCCGTCTTCCCTCTATTTCGTCCCGTTGGACACGTTCGCGAAAATTCGCACGGAAACGATACAGGTTCTCCTGGAATTTTGTAGGCGCGTAAAAATGTTTATATGAAAGCCACGCGTTTTGCGATAGAGCACACCTTTCGGTAGAAGAAAATTTCCGTTTATTGAAAAAAGAAAATCCTTTAATTCCTTTTCCCTTTCCTTTTAGGAAACAGTTAGTAGCTATTCAACGTCAACGTAACTGTTCCAAGATTTATGTGGTCTTGTATCTTACCATGCACTTTATTGCACTCTTAAAGCCTTGATTTCTAAAATTCACACGGATAGACGGTCGTTATAAAAATCGATTTTTATGCTGATACATAGCCTGTGCCTTTGCTCAATGCAAGATACGTAACTGCCAGAATAAACACTGTAATAAATTTTCAACAATTTTGTTTCAGGGCTTCGTTAATTAAATTACTTTATCACGATCGAACGAGAACTTTTAGCCAGTCAGTGTACGTATATGACGAATAAATGAGTCCAATAAATTATGCGTAAGTACGTAGTTTAGTATCGGTTGGATTAAGCGATGAGCTCTTTACCCGTCTCGTTGCACTTGCAAGTTGCAATCAACCAGTCGACATCCGGCTCGATCTTGCAATTCTATAAATTTTTCCTCGCATTTTCCAACCAGTTCCAGCCCGGCTCGAGACATTACGAAAGCTTGATATCAAGAAGTCGTCTAATGAACCGTTTAATTTCGCATTTTCCCCGCTCGTGTTCCAGCTAATTATTTCGTGAGCGAGTGCACTTTGAGCGGGATTTTTTCTACGGGCCCCGGCAGAGGAATTTCTATTTGTAAAGACGTCACGTGCACGCGTTCAGGAGCGCCCGGCCGATAGTTTGTTTTGCAGTTGTCCTGAAAAAGATCGGCAAGCGACGGGGTTTAGTCACTTAATTGAGTGTGGCGAGCGCATTAGGCGCAACTGATTTCTATTAGGTTAATGCAAATGCTGTCGTTAACGCGATTTCTGTCTCGGCGACGAGAAATTATGATCTTGCTACTTATAAGTTGCAAATGCGCGAAGGTAGCAATCGTCCAATTATAAACAAACAGAGTGGAAACTTCTGCATCTGCAGACCATTAACGCCATAAAACATGAATCGAACACAGAATTAATTGAAATTAGTCTTTGATTGTTATTTATTAGCGCCATTTGTCAGCAACGTGACAGTTTATTCTTCAGATTGTAAAATTATGCAATTCGATGATACAACGAATCTATTCAATTAGAATATTTATCTGGTATTTTACTTTTGGATTCTACGTTCCATAGACAAGTGTTGAGAAATGAGTTGAGAAATTGTTTTTAAACGTAATTAACAAATTTCTTGCAGCCATTACGTGCATTTTTCGTAGTAGATGCTCGATGAAAATGAGTAACAACCTCACATGGTCAAAATACGATTAAAAAGCGCCTTATTACGAAATACTATCCGGACTTTCGCATCCATCAAAGTTGCTCCCCGTTTTGCCGGCTAAACACTATAAACATCGTTTCAGTTAGAGCACATTATTTATTTCCCGAGGTTCGCGGATACCGACGCGCGAGCACGCGTTGATATGATCGCGATACGATTACGACCGACTAGCAGGTACCATCGTAAAAGTCTTAATTACCGAAACGCCACACATTTGCTCGTCCATGAATTCTATGCGTAACAGCGTTTACGTATCACGCGCGCGCGCGCACCTTCCGCCCTTCTTATATAATTAGAAACGTGGCATCGGTCCGGGAGAATCGAAGCAGATTTTTCCAGTTCGTTCGTTCTGGGCCGTATCGAGAAAACAGTGGATACTAAACACTGACCGAACGGGTTGTTGCGCTCGCTATTATCAGTTAATAAATTTTCTTACACTGTCGTGCCCGGGAAAAAGTGCCGATCACGCAAACGTTCCGCGTGGACGACTCCAATGTACCGTAGTAACAGATATTCGCAACCGTTTGCCGGTCGAGAGGTGCCAGCCATCGTGTGCGTTAATTCGTGCGCGAATTGACACACGTATACCTACAGAACCGCTAAATCATTCAGTCGGTGGAAGGATTTTTTACGGCTCGAAAATTCGAACTCATTACGGAACACTTGATCAATGTCGAGCGCACCGTACGCTTTAATCGCTGCATTAAACGGTGGCCAGGAAGACACCGAGCTGGCGACAAATTGGCAAAATGAGCTGGTGTCTTCGTTTTCATTGAGTGAAAATGTTATTTCGATTCCCGTTCTTAAAATGTATCTACAATCAGTACGAATGTGTATAAAACTTTGTAGTCTACCGTCGAATAAAATGTACTAAATGGGCTTCTGGTTCCATGAAATCTCGACGTTTAACGCAACGAATTGTAGATTAAATAAATTTGTAATTTTTAATTAATCCTGCTCAATTCCGTACAAATCAACGCCAGCGTGAAATCGCATGCACTCGACACGCGGCTATTACCGTAATCTGCTAATTGTAAATTAAAATCAGTAGTTTCTCTAGAAATTAAACAATGAATCTAATTCGCGATAAATTCTAAATTATTATTGCCCAATACCGTTGAGACACGATCGCGAAACGCCTGTCGCAACTTCTGGTCGCATTATATAAAAATGTCGAAAGACGAAACGGAATACAGTATGGACGAGTCCCATATTAAAAGACTGTACTCTCACGAAACCGCGGAGTCTCACGATATTTTGCACATAAATGGAGCTCGATTAGAATTCGCAGTAAATTATCTGGCCGTCTGGCCGAACGATCTCTGATCAGACGCAACATATTGTTTGTGGTGGTCCCACGTTGCTCTATAGGATGACAGATACGGGTCACAATGCGCAAGAATTCAAATAGTTTCGTCGTGCAACTGATTTCATGGGGTATCCACCACTTTGATCAATCAAAGGGATCGCCTTTATCGTTAACAAAAAAAAAAATCCACCGATTTGCTTCAAATTTTAAACGAATATATCGAATATCACATTTTCAAATTCGGACACGACCTGTCGCAATCATCAGATATCAATGAAAGTAAAAGTTTTGAAATGTACATACAGTCGAGTCGGAAAGTAAGTTAACATTTGGTGATATGTAGGCAATGAATATGATGAATAAAATCAAGTTATTGTATTGTTTTTATTTAGGAGGTGTAAGGAAATAAACAAATATGTTAGTAAAACATATATTATCATTATTAAAGATTAAAGACATGTCATATTCATTTGCCTGCATACACCAGTCGTTAACTTACTTTCCGACTCGACTGTAAATGTTCACGGACTGTAAACGCAAGAAGAACGTGTTCAACGTGTCACATTGAATCGTAATTAATGACACCGGTGAACAAGTAATGACCCCGTCGATCGGACACGAAGCAAACTTGCGGTGTCATCGTGATGCATACGATGCAACGTGTCCATCCCGAGAGATCCTCGGGTTTTTATCTCCCGTTGCAACGCCTCGAACATCGTGTTTTCGAATGGCAATTATGCACGTTCGCGCGGGGGCGTTTCGAAAGCATGGGAATAGCTCAATTTCATCGCGTCGCTCGGGACAGATGTACGTACGGCCTTTTAGTCGCCGGGGAAAAACCATACATCCTGCAATGGTGCACGGCTACGAGTTACGTCATTTTTTTTTCTTTTTTTTTTCGTGTGGGAGAACGAACGAGTTATTTTGACGGAACACGAGAATCAATCGTGAAAGTCAGACAAAGAGGGAGAGATTGCGTTCCAGCAACCAGCCCATCGCGATTGTGCTGCGAACGACGGGGAAAGTATTTTTATTATCGATTGTCTTTTATGCAAAAGGCATTTCTCCTCGGGACATCGATATCTCAAAACTCGGTTGTTCCCTGCGCCACTAACAATGAAATTTCCGTTTCACAATTATCCCGTTCCTACAGAAGCCGCCATACCGTAGGATTTATGTACTTGCTGTTTCAGAATTTATGATCCAACTGTGCCAACTACATAGACTTTGGAGACAATCTAATAAAAATCTCGTTCGTAATTAAATTGTCAATATAACATATACAGTTTGAGTTACTATTCCTGTAAAAAAAGATGGTACTTGTAGTACTAAAGGTCTGCAGCTTTCCCTTTATATTTTACTTGTACCATTATTGTTGCTACTTTCTATCTTATTTACGTCGGTATCTGATACTTTCGTTGCTTTCTTCTTATTGTTAGAATAACCCGTCTTTATTACTATACTCATTAGTTCATTGTTTATTCTTTGTCTGTGTTAACGTTCACTATTTTCCCAGCAGATTTTCTCTACACCGTATAAACAATCAAGAAGCAACATAGAAAAATAATATATAATTACAGCTTATACAGGGGGAAATATTATAACGGCCAGCACAAAGCTTCTACCAAGCTTGGCGAACCATGCTACCATCAACACTCGAAGGAAAACGCACAAACCTTATTTCTACAATGCGTTCTGCTCGAATTCCCGCTTATCTGATCATCGTACACGTATTCTTTTCCGTGCAAATAGAATTGTTTTGAATTTAAATTCCTATCGCGGCTATCTATAGTTTCGTAATTACCGAATAACAATCGTTTATTCCGTATTAATTCGCCACCACCGACACAATAGGAAGAAGTTACGACACGGTCAATTATGATCGCCCTACACCCTTTGCTATCACACTCCGCGAACCTATCACACGTATCTAATCGGACGGGCATCAGGTTCTACTGAATTACCCTCGCGAGTATCAGCAACGAACTCGAGGTGTGTGTATATCCATTATAATCAACGGCGTTCCGGTTACGCGTTAATCTTTTTTAATTAGCGCTTAGCGTCCCCCCTTAACTCTGTTTTCCATCGCGTTCGCGAACAAATTGTAACACACGACCATTTGCAAAATACCGTTACGGTTCCCGGCCGACCCGTTTTCCCCGTTTGACGCGATTGTTCGCACGATGTCATCTGGAACTGAGAAACCGGGTATGAAAATGGCCAGCCAGTGTGAGAACACGGCTAACGTTTTACGAAAATTGCATAGCCGAGTAATGGCTGGCGAATGATACGGTGCTTAGCCCGCGGGCCGTCCTGTGCTCGCCATTTTGTCCGGAATATCACGATTTTTCTTGTAACGATCGAAAATGAGAATTGACGACGCATTAAAATTTGCACTATTATAAATACAGAGATTGTTGCAGAAGTATCGTTATTGTTCGCAGTTAAGGCGGAATATTGCCAATGCATTAGAAACGTCGCTATTCTAATCTAAGCCCGTGAGAATACAGGAACAGGTTATACCATTCGTTATCTTCAGTTGCAGTTGCACAGCTGACTTCGCGGTGAATACAGCTGACTCAAGGCTCAATCAATGCAACATATCAAACGTTCGTACAACACCATGCAAATATTGCAACACGTGAAATCTATTTCCCGGTGAAACAATAAGAACGGTGACTAATTACCGGAGCTGACCAGCTACAGACGTTCTTACGTGCCGGTTGGGATTCAAGGTGGGTAATTAGCGGCTGGAAACAATGCACTACATTTTAATGTGCGCGCGTAGAAAGGAATTGTGCGCGCAGCAATGTTGCTCGCGGAAACGTTACACGCGGAATTCTCTGAAACCTATCGATCGTACATAATAGAACTTTCCATGCAGCTGAGCAGAGCCGATCGAACACAATCGGCGTGTCCCAGGCGTAACATTTTTACTGGTACACGTGCAACGCGGTGAAAAAACCATGTTTCCTGCACCATTATCCGTTCTAAGCGCTGGCTCCATCGCGGCACACCGGCGTTATCCAACGTCTAATTGAATAATTTCTGTTTCCCAATCCGGGAGCATCCACTTTCTTTACAAACATTTCATCCGCTGCCAATGACACGTTCGGCGAGCAGGCTGCCGCACGGTTTCGTACCATAACGATGCAATAAAAATTACGTAAACCTGCTTTAACGCTATCTTGTCACGAGCGAGCGGGCAATTGAAATGCACGGGGCAAAACAAACCCAGAGGGAAAGAGCAACCCCGTGGCAGGCCTTTGTCGCGTTCCCGATATCTCCTGTGGCTGTAGCCGTTATATAATAGACACCGGCGACAATGCCGACCGAGGCAAATCATTATCGTACACGCCTGAGCATGTAAATGAATCCCGCGCCGCACGCCCGATACGCGGCTCTACTTTTGCAAATTGTGCAACTCTTCGACACGCGAGCAAAAACACTTGTTACTTTTAACGCGTTCGCTGTCACGCAAATTTTACGCTTTTCGCGTAACCGTTGTTCGCGCTCGTGGGAAACACGGGAAGACCCATTGAAAATGGGAAAATTTTTTTCCGAATTTTTACGTTGCCGGAAAAGTTCCTTCGAAAGAGGTACAATTTTTAGGCTTTTCATATTTCGTTTATAGAAAGCGTAAAACATTGTTATCAACAACTATTACGAGCTCCGTGGAATTAGATATTGATTGCAGTAGTACTTTTGGACCGTTCTTAAATTTTCATGCAAGCTTTAAACGTTTTCAACGTGCGCCTACACAAAATTAAGCCGAGATCAATAAAATGTTTATGCATAAGAATAATTTGAATTCTTGTAGAAGTACACATCGAGAAGCTCTGCGTCTTTAATCCCGACCGAACGGCACGATATTTCCAGCAAGGTCATCTTCCGCTCGTTTCGGAATAAGTAATAAAACCGTCGAAAAGGCGCATGAATGTTTGAGACTTTCTATGAATAAATTGTTCGGGCTCCTTTAATCCGGTCTGGAATATAAAACAGATCGAATCGTTTCATTTCTTGGCCGTGCAGCAATCTCGCCAGGAAATCCGTTTCTCTTGCTCCTGGCCTTGAATCGTCAGCGAATATCTTCTAGATTACCAATTCGTAGCAAATTGCCGCCGAGATCGCTCAGGAGCAATCTACCAGGTGAACCCGCTGCGAAGAGAACCGCGAAGCTGGGCGTTGTCCGCGGCAAGGTCCCGCTTAACTGTCAGTGAGAGGAAAAGTGGTAATGACATCATTACTATGATTTTGCTCGGCGCGGTTCGTCGTGTTTCGCGCCACTTGATTATTACCCTCGATGAGTTCTTCCCATTCCTCGGCCCGATGAACGCCGCCGGAAGGAAATCTGGTTAGTTTTCCAGGCCGGGTCTGCTCGTGTGCGGATTAATTGTTAACCGGCCATCATCAGGAGAAATCGAAACGCGAGAGATGGGATCGGTTCGCGATAAATTCGCCCGCGCGGAATGAAAGTTCATTACCGGGTAATTTGAAAATCGGATCAAAGCCGTGACGGCTGCCTACACGGTTGCCGGCCGTTCCAAGTACAAAATTGCAACCACGAGAAACAGGAAACGTACGAGACCGGGCCCGATCGCTGTTACACCAGTTTTCATCAACGGTGCCCAAAAAATTCCCCAAAGGGATCGCAGTTGGCCGTTAATAAGAAATCCGCATAAGGTTGCGGACGCTAAACCTTTGACACCATGGAAATCGAATAGCCAGCAGGCCCCCTTAAGTTATTATGTCCGACACGTACGCAATTACCCTGATCATTATTATCACCGCGGAGTCATTTGAATGCGGTGAACGGCCCCCTCGAATAGGAATACCGCGATGTTGATACGATGAGAAATAATGGCACCCAGAGACAAGAGAACGGGGGACACTCTTGCTGGAGAAACGTTGCCAGGATTATTGGATTTGCCCTATTACTTATCCTTTGTCCTGATTTATACCGGGCTCACTGAAATGAAAGGGTCGCCACGAAATCCGGAAGATGCTGTGACGTGGAATTGAATGAGAAGGAACGATCTTGTATCGAGCCGAAAAGATTAACTCGATCGAGGAATATTCCGAATTGGATTTACTTCGATGCTCTGATATGTTCTGCAATGGTACATTATTTTCTGTATTCGTACTCGAACGGTGTCGTTCGAAACAATTTTCACATTACTGTAGTTATTTGTATCTAATACAAGAAAAGGTGTAACATGATGTAATTCTGTTAATAATGTTGAATGTTTCCAGTGAGCGTGAACCAGTGTAAAGTAACTGGCACATATTCTACAATATTGAAACTTCAATCGCTGTATGAAAAAGTACCTTCATGTCCAAATCAAGATACAACTACCACGGTTGAACGAGCTGCTAAAAATCACTATCCTGTTCAGATAGATTTGAAACAGTCCGCAGTTGATTAATCGCATGAAAGGTCGCTAGATCGGTATCAACAAAAAAGCCTGGTTTCGTGTGGTTGCAGCTTGTTACGTTTAGAGAAAGGTTTAGCCGAGGGTTACGCGTACGCCTAAGTAGGCCAAAAAATTAATTTTTCGAAAATGTCTATTTATACTCCCATTTCTAAATAATTGATCTCGAAGTTCATAAAATTATCACTCTGAGGATCGTTGTCAACAACTTCGGGCAAAAATAAAATTTTTTATTTTTCAAACCAAGACGACAGAAAATAATTCTTAATATCTTTTTGATTTTATGCCGACTGCACCACCAACATTCGTATCCATCGAAAAGTTCCAAAAAATATTTTTGCAAATTCATTTTCTGCTATGCAAACTGCACCAAGTCCATTAATATAACGCTGCAATTGTCATTCACATCGCTGGATATGTTCCGTTTTCAATTATCCCTGCGCCCGCTGCACTTTTCGCGATGCGTATCGGGAGCATGCACCGAAACGCTGCAACGTTCGAATCGCTCGAATATTCCGCCGCGGTTGATAACGTATCTAGAGAGTAAACGATGGCCAATACCCGACCATGCGATTTATGGACAATTAAAATACCGCAGCCGCGATCATTTTTCGATTACAAATTATGCCACCCGTTCTTTTATAATTGAATTTTACTCCCGCGGAAATATCGTTCGTGGCATCGGAAAGGTTAAAATCTTAATTACATGGTTGCTTCGCAGAGATATCTCGATCCTCGTTGTGCTGCACTCACAATCGGCACTGTGCGCGCCAGGCATCGTTCTTTCGTTGCGCAACAATACAAATCTATATTTAGGCGTCGTTAGATGTTGCTAAACTAACGTCTGCTTTGCGATATTTTGATTATTTTTTTAGCACTCACTCTGAGTGAACAGTATGTTCTGAAAGTTGTCCTATTGGTTGTTAAACTTATTCGATGACTAACGTCATCACAGTTCTGTGCTTCAGCTGTTTCTGACAAATGCGTAAAATTCTTCACGGTCTATTTATCAACTCTACAAGAAGAATCGTTCGTTTCCTTATTCCTGAATAACTGCTGGAAATCCAGTTGTCGATCTCGCCAGTCCGATTATCGGTTTGTCGTCAATTAATCTACCGGTGCAGGACAATTATGCCTATTTCGCCACGGTGGAATAAACGGGGTAAAAAGTTCGCCGCGCTATTGACCAAATTATCCTGGTCGGTCACGGGGTGAGTCTATATCGTAACGCAACCGGTTTAAGAGATTCTCGGCGTCGGACTTGATTCTTGTCCTGTAGAAAAATGCCAAGGCAATTACGCCTTACATGAACCAGATCGAAAGATCATAACGTTTCGTTCCGGGCCGCGGTATTAACATCACAATCAATTAAGAGCAATTAGGAGGACTTTCTTTTTGTCTCAGAATCTCAGAATCTCAGAAAATCGTAGACCGGTCCGGAATTTCGTTGTGATACGAGTTTTTGTTTTCTAACCGTGAACAGCCTTAAAAAGCAACCAGCAAAGTCATTAATTCGCCCGTATTGTGAAACAGTTTGATCGCTGTATCCCGATTCGAACGACAGATATAGAATTTCCTTGCTTTTCTCGGCATTATCAAAACGTTCAGGTAGACACCCGGCTGGATTTCGTAGGTGGCGAACGTGTTGCAACAATCACGCGGAGATATTTTTAGAAAAAACTTCGTTTACCTCCTGCGGACTGGAGCAGTGGAATGTCGATCGAAAAAAAGTGTCCTTGCCGAGAATGTCGAAGAAATATTTCAGCTACTTTATTTTTCTACAGGTCGTTACATTGCAGCCAATGTCGAACGACATTCTAATACAGTGTTGTGCGTCTAATATGGTGCCATCGTTATGTCAAACTATCGTATTTCATTAACATACATTATAAATTCCGGTTGCGAGCATGTAACATCCGTCGATGGAACCGAATAGAGGACACGGACGTTGTTATTTATGGTTAAACGGCGATCAGAAAGTACAACTACTCGAACTACGCAAACAAGCTATAAATTCGGTTAATTAATCTTCGAATAGACTGAAAACATTTTTATACATATTCCTGGAAACCGTTTTCCTTAAAATTAGCATTTGGGCCAACAGATTTTGACCCAGATTAGGTTCTTTGTAATTAAGTATTGAGCAGAGTTGTTGATAGTATAAATTAATAATAATACATCATTGTTCATTAACTTCACTTATTCTAATTTATTCTATTCTACTTTTTACTCGCTCTTTGCTCCTGTCTTAGCTTATTCTGTTTGCAACTTATCTAAATAAATCATTCACCGTTGGGATTCATGTTCCCTCTATCTCATACTACTTAGCTAATCATGACAAATGCTCGCCGAAACACAATTAACGGTTTTACAACCGATAGAAAGTGCCAATATTTTGATTAATGATCAATCTCTCGAGGATTTCTATTCGACAATGCGCCCGGCGTTTCGGTGGCAAAGGAGGCACAATAGAACGAACAGGGTAACACGATTATGCTCTAAGCACGGTACCAAATCGCTGTATTCGCGATACCGTTCCCAATTTAGCCGTTTCGAGGTCAACGGACAAACGAAACACGGCTGCGGGCCATTTCTTCGGACAACGGCACCGACTTCGACGTTTCCATTGTCGGTGTCGTTAACGTACACCATCTGCGGTGACCCGGCCTCATTTAGGCGTCCATAGTGATCGCAGGTGGACCAGTTAACGCACCAAGTCCGGGGGCATATTTCTGATATGACGTACGAGCGAAATAGAGTTTCGAAAGTGGCCGACGGATCGTTGTCTAACGTAATTGCATCGTAATCGTAGCAACGAGATATAATTTCGTCACTGGCACTCGTACATTATCCTCGCGATTTACTCTATGTAAAACAAGAAATTTCAACCGGGTTATAAATTATTATTAGCGGAAAAAGTTGACAAGCCACGGTTTTGAAGTTTTCTTGCGGCCGCGTTTCCTGCAATAACCCTCAACTTTGGTTTTTAACGACGTCCCGTTCTGCTTGGTCAGAACGAAAGTTTCGATTTTAATGAATTTAATTGAGGAAATTGTAGCATATGTAAGCAGCATAATAAATGGGGGCTGTAAGAGTGGATTGAATTAGTACAAATTAGGTTGGCACAGAAATCGAGCACGCTATTTCCTCCTTTTCTGCGAAAATGAAGAAAAATACATCCTAAAGAAGTAGAGTGGGGGAACAAGTTTTGATCTGGCAAATAATTCAGTAATTAAATTTGCAATGTCGGGGTTTTAGAAACGAGTACTGGACTCGCGAGATTCTAGGACGCTGAAACTTGAAGACCTTTCGGTTGGAAGACTTCTAGAATTCTCAGAGCTTCGGAGACATTGAATTTTTAACACCATGAAACATTGTTCCTTTGAGACTCGGAATGTTGAACTTCCCGAGCTCCGAAATTCCGTTTCCGCGTGTCCCTGAGAACTTTAATGTCCGGGGATCTTAAATAATAAACTCTCGAACGGTACTGCAGCTCGAAAGTCGTATGATCCGACGACGGTCTATCTTGCTAAATCATCTAGAAAATTACAGAAGGAATGTTTTAATAAACACTCGACCGCCGTGCAACCGCTGTAAGAACAAGCGACAAGTTCATTTATCAATTTGTTTCGATAACGTTTACATACAATGCTCGCTCGTAATCGATCCGTTAACTTCACACTGCCTGAACTTTAATCATATCCGAGCATTTCTTACCGTCGCGTCACGCCGGTTCTTAGAAGCGGATTTGTCTTCTTGCAATCATCGACGCAAGTATGTCACGCCTAACTTAAAACACGCTTATCCCGGTCCTTGAGCACGCGACACTTGATATTTCGTTAAGAAACGTTACGACGAAGGTGAGTAAAAAAATCCTAAATCCTTTCTCCGCGATGCAAATTGATCGGGACTACGGGATCGATGGCTCGGAGAGGTGTGGGGAAAAAAAATTGTCCGTAGGGGAATGAAATCAATCCGCATATGAAACGGTGCTGGGACGCGCGGCGGTGGTCCGAGCACTTTCCTTTCCGACGAGTACGATTCCAGAGCTCCGTTCGGCTGAACCGTTGTGAACGGCAACTGCCACGTGTTCTTCCGCTCGCAATGTGCCACGGGATCCACCGAAATCGGAAGACTTTCCCCAGGAGGGTCGGAATTGTCAGGAACGATCCGTGATCCGCTAATTGAACGGCTTTCGACCGGGCTGAAAAAGCACGGCACGCAGCCGGAGACAAAGAGAAAAGCGAGAATACTAATTACCGGCTGAGAACCGTCTCATTAAGAGCCCAGCGGCCTATCGCAACCCGCTTCATTACCGCCCGCGGATACAATGTATGTATGCACGTTAAATTCTGAGATAAACATTGGGTAAGATTGCCGGGTGATTTATGGCCGACGTCGCTGCGGAGACTGTCACACTGGATTGTCCTCGTTCGCGCGCGACGTCTTCGTTAAGATTGTCGCCCCCGATGACGAAGCAAAGATACGAGGAACAGTTTTTCTTCAGGATACAACCGAGAGAAAAGACAACAGCGCGCGGCGCAGCGCAGCGCACCGTAGAAAGCGCAAACAGTCGCGATTAAAATCCGCGGGCAGTAATTCGTTCAGACCTCACCCGCAGGTATCTACCAGATTGAAGTTTAATCTAACGTGGAAGATCCAGCTTCCGCTCGCTTTCCGGAGGGACTTTGGTCTACACACCCGCTTTCTACGTTGCGAAATGTTCATTAAATTTATTCCGGGCACTCTCGAAAACGGAGATCCGTCGATTAAAACTTATCGTTTTGTACTTTTACCGGCGATCGACCGCCGGTTCGACTTTGCCAGTCGAAGTGGATCGGAATAACCGGATGTTTCTTGATTACACTGCACTCGGTAATAAGGATTGCACAGGTACAATTCGGTTTGCACGGTGGACCTTATGAATGGAGCAATTCAGTTAATACGATTATTTTTTATCGAACTGGTAAATCGAACCTAACCTTACCTATAATTCTTGGACGGCGAGAGTAAAATTATTTTAAATATTTAATAATAAAATAATTAATAGAATAATTTCCACGATTTAAAGATCTCTTGTGCCGCCATTTTGGAGGCAGTAACTCGCCAGTAACATTCTTCTCGGCGTGACCATTGGTTCCCGAACTAGTATTCCCATTTTCAGTTGGTTTTCTCGGGTTGTTGTCCGTGTTGTTTACACCTGCATTTATATCTTTATCAAGCGGTCGGGTTCTGCTTTCGTTTCCGTCGGTTCTCCATGTTCGTCCTCGCGGAATGGCACTGGTTTTCTTCTTTCATTCGCGGGTTGTTTACGAGACTGCGCGTGCGCTGTCAATTAATCGTTCGCCTAACCGCGACTTCCTGCGTGGAAACATGGATTCGACGACGCTGACCAACGTCATCGGGACCTTCCTGTATTGTGCTAATTAGCGGACTCTCGGTTCCTTGTCGACACAATGCCGATTTCTTTCGCGATACTTAACGACGTTACAAAACGCGATCTGTCGTTTAATAGCAATCAGGAAACGCGCTGTCGTTACCGGCAGTCTTCGAATCGTTCGTGTAGATGAGAGATTTAACCTCTTCACATATTTTATCAGAGGTGATGTTTGTCATTCGACTTATAAAAATAAAACAATATTTTACTGCAATGTGTGTACGGTGTTTCGAACGCATTACTTTTATTACTCGACTGCGAATTGTAGAAATTATGTGCTATTCAATTTAATTTCTGCGGGCTGCAATTGATGCTTGAAAATCGTAATTTTGCAATAAAGGTCCGCAGTCTATTTTTGGCAGAGCTAGTTTACCCACATGAGCAGAATAAAATTTGTAAAGGGGTAGCGAACCAGAAGAGATTAGGAGACGATGTTAGAACGAATTTCCTTCCTGTATCGCGTTAATTAGCGAACCCCCGGTTCCTTGGGATACAATGCCCGATGGGCCGATTCCTTTTACAATACTAACGACGTTACAAAACACGGTGGCCTCTTTAATACGAAATAGGAAACGCGCGGCGGCACCGGCTGAGTTCGAATCCGTGTATCGGTCCGCGGCCGGCTTGCATACTGGGAATGGAATATTAGTGAAAGTCGCTGAATGGAACGAAAAATCCGCTGATCTATTTACATTTTATTGGTTCTGCCGCACAAATACGCACGACGTTACGTAACGAGCTACACCGATATATGCTAATGCGATTATCTAAATGGAATCCGTGGGTTGGAATAATAAGCGAGCGTGTAACGAAGACGACGGTAACGAGAACCCGAACGAAACTCGATGCCCCTATAAAATCAACGTTTAATCGAGCCCGATGAGAAGCGGCTCGTTAAAATCGAGCATCGCCGGAAACCGAGAATTTTCCTGTTCGACGTTTCGACTTTTCGATCCCGTAATTCCCTGCAATACGGGGGACCTAGCCTGTTAACCGTGATTTCCTTTTCATGGAAACTCAGTTCCTGATCAGCTGGAAACGTTGTTCACGCGCGCGATAACTACACGTTCCACGGGCAATAAGGAAATGTCACTACGCAACAACGTGTCTGCTCTGTTCGGCCACTGACAAACGGTTCCTAGAAGCGAAATTCGATCGATGCGTAATATTTACCGACGACGTGTTGTTCCTGCTGGAAATCGGCCGTGTAATTAATCCTGCCGCGGTTTAGTCCAAATGAATTTTCTCCATACCGAGTTTTCGTTTCTGTGTTTCTGTTCCCTTTTATCGGTCGCTGGATACTTCGGGCAGCCTGGCGGGGCTTAAGTAATGGGAGTGCAAGCGACATAATTATTGCTAAATTTCTCAGGGGAAAGAAAGGGAAAGTGGTGCACAGTTGAATAAAAACCACGCCTCGGTCCGTGTCCAGATCGGCGGAGTTTGAGTTTCAGTTTCCTTTTCTTCCCATCGCCGAGAGCGGAACGTTCGATTTTACACCCAGTTGACTTATTTTCATGCGGAACTTGCTACCCGATACACCGCGTGCTCCCTCTTTTTTTTCCGAAACCGTAGCGAAACGTTTCATCATTCTCGGAGGGAATGCAAATTCTTGCTACTTTTGCTGCAACCGTGCAAGAAATCCACACAGCCTCGCGTCAATCGGCTAGCTGCGCGCCGCTTTTCTAACGAGTCACTCTGATTTCATTAAGGGTATCTCCCAATCAAGCCGAACTTTTTTGGGCCTGCAAAACGGTTTTCATTCAACAGTTTGAACGCTGATATGCTTACGTAACTCTTCATCGTATTTCTACAAAGTGAGTTTCGCACTGCAAAAATATCAAATGCCTGAGCAACTGTTGCGTTTTATTTGTCCAGAGCCTGCTATACGGGAAGCATTGTTGACTGGACTTATGGCACAAAAACCTTGAACATACAAATATGTGACCGTGGGAAAATGACGTATAAAAAATGCTCTTGTTCGCATTTAATCGGTACAAAGCCCTGCAAGTTCGTCTCAGACTTTCGTTCCTGCGCAGATAAGAAAAATAGGAAAGAGTGAAACAATGGGCCAAGAGTCATTGACGTACACGGAAGTCGCGCGGCTCTTCCGGAACGCCTCTGTGCTCGGCAAAACTGTTACACGCAGAGGATGCTTATCACCAGCAAGGAAACCAGCCAAACCAGTCAACGGATTGGCGGATGTCACCAAGAATGCTCGCGTCGGAGAACGACCGTGTACGTTGTTTCCTTTTTTTCAGAGAAACTCGAGTGAAAAAATCGAGGGAATAAACATGAGCAGAGATTCGTACTTGCCAGTAACGGCAGAACAGCGAAACCGGCCATTGTGCAGGACCGAGAGAAATACGGCATCGTCCGTCGAAAGAATAACAGCGGTTTTTCAGCGCATTCCAACAGAAAAAACCAGCCACACAAGCCTCGAACGACTGGTACGAGGCACGCGCGTCCCGTCTAGTTCTTATTTTTCATCGATGACCGCCGTAAAACTTTCATTTGCTCCGGTTCATTTGAGCTCGCCGGGACACCAGGCTAGTTCGCCTGCGAACGCGCGAAGTCTCCTTTCCCTGATTTACGCTCCGCGGGGAAATCCCGAAGCAGGGGGTTCGGGCTTTGCAAAGCCACGTTTGACATTTTATGAGCGGCTGGCGAAAAATCCGATGTCGTGTTCCGTGAAACGCCGGTTTGTCCGTCTAAAGAGGAACACGCCGGTGAAAGGAAGAAAACCAAGCGAGCGTGAATTAGTTTACAAATTTCGACGATTAGCGTAACACCCGGCGACTCGGATCTGTGCATCAACGCACGACCAATTGGCCAACGGAAGCGAAACGCGAGCAATTGCAAATTTTTTCCGCGGCTCGTTGACGAATTTCGTTTTTCCTTTTATTTTTGCAACCTCTGCGCAGATTTACTTCTGCTCGCATTGGTACATTCACGCGTGTATGCGCACACGAGTGTGCAAATTACGTTACAGTGATTTCTCTCTACATGTCGCCAAGGCCTAAATGTCGCGTGATCATTGTGTCACGTGACTGGGCAGTGGCGTAGAAAGGGAAATTAGAGTGGGGGAACAAGTCTTGTTCTGGCGACACTCTACCGAAGGGTTGCTTTATTCTTTGCGGATTCCCAATTCTGTTCTCCGAGGGTTGTAGAGATTGCATTGGCAGTCCACGTGGTTTATATCCTCACTCTGACATTTACGTTTACAATTTGGATTGATGTTAACGATGATTGATTGTCAGTTTGCTTCTGCATACATAACGGTTAGAAAACTTTCATATGGTGAAAGTAGAACAGAGATGTCAGTGGTTAATGTCAATGCTTGCTCGTACTTTGCACATTTGCTCAACTTAATCGATAAAAATCTGTACTCTGCTCGTAAGATACAAAATTAATTCGCTCAAGAAAATTTGATCACAAAGACCCAAAGGAATTGTCGAGCACGAAACACTTTGGAAAGGGAACTAGAAAAAGGTTGAAGTGTTACGCTACGGCCGGAAGATAAACAAATTTTGCCCCACCCAGTACACGCCTCGATCAAAATCGTATCGATCACAAATCTCGAGGCGGTATGCACGTTAGCGATCAGAAAGAACATCGATCACACTGCCGGTGAATGTCAGATCGCACAGCACGATGTTTTACAGCCTCGCGACCCAGAAGGCCTCTCGAGAAGTGCAAGATCATACCAACACACGCTCGATCGTTCGCGAAGTTAAAGGTTGGGGTGGCATAGATATCGAATCGCATAGTTCGGTGCACGTAACGCGTCTAGCTGGAATGTCGAAGAACGTTTCTACTATCGTATTCCGAGGACGCGTCCCCCTGACCCGCATGAAAATGCCCGGACTCGTGTCACTCTGTCCATCGACCAGAAAAAACTGGCTTTCGTATGGTAATAAACGCTCTGGTATAGAATATTGGCCACGTATGCGCAATTATAACGGCTTTCACGTCTCGTCAGCAGGTGTACGAACTTTTGTTTCTCCGGTTTGCAAAAGGAAGTTCAAGTGCATGTCGGCTGCCAAGTTGAGGAAGCATCTCTGGATGATGCATCCTGTTTCGAGCCACCGATGTTGCACGTTTCTAGCCTCGAGAGGTGCAGTTCTGAAGCGCTGCGGGCTACGAGATAACAATAGATTCTGCCTTAGCGCACAATGCACAGGGTGTTCCTAAGTATCAGTGCATGTCTGATATATTATCGTTCGTTCCCGTGGCAGCGTTTGCGGATGGAATTGTTTTATTAGCTGAAAGGTATCTGTTTCTACAATATGAAAATATTTCAGCAATCGATTTTACAGTCACCACCATAGTTGCTGAACGAGAAGGTAATTAATAAGAAGATCTTAATCTGGTTCTCTTTACAGAGAATACGAAGTCATAGTCATCTCGAAAATTCTTTACGGTCAAACATAAATTTTGCTCAGATTTTCATTACTACGAGTGCAGCTACTTTGCTTGTGCAATACTCTACATAAACTGAGACAAATGGATGTTGAAATTGAAATCTAACAATGTTCATTCTATCTTAAGCCTCGACGCTTTCCATCGCCTGTTGAACGTTGTTGAAATATTTTCGAACGATCGGTCTCCTCGTTAAGGATCTGCAGAAAAAGTGTCGATGAAATCATCATACTAAAATGTAACAATCTCGAAACCCCCCAGAGACTCCGAGGAGAATGTCGATCACGTCGATACACAAACTATTGGATCTCGAGATTTTTGCTGGTGTTTGCAAAAAATCAGCCGACACGAAAGCGAGACGAAATTTCGCATAGAAATTATTAACCGGTGTCGGTAATATCTTTTCTTCTCGATTCTCGCTGTTAATAAGAAATGTTAATAACCGGGTATTAAACAACGCCCGTATTTTTTTGCAGATCCGCGGTACACGCCTACGATAATTGACCGTTGCTGGACCATTGCTCGTGGAATTATTGGTCGTTAGTCAATCCTTTCGAGAAATTATTATATTCCGACTGGGAATCTGGAAAAATCCGCGCGCGGCGTTTGCAACCACAGGCCGTCACTTAATGAAACGTGTTGCACAAGGTGGACGGATACGTAATATGCGTAACCTTCGCGTAATAATGCTTCGACAGGATAATTACCTCGCACGAATTCCATTTTCGAAATCCGCGCGTCTTGCAGAATAGTGAAATTCGAGGGCATGTCGATGCTACGTATTTTCAACGATTCCATATAATTAGGATTTAATTAAGAATTTTCTGTGGACATCGCAGAAAAGTGAAATCACGTAACATTGTTCCTCCGTCTCCGGAGGGATTGTGCAAATAATTTCGAGCGTTTCTTTGGGAAATCCGAACGATATATGGGTCGGCGTGAACAAACAGAAAACGATAGAACTCGCGCTGGGCTGAGGTAAGAACGGGGGTAAACGAGCGGGGGTACGCGATAATAATTCATAATGAACGAGATCGTAGGATTGATGTGGTGAACGGAATTTACGATCGCGGGGTCGAAAGAAAAGTCCACGACAGTATTCTTGATACTAGATATTGACGGTGGTAGTTCGTATCGATGGTAACTGGTCGCTGCGCGCTGCCGAGTGGCAAAATGGCCGGGAAGATTGATTTACACCGTATTCGCATTAATCTGTTTTTCCGGCGTGTTTCTGTATCACTTCATTATCCGCAACGGCGGACGAAGGAATTACACGTCAAATAATTCCGTTTAATAATCCCGGTCTCAGTCCATGCATCAGCCATGATCGCTTGAAATCCGAATCGCGACCGTATTCTTGCCGGTGTTTCATAACGATTAATAAACTTGTCGTGTGGCAATGTGGAAAATAAATTCACGGTCCAGTTGGTAGCATGGTAGCCGCGGCCGATTAACGAAAATAAAGCAACACCCGATCCCGGTGAAAAGTGGCCTAAGTTCTTGTTCGATCTTGTGCGTTCTCGCGGTTTTTTCCCCGCAGCGTTCGGATCGCATCGGTGCACAGTGCGGCGGTATACCTGTCGACGTTAACGCGTTCGTCCTGATTAACGGCCTGGTAATTATCGAGCATATTTTCACCGAAAACTCCACCACGGACACGACCACGGGGAATGAAGAATATCGCGGAAAAATTTTCATTCAGTGCAATTAACGGCTGCGCGAGACCGGGATAAATTATGCGAATACCGCGGAGCAAATTATCCGGCCTATAGTGAGAATTTAAATGGCGAAAAATCGCGTTTCCTTCGTTTTTAAAAAATCGTGCAAACAATGGCAGCGCTTAATTGCGTAGAATGCTAAAGCGGGCTTTAAGCGATTTTTATCGGAGCTCGTGGATCTCGCCGCGGCGCCGTATCGTCTTTATCGATGTGTATCGTTCAGAAAGATTCAGTTTTGATCGTGCACGCGAGTCGGGAATCCGCTGAGAAGTAAAAACTCTAGGAAGTGAAAATTGTTTGGATTTAATGCTAGGAAGTATCATAAGCAGAAGCAGCGTTTTATAAACCGAATACCACGTGCATCCTTTATCACCTGATCAAAGCGCGCTCGTGAATCAAGCACAGCCGTTATCGCGAACGTATCGCGGTAATTGTATGCCATAATGTGGCAATTATTACAGGAAATGAGATACATTGCAGCGAGCTGCAATGTTAAATAGCGCGTAGCGCGGAAATGTGGAACGTTCTTTTCGTTTCGACGGCACATTGTTGCCGGCTACAGTTCTACGGAACCATAATGTCCCAGCGTTGCTCTGCACTCGGCGCACCGTGAATTCTAATCTGCAAAAAAAATAATTGTCTCGAACGAGCACCCCGGAAAACATCTACGTCCCCGGAACAGCGAAACACTCGCAGCTAAATGGAAAATTAAATGACCGCCCTGCCGCACGCACTGCCGCGACACTAATCATGTGAAACCACACACCGGTGTTACTAAAATACTGGATCATTGTTTTATAATGATTTCATAAAACTCCGTGCACGCGGGTTGTAAAAACAATTTTATGTCACGGTTTTATGCGTCGAATTCATTAAATCTTCGCAACGCATTTTCCTCCTTCATTTATCCCGAGATTTGCTTTCACGCTTTTTACCGTCGTGGAAATACAAACGCCGCAACTAATGCGGTATTAATGAGGCCGAACTGTCTCGGGCACAATTTATTCGGAATATAACATAGCAATTCGAAATAATAGATTATTTCGACCAACGTGCTGGTTTTTCTTTCCATTCTTGTAGAAAAGACACAGAGAAAGCAACTCCAGATAAAATTCCAAGTGTAAGCGTTGCCGAGTAATTTCTTGTTTAATGTAATTAAATCTTTTGGCTGAAATAACAGACTAACTGTTATTTTATTTGAACGAATTTACTAGCCTTTGGCCATAACAAGCGCTTGTGCTTGTCTCGAACATGGTTTTTGCTTCTTACCATTATAGTGTAGTGTCACTCGTGAGAGAAACTGGAAAAATACTTGAGAAGGTATTCGAGGAAAAATTTATTTATGTACACAGTGTGAAACGAAAGAAATTATTTGACATCTGAATACCAGAAAAAAAATTTTTATTTTACAATGTCTAGTGGTCAGAACGAAAATAGTTCTTAGAAATTTTAATAACATCAATGGCAAAATGTTTTCGACGTGTGTGCTGTTTTTCTTACCACGGGTTATCGTTGGGTAAACGCAGTGTCGATGCTGGATTAACTGCACGTCTCTAGATGCGTTTCCGGCGTTGCAAAATGATTAGGCTATCCGAGCAACAGCGGTTTCATTAAAGCTTACAAAGCGTTTCATAATAGTACAAGCGACAGCACAGCGGCACGGCTTTTTTTCCAGTGTTTCACGAGCGGCATGTTAATCATCGCCCGGTGCACCATTCGTGGACGCGAATTAAGTGCGTCGGAGGCAACAATGGGCGGTGCAGCGATGAGAAAATGCATTTGGAGCGTCCCTGCGATGCCCTGTCCTACGAAAAATCTCTGAGGAGCCGCGGGTCCATTACCTCGATAGTCATCTGGCCAGGCATCCTTTGCGCAACGCGTTTTTACGTGTGAAACGAAACGGGAACTGTCCTAAATCTGTGAGAGTGCCACGCCGTTATTGCGGATGTTATTTCCCATTAGACTGACAATTCATATTTTCACACCTGCGGGGAAGCTACACTCTCAACTGCCACGTGGTTGTGCACGATCATGGGATCCGTATGACCGCAGTGACAAATGTGAAAGTTGATGTGCGTAGGATGTCGTCAAATTCAATTATGAAACCTCATCGCTGCGCTAACCGAAAGAATATTTGCACAATGTTCCAAACAAACTTTCCGATAAGCAATGTATCGATGATTTTCAATCCTTTTCATGTTTGGAATTGCAGCTACTTAAATACCAAGAAAATGACGACCAGAAAGGAAAAATATATCACGCTGGGATATTTAGTCGAGTTTAATGAGCTCTCATTTTCTTGGAAGTACATCAATTTTTTCCAAACCACTAATTGCGATAAATTCATTCATAGAAGTTAATGTTTGAACAACAATAATTCACTGCGTAGAGGGAATTTTTATTGAGAATAATCCTTGAAGAAGATTTGGGTCTCCCTCACAGCAACCTCCACGTGGTGAGACCTGGGCAATCGGTGTGATTCTCGATTTAGAATATTTTGTTGCGCAAAGACTATACTAATTGCAAAATTTTCTAAATCGACAATCACATCGAGCGAATGGCTGTGATAATGAAATGATTTTTTGACATGATTTCTTCTCAACGCAAGCTTTTCCATAACAATTTTGTCTCCGAAAAAGGAATCACGTACGAATGACTTTCTCCACGGATGAGTTTAGTCTTTCGAGGGTTGAGAGATGGAATATTTATAATACTATACTGTCCGTGTTGACGCGTCGTACTTCAGACAAGCCGGGCACATGGCAATCAGTCTGAAATTTCCAGAACACTGACGTGGTCGTCAAAAGACTTTTTATTACGTGGTAAACCGCGCTTTCTTTTCGAACGTATCCCGGTCCAACATCGAGGACAACGTGTTCTGCGATGTGCTACACCCCTTTCCTTTCATGTATTTTCCAGGAAGTACCTTTCACCGAAAGATCGCCGTGTTCTTGCGACCTGCAGCCCACGTAGGGTCCCGCGAGGTCCTTAACCGACGCATCGAAAGAGGAATTGCATTTTACGGATTAAAACATGACTCTTTATCTCTTCCCTTACAGAGCGTTGTAGCATGGCGAATCAGATGCGATACACAACATCGGGAACGTGTTTCTTTTCAAGATAATCTACGGATGATATTAACTTAAAAAATGCTGCGACGTTTCAATCACTTTTTTACTTTTCTACGAAATCTTCGCAAATTGCTCCAATAATCTGATCGAACACTATATGCAATATCTATAACAAACAAGGAGAGAAACAGTAGGAAATTTTACAATGGGAATATCCATGCGAAATAAACATTTTCTGTCCGAAATGCGACAGGCAGATTTTAAAAAGAAAATTAATTTCTCTCATCTTTAAATGCTGCTAATCAATGGCAGCTCGTAGCATTACAAACTAGCAGCGGATACTCGTAAAAACGTGATTGTCGCGGCGTAAATCTCAATCCAGAATATAATTAATGGAATCGCATACTTTCGTTTAACGATTCCGTGCAAGAACTCGGGTCCGTGTAGCGACGTGTCACTGATAGAATAGTAATGAACCGCCGTAATTATGCCAATTACCCGATCGTATTTGCCCGGCCGGGCGGTTAGAAGAAATCAATCGGTCGATTTATTCTCACCGTATATGTTCAGAATCATCCAGACCAGATTGTCTGTCTCCAGTTAATTCTTGGCCGTCGCGTCGGACGCCCGGTTCCCATAATCATTTCTATGCTCCTGTCTGTAACAAACGATGTAATAAAATATTGTTAAAAATTAAAAATAACGTCTCAATCGAATCGTAGGAGAAATCGACGTTGAATTTATGATTCCCGGCAGTTGCGCTTTTGTTCGCCGCGAAGAATGTTTAACGATACAAATTTCGCCATTAGATCGGCGATCATCGATCACCGATGGGCAATATATCCTCGATGGTCCGAGGGACTCGCGTATTCATCGAACATTGTTCATTGTGTTCGGCTGATAATTCTTCGACTCGTCTAACAGGGCTTTCGATACGCCTTGATCCTGATATATTGCATCGTGGAAGGAAAGTAACGTCACAACAGAACATTTCATCACGTCGCGGCGAACGAATTCCGCGTGAAGCCAATTTATTCGTTAAAACCGCGAAAATAGACGTGCCGCGGCAATTACTCAGCGAATAATCGCGTTGAATTAGCAGACGCATCAATATGTATCCCGAGGATATTCTCAAAATGATAATCTCCTCGAATTCCCTGCTGCGAGAAACCGATTCGTTCGTGTTAATTAATTTCCTGGCAGCATTCGGGTGAGCGATCCAACGATATCAAAGACAATCCGCTGCACAGATGCGTAACTCTCTACACGCCAGCGATTTCAATAATTTTATTCGAAAGCAACGATTCAGCTATCATCACCTGCACGTTACACTCACGTTTCGTTATATTTATGAATATTCAATGACGTTTGTCAATACCATTTCTCACTTGCTCCAGCGCTTTAACGCGCTGCAACTTAAATGCAGGATCGATTAAAAATTCAAACAAGCCACAAGCTGATTTCTAAATTAACTTCTACTTAACGAATCGCTGCTGTATGTAATCTTATTTTTGTGCTCCAATAACGATGTGGAGGATAATGTAAATGTGCAGATTTATAGAATTATGCAATTCGTTATTGAGTACTAGAATCGCAAGAGCGGACAGCAAACCGATTGGAAAACTGTCACGCTAGACAAGAAGTTCGAAGAGAGGCCAAGTGTAAGGTATGCAGCGATGTGTTCAAGTGATTTCAATGCGTGTAGAGTGCTGTCTGCAACGTGACGTGTCATCAATTCTTAATGCAATACCTCAACGGGAACATTACAATACGTCTATGCCTTTGACAGTGAACTTGGTACGTATACACGCGACCTGCGGCTGACAAAGCATTATGCAGCAGTCCGTTGACGTCTACATGCAGCTAGCTGAATGTGCAAGACAATAATACGTAAACTGGAGATGTTCCAGTAAAATTGGAAAGAATCGTACGCGCGCCAAAGGAATCTCTGAATTTCGTTTCTTCTCGCCAGCGTTACCGAAACTGTTTTATCGGCAAATCGAGCAGAACTAATCCACACGTCGTCGACCGTATCTCATCGATAATCGCAGCGTCTCGCAGCTCGATGGGACGGTTCGATGGCCAAGTGTGTCGAGCATCGAAGCTCCGCGAGGCATGATAATATGGAGAATCCGCCTCCGCAGGATTTCTGCAGAAGAACCAAAGAGAACCGAACTCGGCAGGCGTCTAGCTGTCACGTCCCAGGACAACGAGAGCGAGATTTTCGGTGAAAGTGCCCCGAAATGATATATCGTGCGGTCTACTTCTCTAGATGTCTAGAGAAGCAGAAGAGAACCGCACCGCCCGCGGCTTTCTTTTTCTGCGAGCTACCGGTTCCGGTCTCAGCCCGTTGACCGGCTGCCAGAAGCTTCTCGGATAGTTCCTGGTCCAGACGATACTTTTACCGAAATCGTGCACGCCTCGCTGCGACTCGGAATCCTGTTTCACAGTCGCGCGTGACTCATTCCTGCCTGCAGGACACGATCTAAAATCGTTTCAAACGTGCGAAATATCGTCGACGCTTCTTGCCACACGCAATTTCGTGAAGCATTTAGCCCGACAGTATACTTTCTCGGCTCCGTGATTTAGAGGAAAGAACGTTTCGCGGAATTTCCGCGATCATAACGTTCGCCGAATTTGGGTTCGGAACGATTCGCGTAAATTTGCGCGATGGACCTCGCTGGACGACCGAAATTAGCCGTTTGATTATGCAAAGGTGGCAATAATCATGTTTCTGCGAGTACCTGCTGATGGCCAGATTGTACCGTTGTGGCAGCTATTGTTAAATATAAGGCAGAACTAATTTTGCGTAGTTGGATAAAACCGTCAGATGCTTCAACGAACAGACAATTTTGACAAAATCGTATGCAAATTTGATTGTTTTGTCTGATCTCTGTTTCCATGGAGCTGGGAATGCTAATGCTCTCTGTCTTCGGGAATGCTAATTTTCATGATCGTCCACGATTCAGTAATATCTAGACTGCGGATCTTTATGCATTTATATGCAAAATACATGAAAGCACGTACATTGATAAAAATGAATAATCTTCTTATTTCATTTCTATCGCAAGCAATCTTTCAGTCCATACAAATCTTAATTTGCATAATGAGTCGCAGTTTAGCAATGACCAAGTTCAATTAGGCAAGCACAGTCTGCTGCAAACATGATTAAAATAGAAAAAGAAGTTAGATTGTACGTTTAAAACTATAAAGATTAAGTGTTGTCTAATGGACCAGAGAATGTAGCAAAATTAAAACCGGTATTTCCGCTCAGTTGTTCAATGTAGCGTCAAGGACGTTTCAAGGTCGTTTATTGACTTCTAGTTAAATATTTGATAAAAGCATGCTGGTAGGTGTTCGGAGAATCGCATCATTAACTTCGATAAGCTTTTTTTTCCAAAAAGGTGATAGAAATGGACGCCGCCTACGCGATTTTGTTAGCTGCAGCCAACAAAATAGAAAGTGTGCACAGAGTTCGTACGAGCGCAGGTCGTAAAACTTCATAAAGTAGCACCAGTATTCCAGTGCACGTGGTATCCCTATAGTGCTGTATCACTGGATACTAGACTTTCACGTTTGCGACTCAGAAGACAGATAATGGGTGGAAAGGTTACGTGGGTAACTCGATTAGTGAGAGGCGAGAAGGATACATTATGTTGATACGTAGTGACCGAACAAAAGCGCAAGCACCGTAGAGACCACACAGTTTTGATACTCCCCGGGCTATTTATAAAGCGTGTTATGGTTTTCCATGTGCTATGACCGCAACGCTATTTCAGATTTCTTTGGAACTATAATAATTTCTCAATTCTTCTTGTGCTAATAAAATAGAGAGTTTCTATACGAACAGCAGAAATTCATCAGAACAAATAAATATCATATATAATCTTTGAAAATTTTCTCAAGTAATATGACACACTCTCTTGGAACTTCAGTCATTTTTAAATTTATGTCGTGACAGTAAAATAAAACATTCTTGTGCAGAAAGCATACATTTAGTTGGGCATTTGTGCAAGATATTTTCATTTCATAAATTTTCTCATTAATTAAATCAGAACGCAAATAATTTAGATAAAACGAATTACACATATTTAATAGATTGCGGAGCTTTATGCAACTTTATATTATCATAGACAAACTCGAAGGAACTGAAACGAAAAAAAATTCTATTTCCTTCGTGAAACTCGACTTCGTTAAATTTGACGTATAAACTTTCGTTTGAAAATCTTCGTACAGTACGAACGAACAAATTTTATAAACAGAGTAAAAACAAGAAGGTAGTTACGAATCAAGTGATCGGAAATTTAAGGCCGTGATTAATAGAAGCAATTTACTGAAACAATGGTAACTGATTCGCATTCAGACAACGATGGTTGTGTCTATTTTAACACACCTCTACAGGCGTCTCGCCAAGTCATTAATTTGTTATGACTCACTTAGGTTCGTGATTGCCTATAGTCGATCCAATCGATTCACTGGCGTGCCTGTAAATATACCAACGAAAGAACAATTACAAGGAAAGGAACCGGTCATTTGATCGATCGGTGGTGGTACGTTTAGTGTAAATAGATTCTGTTTGAAATTCCCATCACGAATCACAGGGGGTTAAACAAATTCTTCTGTCATCGATGGACATGTCCCGAGAAAGTCTAATGAAAACGAAACTGGAAAGGCGTCGAGGGAGTCAGAATGACAGTAACGTGCCGACCTTAGAATGCGATCGTGTCGGTTCGATTGCGATTCGAGAGGATCGCGATCCGCTTAGAAGTGCTGTGTTACGCTAACAATCCAGCCCGAGTAAGGACACTGTCACGCGAACTGACCAACAAGTATTTCGTCAGAGTCAGCGTGCAAGGTGCGCGATAAATCGTTCCTGTTGCGGCAAGGACATACAATGGGCAACGTGTTACACGAGCTGGTGTACCACCAGCGGAGATAAATTAAAGATCGGAACAAAAGGCGGCGGGAGAGGGCAGGAGGGGGGGGGGGGGAGAGAGATTGTCGAAGGCGGTTGGTTTCACGGGGCCCTACACCGTGGGACGCTACCACTCGAAAGAACATCCGCAATGCGAGCCGCAATGCGAATTCCGCGCGTTCCCCTTTCCGCGATTAATTATTAGGTCCGGCGATGCACGCCACTAAATTGCTCCCCCCGGTCGCAAGATCATTTTATTGTTCGGCAAGGCTGCCGACGCGAACTTTCTCCGGCCGGTATCCAGAATCGGTTAACGATTTCGATTCCCGGTTGAATTATAAGCTTCAATTTCGAGAACGCACCGCGGGTCGAGTCGATGGGCGCCGCATTTGACTACGCTAACGAGAACTTGACGATAATTGCGCAAGTTGATCGATCGCGGTATTCCAGGTGGTTAATTATGCCGCGGCAGTGTTTTGCTTGTTCGCTCGACACGAGCGAAGCGGACGAAAGAGGAAGGATACGTATAGGGAATATATATAGAGAGAGAGAGAGCCAAGTGAATCCGATGGATATTATCCTGCGAAAAATCAGCATTATATAATTCCGTCCGATAAATTATTTTCTATCGCGCGCGTTGCGTCACACTAGTCGAAGAAACACTTCGACACGGCCGAGTTTAATTGTTTTACAAGAGTATCAAGCGTTTTTCGCGCCTGTCGTGAAACATGTTCGCGATTCCCGAGGAATGAAACAGGCTGTCGGAATTTCATTCCGTTTTCGTTTAAACGGCACGAACTTGTTGGACGACTTAATATTTGTTAAAAAATATTTCACACCTATAATTATTTCTTGTCTATGATAATCGAAGTTCGAGAAAACAGGCCTGAAAATTACAAGTGCAAGGATGCACGCGGGTTCGGCTGGCGCGACGCAAATGCAGGCCGTTTTCGATTCGTGCAGTGTTCGCGATCGCGGGCGCGATAGTCGGTGTCCCACGAATAGTGAAAGTTCCTGATCGGCCGGGGCAAAAGGAATTATTTAGTGCTGTTAACTCGCAGAATATCCATCGAGATGGAGGGGCGCGCGCGGAGGCGAGCGACGTGTCCGGTCGGGCACACGACTCCTGTGTCTCGAGGGAGACTCGAAAATCGCGCTGGTCGCTCGTGCGAGACGAATTGCGGTCTTTCTGCTCCCATGGAACGAACGAACCGAACGAACAAACGAATAAACGACACTATACACTCCGCGACAAAAAGATAGCAGATTACCTAATTTTGTTAATTCTCGCAAATATAATCGAATAACAACAGTTCCCGTATTATACAGGGTGTTTGGTAACTGATGGTACAAGCGAAATGGGGTGATTCTACATGAAAGAATAAGTCGAAAATATAGAATAAACATTTTTCGTTTGAGGCTTTGTCTTCGAGAAAATCGACTTTGAAGATCTGTCAGGTTTGTGTGCTTCGGTATATGCACGAAGTAGATTTGGTTGGTCATGATCAGACGCGTCAGACTCGATTTTCTCGATAACGAAACTTCAGATGAAAAAATTAAGATTGTTCGTGTTCCAGTGTTAAAATATTGTAAAATTTTCAACAATGGCTTCCGGTAAAAGATTGACTGGTCCTGAAATATTAACAATACACAATTTACGTAAAGAAAATTGTTCTGTCGGTAAAATTGCGAAACCGTTGAATCGTAGTCGTAGTAATATACTACTTGAAAAGCTAAATACCATTTATTTGTATAATGTGCTATCTTTTTGTCGCGGAGTGTACACGCGGTACGTGTGCCACGCGAGAATGTGCGCCCGCGACCCGCTCTTGTTGCATTTTCGCAGATCATCAGCGATAACGTGGCTGGAAAGGGAACCCCGGCGGCTCTCCTTTCGATTTTATTGTCTTCGATCGGTCCCGGCTTGGCCTCGGGAGGCAGCACCGACACCAACAAGACACTGTCAGCGAGTCACCGTTCCAATTAACGTGCTACCATTTCAGCCCGGAAAGTAAAAGTAACGTGCTACAGGTGTCCGTCCGATCGATCGTCGTTTTTCCGAAGCCGACAGCGCGAGCATCGCGAAAAAATCACCGTGACGCCATAGTGATTGCGTTCGTTGGCTTCTTATCTCGCGCGGTCGCGGCAGATAAGGCCGTTCGATTTCGAACGGTTGCGCAACACCGCGGCCGAGTTGAGTTATTGATCGGCGGGATCGTGTTCTCGGAAACAGCGACAAATTTGCATGCCCGCGATGTTATATTGGGTTCATTAAGTTGAAATTAATTAATAGCTCGTTGGGATCTACACGACGTCGGCCAGTTGCGAAAAAATTGATGTTTGTTGAACAGTGGTTCTAGGGGTGCAACGATCAAGATAGCGCCGCGAATAAGATGATAATTTATACCGATCGAGCGCTATAATTCAAGGATAATGGACGTGGCGCAACTGGAGGCAGCGAGCACGGATACATAGCCGTGACCCTTTTCGGGCAGGATCAATGTGCATCCTAATCTTCGAAAGATTATTACCTTCGGCTGGGAAAAACAGCGGAAACGATTGACCTCAAATGTTAGCCTTTCGACTTTTACCAGCGATTAGAAAGGAATAATTTTCTCATTTTCAACAAACGTTACGTTGAGGGACAATTTTCCCTTGTAAAGATAACATTGTTGTTTGGACTGTGGATCTTTATGCATCTTAAAATTGTCCAGGTCATTTGTAAGACCCTCTTGTAATCGTTTCTAACGTCTTTACAATTTAATATTTGACCAATACATGTCTGCTCTTAACTGCACAACATCCGGGGTCCACTTAGCATTCTCCATTTGAGGAGTTAACAAATTGTTTCTTGTTAGTTAAGTTTGTTGACGTCAGAAGTACGTTCACGGACGGCAAACTCGTTAAAGGGCGCCATAATTTAACCGCGCCACCATTCACCGAGGCCCTAATGTGCTGCTGGGCGACTAAACTTCCTCCTTTCTAACAATATCCAGCACTTCGCATAATTTCAATACGCTGTCTAATTTACAGTTGACTCTTCAGCAACGCGGAAGAGCCGGTTACTTAATCGGGGAAAAGAGTCATGAACCTCTTCGCTGTATTTTGGCAATAAAAGTGAGCTACGGGGAATAAATTATTATTAAGAAGCTCGTAAAAACTCCTAAAGTCGCGCGCTGGTATGCAGATTATTCCGAGTTGAGTCTGTACGCGCACCTGCACACGTGCAGAGCGGAACTAGCCAGTGCCCCCGGGACGGTAAATGAAAAGGTCAGTATGCGAACGAGGGTGAAAGCGAAGGTACGAATAATAATTAGGAAGCAACAAATTATCTTGACGCGCTGAAACGCGATCGATCCGAGTTATTTATGCGCTAGGCTCGCCGGTTCTGGGATCGCTTTAACGATCGCCCTGTATTAGTCAGAACGTTGGACCGTTCCTTTTTACTATGAACTATACGCCCTAATCTACATACACATCGAAGCGAATATGCAGCGAGAAAAGTGACCGGCTTCTAATAAATATCTTCCGTGCATTTCATCTTGTCATCGTTCAGATGCCGTGCGTGCTTCCTATCAAGCGTTCTCGCTTGGTGATTTCAACGCGGCCGATCTGCACAAGAAGCGATCTCTCGATCGCCTACGATCGCAAACGGTAGGTGCACGAATCGCTTCTTCTGGATTTCGAAGTGGAAGCAAGATTTTATTAACCATTTGCACTCGAAGCTATTTTAACTCCAAAACGAAACATTTCTACCTAGAATATTAGAACTACCTATACATATTTTTTCATGTTATAGATATGAAAATGAGTAGATAGATATGAAAAATAATAGTTTGAATATATAATGATACTGCAATTTTTAGTGGCACCTTACAGTCACCAAAATGTAGGTGTCTTTGGTTTTGTTATTAGTATTGTTGTTGGTTATTTGATCTAAGAGAAATGTTCACACGTCGATAATGTATTCCCCATTAGGTACGAAGGTACACTAAAATATACTACAATACATTAGAATGTAGTATAACGTAAATACTAGAGTATATTTGAATACATTAGCATATACTATATTGTAGTACACTATATCGACCTATTATATGTAATTGAAACAGCATATTTTTATTTTGCACAGTAATCTGCAATCTATCGATCGGACAGCGACGTACCAGGCAAATAAACAGTATAAATAACATTGTCCGTAACTCGTGTCACGAAGCAAAATCAATTGACATTAACATTGGCCAGTGAATGGTCTCATTTCTATCGTTTGGCATTACCATAAAGAACATTACGATATGAGAAAGAGCTCATTCCTGCGTGCAGGAACAACCCGGCCGATACAAAATTACTTCAGTATTCCAGTGAACCAATGACCGAATCGGAATCGTGTTCCGCCACGGAGCAACGCAAATGATACTTTAGATAACGCTAAAACGGCCTAGACGTCTCCGATCGCGGGTGGATAGAGAGAAACACCGATCGATGGAAAGACATTCGGAAATGTTGCTCCCGCGAGTTTATCTCGGTGAAACGGGAATATCGAACAGGAGAGATTTCAGCTAATTAAATCGGCGATCGGGTTTCGTTCCGCGGTTTGTCGTCCATTAGGACGGCAGACTTTTCCTTTCGACCAAAAAATATGTAATGGAAAGACGTCGTCGAACGTCGTCGAACTGTTAACGATTTCCGCGCGCGGCAATTATTCCGCGGGACGGGTACGGATATGCTTGCTTCTGTACGTGACGCTGCTGCGAATCGACACGCTTTTACAAAACCGCCGGGAAACCGACACGTTCCGCTCGTTTCCCACAGCTCGATGCTATGCATAGAATCCTGGGAAGTTCGAAGTGTGGTCGAGTAACGCCTTTGCTGCTTAACATTATGCGCAGACAGATGTTACATCAATTGAAGGGTGCCCGACGAGCGTAGGACCATGCCGACGTCCACGAGGAAGAAGGAGAGAGACTAATTAAAAACTCAATGGAACCGCGATATGGTAAACTTATTGTCTAGCCTTGCCGCAACATTGTGACCCGGATTACGCTGATCATTATTGTCTGTTTTAGAAGATCCTGTTTCGACGATCTCGATCAACCGAGTTACACGATTTACTAGCGAGATATCCAGGCATTATCTAAATCTATTTCGTCGGGATTTTGTTATTTTTGAGAAAGTTCCGTGACAAGCAATCATCCACGACTACTTTTTTTCCAGCCCGTGTGATTTCTACTTTCAAATTTTTGTTTCCTCGTGAAATTCAGCTCCCGCGTAATCGGATTAGCCCGCGGGATTTTGATACAGTTGGAATTCTTTTTGGTCCAGCGAATTCTTTCGATGTTTCTACAGTTTTCGCGTTGAGAGCGGTTAGAGAAGCGGTGTAGCTCGATATAAATCGCAGGCGACAGGGATAATGAAATACTCTGTGCCATTGCAGTTTAATCGAAGCAAATGTCGTTAATCGCTTAATTAAGCGGATTGGATCGGCGATTCCGCGGTCTTCTTAATGCGTTCGCGAGCCACGCGGTATATCATTTGTGACGTCGACTGCATTCGAGAGCAGATCGGCGGCCAATCAACATTAGGATGCCGGTGGAATTCGAGAAAATGACTGATCTGTCGCGGTCAAGAAAGGAAACGGCCCGTCCGGCCCGCGGAAACTTTACTACGTTCCGCTTGCGCGACGAATCGTGGCCGCTGGCTATTGTTGATTGATGTCCAAGTAAGTCACTTTTGATGAAACCTGATCTGCCGATCCGTGTAATTAAAAATCCCGGCGAGAACTTTTAACTCAAAATTACATTAAGATTCTAAAGATACATCCATGAGGAATTATTCAATAAATTTATTTCCTCGGGTAAATGTTATTAACTACTTGCACTAGTACTTATTTTGTGATTATAATGATTAGAAATTCTTTATCGTTCAGAATTTCATAGAAAAAGAAAAAGTCTATGTTTTCTCCAATGAATATACAGGGTGTTTGGTAACTGGTGGTACGAGCGAAAAGGGGGTGATTTTACATGAAAAAATAAGTTGAAAATATAGAATAATATTTGTTCATCCGAAGTTTCGTTATCGAGAAAATCGAGTTTGAAATGCAGCGAATACGCATGCTATTCGATAGGAATTGTCTGACGCAACTGTCTGATCATGACCAACCAAATCTACTTCCTGCGTATATTAAAGCACACAAACCTGGCAGATCTTCAAAGTCGATTTCCTCGAAAGCAAAGCCTCAAACGAAAAATGTTTATTCTATATTTTCGACTTATTCTTATAGATAGATATTCAGAATATCTATGGAACTTCTTGCATCGGGATTTTATGCATCAGCGAAAGTCATCAGCCGAAATATGTCCGGAACGATAAGCAAAGGCGCTACACTTCGTCCGAACGTTTACAAATAGCTTTCCATTTATTCGTGCTAACATAAACAAGTAATAAGGACAAGTAATAAGGAAACGAAAGCACGGTTTACGGCATTATTTTTATTTTTCTTCTGTTTTTTTTTTTACGAATATGGGCTTAGCGGGTTACGCTCTAAACGAAGAATTGTTGTAGATGCGCTATAAATTTTGTGCACCCGAGTTGGATCGGATATACGTTGTCGGAGGCTCCCCGCAGGAAGTGATAAAATTTTAATGGCATAACTGGTAATATATCTACTTTCTATGATAACCGGTGAACGTTTAATTGCTTCCTACGAGCATTTTTCCGAGCGATACGACACTATACGCATGCCGCAGCCGCACATTCGTCTTCTGACGCACGAGCATTGGCATGATACGGTTTTACAAAAATCCTGCGGCTTGTTTCTTTCCACTGCTTAATTACGGCGATTATACAACGGGAACAACGGAGTTCCTGCGCTGGAAAGTTGTAACGCTAGATTCGAGACAGTGCCGCCAATTTTGTGGTAGACGTAAGTTCAAGTATGAACACTGAGTCATAAATAGTGTATTAGATAAGCTAATTAATTCGTAGACCTTTCTACGGGAATTTTATTGATTATTTAAAACCGCCTAAAAATCTGCACTCTATTCATAGCTTCGCGCATTCAGCGATGCGATTTTCGGCACAACGAAAACTCGTCGAATAAAAACGGGGCTTTTGTGAAAGAGGAGAAAAAAATTGGAAAAAATCGTTTCGTTCGATGGCGCCGTGAAAAAAATCCCTTATCGCGGAATGGCAAACGTTGCGCGTTTGTCTCTTCGCTCTGTTCCGGTGATTTCGCAGAGAGAGAGAGAGAGAGAGAGAGAGAGAGAGGATGATGGTATTGCCATTCCGGCAGCGCGCGCGATAGAATCTTTTCTCGCTGTCAATGGCGTTTCCCTCGGAAACCGGCGAGTCGATGGCAATCGATATCTCATAAATAGTCGACGGTCACTCCACCGGCGGCGTTTTAGTATTCCTGATGCACGTGAAACGTGAAATGTCCGCTGCCTTCTACGGAGACGAAGGATTGCCGCGTGCAGTACGTGCTTACATCACGCCGCGCCTATTTCATCCGCGGAGAAACCGCGAGATGCAATAGTTATTTTGCATCATGCGGGCTTATGAGCGCTCTGTCTTGTGGGTGAGCCTTTAGCAGCTAACTGAACACGGGCAGAAGCGCAATCCATGGGAACCCACCGCCGGAAGACGCGCACCGGCTAATCTTGAGTAATATGTTTTATTGCTTTACTTGCAGGAAGTCCATCGACTGGATCCTCAGCATTTCTGAAAAATTTGACACTCAAGACCTGTAGAATCTCGCGATTTATTTGTTACAAAAGTGCATCTTTGGTATCGTTAGATAACACGAGCATACACAAACAACGCGATCATCTGTTTGCTAATGTTTCATTCTTAAAAAATTATCTACTCTGAATTTACGTTAGCCTTTATGTCAGGGATTCACAACGTGTGGCTCGCGAGGTTAGGTACTTCTCCCACTCATAGATTTCATCGTTATGTACCGCCACTGCCGCCCCACTGACCGCAAGGGGTTAAATCCGCCATACTGGGAAATATTCAACAGATAACACTATAGGTGGCATGTGAAGTGAAAAGTTGTCCAACCTGCTGAGGTCTAACCGCCGACTCGTCGCTTTTAAGTAGATCGCTTGGTCAATACCGTCCCAAACTTCGCCTTCGACTTCGTCGTTAGAGTTTCGAATCCACCAACGACTAAATACGCGTTCTAATCTCTCATTAGTATTCTGGGAACTGTCACCGGAACACGAAGTCACCGAAAAAGGATCGTCAGGACTGCTCATTAGAAATTGGTCGTTAAATGTCGTTAAGCCTGTTCCGCTAATTACCCGAAGATAGTTAAGCGTGGTCAAGACAGGCGATTGCAGAAGTTTGAGACATTGAAAAAGCTTTACGCAGATGCGATGGTTAAACAAGGGACCAGGAAGGTGATCGTAGAACTTCGAGGCATTGAAAAAGCCTCGAGATACTCCGCACGGATACCTGGAATTAATTATTGTTAACCGGTAGCTAGCGCGTACCTTACAGGTAGCAAAGAGGTAGCTTAAGTTGGCTAACTGGGTACTTCAACTTCATTGAATTAGTTCCAATGGCAGACACAGTCGTTGATGGTAATGGATTGCACTTTCGAGAATTGCAGTTTTTCTTATTGCTGGACGGCGGATCCTTGTATGGAGAACGCGAAAATCTTCCGAGAAAATTGTAAACGACAGACGTTAAACGAGGATGCACTTAAAGAACAATAAAACGGCGTACCGAAATTGTTCTAATGTTCGTACAGTTTTGCATTTCATCTGGTCATTTGCGCCATAAATGCATAATATCCGCGCTCTTTAATATGAAAGTTCAGAATGAACGTTCACGAACGTTCTCATTTAGGGAATTACACGCGCGCGCGCGTGTGTGTTCTTTTTCCAGGCCGAAGCAAACGAAATTACAGAGCTACTTAATGTTTAATTTAAAAACCATCATGCAGCATGATTGATAGTCTATCGCGGAGCTGGATGCAGAAATGCAATGTTTAGTATAATATATTCCGTGTCTGATCTACATTTCGAATTCACCGCGCAGTCATTTGGGATTCCGCTCCGTGTTTCCGCTAATAGCCAGATAAGACAATGCGATAACGATACAAATTTCTGAACAGACTTCTTTCACACTTTTGCGTTGATTTCGTTTTTCCTCGGTTACCGGAACGATCGAATCGATGACGCGCAGGCCATGAATGGAGGGTTCAAGATTTTAATTCATGCGCGAACAGAGATTTATACCGTGACTATGCCCCGCGGCACGTGTTCGATTATAGTCCAACGACCGTGTTAACACGGGCTCCAATTAAGGATTCGGCCGGTTGCATGCGCATCGATAATACCTCGGAGCTATCATAATTCTCTCCCCGAGGATTCGTTTTCTTCATAATTGGCCGAAACGCGGAGAATTACCGTTCGACCAGCTGTCGATGACGCAAAAGCGAAACAATAAGACGGCGCGAAGCGAAAAACGAGAAATTAATCTTGATTTAAAAAATCAGTGTTTCGATGATCGGCGGCGGCTCGCTGAACCGCAATTGATTTTCTACTCGTTTGGATTTTCAACGATAATGCTGTTTACGCTCGCGGCGGCACAGCGAACGAATGAAAATCAATTGGAAATCCGTGTTCACGTGTTATCAAGCAATATGGGAAACAGCGGACCGCTTTTTTCCGGAATGATCACGCCAGACGAACACCATATATATCGCGCCCGGCGTACGGGAGTTTATTACGCCGATTGAGCGCACTTACTAGAACGACAACTTTTCTATCCTGACAGCGTTTCGCAATGCATTTTCCATTGACGATACGTGTTATTTACCGGAGAACTTGTTATTCATTGAAGAAGGAAGGAATTTTTGTACAACGTCGCCAGGCTCGTAGCCGCTCGACCAGCAATGCTGAGCGACGTGTAATTAAAATGTCACAGTGCCGATGGTATTCCCGTACACGAGAAAATAATCGGTTAAGTCCTCTCGTGCCTGATATTTCCTTACAAGAGTAACGATTAATTGTTATTCCTGCAGAAAAACCGAGCGGCGGCGGTGATCGATAAATCGGCATCGACACTATGAATGCAGAAATGATGAGAGATCGCGTGCAACGAAGCTTATTGACAGGTAACGGCGTTGATGAGGTGCCTTCTTTTATTGCAAGCCATTTAGAGCTTCGCAGGTTCGTTTAGCTGCACCAGTGTAAACGTAAAAAGGATAAAATGCATGAAAGACTTGCGTGCGCAGATTATCATCTGCAAGAGCAGAGAAAATATAGATTTATGCTCTAGTAATTAGCTACAGACATGTCGATACTTAGCTGTATTTAAAAAGTAAATAACTCCTAATCTACCGAGCGCTAATAGTGATTTATTATGTGCGTAGGCTTATAGAACTGAGCAGATTAAATTTATTCAGATCTTGTATAGTTTTCGCTGCAGCGTATGTTTGAACAATTATTCGCATTTATGACAAACATGAGTAAATTCTATTTGAAAGGCTAGGAATATTAAAACAATTTAAGAATATTGATGCACTATTTCCTGTTTCTTGCTGATTTAAAAAAAAAAAAAAATGGTAAGTCCATTGGTTTGAAATTTACAGTTTCGATAATAGTAAATTAAAAAATTTACAATGGTCCCGTAGTGCTAGCGTTAAGAACGTTCTAAGATCGTCAGAAAAATATGAAATAATTCTTTTTTTTACTGCACGGTGTAGGGAGGTTCGAGTGGGTGATGCTTGGAAGATCGGTATTCTTTGTTTGTGCTGTTAGGTTCGTTTCGGACTCGGCACATCTAAGGGGAGTTAATTTCGTTGAAAACTGTCGGACGTTATCGAGGAGACGGAAAGCAGGGCGCGATTCATTTACACGAGGCTTACCTTGCGGCGCCTTTTTACGGCGTGTGCCAGCCCCAATTAGAGGCGGTTCGTTGCTCAATTGCTTCACGTGCTCTCGAAAGTTTTCGTCGGTCGGAGTTTACGGTATTTCTTAAAAAAATACCGGGCCTCGAGCACCAGGATTAACAGGTGTGTACTTACGTTTCGGCCGAAAGGATCATTCCGTTCACGCTATTGCAGAACAGATATAATTACTTAATCACACGTATTAAAACTATCTCTTTGAACACCGTATTTTAAGATTAGAAAACGGTTTTATATCAAAACTCTCGCGCGCACCAGGCCGAAATAAAGTCGTAATAATAAGAATATTATTTCATATGCTTCTGCAACTTGCAATTTAGATCCTGTAATTAACACATTGACGACTCGAATGGCTTGTTTATTCGACGATTTGGTTATTTAATTGCAGAACAAGGCGGAGTTAATTACCGAAAATCGGCTCGAACAGAGACTAGTACTTCTTTCCTCTATTAAATGTTCCTCTATGTTTAAATATCAGGTAATCAATGAAATTTGTACCGCCTCTAAGCTTATTCAACGAAGGACAAAACAAATTAACTATTAACTTAGACAACTAGACTATCTCATTCAACTAGGCAATCATTAACAACATAGAAAAGACGATAAAGATCAATGAAACACTGTTTTAACATAGCAAATGAAAAATTGTATAAAAAAGATTTAGAATACTGGTTAGATCGTTGGAGAAAGGATAATAAACCTCGAAGGTGAACTTTTTTAAAATAAAGTATAGCTTTTTCCGCTCTGCACGTCCGTTCTCGGTTACCCAACACCGTGCAGGGACGTTTTCTATCATTTCTTTTTAACGTATGTCGATAGATTACATCAAATGAGATTGCTCCTATGTCTTTTTTGTCGTCCGTAAGTCATTCGTGCAGATAAAATTGCGTTTCTATGGAAAACCACTTTTCCTCAGTTTCGCTCCGCGTGGTCAATTAAATAAAATACAATGTCTGTTTAATTACAGTACTTTCTAGACACTTGTGCACCATAATAATGTGTCAGTTTCAATTTCCAAGTAGCTAGTTGTCCAACCTCTCGATAAATCATATGCTTTTATTCGAACGGAATATTAAATCACTTTCAAGTCTACTTAAGCGTGGCTATGCAGAAAAATATGCGTAACAGTGTGTTTGTTGCTAGACGGTACTTGCCTCACAGCCGTGGTATTCCTTTGCAAAAAGAAAAATAAGAAAAAATGCGAAAACCGAGCGGAAAAAGCCGCCATGCTCAACCTTCCGTCACACTGCTTACACAGTTCCACCGACTGGAGTTTATTGTTAGTTACGAAAGATTGCCTGAAATGTCAACTGATAAACGGTTCAGAAACGTAGGAAAAGCTGCTTTCGGTCGGCGTGCATGCATCCATGCGTGTTAAACTTCTATCGGCGGTTTTTGATTGAACCAGTTCGATGACTTCCAGATAAACAAGTTTGCCTTTACCTATTTACTGTTTAGCATGCAAATCGCCTAAAAATGAAAGTATTAAACCGCGTGTTTCTCATTAAATTGCTTGCGATTTTCTCGGCTACGTTGCGAACTCGCGCAACCCTCGGACGGAAAACCGGAGGAACGGCGAATTATTCAATAATATTTCTTACGTTATGTCGATTCTGTTATAACATTAACTTCGTGGTAACGGTGCACCCTTATCAAGTAACTGTGCTCTTATAAGTGACACGCTTATCATAGTTTCAGGCACATTTTCACACTTCTATTTGCCAAATATTACAGTTGAGTAGTTGTCTGACCACTGGGCTACCAGTGGTTATGCAAATGTGCATTTTCACGAGAGAATTTCTAGCAGCAAAATTTTAGTTGCTCCACTGACAAGCTAGGAGACAACTTGAGATTATTGAAATCACTCGAACTTTTAGTAATTCGGGATTTCTGGAATAAGAATCTTCAAGTCACCAGGGAAATACAGAAAAAATGACATAATGAATAATTGACTGCAAGATTAAACTATTAAAATATGGATTTTATGCTGGTAGAGAGAAATTTAAGAATTTAAGAATATCGATGCGCAGTGTTCAACGTGCTATAGTTACGAGAGGAAGGAATTTCTATTTGGTGCCAACGTCCCACGGGTATTTTGCACGAATGTCTACTTATGCTACTATGGTATGCAGAAATTCGAGGCGGCTTCCTCCGTGTTTTTCCTCTCGGATGAATAGAACTAATAATGGAAGCCGCAGAGACACGTTTCCTTCGACAAACCGCAAGAAACGGCAATGGCTGAGAACTTCTTCGTTTCTTTCTCTAAATAGGGTTTATCGTCCGGCATTATGCGAGCAAAAGCAGCGAACGATACTGCGGTCTGGCCCCGGTAATTTCTCACGGGCAAAGGGTGGGAGGTGAAAAAAACCGCGAGCGAAATCTGTGAAGAAAAATTTCCGTTGTAGAAAACCGTTCCCGCGTGTACCGCCGGTTATGACGGTTTTTACGGGTTTTGTTTCTCTCGACAGAGGCGGATGCTCGTTCCGATACAAATGGGGTTTCTATCGTGTACCCGTCGCGCATATTTATGAAATGCCACGGGCTCGTTATTCGATTGTTAGCCGCGAGCCGTGGAATCAAAAACACCCGGCAGTCTGCGGAAATTTTTCTGCAGAAACCGCGGACAACGTCTTTCCGCAAACGTGAGACGAATTTATGAAACAACAAACCGTCCTGCCCGGTGTCGACAGGGTCTTTTCAGCCCGATTGGACACGCTCGTCCATCACGATTAATTTCCCGCGGGATCGCGCTGCGATCGAAAAGAAACAGCATAGACGCACGGAGAAATGCGAAATGAGAAATCATATTTGCTGAACAAAATTTCAATCGGGCCCTGTCGCACTACCGTTGCTCCAGTTCGCACGTAAACCGGTCGTGAAAAACCGTGGAATTTGAGTCCTAAGAACTTCCGCCATGGAATACGCGTCTGGTTACCACTGTCTTTATTGACGCATAATGATTCACTAAAGACGTCGTTTAGAAACGTTCTGTGCCAGGAATTTTTACAGTGTGCGCATTTAAGGGTCCGAGACTTGCTCCAGAATTATCAACGATAGGGTGAATTTTCTAATTGTCTGGCAAAGGAGAAATTGATTTAATAGTTCTAAAATTGCTACACTGATTAAGATAATGGCCCTGAACCAACAGAGGATACCACCGCCCACCTCGGTTAATTAGCGACATTAATTGCCCATTACAGGACGATTGGCAATTCCGTCGTCGTTCGAACGCAACACGTTCCGTTCGAAAGCGAGAAGAAAGGGAGCGTGTATTATCGATTTACGGTGTAGTTTTTGCTAAACACTGTAACAGATGCTGTCGTGGATAGTGTTGGGTATTCGATAACTCCTAGCAACGTGATTAATGCGACGTCCTCCGATACCTACTCAATTAAAATTTCGAGTCAGGCGTAACGAGGTAGCCCACGATGCGGAAGTAATACGATGCAATTTCTTGCGACCCTAATGATGCGACATCTCGTCCACCTCGACTCCTCAGCGTTTCAGATCCTGGTCTAATTAAACAGCGATTTACGACGAGTTTACGTAACCGTGAATAATCTTCGTTCGCTCGAGCAAACGTTGTTGATCGATTCGGCAGCCGCGATTTCTTTAATAAGAGAACTGCGTTCGCATTCCGACACTTAGCTTTCGACAGCCAATTTATCGATCCCCGTAATTATATTAAATAATCGTCTGTATAAAGACATACGAATAACACTTGATGCTCGTTTTGTAATCATGAAAGTTTTGTCAGTGTAATGAGAACAGTTCTGTGGGTTAAAATTTACCTCAGGAAACCAGATATTTTTACCTTTTGTTTATGTAATTTCGTAGATTTTGGCGAGAAAATGCCGAAAATTTACAGGATTTCATGACAAGAAGTTAAAAATTTCTGGTTTCCTGAGGTAAAGTTAAGCCGTTCTGTGTAATCTATATTTGCCAACATGCACATGCCCGGGAATTATTGGAGGTTCACGATAACGAATATTACACGTGTGAAATCAATATTCATTTGACGACTAGTCCGAAACATTGGAAAACATATCGGTGTCGGTAATTAAATTCAATCTTCCGACAGAACAATTATGGAAATTGAATGATAAATTGATTTATTAAACCCGTCGAGCCCGTGTACAGTAATTAAATCCCATCCGGTGATATTCTACTGAAATGATCGTCCATTCCAACATGCAAAATCAACCAACGCGAACCGCAAAGTGAGTCCGCTAATATCCCCGTAAAGCACCATCGTGTGATTCGTTTTGCACAATCCGCGTGACCATAGTCACTATTTTGCGCTGGTTAATTGTCTTAATTCTGCCTGATTTCCTGTCACAAATGATATTTTAATGAAGCCGTAACACCTACCGGTTTTATTGTCTGTCTAACGTAATCCACCGGTGGGAAAATGGCAACGACAATTCCTATGAAACCCAGTTTCGAGTAAATGTTTACGAACTCGAACGCAAGATTAATATAATTAGTAGAACAAATCAAATCAAATTCAAATCGAAAGTTTCACTCGGCTGTACGAGAATATTACACAAAGGTCAGTCGACTCGGAGAGTTGATCAACTTCTGCGACATTGAACGTGTTAGTTGGTCAATCCGCTGGGAGATTACACAACTATGTTCGAGTTCCAATGACCCACGACCCTATCTGTCTTCGACTGTGAATGAATCGAACGTTACTGCTAACCACGGGAAATCTATTCGACGAGATCCACGGCGCCGCATGCTGAGCCTCGCGTTGATACAATAGACAACGACACGAAGTAGATCTCTCGCGTATTATTCCGACGATGACTCGATAAAACACGATCCAAAGGGAGGTCACTCGATCCACGATCAGTAAATTTGTCGTTGCGAAGCAAGGTTCACGTGTTAAACCGCCGCTAAACGGACTCGCGATGACGCATTGTCAACGTTTGCGTAATCTGTGTAGATCAAATTGAACTTTGATCGTGAAGCCACGTCGATCATGATGCTCTGCGTATTCATTTCGCCAGCTGGATTAAAAATTGTGACGTTACAACCGGGGCTAATTGTGATCGACGATGTACAGGGTGTTCCATCATAATTAGTGTGTTCCATTATCATATGGGTAATTAATTGGGACCTAAGCTACAACGGAACGTCGATTATTCGAGACGAACGTGTTCCATGAACATTGTTGTTAAGTCAACGAAACAGCATTCGACATTAGTGCTGTGAAAGTACTGCCATAGAAACACGTATAGAATGAAGAAGATGAAAATCAAGGATAGGGTGCGAAAGGATGTCTTTCCCAAGATCCCTTTTTGTTAGGTATTTCATGGGCATCGATATATCATTCGCCTTGAAAGCGTGCACTGTTTTCTCGTGTACTATGTAGTTTTCCCCATGGCAGGGGACACTGCGTCATTCGTACCGGGAAACACGATGCCATCCGAACTTTACGACCCTTCTACGTCATCGTATATTCTGTGTCCTCCACCTGAACTTCCTAGACTCTATCCCATTACCCATCCTAGGACTAAGCCCTTAAAACTCCCTGGAATTCCACTGTTTCGGCTCGGTTACAGTTGCAATTTCATTTGCACCGTCTGCTGCATCGTTAAGCGTACAATCCGGTAAAGTGGTCATCCAGAAGTTCCCGACGCGTCTATCAAAATGTGCGCTAATAGCATACACTACAGATCAGAAGTTTCGAACTATAATTTTCAGTGAAATTAATATTTTCTTCTAAAAAAAAAGAAAAGTAATTTGTTCGCCGAACTGTTGTACAAAATAAATTTCTGCATTGGAGAGACGCGCCTGAATGCTGAAGCGTAAACGATACTTCTTAAAGCAAACTCGATACTTCGAATTCCACTTTGAACATTACAGATAACATGCTTTCCACCGGTTATATTTTTCCTCTTGCATACAAGCGTCTATGACACTCGATCCTGGTTTCGATTTTTTGCAAACTTAATGGCCACGCAGCAAGAGCAGAGAGAAATCAGCGAAGAAAGTGTTTTTTGCGCGCGTACACGCACAGAACTTCCCCGGTGCGTGAAACAGAAACTAGCTGGTCACGTAGTGCGGACTTGGACGAAGCTCAAAACTCTATAAAAATATTTCTTAACATTTACATTATCTGCATAGCAAATATCTACAGATCACTGTTGAACAAATAGACACGAGAGCGGCTTTTCCTAACGATATTTAAACACATCCAAACGTTTCTAATGTTGTGAACAAAATATCGTCGCATTCAGAAGAGTCTAGAGAATGATTCAAAAGTTGAGTATATGCATAGTTATTGAATTCGCCAGACACGGCGTCTCGACGAGAGATTTTTCGGTGCCTGATCTCCGAAGGGTTAATAGTTGGCAACGACTTACCCCGGCGATTACACCCAATCAGCGGTAATTGGTTTCCATTAACCGGGCAACTGGTTGCACAATCGGAGCACGCTCCCCGGGTGTTTGTTAAATTACGCGTATTACCGGAAACCTGGATCTCGTGCCAGTGCCGGTGACGATCGTCATCTTCCGAGTATTTACATAAGCCCGGTGGTCTTGTTGGCTCGGAATTTCGCCGGTAGAACCGTTAACGGTTACTACCTGAATTAATCGCTCCGTTTTCCCTATTCTCTTTTTGCCGGAGAGGCCTTTACCTCTTTCAGAGAACAGGTCAACATAGCATTGATTTCACTTCGGGTTCAGCTAACGAAACGAGAGCAACCCCTCCACCGTTGTTCTGTTATATCACGCGATGAGCATGACGTTTTCGCTCGCACGTAGAAATTGCGTGGGATCGACTCTCTAAATTGACAGATGCAGCAACGCAACGTCCGCAAAAATACCGTCCATTGCTCGCGAAACCTAAGTTCCGAAGCTTTTATAATAAATTGCCGCAACGGTCGATTGCAATATTCAGCGGCGCGCGCGGCTGGGACGAATGCGTACCCTGAAAGGCTATTTTGGCTCGCGTATGTTGTAAATTCCCGTCGAAACGTAATTAGAATATAAAATGCCCGTTAAACGGAAGCTTGAAAAATATACGATGTTTAAGCACGCGTGCTATTCGCATTCCCGGCGTTTCAAAATGCCCGAACACCGTTTTCCCGGCCGCGTAATTTTTTCATCCGTGTTCAAGCATCCGCGACAGCCTATCGCGGGCGTGCTTTTTTACGAAATTAATACCGATACATCGAGAGCTGAGAGAAATCTTGCGTAGAAAGTATGTGTTTTCCGCTCGGAACTTTGCGCGCGAGCGTAGACTCGATGGGTGCACGAAGTACGAAGTTGATTTTCAATTTCTCACGAATTGGTCCCCTCTTTTTTACTTTTCTTTTTTTTTTCGGTGCATTTTAAACGGCCCCCGATCGATTTAGCTCGAAGTAGATTGCACCCAATCCGCTGTAATTGGCGGTTTCCATTGGCCCGTTGCACAATCGGCGCGCGTTCGACTGGATGTTTGTTGAATTACATGCGCAGCCGGAAACCCAGCCGCTGCATGGACCGACGTCGGTGACGTTCGTCATCTTCCGGTCATTTACATAAGGCCGGTTTTGTCTTATCGGTTCGCTGTCTCGACGCTGCCCGATCGCTAATGGGAATCGCTCCAGTCAATCGACCCGTTTTTCTCGTTTCTTTTATTCCCAGTGATTTGCCTCCATTAAAGAACAGGTCACTCTGCATTGATTTCTTTTTGAGATTGAACCACGAAACCGGAGCAAACCTCTCCATTTTAATCCTGTTACGATGCAGTGCGGATGTAATGGTATTATGCAAATTGTTGCTGAACGATTGAGGCAGAAAGATCGTCGATTCGTTGTGCTGAAATATAGAAGCAAACCAATTATGATAATGCTAAAATATAGTGGTAATCCAAGTAAAAGGAATAACACTAAAACATACAGACGAAAGAAAATGAACAGACCCGTACTGAAAAATAGAGACAAATTAATAATTGATAATGCTAAAATACGGAAAAGATGAAGTGATTATTCTACATGTATCCATACTGTGTTAACAAATTAGAGATTTGGAGTCGATGTTGTGCAACCCAGGCCCCTGCCCCCGCAACGATGACTTTGATCGAGAATGCTCTCAATTTGTGAATAATTCAAAGCTGCATTGTACCGGCAGGAAAACACGGTTGCTGGCTTTTCGTTTCGATACTCGGAAGACATAGTCAACCAGGAACATTCATCCGGTTGCGCTACATTTGATCGAGAATCTGGTCTCGTTATTCTGCAATCGCCTGGCCGTTACGTCATTGTCCGTGCACCTTCTATTCAGCCGCGATCCTAGGATCGATAGTACACAGTCACGATCTCCACATTCACAATGGTGTGTACCAGGAACAGATCGACCGTGCACGCGTGCTCTTCGAACGCTTTTACTTGCCAGGCCTAGCAATCCGTAACATTGAAAAACGGGCCTAAAATCCGTCTGCGTTCCCACGTGTTATCCAACGCAAGAAAATGCTCGCCTCGACTCGAGGAATATCGAAAGTGTAAACAGCCGGCTCGTACCGGATTCGAGTGTGCACATTTTCTACGGTTGCGTCACGAAAAGGCTTATATTGTGTTTTAAAGGCTACAAATCAATGGGGATAGTACTTACGGCGAACGATTGTTGTTACACGTCGCAGATACGTTCCGACGCCGCAAACGCCGACCTTTTTCTGTCGGAACACTTTCTTCCGTCGCGTTTTCAACGATAACGTTACGATTGTGCCACGCCGCGGTACACTTTCACATTGATTTTCAATTAATTAGGGGAACGCGGCTCTATTCGGTCGGTTTTTGTGCTACGGTGTTCGCTGGAACGGTTCTTTGCCGCACGCTTATCCAGAAATGATCGCTATTACTTTTCAAGCCCGCTCTGTCAAAGAAAATTCAATTACGGGGTACAAAAGACACACGATTAATCTGTCAACGGTTTTAAATGCACCAAACCAACCGAATATTAAACATGCTGGTCGGGAAACGGGCAGTTTTTTTTTTATTTCTTTTGCCAACTACTCTCTTAACTGGCGTTCGAAATTGTTGTTACGAATTTTAGTCTATTTCTTCACGATTTTTTTTCTTTTACAGTGCGTGTATTATTCACTGTACAAGGCGATAATTTCACGAATTTAGTTATTGTATTATTCTATACTTGTACTACAAGACATATAAAAATAACATAATAAAATAAAAATGTGCACTAACAAAGACCAAGAATTTCAACGGTATTGCTCAAAAGAGTGTCATTGGATCGCAGACAGAAAAATTGCGCAATAAAATTACACAATTACGAAACGACGGATGTAACTATGAACGATTTTTATGAACCCGGTATTTCCGAAAAAAAGAGTGGCGACTGTTCGGTTTTTTGCATTCGTTGACCTCACGCCGAACGTCGAAATCCGAAGTTCCAGAACCGTGAGTAATCCGGAATTCCTGGCACATAGTTTCAGCACGCATGAGTCATTAAGGTACGTAATAAAATTTGAACTGTGGCCTCGTAAAGCTCGGAAATCACGAGATACTGCGGTTCGAACGGTTGTTAAATAATTGCAACGGAAGCGGCTGCAAGAAGTTCGTCAAATGTGGAGCAATTGAATGACGAAACGGCGCTATGCATCGCCGTGGAAAATGATACACTCCGTGGTCGATATAACTGTCAATCAGCGGCTCACCGGGAGTTACGACATTAATACTTGTCACTTGTTCTTGCGTCGAGGGTGCACGGTCCAATAGAGACCGATTTAACATGGTTCGCCATTCTTGCTGGCAAAAACGTCCGTAGACAGCGAGGCACCTGGCATCCGACTCGAGGACAGAGAGGCAGACATCGCTGTCGGTGATTTGTTTGCAGTTAGAAAAATTTTTGTAAATTTATCGATTATATTCGTCGCGGTTCTCGCGTGAAATCTCCCGGGGCAGAAGTTTCCAAGTTTAATTGGCTCACCGTCTGCTTTTCGGATAAACAATTATTCCCCCTTCTGAAAATTTATCTTCTTTAACCGGAAAAACAGGAAGGTGTAGTAACAAATATTCATATACCGCCCCCTTGAATCGTCCAACCAGCGCCCACGAGGTGGCGGTATCGGTCAGTTTGGGAAGCACTGATCCAACATGAACAGAACGATAATATCCTGTGCAATCGTTACGGCGATCCGACAATTAGCCGAAGAAACAATATTTCCTAACACGGACTTTCACGCGGGCAAAAAACTCGTCGCGGCTCACAGACAAAACTGCGACCAGCTGTTCTCAGCTTTTTCGTTAAATTCAGAGCCAGAGAAAGTGTCAATTAATCCTCAGCGCTCAGCTTGCCACTCATCCGCGCTCAAAATCTCTTTTAATTGGACAAAGATTGTCTTTCGCTTTCGATGCAGATTTTCGACCGACAACTTTCGGGCCTGACGCGATACGACGGAACTAGACCGGCAGACTAAACATTGATCTGGTCGGAAATTATCGTAACCGGTTACCAGGCAATACGGGGCGAAATGTGAACCACTTAACCACCTACGAACCGTTCACACTCGCTGAACTGGCATGCGAGCGGAGTGTGAAATCAACCGTCGAATACTTCGTGAATTTTATTGGCCTAATTAGAAGAACTGGCGCAACAGATAAACAGAACTGTTTAATTACGTTAGATAGCATCTTTTGTCGCCGAAAGAGCACTTGTTCTTACTCTCTCCTACACCTGCAGTTCTCGCTTGCGAGAGATTCTTGAAATAAACTGGCATGCGAGCAAATTTTTACAGGATATTATATTAGAGACATTTTTTTAACACTAGAACGACCAAGCACTAAATGCAACTGGCATACATTGCCTTATAATAACAACAAAATAAGATTTGTTTAGATTTCGTATTAGTTTTGTTTAAATATCTACTTCGATAGAGAAGTTTATTAAAAAATTTTCTCATGGAAACATATTTATAATTTCGATATCTCTAAAAGAAAAAATTGGGAGGAAGTCATTTTTACCCATCCGGTAGTTCTAGTGTTAATTTTCGGCTGCACGATAACTGACAGGTATTTTCCGATGATTGTCTTGTCTTTTGTCTGATCATTCTTTTGTCTGATCATTCTTTTGTCTTACATTTTGTGTTGGTAATACAGCAGAAGGAACAGATATAAAAACAAAAGTGATACATAAACTTTAAGTTTTAGTATCCCCGTGAATCAAGCTTCACAGAAACGAAGCATAAAAGCGGGCACCTTTACTGAACACGAAGTTTTAGTAACCATAATTCACAGTGACCTCTTTGCTGGAAATGTTTCCTCAAATTAGTGTTGTTTGTCCCATAACAAGATGAATCGCTACAAATAAAGTGTTAGTAATACAAGTGAAGATAGTGTTTACTTGTTAGATGGCGAAAAATTTGTCAAACTTTTCCCAGGCTTTTAAATGTATAGAATTTTAGAAAAGAACGTTTGTTCGATTTCTCGCGCATTAAGTTATTAAAAAAAAAAAAGATAGGTTATGGAACTAGAAGCTTGTAGCTTTGAAACCAGTTCAAAACTGTCCACAGATTAAGTGCAGGCAATTTATCGAGAATCTGGTATTCCGTGTTCGATTACTTCTTGGTTCCAGTGTACTTTAGAATGGTCTGACGATAGCATTCGACGAATTAAGCTGAAATGCACATACTTGGTGGCAGTATCTTCGAAGAATCTGAACGTTCGTTGCCATTTCAGAGCGGAAGCGGTGATTTATTCGCTGGCTGGTCTGCTACAAATACCAGACGAGGAAAGGCAGAATGCGGGTCACGGAAAATCGATTTCAGTCTCGCTCGCTAAGCGGAAATCGAATTTCAGCGGCGTTCGGCGACGATGGAAAGCGTCGAGCGGCAAATCTGCTCGTCGACCGCGCCTACCACGTTCGCGAATTCCCTTTCGATTTCTATGGAAATCGCGAGCGAGCGGACGTGTCGTCGGCCTGGCAGAGAGTTCCAGCCCAGAGCCATCAAGATGTTCCGGCGTTGCTGGTTGGCGCGTTAAAATGCGTCGCGTGTCCGATCTAAATCACTTTTCACTGGCACGGCGAGCAAGCGCGCGCGTGCGAGCGAGCAAGCCTCGGCGATGCTTTCCTCGGTTGCTTTCCTTTTCAAAGAGAAAAGCGCTCCGGATTGCCAGCGACGCACCCACGATTTTCCTCGCATCCGGTCTATGAACCTCTCCTCTCGCCACTCTAATTATCCGGCGTCGTTTTGGTTTGCTTCGTTTCTAATTTACGACTCCTTTCTACCCTCTGTCGCTCCCGGTCGCTGACTGCTTCCATTTTCCTTTCCTGCATGGGCAAGAAGTCGCGTAAATCGCGTCACAAACATTTACCGCGACGTTCTCGTGTTCTGAAACCCATCAGGCTGGTGTGGAATTAATTGCGAGTTTTCTTCTTGAATTTCAAAGCTACATTTTTTGCTTTATTTGATATACAGTAAGGAGCAAAACTGAACCAATAATCACAAGTTTTGCTTCTTATTGTACAACCACAGTCTACTACTCTCGGTTCTTCTGAAATCTCTCTAGATATTCCTCGCATTCTTTTTCCGTTTCTACTGTTTGAAACTGCGCTCACTTGTTTTTGTCATAACGCATAAAACGCACAGTCTAGGCATCAGCCTTTAGCGGTGTGCAGTTGTAAATTCCAGATATTATTTAATTTTTCAACATTTTTCCGCGACATTATTTATATTAATTTTTTGCACGTTTCATACTTGAAATTCTTTTCTTTTTCCTTTAAAGAAACTAAACTGAATTAGAAATCATTTTTCGATACCAATTTGGATACCTATATGTTGCAAGTTTTTTTTTATTGATACTAGGAAAGTTCAATAACGTTCTCGGAATTGAAGGGGAATCGTTCCATCAATTTCAGTCGCTCCGGGAGGCACGCGCACGTTTACTGAATTACGAAAAATAAAAGTACGCCGCGGAGTAATTACAATTTCCATACGACCACGCGAGCTAGTCGACAGAAAACGAACTCGCTGACCAGAGCAACTGTAATCAAAATTGTACAGCTCGGCACGATAAATATTTCGTGCACAGTGCGCGCATCAATTTTCGATTCGCCGTTAATGAATATTCGATTGCGCCGAGGAACGGGAAAGCCTTCGATGGCAATTATCTCGGCTTCCGATAATTTACCGCGAAATGTTCCCATGCGAAGATAATCGACATTGGAAAACATTTCTCACCGTCATCGTGCATGCTAATACAGAGAACATTTCGCGAAGATGCGATCTCTTGTTCCCTGGCGCGTCATAAATCGCGGTTTTATTTAGCGTAATTCACAGCCAATTTCACGGAACAGTACGATCAACGATCGATTCCTTCGGATCAGGTGATGACGTGCGCTATTGGGGATGTTCGATTCTCCTCAACACAGCTAAAAAACAAAATCGTGATCAAAGAATCGACGCATGATCTTGCTGAACCTGCATATGAAAAGTTCTGAAAAGTTCTATTTCTCATCAAATTCTGAAGTCCAGTCATTAGTCATTACTTACTAATCCGATCGGTATGTATCCTTTCATGTCTGTCCAGAGAATCAAAAAATTTCAGAACTCCTATTGCAATGGACTTTAGTAGAAAGATATTACTCCTGGTACAAGATTAATCGGATTACTAACGCATGTCGGATAAACCGAAAACCAACAGCGATTACTTTCAAAAACGACCTGACTGGCCACGATTTCGCAGTTCATCGGCAAACTGACAGTCATAATTGATCGTAAGTCCCCGTTAAGCGACTTAAGCAAAATAAAAAAGAGGAGTAAAACGCTCCCGGCGAACGGCTTCGTTCGATTAAAGAAAAGAACGTTAATATGGTAACGGGCCCGACATTCCTCGCGGCTCCGTTCAGACCATCCGATACAGGAAAGATTTCACGCGATTAGGCGACGACGATCGTGTTGGGCCGGCAAACGGCATTTTATTTTCGACTCGCGGCATGTTCTGAAACGTTAAAACGCCTGGCAGCCATTAAATCGGATCGAACTGTGCGCTTCCGTGGTGGAAAAAAATAGAAAGTAGAAATCCAAGAGTAGATCGCGAACCGAGTGTATTTTTATCCCGATTCGAGAGACCCGGGCAGATATGCATACTGTTCGAATAAATCTCGCTTGTTTTCGCGTTATTTCCACCGCTTTCGAAACCTCCAGGTCCACCGTGCTCCTGTAACTATCGACGAATTTTTCATCTCTCGCTCCTACGTCATAGCTGTCTAATAATATTCATTGCTAATAGGCGATAATCTTCGTCAACGTCAAGCTTTTTCAACGGCGGGTCGCAGTTTGCACAGACGTGAGTCATCGATCAGTAGAAAGGATAATATCGGGTCATTTTATAAGGAGCGCGGAGAGTTTCATGTTAACTTTTAATTAATTGTCTTTTTGACTATGTGCGCTTCAAGTTTATAATTAACGATCACGTGGTCCGGTTTGCGGGCCTGTGAAACTTCATTTTTATTTGTCAATTTAGTCATTGCCTACATATTAACCATATTTTACCAAATGCTATTCATCATCTTGTGAAATATGCAAAAAATACAGAGTGATATATAAGTTCCCCGGATGCTATACGTTACAATTATACATAACGACATGCACGAGCTGAATTCAATTTCACTCGTGCGATAGCTGTAGTTATATGCGTGTTAAGTAACCAATGTATCAGTGAATGCAATCCAATCTCCTGTATGAAGTGTTAAAACAATTTAGACGAACAAAGCTATGGATTCTCCGAATATTATGCCGAGTACTCGGACTTTAACTGCCACGTCAGTCACGTATGACACGTATGAACACGTATGAAAAATTCGGCGCAGCACAGTTTCCAAAATGTCGAGCATATCAGTCCCGGTTCCACAATCACTGCCGCGAGCACCGTTCGCTGTAGTCTCGCGCGAGTCTCGGGGAATCCTGAAAACGTACTAATTGCGTGATACTCGACGCGCTGCAAGTGACCGTTAACGACCACATTCCTTTCGGAACGATCCGACAGTGATCGTTGACACGGTCCGAAGCGACGGTCGGTCGGCGGGCAGTTCATTGCCAAGGTGTACGTAGGCGAGGCGTGTCCGGTCAAACGCCGTCAAAACGTGTCTTACGGAATACGCCGGTGCTGAAAGAATAGCCGTCCAGGAGAGCGTGGGGCATGCGTCCGGACCGGAGGAAGCTTCTGCTGGCCGGTGTGGAAGGTAGCTGGAGCGTATAGAGAGCCCGAGAGAGGAAGGCATCCGGGGCCCCACCACGTGCGCGCTGCGCTATCAGAATCAGACGAACCGATAGACGGTAAAACGGGCACGTAGACGGGCGCAAGAAAGGCGTGCAGAAGTTAGCGGGGCGATCTTGGCTTGTGGTGGCGAGCCTCGGAACGCAAAACCCCTTCACCTTCATCGAGCGGAATCGGCACGGCGGCGGTCGGCCGCGGTCGGCGCGATAGAAACCCGACGCAACGAAACGAAACGGAACGAAACGGAACGGGCCTGTACGGTAGAGAGGGTGGGGGGAGGGAGAGAGGGAGAGGCGGCTCTCGCGTAGAAGGGGGACCAAGAACGGACACTTTTCCAGGGCCGATTATTAGCGCGGCGCCTTCCAAACATCCGGAGATATTACCACCTACCCGTTGTCGCTGCCACCTACCACCTACTACCCGACACTTTCTGCCACCTCTCCGATCCGGCCGCGTACGTCTCGATCTGAAAAGGAGGTGAACGCGCGCGAGAGTGTATCATTGGACAAGGAATTGGGGCAGGAGCCAATAGTAAGAAGCGCGAGGTGGAGCGATAGGTTTTAAATAGGTGTACAAGACCGCACGGTGGATTACGGCTAGTCGGATAAGACCGATACGGTGCGAGGCAGAGACCGGCGGGCTTTTCATTTTCGGGATTTACCAGTTGGAAAAGTGCGAACAAGTAGAGAAGAACCACGCGCGGCGTCCCGTCGATCTCCGTACACACCGTACGTCGTCGTCGTCGTCGTCGTCGTTGTAGTCGTCTCTGTCGGTGGTGGTAGTCTTTCGGTTTTCGCTCTCCCAGGGGATATCGGCAGACCACGGTGTGAAAACCCCGACAACGAGAGAAGTGACAGTCCACAGATAGAGCGGCGGGCACAAAGAACGTCTCAGTCGACGCTGAGCCATTGCCTCAGCAAGTCTCGCCGACAAGTCAGCCGGGATTCTAGTCCGAGGAGGTTGTTCGAGAGGAGTCATGAGACTCTACCACGGACCGAACACGCTGATCGTCCTCGCGACGATCCTCGCTGCCACGCGGATCTCGAGCGGCATACGCGTCACGCAAACCGCCGGCAGGAAGAACGGTGAGTCATCTTCTTGCTCTTCTCTTTACTGTCCTCTTCTATTGCCGGTGCAACTGTCAGATTGTTCCACCTTTGCCTAACCACCTTCCAACGTTCCAATGCAGCCGCCGTTTCCCTTTCCTCTTCGTACTACCGGTACGGTTATCCTTCTCGTTTCGCGGTCTTCGACCTCATCCTCTTTCTCCTCTTCTTCTTCTTCTTCTTCTTCTTCTGCTGCTGCTTCGTCTTCCTGGTCTCCAGGTTCTGCTTCCTGCTTCTTCTTCTAGCTTCTCCCGCTACGAACCGGGACTCTTTTACCTCACATGTTCGGTTTCTTTCGGTCGCGTAGCATCTCCGCGCGCAGATTCAAACGAGAACCGGCGCAGAGATCCGATCGTGAGTGAAGTGTGCTTCTCTGTCTGTGTGCTTTGTCGGGACTGTTGATACACGCGGGAATCAAGTGACAACGCCGTGACGTGTACGGATCCGTAGGACACACCGATCACTGCTTTTGGACGTGGCCGCGATCCATCGGGACCGATCGTACTGTTCCCACGATCACGGTTTTTTTTTCTCTTCGAGGCGATAGCGTGGATCGGAGTACAACACTCTGATAAATGTCAAAGTAAATGTCAAACCGGCCTGTTGTAACTCGCGCCCGCGCCGCGCCGCTCGGTATCGGTCTAGCCGGCTACTTGGTGCGCCGTGCAATTAGTGTCCCACTTCGCACGGAGTGTTGTTCGAATTTTTGCTTCCCAGAGAGTAAATGTATAGTTCTTCCGGACGGTGGATACTCCGGACGGTTGCTTTTGATTTTTCGCGGAGGCTCGAGGAGAGTCAGCGAGTGCGGAAACTAGCTCGGACGAGTAGGAGAGTGCACGGCGATCCTCGATCTAGACGGACGATCATCTGACAGGAAGCCGGAGAAATGGTGTGCGTACTGTGTGAAATTGCACCGTTATACCCAATACAGTCGCGCGCACGATGTCTCGTGGCCGGTATCTGGGTCGTGCGGGGAATTGAGTCCTTGCGATTTTGCGAGACGTCCTTTTCCCGCGTGTTTCACAGGCCTGCGCAGGGTCGGTCTGCTTTCGATGCTACTCAACTCGATCACTCTCGATCCGATCTCTCGAAATTTGTCCTCGCGTTTTTCTGCCAGTTGACGCCCCAAAATTTCTAATAACCGTATGTAACAGGTGTTTTATAAATTTTTGCAGCTGTCTTTGTATAGTTTTGGAACGTTGCTCTGAATTGTAAATGTTCCGGAAAGGATGACTTAAATCTTTTCTAAACGCAGAATAATCCATCTCCATTAACACCAGACAATAACACAGTTAAAAATAACAAGAATGCGTATCTACCCAAATTTTTAATCATTCTTCTTATAAGATATACCCAAAGAAATAAATTTGTAAATAAAAATTGAGCCCTGCCATTTTGACGAGTCCCGTAAACCTAGTATCAAACAATTGTTAACCGGTTAATTATTCGTCCGAAAAAATTGGCATGCGTTCCCAGGCACTAGATCGGAAGCGATTTCTCCCGGCAAAATTCGAAATGATTTGTGTTCTTACGGAACGGCTTCCAAACTGATATCGGAAGTGATTTCTCTTTTGATCGAGTTCCGAGATGCTGCATTTTCCCGCGTGCACATTCCAAGATGCACATTACCCTGGCAATTTCCCATAGAAAGAGAAGCGTGGTCGCAAAACACGCTGAACATTAGACGATCAGTGCCTACGGAGAGGTAATTGCTGTAATTAAGGCAAGCGCGACTAATCGTTGTGCACGTAGCGATTATTTCTCTAATTTCTCGGCGTGCGTGGGCCCCCGAGACCGATCCCGGTTGGTGTCACTTACCGAAACAGCAAATCGGCGTGCACCAAGCCGATAGGAAAAGCGTAACGACACCGTTGCATAATCCTCGAGCCGCTAGCTATTAGGATCGCGCAACGCGTAATTAGGAAAAATTCATGGACAATCCATGCACTCGCGTATAAACCGGGAGTCGCTAAACTCGTAATACCGCCGGGGGACGCACGCGATGAAAGCGACTAATACGCCTGGTTATACGCTCGATTACTATTATATATTATTATCTATTACCTCGCTCTTTAGCGGATCAACTATTTTTCTCTCTTTGCCAACGATTTCGTTTTGTCGAAAAGAACGATGTCACGATGAAATATCACTCCTTTTATTTAAAAAAAAAAATATATTTTTTACATTATTATTATAAAGAAATTGGAACACCGAAGTGCAAAAGTTACATTTGATATTGAATTCATTTCACCATTTTTACGAGAGAGTAGTTATTCAGGGTTAAAGTTTAAATTTCGATGAAACCGAATTTGTTTTATCGCCCTTTAATTTTAAATTACGATTATGAGGAGAAGGGAAAAATTCTTAGCGATAGTGTTAATAGGAGAAGTAACAGCTGCATTTTTCTGCCGCTCTTTAGGAAGTGTTTATTTTTTTCAGAAAATTTTTATATATGGTTGTCGAAGCAAATTCTTCGTGCACTTTTTACCTTTCCTTTGTCCCTACGTCAACACGAGTGCCTGCGGTTTTGCCTCTGTGTCCGGAATAATGAACCTAGTAGATCGCAGCAGCAACAGCATGACAGTTCGCAAAACTGGCCGTTACTAGACTCGCGGAGGAGAAATCAGACCGAGCTGCAACTTTCGATTGCTAGTACGCATCGATCGCGCCGCAAATTTTACTAAATTATACTCGATTACCATGTTGCGTCGAAAAGTAACCGCAGGAGTATATGCATAGCATGCACATTATTCCGTTCAGTTATTCCGCCGATACGAATGAAAGTAAACTTCGATACAATCAATCAGGTCAGTCCATCGGATCCTGTTTGAGTCATATTCATGATTCAGCTTGACACTCACCGCTACACTTTCGATGAACTCGTATTAGACCTCTAATATCCGAATTCGATAACTGGATTCTCCGACGATCTTTGTGCACGGTGAATCTAAAACCGCGTGGGCGGCGATGATAAGAATAAAACGACAAAAGTAGAAACAGAAACGGCTGTTAACCGCGTTTGTAGGAGTACTGCAAATCGAGCAGAACGTATTCGCCATCGAAACTTAAATATCGTTTACGCAACACGAGGAAATGCGATTTTTCGAGTCCCAACGGGACCGGTTACCCGGTCGCGAACCACTTCGACATTTGCATACAACAACCAATTGTTCCCGAATAAAAGCTGTCCAGGTGAATTTATTAAGGAAGTATTCCGGCGTGACAGGTGATTTTATTTGTGTTTTACTTTCGAATCGGACACGATCTTTTGCAATCGTTTACTAGAAAATATGAAATCGATCACATTTTACCAGCGACCGGTATGTCGATCAGATTTTCTCCCGGAGTATGCTCCAGGACAACGAACCCGCGAATAGTTACCGAAACCGGGTACAATGATCGATGGAATCGGCGCGTGTCTCGTTACACGATCACGTGCTCGCGTGAAATCGCGTTGTTGTCGTCGTTGTCTCGAGGAAGGAGATCGTTCGTTAAACACCACCGCATCGGGACGGCTCACGTTCTGCCCGAAACGGGACGGCCATTGATTAATTGTCGCTAAACGGTCGCGTAACGAATGCAAAAGGCAAGGCGGCCGAGACAACTCGGCGGAACGCGAGCTGGCAAATTACCGCAGCCGACGATGATTTCCTCGAACGACACAGTCCGGTTCTGGATCGCGTTTGCGGAAAGACCTACCGGTTTGTTTCCCCTTTTCCTTTTTGTTCCACGGGCGCGGACTGTCGTTTCCGTTTTTCTTTATTCCGCCTGTACGATAACCGACGCTGGAAATGGGTTTTTGAAGTGGATGGCACGATGTCAGTGCGCAGAACTGTTTATCGCCGACTGGTCCGTCGAGTTGCTCACCTACATAGAAACAACGTTCGCTGTTCCTTCTTGATCGCTATGACCATTTCGAATCTACAAATTATACTCTACATTGGTGCGCTCAAAAATTGGGGTACCCCTTATTCACTAAAAGCAAGCATGTGGGAGAATTGAAAATTTGGTCTCGCGTATTTTTGGCACATAGGAGATTTGCAGAAAATAGTTGTGTGCGATCATAGAACGAGCCTCGTTAACGTCTCCCGGTCAGACCCATCGCAAACCAGTAATTTTCTCTGTCTCCGTCTTTGTCGCAGTTCTCACACCGACTTTGTTTCTGTCTCCTTGAAGGCTGGCGTCCTTAACGGTTTAACCGGGACTGCCCGTGAATGAAATACGCCGGTGGTCTCGCCGCATTCGTTTACGTAAAAAAGCAGCTAGTGTACGGGCGTTCATTGTAAGCCTGCTTAATGAATGGGTATCGTTAACGAGCGAAGAGGTCGCTGAGGGAACTGTGTTAGGCAGCTCGCCCGGGCAGACGTGTTCATTTAAATGGCGACGGAACCGGAGATCTATCTGGAATGTTTAATTAAAAGTGAAATTGGATTCTATCTACGGTGTTCTTGTTCACTGTGACGTATTGATCGGAGACGTTGTCAGTCTACGTATCGGTAATGTCTTCTCGAGCACCAGGTGGCGGACGGTGAAACCGATTGGTTTTCGTTGTTTCTTGCGATTAAATGATATGGAAACATAAATTTTACGTTCATTATAATTCATAGTAATATCGCAGATTTAATATTTCTCTTCAAGTACATAATTCCTGTTTTTATCGATCAGTCCTTAAAAACATGAATTACCATAAAAGCCCACGGTTCGATGAACATTAGTATTGAATTTGTTAGTTTCTAATCCTTTCACCCGTCACATAATACGCTTCGTCATATGGTAAACCGATACTGTACATCATCCAGACATCGCCTCGCTTCATTCCATTCGAATTTAAATGTCAATGTTGCCCGGATTCAGCGAGCAGAGGGCACGCCATAAAATTGCAGAAGCCATGCATCAGCCGGCCGCATTCTCGGCGCGCAAAAACCGGAAACGACATTGGTCAGACGCGAAACGCCGTGACATTGGGAGAAGAAAAAGTCGAACGAAAGGTCCGCTTTCGACACAGGTGAATCGTCCACGTCCCGCGGAACAGTTTCACCGAATTCACTCGACGAACTTGGGATCCGGCATCCTCTTCGGTCCTCCAGTTTCCGTTTCCGTCGCCGGAAGCGGAGGAAGAGTCGAGCGGACGGGGCGGCAACGAAAAAGGAGCTAGAAATCGCGGCTAGTCGAACGAGCGACTTCTGTCGTGGCATCGATCGGCTTCTTCCTCGTCGCTGGATCCGTTGATCTAGGTTAAACCCGGCTGAGAGCACACGGGCCCCGATCTTCGTGACGCGTCCGGCTGGAATCGCAATCACGGTGAAACCACCGACAGCGAGTCGCCGCGGGTACGACACGCGTGCGTTCCGTGCGATAGCAGAGCTCTAAGAAAATTGATTCTAATGGATTCGAAATTACACCTATCTCCGCCGATCGGCGCAGCCCTGGCCTCCTGCGATCCCGTGCCGATCGCGCAGATTGATTTTATGGTTGCTCGCACCGGTGTCTGCGGCCACGCCGTGCCGCTCTGACTAACAAAGTAATTTCCTCGGAATATTTTCTGGTGCACTGTTTATACTACTATCGGATTGTGAAATGATAGAAATCGGCGAACTTTTAGGATCGCGAGCAAATTATCTTGTTCCCTTGGCGTTTTTAAGCGGCTACCGTTGCTCGTTCCTTCATAGACGTGGGAAACTAACGAAGAAACTGTGAAAATAGCGGAAGAGCTTCTTTGTTCGTTAACGCTAAACCTAATTCTGAAAGCTGGCTCGTACATGTTGCCTTCTAAAAATTACAAGATTAAATTTATTTGGATGGAACGCAATTTTTTACCAATGGGAAAGTCCTTGTAATTTTTAATATTGTGAAATACCACGTATAAAACCGGCAATTCAAAGGGCGATGGTATGGGTTTAGTGTCAATATGTCTACCGAGGTACGTTTCCCAAACGCACTTTCGAGTCCTTTCGCATACCAACGCGTGAACAATTTTTCCGCTCACGTTCGAGGACCGCTCGTTTCCAACGTAATCGGACAATAGGCCGTTTATCGTCGGGCAATTCGCTTCGCAAGCACCGTAGTTTGTCTTAACGATTCCCCGGGGGATCCATTCATTTCACGAACTAGGTTCACTGCCACTTAATCCCTGAAATAATTCCCACAGTCCGGTGAATAAGTTTCGTTCCAGCAGTTTCGTCCTCGGCATCGCGACAATGTTCAGAACCGTCATCTTGTTGTCATTATTTCGTCTCGATATCGATAAACCTCCGTTCTTAGCATTTTTACCGACGTTTCTTCTGCGGTTGCTTGCCTATTATTCGCCGCGAGACCGCATTCCCTCGTTACCCCACCGCTTATTTGGACCAATAACAGTAAATTGATTAACCCGCAGGGTAGGTCTCCGACAGCTGTTCCATCTCGACGCAAAAATACGGTTCGTGTTCGTACGTGGTCTACGGTTTCTCGAATTTACCGCAACATAACCGGCGGCGAAATTTCCGACGGGCCCCCATTACACGTTCACGAAATCGTAAAACGAAAGATCGGGTTCGATGACCCTTAGTTCCGTGCATAAGGAAGCTGACTCGGCGTCTTTCGAGATGCCAGGTTAATTGGGAACGAGGACAGCCCCTTTCATGCGGAAAAAGATACTGCGTGAACAAACCCACTGATTCGTTCCAAATAAAATGTTCAAGCATCCTCTACGGTAAATAATTTTAACACGATTAATAGGATTATAAATTCCTAGACTGCGGATTTTAAACTATATTCAACTCCTCAAAATTATTAAGAAGAGATTTAAATGTCCACGCGATACTACAATTTTTATCTATCACAAAAGTTCGCCGTTTATCAATAAATTTACGAAGCTGTTTCCGACTTATGATCACGAGAGTAATCGTTAAATAAGGTTGCTGAGGCGGACTTGTTGGTTTCCGAATGAAGTTGCCATTTCTATTGAAAAAAATGATTAAGAAATCGACAGCTATGAGTCAGAGACTTCAAAAGCAGCTGTCTGTAGGTGGGTAATGTCTTAATAGTACTATGACTCATTTTAAGAGACATGCTTTCCGAAATCAGAAAAGCAGAATGGCCGGCGGCGTCTATTCATAAAAGATCCTATGGGATTGGAGACTTAAATGAGAAGTGCATCAACGAAACAGCGAGATGGCAGCAGGCAAGGCAGAGCCTGCAAGGATGACAGTGAATCTTGTGAGGAAGAAAAGTATTTTAAGAAGCATCGAATTTTTTGCTCACCGGAGCGAAATATCGACGTCCTCGTCGATGTTAATACCTTTCTAGATGGGCAATTATCAATGCCAGTGGCCCTGTTTTCGGCTGCGCGTCCGTGAAAGTAAGGCGAAGAACAATTAAGCCGCTAGGAGTTGGCCATCCGGCGAAAAGGGGGGAGGCCGGTTTTTTTGCGTGGCGTTGACGAGGAATAAATAACGGCTTTTTGGGAGAAAGTTCTCTTTCACGTTGATCTGAAATTTCTTCGGCGTCACCATGGCATGGCGTGGTTCCGCGCGAGTGGTTGTTTTCACCCTGTGTTCGATCAGGATGCTCACGGGATTTTGTTCCAGACACGATCCATCGACCTCCATACCCGCCACGATACTCGAACACGGCCCCGATTCCTAGTAGGCAGTTAATTAGTCGCTATTAATTGCCCACGAGGGACAGACGTCGATCATTTCCGCTCAAACGGGGACTTTCGATCACCGTTAATTGCAACTTTTACCGGTAATTTCACCGGTTTTCTCGTACGCTACCGGCTTTAATTGCACGAACCACCGTGCTCGTTAATAATGGCGCAAGATCCGTCTGACAATCGGTTTACAATTTCGTACACTTGACGATCAGAGTAATTCTGGATGGCTTGGTTTTCTAGACGGTATTAAGAGGTTCTAATTTTCTGCTTGTTGCAATAGTACACTGGACTCACAAGGTTTTTTTAAATTAAGACTTACATTCGAAAGTCATAATTCTTGCTCCAGACAGTTGCTTTGTCGCAACTGGAGAGGATTGACAAATGTCCGGCGATTAACAGCGTATAAAATTTACGGCCACGTACTTTCTTGCCGTTAGAAAACGGAGAAATCATCTGTGTGAACTATCCTAGAAGCGTTTATGCTTCTTTCCGTTCGTCGAGCAGCTTCCGCCGCGCGATCGATCCGAAGACCGTTTCGTGGAGCTGTTTACCTGGAGGTCTATTAAACAGGTGCGAACGCAAACATCGCTAAAACGTCGCGCGAATTTCCTGCCGGAGTTTACCTTCACTCCAGCGTCCTCGAACGCGGGTAAATTTTATGCGCCCATTTCGAGAGCGTTGCGATCCTTCAGAGACGCCGAAACTTTCTTCTTACAGCGTGTCCTAGTATTGGTTGTAAGCTACCTGGTGGTGGGGGTGAATTTTCCTGGAAAAATACGTTCGAAAATACGTAACAAATTTTTTCCATTTGAAGCTTGGTTTCCGAGTAAGTAGAATTGGTCGTTCATGAACAGACGTCTCGGAAAGAATAATTTTTTCTGATATTTTCCACCGTTACTGAGACACCCTGTATACCGAGACTGCGAGAAGAGGCGTCGATACTTCGTAGAAAAATGTAGCTCCACTATTCGCGAGATTATATTGCGAAAGTTTATGCGCTCGATACCGTATGAAACTGTTCCAAGAATTAATAGACTTGATCAAGTTTAATAAACTTTCGGAAAATCCTAGTAAAATGCATTTTCTCTTTACGCTACGGATCCATTCCCGCAGGGAATTAAATTTACTTCGGCATAATTTCTAGGTAAACATTTTCACGACAGGGACCTACAACAATATCCCCGGAATTGAATTTGCCCCGTTCAATGCGATCTTATGCGAACAAGCCTCGCGTTCTTATCGCATGTGCGTTATACATTACTTATGCGCAGGAAATTGTAATTAAACGCTGCTGGGAGCGTGAACGACTAATTCTTTAGCAGAAGTTGCCTCTGTGCTGCGTGTAATTAATGTTTAACCCCGTCGAGGATGCTGCTTCTTTAATTTTAATTTGCTTTGTGCCTTAATGACGCGCGGGAGCTATGAATTGGTTAGTGCAGTAACATACAGGAGTGTAACTGAATTACACGATACTGTGGCAAGAGGAAACAATTTCCTGCGCTATTATTTTTTTAATTTAGATCTTTTCGCGGCGGAATTGGACACGAATGGAACTCGCTGCACGTTTTACTCGACGTGTAATGGAAAGGTAGTATCGATTAACCGTTAAATAAGGAGTCACCTTGATTCCGATTGGACAATGCTCGGTTCCCCGTCCAGTTCCAGGGAATTCGAGCGCGAAGAGTCCTCCAGGGAGTAATCGCGGTCGATCGTTGATTCCATTAACGCGATCGAAGAAGTAAAACACGGGGGGAAACGGTCGCGGTAATTGTTCACTTGTTACGCGTGCCCTGATCGATTCTTCGTGTTCGGATCGAGAACCGGTAACGGATTCCATTCCCGTGAGCTGTACCCTCGATGGAAAGACGCAGGAAAAAGCCACTTCCCGTCTGATTTCGACGCAACACTGGCAAAATGCACTCGGTTTATGTCCACACATCCGGCCTAACAAGTGTTTTGCTCCGACGCTGTCGGCGACGTTTTAACTAGACCGTCATACATCGGGGTTCGAGGATCTGCCGGTCATCAATCATTCCTATTCGCGACAGTATGCGACGCAACTTTCTTTCAAAACCGTTTTCTCGCGACGTTTCGACACACGTCACCCGAGAACCACGTGAAGAAGAAAAAACACTTTCCCATTATGAGCATTTGAAACTGTTAGCTTTGCAATGAGTTATTATAAGCAACCGAAGTACAGTTTGCTTTCAAACATTTTTCGGTCACCTCGGAATCATTATTTATATTTTTAATCATGTCGTAGTAAAGGAAGTCGCGGAAGAGTATTTGTCAAGAATTGTTACACAGATTTAATTATTCATGAACGATTCATAAAAATTCACAAAAATTAGATAACTGAACTTCATTTAATTTAGCCGTTTGCACTCGAAGCTATTTTAACTCCAAAACGAAACGTTTTTTCTGACCTAGAATATTCCCTTCTATATACAGGGTGTTTGGTAACTGGTGGTACAAGCGAAAAGGGGGTGATTCTACATGAAAGAAATAAACATTTTTGTTTGAGGCTTTGTTTTCCGAAGCCGAGGATCATCGGGAAGGACGAGTCGATGAGAACCGAGGGTTTCTCTCTTACGGAAAGAAAGTCGCGAGAGAAAACTGTTGTTGCCCGATAATGGACGACGGATCCCGTTGCATTAATGCATCCGGCTTTATGAGCCTGGCGTAAAGCTATCGATTATCAAAGGAGCGTAACCGAAGGGTAGACTAGAACACGCTCCACGGTCGTGAACGAAACGTCGACGTCGGAAAAGTGGGACAGGACGAGACGTGACTGCGCCGATCCACCTAACAGCGACACGCTCATCTGGTACAGATTAAACCAGCGTTTCCTGTCACAGGACGCGAAAAGATTCGCCACTTTCCATCGGCCTTGTTTCGTTTTATCTCTCGCTGTCTTTTTTTCCCCTCTCTCCCGACCAGGCCGTTTCTTTTCGAGGGACACACTCGCGTTCGCAGGTGTGACAATCGCGTGAGAAACTTCGACTACCGTCACCGTTCCGGTTGACATGCGTCGCAGGTAGCAGCGAGATATTGTTAACGGCGTGGAACTGGAGCTGGAATGTCGATGCGATTTGCATAATGCAATAACGCTGTTGTCCCGTGTCGATGCTGATGGCAAAGGCAATGTTCCTTTGGTTGGAACCGAGAAACGGAACTAATGTTAACGAAGAGGGTAGTATGCGTGTACATTAATAATTACGGCGGTTCTACTGTATCCTAACCTTGAAACTTACGAATCCTTTTCGTATGATTGATTCCCTTGCACGAGCCAGCATAAATTGCAAACGATCCAAGGTCTGAAACCAGAAATGAAATTTTTCTCAGCCTTGGTCGCCCACACTTCCGCCATCGTAGAATCAAATTCAAGCGGTACGGCCTCCGATATCAATGTTTCCCGATAGATAACGAGCAGAAGCAAATAAGGCCAGCTCGTGGCGCGTTGACAAAAATGGTCTAACGAATAGTATGCGACGAAAAAGGTATACTTTGTTTCGTTCCGAGTCTGGCTCTCACTGTAAGGCAAAAGATTCATCAGGCAACAAACGTCGACGCTCCTGCCGTGTAACCTGACAAAGTTCTCATTAATTTGATCGTGAGAATGAGCCTCTGATTAAACCAGAACCACGACGATGACTAAAACCGACGTCGACTTCGACGTAGAAGGCGCTCCAGGCTTGCACTTCTTCCGTTCCAGTTTGATCGATCGGCTTCGCAGTTTCTGTTTTTCGCGAGGATTGTATTTGGCCTCGCTCGACCGTGATTGTTCGCCGAGAAACTCGCTTTTATAGAGCGTGTTAATGACGCGTCGGAACGTGCGAAATGCCAATTCCTACGTTAACGATTTCTGTCACACGCGACTCTACCGAGGAGCACACACTGTCGAGGATCGTCCACGGGAAAATAACACGAGCTTCTGCGAATGTGAATGACGTCTGACCTGCTCGGACAATTCGATTCGACACTCGGTCACCTCGTAGCGCAGTCGTTATTGAAAACATATATGTATATATATATACAAGGCTTTGCACAATATCCGCGTGTCGATTCGAAAGGTTGCAATTGAAAAGGGGCGTGGAAAGTGTTATATAAATGCACCAGACAATTTCAATGCCGTGTGTTTATGCTATTTTTAATGGAGCACATAATACGATTGCTCTGGGATTACGAAAGTTACGTAAAAAGTCTCTGGATAACTGGTAGGATTTGTAACACTTTGTTCATTTGAATAACAATAGGAAATTACAGTCGATGCTGCGCTGTGTATAAATTATTAAACACAGTTCTACAAGAAAAAGAAAAAGGAAAGGAACTCTTAATAACCCTCGTGTCTACTTTACAAAAACGAGTGAAATAGAAGCGAGACTTTTGAGAATTTCTCGAGATAAAGAATCGGAGAGGGTGTCGGAAGTAATTACCGATAAAATCCAGAGTGAAAATCGACGGGAATTTAAAGCTAAGAGGAATCGGCAGCGGGCACAATGACTCTTCGAAATGTGAGAGATTCATTCGCGTGGCTGCGACGCGTTGGTCCATTGATCGGAGTACCTGCTTCATCAGCGTCACCTGCATAGCCCGGAGCTAGTTGAAACTCGCGCTTGGATTCGCTGGTATTCCGTCCGGCTGTTAATTAGCAGTCAGCCAGACCGCCGAGCAAAACTCTGGGAATACTATGATCCGTTGCCCTAAGCATCGTCTTGCCTCTACTTGCCTCACTTCCTGCACTTAATGGGATGCCAGTTGTCAGTTGCCCTACTAAGCAACAATATAAAATAACCGTGCGGTTGTTCGTCCCGTGTACATATAGCCGTTGCTCGTGCACTGGGTCACGCGCCTCGGCCACGCTTTTATTTTTACTTAGTACGAACAGGCCGACATATTAACTCCGCCGCGGTTACGTTACGTCATTCTACTATGCTCCACACACACACGCGACCAAAGTCTCTCCGGCACAATCGTTTCACTATGGCAGACCAACGAGGCGAAATTTCCTTTAAATATTGAAATTAGTGCCTCCCGCTTTCTACACGGAATGTCCCGCGATAGCGCACCGCGGAAGCTTATGCGTTCGTTCGTGGCGATACCTAACACGCGAAACAAGGCTACAAAGTTTCACAGCACATGTCTGCCGATCCACCGGAGTCCACAGCGGAGGAAACATTTCCGTACAACTTCGTGGAATCCATTTCCATAACCGTATCTTAAGGATCCAAAAATTGTACAGAATTGTTCTTTTATTTTTACACGACACGGTACGCTTTTCTATTTTATTTAAGCACTCCAGACCCTTCCGGGTTTATTTAGCTTTACCAGTATAGCTACAAGTGAACACAATAACTATTTTATGCAGAATACAAATTATCTTCTTAATCGTTTTAGTAAGTTAAAATTGGTGTGTTCTTAAATCCTTTTTAAAATCTTTAACAGTTATAAACGGAATGAAAGCTACAACAGAAGCAGCAATATCTCCAAAATATTTTCCCAACACAAGGATTCCGCGGTTTTGAACAATGAGAACTGATAAAATATTTTCTGCATCTTACCCTGTGATTCGAAGATACAATACCCGGACCAGTTTCCGCAATTTTGCCGCAGCTGCAGCATTTTCTCGGACGACAAAAACTGCAAATAGAATTCCCACGCGAATCGGGTACGCGAGCAAGAGCCTAAAAAATTCCGGGAGAGCCGCGGTTTCATAAAAATCTTCGAGCCGAGAACGTGAAACGTGGCAGACAGTCGAAACAGGCAAAGGAGAATTAAAACCCCGGCAGCAAAAAGCGTTCCCTTTGTTCGTTCGGTTGTTTCGCGTCACAGTGAAATATTGCGCCATTTCGCGGCCGTTTTGCGCGACAATATTAGATAACGGTTTGTTGACAAAAAGCTTCAGTCCGAACTAATTACCGGTCTGCTTCGGGACAGCTTCTGGACGAAGGCGAGGGACCCGTAATTTCACGTTTCGCGGGTCTCGGTGGCGTATCCGCAGTCATTTGACTCTTACATAAACGCGTTTCGGAATCGGCAGCCGTTCGCTCGTTCTCTTCGTTTTCTGGCTCGCTCGTTCGATATGCTTCGGCGATATTTTAATATCCGAATGTGAAGCGCGCGAGACACCGCAGGAACCGCGACCGGCAGAACCAACGGTATCGGAATTCGAAAAAACGATCGCCGCCGCCCTTCTGATTTTACTGCCGACACACACGATACACTGCTCCCTTAACCGCAGATAGAAATTTGTGGGTGAGGCCTGGTTCACACTGCTTTCGCCTCGACGCGTTCGCGTCCGCGGAATCTCAATACGTGGCGGAAGAGAATGGACGTGGCTGAAGAAATTAACGCTGCGACATTTAATTGTGAATATCGACCGGCAACTCCAACTTATAAAATCCACAATCTATAGATATATGTACAGAAATTATATATAATACGGTTCCAGGAACTGTTGTATATGTATCTCGCTACATTGTATCTCGCGGTATCTTTAGGTATCGAATCAAAGACAGAGCCGCGCTTCTTTTGGTCCGCCGACGTGTCCCATTCAGATGTTTATCGTTTTCAAACGTATCGACGAGCTGCCGAAGTCGGTCAGTCTAAGCCTAGCCTTAGTAGAGGAAACATCGATCAAATATCGTTCTAAATCATATCTGTGCTTTTATCCTTTCTAAATAAATACCTTGCTTCCCAAAACCAACACAATCTAATGAGTAATTTCTCGTAGAAGAGTATCGCGCAAGGAACAGTAACAACGCTTCCGGGAGAAAAGTTTCGAAGGCAACGAGCGATAAGGCTCGAACGTTTGACAAGTTGCGACAAATGCAGTTGTTTGCGGAGCTGTCGTCACTTCCCGTCCCATTTGTGGGACTTGTAGGGAACAGACGGGAGAAAGAACGAAATCGAGTCGGCCCGGTGAGCCTATTGTCAGAGCGCCGGCAGCACCCACGTAGCTGGAAGAGTGGGAAGCTACGTTTATGGTTATGATCGTGTAAAACGCATGACGAGGTCGGGAAAGTGGCGACCCAACGTCCTCGATCCGACGTCCACCACACCCTTTTACTCGTCGCTAAAGTTCCAACGACGATATGTCAAAGTGCAATCGTCTTTTAACGTTGCCCACGCAACCATATGCTAACCCCCGATGCTCTAATGTTGCGTCTGCGTTACCTATTTTATTTTCCACGCCTCGATGACACTCGCAAATCGTCCGGTGCAGATGATTACCCGACGAGTATGCAAATTCGCGATTTTATGCAGCAATTTGTGAAAAGGAAAAGCGTGCAGAATCTCGCTTTTTGTACCTTCATCGTGTTCATTTTGCTGTTCGTAAGAACATCGTCTTTTAAAAGTCGTTATAAACACGCTCCAGATGTTTATGAAAATTTCCATGTTTCACTTCATTTCCGTAAAATGAAGACGTTACATTCTTGGCGCAAAATGAAAATTTTCTTGCGATTAGTCGATTCTTTTACTAATTTTAATAAGCCAGATAAAAATTCAATAATATTTCTAAGTCTGTCGTAGTCTCACGTAAAATCCACTAATTGTTATTACTAAATAGTAAATGCAATAATTTTGCGCCTGATTCTTGAGTTCTCCCCTTGGAAGTTTCTTCATCCCCTAATTCGGCACCAGCCTCCAAAGAATACATCACTGTCGTCTTACAGAGTGTTAGCGGAAGAAAAGTAATCACCAATGCTTATGGTAGCGCCCTAATATTGGCAACAGCAGTTCGTGAGCGCGCACACAGTTTCAAGGTTTAAGGGAAAGAAGCATCAATTTACGTCGATTGCTATCGAGTGGGCGGTGGAAAAACAAATCTCGTCTATATTACATAAATAATTCATGGGGGAATTGTTTTATGTTTATGCCATTTTGCACCGAGGAGAAATGAAATAAGTATTACTCGGTCCAACCTCAATTTCTCAAGAGATCAAGCCGCAGACAAAAGAATCGTTTTGTTGGAACATTTTCACGGGCGTTGCCGCCCGAGGCGTCGGAATTACTATACTCGAGGTGAAAATAGATTCGTCGCAAAGGCGGCGCAGCACGAAAGCTCACGAAACCCTTGTTCCACCCGGGCTTCGACAAATATGAACACGTGTCGTGATCATGCGATTTCTTGTTCGCCAGTCTGTTGCTGCTGTTCCTGTTTATTCAAATTAGGAGCGACTCGTTTCTGGCGTCCGTTCGCCTGCGAGAATTCTAGCTCCTTCTTTATTTAAGCTTCCGGAAGTGACTACCATAGTGATTTTAAATTTTGATGTACACATTTTTCTGATAAATTAATCAAATCCGCGGTCTAGTCATAAATCCACAGAGACTGATAACGCCGACGTGAAAAATGGTTGTCCGCGACCAAAGCTAAACACACGAACAGCAACCGTTTAATGAGATTCCGATCAGCATTATCCTAATTCTCCTCCTTCGCGGAGGTCAGCAAAGCGCGAAGCACGTTTTCTGTTCCGGTGACTAGTATTACATTCGTGGTACTTGTGCCGAGTACCTGGCCATGCTGATTATCGTGTCTGCATACTTGACAAGACGTGCCGCGCTCGGAACGTGACGTGATCTCGTCCGCGACATCTCTATACCTTCCGAAACATCCGGGAATCGAAAACAACTCGAAAGCCTTTCTCGGAGCGGAATTTCCAGCGGAACTGTATAATTCCGTATCTCGTCGCGCGATTTGCATGGGAAATCAGCCAACGAGTATAACAAGTGTCTCGCGTCTCGTCGAAATCTTGATTATGCTCGATTTCTACTCCTTTGGTGGTCGACCGGGTTGAAACGACGGGATATTAGTCCCAAGGATTGGCATAGAATCAACGAACTACTGATTATCGAATGGATCCGGCTTCTAGACTGACTTGATTTACATTATGCTCGTGACATTAAGTTCCTGGACAAAGTGTATTTACCTGTTCGAATAATTTTTTGGAAATCTGATAAAATCTATTATTCGTACCCTAATCTACCTTCCATCGCGAGAGTAGTCGTTTTGTTTAATAAGATCTAGGTTGTGCATTTTGTGAATAAAATTTCGTTTGCTTATAATTCAATTGACACGGACACTTTACCTGCAGTTATTTTATAACGGCCCTCAAATAAGGCCCATTAAGGCAAAGTGTCGAGGAGGCAATTAATACTTCAAGTACTTTAATTGATCGTCAAAGGACAAACAGAAGGTCCTTCTCTTCCACCAAAATGGTCACGGAGTTCGTAAGAAAGACTCTTCAAGGTAAAATCTCACGTAAAGAATAATCTGTCAGGAAAACTGTCTTAGAAGAATTAATTGCAGTTCGTTCGACGATGAAACTGGCGTGTGACGTGCACCCGTCAGCGAGCGTCCATTAATGAAGACGGATATAAACTGAAAAGAATAAGGTTAGAAGGACCGAGATGCATCATCGTACAGTCCAGAGAACCCGATGAATCATTCGCGGCTCGTCGAGCGATACAAGTTCCTCTTCTCTCCTCGAATTTGATTTTCGTCCGTGGGCGACGAGACCGCAACGGGCGGTGCGGCGTTACAATTAATTGAAATCGAATCGAGATTCCCGCCGCGAACGCGATACACCTGGTAAATCTCGAATCCGTGGGTCCGGTGTCGGTTTATCCGCACTATTTTTACCGATCTTTCAAAACGCGCGTTGTCGCGGGTTACTCGATCGGCTGGAAGTGAAAAGCGAAAGTTCCCGACGACCACGAAAATTTCCAACGGTCGCGAGCCGCGTCGCATTTACATTGTCGTGTTTTTTTCCAGACTCGCGCGAGTCGTTCACGATCGATATGGCGCACAGTGGGCAAAAACGGCCTCTTTCGATTCAAAATCAAAGAACTTTCGATAGGAATGAGGTAGAGCGATGAAATTTTTTTTAAGTGAAAGCTGAAACTTTGTAGAATATGGGAAAAATAGGGAGATTACGGTACGAACGTTTTTTAACCTTGAGAAAATTCGTTAAAGTTGCACAATTTTAAGAAAGTGCCAGTAGTAATGACAGCGATACGTCAAGTGATCACGAGATGTAAAGTGCTTCATGTATCGTAAGTAACTCAAAATGTTAAAATACTTCATTATTATTATTTTTATTGTGTTTTATATATGAGAATACGATATACTTTCAAACTAGTGTGTTATCAAGTTATTTTAACGAAAAAATTTCATTAATTTGTGTCACAAAAATCTATTTTTTTCAAAAACCAGAGGTCGTAGACAAATTTTGAAAGCAGATTTGAAATCAGCGTGAAAAAATCTATGGGGAACGATATATAGCATGTTAAAAAAAAATTTTCCGCGCGTAGTAACCGCAACAACAAAATTTTCTTGAAATTGTGCAACTTTAACGAATTTTCTCAAGGTTAAAAAACGTTCGTACCGTAATCTCCCTATTTTTCCCATATTCTACAAAGTTTCAGCTTTCATTAAAAAAAAATTTCATCGCTCTACCTCATTCCTATCGAAAGTTCTTTGATTTTGAATCGAAAAAGGCCGTTTTTGCCCACTGTGTGGCGCGCCAGACCGACGAACGTTACCGTCGATTAAACCGCCGCGCTCCGCGAGGATAGTTAGCAATATCCTTCGCGAGAAGAAAGCGGGATAATAATAAATCGATGGCATTAGATTGCGTAACGCGGCAGCTGCGTTGCTCTCCATATTTATGAGATTCTGGGACTCCAGAGAGGAATGCTGTTCGCCGACGATCATCGCAACTCTCGCGCAATATTTGAAGCTTAATGGTCAATTATCCTCGAAAACCAGGACCACCGACGAAACTAAAACAGTTTCTTGCCGACGCCGCCACTTCCGTAACTCTTTCTCTAACCCTATAAAACTTGTGGGTTCATTTCTGTAACAACTCCCAGTCATGCCGAATAAAATTGTTCTTACCGCCATCAATTATTCCGAGGTTGCTTGGAGTCTCGGTGCATACGAAATGAAACTTTTCTTGCTGCAGTTATTAATTCCGAAACTGCTTGCAGTCTCGATGCGTATCACATAAAATTTGTCTTACTGAAGCGGCTGGTAGACTGCATAAATTTCTAAAACAGTTTGTTCGTTCGATACACGAGAAATGAAGTTTCTTTTGCTTCTGTCGCTTCTAAAACGGCTCGTACGCTGAGTATAATTTTTCTTTTTTCTACACTGGCTATCAAAAAGGAACGAGCAGTTTATACATGTAAAATAGAATTTATCTAGCTTCTGTCTCTCGAGCCTATATGCAGAGAGTGTATTATGAATAACTCGCTGCTAATAAAACAGATACTTAAAATTAAATAAACGGTTTAAGGCTTAGTGAGGATAGCATAAGCAGTTACTATTAAACGGAGTACACGTGTTAATGCATTTCATGATACCCGAAGCACAATGAGAAAAATGTTGTAATGAGCTTCAGGTGTTATTTTATGAGCACGGCGAATTCATCGGTGTGGTAATAAACAAAACTATGCCTACTTTCCCCTAGTAGTCGGTATCTAAACCTTTCGAATTAACATAAACCTGCGTCGTGTAGTAATAAATAGTATCCGGACATGTATGTTTCTGTCCGTGGAAGGTTCTCGTGTGGCCCGTTTTTATTAATAAATTAAAGTCTCTCGGGGATCTCTTTTCGTTCGAAATAAACTAATCCCAACGACGTCTTCAGCCGGTAAACAACCGCGATTTCACGCGGCCTTGGCAGCGTTGCTAACTATCCCGTGGAAGTAAAATGATAATATTTATGAGCCGAAACGCGAAACCAGAACGCTGGCTCATCATTCTCGTTCGCTCGAAATCGACACGGGATCTCGGCTAACCGGCAATAAATTCTCTCGGCTAATGAATTTTCTGTCGTGTGCGAAAGATGCGGCACGCCGGGAGGACAACGGGTGAAACTTTTACCTTTTTTTCATCGCACGGAACTATGCTTCTAGCGTTTCGGCGTATCTTGTTCCAGTCTTTTAATTTTCTTTTTTTTTTTTTTCATTGGGGGCATCCACGGCTTTCTTCTTTTCAGCGTAAATAACACCGACCCGGGGAACGTTCCACGGTCCGTTCACACGAGAAGGCGAAACCAGACGGAAACGGTCCGCTGATATAATGCCACCGAACCCGTGTAACGGGCAGGCGATAATTTCATGTTCGAGCGATCATCGTCGATGCAGATGTATGCGCGCGCCCGAGAGCTAATTGTCGCACTCGACTGTCCGCTGATTTAGCGCTTCCGTCGCCTTGCGATATAGTTATATCCGTTTGCTTTGCTTTGCGGGACAAATCGCGAACGTTCTTCCGTTCGGTGTGTGCTCGGCATGATCCGTAAAAAATTGTTACAGACTTCAAAGCGCTGGTAAGAAAGTTTTCTGCGAATTTCTCGGGAACTTGTAATTTTCGCAGAAAACGAAAGTAATATTTCGTACTCGGCACGTCGGAACTTTAAATTTTCATTCCTTCCTGTTTCTACATACCATTCAATTGGAATTCAATGTTACATTTGTGATCGACGGTTTATATCGAATTTTTTTTTGTTCTTTGATTGTGTGAGACGAAAGTCTACCGCACCTCGTTTCAAGGATACCATGACAGAGGTCACGCAGGTTCACCTGGATCTTTACGTCCATCAGGGACGCGTGACCGAAAGCAGAACGAGAGGTCCTCGTACTTTTTCTTCGAATGGAGATGGCCACGCGCCTCGAGTTTCTGCACGCTGGTCACGTACCGTCATTGACCAAAATTCCGTGCTGGCCGGTCATCAAGGGAGCGTGCGACTTGTCAAACGAGCCTTGAAATGCATACTAATTCTTCATCGAGTGTTACCGCGAATCGCCGCAGACCGGAATACAAAGTGAATCGCGTGGCTGATCGTGACGTAAACTTGACATTGGATCTGCGATCTGTAGGCTAATCGGTCAATCGGCTGTTTATGCGCGATCTACTCGTCAAAACAAAAATCGGAGAGTCTCAATTTTCGTCGATATTTAAATGTTTATGTTGGGGATCGTTGTATCCTTTGCACGGGTAACCAGAATGTGTAAATATTATAATTTTTAAATGCAAAGTATGCACATTTAGAAAAATATGATGCATTGGTGTTTGGGAACAACCGATTGCACAGATTCGGATAGTATTTTTGTGGCGTCGATTGCTTTCGTTTTTACTGCCTTTCGAATGGCACCTGATCACATGGTCAAGAAATGGGAAACGTCGCAAATCGAAACGAATATCCGCGAATGGGATACGTATTGCGTTTCATTGGGCGTGCGATCCGGGTTAATGCCCCCCGTGCAAATAAGCCCGAAGTCGTTTCGTAGATTTTCTGCATTTATTAGCAACGAGAGTACCGTTAAAGGTCAAACAACGCGGAATGAAAGGGTCCCTGGCTGTAATTGGACCATAAAGGTTGAAACACGTGCAGACCGAACGCGTCCTTTTGCGAACTGTCTTTTGAAAGACGCGAGACTCTTTCGCGTGGCCCCAATCTTCGTATGCGGGAAGAATCACGAGCAAGAAACACGATCAAAGAAACCGCGTGCTTTCTTTACGTTCCTGCGTGCCATTATTGCACAAACTTTTCAACTTCGAAAAAGGAAGGCCATCAGAATTGTACAACTTTCTATCATATCGAATACGAACAGCATATGCAATGAACAGTTTATTGCTCCCGGCTCGAATCGGTCGGACCATTCAACGGGATTATCAACGTATAAATAATTCATAAAACTTGCAATCCTCGCCGGATGCTGCTCTAGGGACAATTAAATTCCCGTATAGGCGCGCGCGAGTAGCCGAAAACTGGCATTAATTACGGGGGATCGATCGTCGATCGGTCGATTAGCTCTTCAATTAATTCTACGCTGCCGGTCCCATCAGAGATCGATGTATTCCGGGTCAGTTTGCCGGGACAAAATATTCAGTATTCGATTGGAGCCTCGACCGGATTGCGTTGGAGTTTAATTAAGTCCCGGCGGCGCGGTGGTTCATTAACCGTACAAAACAGCCCGGTTAATTAATTTAATTGCCCCGGCGGCTGCAAGATTCGCCGTATTCGGCCGTGTCTCCGTTAAAAAATTCTCGACCTCGGATTTCGTTATTTCACAACGCCCACATCGGCCGCCGCGCCGCGGCACCGGTTATTCGAATCCGTGGATCCTCGATCGCCGTCGCGGAAATTCGATGTCCCGGTGACATCACGGAGTTCCGTTAAGCCGGTATTAAGCAAGAGGCCTGTCTTCGACCAAAGTGCCCGTGCACTTGACATTGGCGGAAACCAGTAAGCCCATCGTCCGTGCACGAACCAAACTAGTTCGACCGCTTTCTGACCGGTCGTTGACTGTCGAATGCCATCTTTTATCGAATAACGCCGATCTCCAAGGTTACCGACCAAAATCGAACCCGGCCTGTCCACCGATCTCGTTCGTTGACCCCTTTTCGAGCACTATGAATGGGCCAAGTCATCGTTAGACTGCGGATTTTGTGCATTCGCGACTGAAACGATCGAAACATTAGGAGAACTTAAGAATGTCGTTATTAGAATGCGAATTTTTAGTCAATTTCACTGTCCCTAAATTCGTATTAGCAACTTTCCCCTATCCCCTAAAAGCGCGTTCGCATAAACTTCCGCGGTCTCGCTATGCGGCTTCAGCGACACCGTGAGTCACTGGCAGAATTTCGCGAATCATCGTAGAGATTCGACTCCCCGGGTGACAATTGGAAAGCGTGAAATTCGACGAAATTGACAACACCAAATGAGTTACAGTGCGCTGTTGTGGGACGAATCGGGTTAGGCACCGGCCGGTGTAAAATATTGCAAAGTCCGCGGGATACCGAGGTGTCCAGTATAACTATTCGAAGCTGGCGGTAATAAATACTGGGCTTAACGATACTTTCAGTTCGAGGACTGTTGCTCGGCAGCGAACGGTTCCCACGATACACGTTGCAAACAAAAATTTCAAGCATTTCTGACAGTACCGTGGTTCGTTCAAGTTCGGACCTCGATCTGAATGCACTTTACCGCGAGCATTATGAATATAATAGGCAGTTATGCCCGATTTATTGGTTGTAACATATAATATGTATATACCGATACCTTGAAATTTTCCGCCGCGGCCAAGTACGCCAAGGCATTACGGCAGCCATAAAATGGTACCCGCGTGACTTATATTTGCACACATGTGTAATCGTTCAACATGTTTCGTTCGTACACATTCTCTTCATTTCATAACTTTCCAATTTTTTTGCCGTTCATTAGTCACGATAACCGTGCAGTTTAGATGCATTCTTCGAGAAAATTTATCAACGTGCGAAACTCTGGAATTGTTCAAGGAAGTCTTGATAAATCAGTGGAAAATATTTTTATTAGTTCTCTTGGTTTCAGTCCAGTGGCTGCTTTCCACTTTTTCAAATTCCTGGAGTTGGATAGTTACTAAAAACGATCATAATAGTGTAAAAAATTGTCTATAATAACCGAGGTAAATTCAATTAATTTCTACCCTACTTTAAAGTTCACGTTTAACGAGCATACATATGAATCGAGCTTAAGTCGCGAACAACGTTCCTGGCAAAGGATCAGGAAGTAACCGGACACCGTTCGGTAGCAGACCACATGTAGGAAACGTGGGAGGTCAGTGTAACGGTGAAAATGTCCAGCGCATACATGCATACGCGTGCAATGATAGATCGCATCTATCACGATCTCCGGCGACACTGGATCACTCTCTATTTCCGAGGCGAAGCGGTTAAGTCCCACGATCAGTCGTCTAAAACTGTGTCACGCTTTCTGCATCACTACTTGCCCAGCACGCAACCAATCAGACGCGAACGAAACCGATCTCGGCCTGATTTGCTAACCGTGCAGGCAGACCGATAGATCGTGGCCTACGGTACCGGGCTTCCGCTTTTGTCATCGAGAGATCGCCTCGATCGCAGATCGATCGACCGAACGATCGCAATTTGGCGGATCGATGGAGGATCGTTCAATGAAAATCGATCGCTCTCCCGATTACAAGGCTCTCGACGGGGAAAAGGCTGATCCGATCTTGATCGGATTACAATGACTCTTTCTGATCTTCGGCGTCGTAATTCTGTTACACAGCCCGGGGATCGAGCGGCGAAAAGATTACGTGGCCCATTATGAAAGCGTAATTGGATTTTCCTTCCGGCTAAGCGACTCTAATGCAACATTATCGCCATTTAAGAGAACGGAATTGGACCTCGTTAAGAAAGGTATCCAGATATTCGCCGGCCGCTCGACGATGTCCGTGATGATCTATTCGTCGTGACGCAAAATCCACATTATGCACGTTCCGATACCTTTAAAGGGGCGATCGGTTGCTTGACCGATCTTGATCTTTGCCAACTCCATTTTTGTAATCTCGACGGAAATGCTTTACAAACCTGACATACGTTAGGTCGCATTTCGCTGTAAACTCAAAAATCTGTTCTTTATTTATGATTCTTTATTTTCTGGAATCCTGTAGATTTTGGCGAGAACATATCGAAAATCCAAGTTTCAATCGTAGGAGATCAGTGGATCAAAAGTAGTGCGTGAAAATCGTTCGAAATAAGTACAGACTGTACGAATAATTTCACACTGATTTCACATTTCACCTGATTGATAAAGGTTTCCTAGCTTGTTCGGATAACATAGAACTCTACCTTAGGAAGAAGATATGAAAGCAACCAAACGTGGTTTCGCTTTCCTCGATCGTGTATAACCTATATTCGACCTGCGTTTCAAAACACGTTGCTTATCGTAACGCGTAGTTTTCCGAGTGATTTTGTTAAAAATATCCGCGAGAACAGTAAATCGTTCCTTTCGCCGGTGTCCCGAGACTTTTTCCCAGTATTCTTCCCTTCCCGCGCTTCTAGAATTGTGCAAGCGGCGGTCAATCTCTAGTAGTAAATTGAAAGTTAATAAAAAGGAACAGCGGCCGTGATGTAACGATGTCTTTCTTCTGTTGCGCTGGTTTCACTTTGGCAAACGGTCGCGATCGCGATGCCTGCGTTTTTCTGCGGATTATCAAGGTCCGCGGCGGCGTGAGAAATCGGCGGCTAAACGGAAACCGGATCCTTGCATCGACTCGTCGAGAAAGCTTCGTCCACTTGTTCTTCGTTTTCTTCCTTTTCTTTTCAAACGCCGTAACATTAAGTTTTCATATCTACACGAAATTATACACCTCTGCAACTTTGTCTTTTCTGGAATCCTTACTTTCTATAAAACGGGCTTCGGAAACACCGCTTTGCGAGGTAGAAACAGAGACTGTAATCACGGATCACACTTGATAGTTAATACTCTCGGTTAAACCGCTTTCCGCTGCAAACTTGTTGCTGGAGGATGTCGAAAGTTGACACCGAACTAACTTTCATTTGATCCCCTAAAAATATTGAGCCGAAGCGATTTCATATTCAACGAAATTAAGAAGAAACAGTATCCTCTTTCTATGTTGAATTGCTCAAAGATGATTGTCATAAAATTAGGGCACTGACTATCAGCTTATTCCTTCCGAAATTAACTAAATCTGGTTGTCAACCTTCTAATAAGAAGAATATTTTAAGATTGTAACAGCTAGTGACGAATAGTAACAGCTCGAGCATAAACCACGAGTCATCGTCTGTTTAGCTGGGAGACGAATGAATCGAAGTAAAAATATCGATTAGAGAAAGCTCTCTCGGAAAGCAGTGACCTAGAGAAGTTCATGGATCCGCTAGCACACTTTGTGTAACACTTTGTGGCCATGATCGATTCAAAACTTTAATCAACTGTTCCATTTCAACCACAATTACGTAGGCTTCTTATCAGAAGATCCGCGTTCCGGATATATTATATACGTTTTGTGTTACTTTCATAATCACAGCTGTATTCAAGTAGGTCACTGCTATCGAATTCCTTTGCAAAGTGAAATTTAATTGATGACAATTATTGCGAGAGGTTCTACGGGTAAGATCAAGCGTTTATGTTATTGGACACTGACTCGAGTGCAAGGTAAGACATTGCTAAAAATAGCTGTTGCATTGGGTAAATTCTCAAGGAAGTCGTCTACAGTTTTAGTTATTTTATACTTGAAGTTATTCAACATCTTCGGATACTTCAGAATATTTTTCGCCAGGACCATCCATTCTCACTTGGTTAATTATTAGAGACGCTCAAGGAATTGTTAAATATCGAATATTTGTTACAGAAAAATTTTACACGAATCGTCGGCCCAGGTTTTCGTTTAAACGAAGTCGACGCGGATGTTGGCGTTAATACTTGATCCTCGCGGAAAGATTCGGAGTCGGCGCACGAAGCGACGCAATAAAACCGCAGGCAAGACTTCACGGAGAAGGTGGGCTGGACGCGGGAAAGTTTTATACAGATTTTTACGAGTTCGTAAAAGAGACAGCTGCTCTCGGAGGAACTAGTTTCGCCCGGTGCAGAGAGCAAAGAGTCGGGCGATTAAGAATCAATCGTTAAAGCGGCCGCGCGCCGCGAGCCGACAAAAAGCGCGCGTGGCAAGCGGAAAGGGTTTTCCATCGTGGGGAAAGTAGTCGGGTTCATTTTAATCGTTTTACATCGAACCGGGACTCTCGAGTCCCGGGTCTCTCCGATGAGAGAGAGAGAGAGAGAGAGAGAGAGAGAGAGATTGCAGAAAAAAAAGATAGGAGGAGAGGATATGATAACGGTTAGAGCTGATAGGAGGGCACGTAGGTGGAGTCGCAATTTCATGGAACGGTTACCAATGAAAGTGCTCCACGGTCGCCTACGTTGATTGCTCGTCGAGGCATAAAACGCGGAGAGAATCGAAGGAAGCGCGATCTCGGACGTTAGTGGGACGATCTTAATGATAGAATCGGCCGTGAAATTCGTGGCGAGCGTGTGTACAAACGTTTCCGGCGTCAAGCCGGCCCTGGGATAAGCCTTTCACTCGACATCAACCGCTGGAGCCGGCTCCGTTCATTTAACTTAATTGGCTTATACGATTGCCCGGCCAGCGGACCGGCGATTGATTGCGGGAACGTCGGTACATGTTCCCTTAACGAGACGAATTGCCCTAGAAAAAAATGCAGATTAGGAATGCTCGCCGCGTTAGTCGGAGATTCCTCGAGTGCCTTGTGATAAGGAAGACTGATCGAAGAAAGTACTCGGAGGATTTAGTAGATCGGCGCTCGCAGCTGGAGACTCTTAAGCCCCGTTTCCAGCGATTGGCCTTGCCGCGCTTGATTCATGGACTCGCGGAATCGATAAAGAAAACTGCGTCGCCTAATCTACAGGCTTCTTCGCCGAGGCCTTTGAAAATGCTCGAGAAAAGACTCGAGAAATGGGTAAGGGTTAAATTTTTGTAATTTCTCTGCAGTTTGACATTTCTCCTATTCGTTTTTGTCAAAAGATGCATAATTAGAATTTAAATAAAAATATTCTATATTTCAGTGTTTCTAATGTAGGATCATACGGATCATGGAAAAAAAAGACAAAAGACAAAACAAGGTATACAAAGAGATATTACAAAAGACTACTCGAAGTGCGCTTCTCTACGTCTCGACGAGAACTGCCCGATGCCGAACGTTTCTCGAACTCGTCAGCTCGTCCACATTATTTGTTATTGAAACGTTATCGCATCGTTCGGGCCGCCTGGGTCCGCGTAAGTCCTTTATTCCCGCCGACAAACATTAAACGATGCCGCCGAACGCGCGCGGAACGAAGGCACACGGAAAACGACACAGCCGCTCACGAGAGTTTATCTTTCACGCGCGGCACTATGATTCGGATCATTCTTTGAAACGCACCGAACCTACACTAATATATTTTTTGATGAACAGAGTCCTTCAACTCCTGGGAAAAGTGTAGAGTTCGGATTAAAAGCTTCTATCTTTTTATCTAGGTCATTCGGAGACGTAAAGCGTGCGTACAAATGTGTTTAGATTACGAAATCATCCGGGAGTAGTGAAGAGATAAATTAGGTGGCTCAGAGATAATGGCCTAAAAGAATGTCCTTTGATAAGCGGCGCTGTTAAAGCGTGCATGGCGAGCATAAAAATGAAGCCGCGTGTTTATGCAAATGGATTCCGATAGAGGTAAAGTTTCTCCACAGTTAATCCGAGTAATTGAAGAACAGACATAACAATTAAGTTATAAGATACAAGTTACCGGAGATGGTTCGCAAGATCGAGTTACGAAACACGACGAACATTACTATATAAAGAAATCGTGTCCAATCCGACCGGTAAAAACCTGCGACGGCGAGTATGTTCGCGAAAAATTCGTGAAAGCAGACATTAAAGTCGGCGACGTCGCGGCGCAGCGCGAATGAAATCTCAAAATTCCATTAAAAACGGTAATGAAAAGCAAACTTCATGCCTGACGGGTCTATTAAATTAACCGCAGCGGGGGTCCGCGTTAATGTACACAGAGAATCAAAAGTGAAAAGGCGAATGACAAATGGTCGGGCATCAGTCTACGCGGAGCGTTAGGGAAATAAAGCAATTCGAAGCGGATGTGAGAAATGATGCCGTTTAATAAGCAAACGCATTAACAGGAAAAATTATCGCCGACCCATTAATCAGTGAAATAGGTCTGGAGCATCGTCGCGTGCGAGAGGGATGATCGTAAACGTAGTTGCAACGGTCGACACGGAACAGAAACGCATTCCTGTGGCAATCTGGACGTAATCCGGTGACTAGAAAGCTCCCGTTTGAGTGGACCGTTATTACATTCATTAGCGCAATCGAAGCGGCGTTTATGTGGCATCATTACCCCGGGGGGAGGGGAACCTCGATGCAACACTCGGTGCTTGCTTGCACCTTCCCTTCACCTTCTGCCAGGCGAGCCTCACCACAAGTGTTTGCACAATACCACGGTTTTGCACAAGCGAGAAACACTTAAGCGCTCCGTAAGATGAGACGAGGACAAGGACAAGGCCAAGTTCATTCGCGGATCATCGCACTTTCTATCTCAGCGTGCGAGCGCGCCTCTGTAACACGCAGCATCATCGCTCATGCAACCATACTCGCGAGCGACGAATCGTCCATTGGAAATCTTCATTTCCTGTTACTGTTTTTAGAATTATTCTTAAAGACGCCTGGAGCTATTTTGAACTCATGTTTAATCATCTATTTACTAGTGGTCAGAGTATAGAATGCATTTCTTCTCAAGCTAAAATACTAAAAATTGCACGAGTTGCGTTCTTGAAAAGGAAATGTCTCGCTGGCCATTCTGATGATTTCAGACAAATAAATGACGTCAACTAGCTATTTTGCAACTAGCGGAGTAATTTTCGTACTCCTCAAAAAAAGTTTCACACGATTGCTTTCGAAACAATAATTTTCCCTCCGAGATATTTGTACACGCGAGATCAATTTATGGATAGTTAGACACGATATTGCGAAATGTTTGATATATGCAAAATGCAAGCAAAGGAAAATACTCCGGACTAAATTAGTTTCATATTGCTCGCCTTAACGAAATCCATAATCGACTGTATTCTAATTTACAACTCCGGAACAACCGAAGTCGATAAAACTTCAGAGACACGAAAAGAAGGCAATAAATCTCGCGGTATATGAAACGACAAGTTCCAATAAAGTATCCAGTAATGAGCAATCAGTTATAGTCTTCGGAACACACCGGTGTCCATGAAAATTGCATCACCAAGAAAATATAAAATTATACGTCCGCAGTAGTTGCTCGAGATATTAAATACTCATTAACGAGCCTACGCAGTCACCGAACGAATTAATTTCGACTCCGTTCGGATCGGTTTTTCTCGGTGTCGAAATTTTCTCGTGCATTAATATCAAATAACCCGAAGGCCATTTCGAGCATGATTAAGTAAGCGATCTTTTATTATGATAATTGCTGCTGGATCTTTCGCAAAATTCCTGTTTTATTTTCCACCTGGATCGAACGGTGCTTGTTAATCGACAACCTTTAGGCCCGACTTTTAATGCCGGTTGCGTCGGAAAACAAAGAAACATTTTCTATCATTTGCGTCGACAATGGAAGCTGATGTAGTTTATGACTTATCGTGGCTGCGCATGCTTGATCACTGTGGCATTTCGATTCCTCGGTCGTCGACAGCAAAAACGAGGCCGTGAAGCCACGATCAAGGCGCAACACGAGCTCGACCCTACACAATCCCATTACGACTTCACTTTTGTTTGAACTTTACCTGTCGTTTGAACTTTAAGAAAGATGAATCTCGCCTAACGACTCTCACGGTGAGAGCACCCTCGACGACGTGTCTGCAGAACGGATCGCCGCTTCGTTACCTCTCTGCGCGTGTCAATTATCCCGCTCATCGCCTAAGTTTATCCGCGAACGCTCTCCAAACCCCATCGAGGCGGCCATTTTATTAGCCTACTCGGATTCAATCGTTCGCCGTTGAAAAATTACCGTGCTTGCGCAACTGTCGTAAATAATTTAACCGTCTAATTGTGCGGGAAATAATTTTCACGATCGTTATCGGCGAGCAATAGAACGAAACGTTAAATCATCACGCAACGCGTCAAATTTCGCTCTCACTTCCTTGCACAGACATGATCCCATAAACAATATTGCCGGAGCGTTGCGCCTGTTTATCGTTGCGAAATGATAGAAACACATTGTAATTAGCATGGATCGGGAATCGAGGCGTAGCGCACAATCGTTTTATTGTGCCATGGAAACGATCTCGAGGGAAAGCGTTGCACCTCCGGAACCTTTCACCCTTTGCAGACAAATGTCGTCAAATCTGAGGACATTTCTGGAACATTTCCAAAGTTTAAAAAAATCCAGATCCCGAAAGCTGAAAATCGAATCAAAATTGAACGTCGTGTTTCACGTCTACAGCTCGAAGATTACGTAAGCACAGAAGTTCGAACGTTTCGAGTCATTAGAAGTTTGCGAAGGCGTCAAATGAAAGTGGTAGAGACTAGATAGAAGTTGTAGAAATTCAAGAGCTTCTCGAAGGAATGAAATTTGAATGGGCACTGTGTTTCCATACGTATGCAGCGTTTAATTCGGCAGGGAACTCGATTGGAAGCTGTTCTATTTTTCGGGCGCTTTCGATGCCGAAGTCCTGCGACGAGACTCTTTGCCGAGCATCTGTATTCTGGGTCCTGCTCGAACGTTCCCTGAAAGTTCAATTGCATTCCGATGAAAGGACAAACTTCGACTCGTGACAGAGGCACACGTCGGCGCCCTGACATTTAGTGGTTCCGTTTCCTTCGACCCAGTTCGTCGTTCCGGTCTTCTTTCGAAGAGTCCCTCTGCGAAGGGGATCGATCCAGTTTGCCATCGGCCAGTTTGAATAGGAACACAGAGAAAATTGCTGGTCGCCGCCAATCCGAACGGAGATAATCGACGCAGGAGTTTCCATCGCTCGAAAATTACACTGGAAAACTGATAAACAGTTACTAAAATTGCAAGATTTAAAATGTTCGAGTTTTCCTATTTTTGGAAGGTTCCAAGGTGTCTAGTACCGGCGTGAAAGCTGACTTTTTCAGCTTTATCGGTGAGTGATCACGCGAGAGAAGGAATCCGTGTCAAACTGCAGAACCAACAACGTCTCTCGGATGCGAACAAGAACGTCGCGACGTCCGGACGTTGAGCCGATTATATTCTGACAGGAAGATCGTTACAAGCCGGATTTTCGGATGTGCATGTCATTGTACGCGATATTCAATATATTCGCATGAGTACAACGGCGAAAAGAAAGCGCTCCGGATCTTGACGAATCGATCAAATCCCCGGAACGATCTCCTGCGAGCAATGTCGTGTATCCTTACGAAATCAGTATGCAATTATGCACTTTTTTCCATACTCCAGCTTCGACCGATCTGAAAAGACGCAGTTTCAACGACCCTAGTTCTTGCCAGAAAATTGGATCCCGTCAACGAGAAGCGTAGAAAGTACAAGAAAAATACAATGATTGAAATCTCGAGGCGCTGGTTTACATCATCGTGCAATATCGTTGGTCCCTGTCTACGTAATTGCGTGGGAACCGGGATTTTTGCGTGCGCGGAGCCGTTTCTTTCTTTCTTGCCGGTTCAATGGACTTGGAACGACGTTACATCGGCTCTCGGAAGCCCAAGGCTTCGATTAGCGTTCTCTGCACGTTGATTGAAAATGGTAATAAATATTCTGAAGCTATTGCACGTGGCCGGTTTGCTCGATAATAAATATTTAATGCGCATCTGTTTAATTTGAGTCTTTTTGTCCAAAGATTTTCTTGTGGAAAAGTTTCGGAGATACTCTAAGAACGAATACGCTTGAATTGCGGGGTATACGCTGACTCCGGAGGAAGATCTTAGCTAAGCTACCCCTTGGGTGTTCTCGAGTGTAATGGCGGGTCTCCGCATAAAAGTAATCCCCGACGGTTGTGCTGCATCATCACATGAGAATAATTCTCGGAAATGGCTCCCTCTCGAATCACGCATAAAAATCCATAGCCTTGCGACACGTGAATGTTTTCCTGGTTTCGGCACATCTTTCCCGCAACGATGACAGCACGTGCGATGACTCCGCCGCGGTGGGAGGTCGACAGGAGTCCGTTCGACGCCTCGTCATTCATCTTGTGGAACAGTCCGTTCCGTTTTCCCGTGACCATCCGTTTGCATAACCGTATTTTTACGTCAACCCGGCGTGGGTGACGTTTCTCCGTCTAGGACGAAGAAATTGCTCGCCTTATTACACAGCCCGCATTGTTTGCACAGCGTCGTACAACTAGGCTGGCACGACATTGCCTCATCGTACTGTCATCATAAAGAGCATCCGCGTGACGGTTGCCATTTGCAGCTTCGTAGGTGGTCGACGACGACACACGCCTCCCCCACCCCAAACATGAGCAATAGCTTATGTAAACCTCGTTTTCCCGCTCGATCTGCTTGCGCAAAACTATTAAAATTGTATAATCCGCCGAATTATCACACATCGACTATGTCATTCGTCGATAAACGCGTATCGGGAACAGTAACCAGTGAAAGTCGACGTTACGGATCGCGGCGAGTCATTGGTCCGTCTCTAACAGACGTGCTTATTATCCCTGTTATGCCAATAACCGGGTACAGCGTTTAACGCTTTTCTTTATGGTCTCATTGGGAAACGGCGAAATTGCATTCGAAACTGCGTGTGCTACGAGCAATTCGGAAGGTGTTGCAACTTGACGATTTGAAAATTGGAAAATCTGCCTCGGGGACCTTAAAAATGTAATGTCTTTGCCAGGGTGCGGTTGTTTTGGATTGCTACGATCACAAAAAAACTGTTGCAGAGACGAATGAGAGTTCTGTTAGAAAATTCGGCGACTGACATAAGAGGTGGACGCGAACGAGCAAAGCATCGTTACGACCGTGCTGATTTCCCGCCGCCTTTCCATTTCGTTTCTTCTGGCGCGGCCGGCGTCCATCGAAATCTCGTTCGAGGGATCATTGTCTGCATGAATTATTCACGCTTTCTACTTTTACCCTTCATAGATGTCTTTATATATTTGTTCGCGACCGGCTCCGCGGTTTCCCGTTGGCGCGGCGCGGCGCGGCGATCACATGAGCTCAATAATGGCAGCGCGGATTTTTTCCTCTGTCTCTGGATCGCGAGCGCTGCGAGGCAGACCTTTCGATTTAATAGACAAATTTATCTCCGGCCGGATCCCGGCAGCTTCGTGCCGCAGATTTCGTCCGCGTACCGGGCGTGTCCGAGTCGGAGTCATTCGTCTTCGAAGATAGAAATTTACGATAGAAAATGATCGGTCGGTTAACGGTCTAGGCTAGCAACGCTACTAAATCAAGGAAGTAAATCGGCGAGCTCTGGAACCATGCTACCGTGTGCAGGTCCTCGTCCTCGCCGGATATAAAACTTTCCGCGTTCGAGCCTCGGCCCGCGGATTCCGCGAGATTTACTGAATCCGCAACGGCAATAAATCGTAATCTGCATCCCTTTTCTTGCCCGCGCCGATTCGGTTAGGTAACCGAACGAGAACCGTTTACGAAATTGCCGTGAGGCAAAAACGCCACCTTTACTCGCGATTCTTAGCCGTTCCGCGGGATCCCTTTCTTTTCGGCTCTCCTTTCTCTATCCTCTTTTCGGCATAGAGACTGACTCTTTGTTATTCAGGGCAGCGTATTTAGCCGGGCATTGTTGCGACACGACGATACACTTTTCGAACAGCGAGCGCATTTCGTTACGTTCGCAGCTGAACGCGTGCCGCTGTTCGGAGCGATCGGTTTGTCGGATTCGAGCGCAAACGAAATTTGTACAGTTTGGAATTTTACAGCGGAAAATCCTGGGGTGTTCCACCGTTATGTCGCAAGGTATAGATCACGCATGACCTACACTCATATATATATATTAAGAAATATTTTGAATTTTTTACGTCAGACCACTGCAACAGTCACAATCACCAGCAATAAACGTTATTCTACGAACGCTGTTACCACTATTACTATAACTTTGAAGAAAATTATTCGAATTGCTTACAAAAATGTGAGTACATTCTTCAAATGTTGCTTAACAAGCACTCCAAGTTTGGAATGATAATGCCCAGTGCGGTTCTCGGAAGAAATTCTCAAAATTGCAGTATAGTCTAGGGAGACCAGTTAAGGAAACAAGCTAATGATTGAATGCTACTGCAACTTTGACGACAACGACTCCTACTGCTTATAAAAATTTGAGCGCATTCTTCAAACGTTGTATAATAAGCTCGCCAAGTTGGGAATGATAATACCCAAGTACGGTTCTTGGAAAAAATTCCCAAAAATTGCTTTACGGTCAAGCCGTGTTGGGAGACCAGTTAAGGAAACAAGCTAATTATTGAATATTGCGTTTCCAGTTAACCGTGGCCCGCGTTTCTCTCGACCGGAACCATTCTGCTTCCTTTCGCGGCTTCAAAATCGACGAGACCGAGCAAACGCGCCGTCGGTGGCGAACACGATCGGCTATTAGGGAGTCCGCGATCGTTCGGAGAAATTTCTCCAACGATACGCTTGAATTTTCCGAGGGAACGTTGCAAAACGCGGCGCGACTCGGCCGGTCGATTTGCATAGATTGCGAGATCTCGGTTAATATCGCTCGAGACTGTCTCGACAAACATTGTATAATAAGCCGTTCGGTTTTCCGTGGCTTTGCCGGTTGGCTCGAGAAGAACAGCTCCGACACGCGTGTGTAATATAGAAAATCGTTTCAATGAAGTTGAAGGTAATGGAAAGCGAAGGTCCCTGATCCACATATGAAACTTATCTTCGATTACAAAACCGTCGGCACGATCTTCTTGCCAAGTTCCTGTGATTTCTGCTACGATTGTAGTTCTACGTTAAGAAACTTGTGTCATTACTAGGCTGCGAATTTTATTACAAAAATTAGCAGACGTAATTTTGAGCAGCAAAAGTATTAGATAAATGTAAACATGCTATTATATTATTTTCACTCTACTGTGTGAACATAATAAGAAAAAAATGAATGTCTATTTTACTTCAATCCGTTGCAGTTCAGATTAGAATAGATTTGAAAGAAAAATCGATATGACTCGCTAATCATCGTGTATAATTATCGTGTACGTATCCTTGGGCTGTGCGTCACAGAATTTTTAAATAGAAAAGGACATGAAAAGATTTCAAAATAGATTTTTATGATACCGTGTTAAATCGTCGACGAGTTGAAAAATTGCTTGCAAAGGTTTCGGACTGAACGCTAACAAGTAAAATTGGATATGGCGTATAAACGCTCTGTAAATCGTACGGAACGTCCTTGAGGATCGAGGCCGGTACGCGTGAAACAATAACCCGTAGCGCAAACAAACGAAAAATAAATAATTTATATTGAATCCCGATCGTTTTATCGCCCATGAGGGCAAACGGTTTTATGTGTTTTTAATTAAATGCTACCAGCATCTATTTGCGAAACCCGTGATAAAGTCCGACCGTACAAGAGCTTCTCAAGCGTGTTTGGGTTTCGAAAGCTCGTACCGGGGCGAGCGGCATAATTCATCGCAGAAGAATTTTTCCGTGGCGATGCACGTTCGGTACACGGTCGTAAATAATGCACGCCTATGCCAGTCGCAGACGAGGCCGACCGCCTGGCGTGCGACCGGATAGAATGGTAAATTACAATACTATAACCCTTTACGTGTAGTGCCTATAGTTGTACAGGGTAGTTAAATATTGAAAAGCGGCCCGGTCCGTGCACCGGCTCGCCGCTTCATCGCGTCTCAGCCTTACATCTCGATCGGTCTGAAAAATCTGCACAATTCAAGATGCGATGGGACCGAGATGGATATATGTATACCGGGTGGTCCGAAAGAAACAACTCTTTAAAAACAACTTTAGGGGCCAGTCCCTTTGTAAACCTTGCAAAAACCACGTTACACTGATTTTTTATTTTTCAAGCAATCGTACGTTTCATAATATTTTACATAAATACTGCAAGCAGCATTAGCTAATATCTTATTGGATAATTGACGAAAAATCACGCAGCTTTTACAAAAAAGAATACATTCACCACAACTTGCAAAACATTGAGAGACAATTGTAGGAACTGGCGGTGACCATGAATAATAATCGATTAACTTTAAAATGTATTAGCTTGTACTTAATTTTCGAAGCGATCACGAACACCTGCAATCGTCGAATACATTTGAAAAACAAGTTCAAAGCATGTGCTAATAAAAAGTTGGAATTCGTGGGTCGAGGAAAGTGAACGTAGCCGATGCATCGGTTAAAGGCCGAACCGCAATCTGTCCGGCTTGTTTGCTACATTAAGAAAATTTATGAAGCGTTTCGCAAGAAATTTTCTCGGATATCGGAAACATAGCACAAGTCGACAGTCGACGAGTATGGCGACAGATAGACAGACATGCGCGGACCGTTTGATTTTCATCGAGCCGAGCAACCGGATTTATCGTCTCTGTCTTCGGAACGCTGCGCAATCCGAAATTCCAGCGCGGCCGATTTTTTCACGGTCCGATTTTTTTTCGCGCGACGAAAACCGGTTTCGCAAACCGCGCGCACGGGAATCTCGGGCAATTCACGCGCTCGGAAAACCGATCGACGGACGACCGGCCCCCGGTTTATTTAAATGGCCGACAACGGAAATAAGTTTGCACCGGGGACAGGGTCCCGGGTTTCGCAAACCGTCCAACTAACCGAACACGATTTACGATTCACGACGAATTCGTGGAACCTCCGCCTCGTATCTCGTCGCGTCCCCTCTCCCGGATTCCAGCTGCCCGTAAAAGGGACGCCGAAAACCCTTCTGAATTTTTTCCACCGAAACAAAGCATGTTTACGACCCTCCGCGGACATTATTGACATTAATATTTCATGAAGACGCTGCCGTGCGTGTAATAAAATCGACGCACGGAGCGCCCTTCGTCCCGATTGGCAGACAACAATCAAACCTCGGTTCTTTATAATTGGTTTTCGGCGGATCACGACTTGGAAGATGTTAACCCTTTGCACACTAGAAGCTATCTTAACTCGAAACATTTTTTCCTACCTAGAATACTTAACTTCTATATACAGGGTGTTTGGTAACTGGTGGTACAAGCGAAAAAGGGGGTGATTCTACATGAAAGAATAAGTCGAAAATATAGAATAAATTTTGTTCATCCGAAGTTTCGTTATCGAGAAAATCGAGTTTGAAATGCAGCATGCTATTCGATAGGAATTGTCTGACGCAACTGTCTGATCATGACCAACCAAATCTACTTCCAGCATGTACCAAAGCACACAAACCTGATAGATCTTCAAAGTCGATTTTCTCGAAAACAAAGCCTCAAACGAAAAATGTTTATTCTATATTTTCGACTTATTCTTTCATGTAGAATCACCCCGTTTTCGCTTGTACCACCAGTTACCAAACACCCTGTAGAAACCAGCCGATCACAGGTCTCCGGACTCAGCCTTCCCATTATCCATTGTACCTAATTTTTCTATCAATTATCCGACCTGTCTCAAGACAACAATGGAATAAAATGAGCGGCGATGCGATTCCGTAATTGACTTTTCAACCGGCCTCGGTTCCGAGCATCGACGCGTAGTGAAAACGGCCGGCGAGGAGTCACTCGAGCGAGTCCCGGTAATTAAGGGGAAAATGCTGCACGAGGAAATACGGAGTGACCATCAAATTACTTTGTTCGCTTGTTAATACGATTACGTCCATGGTTAATGTGTTAATCCGTAAGAACGATGATTATCCAATAAAGTAATAACAGAGAACAGCCGCAGGACATCCTGTCTTTTACCTTGTCCCTGGCGGACAGTGTTGGCCGCTCGGATTTTTGCGATCGATGGAAGTTGTATGTTATTGCATCAGGAAGGATAACAGACGGCAGGACACCTTGATCCAGGGATTCGTCACGGGCGCGATTTCTCGGAGCCAGTGAATCGCATTCTTTCGCATGCTTTCGCGGCAGAACGAGCGAGCGTGTCCGCGACCGGCGGCCAACGTTTTTCGTTCCATGAATGCGTGCCGCGGCTCGGCGCCCCGTTTTAATGGCCACCATTTTTCCTTATAAATCGCGAGGCAAACACCGGGGCCCCGCGAGTTTTGCACGGCCGCCAGGGCATGAGAAATGGACGCGAACCTACCAGACTTCTTGTCCGGCCGCCGTACTTTCTTCGAATAATCATTTCAGCACGTCGTAATGTCGGTGTTAGGACGATCAATCTCGGGCCGAGAGTGTGCTCTCGCGAACTCTTTCTCGATCCCGCTTTTCTCCGCGTGGCGTGTATCTACGTACCACCGACAAATAGCGCGCACTATATCATTCGTCTATATTTAATTACCCGAATAAGCCCGACCGGTATTTCCACCGGTAATTCCCGTCGGGCGTGTTTCTTGCGCCCGGAATTACTGTAACGCTTGCTATAAGAAATGTAAACATCGTTTTTCTCGAGCGGATCAATTTTCGCGTTATGTCATTTCCGTTTCGCGGACCGCGGAACGTGTTGATTTATTGAGAGTTTTTCTGCCGAGATATACTCGGTTGCTATCTCCACTTTCATTTCCACGGGTGTCTCGGACGGTTATCTTGTCGGCGTGGAAATGTCTGTTCCGTCGTACTGAAAGCTGTCTTCGAGCTGCAGCAATTTCGTTGACAGAATAATATCGTAGAACGTTGCCGAGTTAGATAATAGGCGGCCCATTACAATCTCTTTCTGCGGGCGAATTTGTGTTGACGAATTTCATATTGCATAGCAGACGATCATTGTAACACGATCATTTAACACAATAGAACAAAGATCCACTAATTACTCAAAATACGAGTCCATATAAATAATAGTACGCTGAGCTTCTCGTATAATAGAGGCTCAGTTATGTGTTATTTTACAATTTTTGAAAGATGTGAACATTTTTATGTAAAAACGATAGTTATTTTGAAAAAGGGAATAAAAGTTAGTCGCTTATAGCGCTCGGCTGTTTCTGGAATCGTGTTTGAAACATGTCGTTCATAAATTTTAGTTGACTGTGGCAGTGTCGTACTTCATAACATTCTGCTCAAGCAGCTATCTATATTTAGGTCAAAAGAGCTTCCTTCGGTATCTTCACTTTCTTTGCGTTCATTATACGGTCTACCTATCTTCTCCGCATTATTCTCCAAGCATCTCATTTTCTGTTAATCCATCAAGCTAATGGCGACCATATATTTTGAACTGCAACGTGCATTCTAATTATAGAGAGTGACTCGTGAATGAACGAAAACGCTTCAGGCTAAAAACTCCGCTAATTCTAGGTGGATAATTGTGGCGACTGCATTGTGTTTCCTTTAATTTAATCAGAAAATCTAACACGCTTCAATTGTGGTATATTTATTGCTGATATTTCGCTACAGTGTTCTTTCGATATAAGACGATCGCTCGGGACCGGTTTTCGCCGTGTTTCGGATGAAGAAGAATGTTCTTATCACGAAATAAAACGTGTCGTCTCATATCGAAATAATATTGTACATATTTACATAGCATACGGAGGGTTAAAGATATAGCTTCGAAGCGAAAAACTTTGAAATTTTGTGTAGGGGTTCCTATAAGGGCTTTTTCGAATGTACGGTCAACTTTATTGCAATCACGATAAGTCTAAAATGATGACGACCGATGTACTGACTTATTTCTTCTGTTACAGACGTAGCCACCGATCAGACGGCAGCATCGTCATTCTGGACGCCCACTATAAAAACGGGCAACATCTTCACCGACGACACGTCGAACTTCTTCCCGTCCAGCCACGGTCTGGTCCAAACACATCCAGCCGGGAACGTGTTCCGAAGCGGTTTCGGCGGTATCGACAACCTCGGCAGCAGGGGCGTGACAGTCAGACCACCGAGAACGAGACCCCTCGACTATAGTGAACGCGCCACCGCTGAATTACGCCGAAATCCGTCGCTTTCTTCGCCGGATGAATGCGCGAGGGCTTGCCGCGAAAATGAACCACCCAGGATATGCTACTACCACTTCACCCTCGAATATTATACCGTGCTGGGAGCGTAAGTGTCTGCCCTTTCTAATCTCTTCTTGACATAGTGGCTGGAGTTGCACCCGTCTATCGATTCCAGTTTCCCTTCGAGGCGGGAAATATTTTGCCCCTTTCACGAAAGTTGCAACTGACTTGGCCCTGGCGACACCATGAAATTGTCAGACCCGTCTACCGGCGAGGATTTATTTAATGTTCCCTTTAAAATAACTTTGGGAGCTTAGTTTCTGCCCTTTTATGAAATAGAATGAATTTCCCGATTTTGTAGGATTTTTAGTGTTGCTGGGTTACCTAAAACACTTAAAATCATAAAATTAACAAGTTATTAATGTTAATCGGCAGTAGAAGAAGAAGATAATGACAGAGAGAATATTCGAAAGATGAATGGTGACTAAGTTCCGTTTATTCTAACCGTTCCTTTGATCTTGATCCACAGTGCATGTCAAATTTGCACCCCCAACGCGACCAATGTAGTCTGGAGCGACTGCCAGTGTGTGCTGGCGGACGGTGTCGAGAGAGGTATACTAACTGCGAACAGAATGGTGCCAGGACCGAGCATTCAGGTCTGCCAGGGCGACAAAGTCGTGATTGACGTAGAGAACCACATCGAGGGGATGGATGTTACCATTCACTGGCACGGAGTCTGGCAGAGGGGATCTCAATACTACGACGGTGTGCCGTTCGTAACGCAGTGTCCCGTCCAGGAGGGCAGCACATTTAGGTAATCATTATCCTTAACTACTTTCCTTACTTCGAACGTATCTAACTAGACATGACTTGATATATTCGTGGAATTTCCAAATGTTCATAAAGTGCAAGCAATAAAAATTAACGGTGACCCTATTTTATAACATCGGGAAATCGAGAATAATCTATATAAAGTAGAACATGCATAAAGATTCATAAACCACTGCTAATTGATTATCATTGAACCTCGAGTGGAAAGCTATGAATCAGCACTTTCAATGTAAAAACGATGAGCGAGCAGTTTCAACGTGAAAATTGAATTTTCAATCGAAATTCAAAATTTCAATTAAGTGATATTTTCACCGCTTGTCGTTGCAAATAGGCTAGATGAAAATAGGTTGATTCGGTGGAAAGGTACCCGCGAATCGTCAATAATTCATGCGTCCGTGCTTATTGTAGCGTGAATGTTCACTGGTACGCGTATTCGCAGGTATCAATGGATGGCTGGCAACGAGGGTACGCATTTCTGGCACGCTCATACCGGCTTGCAGAAAATAGACGGTCTTTACGGAAGCATCGTGATACGACAACCACCCAGCAAGGACCCTAACAGTCACCTGTACGACTACGACCTGACTACTCATGTCGTATTACTCAGCGATTGGTTCCACGAGACCGCGGCTGAACGTTTTCCTGGTCGCCTCGCTGTTAACACTGGACAAGCCCCTGAAAGCGTTCTGATCAACGGAAAAGGACAATTTAGGGTACGTGTTTTGACCCCGCGTTTTGATAATTAGACTACGGATTTTTATGCGGTATGAAAATTCTTCGTTTTCACTCTTCGTTGCTCAGGTGGAGTTCTGTACACTCCATTTCCGTAAACTTTAAAATTCTCAAAATTTTAAATTGACAAATTAAGTGTTAACGATTTGAATCAGTGGACTAAGCGTATTAGTTACACGTTGCCTTGGAATTAGCAGTGTATCTTAGGTTTACCGAGCTTCAAAGGATCAAAAACTTAATTGTTTTAATCGGTTGAGGATAATATAGAAACATCATTTAATGCTTCTAATGTCTTTACAGAATCTTATTAGACCAATCCGTATTTCTCATAAATGCATAAAATCCGCAGTCTTTGTTTTACGGTGTCGTTTTCACATGTTTCGTCACGAGTCAACTGTATCATTGGAAATTATAGCCTCGATCGCAGTTTAGATTTCAATTTCCACTGTTATCGCGAGTCTCGGTATCTTCGGTCAGCAATTTTTTCGCGAACGTCGACGGTTCTCCCCAACAAACAATAAAAGGGTTTGAAAGATCGTATTTCCGATGGCGCAGGATCCCAACACCGGTTTCATGACGAACACACCCCTGGAGGTCTTCACCATAACTCCCGGCCGCCGTTATCGTTTCCGAATGATCAATTCCTTCGGATCGGTCTGTCCATCTCAGATTACGTTCGAAGGTCATGCTCTAACCCTGATCGCGACCGACGGTGAGGCCGTGCAACCGGTCAACGTGGACACCATTATTTCGTTCTCTGGTGAGTCCCTATTTTTTCCAACTTTATTCGCCGTAAAACAGAAAGGAATACTTGATATGTACATCGGTAACTTCTCATTTTTCGAAATATTAAAGTCTAAGGGCACGAGGCTTTGATGATTCGAATTTTTCAAGGACTTGACGGATTAATTGTTAATTATTTCCAGGTGAACGATACGATTTTGTTATAAATGCTGACCAGCCAGTCGGTGCATACTGGATCCAAGTTCGTGCTCTCGGCGAGTGTGGTATCCCGCGTGCTCAACAGCTCGCCATTCTGCGTTATGCTCGTGGTCCTTATCAGCCTACCACCACGGCGCCGACGTATGACTTCGGTCTCCCACAGGGTGTCGTAAGTAGAACGCCTCTATTCAATTTCTGCGGAGGTTATTCCCATTTGTATTCTCCTCGAAAAGAATTCTGAAGATAAGTGTTCTGCAGGAAACTGGTTCTATTCGAGATTACATAAATTATTCCTCGCATACTTCTCCAAACAATTGACTTGAGCCATTCAAACGGAACACTTGGACCTTGTGTCTGACCATTGGTGATTCTTTCTACTCGTGTTTGATGTATTCAGAAATTCCGAAATTTTCGAGGACCTGTCCTGATATTTTTGGGTTCTCGCACGTCCCTAAACGGAACAGAAGCTATGGGTACTTTCTGCCTCAGCTGTGAGCATTGTTTTACGAAAATCTAAATATTGTCGAGCAGGTGCTGAACCCCCTGGACGCCATATGCAGCCGTCCACGAGAAGACGCGGTCTGTGTGAACCAACTGAAGAATGCCCGCCAGATAGACCAAGGAATTCTGCAGCAGCGTCCAGATGTGAAAATATTCCTGCCATTCCGTTTCCTCTTCTACAGACCAGAAGAAGTCTTCCAGCCGCAGACTTATAATCGATTCTTGGGTAAGAACCGGTGATTTCAAAATCCTCGTTTGCTCCCGGGCTCGGCAAAACCATCCGCATCGACTTCTGCATCGGAGCATAGCTTCTTTTTCTCTCGATCGACTGACGCAACCCGCGCGCGCGTGTTCATTATCATCGGGACCTACTAAATCGGAATCCGTTCCGTGAGACCGTCTATCAATTCGCCTCGTGTGTTATGGTTCACAGTCGCACCGACCGGGGATCACGTAATTTCTCTCGTCGATGAAATCTCGTTCACGTTTCCGCCGGCGCCTCCACTTTCGCAAATCGACGACATCCCACCCGAACAGTTCTGCAACGGGGACAACAGGCCTGCGGACTGTGGCGCCAACTGCATGTGCACTCATCAGGTTGATATCCCACATAACGCCGTTGTCGAGGTGGTCCTCGTAGACGAAGGTACGTATCGTCTTCCCTCGCACCTGTACTTTCAAACATCCTGAATATTATCAAAATTGAACGATGTTTTCACAAATTCTGGAATGAAAGATAACTAAACAAAATAGGATTGATGTAAAGACAGTCTTTTTATCTAATTAAAAGGCTTTATCTTTGTGCGATGCAAAATTCGGATTCGCAATTTTATGAATTAAGATATTGGTTTGGAAAAGCTGTGGAACGAAGCTCGCTGGTTGGAATATTCGATCATGATTAATGGTTCTTGCAGTCCAACAACCGAACCTGTCGCATCCCTTCCACTTGCACGGATACGCGTTTAACGTAATCGGTATGGGTCGTTCGCCTGACAAGAACGTGAAAAAGATTAATCTGAAGCACGCGCTCGATCTCGACAAGAGAGGTCTCCTCAATCGACAGTTCAATTTGCCACCTGCCAAGGACACGATCGCCGTTCCAAACAACGGCTACGTAATTTTCCGATTCCGCGCAGATAATCCTGGTAAGCGAACTGATATATTATCGGCTAATGTTTTTCTCTATCTTCATCCTCATCTTGAAGATGATGTGTTGAGATTTTTCAAAAACATATTTTCGTGTTCCAGGATACTGGCTGTTCCATTGTCACTTCCTGTTCCACATACTGATCGGCATGAACCTGATCCTGCACGTAGGGACGCACGCGGATCTGCCACCGATCCCGCCGAACTTCCCGAGATGCGGCGATCATTTACCGCCCATCACACCGCCATCGCTGTTAGACTCGTTTCACTGATCGATCCTGAGGGAGCTCAGACATTGAGGCGGTCCAAAGCATACACGATATTCTTAGCGTATTCCTGTAAATTAGTCAGTATGCTGTAACGAATCATTCCGTAAATATTTTCGCTCTCGTTGGGTCGCGTTCGTCGAAGAACGTCTGTCCCACGGGAAGAATGGAGTGAGAGCGAGAGAGAAAGAGTGGGAGAGAAAGACAGAGAGCATGCGAGAGAGAAAGAGAGTGAGAGTGAGAGAGTGAGAGAGAAATAATTGTGGTCCCCGAAAACGATGTGTACGGACAACGGATAGTAGAACGAGCGAGAAAAAGAGTTGGATCGGACAGCCGATTATGGTGCCGCAATAGGCGATCGTTCCCGAGACGGTAATGACTCTAAGTTGGCGACAGTCGATATTTATTATGTCTCAGATGGTTCTGACCCTGCAGACCGACCCAGAGGTAGTTCCAATCTCTCGTCGAGATTGGGTAACCGATATAATTCGAGCATATATCGGCGATCGCATGAAAAGCAAGCAAGCAACATCGAGCAGGCCTTGTCACGCGTAGTACGCGCACGAACGTTAACTAACAATTTCTGTAACTCTGTGTAAATAATGTAGAAATAGTGGTTACATTTAATCGAGACAATAATAAGGGAGAGTAAATGTTTCGGGGGTAAAAAGTAGAGCGCGAAGAGCGGGATCCGCGGGGTATACAATGTAGCAGGACCTTTCACCGTGAGAGCCGGTCGATCGGCGATCATTAGGGAAACGCTGTTTAAGGAAACCCGATCCGTTCGATCCAGATGATGCGAGATACAGTGCGAGCTCGAAACGCTTCGCTGGATCGCATCCAGGTTCCTAAAGTGGCCTTAGTTAGGGAGGAAATTCGTGCTCGTGTACACGGAGCACGCCGGTTCGCTTTCGTTCTTGTCCTCGTGTCAGCCCTCTTTTTTCGTTCCAGCGTAGATCAATTATGGGGTAAGCCGGGTTGCCTAACACGTAGGGAATCAGATTCGGAACGGATAAAAATCTATATAAAACGCAAAAAAATATTCAACGTAGAGATTAGTCTGTCAAGGATGACTAGGTGGTAAGATTCATCCCGGAATCGCGGCTCATTGGAACAAAATAAAAAGAAAAGGAGAACTAGTTTAATTTTCCTTCAACCCTCGCGCGGGGTTGGTTCTGTCAAATCGATTCGCGACGTTTCATTCACTATTTATTATTTGCTCGCCATGGATTTTGCGATTCTTCTCGACAGCAGCTGCGATCCTCGTGAATTGAAACGAGCACCGTCGTCGGGAATCCTTCTCGTTTCGAACGTGATCGTTTCCGTAGTTTACTTTCATACGTAATTTTTCTCTATTTATCCCAGAAGACGTTGCATCGCGTTCTCCGCGACGGAAAACGCGTTGCGCGTCGATGCACTGTGCGGAGACGGGAAGGTGCATCGTTAAGTTCGTCTACCTGCGCTCGTTGTTGATTAAAACACCTAATAGCTGAGTGGATGTTCTTAGCAGACGAGCGCAAGAGTTGTTACACTGATTATTCCATACATTGTTACAGTGTTGTTTCATTAACAGGATGAATGTGTCGAGAATTGTAAGCAAACTCTGTGAACGGCTCAGATGACTGAAAGTTTATTGAAACTTTTGCACTCGAAGAACTGGAACACACTGTCAACTATCGAAAGGGTTAGCGTGGAAAGGGCTAACACCAGCGAACGGGATCGTGGCACGGATTTCAGCGAGAGAAAGGGAGAGAGAGAGAGAGAGAGAGAGAGTAGAGCATCTTCTGGTCTCCGAGCGGTGTTAGTGTACGTTTTACTCATGGTGCCTCCGTTTTCTTTATCGCGGATGGAGAATACATCTTACGGTTACTCGCAACTCACAATTAACGCTTTAGTGGTCGGTCGTGGCGTTGTGCAGGTGCGACTGCATCGTTGCACGTGCGCCTCCGTCACGATCCGCGTTTTGTAGATAAACCCCTCCTGGCTCGTTTCGCTGAATACACACGACGGGACCGTTAAAACACGAAATACTCAATCGCGACGCTACTACCCAGTCACACTAAGGAGACTGGGCTAACGAGCAAACGTTTAACAGCGGTCATTGTTCAACGTTCAACGTTCAACGTTCAATATTCAAAGATCCGCGTCTCCCGTGATGCCGAGCTGCTCCGGCGGTGTCGTTCTCTTGTTTCACGAAGAGCGTGTTCCGTCTGCCTTGTAATTTATTCCTCGCGACACCCATTCGCGGCCAGGAACATTCTCTTCCGTCAACATTTTCATCGGAAACGCCCATCTTTCATCTCACCGCGATCGAAACAACCATAAATAATTAAAAACAGTGCTACACTAGTTTAAAAAGATACAAAATTACTGAAATTCTTTCAAAAAAAAGAAAAAATAAATTCCGGTTAGTGGAAGCGTCCGTCGGTTCGAAGTGGAATGTGACTGTCATTGGTCAGACGTTTCCAGATTCGATCGCTTTTCACTCGAAGAAGATTTGACATTAGTGAAAAAAATATATATCGTTAGTTTCTGAACATTCGAGTTATCCAGGTGTCTTTGAACGCAGCCTTGAATAACATCGTTGTTGTAAACTTTCTTTTCCCTGTTAATTTATTTGCTCACTTCTGACATCGATGTATAGACGTACGTTTTTCAAATATACCATAAAACGGTTCGTCACGACGAGGATCCTTCATTAAAGATTATCGCGAATTTACTGTCGAATCCTTCGCCACTGGACTCTTTCGCGTTTCTGGAATTAGAGTGTCGAACTTTTGTATACTTATTTATGCGACGGAACGCCGGCGCGTTTCGCAAGTTATGGTGCACATATAGATGAGTTTTCGTGTTTTTGTACAGGTAGTATTTAAGCGAGTAATTCGCGTATACTCCGTTATCAGATAAAGATGTACATTTAATAATAAATTTGTTTTTAAAAAATTCGCCTATCCCTTAGAATATGCATTTTTATTTTTCTAGCGTCATTATTCTGTGGCATGTTCAAACTCAAAGGAGGAATAATTTCTGTTTTTGAAACGTGGGTGCGATACTTTTATTAATTTTGAACGATAAGGTAATGATGAGAAGAACTAGTCACTTGTAGCAACCAGAAGAGCACGTATCCTAATTAATTCTCATTATCGTGCGATCGAAAGATGAATTCACCCAACTTTCTCAAAATCCCAGGACAACGGCCACGCGAGAAACTAGACTACTCTTGTCATTAACGTTAACGAATCCCCTGTTAAATAAAGTTGCAAAATAAGCGGTTCACGGACTCATTCAATTATCCCAGAAGAATACAGTTATCCGGAGATGCAGGTTGTTCCCAGTAATTAACGAGAGTAAGAGTGAAAGCATAAATTAAGTACCTGCAGCATACAGTAAATATTTATATTCGCCGTTTCGATTAATTATTTCCCTGGAAATCGAATGCAGCCACTGATGGCAAACATGCAATAGAAGAAATTATTAATTTATTTTCATCTAGTAATTGTATATAATAATTGATTATTCATGAAAATAACATAGCTTTGTCAATAATAATTTATACATCTGTGCTCAATATTGAAGGTATTTTGTATTCAAAGTTGAAACAGAAATTGAAAGTGGAGAAAAGTAGTTATTACTTCCTCTGTGTATTATTGAAATTACTTCTTCGTTACTAATAATTATAAATTACCGACAGCTGTGCGAAAAGTATAAATTATTCATTGAAGTTCAATCACAGAGAGTGTATCAGTGTTCAGAAAGCGTAAAGCGAAATCGGAAAAAGTGTTCTCTTGAATCGTAAAGCGAACTCGGTAAAAGTATTTTCTCGAATTGTAAATAGTGCTAATTAATCACTGGCATTGATAACTCGACCTTGATAGACTACTTAGTATTATAAAATCGTACAACATGCGTGCCTCCTTACGTGACAAGACATATTCACGAATGTTGCATGCAGCCAGGGTCACCCCGTTAGATATGAATCTATGAATGTTTTATAACTTGATCGCACGGTAATTATACGTCTCCAATTATGTCGTTTTCTTTAAATTGACTAAATCACGGATCCCTGTTAACAAACAAGCTGGCAACATGTTTTTCAGCACTGTTCATTGTCAGGACAATTTATACCATGAATTTTGCACTAACCGTACACATAAAAGTAAGGAAAAACATTGAAAATACGCGGCAAGAAATTAATCTCAAGTTCTCGGGTAAGGAGCACAGTAAAAATTCCGACAATTTCCTTAAACTTTTAATGTATTTGTAGCATGTGACTCGTTGAACATGGAATGTTTCATTGAGCTATCAAAGAATAGATATATATATATATATTTATATATAATATCGTGTCAAGAACGGAACAAAGTCGATCATCAATTTGTTCCCGGCCGCTACACTCCGCGGATTTTATACAAAACATCAATTTTTGTGATCGTGACGGCAGTACACCTAACTGGACGGCATTAGACATTACACTAATTTTGATGATAGAAGGCAACGACACGCGTCGACAGTCACGAAGGATGAATCCCGATCAATGAATTTATGTACAAAAGCGTTCGTCTAATTCGACTGAATTAAGTACGATACTGCGCAACATTGTAAATGCTAAAGTACCTATATTTATGACTATCATATGATACATACACGATCTAGCAGTGGAACCTTCCCCCGAGCGAAGACAAACAAAATATGAATGAAGTCACCGTAACGTCTCAATATCAGAAAGATCATTAAATCCAAATGTTGACATCTTTGAAAAATTCGTATGTGTGCTCGTCGGAAGAAGGTGCAGATAACTACAGTGATTTCTCTGTGTATGTCGCCGAGGCCTGGATGACAAACGTCGCGGAATTATCCCCACTACCGCGGGGTATACTCCGCGAACGTAACACAGCTCGAGTATGTCACCTGGACGATACACGTCACTGGCAAGACCCGTGCTATTGACATATATCGAGAACTCACTGTATACTGACAGTTGAAAATTAGTAGAAAAATACTCTTCAAGGCAAGAATTGTTTAACCTTTTTTTGTGTACGTAATATATTAGTAGTAACTATTAAGGACACACGGAGTTACGAGGATCAATCCTTAAGGCTTTAACAAATGTTTGTTTGAAACGATGGACTCTCGTTACGATGTCGCTGTACATCGAAACGGAGATCGGCTTATCGTTCATTGGGTCGTTACCGATTGATAGTTTGCGTCGAAAACGACCTCGAGCACCGATTCCATCGAGTCTCGGGTGTTCGTTACAAGCAGTCGCTGCGTTAAAACGGAGAATTACTATTTTAGATCGTTTAATAGTTTAATCGACGGTGATCGTTCGCTCTAAGGTTTTCGTTAGGGGCGGCTACTATAGTAGATTATTTTCCAGAATAATGAGAACCGATGTTCGACGGCGGCCCTCTGTGATGATGATGATGCTTCTGACCCGGCCCGGAGTATCGGCTTCCTGGTCGCGAGTGAACTATGGCGTAATGGTCGCTGTTCGTCGATATCGACCTCGTCGAGTTCATCGTCGATCCTCCGGAAGCGTATCCTTGCTTCCCGTTCAGAGAATACCTGGAAACATTAGCAAATTATAGCAACGCTTACTATTTACTGGGTCAACGCTGACCCAAGTCAAAAAAGGCAAGTGCATGTTCTCGGAATCCGAGGATATTTCTGAAGTGCGATTGCACGCTCGGGAAAAAAGTTATAATGAATCCGTCACCTGTTCCCAGCACATAAATACGTCTAAGGTAGACAGGGGTATAGTTAAACAAAAAAAAAAAAAAAAGTCAGAATCAAACCTCGAGCCATATTGGGAACCATGCCAGCTGCGATAGGGATCGTAATCTTCGATGATCGATGGTTCTTTCTCGATGATGTCGGTCCTGGTGCAACTGCAGGTCATCGCGGAGCAGAGGAATATGTTGATAATGAGCATGATGAGGAACAGAATGCCAAGAGCTACGGCCAGCCATAGCAGCCATAATGGGTGGACGCTGCCGTCTTCGTACAGAGTTTGTACAGCTATTAAACAAGATATATCGACATTGAAACCCATTAAGAGTTTATTTCCAGACAAAGGTTCATCGGGAGCGAGCTTAATTAATTAATCGTCCCGGGCAAAAGTTCGTGGATAATTTTAGTCACGGTATCGATGGAATACATGTGGGTTAACTAGTATCAATATGTATGCGTCCGTGTGTATGCGGACGTGTGCGTGTCGGTGTATGGTGAATCTGTGTACACGTATGGACTATGAAAAGTACTCGTTGGAATATTTACATGGCATTTGACCAGGGTCAAGAACGAACACGCTCGTGCCCGCAAGAAGCACTCCTTCCTCGCCGCTCACGCTTTGCCCATTAATTAAAGACGCTCCCTTTATTTCTTCCTCGTTATCGCCTTCGCAAATAGGGATACCGCAGCTTCCTGGAGGAAAGAAGATTAACGTTTTACGTTTCTAATCTGTTATCTCGCAGATGCAATTTACCGTTCCACGCACGACAGACGCACACCGGTCCGGCCAAGTTGGTTTAGAAGCTCGCGATATACATTTGCACAGAGAACCGTAACGAAATTAATTTCAGTAAATCGGATACACATCATCCTTAACGCATTACTTACCGGCGCATGTTTAATAGATCATGCTCGCGATTCACGACTGAGCATTTAGTTAGGAAATTTATTTTTATCCCGACATATTCTAATTTTACTAAAACTTTTCGAATGACTAGACTGATATACAGCACCAAAAGTGTTAAATAAGCATTTCCTTCTAATAATTATGAACTCGTACTCTGTCGGCAGAAAATTAAGAACACCTAAATCCTAATTTTTGAAACGGGACAGCGACGCCGGGAAACGTGAAAAGCGCGGTAAAAAGGGAAGGAAAACGGTAATGACGAGGGACAGCCGCGTTGCTGGCGCGCGTATGCGCATCTGATAGCGTAGGGTACTTCCGAGGGAATATGTTAATCCACGGGGCTCGAGTTGAACGGCACACTGTAACCCAGATTCGGCACGCAGCGTCCCGTAATCGGGAAATCAGTCAACGGATCTGTTTACCTCGGCACACAGCGATGTCGCATTGGAAATGCACTTGCGGGCTGTCAGGAAACCGGAACATCGAGAACAATGTCGCATCCGCCAGGCCGGTGTTCCGATCGTATATGAATTTCGTCATGACCCGAGCCTTCACGGGACACCTTTGTCCGATGGAACAGAAAACGTTGCGTAACCGTGATTACCATCATTCCGTCTCGATTCGCGCGCAATTGCCGTCATTAGAAGCGCGCGGAATCTCGTTACTCATCGAGGGACGACAGGGCCCTTCGTGCCTTGTCCATAGAACATTTTTTTCAATTCATATTGTCTGGCCAATTCGTGGCTTTGATTGGCTCCTAATAAATCGATTCTGGAGGCTGCATGTCAATTCAAATTTTCACATTCTCTTCAGTCTTTAGTTGAAAATGTTTGATTCACATTCGATCAGGTTTACTTGAAGCTTTCAATATCAAATTGTATAAGCCGCTTGTGAATTTATACTTTGAAACACAAGAATTTAATGAATCAAACGTCTGGTTAAATTTGATTTCCTCAGTCTTCGTTTCGAAGAAGAAAGTGGTAAAGTAAAAGTGTATTTCATTAATATCTCTGTGACTACTCAGAGTGCATTGAAAAAAAATATCCTCAATCTAGCACAATTGCAACAAAAATGTGAAATAACAGTGAAGGTTCCCAGCCTGAAGATAATTTTATATTCCTGTGAGAATATTTAGCAAAAATATAGAACGAAACTGAAGAGAGAACACTCATTTGAGCGGAAAGTTATTAATTGATCCCGGTAGAGACTACACCGCGCTTCCGCGACTGAGATGCAACGTACCCCTTGTCGTCGATCAGCTGCACGGTGTTGTTCCGCTTATTGAACGCGAAGCAGGACTTCACTTTGATTCCGTACATACCTGTAAAGAAAAGGATTGATGAAAGTGCATCACGGCGTATCGCACGGGCTCGTTAATTCCAATTAAATGCAAGGGTAAAATAGAAGTGAGAGATGCTGTTACGAACCATCTGGTCGCGAGATCTCCGCGCGCATAGTATAGTTGTGACCATACACAGCCTCCTGCACTTTGTGCCCCCCGTCCAAAAGCCGCAGCGACACTAACGAAGTCTCGTTTCTGCAAACAGAGAAAATGATCGTAACGCGCGAAAATTATATACAACCCCTGGTAGCCGTCGCGATCCCCGAAGAGATACGAGCTAATATTAATAAAGGTTCTGCACACATACTTCGCGTTTTTGAATCCGGCCTTTCCGCACGTAATAACGTAAAATTTATCGTCCGCCAGCTCCAGGGTCTTATGTACCCGCACCGCGATGGAGATGGAACGTTCCTCGTTGTCCTGCAAGAATTACAACGAGATTAAGGGGAATCTGTTACCGATGCGATTAAAACCAGTGGTCACAGCCTCCGTGGCACTTTTACGGCCATTTAATGCCGGTGTAAGTAAACCATTCCGTGGACAAACGCGCGAGGCTTTTTATTTCGCAAGAGGCAGTGAATTAAACTATTTGTTACCGAGCTTCCGAGGACTTCCGGTATCCTAGTGTCTCTCGTCGCGCTTCTTAATTGCACACCGAGCAGACTCTTCCCCTGCTTATCCAATTAAATTAATCATCTGCCTATGCGAAACGCGTACCGAGTGTCTGAACCGATTTTGCACCGAAGTCGTCAACTTTGAACACAATTTTTGAGAAAGAAATTTTCAATTTTCAGTCTTTTTAATTTTTCCTCAATCTCCGATTTCAAACGAATTCTCTCGCACGAAGTTCCAAAAGAGACACAATGATTTTAAATTACGAATCGATACCGCAAAGTTTTGAGCTCGTCAGACTTCGAGCAGCCCTGGATTCGAAAGAGATGAACGAACGTTCGCAGTTTTGATTGGAATTAAATTTTCACGAATATCACGGACGGCGCACTTACATTATTTATCAAGACGCCGCAGTACTCCGGCGATCCTTTGGGAGCTAGAAGATTAATAGCGAGGGTAGCATGGTTCGAGCCGTTCCCAAGCGCCATACACTGTGCCGTCCGAATATCTCGAGGATGAACAGCACCCACGAAACTCTGATTCAGATTCACCCGTATCGTCATGTGGCCGGCCTTACATGTCGCCGTGACCGTTGGCTGGAACTCGGTGTCCACTAATTGGCCGGTGACCTGTGACGGAACAAAAACGCGATTGAATTCTCCGAATCCCCTCGGTTGTCCGGTAATTGTGCCTCACATTATCAGACAGCCGTGAAAATAATTATCCATCTCCGGAATTCTATCAATGCGCGTGGTCGGGCAAAACAATGGAAGCACCTGGTACATATGCCAGGAAAACTCTTAATTGACATTGCCTAGAATTTTATTTGATATTTCATTTTCAAGGTTCCATTCGATGAAACATTTTATTTTCAACGCTGTCTGCATGATCTATAATGAAACAGTACTAATAATTAGTACTGTGCAAACTCGATTATTGTTCGGTTCCACCGAGTTTTTTTTTTAGCATGTTGTAAATCGTCGCGAGGCAATAGCTACAAGCGTTAAAGCCGAAAGCCATAAATAAAGCCCTACTCCGATTTCAAGCCGTCCTTCGAAAATTAGAAGAATGCTAATGCTCGAGTGGCCATGCGCCACTCGAGGGTTGTTTAGCTGATGGCATTGGAAAGTGGCCATAAAGTGAATCCGGGAAATCTGTAACTGTAGGATGAAGAAACAGAAATCCATCATTTTGACAGGTGTTGGTATTGTGCGAATAAAATTTCTACACATCCTTTGCCCTGTCTCCGTAACTAATGGACTTGAGATCGTGATTTTCTCGAAATTCTCCGACGACGCGTTGATTCACCGTGACCGTTCTTAATTAGGCGAGCCCCACACCTGTTCAAATCGCGTTTACGCCGAGCGAATTTCTTTTTCATTCGGCATGTCGAAAGCGAGTCTGGAACGCAAGCAAGCACCGCCGCGCCGGCCCATTCGGCAAAACGAATTCCTGTTAAAATCAATATTTGCCGAGTTAACGAAGTGGTCCCGGGGGTTCGCTCTCTACGTTTCAATTAATAGTCGGGTACATAACCGCACGTTACAGCTGCGCACGCGGACGAAATTCTATCCGAAAACGCGCGCGGAGGATCAATCACGTGTGTCTGGAGAGTTTAATATTCGATTTCAGTGTCAGATGGATATCCTTACATGAAAGTGTAACTACCTTGTATACAGTTTCGCTGCGATCGTTCGAACGATACGCGTTTTACGACGTATCGGTGCTCGAATCTTGGGAACAGGACGGGGGAGAATTAAAAAATGGATCACTCTCGCAATTAATATTAACGCGCACGGCTAATTGCCACCGGCGCGGCTGGTTTAATTGCGCCCGGATAATTGCTTCTTGCCCTTAAAACCGTGCGTTCGTGGATTCGTTCCTCTTTCCGGCTCTGGTTCCGATTTATTTATCCGTGGAACGAACCGAAATTTCTTCGAATTGCAACTCCCCTTTCCTCTTTCAGTACGCTTCCCCTAATTTTCATTTTCACTGAATAGAATCTAGACGTAAATTCGTATTTCTGTCGCAAATATGAAAATGTTCGTACGGTTGTTCCGATGTCTCCCCTGTTTTATGTTCCTCCCCCTAATTTTTCTCATGAATGCGTAAATCCTAGACGCAGAGTCTAGCCATTAATTTCTATCGCAAACATCGACGTACAGATCCCCAGCCAGGCAATAACAGTCGGCTCCACGAGGGATACGAGGAACCATTATGAATTCGTAAAAGGCTCGGTCGACGGCAAAAAGAGAGTCAGCCGCAGCATCCCGCGGATAATAGGATAGATGGCAGTCGGGGATAGGGGATTGGCACGCGGGTAGATCGGAGATGAAAAAAGGAGCATCTGTCAAAACGCAAGGACACCGGTATACGTTACCATGTCGCGTTCTCATAATCGATTAGCCGTCCACCGGCAGAGGAATCCTTTTCTGTAACCCAACGCGTCTCCCCGATCCTCCCGCCGAGGACGAGAAAGAAAGAAAGAGTAAGAGAGCGAGAGAGAGAGAGAAGGAGAAAGAGAAAGAGAGTTCGTTGAAGCATTTAGGACTGGTGGCCTTGCGAACGCCTACGTTCAGACCTTTGTCTCGGCGATGGTGAGTGCCTATGCTCGTCGCAGCATCTCCAACCTAGCCAGAGACCGATTTTATTGTTGGTGTATCCGTCCGCGGGCACCGCTGTGCTGGACATTCCTCGTGTACACGCGTGTATACGTTATCCGTGGCCACGAAGTGGTCCGGCCGCATGAAATTGAAAGTTAGCGTGGGCCGATAGCTACCGCCCAGACCGGTCCCAAGTTTACTTGGGCATTAACTTACCGATCGGGCCGGGAAAATATCACCGGCTTGCGTTACGAGAACCGAGCCTATCCTGCGGCCGACCAAAACGCGCCTCTTTTCAAATCGAAGTGCAACGGCGCTCGGTTAAATTCACCAGGCCCTCTACCCTCCCACAATGCCTCGAGCTCGGCATAACTACCTCAGAAGACAAAAATTGATTTGGACTTCTTTAGAAGAATTAGGAACAAGGCACCACTAATATAAAAATATACACGTGGTACTCTGGAAACTTCAATACAGAGAAAGAGAAAAAGTAATTTCGATTTCTGTCGAGGCATCGTTTCGCGCGACGTCATTTACAGCGCAGCATTTTCGACCCAGATACCCGCAGTCCATCGAAATGGATCTTTCTTTATGGTCATGATGCAACCCCGGTCGACGTATTAGCGACCGGTGACCACCTCGAAAGGAATTCGCTAATTATAGCTTTGTTACAAGTACGCGTTCAACGCTCAAGGCTTTGCGTAATCGATACGCAGCTGGTCCCGATTAACGGATAGTTCAATGAAACCGCGACAGCCAGCCAGAAGTATTTACGTGTTCGGTGCCGGGGAACGTCCCGGAATTCGGTGGAGTCGCAAGAAACGCAACAGCCGTACCCATTCCTGGCGTTCTCTAATTTCCGTCTAGGATCCACGGAGTCACGGCAGCCAGGTGTAATTACTATGATTCACAATCGCTCTGCCGCGCGGCCGGCACGCAACATTTGATACCTCACGAAATCTGTTATTCCTCTCCATTGACGTGCGATCGCTGCGCTGCCGACTCGCGTGCTCGGATCGGCGAAATTCCAGTCGGATAATTTATGAAGTTTGAACGGAATTTACGAACAGCTACGCAGATAATTCTTTAACTGTACCGGCGGCTCCAAAACTGGAGGTCCGAAGCAGAAAGACGAACCAGACGAAATTAGAAGAACTAAATCAGATCATTCCTGCAAAATTGTGAATCTGATCAATACAATTTGAAACTAGAAGGGTCTGGATCGTACTAGATGAATTTTATCACAGAATTTCCGCGAGATGCGACGGTACAGATTTAATTTTCGAAGCGTATCATCATCGTGTCTCGTTTTTTGTTGCATACCGATCGGAGATGCGTCGATGCACGCGATTTTCCGTGACCATGGGAATTTTGATATTAATAATATTAATGCTCCGATCTGTACAATTAGCGGATATGAGGCTGTAGAATGTGTTATTACGGTGAACAAGTACTCCATTCTTTGCGAGACGGGGCTCGCAATTCACGGTTCACGAAAGCGTGTTTCAACGGAAAAGGAGAAACACGAAAGGCGTAAGATGATCTGTACGATAACGTGACATCGGCCAACTTACTGTCGGCGATAACTAGATTGCTGATACGTATGCAAATTTAGATTCTTGTAGATTATTGCGGGAAAACAGGAATTCGTAGCCTCTATCGAGGATATCGATCGATTAAAGAAAAATTAGAAATACTATTAGATATCTTCGTGATCGGGAGTTAGATATCTTTTTGTCTTTCTTTGTAATATTCCAGTAACTTGTGCTTATTTAATAAACAACGTAAGTGCGATGTAGATGCAGTACAGTTGCTTCACGATCATACTAAATCACGGGAACAAGCATTTCGCACTGTACGAACGGTTTTAAAAATTGCATTCCGTCGTATAACAATATCTTGTACGTGCCTCGATGATTATAATAGTTATCCGCCCCACTCCGATCAAACCAGAGCCATAACGCGCGAGTTATGGTGGTGGGGCGGACAGGTATTGTGGCTATCGACACGTCCAAGGACTCATTTCGAAAAGCAGACCACGACAAGCTGATTAACCCGAGTCTTAGAGGAAACGACGGTAATAAATTTCACCTTAAAAAGTGGAACAGATACACGTCGCAATATTTGCTACAACAAAAAAACAATTCTCTTTTAACTTGCCCATATCTATTCTCATCGATACTTGTGTTAAAATATTTTCTATTAGAACCGATCGGTCCTTCGATCCCTGGTAAAATAAATATTTTTCTCGTGAAAATATCGACCCGAAAGAAGTAAAATTTCGGGTTTTCGCCGCAGTTACATAGCACGCGCTGTTCGAATCGCCGTGCGTCGCTAACTTTCCTCTCGGCGGTATAAAAACGGGGCCGTAGGACAGTCATCCGCCGTTAACGACCTGACGTAATCATCGTTCCCGTCCAGGTATGCAGAGGTATAGACGAGAACGTTGCGCACAGTGGTCGTCGGTGACATCACGGGAACCGGCGCTTATATAAACGAAAGTTAACACGGCCCACCGATTGGATAACCATGTTGGGCGAGTTCCGTTGCGTTCCCCATCGAATTTCGCTCTCGTGACACGTGGCCAACCGCTGGCTGTTAATCCTCATACTCGTACGTCCCTATACGGTGAAAATTCACCCATTTGCTATATCCGCATACCGTAAAATGATTAATCTCTTCCTGGCTGTGAAATGCACTCGTATAAAATAATTTGTCGGTAAAATAATAATCGGTCGGTGATATATTATCGTCGAATCTGTTATGCAATTATTTCTGAAGAGTTTCTGAACAAATGCAATTCGTGTGATCCGAACACGGCTGGCCCGAAGAAACTCTGTTGCCGATCACGAGCGATGCGCGACCGCTAACGAGTGACTTTGCTCGTCGACGGGGAAAGCAACAATTAGCCGGGCTGGACGCACGCCTGGTCACGGAATAGAATAATTCATGTACAAGGGACCGTGGAGGACAAGTGGCCACTTAGTAATTCGCTACGATAGAATGTACATTATCGGCAATCGGTCGGCCCGACGATAAATCACCGATATTTTTTCGTTCTTTCCGCGCCGCGCGCAAACTTTCGTTTGCCGGTGTGGAGAGAATTACAAAGTGTTTCCCTGTACGCCAATATACGCGAACATACGTGTGTGTTTCTTTGTACGCAAACATTGTTGTGTATTTATGCGTGTGTGTGTGTGTGTGTGTGTACGTGTTTCGGGCCGCGCGTACCCGTACCAGCGCTCGCGCGCGAATTTTACGCGTGGATAGCGGCAATGTATCAAGATTTAATCCGACCGCCTCGTGGCCGCAATGTTTCAACACATTCCGATAGTACACACCCATCGGCGAGTATGCGAACCGTAGGAACGAGGGCGGAATAGTATCGACTGCGAAGCGGCCTGCATTTTTGGGAACCGGATGAAATACAGCGCAGGACGTATCGAGACACACGACACACACCGGCCTGTCCAATACGACGGGCCTGTTTTATCGAGCGAATAAATAGAGGCTGCTACGCGTAAACGCGGTATTATGTTACTCCAGGCTCGATCATTTTTCCGGGAATTTTTTATCGTCATCCCCCGTTTGTCACCGATACCTTTGACACCTCGGATTTTATAGATTCCTGCGAGTGCAGGCTTTTCGGAAATGCGAATGTGACTTGCGATCGCGTTTCTATTGATCAACTAAAAATCCAATCATTTAACCGTGTGAAATTTAGCGTTAATTTTAATTTGAAAGTGTTCGATTTGGTGTCAAAAAATTAACATAGATACCTAAAATTTAGAAAGAACATATTCACAAACCCAGACACACGTAAGATCATATCGAGCTGAATTAGAAAAATAATGCTAGATTCTTTCACAGAGAAAAGAAATTGCATCCTGTACATAAGGATCCGTCTATAGTGAACGCAATGTAAAGTATCTGTTCAGTGAGAGGAGCACAAAGGAAGACGCGAAAGTTCCGATGCATCGAATATTATATAAAGGATGCTGCCGCATCGTATGCACCGCCCGCTTTCATCAACGGTCTAGCCATTATTTTAGGTGCATTATATTCGAAGGAGAAACGAGATCCGACTACAACGGGCCACGCAACTCTGAGACTCGAAGATAATGGAATACAAGGGGTCCTCTGTTGCGAACGGCGGAGTTCGTTCCACGGTAGATCTTCTTAAATCGTACACTTTCACATGTTCCGACTGTTCTTTCGAACCGTTTCCAGCGTGCGTAAATTTAAGAGCTGTTACCGGCGCGGTGCGGCGCGGCGCGGCGCGGTGCCGGTGCATTCAGCTTTCACTTATACGCTTTCGGGTTTCGAGAGGTCCGCTCCCACAAACGCGGGCGGAGATGACGAGCGATTCGATCAGATATACCGCAAAACTAATTTACAATTATCTCCTGCCGCAAGCGCGTCTGATAATGAGCCGTCGAATCGTTAAACAGTGGTCCGGACCGTGCACTTTTACGCCGAATGCTGGCTACGAGATACCATCGCAGAACTTTCCACAAAATTGGATTGCTCGTTCGTTGGGATGCATCGCGTCTTTCCGTCGGATTTATTGCGCATTTTATGGGGAAAAAATGAGCAAATCAAATGCAATAGGACACTTTTTACAAGGGTGTAAAAATTGCGTCTTGCAATTTAATAAAATTTTAATAATCAGAAGAGTCGAAGGGTAGTGCTACGCTGCTTCGAGCTCGCGAGAATAATTAATAGAAGAACTAAATGTTTACGTAACTCTCGTTTCACGCAGAAGTGCTCGTTTGCATGAGGACGCGCGATCAATTTGCCATAAGCCGCTTCCATTCGGAGTTACGAGGCGAGTAGCTTTCAAATCGCGTCTACGGCGCTGATAATTAGCTTACGAGCTCCTAAAGACCGCGGTCGCATAATAGTAAATTATCCCCGGGGCAGGAAGTAGCGAAAGTATCTGTTCGTTGTGGAACGAGCGCACGGTGAACGCTTCTTCGACGGCGGGGAACAAATTGACGGTCGGCCATATTGTTCGCCACGGAAATTTCTCCGAGGACCATCGTTCCTGGAAGTTGTTCGGGCATTAACTCGCGCTCCGTTCAACGTAAAACGTTTCTCCCGGCTTCCGTGTAAACAGTCATTTTTTAGCGATACGTCCGCCGTTAGGTTTTCGAGGCGTAAAATCAACGAAACGAGCCGATCGCAAATTACGGCGTAAACTGGCGGCAGCCAACGGACCACGGGACCCGAGACTCTCGAAGGGGCCCCACCGGTTCTCTTGCCGAACGAAAATTCCGGCTCGGTGTTTGTTGCAAAAGAGAAAAGAAAGGAGGGTGGTGGGGGGTGGGGGGTGGGGGACCGAAAAGAAAGCCGAAGAAAACGAGCGCCCGGAGAGAAGTTAGACGAAAGAGAACGAGCTGGAGGAGAGGAGGGCAGGGTCAATAACATAGGTTTTGGCTTCTCTTTCTTCCTTTCCCCGTGCAAGATAATTCGAGAGCCGGTTCGAGCCCTCTGGCCAAAGAATGCACTTTCAGCTGCATGTATTGTGTCCGTGCGAGGACTTCGCATTGACAAACGCCCCGAACAGGGCCGGACCTAGGTCCTGGTAAGCCGTGCGAGGTATACCTCGCCGAGTCGAGGAAACCAAAGCGAACGACAAAACCGGGTTTTCTTTTCAGTTTGCCACGAACGTGTAGCGTTCGCGACTTAAAATATGAGTTGTTCAACGGTTGAACGACATCTTTTACAATGGCGTTCCACCGTAGTATGAAAGAGCTTTGCGCGCCGGGACACGGAAAGAATGAAATTCGAGGAAGGCAATGCTGGTGCGGACACTTGGCGACATGTAAAGTGTCGAACGGTGTGGAAAATTGGGTATGTTGAACTCTACCACCGAGAAATCTAATGCCATTGTATTTTCCATTTGAAAAAACAAAAATTCACACAGTAGGCATAACACGAATGGAATTAAGAAAAAAAAAAGAGTGGGAAGAATGAAATTGGAAGCGATACTGGTGCAAACGTTTAGCACAAAAGACAGAACGTTGTAGAGAGTTATGCACATCGAAGTCTCGGATGAGGAAATTCAATTGCAATGGCAGGAACGAGTGGAAAATATTTCACACGGTGCCTGAGATCACGCCTCTTCTAAACTGCCGACACCCCTGTGTTATTAATACTACAAATTTTTAATACAGAAGTGAAAGCCGGATCGGGGATTAAGATTGTGCCCCCTGTCAGTTAGGTGACAATTCTGATCGCTAAACCGCACGCCTCCAAGGATCTTTCTTCTCCTAGTTCCTGTGTCGTACAACATGGTCATGCCGCCTGTGGGACTTGTGTGATAAATGTTGGATACTTAGACAGCTCACAATGGACACGTAGGTGCACGACATGCGTACATGATTGAGGTGGTACAACTGACATCGCGAGCGTAGGACAATCTATGGTCCTATGTAATCGGAGCATCTCGTAAAAAGGGCCCCGGGTGAGTGGGGCCACGATATATTAATGAAAAGTCGCATCAGGCCTGGTGGTAAAATTAACGACGACTTATATAGCAACAGGATGTGTCTGTTAAACAAGTATTGCTGTGCAAGTCGACTATGCAAGCACGCTATAAATAGATGTCGAAGTATGCTGATCGTTGTTAGAAAATTATTATTAGCTTGTTTCATTCAGCTTATTCATTACAATAATTTGAAATCAAGATCTACTTCAGATCCCAAGCTTGAGATTCAAGGGTCCATGACAAGACACTGACAACCCAAGCTAAATAAATCCGGAGATCCAAAGACCTCTGATGGAAAGACCCAAAGTGGATAAACCCCTAAATCCCAAGGAGACAAGCCTTCGTACCCTGATCTCAATATCTAGATTGTCAGTCGATCATCATCATTGCTAATCTCGGCGCTGATCCATCTAATAAGACCCAAGGCTGCAGATCGCTGAACTTGACTTGGATCTCTGACTTGGCGGGTCTCCAGATTAGGTTCCCTGGAGTTTGAGGGTCCACTGACTCAGGATTATGGCATCCAGGGGTCTCGGTGTTTGAGGATGCCCCAACTTGGATTCAAGGAGTCTGCACCGTCCAGCACTGTCTCTTCGCGTGTCTCAGATTATTATCTTATCTCCTTAAAATGAACTCTGTTAAGTTCAACGAGTCCATAAGTCGAAGTATCAGCTTCTTACGAGTTTGTGGTCATCATCGCTATGTCTAGCGAGAGTGTATGTCAATGTATCATGTTCCCTTGTACCTGAGGTCAAATTTCACTGAGCCTATCGAGTCCTTACATTCAAGTATCGCGGCTCTGCGCGCGTATGACGAATGTTACTCTGGTCAAGGTGTCACCGGATTTGTAGAGCATAACCATAACCATTTGAATTGAATTTTAGTAGGTCACTCGTCCTCTTGCGCTCTAGTTTATTTACGCAGCCCTTCTTTCTGCTCTAATTTATTTCTTTTAGCGTCTTTACTGTTCTGATACTTGTAACTTGTATCCGAATGCATTTAGACTCTAGCTACAGTTTTGGACATCCTATTCGGCTATGGTATTAACAACCGAGTCAACAGCGGCCTCTATCATTCGTCGCGACTCCACGACCTTGTGGATCCAGCGTTCAGCTGTTTGCGACGTTTCCAATATCCATTGTACCGAGCCCATGATCGTCCGTATATATCAAGCATTGTCTCGATCGCATTGCCACTCGTCTGGCGTAGACTCAGTCACACACATTAACTCCCACGAACTCTGTGTGTCATCGATGACGTAACACAGTTTTCTCTGTGTTGAGCAACGTTAGATCGGAATACAAAATGCTGAGATGAGTATTTAATAACGACGGAGTTAAAAATAATACGTTAAATTCTAATACCGAGTTTTATAAAGCAGTTTGTGAAAAATTATTTTCTTCAATACACACGCCTTTTTGGTATTCCACGATCTTGCAGAACCACGCAATTAGCAAACCACACAACTTGAGATAACGTGACAGTTGAATCGTTCAATTTCTTCGTTCTGCTGGGCTTGTTTTCCGTAATGGTGGTACGTAACAAGTTCCTGTGAATTTGGCAGAACCGATCGTGTTCGTACATTTAGAAAATTGAACGACCGTACCGTTCAGCGTGGTAACAGGAAGTCGAATACCTTTCAAGCAGCGAGTTCGGTGTTTTCTTGCCTAGCGCCCCGTTAAAGTGCCAGTAACTTCAATCTTCGTAAAAGTGCCCAGTGAGCCGACGCGCAAGAAAGAAGGTCTAAAGCACGTAAACAATTACTACAAGCTGTTTCGCGAAACTCGCCTCGTCGGAAAGGCCAATGGCAATGTAAATACCTATAGTACATATATCGCAGTCCCCGCGAGTGTGACACAGCGGCATTGTTCTACGGAGACGTGACTTCCCCGTATTTTTCAATTACTCTGCCGCGCCATGTGCTGTTCCACACGTTTAGTATTTTTCCAGACCTTCGCTATAAATTCTCCGCGCGAAGACCCGCGCCGAGGAAAAAGGACGGGAACTATAATCAATGTACGTTTGTCCCGCCGCGCTAGGTAGCACCTCTTTGTCCCGATAGCGACAAAACGTCCATAAAACGCCACGCTATTCTCAAAAATATGGAAAAACTTCGAGAGACTATTTGGACACGTTCAGATAAATTTAATTGAAGATTAAAACATGGAATTTTCGATATTTAATTTGATTTCTGCGAAATTTTAAGAGAATATTTTTCAAACGACACATCGGTGAGTTTATGCAGAGAAAATTTTTGTTTAATTTATTGTGCAAGAATCCCGCCTTAAATGCGAGCGTGTCACAAAAAGGTTGAGCAACGCTGGTCCCCGCGATCCAGTATACAATTATACTTCGCGAGCTTTTGCAAGCGGCTCGCATCTGCTTAACCTTTCGAGCGGCGGTATTTTTCGTACAATGTCTTCTCCAACCGCAGAAAAATAGCCGGCCGGGCGTTAAACAAACAAACCAGGAGGCAGGGGGAGAGAAGGATGATTTTCATAACGAGTTTGCATCTCGGGCGTCGCATAAATTATAAACCGATAGAAACGTAGGTACGATGCGCTTGCACCCTGCCCTTAATAACCGTGGGCGTGCATTCCCGGTGCAGCACGGGGCGGTGCGCGTTCCTGCGTGCGCGTTATTGAATGGCGAAAGTGAATTGTGCGAAATTATTACAATTATACGGAACGCGCGTGGTGCCCATTACCCTCGCCACCTGCGTCGAAATCGATAAGTCGATAAGTTGCAATAATGCCATGGCGTACCAACAGATGGATATTACACGGTCCCCCATGGGAGATCACACGGCGATATTACTTATCGGCGCGAAACTATCGCGATTTTTCAGACGCCGAGGAAAACGCTCGCCTTCTATAATTTTGACGCTGTTCGGCGAGATGAAAATTTTTAATACCTGTAACGCGACTCGGGTAACACGATAGCAACTCGAGACGATTCAGACGATGTAAAATCTCATTTGACCCTTTCAAAAACGACATCTGCACGTGGTAGGAATTTTCCAAAATTTGCTACATAGATCCACAGCTTTTTCTCCAGAACAGTTCCTCCTAAAGTGGGCTATGTCGGTAAAATTATTTGTACAGATTTACAAATAAATTTTGGGCGTTATCGTGTTGCGAAGTTGCTCGGGATCCTCGAAATACAAGAAGTTCGAGAGTGTAATTTTAGCTACTGTAAACTTTTATTTTGTGGAATTTTGTAGCGCTGTCACTCGAGCTGTTGATCAACGTATTATGGTAATATCGGTGACAAAAACGCGGTCCTCGTCGGATCGCCGTGAATATTTTCCCATAAACTCGACGGCGAGACTAAAACAGCATTCTTCGCGGGAGAGATGAATTATTATGATCCCGCTTAAATTCGCGTGCGAAATGGACTCGCCGGGAACAAGTTCGCCGGCAGCTCAGTTTATAATTTTAATTATCTGCTCGCAAGATTGCAGACACGTGTCCATTAAGAGATTGAGTTTGCTTGCATAGGCTCGGGCGTAATCTATTACCGGGACAATCTCTTTATTAATTGACCGGTTCACCTTCGTTATTAAAATTCCAGGATATTCGCGAAGAAGATACAGATCTATCTTCGACGGTTTCAATAGAGTAGAGCCACACACACACACACACACACATAATTGCCAGCCATTAATCTGATTGAAACCGCGGTAAAGCACGGGGCAACAGCGTTGCAATTATATTATATTCCCGACGAAGCCGATACGCTTCTCTTATCGACCGCGGAGAGTAGAAAGCGCAATTTCTTTTGTATCGTTGTTAATCTGCCGGCCGATTAAATCGTTAAACAGTGCTGCACCATCTCGGCGCAATTAACAAAACGTTCCTTGTCGCGGACGCAGACAAACTTAAATATGAGATTCCGTGGCCGCGGTTTCACCGCGATTCGATTAGTAAACAGGATCGAGCGTTTCTCGTAACGAAACCGGGAGAGAAAAACGCCTGAAACCGGGCGAGCATGCATGCCAGAGGCTGTCTCGTGTGGTACGCTAGCCGCAGCCAGACGGAAAAGTACGGCGAAAAGTGAAAGTACGAAATTAAAAAGCAAAAAGACCAAATTGCATTCGGTTTTACTGCCGGCTGAGGTCGCCGAGAAACACTCCTCTTCTCTCTGCGGTCTCGCCGGCGAGCCTTGACTTACACAAGGAATTCGAGCCACCGCGGCTGCCAATAACGATAGTGCACGCTCCTACGGTACTGACAATCCCCGCTAAAAATGCTTGAAAGCGTAATGTATCACTTTACTGTGAAATTGAAAGACATTTCGCTTTTATTCCGTTAGAAAGACGTCGCCGGCGAGCTGGACCATTGTGTGCGGTTAATGCTCCTTCTCGTTGTAAAAGTGATTCATTTTATAACGCTGTAGTTAATCGCGACAGCCATGGAAAGCTGAATCACGAAGTTGGCTCGTGGATGCTTCGCTTAAAAATGATATTTCTTGTTTAAAATTATTTCGTTGTTAATGTGACATTGACCATGTCTTGTTCTTCCGATACTGTAAGAATGATATAGATTCTGTTAATCAGATATTCATAAAATCTCTGAACGGGGTTTGTCCCCGGGTCCCTGACGCTCTCTCTTAAGATTATGTTTATAAAATGTGCCTCGGCTTTAATTATTTTCGAGGAATCTCCGAGGCTTCGTCCGAGCGTTTAAGGGTTAAGCTACCGTGTCGCAGCAGACGCAGAAGTTGGTAAACGCGGCATAAGCTACTCCCCGGTTTAGTCGAATCGTTTTTGTTTCGTTCTCGAGAGAGGAGGTAGGATTTCTAATTCATGCGGACTTACGCCTTCGGCATAACACGGTGTCACGCGTGAACCTAACGCGTAGCATCCGCATCCGGCGTAATGGCAGCCGTACGAGGCAGAACGAAGTACCGGGAACATTTCAATGATTCTGTTCGGACACCGGCATCACCGGTATAATGAGTATGTACGGCGAACCGAAGGAAATCCCTGTCGATGCTGTTTTCTTAAATGCGCCGTACGTCTCCACCAAAACGACATCATTACGATCACATGCCGCCCCTTTATTGTTCCGGCGTCGCGACGATTCTGCTGCTCGCACACCGGCTCGTATTTGGTCTTCCTGCGAGTCTTATTGCTTCTCGATGCTGGCTTCAAGCGTGGGATACTAATGCATAAAATGTGCTTTCAATTATCGTGAACTTTCCCTTTTAATGACGCAAACGTTTTCTCGCGTGAGAGCTTTTGTTTTCATTACAGCTTGCAAACATTTCGCATCGAACGTTGTTCGACGGGAACATATTAAACATTAAAACCGAAGGAATCTAGTGCACTGCAGTTGTGCAACAGATCAAGAGGTTATAAAAATATTACACGGACAAAGCGCAGACGTTTACGCGCACAAAGTACGATAACAAACGGCACAACTTACGGGATGACACAATATTTTGCGATCACCGGGATGGATCCCGCTAAACGGGGAATGAAAAATGGACGTCATTTCTCATGAGAAGATACTGTCACCGATGATTCGATTTTCCCGCTATTCCGCCATCGTTCACCGCCGAATAGACTCGGCGTATGATTGTTTAATGCAAAACCGCGAGCAAAAACGGCATTCCTGGGCCGTGAACGGGACGTTAAAACGAGAGCGTGATGCCATGCAGAAGTCCGAGCCGTTCTGCCTCGTTTCGTGGAAAACGGTAAAACACTGATCGTTGAATAAAATCGATTTCCAAGCGAACGGAGGAACGGGAAGGAGATAAAGGAATGCTTCCAAGGTGTTCCGGGAAAGAGGATCGGAAGTGATTCCCTTGCGGGTATCCAGGAATCGGCTTCCATTCATTTACACAAGGAATGTGGCGTAGATATTTTTTTTTTTAGCCAAGCTCCTCCATTGGTAATACGTTCGGAAACGACACGCGTAATTATTTAGCTGTTGCACCGCTGTTCGTTCCGCCGCTGTGAACGAGCACTTATTTTTTATGTTTCGTGCATAGTTACGGGGTTTACGAGACTCGCGAGATGCCGTCTTTTCGATAGTCCCTGACTCTGAACAAAAATTGCTTCGGCTGAAAATTTTCTTTTTCAGAAGGGACTCGTTTTAACCTTCGGTAAAATTCATTTTACATGCGAAAGTCGGTTGAATCGAGAAATTAGACTGCGGATTTTTATGCAAAATGAAAGTTATTTCCATTAGTTATGAAATGCAAGTGTTAAGGAAAAGTGTATTTAGTCTTTCAATAACTTTAATCAATGGAGAATGATAGGCTTGAAGCCAGTAATGAATACACCATCGAAATGTACGAGCACTTTGTTAAAATACTTATTACGGGACGATCGCATTACTTCGTCGATTTTCCAATCAACAAACGGAAACGCCAATGACCATGTTATCGAGCACGACCGTGCCTCATTGACCCGTAACACACGCGAAGTCATCGTAGTAAATCTGGCGCGCGTTATCAACCGATGTACCGCTAGTCTCGAATAGATACCTTCAATAATATTGCGTAACGGTATTCCGTTACCTAGAGTCGTGTGCTGGTACATAAACAATGTGTTGCAAAAGGTGGGGATACCGAAAAACAAAATATTAGTGGCCACCGTCTACTGATACCGGTGCTCTAACAGAGTCGAGGGCGATTTCGGGAATGGCGACATATTCGAAAATCCCAAAATTTTCGAGAACCCCACAATTTTCGAAAAACCCAAAATCTTTGAGAACACCACAATTTTCGGGAATCCCAAAATTTTCGAGAAATCTGTCGCGATCCCGAAAAAAATTCTGGACCCGACCCGGACCCAACATTCGCGAACCTCGCACGCCTTTGTGGTCATCTACCGATCTCGGTGCTCCAACAGAGTGGAGGGCGATTTCGGTTGTTTTTATTACCGGAGGTTCGCGTCGTCTCTTTTCTCCTCTTTTGTCTCGGAGGTTTGGCGGGTACGCAACAACCTTGCGGGTAAGTTTAAACAGTCTGAGAGGGACTCATATAGGCTTGCCCACGGCAGCCGGCAAATCAGCCGCGTCAGTGGAGATCGTGATTTATATCCGCGGTTCTCCCGAAGGCGACGCCGGGACCAAATCGGCGAAAGAGGCGCTTGCGTTCGTTCGTTCGTTCTTCACGCTTCGTGTGCAAGTACTCCGGGGCCCCTTTTCACGGTTCCCCCCCGAGTGCATGTGTGCGCGTCAGGCTTGAAGACGCAACGCTCCTCTTCGATCCGTACGAAATGGCATTGTCGTAAAGATGGAAGGCGTCCGTGAGCCCTGTCTGAATGCTGGCGAAACCGCGGACCAGAGAGGATCGATGTTTAACGGCGACGTCGCTCGCCCTGGGAACCGAGAAGAACCGTTTTCCAACGATGACACGATCGTTCGACCACTGTTCAAATAATAAACGTGCGGTTTTCCGTTGGGAACGATCTCCGCAATACGGAACCCCTAACTGATTCCACGGCGACAACGTGTTTCGATGCTGCTCGCATACAATGATTTACTGTTTATCCCGCTAGTTCCTTCTGCCGAGAGAGAATCTATGCTAAAATTCACTCTTTGGGGACGAGTGCATCGTGCATGGAGCGAGGTTGTACCGTACCGGCGATAAGTACACTACCGGCCATAAGTGTTTACCCACCCACATATTTTTTAACATTGTAGTCCACGGTTCTACGGTTCAGCTTCAATAACTTTGCTATTTCTCTGTTACTTTTTCCGATGCTATGATGGGACACTATTAGAGCGCGCGTTTCAATCGATAATTCTTTTCTCCCTGACATCATTTGTAATTTTCGCAAAATTCTTTAGGCACGTGAAAATCAACTGTTTACTGTATGAAAGCTTAATGCAGTATGAAATGCAGTATGAAATTTGAGAAGAGTAAGATACCTGTATTACCTGCGTTCATATTCCCTACTGACCGTTATAAAAATTTCAGAAAAATGGGTTTCTTTACCTGAACTCCAAAATTGTCGTTTTTCATAAAAAGCTGTAAACTCATTTACAGTACCTGATTGTGTATGTACAGAATATTTTGGATGTTTTGCATTAGCCTTATAATTAGGATTTAATGCTACGGACATTTTCATAACAATGAAATACCTATTATTTGAATAGTAACGAAATTTGAAGGTGGGTAAACACTTATGGCCGGTAGTGTATATGTGCGAAGAATCCAGATGTTCCCTTAAAAAATCCCGAATGATCTACAGAACAGAATGCCGGTTTAACGCAACAAGCCCATAAAATGCCGCGTGTTGCTTTACGGCAAGAGTGTCCTCGAACTTTCTGCCGGCGAAAAGAGGCTGGAACTCGTCGAGGAGATTCGCTAGTCCCTGAGGGCAAGTACGCGGCCGTATAAAGGTGTCCCCGCAAAAATGGTCAGAACCGTTGCATACTTTTGCTCTCGTCCGGCCTGTCCATTTCGGGCGAACGACCACGGACCAGATCGTTCGGCCTACGCCGCGGCTCCACGGCCTACGTCCGCTCGCTCGCTCGCTCGCTCGCGATAATATGTCTTTCCTCGGAGATTGCGAAACAGCTCCGTTGAATATCGGCGATCCACCCAATCGGCGCCTTTCGAGGCGAACCGTGAGCAAGAGACTCGCTCGCAGGGCCGGCGTATGTCACACGTTCTATCTACATCGCGAGAATCAACCACGTACGACGCGACACGGAAGCATAACGCGCGCTGTATTGTCCGATTTTAGTCCCACGTTCGCCGGAACGTGTTCCATCGCCGCGTATAAAATCTCGGGTTTATTGTGATAAGAGCGGGATAGTCCCATGCCGGCTCTTTCGCCCCGAGAAGACATATTTCCTGGTTTATGCCCGCGACAAGACCCACCGGACCGTGCTTTATGGAATTAGAAGCGGGCTTCAGGACCTTCCAGAGCCTATAACGAGAAAAATCGATTTCATTTCAACCCGACCCTTTTAGTTTTATCGATTGGCCACGCGCCCCCTTCGTGGCTTTAATTGTCGGCTTGGCGTAATTGTCTGTCAAGATTTTCATCAACTCTGACTATATCTGAAGTAGCCTGTTTTATTGCCTCGTGCAGGCGAAACGTGATTTTTCTTAATTGAATTTGATAATTGTCTCTCGACGGAATAAAGTCGAAATTTTCATCGTAAAATCGATGTTTCGTGCTTCGTGCTCCGTGCAAGCACAGACAGTAACCGCAGTTATACGGATTGACATTATCTTTGATTTAACAAACACCGCAAACGAGATGCTGCGAGCGATATGCTAACTGCATCCACATCAAATATAATTATATAAAAATTATAGTCCACGGTGTTCGAGCATCAGCAAACATGCACGAAAATTTTCAAGTTCTATTCTCTTATCTGGAATCTTCAAGGCCTGTAATTTCCTGATACAGAAATTGCCGAGAGATGATCTGTGTTCAAATAGTAATGCCTACAGTGTGCGCGTCTTATTTAAGAAAATCAGGTTGCGCGCGCCATAAGTAATTTCGAGGCCTCAACGCGAGATAATTAGGACAACGATAGAGATCGTGCGGTAATAATTTACATCTTCTCGGCGTATCATAATTTCATATGCTTTTTCAGTGTAGCGGAGTTGTGCGCAAGTACTTTAATTGTACTAGAAAAATGCATATGATTGTACAGATAGCAGTGTTGTTGAGCTAACAGTTACAGAGATTTTCTGGACGCAAATTTATTCTGCGTTGCGAATAACTGTTAATTCATAAAGTTATTAAAAGACGAAATATATTTCAACTTACTCGTATAATCGATGCGGATCGTTTTAATTTTAATTTACGAGAAGGATTTGGTAATGGGAGCTATACAGATTTTTTTGTTCCCCGGATTTGCATTGGTAAATTCTCGAACGATCTGACCAGTGGGAATCACGCATCGCTTCAGCGTTACGTGTTGTGTGGTGTATCAGAGCGAACGGAAACGGCGCTAATGATGACGCGCTCCAACAGCCTGCATACTACGCGTCGTACTACCTTACAATACCTACGATTTCACCGCTATTCCCGCTTTCATTATTTCCCGGGCTATCAAGATGTTACTAAACGTCATTGAAAGTGAATATATTTAAAACAATATAACCGTCGCGTCCACCGCGCGCGGGGCCCCGTGATGCGCGTAACGAAACGACCCTTTCATGTATCATCATCGCGAAAATTTCAGTCGCGGCAAACAACGCTTTCTAATTTGGAAGATTGACGTTTAGATGCGCCGCGATAACGTAATACCACGTCTCTTCTCTTGTTCGTAAAAGTTCTCGTCCTGTTCCCTTCTGCCCCTCTGCCCCTCTGCCCCCTAGCCCCTTCCCCTGTCCCCCTCCACCCTCTCGTAACCCGACGTAGAATCGTGGCCGCCTCTTTTTGCCGAGGGAACACAACAACAACTCCTTGACGCGACGTTGCGACTTTTATTGCGTGTCTCGGTTCGCAATAACCCGGCACAAAGGGAACACAATTTATGCCTCGCGTTTGCGCTATTGATCTTCTTTGAACATTTATCCGACGGATTTTTTAACGGCCTCCGCTCCTCGAATCGCATGACCATGAATCCGCGGCGCAGCGTTGCCCCGTTCCTTTTCTACGATTAATCTCTCTGAATTCGTGCGCGCGCGATTCGTTATTGAATCTACAGTATACCAACAAGCGAATCATTATCCGTTGAATTTAATACGCGGTTTCGAGACGGTTACTTTATGCCCGACGTTCGCTTTGCGGTACGGTATTACCTCGCTCGTTGCACGGGACCGAAAATGCCAAGAATCGCGGTTCTGCAAGGGAAAAGGTAACGAATCACGCGATCTGTTTCCCCACTTCTTGTAGGTAGTCAACGCTATCCCCACCACGAGTAGTCAATGTGCGACGAGCGAGGTTCTGCTGTACTTTGGAAACCGAACTGGACCGTCTAGTTTAGTAATGCCCTAAAATTTCCGACCAACTCGGCTGGAATGCTCGCGGTGCGCTCGAAATACTTCACGATCGACAGACCGAACAACATAGGCGGTAATTAATTGCGCGTCAGACATTCGGCAGACCATAAAAATGAATTTTTGAATTCGATACGGCGCCAGGGGGGATTGTAATCGATGGGGTTGTACGGGTAAACGCGTTAGCCCAGGGATTCGCGATATTAATTGCGTTCGAAATGGTTCCATTAATGGCGGCGGTTTTTGCCGCGACATTCGATCACTGTCGGTTCCCTCATAACCTGTTCGTGTTTCCAGTGCGTCGTCCTTGGGAAATATTCGATGTAAGCGGATTACAAAGGCGGAATAAATGCGTGCGCGCGGTGCGGCGGCCGCTTCGCGTTTAAAATTCCGTCGATTTCTTCAGCGCGCACGGTCCTCTCCGACTCTCTCTCTCTCTCTCTCTCTCTCTCTCTTTCTCTCTCTCTCCGGGAAAAAATATTCGCTGGAATTCTCGCGGAAAATGTAAATTCCACCGTTTAGTTGAGAAATGAGATATACGAGACGCACGAGATTTCCTGCGTGAGACTCGAGGACGTCGAATGGTATGCGCGCCACGCACATGCATACAGTAGATGCGTGCAAGGATGAAGGAGTGGATTTTTCTTCCGTCGCCTCCCGTTTTCCATTGCGTCAATATGCCACGGATGAATAATTTACCATGTAGATCGTCGACTACTCTCCGATCCTGTATTCTCACGTTGGCCGCTACTTCAACATTCTGCCAGTCGGATAACGCTATCGCGAGTAATGGAATGTTTTAATTGCTGGCTAAACCCCGGATTACAGGAAACCGTTTCCCTCTCTAATAATCTCGTACTCTCTAAAAAATATTATCAATCTTTTTATCTACCGTGTAATAATTTTAGCAAACACCAAATCAAAATATATTTTAACGGTATAAAATGGTAGGGATGAATTTCTGCTCGACAAAAAATGATGTGAGGTTTGGAATAGCGTAATCGTCGCAAAATAATTGCGCAACGGTCCGAACTGGCTTTCCCGTGTCACTGGGGGTTCTCAGCCGATGACACGATCGGGACTCATCAATATTAATAAAGAAACGTTAAATCGATGTATGCGGGACCTCGCCGCTTAATAAGACCACCTACTATTAGAGGCGCTCCCCGTATTGCCCTCGATTACATGTATCGGCGAAAGAAGCACAATTAAGATTCTTGACAAGTCTGTACAAGCGTTTGCAATTAATTCACCCGGGAGGCCTCACCTCGATGCACGACGCGAACGCCATTAAAATTCTCGGCGAGCTTGCGCGAGACGCTTTCAAATGTAAACCGGAGCTTTCCGTAGAGTATCGACGGTTTCGATAACTCTCTGCGCCTGCAACACGCTTTTTCGATCCCGACGCGCGTAATTGCGCGTACCGAGAAAAATCATGCTCGGACCCGGCGACGACTCTGGCGAAGGTCTATTTATATAGGTGGACCCGAATGAATCCTATCTACGATTCGCGTCGTAGATAGCCCTGGATGTGGCAAGGCCACCTTCCTGTTAAACCGATTTTTTAATTAAAGAAAAGTTCGGTCCGCGTTGTGCTGCGCATGCATAAACGCACGTGCCATTAGGCCTGCGGTATCGTGTCGTTGGTCGCTGCGTGTATTTCTTCTTTTATTCGGGGAATAGTGCAGGATATAAAGTATATTTCCACACTGTTCCGTGAATTTTTATTCAAGTCTCTCAATATACTTTCTCGACTAGATGTGCATACATAAAGGCGTGTTCATATGCTTATTCAAAATGCTAATCTGTTTTCGAAGATATGTCAACGAAACTGTTTAATGTGGAACTTTTTAATTCCGTTCCCGAAAGGATACATTCGTTTGTTGCTTGTCCTTCTTGGTCTCTTATAAAATCATTTCGAGACACTCCGTGTATTTAATGTATGCATGCACGCCTCTCCCAGGCTGGCCTTTCGTGGAAAGAGCATCTTTTAAATTATTCAGAATTTTTAATTCTGAATACAAATTCGATTATGCGCAACAGGAATATATCGCCCGATATAAAAAGGCTACTTAATTATTAAGCTTGCGTCCTCGGACATTAAAAGCGAAAGGCAAGCTGATCTCTTTGTTCCTTTTACCCGAGCTAAAAGTTGCCATCGGCAACTGTGTTCCGAAACGAGTTTCTAGATATTTTACATCGACTGCTTCGGTATTACAGAGAACCAAAAATGGGACTGCGATTTTACAATGTCGTTCGTAAGGACTTCAATTAATTAGGACTTCATTTTTTAATAATGTCGTCTTCACCATTGTTTCATTTCATTATCAGAAAATCTTCTTTTAAAATATAATCCCAGAAGAAACGATTGGATTACGTTTCTCTGCTTGTGGTATAATATATTGGTAAATTCTGTTTGATATGCAAGGGGTTAACTAGGGACCATAGGCTTTCAAAGATTACGAACCAATCGCTGGCGGATAATGCGTTGAGCGAGGAAATAAATTCTCGTTCAACCCCTGCCTGTTGCGCGTAACGTAGACGATTTAACCCTGAAAATTCGCAGTCGAGCGGCGACTGTCAAAACGAATTACGCATGCCGATTGCGTCGAAGCAACGGCCGCGTTTCAGGGGGTAACCGGTGGATCGTTTCGCGGCAAAGGAGCGCAGTAGGACAAATTCTGGTTTCCTACATTTCCCTAAATCAGCGTCGACCGGTGTACTAATTCCAACGATTGGTAGCCGCGGCGAGGAGACCGCGTCGGATGCGTGTCGTTGCGCGATTCACGCATTCGCCGCACGTTCGATGGGATCGTGCGTATGCGTGCCGGACTTTGTGGGCAGCCTGCTGCATTCCTGCCGGTAATAGGCAGAGCCCGAAGGGGCCCGCCGCTTTTCGTCGCTCAATATATTTCGGCTCGGAACGACGCCGCTCGATGCAGCCCACCCGCTGCACACGCATTCCCGGTTGCCGCGAGAATGGCAAGGCTGACCGGGTCCGATAGTCGGCGCGATCGCGAGAGCGAGACAACGATCTATCTGACTTTTTCCGGGAACCGGGCCGAGCTCTTTTAGCCGGAACAGCGTGGAAAAGCAAGTTTACGGCCGTTACCGTAACTCCTTCCCGATATTGCCCCATAATAACGCATTACGGCAGTCGGGTACGGATTCCGGACCGATTCCCGCTTTCCGCGTGGAATTTCACGATCCCGGGTCCTTCCTTCACGCGCCACTAAATTGCGCAAAGACACGAAATTCCCGGCGATCGAACGCCCGGAGGCGATAACATCTCGGTTTGAATGCGCACCGCCCGGGCGACGTCGTTTTCAAGCAGCCGCGTATCAACACGATGAATGAATGAGTCAGCTGGAGACGCGCCGATTTATTATCGGCGGAACGCGTGTTCCCCCGTGCTATCCGGGCAAGAACATCGTGTATATAGCTTTTATCAGAGTTTCTTTATTTTCCGGGCTTGACGGATACGCGGCACGAACCGATCAGATCAAACTCGCATACCAGTGCTCCGCTCCGTCGATTTTCATGGTCGTCTAATTAATAGTTCGCAACGGCGGATCAACGTCGTCGAGCATTAACGTCTTGCTCGCCCGCCGGACCGCTACGCACGGCTATCTTAATGAAAAATCATTTTCGACGGGCCGTTTTATCCGCTCGATCATCCTGGAAGAGGCGCGCGCGTGATCCGACTCCTTCATTCATAGGGCCGCGCGCGGCGTTTCGACACGCCGTTACCAGCTCGAATGTTTAAATGTTTGAAGCTTCAAATTGTTTGCACGTCGTGCAACGCATGCCGGAGATCCTGCCGGCGAAATTGCACGAGCGAAATCTCCGCGAAGCGTGTCCTTGCATGGCTCGCGCGGTTATCTTAACACATTCGAGACCGGTAACGCAGTTCTCCGTCGTTTCGAATTCATTAGCTGTAGACCGGTAAGTTGCTACGTCATTCTTTATGTTCGCACACATTTATATAAGCAGAGGTATATAGCTAGAGCACTTGTCCCAATCACTGTGCCATTAAGCTAACTTGTTGCTTCATGAATTATTTGAATCCGATTTGTTCAAAATTTACATCGACTCCGAAACTGTTTCTTCTTATTAGAATATTTTTCTACATTTTTCCTAGCCAGATTACAATATAGAAATGTGTACGCGTAATTTTTAAGTATCGCGTCAGAGTCGGTACGATGAGCTCGCGTCGTCCCTGAAGGACGATCGACCTAGAAACGTGCGCGTGATCTGTCTCTTCTCATTCATAAGTCCGCGCGTTTCGACATGGTGCTAGGAGTAGAGAGTTTGGATTGCTTTGAAGGTTCTTTGGATCGGTGCTGTGTAGGTCGATGGTCGATCTGCGAGAGAGGCATGCCAGAGATCTCACGAACGAAATCCCCGCGAAACGTGTTCTCGCCTGACGGAACGCTCGCACGGTGATCTTAAAAATTATTTTATACGGGCCGTGTGTGATCTGCTCGATCAACCTCGAAGAAGCGCGCGCGTTATCGGTGTGTTCATTCATAAGTACGCGCGTTTTGGTGCTAGGAGTTTAGAGTTTGATTTCGAGGAGTGTTCTGCAAGAGAGGCATGCGAGAGATCGCACGAACGAAATCTCCGCGAAGCGTGTCCTCGCGTAGCGGTGCTCGGAACGTAGAATCTGCTGGACAGTGACGGACTTACCTCGCCGACACGGAGCGCCACCAGGGCCAGGCAGAGTACCGACACAAGCGCACCGGAGAACGCGTGAATATTGCTGGTCCCCACTGTCATTTTCGGCGGTGTAATCGCGCCAACACTGTACGACCGTGCGCGGGACGTGTCACGTTCTTGCGAATGCTCTCTCCGTCGGTTTGGCTCGGTCTCACGTCACATTTTCGTTACTGAACGAGAACGGTCGCATCGTATTCGCGTCGATGGGACACACGGTCTCGGGCAGGCGAGAGTCGTTTCTCTCGTGGGCGGCCACGCGGTTCCTTTCCGATCACGCGAAGGTCGTGGATCGAGCGATCTATCGTCGACGGATCCCGCTCGAAAACTCGATCGTTCGTCGCGGAGAACTGCGGCCGAGTGTTATACTGGCGCAATAATGACTGTTCCTCCTGAACTGCCCCCAGGGACGCTCAAGTGTTCGGCATTTTGGTGGGGATAGATCGTGCCAAGCGGCGGCCATTCCCTTTTCGCCCGATGTGTATGCGATCCACGCATTCGAGTCTCCGAACCGAACGATCAAGCAGAGCCATGGTGATTCGCTCTGCTCGACGTTCGAGGTCAGCACTGTGCAAGCTACCCGATCGCATCCTAGATACCCGCCGTACCGGCGCAGTTCTACTCGCTCCGGGAACCTTCCGGAACGTTCGTCGAATGATTTTAAAGTCGCGCTCCGCTAGGCGGTGACCCTAATTCCGTGTACCCTCGCTGGTTTTCCTCGGTGGAAAAATATTCCTTCCATCCGGCCTTTTTCTTTTTTCCATGATGTTGTTATTTGTCGAATAATCGCCCGACCGGAATTAACCGGGGATCGGCGAGATTTTAATCATGCTGGGTCAGCAGGACCACCTTTTTCTACGCGTAGGCGGACGCAGATATTGACTCGGAAGACGGCACATCCGCTTTAAACGTTAAAGTTTCGGGACTTCGTAACGATTACGCCGGGCCGCGGAATTATGTCAATTAGACCCTCGTTTGCGGCGGTGCTCGTATTTACCAATGACTGCGAAAATGTGGAACAGCGTAGCAACATTTTTATACGTCTCGCAAAATTTCTATCGTTCGACGAACCTTTATGCTTTTCCGGCAACTCGAACTATTTATGCAATGCTATTCCTGCTTTTTTATTTTCAATGTGTTTCAGAGCAGGACAAATATTAGTTGAAATAATCATTTAAAAAGACTGTTATTTCACATAATTATTTCTAACATAGTCCACGAAAAATATTATTACAATTAATCGGTTCGATGCATGTATCACAAATAGATATTTTCTATTTCTATATTGAAATCTTGAAACAGTATTTCAATTACTATTTCCAATACATTTTATAGTCATCCAAATTGCCGACTACGTAGAATGTTTTCTTACAATTAGAAGGGACACAAGGGAGACGTTAAGACATCTTTTATTTTCCGGATTGCTGCTGGATTCTTAGAGTGTTGCACATGTTTGCGCACGTTAACAACTGTTGTGCGATCGCAAGAGACAAACGATTGAATGGATATTGGTTCGAACGAAGATTCCGGAGTTACAGGACTGTCGATAGTCGCGATGCTTGCGGAGGTATTGTCGCCGTGCCTCTTAAGCTGTCACAATGCAGACAAAGGCGCACGTCGGAGACAATAGCAGACTTATAGGATCATTCATGGATGACGTGCGAACCATTCAAGATCATGATGCACCGTATCTTTACAAAGGAATGATTTAAATGCCGGACGCTGGATGTTTATCGGAAGTCGGGGTTTCGTTACAATCACGTATGTTAATGTATTAAAATGTACCGATAATAGTAGGGTTTATAATTGCAACGGTTTTGCAGTACACGTTAAGTTTAATTGAATGAAACATGCGGATTTATAGGGTCGGTGGTTGTACGGTCCTTACTGTAGGCATTACTTTTAATTAAATGAAAGAGGAAATAGAAAATGCGAATGTCTTCCATCCATGTGTCTGATCATGACCGGACGATTCTACTTCTTGCAAATACGCTGCAGACTCTGAAGAATTTCCAAAGCTGATTTTCTCAAAAACTTGATTTTATTAGGTGGGCCAGAAAGTTTTTCTTTGATAATTTATTGAATTTATCCTATTAAAAAAAGTTAGGAATTCCATTTAAATAATCGGTATTATGATTAGACTGATCTTTCGTCATCAATTTCGTGGATCATTTTTGTCATAAATGCGTAAACCCCGCAGTTTAATTACGATTGCACACATGTTGCACGAAGCGAGTATAATTAAAATAGTAATGGCAGATGAATATCAGTATCCAGGGAACTGGAACAGTTTTTGCTAACCGAGTGCCGGGCGTTGTGTGTCGAGTGGTCATTGAATGATGCCCCGGAGCAGACCAGCGGCACGCGGGTGAAAACAAAAGTAACCCGCGCCGCGGAGAAAGAGTCACTCGTGATTCACATTTTCCTTACGTAACGAACGGAGGTGGTCGTACGACCGACGACGTGAAACCCGAGGAACGTAATCTCAATGAAACTGCACCGGCTCGTGCATCCTTTGAGCGATCTTATCCCGGAAAAATGCCGGCGACCCACTTTCCCACGGGGAAGAAAAACGGGACAGAGGGAGAAAGAAAACACTTTCCAACATCTCCCGGCGGCGTGGCGGCGTGAACAAAGAAAAACCGCCAGAAATCCACGCCTGGAGCAACACCGGAAATAAAGGAAAAGCAATAATCGCTGTATTATATTAATCTTATTGTGCCCGGCGGGATTTAATTCCGCGAGGAAGCTTGGCCGCTCGAGAGCGGTTCCGGAACAAAGAAATTTTCTTCCACGTTCCGCGCTTCGTGCGGCGGTTCCCAACCGGTACGGCCACGGCGCGGCGGGTCGTTTGCGCGCGCTAGTACCGGACAATGGAAATTCTATCTCTCGAAAGATCCCAAAGTACGATTTCCATAGACACAAAAGCACGGGCGAGCGCAGCGCCGCGGGTATCTGGGTCGTTGCATTAATTCTTTCATGCGGCGGGCGCACTGCTCGCTCGAGTGTACCCGCTCGAGTGGCGGGTAGGTCCGTCCACGAAAAAACAACGCGAGCCTCCGTAATTATTATCGGAAAAACAGACGGGCTGCAACCACGATTCAAACTATAAAACCAGTGTAGCCTTTGCTACCCGCCTCGAGTGGCGGGTACATACGCTGTCAAAAAGAAAAAAAAACACGAACTCCGTAATTATTATTGGGAAAGTACACAGAACGCAAACCACGAAATGTGAAACTAGTCTAACCGGGGACCGTATTCATGGTACCCGCCTCGAGCGGCGGGTACGCCAACGAAAAAATAACGCGGGACTCCGTAATACTTATCGGGAAACTACGAGTAGGGCTGAAATTGCGAAACCAGCCTAGAGATCGTATTGTTGTTACCCGCTTGGTTAAAACGACGACAGGGCGGGTAGAACGCCGGGTACCGGCTCGATGAAGGCGCGACCGTGTTATACGGCATAGCCTGACGTTTCATCTTCAGTCGGCCAGCAGGTGGAGCGTGTTTGACGCGCATCGAGCGACGTCACCCTGTATAAACACGGACCGGGACCAGGCATATCGGGAAACACTGGGGCTCGTTCCGTTTTCCTCCCCGTCGTCGTTAGCTCGGAAAAAGGCTCGGTGGGGGATGATAAGGAGCACGCACGCGCGAACCTATCGACCCGCAAACCCTCCGGGTAACACCCTCGCGATCCTCGGCTGAGGCTCACTGCTTCACCGGCAAACTAGTGGGTAGTACACGCACGCGACACAGGTGAGTACCGAGTTTTCTCAGATCTTGCCCAGTGTATTTAAGACGTAGATTTACGGGTGGATCTAATGGCACCCGGGATCCACGGGTTCGTCGCCAGGGTACTCCGACGTGAACAGGGTATTTCGGATAACTCGTCGACCGTTCTCTCCTCGTGCTATAGGACCTACGTTCCACGGGTACCGTTCGCGAAGCCTAGGACTCCGATGGTCCCCCCAGGTCCCGGTGAATTGGAACCATCGTGCGGGACAGTGAACAGCCCTCGGGATTGATTTTCGATTATCCGACGACCGCCTCCTGCGGACCGTTTCGGTTGACTTACGACCCCCCGGCCCGCACTATTAATCGAATAAACGTTAAGGAGATTGTGATGGTTCATTCGCGTTCGAGACTCGCCGGGCTTCTCGGTTCAGTGAGACGTGTACCTCGGTCAATTGCGACCGCTGCACGCTCGGTCGCGCGACCGTTCGCTCGAATTCTGCACGGTTTAAATTTACGCGGGAGCACACAATGATAGCAACACTATGCTGATCGATCAGGCACACTAGCCTGCTGCCGGAACCGACGACCAGCGATCGTTCACGCGGGTTCGCATGTCGTTTTCACGTGACCGCTACGGCGATCTTTATTATCTTCACCGAGGTCTCGCGAATTCCTCGTGACCGATTTCATGACTTTGCCTCGTTCGATATAGCTCGCATGGAATTTTCTTGCGGAGTCTTTCGTTTTTTGAAGTGCTGCCAAGCGTCAGCGTTCTGCTAAAGTCGGATGAAATGTGTACGTGGAATTGAAAGTAGAAAGCTTGTCTCTGTTGGAAAATGTTGTTTGAGAGAAGTACAATTGATAGGGACGATTGCGTAGCACTGTTAGATTTCCTCGTTCACGATACGAGGCTGACTCCCTGTTACAGAAGGTTTCCGAGTAAAATGTGTGTGTGTGTGTGAAGACTACGATTGAAAGTGGAAAGGGCTCGTTTACCAGAAACTTGAGAGGAATAGGAACCATTGTTTAGCACTTTTCGATTTTTTCAACCGCGATAAACGACTTGGTCACGGAGACTAGTTCACTGCTTATGAAGTAAAATTGTGTACGAGAAATATGATTGAAACGCGGTTCATCCGTTAGAAAATGTTGTCCGAGAGAAATAGGATTAATAGGAGCCATTGTTTATCACCTTTCGATTTTCTTGTCCACGATAAACGACTTGCGTCACGAGACTGACTCGCTGCCATAACGTTTCCGAGCTAAATTCGTGTGAGGGAAACATGATTGAAAGTGGAAAGGGTTCGGCTGTCAGAAAATGTTGTTTGAAAGAAGTAGGATGAATAGGAACGATCGTACAGCGCGTTTCGATTTTCCCGTTCGCGTTTTCGACACGAGAATAGCTCGCTGCCGTGTACATAACGTTTCTGTATGCGCAGCTTTGGGCGGTCAATGCGCCTGCCCTTTCCTAACACCTAGGGACTCTTCCGTCATCGATTATTACTGAAGTCTAAGCCAAACGCCCTGCAGAAAGCGTGGATAAATTTGCCAGTCTAGGTGACATTCCAAAAACTAACTGAAATTCGTACATGCTTCTTATCTCGCACTACTTTTAGAAAGAAAGAATAAAAGAAAAAAAAACTAAAAAACTTGGATGAAAAATTGAAAAATCTCCAGCCAAACTTCGTTGAAGAATATCGAATTCCAGTGTTTAAACAGGACTTTTAAAAGGGTGTGTCGCGGAACCAATCGATTTAAAGAACCGTGCTCGTCAAACCGCCGCGACTGTGCATCGCTGTCATCGGTTCGGTGTCTCGAACGCTTGATTAAAATCAGAAATAACCGAGGAGCTCCGATCGATCGGTATCGAGTTTCACGGGTATCGCTTTCACCGTGCCGCATAATCCGACGAAAGCACGGGGAAAGCCGATTTCGGAAAGTTGCGCGAGTCGCGTCGAAGAATCGCCGGGTTTTGCGACGGGGTTTGGAATTCATGTGGACTAATTTGAAATTCAATCAAGTTCGCGGTCTCCGAAATTAATTGAATGCCGGCGGCTCGCCGTGGTGCGGAGACGTGTTAATTTAAAGTTTAGCCCTGCCTGTCGTCGGTAATCGGCGACGAAACGGGAAAAGAAAATTCCGTAACTTCAGGAACATTCCGTCGAGTTTCTGTTCGCCACGAACATAGCGGATGTAAATTCGTTTCGAGGGATTTCACAGTCACGAAGCTGGTTGCGTGTGGTCGGAATTGTTCGAAAAATCGCGCGAGCCGCGAATCGCATGCGACTGGGAAAGCAGCGGCGTCGCCTCGGGCGTGTGCAAATTGCTGTTTCACCCTGCCCTCGTTCCGCGGAAACAATTATCTCTTGTTCCGGTGGTTCGCGGAGAGAACGAGAGCCGGCTAACTCGTTATCGGCGTTCTTTATCGCAATCCAATAATCCGACCGGCTCGAAATCATTGTTTCGCGGAGGAAAAGAAAAACACGGGACGCCGGGTCGCGCGAAAAAATTCCCCAGCGTGCACACGAGCCACGCTGCGAAAGTGCGCCGGTATCGATCGATAAGCCGGGATATCAAGCTCTACTTTTGCCTGTGCTAAATTTCTACGAGAGGTCTTCATCTCGCGCGCATAAAGAATACGCGGAGACATTTTTATCACGCTCCGAGGAGCGCCTCTTGTGAAAGATGTTTGCTGCTATCTTTCATCGGTTGAATGCTCGCTGGGATCCGACGAGAGAGAATACTTGTACGACGCCGCAAGAACCGGGTCTCCAATTAATTTTTCATTCAACAGTCGCCCAGTTTCGCTGCGCTTCGAAAATATCATCGGAGGTCTTTGGAAATTTCGTTATTCGGTCTGCCAATTTTATGATGCGCATTTTCAGCCTTTGATACACGTTTCATAAGTTTATGATTTCTCGTTGCTCCAAAAATTTATAAACATCGCTGAAACACGAATAAAAATGACCACCGAAGTCTGACATGAAAAAGTTTTGCACTTTCTTGGAAAAAATTTCGTAAAGTTAACCTAAAGGTTCTAGTACTAACAGACCTGTCAGAATGATGGATATCAGATTTTTCTTTTACCATTAGTATTAGCATACTTCTTTATATACGTACGTATTACCATAAAAATCGTATGAAATCTGAATAAATTTGATCGCTATAAAGGAATATGTATCGGTCGCGTTTCGGGCTCGGTAATTCAGTAAAACAGCAGATCTTGAAGGAACCAGAGCGTTTCATTAACAATGTCCATGGTTTGTTTTCTTGCAGATTTCAACTTGGATTGTTTAGTTTCTCCTTCCTCACCTCTCTTATTTCATCCTTTCCTTTCGGGTTATCTTACGTTGAAGTTCCTTCTGCAACTCGACGAGAGACGCAAACATCGAATCGGCTGATCATCGAACGACCGGCAACCCTAGGCGCCGTGAGCCCTTGATCCCTTAATCAGCCGAAGGGTCGAAGGTAAAGATCGCGATCGCGATCGACGCGGAGCCGAGAGCAGAAAACCGGCGGTTTTCGTCTGGAAGACGAAGTCTGCGTCAACCAGCAAGATTACCGGCCGCGGCGGTTGCGCCAAATACTGTGGTACAGCTCCTTCACCCGGCAACATTTCATTCTCCAGCTTTCGGCAGTCCTTCACCTCCAATGTTAACTACCTGAAACGGAGGTGAGTGCCATCCGTTTTGCGATTCGCAACGCTGTCTTTGCATGCGCAAAACACCGCTCCCGCTCGATGGAATCCGCGGAACATTCCTCTGACCAGCAGCGGAGGCGACCCGAGGAATTCAGAAGCGCGACGCTCGGGATCGCCGCAATATCAATGCCATGCCCTCTCGAGGAGCAGTCTGTATCGGTTCAGCTATCTCGGGAATTCTTCGCGAGCGTCTGTAGTTGGGAAATCTTGTAGCATAATTGCCGCGTAAGCGTCGTTTCTGGGAACCGTCGCATCGTGTCGTTCTGTCCCGCAGAGACGGCTTCTTATGCGCGAGTTTTACTGGGACTCGAATCTCTGCGAACCTGCCAGATATTAAAACTTACTGTTCCAGTGACGACTGTGTCCGGAGAGATACCAGAGATAGCAGTCAGCTGGACAAAATTTTCTTTGCGACTTAAGGGGTTTTGTTCAGCTACCATTTTAGGTGATAATTTCGTTTCTGTGATAATGGTTGATTGTAACTTCGGTTTTGTCGAGCCAATACTCCTAACGAACCCAACCCATAATTGTGAATATAAAACCAGTACCGTGGATTGCGAAGCAGGAATTAAATTTAAGGTAGAACTGGAAGAGTATTAAAAATATTGTTTGAAACTCCGCAAATAGGATCGACTCGATTCGATTTTTCATGGAATCTGTAAAAAGCACAGGTCAATGACTTGCAGCAGTAATAAATGGATATCGTGATTCAAAATTGATTTAACAAAACAGTCTATTGTGACTCGCGACGCGATATACTATACAGGTCGATAAATTGCTGGTTCAATTAAGAGGGGCGGTTATCTGATTCTTCCGTTCGGCTATAATTAATCGTATTATACGAGTTTCACGAACGGCCGATAGGAAAAGTGATAACATTAATTGACAGCTTCATTTAATTACGGCACCGGCCTTTAATCAGAACCGGGAAAGATGAGATATCATGTTGCAGCTATTTAAGGATCTATTCTGTTCCTGCATGCGACTGTTTAAAAATTCGCTTTCGATATCGTACGATCACCGCCGCCTGAACCTCTTGACATTTTTCATATTCATGCGATCCAGAAATAGAGCACGAATATAAAGCAACCTCGCTGCGTTTCGATATTCGATCTCGATTATGATGTAACTGTGAAGCTTATCGGATGCACTCCAATGTCTTCGTTCTGAATTATTTATTTCAGAGATTTTGTAAGCCGTAGAGTAGCATACGCTGACTGTCAGAAGCTTGGAATCGAACACCATCCGTGTTTTGATCCTTTGACCGGAAATGAAAAATCAATTCCATATCCATGACAAACAGCGTATGCCGGCAAACTCGTCCATCTCGCTAGCGGAAAGCATCGTTGCCATTTCACGAAGCACGAGCGACCATCAGTCCGCATAACACCGCGAGCGATGTGTGTCCGCCCAGCAAAAGAGACTCTGCGATCGCTGTCCGCATCAGAACCGAAAATGTGTCGTCACCTGTCCACGCATGCAAGCCGCAACAATTCAGCAAAAATCGTCCATCATCGTCGACGCAATTCATGCCAAAACATCCCCCCAAGCGCACTGTGGCTGTTCGATGTGCAGTTTACGTCCACGAACCGAAAAAATAACTAAACAAAAATCAAGTAACACGACACACAGCCGTGAAACCACCGGGAACGATCCGACCGATTGTCACTGTCACGGCCACCATCTTAGCTTGTCTTCCAGGTTCTCGTCAGGGGATTTAAGCTCGGAGCTAGACGATGAACCAAGCACAGACTCCGGGCTGGCCTCCATGGCCAGGGATTCGTCCCAATCGTATCAAGCGGCATCAGAACGGCCGTTGCAGTCACAGCCGACGCCTGTTCCGCCATGCCAGCCACCGGTGCCCGGAGCACCTCCACCTGGACCTCCTCAACCTGTCGGCGGTGATCTAAGCCTCAACCTGAGGCCAGGATCGAGGACAACCAGCGCGCCCTCGTCGCCGGCCAAGACCCGGGAGAGCTTGCTCCAGAGGGTGCAGAGCTTGACCGGTGCTGCTCGCGATCAGGTGCTTTTAACGCAAATGTCTTTTCCTTTGTACGATAATGCCTCGACATATGTGCCAAAGTTCTGCACGATATACGCGAAAGATGTATCCTCGCTATACCGCAATGCTACCCCCTCGAGGAGCCCATAAGTTGGATCGCCGTGCAAGACTAATCCCATGAAAAACAAATCTCGGTTCTTGTGGCAAATTTGGGACAAACGACATTTCAGAAATTTTCACATATACCGAGGCATTAATGTATCTATTCGATATCAATACCAATTTCACTTTGATGTCAACTTTATGCCACCTAGATCATCCCCTTTCCTTTTGTTATGTTTAGGGCGCGTCCATTCTTGGAGCAGCAGTGTCTGGCGCGACGAGAGGCCCGTCATTCAACAAAGATCGATGTTTCACACTACTTGTGATCGACGATCAGAACACCGACTGGAGCAAGTACTTCCGGGGCCGTAGACTCCACGGCGACTTTGAGATCCGCGTGGAGCAAGCGGAATTTCGGGAATTGTCGTTGACAGCGAGCGAGGCTGGCACCGTGGTGTCTATGGCAGTTTATCGTAACGGGACCAAAGTCATCCGGTAAGCTAACACTGTCTGCTCTTTCACTTTTCATAACAACGAAACACGTTAAACAGCTAAACGACTAAATTCGTTCGCAGATCCTTCAAACCAGATTTCGTCCTGATACGACAGAACTTAAAGGATGCAGGAGAAGACTACAAGAACCTTCTTCTCGGTCTGATGTACGGAGGTGTCCCGAGTATTAACAATCTTACCGCGATTTACAACTTCCAGGTGAATATTCAGACGTTCGTTAGTCATTTCTCTCGGAAGAATTGCAAATGAGCGAGATGACGGTGTGACGTCACCGGTCGAAACGAATGAACGATTCAAACGCAACGTTATCAATCAACTTTTTCCCCTCGCAGGATAAGCCGTGGGTGTTCGCCTATCTGCTGGGGCTTCAGCGTCGTTTGGGGAAAGACAACTTCCCCCTGATCGAGCAGACATTCTACCCGAATCATCGTGAAATGGTGAGTCAGAGATTTTATCCGACGGGACGAGCGAACGTTACGTTTTCTCCCTTTATTTCTCTCATCGTTTAAGTAATATATAATACTTAGAAAAGTTATCAAATGGAAGAACTAAACTAGAATACATCTCGCCTTAACGTACATACGTTTCTCGTGTTAGGAAATGCCGACTAACTCCCTTCGTATCGCGCGTTTAGCATTTTGTACTAAATTTTCAGCCCCGTCCGGGGCTCTGTTCCTCGTAGCTATCATCGCGACGATGTCGTCGCGATTGATCACGCCTCGGACACCGTTTAGAAATACAGAACTTAATCGATTACGCTTCTAGCACGACGCCCGGCGCACCTTCTCTGAATAATCGGACGACGTATACTTTGTACAAATGAAAATTCATTGATTTTGTGTCGCAACGAAAAGAAACGAGGAATGATCGTTTATGGATAGAAATTTCGAGGCAAACGAAACTATTTCTCACTACGATCGCCTCTTTATTCAGAGTTCCGTGCTATACTCTATACCAAGAATTATTAAATAGCTTTCAGCGATTTCTTCTGCCCACGCACGCGCACACACACGCGTCCAGAGTGCGCGGGAACGAAAGAAACAATAAGAATAATTTAAAAATGCGTAATATACATTAATAGCCTATATGTACAACTAAAGTATAGCCAATCGATGTAGAGTACGCTTTACTCTTCCCTTCAACTTTGAGTTTCGGTCGATTTCAATTGCGGCCCGTTCTTGCCAAATTGTTTAATTAAACGAAACGAGGCCGACGACATCGGCTCCAACGGGAGAGTGAAAGATTCGAGTGGTTCCTCCTTCATGAATAATTCTCCGCCGGTTAATAATTTCTCCTCGAGTGTATCGAATAACGGCCCATCCCGTCCTCAATTATTCAAACGTTAAAAGCGGATAGAGTGCACCGAACGACCGAATGGCAAAAAAAAGATGGTGCCGACAAACGCCGTCGTGCCTCGGAACAACATTTGGAAATTTATCGTGTCGTTGCAAGTCACATACACACACACACAGTTTGCCAGCAAATGCTTTGCGTACACTGCCGATGAAAGTTTGAGTTTCCTAGATGAACATGCTCTTGCGATGCCCGGATGGTTAATTAATCAAAGCGGAAGTCACGATTGCATCTGAATTGAGGGAAATTAAAAATATTTCTCATTTCGATTTTACCAACGGGGGAGGAGCTTTCAATTTTTCCGAGCTACGTGTTTACAGTGCAGTTTCAGCGGCAGCGTGCAATGATTCCGCTGATTCGACCCGGCCGCGTGCTGACCGGCGACCGGCTTTTGTACTCGCCGACACAACCTTCCAATTAATACTTTTGGTAAAACGCGAGAATAAATAGAACGTGACGCGGGTGCGGAGGATGAATAACGCGAATGGTCAACGAACTAACGGCTACGTCTGGAATAAATAAATACGCATCCAATCCACTTGGCAGCAAGTTCTTCGAAGGGTGTTCATCATTCTCGGGAGCGTACATGTTTCTCGTTTTCCGCCAGCGTGATCGGCATCCGTTCTATCTGTACAACCAAGCGCGTTGTCGTGCGAGCTGCCGGCTTTATTAAGGCTCCAGCAGCCTCTGCTGCTCGCGTTTCTGTTGGTGCTCCTTGATGCAGTTATTGTAAGGCAATGACGGAGCCCAGGAGCACCCACCTGGCGAGGCCAAACAGATGCCGTATGTTTCTTGGCAGTGGGAAGGACCTGGCTCGCTTTCCCATAAGCATCGTTTCCTTCCGCCGAGAGTCAGATCCTCGCCCTTCCTCCACCAGGGTGTATAGTGCACCTAAAACACAAGCAATTGTTAGAACTTCGTCTCCACCCAAAAATTATAATTTTTAATGTCAACGCAGTAAGTTTCACGGTTTGTCGATTGTAGTTTGAAAGCAGGAACAGTTTCTGTTGTTCGAGAAGTAGGAAGCGCCCCCGTGTCTCAACATCTACGCAATTCATATTAGTCAATGAAATTTAGGTATCGTGCGTGGTCGAAAATGGCCACATTTGTCAAGGCAGACAATGTAGGCGGCAACTGTTTCCGAATAATTTCGATCGGACGAATAAAATCGTTTAGCTTAGTCATTCGACTATAAGGAACGATGGAATTCACAATTTTTAGGAAAGTTGATCTCTCCGTACAAATTTTTTTCGTGAATCTTCTAAAATAGTAGGAAATATGCCCTGAATTTTGATTTCTATAGAATCACTTTAAAAATCAGTTTCAGTTGACAAAGGAAATTGTTGTCTTAATTCTGACCGGTGTAGAAACAGCTTTTGCAAACGGGAAATTTGCATAAACGCCAAGCATGAATTCGAGAAAGTGGCGTCTGCAGAGCAGTTCACTTACGTCGCAAGCACAGCCACGGTGAAAGAGGCCTCTGAAGCCTTTCCGTTGTCTGGGCGGTACTTCAAACCACCGCATATGCAAGCCGCATAACGATAAATGTATCATTCTTCCTTGTCCGAAGTTTCCGCTTATCACGTAGGTTTCCCCGACGTTCAGAACTACACCGCACATGGAGTCTGCGACCATGGTCCATAAAATCTCCCGTCTCGGGAAATTGACGGGATTCACGGTGTTCCGATCCTAATCAAACGTGTTCTGGTATTAGAAATCGAACCGGCCGATAAAATCGGTTTCAAACGACGTCGCTCGTAAAATTCGAACGGTTTCCTTAGACTTACGAACCTTGAAGACTTTATTCACTTTCACATGGTAGGCCAACTGTACGTCGTTTCTCGTCTCCACGTTCTTCACTCTCACCACGGCGACTGGAAAAAATAGCACAACGATAAACAATCTTGGAATTTGTGTTCCACGGTTCTCCAAATCGTACAGAAGCAGAGGATCATTAAAGAAACTAATCTATCAATTGATTTCATTGAAATTGTGCGCTCGTGTAATTCAGAAATTTTCTTCACTCGATTTCCTTTTTTATTTTCAGATCCATCTTCTCGATACTTTGCTTATTTCTAAGAGGTAGTCTACAATAAAATTACTATTTATAATACGTACCATAATCTGATTTGCAATATAAAGATTGAGGATGAGATCTCATGCACGAGCACGCGAACACCCTTTGCACTGGGGCCAGCGATAACGCTATTAGCAGGAAATACGTCCAAAATGTTAACCGCCACATCTGCGAACACAAAAAAATCAAATTGTCAAAGAAAAGATCTTTGAATGACCATGGAAAAATAAAAGAAAAAGTTAAGAAAACAACAGTAATACGAAAAGAATTATGAAATGCCCATAGAGTTGTCTGTTGCGCGTACGATCATTCGGTTTCATCTCTGATAGAAAAAATTCGCAGTCTATTAATAATAATTTCGCAAAGAGGATGCGTTCGCGTGACGACTCTTTCGGTGCAGATAATTGAATCGCAACGTTTGAAAAACACGCGGGAATCGCGACGAGATCTAACGACTGGTGTTAGACAAAACGATTCCCGGGGCCAGTCGGGACCCATTCGTCTTCGAAATCCGATTATGCGTGTCCGAATGATTCAAACCCAGCCGTCACCTGTCCGATGCTAGGCAACGTATAACTCTATTTAACGAACGCGGAACAAGCTCGTTAAGCCGAGAATGCGTGTTCCGCTATTTTTTTCTCTCTCTCTCTTGGTCGCGGATTCCTCACCGGTGAACGCAGCCAATGAATTAGGCAATTCCTTAAACAACTAATTTCAATTTGTCATTGGCCCATCTAAATCTGGTATCTCGGTTGTGCCCACCTACGGCCCTCGTTAATGCAAATTTATTCGATCCTTCGCGCGCCGATGCGGAGCAGATCCGAATTTACGTGCGAATTCCTGGAAAAGATCGATAAGCGCCCGTTAACGGCGTCGTGAATAAACGAAAGTTGTACGGATGAAAGCTCCGGCTTGTTGATATCTGCACAGCGATTAGGTATTTCATCCTGCACTATATACTTGCGCGTCATTAATTTGCTGAGAAGGGAAGCGCGCTGCGTTCACTGTATAACCATAACACAATTGTGAAAGAAAAATCCGCAGTTCGTTGTTAACCAACAAATTTCTATCTATTGAATTTTCGACTTGATATTACGAGCATATTATAACTTCAGAAAATTACATCAGTATACTTTGCTGTTTATAATTCTGAGGTCTATGAAGGCGTGGACAGTGAATAACCAATTTATAAACTTACACACTGCGTGAAGTTATTGTTGCAGTAACTATACTTGTCAGCAAAGGCACGTTAAATTTCCCCCCAGCTTTTGTTTCGTCAAGTTTGTCTTGAGTGTGGATTAGCATAAAGTACCGCAGACTAATTACCATTTTAGCTAGTTGCTAGCGAGTACCACTTTCGGTGGTGTGATGCCCTGCACTCGACGTTTGAAAGCCTCGCTACTCTAACGAGCGTCTATAAGCCCAATTTACTCATCTAGTGAAAGATACTAACTGGTTTCGCTTTGAGGGAATGCGGCGGAGAACATTTTCGGGTTTATTCACAGTTTGCTGTTTACCGAGCGTAATGAATAGGCACCGAAAAAAGGAAACACTTCCCTACCGCACGGCGATGTTAATAGTTCACTGGAAAAAAATATTTTTCAATGGAAAAAATGAACGAAACCGTATTGAAACTGTATTTCATATTTTCTGAAACGGATGAATAACTCGTTATTAAAGAGTCCGATTAAAAAAAGATGTTTCGATGTTTAAAAGATGCCAATAAAATGTCAAATACTTTTGCGAAATTTTCTGTCGCGGAAATTTCATTGAAATTGCAGAGTTCGCGTTCCTTCGAGGTAGAATTTGAGGTATGCACGATAACAGGAATTGCGGAAGCAGTGTAATCCGACCTAGTTTATCAGACTAAGCTGGACCGGATCTAAATATAGATATAAAACGGTAACACAAAGTCGCACACGGTCCAGAAACGATGCGGGCAGCCTAAAAGATGGCATTGACGATGCGTTTCCTTCGACTGCGAGAATAGACCAGCCACGGACTAGCAGATCTAGGCAATTCTAACGGAACCTTCGACAGTCGCGGAATTCGAGCTGGCTAGATCTGGGACTGCGCGGATAAACGATCTCTTAAATACCGCTATTGTTCCTCTCATTTCACTTCAACGCAAGCGGTTTAGGCTCAATTAACATTAGCACTGCCAGACAGAAAAAGAGTGAAAATTACTTGATCCGGTTTTGTTTCTTTAAAGCAGTAGAGATATTAATAGAAATTAAGAAGATTTGTTTCTTGGAATTGATACAAACATTATCTATTTTGGATAAAGATCCGCAGTCTAGTCGTTATTATAAAGTATGGCACCATCGGTCGTGTTCGTTAGCTCTACCGTGAAGATATTTTTAGACGCCTGTCCGGATCAAGACAATTTCATTCATAATGAAAAGTGACTCGCTTGTTTTGAAAATAGTATGCACCCCTTTTCTTGCGGTTGTATAATGTCAGAGCAAACATCGGAGTCGGATATAATTAGGCATAAAGATCTAGATTGGTTATGAAGGTGAGGGGGCAGATTCAATTACAAATTAGAACGCAGGTTCTATTCGTAGACCGAAGAGCTGTGTCGGCGGTGTCGGAAGCACGCACGCGAGTGCATTTGGTAAATGCAGTTTACACGTCTGCGGGGGACGGGCGGATTTGTAGGTGCACCCGGTGATCATCGTTTAATTCGCGATCCCGTCGAATTTATTCGTCCCCGTTGCGCCCCGTCCCGCCGCTGACGATAAACATTCGTTCCGCGGTCGTTCGGGAAAATTTATTCGACAGTGTTGCGCTCGGCAGCGTTTGGTAGGCTGAGTGTTAATAATACAGGCAATTCAACTGAATTGGAACTCTTCGGGACCATAAAACCGGCTGGTTAGAGACCGATGCGGCGTACACCGACGACGGCCGCTATATTTAATAATTTTGTTATTTATGTTGAAACTAGTACCACTCCGGAATTGGATATGTTGCAAGAGTAATTGGAGACCGAACGTTACTAGGTGTTCCAATGTTGCAGTTACATATGTGCAAGTTCAGCTGCACAGACGGTGCCGTTCTTCACAATAGGCTTGCTATCGAAGACTGTTATTAGCGTTCCTGGAAATGTTGATGGTAGGAAAATTCGCGGGCGTATCCGACACCTTGAGAAAAACATGCGACGCAAACTGTACGCGGACGACTTAACCTTGAAAGGAAGCACGTAGTTTTTCTTGATCTTGACACCTTGCGAAACTTGGTCTCGAGTTTCTTGTTTACAAACAAGATTAAATAATCGAAGAACCTTCGCTGCAGAGTTCTAAGTATATCCTCTTGTGAAAATTTAAAGCTACTGTCCGCAGCAAAATATTTATCAAACTTGACCTTTTCGAGGATCTTCGTGAACCGAAGCTTCAACGGAAGGTCAACTTCATGAAATATTTTCTTATTTTTCGTTTATCCTTTCAGCTTTAATCGAATGAAACCGTCCTATCTCGATTGCAAATTCCCGCGACCATGTGGCAAAAATGGTGAAACAATTCCGCTGCGCAGCACGCGCGAAACTATGCTGAATAATTATGCGACAGAATGTCTGCGGGGGGAAATTCGCGGCGCCCACACCCACGATGATCGGCCGGCGATGTTCTCGCATGGTATTCATCCGCTGCACTTCATGCATCATCATGCAAAACGGATTGATTGGCCGGCTGATGTCATAGGCAGCCACGCACTCTCGCATTACTTTTATTTCCGCTGGCGACAATAAACAAACCGATGCGATGGCCCGTGAACAGCGGTTCACGCCTCGTGACGCATCTCCGGCGACCTCTCTTCTCTCTCTTTCTCTCTCTGTCCGTTTCGCATGTTTCCACGTTGATTCGTCACAAGCGACGGGATTTACTTGGCCACAAAATTGAGTTACGACGCGACAGCGGCCTACCTGACGCCGCCGTGTGTCCGTGATCATTCGCATAATCTCCCGAGGTGCGCACACGTATTTAATGCACGTAGCGACCTAGTGCCACGGGAATATTGCGTGACACATTAAGCGGATTCGATTTCCTCGTGGCCCACTTCAACTTCTCGCACCTGATGATATACTGCGGGTCAGGTGCGATATCGTCCGACCTTCGGGCTGATATAGAAAGCGAGGAACAAAATTGCGCCGGCCATTACACGCGCGAAATAATCTGGACCTTGAAAAGAGCGGGTAACAATGGAACGGAGCTTTTTATGGCTAGTAATAAAGACCGTAAATTCAATGTAGCGATACGAGGACCTTTTCTAATGATTGAAAACATTTCATTGATAGGCACGAACGTTGAAAACAGGTTATGTTACACAACTCCGCAGAGCCCTCCCTGAATTATGCAACGATTTTTTCGGTTCACTTTTTCCACGGTCATTGTTGAATTGTCGACTTTACACCGGTGCGAAGTTCTGCACGGTTCCTCGTGCCGGTGTTTTCTTCCAGGTTCGTTTTCTACACGAGCCGAACGAACGTAAAAATGTCTCTGTTTTTATTACTGTCGAATAAGGGCTCCATTTTCGTCCCGTGTTTGCGAAATGAACAACCGCGGGCTCGCGGCGTCGGCACAATGTACAGAGTAATTTACGATCGATAATTCCTGTCTGTAACGGAGATTTGTGATTGCGCGGACGTAAATAAGTGTGCAAGGCTATGCCAATTAACCTTAAACTCCGAATAAGATCGTGCACGAGGGGCGAGAGAGAGAGAGAGAGAGAGAGAGAGAGAGAGAGAGAGAGCTTGGTAAATGTGAACGAGTGGCCGGACCATGTAGCCGCGTTACACCTCATACTTATGGTAATCTAACACGGGCGCACATATAAGTGCGATATTATAACTCTCCCGCACTTTTCTCGCGCCTTGCACCAACCACGAATAATATAAGACCTTACGATAATTCAACGCTCCGAGGTCCCGCAAATGACGATTTATCGTCCCTCCTTATGATAATGGCGGCAGGAATTTGTTCGATCCCCGAGAACAAATAAATAACAATTGCAATCACTCCTCGAAATTACCGCTCAATATATCCTAACGAGGCAATTTTACCCGCAAAGCCGTCGGAAAAATGCTGCTGAATTTTGCAAACTGCTAATAAATTCTTGGACTCGCTCGGTGTCAGCGAAATTATTGCGGTTTATCATACGTATACAGGACTTTCTATTTTAAGCACGCGCCGTTTACTTCGCTTTTATGTTGCTCATACTCGAAATTCGTTTTACATGACATTTATACGAGCATTAGAATGTTCTAATTTTATGTTTACTCGAAGGCCTCAAAACGGTTTGGAATCATTTTATGTGTAACTTTTATCTCCCGAACGCTCAGAAGAAGTTTAATACAGAATTTAGAATTAAGATATGGATCATTTTTTGCAACTATGATAGTAGCAAGTGCTGAATATTAAGCTGTCGAAGTTGCTACCTAGTCAGATAAACAGAGAAAGATACATACTCGAATGTAAATATTTACAACCCAGTAGAACGGGGACAAAATGTCCTTAGGGACTCGGCCAGGATTTTAAAACGATATGCTAGTGATCAAACCGACGGGGAATTTATCTAAGGTGGCCCGGGATTTTTCTAGCCGAAGAATCCCACGGTCGTCTCATTGAAAGTCAATACAGCCAATTCGACTGTCGATATCGTGGAAGTGCTTTCAGGAATCTTTCTCGTGGAAAGTCGCGTCATCTCCGTGTACGAGAAACCTTGCATAATCGTTCTGTCAAAGTCGCCGGCCGATTGATTCAGCTTCGGGTTTCCCTTATCGGGCCGCACTAAAATCACGCTCGCGTCGTCGCCACGTGACTTTACGTAACTTCATAAACACGGGCGCGAATTTATTGTGCGGTGCCGACGAAAGGAGTATTTCACGTCCTGCCGTAACGTTTATCGCTTTTGTATATCTTCATTAAAGCCCGGGGAGATCGGAACGGTATTGCATATAAAGCGTCGCCGTAAAACGCAAATGTTTTCTGCGAGAGAGAGAGAGAGAGATACGCGCGTTGTTATCCTCTTTCTATTCTCGCGCGTTTCAAAGTCTCTCGACCGAGATTCGCCGGGGGTTTTTCAAGCCGAAATATACGGGGCAACGTCCGAGGCCGACGGGATTGTCAAAGAGCGTCGTCGAAGTGCACTATCCGTGATTGCGGACCCGCTAATGCGTCTAGCTGAATCTTTTTCTACCTACGCGCTCGTGCCGACTTTCTCCGCGCCTCGCGCTTTCATTTGCAGGTTCCATTACAACTCGCTGACCGGCTATTACAACTTGTACCTTACGGTGTCTCCGGTCGTTATATTTATTTACGCCCGGCGCGATAAATTATCCCACCGCTGCGCTATTTAGAGCGCGACTGCGCGAATTTCGGAATTCGATTCCACCTCTACGGACTCTTCTCTCTTTTTCTTTTTCTTTTTCTTTTTCTTTTTTTTTTTTCGTTTACCCTGGAGAATCTCGCGTGGGATTCAACTAGGCTGTAACTGATTAATATTCCTCAAAGAAATTTTATCGACGAGTACTGAAATGGATATTCTTCGGTTTATGGATTGATCGTTTCAGCAATGATTGAGGCACTCTTGCTACGATGCTTCAAGAGGATATTTCATTCCGAATGTTTACATAGTTAGGCATTCGGGACGATGACGTGAGTAATGGAGCGAGAGTGTGTGGAAATGCTAATAGATCGGCTGAGGCACTGAAGGAGTAATTCATATTCTAAGCGAGAGGACTAATTGAAGATACGTGTAATGATACATATATTTTGCGCTATTTGAAACTCTTTTAATACTTCTGCGAAACTGGAAAGAATTAAGTCGCTCGCACACCTGGGTGCCCTTTGATATTTAAATTGAGAACCAAGTAGATGCTAATTTTTCTTTTCTGCTGCGAAAGAGTACCGGTTGTATTGTATTCATGGTCTACTTCTAAAGGTTGCTATATTAACAATTATACCATTTAACAATGCCTTTTTAGAAGCAGTAATACCGGCACACGGATAAGACACATCTGCGATACACTGTGTTATTCTGTTAAACAGCTTTCAAACTTAATATTCTTTGCAGCTGGCCATTTTTAAGTCATTAAAATATTCTACAGTATTTGATACCGTCCTGATACCCATGTCTAGCCACGGTGCTAATTTCGAAAAAATTCAATTCTCTCCAAAATAATATTTCATGTATTCGTATATATGTACATACTTTCTCGAATCAGCGTGGGCGAAGAAAATCGTTTAAGACGATGACCTAACCAATCGAACAATTGAAAATGATAACTTCCAAGAAACTTGCAAGCCAAGGCAGCCGAAGGCATGACAAACTACCGCGTTACACCAGACATTCTTCTAATTGTTTACGATCTACAGTAGGCGGATTTACGCGTCCATTAGACAGCTTAGGCTCTCCTGTATCGCTTCGCAGCTATCATCGGTGTCCCGGTGTCGTATTCTGTTTCGCGATGGCGCAGCTTGAAATCAGCGATTTGACGGCCGGGAATTTCGCGCCGGCACAGTGACACACTGCGCAACACAACAGATAACATCGAAGAAACCTTAACGCGAAGCGAAACCGAAGAGGTCTGCGCAATTCGTCGCACATGAATTCTCCGAGCTGTCCAAATGCTCCGCGATTTTTATTGTCGGCCGCGGCCGGTTTCGTGGAGCCGATCCCGCGCGTAGAAGGGGCGTGGAACAAAACCTGTTCAATTAACATTTTCTTGCCGCGGCGGCAGCGCGAAAGAAAATTAGCGACGACAGCAGGCATGCTGTAACCAGCTGTACGAGGATGTTATTTATTGTCCGCGCGAAGGAGATGATCGGTGCTCGGTTGTTCTCGCGCTGCGCGTATTGACGAATTCCTATAAATTAATCTGTCGCTGATGGATGAGTGAACCGATCGGATAGACGGCGAGAGATATGCACGGAGAATATTAATAAATCTACGATTTTAAAACACGCTCGCCGATGCGAAGATAGCTGGCTGGCCGCGAATCAATCAGCGAAACGAAGAAATTAATTATTCCGACGGATCGATGCGAGATATTACGAGTACAAATTAATTCGTTGCCCTAGCACTTTATCAGTTGTTAGATTACGTTCGAATCTTGTATCTACTGCAGCGAGCATCGGCAGTGCTAATCTTGAAAATTAAAGGAGCGTGATTGAATGCTGCCGATGATTTAAGTATGCAATACCACCAGTGAACACGATCCCGTCCGATGGGCAACATCAAACACTCTGTACTCTTTTGAAAACTCTTCTGAAAACTCAATTGAAGATCAAGAGAATGAGCCTTACAATTAAATGTAAAGAGTATAATTGAATCGATTGTTTGAACAAAATCCTTGGGAATTTCGTTTTCTTTAACTTTATCTAGTTGGAAGAGATGAAAAATGTTGGGGTTTCGAAGCAAATGCTAAATAAATTTTAGGTAGGAATTCGGAGAACAGGTTGGAAAAAGAAACTATTTCGTGTTTCCGTTACGCCATCGGGTTTACCAAAGGCTCCCAGTCCCGCAGAATTCCCAGATTTATTTTATTTCGTCGACAAAACAAATAATCTGCACTGCAAGAACCGGGGCGGTTTTTCTACCTTGAAGCTCGGTACGCACATTGCAGCGTCAATAAATAGAAAAGGCGAAGGTCGCTTGCTATGATCGATCGAACGAACAGAATAGTTTCGCAAAATATTCTCTCAATTTGACATCGGTTCGAAACTGATCCGAGCTGCTGCTTTTCGAATCTTCTCTTTCTACTGTTCTTCGGGGTCCGTTCGTTTGATTCACCGACGTCGGGCTTCGTCGAAGAACTTTATCATCGTGTTAATAATCGCGGCGACTTTGAACGCCGCTCTTTTGTCCGCCACCGACAAAACGATGGACCCGTTGAAACGTAAATTCTGAGATCCTGCCGATATTCGAGGCGGCAAATTGCACGGGAGGACCTATCGGAATGCATAACGAAGCGCATCTCGTTAAGGGTAATAACAACCCTTTAGCAGGCACGCGGGGAGATTAGGCTACCGTACGGAGCCTTGGAAAAATTTATTAGGAATCGGGCATACCGTCAGCGGCGCGGCGGTCCATTGTTAATGGCGGTCACGACGAAGTGGTATCTCATCAGAGTACCGTTTTCGTCAGGGCTCGTTTACATATTCATTAACCCCGAGCTACCTGTTCCACGTTAATCGGAGCCACGGGATACACGGTCGAATTTCGTTGAATGAATTGGCGCTTGCTCATCTCCGATATGATGTATCGGGCATTACTTTCGACCTGTCGTCAATAACAGACCCAACGACCTCGTCAAGGCTTGCGTGAGACTCTTCAGGCTTGGCTAACAAACTATCTGATTCATCTCATTAACTCTTGTACACTCATCAGAAATAGTCGCAGAAAAGATTCTAGGACAATACCTCATCTCTGCTTTAAACTTCAAGGGAAGTTGATACAATTTCGAAAGATGAAACTAAATTGTATTTCACAATGCATCCATTGTAGTCACACTATGATATGTCGGCTGCCACAGTCACAGAAGGGTTCCAAAAGCAAGCGTGTACAGATTACGAGATCTCGCGTGTAGAACCTGCGATCCGATGCCTCTGGTTTGCATGCACGCAAGGTAAACATTCAATTAATACATCGTATTGACAGCGTCGGGTAAACAGTACTTAAACCATCATTTTTACAACTTTTCCACACTTTCTTGCACGGATGCTAATTCGCCGAGCGTGAAATTGCAACGGGTATAATAGGGCTCGGAGAATCGGAGCGGTATAATTTTCCCGCATACTCGGCGGGAATGCGGCTGACGGGGGGCGTTTATGTAGCCGGCAATTAGCGCCTTTCATAATCGGTCATGCTAAATACGGTGTACGGGTTTCCAAACGCGGCTCTAATGATTTAATCTATTAACGAATACCCGGGGCCGGATCGCTTCGCATTTTACGTCTCCCATTACACAGAACGTGCATTAATTGCGAAACGGATCTACGGGGTGTATTCGATCGCGGGGAGACTGGATCCGAAGCATTTTTTTCCATTAGCAACCGCGAAAGTACACCGCGCGAGCGCCGGACAGGATTCAAACGGCTCGTTACAAGATGCGATTCCGGCCGTGGAACGTGCATAAACATTAAACGGGATTAGAAAAATTCCCGGGGCATGAAATCAGTCGATAAGATGTGTGCGTAAATCCTGGAACCGGTTACGCAAACGAAATAAGCCGTACGTATAAAATATTATATATTGACAGCTCCGGTCGAGTATCACCTTCAAGGTTTCGCGTGTAAATTCTTCGATCGATCCCGTTGCAGCTTTCCTCGCTTCTTCGTGCGCGTCTTGCTGCCCCGGGGACTTCTGGTTTTCCTTTAGAGAAAACCCGATCGAAAACTCAACGAAGCCGACTGGTTGGTCTCTTCGCGGGATTTTGCTCGAACCGTCCGTGATCGGAAATATTATTCCAACTGGGCAAAATCGATCCGCCCAAAATTTCGCGTTTAATTCGATCGAGAAATTCAGATTCGAGAAGAGAAGAATTATCGGCGCTCGACTATCGCTAGCGTTAGGGGCACAAGGGTCAGGTTAGGCTAGGTAGGTCAGTAAACAAATTGTGTCAGCAGAATTTGGTCTTACTTGGTCATTCGGTTTCATCAACTAGTTTATTCTAGGAATGGTGGCGACAGATCGAATAGAGTAATCATTTATCGAGCCGACAAACTGAAATTGATCTCGCTCATTAGAGAAACAGCACGAAACACACTTCGCCCGTCGATTGTACACATTCTACACGTGTACGCGTCCCGGTAGGAAGCAAAGGGAATCGAAAAGTTTCCACAGAAACAGTCGGATCATTATACGCTGTCCGATCGGTAGAAGAAGACCGCGAAGTAGCTTGCTCGCGCGAAAGCAGTCGTTCGGACAAGTATTAATTATACGATCGATCAATCATCGAGCTAATGAATGGTCGCCACAGCAACTTGGTGGCACGTTTCGATTCGCCGTTGCTCCGAGATAAATCGACGACGCGACGAGCGCTCGCGCGCGCAAATAATTTACATTTTCCGAGCCATTTGTTAGAAACAACGTTCGATTAACGAACGATTTAGCGAAAGGCCTAGTCCGGCCTGAAAGACGCGTTGTTATGACGATACATGTTTTGTCGAGTGTTGCAAATTGATAATTGCGCCGAGCATAATGACGGCCTCACGTTTCTAGCGTCGCTTGAAACGTGCGCGGAGACAATGCGTCGCATAGAGAAGACACGTTTCTGGTTTCTACTTCGCTCATTTAGTGTCATTATGGCCTCGTTTCTGTGAGGAAATGCTTCCGCGAAAATCATTGTTAACGGTTTTGACGTTCGTTAATTCATGGAAGACCACGATCGATGCAGAACAATATCTTTCGTAAGAAAATGTGTCGCGAATGACATGTTTTATGCAAATGTGTGTTTACAAGTCGTCAACAATACGGTGGATTCAAAAAGCATTTAAACACTGCGTTTCTGCTCTTCTAGAATCTCGAAGACAAGTTAAGAAATTAAACGGAATTTTTTTTCTATCATACAGGTACTGAAATGTGCGTACATATGGCTTCTGAACACTCCCAGGTGCCGAAAAGCGTTATTTTCAGATTCGCGCACACAAACTGACGACTCTCACAGACGACTGTCAAAACAAAAGATAGCGTAGATAAACAAGTAGCTGCCAAGCACGAATTTTTCATACTGAAACGCGTGATTCGCGGTAGTCGGAGAAGAATCGATTATCGAGGAAGGTTCCCGGGCATCCCGGTAACCAATCCCGGAAAATAAACGAGCGAAATATGTTCACGACGGAGGAAAGTGAGTTCCGACGTGAGTGCGCGCGAGTTGACGGTCATCGGTCGCAGATGCATGTTGCATTCCATCGGCGCAACCTTTAGCAAGATGACTCGCGGTGCATCGATTAAATTGATGTGGATGAACTTACTCTAGTTTCCCCGGGAAGGCACGATTACTCCAAGACGAGCACGATACTACTTGATACGGTCCAGTCGAGCGACAAGTTAACAGAGAGTCTCGTAAACTGGAACAATTCACTCGATCACACAGTCGAATCTTTCGAACAAAAGAAAAAAATACATCAACTCTTGTGTAGACGACCGTCTGTCGTAAACTAATTTTCGTCCTTAAACTCGAACAGGTAAAAGATTTGTACATGTTCCGATTGTTTACGCGATCATCCGAGCATTTTCGTTTTGAACAAATCGAATCGGCGAGTTTTGATTGCTCGCACAATTTTCCGAGCGCCTTTAAAATTGAGCAAATAAAGATTTTGAGATTTACAAGTTCCCATTTTCTGAGCACATCGATTTTCAGCTTGAAAATCGAATGCTAAGAGAATTTGTATGTTTCGAACGCGTACACAAGGGTTCAGATATTTCAGGAGAGCACGAATTTCATCGGATTTCTGAATAATGGATTCGCGAACGCGTTACGGGCCATGACTAGGCCCGAACTAGCGACGAATTGAATCTTGACAAGGAACGAACCTCGGAGATCGGTCGGCCGGTTCCAAAAATAAAAATTCGCGGCCCGGTAGCAGAGCGGAGCAGGTGGAGGCTTCTAAGACGCGCGTCAAAGCAGAACTGCCCCAGTTCCATCGCATTACCGCTATTATATTCCGCGCGGCAGCATCCGTACGTGTGTGCACGCATGAGCTCTGAGCTCATACGTCGCACCGATGGTGGTGGGACCAATTCAGAGGGGCCGGCTCATTAATACTAATATCTATCAATTCCCGAGCACCGGGCCGCGGTATCGAACTTGTATCGAAATAACATGTCAACGACATTAGTCGAGCATTTTTGGCACTGTTTCGGATGCTATAGATACGGTACCATTGCCAGGTACTTGTTGATACATCAATAAGACACAACAAAGTTATTGATACACTTTATACGTTTGTAACAAAAATGCTTAGATCAAGCTTGATTCTCATTAATATTTTTAATTTTATTCTGAATTTTTTACACCGATCTGCAGTGTAATTATTACTGTCATTAGGTTTGTTTGCCTCAAGGATGAAGTTTATCTTTGTGCTTTTTTTTATCTTATCAGGTTATCGATACTAATTTTATTGTTTAATAATTTTGCTACTACTACTGGTTCAAGCTGTTTCTTTTATTTAGGGCCTCCATTGAAACGAGTTATCTCTGTCATCGAATTTCCGCGTACAACAATGTCTCACGTTTTTATTTTAGAAACTTGATCGAGGATAAAGCAACTAAAATAACCGCAAGCTGGTTAATAAGTAACTGTATGCGTGCGCAGGATGTTTAAACTGGATTTCTTCGAAAACTGATGTCTGAATGAACACACTTCACTTTTGATTTATTTTTGCATATAATGAATCACTTCCTGCTCGCTCCACCGCACTTTCAATCGTACGGGTATACAAATATAAATTCCATGCTGTATACGAAGTTTTAAAAATGATGAAAATTGGAAATTCTCAGTTCCGTGCTGCTTTTTGTACAATATTAAGTTCGATTGTATATTTTGTTACTGAATTATTTGTTTCAACACACGTTGAATTGTTCGGAGTGGTAGAAATTGATTGATACGTAAGATATCAATTTGAAACGTAAGTGCATCGATAATATCGGACAAGTTTCAGCCCCAACCCTACGGAAGGTGAACGCAAAACGTTCGTCTCGCCGAAAAAGGAACGGGCTGAGGCGTATCGGATGCGATTAATCATAAATTTGGACGTTGCGTCATGTTGCGCCGACGAGCCGGCTCGGAAGTGCAGCCGACGACCGGACGATTACGTCGATTCTTCTCGGTAAAGATGTCGGATCGTCGTGCATGCCTTCCTCGGCTTGTTTTCCATTAATTTACCGCTTGACGGTGGCCATAACATTCGAATTTTGCAACAATCGTGACTACGTTCCACAATTATTATCAGCTTCTTCGGAGAAGAAAGGTTCTCTAAAATAGATCATAAAATAGTTGTCACCAACGTAGTCTATATGAGCATCGTTAACGAAACGAGGCAATTAAATTAGTTCTTCACTCTCAGCGAAAGGATTAATTAAGATACGAACTTTCGTTCTGTCTTAAATTCCGAGAAGATTGCTGTACACTATAACAAGTGTGCTCGCTTCTTGGAGAAACGTGTTTACAAACACAATGACTCACAGTATAAACTCGTGGAACGTGTCACGCCGAGCTTGTTTTAATTACGCTTAATACGGTTGGTTCTTAATTCTAGTGAAAGGCAAAAATTGGCCACCGTCTGAATATCTTTGCGGAATCGGGAAAAAGCGATTTCAGTTTGTACACCGAATAAATAATTATTCGTGATGTTGTCCGAATGATTATACACGCGAGCAATTCATAAATAAGTCAGAATATACACACAATTCTAATATTTAAGATCCTAGTTTAACCCACATTTTTGACATCGAGTGATACTGTCACGCTTACAAGTCAATTTATGAGTCAGACTCTAACAAACTATGTTAGTGCCTTGCTAATTGCTTGCCTCCCATGTTTCAATCTGCTGTGGAAAATTATTACCAACAGCAGACACACTCATCAGAGAATTAATTGCCCTTATCTCCTTCAGATTAATCTTTTTTTTTTGACACTATGAAAATGAGTAGATGAAATCTGAAACCGTGTTAACATTGAATCGATCTAAAAATTGTCAGCTTGTTAAAATTATTCGAAAAGGAAATAAATATTTGCTTGACTACTGCTTCTTGCGATCGATACAGATAATTTTCATCTTGCATAAAGATCCGTAGTTCACGGACAATTTCCGTGAACGGGAAGTTTATGCGAAATCGAAGACGTTCGCACGAGCATCAAGCGTGTCATCTCTGCTGCATCTGCCCTCGAAAACTGCACCAATCAAATTCCGTTTGCAGTATCACTCGACCGCATCTCCGATCGGACTTGGTCTTCGTACTTCTGACAGTAGGAACAGACGCAACGACAAGTCCTTTAATTACGCGGACGGATATCCATGCAACTGCCAGCCACGATTACTCGATTAATCATGAATTCGGACGCGACGTCGTGTTGCCTCATTACCGTGCACGAAAAGTGCATCGGCCGTGCATCGGCCGTGCAACGTCGCGTGCTCGATCCTGAAACGGTACGAACGATATTCCAGGCTGAATCCGCGCATCCCGTTTGCCGAATAAAAAGATGAAACCAACGAAACTCGACTGCGGTCACAGACGAATCTTTCACAATTTCCATGACCGCATCGTCTCCCTTACGCGATCCAGCTATTATTAATCGCGTGCGTAACATTGCAATTCCGACGCATGTCGCCGCACCGTAACATTCGCTCGACTTCTCGCGAGGGACGTGTGCCAAATCTTGTGCGTACACTGCCATCCACAAGTAGGCATCGCATAATCCATAAGTAGGAAAAAGATAATGCTGTATATTGCTTGCTGTAGATATAATTTTTAATGCACTTATTGCATAGAGATAGAGACTCGCATACAGACTCTGCTGATGCATTTTATTATCTAATTTTATTTCATTTTAATGGAATATTTTTCTGTTGTAGATATAATTTTCAATGCATTTATTGCCTGAGAAATCGTGTATGCAATGTTTCATCTGCAGTGTTTCTACATAAATTAACTTTCAGTTTTAAAATGTAAAACGTTTGAAGTTTAAATAAATCTTCAACGACGTTTTGCCTCTATTTCAACTGCCGTAATTGCACGCCGTAGTCACGAGCTATTTTGAATGCACCTAGGGCGCCACGAGAACACATTATAGCCGCTTTTATATGCGAACTGACAAGTTTGGCAGAAAAACCAGTTCAAAGTTCCAGTGAGCCAATATGCTGCACATATACCGTGTCGCTGCGTCCAGTTTTATTAGTCCGACTGCTCGAGGGTTTACAACTGACTCGCAGATATTTCAATTATTGCTATAAACTGGAATATATTGTATCACTTTCCAATGCAGATCGGAGTCGAATTAGAGTTCATGCTAATTCAAGTATTCTCGTATTTAAATTCTCGTACATACATAAATAATCTCATATGTTCTTCATTTCTCTTCTTTTTCAAAATTTTTCCACCAACCACAAGTTGCACCCGGCAATGATATCGGTATCTCTCAAAGCAGTCTCATTGAACGCCAACATCAGTGACAATTGATAACGCGCCGTGTTGTATAAATTCTCGCTGGAATCGTTTTTTACGATCCCGCGATGCGATTAAGTTGTAGGACGGGTTTCGAACTCTCGTGCCGGAGCACGAGGGAAAACGAAGTGTGACTAATAGCGAGACTCGTGTCCCGTTGTGTCTAGCCGAGTAATTACGTAAATCGACGAATCAAGAACAGAAACGTCTATCGTCGACCGGCCGAGCCTTAAGGCGACGTTCAGCCACTTTGTCGTGCGACAGTATTTTCTTTCTTTCTTTCTTTTTTTTTCTGCGAACAGAAAAAGATCCGCTGGAAAACTAGAACTGGGAGCCGGAGCCGTTGACTGTGCGTGCCGTATCGTGGGTTTATGATATCAATGCGTCAATCGCTATTGGGGACGTCGAAGCAGAACGCTATACGTTGTTCGCGTTGACCGCGCGAGTATAAAACTTTCTTGACAGCGAATTAACTTTCGGAGCTTTTGCTTCTCGTTTACCTGCGAGAACTCGCTGCGACTGATTCATGATCGGCTGCCTGACGTTTATGGAAACTCTCCTGTATCGGCGGAACGATGGACGCGCGAAACGGACGAAAATTTCTAATCGGAATGTTTCGTGCAGGTACTCGTTCTGTAGGATTAATTTCCAATTTTCGTAGACAAATTTTAAAAAAGTGGAATGAAATAAAATCATACCTTTTTAATGGGAACAGCCTTTGAATTTTGTATTATAGAATTTTTTGAAAATTTCCATAAGCTATAAGGGCATAAAGATCCGCAGTCTAGCGATTATCAATCGTGAGAATGATTTTTGCATTTTATAAACTACACGGGTGGAACGAATAAACGAAAAAGATTTCACGCAGAAATGAAAGCAGGCTGCTCATGACCTTGGGTCGCGAAGGTTCGTGTTCCACGAGCACGGTAATAGCCGGTTAGGGAACAATCAGAGCTTTCCGACGACAGCGAAATTCGAAGCGACGCGTTTCATTATGATAATTGGGCGAATTACGGTAATCGCTCGCGCGGCGGGAAAAGCAGTTCCGATAAAAGGATTGAGAGTGTTAGCGGGTCGGCTCATGAATACGTATCTATATTTACGGTGTGACTCACAGTAAATAACGAAGGAGCTGGTGCGATACTGGTGGCCGACAATTTGCCGTTCATCAAATCACTCGTTAATGTGTACCGTGTCGGCCGATAACGATCCGCCAGTCTTCATTTACCATCCGAAATAACAGGCGGGGGAAAAAAATAAGAGAAGAAGGAAGAAACATAATCGGTTTTATTAAGTGGTGAGTCGCGCGCCGCATTAGTTCGAAGGATTCGCGCGTGCGCTTTGCAACAATACGATTCTGCAACGTTCCGCTCGCTGTAATAACATATGATTCATCCGTCGATTGAGATGGATCGCATCGAACTGCAATTGCTCGGGTGGTTTCGCGAACGAAAACACGGGAGGGACGGAAACCATAATCGTTCGGGTACATTATCCTTTCGAGCAGCACGTGAATCATACTTTTAAGGCCTTGCGAGCAACGCGACGTTTCAGATTATAGTGCCGCGATCGCGTGTTTGCAATTTTAGTTGAACCGATGTTTATTCTCGCCGTTGTAACCGCTTTGGGGCCTCAGCAAATACGCACGGAACGAATTGTCACATTTTCCGCGTGGTTGATGATGGAAATTCGAATGCGCAATTCTGTTGATAATCATTTCAGAAAGATTTAATGAAATTTTGACTGGTTCTCAATTTTAACTTCACAATTACTGAAATTATAGAAATGTTTCCACGCATCGCAATAAAAATTGTACGCAAATGTAAAGCGATTTACATCAGTAGCATTTGTTACTCTGTTGATGTTCTTAAATGCTTGCAAATTCAACAAAAAATCAGGGGAGGTTTCGAATTCTATGAACTGTGCGTCGGGTTACGCCATTTATAGCCGTTTTTCCTGATCGCATAAGCGGCTCTCGGAGAATTGGGGCAAATAGATACAGACCGACCCTAACCAGACACGGCGAGCTAACCACAGACGCATCCTTATTCAGCGCAAACAAAGTTTATGGTCTTCGCAATGTACATATTTATATAATAAGGAGGAAATGGTGCGCGCACGTACTTAGAACCACGATCATACTCCTTTCGAAGCAAGAGAGTACTATTATATCGAGGCAAGCTAGCCCGCGAAATAAATTTTTACGGACTACATCGGCGGACCAAGGAAATTGCTGATCGACTTCAAAGAGAAACGCGACGCGCGGGGCTAATGCAAAATTATGTGAAGCCGTAAAATCTGTCACAGAGATTAATAACAATAACTGTGCTCCTTCTTGTATGGAAATTGTGGTCGTCGAACAATGAAGAACGATTTTGCGGTTCAACCGCGTCTAAGGAATTCTGCACGGTTCCGTTTAACTCTGGGAATCTGGAGACTTTCAAAACAATTTGATGACCCTAACATCGCCATCGTGCACACTTTCCGCCGCAAACAAACCACTAATTCTGACGTAAAACGACTTTTACCCTACAGAACTTTTATTGCCTAATAAAAGATTTAGAAAGTTAGATTCCATAAAATTCAATTTCAACGAACCTGCTGTATATACGAATGAAAAATTTGATGGTAATCTTCAAGTTTATCTTAATGAATAAATGATTTATACATTTTATTATATTCTATGTATCAGAGTCAAACACTTATGTTCACTTAAACTAAGTTTCCAGTTGACATAGTTCCTACAAATGAGGGTGAAAATGATTTTGCGAGAGAGATATTTACGCTCGTTTCATTTGCAACGAGCAAAATGTAGTTACATTTCGATCGTAGGTCGTAGGTCGAAGGTCGAAGGCAAAGAATGGAAGGGAGTGACCGATCGACAACGTTCCAGGCAGTCCTACGCGCGATATATTTATCAGGATGTTTAGATTTAGTAAAACAGTGGGCCAAAAATATATAGGGCAGTTAAACGGCACAGGAATAAATGGCCGGCTATTTTCACCGGCGTCGAAGAAATAAAAGTGTTTCAAAACAGCTCGTGGGTCACAAACCGCTGACACGGATTGTCTGTAGCTATTTATATCCAGACAGGAGAAAAATAGCCTGGCTCGCTGACGAATAGAACTATCTTCGGTGCGAATCCGCCGCGAGCTATCGCAACGATGCGCCCGCGCGTGCCGAAACAACATTTCGAACGTGTCTTTGCCATTCTTGAAACGACCGGTCGGATTTGGAACTACATACTTTCAACGCCGTTCGGATTTATACTTTCCTTTGACGCGTCTCTCGATCGCGTTTTACTATTTTCGATCACGGAAATTGTCAGCTTGAGCGTTCTGAGAGCGGATGAGAAGAATTATTTATTTTATTAGTTAACGATCGACCGACCCACGTAACGAATCGTAATCGCCTCGTTCGATTCCGAGAACGACTTTCTCAGCAAAGCCACTTTCGCGGGAGCTCTGAAACCGAATATGTCTCTATCGATACGAGAGCAATGTTAACGTAGAATTGGTCTAATGTTAGCGTTCTAAGAAGATGGCCATTTCGTTGCGGTTAGTTCTTCGAAACTAAATATACATCGGTCGTATCGGCGCAATCGATACCGCATTATAAATGTTCACACTGTCCACCCACTTGACGACCCAGCATTCAAAATAACGGATGAAATCATTCAGCATCGCCGGAGATGCGTAGAGCTTGGATCGTAGCTGCCCCGCCTAAGCGTGGGTGAAAGATCAAAGAAAAACGCGAACTTCCGTTGACGTTGCACCACTATTTCCGCGAATGATTTCACGCGAATCGCTGCCGCTTGACCTTCGTTTCCTAAAAGCAATCGCGAGATGCGTTTCTGGTTAAGTGGATCGGGCGTGATCAAATAAACGATGGTGCATCTGCCACGGAACTAATGGCTCGAACAGATCTAGGATGATCGAAATAACTATTAAGTGCGCGAATTCGTGCCGTTCCGGGTTGAACAGTACTCGAATTTTATATTTACGACTGACGTTCGTGTGAATAAATTGCGCTCTCTTCTATGTGTCGTTACTATTACGGATTTTATGCAAAATAAATTGGTGTAATTAAAAATAGCGGAAATACATTTACAATACAATACATTTGTGCAACTTATAAGATCGTTAAAGAATAAACGAAATAAAAATACTTTTCCTAGCCTCGCTAAAAATAATCATGGAAATGGAAAAATTCACGAAGAAATTCGTATATTCAGTCTTGGACATATTTAACTGTCGAGGGTGGGTTTATCGATCGACGAAGTCACGCGACATTCAGCAAATGCCAAATGCCAAATGCTTTTTAAGCTAGCGTAAAAATAAAAGAACTATTAATGAAGTATTTGCGTGTTTCGCAGCGTTCTTTCGTACAGGAAATGATACACGAAATATCTTCGAGATGATCTGGTGTACAAAGTCTTTTGTGTGCAGCACTTTTATTATTAGAAGTATAAATCCAGAGATATGATCCAAGAGTTTAACGCATTCATGTTTGCATACTTAATTCTATTTTATGAGCGTGGAATCATGCTACTGCCAGAAAGATGGCAAAAGGTATTGGACCAGAATGGACAATACATAATTCAATAAAATATATATTCGCTATAAGAAAATCGTTTTTCATTTTCATAAAGGAAAACGAAATTAAAAAATTGTGGAACTTCTCTCATTTTCCAAGCTCTCGGAGGGAGACTTTTTCGAGTCGCTGGAAAACGACGTTGCAGAGCCGCGTTACGTGCGGCGTTGCGAAAGCACGGTTTATACGCGGTTATCGCGATTCTCGTTCTCCGATGAATGAGATTGTTGGCCGGTGAGTCACGGCGGCGTAGTAAAGTCTACGGCGTTAGTTAGCCCGCGAAAGAACGCGGCAGACGTCACCGGGAGAGAACCGGCGTGACGCCGTCGTGCACCGTTGAAATTTTAAAACCACCGGAGGAGAGGACCGTCGCCGAAGGTCTTCTTCGGCAACCGAGGTTTGCCGAATGCTAATTTATGGACACCGGTGGTATCGGTGCCAAGGCTGAGTCACGGTAGCGATCCACCGTCCTCGCTTCGAAACCCGAACCCGAACCCGTCCCGCTGAAAATTCACTCGCGAGCCACGGTTTCCGCGAACCCGTGCACCGAGCGGATCATCAAATGGAATTCTATAAACGCTCGAACTGCATCGAGAGTGATTCAGTGCTCGACGTCACGACTGCAGATCGCCGGATTAAGTATGCCTGCTACACACTTTCTCGGTAAAGGTTCCTGCAAGGTTTTGCGAAAGCGCCGACGCTAACCAGACTGTTATCGCTAAAACAGCGCACCGGCTATTTTTTGCGATTTGTTAGTTGCTAGAAGTCGTTGGAACGCGGAGTGTTTGATTGTATTGAAAGCTCGGAGGATTCGGGGTGAAGAGAATGTGAGACACATTTGTTCGAGGAGTTTGTTATGCTTTGTTTCGGAATGATTTTATTAAGATTCTACCGTGTATTATTTTTTCGGGGATGCATCAGGCTTTATAGACTATGAAAAATTAAATAAGTTATTTCTGGTTACAGTGGTACAGAGGTACAGTGACTTTTTTTCTGACAAACTGCACTAATTATAAGATCGCCCGAACCGATTTTTTGGCACGAACAATCTCATGACGGTGCAGTGTAATTTTTCAATGGCGCAGCCATATCGAGCTCGCTTATCCGCCGACAAGGGTCCGGTGCCCGGCAAAAGGACACGAGAGATTAATGTCGGCCGAAACGGTCGCCGGGTATACCTTACGGGGAGCAAGAATCATCCCACATGGTGGCGGCCTTGCCTAAAACCCGGCATCTTACGAAACAGAGCACGTGGCTGCGGTGGCCATCGAGGTGTGGTCTCTCCGCTGTTTCTCCCGTTACATCATCACGAATATACGGCCAAGTCTAGTCATGCAGTTTCTGGGTGGCTGGCATTCCAATTTTCCCCCTTTCCTTCCCCTTAATTCTCCGTGGTGCCCGCATGCAGGAGGATTCGTCGCGCGCGCCGCAGGATTACGTGGCGCGCATAATCGACCGCGAGTCTTAATTAACGTTCGCGATTATTCGTTGGCAGCCCGTTTGCCGGGCGAAGCCGACTGCGTTACGCGCGCCGCATTAAATCGCTACACCCGTACAGCTGCTGAATCTCTTGTACAGCACGTTTCCATTTTGGTCTACTGCCGCTGATTTATATGATACGCGAAACAGAGATCAACAGTTTACGATTGCTTACTCGCATACTTGCTTGTACGATTTTCAAGGAAACGTTTCCTTCGAGCAATTATTAATTCGTTTGCATCGAGGCGTTATCGTTTCCTAAGTGCCTTCTTTTGTAAGAGAAATTCCCTTGTGGCTCGGGTGATAATTAAACGCTTCACGCAATTTAATACGGCTTTAGGAATGTGTACAGGACATAACAAAAATCAATTTTTATTTCAAAGAGTTCTCTCACTCCGAGTTTCATGAAACAGTAAAAATGCAGTTTTAGCAGGAAATGTAAAGCTGTTCGAAAATGGGAAAAAATACATGAACGTCTGCTATCGATTTATAATGTGTTCGTAGTGCAAAGTAGGTTTTGTATCCTTATTTCGGTTGGTGCGGAGGAGTGTTTATTTCCAGAGTAATGTGGGAAGTAATGGTCATTAATATCTCTGAAGGTAGAATTGTAACACAGTTCTGAAATGCTATTCTTACTGTGCGACATGTTCTAACGATGCCTTGCTATGAATAACTAACTAGCTTCGCTAATTGTCTAGACTGTATTTCAAGTGTTTGGCTCTTATTTCGTTCGCGATAGAGCGGTCATATCTTAAAGCTTTATTTCAATACAAGGAAACCAATAAATTGTCGGTGGAACACGTAAATATTTATTGTTATTATACATCAGGTGATATGACGTGTAATATTTCATGAAAATGACAAGGGTGTGTTTGTTAAAGGCTGGCCTAATGGATTTAATAGCTCCCAGTAAGAACACCTTAATAATTTAATTAATTATATACCGAGAGATCCCAAGTGAAATATTCGTAATTTTTCGCTAATTCTAACGTTGCGAATTATAGGGTGTAGGAAACATTTCCAAGTGGCATGCCAATTCCTTCGCGAATCGTTGACAGTTCGCGTCCGCCCGGAGCCACAAAGGTTCTTGAACCGCGAGTAATTACCGCGTGAGAAATGTAGCGCCGCGCGGTGTTTCCAGGTGAATGAAGACCAACATTGCGGTCAGAAATATTTCATTAGTCGTCCGAGCGTTTCTGGTGGCGACGGGAAAAGACCTCTCACGCCTCGGAGGCACAGTCGTCCTTAAACACGAGCATTTTCCACGGAATGATAGTGTTCGTTCCTGCAATTAATCCGCCGTTCGCAATCGTTGCTTCGAAGTACCGGGAAAACCGAGATCGAAAGTAACTGAGAATCTATCATAGACATTACCTCAAATTCCGGATGTGTGGTGCATAATTACAAGAATGAAATAACTCCTGTAATTGACCAAACAATCCATAAAATAGAAAAACTTTGTTGTTCTCGTGTTAACCCTCCAACAAAGTTTCTACAAAATCTCGTGTACCTTTCCTTTCTACGTTAATGATTTAGAAAATTCTATTTTTCTGACAAATGCGTAAAATCCGCAGTTTAGTTGGAACAATGGCCTGTCGTCGGTTCTTTTTGCCTGGTAGTAATATATAGCGAAGTCGTTAGTCTCGACGACGCGCGGAAAGGGTGGGTCCTTGGGTTTCGCGGAAACTATTAATTTATGACTGGCGCCAGCGTCGCGGATTGGATAATGGCCAACGATGCGCGGAGCGCCGATTAATCACCAGCCGCGGGCACGTGCATTCACCTTGTCGAAAATGCACGGCACCTCGGCTAGAATGGGGTCGTCGAATAATACTGAACCGAAAATAACGAGCCGCGGCGTCGCTCTTTATACAAATCCGCGGTATAAATATCGGGCCGGGAACGGTCCCGTAATGGCTGGTTGATAAAGAACCGCCGCCGCCGCAACACGGTGTAATCAGGGACACGATACAGCCGCGCGACGCGAAACGACGCGTGCATAAATTACGAGAAAATTGCCAATAACTCGGCCCGGTGTCCGGGCGGCGTTTGATCCCGGAATAGTTGGCGATTTATCGCCGAGATTCCCAGATTACGGTGTCGTTGCAGTAAAGAAGAATGTATCGCGAACTCCCGCGGCGTTATCGGACCCGTGACCACGATCCGTGTCCTGTCCCACCCGTTTTCTATCGTTACACCGGCTCCACCGACGGCGCCGCGAGCGTAATCACGAAAAACCGACGACTATAAATTATTCGATTCGCGGGCCCAGTCTGGTAACCGACCAGGCTCGTTTCTGCCTGGCCGCGATCACATGAAATCGAAAAATTCAGCCGCACTTCGAACATACATTCGAAATCGAAGATACATTCTGGAAACTGTGAACCGAATTTTCTTTATGCGAAATCTGTATGTCGTATCGCATTCCAAAGGAGCCGATTTTGTTTGTCGCGCCCGCTCAAACGTTTCGGCCGTACGTAATGGAAACCGATCCCAACTGTCGCGGCCGATCAAACGTCTCGGCCGCGCTACAATGTAAATACACGCGCGAGCACTCGGCAACCGACTCCGGCAACTTCCAACGGCAAATGCTTAACCTAAGAAAACACGCTTAAATCTACGACATATATAATATCATGCATCAATCGCAGGAGAGACGCAAACCATAGTTGCTCTGCGGAAGAGAATGACAAAATTCTTTCTAGCTTTTGTTCGTATCTTTGTAACTACGAGATAATAAATAGCGGTGGCCAATATTCGGAGTACCCATAAGTAATCAATTATTTGCAAAGAATTTGTTTTGCCTTTAGTTCTCTACCGATCGTCGAAGTAATAGTTTTCTGGGGAAAAAATGTTGAAATATTAGTCGATTTTCCTGGTTTGCATCCCCGCTTAATTTGAATAGGGGAGGTTGCAGGATGATCCGATGGGGTCGTTGTTCATCGAAATGAGCCCGGAGCCGCCACAAATCCTGTGCACATCGCGCTGTTAAGCGTCTAAGTTTCTCGGAAAGAGCCTCCACAAATTCCCATTGGGTTTCCGAAGGTCCGGGCAGTATGATTTCTCGTAATGCCCGAGACCGGGCATGGACAGCGTTCATTAGAAGGGAAGTGATTCCCCCGAAGTACAAACAGGAACGAATAGCCTCGAACGCGTTATAAATCGTCGGTAGGCCTCCCCACGTCGTGGGATCGGATTGTGATACGCCGATTAACCGGCCGAGGAAGATATAATCCCTCGGGTTCGACTCGTAACGGAGCGTAATGCATGAGCCGTATCGGCCTCTACGATATTACGTTTATTACGCGTTCCGCCGATACGCGGAGGACCGAATGGCGCCAACCAGCCGGCCACTCCACGCACCTACGTACCTTACACGTACCTTACGTACGAACACGAACACCAGAACCATCGCGAGCCCGTTCTCTCTCGTACCTTTGCTCTACGCGGCATTTATTTCCATTCGGGGAACATGCTCGCCCCGCCAATCGCCTCGAAAAACGCTGGACCCAAAGAGTGACCCAAAAATTCGTTACGTTATGAATCGGTGCGAATTTGCCAATTGAGCAGACAATTAGTTTCCGAAATATCCAAGATACCACGCAACAATATTTCAATAACTGTAGAATTTCCAAGCAAGAAACGCAATTGCAACAGAAATCGTAAAACAGAGAGCTAATAACGATTCATGGTGTTAACATACATAGATAAACTTTTCGATAAGAACACCTCGAAACGGCTTCGAACAGTGCATATAAGCAGGTTAAGAGCAAACTTATGTTTATGAATTGCAATTTTATGAAGATGTATTCTCTATTCTGTATGAAAACTGTCAGTCATTTTTCAAGAAAACTGGTTCCCCGTATTTTAAATTATACCACATTCCGCTCAACGATATTAACCTTTTACTAATATTCTGGTTATTACGCTCCTCCTCTTGTAGATACTTTCAAGTAATATAGCGCGAACCGTTCGTTTCGAGAATATGTATTATGAAGTTTCCTGCTGCCTTCGGACGAGGGGACACAATTTGTTATAGGATATTGTCCGATCGATAGAGAAGAGGAGTCGGGGACGAGGAATCGACAATTAACTCAATTTCATTCAACATGACCAGCTCGTTCAATCAACTCGGTGCTCTCACACTTTGCGCCGTGCCGTTTATCGAAATCGATTGCTCGGAAGCGTGCAAAATTCGATTACACGGGCGTCCGTCTCACGTTCGACCGAAGGTCGAATCGAACCCTCGCTGTGCTCGATTTTGTGTTACTCGATGCACGAAAGATCTTGTCGATATTCGCTAAGAACGGAGTACACATACAGTGAATTCTCGACATGTGTCAACGACGCGAGATTTTCGTCGAGATGGCTCATTTCTGAGACAGATCAAGCAATATCACGTTTGATAAAACATGCAAGAAAAGTCATAAAATCCTTAGTATCTACAAACACAAGTTTATGTTCAAATTAGTTATCCAGAATATAAACTTTTGCGAATCTGCAGAGCTTAAACGTCCCATAACGACTTCTTACAACACCGCGTGGCACATTTCTGCGCTACACCCAGTAATTGTTATCTTGTGCAACAAAATGTTGCAGGACATTATTCAAACCCCGGCGATTACAAGGTATTATAAAATCAGCGACGCGACGAGCAAGCAGGAAGACCCTCCGACCAAACAAAACACAAATTGCGAGCATTTCACATGATAAATGTCCAGATAGTGCAATCACGGGGTTGCTAACGAGATGTGTTTCGCATGCTAGTGATGGCAATTAAGGCTATCCAAGGGATACGTGGACTTTCGCTGTTACGACCGAGGGAATCGAGGGGGAAAAAAAAACCGGCATGGCGTCGTTGTGTATGAGAAAATCTGTTCGCAAGGAAACGCGTACCGGTGGCCTGTCCATGAATATGGAATTTCGCTGGAAATCGTGTACTCCGCGTCTCGGATAATAAAACGTAATGGATTGAAATTTATGCATGCCACGGGAGACCCTCGCTCTATCGGCCTTTTTTTTCAAATCGATTCTGTCACCTTGTTGACAGCGATCGGTAATGGAACACCGATATTATTAGCATACGATTTGCATACTTTTGTCAGACTAATCTTTCCCGATCTCGATCTGTTGCGTTTTCTATCCGAGCCACCCGGTGCACCGCGATTCCACGTTCGATCGGAATCGCGACATTTCACGACCGAACGGTTCAATTCGGGAACGATCTCGGATTAATTGATTCTTATTAAGTTGGTTCGAGTCCCGTGCCCGCGAATCTCTGTTATCGCAAACCGGCAAAAGTCGTGGCAAAGACGATGATCGGCGGCCGGCGCGGCGCCGATACATCGAACCTCGACTAATTAGTAACATGAATTATTCATTACGGGGCCGGTCGCCCGTGGAAACCAACGATGATAGAATGTAACCAGGTGAGAGGAGTTTTACGTTTTATTCGCGCGCGAAGTCTTAGGGAAACGGCCGACGACGCTTCTTTTCACGTGGAGGCACGGGGCGCCGGACATAATGGCTGTCCCACCGTGAAATTAACATAATCAAACGACCGTAAATGTCTTCATCTCGTGTTATGTTTCCTGTTGGCGACGGCCGAGCCTCCGCCCGCGGTTTTCGCGTTTCCAGCAGACCCGCCGCGCCGAGACGTAAACTATAATACGAACGCGCGTTGCCACCCGACCCTGTCCTGCAGTCAAATGTGCAGTGGGTCAGAAAGGTAGTATTACGCTCGACACATTTTTTTTCTATTGGTCTGTTAAGTTGTTTACCAGCCGAGAGCCGAGGTCTTGATGAATTCTTACCGGAAGGTAATTTAATGGGCTATTCTCGCGTGGCAGGTATAAAAGTGAGCTTTATGAATTTTTTGTCGCGAAACTATTGGAAATACGAGAACGATACAGAAACTATTTTTTTTTTAAGTTGAATTTGCCTTATTTATTGGGCAGCGTAGAATCATACCATGCGCTATTGAAACCTTTCTTTTTTGTTTGTTTGCCAGAGGCTCGATACGGAACCGTTCGCGGTATTTACCAACAATATCGTGGAGCGGCCTCGGCTCGTGCGATCACGTATCGTTGTGTACCGTCAGCTTTCCCAAGTTCACAGAAATGTTAACAGGTACACAGGCGGAATAATAAATTCGCGAACGGTGTCCGTCGTCGATCGGGTCTCGGCACAGTAGAAGTTCGCAGAAGCCCGATTGCGCGATCGTTCAGCCGCGCCGTTCAGCAAAGTTTATTTTGGCCTGCAGCCGAGTCTGATGTCATCGTCTTGATTGCTAGTTCAATAAAGGCCTCAAATCTAATCTCCGGCCGAACCGGTCGAATCGAATCCTTGACACATCCGCTTGCAGAAGTGCGATGCACTGTTTTCTTTTCTTTTTCTCTGATCCAAATTCCGCCGCGCGGATGACCCCGCTCTCGGCCGATGCATTATTATAGCGTGCACAACGTTTCTTGGCACGAAAGAGTTTCGGTTTGACAGTGATTGCTGGGATTCTAGGATCGTGTGCCGCGGAACACGACTGCCAGACGAAACGGCCGGTACCACGTATTCCACGTTCAGAGATCGAGAGGAGCTTTAATGAACTCGTGCACTCATTTATTTTTCATTGTATTATAGTATAGGAGAGTTATTATCGCGGACGTCGCGCGCAGCTGTTTTGTTGGACCCGGAGGAATTATTAGAACGCACGAACAGAATGTTCAAATATACTCGGAATTCGCCTCACGAAGCAATACAAAATTGGCTGATATGTTCATCCCGTAGGAATTATTAGAATGAACGTACAGAGTGTACAAATATGTAGAGAATTTATGCGACGAAGTAATGCTATCTGCTTTGTTGATCTCATAAAAATTGTTAGTAATCATCGTTAAAATCATCGAAACAAAAGCACTATACACACGTTTCCTCGTATTTCGGACATCGCATGTGCCATAAACGCACAGAGAACCGCAGTCTAATCGTAGTGTATCAATATAATATATGACAGGTCGGTGTTGCATCGAATAAGAATTAATCAAATCGTAATAAAATGATTTTATGCGGACATAACGAGGTACTTGATTCAAATGCGTAATTACACTGCTGCGCATTAAACCGCTAGACCATGGACAGAGTAGAAACGATGAAACAAATAACTGGCTCTAAACAGCTCCCGTTGTACGCAGCGTAATTTTCAACAGCCAATATACGATTGCGTTATCGAGTTCTGAATGAAACGTGCACTGCCAATCACAAATTTGTTTCCCGTTTGTTCCCGATAAAAATGTTCTCCTTTCTGCTATCGATGGAATCGAATCCACAAATCCACAAACCGAGCGGAAAAAAATAAAAATAAAATCCGGCGATGGCGCAGTGAGATTGTAAAATTTCCCCGAGAAGCGAGGCGACAAGTTCAGCGCGCGAATCGCACGGGGTAATCGCCATAAACACGAAACCGTGTGACAGGAGAATGCGAAAATCGCGCGCGCACAAGGCTTACCTTTCTCTGTGACCCCTAGCAGATCCTTCTTCTTCCGCTTTCCTCGCACAGTTTAACTTGCACTCCGCCTTTCTCTCCGTTATTCCGCTTGACCTCAAAGACGCGCGGGCACCGGCAAGCGGGCGCGTGACCGGCGGATGCCCGTCGACGGACCGGAAGACACCGGTACCAATTTGCTGAACAGTTTCGCGGTAGATTCCGCGTGCACTGGGATTCGCCGGGCGATATCGAAGAGGAAGAGGACCGCGCGAAAAAAGGTGGTAGCAGAGCGAGCTTTCCGGACCCGCGAACAGAGCCGCACGCTTCGAATCCCACGAGGTGTCTCGAGGCCGACACGGAGCCGCGAAAGAGGACCGACTGGATTTTCACGTGCGTTTATCGACCGCACACGCACTCTCACGCACCTACCCACCGAACCTTTCGCGCGCGAGCTTCGAAAAGCAATGCAAGCGCGAACCGACACCGACACGGGAGCCTCTCGTTCCTTCCTACGTTCCTTCGCTCGCTCCCTCTTCCTCCGACGAGCTTCAACATCGGCTTTCTCGCTCGGTTTTTCTCTCTTGCTCGCTCAATCATCCCGGGGCCTCTCCGTCCCGCTTCTCTCATTTCTGACTTTTACCTTTCTCGCTCTCTCTCCCCCTCTCGTCCAGCTGGTTCACCCTCTTCCTCGATCTCTCGTCCGAGCCTATTCCGCGTCTTTATCCCCTATTCCTTCAATCCGACTTCTCTCGTTCCGTTCCTCCGCTTCTGCTCGTTCCACATTGCTCACCTTTCTCGCTCTATCCTCGTACACCGTCGACGGACCGTCCTTCTCCCGCGTTTTCATTATCGTTCGCTCTGTCCTTCTCCGTTTGATCCTCTGCTTCCCCTCCACAACCGACCGAGAGAGGTCTCCCTACTATCAAGCCTCTATCTCCCACCGCTTTGGTATACCTTGTGCTCACTTTCCGTCTCCCGCCGGCCACCCACAGCTCTCTATCTCTCTTCTCCTCGTACAGTGCCGTCTTCCTTGTATTCCTCTCTTGCCTCCAACTACAGTCGATCTATTTTCTTCTCTTTTTCGATCGACCGCGGCCGCCGCTCTCCTTGTTTCCTCCCGGAGGACCGTGGACCCCCTTCGACGAAAAACGCGCTCGCGGGGGTCCCACTCATCGCCGTTTCATCCACGATTACTATCATTTATGGCGGCGGGCGGGTTCGAACTAGGGAATACCGAGCCGAACTGGGCGGAAACGTATATTTTGCCTTTGAAATTTCTGTTTTACTATGATGGCATGTCTCTGGGAGGCCAGCCATCCGTGATTCTGTCCATCAGCTCAGCTACCGGAAGCCTATCAGTGTATTTTATAATACAGAAATTTACTACGTTCACCAAAGTAGCGGAAACTAAATGATAAATGAAAATAGTAATTCTTTGCTCTTTGGAGTTGCATTTGCAAAATTTTTACGGACATTGGAACATACATCTGTTGTAAATTCGGACAAATGCCAATTCTTTTGGCAATTGCAACCAAAGTACTCGTGAAGACTGTTGTGCTAGTCTTTCCGAGCTGTTGCATTTTTCTTTTAATTGTCTTTTGCGATTGTCGTGATTTTGTTCGTTCGTTGAAGACGATTTCGACGTCCCGTGTACACGGATATTCGAATTGACGGAATCTCAGGAATTCGAGAGTCCAAACAGCTCGAAATTACAAACAGAACGCTGCTGACCTAGTCGGAACCTATCTGTTTAAAGTTGCGTCGACGAAGACATAAAATTTAGCATACGTGGATCTCGTTAGGGGAACTCCAGGCATTCCGGTGCCTTAACATTCGACATGTATAGAGTTTCAAACGAACGACGTTATTACGACGACGGTTTATCTGTTGGAAGATAAGTGGTCGGGAAAATTCAATTTATTACGAGTGAATCCGTGAGTTTACAAAGTCCTGGGAGTTTCTGTGCTTTAACCCTTCCGATGGTGAGTGTGAAACAAATTGTACCGATTTCAAGGGAATACAAGTTTGTAATCGTTTGCTGAATTTTAAGAAATCGTTCGACAAACTTTCTCTCGGCTCGATTTTAAGAAAGAGTGGGGGGAAACTGTTGCTTCTTATCTTTTGTAAAGTAGTCAGCAAAATTCGAAAATTCAAAAACAGCACTTCACCTTCCAATTTCCCTTATTCGGAATACACTAGTGCATCAAAGCTGAAGAAAAGCAGCACTTCGATTCCAAATTACGGTTTTTTAATTCGTATCCGCCCTTGGCCCGTCGCGTCGGGGGTCAACGACCCGAGCACCGAGCGTGTCTCGAAAAACCATTGACTCTTAAGTAACCGATGATCTCCGTGTAACCGAGACTTACTGATTCATTACCGGTGGACAGCGTGTCACGCGGATATAAACGTTCGGTTCCGTCCGCGTGAAACGCGAATTATTTTTAACGCGGAGAAAACGAAATTGAAGGTGACACCCCTGCCTGCCCTCGGAGTCCTCGAAAGTCCCCATGGGCACGATAAATGATTTATCTCCGTGTCCCTCGCCGATGATTCCCGTCGTTGGTGTCCATCCGAGGAGGGGAGGGGGCACGCGTACAACAGCGGTGCTCAGGGACGCAGTTTCGCGACACCCACGTGCCGGTTTCGCACACGTGCGTCGACGCGTGTAGTTTCAGTTTGAGCACTGCTCTCTCTCTCTACCGGCGAAGCATCGGGGCTGTCGGCCTATGGCCGCCCGGACGCGAACACGAAGGGGCAATCCATTAAACAGCCACTTCCTTTTTCTACGCCTGCCTGTAAAAACACTCTTCGACAATCATACAAGTCGCTATACACAGTGACGAGCAAAAGTGTAAACACACTTTGATAGTTTTAAGTAAAACGTGATAATATTCGGTTGTTCGGAAAGTAATTTCGTTTTTCTTTATGAAAATGAAAGAGTGCAGGGAAAAATTTCTTCAAAATCAATGCTTCTAAAATGTAAGAATGTCCTAATCTCTCGATAAAAATGTATCCTGATGGTGCACGGTGTGTCTTATCAACATAACTACTCCAACAGAGCTACCCCTACAGAGGGGGTCTTTTAACCTAAAAAATTTGAATAACCTAAACTGATTTGAGGAAATTTCACGCATAGTTGGTAAACAGACAGGTGACACGAATGCATTTCACATTCTGGGAATAGATGGAGCAGCGCACAGGATGCGATCGAGACTGGTCAGAGGATTAAAGGCAATATCAACCACTTAGTCATGGTAGAACTTCTTTCTATCAACGAGAATGCCGCAGTTATCTATGCTAACGGGACGAGTCGGAGAGCATTCACGTTTCATGCTGTCCTACCCCTCTTTTCTTCGTTCGATCATCACGGAATAGGAGGAAATTCGTGGTAGAGATTATGGTCCCCACCGTAGCCTGTTTTCGAAAGAGAAAAACAGAGGAAAGTTTACGTAAACGAGAACCGGTACGATCAGACAGCCTGCACGGTTTCGAAGGAAACGCTTTTTTCCACGATCGTGGAAATTGGAGATAGATAAGTTTCACGGACAGCCAACTGGAAGAGACTTTCGCGAAATTGAATGACACACGGCAATGCTATCGGCGTGTAATAATCTTTTCCGTCCCACGTGAATATTGTATACTGCTTAATCAACCGCCTGCGTATCGGCAGACTTTGATCTTCATTCACAGATGTCGGTTAATGTATTCGATTATGGAAGACAGGCCCAAGACTGCCGTAGGCGTCCCATCGGGGGACTGGTTTCCGTCGATCTTAGATTGGAATGCAGAATTCCCACCGTTATTGTTAATCGAACCCCTGCCGGTACACGATGACACGCGTTCAGTAATAATTAACATAGTATATTCATTAAACCGGCTACACCAAGCGGTAAAGTGAATTTGATACGCGAGAAACGGGCTGCGGATGCTTTTATAAAATCATTTATCAAGTATCATATTAGTTTGATCATGCGCTGTTCAGGAAATCAACCTTTCTTCTTCATATTTTGTTAAATAATTAAAAACCACTGGTAAAGCTTCATTTAGAATCAGTGTTCGACGGAGTATTTCCGTGTCATACATCATTCTAATTTTATACTGTTATTCAACTGAATTAAATCTAGAGAGTGCAGCAATTTTAATGAGCAGAACATATTAAGATCCCGAAACCCGAAGTCACAGGAGTTCAAAGATTTCAATTTCCCGGTTAGAGACCAGCGTTCCTTTGATGTCGTAGAGTATGGTAATTAATTCCCAGTAAGTTGAAATTGCACGAATATCTGCGATCCAATAAAAACGTCTGAATCATGGTCGTAGCTCTTGTTCGATGGTCCGAGAGTCTGGCGCCGGCAGCCTGTGCCATAAACAGGCGGGCTCCGTGGTGACTCGTCGCGTAATCGTATCGTCGCGTTAATTATATCCTTCGATTATCTTCTTTTGCAGGTGAGCGCATCTCGTTATCCGGTCGTGGTGAAACTCGGACACGCCCACGGGGGAGTGGGGAAAGCCCGTGCCGAGACGAATCAGGAGTTTCTGGATCTCGCCTCGTTGGCTGCACTGGCGAACACCTACTGCACCGCGGAGCCGTACGTCGAGACCAAGTACGACGTGCACGTGCAGAAAATCGGCAATAACTACAAAGCGTTCATGTGAGTGTCCACATGGGACCACGTCTCCCGCTGACCCGTTCGAACCGCCTCTATATCCACCGCTGGCGTCAATAATCCGCGATAAATACGAGTCGAGAACAAAGTCCGCGATCTTTCCTCCACGTAGCAATATATATACATGCGTACACTTCGCTCCACAATGTTGCTCGATCATCAACTGGTAGGTGGACACATAGAACCGGTGGGTTACAATGATCTAAAATAAATTACCGCCGAACGCCTCTCATTGAAATTAACAATTGAATATGTGGCTACAGGCGTGTCAGAGCACGGCCTGTAACTGACAGAAGCATGATTAATGTACACCTGCTAGGATTTTTTCAACAGTCCGGCAAGTATAAATCATTGGAACACCCAGTAGAACGACAATAATCGCGGACGATTAGTCTTGGATATTTTAATTGCGGATTGCTTGTTGTTCGTCGAATTTGAAAGAAATTGACGGTTCATTTTTCTTTCTTTTTCGATTGTTATGATTAATGTAGAAGTTGGCACACTCTTTGAGGCGGCCGGATGGATGCAAAAGTTTGCCAATAATCGAGACTGTCAATTAGAAATGATTAAATGTGACGCGTTGAGGGATTGATGTCTCGCCTCGACCTCACCGGTTGCCAGTTAATTGACCGAGCAACCGCGATGAATGCGTAAATCATTGCGCGGCGGGACTTCCGAAGACGAATAGTATGAAACCGTTGTCGGTACTGCACGCAGGCGGAAGAGCATAAGCGGGAACTGGAAGTCCAACACCGGTTCGGCGATGTTGGAGCAATTAGCCGTCAGCGAGAAACACCGTACATGGATCGATCACGTGTCGCAATTGTTTGGCGGATTGGATATCTGCGCGATCGAGCTGCTCGTCGGGAAGGACGGCCGGGAGTATATAATCGAAGTAAACGACAGCGCTTTGTCGTTAATGGGGGACACACAGGAAGAGGATCGTCGTCACATCGCAGACCTCGTTACCGCTAAGATGCAGGTAAGGGACGGGTTTAATGTTTTCCTAACGGTTCACCTTATGGGCACATCTATCAACATATCCTTGTTGGTAGATTGAACATTTTACATGCGTTCCCGATAAAAATCACTCGGCGAAATACCAAACTTAAATACAAAACTAGTCAATGTATTTTCATCCACGCTGTTATTCGAAGTCATAGTTCAACGTTCGTCGAGTTTGCTAAATTGCTTTAATATTTCACGAAGAAGAATAAATTCGCTAGAGAATCTTGGACGAAAATGTTGTTAGCGTAAAGATCCGTAGTCTGGCAAACCATCCAATTGACAATATTATCTGAACTAGCTTGACCTTGGAATTCTCACCACTATTTTGTTCCCGAAAGTATCTTCCCTATGTCCTTGTTCGCGCCAAACGAGTTTTAACGGACAACGGATATTAACGTTGAAATAATGTTCCAGGTATGTTGCCGACCTCCAAGCGTATTGACGAAAACAGGATCCAGAGGGTCAATAACTGGCGCCAGTCAAGCAACGAGTCCAGTCGAAGATCGCACAGTGCCACCACCCGTACCTCTGGGATCGCATGGAAGCATAGGATCCATGGCAAGCATAGGAAGCTTAGGGTCTGTAGGGTCTACAGCTGCCATGACGACCGACACCACGACCACGGACAGCCACCATCAACTGCAGCGCCGTGATTCTCAAGGTTTGTACATCTCTGACAATGACCTCTTCTTCGAGTGGACACCGAAAGTTATAGAAATGAAACTAGGCAGCATGACAGCGAATCTTTGTGGAAAATAAAAATTGTTCAAGTCAATTTTAAGAAACAGAGGTTAACGATATGTTGATATAACGATCCGTTGATGTATAAAATGATTAATTATGCGTTCTTTGACATATAGCATCGCAATCGAGCACAGTGAGCAGCGCACCCTCCGTCGGACGACGTCCCGAAGATCCGCCACCGCCCAGAGTACCTTTCCACCGGCAAGGAAGCCAGACCCAGAACGAAGACTCCGAGGACACCATGAAGAATCTTCGGAAGACGTTCGCCGGCATCTTCGGCGACATGTAAATTCATCGAACGAAAGTACTGGAGCAAAGGAAGTCTCCACAAAGTTTGTTTACGTTAGATCAGTATGTACTGAACGATGCAACACCAGAATCTATTATAATAGCAAAACGATTTTACGTTACGTATCTTCTACAATAATCTGTTGCTGTTGCCGAGATTCTATTGACTATATTGGGCTGGCCTGATTTAGATTAGCTTACACACCGATTCTATTTCGCTAGATATTCGAGATCGATTCGCGAGCGAGCGAGCGCGACATCGATACCCTATATATTTGCAGATCACCGAGCGCGATTAAACGACGTCTAGCGTCTCGCACGGGACGCGACGCAACGATGTAAATTTTTGCTAACGGTCCACGGCGATGTGTATAAACATAAACATAACTCGTTAAAAAAGAAAAGAAGAAAAAAAAATACCATTCGTTTACCGATTAACGATTCGTCCTTTACCCTGTACCTCTGCATTCCGATTGAATTCGTTCGAGCGAATCGATGATTTTTCTTCTTATTCTTGATTTCCGATATGCATTTCCATTCTTTACTTCGCCGGTCGATTAATTCGTTCGGTTCTCTTGAGTATTTAACGTATGATTTCCATCAAAATTAACTACGTGTTTCGATACTGGGGGGGTTAGACGAAAAATTCAACGGGGGATTTAAGAGAAAAGTCGTGGTCGTTTATGTATATTAATGAAGTGAAAAAAAATGAGAAAATACTATGTAGGTTCTATGTATTCGATGTATTCAGCATTTAAATAGTGGCTAAGAAGATTCTCAGGTTAAATGAACGATAAAAATAATACTTTTTCCGAGCGTCCGGTTATGTTTCGTTACCATCGACGTATCCGTTCTGCACACTCTCTCGTCTCGGTTACGGGAACGCCGCACTTGGTTTTCGATTCAAAAACAGGAAGAGAACAGTACCATAGGCCCCTGTCATCTCCTCATCCGACTTTACTTCCAGCGATCCACCAATTTTTAGGCTTAACTTTCGATTATAGAGCATTGTCTAAAAGGAAACGCAGACGAGAGGAAGACGATTGAATGAGAATGAAACGAGGGTGGAATAAATAGCGGGAAAATGAAACGAGGGGTTTGGAAACAAATCGACTGGGGATTGCGTTCGGGATAGATAACGGGAGATGGAAAAGTCTTGCAGGTGAAAATATTTGTAAAATTGTTAAAATATTTGTAAACCGACGTCATACAATATGATTGAGGAGAACAAAAAAAACGAGGAGATTCGGGCATTATACTTGAACATTTGGCTAGAGACAGGACAGCGGATCGATCGCCGACACGGTTCGCATTATCGTTACTGGTCAAGAAGAACATGATCCGCGCGTCTCTGTGTCTTAAGCGCACAAATAGTCATTAAGCTTTCGATGGCGGACAGTACTTTGATATCGTGCATGTGAGCAACGCAAAATGGTTGGACGAAACGGACTCAAAAGGGGGAAAAAAATTATTCCGTGGTTCGCCGGCTCGTTTACACGACACTATACATTTCGGCCATGTCAAAAAGGGAACTCTCTCGGCCGGCGACCGATCGATTTGGACGTGTTCAAAATTCATTGTCTTCCGTACAGCGCGAGCATCTCGATGTTGAAAACTGTCCCGGATTCCAAATAAAATTAAAAAATAAAAAAACGTTAAAAAATGAAACGAACGGAACGTGGTCGTTTATCCGAGATTTTCGCGTCGCTGTTTCGAACGGACCGGGGTGGAAACTCGCGAAAAACGAAGGACGTTCGTTCGTCCGTAGAGTTAAGATCGACTACCGTGTGATGGGAAAATCAAAATGTAATAAAGAAAAAAAATAATGTAACAACGGGTTCGTGAACTTAGGGCACGGGAAGACGAAACGCGAATGTGGTTGACTCGGTGTCATGCGAGAACGAAGTTTGAAGAATGAGCGAAAGGGGGGGGAAAAAAAGTAATATACAAATGGGCATTCTACTGTTTGCGTTCGCGCAAATTCGATGCAAACCGAGAAACGTTCGACGATCTGCAAATATATAATAATATCGGCCGTCCGCTCGCCGGAACGATGCGTTGCGATTCGCTTCTTTGGTAACAGTACTCGTACGAAAGCACAATGGCCGACGAAAGAGCAACCGGCAACAAGAGAACGACGAACAGCTCTCTCTATTATCCAAATGATCTCAATTTACATTAGCGCGTAAGGGCTGATCGAACGTATATTACGACGAAGACAGATCTCGTGGTGTCAGCTTCGAAAGTCCAAAGAATTCCTTCCGCTGTGTTCTTTTTCGAATTTTCAAACGTACAACGGAACGTTACCTTCGGTTCTTTAGAAATGGATCGTTTCGACGATGGTGTTTACGTTGGTTAGGGCATGCGTAGGACTATGAAAGCGAATTTCAGCATTCTTTCGAATCGAATTGCTTGAGAAACGACGCGTAGAACGGTAATAGCCGAAGCAATATACAGATGCAAAGATGTAAAACTTAATCCATCCTCTATTGTGCACAATTTCACAGCTCGATACTCTATCGGCTACGTAGCTTTTCATTGGACTGTTCATTGCAGATTACAAAACGGCTCCCGAGTTCACGAGTTTAATGAGGTAATAGACGTCCGACCGTTTAGTTATTGATGTGCCTTGACAACTTAAGTGCCCTTCTTGTCACCGATTTCACTCGCTCGAGACTGCAAACGTCTCTGTCTATCCTATCTATCCTATCTCTCTTTGTAAAACACTCTTGCCGCGCACTTGACCATGTGATCCTATTGTTTATACTTTTTATATGAGACACGTGCACCATTGCATTTGTATGATCATCGCGACGAGATCTTTGTTGCTCGTATCCGTGGATAAGTGCAGGTACACACCGTCCAGGCATCAAACATCAGCTGGGAAACGAAGGCGTTAGATTCATTTCACATGTCCAATCCCTCGAGACCGAGAAGCGGCGTTGACGTTACGATAATACCTCGATTACACGATTCGTTTCGCGTTACCGTTAGATTCGGTGGAATTCTGTGGGGAGGTTTGTTTCTACCGACGAGGAGGAAACGTGGACAGTAGGTAGACTGTCGTAGGAGTTTAGAGCAGTTGCGATTTAAAGCGAGAGCGACGTTGCTTCAGGATAAGCGAGGAGAGGGGTGCCAGGTCATCGAGAAGGTTCAGAACTCGCTTTCGGAGCTGACGCCACGACGCAGAACGGAACGGAAGTTGAAGGGTGCGTGTACACTGTGGACGCCTCTCGATCTCTGTTTTATGGACAGAGGGGAGCCGGGAGAATTGTTGAAAGTCTGAGAAGGATGGAGTCGTTTGAACCGATCGTTTCACCAGTGTAAACGCGCCGCGACGGACTCGCTGAGCAGAACAGGCTCGATCTGCACTGATACGTAGATGCGGTTAAAGATTACCGAATATCTCAGGGGTGCAAGTTTAAGCACTAGGTAGGATAGAAACTAGAAAGGGCAGCTGGGTTCAAGCGTTGGAGTCTAGACGAATCGACGGCGTTGAGTTTTTGCGATCCGCGTAACGACTAGAGTTAGGAAAGGCTTCCTCGGAGGGAGACGTGTCAGGGACGAATTCGGAATCGGACCGGGACGACTTGCGTGATCGTCCGATAAACCACCGGTAACACGATCCACGAACAATCTCCCAAAATTAAACGAACACACACATCCTAAAACAACTTTCAACACTCCTAGAGGTATACGAAGGATTCTTGTAATCTGTATCAACACAGGATCGAATTTAGACGAATTTCGAAGTTAATATAGACGAATCGATTAGACACAAAACGAACAACACGATCGGGCATTTGTTGCCTGATCACGTTAATGCTAAAACTCTTTAGCGAGAATCGTTCTTAAATCATTTGTGTTCTAGTGCCCGTGTGATGTAGTGAGCAGCCGTTAATACCTCTTCAATACCCTTTTAACCGCGTTTACGTCAGCAACTAACGTTTTCATTTCCGTCGTAACAACACGTACCAGCAATACCAGTAGTCGGATAGGTAACCAACCCGTTCCGCGAACTGATCCATACAGTTACATTCCATTCGAAGTTATTCCCGCTTATTCCGTGGCGTAAGTAGCGTTTAAGATCAATCTAATCTATCTAGAATCCCCGTGTGTCGTGTAATACACACCGTTGTGGGCTCAGCTCCTCCGTTAATTAGCGTACTTTAAGGCCGTGGAACTCTTTAGATGCCTTTGGACGACGACACCGTATTAAGTAAGGACATAGAAAGGAACCAGGCTCGAACGATCATGCTCGTGGCAGAGCAACAACCGATTTTCGACTGCTTATCGCCTGTTGCTTGTTCGAAGTGTCACGCGACAAGCTGCGGGATCGGTAGGACAAGTCGAGCCTAGAGTTCATGTGGGATTCTAATCGTCCGACCGAGCATGACGAGCGCTCGATCCGCAAAATCGGGGCCCGAACGATCGCGTTTGCTGTCGAGCCGGCGATTTTAGCTCGCGGCGCTCGCGCTGCCGATTTAGTGCCTCGTTGCTTTCCCTTCCGTCGATCCTCTGTTTCCTTTTTTCTAACTCCTTCGCTCGTCGCGTAGACGATCGTCGCTAGGCATCTACCTGGCTAGGTCGAAGCTGGACACCTAGGAAATTGGTTGAAGGTAGACGTCGAAGTAGCTAGGCCGAAGCTAGACACCCAGCTACCAGGTTCAAGCTAGACGCATGGCTAGCTAGGTCGAAGCTAGGTGTACCTACCCAGCTAGATCGAAGCTGGACACCAAGCCAACAGGTTAAAGCCGGGCAAGTAAATAACTAGGTCGATGATGGACACCTATCTAACTAGATCAAAGTAAGAAGCATAGCCAGCTAGGTCGAAAGTGGACACCCAGCCCAGCCGATAGATTTAAGCTAGGCACCTACCTAGCTGGGTCAAAGGACACCTGGCTGACAGGTTCGAGCTGGACACCTAGCTAGGTCGAAGTTAGACACACTTAATCTCGAGGACGCGATCAGCTTGTCGCCGACGAGTGCGTTGCGATCCTCTGAACACCAATGAATCGTTCTTGCTCTTCTGGACGACGACGTCTTGGTTGTGAAAGTAACACCAAACTACGATCTAATTACAACGAATCAGGAAGGGTCGGAACAGAAATTCTGAAGCAACCATGATCCAGAGCTGGAGCCTCGCCGGCTCGGCTTCCGGTACACGCGGATCGAGCTCGGGCTAGCCGATCGCGGTGACGCTCGTGTCCCCTTGATCATTATATTCAGTGTCTCTGTGTAACGGATTTAAGGTAATAACGAAGTACTTAATCGGTTAAGTCGAGGTTATCGATGATAGGCTAGCAAGTTAGGCTCTATGTAACCGTATGTTACCTCCTTGATTTCAATGAGTGCTAGCCAACATGTACTATAATCATACACACGTATCCATGCGAACACACACAAACACACACAGAGATGTGTACACGAAAAATTATTCTACAGGATCACACACATACACACACACACACACATTTACTCAAACGTATTATATACCATACACACGTATATAAAAGGCACGAGGAAAGTGTAGCTTATCGACCCGGACGAACAAAACGGAGCCTATTGTTCCAGGGACGTAACCGGTGCCGTAAAGATGTGGGAAAAATGGGAAGTTTCAGGTCTAATTAATTGTAAATTGGTCGGAATGCTATATAATGTATGTAAGACAACGGAAGAGCGGAGAGGATCGTGTCCGTAGAATAATGTGTCCGCCACGTTTACCTCCGAACGTGGACGGTGTCCCCGATCGTCGATCACTTTCTCTCCGATCGGCGAGCTGAGACGCCGCAGACAGCGGGCCCGGTCCTCGAAACGAGAAACGATATTCGATATCAATTGTACGACAATATAAGGTAATCACGAGCGGAGCGTCGCGAGGAATCTCTTGCGACCGCGCCCCTCGAACGAGACAAGTGTGAGAGAGTAGCGTTAGCGTTGAATTCGATGTTTCTGATCGCGACGCGGTTTATCCCAGACGCGTCGCGACGCTTCGCACGATCCGGCGGAACCGGGTCGCTGGATCGGCTCCGGGGAAATCTCGATCGATAATGAAATATCCACGCGAAGACAGCGAACGCGATGTTTCTTCTTCCGCGAGGAAAATAACCACGTATTTCCACGGCCACGATCAGCGTGACGGACGCCGATTCGCCGATCGCCGACACGCGCACCTTTCTCCTGCTGATAGCCGAGGCCACTCAAAGTAAAGATGCAACTTTGAGTGCCTCGATTATACGTCCCGTCGCACGAACAACGAACACGATCGCGAAACAGCGTGCGGCACTCGGTTTCTTCCGATCGATCGTCGACCGGACTGCGCGGATCCCGACGAGAGACCGTCGATAGAGATCAAAGAAAGCTTCGACTCGGTTCCAAGTCCCGTGAACTCGCTCGATCATCCGCGCTTCGATCGACGATCCTCCGGACCGCGCGAAGATCATTTACCACGTTTATCTAACCGCCACGTAAGACGAAGAGCAATCGGATTCGGGTGTTAAAGTAATTGCGTAAAATGCGAGTTCTATCTGTCATCGTTTAGCCGTTAAGGATCATCATTGGATTATCGAGTATGGTATAATATAATGATTATTTATATTAAAAGGTATTAACTACGATTAAGACTCCGAGGGAACGGTACAAGTAGCGAGAGCGATGTATAGGAAGCACGCTGACGCGGGCCGCCGCGTCTTATTGCTGTCGATCGATCCTCCTTCGTGTCTCTTTAAAGGCTCCTCCGAGGATATCGTGGGAAAGGTTTTCTCCGACCAGCTGACTGGGTTGTCGGCTTGCAACTTGTTCCGTAATATCGCGTCGGGGAGCGAGATAAACGCTGAGGGGGACAGGTAGCCAGACCGTTTCACGGAGCTCCGTACGAGTCTTGACGGAGTGAACAACATTTGAAGGGCCCTATTGTTTCACGATGTTAATGAGATCGTAACGGATCGATCCTGCTATCCTACGGATGGTATTACTATCCGAAAAGGTACAAAGGATATAATCTGCTCTCGAAGATGGAATCGCGAACGAGATCAGGCGTCGATTTGTTTATAGTCGGTGTTTCCGCGTCTCGTTCGCGACGAAGGGAATGAGATCTGCACGATTATGCGACCGGGAGAACGCGTTCGACGTCGAGCAGGAAGATTCGTGGACGCGAAAGCGTGTCAGGTTTAATATGATTGTTCGCCGGCGACGTCCCGGACAGCTTCCTGCTCTCGGCCACGCGCGGTCTTTCTCGGGTTCGCTCAGTTTTTCACACGACGCCATTAAGAACATTTTGATACATGACATCATGTGGAAAATCGCTGGGCAAACTAGTTTCGATTCGACTACGGGTTTTCTGTTTCTCGACGCGGCCGATGGCTCCGTGAAATCGTCGACGGACGCGGCGACGTTGATCGAATGTATATCTCGAACAGAACAGAGAAGCAGAGAATGAATAGTAAGTCGCATACCGGTAAATAGTACCATACAGGACGGTGAAACGTTGCCGAGACGTTCAGCGGGTCGTTATGGTTGTTGAAGCATTTGAAATGTTGAGAACTCTCTGACAAATTGAGCAGTCGCATTGTGTTATGTACACACATTTATAAATACATATAAATATATATATATATAAAAAACGAAAATTATATATATATACATAATGAAAATCTATGTTGAAGTTACCATTACCACTATGATGGACATCACTAAACTAAAGCAGCGTAATCGATGGAATGGCATGCACTCGAATTATCAGACGTTTGTAAAGGAACTCTCAAGTCGGAAAATTGGATGATAACCGAAGACCCTGGCGAACTAATTAACAGAAACGCTGTAACGAAGACAAAGTTAGTGAACGTAAACAATAATCCGAGCGTAAAGACACCATTTTAGTCAGCGGTAGAGTCGGGACAAAGTATAATCCTGGGTCGCCTGCGTAGGGTCTGTTGAAAAATACGATTACTGCGATGCGTAAGCTAAACTGTAATAATAAAGAATATATATATACAAACATAGAATATTACGCATTCGTTTGTCTGTTTCGTTAACCCTGCCTGGCAACGATCGTTGACGTTCGAAAACATTTAGTCTGCTTATACTTGTAAAAGCACAATGCCCGCAGTCTACAGTTATTACAGTTTCGATATAAAGCACCGTGTAGAATTAAGTTACTAGAAAAAGAAAAAAGTTATTAAAAATAGATGTCATATTGAAAAGATTTATTGAAAATAGGTGCAGGATGCACGGTGTATATTTTATACGTTTCTGAAAAATATCCTCTCGCCTGTTGTATAGTTGTGCGCGCGAAGCTAGCTGAATCGGGGTGTGGATTATTTCCATAGGCAGCTGATAAGATACTTAAACAATGCTTTTGTCCAGTTCCGTGTTGAGGGAGCAGTTTCTATACATTCCGCCGAGAGCTTGATGTTCGCTGAAAGAAGTGTTTCGCGGGTAATATCTCGTGGGCACCGTGTGTATGGATGGCGCGTACCATCCGTAATCCATCGACGTGCTTCTGTAACAAGGATGCGGAAGTGGACTGTCGTCCTGTCGGTACCCCAGGAAGGTTCCTGCAAAAACAACTTCCATCGGATAAACTGCCCTCTGTTTCCCGGTAAACCTCGATTAAAACTTTAATGCACATGTGCTATTCGCATGGTAATTAAAAATAGAACTTTTTAAAACTTTAATATCACTCGAAATCCTATAATTTTTATTCGATTCAAGAAAATCGAGAATAAATGCGCGTACAAAATTTTATTCGAAAACCAAGCGCTCCGCAGCGTTATTTAAATACATGTATAAATTCGACTGGCATTCGTGCGTATACAAAAATTCCGGGTTACAATAAGCATCGCTTGACGCGTTATCGTCGCATTAAAGTTTCGATCCGACGCACTCGTAGGGCAACTGATCGGAAACACTATGGCACTGAAACCGTCCGTGCACGTTCGAGACACGGTCGACGAAAGCTCCGCGTATCTTGAACCCAGGATCCACCGTGACGTTCTTCATCCTACCGAAGGCGGACATGTCGACGTGACGCAGCTCGTTACCGCTCAGAAACAGGACCAACAAATTATCCAATCCCTCGAAAGCGTTGGACCTGATCGTGACGATACGATTCCCGTTCAGCCAGAGGGAGTTGAGCTTCTTCAGGTGTCGGAAGGTGCCGGCGGGTAGATTCGTCAGCGGGTTCCTCCCCAAATCCAATTCGTTCACCTCCCCGAGCCCTCGGAAGGTCTCGGAATGGAGGGATGAAATATTGTTCCTGGATAGATACAGCAGATCGATGTGCGGCAATCCGTCGAACGTGCCCACGGGCAGCTCGGTAATTTCATTGTTGTCTAGCGCGAGCGTCTCTAGGTGTCTGAGCCCTTTGAACATGTTCCTCCTCGGAACAATATTATTGTTCGTGGCGTACAGCTCTCGGAGATCGTTCAGACCTTTCCAGGTGCCGGGTTTGAAGCCGGAGATGTTATTGTAGTCGAGCAGCAGGGTCTCCAGGCTGCGCAGCCTGGCGAACGCGCCGTCCTCCAGCTCGACGATCGTGTTGTTCTTCAGCTCCAGGTACGTCAGCTGGTCCAGGGCGGTGAAATAGTGTCTGGCGATGACGGTCAGCTCGTTGTCGCGTAGATAGATCGCCGACGAGTTGGCCACCTCGAGGAACGCGTCCTTGGCGATGTCCACGATCCCAAGGCCCTCCAGGTGCAGCTCTATGTCCTCGATCGTCTGCACCGCGTTGACATCCTCGAACGCGACGTTCTGCAGCACGCCGTTCCCCAGGCAAACGTAAAGATGGTTGTAAACCTGGCAGTCCGCTTCCTCCGAGCTAGCGTCTTGACCACTGACCGATAACAGGAGATAAACGAGCAAGAGGAAGCGCATGGTTCCCTCAGACTGCTGGATGCCCACTGAACGGCTTCGAGATTAAGACCCTATCCGAGAGCGGCCGAGCGTGTAAACCGACGGTTACTTCTCAAATGATATAAGCAGCCGATCCGTGCGTCCAATGCGACGCGATCGTCGCGAACGCGATGGTCAGTTTCGTAGAAATTAGATGTTTTATTCATTTTGCAGCGAGCCGATTCCCGCCGGCTTTATTAAAACCTCTGTATCTCGCTCGCGCTGATAACTTGACCACCGGCGTTTCATCTTGGAATTCAATTTTATTGAAATCACGTTTCACCACATTCCCCTCCCTTCCTCCCGCCCCCACCGACCGAGATTAAAATTCGTAATTCACTTTTTTCAGGCACCAGAGAATTTTTTCCGAATTTTCAGCTTCTCGCGACAGCTCCTCATATTCTTTTGAAGCTGACGGCTGCTCAAGTTCACAGCAGATTTCGCCGTTTTGTTTTTTGAGGCTCCGTGCAAATTTTCAGTTTCCAGTGACACGATATTTTGATTGTAAAGTTTAATTACTACTTCAATGCGCCCAGCGAAGAGGTAAAGTAATCAAAGTGACTCGAAGTAGAACTGCATTTTGTTTTCTGCTTTTGATTATATTTTTACTGTTCCACTTTTTCTCTTCTTCGCGACGCACTAAGTATACAGTAATAGTCTTCGCTTTTTCTTTCAGACGGTACTTCAAGGGTGGAATTATGCGTGCACGATTTAATTCGCTTCTCGGTAAATTATTCTTTCCGTCTTTATGGCACAGAACGGCTCACAGAGAAAGTTGGGTTGAAAGAGAGGAATTGTGTACATTTCCAACAACGGCTATCTTGTGAAGGGTTCCTGCGACATGTGCAAAAATGCTCTGAAACACCGATAAGCCCCGGCGAGAGTGCCGATCGCGAGTACTGGCTTATTAATAGCAGAGCGTTATCGTTTTAATACGTAGGAACTTCTTACAGTAATTGTCTTCCGCGAAGTCTGTTATTCCCGTGATACGCGAAACCGAATCGGGAACCAATTAAGCGAACCGCCAGCGCACGTTTACGTATCGATGTTAATTAAATTTTCATTAATTAATTTGATCAAAGAATCGAACTGCAAAACAGTCGTGTCTTGCACGACGTGCGACGTGTACTCATCGTTTTGTAATTTGCTATCGGGAACGATACATTGTTCACTGTTGCACAGAAGTTGGAAACAATCTTCATTGGAATATTAAATATACAACATATTTACTTGAAATAGAAGAACAAAATTCGTCTAAAAGAGTTGAAGTGAGACCGAAAAATGATATGAAACGTACAAGTAACAAAAATTTATTATCAAGGTACAATTGCGTTTGAAACATAAACAATTTATACCGGAACCCCATACATACGTATATATATATATATATATAACCCGAGTGCTTGAAATTTCGAAAGAGAAACGTGGCACAAAGGGTCAATATAATAAATTCAGCAGGATAGATGGGGGCTCGGAACTATTGAGCGAGCATGTACGGTACGAAACGCGTCGCTATTGATAAATTATTTAGACTCACGTGGGTACATGAAGCGAGTCGGAAGATTGCAGGTTCCGTAAATGTCATCGGTGCGAGGACCCAGCGCGTCCTTTCCCTCCTCCTGAGCCTTCTTTTCTGCGCACACACATCGCGTTTCTATCATATTCGGACCTCCGGCGGATCAATCGAGATACAAACGTATCCTGAGGCCGGTTTCCTAAAGCATAATATCTCCGTCGTACACCATGAAACCACGCTGTAATTTCTGCTCTGACATCGGCCGCGAATGTTTCGTTCCTATAGCGACAGTATCTCGAACGCGCGTGGAGTGTAATCGATCAAACAATAATCCCATGGCTGTCCTGGCCTGCTGCTAAAATTCAAAATTCGAAATTACGCTCTACCGAAACGGGAACGCGTCGTTTTCACGTATATTACGGTATTACGTAATTTCCATAATTGTTTTTAAAAACTCCGAATACACAATGTGTTTAAAAATTTTAGTAAACGCAAACTGCATCGTGGCAGGAAAATGCGTAATAAGCGCAATTAGCAAATCTACCGATATACGTTTTCAATTTATTTATACGTTTGTGCAAATAAATATAATTCTCGTTGTTTTACAGAATCAGCGTAATTTTCTCTGAACCGATGATCCCAGATCGTTTCAGAAACGAGGTGGTTTCTCATCGAGGGAATACGCGTGAAGACTGTTAAGGAGACGAAATTTCTGTCACACATTTTGCTTGCTGTTACGTAAAATGTATTTATAAACAGGTTCGCGCTTAAAATAGTCGGCTGTGTGCACTTGCCAGCGAGAAGATAGGGGCTCGGTCCCTTCGGAGCACTCTTTTTTTGTGAGGAAAGAGGGTTATTGAACCAGCCAGGTGAACGACTACTGCACGCCCGGCAAGCATTTAAAATTCTAGCTGAGTATGCACTACATTACATCGGTCGCGCTATCAGCGACGTCGATAACAGTAGTGGTTTCGTTGACCGGCTTAAAATCGCGCGTCCCCACGAACTTCCTGCTAGAAGTCGACGGGAACGGTGTGGGAATAAGACGTGACCGGTAAGAGACATTTTTCCTCAGCAATTACCCGCGGATCGCGAGCCAAGAAAATTAAACCCGAGGAAAAACCGAACCGAGCTACCCGGCTAAACGCTCCGACCCTCCTCTACGCTGTCCCGGGTATAAAATAATTAAAAGTTTTTCGTTACGCGTCCAACTCCTCGCTTTTCTTCTCCCCAAGCTTCGTATCGACGTTTCGTTCAATGATAACATTTTTCTAGCTGTCGGACAAGCAGATTATTAATGTTCAATTTTTCGAGATTTGCTAGATTCATTGTATCTTTTTTGGACACCAAGTTGCGAACTTGGTTGTATATTATTTTCATTTTATTTTTACAGGACACGGGACTTTCTCTGGTTCTTCAAAAAGTTCCAAGTTGTCGTTTCGTGCTAAAGTAGAACGACCTTTCTTATAAACGAGCAAACTATTAACGTTAAATTTTATTTCGCAGAGATCCACGAGGTTTATCGCAATTTCGCTAGCCACGTGGCTTCCGTTTCCCGTTTCGAAGCTCGCAGGTTGATGTCTCGCGCTAAAATGAAATTGTCTTTGCTCTGAACGAGCCATTAACGTTCAATTTTATTTTGCAAACATCCTCGAGGTTTATCGAATCTGTACGGGACACGTGGCTTCTTTTTCACGATTCGAACCTCCTGCGCTGTTGTTTCGTGCTGAAATAAAATGGTCCCGGTTATAAACGAGAAGATTAGCGACGATGAATTTTTATTTTCAGAGATGCACGAGGTATTTTCGCTGGACACGTGGTAATTTTAATGCGCAACTGTTCCATTAGTTGTGCACCACCTCTGCCGACATACACGGCGGCAACGCGAGCGTAGGTATAGACTTAATGAAACGATTATCATCGCCGACACTTCCAGTTGCGGTCTGTCCACCAGAAGCGTATTACCGGACTCCCGATAAGGTTCACGATGCCTGTGCTGCGCTGTGAAATGTCGACGTAGTCGAACCAATTCAACGCACCGTACGAATACGTTCGCGAGCATATATCCTTCTTAACTCGTACACGAGCTCTAACAAAGGAAAAATAAGTGACAGTGTTTGTGGATTTATTTTCAAACCGGTAATGTGTGTCGGTGAACATATTTGTTACTGTGACAAGTGAAAAATGGTCTCGCGAGAGAACGCGGTGGCATCGAAACATTTCTTAACACTCGGAATATCAGAATTAACCTTTCAATCACCAATTATATTCCTAGGAGACACAGAAACAAATTAGAACAGAATTAAATCATTTCTGAACGTACCAAGTGTTGCAGTAATTAATAGCAACGAACACAAAATTGTACTCCAAGAAACATATGGACAGATTTGAACAGAATTCAGATATTTCTACAACAAAATTGTGCTCCAAGGAACAGATTTTAATAAAATCGAAATATTCTAATAATTAATTGTAACACAGAAATTCATTTAAAGAAAAAAACGCAGGGACAAACGCGAACCGGTTCCGATAATTCCACCGGAACCGATCGTTTGCGAGAACACGTTCCCATAATTCGCGACAACGTTTCAGCTTGTCGCTATGACCGGCCCAGTTCGCAACAATAGCAAAGACACATGTTCGCCTGGCGAAACCTTGATTTCTGCGCCAGCGGGTGGCGGTAGGAACAATTACGGCGCGTCGCGTATCAAAAATGATAAATGTCAGATAATTGCAACGGCGAAGAAGGTCGTTCTTTATCTCCTGTTCCGCGTGCAAATGTCATAGAGGTATTGTCCGGCGATTTATCTGTTTGCTTAACGACAGGCCTCGCGCGCGGATCGTTCAATTATGTTAATTTTCCGCTCCCGAATCGCCGGGAAACGCGAACGTTCTCGCGAAACGAGTCGCAATAATTTTCTGCATTTCCTGCGGCGCGGCGGCGCGAACCGATCGCGTTCTAACCTGCTAACGAGTTTCCGCGTTCAAGTTGCGGTATGTATTTCGCGATCCAGCTGATCCAGAGGACGACCAATGTCGATTCGGACGATTGCACGACGTCATCGTAGAACATTTCGAAGAGAACAGCAGCAGGATTGTCGGCGGAGGGATTAATTATCGGGCGGATTACTTGGTCGATTTTCGAGTTTCGTTCGAGGATAATCGAAACAGCTGACGGAAGATGAGCTGCAACGTGACACCTCTGAAGAAATACGCGGAAATCAGCTACCGCGTGAAATGCGTGTCCGTGGAAAATGAGCGCGTGTTCGGTGACGTGTACGTCACCCGGCAGACGCGAAATCTGCTCTATTGTGCGGATGGATATCAGTTTCCCTCGTTGTACGCGCGAAGAAAATGCAACTTGATACAGCGGGACTGGCAGGGGCCGGATTTTATGGAGCTGAATAAGAAGAAGCCGATTAGAAGAGCGAGCATCGTGCAGGCGAAACCGCCTAGGAAATGCTTGAAGAGATCGAAATCGGTCGGCGACACCGGGCACATGGCGCAATACCACTGCAAGAACAATGGCGCCGTGAAGAGCGAGACCGAAGTTCGGAATCCGAAGGTAATCCTGTTTCACAGTTACTTCTTTCGGTTTTATAGGCTAGCCTAAGGCCACGGCGTTAGCACGCCCACTAATCTCGCTTTCTGAATGATCGTGAACATCGGGGTAATCAAAGGTCGAAGGTTAATAGGAAATTAATACCGGTATTACAGTGTGCGCTACCAAAGTGTAGTCTTAGCTCGACTTAGCTATAAATAATCGGGCTCGATAAAGCTCAATCGTAATAATTGAATTATTTACTCGACGGTGACAATGGGCGAATCGAAGGCTGTGTATTTGTATTTTAAAAAATATAGGTATGTCTCAGGCTTTTATGCAGTTGCAAGAATTTCGTCGTGGTACGATTACTCGAATATTGATTATAAATTGGTGGGCATCGATTGCAGGCATTAATTTACTGAATCCGGAATAAACAGGTAACTTGTACGCAAATTGTTTTAAATTGTTATTCTGTCGTTTGTAGACAAATAATTTCAGAAAGAAAAGTCGTACACTTCTTTTATGTTTTATTGTTCATTTTTTCCCCAAGATGTTTCTGAAATTATCAAAATTCCCGGACATTAAAGAGTAACGTTATAGAGCCGAAAGAAGAGAATGCTATCCGCAGCTTGGAGCGCATCGAATCAGATTCGCTGCAATAAGGAACGGGCATAAAGTGGAGGAAAGTGCATCGTGACGGTAAGGTTCGGTTCGCCGGTGCAGCGCGAAACCGGAATTGGAATTCCGTGGGGTGGATTGATCGGATGTTTTCGTAATTAGATATCTGTTGAATTTGATTCGAGCCCGCCGATAATGGGGATGATGCATCGTCGTCGCGTGTTTCAGACGTATCCGTCGCCGTTGCCCGACGTTGCACCGTCAAGACGAGAGGAACGATCCGTCTCGTCGCTGGTGGATCAGCTGTTGCTGGATATCTACGGGCTGCCAGACAGGGGAGGTGACAGGGGACGATCGGAAAGTGACTCGACAGCCTCGTCCCTGAAGGCGCGTCCGCAGCATCGGCAGCTGCAAAAGGCGCGTCTGCTATGGAAAAGTAAGAGTAACTCGATAAGAGATACAAATGTCTATAACACCGGAGGGGGAAGAGAAGAGAGGAGCGTGGGCGTCTGATAAATGGGTTTACATCGGGGACATTTATTGTGGAAGCTTCTCATTGTCGAACCACGCCGGGCGATTATTTAGCGCGTAGAATTTCATAATATAGAGGGAACGAATGCAATTGTTAAAGGGACGGGCGTAGACGGGACACGGCAGAAGCGTCTGCGATTTCTGCATTATCGTTTCCTTCACAATAATCCATTAACGTAAGCAAGCGGCACTACTCGTTATTGAAATACAGATAATAACGTTTCAGATTGTCACTCGATGTCGCGACAGGAAAATAGTTGGTTCTCCGACGGAAATTCGGAATAGGTTTGCGACGCTTCGACCGACAACATCTCGGCGACCTAAAGAATTCCGTGAAATCGAAGCCAAGATCGAAAAGTTAAGACGCTCGATGCTGCGTTACCGTTTCGATACCCTTGCAATTTCTAATGTCGATTCGACGCGACGATGTTCGAAACCCTATTCGAATTAGGCGAAGACACTTCGGCGGAAGCTGACGAGACAAGAGGTCGCGGTGCCCAGACAGACAAGCGACCTCGTCGACTTCAAGGCGAGAAGGTTCTTTGACTTGGAGTGCTACTTTTTTTCCCCCCTTCCTTTCCGCGGGAGAACCACTTCTTTTATTTCTATAGACGATGCTGCTTCGTTGAACATGCATAGGGAAAAATAGGGGTGGGATCTCGTGGTCTTAAAGTCGGGACCTACGAAGAAATACCGTTTCCTTTGTACCAGAGCTTGTAACGTCATCGTGACTTTCCTGCGATCGGACACGAACTGGAAAACAAAATAAAATATTTGAAAAATGAATAAAAACTTTGTTGATGATCCGAAGACGTCGTTGGTTTACCAATTGATTACGACGGTGTTTACTTTCATCGATAAGGTCGTTTCATTGTTAAAACTCGAACAGATTTTACACGCGACAACCCAATATACTCTGGCGTAGATCCTCTTCTTGGTAGATCGAAATGGGTTAAGGGCAGGATAATCGTATCGGAACGACCCGGATTCCTTTCGCGGAATTAAGTATATTGAATTCTCGGTGCTCCGAGAGACAAAGTCACAGGGCATTTCGCTAATCCCTGATGGCCCGTGTCGATATGAATACGCAATGTCGTGCAGACGTGCGTCGAGTGCGAAATGGCCGTTACAGAATCCCGGGGCCCGTCAAAGATATCTACGTTGCGGACGTTTTACATTCGCCGTAGATGTACCATTTCGCGGAGAGTTCTCCAATTTAAATTTTAACGCGGAAGTTAACGTAATTCAACTTAGTTAAGGCGGGCTTAGGCGGGCTCCCGGGAGCCGCGCGATTGAGAACATCTGGCCTCGTGTTCGGAATGATCAAAGGAAAATAGCGTCGCGGTACCCGGCAGTCCCTCTTCCGGGCTGGATCCCGGTGAACGTAGCACGGAGCATAAGTAACAGCGGGAAGAGTTGGAAAACTGCAATCTTGGGCCGAGTGTGTACACAGGGAGAGCCCTTTCGGGCCGTTATCAAGATTGCGGCTTCAATTCACCGACTCCTCGCCGGTGTCCCGCTTTGTCTCGCCTAATCTGAGCTCGCATGAACGCGCCCCTTTCAATTTCTAAGTGTCGCCCGCGATCCCCTGCGCGTCACCCTGCCTGCTCGTTGCATTTTTGATTTCGCATAATTCGGAACGTTGCTTTCCCGCCGGCCGTTCGATCCGCCATCCCTCAAAGATGGATTCCGTCGATCCCTTCGGGACAAAAATCTAGCCGATGAAACGATTTATCTGTTGCAATAGATGTGCTTCTTGTTATTAGAGAATTTTTATGGTGCAATTTTATGTTTATTAATGGCGAACGGTTTTTCTTCTACAGGCAAAAATGAACTTCAAATTCTAATACGGAATTTACAAGACCATATCAGTCATACAGGCGGCTTGCTGATCCGCCAGCTGCGTCGGAAGGATTACCTCAGCACCAAGCGTGAAAAACAATGCGACATTATTACAGCGTACCTTCAAGCCTACAGCCGAAAACATAGTGAGTATAAATTAGCATATGGTTAATAAATTGTCGCATCCTTCTATTCATGGGGCTCGAGGGTCGATGATCTCTCTGAATAAATCGAGACTCGATATTGAACGTTTAAAATCACGCTAATATTTTAATTCGCTAACAAATTGATGCACCTGGAATGTATCGATATTGTTTATCGGAAGAATTTGCATTTTCTGGTGGGAGAATTACCTTAGGATGTTCTGCAGTTTCGTCGTAACTCTGTTTTCCGGTTCGAAGCTGCCACCGCAATTTGCACTTTACATTTCTGCGAACCACTATGATTAGGACAGCAGGAAGTAGCGTACAAGAAACAGCAATGTTTTAACCACGGCCAGTTACTCTGAATAAACAATAGGCCCTCTCATAACACGGGAGCGCAACGCGTCGCGTTGTCTTGTTCAATGGAACTTCGTGTTTCGTTTTCGTGGATAAAAACGTCGCTCCGCAAGAAGCGATCTTTGTGCCGGCCGACGTTAAAAACCGCGATGCGATTTACAGTTCTGCCACCGCAGCCGGTTCCTTATTATTTGCGTTATCGCTGTTTTGCATTCATAAATATGGAGCAACCGAAGCAGAAGTTCAGCCGCGAGTGTCGAAACGGACCTGAGTCATAGAAATGTCGTGTGCTCTAAAAATGTCAGACTATGAAATGAGATTCTTGATTCATCGTTTCAACAAATCTATTTCAACGTTGCTGTAAATTAACTTATGCACTGACATTAAGATAGACATTAATTTATTCAGTTTTTGAATCGGTTAAGATCGATCCGTCTTCGTTAAAATATTCATTTTAGCTTATTCATTTAGCTCGGACAAGTTTGCAGGAAGTACGGAATGGGAATAAGAACAAATTTTAAAAGGAAGAGAGTTTTAGTAATTGTATGGATCCTCAGAGATATCCGAGACAATTTCGTAGAACCTCTAGCAAGGACCAGGACTTTGCGAATTCATAAGTAGACCTCGGATATACTTTTAATAGTTCCAAGAGACCTGATGGGAGGGTTGCAGGCGGCCTCGGAATCCCCCTGGGAAGGACTTGACGAAGAGATCGGTTTTCCTCCGGAAAATTCAGAAGGACTTCGACGGACGACTGGGAAGATCTCGGTTGTCCTCGAGAGACTTCCGAGAAGGACTTCAACATCTTCCGGAAGAAGATCCCTGGCTCCGCGGATACCTTAAGCGAAATTCGTGGAAACTTTCTTGACCCATCAGGAACTCGGCGGGAACATACCTCTGCTAAATAATTTTATATAGCTACACAGAACTCCCGTGCTTTGATTGTGTAACCTCAGCAGATTTCAACTTTTAATATTGTGCTTCGGTCCATGTCACTTTTCTTGTCTTGAATTTTAATCCCGTTTGTAGTACTCTTCAATCTACCGTAGCTATTTGCACTAAAAATTTCAATACTTATTTCCATCAGTCTTGTTCGTATCCCTTTCTAGATTATGGTATCTAATCGCGCTAAAGGTTTCAGCGCACGCTAAATAGACGGATAAAAAGGAAATAGCTATGTAGCAAGTAGTCTGCAAGAATGTACTTTATGTCTACCGTTCGCAAGGAAGTTTCGGAATACAAACGGCAATCATAATTTTTCGAATGCGAGCTACGTAACCAGAATCGTAAGCAAACGCGTGTGAGGCATAGTGAAACTGCGCGTGCCGGAAAGTTCAAAGTCGCCGTTCAGCCTAGTTGTTTCGGAATGTTCTTGCATAATCCCTCCACGAAAGAAATTTTTATTTCGCTCCTATATTTTGCAATCGGTGCAAACATTTTTTATTTTGCATAAAGATTAGTCTACTCATAATAAAGCACTCGATGTTTACAATGAAAGAATTGAATCGTAGGAAACGAAAGTACACGCGTTAGAAGATTGGGAAAGGTTGAACAATTTTCATAGGGAACCATCGGAGGTTTGGGAGCCTAAATGTCGAGTCCCGAGTGGTCAGATGGTCGTTTTAGAACACTATGCGACGGGGACGTTTTTCGTTGGCGATCGGTGCGCACTTCCGTAGCCACTCGAAAACCGAGCACTTTCGGAACCCCGTTATCGGTACACTTGGGAGGGAGGGCTGGCGATATCGGTATCGCAGATACACATAACCGTGTCGTCACGGACACTTCCGGAAAACAAAAAGGCCTCCTTCACGTGCCAGCGGCTCGGTGATCAATAATTAGACTTTGCCGCGCGAGTAGCGCGCCGACCACGCATGCCCCTGGTGCGGTACGCGCGGCCGAACCGCCGACGTTCCCCGTCATTGATAAACTTTTAATGATGTTGCGCCTGCGAAACGGAAATGCGGAACTTTCCTCGGGTCTTCTCCATTACTTGAGGACCCGTATTTAGCACGATGAACCCCCGCGTCGCGACGCATCGCGAGACATTGCGTGACGGAGGCGCATCGTCGAACGACTGAGGAACATACTCTCGCATCATGCTCTCGTACGTAAAAGTTTAACGAAGCTGCAGTCCGAACCTCGACGTTTAAATATCTTGCTGGGCGTCCAAGAAAATAGGCGTTTCGTTCCAGTGTGGGGCGTCGCGCATTCCACCCCCAAAGATATTCAACCCCTTCATCAAGGGGTTGCGCAACCAGGGAACAATTTTTTTTTCCCTCCGCTCTCCAGACCGTCCTCTATCTCACGTCCCGACGATCCCAGACGATTCCAGACGTTTTTCCCCGACGGTGTTTTTTTTTATGTTTTTCTCCCGTCCACTTTTCCGTTCGGGATTGCCGAATCGTTAAACTTTTCATGACTTCCAGCGAGATTATTCTTATCGTCTTTCATAATCGACCATCGGTGTACAGCTGGGCTATAAAGAGGGTTTACCAGCTTGTGTAATTAGGGGTCGTTCACTTAAACGACTTTATCGCTCGATAAAGTATTTAGTGCTTCGGGAGCTTCGGGAACTGTGAATGCCGGGCATTAAAGAATCAAGGAAATCGTTATGCGTCGTCGTGGCGGTCGTGCGTTTTTCTTCTCTCGTTTACATAAATATGGTGACTTAATTGCATTCGCCTTTTGCATGAATTAGAGCATCTACTGTGCCGATTATTAGGGGTGCAGAAGGTGGGATTCTTCCGAGATTTATGGCAGTGTTATTTTCCGGTCTATCAATTTTAGTTTCCCTGAACGTTCTCTTTCGATCTGCAAATTGAACTGTGCAATTTTCTTGTTTAACCACCAGGAAATCACTTTTCGAACGATAAGAGCCATTTGTCAAACGTATAATAAGAATAACAATAAAACCTCATAAAAACGAGTAAAAAGTAAAAATATTCAAAGAATTGGAAAATACGAATTACAAGCAATGCAACCAAATCTGTGTATTATCGATCAAAGCAGACAATTATAATATTTCGCTGAAAAAACGGCAATAACCAATACTTTTAACGGAGGGATTTGTCAATATATCGAACCGCACGAAAAAAAAAAAAATAATAATAATAGCTTTGAGGCAAGATAAGGAAGTAAATCTCCGAGGCACCGCTTGCCACTTTATTCTCGCGCGATCTTCCTTTTCTTTTATTTCTCTTCAGGGCAGTCTTTTCGAAACGTTCGTTCCGTTCAGGCGACGGGGATACTCGGAGGGTAATTTTTCATCCTTAGCTCCAGAAACTTATTGACCTCGCGCAATTTTTCAAACGCCTCTAAACTCCTGTCTCTCTATCTCTCTCTCTCTCTCTCTCCCCCTCTGTCTCTCTCCGTCCTCTCCCTTTACCCGGAGTGCTTCAATAGTTCAGCGAAGCGTTCAAAATATTAAGTAACTGTTTCTGAGCCATTACCCCCGATGTGCCCGCCATCGTTCCAACAAAAACACGGTCTTACGAAATGAGCGTATCTGCTGAATAATATCTGCCCGGATTATGCGTTGATGATTACACCGTTTATCATAAAGCTCACCGTTTACATAATACCAGAACTCACACTCCGGTGTTCGCATGAATACAATGTTTACGTGCACGTTATTTCCTCACCTACTTTTATCGTTCATTTATTATTTCTTCTAACCATTAAGACGACTAATATTCTCGTATTTAACACGTTTAAAGACCTTGTATAAAGACGACTTCGACGGTGTAAACTATTTTTCAGAAAATCCATTTGCAAGTTTGTTTGTAAATAGGGGCGAAGTAGGGCGCGAAATTTTTCGACGACAAAGAAACCGGTCGGTGAAACTCGAATTAGGAGAAAGCTATGGTTCACCGGATCGCTCGAATAGCCAGTCTGATTACCGTCTATTGAAATTCGAGCGCACTGACCGCCAGCTGCGCGCGGAATCTGAAAATAAGCGATCGCGCGAAGCTCCTGGATCAAAACGAATCGGATTGGATCGGATTCGCGGGGGAAAAGGGTCGCGTGTTTCAGCGACGGCCGGGAATATGTGATCCGGCGTTGTTGACATCGAAAACGGTAATTCTATCTGCAAACGGGTATCCTTTCCTCGCCTTTAATCAATATTCAACTACCCGCCGCCTGCCACCATCCTCGAGATTGAACCAGATTCAAGGCGGAAGATGTCGATAATTCGCGATTTTTATTTCCGTCCTCGTGCCCGGGATGAGCGTCGACGTTCCCTTCCGAAACGTATCGCCGATCTCCTGGCAGTGCTCCTAATTATTTCCGGCACCTGACCACGCGAACGATAGCGTTCCGCTTATCGTCGACACTAATCAGCGGAAAATGAGACGGCGTCGTAACCCGCCTGTTTTCGGATACGTATTTATTCCGCGATAACGTTTACAAATATGGAAATCCTCCGCCGACGATCCTTGGACTCGAACGATAATCTTCGCGGATAATTTCTGGTTTCAAAGTCCTGAAAACCTACGCGAAACGTAAGCTCGAAAGAAACATTTTTAACCCTTTACCCTTTATCACTAGTTTCACGAGTACAGTAAACTCCCGCCCTAACGTGATAAAAAATTAGTTAAAATGACTACATGTGAATTTTCTGTGACAAAAAATCTTTTTTGTCATAAAAGCATGGAATCTACAAAAAAGGTCTCAGGTTACCAGATCCTTGTGATTTCTAAAAGAAGGATTTTACGTTTTATGGATATTAGGTTTATATTATAATTAGGGGGTGGGAGTGAATTTTGATCGTAGGGTGGAGAATGGTTAGCGAGGGGTATCGATTCCATCGGGTTGACCCTCGAGAGGTTAATCATCCGATAGCGACGCAGTTAATCCAATATCGGATCAACTCTGACCCATACCGAATTTTTCATTACAGGCTCTGCGAATCTGATCGCTACATTACCAAACGTTACAGTATGGTGCTTCTAACGTAAAGGAAGGTTAGAATATGTTCATGAAATATGTATAAATATTTGCTTCTGGCTTTATCGTGTACTCAGTTATTTACAGGATGTTTCATAACACCCGCTCTACATACCTCGTTTTCGAGCAATTAATATTTTCATGCTCACGAAAGTTTTCAAGCAAATTGAAATATCGACAAATTATAGTCAAATATGCGTAGAATATATAAACAAATAATTCGTGGTTGCAAATTTCGAAGTGCCACATAGATTAGGATCAAACGTTGCAATTCTCAAGAAAAGTAGAATTCGTTGTTAATTCGGATATACGAAAAACAGGTCACGTGGGCAACATAGTGAATTCTAAAACATCTTCCGCATTTTTGTAACCTCGAATAAGCCGTTGTATTCCGCTGCTGCACGGAGTACTCTCTAAAAACAACAGTAAACCTGGAAATCTGACTCTTCACAGGCAAAAAAAACTCTTCTTTTATTTTATGGTAAAAGTCACATTTTAACTCGAAATAAGTCTATTTCGCTGCTGCATACACAGAATACGTACAGTATGCTTTAAAGGCTATATAAAACTCAGAAATCTGACTCTCTTCAGGTTGGAATCTCTCTTCTAGGTTGGAAAAAATGTTTCGTCTTGGAGTTAAAATAGCTTCGAGTGTAAAGGGTTAAACAGTTTTTAAACCTCAACAACATAATCAGATCTAGTCACTTCGTCGGCCCGGCGTCCGAAGGATCAAAATAAATCGCCGGAAGCCACGAAATTCACTTTCGTCGTCGGAATTTTCTCGGTTTCGCGTGTGCCGTGAAGGGCGCGCGTACACGCGTTCCATCCGCGAGCGTATCTGATGGCCTTAGTCTCCGTTGTTGCCGATTCTGACGACATTTCCGACTGACCCATAAAGGGACCGAGTCGATAAGTTCATCGATCCGTAGCGCCCGGCTTTGTTGTGTACGCGGATTAAAATCGACGGCTGCACCGCGATGACGGCACGATAAAATCATCTCTATCGCCCTGCCACCATGCCCTTAAATCCCTCATTCTTCCTCCCCAAAAAATAAAACCCGAACTCTGACCAATCCAACGATTCAAGCATCCTCAAAACCCGAGACAAAAGAAGAAGAATAAGAAGAAGAAAAGGAAACCGAAGACAATCATAGAAAAGCGCAAACCTGAAGCATTCGTTAAGCCTCGAAGAAGGGGCTGGACGTTTGGGGGAATGGAAGAAGCCGCAATTTCAACCCCCGGGAGCGTCCATCGACAAAACCGAAGAGCGGTACAAATTACGCCAGAAACCGACCAGACCGTTATTTTTTTAATTAGAAACAAGAAGATTTTTCATGAAAACGACGATCTCGAAATCTCGTTAGACACGAGGAAGAAAAATTCCAGAGGAGAATTCCCGAAGAAGCAATGCAGCATTGCTGGGAAACGATTTAGCCATAAAGTTGCTAACAACGGGAATAATTGACACGTGCACGTCATTTTCCTTACTGGTTTCACCGTGACGTCGGCATGGCAGAGCCTGGTGAAAAAAAAAGGGCGACGGGATTCGAGAGAACCACCCCTGGGTTCGCGGTGTTCCTGTTGGCAGTGTTCGACGGGACACGCGAGAACTCCACGGATACAAATTCCTCGCAGTGGGGTTGCTGGTGGTGTGGGTGGCTGCGCATGCGGCCATCCGGGAGTGGCTGATCGCTGAGGTAGCGGACGGTTCGTGGAACGGCTTCAGTGCCTATTGCAGGGTTCCACCAGACAGCTACCCCTACCGTGCTAGTTGCCCTTCGTGGTTATTGTCAGTGTGGACGCACGCGCGGCTCTCTCTCTCTGTCTCTCTCTCTCTCTTTCTCTGCTCGTTGTCGACGTAGTGGTCGCGTTCAGCTGACTCGACACGTATCAGCTCTGCTCGGCTTTGCTCTCCGAAGAAGGGGCCTCGTTGCTAGCTCAGTCATAGCGACCAACCATCCGATCAGGGCCTTCAGTCACCTCTGGCCAGGTCTCTCGATCTTTCTCTATCTCTCTTTCTTTTTCTCTCTCTCCCTCTCTCTCTCTCTCTCTCTCTCTTGCCTCCCCATCGGTTCTTCTCGCCCACGCGTGCCTCTGTGTCCCTGTGTTCGATCGTCCCCAACGGTCGACCCTGCATGCGGAGAAGCAAAGTGTGCGAGACGAGTAGTACGCAGGGGTGGACGTGGTTCTCTGGTGAGTCCTCGTTGCCACAGATCGACGGGATGACGGCAGATGCGTAGCCCGGAGTGCGTTCCCGGGGACACGACGTCGACACCACGCTATCACGACGTCGATCCACGACCTGACAATGGTAAGATCTCTCTTGGACGCCATCGGGCTCGCCGGGGATGATGTGTGTTTTGGTCGTCCATCCTTGACCGCGATCGGGAACGTTGAACGTCGTCGCTCACCTCCACCGATCGTAATGATATTCCTGGCTTCCACACACATACATGTGCTTCTACGTACACGCAAGTATACATGCATATACACACACACACATATACATATATATATATATACCCGGGTTCTTGAATTATACAGGAGCGTTGAATATTTAGAGGGTGGGGAATATTTAGAGCAACTGATTAGGAGGGGTGCCATCCGGATGCCAACAGTCTTTACAAACGGGTCGTTCTATTCTGTAGCGTTTCCGACGTGACTGCTTCGAGGACTTGGGAAATCAATGCCTTGCCCCCGAATTGGATTAGATAAATCGAAACGCGGCCGCACGGTGTTAATACCTGCTCCGACCGATTTATAGTGAATACGTGTGCCCGTGAAGTTACTGTGATGCACGAGTGGCTCGACGATGAGGGTTCGGGCGACCATATGCAACCCTCGCGGTCCGTCCTTCCCGAAAATCCAATCTGCACGATTTTCTATATGTACTCGCTTTACAATTCAACCTTCTGCCGTTCCGTGTTTCGAAATCGGAAGACGTTAAATTAATGATGATTCGAATTTCTGTGCCGACTTTTGCTCTCAATTATTTTGGAAGAATTTTCGAATTCGCTGCCCTTAAATTCACTCGGTGCTCGATTCTTACAGAGTCTTGTGTTCTCCGTTGATTCGATGTTCGATATTTGTTCGGGTATCGACACGCGTGATTTTCGAGGGGCAAACTCAGCACCCGAAGCGTCGCACGAACCATCGAACGGCCGATCATCTTGTATCGCTATTGGGAGCGTGGATTTCTTCGCAAGATCGATCGCATATGTTACATCAGCTCCACATTATGTGCCTCGTAACAGGTGGTACCTCCGCACAGACACTGTTAAGAAAAAATGAAGAGGGGATGGTTCATTTGTTGTCAACAACCCGGACGTCACGAGGGTGTATCCATTTCCACGGAAACTGTTTCCCTTCTGCAGCAGACTTTCCCGACGCGAAGAAATTCATTCCTTTCGTTGTTATTCCTTGTTTTTCTTCGACATTGCTGACGGAGAATCGTGTTTGTGTATATTGAATCGTGTATATTGTTCTTCTCACTCCGTGTGTTTCTGTGTTTCTAGCATTTATTTACATTGTTGTGTATGTACAAACACGATCTATGTGTGTACTTTCCATAAATTTTGATGTACTCGTAAATATAATTACCGAATCATAATCATTGTGATCATCGTACAATCACAGGAACTTAAAATTCAGTTCCATCATTGATTTTTGCTAATCTTGAGCACCATAGATACGATAACAATGTAGATAGCATAAAGTTTGTAGTAAACCTACGTTTATCAATTGCATTCAGATTTTCCGAAACAATGTTCAGGTATTCCGCAAGATAATCAGCTTCCATTATAAAATTTAATAACCGGTGCAAATCAAAACAACTAATTATTGGATATCGAGGAATTCAGTAAAAGTTTTATGAACGCAGTAATATCCACGTGAAAGCCACGATTATATTACGTTATAATTAAAATTTCCGTACACCACTTTTTCATTGAACCGTTCATATACGTGTTTTCGGAATTGTCGTACGAGCCACAAGGAGGTGAATTTACATGAAAAAATCAATCGAGAATGTTTCTTCGCCTAAGGCTTCGCTTTCGATGAAAATGAGTTTGAAGGTCCGTTGGGCTCGCGTGCGCCGGTATTTGCAGGAAGTAGAACCGGTAGGTCATGATCAGACACATCAGCCGATTCCTATCTACAATAATAGCGCGCGTATTCGCTGAATTCTCAAACTCGATTTTCTCGAGAACAAAACCTCCAACGAAAAGAACATTATTCTTTCTTTTCTTATTTTTCATGTACACCTTCCTGCGGTTTGTACCTTCAGATTGGTGATACCTCCTGTATGTGCAACATGAAGTTTCCAACGTGTCCAACGTGTATTGATCACTACTCTGCGGATCTCTAGAAAATCGAAGCCAAAATGAATTTTCTCTTATAGTCATCTCGGAAAGTCGAAAATAACACAAGATAAAAACCGTAAATTGCTCTGTCTTTTAATTTTTGCATTTGACCTATCGATTTTCGCGACGAACGCGCGAAATCCGCAGTTTATTGATCAGGAATTTCGAATTTCGAGCGAGCCGCGTCAGAAGTCTGAACGGGAGTTTCTCGTTCGATGGGAACGCGTTTGCACAGAGAGAACTGAGCGAGTCGAAATTTCAGACACGCGATAAAAATGCGTCTCGCGCGAAAGAAGCATCGGAACGCGGCACAATCGAACACGATTTCGAGAAACTGAGCGCAACGGCGACGGATGATGAATCACGAAAACGGTTGAAAGGCGGCTGTACGCAGTGCAACAAGAGGCGGGAGAGGTGAAAGTAACGATGAAGAAGAAAGAGTGGCGTTCCTAATTGGAGAATGAGCGGATTTTTCAACTCCCTCAAAAACTTCGCGTCAGGAGCCGCGTACGCTGCCAGCTCTGCCTCCAAGTACGAAGAACTGGAAGGTGAACGAAATTATTTCAGAATCCCTCGTTGCACGTGCATCATACTCCGTTTCCAATTCTCCACGGCCGTGTCGTACAATTTTTGCTTTGCTCACCTGCACGAAGCAATTTCCCAACCGCTCACCTGTCTTCGTTGCGGAAATGCTTGCCGTTTCTTTCGCGAGGAACGTTTAATTCGATTGCCGTAGATTTTCCGTTTTGTATGGGTTTGCTGTGCGAACTTGAGTACCAAAGCGAAGATAAGAGGATTCGGTGAGAAACGAGGGTCTTCGACTGTCTGATAGTCAATTATAGTCAATGGACACTACTGCGATCATTCATCGGGACCAATCAAACTGTTTCTGGAAGGGTATTGTCCGCCATGGAAGACCATACGTGCACGTAATCTTCGCGAATGCGAGTTGGAGACCTCAAGTACGCTGAGCAGAACCGTACAATTCTGTTTTAACTGTGCAGAATGTAATTATGTTTATTCGTCGTGGCAAAATTCGTGCAAACCGTGAATGTAATGTTTATAGAATAATTTACAGGGAGAAGAACTATTGATGGATATGCGAAGATAAAAGTGATGTAAGAAGTTCGTTGAAGCTTTGATGGAATTGTTAAGGATTATTTTAGCAATCAACAGATCTGTGATCTACATTTTTTGTGAAACGAAATACACATCATCAATTTCTCCGATAACGTAATTTGCTTTCTTTTATGATCCGCCTCGAGGCAATAGAGGAATCGGAATAAATTAAGATTTGTTTGAGCGGCTCCCATCATCTTCACCGAACTTTGCATGTTCTTGAATTAATGCATGTTAATGTAAAGTATTGTAAGTAAATGTATTACTAAAATGTTTGTCTTCTACGACCTGATCCATATGCATGAATTTAGGACGACGAAAAGCTGCGATCGCGCCGATGACGAGTCATCTTTCAAACTTGAGCACTTTCGCCGAAAAAATCATCGATTCCACTTCGCTATCGTGCGAGAAATTCTGCATGCATAGTTGTTTCCCCATATTTGTGTCGCCACTATATTTGCCATAGTCCCTATTCTCAATAATAAAAAAGAATTAGATAAATCCCTTGACCGAATGAACATAGAAAGTTGAGAATATTATTTAAAAATGTGGAAACGTGTAACGAGAGAAATCGTGAGTCAATCCCTCGTAATTTAAGCAATGCTTTGTTGCTGCAACGGAGGAAACACTATTAGCGATTGCACAGCAGAATCGATACAAATATTTATGCTCCCCCTTTACGTGACAGGTGAAAAGAAATTTATAGTATAGAGAGCAACAAAATATCTAGCATTACAGCGCGATAGCCAACTTCATAAAAACGCAATCGCTTTTCCGTGTTCCCTTTTGTGCGATACGCGGCTGTATTTTATCAGACAATCCCAGTTCGAATGGAATCGGGCGCCTGGGAGCAGACTCGAACAACAAAAGGTTAGCGGGCATCAATTCACGTTGTATTTCTAATGCGCTCGGATAGATGGGTCGTGAGTTTACGTTATTCCGGCAGAGTTGTAAAATTTATGAGGGACGAGCGTGCACCTCGGCTCGGTGACGCGGAATAATGCGTGGGTAATGAACTCGTTGTATATGGACAAATTGCTGAATACTGCTTCTACAGATATTGTATGATAATTGCGCCTCGCCTAGCTGCAACTACCCGCCGTTCTGCCGGACGACGAGCACTATCGCTTTAACCAGCTAATAATTATCGCTGCCACGGAAAAATCTAATCGGACACTTTCCGTTCTATTACAGATTTAAATTAGAATATGTTACGCCGTGCACTATGAAAAGCGCATATGTTTGATCGACACTCATAGTCGTTCAATTTATTCATTTAATTAGCATGCTAATCGACAAAAGATATACAACGCGTAAACATTTTCCGGGAACACGAGGGAGAAACAACACTCGAAGGAACCGCGGAAATTATTTATTTAAATGAACTCTCTTTACGCAAAAGTGCATTTCCTATTTTCAGTGTCAACACGGTACTTGTTACACATCTGACTCGACGGTTTAAAGCAGCTAATTAAGTTTCCGTAGTTACAACGACATAACGGTCGTCGATGAACGTACTAACGAACTCCGCGAACCTCGAACCGTTTGATTTCGTTAAAACGCGCGCCCGCGTTCTTGTTATTTGTTTGATGTTCCCTTGAACGCCAGTTTTGACAATAAAACTTGGACATTTCGATTGAAGTGGATCCACCGTCGGCTGTGTTTGCTTCACCAAGTGGCTGTATGACCACTCGTGACCGGCAATTCGGTCATTTACGATCTTATTTACGATCATTTGCATCAAACGTATCGTGATCGAAATTAACAGGCTCTGTCAGAGCCACCGGATAACAATCATTCTTCAACACAGCACTAATTTACCTTTGCGATACCAGCGAACGATATTTATTAATATTTTACCGACACGCAATCGAAGTAATTTATTATGCATTCCGTATATTAGTTTGATAAAAAGAATCAAAAAATAAAAGGGACCGAAAATGTGTTTTCTCTTTTAATGATCTTAAAAATTCGAAGATAATATAACAATGTCCATAAATTCTTGTAATCTCTAGTCACGTGTCAAAAAATTCGTTGCAATAAAGGAAATTATGTGGACCCAAAAGCCGTTAAAAAATTAATTTCGCCGTCGATGTAATCGGACGTTTCAGTCCAGTAACGAGCGTTTTGTGTTGTCAAATGTTCGGCCGATTTAAAAAAAAAAATTCACCGTGCGAATTTCTGAAATTTTCAGTCGAAGACACGAAGATGAGATTCAGCCTGACGCCGCAGCCGGGAGAAAGTGGTTTCATACAATGGCTGGACGCGATGAAAATGGTCGCCAGGTTGCAGGGAGGCATACCACCGGAGTTTCGGAAGAAGGTGAGTGATAAGAAAAAGCTCGACTGACCCTGTGAACCGTGCACCTCGCTCGTTTCCGTATCCTCATCACGAAATATTTGTCGCAGTTATGGCTGACACTGGCGGAACGTCATCTGGAGCAGCGCGGCGTAGATTGGAAGCAGGCTGAAAAGGTCTGCTTCAACGAGTGGAGCAATCCTGACGATGAAGAGCTCGGTATACAGATCGTTAAAGTAAGCCTGGGAAACGTACATCCTTTTTGCAATACCGTGCGACGGCGCTCGGACGAATTTCGTGATTATTTTGTTGGCAACGTTCGAGGATTCTCGATAAATACTCGACGAGAAGAAAAATCTATCTGTTAACACGTTACTTACGCGACTGCTTCGTAGTTTTTCAAATATCTACAATTCGTGGTGCAGAAGTAAAATTGTTTATGATTTCAATGATCTCTTAAAGAATTTTTTCAACAACAGCAGCAACTTGTTCTAATAATTCTTATTAGTTCTTATTCTAATAATTTCTCTTTGGATTACCATGTAAAATTAGCTTTCAAAGCTCAGTTTTCCTGTAGCATCATTCGGGAGTCCACTAATTGCCACATAAATTGCTCGGCTTTAAGCGAGAGAAATGGAATTTAATTTCTGCGAGAATTTTCGCAGAAAGTCAAATAATAGATAGAGATCTGAATTGAAATTTCTTTTTGATGTGAAGAATAATTTGCATAATTTAAATACGTACGAGCGTCTGAAGCTCCCTTCACGCGGTCGAATAGAGCTGCATAAATTCGTTACGTAACGACGAAACTATCGACTTATTTAATTCGCATCGTATTCCCGACGTTTTAGCCGACAGGATGGTTGCATGAAATATTACGCTTCGTAATCGCGAAGAATCTCCGTCTGCGAGAGATAAAAAATTCTTGGAATAATGCTTGACGGTCATCCACCGCAATAAATGACAAAGAGGTGACGATGGGCAATAAATTATTTCTTTTAATCGATGCTGGAGGAGATTGGACTGAATCTTCCTCGCGGAATTATGGAAAATTGTTTGCCAGATTCGATTAAGTAAGGTTCGATACGTAAGGATTTCAATGATTTCCTGAGAGCATGAAACAAAAATTTCCGAAAGTTTCGTTGCAAGGTACCGAGCCGGATATCTCCTCTTGCATAACTGGTCCAGAAAAATGATCGTGACGCAATTCCAGCCGACAACGCTCGGCGGTATCGCGTCTGGAACGGTCTCGGTCTTCGGCGTGTATAATTACAAGCAATTAAATTTCGATCATTAATCACTTCGACACCGGGCAATTAAATGTCGCCGATGAGCCTTCCAATTAGCTGGGTCGCGCGACGAACGACGAACGACGAACGACCTTTAACGAAGGGACGGACGGGTGTCGGTGGACGGCTCTTTTTCGCATGCGCGAGGAAATCGAAAATTTCTAGACTTTTGTGGCGCGAGAACGCGAAAAAATGTCGGGTTCTCTCTCGTTGTGTAAATTGAACCGTGCACGTCTATAATCGAGTATGGTTGCCGGGCCGTTTCAGGATTTGCACAGGACAGGCTGCAGTCTATTTTGCGGCGCAGCTGGCAGAGACAATCAAGCGGTGCTCCGTCGGGTTCTGCTTGGCTTCGCTCGATGGAACAAGTCCGTCGGCTATTGCCAAGGCCTGAACGTGCTGGCCGCCCTCGTTCTGCAAGTTATGGATCGCGCCGAGTCCGCCGCGGTGAAGGTGATGATCTACTTGATAGAAGGTGTCCTGCCCGAGGGCTATTTCGCGGACAATCTGCGTGGCCTCTCCGTCGACATGGCGGTGTTTCGTGATCTCCTGAGGACCAGGTTGCCCAAGCTCTCGAAACACCTCGAGGCGCTGCAGAACGACGCGAAGGACAAGGCGACAGGTTATTCCTTTTCGAGCAAGTTCCTGCAATTTGTTTTCTGTTGGGTCGGCCAATGCTTCGGATTTTTCCTCTGGTGCACGCGTTTCTGGCGGCGCTCGGATAGAGAGAGTATTTCTTTAAAATTAAAATTTTAGAGTATTTCTTTAAAATTAAATACTCTTCCAGAAAAATCAGACATTTCTTATAATTGCTAGGCCATTTAAACTAGAAACGTGTGCATTTTTGATGCAGCTTATACGAGCAATATATGTATAAGATGTTCCACCAGGAAAATCTGAAAGGATTCATTTCCCGACTCAAACAATTTTATGCCATTGTCAAAAGTGATTCGGTTATTAATCCCCGGTCTTTTTAGGCAGCAGTTACGAGCCACCTCTGACGAATGTGTTCACGATGCAATGGTTCCTCACCCTATTTTGCCACTGTTTACCTCAAGAAGCTGTCCTTCGAGTCTGGGATTTGATATTCCTCGAAGGCGATGAGATTCTTCTTCGAACTGCTTTAACCATATGGGAAGGCTTATCAGAGTAGGTGACATCTTTCATTTGAAATTTCACCACACCGATAAATAATAATACTGTTGGTTATACGCGATCATGTCGATTGAATCCATCGATTGTACTTTTTGTGCGATAGAAATCCTGTTGGAGGCATGAATTGTTCTTTGCTCGATTGAAAATAATAGATTATTTTTCTTTAATTTTCTTCTCTGTGTTAGTTCAATACTGTAATAATCATTCGTTTACAGTCGTATCATGACCGTCACGTCGGCCGATGAGTTTTACAGCATAATGGGCGTCTTGACTAGAGAGATGCTAGAGTTTACAGACACGAATAATCTCATCAAGGTTCGTTATATATCTATTTAGACATTAGCGGCATAAAGCGTTGCCAAAATAAATGTTCAAGCCGTATCCGCATCGAATATTTACTACTAACATCCACCATCTGATGTTACTGACATGAAATTGTCAAAAATTCATGAAAGTAGTCAACATTGTTGGTTTTGTCTTTAAAATTCATACCTGTAAAGTCTCGAACGTTTAGTTTGCAAGCGGTCTCGGCGAAGGACGCAATGTTCGTCGCTTGCGTATTGAATCGGAGTTGTTTGTGCGTAGAATATAGTCAGCATGGGACCTTTGCAAGGTGTAACAGGTTTAAGGGAGAAGCACAGATACAATATCACACCGTGGGCAAGAAAACTCAGCGACGACGACGACAGCGATACCGAAGAGGATGAAAGGCTGGCCGTGGCTGCTGCGATGTTCAGCATGGCGCAACGTCTGAAAAAAGGTAAAAGAACCGTAGACCGATGAGAGTACGTTGTCTGTTGTAACAATGGTGTTCTGACAATATCATTCTGTTTTCTGCCGGTGACACGCAAGACATGCTTGTAGATCGTATACCTCAAACAATCGGCGCGCTACAGGCAATGGCGCCCAGCAGCGATCGAGAACGCCTCGCTTTGGACATTAGCACATTGAAGCAGCAGTATGCTAAGCTACGGGAACGTCAACGACAAGCACACATCATACTATCTGGTAAATGCTCATTTTCATCAGAGTTCTCGTTCATTTTTCAGGATTCAGTTAATCGCTTAAAAGCCGCTGATCGTTGTTCTCGAAATGTCTATCGCGTTCAAAGAAATGGAAACAAAATGGGTTGCCCAAAAATCACTAGATCGTTCAAAATTCGAGTTCGAATGTCGAAGAATAATTGTGAATTTTTCTTTAGAAAAAATGGTCTAGTGACTTTTGGACTATCTTGTACTTGGCTGACAAGCTAAATCCAAGCTTGAGTGTGCGTGGATTTTTCTGTTAGTTGAGACGAAAGCGTTAACGTTAAGGCTGAGAATGTATGTTCGCTTAAAATAGAATCAGAGCAAAAATGCATAAATTCTTTCTTGACGCAGCTGCATGTGCAAGGCAGACCATGGTACCACCTCCTACTTCTCAGGCCATGAATCATCTTTTAGTGGGCAAAAATGCGCTCGTGAGCGGGAAGAATCGACCCTTGAGTCTACCTTCTGGTACTGCACAGGCGAAGACGCGACCTACACCTCTAAGTCAGAATCGAAGGGACAGACAGGGCATCACGTTGCATTGGAAGGACACGAAGAAAGCGAAGCAGAAAGCTGCGAATGCATCAGGTTCGTGGACCTCCCTGAACGATTTCACAGAGATCAATAATACAATAGCTATTTTGTATCTTAATATTTTCGGTTATCCATAGCATCAACATCACTAATCATTATATTGCTAACGTGAAATGTTCTATAACTTATTGCAATCGATTAGTCGAAATCTGAGCGACTGAAAAGTAGGTGACTAAAGGTGATCAGATTTTTGTGTGCGAGTGTATTTATAAATATAAAATATAACGTAACTTTATATATTCAAAGCGAAGGTATGCTCACTACTAAAATGCAATCAGATAGAATTGATTACTTCAATGATACGTAAAATTAAAATAAATGTAGTGTATTATCATACAGTGCATATTCAACATTACTTTTACTTTGTTACTGCGCACTCTGGAAAAATGACAATAACAAATTTTTAAGACAACCAATATAACTGTATTTGTGAGTTGTGTATCAGCTGCCGGTAAGGAAATAGCATCGAATGGTGGTAACAGAGAAATCTGTACTATACCTTCTGTTGGCAAGCTATATCGTCGGATGGTTTGTGTTACTGTGTACTGATAAACGAACTCCCTATAGTAATATTGAAATAGAAATTCCTTAGATAATATGGATTAAATTTGTTGCGGTAATTAATTACTATTTTAGTGCCTGCACAGACGAGGTATAAAAGTAGAGCAATCACTTTATGGTGTTCTGTGATATATGTGGTGTTCTTTGACAAAATTCGCACGACTTTAGAATGTATTGTAGGAATTTTTGAGAGCTCGTTCGCTATTCTATTTTGATACGGATTGCAATAAAACCACAGAAACCCCATAAGGTGACTGGCCTACTCCTACATCTCGCCTGTGGTAGAATAATTACACGCGTTCGACAATCATATTACTTATGGATTATTGTCTGCTCATCCAGGTGCAATGGAGGCAGCTGCAATGCAGCCGTTGGAAGCTGAGCTAGCTTCTCCGAAGCGCAGTAACGGTGACAGCGACAGCGACAGCACGTCGACCGAGCTGTGCGACGAGCCAGATCGTCTCAGCGACGTTGACAGCGAGGATCTGACGTCCGCGTCCGAGTCCTACGTCATGGCGACGGACGAAGAGAAAACATCCCGAGGAGGTGGATCGCCGATGCCCGAGAAGTCGCTCGGTCGTTCGTCCCCCGGCGAAAAGAACGAGCCAGCCTCTGTCGACACGAAACAAGACTTGGGGCCGACCGAAGAGAGTTTGGGGGACATGTCGATCGCCAAGATCACCGATCAGATCCGACGACTGTCCGCAGAGGATGACAATAATTCAATGGTTCCTCAATCGTTCAGCGCGCGAAGCAAGAATTCGCCGGACGACTCGTCGCCTACAACGATACCATCGTCCACGGAGAAGAATCGATCTGCGGCCGATCTTCCAGCCGATTTCGCTTTGGACACCAACGTCCGAAAATCCTTGGCTCTGGACGATTTCGACTATTTAGGTTTGCGCAGCAGCACGATCAACGCGAAGGACCAAGAGGTCTTGGTGCACGAGAGCCACAAGTCGAAAGGACCTGCGAAGGAAACGGAGGACTTCGCAGGGAGCCTGAACGATCTGAAGGATCCAGGCCAAGAGGCAACGCCTGCGAGCGTTCAGCAACAATCGGAATATCCAACGTCGCTGGGCGCGAAGTACGATCAACTATTCGATCAACCGACACCGGTAGACACGAGCTACGAAAAACTCACGACAGAGAAAACGGACACGAAGAAGTTAGACACGAAGCAGAACGACCTCGTGGATAAGACAGTTTCTTCGGACGCTAAATACGGTACAGTGACGGAGACGACTGCTTCGTTAGACACAAGGTATGATAAAATCGCAGATAAAACTAGCCTATTAGACAGAAAGTACGGTGAAATGACAGAGAAATCTATTTTGTTAGATAGAAAGTACGATGATATCGCGGACAAGGCTACTTCGTTAGACACAAAGTACAACAAAACAGGAGAGACAACCACGTTGCAAGCTAAGCTTGGTCAGATCGCGGACAAGACCGTGTCCTTAGACGCAAAGTACGACAAAATGATTGAGAAGTCTTCTTTGATCAAGACGGAGACGGATGTAATGACAGACAAAACGTTTGACGATTTACTAGGCAGGAAATTTGATAATGACTCGAAACGCGATGAAATCGTAATCAAAACGGCTCCGTCGGACAGCAAGTACGAGAAACTCGCTGGGTCGACCTCGTTAAACGCTAAAGTCGATACGATCTCGAACAGAGCCTCTCCGTTGGACACGAAATTCGACAAAGTAGCAGGAATTGCTGTATTGTTAGATACAAAGAGAGATGAGATCGAAGACACGAAATACGATAAGATATCGAGCAAGTCTACTTTATTAAATTCGAAATATGATAAAATAGACGGAGTCGCTCTATCGGACACGAAATACAACAAACCTAGTTCGTTGGATGCAAAGTACAACGAAATTAGTTCTTTTGACACGAAGTACGATAAAATGTCAGAGAAGGTATCGTTGGATACGAAGTATGATAAAATAACAGAGAAGGTATCGTTGGATACGAAGTACGATAAAATAACAGAGAAGGTATCGTTGGATACCAAGTATGACAAAATATCAGAGAAAGTATCGTTGGACACAAAATACGATAAAATACCAGAGAAAGTATCGTTGGACACGAAATACGATCAAATCATAGAAAAGATGTCGCCCCTGGACTTGAAGTTCGACAAAATCCCGGGTAAGCCCGTTCTGGATTTGGGATGCGAGAATGAGGACCGATACAGGTCGACCTTCGACTTCTCTAGCAGAGTGTCCTTGGACACGAACAGGTACGAGCCAGCAAAAGTGAGTCCGGTTGTCGAACAACCGAGTTCGGTCGGTATAGAAAGAAATCTGTACTGCAAGACGTATGTTGGACACCTACCGATCTCGCCAGTGACCGTCGACCAAAAGTTGAGTCAGCTGACGTCTGTGCACGCAGCGAAAATTATTACGGCGCTGGCTACGGACTGTGCTAACTCCCAAGTGTTGGAGAAGCCGTATTTCATGGACAGACAAACGTATTCGGACTTAAAGAAGAGTCCCCAGACGCCGGAGAGCAACAAGTCCTTCAGCTCCGGGGAAACTATGGGTCCCGACACGAAGCCCTCCAGCATGGCCATCAGCCCAAGAACTCCGGTCCGATCCGACTCGCGAGATTATCTCCTAGACAAGTCGGTGTCTTCTTCCGTGAGCTCGGACTCGAAGACACTGGTATTTCGCTCCGGGGACTCGGACGTGACCAGAGACAGCGACAAGACCGACACGAAGAGGGCCAGCTTCGAGAAGTCCAGCTCGCTGACGCCGATCAGCACGGACTCGCTGAGGCTCAAGTCCGAGACGAGCCCGAAGCTGGTCGTCAGCAGCTCCAGCGACTCGTGCAGCCCCGGTAAAATGAAGTCTTCCGAGAGGTCGTTCAGTTCGGACCTTCAATCGCCAATAAGTGCCAACTCGATCAAATATACCTCGAATTACAATAGACGCGGCCAGGACGACTTGTCCGGTTCGCCGATGGACCTGAGCACGGCAACCTCGCCTTTCTATCCGATCTCGAACCCGAACCAGAAGACCCCTCCTTCGCCTTATAGCGTTTCGAGGCAGAGGTCCAGCCTGGACAGCACGGAAACATCACCCGAGCAGAAGTCGAGCAGCTCGAAGGAGTCGAGCAAGTATCTAGGCTACCAGTCCAAGTTTGACTCGGCCCTCAAGTCCTCGAGTCCAGTGTCCATCAAAGACTTGGACACTGGGGCGACCAGGAGAGAGGAATACAGAAGAGAATATAACACGAAAAACGAGGCTGACAGGAGAAACGGGGACAGCGATGCCCACTATTACCAGTCCAGCAGCAGCGATTACTATCGGAAGGAGAAAGACCTGGATGACGGCGGGGATGATCCTCTATCGGAGAAGGACGTGGTGCCGTCGTTGCCGTTGGAGAAGCTGGATAAGCATTACTTGAACTACAATTATCGGCACAGAGACAAGTCGAAGATGCTGGAGAGAAGTTCCAGTAGTCTAGAGAGCAGACGATTCGTTGACATGAAGTCGTCTGTCTCCTCGGACGAGTTCAACGCCACCATGGTGAAGAAGAGGTCCAGCGATATTCTGGAGGACATCAAACACTTGGAGGCGAAGGCGAGCGAGGGGTCGTCGGACTCTGGGATATCGACGAAGAAGAGTTACATGTGGGAGGACTTGAAGAGCCTGGAGGCTAGGAGACAGGACACTTTTTCCGACTCCGCGAGCACCTTCTCCAAACGTCGTCTGGAGATACCTGACATCAGCGTGACAGGCGAGGGCAGGAAATCCTATATCGTGCATCCGATGATCAGCATCGACGAGAACGCCGACAGTATACTGAACACTGTGGCGCGTAGTCAGAACAACGGGGACCCCGATGACGGCAGAGAGTCGAAGTTAGGCGTGTGGACGAAGGTAAAGCCTCGGAAACGAGGCGACAACGGTCGTAGGAACAGCGACAGGGCCCTGAAGATCATTCAAGAGAACTCCGTGATACTTCAGAAGATTCTCGCGTGCCAGGCGAAGAAACGGCTGCCGGATCTTGAAGAGATATCCAAGGAGATCAGCATAAGTCCGATCAACGAGGAGATCTCGAAGATCTTCAGTCCGATTCTAGAGAAGATGGGGCTGAACGAGCACGAGATCAACGAGGAACTGGCGAGAATCAACTTCAAGGATTTCGACAACATGACGGCCACCAGCGTGTCCGAGTTCGACGCGAAGATCAACGAGGAACTGTCCAGGCTGTCGCTGATCGACGACAACGAGCATATAGATCACTTCGACGTCGACGAGGTGATTGCGCATCAGTACTCGGACACGAGAGAGGCTCTGATAGATCGGAAGATAAACGAAGAACTATCGAAGCTGTTGCTGAACTACGAGGAACGCTCACCGGCTAGCATCGTGAACCTGGAGAAGGGATCCAGCCAGAACGTCAGCGAGATCGACGGTCTCGACATGTCCAGCATTTCCACCAATGTTTTCTCTTACAAGTCCTCGAACGACTCTATAGACACCAGAAGCGATCTGACGACGACGCAAGAGCCAACGTTGCCGGTCGAGAAGTTTCCGCAATACGCTGAGAAAGTGTTGCCGTACAACGTGTCGAAGTACAGAGACGACGATTCGTCCCCTAAAAGCGACATAGACATATACAGAGAATTAGAGAAGCTAGATCAGATCTCTTCGGCCCAGGTGCTACCGCATCCAATCCTGGAGCTTCCCCAGAAGGAACTATCCTCCATCCCGTACGTCCCGAACACTTCTCCGTTCAACGACGTCCCGCCGATTAGATACACAACGAAACCGGTACAGTACGACACGTCGCCCCTGAAGTCCGCCTACGATCCTTACAAAACCTTCGACTTCAAGCCCAAACTGTCTCCCAAGCACGCGACCACCAACCCCTTCGTGGCTGCCTCCTACGATCAACCCGTCATCGACACCGCTTTCGAGTACATGAACAACAAGCCCGATCTGTCCGTGAACGCTTACGAGACGCATCTGAAAAGTCCGATGCTGACGAAAGAGTCGCTGGAGTTTCGCGTCAGGTACGACGAAGAGCCCTCCAGGGACATCGGCGCGGACTATATGTCCCTGCCGTCGGATCTAGAGCTGTCTTCGAGCAAGTCTCCCTATTATAGCAACGGGAACAACGGGCCGTTGACGCCCACGAAGTACGTGCACAAGGAGGACAGGTCCTCTTTCATGGAGTACACAGGTGAGCCGACGGACATGCGTCGCAAGTACGACCCGTTGTCCCCGAAGGAGTACTCGCACAAGAGCGCCGCGGAGTACGACAGACACCTGCTGCCTTCGATAGAGACGGCATCGGACCTGGGCTCGTACCTGCCGATGAAACACCTGGACTATCACGCCCTGTCGCCGAATCACCAGTTCATCGATCAACACTTCTCCGCGGCGGCGAATCGTTACGCGTCGAAACTGTCACCAGGCTTCGCCGACGAGACCAAGCGTCCCGTCTCGCATCCCGAGTTCCCCGGGAAGATCACCATTGGCAAGTACACCGAGCTGACCGACAGAGGAGTCGCCGGCAGCTACCAGAAGTCCTCGCTGAGCCTGGGTAACATAGGACACTCGAGCAAAGGGGTCGAGAACAACTACAACACCCTGATCAGCCCGAAGACGCAGTTCAGCCCGTTCCCGGTCAGGAACGCACCCAGAAAGCCGAACGAATTAACCCTGAAGCTGGGCCTCTACCCGCAGAAGAGCCCCGACATGGGACAGCTGAAGAGGTCATAGTGCGAGACTATTGATACGCGCTGGTTCAGGTTCTACCTGGTTGTCGGGCTCGTCAGGTGTGAAGAGAGTGAACGTTGCGTGGTGACGAATCAGTGAGCCTTGGTGACCTTGACGACGAGACAGTGGGCCTAAGTTATCGTCCCCGTTGGAGCCCGTTGCTGCTAAACTTTGCGATTACAGTGAATTCTCGATATATGTCAACAACACGTGACATACCCTGTTATGTTTACACTCCTCTCGGCGTCCGAGGTCTCTCGAGCTTCGTGGCATACCTTGACGGTGTATACCTCACGGTAGTGGGGATATTTCCCCGACGTTTATAATCCAGGCCTTGGCGACATATATAGAGAAATTGCTGTATATGGCGTACAGTGTTACAAATCGATTTACTGTTCGTACCGAATGCATTTGAACGGTGGTAAATGTTTTGAAGCCCGCGTCTGCCTCGCGTGATCGATCGATATGCAACTGCGATCGGTTGCTATCTTTTCGCGCGAAGTACCTCAAGAGCAGAGGCGGCCCGACTTCAAGACGTCGCGAGATATTAGAAGAATATCGCTCAACAGATCGAACGTTGAATTTTCACGTACTGTCGCATACTTCCCCTCCTCTTTAGCGATAATCATTAACTCCGTTTTCTCCGAATGTTTATAGTCTATGAACGTTGACTAATTAAACGAACGTTTTTTACGAGCTCTGCTTGAAACGGCTTCACGAGAATCTCCAACGTTCTCTCTTTCGTTCTTTGTCTCTCTCGGTGAAGTTTCTGTTGAGAGAGAAGAAGAAGAAGAAGAGGAAAGGGGAGATAGATAGATAGATAGGTAGATAGAGAGAGAGAGAGAGAGAGAGAGAGAGAGAGAGAGAGAGAAAGAAAACAACGCTTGCTGAACAGCACTAAAGATCCATGCGGAACGTACACAGTTGCAATTTCTAATGCGATGCCTTCGATCTCCCTCCAATCTCGCAAAGAAACCTCGTTATCACGTCTCGATTATTCAGTACGTTGCGATTAGTGGCCCCGAAGTGTGCACGAGAAGCTCGAACGAGAGCAAGATAGAGAGATAAAGGTGGTGAGAGAGTGTGTGTGTGTGTGAGAAAGAGAGAGAGAGAAGTTTTGCGCGAAAGAAAAAGAGAGAACGTTACAAAATGCCTTCCATTCCCCTCTCCCCAGTGGGTCCGCTTTTGACAGTGATCTCGCACGCGATCGTCAATCACGGCACTGATCACGGGACTGTGGTAACGTGAAATTTCCTCCGAAAAGATACAATATTATAGCCGCGAGAGATTGTATAAAATTATAGAAGTTGTTATATTCAACGGGAGCCGCGATAGTGTTTAATTTGTCCGTACGTTTGCGCAGAGCTCGGCTCGTGCACAACACGGCCGGCGCCGTTTCTTTCGAGACGGAATGGCGTGCGATTAGCCTAACGCCGGACACGAAAGGGGAGTGCGAGGAGGAACAAACAAATTGTACATAACGATATAGGGATGTTGGTTGTATATTAAGCATACGAGAGATAGGAACGTCAAGAGTCGCTCGAGATCTTTTTATATTAAATAAAAACGAAGAAAGGAACAAAACAAAACGTAGTATTTTTAGATGTTTCTAATAAGATGATAATCCTCGTGTTGTTCGACGTCATCGCGCGTGCTGTGAGCTTGGCCGAGCTGCGCTTAAACGTAAACGTCACGCAGATTCTTCTATTCCGGTCCGAAGCGAAAACGTACGCAATAATTCGTTGTTGGCGAACTATGTTTTTTAGTCTGACGGCACAGTTGAAGCCCTGTACGCGCTTCGAAATATTCAATCGAGAAACTACGTATAATTTATTCAATTAAAACTGGCGCATTTGTTGCTTTCACGCTGGTCTGATTTAGATTTACCTTTGGCGAATTCAGTTTGATTATAAAAAATAGACGAACAAGTAAATGGACGAATTTCTTTTATATATCCGTATAATGTATGTCTATTATATATTCTATTTACATATATTGATTTCGGGTCAGATTGCACCCCGAAATAAATGTAACGATACGTGACAGATAAGAAAATAATGAATAATGGAGCGCTACCTCCACTGTAATAATTTTAAATATTGAGTTCACGAAATCGAGGTAAATGTTATATTTGCTAACAGTAATGTAAGCACTCTTTTTATAGTTTTTACTACAATTCCAGCAACGTTTCGATTACAGTTCAATTTATCCCAACAGCAGTTGCTTATACAAAATAGATTGATAGTTCCAAGCGCGTACAGGTCTCGAATAAATACTATCTCGGTTTTTGCGTGTGAATTTTTCCATATTTTACGAGAGCAGATTCACAAAACCGGAAATTATATTCAGTAATGTTTGAAACGATCGAGAATTCGTTGAATCCTATTATTGTTGTATAAAGGTGATAGAATGAAAGGTATTCGTTTGAAATTGATTTCGATCGGCTTGCATAGCGAGTAGGTGAACCATTACGTCCAATAAACCCGTTGATGGCAGGTAGATTCGTCAATTCGCAATTCGACGCGTGAAGATTTTTATACGCACCGTTCCGATCTGCCGTTCGTTTTTTCGGTAAGGCGAATCAGAGAACGACGACAAAATTACCGAAGTAGCTGCGTTCATGTGCCTCTAGACACCGTAACAGAAAAACAAGGCAAAAAACACAATTCGATAAAGTTACAACAATCTTTCGGACGTTTCAATCCAGCCGTGCGCTATTGTCGGAAACAAATTAGTTATTTGCTCAGAGTCACTTGCAGACTCGACGGACATGATCATCGTAAGATCAAAACAAAACGATGATTGAATTGACTTTGAGCAGTCAATGTGTTTCTTTCCGACTTCCACGATATCAGTGAAGCACGTCGGTTCTTGATATCGTTGTCGCTCATTTGCCATAATTTCTAGATATTGAAGATTCTCTCAGACATTCTCCACGTATCTGCACCGAATTCCACGCGACTCGCTAGCTCACCGCAAAGAAACGCTGAGGAGACCAGTTCCCATGGATATATCAGACATGTAGGTCCCAGCACACAAAGCTTCTGCAATAACTTCGCATTCGTCTGAACGATATGTACCTTCTCTGTCGCGTAAGAAACCTGTGGTGAAGAGTAAACGTATTCGAACAGGGTTATGAGAACGCACGTTCGTCGCAAACTTTTATAAAAGATCGAACCGGCGAAGCAAATTCATTCTAGTTTCTCGCTGCGAGCTAACCTGTCGTCCGCAACCAAATCAACCATTTCATAAAATATTATCTTAAAAAAAAAAAACCACCACTTTTCTATTCTGGCTTCAAGAAATTTTTTCTATTGTTCAATTTTAATGGTATGCCCGCAGGCTAACAATTACTGCATCGAGGAGCAGGAGAGGAATGAGTTTGCTTTGACCCGTGGCAGAATTGTAAAACGATGAATCTATTCGCACCACTGTCCGAGTATCCTAATCGCGCGCTGTCCGAGCGAAGAAAACTATATTTTCCTGGCGAGCTGGACGAGAGGACGAGAGTAGAAACGCCGTGACGTTCGTTCGGTGACGCGCGGCCAAATTCGGTGAACCGAGTGGTAGGTTCGGAAGCCTGTGAGGAATAGAAAGTATTCGTAAAGGTGCTTCAACGAGGCATTGAGCGCGTTAAGCTAAGCAAAGGTGAAACTATCTAGACGTAGGTAGCTGATAAGAGATCGATAATAGCGTTGTTCATTGTGTCCTGTAAAAGCGTGCCCATTTTCTTTCCCCTCCGTGACAGAGAAACAGAACTTACACGACTCGAGCTTTTTTCAAGTAAATTTCAGTTCTTCTCGGTTCCGAACAAGTTCCCTTCGAGCACGTCTGACGACGCGTTGACAGCTTTCGTTCTTTTTTTCCCATGATTTATCGATTGCTCGTTGACGGACGAACATTGCGCGGGGTTCTTTTTCTACGGAGATAATCGAAGGGAGGTTAGCATAATCGAGAAAACGATGGTGTTGAGAGTGTGCGTCGTCCACGTGCGACTACCGTTGCGAACGTCGATGGAGGGCACATGAATCCTACGAGAGAAGTCGTTTATAAGAGAAGCGTTATATTTACAAAAGGTGTGGATGAGAAGTTGTTACGTGGCGTTCTGTGAGAGTCGTTGTAAATACCTGTCGGTACGAGCGATGCCAGATACAAGACTGTATATTTGAAGAATATAGAGCTATAAGTCGTTATGAATAAATAAACTGAATAAATATATTGAGAGAGAAACCATGCCCGACTCGTTTCAACTCCAAAATCCACGTTCCGAAATTTTCACTATTATTTCGCTGGGCGAACGCAGTTTTTCGGCCATTATTAATGTTACGCCGTAGGTAAAGATTTAATAGAATAATCCCGACCACAGCCGCGAGCAGTTTGCGCACTCACGGGCAAATTAAGCGGCCGCGGGATATTTTTACTCTGCGAGAGAAGGAAACGGCATGAACAAATATTTTTCACGACAAACGCGTAGTAGGATTTCGGACGATATCGGATTCTTGGGAAACGCGGTTTTCGTTGTTTCTTTGAAAATGATCATTCGGAGAGCCCGTGTGGGTACGATTCTCGATCGATTCTTGGTTAAAAAGCCTGCATTCCCTATTTTCCCGACCGCGTCGATATCTTGTGCCCGAGTGGATATTTCATTTCGTTAACGCGATTACGAATGTTCGCGCTCGCGGAGTATCGCGAGCTCATTTTAATTGGGATTACGTTTCAATTAAAACTCCGTTCCCATTAGGCGGAAGCGTTGAGTTTTGGAGAATAATTGATACGAACAACACGTTATCCGATTGCGAGGCCGGATAAAATATGCATGTTTGCCAATCAAGAGGTGTCCAGGGTTAAACACCTGCTCGCACAACTCCCCACCACTTGGACAAATATGAGATTACCGGGCTTCCTCCTGTCGGGATTTACGCGTGTACAATCACGTCTGCTGGGCCGAGACGTACCTGGCAAATATTGATACCTTCGAGCCGGATAAAATTCCAACGATCCACGACATCCGTGACGATACTACTCGCTACTGTATCCAAATGTTTGCTAATTAAAATCACCCCTCGCGCTTGCTCGTCACGCTAATGGAAATTCGCTTGCTCGGATTTTTTTTAATTAAGCGGCTGATCTATAATAAATGACATTTATTAAAAACTTTCTTCCTGCCACAAGGACAATCCTTCTAATTCCGATTGGAGTTACAAATAACTTTTGAATATTTCACGGAACCGTGAACGTGTCAAGTACATACAGAGTAGCAGGAGTTGCAAAAAAAAAAAAAAAAATAGATAAACATTGCACGAAATGAATTGATGTCCAGCCGTTTTTACAAATATCCGTGGACAGCGTGCGAAACGTGTCCGAATCCGCGTGGTTGAATATTTTTTTTTCAGCCAAATTCGTGATCAGCCGGCTCGCTTTGAGCACGTTGCAAATTTCGGGCTCGTGCTGACGCCGCCCCGCCAAAGGATACAAAAGTTTAATAAATCCATTTAGCACGTTTAATAGGGGAGGGACCGTATGCGCCCGTCGCTTATTGCCGACGCAACATATTCAGCAATTTGTCCATTCGATGAGATATCCGGCTCGCAATTTATCCGTTTGGCAAAATGACAATTCGACAGTTCGCCCCCGTGCATGACGCGCCCTGTCGTCGATTGGACACCGTCCCATTCGGGGCTACGGCTCTTTCATTCAATATTTTTTCTCTCGCGTCGTCATAAATTCGTTTATTTTCCTTTACCCCCTTTCGCCACGGTCCCGTTCCATTAACCACGCGCGTGTGATACAATTCCCCTTCTGATAATTCCGTAATTCCTAAACTCGCTGCTGCACGTTCGGAGGAATATTCATGCGCCGTGTTCAATTTTCACGAAGTGTCATTAAGCTTCAAAATGTCGAAACCGATACCACTGATTTTATTCTAGTATTTACATTCAATAAAATCGCGATCACTGGAAAAATGCTGTTTATAAATTTACTGTTTCACTTCTTGATATTCTCGGCATATTTTGAGCTTTCTATGGTTTCTAGCTGTACGTTTGCAGTTTCAATTAAAATAGAAAGCCATCCTTAACGAAATGAGAACAAGATCAGCTCAAGAAACATTGTAAAATCATAAGGATATTGAGCAAACAAAATTTCAAAAGATCCTAACCTAACTCTCACAATACTGTGTTCTATTCCATGACACAAAAGATGAAGGATGCCATAGAGCACATCCTCGAAGTCGTCAGCACCGTCCACGCGGTTCTATTTGCCGTCAACATTAATTCCGAACTGGCGAACAACCATGAACGCACCTGGCGATTCAAAAATACATGAACTAAATCCGAAACGATCCGCAGGTTGGTCCACTTCGCGATTCGAGCCGCAACATCAGCTTCCAGCTGGTTGGGGAGACAAGAGTGGAACACACGGTCCGGGGCGAGCAGAAATGAGATATTCCGGGGGTGGTGAAGAGTAATGATAAGGGGGCGGAGGGGTCGTTGAATGACGGTACCGTAAGAAGAATAAAGGAGAGGAGACGCGAAACTTCGGGGCGCATGGAGACGCGAAAAAGGGAGATGAAGACGAGAGAGCCCGGAGACCGAGAGAGGACGGCCGCAGAAGAGAGCTCACGGAAATGAAGGTACGTAAGGTAATATGTACCTATCCCGTTATGGAAATGAGAGCAACCAAACGCCAGTGTTTGTGTGCCTGTGTATGTGTTTCTGTGTCCGTCTATGCCCAAGAGAGAGAGAGAGAGAGAGAGAGAGAGAGAGAGAGAGAGAGAGAGAAGGGGTTAGCAGCCGCCAACTAGAGACATCCGCTGCATCTCTAATACGTCGCCGTGCTTCCAGCTTTTGCTTCTTATCCCCACGATGCGACCAATGACAATGCATCTTTGGCGCTTCTCCGGTCCTCGTTACACCCAAGAATCTTATCACGGGGTCGGAATAATCGAACAGAACGCGATGCTTCTTGCTCACGGCGGTCCGTGAGCCGGGATTCAAATGGCGGTTCGATTAGGCGAACCCGACGATGCGTCTCTGTCGCGATTAATTACGAAGACACGCGGCTCTACAGTAAATTTCAACCTTTTTCCAACGGAGATCAGGATGAAATATTGGTTGACGCGTTCCAGAGGCTGAGGAGGTCCGGAGTGTTTTTCATAACGTAATTGAAATAATGATAAAAATTGACCCACAATAATGGAAGCTTTACTGGAACTTCCTCTAATAAAAAATTTCGGATCGACGAACCTGGTGGCACGCATTGATTGAAACGATGATTTTATTTTGTGATTGGAAAACGAGGACGTGAATATGTAGATTTTCTGAAATAATTTTTGCAGGAAATTAATTTTTTCGAAAATCGAGGGTACAGAATAACTGATAATCGTGCTACGGCGGTGATTGAAATTTTGTTTTACTGTGCTTTGTAAGCTCGCATTGCGAATGCATGTAATCTGCATTGTATTATTACGGCGCCTTAATTAGATCGAGTATAAAATTGATTGCAGGTTGTTTAAACGTAAATTAAAGCTGCTAATGGATAGGTATAATGTTTAACTTGAAATTATAATTAGTGCTACACCTAAATGAGAACCGTTTGGCATTATCAAAATTTCAATCATAAACCGTTCCACCGCGAAACAAGACATGTTTCTGCAAAACTATGATGAAAACATTTTAACGAGGTACAACATAATGATATTTAACAGAAATTAATCATTTCGCGGCAAACAACGCGATGAAACCACTCATGTAAATCTGAATGAAAATAATGTATCAAGATATTCCGATGCGTTGCGACCAATTTCAATTAACGTTTAAGATGGCTTGGTCTCGTATAAATCGAAACTTATAAATATGCCGCAGATTTTATATACTTACAGCAAGCCCAAAAGTTATCGAGCACAGATAAAACCTCGTTACATTTTTATTCGGGCGAGTCCATCGGCGAAATAACAAATTCCTCGAATCTGCTTTTTTCCTGAAACATCATTCAAATATTTTAACTGAAAAACCTTTTTTTGAAACGTTTCGCAGTACTTAAAAAACGAATTTAAAAATCGGTGCACGCACAGCTTTCACCGTGTAACCACCAAACATTTGATTCAATCTGTAAACAATAAAAGCAATACGAGTATTTTACGGTAGAGAAAAATATAGTATATGGAGTGTCGTCTATATATACATATATACACTGTATATATAGTGTCGTTTGAAAATCGACGAATAACGGGGCGCCCAGCAATTTTCCGGCAGAATTATACGGTTACAAAGGAACACGATTTTCTCGTTACAGGTGGCCCCCATGGTTCGGTAGATTGACCGACTGTTTGTACCAATGGCGGCGATTTTTCTCGTGATAAATCGAAGAAAATTACCGGGCGAGGGCAGGAAACGGGTGTGTGTGCGTGTGGGCCGCGCATTGAAATTCCGGCGGTCCTGTAAAAATCGGTTTTGCAGAGGATGACCAGGGGAAACCGGGAGTGTTCCGCGCGGCACTCGATTGATCTGCATTGTAATGGGAAAATTTGGAAGTGCGCGTACTTTGGTCTTCACTCGAATTACCAAACCATTTTCGAGGAAATTTCGAACGGAAAAATGTGGCCGGCACGGACGAAGGGAACGCGGCGATCTGCATTTTAATACGAAAATACACGGGGGAGAAGATGGTTACACGTTGCACCGGGAAAAGATAAAACGGTTTCACTTGCGCCGGGACCGGTTTTCCGCGGAAGTCGAACACGCGTAGCTCTTTTTTTTTTTTTAGTTTTGTTCGCGGAAACCCGACCATCGAAATTCATACCTCGTGCCGCGCCAGCACATCGTTGCGTTCCGCCCGGCGAAATTTTCAGCCGGCATTAAAAATGATTATTTGAATGAGAAAAAATTTTAATTATTCCGGCCGGCCCGTTTACAGGGAAATCGGCGGCCGGAAGAGCATCATACCCAACGATCGTTCCGATCTGGACGTGCGGACAGAATTTTTCGAATAGCCGACAAATTATTTCGAGGAATGTTTTTGTAAATTCGGAATGCCAGGCACTCACGCGCCGGTTCTCTATTTTACCGAAAAATGTTTTTATCGAGGCGGCTACGCGCTGTTATCTGCAGGACAATGGATTTTGTTGTATGGAATTGCAGATGTGTTTGGAGACACTTGACATTATCGAAACAGGTATTAAGAGACGATCGCGTAAATTTCAATTGCATTGAGATTCCATCGCTTACGATTCAACTGCGGATTTTTATGTGAAATAAGAACGTTTTGAATCGGAAACTAAATGGATATATGTTCTTTTTTTAGGAATTTCAACAGAGTTAAAATAATTTATTCAAGTTTTTATGTTATTTTAATCATCGTGATATTTTAACTTTCGTCTACTCGGTCTTGTTATTAATGCATAAAATCGACGGTCTCTACTTATAAAGTTATGAAATGATTAAACGGATGTCGTCTTTTGATTGGAGTAAAATTGTCACGTCGTAGATGATAATAATAATAATTTATGACCTTAATGGAACATGCTGTAGCAGAACGTTCTTTTAATTTTGTCAGGTTATATTAATGATTCGAAGTAGACCTGTCAGATAATTTTATGAAGCTTTCCTAAAATGCTTAAAACCCTTGCATATTCCGAACAAGTTCGTGGAATCATGTTCCTCCTGACGTTTTCACTGTTTTGTGTATCGTTTGACCGTTTCCGTGACGGATGCATAAAATCCACAATTTATTCGCGACTTTTATTTTGCCGAGTTGCGGCCGGGGTAAACGCAGCCACAAACACCAACTAACAATAAGTAATAATCGAATATATCCGTGATTATTGTCGATTGAATTAATCCTCGTTTTGCAGCTGGCATCGGGTCGAGCGTCACCGGGAAAATTGATTTTTAATAGGCGGCGTTACAGCGCGAGCCTCCGGGGCGACAATTATTATCCATGAGAATTGGACGATACTGAACGTGCCACTGGTGTGCTAGACAGGAGAAGAGACGAGGTCTGGTATTGTCACAGTTGCATTCATTGCGGGGAAGTTGGTCGCTCGACTGATACATAATAGTTGAACCATTGTGTCATTTGATTGCATAATTCCAGTTAGACGTCGACCGACCTGTGTAGTCGCGCGCTGCCAGTCGTGTATACTTCGCTGCCATCAAATCGACATCAATTCATTACGACTAGATGCTGGGGCTGGATGGTGGGCGATGTTCCTGATTTTGATCGATACTCCTGTAACTTTCAACGCCCGCTGTTCCTCGAACCGACAGATAACGCCAGACCGTCGACGGTGTCATTCCCCTCGCCGCGAAAACGGTTTAACTCTTTGCTGTGAAAACAATTTTTTCCCTCAATTTCTGGGTAAAATCTCTATTAAAATAATAACCAGTATCGTTCGAATCAGAAAAATATTACAAATATTTCAGTAGCAGGAGTTTCATTGAAACAGAATCAAAAAGATTTTATCATTTAATGATATCCTCGTCTGCGTTAGACGCTAGCTAATAGTATTCGTGCGCGATACGAGTGACAATTGGTTCCCAAAATGTTCGCAATTAATCGACACTCTATCATGTTATACGAGGAAAGCTGTACCGCCGAAAACACCGTGCAAACATGAAAGCAGAGACGATTCGCTCGCGTCGATGATTAAAATCGCGGCGAGAATTACGCGGCCTCGGAGTCGCGGTTACCAGCCATTAAAGAATTGCGGGGAATTTTATATGGATACGCGGGATCGAAAATTCGCGGCGTCGGAGTGAGTGTAATGAGATGTTTAAATTTCCGAAGGTAATAATCGCTGAAGGCTCTCCCATTGAGATAAGAGCTGTGCGCGGGCGAGCGAGCGCCAGCCTTTTGGCAAGAAGCATTAGCATTGAAGCATCGGGCGCGGCGCGGATCCGCTGATGCGGAAATGGGTCCGCGCCGCGTGCGGAGGGAGAGGATAAAAAGTTGCGGACGATACTGCGCCGTCTGCGCTGCTTTTTTTCATCCGCCAGAGTGGAATCACGAACGCATCGCCATTATTGAAAGATGTAGCCCCGCGCAACACAAGGAGGAGATGCCGGACGCGCCGCATCGCTTGAAAACTTTTCATTCGTTTGAATTACCCGCTCGTTCAATACATAAAAAAAAAGAGAAAGAAAGAAAGAACCAACAGCAGCAGCAGCAGCAGCAGCAGCAGTTGCGGCGGCGACGGGGGCGGAAAGAAAAAGTACGCCGCGCTCGCGTGATCTCGGAAATGGCAAATGAGAACGGGGAAAGTGATTATCATCGTAGAAACGCAATCGCGTGCAACGAGAAAACGAACCGTTTCAGTCTACGTTTGATTAGCGTGGAAACGCAATATAGAGAAAAAGAGTTGCCGTTCGATGTATCGCGAAGTGCTCTCTCAGAAGTTGAAGAACGATATCTATGACACGGTTGGTCGGAGGGTTTGTTCGAATTGATCGGAGCAAAAGGTTTTGCCGGGAAAATGGGTCAACACACGAAAATACTGTATTTCTGATACGAACTTCCGTTCGCCGAGCATTTGAAGTTGCCGGTCTATACGTGGAGTAATAATTTTGTCAGCATCATTATGTATTCTGTAGGGGATCACTGAATTTGGAATGATGGAAATACATCCGGAAGCAGCGAATCAGAATTTTGTTACGCGGGAATAGAAATAAACAGGTCTATGATTATATTAGAGTTATATATTATTGTAGGTTCGGTGCGTGTCAAAGAGTAATCCGAATCATAGTGCCGCGCGTAAAAGATAAACTCTCGTGCGCGGCTGTGTCGTTTTCCGTGTGCCTTCGTTCCGCGCGCGTTCGGCGGCAACGTTTAATGTTTGTCGGCGGGAATAAAGGACTCACGCGGACCCAGGCGGCCCGAGCGATGCGATAGCGTTTCGATAATAAACAATGTAGACGAGCTGACGAGTTCGAGAAACGTTCGGCATCGGGCAGTTCTCGTCGAGACAGTCAGTTCGAGTAGTCTTTTGTAATATCTCTTTGTATACCCCCTCTTTGTAGTAGCACAAAAATATTAGATAGATATTTTTTTCAAATATTGGAAAAATATTTTTCAAGCCACATTTTTTCATAGGAGAAAAATATTGGATCTGAATATTGTATACATGTACAAGAAATATAAATTGAATGTTTAAAAAATATAAGCTAAATATTCAGAGGATATAAACTAGATATTTCAAAAATATAAATTCAATATTTAAAAAACATTCGATAAAATTTTTAAATTTAAGAAAATATAATAAAAATTAGAAACTACGAATATGTATTACTTTCTGCGCACTGTTTGTTGAGGGAATATTTTCTGTATTATCAAAATATGATAGAAAACCTTGTATCCAATGTTCCAGATACGAATACTAATCCTACATTATAAAATACTAACGTAAATTGTACTTACTTCTGAATCTTCTGTATCTCCATCGGATCCACAGCACACAATTATTGACTCAGGGGAATAGGTCCGAATAATTGAACAACAATCACTGAACGACGAGAAAAAATATTTTTCTCGTAATATGACATAGATATTTCCTGAATATTTAAAAAGAAATATTTGTTACGTAATATAACATAAATATTGTATGTATATTTGAATATTAAAAAAAGATTGAATCTCTTTTTAATATTATATGAATGTGTATACAATATTTTGTGCTACTAGGGCCTTGTTTTGTCTTTTGTCTTTTTATTGTTAAATATATTCACGCTTTAAAATACCAAAGGTTTTTTGTCCTTCCATGGTCCGTATGATCCTACATTATTTTCAATCTATCGAACATATTAAGACAGAAAATAATTTTGTATTTTACTCCAACTTGCTGCAATTCAGGTAGACAATTTTTATTTTGTATAAAGGTCCGCTGTTTACTCATAATAAAGCGGTGTTAATTAATTGCCCTGATCGTTTAAATGAACGAATATTTGTCGGTCCATGGCACTGGCGACCACAGTCCAGTGAAAAAGAACTGTACCGCCTAAGCCTGACGATTAGCGTGAAATTTTCTCGCTGGATCAGCAGGGCCGAGGGTTGGTCCGGCCATAATTACGGAAACACCGAACGGGACAAGCGCCGCGTCATCAGGATAAGCGTGTTATTACCCCTAATCGATTTCCTATTCGTCGAATCGAAAGAATGATAATACGCCCGAGAGGGAATGGTATCGGCGCGTCGCATCGCGTCGCCAGAGGCGGGCGTAAAGTCTTAATGCCGGTTTTTACTGGCCGATCGGCTCGGCGTCTAATGGGGGCTCGGATGAGCTGACGGGTGTGTCGTGTCCCCAAAACTGTTCCCCGTGCACCTGCCATCGGTGATTACCATCGCAGACCCGTCAAGGCACCCGTCTCCGGTACGTGTCCCGATAATAATGCAAATTCCAGCGGCACGCATCCCGAAAACGAGATCCCAGAGACGCTCCCCACGGCTGACGGATTCTCGCGGGCTGATTATCAAGGCCGCACGCTAATGGCGTTACACGATCGCGGCCCCCGTCGAATTTTAATCGAATACCATCGCCACGAAGATGGACATACACGAAGCAAAACGGTCCGTACCGCTGGCGTGCTAATGGCGAGATAAGTGCGCTGTAAGATTCAATTCTGCTTGGCCGAAATTCATCGACGTCGCAAAATATCGCTGTCAGCTTTTGCGGCCAAGAATTAATTTCCGTGCCGAGATTATGCTCCGTTGCGACGCGGAGCGGTTCCCTTTCGGCTCGAACAATCTGAAAATTGAAAACGTCCATCGACTTTTTTCGTTTTGTACTCATTTTCTGGAGGTTCAAGCATGTCCGGAGCAACTTTATTTCTTCCGCTTCTCGTGTGCTCGATGTCTGGTATCCAGGCTTAAAAATTGGCTTCTTCAACAATACGTTGCAATCGTGTAAGAAGCACCTCGATGACTTTCCGCGACTAAACTCGTTCGTTCATTCAACGAAATCGTTTTAAAGCGGAAGCTCCAATCTTCAAATCCGTGGTAGGTTCATCCACCGAAAACATTTTTTAATGTTTTCACCGACGTTTCACAATTTGTAGCATTTTCGTACGAATTCGCGGGTCGAAAACATTTCGCTAAAAACGAAAACATTTTATGTTATTTCACTGCCCAACGGAAAAATATAACGTATCAAATTTCAATTAACGTCAGGTTCCACGAATTTCTAACAAGTTTCGCATTTTCGAAATTCGAAAATACGGTCCATCGCGGTAGATCAAAGTCGTTCAAAACGGGGATCAGTTAACGAAGAAACGGTCTTATAACAGCCGCCATAAACGATAATGCACATCGTAGAATGGAGCCATCCAAAAAGTAAATAATTCAAACAGCGACCTTCATCGTAACTTTTCTGCTGGCAGAGCAAGTCGGCCCGCAAGTATTATGACGATAATGCAGAATCATTATTAAAACTTGTTTCGAAAGTCCACGTCACGAGGCCGAAAGAAGTTTTCCCTCGGTTACTTTGACGGAAGCCGGGGAACGGCGCAATTTTAGATGCTAACTTTCGTTCGACATTAATAACTGAGATGGGGAGGACAGGTAGGGTGGATGGAGGGGGAGGATAGGTGGCTGAGCAGGAAACCGAAGAACGTCCGAAATAGTTGACCTAGTTGTAACAGAGGGATTCTGGAATATTAAATGAATAGTTCGGTTGTCAGCGACGCGTTCGCCGCGTTTCGCGGATTTTTGCATGGATTTAATATTCTCGGCGGGGGGAGGAGGAGGAGGAGAAGGAGGAGAAAGAGTGGGGGAACTTCTTTAGGGACCGGTTTCACCAATGAACTCCGCGAAAGTTTCCGACGCGGAATTGGCTCGGCTGACAAGTGCCCGACCGCTGAAAGAGCTTCGGAAGTATCTGAAAATTATACCTTAACCGGTCAAAGCGAAGTTCCGGCCGCGCGAGACGATTCTTTCCACGGAGCCGGCCCGCGAAACCACTCAAACCTGAAAGGTGCCGCCTGCCACCGGTCACAAAAGGACCATCGCGACTGTAGTCCTCGCCCCGGGTCCCGGATCCCGGGTCCAGGAAAATTGACCCTCGAACGCTGCTGCTCTTGTTGTCGGGGAAGAGAACACCCGGACCAAGAAGTCACGCGTGCGTCACACGTCCCTCCGCCGTGATTGCGAAGTTACTTGCGCGAAACTTGTCCACCCGGCTCTATTTGCTCGCGCAACATTTCTGGAAAGCATACCGGATCCTTTTACACGGCCCCGTCCACGGATTATCTTCCTTTTGGATCCTCGACTGGATCGGGAAAGAACCGGCGAAACAGTTTCCCCGGGCTGCACCGGCCGGACGCCGGTAACGTAATATCCATTCCCCGGATCATGAAAATTATGTGGCAGAGAGAGAGAGAGAGAGAGAGAGAATTTGGAATGAGTTTCGTTATCAGAGTTACGACTCAAAGCGCCTAGAAATGTGGTTACTAATGAGGACCGCACAAAGAGTCCGCGCACCGAGAGAGCACAGTTTACCGGACTCGTTCTTTGAAGTCGCAACATTTTTACGATTAATCGGTTTGGCTACGCTCGTCAAATGGATTTTCCCTGGGTTGTTTGCGATTGTAGATTCTGCACGCTTGGTGATAAGTGTTCGATCGAGTACGGTAAACGCGTGTCGTTATAGCTAGCCTGAGAGATGATCTAAATTGACTGAAATTATCTAACAAGTCCATTGTATAAAACAGTGAAGAAAGAGTTTAATGTTTTTCATCGTGGTTAAATTTTTCTTCTCGGAATTTGGCGGCTGAATAACTCGCTTGTCACACAATTATAGATTAATTATTACCGCGGCTCCATGAATTAATTAAATTGTTCATTGTTGAGTTTATGCAACAATCACGCACAGTATATTTGACACCGACAATGGTAAAACGAACAGAATTAGTGGATGCATAATAAAGGTAAGAGCTGTATATTTATTAATAATTTTGATTAATTCGATACAGTCGGCTACAACTAGATTAATATGTGTCATATGTTCCAATAATCAATAGGTGATATATATGCAATGCGGATATTGTTTTGTTGCGTGTATTATTTAGCGGGCTTGTTAAAGTCATAAAAGAACGAAGGAAATTTCTATTTATGTCTTGTAATCGATTTATGCTCGTTCCCCGGTCGTAGCTCATAAAATCATGGTGGAACGACTTGCTCCCGCATTTATCTGCGCAAACATATCTCCGGTTTCATTTGGGCGTAACATCGATTCTGCCATGAAGGTGAGAAAGAAAGTGGGAAAGAGTGGGCAAGCGAATGAGAGAAACGGGGAACAGGGTACGACACAATTTACAAGTACAATGGAGAGAGTGCTGCGAGCCGTCTTACTATTTCCGAGGGAAAGAAAACCGGCGACGATACCGGATAGCGTTCCAATACTCGGCGAAGTACGCTCGACAAACTGAAATTCCATATCGAACTAACAAAAGAACGTCAACTCGCCGCGAGATTCGCATTCACAGCCGTGTAAAGGGCGTCGGGCAGAAAGAAAACCGCACGTGTTTCCGGAGGAAAGCAACCGGGCAGATATATATTCTCACGGGGTGCACCGTGAAAGGAGGGGAGAGAGAGAGAGAGAGAGGGAGAGAGAGAGAGAGAGATCGCGGCCTCGGGTTCGGCGAATAAATTGCGTGTGCAGTTTTATTTACGTCTTCACGCAAGCTGGATACAAAGGCGGACAGAGGGAGAGCACGCCGCTGCAACTTCGAATGGCAACTGCACACACCGGCACCGATGCACGCCCAAAGAAACGTTTCTTCGCTATTCCCCGGGACACGCACGGACACTTTTACTTATTTTTCGCCGTGTCCTCCGCGGACCGCATTCATCTTACCGCATTCATTCGAACGGGCAAGCTGTTCCGCCGCGGAAACTCTCGGCAATTTAAACGTGTATTTAGATATCCTTCGTATGCTCGCGTACGCTCCCGTCCTCCGACGTTTTTACGGTGTCCCGTAAATGTCCATTCAATGCTCCCGTTCCCCATGCCTCAAGCTGCCGGGCCCCCCTTTTAAACGCGGCGCGATGAACCAACCGATTAGGATAAAGGCTGCTAATATGGAACACCTGATCTCGAACGCGGAAGAATTTGCTTTTCGTCCTTCAATTTATTTGAAGTCCACATAGAAGGAGTATAATGTTTGAATTATTCAAGCGCGATCGATCTCGTGGTAGTCTGTTGTTGTGCAGATTCATCTAACAAAGATCATGAAGAATTGATTGCACAGACCGTAGGTAGTGATTTAATGTCACATGACGGTGATCTCGGTAAACGCGATCGGACATTCATTGGGTTTAAACAGCCTGGCCCCTTATTACCGTTCCATGAAACTAGATGCACGCCATCTGCATTTACCATGTGGCAGGTCGATATTTTACTGCAGGATCGAGAAGGGAAGTGAATATGTTCGGGGAAACGACGTTTCCTGATGGGCACCACCAGCGAAGGATTCGAATATAGCACACGTAATCCTAAATACTTCATCGACGTTACGTGTCTGACACAGACCAGACAACCATTCGAATAATGCATTTTCCAGGTGACGCGGAAAACTTGTCGATAGATCGAATACTAACGACTTATCTGGTCGTGTCGCGTGCAGGCGATCTGTGATTGCTAAATAGAGTCGGGAATAGATGCAATTAACCACGGAACGTCGAGCGTATTGATTTCTAGTTATTGAACCGGGTTAACCAACCTTTTGGAAGATTGCTAATTTGTAGCTTGCGATATCAGATGATGTTGTCGTCAGTAATTACGAATGTTCAATAATTTCAGTAATTTCGAGAGAAAAATGTGAAAGTTGAATACGATTGATTGCAGCGATTGCAAATTCGTATTAAAGTCGCGTTGGAATACGTAATGTCAGGGTGGTGAAAAATTAAATATCAGTTTCAGAAGATTCGCTCTTTACTTTTTAGGTCTGGAGCTTCGGAAACACCATCTGTTGCAACCGCGGTATAATGAAGTGTCGAACCGCAACTGGTCCAAATTGCTTCAACACTTTTCAGTCGGCACATTATATTTCTTTACAGAGAAGAGAGAAACCGTCAAGATACCATCGATGTCACGCGACCTGCAAACAAAGTCGGTGTCCGGATAATTTTTCGGCAAACAGCTGCCGTCTCCGGACCATTTCGTTTCGTGTCGGCAACTGAAACGCGCAACTTTTCAGAGGTCACTATAAAGGGGAAACTTCTGTTCGCGTTAAAATGAATCTGGAAAAAAGATTGTTTGAAATTCAGTAGAGTTGTGTGAATTTATAAAATGTTCACAGAAAAGTAGCAATTTTGGACAATTGGATTCCGGATATAATATGTTGCTTAAATTTTATGGAACAGTGTAGTAAAAATATTTGAATGAAGATTTCGGTATGGGGGCTTGCTACCTTGGACCTTTAGCTCCACTCAAGCGTACGAAGGACAGTGGCAACTGGAGTACAGGAGCGAATTACATTGTTACTTTTTCCCCCATGCTCGTCGCCTTTCCTGTTCGCGTTGGTGACACGGGGCCCCGTGAAGACGTCGACCACGCGAATCGAACGTCCTCGGATATCCTGTAGCCGGAGCCGCGGCCCTTTTTGCGCGTCACCGATGTTGACGTACCCTTTGGTCTGGCCGAGCGAAGACACTAATTTAGAGGCGTGTCGGCATTTAGAATGCATCGGGCTCGAGCGGACGTCATCATTAGAGCAGATCGCATTCGTTGGATTGGTACGCAAAGAGGGCGGAAAAGAGGATAGGGTGTGGGTATGGAGAGAGAGTCTCTCTCTCTCTCTCTCTCTCTCTCTTTCTCTATGTCTGCGGATGGCAATGGTCTCTCGGTGTCTCGCGACTCCGACTGACACCCTGCGAGATACGGTGCTTATGTTAATGCGGAGGGAAGCGTGTACCAAGGAGGAACCGGCACGGACTGACACACAATGCAGCCAGCACGGTGATACCCGCGCACCCGAGGGCCATTAATAACGAACGAGACGAACTCAATGAATCACAGCCTCCGTGTCCCATTATAATGCAAATATTCGGTGCTGTTTAATGACGGTGTAACGCTATCTTTGGAGTACGTCGCCGGAATGTTAAGGCGTGCACGCCCGCCGCTCCGGCTACGGCTCTTTGTCGCTACCGTGGGTACCGCGGATCCCAGAGTTTCAGGAATTCTACCGACGACGATCGCTTATCGGCGAACACTGATAATGAGATTCGTGGGGCCGTCCGTCTACGACTCTAAATGACAATCGTTACCCGATTTTCTTTTTGCGCTGGCTAGTGAGCCGTTTATTTTGAAAGTGGCCAAAGTCCATTTGTCATTTATCTTTTGTTTGTCCGTAATTACGTGTACAACTTCAAGTTATCTGTCATAAACAACATTTGCGGTTAAGTATATTCAGAGTATACACGTTTACAGCTTCGATTAGACACATCTGTCTTCATATTTCATTTAATACGAATGTTGGAAATTAAAAAAATTTATAACTTTTTATGTCTGGTATCTATAATCGGTGCATGTGTTACTTGAATAGACTCGGAACTAACGATGGTGAATAAAAAATGCCACAACCGAGGAGACGAAATGTTAAAAATTCAAAGGGATTAAAATTGCTCCTAAAGTAGAACGAGTTTGGATAATCATTTATTCAAATGAACGAATAAAAGAGTAACTTCTTTATTAGCTCTAAATTCGAGAAAATCACGATTTCGCGGGAACGAATGATCGGTAAAATTTGCGGGAACAGAGGAGCAGAAATATCTGGTAATTGAAGTTTCGTTAAGCTCGATACCTCGATACGCTCGCGTCCACTCGACAACGAGGCTCGACACGCGTAAAAATAATGACGGGGATTCAAATTGAGTTCTAAATAATGAACGTTGAACGATCGCACGCACTGCCCGCCGGATGAATCTGCAAAACGATGGCCGTGTTGCGCGAGAGCGGCCGCCGAATAACGTGAAATTACAGTTTGTCGTACGTTCGACCTTTTGACCCGTATTTCGAATGCGCTGTTAAATACAGAAGGGCTCTCTCGAACTCTGTTGCCCGCCGCTATTATCTTCGACGGGCTGGTCATTAAAAATTTGACTAACAATTTGCTAGTTAAAAGTCGTCGACCGAATTGCACTAGCAGCGGTAGCGCGAAACACTCGAATTAAACGTTTGCATTCTTGAACGGTGTGTCCTAAATTCGACCGCTGCTGTTTTCAACGTTCCAAGTGGGTACCTAGATCACGATAGGACAGGGGAGCAGTGTCCTCGGATTAAGACTTCTCCCCCACTCTATCTTTCCCCTTCTTCGACGCCGAAAATCCCCACTCTTTCGTTTCTGTCGTGTATGCGCCGCAATTTCACAATGACACAGAGAGAGAGGGTAATCGTATTCCCCTCAATTTCCCCAATCTGGCGACACTGCACCGGAGGAAAATTTAATGCGAACCGACATAGAGTTGCTCGTTGCCGTACTAAGTGCTATAATATTGAAAATGTTACTCCGCTGCGAATCGTGGCAAGCAAAGCCAAAAGTACACCCGTCAGTCAGGACTCGTGTTAATCTGGCGAGAAGCTACTAATATTTTGAATGAAGTGTCCCTTTCGGTATCGTCACCGGCGCATCCTCAGACGGCTGTGCACTCTGTGTGTGCTTACCGATGCTCCTTGTTCAAAAGTTTCGGCCCGTGTTTCAAAGGCGGATTAGGATCAGCATAAAATACGACAGAATGTCTCCATATCGCGGATATCTCCGAGATCCGTCTCGTCTAGGCGTTTACTTTCCACAGGTTACTGCAAGATAAACCGAACTTTCCGCGATGAGATAAGTTGCTGAAGAATTAATACAGCCGCACCTTCCCCTCTCGTAGCCCCCCGTCTCGACAACCACCATTAGCTCCCCGAACTCTCTGGATATCGCTGCGAGCGAAATCGTGAATATTCTGCCGCGCTGCTAATTATCAGAATTTTGTTTCCTTTCACGGTACCGCGCGATTCTTCGCCTTGGTCAATGTTAACCGAAGCTCGCCGGTTACGCGCGCCGCCGCGCCGGTACCGTGCGTGTTGGTTCCGGGACTGTATTTTTTAACAAGGAAGTTGTCGGAATCCAAAATAATATGAAATTTTGCGCAAATGTGATAAAACATCAGGAACATTCGGCAAAAATATTTTTTAAAAATACATACGACGATATTTGTATCAAAATGGACGACAGGTTTACTGAACACAAAGATGGTAGAACCTCCTAAAAAGTATCCTAACTTAGCTCTCGTTTCGCTTCGTGGCCGTGTATTAGCCACTGCTAATTATCATCGAAATTATTCAATAGCGTGAATGCACAGATAAGCAGATTGTCTGTTAGCCGATTAATGGATCGAAACTATTTTAATCAATATCACCGATTTGATGATCGAGATTGTAGGCTTTTTGATTAATGAGTTCTAATGGGATCGCATTGTTGAACAGCTTAAATGTTTAACATTCTTGTACAAAATAATTTTCTACATCATTTGTAGGAATTACAGAAAGTTTATTTCTTCGTTTAATAGTTGCAATAAATTTAAAATAATGCATCACTACAAAATCTATTATGAATATTGTTACCAGAGACAAAAATGGGCAGGTGTAGTTTAAAAGTATTTAAAAATACTGTTATATTATTCTTCACCTACTAAGCATATTAATACAAAGTATGTAAATAAATGTCTATTTCACTCCAGTTTGTTGCAATGCAGACAGAAAATTATTTTGCATAAAAGTCCGCCGTCTAATTATTACGATTACACCGTCTTGCTATGGGAAACCGGAACAAATTGCGAATACAGAGCGTGCACGAATGCCGCGCAATTTCAGCGCATCATGCAAACTGCAACAAGACATTAAAGTCATAAAACATATACTCATGCCTAGCCGCATTAGCCCATGAATACACGTTTCTTCCGACATTGTGTTACACGGCACATTATACTCGTGTTACGAGTAATTACCGTTTCATGGGAATTCTGGATTAACAGGCAGCCGCTGCATTAATATTCATTTAACCAGCTTCTGTTTACACAAATATGATTCAAGACGTCAAGGGTCCGACCTGGAGATTGAGCGCAGGGCCGCGCTCGCAGAGGAACACGCAGCCCTCTCTAATGGATAATTAATTGCGGGGTCGCGGGTTTATTCGAGAATCGTTGGGAGTTCGTTTCGTGGGAAGGGTCGCCGATAATTCGTGTTACAAGGCCGGATTTCATTGAAGTAGTTAGCTACAATAGCTTTGTGTCTATCTAGCCCCGAACGTAGCCGAATGTCAGAACGTCGGGGAGCTCATGAATTTGCATGGGGCCAAGCCCAATTATAATCTTAGCGCACACAGACGGTTCTCTCTCGAAGCTATAGGTACCTGTCCGTTCCGCAGGATCCAGCTCATTCTCGCCGTTCATGCGACGCCCCGGCTAGGAAGTGCAGATTGCCCTGTTTAATTACTGGTGAGGGATGGACGAAGGACTCGGAGGGCAATCAGCTTATTTGTATTTGCCTGCAGATTTACGTCGGCCCGGGCCGCCGCTGACTTCCAAATTTCACCGGAATCTCCGGGCGCCAGACCCGGGTCCTCAACATACTCAACGTCCCTCCACTTTGCAACTAGCAAAGTACCAGTCACCGGGTTGTATTGATGTAAGGACACAATTCCTCCCCCGCCTCGCCGCGCCCCCCCCGTATCCCGACTAATGGAATTTCCGCGCATTCTGAACTCTAATATCGGAGTTTCTTGAATTTCGGAACCGTACAGGGGATGTTACCACAGTTTAAGCCGCTCCCAAGCGTACCCTGACCTTAACTATGGTAATGCCGGCTAACACCGGCTCGAATCGGTATTATGGAATTGCGCGAACTTAATTGTTCCGACAGCTAATGTCGTTTACAGTTGTTCAACTGTTCGCCGCGCCGAAAATATGAAAATACAAGTTGCTCACTTCCGCGGCTCGTGACACCCTTTCGGGGACAGCTGCTGTCACGGGGATTTTGTTGTTGGGTCAGTTTGCCGACTAGCCTGGACATCGTGGACATTGTTAGTTCGAAGTTCCGTTCGTTCCCGAAACACTAGAAAATTTCTTGTACGAGTCCTCTTTATCCTTACAAGTCGTTACGGTTTTCCACTGACTTTTCTTGCTATTTGTAAATAAATTACACACTATTCCCATGTTGTACGAGGTAAGAATAATTAAATAATGTTTCGCTTTATAAGCTGAAGCGCGCAGAAATTCCAGAAAACCGTGGTTTCATATCGACCGATCTGTTAACCTTATTCTAGTACGATCTTTCTGCATTCATATTTGATCAGTTCAGAGAAACCAAGCAATCCGTAGATTAACGATACGATTGCGCATGCAACAATCCAAGCCCTGAGCAGGCTGTCGGATTGTTCATCAAAAATTGAATATAAGCTCCGTGATAGCGGTGTTCCCGAGGCGTTAAATTATGTACGATTATCTAGATTGTGTGTACAGGTTTGGCAAAGTATACGTGTGCCAGTTGCTCCAGTTCGACATGGTATAGTGCTCCCGTTACACTTGAACGAAGTTAATGCTCCTCGTATACCTAAGTTTCTTGGCAGACTATTCCTGTGCTCTTTAAACACTGCCGCGCTAGAAACTGTTTCGTAACAAATTCTCATTCTACGCGAAGCTTTATAAAATGCTTTTTTTTCCAGCGGCAAAACAGAGAACAAAAACTGACATTCAAAAATAAATACATAGAATAATTCTTGAATAAAGTCTTGAAACAAGTTAACAAATTCTCTGATATTAAGTTGTAATATTTTTCATCGTCTAATGTTGTCTCAACGTCAGGATAATATCGTAATTAACAAATTCTCGGGACCTCGGTTGCAACGACGTATTCATTACGCACATTGGGCTACAGTTCGCTTAGCTAACGAGTACTTAAAGTCTAGTTACGTCGTCGATCTTAACTGCTTCGAGGAAGAGATTAACATTACTTGCCGAACAGTTTGCAGAAGCATCAGAACACGTACATATTTGTCCCAGTTTTGTTAACAAAAAGCAATCCCCAATTTGAAGGAACGTTTATGGATGATGGAATGGGTGTTCTGCACGCACCAGACGACGTATGATTAGGGCTTGCGAGAAATTCAAACAATCTTTAGCGTAACATGTTTCTTAATGGAGTTGCACTGCTATTCGTGTCTTTAGTCGTAGCGCAAAGGGTTCAATAACGATTGACAAAGTATAGTTACGAAATAAATCTGGATGCAAGGGGTTAACGGCCGGGTAATCCGGAAGCTCAGGGTGCTTCGGCAGAAAGCCGAGGAGCTTGACACGGGTCTGGGGATTCCTGAACGTAGAACAGAAGAATCGGGATCTATTTATTTGCGGGCTTAAGGCGCGTTCGAATCGATTTGCGTTTAATGTTTCACTATGCGGAGCACGCGAGCACCAGGCGTTCTCCGCTCGGCTCGGCTCGGCTCGGCTTCGCTCGGCTCAGCTTCACGCGAGCTGAGAAAATCCGCTCTTGCCCCTCCCCTCCCACCCGCGATGGAAAACGATTTCCATGGGAACACCTGCGTATCCGTAAAGCAAACATCCGGGAACGCGTACCGGCAAATCAATTTTCCGAGACGTCTCGTAGAAGAAACGCGCGGAAATTAATCGGTCGCCGCGTTTTCCGGCGTGTAGGAATCGAAGGGCTGCCTATTGAACGACGAGGAGGATGCTGGGAGCGAGAAGATCGAGGAGGAGAAGCTGTGCGAGAAGCTCTTTTGTGGTTCCGATCTTTCGTTCCGCACGCAGCATACGTGAGCCGGATAAGTAAATAGAAATCGGAGACCGGGACCAGAAACGAGAAGGAAATCTCTCCGCGGCTCTTCGTTTGCGTTCTCGGCACGCAACGACCCCCGCCTTCATTAGCAACGCGCATTATGTGCACATAGTTTTTAATAAACCGCTGGAGATAAAGTAAATTCAACCTTATTCGTTTATACAGTAGCCCCTCGTCGCTCGTTGCACGAAACGGGGCCGAAAATGCGTGGAAAATTCGAGGTTGCACGACGAAAGAGGTAACCAATCGTAGCGAGTCTCGGTAAAGCTTATTACAGTGCATCTGTGCGCAATTCGATTTAAATCGACATCGATGCAATCGTCTCCATTCGATAGAATCGCAGCCTCGTTTCTTCTCGTTCACCTGAAAAGATCAAAATTATCCCGGTACCGGGCGAGCCGAGAGCCGGTCACAAAGGATTTTAATTACTCGCTCGAACCGGAAACGGAACGGTCCGCTTTGTGCCGGACGCAAGAATGCAATCGGCCGAATGACATTATACGGTTTGTTAAAAGGAAACAGAGCGCGCGCATCATATTTACATAGCTACACGGATGACACGGTTGCGGGATAGGCTTTAATACCGAGCCATAACGAGGGATGAATCGATGCTGGCCAAGCGGGATGAGAATCATCAGAAATCATAATGAGAAAAACGATTTTCCGAGCCTGCTGAATCGCAGGTCGACGTCAATGATTGCTAGTAGAATCGGCAGCCGATGGACGGACCCGTTGGCAAAGCGTATTCACCGCGACGAATATTCAAATTTGATTTTCTCTGCAAATGAAAGAATTATAATGGACTGTTATAATGAAAGCGACCTGATGTGTTACAAACTTCTCTGAATAATGAAGCGAAAATCAAATGTTTTTTTTTACTGAAACATTCACTCTCATTATTTCCTTCATTTTGTCGATATTGATTTAATATTCCGCTGGCATTCCTCGCGAAATCTCGTAGAGTAATAATCACGAGATATACGTATTGGAAAAATATAATGGAAAAATCGTATCCACCGGTAACATTATTCTGAGGTATAAATAATTCTACGTGAAAAGGATGGCGAATGTTCACGCATGAAAAATTAATTATGTTACATGTCGTATGCGTTTGTTCGCACTACGCTCGTAACGAAGCTTGTTCTTGCTGCTGTATTTAACAATTGTATATATTATATTATGCCTGCTCGAACAGTTCGCCGAAATCATTGGAAGCGAGGCGCTCGTATGAGAGAATAATGGTTTTGCTTTTTTGAACCAGTATTGAAGGCAACTCGTGTGTTCGGTGGAAAACAGGGATTTATTTTTACGCGAATTAATAATACCACAAAGCTTTGATGCGAATTTCGACTGGAAGAATTTCGACTAGGTCTTTAAAAATATAGCAACATTTTGGTGACGATTCGGTCCGCTCCTAGATTCGAGGACTGAAGCTCGAAATTTCTCGATACTCGACGGATCCGCGCGATAAGGCGGCGAACAATTTTTAACCGAGCTGCTACTGCTGCAGCTAATATTAATTAAATTTTTTTTTCGCAAATTATAACACGTTTATTGCTAAATTTTTTACGTGTACGAATACTTTTTGCGTGCTAATTTTGAGAGACTTCAGTTAACTTTTTTATGTCACATTTTGTAGTTGAAACATATAATAATCGTAATTGTATTTTTGTTTTATAAAGAATGTACAATTACATAAAGAAATATATGGTTTTCTAAAAATATAAGCGGTGCAGGAATACTTGTTACACTCACTGTAAGTAGGGGGACCGTTTCGCGAAGAAAGGCAGAGTCACGGAACGGATAATATGAATCAGTCCGGCGGAGGCAGAGGCGAATCCGAGAATGCTCTCCTTTTACGTTTCGGGCACGCGATAGCCTTCAAGTTAATTGGTGCGTTTCGCCATATCGGATGGTTGGTCCGCGGGTAGGTATCTCCGTGGCGGACAAGCGTATTCGGCCCACGTCGTATCCTCGATACCCTAATGAAGCAAATTTGCATCCATACGCGACGCGAGTGAGCAAGTACAGAGATAAAATAAAACTGATTTCACAGTCGTCGTTGCCGGGCGAAGAGAGCCCGGCAAGATGGATGCGTCTGCACGGCGGGTCGCCGGCTACCAAACAGCTCCGGCCGGTTGCATGATAATGCTTCGAGCCCAGCCTCCTTCGACCGAGACGGACAACGGCCCTCCGTTCGGTCTGCTGGATTCCTAGAGGATCGGACCCACGGTCTGGAATCCTGGAATCGTCGAATCGATCGGAATGCACGCGATTTTTGGCCACTCCTTGCCCAGGATGTCTGACGTTGCACGCGTGGTTCCCGACGAGCTGCCTACGGACCATTAGACGCCTTCGGGCTATCGTCGAAGTCGAACGGAACACACGTGTTGTTCGGCTGGAACAACTTCTAAACCTAATATTTAACACGTTTATATTTATCGTACCACGTAAGCTCATTAAAAACAATTTGCCCTCGTACCCCTTCGGGTTGCGTGTTACCGATTTAGCTTGACGGCAGGTATAAGGTATGCAGCAACCCTTAACCCTGGTGCGGTCTTTTGGTCATTTCCGACCAACTAAAATTTTTTGCTCCTTGTGTAATTGGTCTTTCGTAGGCATTTTACTTCAAATTTTAGAACAAAATCTGATTTTTCACGATTATGTCGACAATTTTTCGAGAATCGGAAATAGTGTTCAAATACTTTCTGGACCCACTCTGAATATAGAAATGAAATAAATATAAAAGCTATTTTACTCGACGGAATAAGTTTCACCTTACTTAAAGTTTGTTTTAGATTTCAAAATAATTGTGATTACTCATGGGTCCCCCGAATAATTTCCGAAACAGTGGCACAGTGTAATCCCACGGTCGAGCGATAAAGAATAAATCAGTCTGTCAGCCGGATTTCTCAGTTGATTCGTGTAACAACCGCAGCAGAGTTGCAGAGAATTAAGCTGGTGTTAGATATTCGGCTAAATGAGGCTTAAATTCGCGAGTTCCTCGAACGAAACATTTCTGAGCTTCGCGTGTCCAAACCTCGGGACGCGATGTTGGAGTTAACTCTGTTATCCATAAACTTGCGCCAGGAATCAGGAAAACTTTCCAATGTACATATAAAGCCTAGGGACCGGGCGCACAAAGGTATATGGTAATAGTAGTTGTTGAAAACAGGAGATTCACGGTCAGACAGAGCGGTAGAATAGAACGTCAATACAGATGCTCGTTACACCCTGATATGCCAGTGCCAACAAAGCAGTTCTGGCTGCTGGTTGAATGCACCGGCATAACTAACATAAGCAGAGTCTCTAACAGTCCAATCAGGACGGCCCAACAAAGATATTGCTCCGTCTATTGTGTAAACTGCACCGCGCACGATAGCGCGCCCGGTCTTTTCAGGCTGGCCAATCGGAACACGTAATTTCCATTAGTTTGTCCGTATATATACAATTAATGACAAACTACGTGTAAATTGCGACGCTGTTGCTCTCTCATACGCGTCCACGTGCCGCGCAATCATCGGCGCTTGAAAGAGCAATTTTTTACTCGTCGACGAGCTTGCTAAAACAGCACGAACAGAAAATTCCGCTGACAAACTATAGAAAAATTAACTATGCCTTTTAGTAACATACGAAATTTAGTTAACGGATTTTTATCTCGCTTATTCAAATGAGAATGAAACCATTTATAAGGGAAAGAAAATTCTACTTTATTTCCGTTTCCACGGATTTGTTCACAAGAATAACTTCCTTTTTTAAATATGAAGTGAAATTCTTTTAAATTCAGCTTCGTTTGAACTTGTAAAATTCAGTCATGTGAAATGAAGAGTGATTTTTGAATAGCGCACATTTTAATAGATATTCATTTGTCAGATTCTTGGAAATGGCAACGTTTCAAAGATATTTGAATAGAAGTGGTGATCATCGGAATCGATCCTTTCGTAGCCAATAACGGAATAAATCGGGCATCGGCGATCCACAGGGAAACGAGAATCCGTTTCGTCCAGCCTTGATCATCCGGCAGCAAAGGTAACCGAATTCCGGCATCGAAATTTCCCTTTTCGGGCCTCCTTTACTCCGTTCATTTCCTCGAGATTCACCGAGTCGAACATCCTGAACGAATTGCAGAGAAGATCCAGGCGATAGAGTCACGTCGATCCACGGGAGCAAGAGGACGAGTGTTGTCCGAGGCGGCTTATGCTGCGTGTCCACTTCAGACCGCTCCTCGAGGACGCGGTCTCGGTTCTGTGTCCACTTCAAAGTATGTCTCGATTGGTTTTATGTCGCGTGTACACTCGAAAGTTTCACCCTCGAGAAATAGGACTCGCTGGACAAGCGAGGGGACTAGCTCTTCGATGACTTACATTCGAATAGTAACGCTGTAACGCTCGAGTAATTCCGTCTACTGTCGGGCCTCACGGACCAATACCTTCTCCGAGACAAATCGATCCTATGTACTAACATAAACACCGGTCACGATCCAGCTAATGGGTTTCTCAGTATCTCCGAGGCACAAAAGTGCCTGGCGCAAACATCCTTGCAAACGGAGGAGTCAAGACGTTTCTTCCGCTTTGACGCCTTGATTTTATCGGAGCTGGATGTTAACAGTGATATCTGAAGGTGTGGACCAACCTCTGGATACCCCAAAGAGACGCTGATAGGCCCTCCATAGAATCCTGAACGCGAAAGGGATCCGGGAAAATTCTCATGACTAACTTAATAACTATCCCCTTTTCTTTCTTTTCTCTGCCCACCAAGTGTTCTCCAGTCGCCACGGTTTAACTGCGAGGGCGCAGAATTTCGCTACGATAGTCGCGATGTATAATCTATTTTCCCGCTGTTAGTTTGCCCAAAATTTGCTGTGGGCTCTACCGTGAGCCAAAATTTCGGCGTGGTAAAACTCTCAAGTCGACACGCAGCGTTAGCCCCCGGATAGAGCTGGACATCGAATACGGTGGAATGGAGGAATAGACGATGAGAAAGAACGTTCTGAGAGGTGTAATTACAGGGCTGTGCGCGGCGGTACTATGTAGTCGGTCAGTTTTCCCCGTTCATGCGCGTTCCGCGTCCGTTCTCCGTCCGAAGAATTTTACGGGATAAATCATAGCGGTACGAGGCGGAAAACAATTAATCGTGTATGCAAACTCTTTTTTCGGCTCTCCGGGCTCGATTCCCTCCCATCGATCTCGTCGAACGTTCGGCTCCACGGGCCGGGAGGTGGATGCACGAAGAAGACAGAGAGGGGAAGAGAGGGGCAAGGGGTTCTATGGGGGGACAGAGCTCTAAGTCATTTTCGCCTGGCCGTCAAATATTGAGTAGCTTTTAACGGCGCGTGTCGCTTGGCCGGCAAACAGGGAACGGTACACACAGGCGATACAGAGGGCTGGATCCTTTTCGCGAAGCGGAGAAAAAATTTACGCGTCGCTGCGGAATGCATAAACGATAAACCGGGGCCCGCTTGCATCGCGTCGCCATGCGATGCATCCGCGGGGCTGGAATATTGTTCCGCGATTCTCCGGAGCCTTTTGCCTGGTCGTTTAACGGTTTTCTCGCGACGGAAGAGATTTTATAACGACGCTTCGCCCGCTCTAATTGGATAGACGAGCGGGCGAAAAGACAAATTGGCTTTATTGATCCGCGCCGAGTCCTCGCAGGGGAAATTACGCCGTCTCCGATCCTGTTGAAGAAGCTTGACCGCAATTATGGCGCCGACCAAGCGAGGACCAAGGGAGCTTCTCCATCGGCTCCACTTGTCATCGTGCCTCGTCCCATATTCATTGTCTCGATCGCGTAATAGACGCACAAAGGGACATTAACGTTCGCCAAGTCATTAAACGTGTTAATGGAAATGTATGCATAAAGGAGATGAGAGAGGGTGGAGGGGAGCAAAGAGGGGGACGGAAAGACAGCGTCCATAAATCTTCCGGTGATTATCGATTCATTGGTAACCAGGGATTCCTTACCTCGGCCTGTTACCTGATAAATTAATCTTAGACAAAGTTCCCGTGACCGAACTTAATGGATAGTCTCTGGTGGCGGTCCTGGATCCGAATTGACAACGGCGACCGCGGTAACGTATGGCGTTAGAAACTTTGCGTTGGCCGTGTCACGATCTGTCAATGTTTCTGTTCAGATTACACGGAGGATTTCGTTCGATGAAGATATAAAATTTTGAGAACACATTGGGCTTGTAGAAAGTGCGATTGAGAATAAATATCGAATTTTCTCGCTTCCCCGAAGGCGAAGGCTTCCTTAAGTGGCAGGTCTAGGCATCTGCTCCATCACCAAGCTCCTTCCCGTCAGAATGGTGAAAGAAACGTCGTTACTTTCAGGTCGCAGGATCACAGGATGGTGTCCGATGCCTCGTTACCCGGGGGTCAATGGAATGCGGAATACGTGCCACGTAAGCAGGTGGGCAGACGCCAATTTGCTTCCCCTCGATTCCACGGCGAATAGGAATCTCTAAATTTTCTGGCCTAGTTCGGAGCGCATTTCGGCCAAGGACTTTTTCACCTACGATCCCCAGACCAACCTCGGGCCGGGTCGCCGCGAAGTTTTCATTGTGCGCGCGGAACTCGGGCACCAGTTTCTCAAGTATTAAACGTCATCGCCGGAGCGCGGTCCTTTATGAGTTTACGGCACTTGCAGACTCGCGAAAGACGAAGGAGACGTTAACACATATCCGGCTGGCAGCTACCTCTTTCGTCTTCTTTCTGGCCTCTCTTGTGTTTTCTAATGCGTTATGATTTCGTCTTTCGTTAGTGCTCACGAATTATTTTAGGTCCGTTTGATTTAGTTTGATTTAGACAGACATTGTTCACCAGGATTGAATTAAATGCATGACGAATAAATGTTTCCGTGTTTCGTGCATTCCAATTTTGAAATGTACTTTAAGTGCGCAACGAGTGCGTTCACTTTATAATACGACGAGGATATTAATCCGAGTACGAGATAAGAAAATAGAAAAAGGAGCACAAGTTGCAGTAATAGTATTAAGAACGTAATTAGAGCAGTAAACTCGTTCTACGAACGCTGTTATGAATACCGAAAGACGCGGAGCTGGAGGCTAATTATAAATGGAATAGGAGAGAGTTGTGTAAAAAAAGGCTAACAATGTGTGTCTATCTAGCACCATATTCGAATTAAATAATGTTAGAAATCTACAACGATGCTGCTCATTTTTGTCATAAATGCATAAAATCCGCAGTCGAGTGATAACTCACAGTGGTTCGTGAATCGAATATTTTAATTTTCTTCCAACTGTGAATCGATTACGATTAGGCTAACGAAGCTAGTGGAAGCGGCGCACGTATGCAAAATATTGCAACACCGGCAGCAGTTCTAGAGCGTGCGGAGGCTGTTTTGGTGATGGCTGGTTTCGGACAAGCGTGGTTTAATTCGCATAAGAATCACGTTCTCCCAGCGGAATCTTGATATAACAAGAATTGTCTCCACGGTGGGAACTTTGATTTCCTGTAACAAGGAAAACGGTGTTGCGACGCGAACGAAGGCGGGTAACTGCATTAATCTGCGAAGGAAACATATTACGGAACGATGGCCTGTCTCTCTTTCTCTCTCTCTCTCTCTCTCTCTCTCTCTCGCTCTCTCTGTCTCTCTGTCTATCTTTCTCTGTTTTCCTCGGTGATGCGGCGCCGGTCTAACACAGAAGGACGGGGTAATTAAAATAAGAGCTCCCGAGTTTGCGTTGAATGCTATCTTAGCGTCGCGGTTAACCTCCCGGGATCCAAAGGTATTTCGACCCACCTACACACTTGCAATTGACAGGTACACCGAGGCCTTGGGATACGTACTTACGCGGGAATTCCTTCTGTGCTCGGGCTGACACCACATCGGGCCAACTTGCGGCAGACTTTAGAGTTTAGTTAGCGGCGGACTCCGCATCTCATGTTAGTGTGATTACTCGGGGGCTCAAATGTGTGGCTTGTTGCTTGTATCCAGATAACAACCGGCATGCGCCCGACATTTCCAGCTACCCGGTACGACGATAATAACGCATTTCTCTGGTGTAAACTCCGATCCAATTAAGGGACCCGCCGATCGCCCCGTCGCGTTACACGGCATAACGGCGACACCGAACTCCGACAACTTCCGACTCCGCGCGGCGCGTTTAGATCGCGGTTAATCAATGGGCCCCGCGAAGGAACGATCGATCCCGATGATAATCGTTCAACGGAACTGCCGATGCGTTCCTGATTAAGCTTGCCACCGTACCGAACGACCGATCGTATCTTCCGCGGTTACTATCCTCCTATTGACGACACCCCATTCAAACGTTGTTAACCTTCCAGCAGTCGCGCCTGAAACTGTTGCACCGGTTCCACTGTACCGTGGAGCTCAGCGAATTGTTGGATTCACCTTCACAGACCCACGACTTCACGGTACATGTTTCATTGAATTTTTAAATTTTTCGTTTCAACCATTCGCGGTCTGGCGGCTGTGAGATCCATTAATTGAATTTGTAGAATAAAAAATCTGCACAGTCCGTCGAAGTTATTACCGTTGAAGGAACGAAATGTGCATAACCGGAGAAATCGCACAGAATGTAGACCGACCCGACTTCCACCAACTAATTGCGTCTACTATCGCGATTAATTCACGTCGATATCGCGGTGAATTTTTCCAGAGAAGTGGCCGCGGACAATAGATTGGATTTAAAGTCCACCGCAGACTTTAATTCTTCGCACAGTCGCGATTCAATCCCGGATTTCTATTCAACCCTGTCCGAACAGTAGCTCAGTTTTTAACTTATCATTCTAAGTAAGCGTCTGAAAGCCCCGCCCTTTGAAACGTTCTTTCTCATTTCCTGCGTATTTGCGTTAAAAGCTTTTCTCAATTTTCGCTAAAGTTCCGTCGCTATTCGAACTTCGACTTTTGTCTCGATCACGACGCGCAACGGTACACAAATAATCGTTTCGAGAACGATTAATAGTTCGCGTGGCATGGCTGGGAGAGGGGAGAAAAAGAAATTCGGACCGGTTATCTGTTCACACTGCCTACCGTTTTATATCGTTTGTAATCATGTTTTTAATGAAGCTTCCGTCGGCTTTTCACCGTTCGGCATCCCGCGCTCGCGTAAACCGCGATCGTTTCGCGCTCATATCCGCCATATTTTCGCGATCGTGCGTCAGCATTTGAACAGTTGTTGGAATGCCAAGAATTTTTTATCATTATCCCGATGGGAACGCGTCAAAGAATCGCCGCTCGCGTTATTCCCGCGATTTTAAATCCCGCTTCCTGGTAATTGTATTTTTACACAGTTATTATTTCTGACTGTTTAATCGTTATAACAATTTGCTCTCTAACGACTATTGCCAATTATTCTCTCCTCTCCACTTTATTATGCAGATCGTTCGCCGAATGTAATTAATAGGAACGGAAATATAGAGCTATTTGCAACGCGCAGAATTCGTAATAAACGTTCGACGCGTTTCGTTTCGCCGTTAACGGTTCGCAATGATTAAACGCGAACGTTCGTTAGCGGGAGCCTGGAAAAATTATTAACCACACTTTTTTTAAACGCGATAAATGTATTTCATTACCTGATTTCTATGGGGATTAAAAAGCTCTCGTGCATGCAGTGAAATCGATCCGATCGCGAGTCTGTTGCCGCGCGTAAATAACTACCGGCTCGAGCGAGCGATCGTAATCCGGGAAGTTAGGTGGGGCCATAAACAACGAACGAAAACCGTATCGTTGATTATCTCGTCAATTACAACTGCACGGAGATCAATCGTCCGCTCGCAGAAACCATCGGCAAAGTTCGCCGACAGTCTCGGCAGCTCCGGCTCGAAATACATCGAGTCTGTTTTGCAACTGACGTCGAAAAAATCTTGACTTTATTCTAAGCCCACCGGAAATGGTGGCTGGCCCCATCGTGGCCCGGAGTTTGTCCAGAATCCCGAATAACACCGGGAGCACAGCGATGCCGAGTTCTGAAAGTTTCCATGTACAGTTACCACTGCCATCTGCACTAATCGCGAATCTGAACATCGCTGTCTAATTCAATGTAACGAAGTTCTGCGCCGGACTCTAGTAAGCCGAACCCTCCAACTGAAATAATCATTACGTAAACAACACTCGGGATTGGATTCTGCCCGCGAGGGAGAGAGAGAGAGAGAGAGAAAGACTCTACGGGAAATAATGCGAAAGGATTACCGTAATTAGATCTAGTCCGAAAACTGAACGGAGTTAAAGGTGACGGCGCGCTGCGATCGGCGAGAAACGGTCTGCGAGGACTGCGATCTTTTCCTGAACTTTTGAGCTAGCAGGAAAATATCGTTTTTTTATTTTCGACTTGTCGAAAACCTAACGAAGATCGGTGAAAGCTGACGTTCTCCGGCAGAATCATATTCTCTCGATAAAATTGATTAGCAGACACGCTGTCATCTTTGTACGAATCTATGGACAGTGGAGGAAATTCGAAGCAGTGGTAAAAATTAAAATAAATGAGACATGTCGACACGCTAAATTGAACTTGTTGTAAAATTATTAACGAAGGAATGAAATGTCCGGCTTCGTTCTCCTTCGATCGATCCGGCACGTTTCCATTTTGCAAAACGGGCTACAGTCGATTAATTAGTAACAAACTGATAGCTTATATTTCAAAGTATAAATGTAATATATGAGATAGGCGAGTACCGTACGAATGAATTTCATTAAGGTTCGCGGAACGTTTTATTATTGAATCAATGGAGCACATGTGCGGAAGATTTTAATTTATAAAAGACTTTTTTATATGTAAAATATTGAATTGAATATTGTAATGTTATTAAAGGAGAAAGAGAGAGAGAGAGAGAGAGAGAGAAAAAAAAAGGTACTGGCAGCGAAGAATATGCGGCTCAGCTTATTATATTCCCAGGATCCCGGAAATTCTCCGAGCACGAACGTTCCGACAGATATTTCAAGTCTTCATCTCATTTTCTTCCATGCAGTCATTTTTTTCAACCATTTCAGCCCGACGCTGTCGCTTCGTTCTCCTTCGATCTATTATAATACGTAGCTATTTCTCGCTACTATTTCTAATTATTTTAAATCCCTATTTTCACCATCAAAGTACTTTTGTGATTTGCACAGACAGTCGAACGAGTCTCCTCAAACGACCTAGTTAGCGATATAAAAACGGAGAACAGAGAAGAATAGAAATATTAGTGTTATTCAGGAGAGATGCAGCGAAGCGCGGGCACGTTTCTTTGGAGGAGCAAACCCGATTCAGATGCAGAAATCTTCGAGGGACAAGAGCCATTCACAACTAATCAACAAGCCATTTCTGCCGGCCACACGATAGAGAGACGGCCAACGGACTGGCCGAAGATTGAGCATGCATAGCGGATCCTTTGGAACGTGTAAATACACCTTGCCCGGGCAAAGTGACCATTTCCATATGCGTCCAAGCACACGGTGGAAACGGCGGGCCTACACCGAACAAATTCAACCCCGTCGGCCAGGGGGCAATGTCAGGAATCCATTCGACCCTGGCCAACGCCGCCGGGACCTTCTGCCGGCGCAATATTCACTATTACCACGGATGAGATATGAATGGACATTGCGCGGTGGGTGCATTTCAAATCAAGCGATAAATTCACGTGGCACTGTCGTCGAACAGCTTAAATTCACGTTCCCGTGTCGGCCGAAACGGCGCAGCCGGCTGCGTGACCGGTTAATTAAACGAAGAAAACTCCGGACACATCGAGCCTCCTATACTAGCCGCGCGTCTTAACAGAGTTTCTTGACCGCGGAATGATGGACAAGAAAAAACAATAAGTAAGTATTAACGTAGGAGAAGCATTTCTACAACCTCGCGGAAATATCTTTAGTCTGTTCAAGTCAATCGATCAACAGTCTTTGTTTATAGTATATAGTATCGGCCGACGCGAAACCGAGCAGTCGAACTCGTGGGCGAAGAAGAAGGACTCTCTTTGCGCTTTGTTCGAAGCACTTTGTTCGATTCGATCTAGATTACACGAGCAAAGGCAGTTCGAGGTAAAGGAACGCTCGCTCGCCGAGTTACTTTCATGTCGAAGTTTATAATTACAGCGAACGATGCCGGCCCTGAATGCGTAATTAAGGTACGCGGTTGAAGCCGGTCGGAAGAGTTTGCTACATGGTGAACGCTAACGTACTCCCGGTGGCAGTTATCAAAGAGGACAAGCGAAAAACAGGGCGGAGAACGCGTTGCCGTGGAGCGCAACAACACGTTTAAATACGGATCGTTTAAACGGAGAACGCCAAACAGTGTGAAAGACGCATTAAAGCCGGCCCGTGTCGCCGTGAATACAAAGAAGCGGGGCTCTCGACCGCGCGATTCCACGATGGACGCATTAAATGGCTTTATAATGACGAGCCAGCCGCCCAATCTTCATTATCGTTGTCATCATCGCTGACCGGCGGACACTCGGCTCCGGCTCTCCCTTCGTCCCATCTTCGACGGTTCCTTTTTCTTCTTGTTCACAATTTCCATGTTTAATCGAGCGACTCGCCGCGAAATATGTTCGCCGTCCTCGCCGCGCGCAGGATGCATTTAAGCGCAGTTGCATCACTCTTCGACGAATTCGGCTCTGAGCCACCATTTATGGAAATTTCTTCGCCGGCGCAGACGTTGGCCGAGATTAATATGCAAAATTGAAAATGAATTATAATTCCGCTATCTATAGCTCCTGGTCTGGGCAGGTGCATTGATTTTAATGAACGCTGCTACCGAAATTGGTGTCGCGCGTTTCCGAAATACTGCTTTTGTTACCTGCAGAAATGTTGTCGGCAATGCGATCGATGAACTAAAAGTAGTTGCTCGGAATTTAGATGAGAGAAGAATTATGACGCTGTCGTTCATAGCTGGACTATAACGGTGGTCCTTGTCTTATTTTATCTTTGGAGACGTCTCCATTTTGGGAAAACGTATAAGCGGGTGGTAAAATTGTTAGGGGCACAAGACGAAAAACATATTCACATATTTTTATCCACAGTATTTCTAAATTTTCTATTTGCATACGAAACGTCGGGGTAACTTTTGCAAAAGCTCGCGCGAGCCCACATTCCCCGAAGCCCCTTGATCGTGAGAACCGTAGAACGCAATTGAAACTTCTGTCGACTTCCGTCATCCTGCTTTTCTTCCCTTCGGTTTTTTGAGCACGTCCATTCCGCCGGTAGTAATTAGTTCCTGAGATAACGCGTAAAATTAAATGGCCCCCATCCGAGGAAGTTTGAACAGTTCACCGAAGTTATTTAAAATTCGTAATTCAGCGACGTGCTGGTTCGATCCGGCGAACGAGGCCGGGTTTATCAACGTTTGTACGCCGTTCCTCCGCCGGAAATAGTGTCTACTGTTAGATAAATTCCGTTTCAAATTGATTATTGGACCTCAATTAATTAACAGAAGACGCTTTCAGGGTTTTAAAGCTTGAATTCTGGTTGTGGAAATCACTGCGTTCCAAGTGAACCGTTTCTCGGGACCTTGGTCCTCATTTTTCTGTAACATTTTCATTCTAACGATTCGCACGATGGTAAAAATTAATAACGACCAAATGCAAAACACACCTAGAACTAGACTCGCTCCTAATTTTTTCTTTTAGAAATATAGAAATTATAAATATGTTTTTATGAGAAAATTTTTTAATAAATCTGCAATCTGCTTTAAAGGAGCGAAGAAATTATAGATGTGAAACAAAGATATTAAAGCTTAACGATACGTATAAAGTTTGAATTGTGGTTTCTTTAAATTATTGTTTCTGTTTTCGAAAACCTTCTACATTTTTCGACATTTCCGTGCAGTGATTTAGTACAACGTTTCGCGAGAATAGATGCAAACCGCGCGTTAACACTTACCGTGTCGCGTACCCATGTTTTAAGGGTTTGAAGTTTATATCGGTGATTCGTTATCGTTACTGGCTGGTGATTAAGCGAGATTAAAGTAACCGCAGCTCGCGACGGTTAGACCTCCCGGGCTTTCCGGCTGGACGGCCCGGAAATCCGGGATTCGGCCGCGTCGCTGGCGACACACTAACAATAATATTCCTTGTGCAGTTATGCAGATACCCTTACCACGGATTTGACATATCTTGGCTACCGCTTGCTTGCCTCGCCTGCTAGTATTGTTGCCACTTAACAGTTATCCTGGGGACACGGAACGTCGTGGGATTAGCCTTCGTTTTCCGTCGTGTTCCGAAAGGGCCGATCGGAATTGCTGGAACATTCGGACACGAGATTATAATAGCTTTCTCTTGAGAAGCGGCGCATGACGTGACTACAAATACGAACATGACTACAGCGATTACGGTAATGGATTGTAATAAATGTGAATCGATACAGAACTGAATGCATGTTTATCTACGCGCGGGGAGAAGAGAATACAGTTGCGATATTCGTAGTACAGTAGAACCTCGTTCGTTGCACGGAACGGGTCTGAATATGCGTGCAAAAATCGAGGTTTTTGACCACGAATTTTAGAACTTGTAACAACTGGAGTCGCTGGTGTGCAACGAGCGAGGGTCTACTGTACTCTGAGAGTACAGGAAACTAGCAGTATCAAACAAATCGCGTCGCAACCGCCGAATCGCTTTCAGTTTGCAAACTTTTTCAAGGTACGCGGTAAAGGTCCAAGGGAATTGTTCGGATTATACAAAAATTCTGCGAATCGCTCGGAACCTCTTAACCCATTGAATGCTTAGAAACTCTCAGCCGGCGCGGCGGGAAACATACCGTGGAAGTCTGAAACGCATCGGGACTTGGACAACTTTCAAATCTTCCGGAACAGCCGGGGACAGAGCCGATCGATTCGAGATTCTCGAAATCTCTTGGAGCGTCTAAATTCTAAAGACACGACCCCCTAAAATGTCCAAACCATTCCGGAACTCCTGGATAAACCGAGTAAGTAGAATCTGTCCTACGTTCTTAGCGGTCTCTCTTTCTCTTTCAAGGGGAACTGGGGAATAGCCGGAAGAGTACTCGCCGAATCCGACATTTTTAGCGGAGGATAAAAAGTTTATCCCTAGGATAGGGGAACGATTCGAGACAACTACCGTGACTGAAATAGTTCCCGGCCGACAAGCCGGTATCCCAGGTGATTCGAAGGTGTTTAGACGATCTCTGGATTCCTGGTGATGTGGTTCTACAACCTACTCCAGGTGTCCCAGGAGTATGCTACGAATTTCAGATCACCGATAGCGATACCCTGAAACCTGATTCGGGTACTTATGATCCGAGGGTCTGTATGCTACCTCGAGGCTTCGAATTCTCTTATCAGATGCTTATGATTCCAGGCGTGTTTCTTACATCTGTAACGCAGGCTTATCTCGCGATGGTCTCTGAGTCGCATACTTCGATACTGGACTTCGGAGCTTCATGGGAAATATAATTTGTGGTGCTTCGCAGAAATTTATTTCACCTTCTGGTAACTTTGATGACGTGGGGAGAATATAATGGTACCTTTATCGTACACTTGACGCAATTATTTTTCTCGTGAATGCATAAAATCTGCAGTCTGTTCACGACCTTAACATATTACTCATCGGTCGCTGTTTAATGGATTTTAAACGTTTGTGATTCACAGTTGAGAATTTCTTGAAAAATTATTTAACAGCAAAGACAATTTTGGTCGTGAACTAACATGCTTTTCAGAAGTTAAACTTAACTTAACCGTTTCTCTTGGAATTATTTTTTGAAAGATTTTTAAGCTCATTTTTAATACACGTAGTATACTCGTGGAATCGTCGTTAGCTTCAGGGAATTTGGAAATGTAATGCGAGGACTTCTGTAGAAAAAAATAAAAAATGATTTCATCGAATTACATTCGTTAGCGCTAATTAATTGCTTCTACTCCAACACAACGTTTTAAATATTATATAATTGGACTGCAGATGTTCTGGCATTTATACAATATTGGATTTTGAAGTTCGTTATCGAGGAGAGTAATTTTTGGTTTTATATCGTGTTGAATATCTAGTTTCCAGGGAGGTCAATTTTTGGGAAGCAAACTTTACAACCGTTTACTAAAAACGACGGAGCGAGATATTACAGCTTTAACTCGCCAAGCCGTGCGTAGAATCACTTATGGTCGGGGGAATCCTTGTGCCGGATGCATCAAGGTTATAGCCAGAGTTTATGAGCATTTAATTCAATAGTCCATGTTTAACCGGAAAAGTGGATTTATCTGTCTGTCGGACTCCAACGATCCAAGAGTATTGCTATGTAATGTTTAGATAACAATACTTCTTTACAAACAGGCGAATGAACATCTCAATATATCCCAAGAACGATTCCAAGACATACCTGCCTGCAGCTCTGAAATAAATTCACATTGGACAAATGTTTACACGGAAATGTTTTACTATTTCAGTGCGTTGAATTTGCTACTGAAACATTGTTGGGGCGGCAATTAATATCGTAAAATAATATGAAGTGGCGGAGGTCTTTCAGCAAAAAAGATTACTTTGTTTCGCGCTCGTGATCAACAGGATCTCTAGGTTTCTTTCTCGGCACCGAGCGTGCAGTCATTATTAACGTGACTGCACTTGCTGTCTGGTAATGCAATTAGAATATTGGGGTTGATGGAAGAGTGCGCTTCTAGACCAGTTTTAATTGGCTGCTGCGAAGTACGAGATCGTATTCAAGTTTAAATTACAGAAGGGCTAAAAATCTGAATGCACAACGATGTGCAGTATTTTTACGCTGCGGTAGAATGCAAGCTGTCTGGGATATAGGGGGTGAGAAAACAGACCGTGTTGTTCTGATTGTCGATGTCTGCACATCAGCCGCTCGCTCGGCGAGATAACTTTGCGCCAGACGTGATTAAAAACTGCCTGATTAAGAACTAGTGAAATCCTTTCGCCACACGAGAATCCTTCTTCTTAAACAATTTATTTGTCCACTAAATGATGTGGTTTACTACAAAGTTTGTTTTAGATTTCAAAATAATTGATTACTCATGGATTCTCCTAATAATTGAAATAATTCTACGTGGGGACGCGATGTTCCGAAAACGTTCCCTCGGATACCGACTTTCTCCATTACAGGACGATTCAATGGCGGTAGATGTCCCAAAGGGTTTGACGTTTCTAGAGGGAACCGTCTCAGCTGTCACGACGCATCGTTCACGCGGGGAACAGTTGATGCATTCCCGTCTCGTCTGGATTCGGATTACCACCAGAAACCGTTGGTTTCCTTTCTCACAGAAAAATAGAAACCCCTCTATTGATGGCTACGATTTGTCCACAAGGAGCGTTGTTCGCTGTCTAAACTTCCACCCTTCCGCTAACCCAAACACGTGCGATTTAATTTCAACCCCCGAGAAAATCCATTCAATACACATCCCTTGACGAGTGTACAATTTGCCTCGAATTCTGTGCGGTGTTGGCTAAACACTTTTCCGTCACAGCTTTGTCACACCAGTCGACGCATTCTGCTTTCTATCATAACTACACTGCGCACCTTTATGCAAAATAAAAAATAATGGACAAAATAAACACTTAAGTTGATCAAGCGGTCTCATGTGGCATTTTTTAAGGAAGTTTAAAAACATATTTGTGAATCCATCTAGTACAGGTTAATATCTGCACGCTATGTACATAATTAATTATTACGTTCCTATATGATTTACGATAAAACCGAACGAGAGAAACACTGTAATTGCAAGTTATCGGTCTGCGTACGTTAATTATGACGGAAAGCTTTATGTCTTTATATGTATTTATTATCTCTGCGTTTAAACGGACACGTGTGTGGCTAAATTGTGCACATTGTTATTTCTGCAAGCAGTCAAAGCCGGTACATTTAATTAATACGAGATACGAAACTCAATTTACATTTCAATTTACATCTTTGATATCTCCGGCATGTCAAACGCCGCGGACGGCGAAAATATCTGACATCGTATTTCGGTGGTCCTTTCAGACCGTCGGGAAGACTTGAAAACGAATCGACTCGAAACACATCGTTCGAATAATTACATTTTTAAATAATTTCAATTATGCGGCTCGTCCGCGCGTCTCGTTCGCATGAGACTAATGACATTCCCGGACAGGGGTACCGCTGTCAACTGTAAAAGCGTTCCGTTAATCACTTCAAAACCTTCCTCAGAGACAGTTTTCCCTCTACATGTCGCTCTAATTTAACGTTATCCTTAAATAAGCACGTCACTCTATCCTCTTAAAATAAATGCGGCTTCTTTGAGCGGAGATCCTGTTCGCGTTTCTCCACGCGGCATAGTAGCGGGCACACACTTGTCAGCGCTCGAATAATTAAGCATCCGTTAAAAGTATAACATTTAGAAAATACGCTTCTAAACGTCTGCAAAGGACTTTTTCGATTACATTTTTAATATTCGCGTAACTATGACCACATTCGAACAGGTTATAAACACAAATGTGTAACTCAAGACCGTATGAACGATTCATATGTCACAGAAAAATGCCACTCCGTTACGCAAAAGTCTTACTTCCGGGTTCCAGATTGTGCAAATTAAAGTGCGCACTGCCGTGCCAGTTTCGTTTCGAGAAAATTGCCGAAAATTCAAGCCATCGAAGCGCGAAGTGCCCTTTCACCGACGCGACGATGGGCTCGGCCCATCGGTCCATGGGTTCGTCGGAACTTCCGGAAGGTCCGTCGGCCGTTCGATATATCGGATTATTACGGATTCAAAGGGCGGCTGTTGGTGGTAAACGTCTCAAAGGCATTCCGCGGCAGAAAAGACTCGGAAGCGCGCGGCGGGCATCGTGGAGTGGTGGCCGAGGAGCTGAAGAAAGTCGCGGTCGAGGAGCTGAAAAGCGTGAAAGTGGGTCGCGAAACGGGACGCGGAAAAGGATTTCCACGGAAACGTCGGGACCTTGCGCGTATTTCTTCTCGCGGCAGCCAGCGGCCAAGGCTTCCGGTACCGTGTTTCCGCTCTTTCATGGCGGCGGTACAAGCATCGTGAAAGAAGGGCGACATGGACGCGGGGAAGGGGGACGAACAGAGATAGACGAACCGAGAGAGAAATCGTAGAAACGGAGGAAGGTAGAAGAGAAAGATAGGGGGGAGAAAAATTACAAGGGTGGGAGAGAACGGGAGGAAGAGTTGGGAATGCAGGGACGTGAGAAAGAGAAGCTTCGAGCGACATGGCAGCAAAGAGGGCGTGCAAATACATGCGGGACAGAACTGAACCAAGGTAAATGCAGTCGTTTGTACGTACACGGGGACTCTTAAATTTTCGCTGGTATGAATTTTTAATTTTCCTGTACTTTACGACTGCCCATTAAAACGCGAAAGAAACGGTAGAAGGAGCTGCGGGCCAGCGGAGAAAAGAAACTGCTCGGAGCAATGCTCCGCGCCGGGCCTCGAAGGCGGAAGCGTAGAAAAACGTGGCTGTATAGAGCCCCGGGGAATCTCCTTCGGAGGTTATATTTTTCTCGTGGAAACGCCTCCGACTATGTATTACGATTGCCCTGAGATATGCGGTTTCGCGAATTTATCGGTGTATAATACCTTACCGGCTGCCCGGGGACGCACTTACGCGCGAATGCGAAATCAATACCCGGCGAGCTCTGTCTTCGGGGCCTAAGCGTAATCTCCCGCTCTTCAGCGTTCTGCTACCTTTCAACCGCCGCGCCGCGCCGCGCCGCGCCGTGCCGCACCGTTCTCCTTTCGTTGCAAATAGACTACGATCTCTGTGCCGTTCTGGAATTTATTTGTTTCGGATACTGGACCGGTTCTCTCGGATTTGATATTTTTTGCGCGCCCCCAGAATCGCAGTTGACATTTTATTATTGAAACTCTTTTTACTGCGCCCAGTTTTCGGTCTTACTGTTTTATCGCGTTCTGAAACTACTGCTTCTTCTATTTTTGGCGGCGGGTGGAAGGGCTCGGGGTTGAAAGTAACAGCTTTATTACGTCGGTTACGCTTTGGATCAAAAAGAATGTTTGTGGACTATATTTTGTTTTTTGGTATTTAGCTTGCTTTGAGTCAAAGCGAGTGTGCTGTGCTTTGCGCCGATTAACGTGCGTCGAATCAGAGAATGGTTTCCTGTTGAAAGATAAAAAGCTTGTGTGAAATACTTTTCGATGTTTAGCACGCGTTCGTTCGTTCCTCGTTGCAACGCGAGTGGTTTGCATTTAGTAGTATTGCAGTCTATTCCTATGTTTACATATGCAGCTTGTTATTTTCGTTTTCGATCGAACGCGAAGGAAACACTATGTAAATTCGGAGAGACAGTGGCGATTGTTACAGTGAAATTTGTATCGGACATTTTCGACGAAGCGTCGACTGGCTGATACATTTGAGATGTCACGAAATATTATTCCGTTCAGCTGAAATATCGTGTTCAAAAATACCCGATGCTGTACACGCAATATTGAATATTGATTTGATGAGCATTCTGACCTTGCTTTTCGAATAAAAGTGATGCATGTATTAAATGTGTATAATTAAGTATGTATGGATCAAGTTGGAAATTGTGCAAAATGGGATTCCAAATTACTTTTGGAAAATCATAAAATTTTACAACTACAGGTTCTAAGTAGCAGCGTTTCTTGCAACTAATGTAAACAATGATTGTCGTCTAGTGATAATAGTGGGCGTAATATCTTTTTCTTTTTCCTTAAAACGTGCTCAGACGAATTCATTCAATGAAAGGAGCACTGGAAAGTTACGATCGATCATAATCACTAAATTGTGATCTGTATATTTACGTGTATTATGTAGAAGGTAAGAGATAAAAATGTACATTTTTTTAGTAGAAAACAGATTAATGCCTGTGGTATGACGATTCTCTTAATTGGAAAGAAACTATTCGTTTAGGAACAGAACTGACTCAAAATACGTAGTTGTAACCTGTTTCACGGCATGAAAATTGTTGAATTAATTCCACCAATTTTTCGAAAGCGGCCCATTGTGCCCTGGAGTCGCCATTCGTTTGCGAACGGTGAAATAACATTGCTATCGGTCGGTTCGACTCGGGACTCGGGAATTCCCCGGCATTAACTCGGTCTAAACGTCGAACGAAGTCACGGCTGCCAGTATATTTTCATGTATCCGGGTGCAGGGCGGATAAATCACGCGTTATCGGCCGTCCTAACTGGTTAGCCCCGAAAAGTGAGCATCCGTCGTGCTGCCAAGACTGCGCCGCGCTATCACTCGAGCCGAAAATGCCGCGTATTTCATGGCTCGACTTCCCGTCGAGCAACAACTCTGCTCTCTCTCTCTCTCTCTCTCTCTCTCTCCCATTCTAGTACACACCAGAGCCTCTCTTTCCCGTTTGAACTTCAATTTCCCCGTGGATATGAGAACGCATAATGACCCTAAAGTATAGCGATAAGATGATTTCGGACATCCTGCAGCCGGATGCACGGGATGCAGGTTGCTGGCTAGAGGTCGGCCCGGTATTAGGTGCAGAAACCGACTGAGTTACGAGGGGTTATAAATTCCGAATATTGGAGTTCTGCCTTGCAACCACCCCTTTCCTCTCGTCCACTGTTCATCCCTCCCCGCTCCCGTGCAAACCTCCCCGCCGCTCCAGACACAATAGAAGGGAATCTCCTATCCGCGCAACTTGTCTTGACCTACTATATAATGTCTGTCCATACAAAAATAGAATCTCTATTCGGTCGGTTCATATAAATGCGAGCCCGTCCTTGTGCCACCGCGACACGGGGGTTGGAGCGGCATAGTGCTCGTTGCCCGCCACAATGCCGTAGAAAAGAATCCACGGGGACGACGCGACGGCGGATAACGAAGATGGATATGGAATATAAGGCGAACGGGTATTCAATGCGCAATTCGGCATGCGGTCGCGAAGCAGTCGCATGTAAATGAATCAAATTGTGTACAGGCCGAGCCAACGTTCGCGGTATGCACGCTTGAATAAATGTTGATTCTATGCCCTCCGGTAGACCCCGGCCGTAGAATAAACTGTTGTTTGCGCGGGCCTGCGTTTTCGACCGTAACAATTTCCGGGATTAATGTTCGATCACTTGCCAAAAAATTCATGGATCCCCCACGTGTTGCCTAATTCTACGTATTCGCGCGAAAATCTACGACAAGAAACTTTAGTGGCACGATCCGGTGGAAATGAACAACGAGCAAATATTTATTACTTTATTCTCAATGGAATAATTAGCAAAGTTCTAAAGTTTTTACCGTTGCGTCAGTTTGACACGCGAGGGACACATTTGGCCGCGAAAAGGAGGGAGGAATGAGGGTTGAGAAATGTTATAAATTTCGTGAAATAAACTTGGACTAATTTTAGGATTTTGCAGGATGCTGCGGCGCACCGACACACGGGGCTAATTGACCGTAGTATTTTCATATTGCAAACGGCAACGCCATAGATAGGGGCGTTTGATTGCCTTAAACCGTGTAACTTGGCCGTTTGAAAGCGGTGGCCCTCCTTTGTGAGAGTGCGTAAGGACGTACAGAAGGACCGGGAAGGCCCTTGCTTGCTGCAGCTCTCTCGGGCGCCGACACGTACCTACCTAGCCCGGGTCGCTAATTAAAGTTTCATTCTTTTGATCCTAAAAGCGCGACCTGACAAATAGAAGAAACTGTCGATTTTCTGGACGAACGCTCCGCTGCGCAATTTTCCGTGATAGTTCACTTCGCCTTTACTCGAGTCTTTTCTCCTTTCCCTTTGCCCCCACCGGTGACGTCACCGGTCCCTGGTCGCCTTCAGGGAAAAAATCTATCCGCTGGGTTTGAGGGCTGGCCACTCGACGAGCATGACGTCGAGTACGCTCAGCTGTGCACAGTGACGCCCGATGACTGGCTAATGCAATTTTATTAGTTTCAGAGGACGAGGACGACGACGACGACGTCGACGTAGCCGGACTCGCTTCATGACGCCGCGACTGGCATTAAAAGCGAATTATGCAGCAGAGATGAAATACGCGGGTTCCCGCGGTAAATAACTTACAACTTTCACGCTCGAATAACAATTTCCGTCCGTAGAAAGTTCCGCGGACGCCTAGCCTCCCGGGTCATCTGCTATGGAAGCTCCTGGAAAATATTTAATTTCGTTAGAATATTTATCCAAGGCGACATACTATTATATTCGGACACTCGAATATCAATGACGTTTGTACTTGATCAGAATTGTGCCAAAGACTATTTTGTTTGCAACCAAAATTTTTATACAAAGTATAATTTTCACTCGGTTACAGCAGCTTCAATTTATGACAATTACGTGTAGCCGGATGTTTGATCACTTTTGCACGGAACAGGCGAATGTACACTTTCTGCAGATGATATTAGTGTGTATGTACATAGTATGTGAGTAAGTAGTATCGGATAAAGTGACACGCTGTAGAATTAATTATTATGTAGCAAATGTAATATTTATTAGTAGAATATTTCTGTCGTTACTGTCAATTAGTTTTCTCGTCGTTATCCGTCCGAGCTGCTGCTCCGAAAACAAGTTTGTGGAAATTTTTCGCGTGAAGGTTCATTTTGCATTCCGAGCGGCAGAGGGTCACGCCGTGAGGAAACTTTCATCAGCGATAAAAGTTTCAGTTTGATAACATTACTCAATGAGACAGGATGTTCTTTCACTAAAATGCACGGAGGAGCGCACACATATATCAATGGATGATGGGGACCTTCTGGAAGTAACTTAGCCTGCATCCAGTATAGCCGGTCGCTCGTTTTTCAAATTGGCGCATTTCCTTTTCGAAAAGCTTTCCAGATCTATATTCTCTTGTAACATGGTTCGAACTCCATCGCCTTCCTTTTCTGGCATATGAATTTAAACTGAAGAATGCGCCGAACGCTATTTATTTTCGAGATATGCTCTGATCTGTAAATTATGTTTCTCGACTGTTCATTTCTTACTAGCTCCTATAAATTTTGCAGTCCACGGACCGATGGGTTTGTTTTTCCCAATCGCGTTAACTTCAACGTCACTGGGAATACCTGCTCCTATTTAATAAGGTATGACAATTAAATATCGCGAAGCTCTTGTCGCAAACCTAGCAGCGAAACTGAATGCGACTCTTGAATTCACCGAAGCCCATCGCTGGTTTTTCAGTCTTTTAATTGAACCGCTACAAATTGCCATTCCTGAACTCGGTAAAGGTAGGGCCGTGCCGGGCTATCGTTAATGGATGTTTTAGATCAACTTTTAAAGAAGGTCGGTGCACCGAGAACAGACAGGAAGGAGAGAAGAGAGAGAAGGTTGACGAGAGGGGAAAAAGGGAGACAGAGTAACGGAGAGGAAGAAAGGTAGAGAGGGGTGAGGGGTTGCCGAGTCGTGGGAGGGTTGGAGAAAGAGAAAGGGAAAGGGAGAGGAAGGGTGTGGGATGAGTTACGAGATCAGGCACTCGATAAGTTCTGACAAGCGCAATTGCACTTTCGAACGGAGCTCGTCTATGCTTAGACTGAGCAATTCCGTGAGCAGTTCCTCCTTTTGTTCATCGAGCTTGCGTAACGACCAAAGTTCTTCCGATCGTTTTATTCGGCGCGATCTTTCGGCGTAAGAGGCGCGATTCGATTTCCACCGATATCACCCTCTGCTATCGGGTATCCGAAGTAATAAGACTCATTAAGCGTCGACAAACAAGCAAAAAGGCGACCGACCCAAGCTTGTTAGCAAACTCTTTGGAACTGTTCCGTTCTGCGGACGGTCTCGGCCGTTCGATCGACGATGCCCGGGTCGCTGGAGACCCGAACGATGGTTTAAACTACGTCCGTTTGCATATTTCTGCTTCTAAAATAAACATACACAAGTTACATATTTTTATTTTTATGATGTCCCAGGTTAATCGTAGAAAAATTGAGCTTCGAGTTCGATACACTTTTTCTTTTAATCACTTTTTCAAGTGTTTAATTATTTCCTCCGGAAGTTATAGAAGAATGCGTACCGGGTACTCCGTAAATAAATGATATAAGAATGTCAACGTACTACAAGGGTTAGAATGTAGTGGCAGTCTGCGAACACGGATATCGGTACGTTATTGATCTCGTAGGTACAATGACACCCGCCTATAAAAGTGGCAAGATTAAAAATGCATTATGTAAGAGCTCGCCGGCTTTCTCTTGCGCCAATTCTATGGCGTAATTGCCCTTTTTAGGTTGATTAAAAATTACCCGATTTTTAAAATAGTTTCGAGCTGATCCCTAGGAGCATTTAAAATCTGAATGCGATTCTGCTTTTAGCGGGAGATCATTAGCGCTAATTAAAAACTGTTCTCTGTATATTGTTTTACGGTTAAATTAACGCTTGAAGATCCACGACAATTCTATTTCACACTTAGCATTCTCGTGCAAGCAATTCGAAAATATTACACCACGACAACAGCCAAGTACGAGTTACAAAAAAATGTTCAGTGAAAAAAATTGTAAATTTCCGAAGGGATTTTTTGCAGTAAACAGGAAAATAATTGCATCAATAGTGGAGCACAAAGTAACGCGTTTAAAAGCGTCGCGGAACGAATGAGGCTCGTGACCTCGTGCGCGCAATTCGAAAATACAATTACACCGCGAAAACAGCCACGTGGGAGGTTCGGAAAAATGTTCGGTGAAACAAACTGTGAATTTCCGAAGGGATTTTTTGCAGTAAACAGGAGAATAATTGCATCAATAATCGAGAACAAAGTAATGTGTTCAAAAGCGTCGCGGAACGAGCGAGGCTCATGACTGATGCACAACGGTGGCAAACCCGTGCAAACCGGAAGCGGGGTTTTTTAACCGGGGAATTAGTTGTAGATTTTGTCTTCAATTCGAAATACGTACTTCGTTGAAACGTGTGTTTACTCGGAATTAGAAGGACGTTGGTGGCGTGGCAAGCGGGGGCTTCTTTGAATGCGGGACTTACGCACGCGTCTGGTCCAGACGAGGCGGCGCATTGGGGATACAAATCACGTGAGCATGCTTTCTGACGCGGAACTAATAGAGGCGCAACAAGGTGGGCAAACACCGTCGAAGGTTCCCCTGATTGCAACGAATTAGAGTGCCCTATCCGGCCAACCGAACTCTAGCAGCGGGTAGACAACACTGCGCAAGGCCGGATGAGCTGCTGCGAATCTACGAGCATCCGCAAGAGGACCAACCTTGTTTTCTCTCGGTCCATGCAAGGACACAGTAGTCGAATGCAACGGTTAATTGCCTGGCAGCTATAACACGCAGTTCCATTCAATTCTAGAACGACATCGGGCTTCCGGCATTTCGAGCGTCTGCGTCCCTGAAACTTCGATGCCGGAATATTATTGAATTTGCGAGCGCGCTGTCGAACAACCGTTTACTGTCCAGATAGTCCCATTCAATCCCTTCTTTCCCGCTCAATTATCGAGAATCGTCCGAAATTCGGACAATTGAAAAGATAACCGGTCGCCCGAACCCGATTCTCTAGATCAGAGGTTTCCAAACTGATTTGCCCTACCGCCCCTCTTTTCCGCCCAAATTTTTCTAGATAATAAATACAGTTCCTTGAAAATACAGTATTGCTTTTTTTAATAGCTCCTGCATTTCCAACATACCTTATCTTTGGACTATAAAGAAACATTTATCGCCAAAAATACGAATTATACTTTTAAGAGATAACGCGAGAATTATTTGTCACGTTCTTCCTGGAGTGTATCATTTAAAAGAAGGACACAACTGTGTTAATCATTGACTAGAGAGAAACTTCGAAGTAGCCTAACGCAATCATGATTCACAAGCTGAAGTTCCCTTTCCTACTTGTTTGCCTCGTGCTGTTGTCAGGATTTTTCACGGAACCGGCAGAATCAGTATCACGTGTAAGTTAAAGGATATTTTACATTGTTGTGTTATATTTTCAATAATTCCTTGTCTTTTCTTTTGGGAATTCCACTGATTCATTCAACTGTCTTCTTAGAAATGTACCCCAGTAGAAAGAGCTCGCGGATGCGTAGGCTGAATGACATGATTTGTAAGGTGCGTTTATACTGAATATCATATATTTCTTAGTCTCGCTCACACCATTACGATAATGATAAATATTCTGTACATTTCTTTTGTTACATGCAGTGTAGAGGACAACGATTCTCCCAAATGGCAACACCATCGTGAAATTGACTCTAGATGCAGATATATAATGTTATTGACAATGTAATAACATTTTAACAAAGCTATCTGTATAATTAAATACACTTTTTTCGTTGTAATATAAAAAAAAACATCACAGTCGTACTATTAATCAGTTACCTTGCTTCGCATTCCACACAAAAATTGCATACCGATAAACACTTATCACGCAAAGTACGAATTAAATTATGAAGTGTTCCCGTAAAAAATATTTGTCACGTTTTACCTCAAGCTGTTGATATAAAAGGCAGACACAGCAGTGACAATCATTGACTCGTAAGACATTGGAGTACACTAACGCAACCATGATCACAAAACTGAAGTTCCCTTTCCTACTTGTTTGCCTCATTCTGTTGTCAGGATTTATCATGCAACCGGCACAAGCAGGCATCATGTGTGATGTATATTTTACATTTAATGCTATACTTCTAACAAATATGTGTCTTTTCTTATGGACTTGATATGATTCGTTGCATTATGTTCTCAGTGGTATATCAAATTTTTGTGTCGCTGGGCAAGAGAGCTGGGCATCTGTCCACCAGATATTAAAAGAATTTGTAAGGTACGTTTATGTTCAATTATCTATATCCCTGAATTACTCGTTTTCTCAATTTTATGATAATAAAAAATTTTTATACATTTCTGTTCTTATCTCCAGTGCTAGGGGACAATGATTTTCGTGAATGGTACCGCTATCATAAATGGACTCCAGCTTCAGATGCGTGTATTACTATTGTCGATGTAATGAAATTTCAATAAAGCAATTTGTGCAATTCGATAAATTGTTAGAACATTCGTCCAACTCTTTATAAGTATACAGGAGGCAGTTATAGGTTCATTCGAAAATTTGTACAGTTTATTGAAAATACAATACCTTTTCTATGGCTCCGATTCTTTCAACCCGCAATTTCGTTGTAACATAATAAAACGATCACAGTCGTGTTATCACAGTCGTGTTAACTTGCTTCACGTTCTACACAAAAATTGCATACCGATAAACACTTATCACGCAAAGTACGAATTAAATTATGAAGTGTTCCCGTAAAAAATATTTGTCACGATCTGCCTCGAATGCTTCATATAAAAGGAAGACACAGCAGTGACAATCATTGGCTCGAGAAATTTCGGAGTACTCTAACGCAACCATGATCCGAAAGCTGAAGTTCCCTTTCCTACTTGTTTGCCTCATTTTATTGTCAGGATTTATCATGGAATCGGCACAAGCAGACCCCTGTGATGTATATAGTACATTTTTGCTATACTTGTAATAAATGTGTGTATTTTCTTCTGGACTTGTAATGATTCGTTGTATTATGTTCCCAGAGTTATAAACAAATACTGTGTCGCGTGGCAAAAGAAAAGAAAAAGTGCCCATCAGAAATTAAACAACTTTGTAAGGTACGCTTATGTTTAATTAAATCTCTGAATTCGTCTTCACACTTTTATTTTTATACTAATAAAAACTGTATACGTTTCTGTTCTTATATACAGTGCTAGGGGACAATGGACTCTAGTTCCCGATGCCTCCACTATTATTGACGATGTAGTGAGATAACAATAAAGCAATCTGAAAAATGAATCGAATTGTTTTCTTTCTCTTGTTTAAAAGTGAATTATCAATCCAGTGAATTCAGTAAATCTGAAGCAGAACGTCGATATTCGAGGTTTGAATAATAGAAGTGCCTAGAAATATTAATTGTTACCATTTTCTATGAAGCCTGTTAAATGGGACACAGACATACTACGTGTAATATCGCGGTAGAACTCTAGGTAGTCGAACTCTAATCCAGTCTAATATCGCTATTACTTGGTACGCGGCTTGGATCGCGGTTATGCGAATTCGCGTTCGACAACGGGGTACGCGGGTTCGTTGGCACTTGACCCGGGGTAGGTGTGCCGGCGTGTGATAAATTCGACGATAAATTGATTCGACGGCTAATTATAATAACTCGTCCCAGCGGCGCAAGTCTTGCATCGGCGGGCCTTTGACACGGTACACCGGGTTCACGTGGAACTCCTGGCATGTCATCCATCTCAAGACGTAATCAACACCTCCGAATATCAAAGCTTGATGGGTTCCCAGAGGACCGTCGCCCGTCAAGTGAAACTACACAGCAATTTAAATTCGTTAGTTCAACTGTTAACTTTGGAATGCGTTGAATTTTCAATACGTCGCGTTTGACGGTGCACAGAGATAGATAGCGAACCCGACGCGTGTGCGATGTCATGTCGAGGATTCCTATTCGAACCACTCTATAATCTGCTACAGTATTTCTGGGTTAGGTGCTCAGGCAGCTCGGCACGACTCGGTTTAATATATGTTCTAAATGGATTCAAATTTGCAGCTTTTGTAGTTGCATGCTAAACGTAGCTTGCTGGATTTTTTGTGGAGAACGTTGGAGAAAGAAGTTGAATTGTATGTTTAAATTACAGCCCCGCGAAATTTTATGCGGAGTTCCCGTCGACTTTGGCCGGTCACGTTCTTCCTTGTCAAATCAACGATTATTATGTTCTTTTTTGTTTTGTTCAGGGCCCGAGGAAAAAAACAAAAAAAAAAAAAAAGAAAAAGCGAAGCCACTACCACCAACGGGCAGCATTATATTTCCAGCGGGGTATGCTAATTAAATGACTGTCAATTACCCGGGAGCATGTTAAGATTGACTGGAGGCAGACCGATTGACGCTTACCGAGAATGTACGCTGGACGTTTAATCCGCATTGTTCGGTGGAGCAATGGCGGAAGTACTCGACCGACGCGACGTCCAGCGACGTCTGCTTGCGTAAAATCCCTTATTATCTGACCGACGCTTCCCTCGTTACTTTCCTATTTCAGTGGCCAGCATGTGACACACCACCAAAAAGAGGACAGTGCTCGCGGAAAAGTGATAATCGCGTCTGACCGCGAATTATTTCCAAAATGTATGTATGCAGCTTTTCACTCGACGACCTCGTGTTCGATCGACCGCGTATTTTTAGAGACTGTTTGACAAGGACGTACAATCAAATGACACATTAGAAGAATTTGGTCGATTCAACGCTTCAGTCTGCGAATTAAAAAGGTTTACAATCTATTTCACTAATCCTCGACCTGGAATGTTCACTCAAGTCTCAGAGACCCCGTGAAATTATTTACGGGCCATGAATTATTTTGTACACCTAGTAATACCATTTAGCAAACTTTACGTACGTATTTGGCAATTTTCTCCCAGTGTTGCAGAGCCAAAATCTGAGATCAACTGTTAGGCTATTCACACCCCCGCTCGGACAATACGTGAGAAACGCGGGGACCGTTTATCCCGAAGGAACGACGACAGCCTTGGAGGCAGGTGTGTTTCTTTAAGATTCTCCCCGAAACCGAGAAGCGTCACGATCGGTTATACGAGGCACGACCGTCTAAAACGATTTGTACCGGAAATATGTGCAATGACACGTACCCCCGGGACGGAAGACCCTTGTCAAAATATTAAACCCTTCCCTCTAAGATCGAGTTTCGAATAGTTTCATGTCATAACAAATCCGATCCTCTTTGCGGGTATATCGCTAGGGAAAAGGTGGTGGGAGAGAGCAAAAGGGAGCAAGAGAGAGAGAGAGAGAGTGTGTGTGAGGGAGGAAGGACATCAACGGGGAGCGAGCGTTCGTTGGAGGGTTCAACCGGCCAGTATCACCTTACAACAGCTTTCCACGCGTCCCCTTTTATGAAGGACCGTTCTATATCTCCATTTATTTTTGTTCCATCTTTTGAAATCATACACCCTTTATTACAGGGGGCTGTGCGACCTCCACTTGTACCACTAACGCGCGGACATGGCCAAAAAATTCTTCGCCATGTACTCCACTTTCATTGTCGGCCCTACGGATCCCATGGCGTCGAAACTGGGGTCCTAGCTCATTGAATGTTTCATTATTAAACTGCGGAATGTGCCAATTCACAATTTCACTAGAAAGTTGAATCACTATTTTATCGGCGATGGTCACCGTAAGTGACTAATAAACTGAATCTCAGCAGTGATTCCTCTCATTTTTGCCACAGATGCATACAACCCGCATTCTACTTGAAATTTTACAGATACACGCATTGTCACACCGAAGTGATCGAAATTACATTATTCACACAATATCGTCAAAAAGTGGCCCACCGTTTGTTAATTTCAGTGTCTTCGTTGCGCAATACATGAGGAGACAATGCCGGGAAATTATGAAATAATTTGGACAGTCCGGCGCAGCAGTTCCGACCTCATAAACGATACTAATTGAATTGAAAGTACCGAAGGTTTCACCGGAAATTGTTCAGAGCTAATTAAGCGATACCAGGCCATTGTGCTGCCGAAATAATGGTTCCGCCGTTCCGAAGACTCCGGGGCCATTGCCCGGTACCTGGTTGGCCGTGTGCCGGGTAACGGTAACGGAACACCCTAAACACAGGTACGATACCCGTCCCAACGTTCATTGTCGAACCTGTCCTAATGTTTTTTGACTTGGTTTGCTTTACGAAATCCCGCGTCACAACAACGAACGATGCGTGCAGCTCGATTTGCTTCTTCGCGTTTTTCTGGACAGTCGATACCGGCGCGGCGTGGAAAAAAAGCTTGACATTCCGGTAACAGCAAAGTGTCGGCAAGTTTTGAACGGAGCAGAAAGTGGCGCTCGGCGGACGTCCCATTGAAAAATGTCCCGACGTCGGCCGATCTTTCCGATGAAAAACGTCCGCGGTTCGGCACCGTCGCTGCGACGCACGAGGGGGAGGGGGTAATTTCGCGGGAATAACGTTGCGGAAACAAGGAACGGCTCGCACAAAAGCGACGGAAAATCGCTAGTCCCGCAATTCACCGGCGACAGACCGTGTGCTCTCGAACAAGCCAGTGAACGAGAGCCGGTTCGCAATACCGGCTGCTGGGCCGGCTACTTTTCATCCGTCCCCGGTCGGATTCAAATCTACCAGCAACCGGGGACGGTTTGAAACGATCATCCGTACTTATTACCAGAAGCGGACCCTCTAGTACAATGCGTACGCGTACGCTCCTCGGCAAAATGATAGCACGTGTGTGCTGTCTACAATTTCTCGAAGACTACATAGAATTTCTGAATGGAACGCTCGGTATCCTAATTGGTAGGACGCACGGCGCGTTGAAAAGCCCGTTTTCTCGACGAAATTCCATTACTCGAAAATTATATGGGAAAATGTTCGAGTCTCACTCGTTGTAGGACAAGGGGTTAATAAAGTTTACGAACAATGTATACCATGTACAATGTATACATGTATAGAGGTAATTGTAATTGTCACAATGACGAATGAATTATGTATTACAGCGTTGACATTATCGAGCGTCAGTTTCATCAAACTCAACTGATATGTCCTTACGGAGAAATTAAAAGTAGCACGCATGTGCTAGCATGCGCTGTTTAGGGGTGTAGTTCTGTTAAGGGTGCGGAGGTGGACCGGCCGGAGGTTCGAGGGTCGACTGCCGTGCCCGTGTAGATCGATAACACTTTCCGGCGGAAACTAAGCTTAAGCGACGTAGCTAACAAGAGGAAATGAGCTACTATGGGATACGTGGATCGGGAAGGGGTTAGTTTCGCCAAAGAAGATCCGCGGTTCGCCGTCGGCTAGCTCTGTGTACGTGGATTGCTTCCCCTGCGGACGAAAGGGTTAAAGTAGCTCTACGCCAATCAAGGTGTTGGTTCACACATTTTGGCATAATCCGTGCGCGATATCCATGTATATCTACATCTGTACGTGGACGTATAGTGTGCCTGTGTGTCTGTGTACGTGTGCATGTACGACGTGTATATATATAACAACACCGGCTCAGAATCCCCGGACCGGCGATGCGGTTTCTCGGACTAGGCAGCTCTTAAGCTTCCGGCAGCTGGAAGGTTCATGGAGTTGGAAACGACCCCGTCTCTGCGATTCCGTATCGTGGACACGATAAACGTTCGCTGATCCGGTCATTCGTTAACCCTGCTGTATATACACATACATATAGGTGTGTACATATACATATATGTGTGTCGTACAATTTGTCAGGAACGGTTAAAACCACTATTAACCTTGTACCAACGATTATTCTCTCTTCGCTTTTGCGACTATTTGCCCACGGAACCGGCGCGGATCGAAAAAGGATCCAGCGGTAAAATTAAAAGCACCCGCCGACGGATCTCGAGCACTCGAGATCGTTATGGAGATCGACACGATCCTACATCTAAATGTTTGAATAACATCTAAATGTTTAGTATCCTGGTCGAAATAACTGTAAGAGTGCAGCTCGAACAGTCTCCGTGGAGCTAATAAATAACACTAACCCATTTCGAGGATTCAGTTTCCCTAATGGCCGTTTCGTCTGAAAGACGACGGTAACAACAATTTCCGGTAACCAGCATACCATCCGCCGTACCCTAAACGCGAGCGTACCTCGCGCAGATCGCTGCGGTTGACAAGACCGGGGAGCGGGACTATGATTAAAGATCTTGCCGACGGCGTTTAAGATTTTTTGCGGCGTTCATTTCCGCGCCATAAATTCTGTATTACAAACCGGCGTCGACGTTAATATCGCATCCACCGGTACGCGAACAGTCGATTATGAGGTAATCGATGAACACAGTGAATTCTCGACATATGTCAACGAACTGTATCGTCCAGGAGACACACTCGAGCCGCGTTATGTTTACACTCCTCGGTAGTGGGAATAATTCCGCGATGTTTATCGTGCAGGCCTCGGCGACACATACAGAGGAATCACTGTATTTTCGATTCGTTCGCGTGAAACGTTAACGATATCGGTGTCGGGACTTTTAATCGACTAGCGAGTGTCCTGATGTCGCGTCGAGAAAAACATCCCCCAGGGGGGAAAAAAGTATGAGCCGGAGAGAAACAGGGAAACGAATGGGCGGAAGTTGAAATAGCAGCGGCTTAATGCGCGTACCCGATTGGACAATCCAATCGACGAAAGACCCGCCAGACGGAGAGCTCTCATAATTCACCGGAATATCGCGGGGCTCCATTTGTCTTGGGCGGACGACGGGCATCGACGTGGCACCGGCTAATCGTGGTCAAATAAAGCTTCGTCGTTCGAACGCTCCCGGGAATATCGAACGGAAATTCCAAATAATTGCCGGAAGCGAAAAGTCCGCCGAAGGCAATGGCGACGGGAACAGCCTTCGAACGATCGCTAAACTCCTCGACGTTCCCCGCTGCCGCCCCCGTCGATCCCTCGAGATTTCGAATAGTCCCGAAACTGGGAAAGGTTAGCGACGAGAACCGGGTAACTGGACGAGTGGTAAAGAGCATCGTGAAAAAAAAATCGTTAGAAAAATTCGCCAGTTCGACATGTATTGGAACGTTCATTTGGTCGTCAATATTTGTCGTGGTCAAAGTTAATTCTCGTTAAATGCGTTCGTTCCGGCGATTTTTCAAATATTTGTCGACAAGAAACGCGCAGCCAATTTTGTTTTATTTTCCCCCGTTGATTAGTTGCGATACCTGTATTCGTTAATTAAATTCCAACCTAAGTGGACGTGGACGTTAACTACTGTGGACGTTGAAACTAATTGCTATAGACGATTTCTCAGACCGTTGGCAGAAAGTTAATTAATCGCGCTAATAACTGAAAACGTATAAACCGTCAATATTTAATTCAAAGTATTGGACTCTAATTGAAAGATACATGGCCATAAATAGATTTTTATGTATGAATTGCAAGGTGTTTGGAGACTCGACATTGAACTTTGAACCAACGAATATTATATTTAATTTAACTGATTTACGATACATTCGTCGATAATGCGATAAAGTTACAAGTTAGTTGGATTATATCGTAGAAAATTTTGAAATAAAATAGGGGACACCTCGGATCGCAAAGGGTTAAGGGTCAAAGAAGTAGCGGAAAATGTGTCGGACGATGGTTAACGGAAAATGATTAACAAACCGCCGGTATCCCTGCCATCGGGCCGATAAAGGGGTAGTTATCAGAGCCAAGACGACCGAGGAAACGTGAAAGAGGGTTGTGTAGAGGTGTGTGTAGGAGTGAGTGAGCTTCGGCGGCTGCCTCAGAACTAAGCAAGTCACGCACGCACAATCTCCATACATCACCGTCGGAGCGTGTAAACTTTTCAACTGCCTCGCATATCCTGGCTGCACCGACTGCTACCCCCGAGGCGCGCCCCGAGTCTTTCTCCACACCGATTTTCCTTCCTTCTACTTGTCGTTCCACATACACCAGCTCTCGTCCCCCCACCCCCGCCCCCGCCCCGATTCCACCCGAACCCATGACATCTTATCGTCCGACCAACCGACTGGCGCGGGGCCACAAATTATTGAAGCCCAATTGAAGCGAGGGAAGACTCCGACCAGCTATACGCATTCACGTTCACGATTCTTATGTAATAGAATATATTATTGATAGAAACATTCATTGGAATCATTATGGTGCGTCTCTTTCTTTTACCGTTTTCCAAGATTGTATTTCATTGAAAAAAAGAAAAAATATTCCTGGCCAATCGTGGCTCCGCTAACTACCGCTTTATCAGCCCGCTGGCAAGGATAGCATTTCGGACGTCCGCGGATGACTGTGTGTACAGTAATAACCGCTTCGAACTTCGCAACAGAAGTGGCCCGTTTTAACATGATAAATGCTCCACGAAATACGTGGCCCGCTCGCCTGCGCTCGCCCCTGGCAGCCGAAGATTAGAGTATATTGATTGCAATTAATTACCGGGACTCTTACACGCGCAACCGGATCGCACTCGCCATCTGCGGAGACGTTTCGGAGAGCCATTAGTCTCCGGTGTCTGGAATATCAATTAATTTCGAGAAGTTCTGTAGCGTTTAGTCTTTGACACTGAAGTTTGATGTACGAGCTGTTTGCCGAGCGAATCGCTCTCTGTAGAAGAAACCGTATGAAAAGCATGATTCGAATCAAATCCATGCAAATTCATCGTGACAGTAAAGATTAGCAACATGTAGTCTCTAGAATAATAAAATAATATTCCTTATATAGGTCCTTTTAATGTAATACTTAAACTCCTAATGTCGCACGACTTGCATGTTCTACTTCACGTTGATAATATTACGACTTGTCACGACGCACCTTCACTGATACAAACATCCAGCATAAAACTTTTTATTTTCGTACAAGATGATAATTTTGTAAAAAATGGACAGTTTTCATGGAAGGCTGTCACGACTATATTCGAAGGTAGAATCGCATTGATAAAAAGGAATATATAAACAGCAAAAGACAAACTATCACCAATGTTCAACAAACTGTTACAGTTGATTATTGCAAAAATGTTCAAGAGTGTTCGTTTCGTTCTGTTACCTGCTTTTCTCCTTGTAATGCTGGGATATTTCTGGGTCGCAGATGCTGAGGTGAGCATGACGCGTAGTTACTAAATGATATTGTTGACTAAATATATTGTTGGAATAATGTAACGTGTCTTTTCAGCCCATTTCATGTAGGTGTAATGCACCAGTAGGAGCTGCATGCCGGGTAAATTCATATTTAATTGTTCGATATATTATACGTTTATCTGTACAGTATGTTTAAGGAATACTAATGTTCATATATTTATTTTGTCCTTATAGAGAAGGTGCAGACCTAGAGGTTAAGGTATTATGATTTAAATGATGGCAGCTTATCAAAGAAAACCTTCAGGCACTGTGAATTGGAATTTTTGTTATGTGTTCTAACGTTGGCGTGGCTGCCAGGAGAAAATAAAGTACTTCAAAACTAAACCACGTGACATTACTTTATTACCTTACCGCAATTAGTACGTAGTTAGTACGTACTTACAATGTACGTAGCGTTGCTAAAGCAGTTATCAGAGACAATTCTGGTCCATCTTTCGGTCCATCAGGGTTCACAGCATCTACAGGAAGGTCAACAGATGCAGTGACACAATGGTTAACGGGACACAATTTTGTTTGCCACCGTGGCAGTGGTAAGATTGGCATCATAACATCGAGGCCTTGGCGACACATATAGAGAAATCACAATATTTAAATTTGAAGTTTATAGGGATAATAGAGACCTCGGATATCATCGTTTCGGATAATCGAGGCTCTACTGCGGGTTAAATAACAGTCAGTGTAATTGACTTTAAGTGATGTAACGCCGCGTAGTTTCCAATGATCGGCCTCGAACAACTAATGGAGGTGTTTCCCGTCCATCGAGGACGATAATCGGGCGACCGGTCCCGAAAACGAGATTCGCCGGGGTAACGAATATGCATACCGCTGAAAAGTAGACAATTTCTGCGCTGGGTAACGTCCCCAGTATATGTGTATATATATATATATATATATATATATATTTATACATACATACAGAACGCTGGTCGAGGATCGTTGGAGCAATAAAATTCGTTTGAACGATACTCAAACACGCATCGCGAGCAAGCGAACGCGAAAAATGAAATCGATTAAACCCGACGCAGGGAGGGGGGAGGTGGATTAAACGGAACTATAGACCGGGGCTAGATTCGATCGTGAGAGAATGCAAATGCTCATCGGAGCGATCTCAAAAAGTTTCATCAAGGATAACCGTGGGTTCGCCGCGGGCTTTGCGCACGGCCGTCGGTCCCGGGGAATTATTTGCGGCTTCCCGGGGGAGATTAAAAAACTGATCCGCCGACGAGTAAATCCAGCGCGACTAATTTGAGCCGAGGATACGGCGGTGTTCGCTAGTTCCGGGGGGCTTAAGACTTTCCCTTGTCCCTTGGTCACCGGGCATCCGACCAGGACCTAGCTCATACAGACCCGGGCAAGCCGGTCCTTGTTTCTGCCCGGAATAGCCCTGGTTCCCCGGTCCGCTTCATCCTTATTTATGGCGGCTTTCTTCGCTTCATCCTTCACCGTTGGCAGTTTGTCAAAGTTGTGTAAGTTCGTTCAACATCGTAAATTAATTGTTGCCCTCAATTAACCCTTCGCCCTCGGAATTAGAGGACCCTGGACGCGGGAAATTACCCACCCCACCCCCCTCTCTCTCTCTCTCTCGTGCTTCTTAAGCAAACACCATAATTATTTAAGGTGCTGCGCCTCCGAGTTCGTCCTCCTTTCCCCGTTATGAAATGCATACAGGTCGCGGCGAGTATTGTTCCGTTAATCGGCCCGTCGAAGTTTGCCCAAGTGTTTCTCCGGCAAATTGTAAACGTTTACCGTCCCGTTACTGGTTAACGAGATTAATTCGCGCCACTGGACGGTTTTAATTATCGCGCCCCCGGCTCGCGAGTGAGCTAGAAAGCGAGCGATACGCGCGGCTCCAGCCTAGGAGATTAAGCCTTTCAGGTGTCCGCTCGGCGACATCTCCGTGTAATTGGGTTACAACTTCATCGAGCGTGATTCGCCGGCTACGCGTCAAAGGAAAGTATTTCGGCTCCAGGGAACAGGAGCCGGGTTCTGAAAATTTAATGCCGGCTGGCGCACGGTGCCGATCAACCGCTTCCGCCCGAGATCAGCTTCAATCGCTAAGATCCGTCGCGAGCGCGAGAGGATTTAATCGTGTTCCTCTCCGCCGTGACAGCCCCGGTAATGGCGTTTACCGTACACTCGAGCGGGAACCATGATTATCGGGCAGGTTCGATATGTAACGAAGGCCTTATAATAATAAACGGGACGGGCGGGTTCATTCGGGCCTTTGTGAAAACTGAACTCGACTGTGAAAGGACGCGGACCCACGTTCCGCGAGGGTCGGAGCGGAATCGCGAGGGTTGTTTTGTGCGCAGTCGGAAAGCTAGGGGAAAGTATGAACTTATTGTAGTCTCCTCGTTCTGGACCCGGGATAATCACTCATCGGGAGCGTCGGTATTATGAGCAGACGGTGTTTGAACTTTCGAGATTCGGCTCCCCGTTGGGAGCAGAAATTCTCAGACGCTGCGCGGGGTAATCGCTTGTGCAAGCAATCACCGCTGAGAAGCTTCAAGTATGCAGCAAAATTCTCTGACACGCGAGACTTTATTATAGAGAAAATTGATTTTGACATTAACATGCTCGCATTTTATTGCGTTTCAATCGTACGTAAGATATAATATAACATTGGTAATTATTTACATTATGGGCTTCCTCACCGATTTTGATGACCTTGAAATATGTTGTCAAGGTCATCATTCTGAACAACTTTTTCCTATACATGTTACCGCCGCTCAACTTTAGTTTCCGAGATATTCGCAAAAAAGTTTCAACACCTCAAAAAGTGATCGGAGTAGGACTGTGTGTGTAGGACTTTGTAAAATAGTATTTCAAATAGTTGACAGTAACTTATATTTTTATGATATTTTGTTGCCTGTAATGTTATTACGATATTGTAGTCTGTTTATCAACATGTTACATATTCGTAATTACAATAATCCTTATAATAATTCGTAACTACAAATAATACTTTGCTAACTATTATAGCTTCTCATGTTAAAAATTATAATTTATAATATCAACTACTTGCTCAACTTATTTTCATTGTAAGGAAATATTTGAAATACAAAATAAAAATATTTCATTTTATCTATCTGGTTGTCAAAATAAAAATATTTGATTTAAAGTAGTATCTTATTTGAACCACATTAAATTATACTATATACCAAATCATTAATGATCGTTAATATACGTTGCAAAATATGATAGAAATTCTCACGAGAATAGGTCCGAATAATTGAACAACAATCACTAAACAACACACACACACACACACACACAACACATTTTATAAGAACAAAATAATACTGCGATTTTAACAATGATCCCTTCCACGGAGGTGGTCATTCTTTCATTTGTACTACTAAAATAAGAAGACTTGTAGACTCGTTTAAAAATTAGGTACTGAAAATATTAATGCAGTGCAATCCTACAAGACAACGGACATCATAAGGTGGAAAAATAATTGCATTACTTGATAATAAAATTGTTTTAGTGTCGTCAATGGCGACGACATTGGTCCCGAAAGGGTTAATATTCTACAGTAGATTACTTTTTAGTTATTCTTGTTCCTTGAAAAGAAGTTGTTCGGGAACTTTGCGCCGGACGAAATTGCAGGAGGAGCAGCGTGCTCAAAATTGCTCGTTCTTCAGCGAATTCTCTGATACCACGTACGAACCATAGCGCACGATGGTTACACGTGTGCAAAATTCGCGGCACGGCTTTTTGAACACTGGATGGGTTCTATGGAGCAGATGTTTAACGACCTGTCGTAATCTTTAACATTCAGGCCCGATCGACGAGATCCGGGCCATTTACCTTTCTCTCCCCGGTGACGAAATAAATCATTGGGGAGCCGGCCTGTAACGAACTCGCATTTCCACTGATCGGGTTCGTGGCGATCGGTGTCGGCACCCGGGCGCACTTTGGCTGGCAGTGTAGCCATTTTTTTCCCTCCCATTTGCGGGCGTACCGCGATAAGACGCCGGGAAACGTGGGGACAATTTTGCAGGGGTAACTCCGTTGCGCCCGCCGATTCTGCTTTGCCTTCGTTCCCCTTTCCGCCTCATTCTCTCGTTATAAAGTGGTGTTCGGCTGACAGCTCTTATCGGTGCTCCGCACAGAATCGATACGGACAGGAGGGTTTGTACGCGATGCCCCTGCAGAGCCGTGCTCATTTTGGTCAATGCACTTTTCGCTGGTCGAATCTTCGCTCGAGTGCAATACGTCCGTGGCCGCGCAGCAGATCCCGTCCGGCGAGGAACGTGGCTGGAAATCCGAACGAGCGAGAAATGTCGCACGGCTGTCAGTCGTCGATGAAACTTTCTACATTTATAATTTAGCCGAAAATATTTCACACGTATTTTCTCTTATCGGCGGAAAATCTGATTTGGTGAAATTAGCCCCGAAAGTGGAGGGTTTGAAACTATTTTAACCTCCAACTGGAAAACTAGTGGTCACAGAAAAATATTATACCACTTAAAATTACTTGGATTTTTAGGGGGAATGATATGGCGGAAATTTCAGTACTTCGATATTTGTAGACGACCCTGCTCCAAGCAGCGCGAGAAAGATCGTTCAAGTGCGAGATGAAGGGAAGAAGATGTATGCGGAAAAGAATCTTTGTGATAGATGACACACAGATGCGACAGGTCACGCTTTCTTTCTAGCGAACCTCGCCAAGTTCCCCTGCCATGATTTCGTTCGCGTCAGATTCACGTTCTGACGATTCCAGACTATCGTTACAGCGTATTGAACTTCGTAGACGGCGTTTAACCAGCGCACCTGGTAATTTCGTTACGCGGTATTCTAACGTGTATTGAAACTTCGGAAAAGTAATTTCGCCGTTCGCGGTCCGGGGCAATATGAGCTGTGGCCGCCGTTCCAACACCGATAACTCTTTAATTAACTTCCGATCGGCTTTTTATGCTATAAAGCGAAGTATCAACTTCGGTTAACTGCGCAGAACGTGATAGTGTCGTCTGCCCGTGCGAAGTCCGCTGACCAGCAAAGTTTCGTCAATGGCGAACCATTTAATCGTGATAATTAAGCGCCCACGGATACGGCGCGGCTTTAATTGGTTCAAGGATCGCTCGGAGATCAACGCTGTCGTCGTGTTTTCAGCAGCTGATACGCGCCGCGACGCTGCGCATTTAGGATGATCGAAATTATGGCACAGGTGGATATTACAGGAATTGGGATTTCATATTATTGTAACTTGGCGTGCCAAATCTCTTGTTGAAAGTAAAGAAATATCCTTATCGTAAATGTTAAGAAATATTATATAATCGTAACGGTCGCGAAAAGAAATGTTCCAAAGTTTTTAGAGACGTTTCCGTGTGCACACACGGTGTTTTCAGACTGGCGTAGACAAATGTGCCCAATAAAATTCTGTATTTCCGTCGGACGTGTTCCAATGCTTCGCGACACACCTTCCGAAGCTCGTCGCCCCGTCGTTAAACTATTCGAACGTGTTAAAGTGGCCGCATAAATCCGACTTAGGTGGCGCGATATGACGCCAGACAAAAAGGAATTTAATAGATCCCTGTTCAGTGGTATTTCCGAAAATTTATTTACCGTGGCCCGGCTGCTAGAACAGCCTGGCGGAAATAACGACCGAGAGGAACAACGTCTCCGAAACGACTGCTCTCCGCCGTGTCGCGGAGAAGTAAGTGGTTTTTATTCACTAGCGGTTGAATACTTTATAGTACGACACGCGTGGCGCTGGAAACTGAAACAGCCCTCCTGAAGAGGCCCCTATTTCAACGCTATTTATGAATGGAGCACGTCTCTTCGCCCGTCGCGTACTATTTCCTGGGGATTTCTTTTGTACTGAATATAAATCGGCGATGGCTCACTCTATTTGATTGTTCAAACACGACGGACTATTTCGTTTCTTTTAAAAATTAAACAATAAAAAGTAAACGAAATGGCAGCCGGTTAATACAAAAATACGATTATTCAACGTTCAAACTGTTCACGGACTAAAACACAGTTCTCGTTGAACGGAAACCCTTACTACTACAAATATTATTTATTACAGATTATTACATGTTGCACACTCTAACCACATAGAACAATATTTGTGCATAAATCTATAATAAAAAGGCATACAAGGCTGAAATTTACATGCAGCGATACAGCGTTTGAACGTTTCTTTGCCGATCGATTGGTACCGTATTTTGCGGCAGCACATTCTTCCGGAATACAGGGGCTCGGGTTTATCTTCGTAATGTATTTTGTAATTTATGTATCACGTAGATTAACGCGCGCCTTGACTGGAGCTAGTGAACAGGAAAATAAATTCAATTTTATGCGCCGTAAACTCCTCCTTCCGTCGAGGTATCGGTGGGTAATTATTCGTGTTTCATTGAAAAAGCCTCGAAAATGTAACCACGTAACAGGGCAACGAGTTAAAATAAAATTTCCGGGAAATTAATGTTCGCGCGAATGCCTTTTTCCTTGGAACTTTTTGTCGGTATCGTCAGCTTTGAATGCACATTTAAACACTGTTCTATTTTAACAACGATTGCAAGCAAATTGCATCGTGTCGTTTTAGCCGACACGCGTTTACGCGCACGATCAAAAATGCTCGTACACGGATTTGCAAATTGCAAATTGTTCGCGTTTATAGATATCATTTATGACTAATGTGTGTGTGCGAAGCGTAGATCAGGCCCCGGTCTGTTTAGTATGGAACTCGATCATTCACGAGCAGTTCAACCAGAGTGTCCCAATTTCCTCCACACGATTACCTCAATATAGTAGCCACATTTCCATCAAGATACCTGGAACGGTTAACACGATAGGCCTATGTTGATTTAACGTTATTTCTATGCTAATTCCAGCGAATGCATGCACAAATGAAAAATGTATTAGGGATCTACCGTTGCTGATAAAAGATTGGAATCGTGCTTTAACCAGAAACAGCTGAGCACAGAAACAAATTGTTCCGTCGAGGTCTGGAGACAGAGCTAACTCAATCATCGCAATTCAATTAGAACTATGCATGTCCAGATAAAGAGCCTCGGAACGGGCTGTCATCAATCTGGGACCACGATAACCAACTAAAATCAATTCACGAATGAGTCGCCAAGATGGGAGGAGAATTACGGCAACATATGACGCTCGGGCTATTTTAGAGTTTATGACAGCACTTCCGGGGGATCTTCAGATTTCTCTCGTGCCTTCCGATACAAAATAAATAGAACACAGGCTTTTAAAATGACGAAGAAGATGACGTGAAGATGTATTCTGCTGGAACGTATACCATCGGAAACGGTTAGGGTTAATCATGCGGGGGAAATTGGGACATTCGGATTGCCTTGCTTGCAAATTATTGAGTCACGCAATGCTCGTGCTTCAGTCGTGCGCCGAGGTCCAGGAATGATCGATCGTCGAATCGACCGAGGAAATATTATCAAATACGTCGATCTGAAAATGCATGAGGCGCGTAACGTCCCCAATCGCCGCGCCAACCATCCGTTTATAAACAAAATATTCCGCCATCGTGTCTGTATCGGCTGGTCGTAAAATGTGATCGTTTTCGTAGTCTGATATTAATTGACACACACACATATCAATTTATTATCAGAAAACCGTCGCGTTGCGTCAAGAACCGACAGCGGCCCTCTTCGAACGAGACAAATGTTTACTCGGATATTTCGGGCATTATACGTGTTAGTTTAAAACGAGGTGTTACGGTGTTACGGAACCGAAGCGGTTAACTGCGGGATGATATATCCCGTGTACGCATTCCTGTGCAATCTGCGCGTTGGAACTCCCTTAACAGCGCATAAGCGCGAACTATGCACAGTAACGGAACGCTTCTTGCGGGTTGGTTGTCGAAACGGGGCTCCCTCCCGCTTTCTAATTAGACAGTTTTGTGGGTTTATAGCCGGCTCGTAAAAGCTGGACCTGCTGTTTTCGCAGACAATGCCGGGTATCTTCGTACAATTTTCACATTGAATTAAGATCTACAAATAAATCTTTCCCCGAGGCGCGCGTACCCAGGTGCACGGGCAAGTACTCGGCGTCCTACCGGAGTGCACCAACGTCATCCTCAGGCGTCTAACTTTTCTATTATTCTCCGCAGACGAATCGCGTTTTGCATTCCAAGTTTTTAAACAAGCTGCCGGCAATAAACCAGCAATAATGTCGCCGCCTTCCTTCTTAATATTCCTCTCTTCCCGGCCGCGTCCCCTCTAGACTCCGGTGTCGCGGGACTTAAACTCTATAATATAAAACAGTTTTTCGGTTGAAGCCACGTTTTTGGGAAAATCAAGTTTGGAAGTGGAATTAGTTGTCCATGGTCGGGCCATTTTAACCATTACCACTTTAAAGCGTGATAATATCTATAGTAGTATATTATCGGAGAGTTAAGGGTTGAATCGCGTGGAAAGGACGCCAGAATGTGTAATTTTTTAATCGCGGCGATACAATCAAGATTCGCTGTGTCCGCGGGAACATTCGTCGGGGCCGCGTGTTGGGAAATGTATAATTGATAGCGGGCACGTGTTTGCGGCCGGTGGGAAGCGTTTCTTGGAGAGATGTTCAACGGTCGAGGGCGAAGTTAAATATTTCTCGGGGCTCGGCGAGTTTCTAAACAAGTTGGCCGCAATAAACCGGCAGTAAAATTTCCGGCATCCCTCTACTTGGTTTCGGGGCCGATCCGGGACGCGCGAGTAAACGCGACGCTCTGCATATAAAATGCATTCGTAAAGAATCTCACGTGCTTCGTCTGGCGGACCCCTCGAACGGGGTTTCGGTGTTTGGGAGCGGCAAAGCCACCGCCGACACTTTGCACGTAGCTACGCAATACTTTTTCGAGGCGCAACCCCCTCGATATACTTTATAGTGGCCGACCGTACAAGGCGGTTATCAATACGCGAAAAATATTGATACTTCCCTTGGTATTCCGGGACGGTGCACGTGGGCCGCCCAGAGAATATTGGCACGTACCAGGGCGGGATCTAACGCGGAACACGCTTTGAGGAAGGCTGCGCGAAAGAAAAACGTCATTGCGGCGAGCGGGAAACTCGCTTTGTCCGGGGAAAACGAATTTGCGTACGTTGCGCCGTTCTTTTTTTCTCCTCCCGCCCGAGTGACGGTTTCTGCAAGCGCAGAGAGGCTACCGGCCGGCTACTTTTTAGGCGTGACCGGCCGGGCCGGCTCGTTTTTGAATTCTGAACGGTTCTTCGTTCACTTTACGCCTCCCCCGGAACGATGAAATCTATTCAGCCGAATACATCGGCATACGATATTGCCGCCCGGGACTTTGCATAAACGACCGATACGTATCATTGAAATTCGTTAAAAAGCTCGGAACGGAATTCTTGATTGATTTATTGTGACGAATGCGTCTTTTAAATACATTTGATCCTCTGAACAGACATACAGCGTTGAGCCTGCATGCGTAGTTCGTCAAGTTTCACAGAAATAGTTTTTTGATCTTAGTAAAATATTTATATACGTCCGGTGGCTATTCATATTGACGGCGTGAAAATGGTCTTCGAAGTTAGGGTTGAGAAACGTATTCGAACGAATATCCTGGAAACTACTTGAGCTAAAAGAGGGTTGTAAATGGTAAAATTCTGTATTTTTACTGCCGAGGCGTATCGCAATACAATCATAAAAGTATCCTCAAGAACCACCCCAGGACACGTCTGCATAACTTCAACCGATCTTTATTTGTCGAACGCAAAAATTGTCCATTTCTTTTATAATTGTACCACACGTCTTCTTACTTCAACAAAACAAAAAGCAATTTATAAAGCAAAAGCATGAAGACTTAATATTACTATTATATATCAAGTGCTATACACCCAAAAGAAATTGTTGGATTACGTTCCTGATTCAAGTGTGGACATTGATTTTTGTTCACTGATCACTTTGGACGATCATTTCGGATGAAAAGCGGATGAAAACAATTTTTTTTATCAATTTTCAGAAAGTCTAAATTGCGATTCGTCGACTGGAAGACAATTAGTCGTCCAGGTCTGTTTCGACACCGGTTCCCGATACGGTTACTTTCTGGAGTGCGGCGTTGTCTTAACCCGAGGATTCGTGCATGAATTCTACATGAAGGCCGGTGGCGGGTCTTGTGCTCGACGGCAGCGTTGCGTCTATTTGCCAAGTTTGTAAGGTAAATTTATGTTGAACACCTTTCTCATGACGTTCCCTCGATAGTTCCTCGTACCGCGGATAAATAGGGGCGTAGCACGAGGGCAAACAAGCGACACTCGCTTAATCCCCGCGTTTCTCCTATCCATCGAGCTGATTTCTCCCAGCAGCAACGCGCGCGAAATCGTGCGCTACGTGCGGCAGGAAATATGCTCCCGGGGATATTACCGGGAACAAAACGCACGATACGAGATACGTATCTCGCGGAATTGCTTGGCACGAGTCCTCGCCGAGGCAGAAAGGTCTGCGGGTACCTTAGAAATACGGTACCCAAAGAAATTCGCGTCACATTTAAACGGGTCAGTGTTGACAGTCGTGATATCCTCGGCGCCGATGCGTCGCCATTCAACCCGCCGTATGACGAACACCGACGTAGATGGGTCAAATGGTTCTCGCCTTTTGATGGAAATCGACTCGTACGGTTTTTTTCACGGATGCTGACGAGTCTCCCTGGTAACGAAAAATCTCGCCGACGAGATTGGAATGGAATCACCGCTGTCTTCCGAAGACAATAATTAGAGGATCTCTGTGCAAAATAGAAATGTTTCAAGAAACAGGATCCCCCTACGGACTTCTTTGATAATTTTATAGGCCCATCGATTCGTTTAATCTTTGCGAATAAATGCATCAAGTTCGATAATTGTAAATTAGAAAATAGTTGTACCATTGCGTTTCGAACGCGTTTATCGTATTCCCAATTTGATTAAAAATTCGGTTATTGTAGGAATGATGAAATTGCCGGTGTTTCCGCTGGGTACATTCGAAACCCTGTTGTCGGGGCAATTCAATTTCACAGTCACGGTATTTTCCGGCGAATAATCGCGACGCTAATTAAGCGGCAGCGGCGCTTTCCACCGATAATGCCGTTTATCCCCGAATTGTTTAGTTACACGTTATGATCGGCCCCGTCTCAGGGGGTCGGCAATTTTCAAATGTATACAGGGAACAAACGAACATATCGGTGGTTTGTTACGTAGCCGGGGCTCTCTGGCGAGTGGCTGCTACCTTTTCTCAGGGGTTCAATCTCGTTTCCGGTCGCGGCAGCGCCGGCCGAGCTTGCAAGCGCGGAAACGCGACGGACGGAGAGAGGAGAGGGTTGTCAGGACACACGATGAGGAAACGAGAAGAGCATAAAGGCAATGCACGGTTGCGGTACAGAAATTACTATTAAGGTCACGGCTTCGGTCGTGCTAGTCGCGCGACTAATCAATTCTGCGGCCGTTCGAACCGATAGTTTCGAAGTTGAATTTATGGACGGCGTCTGAATCCGAGGCTGAACAATTGCGTTATATAATTCTGTCGCGAACCAGTCACACCGAGCCGAATCAATACACCTCCCCACCTCCCCCCGCCGATTCGCATCGACGTTGTTAATCATGAACGGTGTATGTAGTCACTGTCCGGCGCCGCGCGAAATATCTTCCTTTTAACGACGACGCGAGTCGACGCGACGGTTTAACAATCCTGTTTATTTTACTCGACGCACGAACGACGTGCGTAGCTGTCTGCCCATTCTGTTGTTGCCGTAAGGTGAACAACGAGCAATGGCCGCCTAGCATTAAGCTAAATATTCGCAATGTTTATTTCACTGGGATGTCGTCCAGCAGATACGATCAGGAAAACCGTCAGGGATTGCAGAATAATTTTTCTACAAGGTATTATAGGATTGTTCTTTTTGAAATTTTTAGGACAATTTGTATCATATCATATCATATCATATCATGACTTTGTTCATTTTCGTATCGTTTTGTTTATTTTTGTTAATATTTGTATCGAAATTTGATGGATATAATCTCCGCGCATGCTACTATCGATGACAGCGAGAGAATTGATATTTCGAGGTTGTTAACCCGGAGATAGATGGGCCGATGAATGTACCGGCTAAGTAATTTTCCAGATAGAAGTTTTCTTTCCCCGGGCATTTCATGTTCGCGACTTGCAAACCGGGGACACGATATAAGCAACCGGGTCGGTAAATCTTCCTTTCCGATAACAACGTTACGCCATTAAAGTGAATTATCATTTCCCCCGCTGGCTCTCCGTTCACACAACAAAATTGAAAACGAAGATCCGCCTGTTTCGCCATTAATTCTCGTACTCTCGAATCAGTTTGAACATTTTGCCGAATCGTTTAGATCCGATCGATATATGCAATGTCCTCGGGCTACAGAGCTTCGACGAAAAATACGTACGATCGAGTAGACTCGGAAGGGAGACCTCGCGGGTTGTTAATTCAATTTTGCGTCGACGGGTCCAGTTCTGTGACCCCGTTGTTTAAAATCGCTAAAACTGCGATTGGTAGAGGCTGTCGCGAATAGGGGTCGAATCGATATAATCGGGTGGGCATACACGGCTCCCTTGCGGGTCATCGGGTCAACGATCGTCTCCGCATCGCGCTCTTCATCCGCGGATGAAGTCAATCGCGCGGAGCATGATCGAACTTTTCCCTGAGACAACGTTTATTCGAATGATGCCGGCTCTAGTGTTGTCCACTGGCTATCGAAGATGTCTAAAAACTTCCAGCACAAATATTTGTTAGACAATTATCTGTGTTAGTCTGTCGAAAAATTCGCTCGCAAAACGAAAGAGCTAGAAACACGTTTAACTTTCGGTTCTCGCGGGAGAATCTCAACAATTTCGACTAAAATTACAAAATTCGCATCAGTATTCAGCGTCCTGCAATCTCTTGTTAAAGAACAGTTTCGCGTAGCGGCATCCGGGCGAGTATTTCATTAGCCTTCGAAGCGTTTTCAAAGAAGCGCCGACCATAATTTCCGGAAATAAATTTCACCGAACTATAGCTGTTTACGCTGTCTACTTGAAGCGTAATGCTCGTCGATGCGAAACGGTAACCTACATTCGATCGTTTCCAAGGGTTCCGTGACGTCGGATAGGTACGGTGGAGGGGCTCGTACCGCGGGAGCAGTCCTTTAAACTCGCTTAACTATTAACAGGTTGTTAGCCGGCCATTAAAGCGCAAACAAACTGAAAGTACAACAAGAACCGCGTAGCCGAGAAACACCTGCGAGAGTCCGAGCCGGGCCGGGCCAGGTCGAGGCAACAACGGTGCAATGGTAATGTAACTGTTCCGGAAAAACCGTTTCCCGGAACGGTCTTATTATTCTGGAAAATTGGCGGGGCCGGTGCGCGGCATGGCGAGTTGCGCCCGTTAATCCGGCCAGCGTGAAAACGACGTCGTTTCTCATCCGAGGGTGATGCACCGTGATGCACCGCGGCCTTTCGCCTCGGCCAGGCTCGTTCCTGACGATCCACCAATCAGGAAATAAGCCGACGCCGATGCGGCGTACATCATCTTATAACCTTGCGCCTTGAAATTTACGCGGCCCAAGCGGTTTGTTGTTGCGTCGAGCGGTGTACAGGCTGATTCAGTTGCGCCACCTAAATCGTAAACCATTTGGTATACGTAAAAATAGTCGAAACGAAAATTGTATAGTTCCAAGAGCATCGTACAATATGTAGATGTTTTTAGTTTTTCTTATTTATCGAAATCACAAAAGGGTACATTTTACTCCTGCTTTTGCCAAGAGAATTGAATCCCCGGTAAAAAATAGATTAATAATTTCCAAGATATTTTCTAAATAATTATCAATGCAAGCAATGCTCAAAATCGAATGACAAACACATCGAAGCGTTTCGGATCGTTGGTATCTCGCGAAGAACTTGGAAAAATTAATCGCACTGTTGTCGTAACGTTGCACGCTACTTTTGAAAATAGTTTACAAGTAATTTCGGTGGCACGTTTGACTGGATCACCCTGTATCGCGGCCCTGTGGGAACGCTATAACGCATCCGGCAATCCAGCGATCGGGACGAACCGCATATTCGCGCTTCCACGCATACGCGACCGCCGCGCCGGTTTCGTTATGGTGCCGGCACTCGGTGCAACGGTGCAACGATGCACCGTGCACACGCGTACGCGCCCCATCTAACTCGAAGCGTTACGATGCTCGTTCGTATCGCAATCTGTAGCGCCTCGTAAAATTAACGACGCCCGTTCCGCGGCCGCTTTAAGAAGCAAACGGACCGATTTTTAAGGCCACGTGCTGCACTCGCCGCGTTTTACGCATCTGCAACACGTACCCGTTTTATTTCGCATGCACGCTCGTGTCTGCGCGGTTAATTGGTGGCGTTCGTGCTAGAGAATGCAGGGATCAGGTTCATTTTGAAACACGTTCGACGTTTCTCCCGCGACCATTCGCGAAAGATGAATTCCCAATTTAGTAGAAAATACCTCAGCACATAGGAATCAAATAAAAAATTCCAGACGCATTAAACTACGGGAGTACCAGATCTAACCAAACCATAATCTTCCACACGGTAGATACCGGATACCGTTGTTGAATAAATAAAAAATCAGATTGCCGTACCATCGCACCCTTCTCTCAAATTCGAAATCGCAGCCAACCGCAACGGGTCCACTTCGTGAACTGAAATCCCGTTTCCTTTCGAAGCAATCGCAACTGCAATTCTACCGAAAATGGAATCATCCACTCTCCCAACAGCAAAAGCAGAGGCCAATTACGATTCTAACACCTCTGGTTATTTACAACCCGGCGGGGCGACCCAGAATTATTTATCCCACGCGTCGTATTACCTTACCCGGTTCGTTCCGCATCGCTTAGATTGATTCCACTACGTGAGCCGTCGTTTTGAGGGACGAACGATACTTGATCTTGTGTAGATAGAACAAACGTGCTGTTCTACGATAGAAAATCTGATTAATATTTGACTGACCCTCGCAAGAACTGGTGGCGTATAGTTCTCCTCTAATTGTTCGACGAACGCCATCAATTATATTTTTCCTCTCCGTGTATACGCGGCTACCTTCACGTGTGCCGACCGAATAAGTGAAAAACTCGCTCGCGGCCGGAAAACCGATCGAGCAAAGATTTTCATCGGATCGGAGCGTGAACGTACATACGTATACGCGAGCCGTAGTCTTTTCTCGCACACGCGTGCACGCCTCCCGAGAACCAATCGGGGATACCGCCGAGGCAAAAGCTCTGTTTTCCCCGATGGCCGCATTCCACCGGATAAAAAGCGCCCCTTCCTCTTGGCCGCTATTTCACGTGGAACCCGTTTTTCTCATTACCACTCGTTGCTACGTTCTTAATGAAAGCCGTTTTTCTCGGCGCCTCTCTCGCCGGGGCTGCATTCTTACCCGCGCGCTTTCGAACACGCACACAGATCCATCCGGGTGCCTGTCGTTTTATGAGCCATTATTGGCCGATCTACTCCCTCGTTACGGGCTACTGATCCCCCGATGAATGTCGAGAAATTCGAAGCCGCGCAGATTTGCGGGCACTTTGTTGTCCCGTCGCTTATTCATCCTCGCACGACGTGCATACGCCCGCCAGTCTTCCCTGAATATCTTCTAATGATCGACGATGCAGCTACGTGTTTTTCATTCACGGATTTCAAGGGCTCGAGGCCTCGATTCCCGTCGATCCGCTGAAATCCGATCCCCTTTTAATCCAAACACGGACTGCGGTCGAATTATGCGTTTGATCGAACACTGTGAAACAACGCGATCTCGAACATTTTCATATTCTTCTCGAACGGAGAATTTTATTTCAATTAATACGCGTGGGCGTGGAAGATAAAAAAGTATTACAGAGAGATCTGTTAACCCCTTGCACAAGCAAATTATTTCGATAATGTTTATACCCGCATTTTCAATTGTATTACACCTATGTAATTTTCCGTGAAAGTGATATAACGGGGAATATTCAGGAAAGTATTCAAAAATAAAATACCGCCAGCCCGAAATGTTTATTTTTGTTGTTTTCAATACCGACACAGGTTTCACCGGTGCCGTATTTTGACCTGGAAAAACTCTACTGTGTAGACGAGCCTGACCGGCGCCAGCTTTAATCGACAACAATATTGATCAACACTAGCTTTGTAAGACACATACATATTCACCGACTTGTATACATCACCATCGGTAATTCCAGGAATTGTATTTTTTCTCTAGCTCGCTTAGCCTTTGACTGGGCCGATGGGTGGAGTGAGAAACATTGGCAAGGGACATCATTCAACTATCCCCTTTCGGTATTGATGAAACCCGGCTGATTTGTAAGACAGCCAAAAATAAGAGGCACGTACGGTCAAAGGGGTGAACTTCAATATAAAGGTCGCTGACCCTTAATTTGCAATTGAAAGAACATTTCACGAACTCGTTCGAGCAATTCTAAATACTGATGTCGCAAGTATCGGTGAGCCTAAAAAAAAAAAAAATAAATAAAACGGGAAAAACCAAACATAATAGATTTTTTCGTGAAAGGAACGCGAACATCAGACGCCGGACCGTGAAAGTTCTCTGTCGGATACGCGAGCAGAAAAATATAGCTGAACTATGCGAGGCACCGAGTTATTGGAATGCGATATATAAATGTAAATGAGTGGCGCTATATCGTGGTATGTGCAATTAAGAGGTTATGAAATTCTTCGCTGTCGGAACATCCTTCTTTCGTCTCGCGTCTCTTTCCATCATCAGCCCGAGCTCCCTGTCGTCTTGCCTGCCATCTTCGCGCGCAAAGCAAACGTTTCGCGACCCTTATGATTTATGAGGTCGAGCAACGTGTGACAAGATTACCCGATTGGTTGGTCGCGTTGACCTGTGAACCTAGGATTGTCGGCAGTCAATAATCGAAATAAAACCTGCTTTATTTATGCTTTTTTTGTGGAGGGGTGGGGCGGTGCGCGCCGTTGCGCTGCGGTTAAAAGTCGGATGTGCCAATTTCGCCAAATGGCCTGTCTATTCGTGTTTTCACGGGTCCATAGCTTTTGGCGTACGTACACGCGAAACATACAGCCGAGAGTATCATTGTTCATATTTTTTTGCAGGTCGCGCGGCCCGGCCGCCGCGTCGCTGCACGTTCATTGAAGTCCTGATTCCAGCAATGTTTGTTCCATCGATGTTTTTGCTGGCTGCAGGGCCACCGAACCACCCTCGACAACCCTGTGAGCCGACCCTTTTACGCTCCGTGATTCGCTAATGCAATAGATCGGTTCGCCCCTTGCAAAAAGTATTCAGTCAAGCAAATCGTCTTCATAATTTTCGACTTTCGTTAATGACACAGGCATTTGATTTGATTCGATTTGGCATTTGACTGCCTAGTGTAGTTTATGCGTTTCACAGGAGTTTCGTCTATTTTATTCATAGATGCGCTCAGCGTTATTAATAACAATGATTTTTGCTCGATTGCCCAGATTCACTTTGACGGGGTGAAATCGGCCCCTGAAAAATTCAGCTATTATTCGATTCTGCGTTACAACTCGCGAACTATACGGAATAGGAAAAAAGTTTCCGGCCGAAAGTTGTTCTTTTTTAACGAGGACGAGGTTTAATTAAAAATCGAAACATACCCCAAATTTCCGAGGCTAGATTTCACCCCCTAAAAGTGAATTTGGGCAGCAATAAAAATTCTACGTATCCGCTACATGTTTCCAAAGTTTCGGAATTTTTCTAATTTTCGGGTTCAGGATTCGCTGAATGTGCAATGCTATATGTAGATACTGATGATAACCGAACATATTCGTTGCAACCTGATCTTCCTGCATCAAGAACATGTTTCCCGCAGTGTTTGTTCCATTGACGTTTTCGCTGACTGCGGGGGTGGAACCAACCCCCACAAAGTCTGCAGCCGATGACACTGCCGGTGATTCGCTGGTGTAACGGATCAGCTCGCCGCGGACACGAAATTTTGAATACATTTCAAAGCGAGTCGCGGACCGGGGACAGATTAATTAACGCGCCGACACCCTTTGAACCGATACACGCGAGATATATTATCGGTTACAACGGTATCGTTTACACAGCACGGAAACCGATACACAAGACGATCAATCTTAGCTCGGCCACGGTGTACCCGGAATCATTCAAAGGGCGCACATGTAACGGAGTATTAGATGCCACAAATTCCGATATTCGGGCCCGGGCCGGATCATGCAATACCAGCATCATCAGTTTGCGTCAAGGCAGGTTGTTGGCAACGTCCCTTGGACCAATTTCATTTTCGGCTTGTCTATCTGTCTCGAGTTCCGTCCGCGCGCGCGCGCGGGCGTGTGTATGTGTGTGTGTGCGAGCGCGATAATCGATATTTATCTGTACGGTCGTCGCGCTGGTACTCTGTCGTACGCTGCCTGACGTTTATGAATAAATAAAATTTATGCACGACGGGAACGAGCGTTTAGTAAGTGGAGTCGATGTGTCAATGACAGAGAACGTTCGTGGTAGACTAGTAATCGCATGAAAATTTCTTTTTACATCGTATTGAAAATATATCGCAGTTGGTTTGCATCGCTTCTCCTTGTTAGCGAGATATATTTGCTGATAGTTCGTCGAATGATCGCGAGTCTCGGTACTTCATAAACTCTTTCGTCGGCAGGTTTTCCAATATACGAGAAGATTCGTGCGAGCTCCGTGCTCCCGCCCTTATAAAAATTGTGAATACGGAAGTTCAGGACCGTAAGCGTACCGATTGCTAACTTGAAACTTGAATATCACTCCGGAGAGGGTCCTCCAGGTTTTTAAGGGTTTTCAGAATAAGTGTCTGCGTGATATCTCGGGGCAAGGTACGGAGAATGGTTGTTCAGCGCGTGATTCATGCTTGAAAGGCTAGGGTGACGCAGAATTCACGGAGAAAGTTTTATGGAATGTTTGCTCGAAGAGAGAGAATACAGGGTATTTCGTAAAACGTGGATGGTAACCCGAGGAGAACATTTTCGCGTATAAAAGTTATTTAAAAAGTCCATATAAACAGCTGTACAGACCTCTAATGCAGTTTCAAAATTTATTATAAGAAGTTAGATTTCTAGGCGCACTACATTAAGTGTAAAAATTAATTTGTGGTTCTCACAATCGACCAACTATAATTCCATTTTGAGTCCACATTTTTCAACTACCATATTCTGATTAACTTCATGTGAGACAGAATAAACGTATAGAAAGTGATAGAGATTATTTTAGAGAATGCAAGTGCCTAAAATCAAGCTTTGTCCAGCATTATGTGAGTCGCACATCATTTTACAAGTCGCGAACGACAAGAATAATCGCATTTCAAACTTACGCGTTCTTATCTCCTGCCAGCACTAATTTTCACGACGGTCTTTCGGACACGAGCCGCGGGGGAACCGCGCGCAATTTCGATCCCCCGTGCTGCGATACGCGAAAATTTATGGCGGCCGGCCCCCATTCGGACCCGGGACTTCTTTCACCTGTTAATCGCGCGTTCGAAATTAATTTACGTCGGCGCGAGGATTTCTGGAGGCGAGTCGCCCTGCTTTTAGAAACCGAGCTGTAAAGCAAACCGTAAGAAGCGGAGTACATGCCTGTGCACTACATACCTACATACATACATACATACATACATACATACGTATGCGCATAGACGAAAAATATTTTCTTCCCGGAGCCGCGGCGTACGGACGATTTAATTCCGCGGTGCACGGTGTTTTTATAGAATCCAGCCTCGCGGTGAACCACTTCCTTCGCGATTCCGTACGAATACTTAATGTCGCGGGCGGTTTCGTATTTTCAAGCGTACCACGTATTGAATTTTCCCGGCCGGTCTGAAACCTTTATATTGTTCGTTATAGAATACACAACAAGCTCGTTTTATTTTTATGGGCAACGCGGAAATGGCGCGGGGGGTGTGCGGACGTTTTCGTTGCAATTACACTGTTCGACTTTTCCGTTCAATAGCCATTTCTTAGAAACCCTTAGAAATTCTCAGAAATAATCCAGCTGCTTTCGCATAAAATTGTTCCATCAAGATTGTACAGTTTAATATCGCGTGACGAACATTTTTTCCTGTTTACGCCTTTGCAAATTGATTTCGTCTCTTAATAATTTCAATAAGTTGTAAATAATGTACCAGCAGTCCTGTTCAAATTATTGGAAGAAGAAATGCTTCCATATGTTACTAGAAGTATTCTTACTGAAATCTGCAGCCTACTCGTAATTAACACTAATTTAGGGATACCGCGCGAGCTCTCTGGATTAAAATCGAATGTCAGAATCAACGTCACAGGTTCTGTGACAGTGTCGTGCCGAGCTCCGCCCAAGCCGTAGTTCCTAATCTATGCAAAAATGAGGCTAACTAGGTTCCGCCGGTGAATGTTGCAATTAGACGGTCGCGGACGCGCGTTTCCGCAGCGGGCGATCGCGAAATTACGCAACGAATGCCGCGGAACAGAGATACGGGTGCAGGGACGAGTAGAGGAGATCGCGGACGCCAACATATTACCCGCAACCGCGTCTCTTTGTCCCGAGCCGCCTGGCTGAGGTTTCACGCAGCAATTGAATAAATATTCATTTGCGTAATTAGTATATACGGGCGGGGCTCGGCGCGCGGCCGCCAGGCCAGCGACGTGCCTTTAATTGTGGCCTCTTCGCACTCTTTTATGTTCCGTGGCTTATAATCTGGAGGCTGCGGTGCAACCCGATGACGCGTGCACTTTGTACGCGTGCCGTTGTCCTGTATCCACTATCACGGACACGCGTGTCCCACGAAAGTTACCGCCGTGAATAATCGTACCGAGCCGGGCTTCAACACAGCCGGAATTAAGTTATTGAACGGTCGCAGCCCAGATTTCAGAATCATCGGGAATCATTGTACCATTTTGTCTGCTTGGGCGATCATGCTCATTACGGATGCCCTGTTTTGTGGGAATTTTCTGGAGAAAAATTCTGCAGCCATAGTACAGTGCGTTCTCTGTGAAAATGTTAAGCGATACCAATTTTTTCGGTTTCCGTTTAAACGAATGGAATTTACAAAATAATATTACGAACATTGGAATGTCCTTTGTGCTTTCGTTTTAATTCAAAGTCTCCTTGGTTATAGTGAAAAACCATGGTGGTGGTTTAGTTTTACGTCATCGACAACCGTTGGACTCGACAATATTCCGCGTTGATCGACGTCTTTTTCCGGCCTGCTCCCGTTTTTGTCCGCGGCAGACGGAAAAAAGACCACCGCGGAAAAATCGACGGACACGGCCGACGTCACTTTTGAGTCCCGGCGGTTTTTCCGCGCGAGCCATCGCCGTCGCCGCCTCGGAAAACTGGCAACAACCGTCCAACGCGGGCAAAGTTTGCGGTCCAATTAAAAATATTCCCCAGCTTTTGCGCCTCCGACCGTCGTTAATGGGGTCGACACACGGAAGCCCGGACAGGTTTCCTCGGTACATTCGTTCGCAACTTGCGCCGCGGTAACCTGAATTAAAAATGATGGCGAAAGCGGGATGCCAGGTGACCGAGTAATGGGGGAGGCCGGGGGGTGTGTCCGACGTCGCTCGTTTCTCCAACTTCCGAACGATCCCCCTCGACTCGGATCTTTAACCCTCCGCAAAAGTTATTTCCTTTCAGCGGATTCGTTCTGCCGTCGACGCCGCTCTATTTTCGACGTTTCGCTGCCCTTAATGCTGTCCCGATCCCCACGGATTAATCGTTATTGGATTCGACTGTTACTGGTCAAACGGCCGTTGTAGACTGGCTAGCCGGAGCTAATCTGATTCCTACTTTGTCCGCAATTATGATCTTCGTGCAACAGGATTGCGTTCGTAATACGTCTATAAGGGCTGATTTCCATTCTGTTCAGGGGAGATTGTACCAATGAGCGGAAAACTGCTTCTTGCTAATTGTCTCGATTCCACATGCAGCTATACGTTTGCTTGTAGGGCAAACAGTCGGCAAAAACAATTTTTATACTCCTGTCAAATTCGAAGCATTCGAAGAGACGTAGATCTTGAACGTTTTATAGATTTACTTATCTACTTACAATGGTGAGAAAGTTACGAAACGCGTTTTGTATTTCCTCTTATTCGTTTGTAAATAAATATTATTTCTTCAATTTTTGAGTAGAAAAATTGCATTTAAGATTCAACCCCTATGCCAATAGCTGTGTACCAGGGTGCTAATAATTTTGTACGATGTGCTCGAAAGTTTGAATCTCGTTCGATGATGTACCGCGTCAATTACTTTTCACTCAGCCGAGATCGTTTCTGCATCGTTTCCTGGTTGCGTAACGAGCCGGTGAGTTATCAATTTTTCATCAGGGACCGATGAATTTTCGCGGTGCGCCTTGCGCAAACAAATCTACACACGATCGCCGCGTTTCATTAAATATTATAAATCACTGTTTGCAGTGCGTGCCGTGCAGCGCGGTAACGTGCAACAGCTGAATACTACCGTTTGATTTGACTAACCGCGACCATTTATCATGCACCGTATAAGGCGCACGCTACATTTGCACAGCGAGCGTACAGGTTAGTATAATAAGACGGAAAAAGTTGCGGGTAGCCCGTCGATACCCTTTAAAACGCAACGTGTCGGTGTCAGCGATCAGCCACCGTTCAAACAAATTCGTTTCCGATAACCCTGTGCGTGCGTCAAAAGCGGCAACCGCCGTCCCATTTAGGCGAGTAAGTGATCCCGAGCGGAGAATAAGTATAGCTATCGATTCAATTTGCAAATTAAAAGTAACTCACTGTCGAGGCAGGGAAGTGGGCTACTTTACAAATGGCAACGTTCCGTTTCGGTTCCCATTTATGAAATGAAACTTCTAAACTCCGTACGACGGAATATCCACCAACCGAAACTAAATGGAGAGGAAACACTTTTGCTTATTTATGCCGATACTCTGCCAACGTATTCTTTCGCCGTTTCAATCATATTAATTTACAGGCGAGCACGTTGCTTATTTAATTTCCAGTTCTGCTCGTGGCAACTAATGAGCTGAAGTTCTGCAATTAACACGCCCTAGATGAAACGCCCTATAATTCTTTTTTCCCGTGCAGCTAAGCTCGGGTCTTGGTAATTAACCGGATAAATACAATCATTTTGCCCTAATTACGTTAGCCTCTTAACTGCGCACCAATTAGTCAGATAACTCGGATATTTAATTAGTTTAATCCAAACAAGTAACCGTCCATTGTTGCTAACGCCTCCCTTACAATTCAGGTGCAACACAGCAACGTACTTCCGTTATTGCCACCATTACGCTCCGCTGTTAGGTTTCGATCAGGATAAAATTTTGATATCAGTCGTGTACACAAGTTACGCTGGTCTAACGTCGGCTGATGGTTTTATTACGTGTATTAGGTGTAATTATGTTCGTTAACTGGACGGATCATCCTGTTAGGATAATGGGTGATCGAGGTTCTACTATATCGTGAATTAAACAACCAGATATGCTCCAAATTGTGTCGTGCTTGGTATCATTTTAATCAGAAAACTGTCGCAAACGTGTTGGTAAGAGTTTCATTAAAAAGGTAGTTAAAAACAAAAAAAAACTTTTCATTGAACTAGCATTGTGTCGCTCAGCGATCGAATTTCGAGTAGTATTAGGGGTACTTTTACACAGCCAATGACAGAACGACTCTTTTTTGCGAATAAGCGTCGAAGTGTCTGCGGTAGTTTCGAGGTTGGTGGCAGCAAAGGGACGCGAGAGTTTTGTTAAACAGCAATCCTCAGGAGCATCGGGGAAGGATGTAGAGACGCGGGTTTGCTCCTTCAACCGGTGCGCAGGCAAACAGAGGGCGAATTATCTCCGGCTCGTTTCCCACGTCGTACGCAGCTTTGTCGCGAATGCAGGGGTTCCTGCAAATTCCAGTGTAAAAATAACGAGCGTGCCTCGCGTTACTTTACGAAGATGGCCGTGCCTCTGCGACATCGTATGGGAAGCATCATAACGCGGGTAGGTCGTCGAGTTTCGTCGTCTGTCGCCGTCGTCGTCGTCGTCCTTGCAAATTGCGAGGGAATAATATCGTTGTCAGCTCGTGACTGCTGAATCAGATTTGCGTGTACAGCAACGCGGTATCTTGCGCGCCGAAGATTATCGTGCGTCTAATCTCCGGCTCTACGGACATGCGAACTCGTGCAGAATTTAGTACCCCATTGGGCCGTGATTATTTACCGACCGGGTTTCAGATAATCCTCGAACACGTTCGGAGCAAGACATCATCCAGATCAAAGCCCGAGTCGATACGCTCTATCATCTGACAGCAAAACTATTATCAAAATCGACACAAATATAATTTAATTTATTCCAATATGACACGATAGAATGAAAGAAACGTTGAATTAGGAAGATAATGGAAAATTTTAGTGACACGAGTGACGTACATTGTTGTTATTCGAAGTACATTGAATTTTGTCGATAAAAGAAGGAGCTCGTGTAGACACACGCGAAGAATAATATTTATTAGTCGTCCTGTTTTCGAGAGAACCGGACTCGAAGGCAGAGCGAGTTATCGAACAGAACTGTTCGAATTCATATCGAGCGGCGGAGAAATCAATTTTACGGGATCGCGGAGAAATCGTGAAAAATCGAGTTTGCCGCAGATTCGAAAACAATCTCGGGACGTTCTTCCACGCACTGGGTAGCCGGGGTCGAAACTGATTTCTCCTTTGGCGGATTAGATTTTGGTGCGTCGTCGTCGCCCTAACGCGGCCCCGCAAGATAACAATGGGCCGTCGTTTTATCCGTGGTCTGATACGGGGAGAATCGGATATGGCCGGCCAGGATCAATGGAACTACATAAAGTAACTCATCGGCCATAAATGGCTAATAGAAATAGGTCGCGCGGGGTAGAAGAAGAGGGACAGAGCTGGGGCCCCGGGATTCAGAAAAAGGTATAGAAATAGATATTGGTTGATCATTCGCCGTTTCGAAGGAAATTGTCCCATCAGGAGATTGAAAGGGGATCGGGAATAAAGCTCTTTCTATGTATTGTCCAGCAATGATCGTAGCAGGATGTGATAAAATGTAATATTTCCCAACCAAGAAAACTTTCCTTTCCCCCTCGGCACCCCCGTCCCCCGTCGATCCAGCCGAAGACAATGACCTCCGTAACAGCAGTCGCCTTCGGCTACGAACTTCCACCAACTTTTCCATCGAGTCATCCTTTAAGAAATCGCCCAATCATAATTTCAGCCTTTTAGCCGGATTAATATTATTCATCGTACGATTGTCCCGTTCTCCGAGCAAAATGTTAGCCACCGGAAGCTGTTACCAATGGTCGATTGGCTCTTGTTCAAACTTGTTGCGTACCGAAAGCATTACGTCTTTGATGTCGCTACCGCTCGTTTTCTTGCGCTTCTTGGCGATTCCCATATGCTTAGAAAACTATTTTCTAATCCTCCACACATCGCTAGAATTTTCACAAAATAAATTAAAGTCCGCAAGTTTCTTTATACTCTACCGATCCTGTTATCCGGAAGAATCGAAACAAAATAAAGGTACTGAAAGATGACAGATGAATTTTCATTTTGGATTGCGAGAAGCGTTTATTGATACTTTTGGTGGAAATAGCGTCAACGAATGAATTCATTGCGTAAATCGAGGAGCTCGTGATTTCTCAAGTGTTTTTCGCAGTGGACCGTGGCAAACTGAACGGAGTAGCGCACGGGCATGAATACAATTACGCTGATGAATTAGGCAGGGTGTCCACTTGGCCGGAGTTTGTACGCCGCGGTGACGTCGCGCCGGCCATTAATAAACGATGACGATAGAAGTGACAAGAGTGGACGGACGGGCGGGGGGGGCCGGCCTTGTGTAACATTTTTCGGTGGGACGGGCGCGGAAATCCGCCCCGAGCACGGAGTGCAAATTGCTTTCGGACCTGTTTCGTCTGCCAGGAGGCCATTTGTCACCGCGGATTCTGGACAAGCGACGTATAAGCCTGTCTACGCTAATAATGACACCGCGACGGCTAACTACAAGCTCATCGCGCGCGCAATTCATGAAGCAATATACATGCATTTGCACGACCCTCCGCCATCCCTCTACGAAATGCTTCTCTCTCGCTCTCTTTCTCTCTTTCTCTCTTTCTCTCTCCGTTACTCAGCAAACCTCTCTTACTTCCTATCCGCGGCCCGTGTCGCTGGTGTTCGTCGTCGCTTGGGCCGCGGCCGCGTGTGGGTGCGGTCTTTACCCACTGTCTAAACGGAACAATGAACGTTGCGCCGTATCAGCCTCGAATTAATACATCGAAATCACCTATTGTTAACGGTAAGACCGAAGAGCAATAGCATTGCAAATGACGGTTGTCATCGATGCACCGCCACGACGCCACGCGGAATTGATTGGCTGTCCCTGCGGGGGGTGAGACAATGTTTTTGCGTCTCCTACGAGCGAGCCAGTTGTCACGGCACGCCTAAACGTGATTTTAGGCGACGCCCACGCTGACGACGCAATTAGCATAAGCTGATTCGAGAATTTCCAATAAGAAGTTCCTCTTTTCACAAAAAGAGTTCTAGTTCTGTCTGTAGAAGGATTAACGAATTTTTTTACCATAGATTTGGAGAGTGAAGCTTACAACGACGGCCCGAAATTTGTTCTAAAGTGTACCCGTAAATCGCACCGTAAAAAGTGACAGACGCAACTAATTAAATCCGTTTACTCTTTCCGCGTAATGAGTTTCCGTTGCAATTACAATGGGATCGGAACAAATTGAATCTCGCGATGCTGTTATTTATTCAGGCGGGAGGAACGAACAGGGTTTTGATTCGTGTTGTTCAATAATTACGAGTTATTACGTCGGTGTCAACGCGTGCTACGACTGTGTACGTGGTTTTATCCCGAAGGAAATAGAACTTACAGCGTATTTATTAATGCGACGCTTTATGAATACGTGACGCGGGGCCCCGGATCGATGACACGCGCCCCCCGGGGGAAAACATGTCAGAGTGGTCGTGTTCGGTTCGCAGACTTCAATCCTGCTACGATTTTAAATTATTCAAATTGTTCTTAGTCGAGTTTTTCGTGCATTCTCTCTCTCTTCGCCTCGCTCTCTCGCGTACGCTCGCTTCTTAAATCACTTATACGGGTCAGGAAGATCCATTTGCCCGACTACCAGGGAAGTTTCGAGTCTCTTATACTTTAACCGATGTTCGGATGTGCATTCAAATGACTGGTTGAATACATTTGCTCGGCGACAAGGGCCACGTATGAATAAAATGTCGCGCATAATGGGCCGCGCAGTTCCATTGACATGTGATTAACTCTCAATTCCGATCGTTGAGCGTCTCCTCGATGGGGAATCCTCTCGCGTCTTTGGCTGTCGTTTACGACGGTAATTAATATGACTGATAATACCCGCCACGGTAATAACGGATCGTTTTCCCCGCACAAATTCGATATATCCTCCGACGCCAGTTCCGTTCCACGTAAGCTCCCAGCTTAAGGAACTTTCCCCGCACCACCTCCCATTTGTTTCACCATTCTGCCTACCTTACTTCGCCTACTATGTTTCCATAGACGTGGTATTACGTGCGAACGTCTCATGCGAACACCACTCGTACCCAGTAGTTACCTCGGCGCCATAACATCATCGCTATTCCTGTGCGACGACTCGTGTCCGGAAAATTTGAAAATTTATTATTCATCTGAGGAACGACTACACCTGTTGTTTGATCCGACGTCGTTTCGCGGAGGAAAATAGCCAGTGATCTGTTCGATGCATCGAGTTCGAAACCGATTATCGATTGTTTCGCTGTGAATTATACATCTTGTTTGCTTTGTTCTTCTGACTGCAGTTGATCGTGTTTCGTTAAATTTTTTATATGCCGTTATCTGGTGCTTTCGGTTACCTTTTGAATGTTCGAAGTACAGGACACCTTAAATCAACGTTATTAACGTAAATATCTCTAAAACTTACCGTTTGTCTGCGTTCTGTCGCAGCGTTCCACGAAGTTGCTCGACAAATATGCGATTTATCCGAGCAAAACGTTGCGGTTCACGCCGGAATGGAGGACACGCACTTTCGCGACGTAAAACTGCCGTCAGAAGTGTCAAAAAAGTGACAACGGTAATGTGTTTCATGTAAATTCACGCTGTCACATGTTTCAGTATTAAAGCGTTATAAACTTCCCATGGTAATCCTTATTGCCCGCGATAGCTTCCGCTGACGTAATTTGTTGTCAGAAATAGTGACATGCGCGCGTGTTGTTCTATCAGTTGCAAACTGTTGCAATGACGATGTATTATTATTCGAGACTGTTGTGGTATATGCGATTCTCAATTATTCTTGATCGTTACTACCGAGTCACTGTTTCTAGCACTTTCACTGAAATCCTCGACATTTTCGAATTCCCTCACGCCTCTAATAATCCCCCACCCGCCGAACATTAAGAAAAACAATCGTTACCTCGAGGTTGTTTTGAAAGTTACGCTCGAGAAGGGGCGTCCCCTAACCGAAGAGCCACCCTCCGGAATAGATTCTGGGAGAAAGTTAATCAATCACGGCAATCGTTAGCCCGAATGTTCTTCGGTGCTCATTTGGCCGGGGTCGTTCGCGGGAATATGAATGTTCGCGAAGAACAATGGAGGTTCAGCGAAAGGTGCGGCGGCTGGAGGACGATAATAGTTAACAGACGCGACAATCTTCGCAGGAATTACTTGGCCAGAAAACGGGGGTAGGGAGGGGAACGGTGAGTTATTGCGATGGCGGGCCGTGTTCTAGAACGCAAGGTATCCCGCAGGAAGGTTCCGTGAAAGAAACAAGGAAGCGACTTGGACTGGGGCGGGGGGGGGGGGCGGGAGAGAGGTTGGGGAACAGGAAGAGCGCTCGAAAAGGGGAAAATAAAGCAAGACGCGCGGCACGAGCGTGAAGCCTCGCAGACGGTGCTCGGGCTGGTGCACAAGAAAAGAAGATACAGCGCCGGAGGAAGAGCCGCGAATACGTCACCTGAATGCCACCGTAATGTTCACAAAATGCCGGAAATATAAGCAAACGCCGAGTGGAGTCGCGTGCGCGCGCGCCCGCGCCTTCCACGCTCTCCCGGGAACTGTCGTTTACATAAATAGCTGGAAAGGCCGGATTTCACGTGTACCGTTCACCGGTCCGTACACGCAGCCATCGGTGAGCGTACGTGTCTCAATATTTGACGGCAGAGTTTCCGTGCATTTGCCTACCAAATGGTACTGGTACCCAAGCACGAGGACCCCGTCAGTCGCCTAAGACGCCGCCGAGGACGTCCGACGTCCGGGATCTAATCGTCCGGATCGAATCCTGTTTTCGGATGTCACCGGACGCCTCGTCTTCCAACAGGGAAAACGTCCGTCGGACAGTTTCCCCGGTAGAAAAAATTGGCGAACAATTTTCTAAATGGAATCGAAGAATTCCATGTGTAGAATCATCAAAGTCCTGTAAATACTAAAGAGAGTATCAGATTTTAATTTAATTTGAAATTGTATGGGTAGTTTAAATCGTTCTATTGTGCTTGAAGCGAGAACGATTATTTCATTTCATATCAATCCATTGTTCTATAATATTGAGCCAGACTATCAATTACATCAGTCCATTACGTCATTAAAAAATGTATGTTCGTACTTATAAATTGTTGTTCTCTTCGGGAGAGTATGAAAATCAATGGAGTGCTGCTAATTAGTATCGCTGTAAAAAATATCGTAAAGTTGTGGTTGAAACTAGGCATTGTACCGAAGTAATGTTTCGCTCTTTCAATTTTCACTCGAGCGCGCTTTAATTGCGACTGCACATAAAATTGGAGTTGATTTACTATGGCTTTCATGACGTTTACAAAGAAACAAAGGCACAGCGCTGGTATTCTTTGATGTTGCATAAACATTTCTGCCGGTACGTGTACGGCTGCTTGGTCGCCAGTCAACAATCGGGCATCCGTATTTAATGATTTGTCATTGCGCTCGCACGTTACGATAATTACGCAATAATTCACAATATAATTGTGTTTCATAATAACATTAACTCTCGCTTTGACCACAATGCCGCGTAAACGTAATAATTATAATACATAACAATATATCGACACGCACTTTGTCTCGCACAACAGGGTAAACAGAACTTGTTTCCCATATGCAATTAAATGCGTACCTCATCTAACAAAATAATAACTTTTTAACGTGATACCTTCTAATTGAATGTTCGCGCTTCGAAACGAACGGGAACACCGCGGCGGCAACGGACTCGCATTGTGTCTCATTATCAATGTTCGCAACTGTTCAATGCGCGGCGCACTGATCAATTTGCACGAAACCCCGCGCAAAATCCACACCATTGTTAGTTGTACATATGTCGTTCGTTACAAACGCACCTGTTGTTCGTGTTTCCTGATCCATAAAATCTGATTCAGGCATTGTGCTTTTTTGCTAGGGCGAAAAGCTACCCTTATATTACCAGGAAACTAGTGTTTTATGAACATACTCCCAAACTATATGGCGCAAGTAACATTGATTAGATTCCATGAAAATATCTTTTTTCAATCGTGTTCACGTTTCAGGGCGCACCATATTCAATCGGCGAGCCGAACGAAACGAGGTTACAACGGAGCTGATTCGCGTTATTACAAAAATTGTATGGAAAATTTGATTCTCTGTTCAAAAAGGTAACCGGCATTCGCACGCCCCCTTCCCGCCCCGCGGGAATGCCGGGAAATTTGCGCGAGAAAATGTACACAAACTTCTTTCGAGGAGAATGGCATCAAAGTTTCACTCGGCTTTAGAAGCGCGGTGCGGTAACTGCATATTATGAGATAAGTAACAACCGCGTCCCTGGAAAACGGTCTCTCATGTGCTTTCCGCCAGATAAGTTTTCATCCCCTTCCTTTCTCTTCTTTTTTCTCCCCTTTTCGCATTTCCGCGCGTAAGCAGTCGTATCATTAGCAAAGACAAAAACCCCCGACCGCGAAGGACATGACATCGCGAAAATTTCCCAAGTACGAAAGTTGCTCGTTATTCGCTGCCGGGTTACCGTTCGACAGAAGTAGTATCGTTCGGTGCTGGGGGGGAAAACTTTCTTTGTGAATTATTTTACCTCGTTAAACATCGAGCACCGAGCGACATAGCGCACACGCCTTATACACGCAATAGTCACCATACCGCGTAGCGAATACGTTACGAGCGTCTGATAAATCGTGACGCGTACGAAGACAATGCGAATGTTGCCGAGTTTTCTTTCGTCTGAGCTCCTTATTTTCTTTCTGGTATCGATTTGCGGCCGACGTTCCTCCCTTGTGGTACGTTCTGCGAAAAAACGTTCTGTCGCGCGACGGCAAAGCCTTTCTGCTTCGGGCATGATCGTAAAATATTTGCGCGCAAATCGTGCGAGCCTTCGTCGAGGAAACGTTTAACTATTGGATGATTGCAAAATTTCCCGTCCGATTTTCAGAGACCTCGAGACCGTTTTCGAAAAAGACTGGACTGGATGTGGAGTAACAGATTTGCCATGGCCTTAATGGAACATGCACTTAACGGACGAGGACGACGGTTTCAACACTGTTTTTCCAAAGGCTGTGTTACATGTTTATTTGATATTTAATGGATCATGAAACTTTGCAACGCTGGAGCATGCTTGTTGCAGCTGGAAACTGAGACTCTTGTGAAACACTGACTCCCGGTTCTGCAGGTTTCACCGTTTTTTTTTTTTTTTTTCGTTTCGTTGCTGTAGGGCACTCCGGAAGGTCAGGTTTCTAGGAAGTCAAACTAAACATCACAAGCGGACGTGTCCCTCTATTTTTTTTTGTTTTTTTTTTTTTTAATATAAAAAACGATGAAATTGTTCACGATATTTTGGAAAACTGGAAAGTCAACATTTGTTACAATGATAAACCACAAAACAAAATTAGGTTTATTAAAAGTATCGTAATAAAAATAAATTTCCCTGGTGAAAAGTTAGCGTGACCAGTAGTTAGCAATTTTTATTTCAACGTGTCTATTGCAGAAGCGCGTTCGTGATCTTAGTGGACATGAAACGGTAGATCCAAGCGTCATGACTTATAAGGTATTCACTTTGAGCGCTGGCGGTGTTAGCCGATAATCCATGGACGACATTATCGTGGAGAAAATTGTGAAAACAAAGGCTAGGCGCAATCGGTCGTGGGTAACGACAGCATAATGTCGCCGACAACATGACATGCGCAATAAGCTAACGGAGCGACGGAGTTTTTGCGTTATGCGATCTATCGCGTAGGTATGCAGCTGTCGTCGTGGATATTTTATAAGAAGAGACGGTGTCCGTGCGACGCGGAAGAACAAGGAATAGGCGATTCCTTGGCTCGGGTAACGTTAAGGGTAGGGAAAAAGGTCACCGGCACCAGCGGTACCGCGACCTTCTCTACCTTCTCTATCTTCTCTACCTTCTCTACCTGCTTTACTCTTCTTCGTCGTCTCTTGGCCCCGGCACCGTATAAGTGACTCATCCTTTTTCGATCTTCGCACGGCACGTCTTTACCCGATGAGTTTTCATTTCTTTAACCGCGGCCTTCATCATCATGAATTTCTCGACGGCGCGCGGCGTCCGGCCCGTTCCTTCGACTGACGATTCAAATGCGAAAGCATTCACCGGCTCTTTGTACGTGATTTGTGCCCGGAACCTTAATTAGAAAACGCCACCGAGCGACGGTCCCCCTCTTTCCCCCCTCCTTTTCTCTCTTTCCCGCTCAGAGGAATTCTAAACAGTAATTTCGCGTTATCCTTTGAGCAGATGTCCGATTGGCAGTATTTCCACCGAGGAGGAATGAAATGACACAGGTGTTTATTAATTTACGGCGTACAAGACAGTCCACTTAAACGTGGGCAGCAAAGTATCCTCCTCAGCGGTGATGATGTGCGAAAATATTTGCCAGGTAATTTGGTGGAAGTGAGTTTTACAACAAGCTTTATGCCCGAAATAAATACAAGAACAATTAAACACGAAGTATCTTTATTACATTGAGTCGTGACATCCAGGTAGCCTTATGTCCGTTTCTGAGGTCACTTAATGTTCTGTTCGTAGTTATCCAAACCGTATAACAATGTCAGTGTCCTTGCGTGGATTCTAGTGAACAGATAAAAGTAAAATGATTGCAGACGATTGTCACCGATTACGTTATTTTGCGAAGACTATACACTCCCGCTCAGAAATGTTTCGCAGTTTAGCGGAACGGGAAAAGTGAGGAGCAATACAAGGTTATCGATTTGTAACTGTTGCTTCCTATCAATCTTATTATCTCCTACTGTTATTATCGTCACTATATATGCAAACACGAAAGGTGCGCTTATGTTTAAGATGTGCTTAGATGCGCTAAGATATGCTTTTAAATAAATGCAAGAATAATTGCGTACTAAATGTTTCAACTTATATTAGTTTGTTACATTCAGGTGCTATTTATTATGTTGATGCATATTTGCAAACATTTGTCTTTTAAATTTTTTCTTTAATTCATCTTTTTATGTCCGTTTCTGCTGCCATTTGCGTTGCGCTTGTAGTTATCCAAGACGTATGACAATGTCAGGGCTCTTGGTCGTGTTCTAATAAACAGATAAAATTTAAATGATTACAGATAATATTTAAATGATTACAGATAATTGTTGCTCTGTCCTATTCTTTCGTTCGGTCATGTAATATCCAACAAATATTATTTAGTTCAAACAATGTGATTTAAAACGCTTGACACAAGCAGCACGAACACAGAATCATGAGTTTTTTTTTTAAATACTGCTTCCTTTTACGTTCTCTATAGAATGAGACAATAAAACGCATGATTGCGCTCGTCGTGAGTCAACTATTCTGTGAATAAATAATATACTGTGCTCGGAATGGAGTAGGCCACAAACTCACAATATACTCCTTTTTGTTGACAAGATGTTGAAGATGTAAAAGTTTTTAATATCCGTTCACGTATTCTTTCGACGTTATCGCAAACATAAAGGCAACATAAAAGACACCGTTAAAAAGATGCGCCACATATTTGAAACAAATACCAGAATAATATCGAATACAACACACAATTTAACTTATATTAGATTGTAAAATTCAGACTCCCCTTATTATATCGGTTGATCTAGAATTAAGTAAATGTTCAAATCTTTTAAATATATTGCATTTCTGGTGTCATTTATGTTATTTGCCCGGTCTCCGAAACGGTTGTCATGTTCAACAGGCCCGTTGTCCTAAAATACACGCAATACAGACAAAAATGAAACCTACGAGCGATACAAATCACCGTTCGAACAAACAATAAACAAATTCTGTATAAACGATAACATTTTCGGCCAACACAGTAAAAAAACTTACATCGGCTTCAGATGGTGCGACGTAGAACGCCGATAAAATGACTATGGAGAGTACTAGAACAGCGAGACTCATTTTCCGAAACATGATTTTTCGTTTTGTGCAGCCCTGGTTTGCATTAACATCGATGCGCACATTTCGCCGCTTTATATACATGACTGCATCTATCGCGTGGACACGTCCAAATGCATCGTGACACGGTTATCATATTGATAGATAATAAACTCGGCCCAGAATGTCGTCGGTAATAAATTTGTAATCGATGCAGAAATATACCGCTCTTTTTATAATACGCCGAGAGCGTAAAACTTTTTTATGCCCGATGTTTCCAGTCTGATTACTTTCGAAACGTTTTCAATGAAATACTTTCAATGTGCATCTGGCAATTGCGTCGGCCTCGCAAGTGTTCCTCACGCAGCAGTAATTTGAAATTCAACGCTGTGTATAGTGGCGGCAACTATACGAGTAATTTCTGCGCTGCGTGTTAAATGCTGGTATACAATTATACCAAACGAGAACAATTGCGTTACAAGTGAATATGCAAAAGGAGCAGGATTTCTCGCGTTGTTTACAGGTACGCGAAAAATATTCGCTTGCAAAAGGAAAAGCTGGCGCGCGGCCTTCGGTTTTCCATGTTTCTTTCAATGAATTTGTGAATTGTGCAATGAACTAGAGTGCTTGCGCGAAAAATAATTGATTCTTCGGGAGAAAGGGACGGTTGCATTAGTATGTTCATCAATCATTGAAACGCGTTTTCAATTGTGTAGCTTCCCTCGGGTGATTCACATGCGTTACGTTATTTAACGATATCCGCCGTGTTCGAGTTCACGTAAAGCACGGTCCCGTTAAATAATTATTCTTACGTATTTGCAATCTGATCGGTATCCAACGAACACAACACAAAAGGCTATTTTGCACGAGTAATACTTCCGCCGACGGATTTGCTGCTGCAATTTGATTTACTCGCGATTCTCCGTCATTTAAATTCATAAATATCGTAAATTAATTGTACCAACCGAAAATGCACTTGTTGCCGGCTTCTGAATTCCATCATCGTCATCGCTTGTCAACAATGCGCCACATCGATCGTTGATTCGTCAGAGTTCTACCTCGTTGAAACTTCAAACTCGTTTTTCTCGAAACGTTTTTTTCGCCACGATATATCAAAAACCAATCGGACTCAAAATTTTGCATGTATCTTCAGCACATGTATGGGTATCATCGCCACCAGAATCGAAATACATTTTTTTCTCATTTTTACAACCCCTTGAATACAAAAAAAGGAATCTATTTTATCGAAAGCATGATGTTAAGACTGCGGCCATTTTGATAATTTTCAATATTTTCGTTTCTCGTTGGCACAAAAAATATTCGGAGGTGTGCGGAGTAAGAATGAATTAGATTTTGCTATTTCGGGTAAGTAGAACGATTACGAAAAGTTGTTATTCACCCGTCGGAGAAGTACGAACGAATAAAGCTTGTGTTGACTACGTTGCCCGGATTTTTATAAAAAATTCGCCTGGGGAAAACGCTGTACCGCCAGAATGTGTTAACAATAATCCACTGTCTTGTTCTCGGAAATACGAAATTGGCCTGAACGTCAAGTAGGGGAAAAACGTAGCGCCATTAAGGTTGAATCGCAGCGTCGCACAAAGCGAACGAACGCCCGGTGATTTTTATTAACCGCTCGAAGGGAGCGCGCGGTTGGGGAAATGAGATTTTGTTGCTTTATAAAGGTTATCGTGCTAATTAAAAAATGCGGAACGACCGAAGACGTCGCGGAGCGCGCGCTCCGCAGGAAATGAAAAGGTCTTTAAAAGCCACTCAACCTACCATAATCCCCTTCCGCGCTTTTTATTTACATTATAAAACGCATTTCCGTTTCGCGGTACGCAAATCATCGTCTTTGTTCTCGGCCGTGCGTCGTTTTCTCAAGTGCGGAGCCCCGCAGAATTCAAACGACCCATGAGAATCGTTATTCTAACGAATCAGCAGTTAGGGTTAATTCCGCTGTGCGAAATAGGGATGCAGACCGGTGCACACAGTGAATAAAAGATTGATTACCGTGTTCTGAAATCTTTAGACAGTACGGTGTAATTCGTCACACTTCGAAGATAACGATAAAACACGTTTGGAAAATCACTTTTATTATACAGGGTGTTTGGTTACTTGTGGTACAAGCGAAAAGGGGGTGATTCTACATGAAAAAATGTCGAAAAAATAGAATAAAATTGTTTCATCCGAAGTTTCGTTATCGAGTTTGAAATGCAGCGAATACGCATGCTATTCGATAGGAATTGTCTGACGCAACTGTCTGATCATGACCAACCAAATCTACTTCCTGCACATACTAAAGCACACTGACTCCGGATCAAGACGCTTCATAATGAAGATCTGTTCCGCGATAATAATCGCGACACAGGAGTCAATTAAGCAAGGGCCTACACGGAATGTCACCGGCACCCATAAAATCGGGGTTTAAAGACCAAGGACAGAAACAAAATTCTTTTCACGGCGGTATCTTAGCCGGAGCGGATTGCCTGCACCTATCAAGAAGATTTGCCTGTCGTCGAATCAGCAACGGCTGAGCCAGGTGTGATGCTCACGATCGAGTAAACTGTTGGAGCTGCCACAACATCAGCTCCCAGGATTAAGAACGTCCGCGTCATCAGAAGGGATGTAAAACGCGGGTGTGCGGCACGACTCGTTCCTTGGGACATTTGTTTTCACGACCCAATTAAAATTAACGGGCCGGAGTGAGCTTAAAGGTTAAATCTCGCTGTCCGTAAAGATGGCCGGCTGCTAGCCACCGTCAGGTCCCCGTTAAAAGGTTCCACGGCAAGATTTGCATAAGTAATATTCGACGCTCTCGAAACGCCTGTGCTCCACCTGTCGACGGTAAGATGGCCGCCCGTCTGTACGAGATGGTGGTCGATGTACATTAGAATTCTAATACAACGAAATTTGATTCTGTTTGTACCTGAGCGGGCTAGATCACCTTGACTATCTAAAAGATGTGCTAGGCTTTCGGGAATTTTTTCAATGATAATTAATGAGTGAAAAATTCCGGTTTTTCACAGCGATATTAGCATAACTCTTAACTCTATTGGTAATTATTTACATTAGGGGCTTCCTCACCGATTTTGATGAGCTTGAAATATGTTGTCAAGGTCATCATTCTGAACAACTTTTTCCTATACATATTACCGCCGCACAACTTTACTTTCCGAGATATTGATAATTACCAAAGAATGTTAAGTAGTCAGTTTAGGTGCTCTGTAAATCTAGTATTAAAGGGACATTGAAGTTGCAAAATATGAAAGAAAACCTTGCATCCAATATTCTACATACAAATAATAATCCTACATTACAAAATACTAATGTAAAGTCTACAGTGTGTGAGATGAAACATAATCGTGTGCGTGCCTCGAGACAAACGAAATTTGACACTAGGTTCACGGGGCTAATATTTATAATTTACAATTATTGACATTGTGAAGACGTATCCATGGGGAATTATTCAACAAAATTATTTTTTTGGGTATATATTATTTAAAAATTTGATACAAATGTGGATAGACACGTTCTTGTTATTTTTGTAAAATAATGTTAAGTAGTCAGTTTTAGTGCTTTGTAAATCTAGTGTTAAAGGGACATTGAAGTTGCAAAATATGAAAGAAAACCTTGCATCCAATATTCTACAAACGAATAACAAAATATAATACTAATGTACTACAAACTACATTATAAAATACTAATGTAAAGTGTACTTACTTCTGAATCTTCTGTATCTCCGTCGGATGCACAGCACACAATTATTGACTCACGAGAGTAGGTCCGTATAATTGAACAACACTCACAAAACAACACACACAACACATTTTATAAAATCGTGACAACGAACGAGAAGATGTCACTCCGACCACGAACAAAATAATACTGCGATTTTAACAATGATCCCTTCCACGGAGGTGGTGCGGTCAGGTTATCCTAGGAAGGTTAGACGCTGAGGGTCTATAAACACTAGATACAAAACCAAGGTAAAAAAATTATGGCGGGGCGCCGACCCTATTTCCCGGAATTCCCTGTTTTCGTATCACACGTCCGTGGGAGGGGGACGGTTAAAATCGCAGTATTATTTTATTCGTGATCGGAGTAACATCTTCTCGTCTGCTGTCACGATTTCGTTAAGTGTGTGGTGTGTGTTGTTTAGTGATTGTTGTTCAATTATTCGGACCTATTCTGGTGAGTCAACAATTGTGTGCTGTGGATCCGACGGAGGTACAGAAGATTCAGAAGTAAGTACACTTTACATTAGTATTTTATAATGTAGGATTAGTAGTCGTATGTGAAACATTGTATATTAACGATCATTAATGATTTGGTATATAGTATAATTTAGTGTGGTTCAAATAAGATACTACTTTAAATCAAATATTTTTATTTTGACAACCAGATTCAATTCAAACTAAAATTAGTTTTATGAATGATATGATATGAATGATATGATATGAAAATTAGGTTTATGAAATTGTTCGATGAAGCTCGATTATTTTTGCGTAATTTATTTTGTTAGATAATTCGTTATTTTGTTATTGCCACGATCTCATATAGTATGAAAGAGAGAGAGAGAGAGAGAGAGAGAGAGAGAGAGAAAGAGAGAGAAGGTAACAAAAATAGAGGGAAATTACATTATCGATCGGCTACAGCAATTTTTATGAAAATAATGTATTCGTGTTCAGTCGGACAAAAAAGAAAAAACTTTACGTTCAACGTAACGCAAAGAACCAACGGGATTTATCGATAAACTGCGAATTTTTATATAATATAAAAATTGTTCGCATCATTTGCGAGAAGCAGCAGATTTGTCTACCTTCTCAAAGTCTTTTAATCTTTTCACTGTTTTAAATATCGCTTACTCAATTTTGTCGTAAACTCATAAAATCCGTGTACGTATGAAAATTGTTATGGAAATGACGAAATCACGTTCGGTAACAAAACTGTACAGAACAAATGTTTCGATGGTGCGCAGTACAATGTCGGAAATATTGTCGAATTCGCGGAATCCGCCGAAATTTATTACATTTACAAGCCGCGGTGGTAATTGCAAATAAATACCTCTCGCTTTGAATAATATCCAATCGATTACAGTTGCATTATCATAATAATTTCGTAACATGTATTATTAATTATCCAGCAGCGGTACGTGCGTTGACAAATAGCTGTGGCACGACGGGACTTGAAAATTACGAGCCAATGGTGGCCGGTTTAAGCCGGTCGACGTGGACAAAAGAAAGAAAAAAAAACCTGTACTCCTGTACACGTTCTAAACACGAAAGATGTCTTTAAGACGTCTCTGTGCTATCTGGGAAGTAATAGGCGTGACGATTTTGCGTTGCATGTTTCGTTACATCTTTTATGAAATCACCCCCATCTGTACAACACTTTTCTCTCTCTCTCTCTCTCTCTCTCTCTCTCTCTCTCTCTCTCTCTCGAACGAGGAGTCCCTTCTCGAAAGATTTTTGTACTTTTTGCCCGTCCGTTTACCTTTACCTTTATGTTCACCTTTTTTTTTCTCTACTCGCTTTATGACTCTGTTGGTCATCAGTACCAGGTAACGGATTACTAGGGTTAGGGAATTTTACCTGGGACGATTATCGTCGCGTGACGCATTTCCGTTGCATATTTCGTTACATCTTTTCTCAAATCACCCCCCATCTCTAAAACACTTTCGTGTTAAAAAAAGAAAAAAATCAGGGCGATTCCTTGAAAACGATTTTTCCATTCGATACGATTCCCTTGTTACGGGACGCTTACGCGAGCTTAATTGTAACTTGCCGCGCGAAGCTCGCACAACTTCGCCTCCCGTTTCCTCGTTATATTAAGCAAGCTTCGAACAATCGGATTTCTTCGGAGCATTGCCGGGCGAGGAGAAGGAGATGTGGAAGGAGGAGCGGGGTGGGGCGAACTTTTAATTAAATGTAATAGCGTGACGCAATTACTGCGCCCGTACCTTGTCACGTTTAACGCTCGGTATAATCGAGCATGTGTATTTTCAGCGAGGGTACATGCGGGCATAAGCAACCATTCTCTCGCCCGGCAATGTGCACGGGAATGTAACTAAACAAACGTACACTCCGGGATCACCCTAAGTGTTTGCGCAAGTCGTTGCCTAGTATTGTAACACAGTTGGCGCGGTGCGCTGTGCGTCAACCATCGTCAGAATTAGAGAACACGGTGCCTGCCTTGTATCGGTATTGTCGTTCCTGTTAATTAATAAACCGGACTATAGTCCGGCACGGTTCACCAGTCTCTTAATAAAATACTGTTCCACAAACCGCGAATAGCTCTGACATTTTTTAATATTTTGCTCTGGAAAAAATTGGAGAATAAAGTTAACAAGTTATGCTAATATCGCTGTGAAAAACCGGAATTTTTCGCTCACTAATTATCCTTGAAAAAAAAATCCGGAAAGCGCAGCACGTTCCTAGATAGTCAAGGTGGTCCACACCCTCGGTGCAGCGGAAACAGTTTTCTCGGTCCGTAAGGTGAATGTAGTATCGTCGGAACTCAGGCGATACATAAAAGATGTCACCGGCCGCGTTGTTACGTGCGGCACGAATCAGCAAACAGTTATCCGCGAGGAAAAAGTAATCCACAAACATCGCTTAACGGAAATTCGGTTCCGCTAAAGCTTGCGCTAACTCGCGTGTAACGGATAGGATTCATTGAAGTCACGATAATCCCCTTCGCAGGCTGCGATGGAAACATCGGTAGCCGAATACATACATATGTATTCGTTAAACGTCCGATACGAGACCGATCGATGACACGAACAATGAGCAAAGTTGCCGGTTGCCGTGTGTACGGACGTCGGGTATTATCTCGTTGCAACAACAGAGTCATTCGAAATGTTTCCTGATACTTGACAATGCAGATGACCGCTTAACTATAATTACTTCATTGTTTACAGGGAGGAGGGGGCGACAGAATGCTCGTAACTTCCACGAGCACGTGTATCATCAGCGATTCTGTTTAGAAATGGATCCGAGCTCAGAACGTTGCGACGCCAGAACGTTGCACGCGAAACGAAGACAGATGAACGGATAAACTCGGATGAACGCGCAGCATGCTTCGCGTAAAAAGTTTATGGTTTATTCTAGTCAAACGTATAACACTGTCAAAACAATGGAGAAGCACGGCCGGCCCGCGTTATTGTCCAATAACGGTGGTGACTAGATAATTTTATGAACTATTTTATAAACCGCGTGAATATCCCGAGCATCGATATCGTGGCACAACGGTACCAAGAACATTCGAAATCTTAGCGAAATTTAGTTTGGTGGGTTTTATTCGTTCGCGAATGCCATAAACGCGGGGAATCCACAATCTATCTATAACCGTTCATTTCAACGAAGTACTTGGAAATATCTGAAATACCTTGTCGTACAGGCTGCCTCACAACGCGTGGACGGAATTTTAACGATGGATTCGCCAGACAGAATGGTCCGATATAAATTGCTAATAATGGAAGCTGGCTTCCAGAAAATCCGAATTTACGTGCAAGCGTTTGTAACCATAGGTAAGAGTCAATTTCACTTCTCAGGATCACAGCGAAACCTTAATAAAATGACTAAAAAAAAAAATGATCGTACATCACGATCTTTCGGTTTAGCGTCGAAGGAGACTTCCTGGTGATGTGTATAGGTGTACAGAAGGTGTTAGCAAGGAGGCTCGCGGTTTCATTGTATCGAAGATGCGTGCTAATCGCGTCGGGAAGGATAATCATTAACGACTCTTTCCAAAGCAATCAATCTCGGAAACGCGAAAATCACTCGTTGCCGCGGCGCATCCATTATGTACGGCTGTTAAGCATGTATTTCCGGCCACCACGTGGCCGTGCTCGATTCCAGCGTTTTGCGTCGGACAGCACCTTTAATTATCGTTGCACGCGACGGTCCCGAGTTAAAGGTCGGTGGGTGGCGATATACGATAAAATGGACCGACCGTCACTCACCTGTCGGGTTCGCGCACCTTCTCGGCTCAAAGAAACTAGCTGAATTAACGAGATTACCGATACACTTTGCGCGGTATAAATATTCGAAACCTTCTGTTTGCCAGCTACCGTCGAAACACGAGTCACGGTTATGTCAAACGCGTTTCCGACGCGATAATTAGCATCACCGAATATATTGTTACTAATAAGACCTTCACGGGTTAGACTGCGTCTGTCAAATTAGGTCAATGCATTAAACTGTTTGCTGAAGTATTAATTAGTTTCTCGGCAACTTCGATATCCTACTTCGTGGTCTGAATTTCTACGATGTAAACTTCCAGCCGAACGAAACGATGTAACACGAACGAAAGTAATGTGCGCGGACGCGATGCGAAAAAAAGTATGCCGATTAATAATCGGGTTATAGTGTTTCGCGGGTGGGTGCAGCAGAATTTGTTACAATACGGCCGACGCTCCGCGTGCACACGTAAAAACTTTGTATAATAAAATCAGCATATTTAAATTCGCCCGTGCGCGGACGAAATAAAGCAACCGCGACGGTGACGCACGCGAAATCAACGGGAATGTTGTTTCCCTTTGTAAATTCCACGCGAAATAGAACATTAAATCACGCAGACCATCGCGCACTGCATTTTTACCTGCGTCGAAACAAATAGAGTGGCCGGGGGACGCAGCGGAATTAAAATAACGCGAAACCAAAATGACGACATGATGCGCATTGTTCACCGCCATCGCCGCATGCTGCAACATGCGTCCACGACAATGCGAATTATTACCGAATCGTTCGCTCCGAATATGCAAACAGCTTGCGGGGACCCGCGATCGTGATGCGCTTACTTCTGCTTATATTACAAAAAAAAAAAAAAAATCTCGACGATATTGGAGATTTATACGTCATTCGTATATATGAAGAGAATTACATGATCAAATGTTTTTCGGCTAATGTTGCATAGGTGTAGTCAGTTGTGGAAACGGGGCGGGGCCCACACGCACGGACTCCGGGCGATCTCGGAGGGCAGAGAACGCGAGTAACATTCCAGAAATCGTTTTGGTGTGTTTCCAACAAGGTTGGGTTTCGCGTAAAACAAACTTGCGATTATCCAGCAGCCATAAACGGCGGTCATTTCCAAGCAGAACATTCGCGGAGAGAGAAAAATTTGATAGAAGCGCAGGATCGGGTTCGATTGTCGGACGCAGCGATCCGGGAAAATCTGGGATCCGGCTTCGAGAATCGACCGATGCATAACCCTTTTGCTCAGTGGGCTCGGGACGAGTCCCGGCCCGTAACTTTGATACGTCCATTAATTCACGACTCGTTAAACTTTCCGACCCTTTCACGATACTTTTCCCCGGAACGGGGGTTATCGTCGCTCCGCGATATCCGAATTCAAATACGACGTCCGGCAAGGACGGTTAACGCGCAACAATAACCAGATCGGATCGTGGGACGGCAGAAGAGGAACAGGCTGCCGGATCGGGATCATGATTCACGCTTGAATTTACATTTTAATTACATTACGTTTGATGGCGGTATTAATTTTATCGGACCGAACGACCGCAGGAATTCCGATATCTTCGGCATGGTTGCCGGTCGATCGCGGCCGGCACGGCGCACGACAATGCTTCTGTAATGGTGCGCCGTAATAGATCAAAGTAAATCTGGTACGAATTAATAGTCCGCCGGGATCATCCGGCGAAGAATGATTGCTATCGGGTAACGCTACAGTGACAGTCCAGCCTCCGATGAAACCGAATTCGCAAATTCGACGGTTCTCGAAATCCATCGCGGTACTACACGCTGTAATCCATGTATTAGGACAACCACTCATATCCACAACCGCAACATGCTAAAGGCTCGAAGTGACAGAAAATTGATACCTCAGTTTTAACCCTCGACGAGGTTAAAAAATTCTACAACTTCAAAGCACTTTAGCTGAGCAAGTGGAGTATTTCCCTTCCCCTAACGATATGAAACATGCACGCGTTGCGGAAGAGACTTTCGAGACAATCAAACTTGGCGATGCGTCGGACGGACCAGTGCAAATGGTAAAAAATCGATCGAGCGGAGTTGTTGCAAAGAAACAGACATCGCGCAGGCACGCACGGCGGGCAGGAGATTATTGAACGTGACGCGTCGCAACACGTTGACCCGGGAAGAATAAAAATATAATTCGATACGTGACCGGTAACGAACAAAAAAAAAAATATATATATATATATGACACATCGAGGCTAGATGGTAGGGCACGTGTGCAGGGTCTCGGTGTAAAATGTAATCGGCACGTGTAGTAATTAAACGCTCGCGTGCGAACTTTCCTCGGCGCGGCTTTAAGCGGGTTCGCGCGCGCCGAAACACGCCGGGCACGGGCGTTAGGAGCCCGAATGAAATATTCATTCTACGTAAATGGTCGATTCTGCACCCGTGATTTGCTTTTAATTACCGATTCGCTGACGACCGAGAATTATCGTTTGGTTCGTGACTCGCAGGCGCGCCGTTTATCATTGCCAATTGTGTTTCTGCTTTCCTCGCGTTGCTCGCTCGGCCGCGACGCCGAAAATCGTGCCAGCCCGCGCGAGTATTTGCTATCGACGTGTTCCCCGTGTAACCAGATTTCTCTGGATTTAGACGGATCCTCCGGTAACATAAGGGACATTACGTACAATTAATTTCGAAGAGAGAGGGAGAGGCACGGATAGACGGTGGAGAAGGAGGGGAGGTGGGGGGTGAACCGGTCTCATTAAATTTTCCAATTTACTCGATGAACTCTCGGGGAAGACAGTTATGCAAAAGTTGGACAAGAAAATACGTTCACGTGGAGTCGTCGCATTAATCCTCTTTGATACAAAGGGTAACGATATTTGATTCTTAACAAGAGACACAATGGCTTATTAAATAAACATAGGGTAGTTACGAAACTGCCCGAAGGTTTACGTAATAATGCCGTCTAACATGTGGCTAACGGGCCGTTTGCCAGCGAGTGTTATGGAAATTTATTATAAAATAATCTCATTAAACCGGCGAGCAATTTCGCCTGGCCTCGTGGTTCACAAAGCGATCTGCCGGTGATCAAAGACACAGATGCACGCATCCCTTGCGCTATGACCCGACGTGTATTCTAAGAAACGCTTTGCTGTCGTTCCACAAAAGTATTATGACCATAAACTATCGTGTACCTGTTACAGGGAATAAAGAATGCATAATGTTTCTCTAGCGGCGGTGTACATAGCCGTGCACAGACAGCGAATCGTTCTAGTAGCCGAGCAATCGAGCAATAGGGCCTTTTTAACTCTAATCGAAAGGAGACTTATAGCGAGGATTATTATACATGGTACTTCTAAAGTCAATAATCCAACCGTGAAATCATTCTTCTAATAAAACAGTCACCATATGAAAAATATAAAACCGTTTTCGTTTGAATTGGAACCACTAAGTCAATATCGACAAAATTTGATTTCTGTCATTTACATAAAAGACCAATCAGTATTTTACAGAAATTGAAATTTTTACCTTTCAAACGTGGACATACATTTTTAGCTTTTATTACTCTACATTCGTTTCAGTTTAAACGATAGTCACACCGATGCAGAGTTAAAACCTTTTTGATTGCCTGTTTCAAATAACTGTAATGTGTTTTATGGAAACTGTTGAATCTGCGCAATCTCGTACAGAATAATCGTTTTATACTTTCTAAAGATTGACAAAAATATACAGAAAAATTGAAACCAGTTTATCCATTTTTCCTGACGTTAATATTTATCTTGTAGCTCAAACACACAGTCTTGGAATGAATACAGAACATCTTCTCAGCAAAATAACTTGAGAAACAAGTTGTTTCTGTAATTGAAATTACGAAAGGAATTGCGGTAATGTTAAAAAGTAGAATTAGACCAGATACAGTATCCAAAATGGTCCGTTTTTAGGATCCCGTATCTCAGACCCTGTCAGGATCTAGAGATCCCCAGGTGGGATCCTTAATGTCGAGATGGCTCAGTGATTTATAATTCGGTTCATTTAGTTTCCTCTGGTCCTAGGTGGATACAACTCGAGTCTTTCGGTCTTGGATCGATTTACGTGGTTTCCGGCTGCGAATCCCCGGTTTGGTTTATTTCCGATTTCTTGGTTCTAAATGTGTTCGATTCTCTAGTTTGCGGAACACTAAATTGTTTTTTGCGGTGCAAGGTTGGCGCGCTTTAACTCCTAGACCCTGCGCCAATCCAAATTCGGTCTTCCGAATTTGTTTTATTCATGGCTGTGAACTAAAATCTAAATCGGGCGATCTCCGATCTCTCGGACTAGTGTTATTTCGTTTCGACGATAACACGAGCGTTCCGAGGAACGTGTTAGCTTTGACGTAACAGCGTTCCTCGAATAACCCGAAGCGTGTCATTTTCTAGACGGGATAGACACCGTTTAATGAAACATTCAAACGCCGTTCGGGATGAATAAAAAAGTAGACTGACGTAGCGAGATTTGATATTCATTATGAGGGGAATCGCGCGCGAGATTGTCAAGCGGGATTGACACGCGACGAGAACGAGAAAGTCGAGCATCGCGGCGCCGCCGTTCGACGGAATATGTATTCTACAACGAACGAACGAAAGATGTTCGAGTGTTCCACTCGCGGCAGGCGTTTGTAACATTATACAAACGTCCCCGGTGTAAACATCCACGTTCAGAAGAATCTCCCATTTGCTCGATGACGCGTTGCCTCCAGTCAACCGTGAGTGCACCTACCTTTTACGGAACATTCAACCGTCCACTTCAGCCGCGGCTCTTAAATCCTCGCGATCCTCGGATATCGCGAAAAACGCGTAATCGCAGACTACAATCTACCCTTCGTTAAATACCGAAGGGTGAAGAAGAGAGGGTGCTAACGATCGGTCAACGATTAGCAGCGTCCGGTGCGAGGACTATTAATAATGGCGATAACGCGGAATCTCGGGCGTGATACGATACCAGGTGACAAACTGTACGGCCGTGTTCTCATTTCGCCGAGACGCGGCGGTGTTTTACAGCTTCTTCCTCGGGCGCGGCGCGGCGCGCCGGTATAAATTCAGCAGAAACGAGACGCGATTTGACGCTCGGAGGTAAGATAAGTCGCAGGAAACAAGAGTGACTCGAATGAATGATAGAGCCGCGAGAAGGAACTCTAAGGTAGCTGCTAATTAATGGGGGCATCCATCTGACGCCATTTTGCTACTCACGGGCCGTCTTCCTTCCGGCTGCTTGCTGCGTTTCTGGGCCAAGCGTAAACCTTAACGCTGCCCGTGTCTACCAGGGGCCACCGGCTGTCTGCATCGCCGACCGAAACAATTTGTAATCCAGCAAACCGTGCCCAAAGATTGAGAGAGCCCAACGGCCCCGACACAGCCTTGTATAAATTAGATTTGGTCGCGTCCCGAGCCAAGAACGGCCCCCGCCAATTTCACCTGCCCGCCGCGCGAACCCCACAGAGTCCCAACGTCCTTTCGGTAATTGATACTCAGGTGAACGAATCCTGCCGCTGCTGTAAACGTCCTTTCGCTCAACCATTCGCTACACGCTCTTGCTGTATTTACAGTGTCTCTTAATCCCGCATTACCCGCGCGATGAACATTTACGTTATCATTCCCGTGGAGCTCCGAGCTGCTAATTTTTCAAATTCTTGCCATTTTGGAGATTTTTACGCAAATTAAAAATTCTCCACGTCAATTGGAAGAAACTAAAATTAAGTAGAAATGTATTTCCTCTTTCCATCAATTTAAAAATATTTTTTGGTTTTGTACTTGACCAAGTGATTGTAAGCTTGAAATGAAAATGAAATGTCACAGTAACACCTCTGTTTCTTTAAACTTGTTGACCAAAATATTTTGCATTATCTACAGGGTATTATAACGAACTTTAATGCTTACTGCTCGGATTTAAAGAATTCATACATTTAAAGAATAAAATGTTTCGCTGCGTCCGATTGTCCAATAGACATCCCCGGTTGCTAATACATTTTTATTCTCTCGCATTCATCCACCCACGCCTTCAATCTCGTCTCCGGCAAGACAAAAATGGTCTGCCATCGGCAACCATCTTGCTACAATCTCGCAGAACACTACACGTCAATTCCCGTGGGAATCTCCAATCCTCTTTGATACAAGACGAAGGTGAAGTTTCGAAATCTTTATTGCTCTTGAGAAGAAAAACAAGCTACCAGAGAAGTTTCGTACCGTAGAGATTTCAAGATAAAAATATTAAAAACTTCAAAAATTTTAGTGTACAATACACAGTGCAATCCAATATTTATCATACAATGTAGGAGAAGGCAAATGTATTGAATAAAATAAGCCAACAGTATAGATCGCAATCTTTTCATACGAGGCTCGTGTCGTGTAAAATGGGAGTTTTATTTCATATTATTGACAGGTGAAACAACAAAACCTAATTAAAGCCAAAATGAGACTAATTTGATTTCCCCGAGAACAAAGCCAGGCATGAAATGACCACTCGATTGTTACACGAACACTGAAATCTCCTGTGCATAAAAGTTGTTTGAATTTCAATAATAGGCACGGTCTCCATATCACGAGCGACAAAAGCGAGTTCCATTGTCATCGGAACAACGTTGACCGGAAAGTGGACGAATAGACGGAATATTATTGCTCGGCAATAATTAGCAACGGACCGGTTGCAAGACTGTTCAAGTTCGCCGGCAAACGCATTATGTTAGTCAGGTGAGAGCTATAGAGAAAACGCATTATCAAGATAATCCTCTCTCACCCGGCAAGTGCTCGAGCGATAATGTGTTAATAACAAAGAGCAGCGCTTTAGTGTAATGAAAATCCCGGGGCCGGTTGGAACTTGTCATGCTTTTGATCTTTATCAGATAGAGGGCGTGGAGCGAGATATTAAATTTAGCGCGATTATTAAGCTCCCGGGAAGGAAGGTAGTCGGTTTTGAAGGAGCAATTTTTCTCGCTAACGAAATAATTTCATTTTGGATGCCTCTCGAAAAATCGATCCATCCTACTAATTTCTACGAGATGCGCAGCGCAACAGAAGGCTCGTTCGCGACATGATTACATTACGCCATTAATGACTAGATTTTGACAGACTGTCGATTTTACATGCCTCGGCGAACAAATGTCCCGAGAATAATATGTCGTGGATTTAAGCGTGTTTATTAGGTTAAGCATTTGCCGGAGTCGGTTGCCGAGTGCTCGCGCGTGTATTTACATTGTAGCGCGGCCGAGACGTTTGATCGGCCGCGACAGTTGGGATCGATTTCCATTACGCGCGGCCGAAACGTTTTAGCGGCCGCGACAAACAAAATCGGCTTCTTTGTAATGCGTACACGTGGACGGGGTCACTCTGCGGAGGGGGAAAATGGGAGGCAAAGCCCTCGATGGCCCGAGATCAGGGGGCAGATTTGGTTTAGGACTCGAACGATCGAGATCGGTGTCTCCGCAGAGTGAATCAGTCAGAGCAACTCGATAACTCGATATCTCGACAAAATGAAACGCGCGAATTCCGGGACGCGTCTAAATGCTCGCGCTACGACAAATATATTTCATTAAAATACTTTTGGCCTACAGCAACAACCGGAAAAACTGCAAAATTGTTCAACGTTGCCGCGACTTGCGTTACTGTATTTCAGCTTCCCGTTGCATCCCGATTAATGAAATTAACGATCGATACTCCGCGACACCGGGGAACGATAAATAAAACCGTCTACGTAGCTTGATCGGCACGTGGACATAATCTTCGACTTGTCTGCCCGGGATATTAATGCGCGCCGGATTGGCAAGATAGTAGATTCGCGTCATTAACAATGAATGAAATTTTCTCCTGCGCTTGTCGAAAGATCCTTCCAGTGATAAACAGTTCCTTGATCAAGCTACCATCCCCGATCGACAAGTTATAAAAGACCCTGCCTGAAAACCTCCCGAGCCCCGAAGTTTCGAATCTTCCGGGCTGATTATAGCGTAATTAGGAAAATTGCTAGGCTACTTTAAATATGGCGTATTGATAATTCAATAAGCATTATCATGGCTCGGAATAAATGGGAGAATTTCTCCCGGTTCAGCAACGTTCGGAGGAAGCTCGTCCAACTTATTAAAAGATTATATGAAATACTTTACAAGCTTTATCCGACGGTTCGCGCTCTGCGAAAGCGGCAGGTACGGTTCCATCAACTTTTTACTCCTGCTCACTTCGCCTCTCCTCCATTTTAATTATTTTATTTGTTTACCCGAGCTGGATTTTTCAGATCTGACTTTCATTCGTTTTGCCGGCGCGCCGTTAATGTACCTTTAATTATAAAAATTTAATCTCACCGGATGAATCCACCGGATAATGGCCCTTCATTAGCGAGCTGAAGTCAACTAAAAGTTTATAACGAAGATTCATCCCCGTTTATAGCTGCGCCTATTTCCCTATATTTACGCGTGACAAAAATCTCGCATTCGTCGCCACCGTTACGCAAAAGAAAAATTGTACACATCGTTTGTACGAAGCGCAAGTTGAACGACAGTATATTTCCCTTTATAATAATTCTAAAATAATATTTATAATAATATCATTAAATTCTGTTAACGTCTTCACAATTTTGTCTTTGAGATTTCATGCAATTCACGGTCAAAGCAACAACATTGTAAAGTATTATAGTATTTTTCTCGCAGGTTCAGTGTCCATGCTGGTTAGGATTTAATCAGCTTCATTATTCCCGTTTACGTCGGCGACGAGTCAGGATTAATCGAAGAACGTCTATTCGGCGCAGCGTATTGGCCGTAGCGGGACAAACGACCGCCATTGTAAGTCGCCACGGTAGAATTTAACATTGTCGAACATAACGACGGGCACAACTGGGAAACTAAACGCATAAAAACTTGTTAATTTGCTCCGGCGCCTGTTATTTTACTCGATTACGCCGCTCGAGCTTCCGCGTAGCTGTCCCTACAGCATCGAGGCTCGCGCCTCCCCTCATTCTAGCTGGTTACTTCGAACCGACTTCGATCTTCCTACACACCGCCCGGAACTTTGTATTAGCTTAATTGGTTTTAAAGGCGAAACTTCGCCCGCACTTTTCCACGCGAAACTTCCGCCCGACGTATCACCCGAGCGATTCCGATCGTGGACACAACCTGCACAGACGCGCAAACTTTTCCGGCAAACAGGTTTTTCAATTTGAACGGTTTAAGCGCAACACCATCTTCGCGTGTTCTTACAGCACATGTAAACTTGCTTACTCTCCTTTAATCAACCCTCGGACAGCGGTCCACTCTAATACCTAGACTTCGGTAAGTGATCTTTTAATTTGCAGTCCTAGGCCCGTTTCTTTTTTCGAGTTGTTGGCGTTGTGCATACATCAGTGTTTGAAGCAGCGTTTTGGGTCGAAAAACTGTTTGCAGAAACGGAGCGGCGGACGGGAGTTATGCGCGTCCCGCTCTCGCCCCATTCATTCCACAGATCAAATTCAACGTGCAAGTTTATTATAACAACCGGCAAAACAACATTTTCCCCGAAGGATATTATACGGTGCATCGAGCGTGGAAATAAAATCTTCAAGTTATACGCGCTTTTTGTTAACAAGCCAAAATGTAGGACGAGCTTCATAAAATTTATTTACAAGCGGATACTGAATAAAAGCGAAATACGGCGTAATTGGAATGGACCGTATAAAAAATAACGTAAAAGGTATCGATGGAAGATAATAAGGCAAATTTACGTTTTTCGAAATGATTTATTCTCTCGTGGCAGTCGGATCGAGTTCCGAACACATTGCAGAAATTGCAACGCGCAATGCACAATGGTTTACAATATAGCATTCCATTTAGTTGATTCGTATTTAATTACTTAACCTTTTCGTTTGCATTTCTTCTAAAAACGAATTAAAAGTGATTATTGTCTGCGTATCCTGTATAGATAAATGTGCAATATGTGTATATTAGCTAGTTTAAAAATGACTGTACATTTCTTTGATAACGGTGCGTGACAGCTGCGTGCAAGGAACTGAGGAGACATTATTGCAATGATATTTAATAACCGTGTATGTACTGAGGCAACGTCCTCCGTTTTCTTTTTTTATTCGCGACACGCAATACACATTTGATCAGAGACACACAGCAACAAAGATAATTTGACGTGACAGTCTCACAGCAAAATCGTCCATTTTTAATGCTGCTGCATCTCACATAATCAGTCTCGTCTTATTTATTATACAATCGTTTCCCAGTTGTTTTCCAATTCCTCGGCATCGTGCACAGATCGATTGTTTGTTGCCGTGTTTGGCTCAAGTAACTCGCTGTTTGTACAATCAGAGTGGCTGCGGGAATTATGCAGCGACCTAATAAAACGACTGTACTCCGTGCGTTCGATCCGTTCATTCCATAAATCGAATCCAAAGCACAAGTTTATTATAACAACGGGCAAACAACATTTGCGCACCAGCGGATATTCTGCGCTGTAGCAAGCGTCGAAATAAAATCTTCCAAGTTTTACGCGCTTCGTATTATCAAGCTAAACTGTAGAATGAGCCCCGCAAAATTTATTTACGGACGGTTACCGGATAAAAGCAGAAATAGGGTGACAGAACGAGTGTATACATCAGATTCGAAATTACACGGCCCATTCGTTCGCGTTGCATTCCGTTTCTACACGAGAATGAAAAATGCTGCGAAACTTTTTACGGGACAATATTGTTTATCGAAGTTTTTTATCATTCGCCGATGCACGCGCGATTGACCCGAACGACATATTTCCGCGTCGCGTGTAAAACGCCTAGGAATTTATTCATCTGCATCGCGTGCGCGTCAATTTATGAAATGTTAAATATTACCGGCCGATCTGTTTCGCCGTCGAGCATGGAAAACTAGTAGTCGATGTTTTCGTATCGCGAGTACCCAGTTATATTCAAGCTTTCATTGTAATCAAATTATTCTTAATGATCTGTGAAACGCGAGATGGGACGTAATGAACGTTCGCAAATTGTTTTATGAAAATCAGAATAGTGGAAAGCTTACTTTTGTAAAATAAAACCAAAATTCTATTCAAAACATGTAACACGTAGAAAATGTTTAGAGACGCAGTTGATTAATGGTAAAATTTGTGACTCTGATAACAGTGTGAATATTTAGGGACGACCGTGATCGAAATAAGATACAGAAATCTTTGACATTGACAATAGTTTATTTACTCAAATAATTTAGCGGCACGACGAGCAGATACATAATTTCCTGCATTCTACCGTGATCGTTCATTATCGATGTATCGCCCTTATTTTCCTCTTCTGAGGCATACGAACTAGTAGGAGAAGAGAAATTACATGTGTTTATATTCTGCTTACGAGCATAATAAATAGTTTATTCAGTAGAAGAGAGAAATTGAGACTTACAAAACACGTTGGTGCTGTTACATGCTTGCAGTCGCAATCAAATCTCTGTTAATGGAACACAGATTCATTATGGTACAATTACGAACCCAGTAAATTCAATAGAATAGAAGAAAATATCGTCTTACGGCAGGGTCGGGTGACGCAAAGGATAATCCTAACACCAGAGAAAGAGAAACAAGCGCGAGAACAAACTGAACACTTTTGTGCATGATGGTTCTTGTTTGACACCGTGCGAATCGAAGTATACACAAACACTGCACTTGCACTGCCTCTTTTTATACTAATCCAGAGTTCGACATTGTTTTATGGAACATAGGATAACGTTTTCCGATTGCTTTAAAACGCTTCGAATATTTTAAACGATGTTTCTATCAGTTAACGTGTTTCGTGACATGCCGTAATATTATCAGCCTGAATATGGGAATCGTGCGACGTTAGGAGTCCCAAGTATGTTTTACTACTTGATGGTTGAGATTGATAATACTACAGCGTCCTGAAAGTTTAAGGATTATTTTTAAGGGAATTCTAAGAAACGTACACTATTTACATTTTGTGTTTTCTTTTATTTTACGATAGGCTACATGGTGCCACTCTTTACTGTCACGATGACGAGCAAACTTTCATCTGGAAGACCTCATCATCCCCTAGTTCCATAGAATTTTTGTGCATCTCTGCGAACTCGAGACTGAAAAACGCACGGGAACGAACGTATAATAATTTTTTCGAATTAAAACTAACGAGGTTGAGCATTTTTTCGATACACGAAAAGAAGGTATTAATTGACGCACGTAGATGAGAGAATCATCCAGTGGTTACATCAATTATATGTACAGTGAGTTCTCCATATATGTCGCCAAGGCCTAGATGATAAACGTCGCGGAATTATCCCCATTACATAATTCGGGTATGTCTCCTGGAGGATACACGACGCTGACAAGACCCGTGTTTTTGACATATATCGAGAATTGAATGTACATAAAAATTTGCTGTCCCAGACAAAAATCGCGATGATAGTAAATGTGACCGGTCCAGTAAGAAAAGTACTATGAAAATTTGTTTCTTACCGCTGCAGAGGACGCGAAGAAAAGTGATGCCAAAGCGATCACCGACACGAACAGGAAAGACAAATTGATTGACTTGAACATGTTGCTGTGAGTAGATTTTTCGAAATTATGAATATGAACGCACCTGTCGGTTCTTTATATACCTGCGACAAGCATAAATTACTTACTATTGTAAGGACTTGGTTGTACAGGGAGCGGCAAGAGGCCACAGTTATATAACAATGGACGACAAGGCGGCAAAAAATAAATCAAACATATTACATAAATATGAATTGACATTATAGCAATTGAACGGGCGACGATGAGCAACAACAATAATTGCCGCTCTCTGTACAATCAAGGTTGAAGAAGGCTCGATAAGGCGAATTTATTCGTGTTGAACAAAATAACGCGCCAATCGATAAAAATGTATACAATATATTTTGTAAAAATATAAAAATATTCGAAAAATATAAAATATTTTTAAAAATATATAAAATATATTTTGATCGATTGGCCCTTGCTCCATTTGCGGTTAGAAACACGATTAGAAAAGTGTAAGAATGTGTAATTTAGTAATAGAAGTAAAATAGTATGGATAGTTAAAAATTACAGTTAGTTCGTAAATATTCCAATGCACAAAAACCCATTGCTGCTGCATCAGCTCGCAGCTGTTAAAACGGTATTCATGTCTCTATTTCTGACAGGAAGTTGCATTAGCAAACAGCCACCATGTGCAATCAGAATTATCACAAAAAGTTGATGGCATTTTAGCGTTAAAACACATGACAGCGTGAATTTGCATGAAACGTATTATTATTGTCGCACGCTTTTTACTTTTTAGCGGGAGTCTGTTCGTTGCAATAGTGAGTGCCCTACATTGAGTAACATAAACTGCAACGTACGGCACGAATAAATTGCAGGTTTTTAGAGAAGCTCCGTAAAACATTTTAACAAAAACGAACTATCGGTTTTCAATAAAATATCTTCAGCGTTTCGGAATGCTTAAGTAGCAAAGTTCTTCAGAAAAAAATGAGTCCACAAAAAACAGAAATGACAGATCAAAAGTGAGGTAATATGATAAATTCACGTTGTTTAGTTTTGAAGTAGTTTATTTACTTAAGGCAGTAACAACAAATTTAGACCACATAATATAAATTCCAAGAAGATTTTCTTCGATAATCTGCCATCAATCCTCCCAATTCCTCCAGAGGCTCTTGGGTTCGGCATCAGGCTACAGAGGAAAAATAAATGCGCGAAGATTAGTATAATTTCCACGTACCATGTAGGTATAGATACATATATTATATCAGCATTACAGCAGAATAAAATGCGCTGAAGAGACGCATAACATTATTGCAACTATATATTAATCGTCAATATCGTATAGTAACTATGCATCGCACTCACCTCAGCAACTGCCACCCAGAAATATCCGAGCATTACAAGGAGAAAAGCAGGTAACAGAACGAAACGAACACTCTTGAACATGTTTGCAACAATCAACTGTAACAGTTTGTTGAACATTCGTGATAGTTTGTCTTTTGCTGTTTATATATTCCTTCTTATCAATGCGATTCTACCTTCGAATATAGTCGTGACAGCCTTGCATGAAAACTGTCCATTTTTTACAAAATTATCATCTTATACGCAAATAAAAAGTTTTATGCTGGATGTTTGTATCAGTGAATGTGCGTCGTGACAAGTCGTAATATTATCAACGTGAAGTAGAACATGTGAGTCGTGTGACATTAGGAGTCATAAGTATATTGCTTTATTACTTTATGGTTGAATTTACTATAACGTCCTTAAGGTTTAAGTATTATATTAAAGGGACCTATATAAGGAAAGTGATTCACACTATTTACGTTTTGCATATTATTTTATTATTCTAGAGACTACATGTTGCCAATCTTTACTGTCACGATGAATTTGCATGAAACACATTAATATTGTTGCACGATTTTTATTTTTAGCGGGAGTCTGTACGTTGCAATAATTAGTGTCCTACATTGAGTAACATAAACTGGAACGTTCGGCTTGAATAAATTGCAGATTTTTAGAGAAACTGCATACAACACTGTTACATAAACCTGTAACAGAGAAATTATTTGATAAACAATTCCATGGCCCACCGATCACGAAGTGTATATTTCTGCTTTTTCAAGCTAAGTGTATTGTTTTTTAACACGATAACTCAGTCGTAGGAGATGTATAAACGCGTCTGAAATTCAATATATTCTGTGCAAAATGAGTTCGTTGTTGATCTCTCTGTACTTCTTGTATTAGCATTTTACATATCTCACACTCTCTGAAGCGACAGCAAGACTATTTCCCATTATTTTCCTCCTAAAGTGTCTCTGCCAGTATACATCAAGTGTCTGATGAATAATGAACTTGGTGGGAATGGCACAATAAACAGGAATGGTTATTTTCACTTTCATATACGTGAAGTAATGGAGTACATACAGTGCCCTAACCTGATTTTATTTTTGTCACTTCGCATTTTTATCGAGACATCAGAGATACCTTAAGTTTTTTAATATTGTTTCTAATAATAATAGTACTAATAATTTTTTTATAATTTCATTTGGGATTATTGTGCAAAATAGGATTTTTAATCTTCCATTTGACACAGAAATAATGGTAGTATTTTACATTTTACTCTATCTCCTTTCGGGGAACAGAATGTTAATTGTTATTGCCGCGGTGGCAGACTATATTTGCTGTTTGGTAACATTATGAATCGGTTTGTCTTTATTGTATTAAACCTAGTAAACAATTCAATAGTGATGATTATCATGATTTCGGTAGTAATAGTCAAACGGTAATATTGCTCTGGGTGGGTAGTAATAATTCATAATGCCGTGTTATTAGCGTGTAAACCTTTTCGAACATGAAATAACAGTTTCTCCGATTTTACATCGTTAATAATTATATTTTTTATTGTTGAAATGCTTCATTCGTTCATGGTATTCAGGTTGTTAATACAGATTAGAGAAATTAAAATATGCAATGCAATTCTCAACGATACGCTGCCATTATCTGATTAATTTTCAGTTCCTTAACCGCATTGGCGCTGAAAATAAAAGAAAGGCAACATGAATATTGTTAGTGTACCTTGCGTATGAATTATATTAAATTAATGTAGTATATTAATTATTCAATTGTAGAGTATACTAAATGATTGAATAGAATTTTACCCGACATCGCAATCCTATTGGTGCATCACAATTGCACACAACTGCCTAAAAAGAGATTATAGGCATTATTTTTATTTTGGGCATTATTGTAATTATATTTGAATTAATAATATTAAACAGTTGAAGTATAAGTATACCACACTCACTTCTGCCATTGCTGTCCCGAAATATCCCATCACTAAAAGAAGGGAAAGAGGCAAGAAAATGGAGCGAACTACTAGAGACATGTTCCTTTCGTACAATTCTAAATGCTGCTCAATACTTTTGAGTTGAACACTTTTTCACCGCTTTTTATATATTCGTTCCGAATATCATTATAGTATATGTGACTACAGGTACTGTGATACGTGCTACACGTTTGACGAGATACGAGTAATTACAAAGAGAATTTTTCGTGACTGTCTTACTTCATAATCATCGATTTCAAAACTTTACAACATCACGACGTTCATAAAGTTTCTTTTAATGCCATAGCAGTTCTAATCTGAATAGTCAAATTTTCGATATTTTTCAATAAGAATTGTTTACATCACCTGTTTTACCTTTAAATGTTCACAAGGGCTTGAGATCATCGTGAAGTTTTAGCCAGATTTCATATTACATAAATAATACATTTAATATTATATGATTTATATTTAATAAATTTAAATTTAATTAAGGTTTTTAATTTTAAATTTAATTTTAATAAGAAAGTCGGGAGTGATTGATAATGGTAAGGTTTAAAAATGGAATCCACACTTTACAGTCTTAATTTCGATTGAGCAGGATTTATGATTTTTATTTTTGTGATAATTTATTATCCCAAGGCATTCTAATCGAATTCAATATAGGTTGGTGATGTAGTCTCAATGCATAAGGATCGTCTTCTTATTCGAATTGATCACCCACCACGTTGGCACAATTTCTAAAAAACAAATGAAAGCAGGAACATTATTATTACTTTCGTATAATTACTATTTGCTAGTGCTGCAGTCATAAGGGTGCTAGTGTTAAATAATTCGATGTAATCTTACCCGACATCGCCATGATTTTGGCTGCGACGTGTATTGCGAACAATTGCACCAAAGGGGCTGAAAAAAATGTGCGAAATAATTTAAGTAATACATAACTGCTAAAATGGAATATATCATGAATGAATTGTAACATTTTTCTATCCTAATAATAAATTCGTACCCCTGCTTCAGTGGGCATAGTATTAAGTGTCATCAGAACAATTACACTTATTAAGAGGAATGTGATACTGATTGCCTTCAACATGTTGCTAAATGTAGATTTTAAAAAATTTTTTCATGTTAGCAAACAGTTTTGTTCTTTATATACCTGCCGCGAGCATGAACTTCCGACTATTAAGATTTTAATCGCATTTTAAAACAATGTCTCGTGACAGCGTTATTAACTTGGCATCCATATTTAAATTTATCATTTTTCGGCTATGTATTTTACAAAAACCGAATTAGAAACACATTTATATACATGAATATATATATTCATTATTCATATAAGAATTATTATACATACAGAAATAATGAGAAAGATTTATAAACACAACTCTTACGGACTACCCATAATTTGTATCGTATACTAGTAAGAACACGTCGAGAGCTCGTCCAGTAATTATAATGATAATGAGCAACATTAATCCAACAGTTTACAATTGTTATCACAAGAATTCTATCTCTATTGTTGACAGCAATACCTGCCAGTAGAAAGCCATAGTTAATGATAAAGAATACACGTGGAAGTTTGAAACATTTTATCATTGAAACGCGTGACAGCATGAATTTATACGAAAAACATTATCGTTGTCACGTGTTTCTGATATTTTCGACGCAATTCTGTGCATACTGCAAAAACGTGTTTCAAATTCACCGACATAAATTACATCATTTCGTTTGGATAAATGGCATAATTTTAGAAAAACTTCATTATGCAGACATATACTTGATAATGTAAAGAAACCATTCCACTATTTCTAGATGCGGTAAATCGCTTATGAGACTTGATTGAGGTTAATAGTCGGATAGCTTGTGTTAGGTCCATTTTGATCCAAAATCATACTCGCTCCATCTAAATTTTAATCTTTTAGTAACCAGATGAAACGAAAGAAGAATCGAAGCGACTGAGTCGCTGGGAAGGGGCAAGTGGTTCATCGAATACCTGACTGACCCCATTATTTTAAGAAAAATTTATTAACTATTAACTCGAAGAGTGTCACGGAAGTTTGAATGCTCGTGTCTCAGCCGGGTATATAAAGCTGCAAAGCAATAGGCAATTCGTCATTGACTCAAGAAAAAAGTGAACCACCGCAAAATGAAACTTGCTGTTTTTGCACTTTCCGCGCTTTTGCTGTCGATATTCTACATAATGCCGAATGAAGCGGTGAGGAATTAATTAAACACTATTCTTTCGTACAAAATTTATACGATATTTGTTTGTTGATTAGACTCGAGACCGTAGAAGTCCACAGCTCATTCCCTTCCCCCGTACTGGCTGATTATACCATATTCTCAGATGTTCTACTACAATCAAAGTATCTGTCAGTGAAAACAGAATAAAATGTATTAAAAGTCAAGCATGGAATTTTGTTTTATTTTGCGCGTATATTGATATAATATCTGCGTCATAGGTCGATAGTAATTTATAGAATAAGAACAACAATGAGATAATGTTTGTCCAACGGAAACACACATGTTCAGCCTGTTATAAACGACAATTATCGAATCCAGAATGGAAATTTTCGAATCACACATCACTTGATGGAAAAGGATATGTTGATTATTGGTCAGATTACGTATTCACTATTACCTCAGTAGCGCGGTCACGAAAAGTGCATTAAAAAGTTTAAACGTTTGTGCCGACACGTATATAAAGGAGTAAAGTGTACATCGATAATAGAGAAACCTAGAATTCTACAAAGGAACCATGTTTGGAAAAATGAAGTTTGCTGTTGTTGCACTTTCAGTGCTATTGATGTCATTGTTGTATTTCACGCCCTCGGAAGCAGTAAGGAATTAATGTAACATGTGTAGCACGCTATAAATATTCAATGAATATTCTGAATACTCTGAATATTCAATTACATAAATGTTTCATTGTCACGTTACAAGGTGATTCAAAAACAATTTGAAAAAGAGAAAATCGTATTTATAGGAAGTAGAACTGGTCAGCCATGATCAGACGCGTCAGACGATTCCTATTTAATAGTGCGCATATTCCCTGAATTTTCAAATCCGCTTTACTTGAAAATGAGGTGTCAAACAAAGAAATATTATTTCCTTTTTTCGACTTATTTTTACATGTAAATTATCCCCAGCCAGGTTGTACCACCCGTACAGCTACAGCCTGTATAGTGCGCTCTAAAATATTTAATTTATAGATAATTTAATTCTGTAGCAAGAAATAACAAAATAGTGATTATAAATTCGTAGCCTTCTGTTATCTTTTATTTTCTTCTTTTCTGTGGTGCGAGAATTGCATGTAGCGAACCCGTTTAAATGTTTATCAGGATCCAGTCGGTGGTCACTCGACCATAGCACCATTCGATCCTCGTCTTGGTTGAGCATCACGATGCAAGCGACAATTTTCAACGTAAGAGAAATTAATGTCGGGAAAAATAAAATAAAATGTTCTTACAAGCTATTAACTTTTCTTCCATTGGTGTCATAGCTTCTCAGTAGAAAGAGGTGCGCAGTGCGTTGCTCCTCTGATTGTAAATTAATTCTATTGTAAACGAAGTTCTTATCTATTAACAATTGTATTACAATATTTCTAATTGATTGCATATTTTCTTTTTTTAATTGTTATCAGGCCAGAGACCGTAGAGAGGCACAACGATTCATACCGCGCATTGGCTGATCATAGCACAACGTGACAAGTGATATTTTCTAACGTAACAGAAATTGATTTCATGTAAAACTGAATAAAATATATTCACGAACTGTAAACCTTTCTTTGATCACAGTGTGCGTTGCTGTTCTGATCTCTAGAACTATTTCCAAGGAACATATGATGATTAAGGGATAGGGCAATATAATTAATGCTAACAATTGGAATCTTATATTTTATTTCCCGTTACATCACTGTCACAATGACGAATAAACTTTGTATTAAAGCGTTGACATTATCGAGCGTCAGTTTCTTCAAAATCCACTGATATGTCCTTACGGGATCGTGTCTGGAATAGTTATCAAATGTAATCAAATATAATAATTTTCTCAAATATGAAATAATAGTTTTACGCACCTCTGGACAACAAATTACCCGGGAGGGGGAGGAGGTCTGCGTCTTCTAGCCTAAGAGAAATATGTACACACGTTGTAAACATTCCAGTCATAAAAATAATGTCAGATCACATTACCGCTTCAGAGGGTATAATGTAAAATGTGCAATGTGCACAGTTTGTTTCTTTATTTAGAAAAAACGAACAGCGTAATATTACTATCTTAATCTCTTTTAAACACCACACTTAGCGTCCACTTATTGGCTTCGTAGATATCTACATCGTGACTCAGACAACATTATACTGGACATTTCACTTCCACTATTTTATGTAAAATTTATTGTATTGTAACTTGATAACTCAGTCACGAAGAATACCTTTTCAATTTCCAATGTGTTACTGCCCCGTATATAAAACAGCGACGCGAGTCAAAAATTCCATAGAAGAAATCATGTTTCCGAAAATGAAATTGTATTTTTTCGCTGTGGCCTTATTCTTAATGTCAACGTATTATGTTGTACTCTCTAAAGCGGTAAGGAAATGATTCGATAACTATCAGCTGTAATCGAAGATTTTGGTGCAGAAACCGGATAAATCCAGATTTTAAATATTACATGATCATTGTAACAAACAACCTGGAGTATGTCTGGATATGTAACAATTCGACAAGTAGAATTTCAATGAAAGAATCAATTTACCCAGTTTTTACACCGAGATCCTCAGTTAACAACAGAGTAATCACATCATGTTGAACTGCTTTTAGGATGATGGCAAAAAGAATGACGATTTCGTACGCTTTGGATAATTGCAGTCAAAACGTAAATTACCATCTGTCTTATAACAATCAAGTGATCACTGAGGAAATTAAATGAATCAAATGTAATATAAATATTCATAAAAGAAAATAAAAATGGTTCTTACTTCATGCTCATTTTGGTATTATTTCGATCTATATGTACTGTACGTCTACCTTAAAAAGCAATAGTGATAAATAATAAATAGTTCATTCGAAGGAAAAGGCTCTTAATCGTTGCGAAGCCAGCGGTTCAACTGTACGGTCTGCACCCCCCCCCACCTGCTTTCTTCATAATAGAAAATCTAAATTCATTGTGTAGAATATTAAATATCCCGGACGACTTGAGGTAGCGGCGTGATGCAGATCGCGGGTATGAAATTACTATTCCAATTGCATCTTTCCACGGGGGTAACGCCCCGGCTACGTGGGCGCAGGGAAGGGTTAAGTCAGCTGGAAAGCTTAATTTGTCTGAGATAGTAAAATCCAGGGGCTTGATAAATATTTATAAAGCGCATTAATGTTAAAGAATATTCATGAAATTCTTGGCAAGCAGGACGTCGGAACGTCCGTATTTCTGTTCGTACGTCCGACGCCGTTCGTTCCCAAGAAAACAGAAGTAATATGCTCGGGGGAAACCGTGGCCAGATGTTGGTCGCGGCGCCGATGCAACTTGTAATCTTCGTTATTCCGCGATACGATTCGCCTCATTTCGCGCGACGGAAAGTCGGCCGTCGCGAACTTAACTCGCACAACTACCGGAAACTAGGATAACCGGGTCGATAGCTAGCAAAATGAAACAAAATAAATAAATTCTAGAAAACGTTCGTAGGCTAGACTTGGTTCCTTCTGGAAATGCATTGGAATCGTCAATTTGCGAAGAATATTTAAATATAGATCATTTCTCTCTTTGAGATAGCGTGCAATCACGTACAACTTGTAAAAGGCAACGGGAAGGATTTCACTGTCTTATTTGCTATCATTCCTGTCCGTTTCTGCCAGCATGATAGTGGTTTCACAAGTTGGACTGAATATTCTGATAAGAGAATGCCAAGAGATGGAAGCAGCATACTAACTTTTGATTTATGTATCTGCACGTCGAATGTTTGATGTATTGAATAGCAGTGAACAGTTGCTTTTCTGTTGCTTACATTTACAAATGCCACATTACATTTTTCAGTTATAAAAAGAGCAGAGAAATATGAGGAATGTGTTAAAGAATAATATTTAATTGTATAACTATTATTTTAACTATCACTTTGATTCGCATTTATAAAAACTACTAGATCCATTTGAAGCCGAAAGATATGTTAAAATTAATAAATTAAAGAAATTTCATCTCTTACTTCAGCCATTGCCATCCAATTTCCAAATCCGCATACGAAAGAAACGAACATAACGAGAAGACCGAGTTTGTAGTTCATGATTCCTCGAGTTGAATCCCTTGATATTTCGCTAGAGTACGTATTCTCCTTTGCATACTTATGCTGGCAGTGATTTTGTCGTAAATGGTCTCGTAAAAAATTAAAAGATGTCATATATGCTGTATCTGATCACGTTTTAACAGTAAACGCAGCCTTTCGTGAACGATACGTTGCACGAAATCACAATGAAGTTATCACTGTTCTACCAAAATTTGTCAGTGGTAGATATTCTACATTTTCATGGTGACATAAAATGTTTAAATTCTAGTAAATTCTATGAAATTGCGGTCTGCTATAGAAATTATCTACTTAGAATGTATCTACTTAGAAAATGTGTGACTGTATAATGTAACAGCATATATTTCAAGATATTCGCAGTATTGTACGTGATTAAAGGAAAAGAGGAAAAAATATCGTAAATTTCACTGTAGCTTTAATTTATTGTCACATACAATTACGTCTACAATTTTAATCCAGTGAACCTGTAGTAGAAGCGTTCTTTTTGTAGATATAATTATCCAGTGGGCCGATGAGGACACTTCCCAGTACCACACACACTCTGAAAAATAAAAAATGAGAGATATTATGCTGATTATAGTATTAAATTATAAATCAAGCATAACAGCTTGGCGGTAGGGTTAAGCTCGAGCGACCGTCAGTATATACAATTTTATTCCGATATAAGACGACATTTAAGAAATAATCGTACCGGACACATGTTACAGTACTTCATGCTGGTACAATGGCCCACCGATATAACTCTGCATGCCGGTGGTTCCTTAAAAAAATTTACGAACAATGTACAATATGTATAATAATTTCTATGTATGACACAATGCACAAATTAAGCAAAGATATCTTCTCTTACATATTTTGCCAAAGCCACGTGATTCCATGACAGTAAAATTAGGGAAACAAATAAAAGAATAAGATTGACTTTGAGCTTCATGATTCCTTGAGTTGAATCCCTTGCGTTTTCACTAGTAAGTTGCAGCTATGTTTGCGAACCCCGTTCTTATACCTACATGCTTACCGCAATTCCATTTTAAACGGCCTCGTAAGAAATAAAAAAAAATGTAATATATGCTTTACGCAACCACGTTTAATTACAAATATTAGCTGTCGTGACCAACATAACAGTAGCAGTATTTTATATGACAGTACCGATTGGCAATATTGCCAGTGAAACTTGTCACCATAAAAATGACAATGATAAAGTTGCAATTACTTCTTAACCACGATCCTTGGTGATTAGTAAAAATTATTAGAATTTTCTGCGACACGGGCACATACAAATAGATTGGAAATATATGAATATTTAGGTTGGAAAGGGACTTAAATAGGAAAGACAACAGTTTATTTACTCTTGAAGATCGTTTTATTGAAATTTCTTTACATGTTCAGTAATTGTTAGGACATCCATAGTTCAAAATCCTAATCGTTCTTTCCTGTAGTTGGTTTGTTGTTACTTGCACTTGGGCTATACAAAGACGTAAAAATAAATTAAATTATTTTAATAAAAATTATAGGGGGATGAATTATTAGGTAGATGAAAGAAGAATGACCAAATTGTAAATAATTCTTCTAATAAATCTTCTTGCGTATGAAGCACCGAAAGAATTATTTCTAAAACACGAAGGGAATGGATTCGGCCAATTTTGTGCACCAACCTAATCGTAATACTATTTATTATAATAACATATAACGTACCTTGCACATTATTTTGTACTTATCGCTCCTGCAAATAACACTTAACGGTAAAGTACTACAGGGTCCTGGTGGCATCTAAAAATTATTCACAAGAATGTACAATCTAATTGAATATGTGTTAAAATGGAATGAAATAAATAAATAAATAAATATTAACTTTTCCTTCCACGACACATCCTGCCAACATAACAAGTACAGTGACTAAAAAAAAGAAGTACAGTTTTTGACCCATGATTACGTGTGCTCTATCCTTGCTTTCTGTATTAATAAATGTCTGTTAGAGTTATACTGTGCCTTTTATACGTATGGAGAACGTGATCGTAATAGTGGCAACTATAGATAAAAAATAAAGAAATAAAATAGTCGGAGCGATAAATGTTATCGAAATTGTATTTAACGTGAATGTTCTTCCACAAATTTGTTCATAAAAACTGATATTTGCATTAGAATTCACAGTGAACATAATTTGAAAAATTGACTCATACACTTATCTATTTTTAGTGAATACTTATACTAGAAATTGGAAAGCAGGGAAAACAGAAACGAACAGTTCCTATTTTATTGTATTTAAAAATACATGATTATTGCAAAGAAAATTTTTCAGAGGAATTACATCTTCGTCGAGTGCATAGCGCACTGAAGTCATTTTGCTGATCGTTGTGCCGTCATTTACAATCCTCTTTCCTCTCGGGTACAATCGAGCTGAAGACAGAAACATACAAATGTTTGATTATTATAGTAGAAATATTAGAGGATTAAACAATCACATTAATTGGACATAATCATACCTTACACATTTTTCTATATTTTGCGCTGCGGCAAAGCTTATATCGGGGTAAAGCATTGCACGCTTGATGCTGTTAGAAAAAAAATAATGAATCATTATATACTGATAACGAGGGGTGTGCAAGAGCCATCTTCACTTACTCCAACTACTGGTGCCACGAGACACCCGGTCAGTAAAATAAATGAAACAAACAGAAGAAACAGCTTTGGATTCATGACTGCGTTCTGTACTTGTTGTTGACTGCTGGCGTTGTCCCGTCTTTTTATATAGAACACTCGATGAAAAATGTAGTAAATATAGATTAGGTGATCACGTGAAATTGCAATTTGCACTTGGCGCGATAAATGTTTAGTGTCCAATTTTCGTGTAAAACGTGATGTAATAAATTGTTTTAGGGTAAAAAAATTTTATAGTCTATAGGATACGTGTGTTAATAATTTCATTCGGAAAGAAAACAATTCATTTCATTTTTCAGATTGCTTTATTAAACTTTCACTACATCGTCAATAACAGCGGAGGAATCTGGATCTAGAGTCCATGGATGATGGCACTATTGTCATTCAGGAAAATCATTGCCCCCTAGCACTGGATACAAGAACAGAAATGTATACAATTTTTATTATTATTATGCAGGGTGTCCCGGGTTTTAATGGACAAGCTTGGGGAGCATATTCTACAAGTGGAAATAAGAAATAAATGTTATTTGAAGTTTGCTCAGAAACGCTGATTGAATAAATAATGATTGTCATTACTCCGTCCTCCCTTCATATAAGTGTCTATCCGTATACAATTTTCGTGTAGAACGCGAAGAAAGGTAACAGACTAATAGCATAACTGTGACCGTTTTTTTTTTTTATATTAGAACGATACTACGCGTTAGAAAAACGGGAGCGATAGAGAGAGTGTGGTTAAATAAATAAATGGTCATGTTTCAATAAACCGTATTAATTTCCGAGTGCGACTACACCTATTAAGTATGCGTACAATGTGTTGGATGAATTAAATTAAATTGTTAAACGAAAGAATTTATTTAATTGTGCAGATTGTTTTATTTAAATTGAATTACATTATGGATAATAATATTATATTTCTGGAATAGAGTCCGTTCCATAATGGTATTGCCATGTAAGAGAATCACTGCCATCTAGCACTGAATATAACAAAAGAAAGGTACAGAATTGTTATTATTATCATAAAGGTGTGAACGAGACTAAAAAATACATAGATGTTATTAAACATAAACGTACCTTACAAACAACTTTAAGCGGTCCTTTGCATTTACCCGTTTTTTTCGCTATTTGACATAGCAGCTTAGTCTGAAAAGAATACAATGAATCGTGCAAAGTTTAAAAGAGAAAACACGCAGTTTTTTTTTAAATATAACATGATGAAAATGTAAAATATACTTTATCTTACCTTCAATCCTGCTAGTGCCGGTTCCATGAAGAATCCTGACAACAGAATGAGACAAACAAATAAGAAAGGGAACTGTAGCTTCCAGATCATGGTTGCGTTAATGTATGTACTTCGAAGTTTCTCGAGTCAATGGTTGACATTGTTTGTGTCCTCCTTTTATGTGAGACATTTCTCGAAGAACGTGACAAATAGTACTTACAAGAACTCTTAAAAACGTAATTCGTATTTTTCGCGATAAATGTTTTTTTATTGTTCAAAGATAACATATGTTGCAAATGTAGGAACGATTAAAAAAATCAATATTGTGTTTTCAACAAACTGTATTTATTTTCCAATACAATTGCGTCATCATCAAGAGCATAATGTAATATGGTACTGAACGGTAATGAACAGATTGAATAACTATGATTACTTTTTCATTGTCCAAAGACAATGTGGGCGTTGGAAATACAGGGGCGAAGAAAAGAGTTAATATTGTATTCTCAATAAACAGTATTTATTTTCTAATGCAACCGTACATCTTCATCAATTATATAGCACACTTGGAATAATTTTTTATCATTGTGCCATGCCCTTTCTTCTGACTAACATTTTCCCTTGAGCTGTAAAGAGAAATTTTAAAGAATAATGTTATAATAGAGCTACTAGCAGGATCAATTATTAGTAATCAGACATCAACGTACCCTGCACATTATTTTGTATTTATCACTGTTGCAAAGAACATGCTTTGATAACTGACGACATACACCTGGCACCTTAAAGAATATTGTTCGCTTATTGGAAACAAGAGAAGTCGTATTCTAGTTTAATTAAAAGTGTATTGAGGCAGAATACTATTAAAAAAAAAAAAATAAACATTAACTCACCCCGACTACTGGTGCCACGAGACATCCTGCCAGTAATATAAACGAAATGAATAGAAAAAGAAAATGCAGTTTCTGATTCATGTTTGTATCGTGGACACTTCCGTTCGTCGTGTCTGTTATAGTTTAAGCTTGCTTTTTATACGTAAAACTTAGTCGTGATTTTTGATAGATTTTATGAACGCATGAAAATGCAATGACCACTTCATGCGATAAACGTGTAACTATAAACTGTTTTCATGGGAAACATAATGTATGATAATAGCGTGTGTCGGTTATTAAATTTAATAACTCGATTTAAATGAGCGAATATATTAAAATGATGTACATTACGCTGTTTTATGTGACAGTTTCGATGAGATAGTCATTTCGTGTTTTTTGAAATTATATCTTTCGTGAAAAAATTTCAAAGGGAATAACAATTTGTAATTATTGGGTCGACAAGAAAGTAACTTCTTAAAGTCGTAGTTTTGTTTCAATGACTTCTGTTCGAGCGTAGTTTTGATTAAAATTGTAGGTTCAGTAATCAATTTATAATAAAGTGTTTGATTCATGATCCTTCTCTGAAAGAAAACCATTGGTTCGATTCATGATCCTTCTTTGAATTGCTTGCATTAGCATGCATTCACAGTCGGACTTGCGTGTTTTATACACATTTCCGCGAACAAAGCTGCGCGTATAAAATGCAGTCGTGCAAGTGCATTAAATTATAATACGCATTTTATAGTACATTTCAGTATCAAAATCAGCACATCCTGACCAACGCTGTTCCAACACGACAGTGATAAAAAGTATACTGTGTGAAACGTCTACTTATCCATTTATCGTTCACTGCATTCTTGATACATTTATCTGTTAACATGCCAACGTGTATATCGAATTTGAAACGTTAAATAACTATTTAACGAATTCACAGGGTTAATAGAATGGTTTCCAAATTACAGCAAACCGTTGACACGTTAATGAGATTTCAATTAAGAACGAATTCCAGGAACATAGCGCCACAAAAATCACAGCTGTAATTTCGCGAGGATTTATACGAATCTGGATTTTCATTTTATTCTTGTAGTTTTCATTTATAATTACATACATTCGTTTCAATTATCGAATATTAAAACACAGCTTTCTCTGTGTGTCAGCACTTTAATTGAAAAATGTGATTAATACATTTTAGGATATCAGAAACGCGTCCGAAAATTATTCGACCGACCGCTTTAATCAATGTTTTTCCATCAATGCTGGTATTTAATTAAATTTTTCTCCATACGTACAATACCCTTTTAATTGAACAACAGCATACTGTAAAGAATCATTTTCCAAACTACTTATATATTTCCTTCTGTATTAAACATCCCATTTTACCAGTAATTATTCAATTGTCAGTAACTTTGTTATCTCATTCGATTCCCTCGCAACAAAACTGTAATCGTGGATTAAGGCGGTTGATTTAAATTTCCAGAATACCTCAACAGAGAAACTCAAATTGTATTTCAGTTTGTTGCTTTGATTAATCGTAATTATGGAAGGAAATTAGGTGAAATTTTCTTTCTGCCAGGATTGGGTTCTATTTTAATGTGTAGGTTCAAATAACTTCTTTACAGTTTGTAATAATTAGACTAACAATTTTTATATTTATAGGATTGAGAAATTTTACATTGTTTTCAGTAATCTTCCATTCATAGAAATACTTATCGTGTTCAAGGTATATATAATGGGTGAATTAAGAAAATAGTAGCGTATTGAGAATGTTTAATGTCTTATTTTCTTTCAATATACATTGCGCATTTTATAATAACCGCGTCATTCAACATTGAAGTCACCACAACATAATCGTATCCATGACGCAGTGATCGTCGTTGAACAGCCGGCGATGATCATCCCTTTCGTTTCCGGCAAATTTTCTACAGAATAAAAAATTAATAAGTACAAATATGTAAATATAAAAAGAGTACTAAGAACATCATCAACGTTTCAAATCGAATTGTGTTACTATACCGGGCAAAGAAACTTCTTCAGAGGATAATGACAATCCGATTCCTGACACTAAAAATATAAGTCAGGATTACGTAGAATTTGAAGTAACCAGTTAATGTAAAATTAATTACTTACTGCCTCTATAGGTGGAATGAACCATCCGGACATGCAGATGACAGAGATAACGAGAAGGAAGAACGCAAAGACTTGAGTCATTTTTCAGTTGATTTTCTCCGCTGTTCGATTTCAACATATAGCTGAAAATTCTGTTCAGCCTTTTATATGAGACCTCTGCACAGACTTATGGTACTAATTTTGTAACGTGAGCACTTAAATTCACGTTATCCATTTTAACTCACCTTTCGTGCAGCGAATAACAACTTTTACGACCGTAATGATTCAATAAATTCATAACACAACGTTTTATGCACACTGTTACTGCGAAGTTTGAAGTACTGAAATGCGTATCGACTATGTGGCACGTGTTGATTATGCACTGAATTATGTACAGTTTATGCACAACGTCACTGCGAAATATAAATTGCTCTAATGTGTATTGATTGTGTGTTACGTGTTGATCATGCAGTCGTGTCGAAAATGGTGTGATCTCTTCTTTTTTGTTCTCTGTAGCCTTGTAACTCCAAAATTGTAAAGCGAAATAGACTCATTTAAGGGTCTATAGAGCTTAAATTTAAAAAAGAATTATTTAACGAACTGACAGGATTAATGGAATGGTTTTCAAATTACAGCACACCGTTGCCACGTTAATTAGATTTCAATTGAGAACGAATTGCGAGAACATTGTGCCACAAAAATCACAGATGTAATTTCGCCAGGATTTATATGAATCTGGATTATTAAATTTTCGTTTTATTCTTGTAGTTTTCATTTATAATTACATTCGTTTTAGTTATTCGTGCACGTTGTCGAATATTAAAACACAGCTTTCTCTGTGTGTCAGCACTTTAATTGAAAAATGTGATTTTGTGTGTTCCAGTGAGATATAATGGGTGAATTGAGAAAAAGTAGCATATTGAGAATGTTCAATGTCTTATTTTCTTTCAATATACATTGCCGATATAATAATAACCGCTTCATTCACCATAGCATAACCGTATCCATGACGCAGTGGTTGTCGTTGAACAGCCGGAGATGATCATCCGTTTCGTTCCGCGCAATAATTCTATAGAATGAAAAATACATGAGTTAAAATATGTAAATATAAAGGGAGTACTAAAAACATCATCAACGTTTTAAATCAAATAGTGTTACTATACCGGGCAAAGTAGTTTCATCAGAGGATGATGACAATTCAACCATGACTCACACTAAAAATATAAGTCAGGATTATTTAGAATTTGGAATAACCAACCAATGTAAAATTAATTACTTACTGCCTCTGTGGATGGAATGAACCATCCTGACATGCAGATGACAGAGATAACTAGAAAGAATAACGCAAACACTTGAGTCATGTTTCAGTTCACTCTCTCCGCTATTCGATTTCAACATACAGCTGGAAATTTTGTTCAGTCTCTTATATGAGACCTCTGTGCAGATTTATCGTACGAATTTTGTAACGTAAGCACTTAAACTCACGTTATCTATTTTAACTCACTTTTCATGCAGCGAATAACAACGTTTTCGACCGATATGATTCAACGAATTTCTGCAACAACACTTTATGTGTACTGTTACTGCGAAATATAAATTAGTGTATGGTCGTGGCTAAAATAATATAGTCAAACGTTATGAGAACGTTTCCTGAAGATCTTTTTATGTTTCAGGCGAATAATACTTCTTCAAAAGAAAATATTCTTTCACTTAAATCACGATTATTAAGATGATGATTAAGGTGATCATAAAACATGATTATACACAGATTATTCTTGATATTTTATTTATTATTCATGTTTTAGCGCATATAATGACAACTGAAGTTTCCTAAGGCACTGTTCCCTCGTAGACGTTGACATTGATTATCAGCCATTGACAGCTGCACATACCTCCTATATAAAAAGATATATACATATATATAACAACTAATAACACTATCAGATCGTGGAATAAAGTTATATTACCGGACACAGTTTCTGTACTTTAGGATACTGGCATCTACTTCTGTAATAGGAATAACATTTCGACGGGGCCTTGAAGAAAACATAAATTATTTTATTGATTATACGAATAATATGTTATAAATTAACTCAAAGCTTACAGCTTGAGCCGGTGACGACAAATATCCCGTCACGAAAATGAAAGACACGAGTAAAATAATAAGCTTCAATCCTTGATTCATGGTTCTCCGTTTGGAATTCTCACCTGGCATTAACATGCGCTCGGACACCTGCTTTTATACAGTAATATCACCATCCGTGGCTTTGTCATAGCAATTTTATTTCAGTATTTTATTACCGATTACACGTGACAAAAACGAACGTGGCCTGCACTAAACACGATGAAAAGATATATTATACTGGTACAATATGCTGGTACAACTTTTGAGATTTCTGGGGAAACGTGAGAATTACTTTAAGCTTCATTTCCAAATGTATATATCAAGCGATTTTTCACTTGAACATAATAAAAAAAGTGTAAAGCAGATATCTCATTTCTTTCATTTCAATAATATTTTCCCGTGCATTCATGTAATAAACGATATTAATTCCTGTAAACCCACATAACAAGTAGATGTTGCCATTATTAGTCAGACACATCAGATAATTGTATTCAAAATTGCATACGTTCTCAACAAGAGAAAAATTAATTTTCACAAACGTCCACAAGCTTTTTGTATATAATATTTAGATTCTTATATAACCATTCGATAATAAAAATTATGTTGTCGTGACTATAGCGATTAGTCCGTGCGACAGTAAACTATAAATTATACAAGCGTCGGTAAATTTTACAATTGCGTGTTTCGATAACATATTTTATTGTCGGTGCAAGCGTTCATAAATCGTTTGCCGCGTTTGCAGTTATTCAGAGCCTAATAGTCATTGAAGCTGCACGGGTTAAGTGTCATTGATCGGTCCCGGTTGGCCTAAACTTGAGTCTTGCGAGTCCAAATACGTTTCATGAGGTTTGAATCGGTCCCATACTGTCCTTGGGCTTCTCTAATTTACTTTCTTTTGATATATGTATGTCCGTCCATGACGTTCGTACACTACTTAAACTAGATTCCCAGAAGATGAAAAAAAAGACCACGGTGTTTTTGGCCTGCTCCGGTTTATAATTACATAAAGTTTTATCAATTTCATGGCGAAACTCCCGGGGAACGTTACTTTTAAGTTCCAGCTCGTGTAAGTTGTTATAGCTCGTCCCTGTTTCCTTTGACAAATTACCACTTAAGTATCTAAGCTGTTTTCTGTCTCGTAAAACAAGAAAGAACACTTCGAGTTTCGATGAGCTTGCACGTTGCCTCGTCATGCTACTCGGCAAAAACACGTCGATGTACACGTCGTGGCCCGCAAAATAAATTCCGCCTGTTTTCCTCTCAACCTCGTTTTTTTTTATATATATCTTGCTTCCTCAACTATTTGCAGAAAACGGTCAAGTATTACATTATTGCGCTGAACCGTGCATAACGTTGATAAACAAAAATATATAGAAACACGTAAAATGAACGAGCCAATGTCAAGTTTCATATTCGGAGATCGAAACTTCAATTGCGCACTATCACTATACTTTTGCGGAGGATTCTCGTATCTCTCGTTGCACCACGGTCACAGGTATGCTCGGCAAACACGCAGCCTGCGTATTCAGGAAAAGTATTTCGGTTCGAAATCGTTGCACGAAGGCATGCTACATTAAACCGACTATCATTATTCGAGACAAAGAAGTTTTTTGTATTCATCTATACGCAGACGATCAGCGTGTTCGGAACTTAATTTTATTCGGGTTTCATTTTCCAGCTGCGCGCGTCGAATACTCAATTTTCCGAACAAAGCGTTCCGGGGCGTATTAATTATCTTATTAATTAACCGTGCCGATCGGTTAAACTGGAAATATTTACGGCAAAGTGTTGGCTGTAAAGTTTGTTTGAATCTGGCGCTCGGTGTGCCCCGCGCCATTGTCCATTTACGATTGCAATTAATTACGGAAAATTACATAAAGAGGTAGATCCGAAAACGGTCATAGTATCTCGCGACCCGTTTTGCCCGATTTAACTCGGCGTTAATTTAATAACGAGATCGAGTTGTGTCGCGGAAGGCCGACCGCACGTTTGTTCCGGATTGCGCAAACTTTCTGCCACCTGGCCGAACAGGACATCTGTTTCGTGACGTCGCGAACGATTGGCCATTGACTTCGGAAACACGTGTTTACGGACGAAACAAACTCTTTCGCAACGACACTCTAAGCCGCAACGCGGCACGGTCGTGCGTACTTTTCCGTCGCTATTTTTAAAACGCAACTGCAAATAGACGTGTCAAGCAACCGCGGCAACGTATAACCGGAAACTCTGTCGGTCGGAAACGTAGGTAACGCAGACCAGAACTTCCGTCCAAATAAACTATTACGACGGAAAAACAGACTATCGCGCACAATTTGACCTATCGATCAGCTCGCAACATCCATCCTCAATTTGCCTCTGAGCGAGTATCCTGATGTTACAGCTAGCTCGTGATTTGCAGCCTCGAGTTGAAAGCGCTACGCTCGGCAAAGGGTTAAAACAGATAAAGGGTTAGGGATCGTGTATTTCTCACTTGAAAAATTCGTGTAAGGAGCGTTCAGGGCGTCGAAATCGTGGAGCAGCATTGTTTGCTCGTTGAAGTGGCGAGAGTCGCGCGGAAGCAGAGGCCGGGATCATTTCGCGGATATACGACTTTCGTAACAGCCCCGCGAATCGCGGGAGTTCGGCTTGTTGGCGAAAGTTTCGCGACTTAAGCCCTGCGCCCCGTCTTTCCCGACGGGGACGGTGTATCCTAAGAAAATCCTCAGCCAGGTATGGCGAAGTTATCGCAAGATAATGGAGAGCAGATCAGGTAACTTAGTGACTAGCGCAAAATCGAACTGGAGGTCCCGCTTCTGCCAACGTGGATAAAGTTACGCCATTACCCTTTCTTTATTTTACCCTGCTGCTTCGTTGCCGCTGCTTCTTTCTCCTATTTTTTCCATCCTTATCGTTCACCCCTCTATTCCCGCAGCCGCCCTCCGATCTTCCTTTCACGGTACCTGTAAGATACTACATTCTATTTCCATCGACGTTCTCATCCGAACGAATAAGGGAATACGTGTTTCAAAGAGAATCCCGGGACCCACCCCTACACCCCCCTTCCTTCCTCCGCCGCGACTGATTCTGACAGAATGTGCTGAGATCTGATATTTTTTTCAGCGGAACTTCTTTTGAGGAAGGGAATTGTATATTACGGGGGAATGAAAAGTTCGGACCCGGGCAGATTCGAACGAAGATACCTATCCCTGGCTCGATGGAAAACTTTCGGCGAAGTTTTAAGTTGCCCGGGATTTTTTGATTCCGCCGGAAGACAGTTTTTTTTTCTTCTTCTATCGAGGATCGAACGGACGGGACGGCGCGAGACGAGTGCGCTCGTCGATACTGCTTTTACTTTTGAATTTTACATCGAGAATACCAAAGAGGAACATCTCGAATAGATACTACTCCATGGAGTTCTCGGAACAAAGGATTAATTCACAACGGTGTACGTTGTTTCGTAACGTCAACTTGCTTTTGGATCGAACGAAATGTTCAATTCCTGAAATTCGAATATTTTCGTTCAAGTTTCCCGCAACGCGCATCTCGGCTGGCAGGCTCTAAATTTCCAGGAGAAACCTGAAGAAAAGCATGTTCACCTAGCAGGTGGTTCTGCCCATTATAACGATTTGCCGTCGGAAAGTCCGGCCACATGCGGAGCGGTGCGAGTGAATGAAATTCCTCTTGATTTTTTCTCATCGCTGCGCAGCAAGTTCGCCGCGTACAAGAGGGAAATTTACCATGGTAATAAGGGCTGTGCGGGGGTGCGGGGTGGGGCCGAAAAATATGTACGGCGATTCGCGGATCTGGCCGGTCATGAAATCCTTCAGATTTACATAAGGGCCTTATTTGCATGAACTTATTAAATTTTTGGCATCCGTAGTAAAACATCGTACGTAGATACCCGGCAAAAACTACCGGCAGGTGGACTTAATGTGTTTTAATACAGCCGCCATTTTTACGAGCGAACTCCCAGCTACCGGGAAGCGTAAAATTCCGCGCGTCTGTTATGCCACCGCCTTAAATTTGCGTAATGACAATTTCCCCGGCTCTACCCTCCCCCCCTCCCGCCCTTCTCTCCCCACCGGTTTTCTTTTCTTTTCTGTTCCGACAACCACCCCCACGCTTTCGTCTGTCCTCGCGTTGAAGTTTTCGGCGCTGCGGCCGCGCCAGACGCTGTCGTTCGTTATGTCGTAAGACTTCCGGCTTAAATGCGCATTCACAATGAATCCGGCGCAATTCCGATTCCGTCGCGTTTCAACTCCATGCAAATAGTCTCGTCCTTTAAACGAGGTGACAGGAAGGCGCCGCATCAAGGATCCCCCGCGTCCTTTGTCTCCGCGGCCGCCTCTGTAAGAACAATAACATCGAGAGCCGCTGATTTTCCTGTGAATTTAAAAGGGTGAACTGAACGCTGCTTAAGTGATATTTGCATAAGAGAGGAGGAGGACGACGACGACGACGTCGGCGACGACCGACGCCCAAACGAGAGAATTACTCTTTTTTTCTTCTTTCTTTCTTTTATGCTGCGGTTACGTTCCATCGAGCGATGACGAGCCGTTGCGCGCCGTTTGTTCTCGCATTTAATCTCGAACAGAGGCAGGCACGTATGGAGGACGTAAAACTGTTATTAAACGGCCGGCGAAGTAGGGTTTAGTGGACTGTAAACCTGATCAGCGTGTTACAGGGCTTACGAATACACGGGGCCACGGGTCACGTAACTTGTTACAAGCCGATAACTCCGGAATGAAACGGGCTGCCGAAGAACTGTTTAATAGCTCCGGTGCCCGAGGAGCATTGTTATTGTGACGGTGAAAACTCTTTTCAGGTTTAGTAGTTAGCCCGACTGTGTTATCTTGTTACAGGGTTCGACTGCTGCTCACATAAACGAACGTGTTATTTCCTCATTGTTACGAACTCCGGATAAAGGTTCGCTACGCTGCTCCTAGTATTTAGACACTTGATGGGATTTCATCGAAAGCTCTTTACGATCGCTAGATTACGAATTCACATGCGTTCGCGAGGAAAATTAGTAGCTCAACCATTGACAACTGTTTGAAATGTTCGAATTTAATTGAAATGCGGTAAAAAAAAATTTCTGAAATGGGGAAAAAGAATTTTCTCCGTAACGTTTTGCGAACTGTGTATTTTAATATAAGATCGGCATAACGAGTACAGTTTTATCGAAAACGTTTGATTTTGTTTTTTACGTTGCCACGCAAAGCATACCAAAGGTTTAAAATTTTGTTTCGCTACCCAAATTATTTTTGATTAATTATTTCCATGGTTGCTGGGCCAACAATCGACAAATTGGAAAATACGACGATAAAACGGTTTCTCTCTTGAATAATACATTCACACGTGTTCGGGATCGATTAAATTGATTTTGATCGACACAAATTTAATATTCTACAAATACTTTTTCTCTCCAAACGAATTCTACAACAAAAAGCTGTGCTTGTACTTTGAAACGTATACGCAGCACGTTTCTGTGGTAATTATTAAAACTGGGTACAGAAGACGTCTCTTTTGAAAACGAAGCTTTCTATGCGAAAATGTTATCATGAGAAAACACTTCTTCTCCGGGTGAATTAAAAATTACAGAAACGATTCGTATAATGGCTGCGGAGAAATGGAAAAATAGCTGCCAATTACGGTGCAACAGCTCGCGCAATTTTCTTGATTTTCCACGTAATTACAAAGTTCCGAGAAGATTGAAGTGTCCCGGCGGTTGTCATGTTTTCATCGACGGCCATGAAAATTGTACCCGTTCGTGCGTGCGCGCCGCTGGCTTCGTTTACCTGTTCCCAGCGTCCAAAGTTGCGCGATTTATGCTTACGATTGCAATTTTATGAACATAACTGCGAAGTTATAATTACGGGCTTCTTGCGGCGCCGTTCTCGCCAAAGATCTGCGCCGTGTTCCATGAACTTTCCGCCGTGTACACTGCTGCTTACCCACGGTAACGTCATAAGAGGTTGCGATAATTTCCGGCGGAACAGTGGCACCGCCCTACCCAAACACTGTGGTTACCCTTCTCCAATTATCCTCGGCAAAAAATCCTTTCAACGCCAACTAATTCCAAGGAACACTGAATCGTAATAGAAAAATTGCCGATTATTGTAACTTCGTGCAAAAATATTCGTTTAAGAAAAAAATTGATCAACAGAAACACAAACCGGTAAAAGATTAGAAAAATTGAGCAATATTCTGTTATTTTCAATGTATCGATATTAGTAACCCCTCACACTATCGCCAGCAATTTCCGGCGGAAATGTGTCATTTGCACGAAACTCGGTTATTGTTCGGCGCAACTAGCATAATTTTATTTTCCAAATGGCATTGTCGTGCCGCGAATTCGAGAGTGGCTCCGACCAAATATTTGCAGTTTGATAAGCAGCCGTTTTTACGTGTTCTCTCGGTCGCTGCATCGGTGTAGCTCGAGCATGGTCGTAAGTATACTGTTTGTATATTAAACACGCCGGTCGCTTAAAGATGGCGGAATTACCGGGCGCAAATATTGCACGGTCGAAGAAACGGGGTCCGAAAGTTACCGTGTATAAACCGTGTGCCCCCCCCCCCCCCCTTAAGCATGCTTCGCGTAGCTGCCGCGTGTATATTAGGCAACGATTTGCGGATTAGAAACTTCGTCTGAGCGAAGTTGCTCCGAGACGCGTTGCCAGACTACGTAACTAAGCAACGGCTAAGGAGACGCGGGAACTTGGACGCGATTACATCCCGAATTTGTTAAAGCGTCGCCCATCGCCCCCCGGGCCCCTCCTACCCCTCGTCGCAACAGAGTTTGAACCGTGCCTCGTAGCTCTCGGGGCGTAAAACGTTTTGCGTTTACGGGTGGAGGGGGAGGAGACACGATTTTAGGAATTCATTTGCCGGAACGTGACCGACATTCTACCTATAGAAGCCTCCTGTGTCGAAAGCGCCGCCAAGTGAATCCGATAGGTAGATGAGATTACGTAGCAGTCGGGGAAAATTAAAGAGTAACGATCGCGTCTACGGTTCCGACGTAAATCGGCGAGATTAAACGGCGTCGACCCTCGAGAGGCCTCGAACCCTCATCGAATACAGCGAATTCTCGATATATGTCAACAACACGGGTCTTGCCAGCGTCGTGTATCGTACAGGAGACAAACCCGAGCCGTGTCTACACTCCTCGGCGTCCGAGGCCTCTCGAGCTTCTTGGCGCCATATATAGAGAAATCACTGATTCGATAGTTGGCTTTCCCTGGACTACATTCTTTGGGAATTTCTGTTAACCGTTGAATTGACTGGTGCGTCTGTTCGTCGCTGGCCGGTTCTACTTCCTGTAAATACCGTGGCAATTTGTAAGCGCAACAAGACTACACTAAAAACGATGAGCTATCGAATTGCCACCCAATGAGACGGAAATATACAAACAATTGTACACCGTTGCAACTTAAGCGAAAACCTGTCCGATTTGAGTGAGCACGTTACATCGGGCGACGTTAGGCTCGCACCCACCCCTTACCGGGCAGCCATGAACGCCCGTGCATAGTCAAAGGGTCGAATTGATTCCGTTCCATTCGGTCCGGCGTAAAAACTAGACTCTCGAACTGCCGGAACGTGGACCACAGTGCGCCGGAGCGACGATTCCGGCGAGAATAAGGTTTCACCGGGCCCGGGCATAATGGCGGGAAAGTTCGCCGGCGAGAACTTCGGATATTTTATTCGATGTCCCGGAATAACTTTTAATATCCCTAGGTTTATAGGGGAGAGGGAGAGGGAACGGGGTGGGGGTGACAAAAAACGAGGGAAAAAGAAGGTGGAAAGGGTGAAAGGTTGGGAAAAAGTGGGCTGTCGGTGGGCTGGTGGTGCTCAAGGGTTGCTGCCCCCGCGACCAACCCCCGATCGACTTTTTAGCTGTCTCTCGCTCCGGCAGCGACGCGCTCCGCCGAGCTCCGTGGAGTTTTAATGAAGAGTTCGGCCTCTTATTGGTTTCCCCTTTGGGGAATCCAGCGACCTAAAGGATCCGCGCCGCCTTCCCGCGCTGTCCCGAGGCGTTCGCGCGTTTTATTGCACCCCGAGGTCGCGCGTATTTTCTTCGTCGATCCATAACCCGGGGCCCCCTCGGACCTCCTTCGTCCTCTTCTTCATCATACTCTCGCCCCCACGGCGCTGTTCGACCGCCCGATGCCTTAAGTCGAAACGGAGCGGAGATGGAATATTATATACGCGGCTGTAATGTTAACTAGTTGGAAACTCGAGGACCATCTAGCCGGTTGGAGGAACGGGGGACGGGTTATTCCTTACGGGCGTAAGTTCGGCCCAAGTTTAGGGAGACGGTAAATTGCATGGGATACATTGTGGCCCGCTTAAATGCGCCGCTGCCCTGATGAAGTTCGGATGTCGAACTTCCGTGTGACCGATTTCTTTGGCCGCTCCGACCTCGCCCGGTTAATGACGCTTTTAGACCGCTTTGATTTAGATTGCACTGCTTGATACCTGTGCGGACAACCTCGTCGCTCCCCTTGACCAGTTTTATGCGAACTCATGGAATTCTCACTGAATTTTACAAGGTCCCCATTTCGTGTATCCTCTCCCGTCGATTTACCTTTCTTTTTAATAATTTTAATTCGTGTAGACATTAAGTAAAATTATACTTAATTTCTCGTTTCACGACCCAGTGTCTAAAACATTTAAGAGTTTGTATAAGAGTTTGTAAAACACGAGCTGTTCAGTAAAGCATGCTAACATTTTAGTGAATATCGTGATACAGGAACCTCATTATACAGCGCGAAACTGTAGGTTTTCTTCATTAGAAGGGTTTCCATAACGAAATTAGTTTCGGAGCTTCAATTACCAGTTCGGAACGTGCACGAAGAAAGTATCACCATTTGGTTAAAATTCTGGAAGGAATAAAACTTGAAGCCTTGTCTTCGGCGATACGAAATAGAAAATATCGAATCGAATATTTCCAGGTATATGAAACCTCGTTTCCTGAGAAGCAAAAATCGCATAACCACCGCGGTAATTGCAAATCGAAACAGCTTAGTCATATTTCCGAGGATCCGAAACACAAATCCGATAATTTCCAAAGCTGAGTCAGCTGCGGAAGCATTTTATTTTCCCGTTATCGACCGACTCGTCCACGTCCAATCGGTATCCTTTAATTTGTCTCGCTGATCAGAGAAATCCGCAGCGCGGCACTGCAATTATAATGCGAGCGGCTCGCGAGAGGGGTGCTCTCCTTATTAACGCGAGGCAAAAGGAACTACCGTTAACGAACTTCCCACTGTTTCCAACAGATCCGTGGAACCTTTCTTTCGCTCGCGGAACGTTGTCAAGTGACGCGAAGAATACCCTCGAAGCTCGCGCGACTCGTCTCTCTCTCTCTCTCTCTCTCTCTCTCTCTCCCTCTCTCTCTTGCTCCCCGACTGTATCCCGGGGAGTTCGAATGTTTTAATTACGATCGTTCTACTTCATGCTCAACTTATCTCTCGGTCGACGGGTGCTCGAGAGCCCAGGCCCGGGCTGGCAACAAGTCCCGGCGCAAAATCCACGTGTTATCGTTTTAATTGCCACCTTGTTACAGGCTGCCGTGTTTTACGCGCGCGCGCGGAAATAGAATGGCGCCGCGCCGCGTCGGCCGTTCAGGACTCCACGTATCCTCCAGGCATTCAAACACGTACACCTATACACGAACTTCCGGCGAGGTTCTCTCCTCGAGTAATCCCCTGGGTGGCTGGATAGGTAGATGGAGGCTAGGTACCGCCGAGATAAGACTGCCCAGGAAGAATATACGACCGCGTAAAGTAAGCGAGCTCGCGAGACCTACAACCCGCCACGGAAGATTCATTTAAGGCTTATGAAGATGTCCTCCTCCGTCCCCGTACCACACACCAAATTCACCAACTCAGAATCAATGTCAGTCGCTTTTTTCAAAGTTCAAAAGAACTGTCATTAACACACCTCGCTCCTCTGCGACGAAACATTGGGTTGTCCCAAAACTAGGTTAAGGAAACGCACAACTTAATAATCCCACGCGACTCTGTGTACTTCTAGACGTCATACAGTGAACGAAATCGCTGACAAACGATGATTTGTTGCGGCAACAAGAACGAATTACAGCTGTAACTATAAAAGTCTCAGAAACGACGGAAGCAACTGTAACGATAAACGCGACGAAATTACACGATTTTACGCGGGTTATAAAGCGAGAGATTCAGTCCTTTTCCGAGATCCGTGTAACAGACTGCGCGCGACTGCCAAATCGTGATTGCGAGATCCAATAACGAAGAATTTTCGGAACGACCTAGCCCGGCGAGTATCGGGTCGTGTGTCGGTGACGACAATTTTCGAGATTGAAGCTGAAAATGTGCATATTTGGAACGTCCGTCGAGCCAGCTAATTGGGAGACATCGTCGCGCCGCGCGGCGCGGCGCGGACCGAATTTCGCGTCTTCGATGTTCGTTCTCGCTTCTTGCGTGGGTTTGATCGCTTTGCCATCGGCCGATGAATTGCACTGCTAACTTCGTTAGCCTGTCACGAGTAATCCCCGATGAAAAATTCGTTGCGTCGACGCCCGGGCGAAAGCGCGGCAGGGGGCGAGCGAAATTTCATTCGTTGCTCGTCCATAGTTCGTAACGCGTTACCGTTGATCGACGCGATTTTTTTCATAAAAATTTCATTCCCCCTGTAATCGGATCGAACAGGGGACCGTCGAACGAAAATTCGCGACGCGCGTTGTGCACCAACGACGACGTTTAAACTTGGGTTAGATTTTATCTTCGCGGGGTAACCGTGCTCGCTACTTACGTCTGCTATATTAAAGTGCATCCACGCCGCGGGATTTAAATGTAAACCCCGCGATATTAAAACATCGCGTTGCCGTGTATTTACCGGCGGTTTGTGAAGGGACGATACGCGCGCGCGCGCGGGCGCGGGCGCTCACATATCTCGCGTATATCCACTCTATAAACATTAGTAACACGGGCACACATCACACAGAATACCGTGCAAAGTCAAATAGAAATCTTGTTTCGGTTCAAGTACCCGCTGAAGTTGGGAGAACTGGGTATGTATACACAAACATTAATTTAAACGATACACTAAGGAAGAGCTGATAGCTGTTCTCTCTGGCTGCGACTATTAACAGGCTCCGCCGCGGAGCGAAGCATCGGTTCGATGCTTAACCCTGCTCCGCCAGTTTTGCTCGCTCATCGTCTCGTAAGCAGTTAGTGTTTTAACCATGTGACGTCAGCGGGAAAAATGTTGTCATTACACGACGCTGCGCTGGTAAGATCCGTGCAGTTCGCATATATCGAGAGTTCCTTGTATTTCTTCCTACGGTCATTCCCCCAAGTTTCCCACTCATACGCATTGTCGTTACCTGACCTTCGCGGCAGATGATCATTCTATCTCGCCCACCGATTCGCTTATGCCCGAGAAATCAAATTCTCTGCCCGCACGGGCGTTAGGTATTCACGGGACTGCTCTACACAAACGAAAGGTCGTCGCCAAGCGGGAAGAGCAACGTTACTACACAAACGTAGGGTGCTGCAATTCGAGCTTACCGCGGCCGCGTCAAACAGCGATAATTGAACGGTCTAGTTTGCGTTAAGTTTCGCGGAAATGGTCGGAACGATAGCACCGAGCATCCACGCAACAGATCAATACCGAAATATTAATCATATCGAGCACGATACCGATGCTGCACAAATAAGAGGCTCGCGCGCGGGACGGGCCCCGGTATTTGCACGGCAAACGCTGCCCTTGCAACGACATTAACGCTCGAGATTGCTGTTTTGACAGGTACTTTGTGCGTTGTCGGAGATATCGAATATTCATAGTATCGATCGGCGAGCGACGGCGAGGGGGGCAGCGGCTCCCTTCGCTGTGGCTTCAACCCCCCCCCCCCCACCCATGCCAAATTGTACTTCCAATCGCGACGTCTGAGCCTCGAAATTCCTTTTCTCTTTCGTCCCTTCCCCCATAGTCTACCCGCCCTTCTCTCTCTTCTATCTCTCTCTCTCTCTCTCTCTCTCTCTCTCTCTCTCTCTCTCTCTCTCTCTCTCTCTTTCTCTCTCACTCTTACGCTATCCCTAGCCGACCCACTCCCAATCGCAGGGAGACCCGGCCGATCGTGTTCCCTTTCCTTTTTTCATCGTTGCGAGGCGAGCGAGGCTCTCTCCTTCCTCCCGGGCAAATCCACAGGGACTCCGTGGGATTTGAGCTTTACGGATTTGCGGCATGCCATGTCGAAGTGGAATACGTCTCGTGAGGTACGGCATAGTAGTCGAACTCCGTGGTGGATCAGACGGCAGATCCGTTGCTTCGCCCTTTTCTCTGCAATCTTCGCGCGCCGCTTTCACGTGGAACCGTTTCGAATTCCCTTTGATCAAGGCAACATTTGTCTCGCTATCGCATAGATTCCCAGAGCGTTTCCGCTGTGCTTCGTTCCTCTCCTTCCTTTCTTCTCTGGTCGCTATTTTTTTCCTTCTCCGTCTCCTCGCTGTCCCCTTCCAACCGTTTCTCTCTCTCTCTCCTGCTCGCGCGAAACCGATTCGTTCGAGTCGCGCCGGTAAACGGGCTGGGAAGTTTTCCTTTACCGAGAAAACACTTCGGATCGGAATTGCTGGGGACGAGGCACTAACTTTGAAACGGTTTTTAATTCTTCCCTTTCTCTGTTCCTCCCCATCGGTTTCGCCGACGAGACGAGACGAGACGCGACGCGACGCCTCGACCGTTCCTTTTCCTTTTTATATCATTTCAGAAAGGCGACGCAAAGTCTCGTTACCAGACGAACGGAACGGAACGAACGATTAATTGGACAGTGCCCGAGGAACGAGCGTAACAAAGGTTAAATATTGGCTATGTGAGATTAATTATCATCCGGCAGAAATCGATTGCAGCTGCTCCTCCGACAAGCTTCCACGATACAATTATCGCTCGAGCGATCAATGATTTACTGTCCCGCAGTGCTTGCCCTTTATTTTTCCCGTTTTCCGTTGGACATCTAATTCACAGTCATCGCCGGTGTCGTTACGGAACTCTCGCGGTTTGTTGCTTCCACGCGGAATGAAATGTTTACCGGTGAACATTTTGTTTAGCGAAGTTTTGCTTGGCGCCGCGGCTGCGGAGATACAGCGATCATGCGTGCGCCTAAATCCGAATGACGCGTACTGCAAAGACCACCGGCATGCTGTTGGAATTTCCAAAACGTATTTTCTGCCGCGTGAATTCGTCCGAAATGTAATGCAGCTGCATAGGCCGGCCGTGACGATAAAGCCCGGTCACCGAAACACTTTGCCGTTTTCGAACACGAGAATCTATTGAAAATTTTTTCTCTTATCTGTGAAAATCCCGAAAAATTCTGATTGCTCCCGCGTTCCCGAGCGATACAATTTTATTATGCAAATCGCGATCGTTACGGGTCATTAAAAAGTTTCGATCGGGGACGGGAGCGAGCGCCCGTATGGTCAACCGAAAACAAAAATGTCCGCGCGGGCCGGAAGTTATCGCGACGGGTCTCCTCTATTCACTCGAGTGAAAAACGCTCGAAGCTGGTTAACGGTTTTTCGAAGCATATTGCGCGTATTGTCGGGGGATGATTAAAAGCGCGTCGAATCGTGCGCGCGGGTGCCTTCGCTCGCGGGCAAAACGAAATTTTCTAATTAACTTTATACGACGCGAGGAGACCTGTCGTTTTCTGGAGAACGGCCGCGGTAACAAGCGGCCTCTCTCTCCTTTTTGTTTTTATCCGCGCGCCGCCTGCCAAATGCGATTAGCCGCATTTTTATTCCCCGTCACCCAGGCTCTTTCTAAACTTCAGGACGCTTAAGTGGCTAGGGGGAGGGTGGGGGAAATACCGGAGGACGCTGCGCCGTCGGAATATTGTCTCGAGGAAATTATCGCGCCGCCGCATTGTTGCGAAAAAGTTTCGCTTAATTCGGCAACGGCCGGAGAACGTTCATTGTTCCACTCTCTGCACGGGTACGCGCAACAGCGCGCAAGATAATTCCGCCACTGGCCGCGATACTATCGTGCGTTATGATTATTATTCATTAATGGGGTGTCGGAATTTTTAAAACAGCCGCTGCCCGACCCGATGCGTCCACTGAACCGTTCAAATAAAGTGCCCGACTTATCTACCGGCCGGGTTTCGAACGTTAATCGCGTCACTGAACCACACTGCGGTGTGGAATCGCTTTGAATATTCAATGAACCCTCGGGTTATGTGCTTAATATGGTTTATATTTAATATTTTAATTTTTAGCTATAAAATATTAACCGGATTGCCAGCCACCTTAGCTATGCGGCCCCGTTTTCACGCAACCCACGCTGTATCACACAAAATTTCTACATTTCTCGGCGTTGTTTATTTTTATAAAGAATGTCGTAAAGAATGACTACTGTTTTCACTTAAATTAAATTCAACAGTGTTGATATTTAGAAAATAATCTTTATAATAAATTAAAGTAATGACTACAAATAAAGCAACTTATTTCAATAATTCGTCTTCGTTTCAGTGGCCTAATTTCTTCTGCACTGTAATCAGAATGACTACTTTCATCTCCAAGAACAGCCTCCGGTGATAGCGAGCAGGAAAATTGAGCGTATATATGTATACGCTAATGATGTGTAAATGGGTAAGTAGGAAATTATATTGGATTCGGTAGCAGCAATTAAAAACGAGGTGACAGTGCGCGACGCATCGGAACGCGTTGCATCCATCGTGCAGTTTCGCCAGGAACCGACACACTTTTCTGCGGCGAGTTCGCGCGTGGCCAAGGAACGCGGTACACGCGTTTCCCTTTAATTAAACGCGGGAACGTTTCGCGGTGGATAATTAAATTGTCTCGGTACGTCGGGCGATCGGTCACAAAGACACGATCTCCGGCATGAATAATGCAATACGTCCTGCGGGGAGCGGTTTTAATGGAGCAGCTTTTAATTCGTCTTTTAATAAGAAGGGACTTTCGCGGCCTTTGCGACCGGGAAACCACGCGCGGCCGTTAATGCACCGGTCATTAATGCTACCGGCGTCGTCTTATCCTCTGATCTTGCATACTCCGAGGACATAATTTATATCCGAGTGCCGGGGACGCGTCTAATGACGTGTAATTGAGTTTCGCGACGGACGCAGCCTGTTTCGTTAATTCCTCGGCTCCGGCCCCTGCCTGATCTTACGTTGAACGTTGCGCTTTTAACAAGCTCGGCGATTCGTGGAAATGCAATGACACTCCCGGACCATTCTTCTATCTGCATCGTATCGGAGACCCTTCGAAATGGGTCTAATTAGTCTAGCGCAACGAGATGATGGCGCTTCGCTCGTAAACCTCCTGCTCAACGAGGTACGGTACGGAAAATTTTTGAATTTCTATGGCTCCAGAAAGCCCAGCTGCAAACCAGCTACCGCGGCTTTACAATGAAATAATTAATACCAGAAGTACGGAACACTAAGAATAACTATTTAATTTAAATTTAATCTTCATTTTAATCTTTTTAGGATTTAATCTTTTATTTAATTGGCTTTAAAGATTCATCCGTGAAACTCTCGGAGGGTGGACAATTTTTCATGCCAAGTATCAGACGATGAATCGGTTAATTTTTGAAAATTATGTTACGCGGTAACACGATAGCGCGGAGTAAATTCAACGGTCTGTACTCGCACGTGTCATTAGCACGGAATGACGGAAACCGAGTACCACTGTAATCCAAGTGTTTCATGTATGTTTTAATAAATAAGAATTATCGGGACGCATGCAACCAAGAACAGCACACACGGTCATTAAAGCGGCGGTCGTTAACGCTCCGAGCGGTGCCTTATCAGCCGATCTCGCGTTCTTAATGATAATAATTATGCTGGTCTTGCGCTTATCCTAAATTCTACACCGTTCGGACCTCCGCTCGGCAAGTTTTACATGAAAAAGTACTTGCGCACTGCATATTTATTTTCGTAACTGCAGTAACAACAGTAATTATAAACACAGACGTACCCCGAAACGAAGGAGCAAAACAATTACGAGAAAAATTCTGCCGCGCTCCGTAATTATGATATTCGCGGAAAAGATTTACAACAACGGATCCGCACTTTATTGTTTGCAATTTTACGAGATCGAGAAATGTTCTCCGGACGCCGCTTTCTTTCGATTATTACAAATTTGTGATCTAAAAACTTTATTCCATATACCTCTAAATCATTAATGCTGCACTGCAATAATTGAGATTATCAGATTTTTGGTGTCATGAAATTTCAAGAAAGAATTTTTATCAATTTTCATATTTGAATATTTTAAAATAAATATACATACATTCTCATCTGTGTCAAAAAAATATTTTAATGGAGTTTGTAATAATGATCATTTTGACTGGAATTCAAATTATCGATATTTTTCATGTCATTTTATTCCATGTGAAATTAAAGACTGCAGATTTCCTGCATTTACAACAGAAACGATATGAAATTTAAAACAATGAAATGATTTCAGAATATCGATGTACCATTTGCATTTTGTTGAAGTTATTAGAGAACGAATTACAATTTCTCGTCGGGCTTCTATTTTTTCCAATTGGTGCAGACAATTTTTATCAAAAATAAGGATTCGCAGCACCAACCACATTGAAACACGATTTTACCAGATGCTCCATTATTCCAGATAAATCCTCCATTACGTTGTCTACCGTATCAAAATGTTGCAGAAATCTACGAAACTGTATTCAGATTCTCTTTCGTCATCGACAATTTTTATATGGCTGTATTTCATCTTTGTATAAAATGTTTTATATTTCATCGTTGAAATGTGAAGGTTAGAGAAGTCTTAGAGCATTCTGAAATGTGCAAATTTTTATACGAAGCACAGCTCAACGCTCAACGATGTAATTTATTTGCGAATATTGCCCATTCGCATAAGCTGTATATTTGAATTAGCCAGTGGTGAACATTCTTCGGTCTGTCGTCGGTCGGAAGTAGAAGCGGGACGTTTGAAGTTAATCGGTCGACGCCGAAATATTTCGCGAACGACGCCAAGCAATTTTTTCCATGTCCCCCGCCGCGCCGGTGACTTTCTTTATCCGGCAACATAGGAATGTTGCATGACTCGGCACGTCCCTCAAGTCTGCCGGGGAAACGCTGCATATTTTAAGAAGATGTCTTCCACGTGAAACGCCATACGACTTGCGTATTTAATTATTTATTAGCCAGGAGTACTTTTACCTTTGATGTCGCGCCGCGTACTGAATTCAGACCATGTATGCACGAGAATCCAGGACTTTCGTGAGTCTTATATTTTGCGGCCGTGCAGGAAGCGCATGTAAATGTACAATAAACATGAGTTAACGGGGCTGCGTGACATATTCCGCTCGTAATTGATTCTTCAGATCACTTATGCATCAGAGTCTAAGCGCATTACAAAGGACGCCGGCAGTGAATCACATTTGAGGCGTCCTTTTCCCTCCGCGAATTTCCATCCTCTATGAAATACAAGACGAGAAAGGATATTCTAAAAAGAAACAGGTCTAGCTAGCAAAACGGCCAGCCTGACAGTAATATGTGCCCTCTTTCCTGTCCACGAATATAAACAGCTGACGCGCGTGCCCTTATACAACGACATACATAACAGACAAATCAACTAAACTACCGATCATTATGACGGACAGCTGTAATAGTGATAAATTCGTGACAATCATCTTATGGCCGCGGCGTAAAGTGACAATTTAATGTTTAGGTCGCGCCGCCTTGGCCATTTATTCTTTTACCGCTTTGTCCACGCACTGTCAATCAAAACTGTGCTCAGCCCCGTTCAAGAGGCGCTTTTTCAACTAATCGTTTCAACGCTCCCTCACCGTGTTCCTACACAATGATTCTAGAGCAAAAAGCCATTTTTTCCGCAATAAGAAAAATAAATAAATGTTTAGCAAAGTTATTAACTATTGTCCAAAGTGGGTACATTTGAACTTATCTATTATCGAGAAATTTCAACGACCTTCGTATGGCTCGAGAATAATTCTCAAAAGACGGATTTTTCAGAGTCGCGCCATGTCGATCTCTTGAAGCAATTACCTTAAGTCTGCCAAATTAAATCTATTTCCATCGATTCGCAACTTTCTCCGGCGGCTCGTGTAGCTCGTGCTCGAATGGTCTCATTCATAGTTCAGATTCAATTATAGATATACGGCGGTACAGGAAAAAAAAAGGGAAGAAAGCCGGTCGGAAATGTCTTTCGTCCGAAATATTTGGCGACGGGCCAATTTTCAGTCACGAGTCTCCAACAGCGCGTCGACAATCCGATTGGGACCAATCGCGGAGGTCAGAATCGTTTTTTTTTTCCCCGGTGTGGCCGCAAGGACGACGAAGAGTAAATCCAGTGGAATTGCGTCTCGTCGAATAACGTGAAATATAATGCCGGATAATAGACGACGGTGTGTCTCGTTGAGGTCGGATAAAACGTGACCTCCCCGCGCAGCCGCCGCCATCGTCGCTACATTTTGATTTCGCGCCCGACAGATTTATCATGCACGGATCCCCGTGTATGTGAGTTCATAAGCCGCGGAGCTCACGAAATCAGCATTCGAATCAATATTTCGCTCGGTGGCTGGTTTTATTTCTGGCGGAGCGACGGCACCGCGGCCGATTGTTGTATTCGATAGCTTTCATCCAAGCAGGTGTTTGTAATTGAAAAATGATTGGAGGGCTGCCTTGATTCCATCGCAAAACGGACCAGGCCGCAAAGCTGATTCCTCGCCGAGCCAGTCTCCCGAATAAACATTGGCTGATCGTTACAATTATTTCACCGCGACGCGACGTGACGCGACGCGACGCCGAAAGTTATCGAAAAACGAGTCGCGCTGATCATTCGCCGACACTGGGATTATTTTCGATTCGTCGCCTGCTTACCAATCAATAGATATATAGATAGCATATATAGATAGCATAGATTTTTCGTAAGAATAATAAATTTACTCGGCGGTAGCGCTCCGATACGCAAAAGCTGAAAAAGCTCCGAGGATAAAGCGCATACGAACGAGGAAAAAGGAAGGACAAAAGGAACGTAAGATTTTACTCTTGTTGGAACGGTAACAGGAAGTGGGAGGTCCTACGCGCTGATTGATTGCCACGTTAATTGCGCGAGCTTGCATGCATTTTCAGTGCCAATTTTATGAGGCTATCGGGGACTACCGCGGAATTGGTCGATCGCTAACAATGACTTACCGTAAGTCTTTTAAGAAATAAGAATACTATGATAATTTATATTTTTCTATTTTTCCACTCTGCCCATTCTGCTCTTCACGTATGGTTCTCACGACTCCGTGGGAGGATGGTCAATTTTCGTACACGCGGTGACCAGGCACTCACGAAACCCGGCACTTACACTCTTTACTATCCTACCACTTTCTCCGAGTTTTCCCGCACGTTCCTTCTTGTGTCTTCCATTTCAGCTACTTCGTTTTATTCTACTACTTTCCGCCTCTTTCCCTTCTTTTTTCGGAACTTGCCCTGAAAACTGTTACGAGTACTGCTCCGTTGGAGATGGCTGTGCATTTGTGACGACCAAATTCGTCGATAACCATTATTTTTACTATCGTAACTGGAACGCGGACGTTTAAATACTCCTTTTTATACGTAGGAGAATGTAGCTTTTGAAAAGCAGTATTCAGGCTAGATTTTCGGCTCAACCACTGGACACGTTGGAAAAGAAAAATACTTGCGGCGGTAATAATCGATCGCAAACTACTTGAAACAGTCTTCTTATTAACTGAATCTGAATCTATACATATTTAAACATTCACCGTCTAACGACGCCAGCATATAATTCGATTTCCTGCGGCTAAGCAGAAATTACGTAGCAGGTAATGATGCTTCTCTCGCATTCTATGCAGATGTATCGCTAGAAAACTGTTTCGCCTACGTGCACGTCGCGGTACGATTCCTCGAATAGTTGACAATGCCAATCTCCCGTCGTCGTCGTCGTCGCATGATATGTAAACTCCCGGCTGGCTCGCGTTCACTTTTCAACGATCCCGTTCCCCCGCGCCCGTATATATTCCCGGCTTTCATGTCGCGAAACGACGACCGGCCAACTTTCCTCGTGCACGACACAGTCTAGCCTCCCTCGGAAGTCACCGGAGAAAGCACTCGTTTCGCCTATCTCCGGAACAGATTGAGTAATAAGAGTCCACCGGAAGAGCCCCGCCAGTTTTCTCAGTGCTCGGCGAAACTTGGGCTGCTCGGGTCGGGCCAGATCGAGAAACGCGACCGGTTGTTTCGATAAACAACGTCGAAATGCAACGGATAAACACGGAACACCGTCGAACGGCCGCGGGAACACGATGACAATAGGCTCCGAGCCGCCGCGGTATAAAGGTAATATCGAGCTTGCGAGTTTCCGTAACATGAGATTCCGTTTACTTTGGCCGGCGGATCGGCCGGCCGCGGTTTTTCGCTCTAAGAAACCAGCGGCCCGTTTTTCATCAAATTATAGCGGTCGAAAACCGTAGCTCCTAACAACGAAACGCAGGAAAATTGCATCGGGCCGGCCTCCGCCTCGTTGCGTTGCATCGTTTGATCGTGATTCCGCGATTGATGCTCCAATTAGTCGATTTTGCACCGTGTCTCTTGCTCGCTTTGAGCTGTGCACGCTCGCCGGCCGCCGCAACGTTCCGAAATATTAAAATGCATAAACACGCGGCACGGAATACAAGGTAAACGTTACGTAGAGTCTGTTAAACACGGGCGAACTAATTCGGTTAAAGCCCATTACACGGAAGAGAACGCAAAAGCTCATGTTTATTTCAAGATGAATTTTTTCCCCGCGTTACTTACGCTCCACTTCAACGAAAATTTATCGCTTCCATAATAGAGAATTACCCGCCGCACTCTGAATATTTTCCGATACGACCGTTCCGCCGGACGATGCCCGATATATTTTAAATTAATAATCTGTAACCGTACAGAATAAACCTCTCGCTCCCTGTCGGGATTAAATAGACCGGTTAGATTTTCCGGTTTGCCGTCGTCAAAGTGTATTAAATGCTGTCGGACCTCGTCGACAGACTGAATTATTCGATCGCGGTTTGATCTCGGTTTTACGAGATTTTGTGAAACCAGAGGGAGAAAAAAAATCCGTCGGAAACTAATTTGCGAACGGAGTCGATCCCGACGCCGTTACCCCGTTGCCCTTAATTTCGACGGTAAAGCGATACCTACCGGGCGACCGCAACGTTATTCCTGTTCCATTAAACAATTCCGTTCTAAATAGAGCAATTCGTCTTGCAATTTCTCAGACGCTAAGTGTATTTTGCTGCCGCGCGGCTGCACCAGCAATGACGGTTCCCGAGCGAAAGCCGTGGGGGCCGTTAGTTCGTTCCCGAAACCGGTCCAAGTAGTCTCGGAAAGTGAGCGCAGGAACCGTTTGTTTCCCGCAATCTGCCGGACGGTAAATTTCGGCTGAATGCCGTCCATGCCACGGCAGAACTGCACGACGGGAATGGCTCTTCGCTGAATATACAGGGTCGAGGAACCAAGCGCGAATGTTAAAGGTTGAACGGGCCGGCAAACAGCTATCTAAACCCCAGGCTCGAACCCTCTCGGGGAATCAGCCGATCCACGGTTGCAATCGTTCCATGCAACGCCACCGACCTCCATGCGCTGGATCGTCCTGCAACAAGATCGAACGCACCAAATCCGGAAGTTGAACAAACTGCATCCTCCGTTGGTAATATTATTGTACCAAGTAAGAGGGTTAGCCAATGAACGTTTAATCCCGTCCGTGTAGGATGGACGCGGAGACATGGTAGACGGAAATGAGATTCCGCTGAAAGTCTAGTTTCTTGACACGCGTGCACCGTCATCGACTTTGCAACTCGGTTTCCATTTACAAAACGCGCTAGAAGCGCGCGCGCGGAATGACAAAGCGTTCCGGCGCGTCGCGCGCAAGCTTAAACGAAATATCGCAGACAGGCTTAATCCAATTCGACGTCAAAGCCCATGGTGATCTTTCTCCCGTTTCGCTCTCTCCTATAATATAATGAGAGCCGAGTTGAAATCTCTGCCTGGGAGTTAGTTTGTTCTACGGGCTCCGGGTGATATCTCAGCAGAAAAATGTGCGGGGGAAACCCGTTGCAGCCTGTGTGGACAAGTGATAATCGATGTTCGTTCATCGATTAGGCGAGAAAAGCGGTGCGCCGCGCTCTCCCCTCGGTCGAAAGAAAGAAAGAAACCTCGAAAGGATTTATCGAATTCGACGGGAACGGTTAAGATAAAGTCCCGGGCTACCCTGTTACCCGGCCTCCAGTGCTTGCCGAACTTGTAAACTTCCCTGGAACTAAGTTCGCGCGATAGACTCGCCGTCTTAATGCGAATTTCGATGGACGCCCGGTATCGTTGCGCGAGATAACGTTGCCGAGATTCACGGGGACGTGTAACCTTGCTATTCAATCTTACATTTTTGCATCGTTCCTTCCTTTAATTGAAATTTCGAAGAACTCCGTACCATTGATTTCACAAGAGCTGATTGTTCACCATTTTCTGGAAGTTCAACATTCTCGAGCGGAAGATAATTTCCTTTCGTCGAAGTAGTTCTCGATATCCTTAACGAATGGTATGAAATTTACAAAAATTCGATAAGACTGACACGCACCTGGGAGATTTATAAATTCTTAGGCTCCGAGAATGCAGGACACAGTTCAGAAGAGGATCGCGTTGTCGATATCGTTGATTTTCTTTGAACGAGAGCAGCACGAGAACCATTGCGTCCAAGCTGACAATCATTTTTCAAATCGTACCTTCCCCAAAAGGCCACGAATACGAATCGAAATTGTATTGTCTAAACTGTTCCATCCATCGCATTCGGGTCACCGTGCGACTATCAGGCAGAATCCACGTTTGTGCCCGGCAAAAAGCGAATTGTCTGCGAATAACGGGTATTGAATGTTAAGTTTCATCCACCGGGCTCTGTAGAGCCGTTTCATCTTTTTATATTGGATTTCCCTTTATCTCTCCTCCGTTCGAAGAAGGAGAGAGACAGAGAGAAAGAGACAGGGAGAGAGCAAGAGAGAGAAGAGAGAGACGGACTCGTCGAGATATCTGATCCGATAAGAATTTTAACTTCGGTCGAGGGAGTATTAAAGTATTCGGTTATCTGATCTCGCTGTGAAACTCAAGAAAAAGTTTTCCAACCTCCCCCTGGTGTTCGTCGTTCTATAATATATTCGAAATTATCGTCATTTAATATCCTATCGCCGGAAATCGACTATCAGATCCGAATCGGGGTCTGCAACTTGTTTATTAATTAATCAGAGAAAGTCAAGAGCGGAGACTACTCGATATTACGTGGCGCCATTTTTAGAAATTCTTCAGTTATTCCGAAACTCCCTAATAATATCCGACAGAACGTTTATAAAACGTTGCTTCGGATATTTTCGCGACTTGTTACTACCATTGAAGAGGTTATGAAAGAATCCTTTGCGGTGGATCATAAATTTGAAATAGCATCCACAGGTACATAATCCCTCCCATATTGCTTGGATATAATTGCACAACGTGTCCGTACATATTTTTAACCAATTTACTCATGACCTCATACTTTAAAGAAATCGTAATCACGATCGTAAAAAGAATAGACAATTTTACAGAACCGAAAATATGTGAGTTGTTACCAGAAAAAGAAGCTTCGAAATGTTCCATCTTGAAACCAGTTTCGATTATTAACTACTCGTACTAAATCCAACAAGGTCAACTTCACTCTAAAAGAAGTAGATGGAAAAAGTATTTTTTTTAAATTAAGCCGCGAGAATTTGAGCGGGCGCAACTATGGCAGTGATAAAATAGCGAAAATCGTTCGTCTTTCGAGGGTTAAAACGGCCAGAATTTACGTAGCAGCCCCAGTGAACTGTCGCATCGATCAGCGGAGCTTCGGGGAGAATTTGGGGCGAGTGTCAGCGGAATTGGTGGACTTTCCGAAAACTAGACGGGGCTAAGGAATTATCGTAATCCACGGGGTACGCGTTGAATGATAGAAAGAGTGGACGATTATCCAGGGACCCGGTAATGCGTTTACTTGTAACGCCGTATTGTTTTCCGATAGGCAATCAGGCCGGGGGCGCAATTCGCGCGGACTTAACTATCGGCCCGTCCGATTGCGGGATAATTACTCTGTCTTGCTCGTTAACCGGGCGTCGCGAGAGCGTTTGAAAAGCTCGTGTAATTGCGCAGAGCGGCGTAACTATTTTTCATCGAGCGGGGCTTAAAATCATGGCCGGGGCCGATCGCGGTGTGCTGCGCCGGGCATTAAATTGGCGGATCTTCGGCGCGCCATCTTGTGTGCGCGCCCGCCGGGACCGATAAAAATGAGACATGCTCAGGCTAACGAGCGAAATATTATTTTTACACCTGCAATCCATAGATAAATCACCGACAAAAGGCTCCGCGGCAAATTTATGGGCTTATTACCGTCACACTACCTCTCCGCTTCCCGTTTCGCTACGCCGATGCATCATGGGAACGTGTGCATGTTCTGTGTTTTTAATATTCCGTTCGTTCTGACCCGCTCTCGTCTGGTCTATTAAGATATGATTTTTAAACGCCCGGTGTGAATTTTCATCGAGCCTGCAAAACACAAACGCTTCACATGACATCGTCGATTTTGGTTTTCTTTCATATCAACTTTAATGCCACAGTAGATAATAAATAATATCGCGTTCTCTTTTCATATGTATCATTAGCCGATTTAAAAAGAGAGGCTGTTAATTTATCCAGGAGAAATTTCTAATGATCACATTTTTTCAATAGGTTAATTAGACATAATCCCCTAGGAGAGATGGGATTACAGATGCAACTTGATACTCTCGGGACATTCGCATTTAGTGCTTTACATGTTAAAACGGTTTAAAGTATCAAGCGGCAGGAAGAATGCGAAGGTTTAATTAAATAGTTTCATCTTTAGCTCGCGAAGTGAAGCCACTTGCTTTATCTCTTCAGCAAATGTACGTGAGGTAAACAAACTTTCCTCGGTGGCACAGAATACGTCTTCTACAAAAATGGTCGCGAATACGAGGAAGTGTGCAGTTTTTATCTAGGCCAGTGGGAAAAACGTTTTGTTATAAACTTTCGTTTTACTCTAGAATAAAACGAAAACATACCCTGGCTATCCCACCAGCTGATATTTCACCTAAATATTCCATACATTCTATTAATTCAAGAATTCTATTAATGCAAGAGACAGGGGATGGATAACGGGAAGTGCATCCGTGATAATATTTTAGGAAGACATTATAGCAAACAGCATGACCGGCTTTTGAGCTGGCACCCGAAACCACGCGGGACACGCGCTTGTCAAGCTGATTCAATGGTTCGCCGTAATTTCATATTAACTTCTACCATAATTCCGCCAACAACTTACGGAAACTTCTGTGTTACGGAAGACAGATAAGGGGAAGTGCCACTCAGGAGGAATATGAAGGGTGTCGTCTTACAAACCCACAGGCAAATAGCCATATCTTTCTCTACCTTGCCAGTTATTTGTCCAAGCATTATAGTGCACAGTTGGCTTCAAAGAGCATTTGCGTCTTCATACGCTCCCGGCAAACTTCGAAATAGTATAAACAGAATTATTATAAATTACATCCTCGAAACTGAAAGAATCATCGTGTTATAAAATACAAAGCAACAATTTGTGAAACGTTAAATAGAATTTTCCGTCGTTTCCGTTAAAGGTGCCTCAACAGTGTCCAGCAATTTGGTTATTCCGCTCCTCGAGTTTCACTTGTACGTGTTAATTGAATTAATATAATCGCGTGAATGTCCCGTATTTATTTTAAAACTGTCACGGCGAACGTGCATCGATAATAGACATTCTGGGAACAGTGGCACATGTAATATTCCGTCGAACTATTACAACGCATAGAGTATTTCATCAACGCTCGTTACCTTTCAATTTGCTCCCATAATTAATGAAATCGTACCGGCGCCATTTCTGTGGCTGCAAACCAATTGACGCAATAGCACATATCCGATCTAAATGTACGCCAGTCACGTCTGTGACTAATTTGCTTTACTACTTGTGTAATACGTCCAAACAGTTATTGTCTCGACGTAACAATGACAGGAATTGGATTCCGCTAGGGTCGAAACTGTATCGCGATTTTCGGGACCGGAGAGGATGTGTCACGGCCGGAACGTGAAAAGTAATTACAAATTTAGAACGCTTTCACCGATTGTCCAAGAACAGATTTTTGCCAATCCTTTCGGTGGAATATACTTGATAACTGCCAAATCTGCAAGTCCGACCTTGGTAAAGATATTAGAATTTTCGAAAACCTTATCAAAAAGCTAACGAAAAGGAAATTTTTAACCAAAAAAAAAAAAAAACAAAATGTAAAGCAGTTACAAATAAAAGAGAGTAAAGAACAAGTATTTATTCGTGATTATTTTTCAGGTGAAATTTACTTATAACACGTGTATGAATTAAGACAGTTTCTGTATTAAAAACTGATTCCGTTCCCACGGGATCGATTTTTTTATGTTGATTGAAAATTACGAAATACAAAATTACATTTTCTCACGGAAGGAGTTATTGTTTAAGATCGCATTTCCCTTGTAAACGTGGCCCACTTTTATCGGCGAGCATGCCAGTAGAATACAAGCGAATGCCGCGATTTATTTTAACGTTCCTGCAAAGAAATGTGTACGGCTGTAATTAGTGCTGGGAATTTTAATTAAAAACGTAACTTTGCGCAACGAGATTCCGCATTTGAGAACACGCAAATATTTTTATGTTCGTCGAATTAACGGCGGTTGATGTCCGGTCGTTGAGCGTTCCGAGGGCTGCGGAGGACTTCCGGTGAGCGGTGAACATTTTTCGTGAAAATTTCTTTCGCGCGATATAAACGGTCATTAGTTGTCTTGAATTTAAGTGGATCTTATTTAATAGAATAAGAAAATAAAAAGCAGTTTATTCAATTATTGCACTGTACATTTAAGTATTACTGGTTTAAATTTATAGAGGGTTGCTGCAGTCGTAACATTTTTTAGCCATTTATCGAGAGTGTCAAATTATGCTCGACATTAACCCTATTTCACGTAGATTTTATCTTGCAACTTCTCAACGAAGCAATTCTTTTACATACACAATTTCACACGAGTTCGCGACGGTAAAACGTGTTTACTACGTCGACCAAAGTTATAGGGAACTCGCAGGCACGCTAACTTCTTGAACACGTCTCGTCCACAAAGGATTAACATATTAAAGTAACTTTTAAAGCCAGACACTGAATAATTAGAAGAGCCGGCCGCGTCTTGCGATGCGTGCTATATTAAAGCGAAATCCACCGTGGTAGGAAGCCGGACGAATCGATGTCTTTCTATCAAATTTTTTTTTCCGGCACCCATATGAGAGGAGCTGGAACGGCGAAGTTCGGCGAAACAGTTTGATAACATTTTGCGAGGCGAGCGAGATAGGACGATGGTAAGTTTACAGAGAGGCGAGTGCACGAAAAAAGAAGGTAGTCGACGCGGAAGTAGGTTGCCGCGGGATTTTCACCGTAGAATTTTTCCCGGGCATGGTCTTACCGGGTAATGGGCTAATAACCGGACAGATTTAAGAATCGTGTAACGCGTGTAGCGAAATGCGAAGACCGGACCGGAAGTTTATTTCGGAATCCCTTTAAGCTAATGAAATTTTACGATTACAGTCGAACGATGTCGAAGAAGAGACGCGGGGAAACCTTGTTAAAAATAAGCCAAGTCAAGGTTAATTAAACTTCCGCAGTGCGAAGGGGTAGGGGGGAGGGCGGGGGAGAAGGGTTTTAAGCCGTAAGCCTTTTGTCGATGTGAAAGGGAAGGAGAATTTAATTTCGTGGACAAGCAGCCGCGTTGCCGAATGGAAAGCTCGCTGCATCTTTTACGCTGTGCCGGGTCGGGTCGGGTAGGGTCGGGTCGGCTCGGGTCGGCGGACCGAGACATTTAGCCGACCGTTTTGCCGGGAATTCGACTATAATTTATTCCCACGCGACGCAATTAAACACCTTCGAACAGAAAATTATTTGACAGATTTACCGCGTGTCCCTTGACATTTCAGGTCCACGGGCCACCGATTCCAATCCTGAATTCCAGACCCGCGGTGTCGACGGGAACGGAGAAAATAACTTATCCACGACGGTCCACACCTGGCTTCTGATTACGTTTTTATTCACGCCGGAATGGTACACAACGCCCCGATTTTAAATATTATTCCATCTATTATTCGAGGCGCGGCTAAACGACTTGACCCGCGCAAATAATTCGGAGAAGCTTCGACGCTTGATAACGAATTAATATTTTGCAGCAGCTGGTAATGCATCGCTATTAAACGCAGACGCAAATAAAATACTATTGTCCGGTGGTACCTGTTGTCTGTGCATTTATATCTGCGGGTCGGATCTCGTTTTGATAATCGTGTGATTTCGATTTAATCGTGTACGAAGGAAGGGAACTAACGTGCGATCAATGAGGGGAATGATGCCAATTAACGTGCAGTTATTTTTATTAAATCACTCGAGAACGAAGTGCGTTGTTATCGAAGCGATGAATTGCGATGATGAACATGTGAGAAGAACGAAATAGGTGGAATTATGGAGTTTTCCGAGGTTATTGCAAAATCGGATCACGTACGATCTGCTCGTCCAGGATCATAAAAAGGACCTCTTTCTTTCTCAAAGAAGTCTGAATGTGTGTCGAACACTACTGATCGTTACATCCGTCACAACTTCAAGAAACCGTAACATTACGAAAAAATGACTTTAAGACGTTACGAAAAAATAAAAATTGATTTCTCGTTTTTCGCGTTTCACGGTAAAATACCTCCTCGACCAGCTCCAAAAGACGCTGCACCACGGAAGAACACCCGCTAATCGCAACCTCGAAGGTCCATTACCATAAACCAGCGCCAAAGGTTCTCTACCGGGTGTAATTAAAAGTACCGACGGTACTCGAGGGCAGAGGGACCCGGTAGCAACAAATACTGGTCACGTTGAAATAAAGATTTCCGTGGGTTGAGGGGTGTTGCGGCGTCGTTGGTTAAGTATCGCCGTATATTTGTTTACATGTGAGACAAGAAACTCCGTATGGTGATTGGTCTATTCCTATCCCTCGTCTGTGTTATCGCGGTATAAAACGCGCGATAAGAAAGGGCGGGCAGTAAAAGTGGGGAGAGAAAACAAGCGAACGAGCAATGAACGTTAGAAATTTACTAATGGAACTGGGGGGGAGGGAAACGAAAAAAAGCCGACAGAAGGGTGGCTGGAAAGGGGAGAGAGAGGGGGGGGAAGGATTGCAAGGGTTGGAAAAGGTGGAGAAGAAGGCGAAAGCGGAGTAAGAGGGCCACGGTTCAGGAACGATAAAACAGCGGAGGTTGTTGAACGGTACACCCTTTCCTCGGGTTTCTCGTCTAGCACGGTGCAAGCGCGATGCGGTGAGTAGGTAGGGTGGTTACGGTGCAACGAGTATGGCAACGGTGTGCAACGTATAGTGCACCGTTAGCGACGGCACTTACCGGCGCAGTCTTCCTCCGGGATGCTTGTGCCGCCAGAAATTTTCGGGATCACGTTTGGGTTCATTCTCGCGTCGGGAGTAATTGTCGCGCGCAAACACCGAACGATCGAACTTGACTTCTGTCGGCAAACACCCAACGGGGCTCCTGGCCTCGTCCGTTCTGATACCGGTTGGTAATTACTCGGTTCTGTCAAACAGACGACGCAGAAATCCTCAAGTTTCATCGCTTCGTGCTCGCTGCCGCCGACTTCCATCCGTCTTGGCAACTCGGTTTGCAAGGCTTGTTGATCCTGGTTAGCTGCTGCCTCGCAGATTCAGATAATTCGACCGGTTACCCGATTCTGTCATCGATTCTGCTGTGGCGAACGGGATCGAGCGAAAATTTTCGACTCGCTATTAAACATTTCATCTCCTTCTACCTATACGGAAACATCTGTTTTTCTAAACTGTGGAGTTATAAATGAAATATTATTTGTTGATTTGGGGAGCCTGTTAAATCGATTTGTATATATTGCGGGTGATGCAAAAAATTTGTATGTCGTAGGTATACAGATCTGCAATGCGTGTACGAAGCTGTTGATTCAGATATTGCCAGAGTATTTTCTTGTTTTTAGGTGATAATAATAAAACGAAGGATAGACTCGTCCAATGTGGCGGAATAGGCCAAAGTCACTCGCTTGATGAAATAGACCAATCGATCCGACAGTCAGACAAAATTGAGCCCCCAAGTTTCATCACTAGGAACTTCGCGTAACTTCGCTCTATCTTGATACTTTGCCTGCGATGACTTCGCACGTTTGTTTGATCTTCAACGCTGATGAAATTTTCTACTTCGCGTGTCCGGTTTATCTTTACACGCTTGAAGATAATATCCGGAGCCAAGTAACTGTGAGAATGATCAATAAAACAATTAATTGTGCTCTGGACTTTCCTCGGACGGAAACTTCAGCTCGGAAAACTATTTTTAATTCAATCATAGATTATTATCGTATTCTCAATTTAGAATTGATCAATTATAAAATTGTCTCGAATAATCCCTCGAAAATCGAGTCAGTTTTATTCGTTAAATTATACGTTCTCGTACTTATTTTTTAACATAAGTAGCCCTATCGTAAAGCGTCATCCTCCAGCTGTATTTTAAGCCCTCAAACGTCCAAAGATTCCTGTGGGAGTACATTTTACGATCGATTCGAAGAAACCCCCGGAAATTCATTGGCTCGAGAAGAGGCGAGTTAGCTGAATAAAATTAAGCACTAGGTCGAAATGAAATTATGAACGCGTACAGTGGTTTGTGCATTTACACGGAATATAGAAATCAGCGATACATGACCGGGGGGCCGGGAGGTCGTAGAGGGAAATCAGGCAGTAGAATCGTTGCTTTTTAAATTACGACGGACCGAAAGCCTTTCCGATAAGTGGAAAGGCAATTCCGTAAGGAGCAATGAGAACGGGCGAATGCGAAAAACCGGTGCTTTAAGAAGTCCCCCATAAAACTGCCAATTGTAAACACGCAGAGCATGCATTCGCTAGTTGCTAGCCGGGTCTCGTCGAGTAGAAATAAGAAATAAGCGGAATAACATCGGGAGAGCGAGGGAGAAATACGGGCATCGAGAAATTCCGTGCTGGCAACTATTGAGACGTTGCGTCATTCCAGTTTACAGTACAATGACACACAGAGAAATACATTGCGACATAAATAACGGAATTGAATGAGAGCCGGGTCCGCTGTTCATGAAAACCTATTGATATATTTTTCGAGACTTACGGCGCGCTTTTCAGAAAACGTACTACGAGAAATGCACTTTCCGACCAACCGAGATTTAAAGGGCTAACCGATACGCCACGCCGTGTCAAAGAACTCGCGTACTCTCGCGCTTTTTCAAAAGACCGACTATTTTCGAGAAAAAAAAATATTTCCAATTCGAGAACGGAGATGTTCGGAATAAAATTGATATTGATCCTGCACAACATGGTAAACTCAATGGGAAAATACAGTTTCGATGTTGACGAAAGCCAGTGATATACAGAACGACCCGCAAACATTTCCGAGCAATCGATCATATGGTTCCTGAAATTTTACCTAGTAAAACGACGTAATACGATCTTTGTACACGTCCTTGATACGAGCAAGATGAAACCAAGGAGCAATGAATACAACTGATAAATTACAGAAAAAAAAATATTATTAGGAAGAATTAATTTTTAGAAAAGTTCAGAACCAGAAGATAGACGTTCTTCATTTTTGTTTAATTCTGGACATACGCGATCAGCCAGTTGGGTACACGTACTAACAATTTTTTTGCTCGTGGCTGGCAAACGTCGACGCACACCGTCGAACGCGAACCGACAGAATATCGATTAACGGCCATGAATTAAATTAAATTGAATCGTCCACCGGTTCCTGCCGCGCCGCTCTCTTCCTCTTATCACTTCCGTGAACGTTTATAGAACGTTTCACGCTCCCTTTCTTCCCTCCCCCCGCCCCGAGATTATTAAATACTTCGATTCGCAGCACTCGCGAAATCTGGGTTACCAACGACGAATCGCTGCATTCATATGCAGAATGCTTCGAGATATATACACCCCCTTCCCCCACATCCGCGTGTACGTGCACCTCTCCTCGCGAGTCGCCAGACACTTGTTTGATTCGAGTGGAACGGCGGTTGAAATATAATGCAAGTAGAATTTACTGCCCCGCAACCCTTTTCCTTTCATCCTTTCTTTATTTTTTTTTCATCGTGCTTCGTTTTTACGAACAAATGCATTAATCGAGGCGAAAGATTTTAGCGGATTAATTAAAAGCACCGGCGAACTGCGTGATCGTAAATTATTCGGTAACGGGATCTCCGCGAATATTTTGCCTGTATGGCGCGCGTATCGAAACCGAATTTATTAATGGTTATTCGTTTACCCTCCCAATTTCAGGGCTACTTTGAAGTCACTCTTTCCAATTACTTTTAAATCCTTAAATTTTGCAGGTACCCGACTGTGTATTTCATATAAAAAGATATTTCGCGAAAACTATTACCGTCCTGAGGGAACAAAATATTTTACGCATCCGTGACAAGAATGGGCGTCTATAATATGAAACAGTGGAACCATTAAATTAATAACGTCAACGCGTTTCCTATAAGTTGACAAAATTACTGTTGAAATGACTAAGCGATACACGATGTAGCGTACGATTACGCGCGGTGTGAACGACGAGGGAATTCGTGATCGCACGTGTAATGAGAAAAAATCGTCGAGCTACGAAACGACGCGACGCGGCAATCTCGCCGGCCGTCTCGTCGTCATAAACAATTTCATAGCTTCAATCAAACGCGAGGCTATTATTTGATTCTATAACACTCCGTATACACTCCGGCGTCAAAGTGAAAGATACACAAGCTTCCTGCTGCGCGGTATAAAAGTGTGTGCGTGTATAAACTCGTGCGGTTTGTCGATTCGCGAACACGTCAACAACGTTCCCGTCCTCCCCCGCGACAATTGAATTTCTTTCGTTTCCGGGGGACATGCATTTTTAACGCTGTTTACCATTCTTCTTCTTAGCGTGAGCCTGGAAGACGAAAAAGAGAGGAAAGAAATAACTAGGACGGTTTTGCGACGTAAAGGAGAGCGTACAGGTATCTGAATACTTTGAGGGTAAAAGTTCTTCTGAACAGGTAGGGTCGGTAATAAAAGGCTTGAAAGGGCAGATGGATGCAGCCAACGAGCGACGATGCGACGAGCGGCTATGTGCGTGGAAGGGGTCGCCGCGTGTACACACAGCTAGATGACTGCTCGACAGTCGATGCAACGCAAGTAGATGAACACGCTAAAAGTCGTGCCCGTGTAAAATGTAGCTGCTCTTTGACCGGCCCATTCACCTGGACCAATTCCCGGTCCGAGTCCTTTTCCAGCCGAAAATGCCCGACCTCGGCTTTGAAAACGTTGCCGGAGATTTTCGGCGTTGCTCATATACCGAAACTTCCCGATTTCGACTTCGATGAAAAGACGTTCGGCACGAAACTCACCTCGGAGACACGCAGGTGAACGTGCGGTGCAAGTTGTACAGGTCGCTCCATAACACGTGGACGTAAGAAGGTGTAAACGGCAGTTATGTTCACTGACATGTCGAGTTATTTATTTGTAAATCACATTGGCTATAGTCAACCACGAAGTCTACATACTTGATGCACCTGTTTAACGATTAGAACCAGGATTAAAAATTTTAAATAGCAAATCCTTGGTTAGCAGACTATTTTTACAACTATGCAATTCATATTGCTTGGGGCCATTTACAATATATCAATCTTTTTCAAAAGTATTTTTGATGGTAGTTTTTAACAACGTTATGCATCGTATCGATCGCGAGGAACAGAAACGGCACAGAAATTGATTATTTCTCTTAATGATTTTAACGCGTCGCAAATGTTGTAATCGAGTTCTTAAATTCTTCTCTGTATTTCGCCGACTGATTTTTATCATAAATGCATGAGATCTGTTTAAAGGGGGGTGAGGCTCGCATTACCACGGGGCACCGAGCACAAAACCGCGGTTTTTAATTTAACGGTTCAATTTAATTTAATTCGGCCACGGCCACGGAAACGTTAACGTAATCGTGATTTATGCAAAGCGGGGCATTCGTCGAGCCATCCGCGCGTGTACACGTGCATCAACGACGGAGCGGAATGCGGGGCGGATAGTTACGGTCGCGCGAGTGAAATCGAAAAATGCGGTGGCCTCATTTTAGGTGGACCGGGTACCGGTGCGGTGGTTCAACTGCATCCGCGATCTTTCTCTCTTTCCCTCTTGTTGTAATCGAGGAATTTTTCAATAGCACAGTTGAATTCACGTGTGTCCCTGTGTCGCCAAAGCCCGAGCGCGAGCGCACACGCTCGAAAATCATCTGCGAAAGTCAACGACGCGACGCGCTTCCCGCCGTTTATTAGATTTATTTCGCGTGGAACGTCTGCCCGGTTATTGGAACTCTCTATAAAACCGACATAAACGAAAGACGGGAGCAATCTGCCGTCAAAAACGGGCGGCCGCCACAAAGGAGTAAAATAAGTCTTCCCGCGTCGACGTCCGGGAACAAGGTGTTCACTTCCTTACAATTTATCATTATCGACATCCATTCTTGCCGGGTATTCCATCAGTATTCTTTGCGTGTCTGAAATGTACAGTTAACGTGCACCGTAAATCTGCTATGGTATCACTGACTTTCCAAAAATCTCAATCTTACCAATTCTGGATTTTCAGTCGAAGAAAAATAATACCTAAATTAACAAAGCCATTCTTTGAGGAATCAGAAAGTCCCTTATAAATGATTATCGACAAGAACACGTGTTCCCATCACAGAGATTTTATCCGCAGAAGATGTCATAGGTTTTAATAAAAAGACCGGCCATCGGACATCGAACTAAGCAGTTTACCCGAGGATAGCCCCATGAAGCTACACCATAAAGTTCCGTCATGATCCTCGAAACGGGTAACTAAGAAGTTTTAATAACGAAATTCGCGAGCTCGTAGAACCGGCTGACGACGTCATGGCCGATACAGGAGCGGCGTAATCGAACGCGTTAAAGAGAGATTTCGCGGCGCATCGGTAGCCGGTTGACGCACAAAGCAAGCACACAATTCCTTCTTGAGAAGCAACGACACAGGAGAAACCGCAAATCGTCTTTTTGTCGCGAGCAATCACGCCGCGATGCCGACCGGCTCTATAGATATACATCTCCGCGTGTTCCTGGAAGGCAGGGGGCTAATGCGACGAGGGATGATGGAATTTGCAAATCACCCTGCACTTCACTTTTCTCTCCCTTGGTTCCCGATTCCCCCATCTGCGTGCTCATCTAAAACCTCATCCCCGTGTTCATCTCTATCCACTCGGTGCCCCGCCCCTCCCCGCGTCACCCTTCTGGCCCAAGCCATCGAGTTTTCCCTCACCCTATTTATCTCACTTCTTGATATCTCTTTCTGTTGGCTTTGTCTTCCCATCCCGGCGACATATTTCAAACATTACGTCCGTCTCGTTCCAACGCCGCGCTATTATTTCCGCCGTTCCTCTTCCGTTTCTCCGTCCCCCTCACTGTCTCTCTATCTCTCTCTCTCTCTCTCTCTCTCTCTCTCTCTCTTTTTCCGTCATTTTTATTCGGCCCTCTTTGCTGCCACCCTTCAGCGTTCGCGTCTCTTTTTACCAGCAGTCGGCGCGAAACGCTATTTCGTTCCCACCCCCATCGAGCACCGACGAACTTCCCGTACTCGTTCCCGTTTCCCCGCCATCTTCACGGTTACTTCTTGAACCGTCACGATATTCCTGGCTCGTTCGCAGACTTAAGCGAGCCCACGCGTTTTACACCCCCCACGCCAGCCACCGCACCGGCAGCAGCAGCAGCAGCAGCGTGCGGCCGAGCTCGCGTTCTTGTTAACCCTGCCGGTTTTAATAAAAAAGTTGAAGAGCCCGGGCTCACCGCACCCTCGACTCTCTGCCATCGATCAGCGCCTATCCCCTTTCTGCCACCCCCGCGACGAAGATCACGCTGGTTATGAGGAATAAATAACGAGTTCAGACTCTGTCACCCCCGAGGTGCGCGATTCCTATCGAAATAATACCGGGGCGTGACGCCGCTAGGGGTTGAAATTTCGACGAGCCCTGGCCTCAGCCAGGATAATTTCGCGTCGCGGGGTCGCGACGAACTGCCCGTGAAATCGTCGTAATTGGATAGGAGACGTTCTTCGGCGCAATTACAGCGAAAGGAGTCGGGTGGGGGAAAAAATAATGGAGGAGGAATTATAGGAATTAGATGCCCGCGGGAAAGAATGGCCGCGGCCGTAATTGCGAACTTGATTGGAAGCGAGCCTCGGGTGCGTCGTGAATTAACAGCTTAGTTTGTAATTAGACGGTACGTTTGATAACGCATTTTGTTCGCATTTTTTAAATATCCTGGTCGGTGCAGAACGATCGGAGTATTATCGTTGCCTATGGTTCCTGTATTCCAGTTTCAGTTCCACGTCGGATCAAGGGATACTTGCCTCGCCTTCGAGTCGCGTATTTTGTTCCAGGTTAGATTTATTATTTACATCAATGAGCATTTTTTTTCTTTGAGGTAGATATTCATCTTGAGAAAACTATAAATGGGTGGTCTATTATAAGGGCCGAGGTGATTGAAAATCATCATGGCGGACGATTTTCCTTCGAAAGCGGCGTCGTCCGGTGAAAGTTCATAAACGCGTAACGCGGTGATCCGGGGCTACGATCCAGCGAAACCATTATACCCGTCAAAGAACCTATAATCTTATCCGACCCTTTCAAGGGTCTATCTTCCTCGTTCGAACCTTAATCATTTCATACGTAGTCTATTCAAGCCTTTCTACGGTGACGGGGCTTTCAAGATGAAATAGGTATTCGACTGGTTCTCGACGCGACGGTGGCTCGCCGCAGCCCCAACAAATGGCTTGTGAAGACACAACGGTTGCCGGTAAGAAGCATTTATTTGCCCTTATCGGCCTTTGTCCCGGTTACTCCCAGCGCGGACTTATACAAATGCTCGTCAGAGCAGCAGAACGCGATAACCGGTCCTCCTTCCTCGACAATTACTCCCATCGCGCGGGCACGAGAACTTTGACATCATTTTCTTACGGAACGACTCAACCCCCAACCCCACTGTGGTCCACAATGCCGTTTCAGCAGCTCCAGAGTTTAATTTGCGCGCAGGAACGAATTGAACGAGATTAATTTATGGCCGAATGGATGTTAACCTACATTTAGCGCTAAAAGTAAACTGCGTTACCTCGTACAAACGACTAGAATTTAAATTTAGCTAGAGTTCTCGTTGCGTTCATTGTATGCGCTTAATAGTAGGGCTACCCTTCGGTAATCAATTATTTGCAAACAATTTGTTTTGCTTGTAAAGCAGCCTGTGTTCAAAATATTTTAAAAAGTAGAATTTTTTTTACAACCCTGTAATAAAAGATGAAAGATGGCAAACTATCCTTAATAATGATGGGGATTATATAATAAATTAAGAAATAAAAACCTGAATTTACTACAAAGTTTGTCGTAGATTTCAAAATAATTGATTACTTATGGGTCCCCCTAACGTATCGAGAATTCACTGTACTGCGCCATGTTCTAGGAAAACAGGTCACAGTCTGAAACCTCGTGCGGCTAATAAAAGGGGGCAACGAACGTCCACTTGTCGTAGAACCGTGAATCAACACTGTCAGAAGTAATCTGCAATTTTCTGTTCGAGTATGCGCACAGGTTTCCTCCCCTTAACCGAGGGCTATACGTAAAGGTTACTCTAAGCCGCACTTATACCATCGGCGAATAACGGAAGACTACATAACTGATTGCCACTATTCATGACAGCCGGCAGTAATAAGATCAAATCTCTGCCAATCATCTTATGGCTACGCTGATAGCGGCTTGTTCGTGTTTGTTTTATGATACCAGCTCACGGCTATTTGCCTGCTACTTACTGCACAATTTAAATCGCCTGTACTTTGTTTCGTACTGCCTGATTCGCGCGAAGTGGACGACCTAAATTGTTGCGGACGAAATGCTGTTTTTATGTTTACCGTGTGTTAAGGATCCGCAGTGTTATTATTAAATGTAAGCGCATTTGGAGATCGCCCCTCGTAAAATGTTTATTTTAATGTTTCTTATTGTAATATATCTTTAAAATTACTATGTTATTGCGGTAGCGACGACGTTTGGTGTGTGTTTGGCGGTTTAAGATATCATTTGTATTGGTTTTAGTTATAAGAAATGCGTTTTATGGCTTGTATGAATGATGATTGTAAAAGGGTGCGTGCAGAGAGAGAGAGAGAGAGAGAACGAAACCGTTATGTTTACCGGTCTCCTGAAAAGGGGATTCTCGCCGGCATCGTGAAACATGTGTTTGACATTTAAAAGGTCGAAAAAAACAAGGCCGCGTGGTAACGGGCTAGGCCCGTTTATGACCCAAGGATGTGACCACCTTTCTGCGAATTGGGGCAAAATAAACATAGGGGAGGGGGTTGATTAGAGAGGAATTTCCAGCAGTATTATTTCACCCGTGTTCGGAGCAACGTGCGATTTTCCTACCCTGTGTTGAGAAGTTATCATAAATAGTGTAGTTCACCGAAGTGAGTTTTAGTGATAAAAAGAAGTGCGCGGTATTTCTGGTTCCTGTTCAAGTATGGATATGTGCTGTTTTATCACCGTTTCAACGAAACTAAGGTTGGCACACTTTATTTTATGCAATGTATGAATCTGTAGAGTCAAAGAAATCGTTCATGTTCGAGAATTTTTCAAATCGTTTTTACTTTTAGATACTTTTAGATACTTACTTTTAGAAACTGCATACGCGGGATACAAATTCTCTGTTTAAACGCCGAAAATTTTTATGCGATGCGTCAGCAATATTCTGGCAAATGAACTCAGTGGGATTCCCTCGATGCAGGTATCTATTATTTAATTAAAACGCGCGAGTACGACGCACGGGTCTATCTACATTTTTTCGTACACTCGGTCGGTGGCTGACCGCGTAAAGTTTAATGAAACGAAGCCGGAACGCGACGCGTAAATATCACTCTTCGCGAAATAATTATGGGAACAACTGTACCGCGAAAATTAAATGGACGTCGGTCGATTGAAACGTATCATCTTAACTGTTACTTTCACGAAACTTCTCGTTACTGCTTTACAAAATTCGCTTAGATTCTTCGAATGCTGTTTAGGAAACGCAATAAGTTTGAAATTATATCACTCGATGAATTTGTCTCTTAAAAATGCACGAAAATTGCGTTACCGGCGATCGTCTGATCCTCGAGCGGCCGTTTAAACGAAAAACTGTTGCTCGTCATCGATAGATCGGTAGATCGGCCGGATAAAATTTCACTAGGCGCCAGGGTCGTAATCGTTTTCACTCGGCTAGATTAACACGTCCGCCGTGGAACGTCGGATACAAAGGATTGATTCGAGATTGCTGAATCCACTATTAATCAGTAGGTTCCACCGCAATAGTTTGAAGGGAAGATAACTAGTTCGCTAATTGGCATGCGAGTCGATAGCTTGCGGGCCGGGGTCAGAGCATGCGTTTCAAAGTGGCGCCGTGATTGTAAGGCGTCGAGGTAATCTTCGACTAACAACCCATTCACCGGGTCACTTCGTCGGCGCACCGGTCTTCTCTCCAGTACCATCGAACAGGGTTCACGGCAATAGCAATTACCGATCACTCGATTGCTGTTTGCTTTGCCAACATCGCGATAGCCTTATTTACCTTCTTCGGCGAGAACCGTTCGCCGTCGATTTTCTTCCGGGCCGAGAATCCGCCCCGGCCCGGCTAACCTTCTTTCCGCCTGCTAACCGGAAGATTAAAATTCCGTAGAGCGACGATATTAGAATTAAACGGCGCCCGAGGTTTCCTGCTGATAAGGGACCTCGAAACGACGCGGTATCCTTGGGTCGTGACTTTGGGAATTCACGATTCGCGAAGGATCCCGGTTATGTCGTTCAAGGACCGTTAGCCGCGGAACATTCGCTCCGAGGATGGTACGGTCGATCTTTATCGCACAGGAACTTCAATGAACCATTGTCATGCGAGGACGAGTCCAATGATAACCTAAAAGTGCGATCAAATTTTCAATAGTCGTATGGACGACAATCGTTATGCTTCTTCAACAGAACAGCTTGAAGCTAAAAATGACAAGTGTGTCTCTTTACTTAAAAATGAAAAACCATCAGAAGCATATAATGTTAGAACGAAGAACTATGGACTAGAGTCCTCCACACGATCACTGAAAAGTTAAAGATTGCTAGCTCAGCGACGCGCGTCTATCAAAAAGCTTTTTTCGGAAGTGTTTATGCACATCTGTCAACGTTTTTCTGAAACACAGCCGAGTCGCGAAATATGTTCCAAGACAAAAGATATTACGAAGTTTTCTTTCTCCGCGAATTAGTCGAATTTCGCGGAGTTTGTAGGAGGATATTTATGGTTCGCAGGGGGGAGGGGATGTGCTGACAGGGTAAATATCTTAGGAGTTGTTTCAGGTCAAAGAACTGCAGAATAGTCGGAATTAGGTCGCACGATTGCACAACCAGGCTTGACAAAACCAGGACGGAGGATCCTAGGAACTGTCGATGTTGGATTGGCCGGTTGCGAGATCACGGTTGTCACGAGCAAACGGTTTCGCAGTTGTTAGTATCGGGTCTGGTCAGTTCCAGGATTAAAGTCATCGGCTGTAAAAATCAATAAGCGACCCACTTATGCAATCGCAAGTCACTTTGACGTTAACTTCCGCGTGCTGAATCAATTATTGCGTTGCGGTAGCGCGAAAGTTATTCGGCCGACATCTCTCTCCTGTGACACGCGGAACGTTGCTGTAATTTATGAATCGTAAAACTCCTGCGTTCGAACTATGGTTGGCGCATTGGCGGTACTGGTTGCGCTGCGATATTGTTATCTTGCTGTGTCATCGCGCTGTCGATTTATCGCAACACTGTGCTGTCGCGTTTTTGCATTCGAGGCTTCGCCCGATTGTTGCACTGTTACAATACTGCACTATTGGATTTGGGCATTAAGGCAGTGGTTCATTGTTAGTTGGTTGCAATAGGCTCCTAAGGCATTGTTAGATGCTTGCCCATTATTGGCAGTGCATTGCTCGAAACTCGATTATTCCGTTGTTACGTATGATCATACTACTTCCCACGCGATGCGTTAGCGTATCGATTTCTCAGTTGAAATTTGCGAAATAATGTTAAAAGTAATAGGTGTATCGTTAACAATTTTCTAATCGCAATGCTCAAACTCGCCATTCTTCGGATGCCAGAGTATCAGTGCCAAATCACAGTTCAAATTTTAATAGTTTATTCCTTATTGTACAATCTGAAAAAATATCTGGTTAATCCAATAAAATTGAATGTCGGAATCAAAACGACACGCGATCTCCAAGGATCGATAAAGTTTTATTGACCGCAAATCTGTGTGACCACATAAAATTCCACACTGTAATAAAAAATAACAATTATTCCAAAAACGATTATGAGGTGTTTAATAAAGTCGCTAACAGGCTGGCAAAATGTCTGTTTAAGCTCAATTTCCGCGGGATAGCCTGCAAAGGTGTGACTTCGCATAAACAACCGCAATCTGATTATCACGCACGCGTCTCCTCGCTCGCTCGCGTGGAGTATCCGAAGGAGCTTATAGAGGCCCGGGAGTTGATATCACGGCCCCTCTACTCTTCTTTACGATGTCAGGGAGTGTATTACCAATTTGCGTAACAAGAACCACGAGGAACCGAGGAACCGGGCTCGATTATAGATCGGCCTCGACCTAAAACGTATCGCTGTAACTTTTCGAACTCCTGACGCGGTAACTTAGCTCTTTAGTTCGCCGTCCCCCGTCCCCCGACCCCCGGCCCCCTCCTCTGCCCCTTTCGTTCAGCGTTTCATCCCCCTTTCGCTGCCGTAGCTTCCCCTCGCTATGTTTCTTTGGCAAACCAGCCGGTCCCAACGGCGAAAAACGTACCCGTAAATACCGGAAGGAAGCAGTTAGACCGATCGTTTCGCAAATATGTTACGGTCTTTAATTCGGCGTCGCCGAACCACGCGTACGTCATCCCTTTCATGCGAGTCCGGGCCGCCAGTCGTTAAAAACTCGATTCTAGCCCCGGCCACTTGGCTGAACTTCCGAACTTTTTAATGTCGTCTGCACGCGTGTGCTACCGCCCGACATAGTAATTAATTCGTGACCACCGGGCTTCGACGAGAACTTGGTCCGGTCCGTTAAACGGAGTTGCGATTCTTCCTTGTGCGACCCGCACCGATAACAAAACTCTATCGCATCTTATCTGCTCGTTCCGGTAGCAATGTTACTTATTGGCAATACTTATTGCCAAAAGTTTAAAACGCTCCCATGACAATTGCCGAGGTGATTCGATAATCACTTTTACAGATAACATCGCGTTCGAGATTTTATTCTCCGATGGTTTTTAAACTACGGGGCATGTTTTGAAAGCTGGTGTTTAGATCATTGGTCAATTATTATCGAACTTTACATGCTCGAGCTGTAATTGCAGGATTTTAATTAGTCCCTCGAGAAGGAACAACTGCATGAAAGTTTAACGACGCGCAAGGAAGAGGTGAAAAATTTCCATGGCCGTGTTTATCCGTATCTGCCAGATCCTTTAGTTTTAAAATGTTGCGAAACTTCCCGTGAATTATGTAGCTCCATTCCGGAATCAACGGGCGCAGCGCAGAAGTGGCGATTTTTCGTGCGAGTTCCGAGAACACGAACAACTTCAAAACCGCTTCTCAACTTATAGAAGTAAACAATACCCGCGCGGAAGAACGAAACCGAATGAGGCCTTCGTTCTAAAAATTCATCGCAGTAAATTTTCCAAGCGCAACGGGCGCACGTTTCTGCAACATATTCCAGCTACGGCGAAGCCCTTTCCGCCCGGCCTGTGCTACACTTCAAAAAATATCGTTCGACTTCTTTATTTATTCACGAGAATTAAAACGGTCCACGGTTTCTTACTCTGGAACGTTTGTTTCTGTCGGTGGACTATTTCGAAACGTTACGCAAGAATACAGTATTTATGTGGTCGTCGGTAGACTGCGAATTTTATGCATTTCGAAGAAAAAATGAAAATTATGCACACGTACGAGATGATTTTAAATGATTTATCCGATCGATAAAGCTAACGCATACAATAAAAACGACGTTGCTAGCCGCACACATGAGGCCGCAACACGTGAAACATGTCGATCAGGCTTTTTTATGCAAATACGAGTAAACAGAATTTACGTCGTTCCGGCAAGTCGGAGGGTCTTTAACAGGCGTCGTCATCGGATTCAGGGGTTATTTAATGCGAAAATATTTTCATCGAGCTTGGTTCGCCAACATTAAACAAGCCATATTTGAAGAGCAAACAACGCGGCTCTCGAATGTCGCAAGATGAAGGGATTTCTCGGTGGCTCGGTTGACACAAAATTGAAACTGCAACTTCGGCCGTGGTGCACGAAAGCCGTTCGATTTCGTTGAGCGGCGCTCGGTGTCTGTATCGCGAAACGTGTGCTCGGCTTTTACTACAACCGGTAATTACCTTTCGTAATGGCTGTACGTACGTACACGTGCATTCAATAATGCGTGGCATGCGGTACGACTTTGAGCGGAGCCGGGCGTGGCTTTACTTTCGCCTCGAATGCTATCCCCCAGACCACCTCGGGCCATAAACGTTCGAAATAGAACGGATCTAGCGCACTGTTTCCGAACGTCATACGTTTCACTTATGATTGCGCCGTTATGTTTTACGGCTCGATAAAAAACCCTTCCACCGGAAGGCCGAAACAAACCGAAAATCGCGGCACCGCGGGCCCGAATGCAGCGTTGACGAGGGTCTCGGATTTTATTGGCGATCGCGCTGCGCTGTTGCACCTTGAACGATCCCTAGATCGCGACACCTAGACTACGGATCTTAATGCGTTTATGACTTCTGAAAATTTTCAAAAAATGCTAGGCTATAAAATTTCACAGAATTTAATGCGATATTTATTTATTTTATTTTTTCAGACCTGCAAAGAGTACTGTCACTGAAAATAAGATTTGATTTGATTCCACTTGCTTAAAATTTATTTACAAAAATTGCAAATTGTTTAAACTCCGCAGTCTATTTTTATTACAGAGAGAGAGAGAGAGAGTTTAATTGCACTCGAGACGGTCGCATGGAGTTCTTAAACAAAGGAACGCTATGAAAATTGACGACAATCGAGAGTACACTTGAAAACATCAATTCCAAAAAACCGGATTCATAAATCAAATCCGCAATAATTTCGAATCGGTGCAGCTCGATTGCACGCAGGGTTGGCGTACTTTTTTTAAATTAAAAATAGAACACCATGAAACAGCGATCAATTAAACTCGAGCGTTTCAGTTTCAACAACCAAATTTTTACGCGCAGTTGCGAGTGGATTACATTCGTGGAAAAAGACACCAGACTGTGCACGATGAACCCACTCGATGATTAATCGTATTACATTAACCATGCGTTTTTCGCCTCGGGTTCGCGATACATTGCATTTTAAAAACGACGCGTAATATTCGCTGCGTGGAGAGCGCTTCTCTATAATATGGCGCTTTCAAGTGGGTCTCCGGTGCAGACATTATCGATTATTTCATCAATTATCCACACACTAATCATTCGACGTTGTCGGGCTTGCTGGAAACAAACAGGCCACTCGACCATTTTCGAAAGACAAGCTCGAAAGCCCGTTCGGATCGTTGGTGCTCGAAAAAAAGATTATTAAAATGTATTCTGCAAACACTTCCATATTTTTAATTTTAATTTCGAGACCGATTGGAAATGAATGCGAAAGATTGCCTTTCCATCAGTCGTATCGAACCGATACGAATTCCTTTAATCGTCTTCTGCAGTTCGTTACCGCGATTCGAGAATTCTAATTATTGGAATGCAGTTGGGAAAAAAATGCGTTCGACTACGCAATTTGTTACCGGAAACGTTGGAACTACTATGGAGCTTCGTGAAAAGGTAAAATTGAATCCCGTGATTCTGTCAGTTCATTCATTTTTATTTACTTCGTACATTCCATTTTGGTAATTGAACGATGGACAGAAACATTTCTATTGGCCCTGTCCAATTTAGAATATTAGCGCAAGTCGCAATTTTATAAATAGTCTTTGTAACTCGTAATTTTTCAGAGATGTTGCTCCATAATTGTTTTTGTTACGGCCTTAGTTAGTTAACCCGGAGGCAGAGCGTGCGGTCCGAGAGACATTTAAAAGCTGCAGAATCATTTGTTTCGTCCGATCCCGCGAGAGTATGCACTCGAGTGACTATGCTCCTTCTCTCGCGTAGCTTTAATTTAAAGTGGCTCGTTATAAAAGGATAATTATGGTGCTTTTATAAAACGGTAAAAACTGCAATCAAAGGAAAAACAGTTTGTTAAATGTAACAGATTGCCACATTAATTTAGCGGCCTCTGAGACCACATGTCTCTTCTAAAGAGACAAAATTTCGAAGTTAATATATTTCCTAAATTAAACGCGGTTAAATTATTTTCTATAGGATTTTGTACAGCTTGTCTATATACTGTGAATAGTTGTTTCTGGTATTTACAATGGCAATTTTCTTCCCGTGTAACAAGGTAAATTATTCTAGAAAATTTTCTGTAAAACAATATTTTCTTTATATTGTGTACAAATACTTGTTGCATTCGTAGCGGAAATTTTCTTCCCGTGTAACCAGGTGAATAATTCTAGAAAATTTTCGATAAAGCATTTTGTAACGTCTCTACACGCCGTGTACAAATAGTACTTGTACTCGTAAAGGCAATTTTGTTCCGGTGTAACCAGGCAAACGATTCTAGACAATAAAGTGCAATCGATCGATTTTACTTCCTCTTGGCTAAACCAGGGAATGAAGACGATACAACGATAAAGCTCAACACGTTCCTTATCGGTCTCGAAACGACTTCTTTCCCGCCTCATCGACAAGTTAACGGTGATAAATCGTATCGAACCAGCTCCGAACAATTCGTCTCCGCGCGACGAACCGCGAAACGCGAAACGCGAAACGCTCTCGTGAGAGAGCGCAACATATTACGTGTAGATTAGCGGCACGAGCTTTTTAATTATGCATAACCGGCGGTAATCGGGGGCCGATACCGATCTAATCTAGATCAGCCGGGAGTGCGCGCGCACGCTCCTCGCGGATGATTTAAACGATTTTTAAATTGCATGGGCCTAGATCTCGTAAGCCTCGCGCGTCGTCCGCGTACAACCGTACTAGTAAATCATCCGGCGGGCGGTATCAGAAAGTATTATTTTTCCGCGGGGGCTTAATAACGTTCGCGGGCAATAAACATTTTGATACACGGCTGCGAATTACGTCGAGCTGCATCGCACCTAATAAAACGCACGCGAGATCATCGGTCCCCGCGATACACTCCTCGACAAAATAATAGCGCAGATGTGCTATTCTTAATTTCTCGAAAACGACGTTGAATTTCTGAATGGAGCATGCGGTATCGTGATCGTTACTAACGAACCTGCTAGCAAATGAAGACCATTTTGCTCGGTTTACGAACAAGCAGACGGAAAACAGAAATCCTGGAGGCGATAACTAAACGTTTTAATATTCAAAAGTGTGTTTAGCACTAACATTTTTATGAGAAAAATGGTTTTTTGTGAGAAAACACTTGGGATCGTGGATCATTTTATCCAGGAGCGTATTCCATCTGCCCGAAGTCGGCGAATCTCGGACGAGCGGATAATTCCGGATGAAAAACAGGGCTGGAACGATCGCGAAAGTAAAATTGCCCGCAATTACGCCTGCTAGGCGACCTCCTTCGCGCGATTCCCGCTCTGTCCTCGATTCTGGACAAAAGGCGCGACGGTGGAAGAGGCCGAACCGGGTCAGGAAACATTCAAATCGCGATGATCCATCGGTCCGAAACGGTCGAAATCCGTCCTGGTCACGGAGGGGGCCAGAAAAAAATGCCAAAGTCAGCGCCGAAGGTGACCGTAATAAATTTCCTCGGGTGGAAGGGAGGGATAGGGAGCAGAGCAGTTTCCCCCGCCGCCGCCGCCGCAATTTTCTGCGGAACGCTTCTCCGCCCGGCTCAATGGGAGAACAGGAAGAGGGAAGCAGGAACCGAGAGCACCAGGCTCCCTGGTTACCAACCCCCTCGACCCTCTCTCGATCCACGTCGTTTCGACGTCGGCGTCGGCACCAGCAGCACCAAGAAGAGGTGGAACAAGGCCGGAGAGCCTGGGAGTGCGGGACGAGTGAAGTGGAATTAGAGCAATCCTCTCTAATGGTAATTAATGTGCGGCGTAGTCAATGTAACTCACGTCGAAAGAAGAGAGCTAGCTTCGCCGCTCGCTCGCTCGCGCGCAATCAAGTCGGAAGCGCTCGGAAGACTCATCCTAGCTCTTTGCCTCCTTCTGTCTGCTTCGGACTCGTTCCTCTGCTTACCGGAAATGTTGTCGCTGTGCCTGCTGCTGTCCGTAGTCACCGCCGCGCCGCCAGCAAGGAACAACCAAGGTTCAACCAAGTACAGCCGCGCTAGTCGAAAATCGCGACGATCGATCAGAAATTGGTGCGACGTGGAAATGTTTTAGGCGGAATTAAAATTTTTGTTAACACAAATAAGTGTTGGTAGAGTATCCTAACTTCGATTACCGCCAGCCGCCTTCCCAACACAGTAACGAACTGTTAACATGCTTCGGACTGCTGACACGGATCTAGCCGTTGTTTGGAGAGACTTAAAGAGTTGAGGGATCGATTTTCGGGGCGCTGAAATGGCACTTTGGCCCCGGGGCGGGGGTGCGGTGGCCAGCTGGCAGGTAGCGTCGCGGTACCCCGGCCAGCACTTTTAAACAATGAAAGCTGATTGAATGTCCAGGGCCTGGACTCCGTAACCTGGACCTCTTTCGTCGGGCTCCGCTCTTGCCCCGAACTTCCGCGCGTTCTCCGACAGTTCCAGCTATTCCGCACGTTCCATTGGCGCGGTCCACTTCGCCTCCATGGAACCTGGGGGATGGCAGCTGGCCTAGCACGTACCGCAGGGGTCGGAGGTCGTATAGCAGCCACTTTCCCGATGTCACGACACCTCGTTCTCTCTCCCCGTTCGCCTAGCCGACTATTTTTATGATTGCCGGCTATGCATCGGCGCCTGTTATCGCCGGATCAGTTTCCGGCGGTTTATTGGCCGCGAGAAAATGGGACGATAGCAAAATATTTAAGGAAAGAGAGGAAAAACGATGAAACTGTAAGCGTGAGAACGTTCAGGATACCGCTCCGTTTATTTCACGCTGGCTCAACCTTCCGAACCTGCAGCGATGGGAACCGCAAAAGAAAAAGTTACTTCGAATGACCTCAAGAATCAGCCCTTTCAAGAAAGTATATTTTTGGAAAATGGGAGGAAGAAAGCATTATTCAGAGATGCTTTAACTTTATTCCGAGAGCGTCAGGCTGAAATAAATAATTATTATCAATATAATATATCGACCGCGAGACGTATCCCGAAGTGCATTGCCGGTGGACCTAAGCAACCGGCTGACATAACTCCTCGGCTCACCGAAATTTATGAGGTATGGATATGAGCGGGCAAATTATTGCGGAGCTATAAGCGGCTCCGGGATGACGGAGATGGGTCTCTTTGTGCTCGGGAAAGGATTTACGTAACGCAGTCGCGCGTTTTAAACGTGCAACCTCGTAACGCATCGGGGCTGCAGAAATTTTCGATTAGCCGTGACGTGGATTTATCGGTCAGGCGAGGCGGGTACACCGAAGTTTACCCTTGTTACCTTATCTAAAACAATAGAGGTAACCCCCGTGCAACACGGTACTCCTACAACATAATTTCGTTCTAACACGGTTCGAGATTCGGCAACATCACCGCCGCGACGTGACCCGTGCGAGGATAAGCTTTGCGTTTGTGCCCCGTATGCTTTGACGATTGCTGATAGTTTTGATAAATCCTCGGGAGAAGCGAAAAATAGGAGGGAATTAAATACAAGTAATTAATTTCTGCTGGAATTTAATAAAATTGTCCATTGTAAATTTCACGTCGGCAAGAGAAGCGAAACTGTCGCAGATTCTCCTCATAGACACTTATTTCGAAGGAATTCCGTGTAGCAGGGACTCTGATATTACGAGAATCCCTGTAAAAGAATTCCTATTAAAAGCAAAAGGACCATGTTTGCGTAAAGTTTCTAGGTTGCGTATCCTCTTCTTGAAACGGCCAATTTCTTCGGTGCTACACGAGAACGCGTAAAAACGCCAGTGCATGCCGTGCAACCGTGGGCGCAACCGTCGCTGCATCAATTTGTTGCGCGTTTTATGGATGTCCTTGCAAAGAGATCGAAAAATGAAGTGTACCGGAAAAAGGGGATTTGTATACAAGAGCTTCCACTAAAAATGTAAACCTGGGCGTAAAATATAAAAAGATACGTTCAAGCAAATACGTTCTTACGCAACGAACGTTTTATTTAATCGTTGCATTCGTATGCAAATTTTCCTGAAATTAAATGGCCCAACTTACTAGCATAGATGACGAGGATAAGCAATTTTTAAAAAGTCACGATTGATCAAAATCACGAAAAAGAAACGTTCTATACAAGGTGTGCCACTAATTCTGTCACCAGGAGATATCGCCGCAATTTTTTATTTTTTTATTTCCACGCGAAGTGTCGGAAGAACAAAATATTTGGTTCGAGGGGATTTGAACCAAATAATTTGTTTCTCTGACATATGTCGCGTGGCAAATAAAAAAATGGCGGTGATATCGCCTTGTTAGTGGGACATCCTGTGTAAATGTAATTTACAGCTATTTGTTTTTTTTTTGTCCAAATCTCCAAAAATTGGAAGATTTTCTGATGGCTGCCGACATGACTGTTCCTCGGATCAGAATGGGTGCGGTACACCTGTGCTTTGAGTCGCCCGGTAGAGTCGGTTGATTAATAGTCGTAGATCTTCTCCAAACGCCACCGTTTCCATCTAATTCCCCTTATCTGTTCCCAGTAAACCTCAAGTTCCCTCGGTAAACCTGTATCTTTTATCCAGCCATTTGTACTAATATGCGTATCCACGGTTCGACGATCAGTATTCGCGACGTGTACATCAATTACGGTCGACGCTCGGCGTCGGCGTCGGCGTCGGCGTCGGCGTCGGCGTCAGCAACGGCGGCGGCTTTGACGGAGGGTCGCAGTTAATAATGGCGTGGCGGGTTAGTTGCTAATGGTTTTCTATTACACGTGGCAGAATAATTAGCTTATTACAAGTGATCGCGAGCTACCTGTTGCCAACTGGCTGTTGTTTAAAGTTGCGAACAACTCCCAGGGTCAGACCGCACATGCGAAATAATTAACGAACGAGATGGCTCGTTGCAAAAACGACAAGCCACGCCGAGAGCCACGCTACGCCGCCGGCTCGTTTGTGCACGCTCCGCAGCCACCTGTAATTAAAAGTAATATCGGCTCGGTGACACGACCCGACGTCAGCAAACTTTGTCGACCGGACGGGTACCATTCACGGACTGAATAAATTTGCACCGTTCAAGATCCACCAAAATGACAAAAGGTGTCTCTCTTTTCGACGACAGGGAAATAAAATAACTTCGAAGATTTACATAACAAATATCGCGCTTCTCTACACTGAAAACCGAATCGCCATTTCCATTTCAAATATCTTTTTCTTCTACATCGGCGAACCTAATAAATTTACATAACTTGTTAATACGAGGTGACATCTTCGCTTCCTGTCTTGAAATATGATTCGAATGGTGTATTTTCATCATCTTTTAGGGCAATTATAGCGACGGAAACGTTTAATATCAATATTGGGACAGCTTTTCGTTTCATCTTGCACTTCAAGACTCCGTTAATAGTGTAGCCCGATTAGATTTAGTTGATACATTCCGGAGTTCAGTTCCCAAATGTCTAATTAATTTTTATGTTGAATCGCAGCTTAACAATGTTGTAGGTTATAAAGGGAAACCGCGACAACAATTTAATAAAACTTTACACATTAATTTATTCGGAATTTAATTTCCGAGAAAAATCTCATTATGGCTTTTATCAGCAAAATATAACGGTCCAGTAAGCAGTTCTCATTCGACTCTACAATTACTTGAACTTTCGAGTCATCGAGGCTCGAATAAACGTAAAAAATTCCCAGTCTACCGATTACAAACGTTTCCCTTATTAAACGATGAACAAAAGAACCCGCTCAATTCATCTAAGTGCATAATTCGACAAGCATAACGGCAAGCTTCGACCGCCGGGGCCGCTTCAAAATGAAGCTTCCCGGACTTTTAATAAGCAAAGCTTGCACTTACCGCGTAAAATTACATAATGGCGTGCCGGAGCGCGAGACTTGTAAGCTTTTCCAAACGGCTCGTAACATCCCGCAACTTTTTAAAGGGAACGGATTTAACGAACCCGTTCTCCCCGGAATGGCTGGCCTCCGGATAACCATAAGATTTTACTATCACCGGTACTCGAAAAATAACCTTCCCCGCCATGAAACAATTCCGAACAGCGAACGAGCTGAAAATGCCGCTTCGATATATATTTCTAATTACGCCAGTAGTGTAGTAGAACAGACGAAAAATTTCGAAAAGATTGCTGCAACCCATTGGTTAAAATAAATTCCCAAAAAAATCACTTTAGACGGTCCACATCAGGGAGTCCTCCGAAAGTGGATTCCCTTCAGAGAAGAGGAGATGACGTGCGATCGGAGGAGGACGGCGATACCCGTTTAATCGATTCGAGGCTCCTCGTAATCGCTTATTCGCCGATACCTTTTACCCTCCCTCTCTCTCTCTCCCTCTCCCTCTCTCCCTCTCTCTCTCTTTCTCTCTCTCTCTTTCGTTTCCCTCTTTGTCTTCGGTTCGTCGCGCGATCGACGGGAACGATCGGTCGGTTTGCAGGCGCTTGCGGATCGACGAGGAGGGCCGAGCCACCCATAAATGTCTTCGGCCGGTTGATTGAAATTTATGTTTTAATTCATAGCCGAATGGGCGGCCGCGGGAAACGTGGCGCGCCGTATAGCAACGAGCCCGGACGGTGGAATGGAGGAAAAGAGTTCGAGGCGAGGTTTGCGGGGTCATTTCGTTTCTCTCTGTTTGCTGTTAATTTACAGTGACGTGCCGCGGCTGAGCGAGTCCCGGGCTAATAAATTTCGAGGCCGGCCCCCGCCTTCGCGAGGACAACGTACGCTTTTCCTTCGGTCTCTCTCTCTCTCTCTCTCTCTCTCTCTCTCTCTCTCTCTCTCTCTCTCTCTCTCTCTCGTCCTTTCCCCGCTCTCGTCCTTCCTCCATCGAAAAACAGCGTACCGCCTTTGTTCCTTCTTCTTCTGCTTGCTTCCTCGCGGCCGATCCTCGCCCCCGTGATCGTTTCCTAGCGTGCACGGGGATGCGTTGTTATTTCGAACATCCCCCTGAGATCGAGCCGTGCGGGGAACCGGGAACGATTCCGTAAGTTAATGGGAACGCCTCGTAATGAGACGAGACGGAAGTCTTCGCTCCGGGGCTCCGGCACTGTCTGCGCGGTAATGCCGATGGTCGTGCAAGCAGAAACACTATTTAATGGATTGCTGCGTCGATCGGTGAGCTGGAACCAGTAGCTGATGACTGCTGCGGATTTTTGTACGGTGCACGGTGTTTCCTGGCTCCCTTTGTCCACAAAATTAAATGGGAACGTTGCTAACGTTTCTTAACCTACCGCCTTACAATTTAATTCAAAGCTTTAAATTAAAGCGTCGAGTTGCTTTAAAATCAATTAAAAATAATTCCGTTGGTACTAGATATGCTGATTTGTAATCTAAATATCAAAACCAATGGTGAAACCAAAATGAAAATGCATTTTTTCGTAATCTGCACATGTACGAATCTATTTCCATAGGAGTACTTTCGTGTCTACAATTGTCAAGACCAGAGATCTATAGTATTCTGGGTCCGTTAACAGTTCCAGTGTTAGCAGACAGAATATTGGAAGCTACTCCCTGGAAGTTGCGCAACTCGCAAAAGTCTGTTCTGCAGTGTACACGCAGCCTAAGACAGCAACTAGAAGCTATCTCTGTATCGGAAGCGAATTCGGTGTTCAGTTTACGTAACGATGATCGTATTCCCTAAAACTCAAAGGGCCGGGTCCCCCCTTCCCTTTCAATCTCCACCCTCGCCGACTGTATTTCCCCGCTTGATCCTTTCCGTGACTACATTTCATAACAGCATTTTCGTTCCCCGCTACGAGGCGAAGGGGATCGCAAGGGCTCGGACCAGTCCAAAGTAAAAGAATCGCGATTGGTCACTACCATAACAGGAAAGAGGCTATATATGGGTATCGATTTCGTTGATGTACTACAGTTCTCCTCGCATTATGGCTCCGCGGTTACAGTTTCCGACGATGCCACGTCTCGACGAATAGGTTTCTCGAATGAAACCATTGAAAGAAAGAACGCGTGCTGTGCAATCATTCGAACGAGTATTAATCTATTCGTTGTTGTCCCGACAAGGCAGTTTAATCAAGTCAAGGCGGTGTTCGCCGGTGAAAGAAGCACGAAGGCGAAACTTCCCGAGGCGTTTTATAGTCCGGGAAATATTCAGGGGTGTTGGATGGAACCGTACAATGGAAGCGTTGAGTACCTCGAAGGTGTAAGAAAAATTCCGCCGAGGGTGGAAGAGGTTGTTTCCCGTTTATGTAAATATAAACAACGCTCCTCCAGTTACGGGAACGAAGTGCGTGAAATCGTAAAAACGCAAATCAGGCAACGGATACGGTCGATTGAATACGTCGAAGTGGAGGATTCGATAAACAGCGGGCCCCGTGTGCCTGCTTGATTTACGAAATAAAAAGGTAGGGAACTGAACTAAATCAATTCGAAGTCGAGCAAACTTTCACAGCGACGATATAAATTAAAGATTCGAATGGCTTCGGTAATTCTAGTTTGTGTTTTGCTTTAAACCTGTAAATAACGAATTACCTTCTACGTTTCGTCCATTTAACGCTTTACTCCTCGTTTGACGTGTAAACCTTCGCGTGTAGACACGTTTATTGCTTCGAAGAAAAAGTTACACATGCTCCGGAACGTAAAAAGTGGAAAACCGCTATAAATTTTGATTCCAACGTGTAAAACAACGAAACAGCTAACAACAGTGTATTCGCTCTTTAAAAAACTTTTTGCTATTTTCTTTTCCCCGTCGTATTTTCTTGGTTTCGTGTCGTTTTTTCTTCTTCTTTTCGTCAAATTCCGGTGGCGTAAAAATTGATCAAGTTCATAAATTTGGTGGCTTCGCGACCGGCAAATGTTTATCGTCAACTACCTGCCATTGTTTTTTATAAATTCACGTTGTTTCGAGTGCGACGGATAAGCAAAAAATTTAAAAATAATATTCGCCGGAATGTCCAGGCGGTCCGAGAGCCCGGGAAAATTCAATATTTCATAGAAAAAGTATGTTATTACATAGAATATTGGATATTTGGACTAGGATAGTTTTTATATTACGTGGAATATGCTCGTCGCAAACATAGCATCGTTTCTCGACTGGCTAGTTTATGCCAAGTCACTACTAGAAACAGACAACACCGCTCACAGTCAATGTTTGCTCTTACGAGGGCGAGTGGAAACAACGATTAATGGGCACACACGTCAGCCAAGTTCGGCTTCATGCTGTGCGTGCTCCATGAATTTTTCACAATCGGTTTCCGCAGAAATGAAGATTCGTTTAGCTTCAATTCGCTCCACTTTTTCCACTTGCATTTTGACGAAGAGTTATCGCTGGACAGATTTTTATAGAAAGGGCAAATTGGTACAGTGATAAATCGCGAAACTGAAATAAAATGGAATTTTACTTTTCTCTATCAACTGTGCCAGTGAATTAAATATAACGGGGGGAAAAAATGAAACCTTTACTCTTTTATGGAGATCTTTGTAAATTGTCCACAAGTTCGTCGTTTGCGATTTAATAGTTAATTATTTATTTTGATACGGTAAAGATACTTCATTATTTTTTTTTTCCTATGAAATACAGTTCAGTCTCTCTCTTTTCTTTACAATTACTTAAAAAATTCTATTTGGCACTCGGCGTGTGTTTTAGCCTTAATCGAAGAACCTCGTTTATGCTATTGAACTTGAAGGTTCGCAACGACAATATTTCACAAGAAGGTTGTGGAAAAGTCAGAGGGTGCAGTGTATAGTTGTCTGTAAAACCGCATCGACGCGTACAAACCATCGTGAAAAATGGCGTCGCGTACAAATTATTCGAACGGCCAGTATTTCCCCGTGGCAGTGATTTATCGTAAACGAGCAATCAATACATTTCACAAATTTTTTGGTCGCACGGTCGGCCGGGCGTTACCATTTTTTCGGGGAATATTTTTATTTCTTTCTCCCAGCGAAAATAAAAGGTTTCGTGGACCGGCGGGTTATCGCCTCCGTGGAACCGCGATATTCGATTGTTACACAGGAGAATCGCGGGATGAAAACGTCGATGGAAAATGGTGCAAAGTCTAGTCGCGAAATGGCAAGGATTAAATGTGCTGCGCATTCGATGCGACAATACAAAAGGTGTTCAAATATTGCAACTCGTGCGATAAATACCAGCCAACAAATAATACGTTTTAAAATATACATATTTTTCTCGGCAACATAAAAGAGCAAAGTATCGAAAGTTCAATTGTTTTATGCAAATTCTAATAACGCATTTTATGCTTTATATTAATAGTTTCCATTGAATGTCGATGCGATGTGTTGCGATGTAAAATAACAAATACTTGAATGTGTTCGTTATTCCGAATAACATGTGTCCAGCATTTTATACGAGCACGCAGTGCGCAGATTACCGGTTTCAGAGTTCATAGAATATCTTGTTAATGATTGCAGCTTACCATTTTAATGAGAAAATGGCGGACACGCGCAGATTTGTGAAGCTGCCAATAGCAGCGCCTACAAATACCAACAAATAAACGGTTCGTGTCAGCGAAATCGAAAATCGCTTATTACCCTCGATGTATCGCCGTGCGTTATTTATTCCGCGAACGCCGAACAGTTCTCGACGAACCAGACGAAACAGTTCTCGCGGATAAAAACGCGGCCGGAGTGCACGTGAATCTTACAAATGCGCGACGCATGTAACTTTCCAAGATGGACGACGAGCCGTCGGTTTTACGCGAAACTTGAACTTTCGAATATCTCATTAATTCCGAACTGTCTGCCACTGGCAGTCATAAGTTCCGACGCTCGTGGCTGTTCCAAAAGTTGAGAAGTATCGCGCACCAAAGGCGAAATAAAGAAACGCCCCCGGAACTTCCGGCGACTTCGAAACGAACGTGGAACGGGCAGGTTCGACTTAACATGGGAGCGACTAATGAACCGTTTCGTTAATGAGCCCCTGGTATAGCCAATGGAGATCAAATGTTCCCAGCGTGGCGGTAGAATCTTGTGAAAATGTTTGACATACGATTTCCTTCTACCTCTGTTCTTCGCGAAAACAACCTCCGAAATTAGGGGTGAGAAACGTAACTTGGTAGAGTATCTTGTATATTCGTTAGATCTAAAGATTAGCTGAATTAGCAAGCATAAGGAAAGTGAAATCGTAGTGACTGTATCGTATTAAAAGTATCAAAAGGAAAATATAAATGGATTAACGCGAGCTTAAAAATTGACAGGAATATGCTCTCTTCTTTTATATATTATTTCAACAAGTGGAGCTTAGCAGAATCTGCCTCCAGACCCGGATTTCTTATTAAAAAATACAAAATTTTACCATTTAACCTTTCTTTATCTTTTCCTATGAACAGACTTCTCTGTCAATTTTATTCTCTCAAATATTTTTATGAAAATTACGTAATTCGTTGTTACATAAATTAAAAATTCGTTCCAATGCTTTGGAACAAATGGAACTTTGGAGCAAATATTTCAGAAATAAAAGCAAGGCCATTTCATTAAAGGGGAGATGATCCCAAATTATTTACATTTTTCCGAGCATAAATGGCCTTTCCAAGCGCGTTGTTTCCATAAATGTACGCAAACACGAGGGCTTTAAATGGGTCGGATCGTGCCGGAATAAAAAACAAGTGCGTTCATTTTGATGCACTGGCGGCACCGTTGATGTGCCAATTGTATTGCAAAATCCTTAAGCTAGATTTTCGCAGTGCTACGGTCAGTTGCCATCGGCCATTGAAAACCTTTTGTAAAAATTCGCGGAGCGCGAATAGTTTGAACATCGTTCAACAAATTCCATTGAAAGCCACTCTGACGGCAGTTTGACAGCGGATAGCGACTGTCAGTATCGAATAATAGCGTGAACGAGGCTTTAGGAATAATTCCGGCATATCGATATACTGTAAAAACACATTAGCCGGAGTGGAACACGATCTCATTTGCAAATTACGAATCTACACGGTACTATTCATTCCCGATAACAAATAGCCAATTTATCTTGAAACGCGTAAGCCGTGCTCGGCTTGCGTACGCAACCATAATTCCTGGTCGTACAGTGGTCTTGCAGATATTTCTGGTTCCGACTTAGAAAACTTCATTTCGAGAAAAACGCGTTTGAAGTTTCAATTATCCGTCACCGCGTTCCGAGTTCTAAATCCGACGATTTAACGAATTCCCCAACAAAACTTTGAGAGAATATTCCACAACAAGCGTACCACCAATGGAACGTACCATTTTTGAATAATCGATTTCTTTATTTCATCAAAGGTATGCAGCCCATTAACCGGCGGCCGATCTGCGCGAATTCAACTTCCCCTATGCTGCAACGGAATCCACCCCCGCACGAAATCACGTGATACCGCTGACTCCTAATTCTCGCTCACCCTCTCTTTCTCAATCCTCCGTTATCATCTCGTTTCTCCGACCTACTTTCCATCTTCACGGACGGAACTTTGTCGTTTGTGTTGGAGGTTCGATCGTTTAATTAGCCCATAAATTAACATCGAATTATACGGCCCTCGATTGTACTTCTCCCCGCGGCGCGGCGCCCAAATATTTCTTCGCAGCATCGCGCGAGTTTTCCCGACAGGGTTTTTGCACCGGTGATTTGCGTGCCCGTTGCTGTTTTCGGCGGCGTCGTTCCGCGCGATGACTCCCCGAAATTGATGACGCAATCCACCCCCGCGGCCGAACCGTTAATGCTTTCCTGTTTCCCGCGCAGTGGAGCGGGACCGCCTATGGTCAGACAGAACGCGGCCGCGATCCGGCCTCTCAGCTATCGATTAAATACCACGCCGTTTTGTATCGATTTAATATTTCTCCGGCCGCAGCCACTGTTGTGTTAGTTCGATAGTGGGCCGCGGCGACTTTCTAGATACGTACAATGGCTAATAGGTTTTCCGTGGCACCGGATATCCATCCTTTTCTAAACGCCGAACCGCCGAGTCACGCGACTCGCGTAACAACCGATGTCCCACTATCCTGCTCGAAAAGATACCACGCATAGTGACAGACGTAAATGCTCAATTCTCGCGTATTCTGAACGACATTAATGGTACAGCTTCTGAAATGATATCTGAAGTCGCACGAAAGCAATTAATTATGTGTCTCGTTGCGACATGTTCGGTGGTGGCCCTACGCTTGTATTTGGAATCGTCGCGCTCCCGTATAGAAAACTAGGTCAAGATTGTTTGGAAAGGATATAACCAAGACGCTTAACAACCGGATCGCCATAAAGCAGAATCTTCGGGCTCGGATAAAGCGTTGCAGAGTCACAGAATTAGATGCAAACGATGCATCGGAGCAGAGGACCGACTGTATCCCAAGTGCGGGGACTCCTTTGTGGATCCACACAATGTGCTTCATAAATTGCATAATCTTGCTTTTATCATGCAAAGTGGATCGGCGCGTAATTACGTCAGTATGGGCGGCGAACACTCGAAGAAGCGTTCGAACCTACCGAGCTGTGAAATAAGCCGGGTTTATAGTGAGAGAAAAAACACCGGAGTAGATCGTATCGGCGATGAGTACTGCCCATAAAATTTTTCATCGCGACTGTACACCGCATAAATACGATCGTAACTTTTCTAATCTCCGGGACGAAGAGCGCCGACACGTATGGACGTCACCCCGGGAAAATACCGACTTCGCCCGGCGAGTTTCGCCATTTTTTGCTGGAACTCGTTTAACAAAGCCGATTATTTTCGATGGAACGGCCGACGAACCCCTCCCTCTCCCGAAACCCTCGAAGACACGTACTTTCGCTATCAACGCGTTCCGCCGGGAAGAACCATCGACGCGGCCCAGAAATTAAAGCTCATATTCGCGAATACGAAACGAGGAAATTTTACCTTGTACGCTCCTATAAAAGCTTATAGGGTTGCTCTTGCTAATTCTCCTCTTTTTTTTTTGATAAAGTTTTTGCTAAACCATATTTGACTAAATATTTACTTTACGAAGTTCTAATCACTGTAACCACAAAATAAATCTTAGTTCAGTAGGTTAAAGGGTGCGTAAAGCGCAAATTTTCTCTGTAGTTACATTAAAAGTTACATAGAAAATTATACTTTTTAGAATATTTTGAACGATCGGTACAGAGAACTGAAGGCAAAAAAAATTCTTTACAAATAATTGATTACTTACGGGTAACCCTGATATGTGAACGATATTTCGAGCCTAAGCGAAACGATTGTTTCGAGCGAGCCAATAGAGAGTTCCATTTATCTGTCTCCGACTGCTTATAAATCGCTGTTTGTAATTGAGCGAACGATTGCGATCGAGTTGAAAGATTTATACGGTCGGTGCAGGCGAGCCGAGCGTCTGGAACAGCAGCGGTGCCCGGAATAAATTTGAGCAGCGGTAAATGTATTAATAAAACATCGATAAAATAAATCTGGTGGCCCGGGAGGGAACGATCGTGCAGTGCACGCCGGGAGTGCGGAGATAGGAAAGAAGCGACGCGGAGCGCTGGACGAAAATCGTTTGGAGCGAATTCAATCTCGAAACAGTTGGGCAAACGGCGAGGGTACTCGGACCGTTCGGGGGTAGAACGAGAAGTTTAGCTCGCAGAATCTCCTGGGTGTATCGCGGAAACGCCAAAATCTGCCGGCGGGCAGCGCCGGGTATCGCCATGCGAACCGGTGGAATTGGCGTGGTCCCATCGGACATAAATTTCAATCAACGGCAGCGACGACGCTCCGCCGTCGACGGCAGTTCGAAGGGAGCCCGAAATACAATCGCGTCCTCATTGAAGGCGTCGCTCGCATACTTCGACCCCTACCGATATTTATTGCTACCTGATCGAAGGTACGCTGATTGGTTCACGTCGATCTATCGTTCCTGCGCGGCAACACGACCCACGGAAACGTAAATTCCGCACCGGCCCCGGTCCCGTTGATTGGCTCCCGGGACGCGAAATTTGCATTAAACAAAACCCACGACGTCCTTATCGCCGATCGATAACCTCGCAATGGCTTCATCGACTAAGAGGCCACTCTACCGAAAACAACGCATTTGTGTCTGCGAATCAATTTTTTGCAAAATTACCAGAACAAACCAGTGGGGTTGGAATCCCGTTCGCTTTGAACGTTCTTTTATTTTACCCAGTTTGCGACAGTTACACGAGACGGATTGATAACTGTCGATCGTGTTCTTGGTGCACCTAATAAGTGCTTGTGCGTTGTATCGACACGCTAGACCTTTCACTTGACGTGGGAAAGCAATTTGTTTTATTATTGCACAATATTTCTCGGGAAGAAGTCAATTTGGAGGCACGACATACATATTTCAACGTTCTTGAATAAATCGGTTCTTGAGAAAGCGAAGAAAGTAAAACGAGAAAGAAAGAAAAGTAATCATACTCCTGGTGAACGGGAACCCAACCCAGAGCCTCCATTTTACCACATCCCACTTCGTCAATGCAGTTTCCGTAACTTCTACATTCATATTGCATACTGTAGATACTTCGTTTTAATCGTTGATGCTTTCGAAAGAAAGAAGATGTTTTGCATCGATTGTAGAAAAGAGGAATTAAATGAAATGCTATTTTGTCCTTTAATCATTTTGATGGATTGAAAACAGCATACGAATGTTCTTGGATTTTTCTAATCTTTTACTGTTTTAGCCCAGCATATTTCGTCAGAAAATCTGCAGTCTATTTATAAATGTATTGTTTAAGAACGTATACAATGCCATTATACAATCGCTGTGTTATTCGTCCGCTTTTTAAAACATTCCCGGATCATTGAAAACGACAGAGAACAGAAAATAAACAAAGAATTCCCGAGAATGTTGATTAAGAACGACAGTAATACCGAGTCGTTCTAGTATTTATAAAGTGACACAATGTTTCCTACGGTCTCTGTTGCTATCAGTGTTTATCGTTTTTATTTCGGACGGAAATACACTTTTAACCTACAACTCTTTCGATTTTGACGTCCCAGAGATTCAACGGCGAGATTGTTCGACCTACTTCAAAACCTCGACGTCAGGGTAAATCAATTTCCCATTTTTATGTTTTTAATCAATCTCCGATGATTCTATCGATGCTGCACGGTTTCTCCGTCTGCCGTTTCCTTCGGCGCTTTTGTATCCGATTTCCCCTGGAACTAAAAGCAACGATATCCATTGCAGTGTACTCTGGGAACAAACTTCAACGAATTAAAATTGAAGTTTCCACGCTTCGTACGTGCTGGACGCGTTACAATTCGACAATTGAGTTTATAGTCGCAGCTCACTTTTTCCATTAAGCGATAAATTAAAATAATTCCTCAAAATATTCAGAATAAGGTATCGATGCTCCACCGAGGTCAACTCAAAAATAAATCCTATTCTTAAGAGATTTTATCTGGTCCACAGGTCCGCGAAAATGGCACACATTAAAATTGGATAAAGTATTGTAGAAGATCCGAGAGTATACTTTGAGCATCCTAAAGTTGAAATCGGAGGAAGAAAATCAGTTTGCGCGTTGTCGGGGTTCGATCGTCGACGCGTTTCCCTGGATCTATCGTCGGGGTCACGTCGATCCGGCCGATACAAGCCGGACCGACACCTGTCACACCCTCGTAAAACGAAAATTGCTTCATTAAGCTTTTCTTAGCAGGTCCGAAGACGGTTTGTTTACCGATCGGCATCCGGGCCGTTCAACCGTGCCGTATTACTGGGAAGTGACATTCCCCGACAATCGGGCCTGTTCTCTTATTCAAGTAGCTATTCCGGGGAAACGAAGCAGCGCGTCAGAATATTGCCTCCCTGCGTTCATTGGCAGGTTTTAATTAACTTCGCGTTCGGAAAAGTAATAATAACCGCGCGCGCGCGCGCGCTTGCACTTTACATAAACTCGATAACCGGCGGACGCGAGGCTACGGGGGGATCGGGGAGAGGGGGTTTGCCGAGAACGGCCACGCGGCGACTCAGATTGATTCGAGAAACGTTGCATTGTGCCCTCGTTATTGCACGGCTGCTGAGAGCATTCTCGAGTGCATCCGACTGTAACGGACCAGCCGTGATTGCTTGGAATTTTCAAGCGGAGATATTACTTTGTTCGCTTCACCTCGAACAACCGGCTAACCGGGGATGTTTCGTGGTATTTAATAAACGATCAACGAGTCCGTTTTCGTTTAAAACGTTCCGCGCTCTAAGGCCGCCCTGACCGACGTTAATCCCGGCCTGTGTACGAATGGCCATTACAGTGGACCGGCCATTTTACCTAAATTGTTGTAGGATAAATTTCGGTAATGTAGGACAGCGCGATACGGCACGTGGCAGAAGCTTGATGAAAAAGCAACGGAATTAAATGTTGGTATCAGCTTCTTGGAACCCGTAAATAATTATGTAGAGAAAAAGGTGTTCCAATTTTGAAAGTAAAGTTGATTGAAAATTCTGAATCTTGGAGAACGGCGTGAAATCGTGAATTCGCATAACGGCACGCAGTCAGTTGTCAGCGTTTCGCCGAGCAGTAAACCGTAAGATCGATGACGCACGAAAAATAGGTAGCGCAGCGTATCTGTCGGCAAGTTTCCCGCAGCTAAACGCATAGCGGCGGCAACTTGTTCCCATTCATCGTGCAGTTTACACGATCGCGCTTGTTCCGGTAGCATCCGCGGCCCGGAAACTTCCTTAAACAAGAACGCCCGAAGGACCTTCGCAATTAGTAAATTCAGCGGCCGGGACGCATCCAGCCGCGAAAGAAAAGTAAGAAACCGCGTGTCTCGTTAAGGTAACGCGGCGAGAACGGAAGTTTGATTAGTCGGCAGCCCGTGCAAGCAGAATATTAGCGATCGTAGCCGGGAACTTGTTCATTAATGGATCGGGGAGAGTTGGACGCCTTGGTAAATCCACGTTGTAATCTGACGACTGGATCGGGGCCGGCAATTGAAACTGCCAGCAACAGCCGAACAGTTCCAAGCCGTCGCGGTTTCGGAGGCTCTGTCTGCAACTAATATACGCGCGTGTAATTAGTTGTGTCGCGCTCGATACTGTGCTCCCCGACTGATTTGTTGTTGGCTATAGTAATTTTATTGCCCCCACCACCCACCCCGTCCGCGTCTCGATCGACCCAGCATCTGCTACTACGACCATCGTCGCTGGCTATTTAACAATCGGTCGAAATTAATAAATCTGAAAGCTTGAAGCGTTCCCTAATGAAAACGTGACGGTAATCATGAAACAAGGTTAGTCAAAAAAGATATGTAAAAGGATTACAAGGAGGGGAAAAGAAAGGCGAAGAAAATTCGAGACGGGACTTTAGAAAAACATTTACATATTTATATATATATAAAATATAATACAATTTGTTACAGTGTAGATGATAGTGTAGCGTTTAGACGTTAATATCCAGTGTAAATTAGGTATAAATCTAAGAGCGGTATGGAAGGACAGGGCGCCCGGTATGCGTACGAATTGTGAGCGTGCGTGCGCGCCTGTGCGTTTCGCAATGCGATCTCGGAGCGCACGGGCGCGCGTCGCTGCGTTTTTGCGCTTCTTTATAATTTCTTTCTTTCCTTTTTTTTTTTCGTCGCTTTTTGTTCAAACATGGTTACACGTAAATTATAAAGATACAAGATACTATTTTAGCTAGCTACCGGAATTCGAGTGTAGGTGCCTATAAAGAGTCCGGGACGTAATTTTAAATCTAAAAACTATATACAGGATACCTATGTACACGCACACGCTATCCGCTCGATTCCTTTACCCATTCCTGGTGTTTTGTTGCTTGCGTTGCTGCCCGGTGACCCAATATACATGTATATATTCGGGGAACGGGCCGCTGGTATCGTTCTCTAATCTTTTACTACATACAGTACATACACATGTCCGATTTCCTGGCCCCGCGTCGCGTTTTCGGCCGCGCCGCGTATCAATCGAGTCGTCGGTGTTTACCGAGGCCGGCGATCGAGCTAATCAGGCAAATCGGAACGACGCGAAACAGTTTCTCCCTCTCTCTCTCTATCTCTCTCTTAATCTTCGTGCTTCATCTTCTTCGTGTCTCAGGTACTGCTCTCTCTCTCTCTCTCTCTCTCTCTCTCTCTCTCTCGCCGCATATTCAGAACCGAACGAACGCGCCTCCGAGTGTATATTGTACAATGTGCAATTTGATCTGACGCGGAAACGACCGGATAATCCGTGAACGAACGTCGGCCCGGTAGGACCACGGTCGATTTGCAATTCGATTTACGTTCGACGCGTTCGATAGCGCGACGGGCGCCAGGAGTTCTCGGCTTAAAAGACGAACCAGCTAACGTACACACGATGCAAGATCATTTTTGTGTTTTTATTTAGTTTTTTTTTTTTATTCTTTTTCTCTTTAGTATAAATGCGTAATATTCGTTCCCTATTTATCTAACATAATTATACCAGGTATAAATGACATTTACTTGTGACACTTTGCTTGATTGTTCTGGTCAATATCACCGGCAGTTCCTATCACCATTCTTTAACACTCCAACCGGAAAATCATCTTTTCTCCGAATTCCCTCTTAGACGCAATGTCGACGACGACGACGACGACGGCGTCGCGACGCCGTGACCGAAATCAAACGTCGACGTCGCGGCGCGGAAGAAGTCGCGGAACGACTCCGTCCGTCGCCGCTCTCTCGCACAGCCGATTTTAACGAGCTCCTTCGGCGATGATAAATCATCGCTTGTCCCCTTGGCGGATCGCACGGTTACGTGGTACACGCAGCGCAGAAATTCGAGGGAAAGAAAGCGACAGTGGTTCTCGTTTCGCTTCACAAGCTCCGTACCTCTCTCTGTTCTCACTCGCTCTTTGCAGATCAACCTACGCTCGATCGTCGGGCGACTGCGAACACTATGCCGGGCCACGAATCATGAAAGTGTAACAACCGCGGTCAATCTGATCGATTAGTACAATAAATATCTTCGGTAGAGCACGCATTGCAATAAGAACCACGCAAAGTCTAAATAAATTAAATCTTACCGTGTTCGATCGTCGTTTCTCCCAGAAAACTTCCGCGGAAAATGAAACCGTGCTCCGTAGTTAATTAACGTTTGAATTTGTTAATTTAGGACCGCGACGAGGCAACAGAGCGTTCGCACTCGCCCAACACAGCCATCGCGCTCGAATCGCATAGGATCGACGGCGACGATTCTCCGAGCACAATAACCATTCTCACATCTCGTGTATGAGTACGCATGTGTTCGTGTATGTAGACTCGACGATGTTCGATGCAACAAATGAAGAACGGCGAACGGAAGAAGGGTATGGCAGTTCGAAGTTGGGTAAGCCGACGACGTTATAGCGAAGTTGGCAATGTGGTTGGCGGCAGTTAGTTCTTCCCGGCAAACTCGATTCGACGATTACGCGATGGGCAATGATGATGAGGATCGAAAGGAAGGTCGGTTGTTTGTTTTTCTTTTCTTTTTTTTTGCTTTTCTTTTTCGCTCTTTTTGACGCCTAATTGTGTGTTTCCGCGTGGTGTACGGTGATCTCGCTCGACTGCCCTCTACGGTCTTCTACACATACAGATCCCCTATGACATTCACGAATAATCGTAGTATTAAATTGTAAAATGTGGCTACGCGTTTATCCATTACCGATTAGTCGACTACAGGAGGTTTTCTACTACGCTAGGGAGAAAGTTTAATCATCGACAACACCGGTCGTCGCCGAGGAGGTCCACGGACAATCGTGGACGTCCCACGGACATTCTTTGACGACCGTGATGGAAAAAATCGTACGCGAATCAAGTCGTGTAGTTCCCCGTGAAATTTCTCGATGGTAACGGGCTTGCTGACCTCCCCGATTTCTCGTTCTGTCCCTTTAGTCCGGGCAGCAAGTCGCGTTTTTTTTTTCCTCGACGCTAATGGAATTCAGGAAAAGTGCACGCGTTAGGGGGACCGCGTTGACTACAACGTGCCGCCTATCGATCGCCCTGCCGCGGCGTAAGTCCTCTCGTTGCACGCCACCGTGCATGCAATTTGTATTTTCTATTTTCGGCGGATCGAAAGAAGTCGAAGAACCTCTCTCTTCCCGGTTGCTTCTACCTAAATATTATTTTCTGTTCGATTTTTAACAACTACACACACACAGAGAGAGTGAGAGAGAGAGGGAGGGGGGGAGAAGCGTCTCGGAAACGTGGATCGATCGAACAGAAAGCGAATCGCATAGAAGTGGCTATCGTCGAGCTTCAATTGTCGAATTCAATCTAATCCAGGCGCGATAGAAAACATTCTGAACGAAGTGGTCGCGAGTCGTGCCTGTCCCCGTGCTTTTATCTGTCTCTATAGTTTCTTTATGCTTTTCGTGTTACTTTAATCGCGTCGCAGAAAAACTCGTTGCATTGTTTCGAAGGTTTTTATTGTCTCGAGTGTGAACGGCGGAATCGGAAAACGCGGACAGAATTTGTTGAGACTACGTCGGAAAGGCGCGAGAGCGGGAATGACGGGGGTGAGGGTGGGGGGAGAGGAGAACTTGGTTGGATTAGCCGGGAGTGTCGAAACCAATGAAATAATTCAGCACGCATGAAAAATTCGAAATGTTCTCCAAGAATACCGCCCCTTTGAAACCGAGCACAAAGGGAACGGAAATGCGCGTCGTCCATCAATGGTGTGACGCAGAAATCGATCGAATTGTGGTATTCGAGGAACGTCGCGGCGACAAGTGTTCCCGCTGATGAAAGACCAGGGGCGGCGCTAATACCCCGAAATTTCGTCAGGAACTGATCTGTTTGGCTCGAGCCGAAATTCCAAAAATTCCGTGCCACGCGGAGTCATTCGGGAACCCGAACGAGACTGCAACTCAAAAATCCAGTTCCAATGGTAAATTCGAAAATGTACGATCAAACTCTCCGTGGGCTCAATTTTCGAAAAACAAGTGTACCAAATCCTTGAAAGTTCACCTGGTACCAGAATAAAATTAAAAGACTAACCAGTTCGCGCGCGCTAAAACGGAAAAATCAGTTCGTGAGTGAAAAGAAAATGATATTGCACGCATTTAATGTAAGAACGATATATTTATTTATATACAAAACTTCTCGGTTAACAAAATATATAAATGTGCGCAGAAATAAAGAGCAGACCAGAGAGAATGGTCTCGAGAAGCGGCTCGTACGATCGAATTGCGAATGTCCTGCAAACAATGTCCACGGTATACAACACTCTATCAAGCCCTCGCGTTCGAGCGTGACGATTATGGTCGTGTACCATCTTGCATCGATCCCCGGGTGCCCGATAAAGCACGGACGTCGGACAATCAGACGCGGCGAGGAATCTTCCGGGCTTGGACAGGATCGTTTGGAATCGGACCTCGCAGGAAAACCCGAGACCGATCGGACGCCGGTCGTAGCCGCGATTTAGGTGCGCGTCGCGATGCCGAGGCTGCGTTTATGCTCGCGGGGCATATGAATTATGAACGCGGTCGATCGCGCGTGTCCAACAAGCGAAAGAGAGTGTGTCGACGTGGCAAGAATTAACTCTATACAATTAAATAAAAAATAAATAATCGCACGCCCGCTGCGGCGCGGGCACTCGGACGTCAACGTTACACGTAAGAAACTGTACAGAATATTACAAAGGACCGTGGCGGTTTCGCGCGCACACAAACGTTGGTCGAGCGCGTCCTCGTCGTCTCCGAGTTGTCGACCAACGTTTACGTGGTCTCCGGTTCGAAAACGCACTCGTTCGTAGCTCTAATAGTAACAGAATATACAGACTTCCGGCGGGAGCCAAACGGAACAGGCCGCGCGACATTCTGAGCAGCTCCGTCGGAGAAAAGGCCTAACAAGCGGTTAGGGATGCTCGATTCCGATTCGATTCGTTAGGGGAATTGATTCTTCCGGTCAAAGGATTTTCCCCTGAATCGACTTTTTGATTCGGTATTTTTCACAAGAATCGATTCCCACGGTTCGATTCTGAATCGATTTGAGAACCCATTCTTCGAGGTGAATCGAACATCCCTAATACCGGAGCAGCTTCTTGTCGGGCGAACATGCTCCGCTTGGGCCAGAGAAATAAAACAGCCAACAATATAAATTCTTTCGAGTCCAGAGTCACCAAAATATAATAATCCCACTCGATCGACAGGATCCTGCGTCAGCTCTTCGTTCTCTATCCGTGGATATCTTTCGTTCGAGATCGTTAACTGCTAGAAACAGGCCAACAAACACCGGAACGCTCTGTGCTCGAGCTATACGTTCTTATCGCGGGGCGGCGAGGCCGCGGCTGCGAGCCCGTCGCTCACCTAAATGGACTAGAAACTTGTGTTTTCTTGGGCCGTCGCTCCGAATAGAAGCCCGATGTCAAGAACGCAACGGAAGCTTAACTAAAATTTTCAACCGCGTCCGTATGCAAAGCGGTGTACATGCAGAGTCTCGTCGCTGAGCCGTATCGCATCACGCACGATACAACGGCCGTCGTCTTCGATATGCGTGGGCCAAAGAAACCAACGAAACCATGGCCTAACGAAGCGTTGCTCTGTTCCTGTGAAACTCGACAACCCCTATCGACGAGTTCTTCGCTTGTCATTGTTCTCTGAATTTTTTGATTAACACGTTACTAAACTGCGTATTTTATGCATTACGATAACAACGGGTAGATCCAAGTAATTCGTAGAAAGTCTCGTCGATACCGATTGGCGATTTTCGCCGAAAGCTAAAATATTGTACGTCGTCTTTCGATGACGAGCCTGACCTACCCCGGAAAAACCAAGTCGTTCGGAAACGAAAGATATCCATCGAGCGTCCTGTACGAGCACGCGATACATCGTAACAATAGCGCACGAGCAGAGATCGCGAGAAGGGAGGGTGGTCGATCGTTGAGCGAGGACAACGTGGATGCCGATCCCCGACGGGCGTTCCTCTTCGAAGGATGTATGTACGTTTCGGCAAAGCCTATGGTCGCGGCGACGAATCCCATTCGTTCCGCGCCGGTCGTTCGACGCCATCAAAAATATGTCTGGTTTCCCCGGAGGTTCGGTGTGCCGTCGGGATCGGTTCCGCGGGTAAAAATTGCACACGGATCTCCGCGTAGTCGGTGTTTATCGAAGGGTTCGGGGGTGGGGCGGGCTGGGGGCTGGGGGTTGGGGGGCGGGTCTCGAAGGGTTGCGCTTCGACCACCCTGTCCTCGGTCAACAGCCAGCGAACGACAATAGTTATCATTTAGCCTAAGTGACGCGTCAGAGTGTACACCGGCGGCACGTACTTACATGCGTCTCCTCCCTGATCCAGCACGATCAACGAGAAGGATAAAACGGCCGACCTAGATAAACAGAATCGATCGATCTGTCGGTCGATCGGCGTCGATGGGACGGGCCAGTGTTCACCTGAACGCGGCGCCGCCGACGAGCATCGCTGCCAGAGCCAGCACCACTGGAAACGATACCGATCTTGCTGAGGAACTTCCGGCGGCGGGACCGTCGCTGCTGCGGGACACCTTGCTGCGAACCAATTGTCCCCGTTCGACGGCGTTCGTCTCGTCGCTGTCCGGATCTACTGGAGCCCCGATGTCCGAGTCCTCGGTCAGCAACATCGACAGCTTGTTCCTCAGCGGCTTCTTCGAGCAGGGCAAGCTCGCGTCCTCGTACGGCCTCAGGATACGCGGGTAATGAACCTCCAGGTTCCCGGTCCCGGGAAGGGGACCCTTGCTCGTCGAACACAACGGCGTGATCGTGCCGACGCGCGTAACCTCCTGGAAGTACTGAAAGTTGGTCACCCAGTCGTAACTCATTAGACGCTCCTCCAGCGTCATTCCCGCCAACTCTTTCGGTTCCTCGATTGTCACCGTACGATTGTCACTCCTGCAACACAAGGTCAACGAGACATGAAAAACACTATGTCAGACTTCTGGGTCCGGTGGGCAATTTCACATTTTCAGAGCTGGGCCAGAGTTTGCTCGTAACGAGGCTTTGCGTTTTAAGTATACATAGTCTGGAGAACATTTCCGGAGGAAGATTCAGGGTATTGTTTAGAGTCTACTATTAACCCTTTGCACTCGAAGGTATTTTAATTAATTATTTTAATTTTAATTTTTTGTTCATGTTATACGTACGAAAATGTTGCAGTTTGCTCGTACGCTACCGAGGTTTTTAGTAATTTATCGAATACAAGCAAATTTAATAATGTGAAAAATAGAATGCGAATCCGAAATGTGAGAACATGTAATAGTAAAGTTAATGACATTACGGAGAATCAGTTTGGACCAGTTTAGGTTGGCAATTAATAGAACGATCGCGTACGAGTCGTATTACTGTCAATTAACCGGGTAACAACGGTCGGGCCGGCCGCGTTTAATTTCTACGTTCGATGCACCCGTCGCGTCCCGCGATGTCACACAAAGATGACGATGATCTCTGTCGCAGTTAACGAGCCAACTGGCAACGAGCTGCCGATATTAGTGGCGGTAATAACAGTAATTCAGCCACCGAGAGAGGTAGAGATAGAGACAGAGAGAGAGAGAGAGAGAGCATGACGGAAGGCAGAGTGTGTTTAGCGAAACAGGACGTTCGGTGCATTAAAGTTCGCGACACGTCGCAGGAAACGTCTTCGTGACACACGTAACGTTACATAATGCAATGAACGATGCGTCTGGCGCAACATGACCGGCGCTCGTTCAGCAAACGGCAGGTCGTGCGGTCGTGACGCGCGACCGATCGTCGTCCCTAATTGCCAATTTAAAGTAATCAGAGTAAAAGGAGCGAACGTCTGGCCAGCGCCGGGCTATAGAAACGACGAGGGAGCGAGGCTTGATCATTAGCGCGGTAACAACGGCCCGTGTAAATTAATATCAAACGGACTTCGAACCGGAATCCGCCATTAATGACCGTCATTATTCGACGTGGAAACGTGGCCACGGCCGTCCCGCGTCCACCTCGCCGGACGTAAATATTTTGACAGACGCATATACTCACTGAACTAGCTTCTGGATCCCCAGACTCTGCAGAACCGTCGGTAACGAAGGCAACGAGTAGCAGAGCGACAGTTCGATGCGAGGATAATAAAGTGTGGACACCAGGCAGGTCTCGTGTCGCGTTGTCAAACCACCCAACGTGATCGCCTGCCTCGACTCGGACGAGTACGTGCACTCCGCTATCAGATGATCGCCCTGAAACAAAACGCAAAAGCTCACGGTCACTACGGCGGTGTTTTATGAGCCGGACAATTTAAAATCAATTTTTACGACCGATGGGCTCGCTCGCTGAAATTTATCGACACCGCCGCGACGAGTTCGTATTTTAGACCCTCGCCGTGTCCGTTGCTAGATTAAACGAGAGAAGAATTCTTTGTTTCGAACGATCATATAGTAGTTTCTAATTGATCAGCTTGGCGTACACCTCTCGGCTGATTTCCCTATCAATTTAGAATATCTATTTTCTCTGAAATTTATTGACACCCTTTAGGATCTTGCTGTTTTGAGTTGTTAGATCGTTTTGTCTCGTTGATGTTTACCCGTTAGGGGCAATATCTTCTTACAGAGAATTACGAACGACCAGGAAGTTAAAAGTTCTGATCGCTGGCGGCTGCGAGATGAATCGTAAGGCAAATGGGTTAAACTTCGCAAGCAGCACGACTACAAATGCACTCGTTATCGGTCGGTTTCGCGGCTGGTCGTCATTAAATTACCGTCCAATGAAATACAGAGGCGAGACGGGTTCTCGAAACAGCACCGCCGCGCCGAGGCAGGCACCAGCACTCACCGGATAGACCCTGACGGGCTTCTGCAGCTTCCGATACTCCTGATAGCTGGGATCGTAATTGGTGTCAGACGCAATGGGTGGCAGTTCCTCTCCGGACCTTATCTGACGCAATCGGACCTTCCTCCCGAGTTGATGAGTATGCATGACGACGGCGAATATGTTGATGCCGTTGTTGGGGATAGTCTGTCCGGTACAGTTCGAGATGCAATGACCTTCGGAGACCACTTCAGGCTGGCCTGGCGGGATCGTGTGTCTCCAGTTCGGGTCGATGCCGACGCTGAGGATGCCGGCGTCGTGAGTGCGCAGCCGGTCCGTGTAATGCAGACGCAAGCCCGAGCTGTCAGTGATGTCCACCTCCAACTGCGGATTCGTGTAATGCGTTTCCAGCATGTAATAACGCGGGCCCTCGTGCGGGTCCAACGGGTAACCGGCCTCCAACGGATAATTGAACCCCTGCGAACAAAAAAGTCCAGAGAAAAACGCGATTACAAGGCAGCCTCTCGAGAGATCACCGGAATCACGAGATAATTGGATCAGGGTTTTCGGAGCATCGTGCGCAGGTGCCAGCAACGATTAAAAGCCGCCGACATACGGCCCTTAATCGCCGAAATATTTCTATCCCCATGGAAATTAGCATTATGGTGTTTATTCGTTTATTTCTTCCTGCAACTTTTATACCGAATCGACGGGCACAGGGCTGTTAAAATCAGGAGATTCGATCAGGAAATTATGGTAGAATTGCGTCGTTCGCGAAACGCGTTGCCGGCGATCATGCGCCGGCCGCTAATCGCGGAAAATATTGTAATCGTAGACGGTGTAATTGGCGTCGCAAATCATGCTTCGGATAGGACCGAGATTTGAATCAGTTACGTGAGTGTAATTATACGGGGCTAAATCACTGTCCGCGAATGTTAATCCGTCGTCGTCATGGGACGAGCGTAAGAGACACGGGCAAGGGTTCGGAATCAGGAGAGATTCGGAGGGACGGGGAGGGGAGGGGAGGGAGGGTGTATCGCGGTAATTCTGGGTTTTGTGTAATGCATACCAATGGGAGCGCGGCGCAAACTCGTTTCTTCGCGGTCGCTCGAAGCACGAACACGTCTTGTGGGGACGGGGGGGGGGGCCCGATCGCAGGCCGGTTTCGGTAATTTCATACGCGACATCACGGCGGCCATTTAATTACTCGTGAAACGCGATTCCGTCCGATCGAAAATAACCGGGAAATTTTCGATCCTCCGCGATACCGGGGTAATTAAAGCGAGGCAGGTTTTATTCCGTTGTTGCGAAGATTACACTCGGATCGATTCGATAAATTCGACTGCGTCACTGGCTACGTAAAATTTATTCCTCGACTCGCGGCCCACTTCGAACGAGACTCGTTCGATTCCCTCGCAATCCAGCGTGTTTAATTACGTATCGACGCTGCGGAATTATTAAATAACAATGTACCGGCATTAATAACGAAATATCTTTTTAAAAGATAACGAGCGCCGGGTCTGGCGATGATCGAGGACGTGCAACGAATGTGGAATCGTTTATGGAGTGTTCCGAATCAACGTAAATTCTAGAAATATATTTGGCACGGCTTGATTTAATATTTAACAGGCTTTGTATTAGCTCGGATGAAATATTTAAAAATGTAGACGCCTTAGTACGGTCTTAAAAGGTATTTCTGAAAATATATTCAAGGTTCTATACTTTTACAAAATCGATTTTTAACCAGGCTATAGATTTTAACTCGGCAACAATCGTCATCGGATCTAATTCCCGCTAGTTTATTCTTCGAGATTTCCTAAACAATTCTCTCGATCCAATTTTTGGCAACTCGTGGTGGGAATCGCTAATATGCAACGAACGGGGATTCGGTTCAACGAACACGAGGCTCTAGCGTATAAGAATTCGAGGGAATGCCGACGGAATGGGACTTGTAGGATGACCTACTACGCGAATCCGATAGGAAAGGTGTTAAAGCTCGGTGAAAGGTCTGAATGGACATAGGTAGCTTACCTCGGAGCCGAGACTCCAGATGGCCGCGATTGTGGTGCACTGAAAGGACGGCTGATAGCGAACGCTGCCGGAAGATTTGGTCGCGGACTCCAGTTCCGTTTGGTTCCCGCGACACTCGTACAGCGTCATGTGCTGCAAGAAATCGTGGCTTCCCGGTTGTATCACCGGCTCGTACTGCAACAAGAAAACGAAAACGTTAAACGTACACTCTGAAAACCCCCATTGGCCTGTCCGATAAGGAGAGGAACGATTCCGCGCTCGGCCGCAGCAAGAAGTTAATTCAATAGCGTGCATCGACTCGTGGATCACGCGACAGGAATTCTTAACGCTTAAACGACTATGACGATGGATAAATTTCGAATCGCGAAGTTATCGGCATCCCGGAGCTAATCTCCTCTTCTCGAGCATTCTCCAGCAAAGAGGGTGCAATGCAATCCTGTCACGTAACGTGGTCACGTTCGATTGACTTCGAGATGCAGTTACCTAGCTCTCGATGGCCGGTAGATACAAACCGCGCCGTACCCACCGCGTCGGCTGACCAGTAAATTATTCTCGATGCCTTACTGTCACGTCTTGAACCGAATCGTTGCACTAATTAATGCTATTTTTTATTTTTCTTTTAATTTCCCTGCGGTATCAGAAAGTCTTTTAAAGTAATTTACTCGATTCTCTCGATTTTCAAGAATTGAAGATTGAAAATTGAAACACAGTGTATTCCCGAATCTCTTCTGACTTTACACACACAGAGATACATGATTGATCTTCCAAAGGATTCTTAGATTCGACCGTGCAGTTTTCGAAAGAAATAACAAATGCCAAGTCGATAGCCAATAGGGAAACTAAATGAAGTTCTATTGCGACTATTTCTTTCTCGGGTCGCGCGAGCACCACAAGTGTCTAATCAATCAGGCGAATGGCTTGCTTGAAACTTTGTCATCATTCGTCGCGACGACGGCTATTACGAACAGGCAAAGATTCGATCGGATAGCTTTACGAGCGACTGTTAAGCAGAAATAGAAATCGCTGTCAACGCGTGGCAGTAAATCGAACTCGCGATTTCGCTCGAGCATGATCGCGAGCAGCGTTTGGTCCCGACGTGTAAACCCCGCGAATCGATATACCCGGAACACGCGTAAAAATAACAGGATGGCCTATTACAGCCCGGGGGACTCTACGGAGCCGACAGTTGAACGAGTTTCATGAATCCTCGCAGTAAACCGAGTCTGGGAACGACTGCACTCGGGAGGACTTCCGCTCGAGAAGGTGCGATCCACGGAGGACACGATTGTTCCCATGCCGACGGGAATCTGTAGCTACATTCTCGGTTTAATCAAGTCTCGATGGGCTGGATGCGTGGGACGTACGTTAGGGGGCGAGAAGTCACTAGATTACTGCATAGGGGAACCTACCTTCACAACGTGGTGTTTGCGATGAATGTTTGGCATCTTGACAATGCGGCACGAGTGCAGCGTGTCCTTATCCATCGGTAGGCGGACCTGCAATTTAATTAATTAATTGGTTAATCAAATGCGTTCGCTTCGACCCGATACCGTTGACATTCACGAAAATTAATCGGTGGCTCGGCGCTAAAGCCTTTTCATTATGCACGCGTTCCATAGTTTCGAACTAACCGAGTCGAGACCCTCCTAAATCGCGGATATAATATGAAATGCTGGTCGACGTGTATACACTTTCTAACACTGTATTTTCTTCTTTTTTTTTTTTTTTGAGCAACAATTTGGCGTAGCATTGTACTCTTTCGCCAACTGAACTGAATTGTTCGTTTTCGAACAATTTGACCGTTCTATCCTTTGAACTCGAAGAAAATTCGGGTTGCAGAGGGCTGAAAGGAAAGCTCGGCGCTCGCGCAGCGGGAGGCAAAGTTACTATTTTAGTGGTTGTAACCATGAATAATCGCTTTCCGTTCTAACCGGACCTCTTTGATACACTTCATATCTACGCCCGTGTCTGATCTTGCTGAATACCCGTATGAATCACAGTTGCAGAGAGAGAGATTGCTTTCCCCCGCGTCGAAATGCGGAGATGAAACGAATCAGACCCGGACAAGGGTGTGGGAATGCTGTCGGCCGTGCACGCGCCAGGAATTTCGTTAATGCTTTCTCAAAACTTCCCCGTGTGTGCAGGGCCCCTTCCAGCACAATGCGACTGCCAGTGAAACACACCGGGGAATCTGTCTATGCGCGCTAATGGAATAACTCGGTATTTAGCCAGGTACAAGATTACAATCGCCCGGAATAACAGTATCCAACTGTTTTTCTAATTGCGAACGTCTTCGGCCGACAAAGTTAATTCTGTCCCCGATTTTCGGGACGCGAACGTACACCTAAAAGAGCGGAACTATTCCCGCTTCGCGAAATTAGAGCCGGATCCGCTCTTGTTTTCTTTCGCTGCTCGAAGCGGAGCCGGTTATATCTGCGGTTGTGTCAGACATCGTTGTTCCGAAAGTTTGAAATATTTTGCTTGGAACTATTTTCTCCCACTTGCTCTGATATTCACTTAAAAATAACACCAGATCACTTCTAATTTCAATTACGATATATTTCTTTGCGCTATGATTAAATTTATGGCAAGAGAAATTAGAACGTTTTCCCTGTGTAGAAAGAGGAAATCTATATGCACACCGATAATAGCTAAACATCGATGACAGATGCAAATTGCCAACGTACAGTTGTTAGCAGGCAAGAGGTTATGATTCGTGAAACGAACCCGATATACCGACAGACGTGTTAGGTTCATCGACGTGTAGTCCATAAATTGACAGTGGTGTTGTCGCTGTGCGATTAGATGTCGATTTTTAAGCGGCAGTTTCTCGTGCGGAATAAGACCAAAGAGGCCGAAGGAACTGAGTTAACGTGACGCGTGAAACGTTGTTCGACAACGTCTAACAACAAATTGCCACAGCAACGTTGCACGCGCATGCACCGCGCACACCTCCTTGCATTATATATGATTCTGTTCCAAGTTTTCCGACACGTCTAATAGAATAAGAACTAAGCGTGACTGTCTAGCGTGCTGTTCATCCTGTCATATCCGTTCCACTTATTTCTTGTTGCTCCGCGGCTGCGAGTATAGTTCGAGGAATTCTAGCGACTATCGTCTCGCTTGTTTTTCTATCCGAAGAGTCGCTTTTCCATGCAAAACTGTGCTACAACGAAAACAAGTTTCATAACTGTCTTTTAACCGGTAGTACCAGTTATTAACTAAAATATTTCATTTCCTTCCGTGTACGAAACTTTGTTATATTTCAAAGGGATGTTCTATTCAATTCTTTCTGAAATGAACGAGTGTATCCGGGGACACTCTTTGACAAAGCAAAAATTGAACCACGAGGTACCCGGCAGTCTCCCCCAACGGGTATCGCGAAGTTTAATATCCAGAAACTATGTCAGAGCGATCGATGCAAGGAGATCGTAATTGACGCGTTCGGGGCACAATTCCAGTAAAAACGCAAAAGGAACAGGAGATCCGTTTGAAACGCGCAACCCACGTTTCTCGTGTTTCATCAAAAGCGATCGATGCAGATGGAAAAAGTGGTGTTCCGGTAATGACAGGCACTCGAACGATTAAATAAAAAGTATCCGCGCATCGATCCCCATCGTGTTTATTTTAACGTTGAGAAAGATTCCTGTTGAATACAGAGAGAAAGAGGGGAAGAGAGAGAGGGGTTGGGGAGAGGGAGGGAAGAAAAAGAAAGAAACGCAAAGGAAAAGGTTGGTTCGGGTTGCAGCCGCGGGGTTTCTCCGCGACCGAAGAGTCCCGAGAAAATTGCAATTCTTTTTTCGCGGCCAGTACTCCCCGGCTGGCTGCCATAAGCCCGACTACGCCGCCGGATTCTCCCACGCGCTTCTGCGAAATTATCGATGTCAAGATTACCGAGAAGGACGAGCGCGTTTATTGTTTTGCGGTCGAATATGCTGAACGCCCACGGGCAACGCCGGAGATTTAGGCTCTCTGGCGAGCTGTATTTACGATTCCGTGGCCCAGCGACTTTCCTCACGCGACCGAAACGTTCCCTCCACCCAAAATGTTACGCGAGATTCGCATAATAATTGGGCCCACTCCACTTTCGAATTCAAAAGGGTTAAAACAGCATCCCCTGTAGTACATTTTAAACTTCTAGTTTTGGTTTCATTGTTTAAATTACTCTAATTTTGTAAGAATCTCTGGGGTTGATATTTGGCACTTAATTTACACCTTTTCGCAAGTGGAAGTTGCCAGAACTGTTACAGACGGAAATCAAATTTCCCTCGCTGTCTACTCGGCGAAGACGTTTTCCCACTGAATCAGAATTTGCATGATAGTTCGCAGTCCATTCATAAGTAACCTCGGTATACTAATTGTCGACGGGAACTTTGTCGATTAAAGCTCGCTTCTTTATGCGACAGATGGTCGTAAAGTGGGATTCTTGGACAACTGTAGAACACGTTCGCTTGGATTTGTTCGGGGCTTCTTAATTACAGATTTCCGAGAACAAGGAGGAGAATTCGAAGCGCTGGAACGTAGGACGTACGATAAAAGCATAAACGATAATAAATATTGTTCCAAAATATATAAACGGAAAGCGATGCTCAACGATTTATTCAATGGTTTCGATCGGCGTAAAGGTCTCCGTGCTGTATTGTTGCGCGTGTGCGTGCTGCGAATAACGAAGTTACGGGAAATAAGGAAGAATACCGTTGAAAATGGCATTCAGAATGAATAAACAGCGCGTTCGACAGAAATGAATTGGAACTGAATATGCAGATGAGGAAAGAGTGGAGCGTGGTCGGTTTGTTTTCGCGAATTCATCGCGAACAAACGTCATCGTGCGAAGGATTCATGACGCGTCTCCCCCTTGGCCGCTTCCTCCACCACCCCCCTCGTTTCTTGGAACGAGAAGAGACGATGATAATTATCCTCCGGGTATGCCGCGTTTCGCGTGCAACGCGTTCAAATGGCAGGCTCCTTTTGAAGCGCGGACCACATAAAAACGCGGTTTTATGCTGCTCGACTGGCTCACTCGCGCAGCCACTTCGTACTTCGCTCTTTCCTGTTCTTTCTCAACTCGACGCCAATTTTTAGCCGCGCTTTCGCTCGCATAAACAGCCAATGTCGCGGCCTCGATCCCACAACATCCGATCTAGACGATCCACTCGGTTTCAAGAATTTCCTTTCACGAAGAGACACGCGTTTCACATTATTCTGTAAATAATTCATAAATTTCGGTCGCGAGACTATCGCCGACGCGAATGTTTGAGGAACCATTTAACCAGCAAATTCAATCTGCCTTCGTTTCGAAGAATAACTCGATTACGTAACAGATCCGTAGATGTATAGTTGGAACAATTCGGAGACCGTCTTAAATCGTAACCATTCAATTAGTAATCAATTATCGAACGGTCCGGATTGAATTACGACACGAGAGCAGTAATCAATTCAATCGGTGAAATATTCAAGAACGACGTTTTATTAATACTTTACCCAACGGCAATTATTTAACGGTATTTCGAACATTTACGGACGTCACCGAAGCAAGAGCATTCGTGATCATTGACTAGCACATCGTTTCCGATAACTGAATAACTTCCATTGGTGTAAAATGGTATAAATACTAAGTTCATTACATATTGATACGCATGCAGTTCTTTATTACGTAATCACGATCATCGGTGCACCTCGGAGAAAAGACTGCGACATCCTTTCAGCGGATGAAACGCCAAGGATATTCGTCAGAAGTTAGCGCAACGTCGCGATAACCGCGTTGTCGCTCGGCAAAAAGGGAACGCGAATATTTCGCGGAAGGGAAAGCGGCGACTTCGGCAAAGGCGTCGGGACGCAATCCGCTGCGAGCGTATTGCGGATCCGGGGTCTCGTCAACGAAGTTTTCGTCCCGATTCGTCGCCGAGGATGGTCCGCGGAAAAAAAGGTATCGTTGCCAGTCGGCGAAAGGGAGCCGCGAATGAATGCAAACCCGTCCTAACAAGCCGACTCCTCTTTGTGCCCGCGGACATTCATATTCATCGCGGCGCGATACAAAAGTTATTCGGCCGGCGCGGAACTTTCGCGTACGTAGTTAACGAAGAACAAGTGGCATTCGCGCAAAGAAAGAAAGTAAGAAGAGGAGCCCCGACGCCGACGACGACGCCGACGACACCGACGACACCGACGCCCGGTAAGATAAGCGCGGGCACGCTTCTTGGCAACTTTAACGTCCTCGTCGACGAACATAGACGCGTTACGTTGCTTGCTTCCTTCCGGCTTCCTTCCGACTTCCTTCCTTCCCTTCCGCCGAGACAATTAAAACCGTGACACTCCCGACGCCTGTGCCGCGCCGGAAGTTTCCGCGACCAGGCAACGCGTGTTCGAGTAATCGGCCATGGAATTAAGAAGTTCGCCAGTCATATATGTTTCGCGAAGATCCCCGAGTCTCCGCGTAGCTTGGCACTAACACGGACGAAAACATCTGACGAGGAAAATGTATTCCAACGAGAAAAAGTTTCGGATCTCTTGCCAAATAATTGATGCAGACGAATGGTTATCGAAATAAAAATATGTAAGCTAAGTTACTCGATTCTTTCGTGGTCGTGCGGCAACTGAACTGCGTGGTCTCGAGACCCGCTTTTATGTATATCTAAAACATCTAAAAGGTGCCGATCATCGCGACAATGTTGTTCGCCGCCCGGGTACCATGCCGCAAGAAACGCGGCGGCATCGGTACCGCGCTGCAAAGAACGCCGGGGCATCGATAAAACGCCGAAAAGAGCTCAACGGCTCGAACAGTCGTTGCGGCGATGTGCCTTGATCGGCAAACGCAAAGACACACCGACAGCAGCAACCTCTTACAAATATTTGATTTAAAGTAGTATCTTATTTGAACCACATTAAATTATACTATATACCAAATCATTAATGATCGTTAATGTACGTTGCAAAATATGATAGAAAACCTTGTATCCAATGTTCCACATACGAATACTAATCCTACATTATAAAATACTAATGTAAAGTGTACTTACTTCTGAATCTTCTGTACACCTCCGTCGGATCTACAGCACACAATTATTGACTCACCAGAATAGGTCCGAATAATTGAACAACAATCACTAAACAACACACACACACAACACATTTTATAAGAACAAAATAATACTGCGATTTTAACAATGATCCCTTCCACGGAGGTAGTACGGTTAGGTTATCCTAGGAAGGTTAGACGCTGAGGGTCTATAAACACTAGATACAAAACCAACAAAAAAAAATTATGGCGGGGCGCCGACCCTATTTCCCGGAATTCCCTGATTTCGTATCACACGTCCATGGGAGGGGGACGGTTAAAATCGCAGTATTATTTTATTCGTGGTCGGAGTAACATCTTCTCGTCTGCTGTCACTATTTCGTTAATTGTGTTGTGTGTGTGTGTGTTGTGAGTGTTGTTTAGTGATTGTTGTTCAATTATTCGGACCTATTCTCGTGAGTCAATAATTGTGTGCTGTGGATCCGATGGAGATACAGAAGATTCAGAAGTAAGTACACTTTACATTAGTATTTTATAATGTAGTTTGTAGTACATTAGTATTATATCTTATTATTCGTATGTAGAATATTGAATGCAAGGTTTTCTTTCATATTATGCAACTTCAATGTCCCTTTAACACTAGATTTACAAAGCACTAAAACTGACTACTTAACATTATTTTACAAAAATAACAAGAACGTGTCTATCCACATTTGTATCAATTTTTTAAATAATATATACCCAAAAAATAATTTTGTTGAATAATTCCCCATTCCCGTCATTTTGACAGGCCCCGTGAACCTAGTGTCAAATTTCGTTTGTCTCTCGAGGCACGCACACGATTATGTTCCATCTCACACACTGTACACTTTACATTAGTATTTTGTAATGTAGATTTTTTTATGTAAATATTTACCTTCAAATCTAACCCACACCTACTCCGATCACTTTTTGAGATGTTGAAACATTTTTGCGAATATCTCGGAAACTAAAGCTGAGCGGCGGTAACGTGTATAGGAAAAAGTTGTTCAGAATGATGACCTTGACAACATATTTGTAGATGTAGGAACTGGAGAGATGAAGTATATGTACATGCTAATATGTTTATTGTAAGTTGGCACTGCTTTTTTGCTGACTAGGCCTGCTGAATGAATGTTCTAAATGAATGGATTTGGAGAAAACTTCCACAACGCTAATTTAAATAATTTCGAAATTATTTTACAATTAAAAGAGACAACACGTCGGGTTAGCTGTGTCCGATCGGTATTGGCAAAGGATCGAAAAAGGCGTTTGAAAAACTGCGAGCCCGAGATCCGACGGTGGACAAACAATTTCATCGCGGACGTGTATCGGAATATAAAAGGCTATAAAAGAGGGACGTGGAATCGTTTCATTTGCCGGGCGAACGAGTAATTTCTTTCCAGTTCGGAGAAGCGATAATTTGTTACAGCGTGATGAGCACCGAAACACCCGAGCCCCGGCCCGCGAGCCCATTCGATGTATAAATTGTAAACAGAACTGATGAAATTAGCGTCGTTCGGTTTCAACGGCGCCGCGCGCACCGTCCCCGTAATTCCAATTTATTATTTCGTTCCTGGCTTCCTGATAACGCCGCTTCTCGACCCCTGGCTTTCGGCTCGCCGACGCTTCCATTACGCGACCCATCGACACGCATCGCTTCATCGAATTGCTCGAATTAAAGAACGAGAACGAGGAGAAACCGAAGCGACGATTTATGGTATGCGAGAAATTTATATTCCACGGTTAGAGCGTAGCCACGGCGTAAAACCTTCGGTCAGTTCGTCTGTGTGTCACAGACGCACACTTATGGAGAGAATTCGATGTGAAACGGGAAATATCTGAGAAAGTCTCGGTAACATGTAATTTCCACCAAAAACGAAAGTCATAGCAAGTAGTAAAAATTTGGGGGCGATGGAGGGATTGTAAAATTTCCCGGATTTCACTGGCCTTTGAAATTCGAAATTTCCGTATTTACGAAATGCGCTTTGTTTTTACGATCGGATCGAGAAGAGAACGTCGTCACCGGGAAATATTTCGGAATCGAGCGAAACACGAGAGAACATTCTTCCCCCACCTATTCGCCGGTTGATCGATCCTTTTCCTCCGTGTACGTGACGCGTAAATTCTCTGCAAAAGAGGGACACCTCCCTCCCGATATAAACTATAAGCACGGCCGGCAGCCCGTGGAATTAGCATTGTCTGATCCGGACGATAGCGTCGACCCATAATCTATGACCCGACGACTCTAATGAACGAATAGTTTTTGCCGGATGTGACCCGGTTAAGATTTATGCCGTCATAAATTCGGCGCGCACAATGCTCCGCGGCTTGCATCCGATAAAAATCCACTCGCGCCGGCCTAAACGTTAAACGGGTTCGAACATTCATCTGACGCGCGCGCTAACGGATCCAGCCGCCACCACCACCACCCACTCGCGGGTTGATGGCGGTGGAAGCCACCCTCTGCTGCTTTCCAACCCCCGTAAACCGTGTTCGCGAGGTCGCTCGCTCGATCGCTCGATCGCGAAACAGAAGCGTGACTAAATCGAACGGCGCGGAGTATCGCGGCCGATACAACCTAAAATCTGGCCGCCTTCGAGCCAACGATCCAAATAATGGGGCCCCCTTCGCGCGAACAGATTGCGGCCAGAAATCGAGGAGCATCCGCCCAACGAAATTAGCGGCCATGTGGCGCAATTGTGTTAGGGGGCCGGCCGCGAAACAAAAACGCCCGCGGCGAGACCGCACCACTCGTGCGATTCTTTCGACATCGATGCTCTTTGTTCGTGGAAACTGCGAACAGGTTCATGGTGACAGTGTCCCACGTGAAGGGCACGTGACTATAAAGTGAAGTGTAAGTAAAATATCTGACATTTCCTCGCTACCTATATTATGACGACAAACTGTACAATACTCTCCCATTATTCGATCGAACCTAATTTAACCGGCAAAATATACCACTAGTGTAAATACGGGTTTGTGCAAACAAAGTATGACTGATTATGTATATGCATGTACGCAACAGAATAATAATACAACTGACTGTAGGTAATACCAATCGATCATCGATAAACATTTAATTTTCCAACAGCGTTTGGGATGACATTTACAATAAACAACTAAGCGTTACTCGGAAAGATTCTAAGAGAATAAATATACTCCAGCGTTTATAACAATCAACCGAGACGAGCCTTCGGAAACGGGAGGTCCTCGCAAGGTGTAAAGGTCTAACAAACAAAAATTCGGTAAAAAGTCTGAGACCCGTCTTCAGGGTTACGTACACGGAGATATCCGGCTCGTTGCAGCCCATCTCCTCGCGCCGTTAATATCCCTAACACCCAAAATCCCTCTGAACACCTATACATTAAATTATTACCACCTACGCCGGGGTCTATCATTATGCATACGCAAGTTCTCGGTGCGCACCGTGCCCGAGTAGTATCCTTCTTCCGCGCGTTATAATCATATTATGGGATACTCGGCCACGCAATGGCTCGCGTTACACCGTAATTTTCCGCCCACGCGATCCCGCCGGTTTCGCACATCATCAAATGACCGTCGAACCGGACGGGGGGGAGCCGAGAACAAATACAGGGTGATCCACCGAACAACGAACCCACCAGCAGCACCGAAAGCGGACCGAAAAATCCGTATTCTTTATCGAAGTAGAACTTCTTCTTTAAAGAAGTCTTTATCGTGAATCTGAACGATGTTTTGACTGGCGGCACTGTTTTTGGGTCCACCGGCGACTCAGCAGTATGCAGAAGCTGAAGGACGTAAAGGGGTGTAAAAGGGCTGAAGCGAGACCCGGTGACGGGGTTGCGTCGCGTAAGGATAAAATACAGCGGTCGCGGGTAATTGATCGTCTGGTAGCCGTTCGCGGACGTGGATAAATGATTCCGATACGAACCTGCTTGTTCAATATGTCCCACGTTTGAAGAGACTGTTCGGCTTCTTGGTTGCGCGAGCTCGACCTCGGCTGCGAGTCCCTTTGCACCAGATAAAGCGGCCTCGAGCCCCGAACCGCGCCGTTAGCGGGCAGAACTCCGGCGGCCGACGCCGGCTCCTCCTTGTGATATTGCCAAACCACTTGCATCGTGTCGTTCTGGAACACAAAGAGAAAACGATAGTAAAGTCAAGTCGAGTCGTTCATTTTTGTTATCGAGAAATATCGATAAGGGCGGCTTACGGAAGCACAAAGCACCGCCTTTTATGCCCGGGCTTGCTATAAAAGTCGAAGCCTTCGGGTAGAAGAGGCAACCGCGAAACGAGGAAAAGAGCGAACGAGAGAAAAGAACCCCCCCCTCTCCCTCTCTTTCTCTCTTTCTCTCGGTATCCCTCACTCTCTCTCTCTCTCTCTCTCTGTTCGTGCTTTCACGTTCAAATTCCACAGGAATATTCTCGAGACACTGGGCGAAAGGACGAACCACTCGACCGAGAATTTTTAATTTAACCCTTTTTATTTCGCAATATCCACCCCCGGCGGATCTCATATTGCAGTGTTTCGACGAGACCCGTCCGTAAGGGGAGGAAAAGCGTTCCCGTGTACATCGCGTTAACCCGTGTCCCGTTATCGAGGTCTTCCGCGTCCAGCGGCCGAGCCAAGGGCAGACCTTATTTTTCAGATATGATATTTTTAGCACGTCGCGCGGTGGAACGGCTATTTTCTTCGACGTCGAGCGGAATATCGAAGCGTTGAAATTTTGTACTGTCTGCTTCCTTAACTTGCGCATAGTCGGATTAACTAAAACGGAATACAGTGAATTCTCGGTTTATTATATGCCAACAACACGAGTCTTCGATCACCCAGGCCTTGGCGACGTATATAGAGAAATCACTGTAAAATATCGTGCATATGTGGCACGCATTGTTGCATAGAATAAGGATGTTGTGATCAAAATGTGGAGAAAGAAATGTTCACTGGGTTATTAGCTACGGTTCGGCAAAAGATCGATCGCTACTTTTATTTCCTGGGGCTCCGTCCGACTAAAATGGAACCGCCGTAAGTTGATTAGCGGCCGGCACGTAATAGAGTAGCGAATAACACGGAATCGAATAAATCGTATTTCGAAGGGGGCCACGCCTGGCCGACGGTTATACATACATACATACATGCATGCATGCATTAGCCACGAGCCGGAGTCGCTCGCGTGGAATTTATCGCGATTGGATTATATCGACCGGTGTGAAATTAGGTAGACCCGGCCGGATCTATCTTTTCCTCGCGATCCTTGAAATCGACACCCGAAGCGCCCGGCTCGACCGTGAACAACAGGATCCGCCGTTATCGAGCTGAAATTAATTAATCCGCGCTTCGATTGCGCTCGGTGCTCAAGCTCGACACGTGAAAGAATCGATTGCCAGAAAGACCGATCGAACGTTTACGAGAGATCGCGTAAGCGTTGTGCCGGTAAATATCGCCACCGATGATACACGTATAGAAAAAATTTAATCGATTATTTCCGCACGAAGATTCTGAAGTCGGGACTTCTTATCCACTGGATTTTCGGTCCTATCCTACCCAATTCCGCGCGATAGGTGTATTTACTCTCGGTACCTGGCGCGGTTCCAGCCGCGAAACATTGTACACGGTTGCTTTCGTACGGCGGCCGACAAATTAGCACCGAGCCCCGTTCGCGCAGCCGTTCCGATGAAATCGCGTATAAAACCTGCGCTATCCATCCCCGCACCCGAAACTCCACTTACGGATAACGTCGGTTCCGAGGCTCGAGTATCGTCAAACAGTATTTTAATAATCCGGCCCGGCAATTTTGTTGCCGTCGAACGTATTTACACGGTGCTCGAGAATATATCAAATACCGAGAATAAAAGTATAATTGGAATAGTTTAAGCCCGAGTTAAATTGGCTTGTCCAAAAACCAGCGGGAAACAAGTCCCGGTCTTGTTATGTTCGTTGAAATATTCTGCGCAACTACTTTTCCCCCGGTGTAATTTTAATGCCGCTTAACTCCTAGCTTATGGAGCTTTGCTAACCTATTTTTCGTGATTCGAGGGTTCCTTCGTTTCAGGGAAATTCCAAAGAGACCGAAAGTCGGAGGAGCTGTGGACGCGAATCCAATTTTACTGAAAATCCCATTCCACGAATCTTGTTTTCTCGCATTTGTTTCCGCGCGGCAAGATAAAAAGAAGAAAAGGTGAAGTATAAAATCATAATCCCTTCATAAGTCTCCCTGAAAATCTGTGAAATATTAATTAGCAAAGTAAACGCCAACGAAAGCTTGACAGCTAGAGTTCTCAAAATTCAGCAGGTGTACGCTGCTCGTAAAAATGTTTGAAATTTAGCGGATGGTCGTAAATTTCGGCTCGGATGCGACAAAAAGCGGTGTATTTTATCGAAAGAATCTGGCGCGGCAAGAATCAGTATCCAGACAGAGAGCGGTTTACAAGCAACAACTTGCTGCGAGCTGGCCGAATCCGGCCCCGCTTTGTTCCCGTTTAATAAATATACCGACGTGTCTGGTTTGTTCACGTGACGCCAGCCAGAACGTTCCCACGCGAAGCGTGAACGGGCGAGCAATCAATCCGGGGCATTTTCATCTCCGAAAGTTTTACGTGCAGGCATGCCTCGGGGATCAATTCCGCGCCGTGTGTACCGATAATCTGTGTCTGTCGTGCGGCCGCACAGGCTGCTCCTGCTGCCGCCGCTGCTGCTGCTGGTGGTGCTAGTGCGCCCTTCGAAAAGAAGGGACGAGACGAGACCGAGAGGGCTGCTGGCAACCCCCCCCCCCAGGCCCTCTTCCCAGCCCACGTTCTACAACAATACCGGGCAATGGTATTCCTATCCACCTATCGGTGGTCGACCTCGAAACATGTATATCGATCCGCGTTATGCGTCCGGCATACTAGGGTCCTCGACCACTCACAATTCGGAACAATCACACTTGATTGGAGAGAGCATTGGCCAGATGCAGCCTCGTTAATGTTTCATTTCGGCCCTGGCGGGGACGCCCTTATCAGCTAGACCTAAACTAATTACCCTGATGAGATTTGTTGTCGCGCGGATCCTTTGTGGATATCTGTCTTTCATTGCACGGGCAGACTTTATTCGTACAACGGAACTCGATTACCCTTTCATCCCTTCCGCCGAACCGAGCAACATGATATTACACCAGGAATCCTAATTAGATCATTCCGCACGCCCCGCAACCCGAGCCGCGCGTCCGGAGCATTTCAGGGTTTAAAATGAAGCATCCGTTTCACTTTCTTACGCGTCTGATGCAATTTTATTGCTCCCCGGTGATCTTCTAGAGGATAGAAAGTTTATTCTACTCGGTCAACGATTTTTCGTTCGCTCGGTTTCAATGTTTGGAACTCTTCGTCCACTGTGAGAAATTTCTTCCGATATAAACAAAACCGTAATTCCTCCGAAAGTTTCATAAAATCGCAGAGATTCCAGAGCATAAGGGTTAAGAATAAGCAGCGTCGTTGTCCTCTGCCTCGAGCCAGGAAAACAGTTGTACAATCTCCCAACTCCTAGTGGCCCGACACGAGCAGGATAGCATCTACAATGTCCGACGATTAGGGCAGCCCGCGTCGCACTGAAAATTTCGCAACACACGAGCCAGCGCAGCATTGGGTATTCACGTGGCGACGAGAGTCCGCCTCGAACGATCCCCGTTATCGTTTTATAACGGGAAGATAAGGAAGGTACGCGGCGCTCTTAACGGTTACAGGGGCACGTGCGACGTCGGTGAAAAATCGGCGATCCTGTTGGAAACCGCGACGGTGTCTCTCGTAGCTGAAGAGTGACGCCGCGCCGGTAGGATTCGCAGGCCACTCACGCGTCAGGCTTTCACGTTCGTCGATAATCGTCGTTCGCCGGCGATCCAGCCCCGGGAATCATCGTGCCCACGGGTTTCCGGGCCTACGGGTTCTGTCCCGAGCGAGACAATCGGCCGCCGTTTTACCTGAATCGGATGGGCTGGGACAGCAGGTACAGGGAGAGGGACAGGTACATTGTCGCTGGGCGACCCAGATCCGAACGAGATCGAAAGATTCCGACGGCCGGGGCGGTGCGATGCGATCCGATCCGATCCGATGGAAGGTCGATAGGAGGAAATGGGCATCGCGTGCGACGCCAGAACGGAATCACGCGATCCGACGCTATCGTCCGGAGAGCCTCTTTGACGACGTCATACGGAGCCACGCTTCTGTCTGAACCTCTTTCCTCGGCCGCGAGCCGATCGTTAAGAGAATTAAACGCGTCGCGAGGTACCATCGACACGATTCTCCTTTCAACCGGAGATCTCTATCCTCTCGGGGTAACAAGAGGAAGCTCGCCTTTCGTTTTAACACCGGGTTTGCCACGGGGAAATGACCGGCGTTCCGTTATACGATTATTAAAATTGCAAAGACGACACTCCGCCGTGCATGACAGATTCCATCAGCAACCTTGCAAAATCTATGTACAATCTTTTCATTTTTGTACTAGTCATTTTTGGTGCTGGGTACAATTCTTTCTCGATATAATAAATATCTAGCCGATAAATAATTGGTATAGAAATTTCGAAACCGTTTTAGAATAAAATACAAGAGAAATTGTAACAAGTGCGTGTTCGAGAAGCTCGGAGGACACCGTGAGACAAATTCGTGCTGTCGCTGCCGGCGTTTTAGGGGTACACTCTATTAAGACGCTGCGTGGAAGGAGTCGATAGGAAGGTAATGGCGCTATCAATATAGAGGAAGTTGGAGGGACACGTACCGAGGGAGAAAAGGCGAGAGAGAGAGAGAGAAAGAGAGAGGGAGAGAGATTAGGGGAAAAATGGAGAGCAATTCCCGTCTACAGAAAGCAAAGGAGGACCGACTAGGAGGGCGTTTGTTTAAGTGGAAATATCTTTCCTTCGGCCGGAGCGTTATTCTTCATTAAGAGACTTCGTTGTTCGTCGCTCTTGAAACGCGGAAATCTGTCCTCCTGCTTTCTCCGGCGTGCTTTCACCCTCGCCCCGTGCGTCTGACTTATGAGAACTCGCAGCTCGCGTTTATCCTTCCCAATAATCGTCGAATCCTGGGGACAAGATCCCATTTAGAAAGTTAAAGACGTCACCGGTGATGCGATCAAATGGCCCCCCGATCTCTCCAGGAACCATAAAAGATTTACCCCTAAACTCACCCCTTGTTCTAGATCAGGTCCGGCCTGACAGGAAGCCAGCGTTGCACCTGTACACCCTCTGTTCCGCGTAATCGCGACATTAACGACACAGAAGGAAGGCGTCCGCGTTTAATTGGAGAACGCCATTACAAATAATCGAGGTAGAAAGTTCCAATATCTCCGGTAACAATGAGCGCGCGGAACGCTGACAAAGACCGGCCACGGAAAGAGAGAAAGAGGAAAATTAGTCAGAGAAGTTTGAATATAACGAACCATAATGGATCGCGAGAAGAAGCCTTTTGTCAGAGCGATCTCCTCCTACCCCACCCCGCCTCGTCCCGCGTACGTAAAGTTCGTTTGTTTCCCTTTCTTTGTCCCGACGCCTCCATTAACCAGCGTCCGTTCCGCGCCGATCGAACCGTGGCCACCGATTAACCTCTCGGACGCGAGAAACCGCTCTAATTTCGAGATCGGCTGGATGCCGCGGACACGATTCGCGGGAAAAGGACTGTCTCGAAAGGTCTGGACCCTCGAGGATTCGAAGGAGCGACTCGAGAGAAAAAAATACGAGCCTCGAAATGGGGCGCGACATTTGAATGGACGTTTCGAGTGGATCGCTCATGCAATATGGATCTAAATGTAGATTGAACGCGTATCGTTCCCCGATACCTTAACACTAGTCTTATGGATCACTAAAAATCTCTATTTTACATTACTTTATAAAAATAACACCTTTGCAATCTCCGTATTCGTGAATTAAAAATATTAGAATCCTCCATTTTGACGGGTCCCGTAAATCTAGTGTTAAATCAGATCCAGAATTGTCCGATCGATTCAGCTTTTCGCTACCCTCGTAAACCCATTCTCTATATAGGTAACGATCTTGCACCTGATGCGTTTGGAAAGTTGTGCGAACGATGGAGTATTTTAGGTAGGACAATCACTTTTTGGTAGGTAAAGTTCCAAATGACAAATTATCTTCCTCTACCCTCAACCCTCGAATGTCGGGGCTGCATTCATTTTGGTCCAGAGCAGACCTAGGTACTTCTGAAACTACATTATTTGAAATATTGTTTCAAATAACGTGTAACTTTGTTTTACAGTTATTTGAGAAAATTCTGAATTTGTTCTCCAAAATTGTATCAAGTGACCCGACTGTCAGGTTTCTGGTTTGCACCGACTTGTTGCATGTTATTTTCAGGATTATTTCATTTGAAAATATCGGAATAATATAATATTTCGAGCGAATCAATATTATTTTTATTTTCCTGTAACAGTATCGAAAATAACGTTGCGAAATAAGTGATTTCAACCAGGTATTTCTTGTTCTCGTCTGGTTTAGAGTTACAAACGTTTCATGTAAATTCTTATTTTTCATCCAGCAAAAGAATCGATAACCAAAAATTCTGAATGTCTCCAGCAGTAATTATGAAGAGCAGGTTTTCCAACCCCGATGGTTCCCACGCAAAAGGACGCAGAGAACCACAAGCACAAAGGCATCAATTTTGTCTATAGAATAGGGCGATAGTCGGCGTTACGGCGATGCAGGTCTTGTAAAATAAACGACATAGAACGATGGAGTGACCGTGCGCGGAAGTTATGCGCGACGGGTTCTTCCCGGACGAGTATAAAACTCCTGAAGAAGGGGAGAAATTTTCCCAGGCCCGAGGATCGCGCAATTTATCGAGCAGCGCCGATGAACCATTCCGGATCACGAGCGGTGGCGATTCCCCGCGACAAAACTTTCGGACCCAATAAAAGTATCTTCTCCGGGGCTGAAAGCTCGGCGGACGCGCGCGCGAAACGAAAGAAAAGAGGAGTGGACCGTTCGGACCGTACGAAAGTTCGAGGACGGGGGCACTTTACGGTTTCGCGGAGTTTCGCGAGAAGAAAAGTGAGCTCGACGCCCAGAGGATACACAAACCGATAGAAGCGACCCCTCGAGCGCCGCCGCGGCTTCTTTTCCGTGCGACGTTAATTGCTTCGAGTGCAAAAACCTAGACGCGGCTAGTTATCGACGGCTCGGCGGGCTCTCTTCCCGACGCCTCTGTCCTTATCCTTTTCGTGGCTGCCTTCTCTTTCTGTCGGCCCTCGGCCGCTCATTCTCTTCTATCTGCCCGTCTATTTTCTTGCGCATCGCCACCCTCTTAGCGTTCGAGTTACCCCTCGTGCCGAACGTGTTTGCAACTCCGATAGGGAAAACTAATATTGAACATTCCAAAGTGGAATGCAAAGGGTGCGACCGGGACGAGTTCTGCGGGACGAGGATGAAGAACCGAGGGGTCCGGGACCGAGTCGAACTTGAAAGTTTTAAAAAGCAATTAAGGGCTTCAAACTTCCGACGCTTTACTTCTCCCGCTACAAACCCATTCTTCTTTCTCTCAGCCCTTACTTCTCTCGCGCCCATTCACCCCTTCCGAGATCCGCGTTCCCTCGCCCCCTCTTTCTCTCTCTCTCTCTCCCTCTCTCTCTTCCGTTCAGTTCATCCATCAGCGGTTTCTCGTTTTGCCAACACAACGCTGCGCCGTGTCGCACCAGAAACCGGCCTTTTGTCCCAGAGAGCTACGAATTCTTCCGTTATCGTACAGAATTTCACGGTGAAAGCCGGCCAAGCCGTCCAGAGCAACGGCTCAGCCTCGGAGCCGCGGCAAAGTTTGCGGAAGCCACGAGAATTCACGTCGGCGCTGAGTGATCCGGGCAAAACAGCGTTAATTACTGTTAGTTCCCTATTTAACGGGTTTCCCTGGCCGCAACAGCGTCAAATGACCCAGTTCGGACTTCATTTCCGGCCGCTCGGAACTACATTTTTTTTTTTCAGATGAAGTTATGATACGCTCATCCCGCAGAATATGTTGCGGTTCAGACTGGGTTCGTTACAAGTACTTTGCTACGGACACCGCAGCTTGTCGCCCTGCAACTTTCTGTGCACCAAATGACGGAAGGTCGAAATATCGGTCGCATTTTTTCGTACCTCCCGGCAGGGAAACGTTCTGCGAAATTGTTTCAAAACTGACTATAGAATTCGAAATGTTAATACGTCATTGGTGACACAATTGGTTGTGCGATAACATTAATTGTTGCTCTTCCAGATCTTCGTATATATTATATGTATCATATTTTTAATAGATGAATGTAGGATCATACGGACCATGGAAGGACAAAGAACCGTTGGTATTTTAAAACGTGAATATATTTAACAATAAAAAGACAACAGACAAGACAAATGATATACAGAAATATTACAAAGATGACTCGAAGTGCGCTTCTCTACGTCTCGACGAGAACTGCCCGATGCCGAACGTTTCTCGAACTCGTCAGCTCGTCTACAATGTTTATTATAGAAACGCTATCGCATCGCTCGGGCCGCCTGGGTCCGCGTGAGTCCTTTATTCCCGCCGACAAACATTACACGATGCCGCCGAACGCGCGCGGAACGAAGGCACACGGAAAACGACACAGCCGCGCACGAGAGTTTATCTTTCACGCGCGACACTATGATTCGGATCATGCTTTGAAATGCACCGAACCTACATGAATGAATTGAATAATCAGTAAGTGCAATTTAATCCAGCAGAACGAATAAAAGAGTATTAATATATTATGTTATAGCTGCCTTGCAATTTTATATTTATCAGGTTGGTCTAGTTGCTTAATCGCACCACCACGTATCGTGACAAAGAAAAATATTATTCGTAGTATCGCCCACGGTATTAATAAACTATAAATTGCAAAAGAGATTCAATTTGAGAAGGACCACCCTTGACACAAACCAAGTTAACCGGGAACCACAGCACCCCGAAAATGTGTTTGCACGAGCCTTCTTTATCAGTTTTTGAGTCTCGAATGCAGCCGGTTGAACGTGCAGTCGCATGCACCGCGAGACATCTTGGACGTAGAATACTTGCCGAAGATAGCGAGATACTCCGACCGAATGGGATTCTCCCCGACGCTGTAGCAAATCGATTTTAGGCCGGCGTGAATTCTCGAATGATCGTAATGCACGATGAAAATCTCGTAAGGGGCGAATCCTTCGTTTCGCGGTAATATCTCGCGAGAGCGTGCGTTTCTGTTCGAGCGGAACGCGATATGCACGTATCGTTCGCGGATCCAGTCGTCCGTGACACGGCTCCATTGAAACTGTCGCTGCCACAGTTACAAGCTGGCACGTCTACATCGATTATATTCGAATTCGCGTATCGGAACGATCCGCGGGAATTCAAGGGCTGCGGCGCGAGCACCGGCAATAGACAGAATCGAATTTACCTCGTTGGAAATTCTTTGCTCGACCCGCTAAAACGGAAGCGAGTCATTACCGCGAATATTTTACAGTCTCCCGCACTTCCACGGATTACGAAACTTTTAATATTGATTATGGTAGACAAATGGTACCGTGAAATACGGAAATCTTTCGACGGTGGAAAATCGTTTTCTTTCAGTTTTCACGCAAAAGTTCGATACATCGTGAAATATCCTCGATCGAACATTTTCGACTTATTAATTGTTCGGAACCGTAGGGCACGAAATCACCAAAGTATTGCCTCAGGATTTTCGCCGAGCCGCACCTAGCTTTTAACCTTCTCGAAGTCCAGGAAATTCTCAGGGGGGGAGGGAGGTGGCGCGGGCAGATAATTTTAGAATCGCGTGATTAAACTTTTCGCGATTACAGTTCCCGGCCGGCCGTGAATAATGACTTTAAAGCGTGTACCGCTGGCAAAGATACACAAGTTGCTCGCCGGCTCGGTATTATTTTCATGCTGTCCAACGTTCGCCGGGCAAAACAAATTGAATTTTAAATGATATCCGGCCGGGCTCGGATAAAATCCAAAATCCGCGGATCGATCGGCCGTTATAAATATCTCACGTCGTAATTAGCGCTCGCTCGGTTACGTACATACGTGAAATCGCGGTACCTTTCCGGTTGCGAAACGATCGGAACGAAAACTCGTGACCGATGTCGACGAGAGACGACGGGCGGAGGTTTCCAGCTCCAGCTCCAGCTCCAGCGTCCGAGCGAGGTCGTCGAAAGTCTATCTCGCAAACTGATCCAACATAATTCATGAGGAAACATTGATTGGACGCGCTTGTGTACCGAAAGCGCGCGTTGGAAAAGAGACAGTTGCGCTAACAAGATTCTATCGCATCGACCGGGGCCGTATCGCCGGTGTTCTCTTCATCAACTTGATGCCGGTGAGCCAACATCGGCGAATACGTGGCCACCGGGGTACCTGAGCACGCTCCTGGTATGTACACAGTCATTAACGAGTAAACTCGGCCGAAACTTCCGACGAATCCCGTTAAGGACCACGCGGGAACAGTCCAAGACACAGCCTGTTTGCATCCAACATTCCGCAGGAATCGATCTTATTAAAAGGGAGAGTTCGGGGGAGTCCCTACAAACGGAACACATACGCGAGCCTCTGTGTGTGCGCGGTAATAATTATACTGCTAATCCTTGCGCGGAATTAAATTTCCCAGAGTGTAATTTACAGAGACAATATTTCCTTTATCGATGATTTTCATACGTTATTAAATTCCATTTTGTTTTACATATATCTCACCTGTGTTGTTCGCGTGCAATCTAGTAACAACGATTATTCTGGTATTAATAATCAACGGTATTTGATCAGCCGTGGATCATTCGCTGTTCAGCAAAAAGGGAATACGTACATTGTAGTTCGTTCATAATTGGTACTCGTTCAATTTACATTTGGAGAATCCCTGACATATCGCAAGATAGATCAATTTTTTGATACCCCGCCGTAGCGGGGATGATTCCGCGACATTTATCGTGCAGACCTTGACGAAATATTCAGAGAAATCACTGTGTCTTCGAGCAAACTGTGAGATTGCGTTAAGAGAATTTAGACTCTCCTTTTTGGCTCTCGTTTTTTAAAGTGGACATAGAAAATTTTACACGCAAATTTACAACGAAATCGGCAACGATGATCGAACACCAAAGCACAGTCGATAAAAACAATTCCGTCCCGTCGAATGGTTTGTTCTCCTAGTCAACCGGAATCGCCAGAAAAGAAGATACTCCAATTACGAACAATCTCGCAATCGATTCGCTCGCGAAACGTGAATTAAAGAGACTCGTATATCATCCAGTTAAACGGATCGAACGGAATCAATAGGATGTGGAAGCGGCGCAATTCAGCCGCGCGCTATATAGTTTGAACCGAGTACGGGAATTGTGTCAAATAGCTTCACTTAGGGGCTCGATAAAACACAGAGCCGACCGTTTACGCCGGCGAACTATCCAAAATTAGTAGCTCTGTTGGCTATAGCCGGAAGGCAAGATAAAGGGGATAACGTTGATATCCCGGACGAGATTGATCGAACGAATCAAACGAGAAGCGTACACGGTACGAATGTTCTTCTCTCGGTCTGCAACCTCTTTATGCAGAGCCAGGGCTGAATATTCGCGTCAGCAAGCCGTCGGATAAGTGCCTACGGTACTTGTATAATTAATGACTTGGAAGACCTTCCGCTGTACAACGGCATCCGGGATCCCTCGGAATCGCATGTGTCCGTTTACGAGCGGGCTACTTACGCTCCGAGCTGTGAATTATTCGTGAACCCGGCTCAACGGTCCCTTCTCCTCCCCCTCTCCACCCCCTACCCGGTATGTAATTGTATTTTGGCGGCGTAAAACTGGCAATAAAGAACGATTAGACGAAATGAATCGCAACGTTCGTTAGTACTATTGCTACTTTGATTCCAATACACATTACCTGCCCGGGTTCCCGAATGTACATTACCGGTTCGCGATGAAACTATTTTCGACTGAACCAGCTTACGAGCGTGATCGATATCAATCGTACAAATTGCATGAAAAATGAAGCGCTAGGAATTTTCGTAGATATTTCCAAAGCTGAAACCGATAAGAAATCAAACCAGGGCACGATAGGATGAAATGAAAATAAAGTTCTTCGAGGAATGCAATTCCCTGCGACGGATTCCAAGGTCAATGCGCATAAGTGCAATTGATCGTGCCCCCGGTCGCACGATCGCGGACACACCCACCCAGCCGGAGCGTTTGATGTTGTTGGGCTTCCTCCGGAGAAATCCACGTAACTCGAATTTTCGTCGGGCGGGAGGGGCCAGATAAGAATGCGAAAGTCCGTCGAATTCTGCAGACACGGCGGGGACGAGATACCGTAACTTTTGACGGCGACTGTCGTGCCGACGAACTGCGGAATCCCCGAGGATTGGGCCGTGGGTGGGGCAGACACTAAACTTTGCCCGCCGCGTCTCCGCCGGAGACTGTATTACCCGGGTTGAACGTTGCACGTGGGTCAATATTAATCATTGTCATTACTCGGCGGCCGCTTCGACGGTGAGAGGAGGGCATGGCGGAACTCCAGCCATACTCGGAGCGATAAAATTTCGCGTTCCATCTCCGCCGGGCGGATTGGCCGCCGCTTCAACGCGGACGTTCCTTTTACCGGGCGGGTAACGAGGTCGGAATATGCGACACCGGAAGAAAGAAGAAGGCGGTTGTATCCTTTTATGGGACACCTGTGAGCTTGTACGTCGCTCTTCGGAAGCGCGAAAGAGGATTCAATCGCGAGCCTTCGAATTAAACGGCCCGGTTTAGCCGGTTCTCGAGAGATTGGATCGTTACCGAAAAACCAGAGAACTCGCGTAGCACCGGATACGGTAAAAATAACGCTCGGAATAAAATGGAATCCTCCATTACGAACCCCCCGAGGTCCATGCAAGGGTTATCTGACTCCCTCCCCCCCGCCCCTTTCCACCGACTGTTATCTTAATGGTACTTATTGTCTTGACGTACACCTTGCTTCCTCGTTTTCCTCCCTCTTCGTTCCTCCTTCTCTTCGCTGCTTCATCCCCCCCAACTCTTGCCCTCTCCGCTGTGTCTACGTACATTAAGCTCGTAGGGCTACGAAGGTCGTAGGTAGAGGCGCGCTGCTGATGCCAGTCGTTATCGCGCAGTGGAAACCCTCCTTCTTCCACCACCCTTGCCGTCGTCTTTCTCGTCGTTCGCCCACCACCCTTGTCCTTCTCGTTCGCCCCTTGGCCCTATCGTGCTTCGTTTGCTCCCGTTGCTTTCCACTCCCTCCCTAGCCGTTGCTGTCAAACCCGGTGAGGGCGCATGCGTGCGCCTCTATCGCCCGATTTCAAGAAAAGGAAGTCGACGGCCAGAAAATCGGAGAAAAGGGACAGAGACGCGGTCTAGGGCTGGAGGAAAACTGTGGAAAGGGCGGGAAGAGAGTTCGGCACGTCCGATATCCGTGCACATATTGCCACCGCGCGCGCCTTATCCCGATCAGTAATTAGCCCGATCGTTTGCCAAAGACCGAAAGGGAAGGACCGTTGATTGCTATTAACGGCGCCGCTGATTGGGCGAAACCGATTCAATTGCCCCCGGGCGAACGTTCCGCGGGGCCAGGCTTCGTTTTAACCTCACACTCGAACGCTTCTTTTCTGCCTTTCGATTGCCCGGGCCATTCGTTACCCTCAACCCGCCGCCGGGCTCCCTTCAGGTGTTTTCATCGCGATCCTCCGGAAAAATAAATTGCGGATCCATCGGGTAGTAATTCAGCTCGCGTGTCCTCGATTATTGTACGGAACACGCCGCCCGCGTCGTTAACCCTCGAAGCCCTATCGCGATCTCTTTATCTCCACGCCCGTGCCCGTTCCAACTCGAACGCAACTTTCTATTGTTCGATACGAGAAAGCGGGAACTACTTCCCCAGCACTTCCACTAAATCGACCAACAGACTATCGTTACGATATCAGGCCACTAGGCCATCTCGATAGAAGAAGCTTAATTTTTAGTCGCTTTAACGACCGAGAGAATTAGAAATATTAGAAGACTTTAAGACAATTCTTTTTCAACCTGTTTAGCGCGCTTGTCCACAACTGTGTCTCCCAGAGACGGCGCGGCGCGGCCTGGTCACAGAAGGCAGAAAAGTCACCGTAGCGGCGTTAGAGTTGAAACTGGTGAAAACGGGAGGCCGGATCAGCCTGGCTCGGTGTTGGAGATTTGGATTACGTACATAAGCACGCGCGTGGGCGTGTTCGGAAGGAACACAGGACTCCAGAGCGAATACCTTATGTGCTCCGAATCGAATCGCCCTCGGCGAGAGGGTGAGGCTGGGGTTGGCTCCGCGATTGATCCTGAAGTTCCGCGTCGGCTCATTCATGCGTGCCGGGGCAAACCATCCAATCAACAGAGGCAAAAGACTCGCGCACCGGCCATTTAGCCCGCGGAGAGGCCGCGGGCCGTGTAACAAGCCGGTGAAACGGTATGTACCGTGGAAAAACGACCGAGTCGTGTCGGTTCTCCGGCGAAAAGTGGAGCACGGCCAACGAAGTCGAAACTCGGGGGCCGTAAACGTTCGGTTTCGTTGCCGGCGTGGATGAAGCTGCGGAGAACGGGGATCGGATCGATCCTCGTTCTATTCGAGCGCACGTTAGAAATGACGCACGGTCGAGCTGGTCTGTCTGCACGTTTTCAAACGACCTCGTACGGTTGCGGCGCGTTCCAGCTCGCAATAGGGTTGCGTTCCGCAGAGTTCGCGTCGGGACTGTAGAAATTGCGGCCCGCGGGCCACATTCAGCTCCTTCCCCGAGTTCCATGCTATCCGACCGCCGCCATTCACGTCTTTGAGACGAGCAGAGATAGCACGTTCTGTCCCTCGATTTCTACCGAGACGAGCTGGAGGAGGCCTAAAGCCCTAAGTACAGGCGCCGATTGACTAGAAGTGGGAACGAAGAAGTAGGACAGCCTACGGTACAGTCTACGGTAGACAATCCGCAAGGAGAGGACCGCCGTGCGAGTATGCGAACAGCGCGAAATAGCGCGCAGATCTCGGGGAAATTGAAGATCGAGTGGCGAATGCCGGAAGAGTGGCTGCCACTCTGAAGCGCGAACAGCTGTATTCACCGACTGCGAAGAGAAAACGGAGACGCTGCGAACCCGTCCTTTTTCCGAGAGACTGCGGAACACACACACACACACACAAAGAGAGAGAGAGAGAGAGAGAGAGAGAGAGAGAGAGAGAGAGACATACGTGCCGGCGGATTCGAGCCACGAATAAGTCGCGTAATAGGAATCGAATATGTTTTTGCCTTTATCGGCGCACTCGCCGGGCCGCCGGCGATACGGTCCCGCGATTTACCCGCATTTTTACCTCTGATTGAATCCGAGCGAGATCGGGGGCGACGGCGAATTCTTATTCGGATCCCTGAACGGTGACTCCGCGCATTGACTTCGATCTGGGTAATTCGATCTCGGCTCGTGAGAGGATTCTGCAAGCTTCCTCGCGAAACTCGAATCAGCCGCCTGGCCGTAATGGCAGGAAACTTCCGCCGAACGGTCGGATCTTCCTTTCGGTCTCACGCGTTTCGAGAAACGATTCCTTTATGCTTATTCTCTTGCACCTTCGACTCGTTTAAACGAATTCCATTACGCGTGTCTTCGTATCTATCCGCTCCACTTTTCTCCCGCGTGTAACATTGTTTGTTCATTATTCTTTCCGCGCGTCCGAGAGCCGCTGTTCACCTCTGAATCGCCTCGAACGTTCTATCTAAACTGTTAGCTACTTTTTTTTTACTTATTAGCTACTTATACGCGTGTAAAAGTATGTAAGAAAAATTGATGCACAACCATTTGAGTAAATCTAGTCATGGCTACCGCAAAATCGTAAAAAGTATACGCCCAGGGAGAGTCGAATAAAATTATCATCAGATTCGTGCTCCCTGTATCGATTCCGTAACGTTGTTTGTAATAGACGTTGAGTAATGGCACCAGTGTTATCTAGGAAAATAGAAAAACCGAGAAGTCGGAGTTGATAAGATAACGTATAATATTTTCATTTGGGAACTTTGCCCATTTCCGGCCGGCGCAAATGGAACGCACCCTCGTTAAACGCGGATCATTAAACTCGCGGGAAAAATGCTCGGCGATCGCTCTCGCCCGGTTCCATTACCCAATGAATGTCTGCGATCCGAAAACAACCGTAACCGAGGGATCTTATTAAACCGCCTAAACTAAACGCAGTTGGGATAACACGTTCTGTCCCAGCTGTTATCTTTCGCAATATTAATTTGCAATGAAAGCAGCGGATATTTTGCGCGGGTTAAAATTTTCCGTGGCAAGCGAGAGAGGTGGGGACTCTCCATCCGAACGAAAATAAGGACGCCGATTCCAGCGGTGGTAATTAATTTCGGTGATATCTTCGGCGTGCGCCCTGAGGCGTCTCAGGGACGAGCTCAGCCGTCGACGTAGATAGCACGCGACGTGATTTTTATTGCGGGAAAAGCGTCGTGACCTATATCCGCCATTATTCTTCCGGGCATCGGCGGTACGCGAGCGCGAGTCGATATTAGAGTATCGAAGATGTCGCGTTCCCGCGCGCATAAAGCGGAACGGTAAAAGGCTGATAGGAACTGCTCCCGGATAACTCTAAATAAAGCTCAGGCTGATGAGAGTGGAGTCGCGCAAACGATACGTACGAGCCGCGATATTGCGCCGTTGTCTGTGACCGCGAACCGTGCACCCGCACAACTATCGCCGACATTCGCGACATTATTTTCTGTACCCGAAAATCCTCGTCTCGCCGCAGCTCGGACGACGACAATCTTCACCGGCAATTTCTGTAATATCTGCGAAAACTTTTCATCGGACCCAATTCAATTTTACAAGACACATTCTAAAACAAATATGACACGATACACGCGTTTGCTCGAATATATATGCACAGTCCCAGATATATTAGTGGCCGATTTTGCAATATGATTATAATAACTCTAAGAACAGCGCGCGACTGTATAAAGTTTCTAAATTTGACTCTGAGAAAACCTTTTATACCGCATGTAAGAGGTTGCTGCTGTCGGTGTGTCTTTGCGTTTGCCGATCAAGGCACATCGCCGCAACGACTGTTCGAGTCGTTGAGCTCTTTTCGGCGTTTTACCGATGCCGCCGCGTTCCTTGCGGCATGGTACTCGGGCGGCGAACAACATTGTCGCGATGATCGGCGCCTTTTAGATGTTTTAGACATAAAAGCGGGTCTCGAGGACCACGGAGTTCAGTTGCCGCACGACCACGAAAGAATCGACATCGAGTAACTTTAGCTTACACGCAGAACGATCTGCGCCAATTTGCCACCCCCGAAAAGAGTTAAATCCACTTGCAACAATATCCCGAAAGCTCCTCGAAACCGTCGAAAGCCTGCGCAACTGTCGCAACTGTTGCGCGCACCGGGGCGTTTAGTTTGTTTTCAGTGCAATCTGTTCTTTGTATCGAAAACGAACAGATATTTCGTTCCACGATGCCCTTTGAGCTGCGGGTATTTCGCGCGAACCTTTTCGGCCACCCAGTGAGTGCGAGCATTTTCCGGGGGGAAATTTCGCAACTTGTAACGTTATTAACGCGGTCCCGATAAAGCTATCTCCGCGGCGTAGTTTCGCAAGCCGCCGCCTTCCGGCGCATTTCCATGCATGGGAAATCGACTCCGGCTCTCGATGCCGGGGATATTTAAAATCCAGCGGGATCCGACCGCGCGAAACTATCGGCACGGCCGAACGAGCATTAATTATGCTCTTTGTTCGGAACGGTGTGGTGTGCGTCCGAACGCTTTTGCATACAATAACAGAGAAGTTTCGACAGTCTTCGCCCCCGAGGGTTCGACGACCCACGGTGACGAACCGTCTCTCTAACCACCACCACCCCGCCCCCCTCCCTCGAATGAAACTTCAATTGAAACTCGGAATCGTTCCCGCGAGCGCGAGCGCGAGCGGACCGAGCGAGCGAGCAAACGCACGCGCGCGCTCGATCCTCGCCGAATTACAGCTCTGTTTTTCTGCTGCCCACGGCACGTAACAATTAAGTCTTTAAAGTTTCGGAACGTTCCACGCGGAGATAATTGACTTGGTTCCGAACGAGACGAGGCTCTATTATTACGTTCGGATTCACATGCAGCGCCTACGAGTCACGATAGCTTCTCTCGGTTCGCGCCGCGCCATTATACCGGGACAAAACTCTAAACCGATTCAACTTGAAGAACATTTTTATCATGAATTTTGTTTCAGACCTGGCATATTGATCCGCAGAGTCGAACGATAAAACAGCCTAAGACAATGTTCAACATTGTTAGCTAACATTGTTAGGCGCGAAGGCGTTTGCTTGGAACAATTGTGGGGGCGTACGAGTCTAAACGTTTTAGGAAAGGCTTGCGGCACGAAAAACGCAGCGGTTCGTTTCTCTTTCTTTCGGCCGGTTCCCACGTGTCCCGATGCTCGACGTTTTACGACAAAGTCTCCACTCGAAGAATTGATAACGACCGCTTTATTATGCCGCGCCGCTATTCACGGCGAGCGAGTCGCGGACTTTTGCGGCCGCATTGTCGCCCCTTGTCTCCGGCCTGCCGGGGGTAGGCTTGAGGTTGGGCGGCGAAGGGGAGGGAATCGTGAAAAGCCAGCCGCGTTCGAGGCGCTTTGATAAACGCCGAGTGATGCTCTGGAAGCTTTTTAGGACATTATCCGCGGGAACACCTGTTACTTGCGCATAGCCGGGCTCGCGCGTTTTAGCGAAAAAACCAACCCCCACCGAGCACGGGGGAGGTAAAACGTCGAGGGAAAGCAGGGATGATGGAATTCGTGGCTACGCCCGTACGCCCGTACGCCCGTAGCCACAAGCTTATGGGATTGCGCAGTCTTAACATATATTAATCCAAGGATTGCCGCGTAGAAACGGGGCCTTCGATAGCCACCGTAATTCACGGCAAAGAAGATTACCCGGGGGAATTCGAATTTTTTCGTTCCCACGGTAATTCCGAATGTTGTCTTGCCACCCTTTTACGAATTCACGCTGCCTTCACCGGATAATGCTCCCTACGCTCCAAAGAGGACGCGTGGCTAAGTGAAATCTCGAATTCGCTGTTTATTACTCCGCCATGCAGCGTTCTCGTGCGCGACAGCTGTCATTCATTGAAATTTTTGCGATTAAACTGATAATACTCGTTTTCTTTTCAATTCTAACGTTCTTCTGTTATTTTAAATCTTTTACCCAGAAAAATCAATTTTTACCCTACTGTTTATCAAGTGAACCAAATTTCACTAAAATCCACAGGGTGATGGAATATTATTAAAAATAAAAACTATGATCAACTTTGTCGTTTCTTTGTTCGTTTCGGTGCTGTGTTCGAACGAAAAGTTTCACGAGAAGCAAAAGGTTTCAGTTTCAAGCTCTTCCGTTTCGAAGGACAACGAATCTCGTCCGTCCGACTGCTTCAGGATTAATAGCACTTCCGGCTATTTTCGTTTCGCGAAAAATTAAACGTAAAACATTTCTGCGGAAGACAAAACTCCGAGAGTTTCGAGAGCCATTACTAAAAATATGGACTTTCGGTCGTGAGATAATTTGCGACCCGGTACGGCACCGCTAAAAATCGATACGAGATTTCGAACCGACAACGTGTATTTGCAAAAACGCTTGAGCTCGCTGTGACACGAAACGTCGCGATTTATAATACGAAAATGAGACTAATGCGGGGAATATTTCCTGTAATAAAGTTGCACGGAACGCGTATAAATGTTCCGCGCGCCGCGGGTTGCCATCGCTCGCATAAATATTAACCGGTGAACTTCCAAGCCCACTTTCCGCGATCGTTCCCATGGTGCCTATACCACGGTTTACAATTACTCTCACCGAGAACCATATAATATTTATCGAGTCGCTTTAAACGCGGGTCGAAGACGTTCGGGGGGTCAATTTTGACTTACTATCGTCCCAATGGGCCGGCTCCCGTATTCGGAAGATCGCGCGAATATCGTGCGAACATTCCAAGACCGAGATCTTTCGTGCACAGCGGTTCATAATTCAGCAAAGAAAAACGCGCGCTCGTGGTTAGATTAAATGTCGACGCAGGAAAGAAAAAGCATCGGCCGTTAATCAACAATTAATCTTGAACAAACGGCCGAGCTTGAGGGGAACCGCTAGGACGGCAACCTATTATTTATTAATTAAAATTTCCATAATCGTGTGGCCAGCGATTTTCAGGCATTCATTGCGCTGATTAATTGCCTCCCTCTGAAACACGGAGTCTGCTATCGCGATCCTAGCAGCGCCGAGCGCCAGTTTTGTCATTCCGGATCATAAAACTCTGTAATGACGCGAGACTACTCCCTCTCTCTCTCTCTCTCTCTCTCTCTCTCTCTCTCTCTCTCTCTCTCTCTCTCTCTCTCTCTGGCCGCGCCCTGGAGAGACATCGCGTTGTGCACCCGGGATCTGTCGATCGCGGATACAGATTGAACGTGCAAGGCTGCTGCAATATGCAACTTGGCTTCTCAATTTCTTCGCCGCGCTTTCACGCATGGGATGGAATCCAATCGGTGGCCTACATATCCGCTCGACGCTCCCCGTCACGACAGGATTTATATACGAGGAATCTCTATAATACGTCACTTTTCGCCGACCCTCTTCCTTTGCTCTCTATTTCCACGGAATTCCTGCCCCGCGTCACGGAACCTCCCATAGAGCCGGCGCAAATTATGCATTTTAATGAAATACATTTCGGGGAATGCGAATCGCATGGCAGAGCGACGCGGGGGGATATTATTTTCCGCGAAAAGAATGTTGGACACGACCGGTTACAGATTTACTCTGCAATTATTAAAATTATCGGGATGCTTTCGCGTTAAATGATTGTGCCCGTTCGAATAAATTCGCGCGATATTTACTCGAATTCAACCTGGTTGTTTTTCCACAAGGCAAACGCGTACGACTTTTAGCGCTCGATGGGACTTTCAGCTGGGTTGGGCGTTAAACGGAAGTGTTCTATCAGAGGCAGGGGAATCGGCTTTACGATTCTACGAAAAGAATCGTTAGACGTTCGTCCCTAAGCCTCGTCCCAGATCTCGGGGGCGGTTGATACGATATTCCCGTGGAGGACGATATATTATGCGCGATAACCCGAGCGCGGAAACGGGAAAGAGTTGTTCTCCCGTAACTTAGTTGAACTATCGCTGATTCCGAGATATTTGCTCGGGATTACCTCTTCGTTTAACTTCCGTGTGCTCGTGGGCTGGTTCGCCGCGGGAGTAGTCGGTGTCTGCGTGCGCGTGGGGCTTCGGAATAGACAAAGAGAGAACAAGAAAGAGAGTCGAGGGTGGAACAAGGGTGGAACGATACGCGGAACATTGAACGGGTAGACAGAGAGAAGATATGTAAACGTCGTCTTGGTTGTATGACGTCGTACCCTGGAACGAGTGAACCTCTGGCGGCCCGAGGGGTGGAAACGGGGTGGGGGGGGGCAGAGAACAGGGGACAGGGGACACCTGGTGGAAGGAAATAGTGTAAGAGTGCACCGCGCCGCTGGCCGTATCACGGTTCGTATCGGGTTACAGCTAAATGTTTGGAAGAAGGCGAACGCACTGTTTAGATTAAGGCGCGACGATGCGAGAAGCGGGGACCGAACGATTTTTGGGACGAGAGGACAGTCTCGTCGAAGCCACGATCAAATAAAGACCATTTTCCTCTATAGGCCATCTGTTAGTTAAACTCCTGACACCTTTCCTAAAATTCAGAAGTGGGATTACGCGATACGCGAGCGCAGTTCGGTTACAAAGTGTGAAATAAGTTCGCGAAACTAGTTTTGGAATAAGTCCACTAGTTAACTTTGTTAATTGTGTACGGTCGCGAAAGAACCAAGTGAGTTAGTGATTTTTAGTTAAGACATTGACATTTAAGATAGACATTATGACGCCGCTTACGGTAGCAGACTTAAAAGACTTATGCCGAGGAAATAATCTGTCGACATCGGGGACAAAAATCGAACTCGTGCACCGGCTGCTGGAAAGGGGTATTCCAGAATCGGTGTTGCATCTGACAACGCTGCAGACCCCTCAGAATAATGTGGTGGAGACTGAGACTCAGGAAGAAGTTGGAACGGGGTCCAGTGAACAGGTGGATAGGCCCTTATCTGAGACCGATTTGTTAAGAAGGGAAAGAGATTTAGCAGAACGTGAAGTTCGATTATTACGCAGGGAACTGGAAATTGTCCGGCTTTCGCCTTCGAGTAATATGTCGTCGCGATCACGAGAAGTCCGTTGGAAGGACGTCAAAGAATTGATCAGCGACTTCGACGGCAACAATTTCGATGCAGAAACGTGGGTGCAGCAGATGAGGAGACTGATTGCAGCACATGGATTAGACGATTACGCAGCAAAGGCGATGATCTGCAGCAAATTAAAGGACAAAGCCCTGAGATGGTATCAGTCGAAACCAAATTGTGTGGACATGACGTACGAAGAGTTACTCGTTGGGTTAAATAGAATGTATGGGTGTCGGCCGAGCACGCTGTCGTTAAGACGAGAATTCGAAAGGAGAATCTGGAAAAGCGATGAAACGTTCACCGACTACGTACATGACAAAGTTGTGCTGGGAAACCGAGTGCCAATTTCAGACACCGAAGTGGTCGACTACATCATCGAAGGAATACCAGACGAAAATTTAAAATCACTGGCTAGAGTACGGGGTTTCCGTACAGTCGAAGAATTAGTGCAGGCGCTTGCCAGGTCAACGCTGCCAGAGGAGCCGAGAAGGCCCAGACCAGTGCCACGACGGGATATCAACCCACCAACAACAAAGGTTACCCGGGAGCGGCAACCGAAAGACCTAAAAGATGTCCGATGCTACAACTGCAACGAGACGGGACATTTTGCGGTTGAATGCAAGAAGCCCAGAAGAGAACGAGGGTCATGTTTTAAATGCGGCAGTATGGGACACCGCGTCGAACGATGCCCGACTTCGAGGGACATCAGTTACGTAGTTCCCCACCAAGACGAAGACAGCGATTTTTTCCCTACGGTATTATTGGACATAAAAACTACCGAAAGTAATTTTAGGCAATTAGAAATAAGCGCACTATTAGATTCGGGTAGTCCCATTAGTTTTATTAAAGAAGCTATTATACCAAGTAATTTGATACGCGATACCGATAAATCAATTAAGTTCACAGGAATAAATAATAGCGAAATGCATGTTATTGGAAGCGTTGAGGTCCAACTCGCTTACGACGGGATTCCCTATAATATTATGTTGCAAGTAGTCACGGAGAATACTATGCGAAATCCTCTAGTATTAGGGAGAGATTTTTTGAAAAAAGCAGGAATTTCATTTAAATTTAATCAAGAAATCAGACAAATAATGAACATCGAAATAGCTTCAGACGACGATAGTCAAATACCGACATTAAACATTAATCCGGAAGTTACGCGAAGTGCTCAAGATCAGGTCCGTAAATTGTTTATCGAACGCTATGTGAAACCTATTAGACCAGAACACCCGCAAACAGAAAACGTAATGAAGATTACAGTAACAGATGAAAAACCATTCCATTATGCCCCACGTAGATTGTCGTATCACGAAAAAACAAAGTTAAAAGAAATAATTGATGACTTGTTAGAAAAAGGCGCGATAAGAGAAAGCACTTCCGAGTACGCTTCACCGATAATTTTAGTTAGAAAAAGAAATGGTGAAATGCGCATGTGCATAGATTTTAGATTCTTAAATAAAATTTCAGTTCGGGATAACTTTCCATTGCCCCTAATAGAAGATCAACTAGATTTATTAGACGGGAAAAAATATTTCACTCTGCTGGATTTGAAAGACGGATTTTTCCACATTCGGATGCATGAAGATTCGGTTAAATTCACTGCTTTTGTTACACCATGGGGTCAATACGAATGCCTTAAGATGCCATTCGGGCTAAAAGGAGGGCCGTTAAAGTTCCAGCGATACGTTGCACAAATATTTAGAAAACCAATCGAGGCTGGAGATGTTTCTGTATATTTGGATGATTTTCTGGTGGCAACAGAGACAGTAGAGCATCATTTATTGGTATTAGAAAAAGTTTTTCAATTGTGCGTCGCAAATAAACTAGAATTACGATTGGATAAATGTAAATTTCTACAAACTAGGTTAGAATATTTAGGATATACGATAACGAGCGAGGGTATCCGACCCACGGAACGCGGGGTAAATGACGTTAAAAGATTCCCGATTCCCCAAAATACGCGAGATGTACAAAGTTTTCTGGGACTTTGTTCATATTTTCGAAAATTTATTGAAAATTTCTCGTTAATCGCGAAACCGTTATATGACCTTACAAAAAAATCGGTTAATTTTACGTTTGGTTCAGAAGAAGCGCGTGCATTCGATAAATTGAAAGAATGTCTAGTAAATAGCCCTATTTTAAGTATTTATTGTCCGCGTGACACTACCGAATTACATTGTGACGCAAGTTCAGTAGGTTTCGGTGCAATCTTGATGCAGAGAAAACGGGATCAAAAACTTCATCCTGTGTTTTATTTCTCAAAAAGAACAACAGAAGCAGAAACTAAATACCATAGTTTCGAATTAGAGACTCTAGCGATCATTTACGCGTTACGGCGTTTCAGGACATATCTGCTTGGAATACAATTCAAGATTATTACAGATTGCCAGGCACTCAGCCTCACGTTAAAGAAAAAAGAAACCAATCCACGAATCGCGCGATGGGTGTTAGAGTTACAAGGGTACGACTATGTTTTAGAACATAGGTCAAGCTCGAGGATGCGTCATGTAGATGCACTTAGTCGGCAAATTCTTATTTTGCACGATAATTCTTTCGATAGAAATCTCGCATTATGCCAGGATAACGATCCTGAAATAGCAAATATTCGTAAAAAATTGGAAAATACAGAGGATAAATTTTTCGAAATGACAAACGGTTTGGTTTATCGCAAACTGAGAGATCGCGCTTTGTTTTATGTTCCTTCTGCTTTGGAATCTAGTACTTTACAAAAACATCATAATGATATGGGACATGTAGGTTTTGAAAAGACAGTGGAAAACGTGCAAAACACCTATTGGTTCCCGAAAATTAGAGAGAAAGTCAAGAGCCACATAAAAATCTGCCTTAAATGTATTGCATTTAGTCCGAATTCTGGTAAACAAGAAGGAAGTTTGCATGAAATTCCAAAGGATATCGACGGATTCCAAAATACACGACTTCCTTATAAAGGAACATGGGCGGCAACGAACATGAGACCATGGATGTCTCCTCAATTATAAAATTTAGAATATTTAATGCAGCGATCTCATAGCGATTAGGTTTAAGGTACGATATTATAATCACATATTATTTGTTAGTGTATAGAGTCCTTAGAGATTAGAAAGAAAATGTATAGTTTATAAAGTGTGTGATAGCGATGTTAGTGCGCAACGGTATGTTTGTGTATACGGGTTAATCGAGACGATTAACGGTCAGGATGGCCGAATTGTAAGAGTGCACCGCGCCGCTGGCCGTATCACGGTTCGTATCGGGTTACAGCTAAATGTTTGGAAGAAGGCGAACGCACTGTTTAGATTAAGGCGCGACGATGCGAGAAGCGGGGACCGAACGATTTTTGGGACGAGAGGACAGTCTCGTCGAAGCCACGATCAAATAAAGACCATTTTCCTCTATAGGCCATCTGTTAGTTAAACTCCTGACACCTTTCCTAAAATAGGTAAGGGAAGAAGTTGGATGGCGGTGAAGATGAGAATTGAGAAGTAACGCGAGAAACTTCAACGGGAAACTCCGAGGTTCCCGGTCTCGGCGGGTAAACGAGGAAACTAGGCGTTTTCGTAGTAGGAGGGTTGCTCAGCGGGCCCCGGGTACGCTCTTCCGTCTATTCTCCAGTCAGGTATCTCTCCGGGGGTGGCTCCTACATGACCGGAACTCGAATGTCGTTCCAGATCTCGCCGCGATGCCAGGAATTTACGATCATTAGAGTCTAGTCGAATCTTGGGAGCCTCGGTAACAAGAACAAGGGGAAAGATGGTCGGTCGCGATTAACGAAGGACCGACCGACCGACCAACCGCCCGGGTTAGTTTTACCGGGTTGGGTGTAGCTCTGGGAACGCCGAGCAATTTGTTCGCTGGAACGTTGACGAGCTGACGTGACGATCGCCGTGGAACAACTACGTACAATGTCCGGAGATTTGATGAACCCGTAGATTTCGATCTGGGAGCGCGGCGTGTTCCCGGAGAATAAAGTGGCCGCGACGACCCCTCGGACCCCAAACAAAAAAATTCCAATTCTTCCCGAGGTTAGTTAGGAAATTCAATTAAATTTAAAAATGTATATTCGCTGTCCACTTCCGCGGAGACTGTCTTTGCTCCGTTTCGCTCTCCGGGGACGTACCTGACCGGAACTCAAACAACCGTTCCGTTCCGGCTCGGCCCGATGACACGGGCTTGTTAACAGAAGCCCCCGCGCGATAAGGTACCACTTACGGCGTCAGCTTTCGCCGCTGCATCAAGGCTCGCACGTACGACGGAAAATTAGAACCGGCCGCGATAGAGAACGTACGGAGGCCTCGTAATTTAAGGGCTGAAAGTAAGCGGCAATCTTTGTTGGCTCGGGGCGGGCGACCGGGCAGCTTTTCCCGAGCTCTGGACCAGCGAACGGGCAGAGACAAGTCGTACCGGCAACTCGGTGAACGATGACGGTCCGCTTCCTCTTCGTGTATCCTCTCGGCGGAGTGGTTCCGCGATTACACCGTCCCACGGATTAAATTAATGCGCGCGAGATACGCGGTAGCAAAAATTGCGACCGGTTCCCCCGTTAATGCCCGACGTGAAATCTGGTTTCCGATTGCCTGTCCCGATCGAGCGAGATTGTCTTGCTCGGAGAGAAAAGAGAAGAGAAAAAGGGTTTCGCGAGCAGCTGATAACCGAGCGCGCGGATAATTCGAGCATGAACTTTCCGCGCAGCGATTCCCCGACGTCTATTCTGTGTACACGGGGCCCTGGCGAAAGAATCCGTCGAGACTATGCATCAAGATCCCCCTCCGGCGAACGGGCGAAAGTTTAAATTAACTTGCAATATCTGGTGGCTGTTAACTGCGCCAACTCCGATTCCAGGCATAGCCGCAGACATAATAGTTGCATTATCGCTGCCAACGGGTATTTCCTAGCTGGCATTTAGGGCCGAGATGATCGGACAGTTTAAACGTTCAGCCAACACTTAATCGATCGATCTGCGGTAGTTATCAAAGCGATAGAAATGCGACTGGAGAGAAAATCAAACGCAAACTTTGTTCGACAGTTTCGAAACTTTGATGCCCCGCCGATAATAAAACCACCCGGCTTTTCACCTTGTTTCAGATATTTCCTCGGGCACAGATTCGTAATAAATGACCAGTCGCGTGGCGCAAACTCTTGTTTTAGCGACCGTTTTTTACGAATTCCTGTTTTCATGATCGCGCGACCGGCGATCATCCGTAACGCCGGGCGTTTTTATTCTAATTTCTCGTATCGGTTGTTCGATGGAGCCGATAAAGAGGAAAAAGCCCGGAGTCGGTCGGAGCTATCAGATCCAGGTTCGGCCAAAGGAAAAATTGATTCTTCATTAAATGAAATTCGTGTAATTTTGCCCGCGGTATCTGATGGCGGCGGAGGATGTAGTAGAAAAGAAAAAAAAAAAGAAAATGTCGTTCGATAAGGGATTCCGGCGACACGAAAGAAAGGGGGGAGGGCGAAATTGCTTTCGGCTGTTCGATTACTCGCGGATCATAAATCATAATCGCATTCCGCGCACGAACCCGGGTAAACCTCGTTACGAACTATAAACTCCCGTGTGTGACTTTGATGTAACGCCGCGATGTGTAGGTTCCGGGCCGAGCTACCGAGTGAAATCGTTCGCCGGATCAGTTTTATTAATGGTGGGGGCTCGCGGGATCGCGATCGGCAAGGACTATGACAACCCCGTCAACTTTCGAAAGATTAATGTCGGCCCACCCGTTCATTGCGTGAGATCACGTTCTTTCTAGCCGGCAACCACCTCCGCGCGCGACGTCGCGCCGCAATTTTTTTTTCCCCCTTTTCTAACGCGCGACTGGGTTGCCGCGCGGCGAAACCGGGTCGCCAGCCACGTTTTTGCATATAAAACCGCAATTAATGATAATGGAAATTGTTTCCTCGGCAGAGCCATAACGCATAATCGTTATAAGCCCGGCTTAATCTGGCCATTCGGTGTTTCAATAAAGAACACGCGGAGCCACGGAGGACTTTGCCGTCCCCGCATTCCCGCGCAAATTCGTACATTCAAATGGCTCTCGCGCCGGCGACAAAGAAAATCCTGCAAAGGATCAAACGATTAACCGGGCCCGTTCTCCCGTATCAATGGCGCGAAACAACGTTCCGCGAATTTCTCTCTCTCCCTTTTCTCTCTCTCTCTCTCTCTCTCTCTCTCTCTCTGCGACACAATCGGCATCAATTAAAAGGCATTACGGTTTTTATAAATGGGCACCGGTGACTCTTTGAACTCTCTTTGGACTCTCCGCTATCTCGTACGCTGACAATTTCTAACGAGGACAGATAAAGAACCGAATAGCATCCAGACGATCGAAACAATTATGGAATCGAACCCCCCGCTGCTCTCTATAAACACGTCGCGAGCCCCGAGCTATGTGTCTATAGAAAGCGAATAACCAGCCAGTTCCTTGAACCACGTCCTAGGACCTTGTGTCCCCAAACATGTTTGTTTTTACAATTTATCGATTCGAGCCTGCGCTGTCTCTTGCTGACTATCGACGTCTCACTCGCTCCTGTCGTCGCACCTTCGAACAATCGGATTTTCGGGGCAGCCACCCGCGAAGACAAATATTTAAATGGTTGTACATATTTAACTGTTCGCAAACACGGTAGTTGTAAAGGACGCGCGCGCGCCCTCTTTATCGGTTGTTCGATAAAGGGTCGAAATATGGGATGAAGTACTAAAGTAAATTTATATATGTTCCTAAAATATTGTCGAACAATGTCCATTGGTTTTTCAAGACGCTTTTAGTTTCGACAGGCGTGATATACAGGGTGTTTGGTAACTGGTGGTACAAGCAAAAAGGGGGTGATACTACATGAAAGAATAAGTCGAATATATAGAATAAACATTTTTCGTTTGAGGCTTTGTTTTCGAGAAAATCGACTTTGAAGATCTGTCAGGTTTGTGTGCTTTGGTATATGCAGGAAGTAGATTTGGTTGGTCATGATCAGACGCGTCAGACAATTCCTATCGAATAGCATGCGTATTCGCTGCATTTCAAACTCGATTTTCTCGATAACGAAACTTCGGATGAACAAATTTCATTCTATATTTTCGACTTATTCTTTCATGTAGAATCACCCCCTTTTCGCTTGTACCACCAGTTACCAAACACCCTGTATATAGAAAGGAAATATTAAAATAACTTCGAATGCAAAGGGTTCATTGTTTCATCATGGAGAAGAGTTTTCGCGCTAAAAACGGCAACAAGTGATGGACAAGGAAGGAAGCCATTACGGCTGCGTATCAATTCGGAGCTATCGTTAAAGAGGGTAAAACGGTGATCACTTATGTATACGCTTAATGAATAAAATTGCAACGCGGCGGACAAAGTCGCCGGGTTTAAAGTGCAACCGGAAGCGCAGAGGCTTTTAGCAGGGGGTCCCAATCGATAGAGGACTGATTTGCAAAATGCGTGCCGGCGAGTGCCGTAAGAACGCGCCTTAAAATTGCATGACCAGCTCTTTCTCGTCGTCGAACGTCCCTTTCCGGCGCGGCCGACCGCCCCTCCTAAATACGATCGCTTCCGCTTTACATTAGCTTATTTTGTATGCAGCTAATTTACATGTCTAACGGCCACGATAAAATTGGTTAACGCTGTTCCGAGCTTGTGAGCGAACGCCACCTAATTTAAGCTTCGGTGTAAGCAGTTAAGCTCCGTGGCCGATTTTGTAATATATGTTGGTACGATTTAATAGCGTCGAGCTTGTCCCGTGTATATAAACCAGTTGCCGGCGTCGCGCCGCCCCGCGCTGCGTCGAAAGCCTCCGACAGCGGACTTTTAATCCAATTTTACAACCGGCCGATCGTTATCGCGGCAACGATCCGAAAATCATTCGTCGATCTCGCGGTTTTTGACGGATTGCTTTTGCCGCAAAACGTGTCGAGCGACGAAAGAAAGAAAAAAAAAAAAATAGAAAAAAAAAGCGATGCGGACCGTGTTGTGAAATATTGCCTGCTTAGAACAAAATTCCCGTATGTTATGAAAAATGCGACCATTTCGACATTTTTTTCCTGATTACCACGATTTTTCATTTGCGGAAACATTAGCACAACGTTAGCGTACGCACCGGCTGATTTGCGTCTGTTTATAGGTGACATTATTTCCCAGGGCGTTTCTTTTATTTTTAATATTCGAATAATATGAATATGTTTTAAATAGATTTTCGATGAATAAATATGTCCACTGAATATTGATCCACCGCAGCGAGGCTATATAAAGCTCTTCTTCCGATTCTTTCTTCCTGAGTTAACGAGATCCGCGAATCGACCCACTTTCTTTTGTGAAATGAAATTAGGATGGAACAGTGGAACGTACTTTCGGAGATCTCTCTCTCCCTTTGTGCGCGCGTGTCGCCGATATTTCGTGTTACTCGCGTTACGTAATATCGTTTATCGAGCCTCCGAGCGAATTCTTTTGTGGTTTCGTAACGAGATTATCTCGCGATTACGCGGCGCGAACGCATCGGGGAAATATGGAATCCGGTCCGGTCACTCGGGATAAATTCATTGGACAAAGGGGAGGAGATCGCGTAAAAAATCGGCGCCCCTTTCGCCTCCCCGCGGGAAAAGTAATTCCGGCTGTTCTCGTTAGAGGTCGGCGTCGAGTAGAACGATTTACCATTTCAAATTGCAACACGTTCCGACGGCAGTTTTCTACGGCCGGTGCTATTTCTGCTTTAATTCAGACCTAGTGCCCCCCTTAATGGAGTCACATAATAAACTTTAATTTCCGAAGGCTCTCGGAATTTCTTTCGAGGAATCTTACACGGGTTCCCTTTCTCGGGGCGAGCCGAGATGCCATTCTTCAGCGGCGCCATGAATAAAATTGCGCGTCGGCGCGGCCGCGTTACGGGGACTAATATTTAATACAATTTGCGCCGGCGGTGGCGCGAGAAGAGATTTCCGGAAGCTTGTCCGATAAAAAGTGACTCGGGCGACACGCCGCCGATGCCGACGCCGACGCCGACGCCGACGCCGTTCTCTGCGTCGCGCGCGTACACTTTTTTTCCGCGTCATTTTACTTTCATCATTCTGCCGGCGCGGCGCACCGGCGAGAGGAAGTTATGGCCCGGCAATGCTTATCCAATTTAACCGCAAGCGCGGCGTCGATAACTTTTACCTCGCTCGGAAAAGACGCTTTCGCAAGGAAACCCCGGGCAAGTTTCTTCCGGCTACGGAGAGCGGGCCAGTAACGTGTCCAACAGCTTAATCTTCGAATAATCCGCGCGCTCCCACCGACGCGACGCCTGCGAGGAATTAGAGGTAATCCGAAACACGAGTTTAATGGCCAAGTCCCCATACAATCACAAACCGAATGTTTACAGGATAATACGCAAACAAATTCGCAGCTTTTGTCGGTCAGCTGTTCGCGGACGTTTATCCGCGAAACTTGATCAATTAGAAAACAACCCCTTCCGTACGGAATTCAAAATCCTCTTAAGCCTCGGTGTCTCGTGGAAATTCTGTTTTTATTTTTTAAAACTTCAAGTGGCACGCTGTACAAGCTGAGGGAAACGCAGCGAAGCTGTAAAAAGTTTGAAAACATAATCATACTGGAACATTGGGTTTCCGACTGATCAGCGAATTGTCATAACAAGCAACTGGCCCGTGACAATTTGTTTGTGCCCGGTGGACGATTCCGGTCGAATAAAGCCGGGGGCAATTAAGCGTTCTCGATCAGAGGTCTATTCGGCCGCTAAACGATTTCATTAAAACTAAAATAGTTCGATAATTTAATTTCCCCGGTTGTCGCCGCAATTATCCCAATTTCTCTTCGGCCGCCGCAATACCCGTGTTTCCCTCTATCCTCCCCGAACGACGCGGCGCGTCGCGGCGCTAGCGGTAGTTGGTCCGTCGGTCCGGCACTAACATCTCGAATATGGTCTGCATTACCGAGTCACGAATGTCTTCCGGGGGAATTCGATTCCCAGATTGGAAACATTCGAAGAAGGGTCCACGTGAAGGGGCCAATTTTTACGGTCGATTTTCCGGAATTGCGCCACTTTCTCCAACTTCCTCGCAACCGGGCGGCGTCCTCGGGATAGCTTATCGCGTCGTTTCAAAAGGACATATCACGACGGGACGGAAAATGAAGGGGACGCTGATTGGAAAGCACAGTATGGCCGATTGATCGCGGAAGATCTCGCGACTGCGCCGATAAAAGTGTCGAGGAACCCCCTCCCCTCTCTCTCTCTCTCTCTTTCTCTCTTCTACTGTCTGGCCCGGCTCCGAATTCTTCTAGGCAAATGTCAGTGCGCAAGTTTTTGGCCGATTGGAAAACTTAGAGTAGAACTTCCGCCAACTGTCATTAGTTATCGAAGCGTGGGGAAGCGTCGGCCGACGACGGTAGGCAGTCCGGTTTCATTCAATCCCGTCGGCACGGCTCCCTTTAACAAACATGTTGACAACGGCTAGATTGCCGGCCGCGAAAAACCAGGGGGAGAACAGGCATCCAACGTAATTGGAAGTTACTTTCCCGCGATGCTCGACCCTCTGTTGCGGTTGCCACGGAGAGAACTTCGGCGAAGGTTGCTTTTGCCGCGGTTAGATTGATGTTTCCTTAACGTCCGAGGGATCGGGATCCGACGAAAGAAGCTGCGGAAAAAATGTTTCCGCCGATGGATAAACGGGATTTCGTTGTCCCCTGGACCGAAACAATCGGAAACGTCCTAACCCTTCGATAAGATTCTCTTCGATCTTCAGGACAGCTAGAGCGTGATGGAAATCGTGCCACGTTATCCGGCTCTTTTTCAACGGTGGTTTTGTATTCGATAAAAGTATAATACGTACATTTCTTGTGACAATATTTTTGTTTGCTTGTTGCAAGACAATGTTTCATGCATTTTCAAGAAAAATAGGTGTAATCTGAGACAACGGAAAGACTGAAAGAATTACTTTCTACCTACTCAAATTATTAGCGAATCATTTCCAAATGGCTACTTGTTTCTGGCAACAGATGCAAATCACTTGTATCTTGTATAAAAATTTTCAGTGTGGTTATAACTACAACGTAACCCACCCAAGGGCCGAATCAACGTTAAGACATGTAGAAGTTTATGAACTGAATGCGATGAAATACAATTAAACGGAAAGCCAGTTTGATGTTGTTAGGAGTCCTAGTGTTCCCGGAAGTTCAGGTGACTCTCGTCTCGGTAACGAAAAGTGCAAAGCGAAGGGTAATTGGAAAAGTAAAGCGAGAGCTTGAGGAGAAAAATCGAGACAAACCCGGCGAACGCTGTAGTCTGTAAATGACCGAGCGCGACGCGTCCCCATTTAGCGGAGGAGGCGCCGCGCCGCGCCGGTTTGACGGTGAAATCGAATTCCCGGCGATAATTGTCTCCAAACGTATGTAATCTGGTACTCGAAGGGAGGCCCGCGGAATCTCCTTCCACGGTGATTCGATTTCCCGTCGCTCCGGATAGTAGCTTCCGGCGAAATCCCCCTGGCGCCCTCTGGCACGACGGTACGTGTGTACGGATCCACCCAATAAGATCGTCAGCGCACCTGGGCGACTCTCCCGTAGCCTCCCCCGCCCTTTCTGGGCCAACCCTCTCTCCTCGTCACTCCCAAAGGCATCGGTCAAATTCGATTTTCCTTTTACACCGAACCGAACCATTCGGAATAGCGATCAGTTCTAGTGCCGAGGGAGGACCTTATTCAGGAAGTTCGCGTTGGGCTACTATAGGGCCGGCCAGTCAGTCAGCTAGCCGGCTAGCCAGAGCGAGAGCCAGCCAGCCGGGGAGTGAAGTGGTAAACTAGATACGGCTACAGATAGGAAGGGAATAGAAGCAGAACCGGGTCAGCTAGCCAATCCCCTCTGCAAGGCACACCAATCTCCCTACCGGTAACATTCGCGTGCACATCCTCGAGCGCACCACCATCAACCCTCTACACACACCCATCTTTCTACCTTTCCGTACCTTCCTCCCTCGGCCCCTCTGTTTTTCCGCATTTTCTCTCCTCGATTTCCCCGTTTTCCATTCGCTTGCCCGAATATGTACGTACGATTCTCTCTTCGTCATCGCACTCGGGAGGATTCCACGTGAAAAAGTGACGGCGCGGCACGCCGCGGAGCCCCGGGTCCACGGGTCCACGGGTCCACGGAAAAACCGAACGCGCTGCGAATCTTGCAAAGTGGAAACTCCGGGGTAACGTCGATCCCCCGTTGCCAGCGGAGCTGGATCGCATAATGCCGGAAAATCCTTGCAAGGGCTGGTGCTGCAACTACCGCCGTTGCTTCTGCTTACTACTGCCGAGCAGCCTCAAAGGGCAATCCGTTGCTACGCGTCGCGGAACTTTTGCGGTTTCTATCGTCGACGTCTAACCGAGGAGAGACCCCGAGAGCACGCCCGCCGACGGTGACTGACTGCCGGGAATATCCCGCTGCGACCAGGCCAAGGACCACGAGCATTGCGAAATTTATCCGATGCAAAGGGTAAGCGAACTGTTTACCCGAGAACACAACGCGAAATTGGACCGGGCCAATCCTACAGGCGCCGAAGATTTCTTTGGACACCGAGCAGCCAACAGGGTGCGATTTGTTGGGACAAGCATCCACTCCCCGCGCTACGCGAGTTATTTCCGGTACAGGGGAACGATAATGTTTTCTACCTCTGGCAGAGAAGAATACGATCGTGAATACGGGTGTATTGGAGGAACCATGTATTTTCTTCCAGATGGCAAGTTACCCATCTTCTGTTTCCAGGTACCATTAAATCGTTGTTTCCTTTCCGTTTGCACTGTAAAATGTGCTTCCTCAAACCGTGGATTTATAAACAGTTTTGTTGAACTTGCCGAGTACGTTTGTCGCGGTGAAAGTACTGCAGCGGAATTGGGCGAAGCGAAATCGTAGCATTGTATTCGTGTGTAAAAATAAATATTATGTATTGGATAAATCCTTACATGTGACAAGAAAGTTACTATTCAAAGTATCTTCTGGACGATACATGTCTCTGGCAAGAATTTTCTGACCGATTGATTTTTGCCATTTTATTAAATATTAAATTAAGGAAATGATTGAAAGTACGAACTGCAAAAGAAAAAGGTACAAGCCTGACTTATAAAACGATTATTCATACTAAGAATTTCGTTTGTGCTACGTGTTTTAGGCACACCCCTTTCTGTAAAATCATGCAGCATACGGAACCGGATCAGATTTCCTAGCCAAGGTGCAATGCGCGTAACAAAGCTGGTCGCGAGAACACGCTAACGCGTCCAGATTAAAATAGGCCACCCAGTACGTTGAACCTCTCGAACAAGGAAGACGATTCGCTTGATGAGGCGCCGCACCTGTCGAGAGGCGAAGGTAGCTAAGACAACCGAGACCATCAGCGAATTCAAATGATTGATGGCGCGGGTAATAGCTTTTTTCGTATGTGCAGCTTGTTGGTTTTCGTCCGGAAACCATCGCGGAAAAAAGCAGCCTGACGACGAAATGGAATTACGCCACGCTCCTGGTAGAGAAGAATTCTTTTTCGGATCGGTTGGTTTCAAAGGCCCGAAATTTCGCGAGCGAACGCGAGGAGGAGGCTGCACGGCGGTGGACCGTGCGCGTCCTGTTGACAATTCTGAGATAATTAGCCGTGCAGAGATTCGAACAATTATCCGAGCGTTACCGCGGCCTAAACTAATGTTCTAAAATAATTGAGGCGCATGGAAACGCAGGAAGCCTTTGTACCACAAAGCACCATCGGACTTGAAATTCTCCGTGCAGAGGAGCCGGGGACTCGTATGTGTGATTGCGCGCCCGGTTCCCGGCTAACGAAATAATTACTAGTTTGCATAACTCTGTCGCGTGATTTGCGCCCGGGCCGGGGCCCCGTCCGACCGAGCCTAATCATGAAAAAACATACCTCGATGCTCTGCCAAAATGTCACGCGTTTCCGGCGCGCGCAAGCCCGTTAACGAACTAATTACGAGGCGCACGCGAGACATACCGTCGTGTCGCGTCCTCGCGTTTGCGAATTCGCCGACCTCAAGACCCGTGTGTCATCTGCGAAAGCCTAATTTCACGTCCCGTTGATGAGACCGTCTGCATACCAAGCCCAAAGGAGGACCGGCCGTCGCGCTATATTAATATGCAATCGAAGCCCTCTTCCACGTAAGCCGGTTACGACGGAGCGGCCCGCTTAATTTGATGCTCATTCGATTAATCAAGCGCGGCTGTCGCTAGAAATAACAATCGTACCGAGATCCCGGGCTCGGAACGGTATTGACAATGCGAGCTGTTCGATGCCGAGAGCTACGACGGCGTTTACGTGCACCGTGTATGTATCGGTAATTCGACACAGAATCGACGTCCACCAAATTCTTTTTACCCGCTCGATCTGCCGATTCAGCAACGTCGATTTATTGTCAGATTGTTGTGCACATCGGAAATAGACTTTCAGATAACTGATCGCTTTGTATCGGTCTAGCATCGGTAAAAACTCTAAAAACCTGATCTTTAAACGCTCGCCGCTTTTAACAGAAACGAATGCACCTCGTTCGGGGATTAAACCGAACCTTCGTTATAAACAACAAAATAGTATTTCACTCGGAAATGAAATGTGTTTATCAGGTAAAAAAAAAGAAAAAAAATAAGATAATGAATTATTTCACTCGACCATGGAATAATACGGTGCGTTGTTTAAATAGTTATTTCTCGGAGCGTTTTATCCGGATAATACCCGCGGCCGGTTCGAAAACTGTGATTCACGAGTTCCTCGAACAATGGAGTCGATGATACACAGGCATTGGATTTAATTTCCTGAAAAATGACGGTTCGCACGAATAAATATCATTGAACATTTTCAATCTACATACTATGTGTCGTTGGGAGAATTATCTGCCGCTATTGAAACCCGGCGGAGCAAGTCGCTCAAGGCAGCACGATTTTCTTTTGAAAACAAGGGCTCGCCATACATTCTGCGTCCCCGATCACCGATAACCTTGTACGAGAGAGCGTACGGGTTGTACCGAGTTCGCAAGACCATTTAAAGTATCTCGGGGTCCACCTACGGATTCAGCGGTTCCTTTCGCGATGGCATAATGCAGGGCCGAGGGGACCCGTCGTCCTGCGGGGCGAACCTGACACGTAAAAATATCATGTAGGGTACCGATACATCACGCGATCAGATAAGGGAAAGGGGAGCTGACTTCGTCGTTTGTCGTCTCCGATAGAATCTCTCGGACCGCGGTGGCTCGCTTTATTTTTGCACCCAACTATTTTGATGACTCAACTGCTAGACGGACGTACCCGACCGTCCCGCGGGAGACTAACATCCGCCAGAACGTACAGTTCCCTTCGTAACGGATCGTCGAGATCAAGATCGTCCCCCTCTTGCCCCTAAACCGTTTTTCTAAAGCCTGGTTAGCGGATACGCGAAGAAGATCGGACCCCGAGACAACGCAATTCTCAAATCTTCATCCACAAAATTTCAATCTTCCCGGGAACGTGGGGTGGGGTGTGGTGGGGTGGGGCGAAAGGGGACAACGTTTATCTTTTTGGCACAGACGTAAGGATTAACTATTCACCAGCCGCGAGCATCGTGTAATTACTTTATTGACAAAGCAATCCTATTCCGGTTATTTTGGTACGTGCACCCGTGTGCCTTCCGCGGAAATTCGACGCGACAGTTTCGACAACGTTTCTCTTCAACTTCACCAGCCAATATTTGCACTGCACGCGTTGATTATTTACGCGCACATAGAACGCGCATATTCATCGTCCGACCGAAGCGACTCGTCACTACGTTTCGGATAAACGTCGCGGGACGTTAATATCGACAGTTCCGAATGATATTGACACGCGAAACGTTAACCCGTATAATTATTCCTTAGCTGAACTCCGATACACGCCAGACACGCCGAACGACGCTCGGAGTCATCGGGGATAAATTCTACATCGTCCTGTGCCCAGTTTTCTATCTGTTCGACATTCATTTATTTGTAATTCAACCGATAAATCTATTAATCGATCCAAACGAATTGTTACAGACGAAGCTTTGACAAATTGAACACTGTGCATTTTTATATCATTCGTTGCAAAACCGAACACTGAAAATGACTCGTGCGCGTTGCTTTGTAAAAGTAACAGGATTATAAATTTATTTGAACTTTACACAAATTTTATTAACATGGTTTTAATGGCGTTCCATTTCGTTTTCCCACAAAGGATCTCATAATCGGAAAAAAATGATTTCTCCTTATCCCATTTTCATAACGTTTATTCGCATCTCTGGCAAAATTTAAAGGACCGGAGACACTTTGCCAGCTCGTAACATAAATAACAGGTCGCAGCATAATTGGATTCTCGTTTCACGGATAGCTAACTAATAGCGTATCCTTGCTGGGGGTGCTCAAAAACAGTTACAAGACTCAAGAGCCCTAACTGCATATCAATGATGCCATTATCGGAGCGGCCACTCCTTTGAAGGCTGGATAGCAAACGTGGCCTGCGCCCGCTGGCATAAATTGTAGGCTGCGCGCGGTTTCGAGGAAATCTTAACACGCGCATGATCTCCTTCCCCCCCCCCCCCCCGAGTTAAGCCGGCCGGTAGACAGCTCTATCGCGCGATCTACTTCCGAGTTAATTACCGTCGAAATAAAGAACTGGGTCGAGCTGTCCCGCAACCGGTTCAAATACCACGAAAACGATCGGTGATAACGAGTCTTCCAATTCGAGTCGATAAAACGCGAAACGGCCCACACGTCGATCATGACAGCGAACCGTGACTGTGCCGAATCGGTCGACCATGAACGGTTCGGTTCCCTGACAGTCTCGTTGTCATCCGAGCAGGAGCTTCGACTCGCTAGTGCCGATTAATACGAGTTAATTGCCAGCAGCATGAATCGTGTTTTAATAATCGTGCACCGCGACGAAGAGATAACGTCTTCATAGGATGACTCGTCCAGTGAATCATTCGTCTATGTCTGATCTGTTGCATTCTCATTCCACTGTGATGAACGAGTTCTTAAAAATCTGTTTGAACGGCTGATTTTCATGGTTAAACTTTTTATGGAATAATATCTACACCAATTTTGCGAGCTTATTTAAATGTGTTGGAAGGAGTTTTTTCCATACAAGTTCAGATAAATGTAGCTATTCGAACGGTAGCAGGTATAATATTGTTAGAATCGTGTTCGAGAATATATACTAATGTCAACAGACGTGCCCCAGTCTTTTGTTTATGCGTGGGATGTGATTCAAAAATAATTTCGTAAGGCGATCATCGGAAATTCTGTGAAGGGCGAACGATCTAACGAAATAGCTCGGGTAAAAGGGTTTAATCGACACGGTTCCGTGCAGCTGCAACGTTCAATTTTCCGAAGAGGCTATGATAAATAATTCCACCCCCCAGGAGCGGCCGGGGAGCGGGCATCGCACGCTCAGAACCCGCTCAATTTTTCCCGTAAATCCATCAAATGATCCTCGGGCGAGCACTTCGCACGGACGCGGGGAATTATCTCTCACGCCGGATGCCACATAAATCAAACCACCTACCGTGATCTGGAAGTCTCGTGGGTCGCACGTATTGTACCGCCTGAAGAAACGTAGAACGGTGTGCGTCTTGTTCTCGTAACCTAGTAGCAGCGTATAGTCCTGGCTCGAGTCCATCTCCGGGTCTTTGCTGGTGTCCTTCACGTGCCGGTCCTGCAAATGTCAATAAAAAAAAATAATATTTAATGTCGTAAACATTATTCTTGATAGTATGTAAGGGTTAAGGCTAATATTAGTGGAGGGGTATCTAAGCAACGTCCTGAGCATCCATAAGTGCACTCGACTGTAAATATGTACGCGAAAGAAGTTTTCGTAGTTTCGCGAGAAGAGGAGTGTAGGGATACGCACGTGTGCGATCGACAAAGCGTGGCGGCAACGGGCGATATTGTAGTTGCCGGCCAAAAGAACCGCCGATCTCGGCGGAACGCGGCGGCCGCCAAAGACGCCCTTTGGTAATCTGCCGATACCGCCATACAATGTATGAACGAATGAGTATAAGAGGACGGGATCGACCGAGAGCGGCTAGTCAAAATCTCGCCGTCGAACACGCGCCGTGAAAATAAATAAAACATATTAAACCCGATACGTCTAAGAGTTTCTCGCCCCTACAGGAGAATATTTCGTTCGAGCTTCATCGGGGACTGAACGGTTGAATCTCACGACACACGGATTCCGCAAACGAGGGGCTATCAAACCGTCCGAACAAGGTGAGAGGCAGATCTACGAGGCGAAATTCGCGACGCGAGAGGACGAGAGAGAAGGCTGAAGAGAAGGACGGCAGAAAAGCTATTCAACCGAGCCGCCTTTTTTCTGGGGCCGACGCGTCTCGGAGGGACACACCTAGCAGCGTCGGGAGAAGAGGACCCGGCAGGTTAGTTAACCTAACCGTCTCCGAAGGCGGCGTTCGAATCCCGGCAGGCTCGAAGACAAGTTTTTCTGCGAGATTCCCGGCCACCGCCGCCTCGATATAATTATCCGCGGTTCGCGTCGGCTGGACGCTCGGTGCCGGCGACGCCTTCCACCGCAACCATTGTTCCCCGTAAACGAGCGAGCCGCTTTTTTCTCAGCTTTTCGGGCGAGCTTTATTAGAATTTAATTTACCAGCGGGGGGAACAGCCGGGACCCCTGGGCCAGCTACGCGCGCGGCGTGAGCCCCGCCGAGTCACGCGTGTTATACTTCTCAGCTCCTTTTGTCCCGGCATTCTTCTGTCCTTCGCCATTCGTCTCACCTGCGAGTCGCACACACGCCGCGCGTACACACAGCCACGAGGAGAGCCGTACGCGAAAACACAAGGGGGAGGAGGGGCCGTCGAGAAGAAAGAACACCGGAATATCCATTTACGTTGGCCCCGGCGCGCGAAAGCCTCGCAACAAGCCGGAGAACCGCCTGATTGGATATAAAATATAAAGCGTTGTGCGAATAAAAACTCTGCTGCTGTGCGCGAGAGAGCGCCCCCATAAAAAAAGCGGCGAACCTCTGCGGTTCAACCAGAGAAAAAAAAAACAGAGCACAGGGCGCGCAGGTGTAGCGAACTGCGATTCGGAACGATACTGTCAAAGTTACTTAGCGTTCTCTGGACGATGATCGCTCGCTCCCAGCTCTGTCTATGGTTTTACGTCGATTTTTATCAGCAAACACGGCCGTTAGCCCCGATTTTTCGAATTTTTTTTTTTAGTCCCGACTGACACTGGTGGCCCATCGACGTCGAAATGTCGTGAGTTCCCTAAGCTGAGATTCTATAGTTCGTATCTACCTTACATTTCCTAATGTCTGCCAAGTTTCGTCTGGATCAGACATCGCCAACACTCGAAAGTGTATATTTGTTTTTTGCGCTCCTTTGTCTGGTGCTCGCGACGGAAATCGACGCTTGCAATGGACACGTAGCCGCTTGAAAATGTAACGCAGTGAATCTCGGAGAAAATTCGAATTCCTCGAGGAAACACGAGCCATTCTTTCGCTTTGAGAGCGCGACGATCGCGCTTTGAGCGCCGGCAGTCTTTGTCGATATTGCTTCCGCGTTTAGCGTTTCGATAAGGGCCTCCCTCGATCGTGCAGGCTGATAGCTAACAACTACCCACCCTTTTGTTTCAGGGAATCCCTGCAAATAAGATGCCACGGATTTAAACCGGGTAAGCCGTGGAACGAGGCCACTGTTTATTGCCCGATGAGCGCGCGCCGGTTTAATTGTACACCGGACCGAGCCAGCGGAGAAGGAAATTAAATTCTTTAAGCGGGCCCGGAAACCGGCACGGATAAAGATTCCGTTTAAACTTCCCGCGCGACAACTTGACAACTGCCCCCAACCCCCTCCACCGTTTCTCCGTCCCTCCTACGCGAACACGAAAAACTATTCGTACTCGAAACTTTGATCTTCGTCCGTTACGAGGTGGATCTGTCCCGGGGGCGCTAACGTTATTTCCCACGGCACACGTTCCCGCGTAGGAAAACTTTGACTTTGTTTCTGTTGCTTTCGGGTAACAAACTTTGCGCACCCTCGGACGCACACCTGCAAGCCAAGTTCCGGAGTCACGGATAACGTTTACACGATGAGATATCGGATAATATGTTACCGAGATGATACACCATTAGGGAATGAAGGGAATGAATTAAAATGCTGCACATTCTACAGAAACATTCTGCAGAAACAGCTTCGTTAGCAGCCCATAAGCAAGAAGTACAAGCCTGCGAGCGTAGATCAAGTTCGCAACGCGCAAAAAGGGTAACTGTAGCTTCGCGGAAACGGTATAATCGGAAGTTACCGGTAGCTAGTATTGATCCCGATTTACCGCGGGCGTGCCGGACGACAAAACTGTCGCGAAAAAGTTTAATTTCCTCGTGCTCCGTACCGCGAAGACGAAGAAAAAAAGGGGGATTTCAGGATCGAAACGCGGAAGAAGGAGGGGAGGGGGACTTGAGGAATCGGGACTAAATTTCACGAGGAAACGAAAGCTTGGGAAACCGCGACGCGCCCCTAAAAACCGTAACCATTCGAACGTAGCGCGGGACGACGACGGCCGAGTAATAAATAATTTCCAGTGCCGTCTCGCGCAACTTCTTCAATTTCCGTTGCCGTGTCGGAAGCGGGGAGCATACTTTTTCCCCTGCCAAGCCTCGCCGACACACGACCGATCGGATGTCCAACGACGACGCTCTTACATCCACTTTTCCAACAACCGCCAGGCCGTCGACGTGTTCGCGAGAACTTTCGTTTCAGCGCGCCGCGCGTTCGTCATCAATTTTGTGTACAAGGGACGCGGAACGGAGGGGGAGGGGGGGGGCAAGGGTGCCAGTTTACAGGAAATTCCTGCCGGTTATGTACAGGGCGATCCAACACTCCTGGCCGGCCAGGTCATTCTATCTATTCAAACCATTTTCATCGTTCAACCTTTTTTTCATTTTTTTCATTATTCAACCGTACTACTCGGTTGAATTTACTGGAGGTGGCTTATTTTTTCACAATTGAAACTGCTGTTGAAGTACCCACTGTATGAAATAATGGTCAATAGGTAATGTTGCAAACGGTCGTAGCCTACGATATATACATACAGGTTTTCCCAGAATTCACGGTCTAACCAGGCGATTTTACATGAAAGACGAATGTGAAATCAAAAGCGTAAAATACATTTTTCCATATGACGTTTCATTCTCGAGAAAATCGAGCCTCGAAATTCGTCGAGCACGCACGCATTAACCCGTACGCGAAGTAGAAATGGTAAGTCAGGATCAGACGCGTCAGCCGTTATCCGTTATCCGTTCATCAGCGCGCGGGTCTCGGGGATTTTAAAACTCGTTTCTCTCGAAAACGCGAGCTCGTGTGAAAAAAATTTATTCTACACTTTCGACCCAGTTTTTCACGTAGAATCATCCTCTGTACCACCAACACCGCGTATATTTCCACGAGGAACCAGTTGGTCCAGCACCGTTTTCGGAACACGCAGCGGCACAACGCAAAATGAAAAAACTTATTCTACACACTTTCGGCGCATTTTTTCATGTAAAATCCCGCTGTACCGGCTGACACTGTGCATTTAAATGGGGGAAACGTTTCGGACCACCGTTTTTGGATCGCGCGAGAACGCGCTCTCGTCGAACGATAAACGGAAATCGGATCGAATCGCGTACGGCAGTAAACTCGCGGCTATATAGGTTTCCTCTAGACTCGGCGTGGGTGGTGAAGGGCGCGGCGAGTCGCGGGGAAAAAAAAGGGAAAGAGGGAAACATCGTTGTCATTCGTGGAAATGGTTCGCGGGTGGACGAGTGTGTTCCGTTTCCGCGAGTGGCTCGTGTCTCTGCGCCGAGCAATTGTCTTCCCGGCTGTCCCCATCGTCGGACCCGTTGTTTATTGTCGCATCCAGCTAGACGCGGCGTTCCCGCGAAAGAATGCTCGCGTGTCCCGCAATTATACGAATTATGTCTGTCGCTGTTCGAACGAGGGCCGATCGCGGACAATACCTTCTCCGTGCACGCGCATCCCGCAGGGAAAACCGAGTTGGGGAAGGTGCGTGAATTGCGCGCGGCCATTTAACTGCTCCGATTTAAACGAGACCCGAGTTTCGGCTTCCGTTCCGATTCACCGAGTCCCTCCGCCAGCGAACGGATGCTCTTTCGGGACCGTATTATCGAATTTGTCGACCTCGCGCGTCGTTATAACCGATAAAACCGTCCCCCACACATGTCTCTCCCCCTTTCTTCACACCCGAGGAAAGTGGCTGTGTTTACACGAGCGAGGTGCATCCTGCTTGAACCGTAATTTATCGGCGAAACGGGAGCGGTTAGCCGGTCTACGTTAATTGAATGCAGACTCGTTATCGCCGTCTACTCGTTAAGGTTACAAATGAGCCGAAGAAGATAACGAAACAGAAACTGCCGCGCATGAAATTTCTTGCTGCAATTATTTCGGCGAAATTGAAGTCGGGCTCTCTGCCTCGTTGCTCCTGCGCTTCCACCAGCCAGCGATTTATCACTGGAACCAAATTGCTTAGGTGTTTCTTTCAAACTCCCAAACATCTGGGTCAGAGTAGAGCTCTCAATCGATTCTTGTTAATATCTCAAGGTGAATTCGTTAACGTCCATAACCTAACAGAGCCAAGTTCACGGAAAAATCGCGGTTTTCTCTGTCCGTATTGGGAACGCTTAAGCCGTGCCTTTTTTTCTGTTACGGATGCATAAAATCCGAGATCCCCATAACGATTCCATCGCTCGGAGACGTTCATCCGCTCGGTTCTATCTTATCGTCAGCGAACCGGATTCGCCGGCTCGAAAATCCGATATCGACTCCGACGCGGTAGTGCGCGAGGCGTAACAAGAAAGTTTTCGTAAGTTCCCCGGTTCTCGCGTGCGAGGCATTGTTTGCACGTTTACATACGCCATCCGAGGCTACTAAAAAAATCAGGAAGTGCGCGGCCGTTGTATAACGCTATCGCGATAGAGGCATCGTATCCGCGGCTGTACGCGTCCCACGGTGTATACAACGCCGTTGCCTTTTCCTTGGCATCGACTGTCGTCCCCGTATTTATTGTCGCGGGGGCGTCATGCTACGGCAAACAGACTCGGCACCACGGCACGGCACGGACACGGAGTCAGCTGTTCCTCGAAGTCGTTGCATTATACAACTTTTTTAATTATTTATCGAGCGTTTCGCGTCCGAAGGGAAACACGATGAACAACGACGTTCTTCGCGAAGAAACCTAGCCGAGCTGTAACGGAAGCGGACGAGAGAGCCGAGACTACTTTCCGAGCGGCCGGTGATTATGGCTTATTACTTTGGCCTTCGTACGACCGAAATAACAGATTGCGGGCTCCGGCAAAATGGTCCTACTTCAAGTAGGTTAAAGCAGTTACCGACGGCGTTACGCAAGATCCCGCTGAACCGGTGAATTTAGAATACAAAAACTCGCCCCAGTTAATCTCGTTTCGGAACTCGAGTCATTCTTGTGCACCGGTAATCCTTTGGCAGAAGCGTCGGCCGGCTTATCGTTTTCTATACGTTGATCGTCAGAAATAGTCTTTACAGAATGCCACGTTGACCATACACTTTGCTATAATGCGATAAGATACGTTCGATCTTTTCGGAATTCTCAAATATAATGTAGAATACTTTTGTGCATAGTATAGAAGCAGTTTACGGTGGTCATCGAGGTGTTCTGATTTAAACGTAATAGAAAATGCTTCGATCGATCGAGACGACAAAGCCAAGTCTTGCTTACAATGCGTGGTTTTGAACAAATTGGAATGCAGTGCCGTCTTACGATCTCGTCGTGATCACAAGGCACAGAAATATTTCATTATCGAATTTATCAGGGACAGTCCAATTCAAACGATCCCCGGTGCCCATTTCGATTTCCCTGGTTACGCTAAGACGGTCTCGCGGACCAATCGGTAAATTCTTTCCGGGCTGGTTAATAGAATTACCGGGGCGGTCGTTGATTAAGTTACGCGGTCGAATCGCTTAACCCGCAATCAGACTGGTAATCGGCGATCGGGACCCCTGTAAATCGGTTTCGTTCTGCGCGCCGGAGCGGGGCTGGCAGCATTCCGCGTGTCAACGTGCTGCGGTGTAATTGTCTTGGCGGTTCTATCGAGTTTGGTATCTCGTGCGGCGCGGCGCGGCGACGGATTCCGCGGCTCCGGGGATTATAGTAATTACGCCGGGGCCCAATACGATCGCGAATCGGCCGGCGCTGTCGCCCCCGATGGCAAACGACCTGTCCAGATAACGATCCGAGCCGATCGCGTCCCGCAAAACCGTTCCGGACAAAACCGCGCGGCACCCTTCCGGGGAAATCGTCGCGATCCCGCGAAAGGCTCGATCACGCGTGCGGATAAGCCGGGACGGAAACAATCGTAGGACGCGGTAATTGTTAATAAATTGTCGTTGCGTTCTTGCCACGCGCTCACGAATGTCGTGAGCTTTCGTCTCCCCACCGCCGGAAACCGTCCGGCCGAAAGAAACGCGAGAAACGGGGAGCACGGGAAACGTTTCCGGAAATTCCGCGCCGCGGCCTCCCGAGTTTTTTTCTTCTGTAATTTCGAAGTGACACGGAACACGGGAAGGTGGATGCCTCACACACCGGCTTGGCCTTGCCTGTTTGCCAAGTGGCTTGAAAAGCCGCTGGGAAAAACCGCGTGACCCGAAAATCTGCTGGCACCGCTAAACCAGCAAACTCGTATGGTGGAGTTTATTTTCTGGAACGAGCGGGTGACTTCTGTGTCCCACCTCTTGCAATTATCCCGATCGCAGTCCCCGCGAGATCCGGAAAATTGAGTAATTTTTATTTCGAGGCGAGCCAAATCCGTCGGGAATGGTGGCCCTAATTTTCCGAGAAAATTGCATACAGAGAAATTGCATCCGGCTTCTTGCCGTCCACAAGTTCCGGCGAATGAAAAACCCGTACGTGGTCGCCAGGCATCGACGACAGCTGTGTTCAGCCTCGTTTGTCCTCTTTCAAGACCCCACGCGGGCTAAGACCAGCATCATAAATCTTTCGGGGGCAGAAATGGCGCCTCGTCGTCCTGCCTCGGCTCTATGTAAAACATCTTGATGCGAGCGAACGTGCGCCACGGTGCCGCATACCGAGAAATTATGCCAATTAGGCGCGGGGGACCCTGCGTTTCGACAGTCGCCATTGTCTCGTGTGTTGCGAATCATCCGCTTGAATGGAAACGATTCGCTGGATGACACTCGTTGTCAGTGGAACGAAACGGGTCTGCTGAATGCGTATAATCGGCGGGATCGGATAAAAGATAGAACGCGAACGAAAACTATAATGTAGAGAGAAAGTACGCACGCGCGCGCGGGTCTCTTTCGTCTGGGAACGATCGAGATGTTTGATCCAGGTCACCGATCACCGTGGATGTTTATAGAATTCGGGACGATCTTTCGGTGCACCTTCTCTATCGACGCCTATATTCGATCGAGTTCACATGCCGGACAATTATGTCAATTACTCCGGCCCGATTCGTCGACTGCGATAATGCGACGCGACGTCACCCACGCTGACAGCAGCATTCTACCCGACCGGCTAATGATAGCGCTTAATGGGCTCGAATAGCGTCACGAGCGAGATCGATAGCCGAAACTCCCACAGCGGGAACGTCGAATCGGGGATCGAAGACGATTGCAATTGTTCTCCCCTTTAACGGAACTGATTATGCAATTATCAATCCTGTGTGGCTTACATGAAAGGTCCCGTGGAAGGAAAAAAATTATTGCTAATATTCCAACGGCGTTCTTGGAGTAGTTCGATCTTTTATGAACAGTAAGACGCGTTAGTTAAATTTCGTTTAGTTAGGATTTGCAAGATAAAATGATCTTGCACAGGAAAATGTGGCTCGTTCGAGCGTGGCAAATAGTATCGGCCGGTCGAACACCTGGCAGATTAAAAAAACCGGCAACCTGTTACACGAATTGCTCGCTCATTTGAAAAGGAACAATTTCCTGATTTCAATTCCGGATTTACGTTCGCCGCGTGTAAGCGCGGCCGCGATGCGACGTTCGACCGTTCGAACACACGTATGGTCGGTGGCGGATACACGCACACACGTTCTTCGCCTCGTCATAAAATAGTTATCGTCGCGCGACGATCTAGGCGGCGTTAACCTCGTCTCGTTTGTCGCAATGCGTACAACGAGATCGTGGATTTTATTCACTGCGCTCGTTTCCACGAGTGTCCACGTAATCATTAACGGTGGCCGTGTTCCTCTGCCCGGCGATGCTATCGGCCCAATAAATAAACGGCAGCTCTCGCGTTCCCGGCGCACCTCAGGCGTGAAACGTTCGGCGGCCGCCGCGCGCGTTCTCCCGAAATCATAAAATTGATAACGACAACCGCACGCATCCGCGGTGCCCGTGTTGCCCGTGTTGCCCGGCAGGTTCTACCTCCTCCCACTGCCCCGATCCGAGGAGAATCGGCGACCGCGGTCCTCGGCCCCGAAAATAGCCCCCGAGGTTTAATGGCAAGTGCTCGCAACGATAACAAAACCTGGACACGAGCGATTGCGTGTGCGCGAAACCGGCACGAATTCGCCGCCCGAAACACGTTTCCTTTCTCTCGCTTTATTGTCTCAGCTAACTGGCCAGTCCTCGTGACAAATTCGGAAGGTCTGTCCACCACCAAGATTCGACGAAAGTCACACGATAGCGCCGAGGAATGGAAATTTTCCACGAGCCCCCCGCGCTCTACTACTGTACAGAGACGAAACGAAAAATACCGCGATGATGATACTTAAGACCGATTGGCAGAAAGATTAGACAAAAGTTGCGCAACAGCACCGAGGTATGAAATTATTCGATAAATTAACATACCGACGGTACGTCGCGGGTTTATCTTCATACGTTATTTATGCGCATATTCGGACGTGATTTCGTTTTCGAAAAACCGACCTAAATTACTCCTGGTATGCATTTTACGAGGGCGGCTCGCACCGAACGTCGGTATGTCAGAAATGCTCGTTTCATCGCGTAAATTGCAGTAATTTAAACAGACGTTGCGTGCTCCGCCGTATTTACCAAGTTACCCCGACTAATACATTGTTCGGAACGTTTTTCGCATTAACCTAAGCTTGGAACACGCTTTCCTTAGAAACGCTGTTTCGCGCGAAAGAATTTCCTATTTCCGTCGGCCGAGGCTCCGCAATACGTTCATCAAACAATATTAACCGGGTCTAAATATACCGATTGACAATATCGCTACCGATACAAGCGTAACCAAGCGATTCCAAGTTCCCCGTACATATATTTGATAATTTTAAATGACGCAAAATTGTGATCGGCAGAACAGCGAACGTGTCGCAGCAACGTTCGACAAAAACAAGCAATCGGAAACGCGCGTTCGACGTGTTTTTTGGAAAAACGATCGATGCCATCGTAGAACGTGGCGCGCGAGGTTTGCTAATTAAAACGGAAGTCAGGAAGAGCTTCCGAGCTTATCGGATGGATCGGTGGAACAGGGAACGAGAGGATCGGGCGGCGGATCAACGACAAGAATGCGGCAAAAACGGAAAACAACTTTATTCCGGGGGCGATGTTATCCGACCGAGGCGGGGTTCAACTAGTGTTTCCAAGAGGCGGAACGTGCGACTGGCTCGTTCCCTCTTTCGAAATCATAAAATTGATAAAATTACCGGAAAGTAGCCGGGACGGGAACAGCACGCATCCTCTGGCAGCGTAACACGCAACGATGGAAAAGCGCGGCGGCGGAAACGGCTGCAGGGATCATCGACAGAGTAAGATAACGGTCTCACAGATACGTTTAGCCCGATAGCATTAGCATCGCGATTTTTGCCAGGCTCGAAACTGAACGTGTACTTGTCAGGAAGCGGAGCTTGAAATCTGGCTACGGCGAGCACCGAGCCGGGTCTGCTTATGGAAACCTGCGAGCGGCGACTTCGACGCATAGTTCATTCGCCGTGATAAGCGGATCGAGTTTTTCTCGATCCCAGCGTGGGAAATGTATGCGAATTCGGTGTGAATATCTCTTATCTTGCCGCCGGTATACGGCCGGGCGAGTTCTCTCGGTCCGGTCGGTCGCATTGTACAAGAAAATTATATTCACTCGCGTTTCCGTTTCCGATGATCCCTCGGAGGGATCGCGTGGAAAAGAAGAATTTGCTTCGCTGATTAAAGAATTTAGCGACACGTCTATCGAAGGGAGACGAGATACTGGTCGATCGTGAACGCGAGAATTCGCATAGACGTCCGCAGTTTCGCATCGATACGTAATATCCAGCGGGCTAGTGTCGGTACGTGCCAATAAGCAAAAGAATGCGACGGGTTGCATTCAACATTCGCTACACGTGATTTCACTCAACGTTTCCACTGTACAACATCGGTTCCCGGTGATCTGGGTTACCAACTTTCCAGATAGAATATCTGAGTTGAATCGAGACAACACACCAGCAGGCTCCATGGGTTTTCGCCTCGACCACGCGATTCCAGGATTTCGGATTAATAATTTACCCCGGTCGTGTCGCGACAAAACATTGCTCGGTGGAAACACGATTCCGCCGGTGCAAGCAGGTCCGGGTCCGCGCGGCATAATCGATGTTTCAGACCGAGCAACGACCTTCGATTCCTCGCGCTCCATTTATCGTCACGGGGATTACAATCCCGGCGAATTCGTGCGTCTCGGTAATCGAAAGTAACCCGGCGCACGGTTTGAATTCGAATTACAGGAAGAATTACACGGAAACCCGCGGCGGTACGTGCAGCGTTACGCGAGCAGCGAGCACTATATTTTACCACCTAACATCACGTTTTCCCTTGCACTTCGATAATACCTGCTTTTCCGTCGATAATACAGTCGAATTGTTCTGATCTTTTATGTTATAATCGTTGAAGTTGCGAGACTCCAGTAAATTGATTCACAGGGAGCTCCAAGAACTTCCATTGAAATAAATTCGTACAAAATTACAATTTTAAATGTTCGCGAATTAAATGTCGGCAGTTATTTCGTTGGAGTAGAAAATTATAATTGCATTTTAATAATCCTTCTTTCTTATAATGGCTCGACGATTTAGCGTATTCTAGATTAGCTCTGTGTATATTTTCAGTTAATAATCGTAAAAGTACCGGGCTTGCTCACGGGGGTGAATGGAACCGAAGACGAAATAGCGTCCGCTGCTTCGGAGGGTCTCGGTGTGAGACATTACGGAGACAATAGAATGCTTTCTACGGTTATTGGAAGTTCGAGGAGCCGATAACGAAGGGGATAAGGTCGGGTGGGGGGCGATCGTTTCTTTTCCGGCCACTTTGGTCCTCGGAGTGCCGTGAATTTCACGAAATGACCCTCGCATAAATTGCCATCGAGATCGGCGGCGATGAAAAGCCGGGAGGGACGGTCGTCGCGCTACATTCGTCGATTTCTTCGATTTGCAAATCAATTCATTTGCCGACTACCACTTGAAGGTTTCGTCTATGAGCGGCCGATCTCTCGGAGAGGATTAACGGCTTCGTTTCGCTTCGCGTCTCGCCTCGTTCTCGTTTCCGTCTCGTCTCGTCTCGTCTCGTCTCGTCTCGTCTCGTCTCGTCGGGTCGTCGAAGCCCGGGAGAGTGTCGAGTGGTGCGAGCTGTCGAACCGAGGGGACTCGAGCGTTCGAGCTGGAAATTATCGAACGACGGAAAATGAATGCCGGATGCGCCGCGCGGCCCGGAGAGGATGTATCGCTTTCGCGGAGATTGAGCGCGGCTGACGTCTCGGCCAGGAGAAATATTTTATTCAAGACGTTGCCTGGTATTGCCTCGGAATCGTAAGCGGCGGCCCCGGACTTGTTACAGATGAAGACAATTACCCGGGCTGGAACAGAGGCAAAGGGCGGACGGGGAGAGAGGCCAAGAAAAACGAAAGAGGGAGGAGGTTGCTAGAGCAAAAAGTTTCATGAATATCAAGAAGCTCGTGGCTACAAATTTCACGGTAACCTAGATTCGAGGGAATACGACCTATCACTCTCGCGCCACGTATCATACGTTCCGGCGATACGGTGATGACTCCGCGTTTCTTAATCAGCAACAAGAAACGTGATCCTTCGAACCTCGCGGATTCCTCGATAAATACATAAAATTTGCATTCCGAGGACATAAAGGTCTGCAATAATCAGGCTGTTGAACAGAAGAATTTTCAAAAAGAAACTAAAAGTGGTCACCCGGTTGTTGACACAAGGCTTCAACGGACGTAGAATGTTTGGTCGAGATTCCTCGGTGACTCGAAATGTTCGAGATTCGATACTTTCCCCCGTGTAAATAGAACATCTCTCGAAACGGGCTTGCGTGGTCTGCCCTTCGCTCCAGATGGACGCTGTCGCTTATGCCACTCGTGGCCACCCACGCTTAACCGTGCAGGTTTCCTCAAAAACTGGAGAGGCGTCCATAAAACCGAAGCAACACTCGAGCCTGAAGAAACACTTCGGGATTAGCCTTTCTCCCGCAGGACGCAGCACTCCAGACAGATCCCGAGCCTATTTCCAAAGACCACCCAGCGGGAAACTTCATTATACACTCGTAGATGCGATAAGAAACTACCAATGTTCACGAGAGACCCAATCGTCGCGTCCTAATTTAAACTCACCTCTCCGGTTTGTAATAACATACGAGGATGATTTAACGATTGATAAGATTCGAGATGGGAGTTGACTGCGTACGCTGAAGGTTTGAATTTAGTAATTAGTCTGGCAAGTAGCGAGACTATATACTCCGTCCCAGATTCCCGGAGCTTTGCATAACTCATCGCCTCGCGATGTATCGCTTAAGCCTGACTGAAATACATTTCCAAGGCAAACGCACCGATAGTCTTTCCTTTTAAACCGGGTAATATAGTCGAGATAAAACTGTCAGACGATTCAATTATCAGCCGGAGACGGTAATATGCATGGAATTGTAGGAAAAGACTCGGTTTAACCTATATTCGATCATATCCCAGACCCCGGGCGGCCCTGAAGATCCTCTGCTTCGCCAGGGGTCTGGGTCTCAGCGCGGGAAGATTGGTTCAGTCAAGCGGCCATTACTCGAAATTTCTATTTGGAACGGTTCCTGCTCGGCAATCGTCTCGCGCCCAGACGACTGCATACTAAATTTCGCGTCGCGTCGCGACGCTTGATACGTTACACCGGTATTACGCTCCAAGGAATCGCGCGGATCCTTGCTCGCAGATCCCTGTCGCGGTGGTACGAGAACAATTCCATATTACACGTCGGTGGCCTGTGCCAGGTCGAGGCTACCACGACGAAGGGTGCCGCGACGTCGTCAACGTCCACGTCGCGGTCGTCGTCGCCGCGACGCCGCGCCGGGGTTTCCGTCGAAAGGAGTCATCAGCGCGCGACTCCATTATTCTTTCCGTCCCGTGCAGCCAGTTTTTCTGGATCACGAGTCGATCCTCGCGTAAGTCCGCCGCCTTTTCACCGACCGAGCGCCTGCATTAATCACGAGACACCCGGGGATATTATCGTGGAAACGCGAAGCGTCCGCTAGTCGTAAATTTCTCTCCCTTTCACGCCCCCTTTCCTCTCTCGCAAGGCGACCTGTCCTGATTAAGTATTAATTTATTCGATTCTTTCGTCGACGTCACCCTCCCGGGTCCACTCGCTTGTTTTCCAGGGATGTTTCGCGTTACGACGTCCTCGCCTTGCGAATCCATTTCGCCCGATCCACAGGCGTGCCATCGCATCGTCGCCGATCGTTATAGTACGCGGGAACGGTCGCCGACTATATTCCAGCTCGCGCATCACCGTCGTCGCTCGGGTGTTCCATTTCATTGACAATCCCCCGCGCGACCTTCCCAGCCGGATTATGATCCCGTTCGACGGTTTCGAACCGTACGACGCCGAACTATTTCGTTTATTATTAACCGGAAAACACGGTCCGCGATGCTGTTCGATTCTGCAGAGAGGGTTGCCGTGAAAGTTGAAGAAGTCTCGCAACGCGGGCAATTTTGACCGCAATCGTCGTCGTTGTCGAGCACCGAACGACGCGACGCGACGGGCAACGGGCAACGGGACGGGCTTTAGAATGCAAATCTCGGCCGCGTAATCCCGGCGAAAAACAAGTTCCCGTAACTAATTCTAAACAGCGATCCCGCATTACTCCGTATATTAGTTCTCCGTGACAAGTTGCGACTTAATTAGATAACAGCGAGCCGCGGTTAAAAGTTGTATACGCACGTAGACCGAGCTACCGTTCCCGACCGGACTCCGGGCTCGTTTAAAATTCAAACCTCGAAACCCGAGAGATAATCGCGGCTCCAATTTCGCCGGACTATCGTATAGCGAGCGCCGGAACCCATACAGCCACCCAGAAACACCATTATATACCCCCTCCTTCGTCCCCCCCTCCCCTCTTTACCGCCCCGCGTAGCTGATAATTTCGCTATGATCGCGTACACGTTCCTAAATCATCGGCGCAAGTACGGTATCGCCACGGTGAATCCCAGAAATCGTTTCACGCTCGTAAATCACTTTCGTCGTCCTTATTTAATATCGCGGCTACTCCGAGCGCTGACTCGCGGGGGTACACGTGCACCGTGGAAGAAAAATGGCCGGGCTGTGTGACGTTACCCCGAGGCGGAATAATAATCATCGTCATTCCTCCGCCGGTCGAAGCACCGGTTTCGGTGCACGGAATCCGACGTGCCGCGTGATCGAGTCGAAATAAATTTCATGCCGAGCACCGGCCTTTTTATACGAAACGGACAACGATCCGCCGAGGAACAACCGTTCGCTATAAACATTTTTTGGGGGCAATTCGCTCTCGCAGTTTTGCCGCGGGTCCGGTGGACGTGAGTCTGCCGCGAACACTGTTATTATGGTAGTTTCCTCGGTTCCATTCATGAACATTCTTCGTGCGCGGTTGTTGTGTGTTTAATATTTTTATGTCTTTTTCATCTGTCCACTGTTATTTTTTAATGTTACCGTGGCACGTTAATACCGAGTATAGAAGAAACAGAAATACGTGGATCGTTATTGCATCTATGCTACGAAAAAGTCTATGGCGCTCTGGGAAACGAGATAAAACAAGAACCGTTTACAACGACTTAATTTAATCCTTATACCCGTTTCTTGTATCGTATACTCTACGAGTCTTTATTTCTCTATGAATTTTTTATACTTGGACGAACCAGTTAAAAGTATAAAATTGGATAAAAATTCCATGAAAATGAAAAATGCTGAGGAGTCGTTCGGTGAAAGGAAAAGGTGTGAGCGATGTAGGAGAGTCTTTCGGCGAAACAAAAATAGGTGAACAGTGCGGGACAAGCTATTGTGCGACTATTAAAGATAACCGATAGAGTTCCCGGCCGTTCTGAATAGGTCAGTTTGCGGGCATAGTCGTCCATTATGTAGTTAGCGATATTCCGTATCGATAACCGGGAAGATTAATATGGAAGAGTTCGCGCAAAGAAAACGGGGCCGGGTGAAAAAGTCACCGTTCATCGGGGCTCGCGACCGAGGAGTTTGCTCTTCCTCGGTCTAATTCATTCGTAACTTCTGCCCGTCCGTCTTTCGGTGGCCGGGGTGGGGCCGGAGAGGGTCTCGAGAAAGAAGAAGTCGTCGCCGTGCGGCGGATGGGATGAGGCGAAAGCTGAAAGACGTAAAGCCAGTCTCTGCGGTAGGCAGTGAAAAATCTCGAAGCCATTCCTCATCTGTTCCACCTGTGGAAAGACAGAGAAAGGATAGAGAAGAGAAACCGGGGGGGGGGGGGGCCACCGACGCGACGGCCGGTCGATCCGAACGGTGGTAGCCGGGTTCCCCGGCGAAATACCGCCGGCATCAGATAATATTTAAATTGATGATAAACATTTATAAAAGCGTTTTGTTATACAGAAAACATATTTGGATCATTGTGCGCAGCCGGGGCGGCCGTGCGCCGTAGGAACGAGGATTATGAATTCAGGGGGCCCGGCCCCCGAAAGCCATTGTCCGCCGGGCCCCTCTCTCTCGCTCATCTCCATAACGGGTCCCATCTTCGTCTCGGCCTTTCCTCGTCTCCCTTCTTCCACTTGCCGGCTCTTTCTCGCGAGGGCCTTGCCCCCTCCTCTTCTCCTTTTTCTCGAAACCCTTCGGGCCCGTCGCTCGTCTCGCTTCCACCACGAGAGATTTCTGGGCCCCCGAGTCTCACCGGTTCCACCTTCTCTCGCCCGAAGGTGGCCCTCTTTTCTCCTCGCTTGGCAATCTCCTGCCTCCCTTTTGTAAGTCCAAACTCGACTCGATCCCGATCCCCGATTGTTTTCTCCGTGCCCGCCTAAATTGTCCAAATGAATGCGCTCGACCGGGCTCTACGTGCACGCACCACCCCAAGCACGCTAAACGTCGCCGGCATTAATCCCGGCTGCCGGAATAGCGCGATTCTATCGTAACGAGGACTCCTCCTTTGAACGGGCTCCAAAAGGAGACTCGGAAAGGTGAGACACGGCCCGGTCACGGCACGATCTCCTCGGCCACAATGCAGGTAGCCGGGACTCGCGACGACCATCACCACCTTCGGACCACTCGCTGCTATGCCTTCCAACGGAACGCCTTTGCGTCGACGAATCAACTCTTTCTAACCACTTGCGTTGCAATTTATTTACGGGCTCTTATATCCATGAGATTGAATTTTTCTTGATTTTATGGAGCATAAAAATTAATTCGAGCGAGAGATAGTAAGTTTCGAAATTTACTGACCGCTGGAACGAAAAGTACAGTGATTTCTCTGTATAAAGAGCCGTGTTGTTGACATATATCGAGAGGGAAGTAAGTAGACTGTCGAGGGAAGGGGCTGAGACAACTGTGTGTACTAAATGGAGCCTAAACTTGATTGGAGGTTTGGCACAAGATAGAATCGTCATTTTACTTGAATTTTAGTTGAAAGTTTCCACGACAGGGAAATAGAATTTCATTCGAATTTAACAGGTAGTAACGTACATATTTGGCAGATTTTGTTTGCAGTCTTTATCACGGAGTCTGACTCGGTATACACGGTACAGGGGTTAATCATCGCCAACTCGCAATAACCAATAGGACCATCGTTAATATTCAAGCAACGCAAATATGCAGATACAACTGAATCAACAGTTGAAACAGTGGACAGGCAGGTATTCCCATGAGCTTATTTCTGTTAATTATGAATAGACTGCGGAACTTTATGCATTTATAACGGGGCCCTGATAAATTTATGAAACGACAGTTGCAATTGTTGTTACGTTATTTTGCGCAAAATGTAATTCTAAACATCTATAACCAGTTTCCAACCGTCTCCCTTTTTTGGGTGATCGATGAACTTCGGATTTTATGCGTTTGTAGCAAGAATGAGTTCACACCGGTAAAAAGAGGAGTAAATTCGAATTAACGTGAACAATATCTCGCACGAAGATCGGCAGTCGACTTGTCAACGAGCATTCGAGTACCACGAGCAAGAGATCGATAAAAATCAGCAGAGATCGAGCAGTGTCATAACACGGTGCTCTCGCCGCACGGTGTGTCACGTGTACGCGGAACCAGTGACGAGTGAAACGTTCAGATAAATCGCTTACTTTACGGGATCTCGGTACGAACCGTCGAGATGCTCGGAGATCTTATCCCTCGTTTGTTTCACCGGCGACGATGATAAATTCCGATACACGAAGATCGGAGCAACAAGAGGACGCGGTGAATTTGTACCTCTCGGTCGTATCCTGGGGAACCACAACCGTTAACCGAGAGGATATAGATGCTCGTGTACCCGGCGTGTCTCCTCTTTCCCATTTACATTTTCTGATGCCGCGCGATCGGGCCCGGAGATCTTCGAAAGCATCGGCCCGGTTAATTCGAGCATGCGTTCGCCTCGTCGCGTCTGTTCCGCGGGCTCTTTCACGGAAAAAGAGCTCGACCGTCGGAGGGGGACACGGGTTTACCATCGAGGCGGATGGTCAAGGAAACGCGAGAGGGCCGTATCTTTTTCTACTTTGTGTCGACAGCAAACGGAGGGGGCGGGTCGCCCGCGCGTCAACACGCATCAGACACCGCGCGGCTAACGATAACGGGCCGGGTGTCAAAAGAGTGCGAGAGACCCGTAAAAGAAAGAAGAAGGGTCGCGACGGCGCGGCGTGGAGGCGAAAGTGCCGGGAATCGGAGAGCCCTCGAGGATTACGAGCGAGATCACCGGAGGTGATAGTGCGTGGAACGCCTAACGTCCGACTGCCGGGGCCGAGCCGACGAATAAAATTAAAACATTCGTCGCCCCGGAGAACCTCGCGGGGCCCCGGCGAGATTCTTTCACGGATAATCCCCTGGAAGTCGATTTCATGCTAGACTCGACGGAATCGCGCTCCAGAGAGAGAGAGAGAGAGAGAGAGAGAGAGAGAGAGAGAGAGAGAGAGAAAGAGCTGGACCGTTTTCCACCCCCGAGGACACAGCGTAAAAACTTCACGGAATCCCATGAATTTAATTACCGGAGCCGTTATAATAAATTCACGGGCCTGGCCGCCTCATCCTAGTTTTTCGATGTTCCCTTTTCGACCGACAAACGCTCGCCGCGTCGTTCTCCGCTCGCAACTCTTCAGCGTGGCGCGCGTTTAGTGTCACGGCCAGTAAAGTCACGCGTGCGCCATTTGCATATTACAACTATCGTACATCCTAGCCGCGGAATACATTCTGCCTTTGCTTTCAGCAGATTTCCAGCCGGTAACGAGAGAACAGCGATATCTTTCTCGACGTTACAGAAGGGAAAACGAAGACACAGGTGGGAGAATCTTTTAGTAAAATAAAATTAAGTGAACAGTGTTGGGGAATCTTTTGCTACAACGAAAATGAGTGAACACTGTGGGATCTTTTGGTAAAACAAAAATAGCCTCGATGTTTAGCTAGGGATCTGCGGTGTGAGCTGCAGGCTTCCCTTGTCAGGACACGCCGCGACGCGCGCAAAATAAAACGCACACCGTCGCGTCGGCCACGGACGTCGAAGGACGGGCTCCGATGTCACTTCGAGGATAAATATTAGTAGCAGGTTTCACGAGATCCGGCCCAGTCAGCCGTGAAAACACGGACGACGGGAGGATACGAAAGGATGTCTGGGAATTCCTTGCGGCCGGGATACGGACCTCGGGTTTCGCGCGAAAACGAAACGACCCGACAAGGGGACGGGGATCGTGAATCGTGAATCGTCCGGGTTAAATAATGCCGTTTTTTGCGCCCCGGTGGCTTCGCGTGTTGACGCTTCGACCGATCGTGATTCCACCCTTCTCGAGAGACGTCGCCTCGCCGGGCAACTGTCCCGAACAATTTATCACCCGGTGACTGTTTCGCGATTTTCTTTTCTCTACGCGATTCAATATTTCCTACGAATTGCAAAGCTTGCGACGAATGAATCGCGATATCAAAGCATACTGCCATGAATCCGCAAGATCCAATCGGAAAATTAAGCTCGTTAAATCGTTTTGTAATCCTGCGAGTACCTCGTTACGCGACGTAAACGCTCTCGCGAACGTGATCGTGAACAAGCATGCTTGATCTCCGCGAACCATTTTAGGTTAGTAATTTCAGCTTGATCACAAATTCCAACCGTTCAGCCAGATCCAACGAGACATCGCTGATCATCCAATAAATATTAAAAGGCGATGATTATCAAAGTTCTCCCTTCGCGCGCGCGCGCACACACACACACGCATACATACAGAAGTCCTTCTAGATCATGCTCGCGTGAAAACGACGTTGTAGAAGCACCGGAACAGTGCCCGGCGGCGTTGTAACCAATAATTGGGGTCGCCGTTCCCATACTTTTCTCGCGGCGACGTATTTCTTAGTTTCTCGCGACCGTGGAATTAGAAACGCGGGGGGTTGCATGTGACAGAAATTACGAGGGCGGTTCCGCTTGGTCTATCGGGTTTTTCGAAAGGGCGCGCGGATGCGCTACTGTTTTATAGAATTACTACCCCGGTGCTCGTCGTGTCCCGAAGTAATTAGAAATTGTTTCCTGCTTCGCGACCCGACGCCCTCGCGCGCACGTCCCACCGTCCCGTCGCGAATCCGAGGCCGGTAATTAACGTCTCGGGCGTATTGTAATTTATTAATAACGCGCAAGCTTACTTAACGGCGTTCCACGCGGATGCGATGATCTCCGGCAGCTCGTCGCTCGGGCCATTATACCGTGATACGCCGGTGGCGGCCCGTTGCGGTATTTTACCGGGCTGGAACTGTTATTAATTCCGCTTTACGGGTCCCCCGGTGGCTGGTGCAACCCCTAAACCGTATAAGACCGCGATACGCGTCGCTGGATCGTGTTTTCGGGCCGTTCTGGGCCCCGGGGACAAGCACCGCGCCAGATAGCATCATCCGCCCCCGATGTTGTGGGATCAAGACTCCTCAAATTAAAAATAAAGTATGCGCACAACGCCTCGACCGCTTCTTAACCCTTCGGGGACAGCGATAGATAATCTCTAAATGATTCAGACTTTTTGAAATTTTCCCTAGTTATCTTTAAACTCTAGAAAGCGAACGATAATAAGTCTGATCTTTTGTAATCAATTTTAAAATGTTTCTCAGAGTTAGCACCGATGCGAAATGTGGCACACGAATTTCGATATTTCGGGAACGCCATACATAGTATGGAGATGAGGAAAGTGGGAGGGTTCCGTGGCCGATGTCGGGAGCTGATCAGCCACGAATCTCGAGGTCGGTTCTCGAATCCCGCCTTGTGTGCCCGGTTTCCTCTTTTTCCTAAAACCTGACAATATCGAGACGACGTCGTCTGCGCGTCTCGTGGTGACCGGACCCACCCCCGAACACGTCCCTGAAAATTTCATTCCACCCCTGTTGCCGAACTCCTTGCAACCGTCGCCACGCGCGTTGAATAGCAAGTTTCCACGTAATATACCGCACGGAGAACGGCCGGGATCCAGCGCGTCGCAAACTTTCGGCGTTACCGGCCACGAAAAATGGTACGGAGCAGTTTTCCTGACAAAGGACCGACCCGGCCCGCCTTTCTTTTATCCCCGCCGGTATAATTTCGTTTTTTGTCTTCCCGACGCGACGAGCCACCAACGCCGCCACTCCGAGACCCAGTCTTACGCTTTTAGCGTAATGATTTTGTTCCATTTTTCTCGGCAACACGCTCCGACACCGATACAAACTCGGTCCGCGCTAATGCCGGACTCGTAATCACGTCGCTCGTCACCTGGAAGAAAGTTTGGGCCGCCTCCTCGCGGAAACTACCGACGCTCCTGGACGCCGTGGTTACTAAAAGACCGGATTTTATCCAACTAAAACCCACGATTTGGTGGAACAATGTTTTCTGCATATCTGTTCGGGAATAGTTTTTCTTTGATTCTTTTAGATTTCCTTCGATTCTCTTTGATATTAACACTAGGTTTACGGAGCCCTAGAAGCGACTATTTTACATTACTTTACAAAAATAAGAAAAACGTGTCCGAGTTTTATAGCCATTTTTTAAATAACATATACCTAAAGAAATAAATTTATCGAGTAATTCCACGTGGATGGATCTCCACGATCTCAATAATCGTAAATTAAAAATAATAGAACCTGCAACATTCCCGTAAACCTAGTGTTAGTACTAAGAATCGATTCTCGTATACAATTTAACCTGTGTTCATAAATTTTTATACACTGTTCTCGCTGTGATTATCGTAATATCGACGCAGTAAGCGTTTCAGATTTTAAATGATTCTTATACTAAATATATAATCATCTAAATTAATTTTATTCCTAAAGGTAAAAGAGGTACATACACCGCTCGCAGCGTGCTTAACAAAATCAATTATCCAGGACAGCTTTCTTCGGAAAAGCGAGCCAGGAGCAGCAACCGCAGCAGGTTAACCGATTAATCAAGGTAAAAGCGTGCCGGCTAGAACGGGGTAAGCATAAAATTTCGCTTAATGTAGCCCCGAATCGGTTAGCCGAAACTGCAGAAGAAATCAAGCCGGAAGCAGAGAGTTCCTCTCGCGGATCGAGCGACGTCCGTAAACGAGATTCCGGAGCGAATTGCTCGGCAGAGATCTCGACCAGCTCCGAAACAAAGCGTCCAGATGAAAAAGCCGGATAGACGGGAGACAAATCGCGCGTGACTGCTCGCCGTGGTTTCTCGGCGACGTTTCGCGAACTCGCTGTTCCACCGCTTATCGACTTATCGTCGTCCGGGACAAGGAAGATCGACGATCCGCGATCGCCGAAGACAAATTGCCGGCTGCGGCGACGCACGGTTTTTCCAAATGAAATCATTTCCACGACGCGATAACCGACCGTTCGCGGTTCGCGAGTGATAAATCCGCGACGCGAATCACGATCCCCCCGTCCGTGAAAAAGGGGACCGAAGACCACTAACACCATCTTCCTCGGTCAGGTACCGCGCGCGCTTCTATCGTTTTCATGAAACGCGATACCCTTAACCGAGCTCGCTGGATTCCCACGGGGCGCGTATGATACTGTCCTCGCCGCTGAATGCCCCTGATACTCATGGGGTTTCCGTGTAATAAGGTGTCGGCGACATTCCGCCTCGGCGAGGCTACGAAACCCATGCTGAATTTTTTGTGACCCCAGACCCCGGAATACCCTGCCCTGCCGTTGTCAGTTTTCACCGTTCGATACGTTTCTATAGGAGTTCACCGGGATCAAATATTAAATCGAAAATATTTCAATTTAAAATTTTTTGTTCTAATCGCAAGCGATAAAAATATAACGTACCGGCTGAGACGCACAATGCTTGTTCAGAGGCGCGCAGTCATGTTTGTCTGGCAATTTAATTAAAAATATCTAATATCGTAGCCGTAACCAATTCAATCATGGAGCATCCTCGATTCGATACCGTGGTGACCACTATCCGGACAGTTCGCAGGATTTTTTACACGCGATGAGTTCGAGCTTGACCAGTATTGCGACATTCTATCCCCGAATATTTTTCATTCGACCCGTAATTGAAATTTCGCCCTGTACGGTTCCGATTGGGACTGTCATCCATCTGGAATGAGGCGGAAAAATTTTCGCCAGGTGAAAGGGTACGTGTACCCGGGAGCAGATTGATCGATCGATCGGCCGTCCGCGCCCGGTACGTAGACACGCCGAAGTATACCGGGGGTGTTGAGGAGTAGGGATAGAGCCTGGGAGCTCTTCGTAACTACTGTATCAACAGGATCTCCTAATTGCAGGTAATTACTAGGATCAAACACATAGTCCAAACATATAGGGGGGACTGGTGAGAACTCGCAGCTGCTCGATAAACTAGTCTATTTCCATCGGCGATCCCATCCCATGCGTCTTTGTAACGAACGACAGTCGACACCGATGCGGTCGTTAATAATGAATAATCGACTCGGTTTCGGCTTCGTTGAAGGCTGGACGCGACTGGAGTGGGCCGAAGAAGGTTTTCGCCTTGGCATATCGACGTTCCACGGGGCCCGGGAATTTCGAGAAAACCCGAGCGGGGGGGGGGGTGAGGGATGGGGGGGGGGGGAGAGCTAACGTCAGACGGACGGGAAACGGTTTTTCCCGCTATCGCCTTCGCGATGGCTCGTACTTGCGGTGCGCGGCGGCGAGCAATTATTGAAAAACGATTTGCCAGGCCGCGGAATATTCCGCAATTCCAGTATCACTGATACAAGCCGGCCGCTTCGTTTGCTGCAGGCTGATCGCAGCTAACCGCCCGACCGATCGGTGTACGGCCGCAAACGTTCGACCGCCGGTCGTAAAGCGTTTTAACGAGCGATCCAGCACCCATCGGAATTGACATATTTCACGGTGCTAGTTTATTTTCCGGCCACCGCGTAACGGCGGATTCACGAATCGAGCTCTGCTGGCCGCCTGGAGAACGGTCGTTTCCCTTCGGCTACCTTCCGCCCTGGGTTTCATTAGTTCCGCGATCTATCAAAGCTCGAGGTATCCGCGGTAGCGCTCGCCCAGGATTAATCAGAGAATCGGTAAGCGATAAACGTCGAACGGCCGTGGAAACGGCTCCCATTCGAGCCCGGTTTGATATCAATTATAAATCTCGCGCGCGCCGCGTTTCTACGAGCTTATTAATACCCGTTCGTTCGATCGTGATCCACGATTATGACCGGGGCGCGAAATTGATTTCGCCCGAATCGTATAAACCGAGGACGGGGCGCGGCCCGGCGATTTTTCCTGTGGATCGGCCCAGCTCGAGAGATCGAATCGAGGATCGGTTCTGCCGCAGCTATCATATTTCCGCGGCCAAGCGGGAACGCGATGCAGATCCCCGGGCACAGGGGAACTAATCCACTTACGTGACCTTTGGCGCATGCACGCATTTGCATCGGTGAACGCCTGGCATTCACGTAGGAAGCCGAATGGCAGCCAACGATCAACGCTTCGGCGAACGCACATGCATCGCTCGGCCGACGCGAGGAATGTCAAGCAGCCGAAAATCCTCCGGCTCCTTTGTCAGATTACCGTGATAAAGCCACCGAAATTCTCCGTGAACCTTCCGCTCGAGATTCCCCCCGCTCGAACCCTCTCCCGCGCCTTGATTATTCTCCATCGATACGGAAGACTCTGCCGATCGAGTAACGCGCCACCGACCGAGCCGAATCGGCTGACCGCGATTCCTCTTCCGCCTTTACCGGCCGCGCGATTCATCGCGTTCGCGTTCGCGTTCGCGAATCCGGTACCCCTCGATCCGTCGTTCGTAAACTTGATCAAATTCATGCGCGATCCGATGCCGATTGTCGTCTCGACTTCAAAGTGCAGCGACAGGTCTCTGCGACTGCAATCGTCGCAGCAATCGCAGATTGCAGTCACAGAGGCGTGCAAATTCCTTCCCCCCCCCCTACCCTCGTTGACTGACAGAGTCGAAGCGAGATACAAAGATTTTTGCGAACCCCTAGTGTCGAATGACGCGTAAATTGCACTTTGACATTTTCCTCTGCGACCAGTAGTTTCGGTGATATTCAATACAATAGATTTTTCAAGCGAAACCTCGAGGGCTGTTTTCACCCCTTCGAAAAAGGGCGTTGGTCGATAAAAAACAATATGTATCAAATATTTTTTCGCGTTCCGTACCGTGATGTTAGTTCAGAAAAATCGGTTCAACAATGGATTGTGGATTTTAGCGTGAAGCTGTTAGACGTATTTGAAAGTGTCGTTTGAATGTTTTCGACTTGTGAAAATTATTATTAAGAAACCTACGCTTTGTTTGACTTCTGTCTCTTAAAATTGGCTCGGGAAATTCCTATTTTGCATAAAGATTTTGTACAATTCACTCCCGATGGCACAAGAATGTTTATATCCGAATAGACAGTCTGTTTCGAGTCATCTCTTGGGGACTTTCTCACGCTGCCGAACCGAGACCGTCGTTTCGTTAATAAAGATTATCGTTTCCGTAATGATTATTATTACCGGAATCATTTTGAGGAGCGGGTCGGACACCGACATCGAAGCATAGCTTCCCCAGGGGCGTGCTGCGAAGGTGGCAGAGGTGGTATTCAGCGGCGTACATAGCAATTTTACGGTGACGGGTTCGCGAACTTGATCATTAGGGGCCGCGCGGGTCCGCCGATTCCTATCACCGCGAAATGTCTCGCTTCCGGGGGATCCGTCGCGTCTACTCAGCTTTCAGGTTCAGATGATCGTCCATCATCGAACACGATACACGCCCCTCGCGGTTACGGACCACAGAGCAGTCGGAAATCGTCCTGGGAAAGCAGAGTGACGAGAGTTCACGGGTACGGGGACGCCGGCGCAAAAAGTTGCGGTGCCTAGCGCGGATGTAATTGCGCGGAGATTGGACAGTTCGAGATGAGCGAGGATACTTTGCGTTTGCAAATACGCCTCGTCCCACCTCCTTGCTCGGGTACCGTTGCGCAGCCTCGATTGCTTCGACAGTGGAACGAAACACCTGTTTTCTCCATCGGCAACAGAATACGGTCACCCCGGTGGAAATGTGGAAAATAATAGTCGAAGGCAATTCTCCAGCATCGTCCGACTGGGCCATTAAAAAACGCCCTTTTTCCATGAACTCGAACGTAACGAAGACAATTATTCTACCACGAGGTCGAACGAGTTCCGTTTGGAAGCTGACATTTCGGATCGATGTGTCAGTTCCATCTGAAAAAATGCTTTGAAATCTTGAGACGAAAGTGACGTGCGAAGACGAGACAGGCCAAGCGTCTGCGCTTGGCGAAGGGAGGGTCGAACCAGTTGGTTTTTGCTAATTTGTGGTCGATTCGCAGAAACAGCCTCGATAGGGTATACGTGTGCTTCGCTGCCAACCGGTCAGACGGATGACGTCCATTTATCCGTCCCTCCTCCTTCCGTCTCTGCCTCTTTTTTCATCCATCTCCAGGGAAATACACCGCTTCTCGAGGCCCGTCTCGCCGCTCCCAATTTCTTCGCGCCCCGCAATCGAGGAGCTCGCGGGAAAGTGAATTTTTCCTCAACCGAGATCTCGTCTCGGACATCTCGTGTAACGAGCGACCACATCCATCCGACGTGCCGGTTGTACTCGCCGGCTTATTTTTAATCGGGGACCCGCCGGCCAGTTAGCTCGAGTCCGCCTCGATCTCGTCGATTTTCATCCCATCGCATCGGCTCCGCTGATAAAATTTTATTGCCGCAATAAACAAAAATGCGACTGGCCCCCGCTCGCGCCGCGATCCGTCCGCCGATTGTAAACCGTATTGATAAGGAAGGTGTAAATTGTTCCGCCGTAAAATATAAATCACTGGAGACCCGGGGATTTATCGAAGTCCGATTTCGCGCCGCGATTCCGCCTCCAAGAACGCCCTTTTTATGGCACCGTAGTGTTTCCACGACGTCGCAATCGTGTTCACCGGGTTTTAGGAGTACGTACCGTTCGTTCTCTGGCCGGCAGATAACCCCGGCGCTTCTGCCGCTGAAATTTAGCCGGACGGTGTGCACTGTGTTGCTTATCGGCGCGAAAATCGACTGAAATTGCGCCGCGATAAAGGAGATCGTAAAGCGGAATCGAAGGGGGAGCGGATAATTTCATAAGCGTGGTTCAGCGGCCAGGTGAACGTGGCTGGTTTTTTATTTCAGCCCCACACGCGAGCCCCACATGTACTTTTGCGTTGCTTCATCTATTTTAGATCTACTATTCGTTCCATTTTCTCGTTTTCTCACTTTTCCGAACTGTACGCTTTCCTTTTTTTTTTCTTTTTCTGAGTATTTCAAATCTGAACTGAGATCTATTTCTGCTGAGCTAAGATAAAGTATACAAATATTCATACATACACGGCGGCCTACGTTAAATCAAGTCAAATTCGTGGGTTACAGTTTTTTAAAGAATTAAAAATGGGAAAACAAGCGTTAATTTTAGGTCGGGCGACTCTAATACTTCCAAACTACCCTAATACTTTCATCCCTCCATTCGTTCACCAAGTTCTCCAACTATTTCCATTCCTATTAATGTCTTCACGTTTGTAATTCAGTTTCTTAATTTTATTTGGTTCAGAGAAACAGATTGCGATCGCAAGAATTTTAGTTTCGTCCGAGTGAAATGTTGCATTGCCTGCAGCGTTCGAGAGGGAAGGAGATAATTCAATAAAAATGTGCAGTCTCCATTCACATCGTGGTTAATACCTTTCGCACTTCTGTTTGGTCTGTTTTCGAGTCGAGTGTGACACAAAGGCCTCTTCCATCGCAACTAACGCAACAATGACTCTGTGGTTTCCGCGTTGGTCCGAGGCAGCGCATTAACGTCCAAGACGCGGCCACGGCGGATTATTATGACAATTCCAAGACGAAACATCCCGTGCAACCGTGTACAATGGGTCCACTTCAAAGAGAGAAGGGGGGGGGGACGACGACGTTATAGAGGCAGCCGGTGCTGGCCGCCTGGCGAGGACGTTCGGGCTCGTTTCTCGTTCCGCGTCCCGGTGCCATTTTCCCCGCTAACACGGCGTGTTGTTGTCCCGAAGTGGAAACACCGAGCGAATTGCGCCCGATTGTCCGTTCTCGTCGGCCAATCCCGGGGTAACTGCAGCGTCAGCGAGAGAGAGAGAGACACTCCAGCGAAACTGTCAGCGGCACGAAGGAAAAACACGGTTATCTCGCCGGGACAGAAATAAAGCGTCGGTCGGCGAAGGAGGAGGAGGAGGAGGAGAAAGAGAAGAAGGCAGAGGGGAAGGATGGGTAGACACGCGGGTCCGAGTGGATGGATAACGTTATATACGAGCAAGTGGTCCGGTATCACGCTACGTTTCCTCCCACGTCACAGTTCGACGTCTCTTTTCGCCGTTTCTTGTTACGGCCGCGTTGCCCCGTCGTCGTCGGCCGCACGAAAGGGGAACGGAAAGAAGACGGCGCTGGGATCGACGGAAAGAGACCCGCACAGGGGCCACCACTGTTTTTCTCCCCACCGGCCGTCTTATTGCGGCTCATTACTGCACGCAGGATGTCCCCGTGCTAGCCGGCGAAACGTTTGTCCCGGCGGAGAAGCGATCCGAATGCCAGGTGCCGGCCCCGTTCTCTTCATCGGGAACGCAATACATTATCCGCCGAAGGGAGGAACGAACGAACGAACGAACGAACGAACCGAACCGAACCAACGAACGGACGGCCGACCGCAAAAAGTAACTTACGATCGTTCGCTTGTCAACCTGGTAATGGCGTAAGCTCTCTTGCCGTCATAATCGGATGACAACGGAGCGCGCTGAAAATCCAACCCTATTTTCCACGCGGGCACAATGGAGCGGATAGAAAACCGCAGTTACGCGAGCCTCGTTACTCGAGGAATTGAATTGAATGCTCGCTCGCGTTTTGCGATAGAGACGCGAATTCCACGCTCGGATGCCTTGTCAGCCAAGACGCGCGCTCGTTCTGCCCGGGTTTTTTTTGGCGTACAAGCTGCGTTTGATAATGCCAATAGCGACACTGTAATGGCTAGGCTTGCGCTTCGAGGATGTTCCGAATGCTCCCGCCGAGTTCATTAAATTCTTAACTTATCTTTTCAGACGTAGCTTTGTCGAAGCCCAGGTGAGTGTTCGAAAGAGTCCCCCAAGGAGCAGTGCTCGTTATGTTTTCCATTTCATCTAATCGTTCATGACTCTCGCAGTCCACTTGCGACAACCGTGCACGGTACATTCTTTGCAGAGAACTCTGACTGCCATAATTTCAAATTTCTTTTCCTATTCTCTAAGGATTAGTGTTGGGGCTTCACCGACGTCGCAACAATTGAATCGATCGCGTTGCGAAGCGTGCTTGTTAGAAACTAGATGTTTCTGATCCCAAGGTTCTGGGGTAAGTGCCGTGGGGTTCATCACAGTCCTCTTACCAAAAGGCATAACCTTCCCCACTCCGTGGCCAGATCCTTCAGGACAAAGAGTCCCTTGTCTTTGGCAATACGACGTCGGGTCGCATGCCTTTCCTAAACATTCTCACCTTCAATAAACAGTCAATGCTTATACAATCGATAGCTGCGAGACCCAAATCGGTCATCAGCTATCGCGTCGCCTGATGCCAGGACTGTTTAGCTTCACGGGCCACAAACATTCTAAAGCCCTGTCATAAATCTGTCAAGGAATAAACATCCCTTTGACCATTCCCACGAAACCCCTCGTTAAAAATGCGTTGACGCTAACATGCTCGCACAATCTTTAGGAAGTATGCGGGCCGGTTCTAAGGATATGCGACATAATATCGCGCAAATAACTCGATATATAATATAATTAATATAATAATAATATAACTGGTATAATCCTGGTTATACCAGTGTCGGCTCGTTAGCTGTATTAAATATATTTTAATTAAACCGCAATTCCTCGTGGACGGGGT